>CM060927.1:265520632-268239382 GCA_030737875.1 Allium sativum | reverse complement strand
CAGCTGCTCCCGACTCATATCTAGCCCAGAACGGTTATTAGTTGAACAGGTTGAACCAGGCGAATTAATATACTGGGACGACTAACGCGACCAACAGGGAGGAAGATGACAACCAACAAGGGACCAGGCAACTGACTATTGGGACTGAACTTCCCGTTTGATTATATTTGCCTTATCTGGTACCCGAAAAAATGGACGGATCTGGAAATTAATATACTGGCGCTCTCTTAGAACTTCGGTAAGGCTGCCAGGGTTGATAAACGAGTTCTATCTTTTGTGAACAGTGCCCTAAGAAATGAGAACAATTGGTCTATGGACCAGGAACCCATACTCCCGGCCTATCCGCAGCGAAACAGTAAAAGAAGCAAGCTTTGTCCCATAAGACTGCAAGAAGAAAGGTGCATAGCTAGCGGTTCAACCCGAACTAGTTACATGCCTTTTCTCCCTGGCAGGCACGTAGTCAGTAAGCTCTCTTCCGGGATCAGGCCACTCTACTTATTCCTTCCAGTCAAAAGAATGTTAGGTTCAATCCGTACCAATTTACCTCTCTCTATGTTCGAGCTTCGAGCATCCTCTCTCTATTCTATGTTCGAAAACCTGGCACAGTTTGCTTTGTGCGCCAGTATATTAATTGGCGACCCCGATCAAGGAGCAAGATGAAAAAGAAAGTCAAAGGTCTTATCCGAATGAAATAATGGTGAATTCGCGAACTCATTTTGAATGGATTAAGGATTGAGGCGGGGTACCTTGGTTCAGCAATAAACAAAGTCAGGCGAATACGCCGATGATGGAAACCCACTATTGCTATTCCTCCCTAATTGGAACATTAAGTATAAGTGTATGGGTTAGGTGGCTATTTCCTTAATCGAACAAACAAATAACGACAAGCAATTGGCGGAAGGCTATAATCAATGAACATAGCGCGTTAGCAAATTGACCAGAAAGAAATCGGCATGCAGAAAACAAATATCTTGCTGAGTGATAGCAGATTCGCGGTTTGATTTATAGTCAACAGATCGCCCCATAACAACATGAAATAACGCACTCGGGAGTCATTCGTAATGTTTATACTAGCCGACACATGTTGACTCTGTTCATACGGTAAGAATATAGCAAATCGTAATCGAAATATCGGCATATTCGCGAATCCTGACCAATTAATATACTGGGCGAATCTTACTGGCTTCCACATACGTGCAATAACCGGAAATGAAATTTCTATTGGGCCTAACCCCATGTTGTTCGCACCGCGAGTTCACTTCTACCAGTTTCTACCTAATGAGCCAGAAATAATGGAAAAGCCCCTATCGGTGATCTGGACTCTACGCGGACTACCTCTCGTTGAATCCAACCAGCTCCAATCTTCCTCAAATGGAAAGAAAATAATGAACTGGAAACCATAATAGTAAAGCTGATGAAATCAATGAATGATCTTAGGCAAATCTATGGAAATTAATCTGAGGACCGATGAACTGGCATCGTAATTTCGCCCTATCAGACTCATGAGTTCGTGAATTCACCATTAGCGAGCTGGTCATTGCCAGTTTGTATTCATTGCTGACTTGACATCAGTTGTTATAGCGCTTAGCCGCACCCCTAGTATACTGGCACTCGTTCAGCAGGGGAAAGATGTTGTAAGATTTTTGGTATTGCGAACATATAGAGAGTTGGGGGAAATTGGTACCAGAATCAGTTCACACCGTAGTGAGTTAACCTAATTGAGCTGCTGTGAGCTAAGAAAGAACAGGGCTAACCGCAGGTGTGGCAGTGAACTCCTTCTCGCAAGAGATCTAATTAATATACTGGACGTTGGAAGCCTCGGTAGCCACACAGGAGCAAGAGACCAGGGGGCAGTGATTAGTGATTCATTTGTGAGGTAGTAGGCCTTTGTTCCAGATCAATGAATGCAGAATAAATATCAGCGGATTCCTATTCGTTACAGCTTGCTTATCCACTCACCATGCCATCTGGATTGCTTTGTTTAAAAGAAACTTGGCCGTCAACTCGTAAGCGCGGTTCAGCAGGCTTGTTGGTAACAAGATTCTCAGGCGCAATTAATATACTGGCAGGTTGAGTGGTTCCCCCAATTAATATACTGGCGCCTATCTGCTCTCTCAAGTCTAATACGCCCCGCCCAATTAATATACTGGACTTGGTATACTAGGCGCCTAGTCATTCAAATGTATCTCCCAGGCGGCTTTATCGTACACTCTATGAGCAGCAGACTCAACTCTATCATCCATAAGACCAGGCAGTATATTAATTGGGCTTCGCAGCTCTATGGTTAACAAAGTCGTTTGAGTGTGAAATACCAGTGGGTCTTACTTCGCTTCAGAGGTTGCTAACTAGCAGCAGGGGAAGCCGCCGGTGTCTCAGTCACGTCCTATGGATGAGGAAAGCCAATTAATATACTGGCAGATCAGAAGAGTAGGAAAAAAGCCAGGTCTCGGGCCGTTACGGCACCACCGCTACGCTCCCTCGGAGTACTCTTTGGAGCACTCCTCCCTATGCGCTCTTTGGAGCACAGCTTCGCTACCTTTGGTCGAGCCTTGCACTATGTGGAACGGATTACGCCTATAGCTATGGAATAGTATAGGTAGGATGGTTCGAGATGGCATACGTAAAGATCAATACGTAAATGGTAGATAACGGAGCGGTCCGCAGGAGTGACTATAGGAGTGACCGAGAGAGAACAATAGATCTTGTCGCCAGTATAAATAGATCTAAGGGCATTTACTTGTCTTGTACTAATGAATAGTATTGGAAACGTGAATTTTCTATTTTTTTTGTATATTATCTTTGATCCATTCCGTGGCTAGAAATCCATCATTGGAAAAACAATCATTTGGTTATGCTCCGCACCTTACTCAAATCAAACATGCCTAGCCTAGTCTTTACAACACCATTGGGTTACTTGCCAAGCTTTACTTAGCCCAAGCAACGCCTCTATACTCCCATGCCTTTCTTGGTTGGACCAACCCAACCGGCGATTTCCGACAAGTCTTTCTGCTAGAGCAAGAAGCCAGAATCGACGCTTTCTTCATATTTTTGGATAACCAATCCATTTTCAAATATAGTTGGGGGACTTTCCCTAAGAAATGGGTACGTAAAATGGAAAAATCGGAACATGGGAATAGATACCAATACTGACTACCCATTTCCAGTGTTGTGCTTTCTAAAATTGCATACCTATACACGGGTTCAAGTTTCGATCGATATTTGCGGAGTTGATCATCCCTCTCGAAAACGAAGATTTGAAGTTGTCCATAATTTACTGAGTACTCGGTATAACTCACGCATTCGTGTACAAACAAGTGCAGACGAAGTAACACGAATATCTCCGGTAGTCAGTCTATTTCCATCAGCCGGCCGGTGGGAGCGAGAAGTATGGGATATGTTTGGTGTTTCTTCCATCAGTCATCCGGATTTACGCCGTATATCAACAGATCATGGTTTCGAGGGTCATCAATTACACAAAGACTTTCCTCTGAGTGGATATGTGGAAGTACGCTATGATGATCCAGAGAAACGTGTGGTTTCTGAACCCATTGAGATGACCCAAGAATTTCGCTATTTCGATTCTGCTAGTCCTTGGGCACTTTGATATTAATAGGGGCGCAATTAATATACTAGGAATTCAGAATCAACATAGGAGAGGTCCAGTCCTGGGGACAAATCAATAGGAAATGCTATTTTCTTATAGTTCTCTTTTTTACTTCTATGAAATGAAAGAGAGAGTAAGTTAATATTACTACTTTGGGCGTCGGATATCAGAAAGAAGTGTTATCGAACGATTTCCTTCCATTCTTCCTAGTATGGAATAAGGGCTATACATAGTCTCGATCTATACGAAAGGGCACAGGTTTTTCTTTCGGTTTCATTGATAGCAGAGCAGAAGAGTACGCTAGCTAGCTAGCGGAGCCTGAAAACGCTTGCTAGCTAGCGCGTCCCACCCCTACGGACACTATTGCCTACGCTTGCTGCTCGCTCAGTGTCATTCAAAGGCCAATGTTTATACTGGGCGAACACGGGACCGAATTAATATACTGGCAAAGACCTCACCAAAAATGAAAGGCATGTGTGATTGAGGGCTCTCGCTCCCAATTAATGTACTGGGACTCCTAGGTCCTAGGGTAATGGTTAAAGACCCAAGTCACTGTTCAAATTATTGTACTACTAAAATAAAACAAACTGGGAGATCAACGAAAATCCAGTATATTAATTCATAGATTCGAGAACGACTCTAATGAGCAGGACGGCAAGACCCTGTAAATGCCCGAGTAGTTCCATGGGTCCGTAGGTGCGTAGCGAAAGTGAGTTGCCTTGAAGAAAGATTGGATCTTGTACTGCTTGCTTTCGTTTCCGGTCGATCTCATCCTGCTGCTGATAGTCAGCTAATATAATAAAAAAAAGAAATATACTATCTTCTCACTTGTAGTCAACTGAAGAAGCAACTCATTTCGGGCAAGAATCCGCTCGTCCACATCTTCCAACTTCAGAGCATTTGGCCTATGGGGACGCTTCGGTAGAAGGGGCCTTAGCGCTGGCTCCCGATCCTGGATAAGCTCCAGTTTCAAAGGTGATTACGTAAGCAGACTTTAGGTCTTTTCGGGGGTTGACTCATATTTTATACTACTATTAATATTCCTCGGGATTTCAAGTTGGAAAGTGTTTTGGGGTTGTACAGCTTTGGAAAGAGATTTGAATCAGCTACGCTACCTCCCGTTGGTCTTTCTTTGGGGGAAGGTTTATGGAAATGAGAGGGCTTGAGACTTGGAATTAATATACTAGCTCGGCTTTAGCTGTTTTGTTTGAAACAGCAATCCATTTCGGAGTTGTATGTAGCTTGCAATTAATATACTGCGCCTTTTTCTCGAAGATCTTGAACTGTCAAGAGATGCGCTAACTTACCCGACGTTATTTCGACGATCAGAGAATAGGGAGACCTAAAGTCTGCTTGCTTTTTTTTCTGAATGAATTGTCCGAAGTAGAAAACTTTATACTACTATTAATATTTGCACCACCTCCCGCTCACTTCGCTCGAAGTATATTGGATCGGTCGGAGAGGTGTCCATAAGCTTGGGGGCAGCGAATTACCCGTCTTACTATGCTAGCTCTGCTTGGGCACCCATTTGTTCCACTACTGCTCTCAATTAATAGTTGTCTTTCGGTCGGGAAAGAGAGGTGGTACATGACTTGGCTTAGGTTCTTTTTATCTGCTTTTTGTCGAGAACCCAGGCAAGATTGATCTTCTGACTGTTGAAAGGCGAATGACTGCTCATGCCAATATTATATCCTTCCACGCGCCTTGTGCTCGTTCCGATTGGTAGACCAGTTTCTATTAGATAGAATAGAGCTAATGGTAATATTACTTACCGAAGCATCGTTTTCTATTATAGTTCGGCACCAGAAGAGAACTGGACACCCATTCATTCTTTTTAACGAGTTACACGGGAAGCAGGGGATATATTATACAATAGACCGAGGTGGTGCATAAATAAAATTCCATCGAGCGGTGGAAACTACCTGTACTTTATTTACGCCCCCGGGCCCCAATGAATAACCAATAAGCGCAGTCCGCTCATCTCCGATAAGTGGTTAGAGGACCTAAGAATAACCAAGCAATTCGGGAAGAATGGGAGCCCGAGGGAATTGTTGACAGAGATCTTTCCACCAACGGAAATGCTTTTGAAGCTACCAGTATATTAATAGCCAAGGGAATTCTTAGAGTTCTGGTTGGGTACCAGAATAAATATCCTCCGCGGCAGTAATAAATATCTTCCAGTCCCAGTATATTAATGCAGGACAGCTGAGACCAATAAATAATAGGGAGTCGGTTTGAAAACCTTTCTAGTAACGGCAGGCGCAATTGTGCAGGAGACATCAGTAGTCGCCCGGGTATTCCTTATTGGACCGACCCACAAGACCAGATTTTCTTAGTCATTCTAATCCAAGTGAAGTATATAGGAAAAACGGATCGCTCTTGATCTTTCTTTGGCTATCCTTTGAACCAGTCGAACCAAAGCCAATTCATAGGATAGGACTTCGTTAATGTGAGTGAACCCAAGTCTCATTTAGGTAGAAGTAATCCTCCAAAATATCTAAAAGAGAAACGAAATCCCCTCTCCTCACTTGTGCGCTCCTTCTGTGCTCGGGGATATATTCATAAGCTGTCTTTGCGCAAGCACCTTGTAAAACAACCCACGGCGCAACCCATTCGTCAAGGATTTACAACCACGCCGCAAGCACCTTAGTTCCGAGCCTGCCGTTAGCTTTCATAGTTCTGTTCCAAGCAAGCGAGATTTCAATAGTAATTTCTTAGCCAGGTCCAACTTTGCGGAGAAGCCAAGGGCCGGCTTTCTTCACCTTCCTCCGATGAAGCGGTCGAGAAGTCAATGGAAAAGGTACCATACCCGCGGGCTCAATCGAAGTCTCCAAACTTTCGTTCGAAATGCCCTTAAATCATCGTTTTAAGCCGCTGATTATATAGTAAATTCTCCATTCGCCTGGGAAGCATTCTCTGGGCACATAGGATCAAACGTAAAGCAGCGCTTTCTTGAACTTAAAAAAAAATATAGGTCTTTGTTTGGCAAGATACTTTTTTTTTGGCTTGTTGGAGCTGCTGAGCATAACGAATCAAAGACGAATCAAGGCCTGCCAAGCCGATAGGCGAAGGATGGAATGAGTCGATCGTGCACCTGTCGTGTGACCCGTTGGTCCTAAGCAATGTCTTGCGCGAAGCCTAGAAACAGCTCTCCTTTATGTTAGGGGCAAATGGAACTTCGATCAAATCCCTGAGATGTCCAGCGGATTCCTTGACGAATGGCCGGCTACCTTTTACGTTAGAATAGAAAAAGGCATAGCGGGATGAACCAATGTTCATGAGTGTAAGCTTCGTTGCCCGAACACGATTGGTGCTACCGTGGTAGCAAGAGAGGCCAGGCGGTGACAATTGAGAGGTTGTCACTGAGCATTCCTAGTCACACGGGAAGAGAGGTCAAATGGCAAGGCCATACGCCCGCTCCTCGCGGAGTATAGCTCACATCCAAACATCTGATTGGGGAATGTTCTCTTTAATCTTGAATACAATTTGCGGAAAGGGAAGGGGGAGATCAAACTAGAAAATAAAGTGGTGCAGGATTCTTCGAAAAAGCGCGGGCTGACAAGTTTATTTAGGACATTGGACCTGGGACCTTATATAGAGAAAACCCCCAACAACCATCACTGGCCGGCGAAAAAAAAAGAAGGAGATAGCGCCTCACTAACGCTCGCCTTGACTAACCAAGCGAGTAATAGCAAGAAGATTGAGTAACATCATACCGTGGAGACGAAATTCACGGGCGGAACGAACAGAAGTTTGTCGCTCGCTACGCGCCTCCTACTTTTGAGGGAACAAAGTGGGTTAACTAAAGCTGGTATACCTTTTTCTTAGTGATTGGAGCCAGCTGAACTTAGAAACAAACGGGGTCGGCGGGGGAAGCGCCTTGTCGCTGTAGCCGGATAGATGTTGGGCCTGGAATCGAACGGGTTCACTACTAATGCTCCACAGCCCGTACTTTGGAGTAGATTTGAATTCTCATCAGTCTCAACTCTCCAGTTTCACTGGTCGGTCCCGTGAAGGGATTATGGTGGTATGACTGAGACAGAAGTAAGTAGAGGGGAGGCCCGATGAATGCCATTCTTCGGTTCCACCCTTCTTTGCAGACGTTCCCGCTACGCACCTTTAGTTCGAGGACAGGGCAAGTTGTTGAGGAGAAGACTTCTCTTTAATAAGGCAATATCCCGCTTCATAGCCATCTGCCGGAATACCTCGAAAACAAGCGAAATGGGTAATATATAAAAAAAAAGAAATATAAAATTTGGGCGTGAGGATTAATATATATAAAAAAAGAAATTAAAGCAGCGGGTTAAGCTTTCAATTCATGAACTTCCAGATAAGAAGGGGGACTAGCACCAGAATCCTAAAGCAAACCTTAGCGAGGGACCGGACTGAGGAAATGGGCTAATGGAACAACAAGATATAGGCACTGATCAAGCACCCAAGCGTGGAGAAGCGAAGGGAGGAGTGGTGCCGGAGAGATAGGCTAGGAGATGATATCCGCCGGATTTGGTCAACTAATCGAGAGAGGAAGTTCCTTTGTCCCTACGAATATACCTCCCCAATTAATTACTGCGGACCGACCATAAAAATCGAACGGCAAAGGTTAATATAAAAGGGTTTCAATTTGTGTAAAGCAATTAATATACTGGTGCCCTCTCGACAGAATATAAAAGAGTGGCGATGAAGAGCGATATATTATATACGGGATATCGATCCACCAGCCCTAGCCTTCTATTGAGGGAGGACCCACATATCAACATATTTGACCATCGACCATAGACGATTTTCTTGTTGCGAAGAGACACGAGATATGATCGTCTTGCGCCATATTACCGAGATTGAATTCCACATATCAAGGTCGGAATGCGAAAGAATGGGATTATGATAGACTTATCTTTGCGATGGAATGGCCCAACCCAGTCTTCCTTTCGGCTAGTTGAAACCCATATCCTTTGGCTTCGCTACTTGAAGCTTTCTCGCCCTTAAGCAGAAGCAAGAATAAAGAGGGGCGCATCCAACCAGTATATTAATTTGCGGGCGTCTACTTTTTCCATTTCAGTTGCACCTTGCCATTCATTTAGCTATAAAGCAACCGACTTCTTCGTTTCTTTCTTATTCTTCGGCTTTCCGGAGCTGCCAATTAATATACTGCATGGGTCGGAGGAAATGTTTATAATAGCGGAGATCCCACAAGAGTCTGGAGGTAGGGCACAGAACAGAAAGCCAAGCTCGATGGGCGAACCTAGGCAAGTAGGTAAATAGGCTCCTCTTTCGGCGTAGTTTTGGTTCCGCTTTAGGCCTGCTAGCATTTAGTCTTACCCTTATTACTTGCCAATTGGATATGCTCCAGTGGATGCTTTCCATCCTAGGTCCTCGTGATGATGGACCATTTATCCATAGGCCCCCGTAGGGGTTAGTGGGAGTCCGCCTCCTTATGGAAGTCGAACCCATGAACGAACGAATTCAGGACTATACATAGAAGACGCGCCTAAACCTTCTCGGCAGAGTCATTCTTGACAAATAGCCTACTCTTGCAGAGTCCCCCCAAGCCAAGGCTATGAAAGCCTCGTCCTTGACTGAGCCAGACGTGAATTGTAGCTGGCTTGTTCGAGAACATGGACATAGAGTCTTATTTCAGCAGCATCTAATATTATCTTACGCATCTGTGATCGTTCGACTTTTTATTATATTAACTCCTGCCGGCAAAGCCCGCAAAGAAAGATAGCAATCAGTAGGCACGGGCTGGACTAGCGCCAGCGGAAGAAGAATGGAAAGAGCAAGAGTGGCTACTATGAATTTCGGCAGGATCGGCGAATGCCTGGGTCTCGATGAACTAGAATATACTCTTCCAAGACAAGCGCAGTTAGACCGATATCTATATGCAGCGGCCGCAACACAAACCTAGGAGCCCAGAGCATGAGTCTAGGAAAGGGAAAGTTAGTATATTAATTGGGGACAGGAGCATCTTCTTTTGAAAGCATGCTACAATAATGGACTTCGCGGGGGTTAAGGTAGCTTACTTGCTGGCTGATAAGTCAGGCAGCGAAGCCTAAGATTAGACGACTGATTAGATTACTAGTTTGTTTAATTATTACCTTGGCCCGCTGCTTTCATTTCTTTTTTTGTTTATATTACCCATAAGAGAAGGAAGAATAGCTGGAAGCTAGAGAGTTGCTGCCTAGCTACAAACTCAAAAGCCTGGATTTGGCTATTAGTCCCTATTATTCTTATTCTAAAGTACCATTGGAGCTCCTTTTCCCGACAACAGATCGGAGATCTTACTTTCTCAAGTCATACGTCTTTTGTTCAGCCACTTTATATATATATATTAGTTCCGCTCTACTTATTATTTTTTTTAGTAAGCGCCCTTCACTTCAACTCATACTACTTTACTTCCAGCTTATTCCCAAATCAAAGCTACTTGCTTATAAGAGCAAGGTGCGTAGCTGGCTTGTTAAAGCATGGAAAGGTATCCAGAAAGCACAGTAACAGCTATGAGATAGGCGCCCTCTCACCTAATACCCGCTACTAATACTAAGGATTGAAAGTAGCATAATCGGCTATAGGTAAGTAATATTCTCCAGATCTACGAATAGCCGCGGGCAAGCACCTTTAACAAGCAAGTAGCTAGCTTCCACCTTACAGCAAGGCGCGAAAGCCTTCGCCTATAGCTTCTACTTAGCAGCCAAAATAAAGTACTCCTTTAACACACAAGTACGCTAGTACAAAAGTCAGTAAACAACCTGATCTGCTCTTTTGCCCGTTGTTAGCATCTCGTTCTCCCTTTAGGTGGCATGAAAGCTTTGGCTAGACCGCCTTGCTCTTAAAAGCAGCAAGTAAGCCTTCAACTTCTACTTAGCAGCCAAAATAAAGTTCTCCGGACCTTCTATGAACAGGGCTTTTGAACTATAGCAAATAGCCCATTGGTTGAGCTTTGCTCTATGCTGGCTTAACTCTTCCTTTTATGCCGTGGAAAATGAATCAAACCAGTCCCCTCCGGGAGAGTACAATAGAATTCCCTCTCCCTGCAGGTATTCTAAATGGTTATTGTTTATGCTCGTATAGCATAAAAATGATTCATTAGGAGGAACATGAGAAATCCACTTCGTACCTTCGTCATCAAAGCCTCTTCGCTACTCCGAACTCTACACCTATTTTGGAGATATTTTAACCAACTTGTACTCTCTTTATTTGCTTTTCTTTCTAGTGCGCTAGCACCTTGTTCAAGCCGGTATTTAGTAAGTAAGTGAAGTGGCCATTGGAAAGGAGAAATAGGGCTCATTTCACGTATATCTATTTCCTCCCGTTGGTCGCCTCGCAAACTCACTCAAAAGAAGCAGCACTCTCTGGAGTTGCCTTATTGAATTGCCACTTCGCCGTATTTATTACTGCCGCGGAGGATATTTGACTTAGACTAGTCGCTATTTGTTTTTTTCTATATATTACCCGGCTTTACCTCGTCGAAGACTTCATCGGGATCTTTCGCTCTTTCACTTCGGATTCTTCGCCCTTCTTGTTTGCTGCTCTTGCATGATTCTCAAATTGGAATGGAGAGGCTTAAAGAGTGCCGTCTCGTTAGAATGGCGGATCCCGCATGTCTAGGACTGAGAAGTAATGTCCTAGCGTGTTTTTCATGCGATTTCACTTTGGGAAGAATCTTAGGTGGCCTTAGCTAGTGTTGGAGCTGCAGAGCGAAAACCATTGCAATTGAGTACGCACGGAAGTCCACGCATGAGGCATAGTCTCCGAGTGTTCTTGCTGGGTTTCTGCCGTTGTCCAGTATATTAATTGGGGTGCAATCAAGTTTATATCTTAGAAACATGATATTAGAACAAATATAATAAAAAAAAGAAATATAAAATTAATGCTAGATTTATTTATTTTATTTCACGTCCGGACTCAAAAACATTGATTCTCATGCGTTTTCTATGAATACTTTGTTTTGGTCAAAGGATCCTATCAAATATTTTAGCCGAGATACCAGCTCTCTAAAATATCTCTCAAAGAACACCAAACACAGAGGGGGGTTGGAGCTGTGCCCTATTGACCTTGCTGGGCAGTTCGAGAGTCGACCTGTCTTGAGTTACACATTGGGAAATCCGGGAAGGGGAACTAAATGCTAAAAATAGAATTTCTTTCTGTATTTTCTTTTTCAATGCGAGAGGTCAGGGTAAATGAGTAGCTAGTTGAAGCCCACCAGGAGGAGATCTAGGAGGAAGCCTTCCCAACTTTACTAGGATGGCAGCTAGGTACCCAGGAATCTCCAATAGGGAACAGAGGATTTATTGGTGATGAGTATATAATGCGTTATGCATTGGCTTGACTGGAGAGATCTGATCTGTAAACCTCTGTGTATCATTCGTATGACCCCGCTAGTGAGTCTATTTTCCAGTTTGTCCCTGCACCTGGAAAATCAAAAATAAGGAAGCCCAGCGAGAGGCCGGCACCAGTAGAAAGATCTGACACTTGTTTGATCCTTAACATCAGAGCTGGAAGAGCAAGCCGAGCACTATCATATTTAATATAGTCATATGAGGTGGCGTATACGTGGAAGATAAAACCCTTCACTTAAGGGTTCAGCAGATTCGGATATATATTTCTAACCGGAGACAGGAAAGTCTTTGACTTTGCTGTGGACCTGTCAACCAGTATATTAATTACTTGTGAATTATGTGTCGGCAAGTAAAGTAAGTTAAGTAGAAAAAGAGGGAGTTTGTAAGCAAAGATGAACTTTCCACTGAACTATTTCGAATGAATCTAGGGGGAAAGGAAATCTACTGAACTAAATGGACAAAACAGAATTATTTTCTCTATCTTCTTTTTCTGATTCATTTCCCAGTAGCGAAACTCCAAGTGGTGCTACCTAGATCTTCAGTCGGGTTGACTTCTGGATTGGAACTGCAGAGTCTGGGTTCTCTAGTTGTGGCATGATTGGAACCTTAGTACACATGAAAGATATAATCACTTACTATTTCAAATGTTTCTGGAATGGAATTTTGATCTCAAATTACTTCCGTTGAGAGTGATTCTCCCTCTGTTATGCTTGGTTCGGAGTAATATACTGGGCTGTGGAGATAGAAAAGCTAACGAGTTCATGGCAAACTTGGAGCGAAGTTCTTTACTAGATAGGACGCCTAGATGTGAGTTTGGTCTTTCAGGAATGAATTCGATGCGGAGTATTCCCAGGGATTCGATTGAACGCAGCTATAGATGCTCCAACGCCCATCTTTGATCTCCCCTGAACTCGTGTTCCTTAATAAGAGATAGATGCACAGACTCACTTCAGGTCTTGTTATACGGCCGGACTCCACTCGAAGAAGAGTTTGGGTCTCCCCTTGGCCTTGTTATGCGGCTCCTCATAACGAATAACCTAGGGCGGACTTCGCGACACCTATCGTTTCGTGATGGAGATCTAGCATTTCTAGTATTCAAGACCCCTAACACTTTGATTGCTTCTCCACTATATACTAGGCCTCCCCCCACTAGATTAAGGCTAGTGATACGCCAACCGCTCGCTGCCTATCACATGGAATTCCCCCATTAGCGAGGTCATGGAATTGACCGAAAGACCACTGACTTTGTAGCGGCTTCCCTTACTAGCCTGGCATATCAAATAAAGGATCCGAGACCTTGACTGGAACGCATTAGCGAACAGCTCATTCAAATAAGGGGCTACTACATATGAATAACTAAAGATGATGCCCTGGACTAAGTCGCTATATGCTGATACGGGCCAGTGACTTCCTGGTAATTAGCCTTGCAAGCCCGACCCGAGATCTACTTACATAACATCTCCCGAGACCTCGCATAGTGAAAGAACTACCTTGCATAGCCTTAGAGAAGAATACGCTTCTAGCCGACAAATATATAAAATCAAAGAAATTAAAGTTCCGAAATAGATACGGTTCTTGGATTTCTCTGTCTTAAGCATAACTAAGAACGGACATGGCTTACTAGGTTCCTTCCCGGCTTTACACACGGGTATTTAGGCGCCTATATTAATACCTCCCTTACTTGCCCTTTGAGTGAACTATTATTACTTCTCTCTGAGTGAACAAAGACGGAATCTCATCACAAAAAGGGGCCTTCTATTTTAGACCCGTTCAGGGCCTGCAAGACTTCCAGAGTAAGCAATCAGAGTAGTCTTATCTTAATTTGCGCTCGAGTTACGGTTGTTGACACAGAAAGGTACGGTACAATGTATGAACCTTTTTCCTGAGTGACGCATAAGTACTCCATCAAAAGATCCAGAGTACGCGACATTTTATTCTTTTTTTTTTACCTTTCCAGAGAAGAGCCCTGAGGTCTTATCATTTCCCGGAGTGATGAAAGAAGGCCTAGTGAGTCTTCACCCCCTTCCCCATGTAAGATCAAGGTGCGTAGCTCTCTATAGTCTATCTATGACTTGAACCAGAACTATCATCATAGTACTATTGATTCCCTGGTTTCTCTCAACTTATCCTTTCTTTTGTTACGCATAATACATGTGTTCGGATGAGGATAGGAGAGAATCCTTCTTTAACTCTGCATATTCAAGTTCTGTTAACTCTCTCTGGTACCAATACCCGAACCAACTAAGAATTCCAGTTTGTTGGTTGGATTATATTAAAAAGTCTAGGGACGGATTGAACAATGTTACAACAAACGAATAAGCTATTGGCACACCTGTTGAACAGATAGGGGACCTCTCGAGACATTTCAGAGATATGGCGACAGAGAAAGACCCATGATCCTTGTTACTAAAGAAAGACTAGAGAAGCGTAAGCAGAAGGAAGGGGATATATAACCTTAGCTCTAGTTGTTATGCATTTCCTTACATTTCACGACACATGTTATTAATCCGGGCCCAGTATATTACATCAATAATTTTATATTTCTTTTTTTTATTATAAAGCATCGATGCCATTGCCGAAGCAACTTGTTGAAGAGTAAGAAACCTCCCTAGACCAGCCGGTTAACAATTTCAAGACAGATAGAAAGAGTGAGCAGACTGATGAAGAGATGATGCTTCCACTGGAGTTTGGGGTAATTCCTATCATACCACCGCGTACTCATTGAGATCGCCCGGGTATAGAGGTTATAGACACCCTTACCAGTGAGAAGTGGTTAGCTGTCTGACTATGCTAGCTCCTGCCCATTCGTTTCGTTACCTGAAAGAACTTTTTTTTGTTGACCATGAGGCGAGCGTAAGTGAGGCAAACACCTCAATTGTATAAGTTGTGTATCAGCCCAACTCATATACCATTTCATATGGGCTTATTCCTAGTAGAAGCCAAGCTTAGTTACTTCGCCGGATAAGTCTTTCCTAAAGGTATTACTTGTTAGACCGTTCCATTGTTCAGTTTATGAATCTCAGGGGACCGAAGGGACGAACAGTTAGAAAGAACAAGATGCCCCGGACTACGCTTGTATAGTACCTGCGGCTAGCTACGGGAACGAAGGTAGTGCTAACTAAGCCAATAAGGAACAATGGACAAGGTAACGAGGCACGAGTGAGAAGAGTAGGCCCAAGCACTTTGGTCTACGAGTTACGTAGCATTACCTAGCCCTGTTGGAATCCATTAAGTTGGCTAAAGAAATTTCTGTCCCAATCTCGATTTGAGCGTATTTCATGGGGATAAGGAATTCTTGTTTGAAGTTGAAACACCAGTATAGTATACTTATAGGCAACCACGAATCGCAGCAACTGAAGCAACAAGCAATTGAACGGAGAAGCAACCAATTGAAGCAACTAAACCAATAACTTAACAAGACCAGTTGTTAACTCATTTGCTACTAACTCAGTCTTCTTAAAGAAGCAACAAGGAAGAGCAGAGGTTCCCATTCACTCCCTACTAACAACAGAAGTAGGAGGAAGCGCTAATATATATATATAAAGGCCTTCGGGCAGGGCTAACTCACCATGTAAGGTTCTCTTTCACTCTGTCCCACTCTGTGAACTCTTAAGGCTTTCCGCTCCTCTATTCTCAATCGGCGAAGCCTCACAACATCTACGCCAAGCAAGTCGGAACCGGGCATAACAAGGTAGCGTAGCTCGACGCAGGAAGAAGAAGTAAACTCCGTTTAAAGGAGCAAGAAACAAGTCTGGAAAGTGCGTAGCGGCATAAACCTCTTTTCGAACCGGCCCAGGTACGAGAGAGATAAGAACTTGTGTTTGCAGGAAAGAAAATGCCAACCTCGGGATAAAAGGAAACCATTCCATTAGTGGAGAAGCCATTCCGGGCCTCATCCAGTCAACTAAAAAGAAAAATAGAAGAGCGTAGCCCAGTATAAACATTAGGGCAAGGGGACCGATCCAGTATACTTATAGGGAGGCTAGTATACCAAGTTTCCATTCTATTGCTGTATATTAATAGGGAGCCACTCTAGTGACCTTTGAAATCTCTCTTGAACTTGTAAAGAAGCGACTAGAGTGGAGTAGCTAAGCCCTGAGAAAGCTCGCCTAAGGTTGGTGCAAGTCGAAGCAGGCATCATCAGGAGCACTGAGAAAGCCGTTGCGCGTTAGCGCTTTCGTTTTCTTGGTGGGAATCGACACGCTTCTTTCTCTTAGTTATTCTTCCATTCTCCCTTTCGTCACTTAGGAGATCGAGATGGGACCACTACAGTTGCTTAAGTAATAGGGTGATCGATCAATCGACTGGATTCGGTAGGTTGGCTACTGCTCAAAGGGGCTATCTCTTTCATGGGTTCCAGTCCAGTACTTAATTGGGTCGGTCTTCGCTTTCCCAATTGGCTTGGTTCTGGCATTGGTCTTCGCGCCCCGAAAAGCTAGTTGCTTCGGCAACGGTCCAGAGAAATCGGATTCTAGTCCCCCTCGGCTCATCCTGTGCTTTATGAAGGTTGCTCATCCGGTAGTCGTTGGTGGCTCGTCCGTTGGGGTTGCAGCTCTAGCTTTTACGGGATTGAACTCCATGCAAACACATAGGGATAGGGGCTTTCGAGATCCACATGATCATTCTGTTATTTATTGGCTTGACCAGATTGGTACAGAAGCAATAGAGGCCTTGCCCGGTGGTACCTAAGGTAAGAGGTTTGCCTTTCAAATAGATATTCACAGAGATAGAGAGGATCGGAACGACGCCAATGCTTTCTTGGGAGAGAGATCGAAAGGCTACCCTTATCCCGGAGAATGAAAACCTCCCCCTTTGTTAGCAACTTGGTCTTTTAGCCTTCTCCTTGCTGCGGCACTGCCCTCGAGTCCGGCTCTCGACCAGACCTTTAAGCGTCGATCACTGTTCCCAGATAGAATGGTATAAGGCCTAGATTTCAAATCTGGCTTTCGGGGAGTGGGTGCTTTCATTTCTTTTTTTTATTATATTAGTATCCTAAATTCACTTCTTTAAAGTTTCGTGTGGGGCCTTACCACTAATGGCGAAGATCCTATATCTCTGCCTGGGCTTAGCCAATAGCTTGGATCAAACATATGGACTTGACCTTTTGGGTGAGGTGACTTAGGTGCTCGACAGCTGGGATTGGAATTGTGGCTACCATTCCATTCCATCCATAGGTTAGTTCTGGCACAGGGGAAAAGGTGCTTTGTAAGGATATTTCTTCGTCTTCCTCAGTATATTAATTGCGAGCGATCCATTCTATTTCCGAGATGAAACAAAACTAGTTAATCCCGAGTTGTTCTACCGGAACTCCCGCTACTAGTTAGCTAGTAACAGACGTACGCCAGTATATTAATTGGTGAGCGTGAGCTACCAGTATATTAATTCCTTCACTTCTAGAATTACCTGCCACTTCATGCTAGATATATAAACTATGATTCCCCGAACTCCTGCCCCAAAGAAATACCTTATGTTATGTTAGCATAGGAGATCTACTATGGCTAGGCCGACACTTCTGAAAGCTGTTGTTCAGGCAACTATTATATTATTCCGGAAAGTGAAGAAAGAACCATAGCACTAGCACCACCAACTAATTTGTGCCAAGGATTTAGTAGTTCGCTATTATTTGATTAGCTAGGTAACGCCAGTATATTAATTGGCCTAAGGTTAGTGAGCTAGTATTAATATTGATTAATTCCAATCACTTACCAAGGGAGACTAACATCAGTCGCGGTCCCATCAGTAGCTTCATCTCCTGTTCGTATTCACTTCCCTTAGTGCCCTGGCCAAGAGGGCAGTCTCTCCTTCGCTGCGTTCTTTATCTTGCTTTGCTTCCTCTCTTGCTCCTAGTTCATCCGAGTCGAACGAATGATCTCTCTTCGCTACGTACCTTAAATGAAATGAGAAGCTTCCGACTTGCTTTCTTTCCCCCCTTAAACAAACGTCTAGACGTTAGAATCTCCGTTTTCCTTTAATCCCCCGGAAATTACTATTCGCCTGTTCGCTTTCACTTAGGAGGGTATTCGCAGGCCTTGTAGGCAAAAAGCTCGGGATAGTCGACGGATACTACCTCTTCACCCGCTCCCGCTGTACATGCTTTTAACTAATCGCTGGGAGCTCTGGGCAAGTAACCTAGTTCCCCTAGAACAGTCTAATCTAACTCTGGCTCAGGTGCATCTACTAGAACAGGATCATCGGACTCAGGCTCAGGTGCCTTAAACGACAGTTCATAAAGCTTGTGCTTTGATGGATAATACCTCCTCGTGTTCAAATACGGGACTGGAAGGGGACCTGAGGAAGGACCATAGGTGCACGAAGACCTCTCTGGTTGATCTCAAATCATGTATCATCTCGGGAGTTGAGGAAGGAAGCCTCCTATGGCTCTACTAAACGAAACGAAACTAATAGTTGAGCGGTGCACCTAGTTTCAGTAGAAACTACGTACGCTTCCATAAATAGTTACTATTAGATCAACACCTTCTACTTGAATGTGTTAAGCATCACTCTCGCGAAAGAAAGAGAAGGCAAATTAAGTTTATAAACCCGTGTTTTTTGGCAAGATTTCGTTGGTTTTGAGGGATTTCTCAATTTGACATATATTATGCAATTAGTGAAAATGAGCTCGGATTATCCCGGATTTTGTCATCAACTTAGCTAAACATATAGCTGCGAAAGTGAATGAATTTTCCAATCTCCCTAGGGGGGAGCAGTTCAGGACTGAGTCAGAAACATCTTGAAAGGGCTGAGTCCGAAGAGGTTCTCTCAACTTTTACTTTATTGTGTTAAGCATCACTCTCGCGAAAGAAAGAGTGAGAAAGGTGGTCAAAGTTTTACTCGCTCAACGGATCAAGGCCGGGCATTGTTTGCCCTAATGATGGCCTTTCTGATCTCATTCGTCTTCCAGTCTTATATTCAATTTGGCCTAGTATACCAAGTCCAAACTCTCAATTAGAATTTCTCAAATATTCCACCGTTATGACTATGACAGAGGCAGAAATCACTTCCTTTATTTTATTTGGCTTAGGCCTGACTTTACACATAGCATTTCAAACCCTGCGACGTATAAACTATGACTACTCTCCCTAGGGAGTACGCCATGGAGCACATGGAAGACGTGGCTGACGATGTACTGATGGAAGGGATCCAGCAGAAGCTGGACGTCCTCTGCGACAAAGCTGGGGCCCCAAGGGATTGATTCATCCCACATTACGGGCCTTATGTTCACTTCAGACCATGATTTTGATTATATCAACTTCTGTTACCATGATTTATTGACGAATTTTTATATAGAGAGATAACAAGGGGGCCAGTATATTAATTCAAATGTCTGAGACTTTTTCATATGCGCTGGACGTCCTGAATCTTCTTTAAGAATAATGGCAAACACATATACCGGAAGGGGAGGGCCTCTTCCACCAGAGTACTTTACTTTCTGGAATTCATTCTTCAAAAGTACAGGAACTGGGTCAAAAAATGGACCGAGAACTACATATGGTCTGAGACTCACTTCCTTGAAAAAAGGAGGCGAGCTATGTAGGCTGTGGCCGTTCAAGAAATGTCGCGGTTGCTCGACTAAAGCCGGTCAATAAATAGATTCTATTCTATTCTATTCCAGATATTGCCATAAGACCTATGAGACTTCCCAGAAGTGAAGTACTCTTTTACATTAGATAATTATAGTCGCGGGAAATTTCATATCATATTTTGAATGAAGCTATCCCTCTTAACCTTCACCAAAGAATCCCCATGCTTCAAAAAAGGGCCGGCTTCATTGAAAGGGGATCTCCACTTCTAGCTACCATTACGCTGCCGAAATTATTCTTCAACTCTTATCTCCCATCAATGGCTTCCATGATAGCAAATAGATCTCCGCCTCTATCTTCTTCATGGAATCTAATCTCCTCCTCTAAATTACTTTTGATCTACATAGTAATTTGTAATCTATTGATCTATTGTAATCAAATAGCTAGAATCATCATCAATAAAAGAAAAAGTGGACATAGGTCTCGTTAACGGCCGAACCACTATAAAATATTGTGTGTTATCTACTTTTCTGCTATCTATATTCACATTTTTTTTACTTTTTATCATATTCCTGGCCTAGAGAGACCTATGCTGGTGCTATCACGCGATTCACATCACATCGGGTGTTGGTGTCCATTTTTGGATATCAACATTTTGGTGCTTTCATTGAGAGAGAACCCAAGCAGATCCGGCTTCGCTATTGGAATCTTCACTAGATTCAAGGGCCAGATAATTTCTGTTGAAGAACTTTCCTTTTTTACTCAAGAGAAGATTCAATGGTCGGAAGAAAGAAGACCGCTTTTGGAAAATCCATCCCTTCTTCCTTGAGGGGAGAAACTTCGATGAGGAGAGATGAAGATCCTCAAGATCAGCATATTGCTCTCGGATCCTCCCAACAAAATAAAGTTGTCACAAGGGGAGGACAAATTGGTCTCAGAAATGAACCGTAAAGTCGAGCTTAGTCAATTGGCTCTTATGGAGAAATTAGACGCCTTGCTTACTCTCCGACCTCCTACAACCCCCGGTTACACCTGCTCAAAATGAAGAAGCCAACAATCAAGAAGCTTCTTTGGCGTCGGAGCAAAATAGAGGAGATGGGCAACGACTTGGAAGGAATGCTGGAGGCACCGCTAAAGGAAATGGCGCAACCCCACCCTGATTGGGGTAAAATAATGATGAAAGGAAAAATCTCGGCCCAAACACGCCATATGATGATGTTGTGGTTAATATCTCCTATGGTGATGAAGACCGGCGAGCTACACGAAACAATGACGAAACAAATGCTCAAAGGAACGCCACGCAAATGGGTGCCGGCTTGCAAAATTCTAGGGAACCCATTCTCCCGGAGATAGGAGACGTGGCAAGAGATTCTACCCGCTGCCCGGAACAACTTGAAAAATCAGGTGCCGAAACAGGGGCAAGGCCTCTAGATTTTCAGAGACCCGACTCCTATATTATATTGCTGAGATGGTAAAAAAGCTTATGAAAGAAAGCCGAGATCAAATTGATAAAGATTGGGGATCAACCCAATTAATATACTTCGCACTCCCTTCACCGATAATATTTTGAAGGAAACAAATTCACTTTGCCTACCGTTCCATCCTACGACGGGACTAGAGACCCACAACCCCATCTGTACAAGTATAGTTGGTGTATGGACGGAGTAAACGCATTAGATGATGTATTTATTATTTTATTTAATTAAAGTAGATGTTTCCCAATTTTCCTCGAAGGAGTTGCGTCAATGTGGTTTACCAGGCTCCTGCCAAATTCGATCTCCAATTTTGATGAACTAGCTCGTCGTTTCCTGAATGATTCGGCCTTCATACTGCTCAACCCAAAGATGTCATTTCCCTAGCCTCCATGTCTTAAGGAAAGAACGAGTCTTTGAAGTCTTTCATGACTCGCTTCAATGCCGCCGCAACTGAAGTGAGCAATCCTGATGAGAATACCACCTTCTTTGCCCTAGTCAGCGCCATCCACCCCGAGACGGAGTTCGGGCGATGGTTGAAGATGAAAAGACCGATAGGAAAGAGAGACTTTCATAAGAAGGCCAACCAATATCTTCAGTTGGAGGAAGCAGAAGAACTTGAGAGAAAAGCGACAAACACCACTACGCCGGCTAACCCCACGAATGACCGTGCGATTGTTCCTGTTCCTGTGTCGGCCTCCTCGGTACAAGCCCAGAACAACTCCCCTCCCAATGAAAATCCCAAGCGGAAGGGGCAGAAAAATGATAGAGCCGGAGAAAAACGATACAGGGGGCTTGATGGAAAAGCTTGGACTCCTCTGAATGAGACTCCAGAAAACATTTACTTGGCAACCATGAACACGGAAAAATACGAGAAGCCCCCGAAGTCCAATATATTGCTACTGAGAGAATGGTAAGGAGCGGAAATGTCGTTTCCATGATGTGCTAGGACATGATACCAATGAATGTCGTCACCTCATCTGATCGAGAAGCTCATCAAGCAGAACAAACTGCAGCAATTCGTCCAGAAAAACCCGAATCAGTAGGATTCTTTCGCCGCAGCTCCTCCTCCCACCGACAATCCCAGAAACGCACCAGGAACCAGCAAGGAAGGAGGGCTGAACGAAGATTGTTGATCGGAACCATCTCTGGTGGTCCTCACTCGGCTCAGAAGAGTTGGGGCGAGATGGAGCGATATGCTTCATCCGCATGCCCCTAGAGAAGAGTGCATGGATGTGGACGAAGAATACGCTCCCAATTAGCAAAGGACCTTCAATGATGACATCATATTCCAGGCACGTGATTCTATCGGAATAGCAGCTCCCACTATTGACCCCATGGTGATCACATGTGGGATCGGGCATGTATTGGTCCGAAGAGTACTAGTCGACAGTTCTTTGCTTCTATATGATAGAGTTGCTCCGTTAACATTTTTTTTCCTGAACACGTTCATGAAGGTGAAACTGACAATGAAAGATGTTATTGCCTGCACTACAAGAATTCCAGGGTTTACGGGAGAGGCCAAGCAACCCATGGAGACGTAGCGGTCTTTCTCCTTCCCTGTAGCTTCACGAGATCTGTGTGTGCGCCGGTCTTGTTCCAATCATGTGAATCGAGATCCCTGATAGATAGGTCCCTGGAAATTCATTCACTCTGCTTGGCGCAGTATATTAATTTGCGACAACTAACAAGGCCAGTATATTAATTGGGAGGTGTTCACTCCAACCGGTCGAAGCTAGAATACTCATTGGAGGAATGGGCAAAGGCGCTTCCCGAGAAAGACAAAGAATCAAAGGATGGGACTGGCTCTGTTTATAGATCTGGCACGAAATCTCGACCCCCGATCTTCAATCGAAAGTGGAATATAAGCTGAGATTTTGTACATTGCTCCCACCCGATTCTAGGCATTTCTTTGACAGAAATAAAGAAATTGATTCCCTGACATTTCATAGATTGGAGGTTACCACGGGTCTGTGATTTGCTGACCTTGAATACTATGCCCAATTAGTTCAACTATGCTTGCGTCCATTTGTTCTCCGTCGCCTTGTGACAAATATTTTAGGAATAAATACCCTGGCGCCTGCCTAGGTGCGAAGCGATCTCCGAAAGTATTCCAACATGATATTACCAAAGGAGTCCTTTTCTTTCTTTACATAGAGGCTATTCGAGACCTTAATACCTTAAGAGGTGGCTAACGTACGTGGTCGTTTAACGACTGGCTATAGCTCACGATCAAAGTATACCACCAGTCGTTTAAGTTAAGTACGGGTGGAATAGCTCATTTATGAGGGTGCAGAACGTGGCAGGGGCATTGGTGAGTCCAAAATAACCAAAAAAGGGCGCCGAAGTCGACTTGCTTGTCATACAGGTCGTCTTTTGCTCGTCTCCTTCTGCGATACACACCTGGTAGTAGCCCGACCATAGATCCAACTTCGAGAAGTATGAAGCGCTCAGTCAAACAAGTCTGCATTCAAAGTGGATACTTGTTCTTGATGGTTAGGTTATCTGGTTGAGTGCCCTTCAATGCAAAATCGAAGGCTCCCGCTTCTTATGGAATAAAAGAGGTGGTGTATACCGATATGGAGCCAGGCAAAAATCTATCTGGCCGATATGACTTCCGGAAATTCTTTCCTGAGCTCAACGAACTAAGGTAAGGAGGGGATTTATATTCAAAGGCCAAACCAACCCAGCTTTGGCTCCACCAGGCTCAAACTAGATCTTGTGGTAGACTGCCCTCCTAGAATGCTAGTAGTCATGATGCTATATACTTCTGATTGAGATTCTATTCAAAATAAAGTGAGCGGTGATCGGAATAACATTCTTGTACGATCAAGTCAGCTATTGAAGAACGCTTTCCAAATGTAGAATCTCTGTCATGAATTGAAATCAATACTGGAGGCCAGAATAGATGGTACCGCTTCCATTGCGCTTCCAAGAAGAGAGCCCAGATCGAATTAAAGTACCTAAAGCAGTGCTGCGGAGTTCTGGGGAAGAGGAACTTCAGCAATGTTCAGAGCTCAACAATCACACGAAGCTCCTGTTGAGAATGCCTGTTGTAACTCCCAAAACCCCAACGGAATCAAAACCTACGACTGACGGCACTACAATATCACGGAACCCTTTTACTAAATGAAATCGACCAGATACGCGCAGGAACTAGTAAGGTATTTTACTGATGAAGGTAGTCAATTTGATCCCATACTGTTTTCTCTAATGCAAGCACACCTTGCTTGTCTCGATCCACTTGTAACGATTTTGGGATCTATTCGCCAGGAATAACTGGATTTCGGCTTTGCTAAATTTCGGAAGCTATACCTAATATTTGGCAATGATAATCGTTTTTGTGGTACCCAGTGGTCTATTCTTGTCTTTATCGGTGAATCGCTTCTTTAAATAGACGTCCGTCCCGCAGCTGTCTCAATCGCTAGCTCTTATCTTCTGTCTTCTATAGGGAGAGACATTATGGTCCATTCACATAAAGTCTTTCTTTTAGTCTTTTGAAGGTGAAAAATCAATAGAAGCTTGAAATGCAATTGTTGCATCAGCCAGAGCAGCATTAGTTATTGGAAAGGGTAGTTTCCGCCGTGGAGGAAGATTCCAGAAGCACATTGATGGCAAAAGAGTCTTCGTGCCAGCGGAGGAAGTGGAGCAGGTGGGTTAAATCCACTTGGGGCTCCGGATCCAGGACCCAAACCCTCCTGATATGATATGGAAAGACGACTAGGTACAGCATCACATTTGACACCTCCTGAAGGAGAAGGGATAAAATGTCCTCTATTTGCTAGATTACCGGAACCATGGAGCTCTATCGCAGAGGCCATTCATGGCCAACCCAGGGCTCTGGAGCCACCTTTAAAATGATGTGCTACATGAGAGAAGGAATAGAATGAAAAAACCGTTTGATGTCATAGATTGCAAGCCAGCTTGAATCGGTAGGAAACCTCCCCTGAGTTTTTCCTTCTATACAGTTGCTAATCAATCATGCCAGGAGATGAGTTCTTCCCCCTCCACAGGTCCCGTGCAGAATCAGAGTTCCAGGCACCAGAAGTTTAGGCGACCTCTTCCAGAGGAGCGACTAAAAGGAGCGCTATGATACCTAGCTTATTAGAATTAAGTCAAAAGATCTTATTTCTTAATTCTAGTAAGCGCTCCCCGTCCCAGCCAATCCCCCGTTGGATCAAGGCACTAAACAAGGGCATTTGCCGGATGATTTCAACCCTCAGGTCTTGGGCATCATATTCGGCTATGGATTGTGTGAAGGTCGCCTTGAAATTAATATACTGCTGTGTGCCTCGTCTACATCTAGGAGATTAGTCTCGGCGGCGGGAGCCGGCAACAAGCGTTGGGAGTTCACACCCCTCATCATATTGATATGGATAGGGTACGGCCAATAGAACATCAGTAGGGTGCCCTCATGTTATATCACTACTTGGAATAACTCCCCTCAGTCTAAAGCCGTGAGCACTCTCCTTCAGCCTGAATATCGATGCAGGCAGTGGAAACGGTTCTTATATCCCGGCTTAGGCCGAGCACTATGGTTGAATTGCTAGGGGCAGCGGGTAATAGGAATGACTCGCGTAACGCCAACCCTTAGGCTTTCTTTGTATAAAGGTGTGTAGCGACTAAAATGAAGAGTCATTCCCAATTTAGCTCTTTGGGTAAGTAATAGACACGATCGCAAGAACACGAGTGAACACGAGTAGAGTGAGTACGGCTAATTTGTTGATTCCGCTTGGTCTAATGTTCTCAGACTTATAGGATATCGCATCTCTCGATAAGAGTTCGACACCCGCGAATTGATGTCCACAACAGCTCTGAACAATACGCATCCGTATCCGCTTCTTTATGTGATATTAGGATACCACATTGTTTCCTTAGGTCTTACGACCAATAGTAGTAAACTTAGCAGCTTCCCTGACGGCATCATATTATTTGACCTTTGAGTCCTCCCGTAAAAAGAGGTTGCTTTCCATATGAGCTGCTACCTGTGTGAGGATATATAGCAAAGTGCTCTACTCTATATCTATAGGCCGGCCGTACCAAGGGTAAATAGTTTGTTCAGGTGCGTAGCATTGGCTGGTTTCGCTACGCACCTTGTAATATTCGTCCCAGTATGATAGGGCCAAACAACATCCCTTATGTCCAACATCCGTACAACATCCGTCTTCCTCTCTCCCGTTGGTCGAAGAATAGAACAGCTGCGCTACCTCCCCCAATTGATCGGGGTCGATAGAGCCCTCGTAAGAGGTATTGCGTTAGCTGTACGGTCGAAAGAGGTGGCCTTGGTATCCTAGGCGCCTCGTTCTTAGCTTATTGTAGCCTGCTTTCTTTGTTCCGTCTAGTAAAGGTGAAACGGAGTGATCCGGGGTTTCTAATAGTGGCTAATGCGGTACCAGTATACCTTCCGGGTCCCCCTCGCGAGGTGCGAAGCAAGCGATGTATGAGAGTTGGCCATAGCAAATGTTTTAATATCACAAATTTGCGAATACGCTTTCTTTAGTTATGCTTAGAAAAGTATCTACAAGCTCGAAATTTCGGTATTGATTTCTGTCTAATCCGGGGACCTAATCTATGCCAAAGTCAACGAATGCTTGGTTCATACACCGAGTCTGGACTAGTAATAGGCACGACAGTAGTCATTGGCACAAGCAGGTACTGATTCCTGACCATTTGAACTATGTTCTGCTTGAATGCTTCCAACGACCAACTATTGGTCATGCTTTAGTGGTAGTGCTTTAGCCACCAGTCTGATATTCTGAACCCTTCGCATCTACCATAGGGACGTAGATGAGGCAGTTTATGGCTACAGGATCTCAAGCAGGGAAGTGATATTACTACAGATGAACGAGCAGAGCAGGTCTTGTTATTCCGGGGTAAGAACAAACAACGGGAGCCTATTAATTGTAATTAGGTGTCTGGTTGACTGCTTTTCTATCGGTAAGTCGGAGCAGCTCAGTAAGTCAGAACGCATCTTTCTAATAAAGAATTCCGGGTGCTATCTGGTCAAAGATACTTTCCGAATAAGGTAAGGATTGATTTCCCGATTGATAAGCTGTTAAGCCAATTCAGGAAGGCTAAGCAAGGGAATGTGCTCTGTGGTTCATATCTATCAAAAGGGGTAGCGAAATCGAGAAGTGTGAATGCTAACCGATCTAGGCAGCATCAATATTCTTCGTTTACCTCTTCTGACTTATGATGAACTAGCTACCAGAATAGAGAAAGCAAAGCCCTGATTGCCCTTGAAATCGATGTAACATCGATTTCTATTCTAACTTCCTTATTTATCTATTTAATATACTGGACTTGGTATCCCAGTATACGCTACGCACCTCATTCAAAAAAATTAATATACCCCTAGATTGTTTAGTAAAGCATTTTACGAGGGCACCTGGGTCTCAGGAGATACCTACGCCCAATTAATATACTGGCCTTGGTGTTACCTTGGGAAAACTTGTTAACAACCTAATGAACACCGGACGCGGAAAACTCTTTCTCTTTCGCTGCGCACCTCATTGCTCCCGAGCAGCGATTCCTCTATTATGTAGATCTAGTACATCGAAAATAGGCCCACAACAGGCCTTATGTGAAATTCCTTAATTGATTTGTTTTGTCCGGTTTGTTACATACACGTACGTACACGCACACCCGCGATGCTTTACGCGGGCGCATCAGACCTGGACTTGATCAGACTGGTACTTGTTCTGTTCCGAACCGATCCTGAACTCCAATATACTGGATGTTAGTTGTCGCCGCAATGAATATACTGGCCAAGTATACTGGATCGGTTGCTTCCGGTTATTGCGGGATAGTGTTCCGTCGTTAGCTCTCATAACACCTATTCGCGATCTGTCCCGGTAAAGCAGGATGTCTCATGTTCGCTGCTACTACAATAGCTTAAGCAGCATCGGGCACGTGTTCTTTTCAGAAAGAACTTGTGTTCTGGTCGTAAGATCAATGGTTGCGAAGGGAGAAGCATAGTCTATGGCTAAGGGGACCACTAATGGCTCTTGGGGGATAATGTCATGACTACCCACTTACATAATTGCTTCCTTATAGCTGCATCCAATGGTCGTGCCTGGTCCAGAAACAACTCAGTATACTGGCGTCCCTGGAGACAAGCAGCTTATTGTCGACATTGGTACCGGCTTCTCTTCCTTTTCGTTTCGGATAAGAAAAGCCATCAGGAAAGTCATAACTTCAACCCGAACTAGTCATTACAACCTCAGCGAATAGTTTGGATTGGTCCTTCCGAATTAATATACTGGCTTACGACCAAAGCCAAAGCTAACTGAACCCTCGGAGTGAATACTGGACATCAGTAAGATGTCGCCTCGGCATTCTAACAAGGAATTGTTCAATGAAGCCATGAACGCACTAGGTGCGTAGCGAGAGGGCACAGAACCATGTTCGAGTGTATATTCAGCTTCCTCTCTGAATGATGTCCTGGATGCCATGTATACGCCCCAAAAAGAAAGGTGCGTAGCCAGTCCTGATGTCTGGGCCAGTCTACTGGAAGGATTCATTCGTCCCACTCCCGATAGATCTCTTAGATCCACTCACGTTGCTCATAGTGTTACTAGGCCAGTTCTTTCCTTATGATATGGTTGTTTGCTTATCTTTCTTTGCCGCTACGCTCCTTTCTTCTGACAAGCGCATGGCTTATGAGAATTTACTTTGGTTGGATCGCCCCCTGGCACGACGTCCGGATAAATAACATAGCCTGACCGGATGTCCTCTTCTCTACTAGCTCCATCTATACCTATACCCTGTTCCCTGAAATGAAAGACTTCTTGCCTTACCACTTGTCCACACTGGTTCAAAAGACCCTGTTTCTCCATTCATGGGTTCATTGAACAGATATCACTCGACTACGGAAGAATACCGATACATCAATTACTAAAATGACTAAGGGATAGTAAATTGGCCGGATAGGACTTTCTTGCTTCGCCCATGCTATTGCTTAGTCTGTTTCGTTTCTTCTCTACCAAACCAATAGTCGTGGAACTCGTTCGTTCAATCCGGTTTCAGCATGGTTCAAAAGATAGACCTTCTTCGACCCGTGCCAACACGATTGCTGATAGACTGATTTTGATAACCAACCCGGCGAACATCATAAGCGACTTCCTTCTAACATGCCAGCTTCTGTCAAGGCGCAGTATATTAATTTGCGACAACTAACCCTATATTAATTAGGTCGCTTCGACAACCGGAATTTAGACAACCAACATCCAGTATATTATTTGAATATCAACCAATGTTTCCCTAATCAATATCAGGGTTTCACTTCTCATTCGGAATCTGGTTCCACTCCAATGCGAAGAAGAACTAGCAAAGCTAGGAGAGTCTTATTCAGAGTGTTACACTAGGCGACCCCGATCAATTGGGGGAGGGCGGAGAAACTATCTATCCTGGGTCCTATTGGAACAGGAAAGACTAAACAAGCGTAGCGATAAGAGTGTAGCATCTCACCGGTGAGGTTCTTTATTCACGAGCCCTTATGTTTCTAAGTAGTTTGGTATGTAGTGAAAAGGTAGACCAAAGCAAGCAACTGGTTTTATATAAGAGTATGCGCGAACCTATCAATCACTAATGGGAAGAACAAATACTAGTTTCCCAGGAAGCATACTACTGATGGGGTGTGTCACTCAACAGACGGAGAACCTATCTATCCGGGGTCCTATTGGAACATGAAATGTGTAACACGGACAAAAGCGAAGCGCAGGAGACCTCGCAAGCCCAGTATATTAATTGGCCAGTATAAACAGAAACTTCTTCTAGGGAGGAGTTAATATCTTGAGAGTGATAGAAACCTCCTATTGAGATTGAAACAATCACTTCCAAATTCCGAAGCAAGGCCAGTATATTAATTGGGGCGAGGAGCAAGAACAGTTACATTGGCATGAGGCGAGCGTAAGTGGTACTTCCCCTTGCTTTACATAAATTGTGATTCACTTACTAAATGACCTTATTCTCCCTGAACGCTAGCAAATAGAAGAGTTTAGAGTATATTAATTGGATCAATCTTCTTAACTTAATAAGCCAGTATAAACCCAGGCGCCGCCATCCTTCTTATTCAGGAACCCGGGGGGCGTCGGCCCGGGAAGGGGAGAGTGGCCGAGTGGTCAAAAGCGACAGACTGTAAATCTGTTGAAGGTTTTCTACGTAGGTTCGAATCCTGCCTCTCCCACTTGTTGTAGACTTAAGAGAAGAGAAAGTAGGCGTCAGCTTAGGAGGGTTTGGCCGTGAAGTGAAATTGTATCGTATACTAGTTAGAGAGGAACTACTACGATCTATAGAGATTCTCCATCTATATCCAATCCCAACAAGAATAGAAGCGAGTCGGCTTGTAGTCGAATTAATATAATAAAAAAAAGAAATTTCGGCACACGCACCAGTGAGACTTCCTCCTTGGTTCGGGACTGCGATAGACGAAGGAAGGAAGCGCCCACCCTGGCTACGACCTTTTTTCAGTTGCCCCCAATTGATCGGGGTCGCCTTAGCCCCGTAGTTTTGAAGCAACAAAGACCGTGCGCGCAAGGCGCCAGTATAAACATTGGGGAGGTATAAACATTGGGGAGCAAGCAACGGCTTTCTTAGTTGCTATTAGCGCAGCCTGAAGCTGGGGAACACAAGTTTGATCGAGGCGCCCGGAGGAAGGAGGAGAGGTGGAATAAAAAGGCTCGGGATGGATGATAGAGTCTTTGTGCGAGCCGTATGCGGTGAGAGTCGCACGTACGGTAACGAGGGGGGTTCGCTTCTATACGTGGTTGGGCTTACCCACCCTATTTGTTCCATGATCTATGGGTCTACTGGAGCTACCCACTTCGATCAATTAGCCAAGATTTTTACCGGATACGAAATCTCTGGTGCTCGATCTAGTGGTATTTTTATGGGGATTCTATCTATCGCTGTAGGATCCCTATTCAAGATCACTGCAGTTCCTTTTCGGGCGGCTGTGGGCGGCCCCCTATAGGTAGTAGGGTAGGATGGGTGGTACCGCTCAGATTGCGGCCAATCCTCCTAACTGCGCGCGGGCCGGGCCCGGTATATTAATTGGCGCGTGAAACTCATCACTACCTCGTAAGGGCGTTGAGACCATAGCATGTTACACAAAAGCGTCGCTTTCTCTGGATGTCACACAGCTGCCCGACTAGAAGAGCGACTCGCTCTGTAGTGTTGTCACACAAGATAAGCACGCCGGCCGCCTGCTGGCCGGGCGAATCGAAGTTCTCTTCCGGTCAACTGTCCACCCAGTAAAAAGTGCAAAAAACACAGTGGAATCACGCAACGCACGTTGCTGGTGTGCTTCCTGCCCACGAGGTGCGAAGAGCGACAAGGTTCAGATTTGACTGTTTGCAGCATGGGAGCTGATTACCCAATCAATCCCTGGGAAAAAAGAAAAGATATCTCGGTAACGAAAACCATAGGAGGCTGTATTGGCGAGATCCAACGGTGAACAGCTGCCCAAAAGAAAAACCGCCTGGAAGTCCGAGGACCTTTAGTACCGTACCCTACCCCCGAACCAGCAGCCTTCGCGCCAAGCGACGACCGCCCTTGCCCCTTTTTCCATCTTTTGCTTTCTTTTTATATATTTCTACTTCTTAGCTTTGTTCCGAATGTTTATACTGGGCTAAGGCAAAGAAAAAATTCGCCTACTTGACGAATCCAAACTATTCGAGACTCTCGTTTCGTTTCCGGGTTTATGGATGAACTTTCTTCCTCACAATTAATATACTGGCTTCGCGCCTTTTAAAGAATTCCGGCTCGGCCCGACGCTGGCAACAACATAAAGGAAGGGGTCCATGTAGCTGCTGCGCCCGCCCCCCTTAGATGAGATTAGGCAGCAGGTTCGGCGTCTACTACAAAAAAAAGAGAGAATCCTAAGTAAATACTTGGGCCTCTGCTAGGCAGCGTGTGGAATGGCCGAGAGCGGACCCTTTTGGATATATAATCCAAGCCAAGAGTGGAGTTACGTGAACAGCCGTCTGATGGAAAACCACTTTCACGTTCGGTTCAGAGAGCACTTTTTCGTTGAGAATTCCTCGTTCCCTTTTGTGTGAATTCCCCAGAATGAACAAGGCCCTATCTATTCAATCTCTCGAGCCCCAAACCCCCCTCTCCCTCGGACTCAATCTCTCTTTTGACTCAATATATGTGGGCACCTGATATCTATGAGGGTTCACCCACCCCGGTGACAGCATTCCTTTCTATTGCGCCTAAAATCTCTATTTCTGCAAATATGTCACGTCTTTCTATTATTGGTTCCTATGGAGGTACATTGCAACAAATCTTCTTTTTCTGCAGCATTGCTTCTATGATCTTAGGAGCACTGGCCGCCATGGCCCAAACGAAAGTCAAAAGACCTCTAGCTCATAGTTCGATTGGACATGTAGGTTATATTCGTACTGGTTTCTCATGTGGAACCATAGAAGGAATTCAATCACTACTAATTGGTATATTTATTTATGCATCAATGACGAAAGATGCATTCGCCATAGTTCCAGCATTACGGCAAACCCGTGTCAAATATATAGCGGATTTGGGCGCTCTAGCCAAAACGAATCCTATTTCGGCTATGACCTTCTCCATTACAATGTTCTCATACGCAGGAATACCCCTGTTAGCCAGCTTTTGTAGCAAATTCTATTTGTTCTTCGCCGCTTTGGGTTGTGGGGCTTACTTCCTAGCCCCAGTGGGAGTAGTGACTAGCGTTATAGGTCGTTGGGCGGCCGGAAGGTTGCCATGAGTAAGGTTGGGGGACCGAAGGCCGTCCGGACACGTAGCTTACCGAATCAGTTGTGACACGGATGGGAATGCATGCTACGAAAGACAGGGTCGAGAAGGATATATTCGCATCAACCCACTCCATATCCTTGTACGAGTCCACAATCACTACACGAGATGAACCTGGGTTTGGTGAATGAAAGTTGGCGTGTAATAGGACTCCCAGTTACTTCGCGCGATCGTATACTGAGGCCGTCGGTTGTTGGAACGACGCGAGCCGGGCCGGGCCTCAATTCATTCAGAAAGATGAAGGTGCGTAGCGGTGACTAATTCCCCATCTCATTTGGGGCGGAAAACGAATCGATATCTCGATGTGATACAGCCCTTTCTTCGCGTATCGGTCGCTCCTTCCTTCGCTTCCTGGGCCCAAAGCTGTAACGACCCTGAATTTTGGGGCCAAGTTAAAATTTATTTTAAGTGATTTTAAATGAGTTTTGATATTTAAAATAATCTATTTTAAATAATAAGGATCACAAATTTGGTTCAAATCGAAGTTAGAATGAATAAATTAATTTTAAATATAAAAAGAGCTAGAAATGGCGCGGTAGTTTGGAAAGTCAAACTTGAACTTTGACTAACCATACAGGATGCAAAATTTAACGGATTTTAGTAAAACCAAAAATATTAGAATCTATTTAAAAATATCTTTCCAACGAATCCGAAAAATCGAAATTTCATAACGGGAATCAAAAGTTATGGCCAATTCAATATTTAGAAAGGTCGCTATGAAATTTATAAGGGCCAAAATGCTACATTTTGCAGAATAAGGAATTAGGACCCGAAACCATCTCCATTGGTTTTAGAATGTTGTTTACATATAAAAATGACTATAAGAACTTATATTTTTGAGTTTCGGAAAAATTCCACTATTTTTGGTATTTTTAAATATTAAAATATACACCTGAAAAATAGAATTTTTGCAAACGAACTCCGAATTCGACGAAACCAGTTTCTATGGATTCATAATATTAAATTAAGATTAAATTATAAAATTTATAATTTTTGGAATTATTTTGTGGCCTGTATAATTTTTACAGTGGAAATACAGCCTATTTTCAGACTTCGGAAATTTATAATAAATTCATACGGAATCGGAAAATTACAAAATCAGGTTCGTTGGGTTCGTAATGACCTGAAATAATTATGTTTAAAATTTTATTAATTTTGAAGTCAGCATGTATTTATAAGAATTTCTGAATTGAAGAAAACAGTTGGAAATTGAGTAATTGGGCACGTAATGATATTTGGGCCCAAACCAAAATTAAACCCATGGTATATATTATCTTTTTTCTGAGATTTAGGGCTGAAATTCGAAATGCACAGCAGCCGCTTCTATTTTCCATCATTTTTCTCAATTTCCATGGCGGCTCTCTCTTCCTCTAAAATTTGTCGAAAATAAAATCTCTTCAAACCATAGCAAATTATATGTCCTCTCGAAGGTCTCGACGATACGAAGCTAATGGTGTAGTCGGTTTTGTCAAACAGCGCTCGGATTCGCCGGAATCTCGTCTTAAAGCTCGCTGTTTTCGAAATTCAGAAGCTCAAAACGTAAATCAAGAAATTCCCGTGAATCGAGGAAGAATTAGACGAAGTCATGAACACGGAAGTTCTTCGCCTACGTGAGGTGGAGGTGCTCGCCAAATTTCAGGCAGTTTGGAGGTGTGAGGCGGCCTGTGGGACCCGCGAGGCGAAATCCTTTCTAGACGATTTCCCGATGACCGGAGAAGCTTTAGGGGCGGCTCTTTCTGGTGGTGGTGCGTCTCGCCAAGACGAAGACATTGGCGGAGGTCCCGTGGCGTCAGGTGGCCCGAGGCAGCGGCAAAGTGCGGTCAAAGTTCGGCGGTGAACAGTGTTTTTCGGTCAATGGGCTGAGGGTATTTTCTATTTTATTTTTTAAATTATTTAATAAATTTCCAGAACTTTAAAATTGCATAACTCACTCATACGAAGTCGAAAATCGACGATTTCAGGTGCGTTGGGATCGTGGCGACGAGATGGACGCGTGGACACTAATTTTGTCCAATTCTGAGACGGTGAAATTTTTAGGTATTTTCACGAATATTAATTAATTATTTAATTACCCGATCTTTAAAAATTCATAACTCTTTCATACGAGGTCCGTTTGACGAACCGTAAATTGCGTTGGAATCACAAAATTAAGAGCTTCGCGATGGCGCAGACCGCAGCTGAAAAGGAGACAGTAAAATTTTGGCCAAAAAAATTCAAGGTGAGAATCCTTTATTTAAAAATTTTACATTAAAATAAACTATTCAGTATATGATGCGATTATAATATGATTCTGATCTGTTGTTGGTCATGATTTGGTGATGCCTTGTTATATGATTGAATGGCTAATATTAGATCCCTTGATTTCATGTTCATAGGTAAATAGAATTGACTATGTTAATAAACAAATTTGTTCAATATTTAATAGAAAATTATTCATGGTATGTTCATTGGCATTTTTGCCAATGTTTAAAATAGAAAATTATTCATGGTATGCTCATTGGCATTTTTGTCAATGTTTAAAAATAGAAAATTATTCATTGTATGTTCAATGACATTTGGTATGTATAAAATAGAATATGTCACTATATGTTTATGGACAAATTTTTGTTCAATGTTAAATAAGAAATTATTCACTGAATGTTGATGAACAAATTTTTGAAATGCTCATCGTAGGAAAATGACATTTATGTTAATGTTAAAAATTAGACAACTGTCACCATGCGAAATTAGCATTTTTGGTCAAATATTAAGATAGAAAATGGATAGATTTTGTTAAATATTAAAATAGAAATGTCATCGTATGTTAAATGGACATTTATTTTCATTTAATGTTAAACAAGACATTATTCACCGTATGATAATTTAGCATCTTTGTTAATGCGATATGGTAAATTTTCACCGTATGATTGAATTGTCAATTTTTGTCAATGTTAAAATAGAAAATCACTCACCATATGTTCATCGACAAATTTTGTCAATATTAGAATAGAATTATTCATTGTATGTTCATTGGCATTTTTGTCACTGTTTAAAATAGAAAATTACTCACTGTATGTTAATTGACAATTTTTGTCAATATTAAAATAGCAATTGCCATCGTATGTTAATTGACAAATTTTTGTATATTAATATAGAAATTATTCATCGCATGTTAAAATTAGCATTTTTATTAATGTTAATAAAAGAAAATGTCACCGCATGTTAAATTAGCATTTTTATTAATGTTAGTAAAAGGAAATGTCATCGCATGTGAAACTAGCATTTTTATTAATGTTAATAAAAGAAAATGGTCACCGTATGAAAATGACATTTGTGTCAAATGTTAATATAAGAAAATATAAAAATGCATGGTATGAAAAATAGCATTTTTGCAATGTTAATAAATATAAAAATGCATTCTATGTAAAATAGAATTTTTGATATGTTAAAATTAGATGAATGGATTGAATGAAAAATAACATTTTTGTCATGTTATGATATAAGAATGCATTGTATGAAAAATAGCATTTTTGATATGTTGTAAACATAGAAAATGCATTGCAAGAAAAATAACATTTTTGTTTAAATGTTAAAAATAGAAATTTCATCATATGAAATTATTCACCGTATGATTCATTAACATTATTTTTTTTTAATGTTATGTATTAAGAAAATGAACCGTATGAGATTAATATTCGTTTTTGTTAATATTAGAATTATAGAAAATTTTCACCGTGTGTTGAACTGACATTTTTGTCAATGTTAGAATGGGAAGTTTTCATCGCATGTAAGATTAACATTTATTTTTAATGTTACCAAATATGAAATGTAGACATGTAAGATTAACATTTATTTTAATGTTAATAAATATGAAATATAATGCATATAAATTAACATTTATTGTTAATGTTAATAAAAAGGAAAACGTATTGTAGGTTAGATTAACATTTATTTTTAATGCATATTAAGTTAACATTCATTTTGATTGTTATATAAAAAGAAAGGATGATTTAGCATTAATTTTAATGTTAAGATAAAAGTATTTTCATTTTATGTAAATTTAACATTACTTTCAATGTTAAAACAAAAAAACGCATTGTATGTAAATGTAACTTTATTCTTAATGTTAATTAAGAAGGAATTTGCATTGTAAGATAAATGTACATTATTTTATTATGTATATGAAAAGAAAACTCACCTCGTAGGAAAAATACACATTATCCATAATGTGTATAAAAAAAAAAAAAGAATTTACCTCGTAGGAAAAAATGTACATTATTTGTAAATGTATATGAAAAGGAAATTTATACCGTAGGATGATTTACCATTATTTTTAATGTTAAAAGAAAAGAATTTTCATTTCATGTAAATTTAACATTAGTTTCAATGTTAATAAATAGAAGGTGCATGGCATGTAAATGTAACTTTATTTTAATGGTTATTAAAAGAGAATTGGCATTGTAAGATTTTATACATTATTTATAATGTAAACAGAAAAGAGAATTTGCATTGTAAGATAATAAACATTATTCATAATGTATATAAAAAGAGAATTCACTCCGTAGGAAGAATTAACATTATTTGTAATGTTAAATAAAAGAAAAGAAACTGTATGTAAGGTTTAACATTAGTTATAATGTTAAATAAAAGAAATGAAACGTATGTAAGAATAACATTATTTATAATGTTAAATAAAAGGTAAGGAACTGTATTGAAACATTAACATTATTTATAATGTAGGTAAAAGGGAACTTACACCATAGGAAAGTGTTCATTATTCATAATGAAATTGGAAAAGAAATATATAAAGAAATGAATGGGATGGCACATTATAATTTACATTCTTAAATGAAAATTATAAAGTATAAAATAAATAATAATGAATTAAAAAGGGAAGAATTATCGTATAATCCTAAACTACATTGTCATGTAAGTAGAAAGGTGAAAGTTAAGAGAAATGTAAGCTGCACGTAGGGACGACAAACTAAACGAATTATATATATATATATATATATATATAATTAAAATAACGATATGAAATATGTTTTTCTCAAAATATATGAATGCGAGATTATTTGGAAAGTCCGGGTTAATCCCATTCCAAATGATCGTACGATTTCAAGAATTCAAGTATGAAGACGGCGTATGAAGACCGTAAATCTCCCCTCGAATGGACAACGATCAAGACTCTGAGTTGGTTTGATCCCAATTCAAGGGTCGGGGTAATTGCCCAAACGTACGTGTTGATTTCACGGGTTTGACCCTAGTTCAGACCTAGAGCATGGGTATAAATGGATAGTGTGTCTGACATCGTACCCCACAAAATATTATGTTGTTGATATTCAGTTAATATATAAACGATTGGTGGTAGAGAATTTATTCTTTACTTAACACCCGTTTATATAGTGACGGAAGATCAATAGTACGGTATGGAGTGACGGTGTGGCATACTAAGATGCAATGATCAGGGTTTCTTGTTGAAAAGCAGAACCTTGTGGTATGAAGAACATGACTTCACGAGCCTCACAAACCGGTAGAGTCTAAAAAGGGGGAAGGGAACGCAGGGAAAGTAGCACGTTTCTTTCTAGTTAGTAGTCATTTTACTTTTGAAGGATGATGAAATGAGGCGCCTCGGATAGGTCCTATAGGACCGGGGAACGTGTACTTAGGAATAACTAATCCTCTAAGCTGTATGTGAGGACCGGCCCTGCCATTTCCAAGGGTTAACTACGGGTAATCCTGAGGCATTAACTAGAGTGTCTCGAATCGGTAAGGAGTCCTCCCTAGCCTGGACTCATGATGGAAACCCAAATTTCCAATACGACCCCGACGGGTTTGATTGTATTACTAGTATTGGAGGCATAATATATGGTACCTATGCTTCCTAGGATTGATACTTATAATTTGAATTGTTTTAAAACCATATACACTAATAATAGTATTAGTTACGTATTTGGCGTATTTAGCATGTTTAACCACCATAAGGTAAAACTCTATCCTCTTGGTGTGCGTTGCATTGTGTGATGGGACCTGAGTCTTATGGTGGTTCCATTTTTCAAAAGACATTGCGTTTTGTTACGTTTTACTTATCTGTATTGACACTATAGTTATGCACGGCAATCCATTGGTACAACCCGTTCCGCGTTAGCGGCGTGGTCTTTGGATTTGCCTTATTAATATAAGTTATTTAAGAATTCTCACACCAGTCCCACGACTGACTCATAGTTTGTTTCACCTTTTTGCAAACTTGGGTGCCCTCTCTTCTACACGGGCAGCCAAGTAGACAGGTTCATTCTTTGCTTGGAGCTTTTCTTTGAAGCTGCTTATTCTCTCTCTCTCTCTTGGATTCTGCTTGGAAGAAGAGGTGATGACTTGGAGCTTGAAGACTTTTTGTTTCTATTGGCATCTTTTCTTTTCTTTTTAGACATCAAACTTATTTCTTTTCTGCAAACTTGTTGTAATAATCTTAGTTTTCTGTGACTGTGGAATTTCTGTGATTGATGACATTATATTTTTCCGCTGCTATAATGTTATTACTCTATGAATCTCCTTTGCTATATTGTATCTGTGTTCTGTTTTATTGTATTTATGTTGTATTCCAAAAATGATTTCTCCTGCTTTCACTTGTGGAAGTTTGGGGTTATCACAGTTGGTATCAGAGCTTTGGTTTACAAAGCGGAGTACAACATATCTATAATAATTCGTTTACATAGAATCACTATATTCTATGGCGAACAGTTCATGAGATACATAATAGCCAGTCATTTTATCGTCATCTTTTCATTCATCCTTCGATCTTTTCTATCTCTTAGAATCACCATTTCAGTTATTTTGACTCTTCCCTTGATCGTGCATTCGAAGAAAGCCTGATGTTATAGACGGTACCATCTCTGTTAAAAACATTCTCTGTGTTTATTCTTCCTCTTTTCCTCTTCTATTTTTCTTTTTCCTTTTCGGGGACGAAAAGTTTTTAAGTGGGGGAGATTGTAACGACCCTGAATTTTGGGGCCAAGTTAAAATTTATTTTAAGTGATTTTAAATGAGTTTTGATATTTAAAATAATCTATTTTAAATAATAAGGATCACAAATTTGGTTCAAATCGAAGTTAGAATGAATAAATTAATTTTAAATATAAAAAGAGCTAGAAATGGCGCGGTAGTTTGGAAAGTCAAACTTGAACTTTGACTAACCATACAGGATGCAAAATTTAACGGATTTTAGTAAAAACAAAAATATTAGAATCTATTTAAAAATATCTTTCCAATGAATCCGAAAAATCGAAATTTCATAACGGGAATCAAAAGTTATGGCCAATTCAATATTTAGAAAGGTCGCTATGAAATTTATAAGGGCCAAAATGCTACATTTTGCAGAATAAGGAATTAGGACCCGAAACCATCTCCATTGGTTTTAGAATGTTGTTTACATATAAAAATGACTATAAGAACTTATATTTTTGTTTTCGGAAAAATTCCACTATTTTTGGTATTTTTAAATATTAAAATATACACCTGAAAAATAGAATTTTTGCAAACGAACTCCGAATTCGACGAAACCAGTTTCTATGGATTCAGAATATTAAATTAAGGTTAAATTATAAAATTTATAATTTTTGGAATTATTTTGTGGCCTGTATAATTTTTACAGTGGAAATACAGCCTATTTTCAGACTTCGGAAATTTATAATAAATTCATACGGAATCGGAAAATTACAAAATCAGGTTCGTTGGGTTCGTAATGACCTGAAATAATTATGTTTAAAATTTTATTAATTTTGAAGTCAGCATGTATTTATAAGAATTTCTGAATTGAAGAAAACAGTTGGAAATTGAGTAATTGGGCACGTAATGATATTTGGGCCCAAACCAAAATTAAACCCATGGTATATATTATCTTTTTTCTGAGATTTAGGGCTGAAATTCGAAATGCACAGCAGCCGCTTCTATTTTCCATCATTTTTCTCAATTTCCATGGCGGCTCTCTCTTCCTCTAAAATTTGTCGAAAATAAAATCTCTTCAAACCATAGCAAATTATATGTCCTCTCGAAGGTCTCGACGATACGAAGCTAATGGTGTAGTCGGTTTTGTCAAACAGCGCTCGGATTCGCCGGAATCTCGTCTTAAAGCTCGCTGTTTTCGAAATTCAGAAGCTCAAAACGTAAATCAAGAAATTCCCGTGAATCGAGGAAGAATTAGACGAAGTCATGAACACGGAAGTTCTTCGCCTACGTGAGGTGGAGGTGCTCGCCAAATTTCAGGCAGTTTGGAGGTGTGAGGCGGCCTGTGGGACCCGTGAGGCGAAATCCTTTCTAGGCGATTTCCCGATGACCGGAGAAGTTTTAGGGGCGGCTCTTTCTGGTGGTGGTGCGTCTCGCCAAGACGAAGACATTGGCGGAGGTCCCGTGGCGTCAGGTGGCCCGAGGCAGCGGCAAAGTGCGGTCAAAGTTCGGCGGTGAACAGTGTTTTTCGGTCAATGGGCTGAGGGTATTTTCTATTTTATTTTTTAAATTATTTAATTAATTTCCAGAACTTTAAAATTGCATAACTCACTCATACGAAGTCGAAAATCGACGATTTCAGGTGCGTTGGGATCGTGGCGACGAGATGGACGCGTGGACACTAATTTTGTCCAATTCTGAGACAATGAAATTTTTAGGTATTTTCACGAATATTAATTAATTATTTAATTACCCGATCTTTAAAAATTCATAACTCTTTCATACGAGGTCCGTTTGACGAACCGTAAATTGCGTTGGAATCACAAAATTAAGAGCTTCGCGATGGCACAGACCGCAGCTGAAAAGGAGACAGTAAAATTTTGGCCAAAAAAATTCAAGGTGAGAATCCTTTATTTAAAAATTTTACATTAAAATAAACTATTCAGTATATGATGCGATTATAATATGATTCTGATCTGTTGTTGGTCATGATTTGGTGATGCCTTGTTATATGATTGAATGGCTAATATTAGATCCCTTGATTTCATGTTCATAGGTAAATAGAATTGACTATGTTAATAAACAAATTTGTTCAATATTTAATAGAAAATTATTCATGGTATGTTCATTGGCATTTTTGCCAATGTTTAAAATAGAAAATTATTCATGGTATGCTCATTGGCATTTTTGTCAATGTTTAAAAATAGAAAATTATTCATTGTATGTTCAATGACATTTGGTATGTATAAAATAGAATATGTCACTATATGTTTATGGACAAATTTTTGTTCAATGTTAAATAAGAAATTATTCACTGAATGTTGATGAACAAATTTTTGAAATGCTCATCGTAGGAAAATGACATTTATGTTAATGTTAAAAGTTAGACAACTGTCACCATGCGAAATTAGCATTTTTGGTCAAATATTAAGATAGAAAATGGATAGATTTTGTTAAATATTAAAATAGAAATGTCATCGTATGTTAAATGGACATTTATTTTCATTTAATGTTAAACAAGACATTATTCACCGTATGATAATTTAGCATCTTTGTTAATGCGATATGGTAAATTTTCACCGTATGATTGAATTGTCAACTTTTGTCAATGTTAAAATAGAAAATCACTCACCATATGTTCATCGACAAATTTTGTCAATATTAGAATAGAATTATTCATTGTATGTTCATTGGCATTTTTGTCACTGTTTAAAATAGAAAATTACTCACTGTATGTTAATTGACAATTTTTGTCAATATTAAAATAGCAATTGCCATCGTATGTTAATTGACAAATTTTTGTATATTAATATAGAAATTATTCATCGCATGTTAAAATTAGCATTTTTATTAATGTTAATAAAAGAAAATGTCACCGCATGTTAAATTAGCATTTTTATTAATGTTAGTAAAAGGAAATGTCATCGCATGTGAAACTAGCATTTTTATTAATGTTAATAAAAGAAAATGGTCACCGTATGAAAATGACATTTGTGTCAAATGTTAATATAAGAAAATATAAAAATGCATGGTATGAAAAATAGCATTTTTGCAATGTTAATAAATATAAAAATGCATTCTATGTAAAATAGAATTTTTGATATGTTAAAATTAGATGAATGGATTGAATGAAAAATAACATTTTTGTCATGTTATGATATAAGAATGCATTGTATGAAAAATAGCATTTTTGATATGTTGTAAACATAGAAAATGCATTGCAAGAAAAATAACATTTTTGTTTAAATGTTAAAAATAGAAATTTCATCATATGAAATTATTCACCGTATGATTCATTAACATTTTTTTTTTTTAATGTTATGTATTAAGAAAATGAACCGTACGAGATTAATATTCGTTTTTGTTAATATTAGAATTATAGAAAATTTTCACCGTGTGTTGAACTAACATTTTTGTCAATGTTAGAATGGGATGTTTTCATCGCATGTAAGATTAACATTTATTTTTAATGTTACCAAATATGAAATGTAGACATGTAAGATTAACATTTATTTTAATGTTAATAAATATGAAATATAATGCATATAAATTAACATTTATTGTTAATGTTAATAAAAAGGAAAACGTATTGTAGGTTAGATTAACATTTATTTTTAATGCATATTAAGTTAACATTCATTTTGATTGTTATATAAAAAGAAAGGATGATTTAGCATTAATTTTAATGTTAAGATAAAAGTATTTTCATTTTATGTAAATTTAACATTACTTTCAATGTTAAAACAAAAAAACGCATTGTATGTAAATGTAACTTTATTCTTAATGTTAATTAAGAAGGAATTTGCATTGTAAGATAAATGTACATTATTTTATTATGTATATGAAAAGAAAACTCACCTCGTAGGAAAAATACACATTATCCATAATGTGTATAAAAAAAAGAGAATTTACCTCGTAGGAAAAAATGTACATTATTTGTAAATGTATATGAAAAGGAAATTTACACCGTAGGATGATTTACCATTATTTTTAATGTTAAAAGAAAAGAATTTTCATTTCATGTAAATTTAACATTAGTTTCAATGTTAATAAATAGAAGGTGCATGGCATGTAAATGTAACTTTATTTTAATGGTTATTAAAAGAGAATTGGCATTGTAAGATTTTATACATTATTTATAATGTAAACAGAAAAGAGAATTTGCATTGTAAGATAATAAACATTATTCATAATGTATATAAAAAGAGAATTCACTCCGTAGGAAGAATTAACATTATTTGTAATGTTAAATAAAAGAAAAGAAACTGTATGTAAGGTTTAACATTAGTTATAATGTTAAATAAAAGAAATGAAACGTATGTAAGAATAACATTATTTATAATGTTAAATGAAAGGTAAGGAACTGTATTGAAACATTAACATTATTTATAATGTAGGTAAAAGGGAACTTACACCATAGGAAAGTGTTCATTATTCATAATGAAATTGGAAAAGAAATATATAAAGAAATGAATGGGATGGCACATTATAATTTACATTCTTAAATGAAAATTATAAAGTATAAAATAAATAATAATGAATTAAAAAGGGAAGAATTATCGTATAATCCTAAACTACATTGTCATGTAAGTAGAAAGGTGAAAGTTAAGAGAAATGTAAGCTGCACGTAGGGACGACAAACTAAACGAATTATATATATATATATATATTTATATATATAATTAAAATAACGATATGAAATATGTTTTTCTCAAAATATATGAATGCGAGATTATTTGGAAAGTCCGGGTTAATCCCATTCCAAATGATCGTACGATTTCAAGAATTCAAGTATGAAGACGGCGTATGAAGACCGTAAATCTCCCCTCGAATGGACAACGATCAAGACTCTGAGTTGGTTTGATCCCAATTCAAGGGTCGGGGTAATTGCCCAAACGTACGTGTTGATTTCACGGGTTTGACCCTAGTTCAGACCTAGAGCATGGGTATAAATGGATAGTGTGTCTGACATCGTACCCCACAAAATATTATGTTGTTGATATTCAGTTAATATATAAACGATTGGTGGTAGAGAATTTATTCTTTACTTAACACCCGTTTATATAGTGACGGAAGATCAATAGTACGGTATGGAGTGACGGTGTGGCATACTAAGATGCAATGATCAGGGTTTCTTGTTGAAAAGCAGAACCTTGTGGTATGAAGAACATGACTTCACGAGCCTCACAAACCGGTAGAGTCTAAAAAGGGGGAAGGGAACGCAGGGAAAGTAGCACGTTTCTTTCTAGTTAGTAGTCATTTTACTTTTGAAGGATGATGAAATGAGGCGCCTCGGATAGGTCCTATAGGACCGGGGAACGTGTACTTAGGAATAACTAATCCTCTAAGCTGTATGTGAGGACCGGCCCTGCCATTTCCAAGGGTTAACTGCGGGTAATCCTGAGGCATTAACTAGAGTGTCTCGAATCGGTAAGGAGTCCTCCCTAGCCTGGACTCATGATGGAAACCCAAATTTCCAATACGACCCCGACGGGTTTGATTGTATTACTAGTATTGGAGGCATAATATATGGTACCTATGCTTCCTAGGATTGATACTTATAATTTGAATTGTTTTAAAACCATATACACTAATAATAGTATTAGTTACGTATTTGGCGTATTTAGCATGTTTAACCACCATAAGGTAAAACTCTATCCTCTTGGTGTGCGTTGCATTGTGTGATGGGACCTGAGTCTTATGGTGGTTCCATTTTTCAAAAGACATTGCGTTTTGTTACGTTTTACTTATCTGTATTGACACTATAGTTATGCACGGCAATCCATTGGTACAACCCATTCCGCGTTAGCGGCGTGGTCTTTGGATTTGCCTTATTAATATAAGTTATTTAAGAATTCTCACACCAGTCCCACGACTGACCCATAGTTTGTTTCACCTTTTTGCAAACTTGGGTGCCCTCTCTTCTACACGGGCAGCCAAGTAGACAGGTTCATTCTTTGCTTGGAGCTTTTCTTTGAAGCTGCTTATTCTCTCTCTCTTGGATTCTGCTTGGGAGAAGAGGTGATGACTTGGAGCTTGAAGACTTTTTGTTTCTATTGGCATCTTTTCTTTTCTTTTTAGACATCAAACTTATTTCTTTTCTGCAAACTTGTTGTAATAATCTTAGTTTTCTGTGACTGTGGAATTTCTGTGATTGATGACATTATATTTTTCCGCTGCTATAATGTTATTACTCTATGAATCACCTTTGCTATATTGTATATGTGTTCTGTTTTATTGTATTTATGTTGTATTCCAAAAATGATTTCTCCTGCTTTCACTTGTGGAAGTTTGGGGCCGTCACAAAAGCAGTGCTTTGTTTCCTGGCTAAATCAAGGATTTGGGGCTTCTTGCTATATATTCATCGAAAGATAGATCCATCCATCTATCTGGATATCTAAAAAAGAATCGATTTCATTCAACGATTCAAAGAACGCCCCCCCTCCCCCCCCCCCCCCCCCCGCTCATGAAACGGCTCTGCTGCAATAGATGGCAGAAGGTCCGTAGTACCCGAAGCACTGGAGTGATCCAGTAGCCGGGAAGGGGCCTAGAAGTGCCTACTACTACACCACACTACACTTGGCTCTACACATTTACAGAGCTAACCCCTATCCAGTGTCTGGCAGAACGTTGGGGGCTTCAATCCTGACTCCTTATCCCCATCTCAGCCCAGGCTAAAGGAGCCTTACTTATTCAGGGGAGAGAGTGGAGCCTCGAGAAGCACTCTTGAGAGGGCGTAACAAGCGCCTTGGCCCCTCTTCATTCTCTACAGGGGTCTGGTCTCCGCCCAAATGGAAGCGGGGCAGAGATTGAAAAAGATCAAGGAATTAATATACTGGTAATTAATATACTGGCCTTCCTTTTTCTTTTGATAGAGGGGGATGGATAAAGTGGACAAAACAGACTCACATTTTCCAGTCGAAAAGATGGTCTCGACAAAGAATCATCTTGAAAACGCTCCTCACCTCAAAGCCTTGTATTGTAAGTGATCTGAACCTGCCCGGAGCCCCCGGATTAATATACTTGGCAAGTGAAGTTGGTGAGCCGTATGATGGGCAACTATCTCCTGCGGTTCGGAGAGGACTCAGCTGTTAGTACCCCCTTGGTTTCGGGGTGGACCCTTTCACTCTATTTTATTATATACGCTTAGCGAAAAGAATGTTTTTTGATAGACCTAGGACATGGATTCTATATTCACCAATGGATCGTGACAAGTCGTTACTACTAGCAGTGACTTCCTCTTTCATTACTTCATCCTTTCCATACCCCTCTCCCTTGTTCGATCTTACTCATCAAATGGCACTCAGTTCATATCTGTAAGTTCGATCATTGAGAAGGTTCAAAGAAAGGGTGGGCCATTGAAAAAAAAGAGATTCAAAACCGCTTGGGAAGGAACTGGAGCGACCGATAGGGAGCGAAGTGAGAGTACACTTCGACCTCTAACCTAGAGGTCCAGTATTCACTCCAAGGAGCAATGATTTGACTATTGAATGGAGTAAATTCATACCAACAGAGCGTCGGCCAGTATATTAATTGGGCGAAATAACTCTCCTCCGTATATCTCTCGTTGAATCCAAATAAGGACATTCCCGTTAGAATCAGTAGAGGCGCCAGTATAAACATTGGGGAGGTATAAACATTGGGGAGAAAGCTACGCACCTATTGTTGTCTCTCCATTGTCCCGGAGTAGCTAAATATGCCTAATGGCTAACAAGGCTACCCCGATCAATCCAGTATATTAATTCATAACTCTGACCTTAGGGAGAGTCTCTCTTGGGGACCGAAGGAGACTTACCACTAGGCATCGAATCAGGTATAAACATAGGCTACCTTATTTAATTGATGAACTCGCCTCTATATGTGTAGCTCCCTCTTTGCTTAATAAGCTTAGCATCCATCCCCTTATGTCCCTCTCTTTCCTTAATAGAGATTCGTCATACCAGGTATTCAATACCAATTAGATGGACATAAAGAGATTTGTCTAATAGCTGGCCTTCAATAGATGGTATCGAATTGAATATATACCTGGTAGTAGGGAATCTAAATAAGTGATTCAGGCCACATAAGCTTCTTATCTATATCTACCTGGTATAAAGTAAGGTTCAGGTATCGAATATACTCTTATATAAGATAAGATAGAAGGTTCTGGTAGAGAATCATCATAAGCCCTAATTAATATACTGGCCCAAGGTTCCCAAATTAATATACTGGGCTGTTCTATCAGAGATCCTAGATAAGGGGCAGAAAGCCAGGTAACTGATTAGAAGATATTCTCTGTTTCCCAACTTTGTCATTATGGAACGCCAACCCAGAAAGAGCACATTTTTATGCGAATAAAAACACATTGACATTTTTAAGCAGCACTTGAATGCCACTGTTTTAATGACACATATAAATGCCTGGACCTATAGATGGTATGTTGTCTCCATTTAAAACTAAGTCTCTTGAATATTATGCGGCACACAACCCTGTTAATTTTGAACCCATTGAACTAGAAATATTGGTGCAGCATCACTTCGATTTGTTTCCCTGCCTGGCGTTGAAACTTTATATGCATGATGAAATTTGCTCAACTTTATAATAGAAACCATTTATTTTATAATATGAAACCATCATGCTACACTGTCATGTTTGCACCACCATGTGATGTTGCATGTTTCAAGTAGTCACCCAGTTTGTGTCTTATTAAGTTCGAAACCTTACTACATTTTTTTTCATGTTTGCTGCAATATATTTATATCCCTTGGCCACGTTTGTTGCTGCAATGTATGTATATTACTTGGCCATATTTTATTTACTAAAATAAATTTGCAGGAGCAAATATTCTATATTTCGTTTCTGTTAAAGTTAATTTACTTGAACTATGATTAATCCTAACTCGAGTATTTTGTGTTTTACATGAAATGCTCGGGTCAGACCCGAGCAGTACAGATTTAAAGATTTCAACTTAGGATACAAAGATTGGTAAAGCTGGGGATTTCAGAAGATGGTGCACACGCTGAAGATTTTAAACAATAAATGTTTTCCTTGTATTCAAATTTTAAATTACGCTATATAGAAAATTTTGTATCAAAAAAATTTATGTTTATAAATAAAAGATTTATTCTGTTGTTCAATACTGTGTCATTTGTTTATTTTGTGTTTTCTATGTTAATTTTGTTTCTAAACTCTGTAAGCTAAATACGCACCGTCAGTTTGGACGTTTTTAGTTGGTTTAATTATCAATTTAAAATGGTCAAAAAGGTTGGATGTTACATTATTCCTCTTGTTAAGTGTAGAAGTTATGGGCGGTCATCGCAGCCCTTTAGCTCCTCCTTTAAAATATTTGCTCTATATATATTAGCTCCTACCACCACCAAATTCCACCATTACCTCCCTTATCACCCCCACACCCCCACTGTGGGCCCCATAGGCGTGAGTCCTCATCATGGTAAAAAATCCAAACCTTTTTCTGTAAAACCCGTAAAGATCCAATCTTTCCTCCTTAAACCCAAGTTAGAACATATACGTACATATAGATATAAATACATATATATATATATATATATGGTGACTACATAAGTTTATTAAGTGAATACGTTGTTCGTTTGAACTCTAGCAAGCTTGCAGAGTGATAGAAATCTCATCTTTAAATGTTAGACATAGTAGAAAGCAATGGTGAGCAATTATATGCTCACGTTTGAATCAATACGCTTACAAATATGCTAGATAATGGTATGTGTTTGTAATACAAGTAAATATATGCTATGTATGCTTAATGTTGCATGTGATTGGAGTCTGAATGTGAACGGTAGAAATTGGTTAGTAATTTACATGCTAACATAAGTGATTATGAAGTTAAAATCTTAAGTATATAGGTCTATTGAATTGGACAATAAGTTGTGTAATGACCCGCATTTTCAGAGGTATAATAATTAATTTATTTAATTTTTTAAAAGGTGATTAAAAGTATTTCATGGTCGTTGAATTAAATATTGGTGAATATTTAATTAAAATAATAAATTAAATAATATATTTAATTCTGAAATAATCAGAATTTGGCTGAAGTGGCGATATGGTGTGAATTGGGCAATTCGAAATATATAAAACACCTTAGTGTTGAATTAGAATAACGAATATATTTAGATAACGTCAGTTTGAACGTATAATTATATTATAAATATAATCGAGCTCGAAATGGCCCTGTAGTTCGTAAATTAGCGATTCGAACTTCAACTGAATATACAGAAGCCGTTTTAAATCGGATTTCTGTGAAACAAGAAACATTAGGAGCTGGTGAAGTATATTTTTTTGATGGAAGAGAAAAATGGGGATTTCGTCGTGAAATCTTGATTTATGTCCAAATCAAATTCTAAAATAGTCGCTATAGAATCGTTTATCGACCGTAACGGTTTATTCGATATAACTAGATATCGGGTTTGAATTTAGACAAGCTTTTTTGGGAAGTAGTGATAATTTAATTTTTATAATTTTACTGAAATTTTTAATTAGTTAAATAAGCAACTTTTTATTTGGAGTATTTGGCACCCTGTATCGACATTTCGGGGTTTCACAATATGAGTCAACCTACCGATATTATTATATTTCTAGAGTCGGGACACCTCGCTCATCACGATGATGTTCTTATTTATGTCCGTAAAGAAACGTACATACGCAATTATACGTTATGAACACTGGACTCTACGAACCCTTACACACAAATATCTACATTCCTTTAAAAATATATCTGGACCAAACAAGGTCCACGTCTTTTGAGTGGCAACCACCAGTTTTTCCTTGGTCTAGAAACACACTCGTGGCCTAAGGAAAAAAATCCACAACAAATTCAAAACACTATAAATAACCCCCTAACATTTATAATGACCTAATTTCTATCGTTCTTCAGCAATCATGAAAATGAGCCGCCACAAAATAATCTTCAAAGCAAAACAATATATATACATATATATATATGTATTCAAACTCAAAGTGTACGTATATATTAGACTTTCTCTTCTCAACCACACGCTCTTCAATGGGTTCGTTTGGCTCGACATCCGAAGCACAGTCGTGGTTGGTATGGATGCACTCGGGGACCTACGGCTCGAAGTCTATCAGGAGGGGTGCGTTACTGGAGGAAGCGAGGAAGACTAGTTCGGGTAGTGGAGGATCTGATGGGAGTTTGGAGGTGTGGCATGTCAACATAATGAAGCTCGACGGTGCATTCGGAAGGGAATGAAGACGTGGTAGGTTTAAGAGGAAGTGTTTTACTGGGTGTCGCGGTTAGCACTATTCATCGGGTGAAGAGATGGGAGATGTGTTGTTGCTAGTAGGTGGACGGGTGTTGTGTATTTTTTTGGAAGGAAACAAGGGAGTTTGCGGGATGGTTTTAGTGGAATTTTGGGGTTCACGAGATTTCTAGGTGAGGAAGAAAAGAAGTAGGGCCTAAGGTTTGAGAAAAATGATTTAATTAGTTTATAATTAAAATGATTAAGGAGTATTAGATTTATTTAATTATATTAACTTCAGATGTTAATAACAAACCCACAGGTAATCAGAATCGAATGATCCAAGAAACGTCGGACTTGTCTCAGCGAGTAGAACATTACGGAACCTGTCTCGACGAAAACGGAGACGACAGGAATTTACGGATAAATTAATCGACTGGTTGATTTATTTGTAACCAAACCAATTTGGAAACCGTTGGAATTTATGGCGAAGGAGAATGTCTGAATTGAACTACCGACCATAAATCGTTGGTTAACGATGAACTGCAAATGTGAGTAAATCTCACTAACTCTGAACAATTTATAATTTCATGTTGTATTTTTAGAACTGTAAAATATTGGCTGATTGACTGTGTGTTGACTATTTGATTGAACTACTAGTCAGTTACTTGAATTTCTATATTGATTCTGTTTAACAGAATATATCATATGGAACTGAAAGTGATGTTGATTTTATTGTGTAACATCTATGGATGCAGGGAAACAGGTTGGAGGAATCCGACTGGATTCCTCAACGGTTATTTTATTGTTTTCATATATTGTGATATATGACGTGATTTATAATCCGTTGTTGATTTTATGTGTATGGACGATATTGGACATCGTAACTTGATATGTTAAACACCATAACATACTGGAATATTGAAAAGAGAATATTTATAAAATCAAAGGATTTTATAAAAGAGAATATTTATAAATAGAATATTTATAAATAGAAATATTTATAAATGGAATATTTATAAATAGGAAATACGTTTAAGTGGAATTATAAATGAAGGGAAATCTTTATAAATGGAATATTTATAAAGTAAATTATTTATTTAGAATAAATAGATAAGATACTATAAAATAGATTATTTATTTGTTAAATAAATAAAATATTAAATAGGGATTATTCACTTAGAAATAAATAGGAGATATTTATTTGATAAATAAATAGGATAAGATAATAAGATATTTATTTGATTAAATAAATAGAGTAAGATAAGGACATATTTATTTAGAAAACAAATAAGAAATTGTTAAAGGAAATACTTAGTATAAATAAATAAGGTTAATAAAGGATATACTTAGAAATAGAACCTTAAAAAGGGATATTTGCAAACCATTTGCAAATAGAATTTAAAAAGGAAATATGGGTAAAGGCATTTAGAAAACAAATAGATTATAGAGGAAATATTTATCTTTGGATAAATAGATTTATATATAAGTCTGAACTTATATATGAAGAAGTAAACAGATAAAAGGAGCAGATTGATTTATAAATGATATTAATAAATAAGTTAAATATTTATCAATTGGATAAATAGAATATGTAAGTCAAGACTTATATAAAGAAGTAAGAATCGATTTCAACATCGATGTCTGAAACTGAATAAGGACAAGGAGTTAAATCAGTTAGAGTTAATCAGTTAGAGTTAAACCAGTTAGGTTAAACCAGATAGAGTTAATCAGTTCGAGTTAATCGATAGAGTTAAATCGAACTAGAGTTATTGAATATAGTTAAATCGAACTAGAGTTATTCAAATGGAGTTAATCGAATTTAGTTTATTCGATTAGAGTTGAAATGAGTTAATTGAATTTAGTTATTCGAAGAAGTGAATCGAATCAGAAATATTCGAAGTGAGATAATCGAATAGTAGATATTCGAAGTGAGATAATCGAATCAGAAATATTCGAAGTGAGTTGATCGAATCTAGTTATTCGACAGGAGTTAAATCGAATAATATTTATTCGAAGAAAGAGATTATCGAATATAAGTATTCGAAAGTAAGCAAATCGAATATAAGTTATTCGAATAAGTTATTCGAATAAGAGTTAATCCGGTAAGAGTTATTAGGTTAGAGTTATTCAAATAAGAGTTATAGATTAGAGTTAACCGAATAAGAGTAAATAAATTAGTTGTCGTTATATAATTCGAGTTAGGAAATGGAAGTCATATTAATGATAATATATTTCGGATGTAGGAGATTATAACACCATTGTTATAATCACGTAAACTTGTAAAAGAAGGGGGGTCGTAAATAGAATCCGAGGGTTCGTAAGGAAGTGTTAAAGAATTAAAAGATGAACTTACCCTATTTCGAGATTTGAAATGTTGTTCTATTAAGGTCCGAGAGGTAGTTATACCCAACTTGATTGGCTTCGTTTTTAATTTAGAAATGTTAAGGTTCGAGAGTGAAAGTGGTTAAGTGAATTTAGTAAATAAGTATAGTGGTTTGAGTTGTCGTCGCGATGTTGATTTAAACATCTGTTATATCCAAGTAAAGAAGACTTGGAAATGTTTTCCAAATAGAATCAGAAACGTAATCAAATATTGAAATTGGAAATATGAATTAGAAAAGGAAATGTTCATGTATAAGGAGTTAATTAATAGAGTTAAGCTAAATCAGAAATTGACTGGAGACTGGTTAAGTTGAATGGTTTCCTAAGTGTCTATCTGATGTTGGTTTCGACCTTCGGGATTGGTACTTAGGGAATTGTTCTTATACTAGTTTACAATCAGAGATTGATAGTTGTAGAAGAATAGTCATACGTAAATAAGTTATGGAAATGTTTTCCAGTGTTAACGTTTATTTTCTAAATATAGAAAATAAGGATATATATATATATATATGACTAATGATTGATTGATAGAATTTCCATTTGGAAATAATATCGTTGTTTGCACACCTGTTTTTCTTTGATGGTTAAATCACAGACTATAAAAGTTTTGACCATTTTAACGTTGTTAATATGGAGAGACCAGTTGGATTATTATCCAAAGAACCACTCTGTATTGGAATAAGCGTTGCGAATCATATATGCCAAAGATAATTGAAGACAGAGTAAAGTGCAAGGGCTGTTGTATAAATCTTAGATAACAGTGCCTAAGATGGATATACTGAATAGTACATTCGGTTCATCCTGTTCCTGGATGACTTGTATGGATGAATGTCTGACAGAGTATTTCCAGAAAGGTCACGTACATTGATTTCTTCAACCGTACCAAGAGTGGAAGCGGAGAAGGAAACTTCTTTAGCTAACACGTAATGTACTATTGTGGACGTCAATTAGTGATTTTCGATGGATCTGACAATGTGTAATTTGAAGTGAATCTGATGTGATGATAAGGCGCAACCTCAAGCCTCATCAACCGGTAAATAATAGAAATCGGGCAGGTAGCATGGCTATGTAGGTTGCACCTATTAGGGTGTATAATCACCTGATCTAGAGTATCATTTACTTCTAAAAATCTATTGTTGATACTGACCCATTTGGGAAACGGTTGCTGATCCCAACCATTGGTGATATACATTCGATACACTAAAGCGAAATGAGTGGTCGGTCATGTGTGGTCGGGTTGCAAGATGTTCTTGTTGAACCCAGTGTATTCCTTTCTAGAGGTACACTAGCGAAAGGTGGTTCCATACCTTGTCATAGTTGGAAATCCATTACCCAATACATGCTTGCGGTTTTGATTGTATACTATGTATGTAGAATGTGAGATGAAAGTGTTTCTGCTAAAATGATTATTATATTGTGGTTGATAGACATTATTATAATATCAAAGGTTTTGATATAAAGATATTTTGGATTCTCATAAGGGAAAACCCGTTCCGTTATGCGGCATGGTCTTATGAGATACCGTTTGTGTTCTCAAACTGTTTTAAACTCTTTTATTCACACCAGTCCCATGACTGACCTGGAGTTTATTTTGTTTTGTTTCCCTAAACTCTTGGTGTAATGACCCGCAAATCCGCAACATCAGAGTTGACTATATACATCATACGTCCAACCCAAATATCACGAAAATACGAAACAGTTTTTTTTAGAAGAAAGAGGTAGAAGAAGAACAGAACTAACAACACAGAATCTCACATCGCAGCGGAACAAAATATAATATATCACATCTTTGAAATACAAAATCTTAACTGTATAACATACACTTATCAGAGTACAACACTTACAACACAACGGAACCACTATAACTAGATAACGCTGAAGCCTCCTGCTCCAAGCTCCTTTAGATATATCTGAAAAATCCTGAACTACTTGACTGCCCGTACAAATTTAGGCACCCAAGAGTTTAGGTAGAACAAAACAAAATAAACTCCGGGTCAGTCATGGGACTGGTATGAGTAAATAGTTTAAAACAGTTTCAGAAAACTAAATGATATCTCATAAGACCACGCCGTATATCACGGAACGGGTTTTTTCCCTTATGAGAATCCAAACACTTGATTTATCTTTATATCAAAACTCTTTTGATATTATAATAATGTCTAAATCAAGTAGATAACAATCTAGTGGAACGTTTGCATCTCACGTTCCACATATATATACAATCAAAACCGCAAGCACGTATTGGGTAATGGATTTCCAACTATGACAAGGTATGGAACCACCTTCCGCTGGTATATCTCTAGAGGAGAATACACCGAGTTCAACAAGAACATCTTGCAACTCAGCCACACATGACCGACCACTCATTTCGCTTGAGTGTATCGAATGTATATCACCAACGATTGGGATCAACAACCGTTTCCCGAATGGGACAGCATCGACAATAGATTTTTAGAAGTAAATGAAACTCTAGATCAGGTGATTATACACCCTAATAGGTGCGACCTACATAGCCATGCTGCTTGCCCGATTTCTGTCATTTACTGGTTGATGAGGCTAGAAGCTACGCTTTATCATCACACCAGATTCACTTCGAAAGCCACATCGTCAAATCCATCAAATCACCGATTGACGTCTACAACAGTACATTACGGGTCAGCTAAAAGAAGTTTCCTCCTCCGCTTCCACTCTTGGTACAGTTGAAGAAATCAATGTACGTGACCTTTCTGGAAATACTCTGTCAGACATTCATCCATACAAGTCACCCAGGAACAGGATGAACTGAAGGCACTATTTCTATTTATAGAAAAATTCCTTGCACTCTACTCCGTCTTCGATTATCTTTATATAATCTGATTCGCACGCTACTGCCGATATGGAGTGGTTCTTCGGATAATAATCCAACCGGTCTCTCCATATTGACAACGATGGTCAAAACTTCGATAGTCTGTGATTTAACTATCGAATAAAAACAAGTGTTTCGATAGTCGATGATTTAACTATCGAATAAAACAAGTGTTCATCCAAACATCCAACAATCACTGAACCTTTAATTAATATTCCATTAATTAAATCTCTTCTCTATTTCTTATCAATATTTGTTAACCAAATATTTTCAATAACCATATTGGCCTTATACGTTCTTTGGAAAACATTTCCATATATTGCCTTCCTTTATTTTCTATACTAGGAAATATTCATTATTCTATTTCCAAGCTTACATTTCATTTGGGTTAAAACGGATGTTGTGTAAAACATCGTTACGACAACCCAAATACTACATTCAACTGAATCTTATTCAACATTGATCTTCGAGCCTGAAATCTTACTATTCATTTGTTAATAATGAAATCAATCAAGTTGGGGTATAACTACCTCTCAGACCTTGACTGAATAACATTTATAACGTCAAAACAGATATGACTACTTACTCGAACAATCAATAACATACAACTACTTCTTTACCTTTAAACACGTATACACTTTTTCTTTCTATTCTTACTAGATTTTATTCTTACTTCCTTTTTGATTATACTATTCTATTTCTAAGTTCGTTTTCTAATCGACTTCTATATATTTTGATATGTAAATTTCTAACTATCAAATCGTCTTAAAAATATTCTATCTCCTTAAATTCCCGGAAAAATTCGCCATAACCTCCTTTGTACCGGGAGCATCGGGAAATTTCAAATAGCTTTCCCAGTCCTTCTCATCTCAAAAAGAAAAAGAAAAAGCCAAGCGGCTAGCCGATACGGCGCATAAAATCTCATATGGAAATTAAATACGTACCTTTTTGTCGGGCATTCTATTTATTTCACTTCTATACTTTATTCCATACCTGTCTCCTGTATGTCTATACCTGTCCAATCTATTTTAACTATACCAATCGTTTTAACTCAATTTGTTAATTAAATCTGTTAATTTACTTTTCAGTCTATTTCACCTTCATATTTGAACATGACATGTTCAAATATATTTTAACTGCATATTAACAAATTCTAATTATACTCATACTCTCGTTTCCTTATCGACTACTCTATTCAAATTCCAATTCAATTCTATTTGAATTCTCTTTATTTAAAACTTCATTTAAATTCTATTTTCAAATTCTATAGTTTAAAATCCATTCGAATTCTATATTCAAATTCTATAGTTAAAGTCCATTTGAATTTCTATATTCAAATCTATAGTTTAAAGTCCCTTTGAATTTCTATATTCAAATCTATAGTTTAAAGTCTATTTGAATTTCTATATTCAAATCTATAGTTTAAAGTCCATTTGAATTCTATATTCAAATCGTTTAAAGTCCCTTTGAATTCTCGGCATTATTTATAAACAACGTTTATAACTTCAATTCAAATCCCACCTTTCCATTTATAAACAATGTTTATAAATTCAATTCAAATTCCACATTTCCATTTATAAACAAAGTTTATAAATTCAATTACTTGTTTATATATATATTCAAAACAAGTTAATGTTTCTATACTTCATTTAAAATTCAAATTCTATTTATAAAAATAGAATTCCCCTTTTAAATTTCAAATACCCTGTTTGATATTTTTATAAATCAATATCCCAAGCCCCAGTGATATTTTAAACAATCAATCAACCAATTTTCAATCATTTGATTTTTAACACATCATATATGAATATATATGAAATCAAACAAACAACAACAGATAATATATTTTTGAGGAATCCAGTTGGATTCCTCCAACCTGTTTTCCTGCATCCACAGACGTTAGCACATAAATAATACATATCCTGCTTCGAGGCAGGACATCGCGGTATAGAAGGTCATCCACTAATCATAGCGTGGGGCGTATAGGGTAATCATCCGCTATGGTACCGCGGGCATCCGCTAATGAGACTGCGGGAATCCAACCAATCATTAACCCAATATATATATATATATATATATATATATATATATATATATATATATAATAGTCCTAAATAACTAATATATTTAAATCAACCAAACAATATTCAAACAAGCACAGACAATTATTTTTAACTATATAAAAATAATTTCTAAATAAAAGGTGAGATTTACTCACCGATGATTTTATTTTCCGATCCATGCTGATTCCTATTTTAATTCTCTCTTATGTAATCCGCAACTGGCTCCATTCAGTAGAATCTTGTATTTATTTAATATAACCATCATTATATAAATCATTGAGCAACTTAAAAAAAATTCTAGTTTCTTATTTAAAAAAAATTACCTTAATTACTTTTTAATTACGTGAGAAAAATAAAAATCTAACTTCTCCTAACTTTCATACGAGAAAGGTTAGTTCAGCATTTCATCTTTTGATACTAGCCAAATATATAGGGTGGTTAATTTCTTTAAATAAATTACTGACTATATATATGAATTTAAAAACTAAATTCAAAAATATACCTTAATCCATTTACTCCCAATGAACACAGTGAAACTCGTTCTCTTCCCAAACTTCCTACTGCTGAACACCCAAATCCCTCTCAGACCTGCTTCATTTCATTCGAACCAGTTCAGCATCGAACCCCTCCTTCTTTCGAACACCTCAACACATCGAACTCCATAGTTCAATTCTAGTAGCATCGCACCATTCTCAAACTCCCTCAAATCGACAGGAACTACTCTAACCAATCCTTCAACGGCCCATTCTCCAGCATCCATTCAACATCGCAGTCACCCCCAAATCAACATAGATCGCACCCTCCAAACAGTCACCTTTATCGCAACTCATAATGATGTTGACTTCAGAACCAGAACCCTCGATCGATACTACTTCGAACCCGTCACCGCGGTCGCCTCCTTCCACGAACTGACCCTACTGCCCGAATCGCGACACACTTTTCCCTTCCCAAAAACATCGTGACACTCGCTCGAGCCTCCCAGATCTGAAACACTAACTCGAGATAAGGCTCGAGGATAAACCGCACCTCATTTGCACAGTAGCGCGAACTGGAAATGAACGGATTTGGGTTTTGAATGTTTAGAAAGAAACGATGGCAAATAGATTTGAATTCATTTATGCGGCATGGCCATTTTTAATTTAGCTGAAGCTTTGATTTTGTTTTCAAATGAAGGAATCAAAGAATAGAAAGGATCGGCCCCTTTTTCATTTAAAAAGGAGTGGTTCTGATTTTTACAAAGGGACTATATTTCTTTGGTTTTAAAGCTTGCCACTTGGTTTTGTTTTTATCCACATAAATTAAAATAATATATCTCAGGGTTCTAAACTCCAATCGAACCACAACAACTAACACTTCTAGGGTAACACCACTATTCTGAACCCACTGGGATAAGTATCGAAGTCCAGTTCGATCATCCAGAACAGATATTAATTTAAATTGATATAAATTAAATTTCAAACCAAATAAATTTCTTCAATAATAAATTAATATTATTATCGTTATAAATTCAAATAAAATTTCCCATTGATTATTTGAACTGTATTTAATTCAAATTAAATTTTGAATTCATCTAAATCCATTTTCGTATTCTGTTATTTTAATATATTCGATATTAAATCGAAATTGATTATTAAATCGATACTTCCTATAAAAATTGATTTATTTACTTAATTCAATATTTAAATCCATATTAAATATTTTAAAATTAACCCCTAAGAGTCCGGGTCATTACAATCTTCCCCACTTAAAATAATTTCGTCCTCGAAATTGCTAAGGTAGAAAAAGTGCTACAAACCCATTTATCTTTTCAAAACTTATTTATGTTGATACTCAACATTTCATATTCCATTCATAACTCTCTTTCGAATAAATCCTTATTCGATAACTCCTCCCTTTGAATAACTATATTCGGTAATCTCTCTTTCGAATAACTAGATTCGAAAACCTTTCTTCGAATAAATTATATTCGATTTACTCTATCAATTTACTCTTATCAATTATCTCTATTGGATTTAACTCTTATCGATTAACCCTATCGAATAACTAAATTCGATAACTCCTTTGGTTTACTAATAATCGATAACTCCTTCGATTAACTAATAATTGATAACTCCTTCGATTAACTAAATCCGATAATTCCTTCGATTAACTAATAATTGATAACTCCTTCGATTAACTAAATCCGATAATTCCTTTCGAATAAACAAATTCGATAATTCCTTTCGTTCTATTCGAATAAACTAATATTTGATTTAACTCCATTTGCTTGACTCTAGATCGCAGCGATCACAATGGTTACGCCTGATTCCCCCAGGAAACATCCGACCGCCCTAGGCTATCTGCAGCCCTACGAATTACGCTAGCAGTCGTACGAAATGGCAACTTATCCTGAGTAACTATGTTTGACTAACTCTATCTCAATAACTATATTTGATCAACTTTAATTGAATAACTAACATTCAATTAAATCCTAATTCGATTGACTATGTTCAATTTACTCTATCTAGTTAACTCTTTATTTGAATAACAAATATTCAATAAATTCTAATTGAATAACTAATATTCAATTAACTCTACGGATTAACCCTAACTGATTAATTCTTACTCAAATCGATTTATTTTAACTCTAATCGATTATTTCTATCTCTAATCGACTTCTCTTATTCGAATAACTCCTATTGGATAACGTTTATTCATTTATAAAGATTTACTTTTAGTAACGGTTCTTCACTTTATAAATGTCCTTTTTAATAACGTTACTTCACTTATACAAGTGTTGTGTACCCTTTCTATTTAAAACTATCGGTGTTAAAAACCAATATCTCTTCTCTATATAAGTTCAGACTTATATATTCCATTTATCGAATGATAAATATTTAATTTAATTTATAAACTGGTACTTATAAATTAATCTATTCTATTTATCTATTGAAAACAGATTTTTATTTTCTATTCATCTTCTATATATTCCTTCGATTAAATTCTATTTATTTAACAAATAAATATCTCATCTATAACATTCTATTTATTTTCTATAGATAAATGTTTCCATCTAATCTATCTGTAAATGTTTTACAAATATTCCCTTCTATTTGTTTGCACATAACTTTATTTGTGTTAAAAATTTCCTCTTTAACTCTTTTGGGTTTTTCCTTTATTCACACCAAATTCATATTTCATTGATTTTACTCAATTTATTTACTTCGATCCATTTAACTTACTTAAGTTAAATTTAATTTCAATCATTCAAATTCCCATTAACTAGTTGCTAATTAACCGTTTTGTCTAGTTCACCCTTTTATTTTGAATATAACTTTTTCAAATATATGTCAACTTAATTATGAACTAATCTAATTATATTTTCAACTTGAATTATATATTCGATTTCGAATATAAATTCTCAATCTCTTTCACTTATCCAAAAGCCCAATTTCGATTCAAATTTCCTTTAACTAATTATTTTCCAATTTAGTTAATTCTATTTAACCAATTAAAATATGATTTTTGTCTTAAAAATCATTTTACCTACTTCACTGGAGTTCATATTTATTTTATTTCTCCAGCCTGGATTTTCCAAATGTCAATTCGGATTTTATTTCCTAATAATCCTTTTATTTATTTAATTAAACCGTTATGGTTTTATAATGGTTCTGGCGCTGTTTTTCTAAAAATTTGATTTTGACATAACTCAAAATCTATACGACGAAATCCAGATTTTTCTCTTTCATTAGAAAACTATAGTTCAACCGGTCCCGACGATTCTTGTTTCAAAGAATTCCGACTTCAATTGAGTTCTGTATACTAAATTGAAGTTCGAATCGCCAATTCACGAACTACCGCGCTATGGCGAGCTCGTTTTAATTATATTTATAAATATAAACGTTTTAACTTTGTTTATAATAAATTCAACTCCATTCTGATATATTTTTAATATATATCCAATCCATTCCAACATAATATTCCCGATCTATTTCACTTCTTTATTCAAATCCTATATATTTACAATATTCAAATTCCATTTGAATTTCTTTATTCAAACTCTATATTTGAATTTCCTTCTATTCAATTTCTATTTGAATTTCTTCTATTCAAATTCTATTTTAATTCCTTATCTTCAAATTCTATATGAATTTCTTATCTTCAATTTCTATTTAAATTCCTTTGTTCCATTTCTATTTGAAATCCTTTGAATTTAAATTCTATTTCAAACTCTATATTTTCTTGAATTCTAATATTCAACCTCCAATTTATATTCTCTTTGAAATCCTATTTAACCAAATTCCATTTGAATTCTAATATTCAAATCTCTATTTGACTTTTCTTTATTCAAATCCATCTGAATTCCTTTGAATTCAAATTCCATTTCAATTTTTCTTATACAATTTCTATTTGAATTTTTCTTTATTCAAACTCATTTGAATTCTTTTGAATTCAAATTCTATTTCACTTCTATTTGAATTATATATATATTCAAATTCCTTTATTTTACTCCTATTTGAAATCTATATTTCAATTCCCATTTCAAAATTCCTTTGAAGTCATATAAATATATACATATATTTATATCTATCTCAAATTCAAAACATTTGAATTCTAAAACAACTTGTTTCTTTCAAACAAATTTCCATCAAAACTTTTCTAAGGCAGCAATTCGTCACTTAGAAACTCGAAAATGAACACTGGTGATGTTGCGACCATCATCAGAATTATTTCCCGACTACTGAATGAGTTCAGTGCTTTATTTCTTTCAAACTCCATTTAGACAAATATTTTCCAAACTCCCAGGATTTTATATTCTGAATTCTGGTTGGAATTCCATTTCAATTTATCTCATTTGTATATTTGATTTCATATACAAATTCCATTGGTTATATATATAACTATTTCTGTTTTAACATCTCATTTGATTATAACCCTAACAATCAACTCAACTATTTGAAAACAATATCGTGTCCAATCTTTTGTTCAAGTGTTTATAAACTCCTATCGACATCGTGGCGTCCCACGATTCGACCAAAATTTATAAGCCACTCAACAGACTAGTCAACACAATATAAAACAGTTTTTATATCAAATAACAAATACGCTCTCTCGTATATATATATATACACTCAACTCATTCTAGGATACTACTGATCCTATCTCTAATGAGCACATTTCCACATAGCCTGGGTATTCGCTCAACCTAAGCTCTGATACCAACTGTAATGACCCGCAAATCCGCAACATCAGAGTTGACTATATACATCATACATCCAACCCAAATATCACGAAAATACGAAACATTTTTTTTTTAGAAGAAAGAGGTAGAAGAAGAACAGAACTAACAACACAGAATCTCACATCGCAACGGAACAAAATATAATATATCACATCTTTGAAATACAAAATCTTAACTGTATAACATACACTTATCAGAGTACAACACTTACAACACAACGGAACCACTATAAATAGATAACGCTGAAGCCTCCTGCTCCAAGCTCCTTTAGATATATCTGAAAAATCCTGAACTACTTGACTGCCCGTACAAATTTAGGCACCTAAGAGTTTAGGTAGAACAAAACAAAATAAACTCCGGGTCAGTCATGGGACTGGTATGAGTAAACAGTTTAAAACAGTTTCAGAAAACTAAATGATATCTCATAAGACCACGCCGTATATCACGGAACGGCTTTTTTCCCTTATGAGAATCCAAACACTTGATTTATCTTTATATCAAAACTCTTTTGATATTATAATAATGTCTAAATCAAGTAGATAACAATCTAGTGGAACGTTTGCATCTCACGTTCCACATATATATACAATCAAAACCGCAAGCACGTATTGGGTAATGGATTTCCAACTATGACAAGGTATGGAACCACCTTCCGCTGGTATATCTCTAGAGGAGAATACACCGAGTTCAACAAGAACATCTTGCAACTCAGCCACACATGACCGACCACTCATTTCGCTTGAGTGTATCGAATGTATATCACCAACGATTGGGATCAGCAACCGTTTCCCGAATGGGACAGCATCGACAATAGATTTTTAGAAGTAAATGAAACTCTAGATCAGGTGATTATACACCCTAATAGGTGCGACCTACATAGCCATGCTGCTTGCCCGATTTCTGTCATTTACTGGTTGATGAGGCTAGAAGCTACGCTTTATCATCACACCAGATTCACTTCGATTGCCACATCGTCAAATCCATCAAATCACCGATTGACGTCTACAACAGTACATTACGTGTCAGCTAAAAGAAGTTTCCTCCTCCGCTTCCACTCTTGGTACAGTTGAAGAAATCAATGTACGTGACCTTTCTGGAAATACTCTATCAGACATTCATCCATCAAGTCACCCAGGAACAGGATGAACTGAAGGCACTATTTCTATTTATAGAAAAAGTCCTTGCACTCTACTCCGTCTTCGATTATCTTTATATAATCTGATTCGCACGCTACTGCCGATATGGAGTGGTTCTTCGGATAATAATCCAACCGGTCTCTCCATATTGACAACGATGGTCAAAACTTCGATAGTCTGTGATTTAACTATCGAATAAAAACAAGTGTTTCGATAGTCGATGATTTAACTATCGAATAAAACAAGTGTTCATCCAAACATCCAACAATCACTGAACCTTTAATTAATATTCCATTAATTAAATCTCTTCTCTATTTCTTATCAATATTTGTTAACCAAATATTTTCAATAACCATATTGGCCTTATACGTTCTTTGGAAAACATTTCCATATATTGCCCTCCTTTATTTTCTATACTAGGAAATATTCATTATTCTATTTCCAAGCTTACATTTCATTTGGGTTAAAACGGATGTTGTGTAAAACATCGTTACGACAACCCAAATACTACATTCAACTGAATCTTATTCAACATTGATCTTCGAGCCTGAAATCTTACTATTCATTTGTTAATAATGAAATCAATCAAGTTGGGGGTATAACTACCTCTCAGACCTTGACTGAATAACATTTATAACGTCAAAACAGATATGACTGCTTACTCGAACAATCAATAACATACAACTACTTCTTTACCTTTAAACACGTATACACTTTTTCTTTCTATTCTTACTAGATTTTATTCTTACTTCCTTTTTGATTATACTATTCTATTTCTAAGTTCGTTTTCTAATCGACTTCTATATATTTTGATATGTAAATTTCTAACTAACAAATCATCTTAAAAATATTCTATCTCCTTAAATTCCCGGAAAAATTCGCCATAACCTTCTTTGTACCGGGAGCATCGGGAAATTTCAAATAGCTTTCCCGGTCCTTCTCATCTCAAAAAGAAAAAGAAAAAGCCAAGCGGCTAGCCGATACGGCGCATAAAATCTCATATGGAAATTAAATACGTACCTTTTTGTCGAGCATTCTATTTATTTCACTTCTATACTTTATTCCATACCTGTCTCCTGTATGTCTATACCTGTCCAATCTATTTTAACTATACCAATCGTTTTAACTCAATTTGTTAATTAAATCTGTTAATTTACTTTTCAGTCTATTTCACCTTCATATTTGAACATGACATGTTCAAATATATTTTAACTGCATATTAACAAATTCTAATTATACTCATACTCTCGTTTCCTTATCGACTACTCTATTCAAATTCCAATTCAATTCTATTTGAATTCTCTTTATTTAAAACTTCATTTAAATTCTATTTTCAAATTCTATAGTTTAAAATCCATTCGAATTCTATATTCAAATTCTATAGTTAAAGTCCATTTGAATTTCTATATTCAAATCTATAGTTTAAAGTCCCTTTGAATTTCTATATTCAAATCTATAGTTTAAAGTCTATTTGAATTTCTATATTCAAATCTATAGTTTAAAGTCCATTTGAATTCTATATTCAAATCGTTTAAAGTCCCTTTGAATTCTCGGCATTATTTATAAACAACGTTTATAACCTCAATTCAAATCCCACCTTTCCATTCATAAACAATGTTTATAAATTCAATTCAAATTCCACATTTCCATTTATAAACAAAGTTTATAAATTCAATTACTTGTTTATATATATATTCAAAACAAGTTAATGTTTCTATACTTCATTTAAAATTCAAATTCTATTTATAAAAATAGAATTCCCCTTTTAAATTTCAAATACCCTTTTTGATATTTTTATAAATCAATATCCCAAGCCCCAGTGATATTTTAAACAATCAATCAACCAATTTTCAATCATTTGATTTTTAACACATCATATATGAATATATATGAAATCAAACAAACAACAACAGATAATATATTTTTGAGGAATCCAGTTGGATTCCTCCAACCTGTTTTCCTGCATCCACAGACGTTAGCACATAAATAATACATATCCTGCTTCGAGGCAGGACATCGCGGTATAGAAGGTCATCCACTAATCATAGCGTGGGGCGTATAGGGTAATCATCCGCTATGGTACCGCGGGCATCCGCTAATGAGACTGCGGGAATCCAACCAATCATCAACCCAATATATATATATATATATATATATATATATATATATATATAATAGTCCTAAATAACTAATATATTTAAATCAACCAAACAATATTCAAACAAGCACAGACAATTATTTTTAACTATATAAAAATAATTTCTAAATAAAAGGTGAGATTTACTCACCGATGATTTTATTTTCCGATCCATGCTGATTCCTATTTTAATTCTCTCTTATGTAATCCGCAACGGGCTCCATTCAGTAGAATCTTGTATTTATTTAATATAACCATCATTATATAAATCATTGAGCAACTTAAAAAAATTCTAGTTTCTTAATTAAAAAAAATTACCTTAATTACTTTTTAATTACGTGAGAAAAATAAAAATCTAACTTCTCCTAACTTTCATACGAGAAAGGTTAGTTCAGCATTTCATCTTTTGATACTAGCCACATATATAGGGTGGTTAATTTCTTTAAATAAATTACTGACTATATATATGAATTTAAAAACTAAATTCAAAAATATACCTTAATCCATTTACTCCCAATAAACACAGTGAAACTCGTTCTCTTCCCAAACTTCCTACTGCTGAACACCCAAATCCCTCTCAGACCTGCTTCATTTCATTCGAACCAGTTCAGCATCGAACCCCTCCTTCTGTCGAACACCTCAACACATCGAACTCCATAGTTCAATTCTAGTAGCATCGTACCATTCCCAAACTCCCTCAAATCGACAGGAACTACCCTAACCAATCCTTCAACGGCCCATTTTCCAGCATCGATTCAACATCGCAGTCACCCCCAAATCAACATAGATCGCACCCTCCAAACAGTCACCTTTATCGCAACTCATAATGATGTTGACTTCAGAACCAGAACCCTCGATCGATACTACTTCGAACCCGTCACCGCGGTCGCCTCCTTCCACGAACTGACCCTACTGCCCGAATCGCGACACACTTTCCCCTTCCCAAAAACATCGCGACACTCGCTCGAGCCTCCCAGATCTGAAACACTAACTCGAGATAAGGCTCGAGGATAAACCGCACCTCATTTGCACAGTAGCGCGAACTGGAAATGAACGGATTTGGGTTTTGAATGTTTAGAAAGAAACGATGGCAAATAGATTTGAATTCATTTATGCGGCATGGCCATTTTTAATTTAGCTGAAGCTTTGATTTTGTTTTCAAATGAAGGAATCAAAGAATTGAAAGGATCGGCCCCTTTTTTATTTAAAAAGGAGTGGTTCTGATTTTTACAAAGGGACTATATTTCTTTGGTTTTAAAGCTTGCCACTTGGTTTTGTTTTTATCCACATAAATTAAAATAATATATCTCAGGGTTCTAAACTCCAATCGAACCACAACAACTAACACTTCTAGGGTAAAACCACTATTCTGAACCCACTGGGATAAGTATCGAAGTCCAGTTCGATCATCCAGAACAGATATTAATTTAAATTGATATAAATTAAATTTCAAACCAAATAAATTTCTTCAATAATAAATTAATATTATTATCGTTATAAATTCAAATAAAATTTCCCATTAATTATTTGAACTGTATTTAATTCAAATTAAATTTTGAATTCATCTAAATCCATTTTCGTATTCTGTTATTTTAATATATTCGATATTAAATCGAAATTGATTATTAAATCGATACTTCCTATAAAAATTGATTTATTTACTTAATTCAATATTTAAATCCATATTAAATATTTTAAAATTAACCCCTAAGAGTCCGGGTCATTACACTTGGGTGCCCAATTTTGTACGGGCAGTAAAGTAGTCGGGATTTACAAATACTTGAAGAGTTGGAGCAGGAGGCTTCAGGATGATATAGCTATAGTTTATTTCCGCTGTGTTGTAAGTGTTGTACTCTGATAATGTTATTGTATACATATACTGATTTTATTTCAAAGATATGTTATCTATTATATGTTATTCGTTCCGCTGTGAGGTTCGTGTTACTCTGATGTTGTGTTCTTCTTCTTCTTCTTCTATTCTAAGTTTCTATCTTATCTTTCCTCACCCTCTAATTTCTTTCATTAACCATCCGGTATTTTCGACTCTTGATGTTCAATATGTGTTGTATATCGGATAATCAAGATCATAAATTTTCCAGGTCGTTACAACTTGGTTGCAATAGTGCATGTACATTGATTGGAAAATGAATATTTGCAAGCTACGTTGGGTTGTTAAGTGATTAAATGGTTAACAATGAGATTTGGATAATTCAACGCATCCAAAATGACGTAAATATTAGTAAAAATTATAGTTGAAACGATTACTAGAATAGACAAGTGTATGAAATGAATAGTAAATATGTAATGGCCCAGATTTTTAACCGTTTAATTGAATAATTAAAAATGGTTTTAAAAGTTGCTTTGGAAATATATTTGAATTTATATATAGAATTTATTTGTAAAACGACATTTGAATGTATCGTTTTTAATTTAATGATAAACGAGCTCGTAATGGCGCTATAGTTCGTAATATTACGTTTTGAGCTTCAATTGGTTGTACAGGATACAATATAAGTCAGATTTCTTTGAACAAGAAACATCTGAATTTATTGGATAATAATTTTCTAATGGAATAGAAAAATCGATATTTTATATTGTAGATTTTGTTACATGTCCAGATCAAATTTTCAAATAGTCTCTATGGAATTCGTTATTAAACTATAACGATTTATTTTATAAATAAAAGGGATTTTAATGTATTGAACATCGTTTTAACTTGAATTTCAATATACTGAGTTTAAAATCTATAATATATTATTTTGAAATTTCACACAATTCTATTTGAATATATAGATTAATAATAATTAATTATTTATAGATTTGCTATATTGAATTATATATATATTATCAGTTCAATATGTAATTTAAGAATTGTACATTTTCAAATTATATCGGTTTTTAGCGAAACTAATTTTATTAAGACCGTAACGTTTAATTATTGAATAATTTCTAATTTCGTTGCGACCGGAGTCTGTATGAGTTTGTACGAAACGCGAACGCCAAGCGTTATATACTGAAAATATCGCCAGTCGTCTTCGTAAAAATATCATTGGTCATTTCAGATAAAAAACATTTGTCACATCTAATTAAAAACTTCTCTGCCTCCCCATGTTACTCCGCATTCGTTCTGCACATGCATATTTAATTGTCTCAGAAATCACATGCAAACAAAACTAAAAAAACAAGAGGGAGAAAAAAATCACTGAAGCCATGTACCATTCTAGAATAAAATATACACGGCACTGTATATTTTGAAAACAATGTGCTTCCTTCTATTTGTACCACTCTACTAAACCCATTTTCTTTCATTCATTTCAAACTTTACTGGACAAAATAAAAACCAAACCACCGAATATTTTAAAATAATTTTAGAATCAAAACCCTATTAAATTTCGCTAATTTCATATGAAAGAAGGCTTCACTTCCGTGCTCTCGTTAACAGTTGCGACTGTTGAACTAAGGATGGAGCCGCCTTGGTCTAGATGTTCGGAGATAGCAGTTGCTGGTGGTCCATTCATTAAAAGTGGAGGCTTCATGATACTTTTAGGGTTCGCGATCTCATACTGGAGGCAAACTTCGCATGTGACGTGCGAGCGTGGCAGAATGGTATAGAATGGGCGGAGGCTGCGAAGGGGATCACGATGGTGGGGTTGAGTAGCGTGGAATTGGTGGAGAGAAAGGAAGAGCAACAACGTGAATTCCAACTAATGAATAATGCAAAGGAGGAGGCGGGTTTCTTTTCCTCTACAGGAAGGAAGGGACGAATGCAAATATAAGAGAAGAAGACTAAGGGGGGAGAGTGGGATTAAACAAATAGGCTTTGGGCCCTGCAATTTTACAAGAGAAAAAAAAGGAAAGAGGAGAGGTTTGAGTGTCGAACTAGGGAGTAGTGAAGTGATGGAGAAGGAAGTTTCAATGACACGTTCATTTTATGGATGTGCTCGCTTCTGGGAAGAATAGTATGGGCCAGAGAAGAAATACAAGGGGGCTGATGTGAGGCTCAAGTGGGGTTCATGGCATGGGAGGGAATAGCATGTAGCATAGTTTTTTTTTTATTTCGTAGGGGAGAAGAAGGAAAGTAAGTAGACGGGAGGGATGAAATTTTTGATGGGCTGGGTTTTCGAAAATGTTTAAAAAAATGAAATGGTCGGGCCCATGTTTGCAAGGCAAAGGGCTGGTGCGAAAGCATAGCTTTTGAAGGGGAGGGTCAGGGAAATATTGTTAGTTTCGTATTTCTAGGGGTGAGCAGGGAGATTGGAAAAGTAAGCAATAATAATATTCCATCTTGGATGAAAAAGGCTGATTGAAGTAACGTGGAAGAACAAAGAGGTTCAATATGCCTAATGGTAGTTTAGAAGGTAACTAAGTGATGTTAATTATACTAATTAGATTAAATGATGGGATTATATAATTAAGTTAAATCTATCAACACCAATATCTCGCTTGTTTATTATCAAAATCGGACGAAGCTGGTTTCACTGGGATTGTATCGGAAAAGGGTACGCTGCTGAGCTGGTTCGGAATGGATTGGAGCTATTCAGAATTTCATCTGATTTTAAATGTTTGTTTAAATTAAATGAAACGATGCGACAATCGCTAATCGAAACAAGTGGTGAGTTAACTCTCACACTTTTCTGGAATGCTATGATGTGCTAAATTCATATAAAAATATAATTTATCATTGATAGTGATGATTGGAAGCCTTGGTTGCTTATTGGTTGTTTAACGAATATCTATATTTACGTTACGCCATATTGGATGATGTGTTTTAAATATTTGTTGTCTAATATTATAATGAACTTTGATGAAGGGAAGAACAGGTTGGAGTGGTCCAATCGAACTCCTCAAACGTTGTATGTGATGTTTGTTTTAATGTTATTTGTATATGAACTGTTTGAACCCCATTGACATTGAAACCGGTTTGGATGTTGACTTCGAATTGAAATACAACGTTGTTGTTTTTTTAATCAATAAACGCTATTAATTAAGGGATTGGCAGCAAAAGGCCTAAAAATCACACTTTGGTTTAGACATTATGTAACACCCCGTACTTTCTATTAACGTTATAATAATGAATGATAGAATACTTAATTTAAAATATGAGAATTAAGGGAAACGTGTTACGCCTTTGTGTTCGTCTTAGAATTTTGGTTGAGATAGAGTCCGAGTTTGCATAAATTGGACTTTGTATGAAGAAGTTATGGCCTCCAGAAGTTTCAGAAATTCAAATAAATTCAAACAGCTCGAAGAAAAACAAGTTCAAATTCAAACAGAAGTCAGAAGCGGGCTGGGCGGGAAAATTCCCTCCTAGGCAGGTCGACCAGGGGGTCGACCCTAGTGTCGACCTCCCTCCTAGAGATCGACCTTAGGGTCGACCTGGGGGTCGACCTGGCCCCCGGCCAGATCTGAAATTTGAACGACTGATGACATGCTGCTGAGTCACTAGGGTTTCTGGATGGTCCTGATCAGGTCTGAGTGGCTGTGATTAACCCTAGGTTCATCTGACAGCTTTAATTAAACTGGAATTCTATATAAACAACTCAATTCTCAACCTAAACACACACAAAAAAATAATCCTAGAACTGAAATGCCGTCAGTAGAGAACTTGGAGTAGCCTTCACCCTTTTTCAATTCAAAGACAAGTTGAAGCTTACATCTAAAATCAAATTAAAACTAGTTTAATTCAACGATCTTCATCAAAGGCGTGCATCTCCAATTTTAGAATTCAAATTTCAGAACGCAAGAATTCCTTTTTAGTTTGTAAGTGGGTTATTACGTAGATTTAAACATTCTTTCGCTTGAATCATGACATGTCATAATTGGGATATAGAATGATGCTTATGTATAAGATTCGATTCTCGTTTATCTTAAAGTATCGTTGTAATTGATCATGTCTGTATGCTTATGGCGATGAACATGTTGTATATTTCATGTCTATATGCTTGTGGTGATATACAACATTGTGTGTTATTGGAATCTATTACGATTGGGTAAAGAACTTATAATGCCAACAAAATGGTGAATCATGTTGTAATTTGGTGGTTATTTGCAAGTTTAGGATCTAAATCACATGCTTACATGTTAGATTAACATTGTGAATATGTAGAACTATGTCATGTTGAATCTATTTATGTTGAAAGATTGGATTTGTAGTCCTCTTATGTTTCAACACAAGTTATCATGCTAAGTGTGATTTAAACATGTTTATGGTAATCCTCTTATGTTTTAACACATAAGTTATCATGCCAAGTTGTGATTTAAATATGTTTATAGTGGCTTTGTTACTTTTTGACATACATAAGTTAGTATGCTTAATTGTGGTTTAAAAATTGTGTTTATATGTTAAACCTCCATGTTAGACCCATATCAAGTTTACATGAAAATTAGATCCAACTTAGTCACAAGTTCACCTTTTACCTATTTAGTTAAGATAATAATACATCTATGCCAAGTTACATGTGATAAGTTAAATGTATGCTATTTTATGTTTATTTCATGTTCCTTGGGTATTACCCCCTTTTTTTTTATGGGTTTAGGCTAATTTGCTAGCCCAACATTTTATGTAATTCATACGTACGTTCTACGGGGATAACGATGGGAAAACATGAAAATTCATGGCATAGGTTTGTTCAAAAAAATGGTATATTTGACATATCATTTATTGTGAGCAATATTTGAAAAGATAATTATGGCATGAGTAAATTAAAATTAATTTACATAAAGAAATTTGACATATATAGAAAAAAAATATGAATTTAGAAAAGACGAATATGCCTAACCCGAGGTTAGACTGAGTTGTGGTGTAAATCTGCCCGGAACCGACCGGCATATCCAGTGACCACAATAAAACTTGTCTAATGTGGGTGGTTAGTGCATCAAGACCAAAAAGAACCCGAGGTTAGACTGAGTTGTGGTGTAAATCTGCCCGGAACCGACCGGCACATCCAGTGACCACAACAAGACCTGTCTAATGTGAGCGGTTGGTACTTTAATAAATTAAAGCTAAGTTAGGATTGGTAGGGTTAAGTCGAATTAGGAAAACACTTAACTGATTCAACATGTTAACTAAACGAATGGGCGGGGTTAGGTAAACTTGGACACTTAACCAAATAAACATGTTGATTAGAAAACCCTAGTAACGGGAACATATTTCAGCAGTAACCCACATAGATGTATCATGGTACCCGTAAACTAGGCAGGGTGGGGCACGATTACTGGGCTGAATTATAAGCTGTCAAAACGTCGACGGTTGGTGGGCCAATGTAGGTTCCAGCGGAGTATGGGCGTGCATGTACTCCGGAGTGGAAAAATCAGGCACTGGGCATCAATAGTGTACACTGTGCATCTTTAATTGTGTCGGGTTGCCACCAGAGGGACTGATACACCCCATGGTGGGACCAGCATAGGTAGCTACAGTCAAGCGGGGCCGAATGACACAGGACATGAATGCATACGAGTATGAGCCGATCATTAAGGGGTTTGTTATGAACACGCGGGCTAGTTGAACCAATGGTTACGTAGGTGCAGAGACTATATTAATGGGTGCGATCACATGTTCCTCTTATCTTATACTAGGGTGTTGTCCTATGTTCTGTTACCACTGTCATGATCCCTTTCCTTGTTTAAATACTAGTAATCAATGAACTTACCAGACTTATTGTCTGACCCATTTTCTCTCGTCTTCTTTTCTTCCGTCCCTCTCTCCCCCCTAGGTCCACAGGGAGGGAATATTGCAGCTTAGTCAGACTCTTTGCAAGCTTCAAGAAAGTAGATGTATGATTTTGACTCCCTTTCACCTTCGATATGGCTCTTGGACATTATCCATGGGGATTTATACACTTTTAATTTTGGTTTATGCTTCTTATTTGAATAATCAAGATAGAGATTATGTTGTAATGTTTTGGAAGTTCTTTTGAGGAAATTTGATGTAATGATTTTGTATTGAACTACGTATGAAATAAATATTTGAATTTCCGCTGCTTAAATTTATCTGTCTTGTAAATTTTTCTATGTTTGTACCCATAACCCTCCACCAAAGTTAAGGCATTCCCTTGTGAGTGACCTTAACGGAGGCGGGGTGTTACACTTGGTATCAAAGCAAAGGTTTACCAGATCAGATAAGAATTTTTGAAAACTATTTTTCAAAAAGAAATATAAAGAAGCAATTTACAAGGAAAAGTGTTGTTTTAAATTTAAAAAGGCATAATCCCCAATGCCATATGCACTATCTTTCTCTCCTTCGTTTTGAATCTTTTCTTTTTCGTTTCAGCATGTCTGGGAATCTTAACCTTCTAGAGGGTGTACTGATACCTGGCTGGTTCAGGAGGTACTTAGAGGCTAGGGCCAACGACGCAGTCCCAGTAAATATTCCTCCTCCAGCTGCAGCAGTTCCTCCTCCTCCTCGTGCAAATGCTTTCTCAAAGATTTGTATAGACTTTAGGGCCATGGGTGGAAAGTATTTCAAGAGAACTGAATCATTCGTAGAAGCAAGGAACTGGCTCAAAGAAACCGAGGATCTGTTCGTTATCTTCATGGTGGACGATAGGCAGAAGGTACAGTTGGCAATATGGTTGCTCAAAGACGAAGCTTCCTATTGGTGGGAAGTCACTAACGCTGAAAGACCAATTGACACGTGGATGGATTTCAGGATAAGGTTTGAGATGAAATTCCTCTCACAAGCTGAATGAAGTTTACAGCTGGAAAAGTTCTTATCTCTTAAGCAAGGAAGTATGACGGTCAAGGAGTACGTCAATTAATTCAATCAGCTGGCCCGATTCGGACTGGACTTAGTGAATACTCCTCATAAGAAGGCTCTCTGTTTTGTCAAGGGATTGAATGAGCCACTTCACAGCTTAGCTATGACCCATATACCTATGGGGGTTACTTACGAGAGGTTAGTGGACATGGCACACTTACATGAGGAAGGTAAGGGAAAGAATGAGGCAAAAGCGGAAGTGCCTCAAGATAAGAAGGGAGAAGGGTCGCAGAACAAGAAGGCTGATCCAAAGAAAGGCGGGAAGAACAACAAACCCCGTGAAAAGAGAAAGTGTAATTTCTTTTGGCATTCCCAGGCATCTAATCAAAGACTACAAGAAGAAGAAGAGGAAGATGGGTGGTTGTTTCCACTGTAGTGAGTCAGGACACATGGCTAGGGCATGCCCAAAGAAGCAAGGGCAAGGAGCTGGACCTTCTTCTAGAGGACAAGTTCACGCTCTCATGGCACCTCTGCAAGAACGAGGTAGAGATATTTCTATCGAAAGTTTAGTCTATCTTTTTGATCATCCCGTACATACACTATTTGATTCTGGCGCATCGCGCTCTTTTATATCTACTGGTTTAGTGGAATTTCTGCACCTAGACACCAGTATAGTAGAGGATCCCTTGGTTGTTTCAAATCCAATTAGGGGCTTAGCCTATTTGTCAATGGTTTGTTTGGATTTGAAAATATCTATACTAAGCGTTGAATTTAGATGTAATGCCTTTGTTTTGGGCTTCACGGGCTATGGGTTGATTCTAGGCACAGACTGGCTATCCAGTAATGGTGCCGTCCTCGATTGTGAAAAGAGAGTGGTTAGACTCATGACTCGCCTCGGTAACACTCTAGAAATTTCTTGTAATCCCATGAACTCCATCATGCTAAGTTATCTAGAATCTCTTGATGCGTCTATTGAGAACTTACAGTCTATAAGGATAGTCCATGAATACTCGGATGTTTTTGAAGAGGTAAAGGGCTTACCTCCGAAGTGGGAAATAGACTTCCGCATATACCTTATTGATAATGCAAAGCCCGTTGCTTTACCCATTAGCCACATGGCCCCAAGGGAGAGAAAGGAGCTCAGCAAACAAATCAAAGAGCTGCTTGAAAAGGGGTTCATAAGAAGGAGTATTTCTAAATGGGGTGCTCCGGTAGTGTTCTCGAACAAAGCTGATGGTTCGCTTTGCCTGTGCGTTGATTATAGGGAGCTAAACAAGCTAACCAAGAAGAATAGACACCCACTCCCAAGAATAGATGATTTGTTCGATGAGCTTGTAGGTGCATCGGTTTTCTCCCAATTAGATTTAGCTATCGGGTTTCATCAGCTAAAAGTGGCTGAAGACAGCATTGATAAGACCACGTTCAGAACTCCCGATGGTTTCTTCGAGTGGCTGGCCATGCCCTTCGGCTTGACAAACGCACCCGCTTACTTCGTTGATTCAATGAGCAGGGTGTTCCGAGAGTTCCTCAACAAGTTTGTGGTGGTCTTCGTAGATGATATTTTGTTCTTCTCAAAGAATGAGGAAGAGCATTCTCAACATCTAAAGGAAGTCATGGATACTCTCCGTGCACATCAGTTGAAGGAGAAATTCTCCAAATGCCATTTCTGGAGAGAAGAAGTTAGGTTCCTTGGACATGTGGTTTCCAAAGAGGTGATAGCTGTGGACCCCGCGAAAGTGGTTGTTGTGCAAGATTGGAAGGTTCCTCGAAACGCAACCGAAGTCTGAAGCTTTCTTGGGCTTGCAGGCTTTTATCGAAAGTTCATCAAGGATTTTGCAAAAATCTCAGCTCCACTAACAAGATTGACAAAGAAGAACCTAGCTTTCAATTGGGATTTGGATTGCGATGTTGCTTTCCAATGTTTGAAAAGGGCTCTAACAACAGCCCCAGTTCTAACATTGCCTGATGGAAGCAAGATGTTTAAAGTATACACAGATGCATGCGGAACGGGACTAGGCGCTGTTCTATTGCAAGGAGCGAAGGTAGTAGCTTATGGTGGAAGGCAGTTGAAAGTACACGAGAAAAACTACCCAACCCACGACCTAGAGTTGGCAGCCATCATTTTTGCGCTTAAGTCTTGGTGCCATTATCTTCTAGGTGAGAAATTTGAACTGTATACTGACCATAAATCGTTGAAATACTTATTCTCGCATAAATATCTTAACTTGAGGCAACAAAGATGGATGGAGTTTCTTGCCTCGTATGATTTTGAGATTTCCTACACTCTTGGTAAGAGCAATGCAGTAGCAGATGCCTTAAGTAGAAAGAAGCTGACCTTAAGCCCTCTCTTTGTGGAAAGGCAAAGCTTGGAGTTCATAGCAAGCTTTAACTTCAGACCCTCCACTGACTTTGTACATGGCTTGCTAGCAACGTTAGAAGTGCGGCCAACTGTACTAGACTCAATCGGAGCCGCGCAAAGAGAAGACCATCAGCTAGACGAAGTGATGGACAAGTTAATTAGGGGTGAGACTTCTAGTCACCTCAATAGATACTCCATGGATGCCAAGGGCTGGTTGAAATGAGATGGAAGACTATGTGTCCTACAAGTAAGGGGTTTGGTAAAGGCGGTTCTAGAAGAGGCACACTATTCCAAACTGACCATACACCCAGGCAGAGACAAAATGTATAAAGACATCAAAAGAGTTTTCTTTTGGAATGGCATGAAGCAAGAAGTAGCTGAATTTGTTTCTAAGTGTTTAATATGCCAACAAGTCAAGGGGGGGCAGAGAAAGCCTGGTGGTCTGCTCCATCCTCTAGAAGTCCCACAGTGGAAATGGGATAGCATCTCGATGGACTTTACAGATGGGTTGTCTAGGTCAAGAAGGGGCAATACCAGCATTTGGGGACAGGCTCAAAAAAGCACCCACTTTATACCCGTCAAGAGTAGAAGGACTGCCTCATCTCTAGCATCCATATATCTTAAAGAGACAGTTCGACTCCATGGGATACCCTCTAGCATAGTGAGTGATCGAGATCCTATCTTCACGAGCGAGTTTTGGAAGAGTTTACAAGAGGCTGTAGGCACACAGTTATGCTTAAGCACGGCCTATCACCCCCAAACCGATGGCCAAATGGAAAGAGTCAACAGAGTATTAGAAGACCTCTTGAGACTATGCATTCTTGACTTTGGAGGTACATGGGAGGATCATCTACCTTTGGTGGAGTTTGCTTACAACAATTTCTACCAAGCTACCATAGGCATGGCGCCTTTCGAAGCTCTATATGGAAGACCGTGCAGGTCACCAACCTGCTGGTAGGAGTCCACAAACAAGCTCATACTTGGACCTGACATGATTAGGGAAACTTCATAGAAAGTAGACTTAATATGAAGAAGAATGAAGACTGCCCAAGACAGACAGAAGTCCTACGCAGGCAAAAGAAGAACTGACCTTGAGTTCGAAGTTGGAGATAAAGTGTTCCTTAAAGTATCTCCTTTGAGGAATGTCGTTCGCTTTGGATCCACAGGAAAGTTAGCACCAAGATTTGTAGGGTCGTTCCCTATCATCAAGAAGATTGGGAAGATGGCTTATAGGGTACAGCTCCCCGAAAGATTGGCTAGGATTCATAATGTCTTTCATGTCTCTCACCTGCGGAAATGCTTACACAAATCTACGGAAGTTGTAGAACCAAGTATGCTAGAGGAAGTTGAACGAGAAGCAACTATGAGGAGAGTTCCAACCCGTATCTTGGGAACAGAGGTCAAAAAGCTATGCAACCGTGAGGTTAAGCTTGTAAAAGTTCAATGGAGCGACAACGAGGAAGACGTGACTTGGGAAACTGAGGACAGAATATGCGCAACCTACCCTTTTCTTTTTGAGGGTACGTCTTTAATCTCTTTTTCCTCAAGTTTATGCTTGTATCTATCTTTTTAGGTATATCTCCTCGATCCTATCTTTTATCCTTAGGTGGGAACCCACTTGGATGTAAACATGTAATTGAAACATGTTATGATTGATGATTTCAAGTGGTTGCAAGTGGTTGCTAGTGGTTGCTAGTGGATGCATATACACACACATTAGGTATTAGATCGGCTCAGTCACTCCCATATTGCATATGCATATATGTATCGGTTTATGGATTAAAACTTGATGTGTTATCATATGGACGTTGCATTTGTATGAATGGTTGTGCACTCATGTAAGAAGTTTTGAGTAGGAAAAATTGCATTCATAATGGACTCATGGCACTGACATAATTTGCGTTAAGGAAGTCAACTGAATCAGTAGACAGCCTGATTTTGCATTAGATATGGACATATACACACACAACGCATATGATCATGAAGCATTAGAAATCTTTTAAGGACAATGGACGCATTTGTTTGATGGTTGAGTAGATGGGTGTTTGGATGGTAGGATATAAGTTCTTCTGGACTTGGGGATTTCGGGGACGAAACCCTAAAAGGAGGGTGTAAAGACCCGTAAATTCCCGCTCTTTGGATCGACCATAAACCACACAAGTCTGACCCAAAAGTTGGAAATCCACGAATACTTTAACTTTGGGAATACAACAACATCAGAACAACAACAGCAGACTTTTATAAACATTACAATAATATTACATCAGAGTACAGAATATCAGAGTACATCGAATAATAATACAGCGGAAGATAAATTACAATATTTAATACATTGCAGCGGAAACAATAAAATAGATACAACGGAAGATAACTATGCTCTGGACACAGCTTTAAGCTTCAATCCTGCATTCTGCTCGAGATAAGGACCTGCAGACAAACTACTCGACTGCCCGTGTGGAAAAGAGGGCACCCGAGTTTGTAAAGGTGAAACAAACAACGGGTCAGTCATGGGACTGGTGTGAGAATTCTTAACTAATTTAACTAATAGTAATAAAGCAAATCCAAGGACCACGCCGCTAACGCGGAACGGGTTTACTCCAATGGATTGTCGTGCATAACTTAAAGTAAATTGTAAAACAACGCAATGCTTTTTAGAAAAATGAAATCACCATAAGACTCAGGTCCCATCACACAATGCATCGCACACCAGAGGATAGAGTTTTACCTTATTGTGATTAAACATGCTTGGTACAATAAAAATGAATTTGATATTATTGCTAGTGTGTATATGTTTCAAAAACATTTCAACCATAATGCATCAATCCTAGGACACATAGATACCATAATACTATGCTTCCATACTAGTAATACAATCAAAACCGCATGGGGCGTATTGGAAATTGAGTTTCCATCATGAGTCAAGGCTAGGGAGGAGCTCCTTACCGATTCGAGACACTCTAGCTAATGTCTCAGGATTCCCCGCAGTTAACCCTTGGATCCTGCAGGGCCGGTCCGCACATACAGCTTCGTGGATTGGCAATTCCTGAACACACGTTTCCCGGTCCTATACGACCTATCATCGGAGGCGCCTTATTCCATCATCCACATAAGCAAAATGTCGGGCCGTGTTAAAGCCCAAACACCACTTCTAGCTAGAAAGAAACGTGCTGCTCTCCCTACGTTCCCTTCTCCCGTTTTAGACTCCACCGGGTTGTGAGGCTCGCGAAGTCACGCTATACACAAAGCTACGCCTAAACAGGCCGTGCTTTGATCATCAACCACAAGGCCTGCTTTTCAACAAAAGCCTTGATCATTGCATCTTGTTATGCTACACTGTCAATCCATATCATACTATTAATCTTTGCCAAAATATACAAAAGGGTGTTAAGCAAGAGAATAAATTCTCCGCCACCAAGCATTCATAAATTCAGCAGAAAATCAATAAGTACAATATATAAAGGAGTACAATGTCAGACACACATTCCATTTACAAGTTTATGCTCTGGGTCTGAGCGAAAGCCAAATCCGTACAAATCAACACTATGTCCGGACGGCCACCACTGTAGCCCCTCCAAGGTAGCTACTCCAATCATGGGCGTCAATGGTAACTTATCCATTCGACGTGAAGATCGTCGGTCTTGTACCGTCTTCAACTCTTCGACTGTTAGTCGCCGTATTCATTATTCAGAATGGGTTAAACCCGGTCTTTCTGAATAACTCGCGTGATTTAAAATTAGGTGCTATATATAAACCATATCAACGCCTCATTCCAATTCAGAATATCCTTTTAATAAAGTATTCACATTATTAGGGAAAGGTTCCCATAAAGTTTATCAAAGATAAATCTTTTTTTCTTCCTTTATTCACCTTCAATCTAATTAAAGATTTATTAAAAACTTTATTAAGTTTTAGTCTTCTAAAATCATTGTTAAATGACTAATCACTTTTCTGGAATTAATCTTATCTTTAATCTGGGTTTAAGAACTGATGTTATTTAAAACATAGTTCACGAGAGACCCCATTTCATGTTTCATTTATTCCCAATTTAATATATAATATTAGGCATCTCTTCTTTTAGAAAATTTCATTTAATCTTGATTAAAAGATTAATTAATAACAAAACAAAATTTCACTATTGATTTGAGTTTCAAGAACTAATGTCCTTCAAAACATTGTTCACAACCAACCCATAATCAATTTCCTTTTTATTTCAATTATATTTAATAATTGAGAATATCATTTAAATCTAAATAAAAAGATTTTCCTTTACTCAAATGGATTTAAGAATAATGTTATTTAAGACACTATTCACGACAAACCCAAAATCTAACTTGATATTAAATATAAAGCTTTGAATGGGAATTATATCGATTATATTCAATATCAAATTCTAAAACCAACGGATATCATATCAGAAACAACAATATTAAATATCTTCCAAATTCCCAAAATAATATCCGTATAATCACAGAATTAATATTGAAATAGTCCGTAGATAATTTCCATTTAAATCCAACTCAATATACTCATTGGGAATTCTTATTGTATCAAAAACTATTTTAAATCCTTTTATTTATTTATAAAATAAATAAATCACTTATTTTGATAAAAATATATTTTATCTTTATAAACTTGGAGATTTTCATCAAAACCCTTTTTGGATAATTTATTATGATTTCACATAAATTTTTCCTTATTTTTACGTATTTAAAATGTTTGTAAACTCGTTTCCAAGACGATTCCAACTTTTATTCCAACTATAAGCTAAAATTTGATTATTGTATATGTTATCCTTTTATAATAATACTATTTTCCAAAATATTAATTTTGAAACTTCTCTTTTAATATTCATTATAAAACGGATAAAATAAATCGATAAACTCGTTCGGGTTTTTAAAATGCGTTGCTATTTTTAAAACGAATTAAATAGCCCAACTCATTTTCTTATCCATTTGTATTTTATAATGGACTAGACCTCTCACATTAAGCCTACGACTTGTGGATGTTGAATGTGCCAGTCGGTTCCGGGCAGACTTATTCCACAAGTTGGGCTTAACCTCGTGTCATGGCCCGTTTCGTATTTGTGCACTTGGACCTCTCACATTAAGTTCACCATTAGTGGCTGCTGGATATGCCGGTCGGGTCCGGGCAGACTTCCACCACAAATGTAACCTAACCTCGTGTCCAAGCACAATTATAATTTATAATTATAATTACTTCATTGGGATATTTTTTTAAAAAAACATTCTAATTGAATATTAGATTATTTTTTTATATCCTAAATTGGAATGAGACCCAATCCAATACCATTAATAAATGGATTTCAAACCGCGCATTTGAAAAATAATAATGATATACATTCTTTCATTATCCAAATCACATTCCAATCACACATTCAAATTACATTTCCATAACGACATTCAATTGACATTCAAACCACATACAATAACTTTTAAAACAAAATTCAAATAACAACATATCATTTGTGCACTTGGGCAATGTGTGAAAATATCAGCCCAATCAACATATACAAGTCAGGCAACTTGTATACGGTAGTGTAGCATATTCAAATTAACATAAATAATACTAAATTGAAATTAAATGGGCCAGTTACATAATTTCAAAATTCAAACACCGCATCCTATTCCAACAACCATTCACAACCAAACATGCATATCACAGAATTCATTCTCAGACATTCATCACAGACATTTAAAATATATTTATTTAAGAAAATAAATAATTACTGAAAATAAAGATTGAGTGAGAAAAGAGTTCTCACAAAACAATGTCCTAAACAAATGACGTATTTATTATACTAACATATATGACATATTTAACTAAAATGACATTTTTTTTATTTTATGTTCCCCAATTCTAATCTCAATAAAATTGCCATGTGTTTAATTAAATTAAAACATACTCAAAATGACATGTTTTCATAAAATTAATTCATTCACAAAATGACATGTTTTCCTTAAAATTAATGCATTCACAAAATGTCATGTTCTCTTAAATTTAATGCATTCACAAAAGGACATGTTTTCTTAAATTTAATGCATTCACAAAAGGACATGCTTTCTCAAAATAATGTATTCACAAAATGTTTTCTTAAAATTAATGCGTATTCACAAAAGAACATGTTTTCTTATATTTAATGCATTCACAAAAGGACATGTTTTCTTAAAATTAATGCATTCACAAAAAGGACATGTTTTCTTAAATTTAATGCATTCACAAAAAGGACATGTTATCTCAAAATAATGTTTTCTTAAAATTAATGCGCATTCACAAAAGAACATGTTTTCTTAAATCTAATGCATTCACAAAAGGACATGTTTTCTTAAAATTAATGCATTCACAAAAGGTCATGTTTTCTTAAATTTAATGTATTCACAAAATGTTTTCTTAAAATTAATGCGCATTCACAAAAGAACATGTTTTCTTAAATTTAATGCATTCACAAAAGGTTTCTCAAATTAATGTAATTCAAAAACGTCATGTTACCACTAAAACGCTAAAAGTATTCCTATTTCCATGTTTCAACAAAAATGCTTAAAAAAAAATATTCTAGTTTTCCTAAATTAACATAACACTAAATATATTTTCATTTTTTTTTATATATTAAAATAAGAGGACATAAATCCAACTATATTTTCACACATGTAACAATACTAAGTTTTGGGTGTCAACGTACGATATTAATTTCACACACTCTAACATGTAAGAACCTATAACTTTGGTGGCAACATTCATACTATGATTCAATTTAATATATGTAATCCAAATTTATATGTTTGGTGTCAACAGATGATTACAATCCCATATTTCAATACAAGTAATAAAATTAAGTTTGGGAGACAATATACATCTCAAATTACATAATACTACATGTGTTAAATCCTAAGTTTTTAACCCATGAAACAACAACTAGACTTGGGTGTTAACGTATCATGTCATGAATCAATAAAAGGGGATATTTGTAGATCTAAATAAAATAGATAAAAAAAATATCATGAATATAAAAATTATAAAAAAAAACATTGCCATCAATACCACAACGAAATCTATCCACAAGACATCGCAAACATAACTAAAATCATACATTCATGAATTTAAATTGGCGACAAATAATTAAATGGTTAATTATTTGTTTAAGACCATAAGTCTCACCTTATTTCAATTCAAATCTAAAAGATTGCATCTGAGAGCATACATAAATTTCCAACGCATATTTGAATTAAATGTATACGAACATGAATTAAACAATAATGATAAAATAATTAATAATCCTTTTAAAAATGTAGAATTCTCACCTTGCTAATTCATTAGATCTATGGAGGTGAAGGAGAGCCGCCATGATCCTATGAAGAAGGAGGCTAGGTTTCATTAGGGTTAGGGGGTTGGTGTAACAACCCGTAAAATGCGAGCCAGTTTGAAATTTTTATTTTGGCAATTTTAGCGAATTTTGAATATTTAAAATAGATTATTTTAAATAATATCGACCGGAAAATTTATTTTGAATATAATTCGAACGTATATATTATACGCGTCGTCGTTAGAATATAAATATTTATATATAATTATAAATAGAATTGAAAATGGCGCGGTAGTTCGATAATTCGATTTCAAACTTCAATTGAATGTACCGGGTGCAAAATAAACCGGATTTTAGTGAAACCAAAAATGATAGGATCTAATTGATAATATCTTTCCAACGAATCCGAAAAATCGAAATTTCCTAAAGGGAATCAAAAGATATGTCCAGTTGAAAATTCTGAATAGTCGCTATGGAATTCAGGCCCTTAAAAATGGACATTTTGCAAATGACCTCGGATCTCGATGAAACCAGTTTTGTTGGGTCCGCAGTGTCAAGTTATTGCTAGATTCCAAATTTCATAATTTTTCGAATCAGTATGTGAGCGTGGCGAAGGAAAACGCGTTTGACCAGTTTTAGTTGATTTTAATCGACTGGAAAATGACCATTTTTCAAACGATCTCAGAATTTGACGAAAATAGTTTTGTTAGGACCGTATCGTCAATACGAAGCTAGAAAATATTTTTCGGGAATTTTTAGAGTTCGTATGTGACCCCAGTAAATTGAAATACGCGTTCAAATTCAATATATAGAGTTATATGTTGATTTTGGCAAAAACTGATAAAAACGATCGAATCAGCTTACGTTATATATCCCATTGTGTTCGGAATGGGGGTAATTAGCTATGGACGACAGGCGGTGGGTTCGGTTTCGAGGTCAAAATAAAAAGTTGCTTTTTGAAAAATGAAATGAATTAAAAATAAAAATATATAAATCTATACCTCCCCCCTTTTTCCTTATTCTCTCAGATCTAAAAAAAAAGAAAAAAAAAACCCACGAACATGAACCCGTCGCCCGCCCTCCTCCCTCGCCGCCGTCGATCGCACGCCACCCCCCCTCCCTCTTCCCTCCGGCGCCTCCCCTCCGATCCTCCTTCCCCTTCTCCTTCTCTGCTCGAGCACGCTTTCGCAAATCGAGCTGCCGCCTCTGGCGCTCCACCGGCGACGCCGCTCAGCTGACCCTCCGACCACCCACCTCGCCAAGCCTCCTTCGGCGACTCCTTCTCCTATCAATCGAGCCTAGCCCAAATCGAGACCCCAATTGAACTCGCCACTAGAACGGCCAGCGCCGCTTTCCCCCTGGCCAGCAAGCCCGGGCGCAGCCATTCCCCCCCCCCCTCCATTCCGATTTTCAATGTAAGTTTATTTTTCTTTGTTTGTTTTGTTCTTTTTCTTTTTTTTTTGTTTTGTTTAGTTCTGTAATGGAAAATAAAAATAACTCGATTTTTATGTGAATAATTTGGAAATAAAGGATTTTATTTTTGAAATAGAAGGATTTGATTTTTGAAATAGAAAGACGATAATTTTAAAATAGGAAAGATAGGATATTATTTATATATTAGTTTTGTAAAAATATAATCTTTATATTATAGAAAGGTTAAAAATATGGTTTTGATATAATAGAGAATATTAAAATATTATCTTTATTCCTGTAACGAAATAAAAATGCATTCTTTACATATAGAAATTTGAATTAAAAATATGATTTTTATATATTGAACTTCGAATTAAAAATATGATTTTTATATATTGAACTTCGAATTAAAAATATGATTTTTATATATTGAACTTCGAATTAAAAATATGATTTTTATATGTTGAACTTCGAATTAAAAATATGATTTTTATATGTTGAACTTCGAATTAAAAATATGATTTTTATATGTTGAACTTCGAATTAAAAATATGATTTTTATATGTTGAACTTCGAATTAAAAATATGATTTTTATATGTTGAACTTCGAATTAAAAATATGATTTTTATATATTGAACATCGAAATAAAAATGTGATTTTTATATATTTAAAAGCGAAGTAAAAATTCGATTTTTACATATGTAGAGGATACGGGAGACGAAAGCGACAAAAGGCGAGATTGGCGAAGATTTCTATAAAAGAAGGGTCAAGATGATTGGATAGCTATCTGTGAGAATTTCTCACCTTTCAATTTCATTTCTATTTATATATATATATATATATACTAGGATGCAGACGGTGCTTAGTAGCACCCGACACAATCGTCCACAGACCATGGACTTGTTTGTTTGGTTGCATAGATTAGTTATATGATTTGATTTGAATTTGGTTGTTTGGTGAATTTGATTGATGTGTGAATGGCGTGGGCCTTCACTAGACCGGGGATAAGGCTAGGCCTCGTCCCGTTTCTAGTATCGTGCCGTTATGCCGCCGAAATTTTCTAAAATATGTTAGAAAAATAAAAATATCATTTTATTGAATAAATGAATTGAATAGAAATTCATAGGTTGAAATAAAATGTTTTATCGTTAAAAATATAATTTTCAACGTGAATATGAAAATAGTGAAGTGAACAAAATAAAATATTCATTTATAAACCGGACGGTTTGTTTATGTACACCTATTTGAATGACATTGATTGGGACGATAAATTTTATACATCGCCCAACAGCACAAATAAAATATGTGTTTGATTGTTTGAAACCCCACACGGGTGTTGGGATGAAATTTGAAGTTCACTCATCCTGATTGATTAAATATTACGATCGATCGATTAACAGGCTGTTATAAGCGTTAGATATCTATATTTGATGCTTATACAGTGTAGTGCACTTTGGTTGATGGTTGATTATTTTTCAATGATATTATATACATGTGTTGTATGGAATCCATATAATTAACTTTATATGGTGATTGATTGGGCCTCATTCCAATCGTGAAAATAAAGAATATTTTGATAATAGGAAATATTTGAAATAGAATATTTGAAAATAGAAATATGTGAAGCCGTGACGATTAGATTGACGCCATTTTGACGTGAACGATATTTATATCGATTTTAAACGATTTCGAAATGAATTGAATTGAAAACGATTTCGAAATGAATTGAATTGAAAACGATTTCGAAATGAATTGAATTGAAAACGATTTCGAAATGAATTGAATTGAAAATGAATTCGAATTGAATTGAAAACGAATTCGAATTGAATCGAAAGTGAATTGAAATGAATTCAAATTGAATTGAAATTTGAATTGAATAGAAATGAATTTTAAAACGAATTTATAAAGAAGAATTCAATTTTGATTTGAATTGAAAAGGAAGTTGAAATTGCTTTTGAAAACGAATTTAAAACTATTTATATAATTCATTTTAAATAGAAATCGACGAAGTGTATATTATATATATTATATATATAATATAATGGCCTGAATAGAACGTGCCGCGCCGCGGCAGTTCGTGAATTTCGACCATTGATTTCAAATGGACATTACGGGAGATCCGACCGTCGGATTCTCCTAAAACCGGAACCGTTGGTTTCGTAGCGAAAAGAGCTTTCTAGCGAATGTTAGACATTTGAAATCTAACGGTTGGATTTGGAATTATGTCCAAATCAAATTTGAAAAAGGTCGCTGTAAGTGCAGTTCGATGGCCGTTGATGGAAATCGACTGTACGGGCCTTGATAAAATTATTAAAAATAGTAATAATTTGTGTAAAATCATAAGAAATGATTTGTGAAGATTTGGGATGAAAGACTCCATATTTGAAAAGATAAAAATAGATTTTTATCGAAATGAACTAGTTTTGAACTAGAATTATAATTCTATTTATTTTTAAATAAATAAATTGAAATTGAAAGGGTTCTGAAAATAACCAGAATTTCCAATGATTGCATTGGAGTGGATTTGAATCGAAATTGTCTTCGGAATATTTCGATGTTGGAATTCGTGATTATACAGATGTTGTTATGGAAATTTGAAAGATATATATATATTTATATCGTTATTTCCGATACGACATTTGTTAATCGTAGAATTTGATATTGAATACAAGCCGATATATTTTCTATTCAGAGCCTTGTATTGAATATCAAATGTGATTTGGGTTTGTCGTGAATGGTGTCTTCACTAACACTGTTCTTGAACCCAGTTGAGAAATGATTAAATCTTTTTATTTAGATTTAATGAAGTGTACCAATTAAATAATATTTAATTGGAATTGAATTGATATTGATTTTTGGGTTTATCGTGAACAGTGTTTTAAAGAACACTCGTTCTTTAACCCGATAATTAATGAATGTGACTTTGGGTTTATCGTGAACCGTGTTTTAAATGACACGGATTCTTTAACCCAGTTAAAGATTAAAACTAAGTGAAGTTTTAAGGAATCTTTAATTAGATTGAAAAGGTCGAAAATGGGGTATCACCAGTTTTACTCCAAGCGATAGTTAAATCTTTAATTAGATTTGAACGTGAAATGGTAATTGAATCTACCGATAACACTGTGGTGTTAGATATGAAGTACTACCAGTTTTACTTCATGGGATGAATAGGTTGGGATTGGGAAAATAAAATAAATGATTACTTCGGTGTGGTTCGCTAATCCCGACTAGTTTGAATTGATATTCAAAGGAGATTAAAGAATAAATTTAAAGAATTTATCTTGGATAAAATTAATGGGAACTTTTCCCAAAGTATAGGAATATTTGAATAAAAGAATATTCTGGATTGGAATGAGGCGTATGTTGTGTTTGTGTAACACTTTTATAATATATACGCGAGTTATTCAGAAAGACCGGGTTTATCCCATTCTGAATAACTGATTCGACGTGGTGTCGAAGATGAAGACGGTGGTCGAAGACCGGAAGTCTTCACGTCGTTTGGGTGATTACTGATGATCTTGATTGGGCTGTACACCCAAGAAGATGGAAACAGTTAGTGATCGTCCAGACGTACTTGGAGATCGATGGATATGCGGGGTACTAGGTGCCTCCGGTTTCGTTCAGACCCAGAACAGATTTGTAAATGGACTGTGTGTCTGACATTGGATTTTAGTCTGTGTGATTGATTTCTATTAAATATATATCTGTTTGGCGGCGGAGAATTTATTCTCTTGCTTAACGCCCTTCTCTGAGACATACGAGCTCAGGGGTTATATACTGATGGATATCAAACACATAGAGTGAATTGCCTGTGTGGCATGCCTAAGTGGCAATAGATCGAGGCTTCTGTTGAAAAGCAAAGTCTTGTGGTGATGATCAAAGCACAGCCTGTGTGGCACAGCTTTGTGTAACGTGAATTCGCGAGTTTCACACCCGGTATGAACCAGAAACGGGAGACGGACCTCAGGGAGGGCATGTGTTTCCTTCTAGCTAAAAAGTGGCGTCAGTGGTTTTACACGCCCTGACGAGTTTGACTTATGTGGTTGTTGCTGTTGCGAGGCGCCTCGGTTTGATCGGACGATCCGGGTCCGATGGAGTCATTTGTTGGCTCATTTACGCCCCAAAGGGCGGGGAAACGTAGTGTTCAGGCATAATAATCCACATCGGTGGACCGGCCCTGTCGCTCCATGGGGCAGTTGCGGCTGTTCCTGAGACATGGGCTAGATTGTCTCGAATCGGTTGAGGACTATCTTTTGCCTCGGTTCATAGACGGAAATCCAATTTCCAAATACGTGACTTTGCGGTTTTATTTGTAAACCTATATATGGCGACATAGTGGCATGGGATGCTCATGTCGCCTATGATTGATACTTATGATTTGAAGTTGTTTTATACACTATGCACTTATAATAGTATCAAATGATTTGTTTTAACCGTATCAAGCATTCTTTGGCTGTTATAAGGGAAAACCCTATCCTCGGCTGCGTTGCATTGTGTGATGGGACCTGGGTCTTATAACAGCTTCATTTTTCTTTATTTAGCATTGCGCTGTTTGTTTCACGCACTGGTATTCTTGGGAGGAAACCCGTTCCGTATTATACGGCGTGGTCCCTTGATTTACCTAACTTTGAAAATAAAGATTAATGACTGTTTTAGTTCTCGCACCAGTCACATGACTGACCTGGAGTTTATTGTTTTAACCTAAACTCTGGGTGCCCTTATTTTGACACGGGCAGCTAGTAGTTTTGGGTTTTGCAGATTTATATTCACAGGATCCTGGTTTACAGCTGGAATGATATCCGGAAAGCTTTGTATCCGTATATCTTTTCTAGTTGTGTATTGTATTATTTTCCGCTGCTATGTATTTAAATGTAATTTAAATTTCTGATATTTCTGTGTAATATTCTTTTATACTCTGTATATTCTTGTAATCTGGTGCATTGTTGTAATATACAGTGAAATGTTCTTTTATATGCGTTCTGTTGTGGCTTGTTCTCGAACTATCCGTCGCTTTCCTTTACGGTGAAGTTACGGGTTTTCACAGTTGGTATCAGAGCTTTGGTTTACAAAGCAGAGAACAAGGCACATTAGAACCATATGAAAGAATTCATCAGATATTGGGTTAGTAATATCCAATTAGAATGACTCGTTAGAGATAGGATCAGTAGTATCCTAGAACGAGTGTGAAGAGTATATTTTTCAAATGAAAACAAATTTTGTTTTGAAAAACTAAATCAACTATTCGTATTTGGTTATTTATTTATATTGATGTGGACAATCCAGTATATATAGATTTTGCGTATACGTCTGTCTGATCCGCGTGTATTCGAAATTTTAATATACTGGATAGATATAGAATTACGCTCTAGTCGCCCGGGAGTGATTCTGATGATTGATATATCATCATCAGAATTTATATTTGAGTGACGAACGTGTAATATCTATATATTTCCATTAGACTGGTGTGAGAACCAAAATTAGATAGGGCTAATTGTTGTGATTTGGCATCAAAAACATGATTTTTGACTATGTATCGAAATTTATGAATTTGAAACTCTAATTCACTAATTGATTGATGATTGTGTTGTTTGTTTAATTGTTTGATAATTTTGAACCATTACGCCTAATTGTATCAAAAAATGAATTGTATTGAAATTGGTCGCATTTGCTTGCATATACTTGTACTTACATTGAACAGGTCATAGCAAGGAGGCTAGAGCAGAGAATAAAATTTGTTTGCCCGACAAATAGGTACATGTTTACTATATAATTTACTGTTTTGTTTGGGTGATGATGATTTTATGAGCCTATTGGCTAGCCGCTTGGCTTTTTCTTTTTCTTTTTGAGATCTGAAGGACCGGGGAAGCTATTTGAAATTCCCCGATGCTCCCGGTGCAGGGGAGGTTATGGCGAAATTTTTCGAAAATTTAGGGTGTTAGCCAAATTTTTGAAATTTTTGAAAATTCTCAGAAACTAAAGAGTTAGAGAACGAAAGCCAGATCGAACGTAGAGTTGAATAATCAAACCACTTTCGACTTTGTTCCTTTTCGGGGACGAAAAGTTTTAAGTGGGGGAGATTGTAACAACCCGTAAAATGCGAGCCAGTTTGAAATTTTTATTTTGGCAATTTTAGCGAATTTTGAATATTTAAAATAGATTATTTTAAATAATATCGAACGGAAAATTTATTTTGAATATAATTCGAACGTATATATTATACGCGTCGTCGTTAGAATATAAATATTTATATATAATTATAAATAGAATTGAAAATGGCGCGGTAGTTCGATAATTCGATTTCAAACTTCAATTGAATGTACCGGGTGCAAAATAAACCGGATTTTAGTGAAATCAAAAATGATAGGATCTAATTGATAATATCTTTCCAACGAATCCGAAAAATCGAAATTTCCTAACGGGAATCAAAAGATATGTCCAGTTGAAAATTCTGAATAGTCGCTATGGAATTCAGGCCCTTAAAAATGGACATTTTGCAAATGACCTCGGATCTCGATGAAACCAGTTTTGTTGGGTCCGCAGTGTCAAGTTATTGCTAGATTCCAAATTTCATAATTTTTCGAATCAGTATGTGAGCGTGGCGAAGGAAAACGCGTTTGACCAGTTTTAGTTGATTTTAATCGACTGGAAAATGACCATTTTTCAAACGATCTCAGAATTTGATGAAAATAGTTTTGTTAGGACCGTATCGTCAATACGAAGCTAGAAAATATTTTTCGGGAATTTTTAGAGTTCGTATGTGACCCCAGTAAATTGAAATACGCGTTCAAATTCAATATATAGAGTTATATGTTGATTTTGGCAAAAACTGATTGAAACGATCGAATCAGCTTACGTTATATATCCCATTGTGTTCGGAATGGGGGTAATTAGCTATGGACGACAGGCGGTGGGTTCGGTTTCGAGGTCAAAATAAAAGGTTGCTTTTTGAAAAATGAAATGAATTAAAAATAAAAATATATAAATCTATACCTCCCCCCTTTTTCCTTATTCTCTCAGATCTAAAAAAAAAAAAAAAAAAAAAACCCACGAACATGAACCCGTCGCCCACCCTCCTCCCTCGCCGCCATCGATCGCACGCCACCCCCCCTCTTCCCTCCGGCGCCTCCCCTCCGATCCTCCATCCCCTTCTCCTTCTTTGCTCGAGCACGCTTTCGCAAATCGAGCTGCCGCCTCTGGCGCTCCACCGGCGACGCCGCTCAGCTGACCCTCCGACCACCCACCTCGCCAAGCCTCCTCCGGCGACTCCTTCTCCTATCAATCGAGCCTAGCCCAAATCGAGACCCCAATTGAACCCGCCAGCGTGCCCTAGCCCTCTCCGATCGCGAGCCACGCCACCAGAACGGCCAGCGCCGCTTTCCCCCTGGCGAGCAAGCCCGGGCGCAGCCATTTCCCCCCCCCCTCCATTCCGATTTTCAATGTAAGTTTATTTTTCTTTGTTTGTTTTGTTCTTTTTTTTTTTGTTTAGTTCTGTAATGGAAAATAAAAATAACTCGATTTTTATGTGAATAATTTGGAAATAAAGGATTTTATTTTTGAAATAGAAGGATTTGATTTTTGAAATAGAAAGACGATAATTTTAAAATAGGAAAGATAGGATATTATTTATATATTAGTTTTGTAAAAATATAATCTTTATATTATAGAAAGGTTAAAAATATGGTTTTGATATAATAGAGAATATTAAAATATTATCTTTATTCCTGTAACGAAATAAAAATGCAATCTTTACATATAGAAATTTGAATTAAAAATATGATTTTTATATATTGAACTTCGAATTAAAAATATGATTTTTATATATTGAACTTCGAATTAAAAATATGATTTTTATATATTGAACTTCGAATTAAAAATATGATTTTTATATATTGAACTTCGAATTAAAAATATGATTTTTATATGTTGAACTTCGAATTAAAAATATGATTTTTATATGTTGAACTTCGAATTAAAAATATGATTTTTATATGTTGAACTTCGAATTAAAAATATGATTTTTATATGTTGAACTTCGAATTAAAAATATGATTTTTATATGTTGAACTTCGAATTAAAAATATGATTTTTATATGTTGAACTTCGAATTAAAAATATGATTTTTATATGTTGAACTTCGAATTAAAAATATGATTTTTATATATTGAACATCGAAATAAAAATGTGATTTTTATATATTGAAAAGCGAAGTAAAAATTCGATTTTTACATATGTAGAGGATACGGGAGACGAAAGCGACAAAAGGCGAGATTGGCGAAGATTTCTATAAAAGAAGGGTCAAGATGATTGGATAGCTATCTGTGAGAATTTCTCACCTTTCAATTTCATTTCTATTTATATATATATACTAGGATGCAGACGGTGCTTAGTAGCACCCGACACAATCGTCCACAGACCATGGACTTGTTTGTTTGGTTGCATAGATTAGTTATATGATTTGATTTGAATTTGGTTGTTTGGTGAATTTGATTGATGTGTGAATGGCGTGGGCCTTCACTAGACCGGGGATAAGGCTAGGCCTCGTCCCGTTTCTAGTATCGTGCCGTTATGCCGCCGAAATTTTCTAAAATATGTTAGAAAAATAAAAATATCATTTTATTGAATAAATGAATTGAATAGAAATTCATAGGTTGAAATAAAATGTTTTATCGTTAAAAATATAATTTTTAACGTGAATATGAAAATAGTGAAGTGAACAAAATAAAATATTCATTTATAAACCGGACGGTTTGTTTATGTACACCTATTTGAATGACATTGATTGGGACGATAAATTTTATACATCGCCCAACAGCACAAATAAAATATGTGTTTGATTGTTTGAAACCCCACACGGGTGTTGGGATGAAATTTGAAGTTCACTCATCCTGATTGATTAAATATGTCGATCGATCGATTGACAGGCTGTTATAAGCGTTAGATATCTATATTTGATGCTTATACAGTGTAGTGCACTTTGGTTGATGGTTGATTATTTTTCAATGATATTATATACATGTGTTGTATGGAATCCATATAATTAACTTTATATGGTGATTGATTGGGCCTCATTCCAATCGTGAAAATAAAGAATATTTTGATAATAGGAAATATTTGAAATAGAATATTTGAAAATAGAAATATGTGAAGCCGTGACGATTAGATTGACGCCATTTTGACGTGAACGATATTTATATCGATTTTAAACGATTTCGAAATGAATTGAATTGAAAACGATTTCGAAATGAATTGAATTGAAAATGATTTCGAAATGAATTGAATTGAAAACGATTTCGAAATGAATTGAATTGAAAACGATTTCGAAATGAATTGAATTGAAAACGAATTCGAATTGAATTGAAAACGAATTCGAATTGAATCGAAAGTGAATTGAAATGAATTCAAATTGAATTGAAATTTGAATAGAATAGAAATGAATTTTAAAACGAATTTATAAAGAAGAATTCAATTTTGATTTGAATTGAAAAGGAAGTTGAAATTGCTTTTGAAAACGAATTTAAAACTATTTATATAATTCATTTTAAATAGAAATCGACGAAGTGTATATTATATATATTATATATATAATATAATGGCCTGAATAGAACGTGCCGCGCCGCGGCAGTTCGTGAATTTCGACCATTGATTTCAAATGGACATTACGGGAGATCCGACCGTCGGATTCTCCTAAAACCGGAACCGTTGGGTTCGTAGCGAAAAGAGCTTTCTAGAGAATGTTAGAAATTTGAAATCTAACGGTTGGATTTGGAATTATGTCCAAATCAAATTTGAAAAAGGTCGCTGTAAGTGCAGTTCGATGGCCGTTGATGGAAATCGACTGTACGGGCCTTGATAAAATTATTAAAAATAGTAATAATTTGTGTAAAATCATAAGAAATGATTTGTGAAGATTTGGGATGAAAGACTCCATATTTGAAAAGATAAAAATAGATTTTTATCGAAATGAACTAGTTTTGAACTAGAATTATAATTCTATTTATTTTTAAATAAATAAATTGAAATTGAAAGGGTTCTGAAAATAACCAGAATTTCCAATGATTGCATTGGAGTGGATTTGAATCGAAATTGTCTTCGGAATATTTCGATGTTGGAATTCGTGATTATACAGATGTTGTTATGGAAATTTGAAAGATATATATATTTATATCGTTATTTCCGATACGACATTTGTTAATCGTAGAATTTGATATTGAATACAAGCCGATATATTTTCTATTCAGAGCCTTGTATTGAATATCAAATGTGATTTGGGTTTGTCGTGAATGGTGTCTTCACTAACACTGTTCTTGAACCCAGTTGAGAAATGATTAAATCTTTTTATTTAGATTTAATGAAGTGTACCAATTAAATAATATTTAATTGGAATTGAATTGATATTGATTTTTGGGTTTATCGTGAACAGTGTTTTAAAGAACACTCGTTCTTTAACCCGATAATTAATGAATGTGACTTTGGGTTTATCGTGAACCGTGTTTTAAATGACACGGATTCTTTAACCCAGTTAAAGATTAAAACTAAGTGAAGTTTTAAGGAATCTTTAATTAGATTGAAAAGGTCGAAAATGGGGTATCACCAGTTTTACTCCAAGCGATAGTTAAATCTTTAATTAGATTTGAACGTGAAATGGTAATTGAATCTACCGATAACACTGTGGTGTTAGATATGAAGTACTACCAGTTTTACTTCATGGGATGAATAGGTTGGGATTGGGAAAATAAAATAAATGATTACTTCGGTGTGGTTCGCTAATCCCGACTAGTTTGAATTGATATTCAAAGGAGATTAAAGAATAAATTTAAAGAATTTATCTTGGATAAAATTAATGGGAACTTTTCCCAAAGTATAGGAATATTTGAATAAAAGAATATTCTGGATTGGAATGAGGCGTATGTTGTGTTTGTGTAACACTTTTATAATATATACGCGAGTTATTCAGAAAGACCGGGTTTATCCCATTCTGAATAACTGATTCGACGTGGTGTCGAAGATGAAGACGGTGGTCGAAGACCGGAAGTCTTCACGTCGTTTGGGTGATTACTGATGATCTTGATTGGGCTGTACACCCAAGAAGATGGAAACAGTTAGTGATCGTCCAGACGTACTTGGAGATCGATGGATATGCGGGGTACTAGGTGCCTCCGGTTTCGTTCAGACCCAGAACGGATTTGTAAATGGACTGTGTGTCTGACATTGGATTTTAGTCTGTGTGATTGATTTCTATTAAATATATATCTGTTTGGCGGCGGAGAATTTATTCTCTTGCTTAACGCCCTTCTCTGAGACATACGAGCTCAGGGGTTATATACTGATGGATATCAAACACATAGAGTGAATTGCCTGTGTGGCATGCCTAAGTGGCAATAGATCGAGGCTTCTGTTGAAAAGCAAAGTCTTGTGGTGATGATCAAAGCACAGCCTGTGTGGCACAGCTTTGTGTAACGTGAATTCGCGAGTTTCACACCCGGTATGAACCAGAAACGGGAGACGGACCTCAGGGAGGGCATGTGTTTCCTTCTAGCTAAAAAGTGGCGTCAGTGGTTTTACACGCCCTGACGAGTTTGACTTATGTGGTTGTTGAGTCATTTGTTGGCTCATTTACGCCCCAAAGGGCGGGGAAACGTAGTGTTCAGGCATAATAATCCACATCGGTGGACCGGCCCTGTCGCTCCATGGGGCAGTTGCGGCTGTTCCTGAGACATGGGCTAGATTGTCTCGATCGGTTGAGGACTATCTTTTGCCTCGGTTCATAGACGGAAATCCAATTTCCAAATACGTGACTTTGCGGTTTTATTTGTAAACCTATATATGGCGACATAGTGGCATGGGACACTCATGTCGCCTATGATTGATACTTATGATTTGAAGTTGTTTTATACACTATGCACTTATAATAGTATCAAATGATTTGTTTTAACCATATCAAGCATTCTTTGGCTGTTATAAGGGAAAACCCTATCCTCGGCTGCGTTGCATTGTGTGATGGGACCTGGGTCTTATAACAGCTTCATTTTTCTTTATTTAGCATTGCGCTGTTTGTTTCACGCACTGGTATTCTTGGGAGGAAACCCGTTCCGTGTTATACGGCGTGGTCCCTTGATTTACCTAACTTTGAAAATAAAGATTAATGACTGTTTTAGTTCTCGCACCAGTCACATGACTGACCTGGAGTTTATTGTTTTAACCTAAACTCTGGGTGCCCTTATTTTGACACGGGCAGCTAGTAGTTTTGGGTTTTGCAGATTTATATTCACAGGATCCTGGTTTACAGCTGGAACGATATCCGGAAAGCTTTGTATCCGTATATCTTTTCTAGTTGTGTATTGTATTATTTTCCGCTGCTATGTATTTAAATGTAATTTAAATTTCTGATATTTCTGTGTAATATTCTTTTATACTCTGTATATTCTTGTAATCTGGTGCATTGTTGTAATATACAATGAAATGTTCTTTTATATGCGTTCTGTTGTGGCTTGTTCTCGAACTATCCGTCGCTTTCCTTTACGGGGAAGTTACGGGTTTTCACAGTTGGGTCTAAGAGATATTATATAAATATTTGCAAATTGTTGTTTAGTCCTTATGTATGCTATTATGTTTTAATTCTATTAATTTAACCCCCTTATGTAAGTTATTTAATACAATTTGGTCCTTTTATTATAAACAAATCATACTTTTCTTTCAATTTTTCAATGTAATAAAAAGGGTACATTTAAATGCAACTTTTTATTTGGACGCATAGTAGGTTAAGAAAAAGATACCACGTCTAATCACACCAGGGATAAATTAATATCTTGTTTCATAATATGTTTGGAATATTTTTGCGTTTCTTTTCATTTAAATCAACATTTATTGATCATAAAGCCTGCAAATGTAGCATTATAAATTTTGTTCAAATTCCAAAAGTAAATATAAATGGGAGAGAGAGACTTGTAGGTGCATGCATTAAAATGTAGCATATGTTTTGTTAATTTGACTTAAAAGGTTGGAGAACAAAGAGGTTAAAAGAGGCAACCATGTTTTAAAATGTGGAAGAGATAAATGAATGCATGCACATTTATGTAAAATTAAAGAATGGATCTAAATTTGAATAATAATATAAATCATGTTAATACACAATTAAGACTTACAATAACAACCATTTAGTTCTCGTTGCTAAATTTTCCTTACGCATGTGTATATACGATTTTAATTCATTTGTTTCATTATTAAACAATTGCATATTTTAGATTCCAAATAAATACATTCTAATTTAGATTTATTGTTTAATTCTCAATTGTGGTATTGTGTCAAACTAATTTCACAAAAATGTAAACTTTGTGTGTCATGAATATTTTGTTTTGTAAACTCTTAATGCAACAAAAATAATACCTTTTATTTTTCCCACTACATATAATAATTTACCTTACATAATTGATACTACTTAAATCTTTTTATAATACAAAGGAAAACGTAATCCTTTTATTTAAAATAAATTATTCTAAATATCAAAACTCATTAAAATAACTTAAAATAAATTTTTAAATTTTACCCCAAAATTCAGGGTTGTTACAGTCTCCCCCACTTAAAAACTTTTCGTCCTCGAAAAGGAACGGAACTAAAAGTGTTTAATTATCCTACTCAATTTTTCATTGGTTTACATAATTTTATTAGTTGATTAACTTTTAAAATATATAACTTTTACATCCAAAATTCATATTTTCTAAAATAGATTATATATATAATTACAAGTACGTTAATTATAAGCTTGGCCTCTCAACTCATTCTAGGGCATTACTAACCTCATCTCTAATGAGTTTTCTCATTCTAGGATACTGCTGATCCTATCTCTAATGAGTATTCTTATTCGATATTAATAATCCAATCGCTGATGAGTCTTTTGTTCAGTTCTAATGAGTTGTACCCCAAAGATTTGAGCTAACCAAAGCTCTGATACCAACTGTAAAGACCCGTAAATTCCCGCTCTTTGGATCGACCATAAACCACACAAGTCTGACCCAAAAGTTGGAAATCCACGAATACTTTAACTTTGGGAATACAACAACATCAGAACAACAACAGCAGACTTTTATAAACATTACAATAAAGTTACATCAGAGTACAGAATATCAGAGTACATCGAATACTACTACAGCGGAGGATAAATTACAATATTTAATACATTGCAGCGGAAACAATAAAATAGATACGCTGGAAGATAACTATGCTCTGGACACAGCTTTAAGCTTCAATCCAGCATTCTGCTCGAGATAAGGACCTACAGATAAACTACTCGACTGCCTGTGTGGAAAAGAAAGCACCCGAGTTTGTAAAGGTGAAACAAACAACGGGTTAGTCATGGGACTGGTGTGAGAATTTTTAACTAATTTAACTAATAGTAATAAAGCAAATCCAAGGACCACGCCACTAACGCGGAACGGGTTTACTCCAATGGATTGCTGTGCATAACTTAAAGTAAATCGTTAAACAACGCAATGCTTTTCAGAAAAATGAAATCACCATAAGACTCAGGTCCCATCACACAATGCAACGCACACCAGAGGATAGAGTTTTACCTTATGGTGATTAAACATGCTTGGTACGATAAAAACGAATTTGATATTATTGCTAGTGTGTATATATTTCAAAAACATTTCAATCATAATGTATCAATCCTAGGACACATAGATACCATAATACTATGCTTCCATACTAGTAATACAATCAAAACTGCATGGGGCGTATTGGAAATTGAGTTTCCATCATGAGTCAAGGCTAGGGAGGAGCTCCTTACTGATTCGAGACACTCTAGCTAATGTCTCAGGATTCCCCGCAGTTAACCCTTGGATCCTGCAGGGCCGGTCCACACATACAGCTTCGTGAATTGTCAATTCCTGAACACACGTTTCCCAGTCCTATAGGACCTATCATCCGAGGCGCCTCATTCCATCATCCACATAAGTAAAATGTCGGGCCGTGTTAAAGCCCAAACAACACTTCTAGCTAGAAAGAAACGTGTTGCTCTCCCTGCGTTCCCATCTCCCGTTTTAGAATCCACCGGGTTGTGAGGCTCGCGAAGTCACGCTATACACAAAGCTACGCCTAAACAGGCTGTGCTTTGATCATCAACCACAAGGCCTGCTTTTCAACAAAAGCCTTGATCATTGCATCTTGGTATGCCACACTGTCAATCCATATCATACTTTTAATCTTTGCCAAAATATACAAAAGGGTGTTAAGCAAGAGAATAAATTGTCCGCCATCAAGCATTCATACATTCAGCAGTAAATAAACAAGTACAATATATAAAGGAGTACAATGTCAGACACACATTCCATTTACAAGTTCAAGCTCTGGGTCTGAGCGAAAGCCAAATCCGTACAAATCAACACTGCGTCCGGACGGCCACCACTGTAGCCCCTTCAAGGTAGCTACTCCAATCATGGGCGTCAATGGTAACTCATCCATTCGACGTGAAGATCGTCGGTCTTGTACCGTCTTCAACTCTTCTACTGTTAGTCGTCGTATTCATTATTCAGAATGGGTTAAACCCGGTCTTTCCGAATAACTCGCGTGATTTAAAATTAGGTGCTATATATAAACCATATCAACGCCTCATTCCAATTCAGAATATCCTTTTAATAAAGTATTCACATTATTAGGGAAAGGTTCCCATAAATTTTATCAAAGATAAATCTTTTTTTCTTCCTTTATTCACCTTCAATCTAATTAAAGATTTATTCAAAACTTTATTAAGTTTTAGTCTTCTAAAATCATTATTAAATGACTAATCATTTTTCTGGAACTAATCTTATCTTTAATCCGGGTTTAAGAACTGATGTTATTTAAAACATAGTTCACGAGAGACCCCGTTTCATGTTTCATTTATTCCCAATTTAATATATAATATTAGGCATCTCTTCTTTTAGAAAATTTCATTTAATCTTGATTAAAAGATTAATTAATAACAAATCAAAATTTCACTATTGATTTGAGTTTCAAGAACTAATGTCCTTCAGAACATTGTTCACAACCAACCCATAATCAATTTCCTTTTTATTTCAATTATATTTAATAATTGAGAATATCATTTAAATCTAAGTAAAAAGATTTTCCTTTACTCAAATGGATTTAAGAATAATGTTATTTAAGACACTATTCACGACAAACCCAAAATCTAACTTGATATTAAATATAAAGCTTTGAATGGGAATTATATCGATTATATTCAATATCAAATTCTAAAACCAACGGATATCATATCAGAAACAACGATATTAAATATCTTCCAAATTCCCAAAATAATATCCGTATAATCACAGAATTAATATTGAAATAGTCCGTAGATAATTTCCATTTAAATCCAATTCAATATACTCATTGGGAATTCTTAGTTGTATCAAAAACTATTTTAAATCCTTTTATTTATTTATAAAATAAATAAATCACTTATTTTGATAAAAATATATTTTATCTTTATAAACTTGGAGATTTTCATCAAAACCCTTTTTGGATAATTTATTATGATTTCACATAAATTTTTCCTTATTTTTACGTATTTTAAAATGTTTGTAAACTCGTTTCCAAGACGATTCCAACTTTTATTCCAACTATAAGCTAAAATTTGATTATTGTATATGTTATCCTTTTATAATAATATTATTTTCCAAAATATTAATTTTGAAACTTCTCTTTTAATATTCATTATAAAACGGACAAAATAAATCGATAAACTCGTTCGGGTTTTTAAAATGCGTTGCTATTTTTAAAACGGATTAAATAGCCCAACTCATTTTCTTATCCATTTGTATTTTATAATGGACTAGACCTCTCACATTAAGCCTACGACTTGTGGATGCTGGATGTGCCGGTCGGTTCCGGGCAGACTTATTCCACAAGTTGGGCTTAACCTCGTGTCATGGCCCGTTTCGTATTTGTGCACTTGGACCTCTCACATTAAGTTCAACATTAGTGGCTGCTGGATATGCCGGTCGGGTCCTGGCAGACTTCCACCACAAATGTAACCTAACCTCGTGTCCAAGCACAATTATAATTTATAATTATAATTACTTCATTGGGATTTTTTTTAAAACATTCTAATTGAATATTAGATTTAATTTTTTTTATATCCTAAATTGGAATGAGACCCAATCCAATACCATTAATAAATGGATTTCAAACCGCGCATTTGCAAAATAATAATGATATACATTCTTTCATTACCCAAATCACATTCCAATCACACATTCAAATTACATTTCCATAACGACATTCAATTGACATTCAAACCACATACAATAACTTTCAAAACAAAATTCAAATAACAACATATCATTTGTGCACTTGGACAATGTGTGAAAATATCAGCCCAATCAACATATACAAGTCAGGCAACTTGTATACGGTAGTGTAGCATATTCAAATTAACATAAATAATACTAAATTGAAATTAAATGGGCAGTTACATAATTTCAAAATTCAAACACCGCATCCTATTCCAACAACAAATCACAACCAAGCATGCATATCACAAAATTAATTCTTAGACATTCATCACAAACATTTAAAATATATTTATTTAAGAAAATAAATAATTACTGAAAATAAAGATTGAGTGAGAAAAGAGTTCTCACAAAACAATGTCCTAAACAAATGACGTATTCATTATACTAACATATATGACATATTTAACTAAAATGACATTTTTTTTATTATGTTCCCCAATTCTAATCTCAATAAAATTGCCATGTGTTTAATTAAATTAAAACATACTCAAAATGACATGTTTTCGTAAAATTAATTCATTCACAAAATGACATGTTTTCCTTAAAATTAATGCATTCACAAAATGTCATGTTCTCTTAAATTTAATGCATTCACAAAAGGACATGTTTTCTTAAATTTAATGCATTAACAAAAGGACATGTTTTCTCGAAATAATGTATTCACAAAATGTTTTCTTAAAATTAATACGCATTCACAAAAGAACATGTTTTCTTAAATTTAATGCATTCACAAAAGGACATGTTTTCTTAAAATTAATGCATTCACAAAAAGGACATGTTTTCTTAAATTTAATGCATTCACAAAAAGGACATGTTTTCTCAAAATAATGTATTCAAAAAATGTTTTCTTAAAATTAATGCGCATTCACAAAAGAACATGTTTTCTTAAATCTAATGCATTCACAAAAGGACATGTTTTCTTAAAATTAATGCATTCACAAAAGGTCATGTTTTCTTAAATTTAATGTATTCACAAAATGTTTTCTTAAAATTACTGTGCATTCACAAAAGAACATGTTTTCTTTAATTTAATGCATTCACAAAAGGTTTCTCAAATTAATGTAATTCAAAAACGTCATGTTACCACTAAAACGCTAAAAGTATTCTATTTCCACGTTTCAACAAAAATGCTTAAAAAAATTATTCTAGTTTTCCTAATTTAACATGACACTAAATATATTTTCATTTTTTTTATATATTAAAATAAGAGGACATAAATCCAACTATATTTTCACACATGTAACAATACTAAGTTTTGGGTGTCAACGTACGATATTAATTTCACACACTCTAACATGTAAGAACCTATAACTTTAGTGGCAACATTCATACGATGATTCAATTTAATATATGTAATCCAAATTTATATGTTTGGTGTCAACAGATGATTACAACCCCATATTTCAATACAAGTAATAAAATTAAGTTTGGGCAACAATATACATCTCAAATTACATAATACTACATGTGTTAAATCCTAAGTTTTTAACCCATGAAACAACAACTAGACTTGGGTGTTAACGTATCATGTCATGAATCAATAAAAGTGGATATTTGTAGATCTAAATAAAATAGATAAAAAAATATCATGAATATAAAAATTAAAAAAAAAACATTGCCATCAATACCACAATGAAATCTATCAACAAGACATCGCAAACATAACTAAAATCATACATTCATGAATTTAAATTGGCGACAAACAATTAAATGGTTAATTATTTGTTTGAGACCATAAATCTCACCTTATTTCAATTCAAATCTAAAAGATTGCATCTGAGAGCATACATAAATTTGCAACGCATATTTGAATTAAATGTATACGAACATGAATTAAACAATAATGATAAAATAATTAATAATCCTTTTAAAAATGTAGAATTCTCACCTTGCTAATTCATTAGATCTATGGAGGTGAAGGAGAGCCGCCATGATCCTATGAAGAAGGAGGCTAGGTTTCATTAGGGTTAGGGGGTTGGGTCTAAGAGATATTATATTAATATTTGCAAATTATTGTTTAGTCCTTATGTATGCTATTATGTTTTAATTCTATTAATTTAACCCCCCTTATGTAAGTTATTTAATACAATTTGGTCCTTTTATTATAAACAAATCATACTTTTCTTTCAATCTTTCAATGTAATAAAAAGGGTACATTTAAATGCAACTTTTTATTTCGACGCATAGTAGGTTAAGAAAAAGATACCATGTCTAATCACAGCAGGGATAAATTAATATCTTGTTTCTTAATATGTTTGGAATATTTTTGCGTTTCTTTTCATTTAAATCAACATTTATTGATCATAAAGCCTGCAAATATAGCATTATCAATTTTGTTCAAATTCCAAAAGTAAATATAAATGGGAGAGAGAGACTTGTAGGTGCATGCATTAAAATGTAGCATATGTTTTGTTAATTTAACTTAAAAGGTTGGAGAACAAAGAGGTTAAAAGAGGCAACCATGTTTTAAAATGTGGAAGAGATAAATGAATACATGCACATTTACGTAAAATTAAAGAATGGATCTAAATTTGAATAATAATATAAATCATGTTAATACACAATTAAGACTTACAATAGCAACCATTTAGTTCTCATTGCTAAATTTTCCTTACGCATGTGTATATACGATTTTAATTCATTTGTTTCATTATTAAACAATTGCATATTTTAGATTCCAAATAAATACATTCTAATTTAGATTTATTGTTTAATTCTCAATTGTGGTATTGTGTCAAACTAATTTCACAAAAATGTAAACTTTGTGTGTCATGAATATTTTGTTTTGTAAACTCTTAATGTAACAAAAATAATACCTTTTATTTTTCCCACTACATATAATAATTTACCTTACATAATTGATACTACTTAAATCTTTTTATAATACAAAGGAAAACGTAATCCTTTTATTTAAAATAAATTATTCTAAATATCAAAACTCATTAAAATAACTTAAAATAAATTTTTAAATTTTACCCCAAAATTCAGGGTTGTTACAGTCTCCCCTACTTAAAAACTTTTCGTCCTCGAAAAGGAACAGAACTAAAAGTGTTTAATTATCCTACTCAATTTTTCATTGGTTTACATAATTTTATTAGTTGATTAACTTTTAAAATATATAACTTTTATATCCAAAATTCATATTTTCTAAAATAGATTATATATATAATCACAAGTACGTTAATTATAAGCTTGGCACTCTCAACTCATTCTAGGGCATTACTAACCCCATCTCCAATGAGTTTTCTCATTCTAGGATACTGCTGATCCTATCTCTAATGAGTATTCTTATTGGATATTAATAATCCAATCTCTGATAAGTCTTTTGTTCAGTTCTAATGAGTTGTACCCCAAAGATTTGAGCTAACCAAAGATCTGATACCAACTGTAAAGACCCATAAATTCCCGCTCTTTGGATCGACCATAAACCACACAAGTCTGACACAAAAATTGGAAATCCACGAATACTTTAACTTTGGGAATACAACAACATCAAAACAACAACAGCAGACTTTTATATACATTACAATAATGTTACATCAGAGTACAGAATATCAGAGTACATCGAATAATACTACAGCGGAAGATAAATTACAATATTTAATACATTGCAGCGGAAACAATAAAATAGATACAGCGGAAGATAACTATGCTCTGGACACAGCTTTAAGCTTCAATCCAGCATTCTGCTCGAGATAAGGACCTGCAGACAAACTACTCGACTGCCCGTGTGGATAATAGGGCACCCGAGTTTGTAAAGGTGAAACAAACAACGGGTCAGTCATGGGACTGGTGTGAGAATTCTTAACTAATTTAACTAATAGTAATAAATCAAATCCAAGGACCACGCCGCTAACGCGGAACGGGTTTACTCCAATGGATTGTCGTGCATAACTTAAAGTAAATCGTAAAACAACGCAATGCTTTTTAGAAAAATGAAATCACCATAAGACTCAGGTCCCATCACACAATGCAACGCACACCAGAGGATAGAGTTTTACCTTATGGTGATTAAACATGCTTGGTACGATAAAAACGAATTTGATATTATTGCTAGTGTGTATATGTTTCAAAAACATTTCAATCATAATGTATCAATCCTAGGACACATAGATACCATAATACTATGCTTCCATACTAGTAATACAATCAAAACCGCGTGGGGCGTATTGGAAATTGAGTTTCCATCATGAGTCAAGGCTAGAGAGGAGCTCCTTACCGATTCGAGACACTCTAGCTAATGTCTCAGGATTCCCCACAGTTAACCCTTGGATCCTGCAGGGCCGGTCCACACATACAGCTTCGTGGATTGGCAATTCTTGAACACACGTTTCCCGGTCCTATAGGACCTATCATCCAAGGCGCCTCATTCCATCACCCACATAAGTAAAATGTCGGGCCGTGTTAAAGCCCAAACACCACTTCTAGCTAGAAAGAAACGTGCTTCTCTCCCTGCTTTCCCTTCTCCCATTTTATACTCCACCGGGTTGTGAGGCTCGCGAAGTCACGCTATACACAAAGCTACGCCTAAACAGGCCGTGCTTTGATCATCAACCACAAGGCCTGCTTTTCAACAAAAGTCTTTATCATTGCATCTTGGTATGCCACACTGTCAATCCATATCATACTATTAATCTTTGCCAAAATATACAAAAGGGTGTTAAGCAAGAGAATAAATTCTCCGCCACCAAGCATTCATACATTCAGCAGAAAATCAATAAGTACAATATATAAAGGAGTACAATGTCAGACACACATTCCATTTACAAGCTTATGCTCTAGGTCTGAGCGAAAGCCAAATCCGTACAAATCAACACTACGTCCGGACGACCACCACTGTAGCCCCTTCAAGGTAGCTATTCCAATGATGGTCGTCAATGGTAACTCATCCATTCGACGTGAAGATCGTCGGTCTTGTACCGTCTTCAACTCTTCTACTGTTAGTCGTCGTATTCATTATTCAGAATGGGTTAAACTCGGTCTTTCCGGATAACTCGCGTGATTTAAAATTAGGTGCTATATATAAACCATATCAACGCCTCATTCCAATTCAGAATATCCTTTTAATAATGTATTCACATTATTAGGGAAAGGTTCCCATAAATTTTATCAAAGATAAATCTTTTTTTTCTTCCTTTATTCACCTTCAATCTAATTAAAGATTTATTCAAAACTTTATTAAGTTTTAGTCTTCTAAAATCATTGTTAAATGACTAATCACTTTTCTGGAATTAATCTTATCTTTAATCCGGGTTTAAGAACTGATGTTATTTAAAACATAGTTCACGAGAGACCCCATTTCATGTTTCATTTATTCCCAATTTAATATATAATATTAGGCATCTCTTCTTTTAAAAAATTTCATTTAATCTTGATTAAAAGATTAATTAATAACAAATCAAAATTTCACTATTGATTTGAGTTTCAAGAACTAATGCCCTTCAAAACATTGTTCACAACCAACCCATAATCAAATTCCTTTTTATTTCAATTATATTTAATAATTGAGAATATCATTTAAATCTAAATAAAAAGATTTTCCTTTACTCAAATGGATTTAAGAATAATGTTATTTAAGACACTATTCATGACAAACCCAACATCTAACTTGATATTAAATATAAAGCTTTGAATGGGAATTATATCGATTATATTCAATATCAAATTCTAAAACCAACGGATATCGTATCAGAAACAACAATATTAAATATCTTCCAAATTCCAAAAATAATATCCGTATAATCACAGAATTAATATTGAAATAGTCCGTAGATAATTTCCATTTAAATCCAATTCAATATACTCATTGGGAATTCTTAGTTGTATCAAAAACTATTTTAAATCATTTTATTTATTTATAAAATAAATAAATCACTTATTTTGATAAAAATATATTTTATCTTTATAAACTTAGAGATTTTCATCAAAACCCTTTTTGGATAATTTATTATGATTTCACATAAATATTTCCTTATTTTTACGTATTTTAAAATGTTTGTAAATTCGTTTCCAAGACGATTCCAACTTTTATTCCAACTATAATCTAAAAATTGATTATTCTATATGTTATCCTTTTATAATAATATTATTTTCCAAAATATTAATTTTGAAACTTCTCTTTTAATATTCATTATAAAACGGATAAAATAAATCGATAAACTCGTTCGGATTTTTAAAATGCGTTGCTATTTTTAAAACGGATTAAAGAACCAAACTCATTTTCTTATCCATTTGTATTTTATAATGGACTAGACGTCTCACATTAAGCCTACGACTTGTGGATGCTGGATGTGCCGGTCGGTTCCGGGCAGACTTATTCCATAAGTTGGGCTTAACCTCATGTCATGGCCCATTTCGTATTTGTGCACTTGGACCTCTCACATTAAGTTCAACATTAGTGGCTGCTGGATATGCCGGTCGGGTCCGGGCAGACTTCCACCACAAATGTAACCTAACATCGTGTCCAAGCACAATTATAATTTATATTTATAATTACTTCATTGGGAATTTTTTTTAAAAACATTCTAATTGAATATTAGATTAATTATTTTTATATCCTAAATTAGAATGAGACACAATCCAATACCATTAATAAATAGATTTCAAACCGCGCATTTGCAAAATAATAATGATATACATTCTTTCATTACCCAAATTACATTCCAATCACACATTCAAATTACATTTCCACAACGACATTCAATTGACATTCAAACCACATATAATAACTTTCAAAACAAAATTCAAATAACAACATATCATTTGTGCACTTGGACAATGTGTGAAAATATCAGCCCAATCAACATATACAAGTCAGGCAACTTGTATACGGTAGTGTAGCATATTCAAATTAACATAAATAATACTAAATTGAAATTAAATGGGCAGTTACATAATTTCAAAATTCAAACACCGCATCCTATTCCAACAACAAATCACAACCAAACATGCATATCACAAAATTAATTCTTAGACATTCATCACAGACATTTAAAATATATTTATTTAAGAAAATAAATAATTACTGAAAATAAAGATTGAGTGAGAAAAGAGTTCACACAAAACAATGTCCTAAACAAATGACGTATTCATTATACTAACATATATGACATATTTAACTAAAATGACATTTTTTTTATTATGTTCCCCAATTCTAATCTCAATAAAATTGCCATGTGTTTAATTAAATTAAAACATACTCAAAATGACATGTTTTCGTAAAATTAATTCATTCACAAAATGACATGTTTTCCTTAAAATTAATGCATTCACAAAATGTCATGTTCTCTTAAATTTAATGCATTCACAAAAGGACATGTTTTCTTAAATTTAATGCATTAACAAAAGGACATGTTTTCTCGAAATAATGTATTCACAAAATGTTTTCTTAAAATTAATACGCATTCACAAAAGAACATGTTTTCTTAAATTTAATGCATTCACAAAAGGACATGTTTTCTTAAAATTAATGCATTCACAAAAAGGACATGTTTTCTTAAATTTAATGCATTCACAAAAAGGACATGTTTTCTCAAAATAATGTATTCAAAAAAGGTTTTCTTAAAATTAATGCGCATTCACAAAAGAACATGTTTTTTTAAATCTAATGCATTCACAAAAGGACATGTTTTCTTAAAATTAATGCATTCACAAAAGGTCATGTTTTCTTAAATTTAATGTATTCACAAAATGTTTTCATAAAATTAATGCGCATTCACAAAAGAACATGTTTTCTTAAATTTAATGCATTCACAAAAGGTTTCTCAAATTAATGTAATTCAAAAACGTCATGTTACCACTAAAACGCTAAAAGTATTCCTATTTCCATGTTTCAACAAAAATGCTTAAAAAAAATTATTCTAGTTTTCCTAAATTAACATAACACTAAATATATTTTCATTTTTTTTATATATTAAAATAAGAGGACATAAATCCAACTATATTTTCACACATGTAACAATACTAAGTTTTGGGTGTCAACGTACGATACTAATTTCACACACTCTATCATGTAAGAACCTATAACTTTGGTGGCAACATTCATACTATGATTCAATTTAATATATGTAATCCAAATTTATATGTTTGGTGTCAACAGATGATTACAATCCCATATTTCAATACAAGTAATAAAATTAAGTTTGGGCGACAATATACATCTCAAATTACATAATACTACATGTGTTAAATCCTAAGTTTTTAACCCATGAAACAACAACTAGACTTGGGTGTTAACGTATCATGTCATGAATCAATAAAAGGGGATATTTGTAGATCTAAATAAAATAGATAAAAAAAATATCATGAATATAAAAATTAAAAAAAAAACATTGCCATCAATACCACAACGAAATCTATCCACAAGACATCGCAAACATAACTAAAATCATACATTCGTGAATTTAAATTGGCGACAAATAATTAAATGGTTAATTATTTGTTTGAGACCATAAGTCTCACCTTATTTCAATTCAAATCTAAAAGATTGCATCTGAGAGCATACATAAATTTGCAATGCATGTTTGAATTAAATGTATACGAACATGAATTAAACAATAATGATAAAATAATTAATAATCCTTTTAAAAATGTAGAATTCTCATGTTGCTAATTCATTAGATCTATGGAGATGAAGGAGAGCCACCATGATCCTATGAAGAAGGAGGCTAGGTTTCATTAGTGTTAGGGGGTTGGGTCTAAGAGATATTATATAAATATTTGCAAATTGTTGTTTAGTCCTTATGTATGCTATTATGATTTAATTCTATTAATTTAACCCCCTTTATGTAAGTTATTTAATACAATTTGGTCCTTTTATTATAAACCAATCATACTTTTCTTTCAATCTTTCAATGTAATAAAAAGGGTACATTTAAATGCAACTTTTTATTTGGACGCATAGTAGGTTAAGAAAAAGATACCACGTCTAATCACAGCAGGGATAAATTAATATCTTGTTTCTTAATATGTTTGGAATATTTTTGCGTTTCTTTTCATTTAAATCAACATTTATTGATCATAATGCCAGCAAATGTTGCATTATCAATTTTGTTCAAATTCCAAAAGTAAATATAAATAGGAGAGAGAGACTTGTAGGTGCATGCATTAAAATGTAGCATATGTTTTGTTAATTTGACTTAAAAGGTTGGAGAACAAAGAGGTTAAAAGAGGCAACCATGTTTTAAAACGTGGAAGAGATAAATGAATGCATGCACATTTATGTAAAATTAAATAATGGATCTAAATTTGAATAATAATATTAATCATGTTAATACACAATTAAGACTTACAATAACAACCATTTAGTTCTCGTTGCTAAATTTTCCTTACGCATGTGTATATACGATTTTAATTCATTTGTTTCATTATTAAACAATTGCATATTTTAGATTCCAAATAAATACATTCTAATTTAGATTTATTGTTTAATTCTCAATTGTGGTATTGTGTCAAACTAATTTCACAAAAATGTAAACTTTGTGTGTCATGAATATTTTGTTTTGTAAACTCTTAATGCAACAAAAATAATACCTTTTATTTTTCCCACTACATATAATAATTTACCTTACATAATTGATACTACTTAAATCTTTTTATAATACAAAGGAAAACGTAATCCTTTTATTTAAAATAAATTATTCTAAATATCAAAACTCATTAAAATAACTTAAAATAAATTTTTAAATTTTACCCCAAAATTCAGGGTTGTTACAATCTCCCCCACTTAAAACATTTTCGTCCTCGAAAAGGAACGGAACTAAAAGTGTTTAATTATCCTACTCAATTTTTCATTGGTTTACATAATTTTATTAGTTGATTAACTTTTAAAATATATAACTTTTACATCCAAAATTCATATTTTCTAAAATAGATTATATATATAATCACAAGTACGTTAATTATAAGCTTGGCCTCTCAACTCATTCTAGGGCATTACTAACCCCATCTCTAATGAGTTTTCTCATTCTAGGATACAGCTGATCCTATCTCTAATGAGTATTCTTATTGGATATTACTAATCCAATCGCTGATGAGTCTTTTGTTCAGTTCTAATGAGTTGTACCCCAAAGATTTGAGCTAACCAAAGCTCTGATACCAACTGTAAAGACACGTAAATTCCTGCTCTTTGGATCGACCATAAACCACACAAGTCTGACCCAAAAGTTGGAAATCCACGAATACTTTAACTTTGGGAATACAACAACATCAGAACAACAACAGCAGACTTTTATAAACATTACAATAATGTTACATCAGAGTACATAATATCAGAGTACATCGAATAATACTACAGCGGAAGATAAATTACAATATTCAATACATTGCAGCGGAAACAATAAAATAGATACGACGGAAGATAACTATGCTCTGGACACAGCTTTAAGCTTCAATCCAGCATTCTGCTCGAGATAAGGACCTACAGAAAAACTACTCGACTGCCTGTGTGGAAAAGAGGGCACCCGAGTTTGTAAAGGTGAAACAAACAACGGGTCAGTCATGGGACTGGTGTGAGAATTTTTAACTAATTTAACTAATAGTAATAAAGCAAATCCAAGGACCACGCCACTAACGCGGAACGGGTTTACTCCAATGGATTGCCGTGCATAACTTAAAGTAAATCGTTAAACAACGCAATGCTTTTCAGAAAAATGAAATCACCATAAGACTCAGGTCCCATCACACAATGCAACGCACACCAGAGAATAGAATTTTACCTTATGGCGATTAAACATGCTTGGTACGATAAAAACGAATTTGATATTATTGCTAGTATGTATATATTTCAAAAACATTTCAATCATAATGTATCAATCCTAGGACACATAGATACCATAATACTATGCTTCCACACTAGTAATACAATCAAAACTGCATGGGGCGTATTGGAAATTGAGTTTCCATCATGAGTCAAGGCTAGGGAGGAGCTCCTTACCAATTCAAGACACTCTAGCTAATGTCTCAGGATTCCCCGCAGTTAACCCTTGGATCCTGCAGGGCCGGTCCACACATACAGCTTCGTGGATTGGCAATTCCTGAACACACGTTTCCCAGTCCTATAGGACCTATCATCCGAGGCGCCTCATTCCATCATCCACATAAATAAAATGCCGGGCCGTGTTAAAGCCCAAACACCACTTCTAGCTAGAAAGAAACGTGCTGCTCTCCCTGCGTTCCCTTCTCCCGTTTTAGACTCCACTAGGTTGTGAGGCTCGCGAAGTCACGCTATACACAAAGCTACGCCTAAACAGGCTGTGCTTTGATCATCAACCACAAGGCCTGCTTTTCAACAAAAGCCTTGATCATTGCATCTTGGTATGCCACACTGTCAATCCATATCATACTATTAATCTTTGCCAAAATATACAAAAGGGTGTTAAGCAAGAGAATAAATTCTCCGCCACCAAGCATTCATACATTCAGCAGTAAATCAATAAGTACAATATATAAAGGAGTACAATGTCAGACACACATTCCATTTACAAGTTTATGCTCTGGGTCTGAGTGAAAGCCAAATCCGCACAAATCAACACTACGTCCGGACGGCCACCTCTGTAGCCCCTTCAAGGTAGCTACTCCAATCATGGGCGTCAATGGTAACTCATCCATTCGACGTGAAGATCGTCGGTCTTGTACCGTCTTCAACTCTTCTACTGTTAGTCGCCGTATTCATTATTCAGAATGGGTTAAACCCGGTCTTTCCGAATAACTCGCGTGATTTAAAATTAGGTGCTATATATAAACCATATTAACGCCTCATTCCAATTCAGAATATCCTTTTAATAAAGTATTCACATTATTAGGGAAATGTTCCCATAAATTTTATCAAAGATAAATCTTTTTTTTCTTCCTTTATTCACCTTCAATCTAATTAAAGATTTATTCAAAACTTTATTAAGTTTTAGTCTTCTAAAATCATTGTTAAATGACTAATCACTTTTCTGGAATTAATCTTATCTTTAATCCGGGTTTAAGAACTGATGTTATTTAAAACATAGTTCACGAGAGACCCCATTTCATGTTTCATTTATTCCCAATTTAATATATAATATTAGGTATCTCTTCTTTTAGAAAATTTCATTTAATCTTGATTAAAATATTAATTAATAACAAATCAAAATTTCACTATTGATTTGAGTTTCAAGAACTAATGTCCTTCAAAACATTGTTCACAACTAACCCATAATCAATTTCCTTTTTGTTTCAATTATATTTAATAATTGAGAATATCATTTAAATCTAAATAAAAAGATTTTCCTTTACTCAAATGGATTTAAGAATAATGTTATTTAAGACACTATTCACGACAAAACCAAAATCTAACTTGATATTAAATATAAAGCTTTGAATGGGAATTATATCGATTATATTCAATATCAAATTCTAAAACCAACGGATATCATATCAGAAACAACGATATTAAATATCTTCCAAATTCCCAAAATAATATCCGTATAATCACAGAATTAATATTGAAATAGTCCGTAGATAATTTCCATTTAAATCCAATTCAATATACTCATTGGGAATTCTTAGTTGTATCAAAAACTATTTTAAATCCTTTTATTTATTTATAAAATAAATAAATCACTTATATTGATAAAAATATATTTTATCTTTATAAACTTGGAGATTTTCATCAAAACCCTTTTTGGATAATTTATTATGATTTCACATAAATTTTTCCTTATTTTTACGTATTTTAAAATGTTTGTAAATTCGTTTCCAAGACGATTCCAACTTTTATTCCAACTATAATCTAAAAATTGACTATTCTATATGTTATCCTTTTATAATAATATTATTTTCCAAAATATTAATTTTGAAACTTCTCTTTTAATATTCATTATAAAACGGATAAAATAAATCGATAAACTCGTTCGGGTTTTTAAAATTTGTTGCTATTTTTAAAACGGATTAAATAACCCAACTCATTTTCTTATCCATTTGTATTTTATAATGGACTAGACCTCTCACATTAAGCCTACGACTTGTGGATGCTGGATGTGCCGGTCGGTTCCGGGCAGACTTATTCCACAAGTTGGGCTTAACCTCGTGTCATGGCCTATTTCGTATTTGCGCACTTGGACCTCTCACATTAAGTTCAACATTAGTAGCTGCTGGATATGCCGGTCGGGTCCGGGGAGACTTCCACCACAAATGTAACCTAACCTCGTGTCCAAGCACAATTATAATTTATAATTATAATTACTTCATTGGGATTTTTTTTTAAACATTCTAATTGAATATTAGATTAAATTTTTTTATTATATCCTAAATTGGAATGAGACCCAATCCAATACCATTAATAAATGGATTTCAAACCGCGCATTTGCAAAATAATAATGATATACATTCTTTCATTACCCAAATTACATTCCAATCACACAATCAATTACATTTCCATATCGACATTCAATTGACATTCAAACGACAAACAATAACTTTCAAAACAAAATTCAAATAACAACATATCATTTGTGCACTTGGGCAATGTGTCAAAATTTCAGCCCAATCAACATATACAAGTCAGGCAACTTGTATACGGTAGTGTAGCATATTCAAATTAACGTAAATATAATTAAATTGAAATTAAATGGGCCAGTTACATAATTTCAAAATTCAAACACCGCATCCTATTCCAACAACAATTCACAACCAAACATGCATATCACAGAATTAATTCTCAGACATTCATCACAGACATTTAAAATATATTTATTTAAGAAAATAAATAATTACTGAAAATAAAGATTCAGTGATAAAAGAGTTCTCACAAAACAATGTCCTAATCAAATGACGTATTCATTATACTAACATATATGACATATTTAACTAAAATGACATTTTTTTTATTTTATGTTCCCCAATTCTAATCTCAATAAAATTTCCATGTGTTTAATTAAATTAAAACATACTCAAAATGACATGTTTTCGTAAAATTAATTCATTCACAAAATGACATGTTTTCCTTAAAATTAATGCATTCACAAAATGTCATGTTCTCTTAAATTTAATGCATTCACAAAAGGACATGTTTTCTTAAATTTAATGCATTCACAAAAGGACATATTCTCTCAAAATAATGTATTCACAAAATGTTTTCTTAAAATTAATGTGCATTCACAAAAGAACATGTTTTCTTAAATTTAATGCATTCACAAAAGGACATGTTTTCTTAAAATTAATGCATTCACAAAAAGGACATGTTTTCTTAAATTTAATGCATTCACAAAAAGGGCATGTTTTCTCAAAATAATGTATTCAAAAAATGTTTTCTTAAAATTAATGCGCATTCACAAAAAGAACATGTTTTCTTAAATCTAATGTATTCACAAATGGACATGTTTTCTTAAAATTAATGCATTCACAAAAGGTCATGTTTTCTTAAATTTAATGTATTCACAAAATGTTTTTTAAAATTAATGCGCATTCACCAAAGAACATGTTTTCTTAAATTTAATGCATTCACAAAAGGTTTCTCAAATTAATGTAATTCAAAAACGTCATGTTAACACTAAAACGCTAAAAGTATTCCTATTTCCATGTTTCAACAAAAATGCTTAAAAAAAAATATTCTAGTTTTCCTAAATTAACATAACACTAAATATATTTTCATTTTTTTTATATATTAAAATAAGAGGACATAAATCCAACAATATTTTCACACATGTAACAATACTAAGTTTTGGGTGTCAACGTACGATATTAATTTCACACACTCTAACATGTAAGAACCTATAACTTTGGTGGCAACATTCATACTATGATTCAATTTAATATATGTAATCCAAATTTATATGTTTGGTGTCAACAGATGATTACAATCCCATATTTCAATACAAGTAATAAAATTAAGTTTGGGCGACAATATACATCTCAAATTACATAATACTACATGTGTTAAATCCTAAGTTTTTAACCCATGAAACAACAACTAGACTTGGGTGTTAACGTATCATATCATGAATCAATAAAAGTGGATATTTGTAGATCTAAATAAAATAGATAAAAAAAATATCATGAATATAAAAATTAAAAAAAAAAACATTGCCATCAATACCACAACGAAATCTATCCACAAGACATCGCAAACATAACTAAAATCATACATTCATGAATTTAAATTGGCGACAAATAATTAAATGGTTAATTATTTGTTTGAGACCATAAATCTCACCTTATTTTAATTCAAATCTAAAAGATTGCATCTGAGAGCATACATAAATTTGCAACGCATATTTCAATTAAATGTATACGAACATGAATTAAACAATAATGACAAAATAATTAATAATCCTTTTAAAAATGTAGAATTCTCACCTTGCTAATTCATTAGATCTATGGAGGTGAAGGAGAGCCGCCATGATCCTATGAAGAAGGAGGCTAGGTTTCATTAGGGTTTGGGGGTTGGGTCTAAGAGATATTATATAAATATTTGCAAATTGTTGTTTAGTCCTTATGTATGCTATTATGTTTTAATTCTATTAATTTAACCCACCTTATGTAAGTTATTTAATACAATTTGGTCCTTTTATTATAAACAAATCATACTTTTCTTTCAATCTTTCAATGTAATAAAAAGGGTACATTTAAATGCAACTTTTTATTTGGACGCATAGTAGGTTAAGAAAAAGATACCATGTCTAATCACAGCAGGGATAAATTAATATCTTGTTTCTTAATATGTTTGCGTTTCTTTTCATTTAAATCAACATTTATTGATCATAAAGCCTGCAAATGTAGCATTATCAATTTTGTTCAAATTCCAAAAGTAAATATAAATGGGAGAGAGAGACTTATAGGTGCATGCATTAAAATATAGCATATGTTTTGTTAATTTGACTTATAAGGTTGGAGAACAAAGAGGTTAAAAGAGGCAACCATGTTTTAAAATGTGGAAGAGATAAATGAATGCATGCACATTTATGTAAAATTAAAGAATGGATCTAAATTTGAATAATAATATAAATCGTGTTAATACACAATTAAGACTTACAATAACAACCATTTAGTTCTCATTGCTAAGTTTTCCTTACGCATGTGTATATACGATTTTAATTCATTTGTTTCATTATTAAACAATTGCATATTTTAGATTCCAAATAAATACATTCTAATTTAGATTTATTGTTTAATTCTCAATTGTGGTATTGTGTCAAACTAATTTCACAAAAATGTAAACTTTGTGTGTCATGAATATTTTGTTTTGTAAACTCTTAATGCAACAAAAATAATACCTTTTATTTTTCCCACTACATATAATAATTTACCTTACATAATTGATACTACTTAAATCTTTTTATAATACAAAGGAAAACGTAATCCTTTTATTTAAAATAAATTATTTTAAATATCAAAACTCATTAAAATAACTTAAAATAAATTTTTAAATTTTACCCCAAAATTCAGGGTTGTTACAGAGGGGAGAATGTAACACCTCGTACTTTCTATTAACGTTATATTAATGAATCCTAGAATACTTAACTTAAAATTTGAGAATTAAGGGAAACGGGTTACGGCATTGTGTTCGTCTCGGAATTCTGGTTAAGAGAGAGTCCGAGTTTAAGTAAATTGGACTTCGTATGAAGAAGTTATGGCCTCCAGAAGTTTTAGAAATTCAAATAAATTCAAACAGCTCGAAGAAAAACAAATTCAAATTCAAACAGAAGCCAGAAGCGGGCTGGGCGGGAAAATTCCCGCCCAAGCAGGTCGACCAGGGGGTCGACCCTAGTGTCGACCTCCCCCCTAGAGGTCGACCTTAGGGTCGACCTGGCCCCCGGCCATATCTGAAATTTGAACGACTGATGACATGCTGCTGAGTCATTAGGGTTTCTGGATGGTCCTGATCAGGTCTGAGTGGCTATGATTAACTCTTGGTTCATCTGACGGCTATAATTAAACTGGAATTCTATATAAACAACTCAATTCTCAACCTAAACACACACAGAAAAATAATCCTGGAACTGAAATGCCATCAGTAGAGAACTTTGAGTAGCCGTCACCCTTTTTCAATTCAAACACAAGTTGAAGCTTACATCTAAAATCAAATTAAAACTAGTTTAATTCAACGATCTTCATCAAAGGCGCGCATCACCAATTTCAGAATTCAGATTTCAGAACGCAAGAATTCCTTTTTAGTTTGTAAGTGGGTTATTACGTAGATTTAAACATTTTTTCGCTTGAATCATGACATCTCGTAATTGGGATATAGAATGATGTTTATGTATAAGATTCGATTCTTATTTATCTTAAAGTATCGTTGTAATTGATCATGTCTATATGCTTATGGCGATGAACATGTTGTATATTTCATGTCTATATGCTTGTGGTAATGTACAACATTGTGTGTTATTGGAATCTATTACGATTGGGTAAAGAACTTATTATGCTAACAAAATGGTGAAACATGTTGTAATTTGGTGGTTATTTGCAAGTTTAGCATCTAAATCACATGCTTACATGTTAGATTAACATTATGAATATGTAGAACTATGTCAAGTTGAATCTATTTATGTTGCAAGATTGGATTTGTAGTCCTCTTATGTTTCAACACAAGTTATCATGCTAAGTGTGATTTAAACATGTTTATGGTAATCCTCTTATGTTTTAACACATAAGTTATCATGCCAACTTGTGATTTAAATATGTTCATGGTGGCTTTCTTATGCTTTGACGTACATAAGTTAGTATGCTAAATTGTGGTTTAAAAATTGTGTTTATATGTTAAACCTCCATGTTAGACTCATATCAAGTTTACATGAAAATTAGATCCAACTTAGTCACAAGTTAACCTTTTACCTGTTTAGTTAAGATAATGATACATCTATGCCAAGTTACATGTGATAAGTTAAATGTATGCTATTTTATGTTTATTTCATGTTCCTTGTTTATTACCCCTTTTTGTTTATGGGTTTGGGCTAATTTGCTAGCCCAACATTTTATGTAATTCATACATACGTTCTACGGGGATAACGATGGGAAAACATGAAAATTCATGGCGTAGGTTTGTTCAAAAAAATGGTATATTTGACATACCATTTATTGTGAGCAATATTTGAAAAGATAATTATGGCATGAGTAAATTAAAATTAATTTACATAAAGAAATTTGACATATATTGTAACAACCCGCAAAATCAGGACCAATTTAAAAAATTTATTTTAGAAAATTTTAATGAATTTTGACAATATAAAATAATTTATTTAAATAATAATGATCACAAATTTGATTCAAATCGAAGTTAGAATGAATGATTTAATTTTTATTATAAAAAGAGTTAGAAATAACGCGGTAGTTTGAAAAGTCAAACTTGAACTTTGACTGACCGTACAGGATGCAAAATTTAACGGATTTTAGTGAAACCAAAAATATTAGAATCTATTTAAAAATATCTTTCCACCGAATCCGAAAAATCGAAATTTCATAACGGGAATCAAAAGTTATGGCCAATTCAATATTTAGAAAGGTCGCTATGAAATTTATAAGGGCCAAAATGCTACATTTTGCAGAATAAGGAATTAGGACCCGAAACCATCTCCATTGGTTTTAGAATGTTGTTTACATATAAAAATGACTATAAGAACTTATATTTTTGAGTTTCGGAAAAATTCCACTATTTTTGGTATTTTTAAATATTAAAATATACACCTGAAAAATAGAATTTTTGCAAACGAACTCCGAATTCGACGAAACCAGTTTCTATGGATTCGGAATATTAAATTAAGGTTAAATTCTAAAATTTATAATTTTTGGAATTATTTTGTGGCCTGTATAATTTTTACAGTGGAAATACAACCAATTTTCAGACTTCGGAAATTTATAATAAATTCATACGGAATCGTAAAATTACGAAATCAGGTTCGTTGGGTTCGTAATGACCTGAAATAATTATGTTTAAAATTTTATTAATTTTGAAATCAGCATGTATTTATAAGGATTTTTGAATTGAAGAAAACAGTTGAAAATTGAGTAATTGGGCACATAATGATATTTGGGCCCAAACCAAAATTAAACCCATGGTATATATTATCTTTTTTCTGAGTTTTAGGGCAGAAATTCGAAATGCACAGCAGCCACTCCCTTTTCCATCATTTTTTCTCAATTTCCATGGCGGCTCCCTCTTCCTCTAAAATTCATAAAAAATAAAATCTCTTCAAACCATAGCAAATTATATGTTTTCTCGAAGGTCTCGACGATACGAAGCTAATGGTGTAGTCGGTCTTGTCAAACAGCGCTCGGATTCGCCGGAATCTCGTCTTAAAGTTCGCTGTTTTCGAAATTCAGAAGCTCAAAACGTAAATCAAGAAATTCCCGTGAATCGAGGAAGAATTGGACGAAGTCACGAACACGGAAGTTCTTCGTCTACGCAAGACGAAGATGCTCAGAAAATTTCAGGTAGTTTGGAGGTGTGAGGCGGCCTGTGGGACCCGCGAGGCGAAATCCTTTCTAGGCGATTTCCCGATGATCGGAGAAGCTTTAGGGGCGGCTCTTTCTGGTGGTGGTGCGACTCGCAAAGACGAAGACATTGGCGGTGGTCCCGTGGCGTCAGGTGGCCCGAGGCAGCTGCAAAGTGCGGTCAAAGTTCGGCGGTGAACAGTGTTTTTCGGTCAATGGGCTGAGGGTATTTTCTATTTTATTTTTAAATTATTTAATTAATTTCCAGAACTTTAAAATTGCATAACTCACTCATACGAAGTCGAAAATCGACGATTTCAGGTGCGTTGGGATCGTGGCGACGAGACGGACGCATGGATACTAATTTTGTCCAATTCTGAGACAGTGAAATTTTTAGGTATTTTCACGAATATTAATTAATTATTTAATTACCCGATCTTTAAAAATTCATAACTCTTTCATACGAGGTCCGTTTGACGAACCGTAAATTGCGTTGGAATCACAAAATTAAGAGCTTCGCGATGGCGTAGACCGCAGCTGAAAAGGAGACAGTAAAATTTTGGCCAAAAATTCAATGTGAGGATTCTAATTTTATTTGTTTAATTAATTATAAATTATTTTCTTGCATTAAAAATAATTGTTTGATTGTTTAATTCTAACCTGAAATGTTGGGTGTTGTTTGGAGTGATAATTGTTGTTTGTTGAATGATTGTTGTATATGATTTGCAAATCCGCTTGGAATTATATATATATCCTATTTGCGGTTAGAGAATTGGATCTAAAATGAGATCATAACATATTTTATTCAGTATATATATATATATATGTTAAGATTGGATTAGAACTTGTAAAACAAATAAAATCCTCTTTTATTTTTAGAACATGTACACAAATGAATTTCTTTTTGTCCTAAAAAAAAAGAGTTTTTATTTACATTTCTGTTATTAATAAAAGGACAAATATAAAAGAACAAGTTTTTATTTACATTTCTTTGTAAATAAATGAACACATTTAGATGTGATAAAAAGAAATAAAAAGACAATCTTTTTATATTGGGAACAAAAGATGAAATTTTGACGATGAAAATAAAAAGACAATCTTTTTATATTTAAAATAGAAGAAGTTATCATTTACATTACAAAATAGAAAAAGTCATATTTTTACATTGCGAAATAGAAAAGATTATATTTTTACATTGTAAAATAGTAAAGTTGATATTTTTACATTGTAAAATAGTAAAGTTGATATTTTTACTTTGTAAAATATAAAAGATCATATTTTTAAATCGCAAAATAGGTTAATCATTTATTTACACCTTCCTTTGTAAATGATAAGGCTAAAAATATGTTATTCACATTATTGATGTTTATATGGTGAAAGAAAAGAAACAAAGTTTTGTAAATCATTTTGTTTACATTTTCATTGTAATAGAAAAAGAGTAAAGTATGTAAATCATTTTGTTTACATTTTCATTGTAATAGAAAAAGAGTAAAATATGTAAATCATTTTGTTTACATTTTCATTGTAATAGGAAAAGAGTAAAATATGTGAATCATTTTGTTTACATTTTCTTTGTAATAGAAAAAGAGTAAAACATGTTAATCACTTTGTTTACATTTTCTTTGTAAAAGAGAAAGAGTAAAATATGTTAATCACTTTGTTTACATTTTCTTTGTAATAGAAAAAGAGTAAAACAGGTTAATCAGTTATGTAAATAAAAAGAATAGAATTTAGAAATGTATTTATTTACATTTCCTATAGTAGGTAAAAATAGAATTGTTAATATTGAATATTTTATCGTCATTTTGAATGCGGTAAAAATAGAATTGTTAATATTGAATATTTTATCGTCATTTTGAATGCGGTAAAAATAGAATTGTTAATATTGAATATTTTATCGTCATTTTGAATGCGGTAAAAATAGAATTGTTAATATTGAATATTTTATCGTCATTTTGAATGCGGTAAAAATAGAATTGTTAATATTGAATATTTTATCGTCATTTTGAATGCGGTGAAAATAGAATGGTTAATGTTGTCATTTTTATCGACATGTTTGGTGCGAAAAAATAGACAATGTTAGTGATTCATTTTTATCGACATTTTTAGTGCGATAAAAATAGACAATGTTAGTGATTCATTTTTATCGACATTTTTAGTGCGATAAAAATAGACAATGTTAGTGATTCATTTTTATCGACATTTTTAGTGCGATAAAAATAGACAATGTTAGTGATTCATTTTTATCGACATTTTTGGTGCGATAGAAAATAAAAAGAACAGGAACATGAGAAGCATTTATTTACAACTCCTATTGTAAATGAAAAGAGTAAAAATATGAGGGCCACTTTATTTACAACTTCTTTTGTAAATGAAAAGACCAAAATATGTTGATCATTTTATTGGTATTTCTATGGTAAATAAAAGAACAAGACATGTGAATTCTTTTTATTTTCATTTTCTATTGTAAGTGAAAAAGAACAACATTCTTGTCAAAGCTTGATTAGTGAATTTAAATTGTCATTTTGAGTTAACATGTCAGTGAATTAGAAAATGAACATTTTTTTGTCATTAAAAGGATTAGTTAAAAATGAACATTTTGTGTCATTAAAAAGGATTAATTAGACATGAACATTTTGTGTCATTAAAAAGGATCAATTAGAAATGAACACTTGGTGTCATTAAAAAGAATAAATTAAAAATTAACATTTTTTTTATGCATAAGAAAAGAGACTAAAACAAAATACTCATTTTTGTATATTAAAAGTGAATTAGACAAAATGGATATTTTTGGCACATTAAAATGAATGAAGTAAAAATAGACATCTTTATTCATTGAAAAATATTAGACGAAATTCTCATTTTGTTGCATTAGAAGTTAAGAAACAAAATCATCATATTTGTTTATGTTGAGAAAAAGAATGGATTTAAAATGTATGTTTTCATACATTAAAAAGAATGAATTAAGGATGTATATTTTTATACATTAAAAATAATGAAGTCAGATATTCATTAAAATGAATGAGACCAAAAATATGCATTTTTGGTAAATAAATAAAAGTCATGATTTTTATGGTCATATGTTCATAATAAAGAGTATTGAAATATTTGCCTGTGATGTTGTATTTTGATGTGTTAAATGTAATGTTAGTATATTCAAAATTGAATATTACACTTCCATTTACAAGTCATCCGACTTGTTTATGTGATTGGGTCGATTATTTTTACACATCGCCCAAGTGCACAAATAATTTATTATTTGTTTGTTGGCTGAAAACCCCACACGGGTATTGGGACGATACTTGACTGACACAAATCCCAATGTTATTATATGTCTATCGATTGATCGACAGGCTGCGATGAGCGTTATTGTTTTATTTTAATGCTCACACAGTTGACATTGTCACTCTGGTTGTTAATGGATGGATTGAGGATTATTTCCTGTTATTACCCTATACATGAAATGTATGAAACCCATATGACCCAAATTATATGGTATATGGTTGAGTCGCATTCCAATGCAGAATTTCTTTTTAAATAAAGAATTTTTATATAATAAAAGGATTTTTGTAAAATAAAAGATTTTGCATTATAGAGTATATTTTACATTCAGAATCTTTTATATATAGAATATTTTATGGATTATTTTAAAATATGTTTTTTATATAGTAATGAATTAATATCTTTAAGATAAATATTTTATGTAAGATTAGTAGATCTTAATAATTATGTTTGGTGATTGATATGTGGATTGGATTTGCAGTGGACGATGTTTTAAATAACATTTATCCTTTAATCCAATTTACATTGAAATTACTATTTGAAATTTATAAATCTATTTTATAAATTAAATCAAAATTGGAATGTTAATAAATCTTTTTAGAAAGATTAAAAATTTAAATTATTTTATGTTTGATAAAATTAATGAGGACCTTTTTACAAAGATAATAATTTTTATTTAAAAGGATATTCAAAGTTGGAATGTGGCGTATGGTTGATTTTAATTACAAATACGCGAGTTATTCAGAAAGACCGGGTCTAACCCATTCTGAATAATCATCACGACGATCAAGAGTCAAAGATGAAGACGGTGACTGAAGACCTGAGAGCTTCACATCGTTTGGTTGATGGTGACTAATATCTTGAATTGGGACTGATCCCCCAAGGCAAGGTAAAAGTGATGATCTTCCAGACGTACTGGAGATCGACGGATACGTTGTTTCGTTCAGACCCAGAACGGACTTGTAAATGGATAGCATGCCTGACATTGAAATTTATTTCATGTAATTAAATCGGTTTTTATTTAATATATAAATGCATGGTGGCGGAGGATTTATTCTCTTGCTTAACACCCTTTTGTATGTTAAATAATTACCGATCGCATGATATGAGTTGTTGATGTGGCATGCCAAGTTGCAATTGAACAAAACTTATTGTTGCAAAGCAGAGCCTTGTATGATGATCAAAGCATAGTCTGGTATGGACATAGCTTTGTGTAATACGTTACTTCGCGAGCCTCACACCCCGGTTGAGTCTAAAACGGAGCAAGGGAACGCAGGGAGTGCGCACGTTTCTTTCTAGCTAGAAGTGGTGTCGGTGCTTAAACTGGCTGACATTTTACTTATGTGGTTGTTGGATTTGAGGTACCTCAGGTATATTGGTCGTATTGTGGCCAATCAGAGATCCGTTAGGATCGGGAAACGTGTGTTCAGGAATAACTAATCCAGTCCATTGCACCAGTTGGACAGAGTACCAACACGGGGACGGACCGGCCCTGCAGGATCCAAGGGTTGGACAGAGTACCAATCCTGGGGCATTGCTAGAGTGTCTCGAATCGGTAAGGAATTCGCTCCTAGCCTTGACTCATGATGGAAACCCAACTTTCCAATAGGTAACGACGAATTTGATTGTATATTTATTATGGCGACATAGTGGGATGGGGCACTCATGCCGTCTAGGATTAATACATTTACCTTGATGTACTTCAAATTGGTTGCACACTATTATTATATAATACCGTGTTTATCGTATCAAGCATCTTTTGATCATTATAAGGTAAAACCCTATCCTCCGGTTTGCGTTGCATTGTGTGATGGGACTTGGGTCTTATAATGGTTTCATTTTTCTAAAAAGCATTGCGTTATTTTGACGATTTACTTTAGTCATGCACTGGCAATCCATAGGAGAAAACCCGTTCCGCGAAAGTGGCGTGGTCCTGTGATTAGCCTTATTATATTATATAGGTTAAGTAGAATTCTCACACCAGTCCCATGACTGACCTGTAGTTTGTCCACTTGCAAACTCGGGTGCCCATATTTTCCACACGGGCAGTCGAGTAGCTATTTTTGCAGATATATTAAACAGGATTCTGGGTTGAAGCTTAAAGCTGTGTCCAGAGATAGAAAGTCTTCCGCTGTGCTCTTCCGTTGCAGTATATTACATTTTTGTATTTATCTTCCGCTGTAATTATATTCCAATGTACTCTGATATGTATATTCTGTACTCTGATGTAACATTATATGATGATATGTTATAAAAGTCTTCTGTTGTTGTTTTAATATGTTGTATGCCCAAAGTTAAAGTATTCGTAGATTTTCACTTTTTGGGTCAGACCTGTGTGGTTTATGGTCGATTCAAAGGGTGGGAATTTGCGGGTATTTACATATATAGGAAAAAAATATGAATTTAGAAAAGACGAATATGCCTAACCCGAGGTTAGACAGAGTTGTGGTGTAAATCTGCCTGGAACCGACCGACATATCCAGTGACCACAACAAGACCTATCTAATGTGGGTGCTTAGTGCATCAAGCCCGAAATGAACCCGATGTTAGACTAAGTTGTGGTGTAAATCTGCCCGGAACCGGCCGGCACAACTAGTGACCACAACAAGACATGTCTAATGTGAGTGGTTGGTGCTTTAATAAATTAAAGCTAAGTCAGGATTGGTAGGATTAAGTCGAATTAGGAAAACACTTAACCGGTTCAACATGTTAACTAAACGAATGGACGGGGTTAGGTAAACTTGGACACTTAACCAAATAAACATGTTGATTAGAAAACCCTAGTAATGGGGACCCATTTCAGCAGTAACCCACATAGATGTATCATGGTACCCTGAAACTAGGCAGTGTGGGGCATGATTACTGGGCTGAATTATAAGCAGTCAAAACGTCGGCGGTTGGTGGGCCAGTGTAGGTTCCGGCAGAGTATGGGCGTGCACGTACTCCGGAGTGGAAAAATCAGGCACTACGCATCAGTAGTGTAAACTGTGCATCTTGAATCGTGTCGGGTTGCCACCAGAGGGACTGATACACCCCATGGTGAGACCAGCACAGGTAGCTACAGTCAAGCGGGGCCGAATGACACAAGACATGAATGCATACGAGTAGAAGCCGATCATTAAGGGGATCGTTTTTTATGAACACGTGGGTTGGTTGAACCAATGGTTAAGTAGGTGCAGAGACTATAGTAATGGGTGCGATCACATGTTCCTCTTATCTTATACTAGGGTGTTGTCCTATGTTCTGTTACCACTGTCATGATCCCTTTCCTTGTTTAAATACTAGTAATCACTGAACTTACCAGACTTATTGTCTGGCCCATTTTCTCTCGTCTTCTTTTCTTCCGTTTCCCCCCTCCCACCTCAGGTCCACAGGGAGGGAATACTGCAGCTTAGTCAGACTCTTTGCAAGCTTCAAGAAAGTAGATATATGATTTGGACTCTCTTTCACCTTGGCTATGGCTCTTGGACATTATCCTTGGGGATTTATGCACTTTTACTTTTGGTTTATGCTTCTTATTTGAATAATCAAGACATAGATTATGTTGTAATGTTTTGGAAGTTATTTTGAGGCAATTTGATGTATTGATTTTGTATTGAACTATGTATGAAATAAATATTTGAATTTCCGCTGCTTAAATTTATCTGTCTTGTAAATTTTTCTGTGTCTTGTACCCATAACCCTCCACCAAAGTTAAGGCATTCCCTTGTGAGTGACCTTAACGGAGGTGGGGTGTTACACATTAACTTGCCATCAGGCGAATTGACAAAGTTAAGTTATAAAATTTATTTTTATAACTGAAGTAATATTTTTGGATTATATTTTAGATATTATATGAAAATGAAGTTTAGTAATAAATCGATATTTATAAATTAGTTTTATAAAATATTTTTACAAGTTCTATAAGCGAATAAGATCGTAATTGAGTTTCTAATGAAATTTAATTGGGTATCTGAAAAGGATTGATAAAGAGCTTTTTTCAATAAAATAGAAAATAAAGATTGATTCATATTATAAGAATATGGGTTTTAAATTACGAACTTATATATATTCCGAGATAAGAACGTTGTCGGTCAAGGTCTGAGAGGTAAATAAAATACCCCAACTTAGATGACTTCACAATAACAAAGGAATGATATTAGTTTGTAACGGTAAATAGATGTCGAGATTAGTTTATAAAGGCAAGATTTCAATATATTTGCAAGTTTTGAAATGTAATTAGCTATGTGGTTTAAATTAAACAATGTATGAATTTACATAGTTTAACCACGCTAAAGTGATATATATATAACATTGTTTTCTAAATAATTGTAACAACCCGTAAATTGTGAACTAATTTAAAAAAATTATTTTAGAAATCTTAGTGGAATTTTAATAGTTAAAATAATTTATTTTAAATAATTATGACGAAAAATTTATTTAAATCGAAGTTAGAACGAATATATTTATTATAAAAGGAGTTAGAAATAGCGCGGTAGTTTGAAATTTTAAATTTGAACTTTGACTGTACAGAATGCAAAATAATCTGGATTTTAATAGAACCAAAAATATTAGAATCTATTTAAAATATCTTTCTAACAAATCCGAAAAATTGAAATTTCATAGCGGGAATCAAAAGTTATGTCCAGTTTAAAATTCAGAATAGTCGTTGTATAATATATATATATATATATATATATATATTAATATTTAAAAATAGCCATTTTTCAAATGACCTCCATTTTCAACGAAACCACCTTTGTTGGAACCAGAATGTCAAATCATTTCTAGGTTTCAATTTGCATAATTTTTCGAATTAATATGTGAGCGTGGCAAAGGAAAATGTGTTTAGTCAGTTTCAGTCAAATCGGATTGACCAGAAAATGACCATTTTTCAAACGGCCTCAGAATTCGACAAAATTAGTCTTGTTAGGACCACATCGTCAAAACATAGCTAGAAATGATTTTTCTGGAATATTTAAAGTTAGTATGTGGCCCCGATAAATATAAATGTGCAATCAAATTAAACAAATAAATGATTTATATATCAAATTAAAGAAAACAAGCTGGAGATGATCAAACGGGCTGACGGGACCTAGTCCATTGGGTCCGGAACTGGGTATTTTCCTAGGGACAACTCTAGTTGGGCTGAGTTTGTAGTTATTTGGCATAAGTGGGCAATTTTGTAAACCAGAGAATAAAATAGTAACTTATTATAAATAACCAAATATTTTAGAACCCTAACCCTAGCGCCTACTTCTAACAGCCGCCATATACCAAATTCAATGGCCATGGCTTTCTAAACTTTGATCCCAAATCACTTTCAATCCAAACAAAATCGTGCTAATCTCCTTAAGTGAAAATCGAAGAGAGCCGTAAGATCTACAATCCAAACAGGGGTGATCGCGTCTGGTGGTGCGTGGAGGCTAGGAACGACACTCAAAGGCGTTGCGTTTTGATGGGTCTCGCAGGTGGTAGAGGGGGCCGAGCTCCATGGTGTTGGCGGCGCTGGGAGGAGGTGGCACGGGCTTCGACGAGGTGCTAGTTGATCAGCCACCGATGGCCTATGGCTCGTGTGAATCGAGAAGGAAAGATGGAGCTTTCAGTGTAAAAAAGGGGAACCAGAAACGATCGTGAGGAAGAAAGTTTAAAAAATTGGGTTAAGTGTTTACTTAAGGAATTCATTACTATTTAATTATTCAATAAAATAATTAATGCAAATCTTATCATATCTAGCTCGTACGGATTCAGAATCAACCGATTTTCGAAGCGTTAGAATCCTCCTGATGAGATCTACGTGATGAAATAATCTAGAACTGAAATGGAGAAAATTAGAATTCAGAGCAAATTCAGATCTGAACTGTGCAGAATTAAAATCTAGGTGAGAATTCTTTTTAAATAATTATAATCAAATAATTATAATTTTGTTTGTAAATCTTTACCAATCCGTTGTTAATTTCAATTGATGTTATACACAACTTGATCTAGAGTTACTGATGTTGTTTTGGTGTGATTTGTTTGGTTAAATTATATATAATGGAATTATGGAGATTATTCAAAAAAATAAATAATGTCATATATGTTTAATTAGAATTGATAAATAGAAATTGTCATATATGTTTAATCAGAATTGATAAATCATAAATGACATGTGTTAATCCCTAAAAATCCATACGCACATTGGGTAAAGGGTACAAGGCGGGTCTTACAAGGGTCAGCCATACATAATGCAACCACACTAAGCAGGGTCCAAATATCAGACCCAAGGTAGGACAAGTCTACCAGTGCGATCGGGCCATAAGAAGCACGACTCAACAAAGATGAAGGCTGCACATCCAAAGAACCGCTCGGGCACTAAAATAAGATAGGTCACCCATTTGGCATGAGTAAGAGCAGCCTCATAGTATAGCCATTAAGCCAAGCGGCACCATGAAAAGGCAGCAAGAGGACGAGCGCCCTTGTTTCAAGAAGAGCGGTCGCGCAAGGAACAAAGGGGGATCGATATCGGCTCCGCACTCCGCTCTTACGAAATCTCCCAAAGCATCTGCGCCCGCACTTAAGGACCCGCTCAACTATTCAAGACACTCAGCAAGTCATCCGCACATAACACCAAATGCAACCATAGACAACTGGCTATTGCTGTCCGGCGGCATAGTCGTAATTAGCAGAATGAATGACCCACAGCCTGGATAAACAGATTCCAGATCATTCACCAAGAGGAGTTTACCTATAAGTACACCATGACTACCCACATTTAGGGGGGGCTTTTTGGAAAAACGACGAAGTGCTGCTAAACTTCAAACTCAAACACAGATCTGGCCATGGCTTCAAGTACCATTTTAGATGAAGGCATCTGCTCTCTCAATCATTCATCCATCCTTCTTCTCCTCAAACTCTATTATTCTCTTGTATAATTCTCTAGATTAAAACAAATAAAAGAGGGAATATTGAGCGGATATAGAAATGTATGAGGTCAGAGAATTGGTGTACGTTGTAATTCTCGTTATAAGACAGGAAACCGCCTTCATAGTGGATGTAGCCTCATTAACGGCTGAACCACTCTAAATCTCGTCTCTACTTTACTTTTTCTCGCATTTTTTACTTTTTATTGCTAATTGGACACGGTTCCATTTATTTCTTACCGAATTGGTGAAGTACAGTTTAGTACCTTGGGTGTTTAGACCATTTTTGGTGTAAACATTTTGGCACCCACCGTGGGGCCGTGTTTTTTTTCTTCCCATTCAGATATGAAGAGATTTTCTGGGAAACATGGTACCTGTAGTCATGAGCATGCTGGGAGGAATTGCCGCCAATAAAATCGGTGATGTCTACGGTGCTGACACATCACCCACCATCCATCCCGGAGAAAAGGAACCAGCGCAAGTCGAGATGGCCATAACCAGGAAGGAGCTAAAAGAAGCAGTAGCAGGGATAACGAATCAAATAACTATAGCAAACAACGCATTGATAAAGAAGATCGAATCAATGTTCGCTACCCAGGCCTCCACCATGAAAGCCGCACCAGCCGCTTGTCACAATTATGGATCCTGGCAAAGATCTGACGAGGAGAAAAGCGCTCACTCCGCAGAACGGAATGAAAAGCGAAGGTATATCTTAGGTGCAAGAGGTGAAGCCAAGCAACACAGGAAGAGGCCGTTTTTTTTCAAAAATTCTGAGTTCACCTCCCTTAATGACACCATAGAGATTATCTTCAGGGTAACAAAGGACACTATAAATTATCCGATCCCAGAACGGATGCAAGTCAAAGATGCTACTATGAAGTCAGGGAGGTTTTGTTAATTCCATGACCAACCAGAGCACAATACAAATGAATGCAGACATTTGAAGTCGGTGATCGAGAGGCTGATCAGAAAGAACCATTTGCAACAATATGTGCGCGGCCGCTATCCCATTTCTCTATAAATAGGGGGCAACAAACTCTCTGAAGAAAGGATCTAAAATAGGCTGAAGCTGACGCGTGACTCCACCTTATTACACAGTTTATTTTTTGTATTCTGTTCGCTTAAGAAAAAGTAGTCGATCTACCGTGTTCTGCCACTTACTATATTCATGTTTGACGATGAATCACTTACAAATTCCTTATGCAAAGAAAAGTTATCATGTACTCATTTGAGTATCGTACTCACTACTGTACACTAAAGTCTGATTTCTTAAATGTAGGCATGATAGAAGCAATTAATTATCCTCACCCTAACCGTAAGAGGAAGGTTCTTAAAGCATCTCTTGAGCAAGATGACCTAAAAGCATAGCGAGAGACGTGCAAACCAAATCAGACATATAGGCACGTCATCCTGACTGGATATGATGTCTAAAGACAAACAACGAGCCAAAAGGTGGAGCTTCCCTAAGCAAGCATTTGCTGGAGAAACTGACATCGGGCTTTTCTTCTTAAAAAAGAAAAGACGAGGGAAATGACAAAATGTCCCACGGATAAATACCTAGGCTGGAAACATCAGTCCTTGTGTCGGAAGGACTGACAAAACATGCTGGAAAGACCAGCACAAAACGAAAACCCGGCCGAAAGGAATGTGGCCATCTTTGTTCCTTGTTGTTAACCAAGTCAAACAAGGCCAAGGACGGACAACAACAGCAGAAATACTTGCCGAAAGGGGGTACCCGAAATCCTAGCCATTTGGGGGTATCCAACAAGGTCTTTTAGTCCTAGAAAAAGCAGGACTAATAAGACTGAACTTAGGTCGAAATTGGAGCCCAAGGCCTCCCATGGGGGCACCCAAAATAAAACACATAATATCCACGCGTTACTTCTAAGAAATCATGAATTGACCAAACTACGATCCAAAAACAACAGAATCAATGGAATTAAAAAGAGCTTTGGTATGGGGACATCACCATTGTGTAAAAAATCACCAATGCCCACTCAAGACATACTGCAGCCTAGTTATAACTTCGTTGCGAGAACAATTCGAATGATAAGATTTGCGCGAACAACAAACTAAAAGTACAACCCATAAAAATGAAAGTTATAATACTGCGATAGCCCCTAAACAATACAAATGTAAGCTTGCAAGTATAAAACGTTAAGCGAGGGCCGGCACTAGCACAAACGACCGGTTTGAGTACGTGTTAAGAAATAAAATAAACTGAAATCAGACCACAAAGGTCATAAGTGCTATTTTTTATACAGGGCAAGGTGGACCAATTGTTCAGGCTTTTGCTGATCCAGCCACACGAAAGAGTCGTCAAAGGAGAAAGACGTATGATATTCAGTCATTACCCAATCAGTTTCTTTTGCATTTCAGGGTGGACACATCCTTGGTATTCCAAATCTCATCATCATCATCCAGATCGGACGCATTTGGTAAAAGTGGGTCACCCGGTGAGGGTATGGTGGAAGGATTAATACTGGTAGAGACCAAAACGGAGTCGATGGCAGTAGGCTGGGCAACAACACCACCAACTGCTAAAAAAGAGGTCGAAAGCACACCTGATGCAAAAGGGGAACAAACACTGAACTCAGCAATCTCAGGTGAAGAAATAAGGAAATCCAGATCCGGGCCAGACTGATAGATGTCAATTTTACCTGAAGCCGCTGGATATGCAAAGTCAGCTCCACGATCTTCCACATTTGAAGAAGTGTAACCGTGATTCACGAACTGTTCCACAACGTCTTCTTGGTCTGGGCACCCAACAACGGATTGAGCTCTAGCAACATAGAAGGTAGGATAATCCGCTGGGAGAGGAAAGGGGCTCGAAGTGTTAACCCCAATAGATTCAGATGGGGCACAAGGAATCATAGCGTCTGAGCGTTCCTTCATAAGTGATTGAGCTCACTCGTTCACCAATATTCTCTTACCTTTAGCTAAAGCTTCACGATCTTTCTCATCTAAGAGCTGCCCTTGAAGTAATTCGTCATCAATGTCGTCAGAATGCGAAAAAATTCGCTCCCAAACAAGCGCCAGAGTTCGTGGGAAATCCTTGTCCAAATAACTCAAGCTTCCACGGCTCATGACACTGCAAACATAGAAGTGAAACAAAGTATTGTCAATTCCGTTTCTAGCTTCATCAAGATCCTTTTGCAACTTGATCTTATCCTTTTCAAGGGTTCTAAGGATTTCATTCTGGGAAGCAAGTTGGCCTTTGAGAGGCATGTTCTCCTGTTCTAAAGAAATTGAAGCCTGTTTTTCTAAGACCGTGCGACGCTCAGCAAGCTAACGAGCAGACAGGGTATCTAGAAGCTGCGCTCGTACCCTTTCCAACTCCTCCTTGAGGTCAGCATTCCTGGCTTCCAATTTTTCCACCTTAGCACGACCACTTCTTAAAGAAGCCATCTCAGATTCTTGAGATTCAATCAGATGAATCAAGCCAGCTTTGTCATTCTCCAAGATTTCAATATGATCGAGGTGTCGAGCATTTAATTCCTAGAATTCGTAACCAAATTTGACCCAATGCTCCAACTGCTTATTGACATCTTTCATAACCAGATTCAACTGTGCCTCGAACCGATTCATAACAACACCAAGTCGATCCCTCACACCGCACTTTATGACATCCAAGTTTTCTGCCGTAATTCGCCCATCGTGAGGATGTAAATCCAGCCCGAAGGGCACTCCCCTCAAGTCCCAACCACTGAAACGCTCCTTCAGTGTCGAATTCCCCAGAGAAACTTTATAAGGTGGGCTATCACGTATTATCCGAATTTGAGCAGGAGTCGGAACAATTGACCTTACAGAAGATTTAGTCGATGTAAGCATCTTGGCCTGGTCGAGCACCTCACGCCTTAAGAATTCAACCATTGACGATTTGGGGGTATGTCGGTTCTGAGAGCTTGAGGGTAATTGGGGGCGCTTTGAATAACAGGAAAGAGAAGATTTTAGGAGGCTTCGTGGATCAGTAAGATCAGCCTGTCGAGAGAAACTGTCTGATAGCGAGCAGCCTGTGTTTGCACTTGGGAAATGAAACATGAAGCTCAACAAGCATTCAAAAATTATAAAATTAACGGGAGATTGTGCCACAATTAAAAATCAAAACCAGTTCCGAGGGATGCCACGAAAACAGTGGCTTTTCTCGGGGCGTAGGGCAGGTCCTCGCATTCCTCCCACATCAGGTGCAACAAGGACAGGCATCACCACATCACCCTGGTTCAAATATTCGGTAGAGTCCAAATCCCCCGGATCTCCAAATGTCGCTAAGGAACCCTCCGTCTGAACAGCAGGACGAGCAAAATTTCCAGCGATCGTTTCAGGAGCCATATCAATCCCCAAACCATATGCGTTCTCGTCAACTTCCTTATCACCTCTTTCGATAATCAACAACGAAGGACGGTCGCTCACATCAAGGGATAAGTGTTTCACTTTAAGAAGTTTACTGGCAGGACACTGGGGGTGAACAAGAGCTTTTCCAAGAGATCGTGTAGGGTGAATTAACTGATACTTACGGAGATTTTCCTCTGAAAGCAACACCTCTCCGCTCATTTCCCTTTTATCGACAGAAATTAAAGAATTAAGAAGACCTTGGTCCAAAGTAAGTCCCGCAATAGGAGGGATCACTACAAAAGTCAGGAAAAGCCGGATGAGGAAGAGAAAAGGGACAAGAGTTCTAGGAACAAAGATGTAGTTACCTCCTTCGGTCCCTTGACCGTAGAATCTAGCAGGACATCGAACAAAGAAATATTGATCCGGAAGCCCCCTAGCTCCTTCCATCAGGCCAGTGATAATTCTGTCATGCATACTTTCCAAAAAAAAGAAAGAAGAACCATTTACCTCCTTCTTAAAAGAATATAAAGAGCAAATATCCGCGAAAGTTGGTTCCCGCTGTCGAACCTTCATGAAAAGTATGTACAGTCCAAGCAAGATTTTATACCCACTAGGATGAAGCTGATACGGGGCAATAGCCAGCCGCTGCAAAATGAACTCTAGATAAGGATTGAAGGGGGGAATCGCTCCGCTGGACAGCATGTGGTAATTGACTGCCACATACCCGGAGGGTGGACAGTCTGCCAATTCTTCCTTCCTGGGATATCTGGTTTCTTCTGGCGAAAGCCCAAAGCATTTGCACGTTTGTAAAAACTAATCAAAAGGAAGCATCGATTTACAACAACCGGCTGCCACCCTATCAAAAGGGCAAGGCTGGGGATACGTTTCATTAACAGAAAAACCAGGACCAGTAGCCGAGGCAACCTCCATTGACCGATCCAAATCCTCTTGTTTCCCAGACATAATGGGTTAGCTGGGGGAGAGATGAGCAGGCAGTTAGTCGCATGTCAACATAGATAAGTATGCTAAAAAAAGGAACTACAAATTGAATTATTAAGAATTAAAGGAAAAGTAGGAGTGTCGCCATGACATAAGTACTTCATTGAAAAGCCGGTTAAAGCATGGCGAATTGGGGAGTATCGTTTGCTAGTCATTTCAATAAACGACTTGCCAGCATAAAAAGGGCTAAGGCTTATCACTAGAGGATCCTATCTGAAGTCCGAATGCAAACATAGTCAAATCGATGTTTCTCAAATATCGCAACTATCTATCCCAACAGCTCGGCGTTGCCAATGGAGAACCCTCCTTTATGAAGCTAGAGGAATTAACCCAGGATCATAAATAAAGAGGGGAAAAATCACTTACAAGCGAAATTCAACTCGAAGAGAGGAGTGTTGTAGCCGGAAATAAAGTTGAAGAAAACCATTGACCAGAGGGGGACGAGCAAGACGATCGACCAAGTAAGGAAAATCGAAGTCTCAAGAAACAACAGCGAGGTATTCTACAATGAAGCCACCATTAAAATGAGTTTATTAAGGAAGTATTAAGGCGGGAAAATGAAGAGACAATGCTAAAGGAGACTAGAAGCCACTTTTTATGGTATGACAGCTCAATTAGGGCCGAGTGATCCGGTATGACGCACCCGGGAAATATCCCGCCAAATGCCCAAAAACCAGCAGCTGTCAAAATATCCAAATTTTGAAATATGAGAATGCAGAACGATGAACCTGATTCATCCAGTACATTCTCTCCACGTCACCTCAACACTAGATTACACAAAAAGTGTCTCATTGTGACGGCCCGCCCCGCACCAGCCGATATTTCCAATGAAAGTGCGTTGTGCCAATGCCCGACCAGCTTGGGACGGTCACCAAAGAAAGGAAAAGAAAGGAATTTGAGCTAACAAAGAACCTGTAGAATGTCTCACAGCGCATGGAATAAAATATAATAATAATATAATTTGACGTAAAACAGGCGAGACAGTGCATAAGCTGAAAAACTAAACATCATAGCACCGAAAAATCCAGATACAGCTTATGTTCCACATCATTATTATTACAACTTTTGAAAACTGTCTCTAAAGAAAAATAAAGAAAGGTACACTACTAATGCCTAAAGTAGTGACCAGCAGCGACACAAGGAGAATATATAGAGAATAGTACGTGTAAGCCTCCTACTCATCTCCGGACAGCTACTCGTGCACAACCAGCTAACCTGTCTCTAGTCTGCCCGTTTAAGAGCACCCAGAGTAATAAGAAGAGACATAAAACTCTGGGTCAGACAAAAGTCTGGTATGAGCGATAAGCAGTAAAACGGAATAATAATAGGTATACTAAACCATACCTGAACCTGGACCTGCAACCAAAGAGTTAGCACAACATACCGCTCAATACTCTAAGGTGCCACTAAACATAAGTTGTAAAAATACAGGGGTGGGGTGGTGCATGACATAGTGATGGCAAACAATCAATCATAACAACCATCCTCACATCTCCCACTCAGTGCGTAAAGCATACGATACCCACCACTTTGATCACTAGATCCATCGAGGTAGTGACGGAGTCCGACTTGTATAGCTGTTGCTACCACCAAGCTTGTCCCATGGAGTCATGACTAAATCATTACAAATGACCCTACCTCATTGGTCCATAGCCAATAGTCCTACCTAGGCCACTGCGTCCCTGAATCCGTCCACATACCCCGCACTCCATAGTGATCCAAAGTTATAGACATCGGTAACCACTTCCGCAGCAAAGCCCAACACATGAAGATAACTCGTTGGTTCCCAACTGGATCCTGAGTTCTACTTCTTATTTGGACTTCCTTTGCATCTCGGGTTTTGGGCGAATTGGAGTTGGTCTTCAGAAGAGTCGTCGCATAGTAGTAATAGAGGTTTAAACTCGGTTCAGTTCGGCCTCAACATCTGGTTCGGTTCGGTGTCCTTGATTAGGTCCAGTCCTCCTTTCCGTGCTCCAGCTTCCGTTAGACTTAGGTGTATTCATCCGGCTCAGTTCGGTGCCTGCATCTCCAGTCGGTTTGATTGCTCCAGCCTTGGCTCGGTTTGTGCTCACCATTCCGATCCAATCCCCACGCCCTCGCTTCCCATCTGAATCCAACTCTCCTTCATTAGCCCGATCCGATCCTAATCCAACTATAGTGGCCTTCCTTTTTGACATGCTTTATCTTGTGCCAAGACCCGGTTCGGTTCGGTGCTTTCTTGCTAGGTCCACCATCCGATCTGAACCCTTTCAACCGATCCGATACGAAAACCTGCACAATTTTCCTACGACTTTTCCACCGACTGTTTTACGCGATACGACGGCGTTTTCGGCCATTCTAACTCTTCTAATCAATCAAAAAGCATACCATACAGTCACAGCAACATGTATAATCAACCACAACCATCCAAACAACAATATGATATGTTAGAATGGATCAAACATACCCAAAAAGCATGATTTTCCCCTTAATCCCCTTAATCATGTTTAAGCATACGATTAACAAAACTTATCAAAATTAACCGAAATTTTTTATTACAGCCCTAAAATAATATTTTAGAATTTTACAAATTTTTCCAGACTTTTCTAAGCCATAATTTCGCTAATTATCACTAATCACCCCTAATTAGCCGTAATTAGTGTAAAAAGATGCTAATCACTCACCTAAGCCTCAAATAAACTTTAGATCTGAAATGATTCTCTGTTTGGCGCCGTTCCCAAGGCTATACAGCAGTTCTACCTCGATTATTGTGCTAATTTGCTTTGATTTGATGTAGATTCGGCTTAATTAGCGATTAGAAGGTGATTTGGGGTGTTTTAGCAAGTGGAGGCCATTGTTAGATTGAGAGGAATGTCTTAGGCAGCTGAAAAATGAAGTAAAATTCATTTTATAAACCCTAGCAGCCCTCTTATACTCTTAATTCCGAAATTCTCCAGTGGGCTTAGCTGTTAATCACCCGGTTAAGCCCAATTAAGCTGTTTTTCATCATCCAAAACTTGTTTCATCCATATCTCCCAAACGTTGAGTCCGTTTGGCTAATATGAACACCCTACGGAAAGGTAAACCATCATCCGGATCTAATAGAAGTGGTTTTAGATCAAAGCTCCTTTCCAATCAAAAGTTATGGCTGAAATAAGATCGGTTAGGGGCAAAACAGTCATTTAAAAATCGGCAAAAATCATGAACATGGAAAATGACCCCAATAGTCGTCTCCCAAAGTTACATGACCATACAACTTCGCATGTGAAAGAAATAAATATTCTATGATCCTTCGATGCAAAGAATGCGGGTCGTTACATTCTCCCCCCTTAGGAAATTTCATCCCCGAAATTCTTTAACCCAAAACATACAAAGGATCCCGCATGCCTACCAATCACTTACAACAATCAAACATGCAAACCAACAAAACAAACATATCCTAGCATGCAGAAAGACTAAATCGAAACTGAAATCTTACCAGACGAAGAGTTCTAGATACGTTTTCCTAATGCTCTCCTCTGTCTCACAAGTATAGTCATTCTCATTCTCGCCCCCACTGAACCTTGACTAGATTCACTGCTTTCCTTTGAAGTTGCTTTGTATCGTTCCCAACAATATGCATAGGTCTACGGCTCCCAACCGCCTCGGGTTCAACATCGATATCATCCAACTGATCTGGTGAAACAGTCACATCGGGGTTGTGTACGAATTTCCTTAACTGGGAAACATGAAATATGTTGTGAAATCCTGCCATCTTGTCTGGTAATTCAACTTTATATGCCAAATTCCCAATTTTCTCAAGAACTGGGAATGGACCAATGAATCTTGGTGCTAACTTGCCTCTCCTGCCAAATCGTATCATGCTCTTCAACGGAGAAATCTTGACAAACACCAAGTCGCCAATGGAGAACTTTAATTCTCTTCTCCTCTTATCATCATAATTCTTCTACCTATCTTGGGCAGCCTTCATTCGCTGTTGGATAACCTTAATCTTAGCTGAAGTTTCTCTTATCACATCTGGTCCAAGCACAAACTTCTCACCAGTTTCTAACCAACATGACGGTGAGTTGCACGGTCTCCCGTACAAAGCTTCAAATGGAGCCATACCAATACTGGATTAATAACTATTATTATATGCAAACTCTACTAGATGCAAATGGTCATCCTATGATCCACCAAAGTCACCCTCTCTGTCTGTTCGTCGGTTTGAGGATGATACGCGGTACTGAGATGTAATTCTGATCCTAACACCTATTGTAAGCTCTTCCAAAATCCACTAGTGAACAACGGATCTCGGTCACTCACAATGCCTTTGGGTATTCCATGAAATCTCACTACCCGCTTTACATATAGTTCAGCTAACTTAGCTGCCGTTCTATTCGACTTGACGGGTATAAATCTTGCACTTTTGGTTAATCGGTCCACAATCACCCAAATGCTGTCATGGCCCGATCTAGTCCTTGGTAACCCATCAATGAAATCCATTGAGACTTGTTCCCATTTCCATTCTGGAATCTCTAATGGTTGCAACAAACCACTAGGCTTCTTTTGATCAGCTTTAACTAGCTAGCAATTCATGCATTTGGATATAAACTTCCCAACGTCTCTTTTCATCCCTTCCCAGTAGTAGGTCTGCTTCATGTCTCGATACATCTTGTTACCGCCGGGATGTATAGTCAGTTTTGAGTAATGACATTCTCTAAGCACTTCATCTCTCAATCCATTGACATTGGGCACAACAAGTCTTCCATTCTTTATAAGCCATCCATCTCGATCAAGCCCATATTTTTTCCTCTTATCATCGCTACCCATCTCTAACTTGGAGATGATTTCCAGTAGGTTAGAATCGTCCCTCTGAGTGGAACCAATCCGCTCAATCAAAGTTGGTTTGATCGTCAAACTTGCTAACATTTCTGGATCCAATTCTCACTTTGGTCTGAAATCATACCCAGCGATGTACTCCAGTTGCTTCCATTCTAGAAACATAGCCCCTAAACTGGCATGTCTTTTACTCAATGCATCAGCCAACGCATTGCCCTTTTCTGGTGTGTATGCGATGTCGAAATCATAGGAAGCCAAAAATTCTAACCATCTTTGTTGTCGGAGATTTAGATCCTTTTGAGAGAAGAGATATTTTAACGATTTATGATCCGTAAACAACTCGAATCTTTCTCCCAAGAGATAATGCCTCCACATCTTCAATATGAACACGATCGCTGCCAATCCTAAATCATGGGTAGGATATCTTTTCTCATGCGGTTTCAGTTGGCGACTTGCATAAGCTACAACCCTACCTCCTTGAATCAATACAGCACCTAGTCCGGTACCACATGCATCCGTATATACTGTCATCTCTTCATTCCCCTTAGGAATGACTAATACTGGTGCACATGTCAACTTTTCCTTTAGACTCTTAAATGCATCCTCGCACTTTTCGTCCCAGACGAAGGCTTGATTCTTCTTGGTCAACTGAGTCAACGGTGCTGCTATCTTGGAGAAGTCTTGGATAAACTTACGATAATATCCAGCTAATCCAAAGAAACTTCTTATGTCCGTTGAATTCTTGGGCGTAGACCAATCTTGTACCGTGGCCACCTTCGTAGGGTCCACGACAATACCATTCTCTGAAACGACATGGCCTAAGAATCTCACTTCTCTCCTCTAGAAGTGACACTTAGAAAACTTTGCTTTCAATTGGTGTTTTCTCAATACCTCCATCACTATCCTCAAGTGCTCCTTGTGTTCTTCCTCTGTCCTCGAATAAACAAGTATATCATCCACGAACACAAGAACAAACTTATTCAACTGATCTCTGAATACCCTATTCATAAGATCCACAAAATATGTTGGTGCATTGGTCAACCCAAATGGCATGACCAACCACTCATAGAATCCAGACGGCGTCCAAAGGTCGTTTTAGCTATACTCTCAGCTTCCACTCTAAGCTGATGAAAACCTATCGCGAGATCCAACTAGGAGAACACTCTCGCGCCATTCAACTGATCAAATAATTCATCTATCCGCGGTAGAGGATACATATTCTTCCTTGCCACCTTATTCAACTCGCGGTAGTCCACACACAATCAAAGGGAACCATCTGCCTTGGTAGCAAACACAACTGGTGCTCCCTAATCAGAAACACTTCTTCTGATAATTCCCTTCTTCAAAAGATCGCTCACTTGCACCCCGAGCTCTCGCTGCTCCCTTGGTTCCATACGACGAAGTGGCATCACTATAGGTCTGGCATCTTTCACTAAATCAATACGGAACTCAATCTTTCGGTGTGGTGGAAGTACGGTCACTTCCTCGAAGACGTCCGGATACTAGCCAGCCACAAGCACATCTGACAACTCATCATGCGGGATGTCGAGGGAATTTAGAAAACTAGCCATTACCCCATCATTAGGTAGACCACTAAACACTACCCTCCGCCCATCATCTGCTCTAACTGTCACCAAAAAGCCCTCACAGTCTACAACCACCTAGTATCTTTAGAGCCAATCGACTCCCAAAATAATGCCAAACCCAGTAAAGCCCAAAACAAAACAATCACAAACAAACATGCGTTCATGACTCGATAAGACCACATTACAATAAATCATGCTAAGGCTAGTCGAACCAACAATCGAGTTCGTCATTACTAAAGGTCTATCCACAATCTCGGGCTCCAATCCCAACCTATCTACCAGATCACTAGATATAAAGGAACGAGAAGCTCTGGTATCAAACAATACTCGAACAGGAACATCATAAACAGAAAGCATACCTTGAATAACGACATTCTTTCCTTTCTCTTCCACAGTCGGGGCATTCGATGAAGAAGGAACAACATTAAGAGCATATTCTTTCACAATCTGCTTTTCTTTAGGGGGTTGCAGACATTTATCCTTGTGATGCCCCACTTGGCCACAGTTGAAGCACTTCCCATCCGCGGGCTTGGCCCGACATTCTTTATCATAGTGATCCTTCTTACCACAGCTGAAGCACTCAACATCTTTCTTACTCTTTTTCGAGCCATCCTTAGCTTGATTTTGCTTCCTCTTATTCTGAGAATTATTCTTGCCTCCACCGCCTGCTTGCGGCTTCGGCCACTCTGTAGATGCAACAACGACTTCAGTCTTTGGTTTAGGATAAAAGCTCTCTGATCTCAAAGCTTTCCCCACAATCGATTCAAACATCTCATCGATGTGGTTAATAAGCCTTTCCCCCAAGTACTGATCCAAACCTGTTACGAACTTCTCATTCTTCTTCTCGGGAGTGTCAATGAGGGATAATCCATACTTCGATAAAGTATCTGTGACGGCCCGCCCCGCACCAGCCGGCATTTCCTCCGAAAGTGCGCTGTACACATGCCCGACTAGCATGGAACGGTCGCCAAAGAAAGGAAAGAAGAGAATGAACTAATCAGAAATCCTGTATAATGTCTCACAGGGCATGGAACAAAATATAATAATAAAGTACTTGACATAAAACAGGTGAGACAGTGCATAAGCTGATAACTAAAACCAACATCAACATCATCATTAGAGTAGCGGAAATCCAAATACAGCTTGTTACAACTTTCCAAATTACTGTCTCTAAACAAAAGAAAGAAAGGTACACCACTAATGCCCAAAGTAGTGACCGCAGCAACACAAGGAGAATGTCTATATATATATATCATACGTGGAAGCCTCCTGCTCGTCTCCGGCACAGCTACTCGTGCATACCACCTAACCTGTCTCTAGTTTGCTCGAGAGAGCACCCAGAGTAATAAGAAGAGATATAAAACTCTGGGTCAGACAAAAAGTCTGGTATGAGCGATAAGCAGCTAAACAGAACAATAACAGGTATACTAAACCATACCTGAACCTGGACCTGCAACAAGAGAGTTATCACTACATACTGTACAATACTCTAAGGTGCCACTAACACATGGTATAAAGAATACGGGGGTGGGGGGGGTGTGTATGTCATAATGAAGGCAAACAATCAAACATAGCAACCATTCTCACATCTCTCACTCAGTACGTAAAGCGTACGATGTCCACCACTGTCAATCACTATACCCATCGAAGTAGTGATGGAGTTCGACCTGTACTGCTACTCCTACTACCAAGCTTATCCCATGGAGTCATGACCAAATCTTTACAAATGACCCCACTTCATTGGTCTATAGCTCTTTAGTCGTACCTAGACCATTGGGGCCCTGAATCCATTCACGTACCCCCTACACATAGTGATCTAAAGTTATAGACATCGACAACCCCTTAGCACATGTCCCGTAGCAAAGCCCAACTCAAGAAGTTCCCTCCTTGGTTCCCATCTGGATCCTGAGGTACAACTCCTCATTTTGACTTCCTTTGCATCTCGGGTTTAGGTCTACTTGGCGTTCGATCCTCCGGTTCGGTTCGGTTCGGTTCGGTTCGGTTCGCCCCCTCCTGCTTGGTTCGGTTCGAATGCTCCTTTCTAGTTCAGTTCGGGTGCTCGGATGCTCTTATTTGGTTCAAGTTGAATGCCCATATCCGGTTCGGATCGGATGCCCCTATCCGGTTCGGATCAGATGCCCCTATCCGGTTGCTCCTATACGAATGCTCCTATCCGTATGCTCCTATCTGAATGCTCCTATCCGAATTCTCCTATCCGGATGCTCCTATCAGAATGCTCCTATCCGGGTGCTCCTATCGGAATGCTCCTATCCGAATGCTCCTATCCAGTTTGCTGCAAGTTTTTCCAGCAAGCTATTTTCGCCAAACTACGGCGTTTTCAACCATTCTAACTTTTCTATGCAATCACAAAACATACCATACAGTCATAGCAACATGTATAATCATCCACAAACACTAAAACAACAATATGACATGTTTATATGGATCAAACATACCCAAAAACCCATGTGTTTCCCTTAAGCATGTTTAGGCAAGACTAATCATAGAATTAACAAAACTTAACCAAATCAGCGCAAATTTCTAACAGAGGTATAAAACAATATTTTTGAATTTATAAATATTTTTCCAGAATTTATTAATGTATAAATTCACTAATCAACACTAATTACCCCTAATTAACCGTAATTCGTGAGAAACTTTGCAAATCGCTCACCTTGGCCATAAATAAAATACCAAATCTGAAATAAATCTCCGTTTGGCACGAATACTGATGTCCAACAGCAGCTCTAACCTTTCTTTGGTGCTATTCCTCCTTAATTTGATGTAGTTTAAGCCAAAACTTGATTAAGAAGTGATTAGAGGTGTATTTAGATGTTGGAGGCCATTGTTAGGTTGAAGAGAGGGTTTGTGGCGGCTGGAAAACTGAAATGAAATGAAAACCTAACTCATTTCAGCCTCCCCATAACCCTAATCCTGAAATGGTTTACGGGCCTATTTACTAATCACCTAATTTGGCCCGGTTAAGTAGTTTTTCACCTTCTGAAACTTGTTTCAGCCATATCTCCCAAACGGTGAGTCCGTTTGGCTATTGTGACCACTCTACGGAATTGTAAACCATCATCTGGATCCAATGGAAGTGGTTACAGGTCAAAAATCCTTTCTAATCAAAAGTTATGGCCAAAACAAGATCAGTTAGGGGCAAAATAGTCATTTAAAAATCTGCAAAAATCATGAACATGGGAAATGACCCCAGTAGTCGTCTCCCAAAGTTACATGACCATACGACTTCGTATGTGAAAGAAATAAATATTCTACGATCCTGTGATGCGTAGAATGCGGGTCGTTACACTCTTCCCCCTCCCCCCCCCCCCTTAAGAAATTTCGTCCCCGAAATTCCTTAACCCATAACATACAAAGGATCCCGCATGCCTACCAGCCACAAACAACAATTAAACATGCAAAACAAACAAAACAAGCCTATCCTAGCATGCAGAAAAACTAAACCGAAACTGATATCTTACCAGGCAAAGAGTTCTGGATACGTCTTCCTAATGCTCTCCTCTGTCTCCCAAGTACAATCATTTTCATTCTCGCCCCACTTAACTTTGACTTATTTCACCGCCTTCCTTCGAAGTTGCTTCGTATCGTTCCCAACAATACGCGTAGGCTTGCGGTTCCCAACCGCATCGGGTTCAACCTCGATATCATCCAACTGATCAGGGTAAATAGTCACATCTGGGTCGTGTACGAACTTCCTTAACTGGGAAACATGAAACACGTTGTGAACTCCTGCCATCTTCTCTGGTAATTCAACTTTGTATGCCAAATTCCCAATTTGCTCAAGAACTGGGAATGGACCAACAAATCTTGGTGCTAACTTGCCTCTCCTGCCAAATCGTATCACGCTCTTCAACGGATAAATCTTGATAAACACCAAGTCGCCAATGGAGAACTTTAATTCTCTTCTCCTTTTATCAGCATAACTCTTCTGCCTATCTTGGGCAGCCTTCATTCGTTGTTGGATAACCTTAATCTTGTCTGAAGTTTCTCTTATCACATCGGGTCCAAGCACAAACTTCTTACCAGTTTCTACCCAACATGACGGTGAGTTGCACGGTCTTCCGTACAAAGCTTCAAACGGAGCCATACCGATACTGGATTGATAACTATTATTATATGCAAACTCTACTAGATGCAAATGGTCATCCCATGATCCACCAAAATCCAATATGCAAGCTCTCAAGAGATCTTCTAAAATACGATTCACCCTCTCTGTTTGACCATCGGTTTGAGGATGATACGCTGTACTAAGATGTAATTCTGATCCTAACGCCTCTTGTAAGCTTTTCCAAAATCCACTAGTGAACAACGGATCTCGGTCACTTACAATGCCTTTGGGTATTCCATGAAATCTCACTACCCACTTTACATATAGTTCGGCTAACTTAGCTGCCGTCTTGTTTGACTTGACGGGTATAAATCTTGCACTCTTAGTCAATCGGTCCACAATCACCTAAATGCTATCATGGCCCAATCTAGTCCTTGGTAACCCATCAATGAAATCCATTGACACTTGTTCCCATTTCCATTCTAGAATTTCTAATGGTTGTAGCAAACCACTAGGCTTATTTTGCTCAGCTTTAACTAGCTGGCAGTTCATGCATTTGGATATAAACTTCCCAATGTCTCTTTTCATCCCTTCCCAGTAGTAGTTCTGCTTCATGTCTCGGTACATCTTGTTACCACCGGGGTGTATAGTTAGTTTTGAGTGATGACATTCTCTAAGCACTTCATCTCTCAATCCATTGACATTGGGTACAACTAGTCTTCCATTCTTTCTAAGCTATCCATCTCAATCAAGCCCATACTTGTTCCTATCTCCGTCGATTCCCATCTTTAATTTTGAGATGATTTCCAATAGGTTAGGATCGTTCCTATGACTGGAACCAATCCTCCCAATCAAAGTGGGTCTGATCGTCAAACTTGCTAACATTTCTAGATCCAATTCGCACTTTGGTCTGAAATCATACCCAACGACGTACTCCAGTTGCTTCCATTCTAGAAACATAGCCCCTAAATTGGCATGTCTTCTACTCAATGCATCAGCCACCGCATTGCCCTTTCCTGGTGTATATGCGATGTCGAAATCATAGGAAGCCAAGAATTCTTACCATCTTTGCTGCCGAAGATTTAGATCTTTCTGAGAGAAGAGATACTTTAACGATTTATGATCGGTAAACAACTCGAATCTTTCTCCCAAGAGATAATGTCTCCACATCTTCAATGCAAACACGATCGCTGCCAATTCCAAATCATAGGTAGGGTATCTTTTCTCATGGGGTTTCAGTTGCCGACTTGCATAAGCTACAACCCTACCTCCTTTCATCAATACAACACCTAGCCCTGTACCACATGCATCCGTATATACTATCATCTCTTCATTCCCCTTAGGAATGACTAACACTGGTGCACATGTCAACTTTTCCTTTAGGCTCTTGAATGCATTCTCGCACTTTTCGTCCCAGACGAAGGCTTGATTCTTCTTGGTCAACTGAGTCAACGGTGCTGCTACCTTGGAGAAGTCTTGGATAAAATTACGATAATATCCAGCTAATCCCAAGAAACTTCTTATGTCCGTTGCATTCTTGGGCGTAGACCAATCTTGAACTGTAGCCACCTTCGCGGGATCCATGGCAATACCATTCTCTGAAACAACATGGACCAAGAATCTCACTTCCCTCCTCCAGAAGTGACACTTAGAAAACTTTGCTTTCAATTGGTGTTTTCTCAACACCTCCATCACTATTCTTAAATGTTCCTTGTGTTCTTCCTTTGTCATCGAATAGACCAAAATATCATCTACGAACACAAGGACAAACTTATTCAACTGATCTCTGAATACCCTATTCATAAGATCCACAAAATATGCTGGGGCATTGGTCAGCCCGAATGGCATGACCAACCACTCATAACGGCGTCCGAAATGCCGTTTTAGCTATACTCTCAGCTTCCACTCTAAGCTGATGAAAACCTGTCACAAGATCCAACTGAGAGAATACTCTCGCGCCACTCAACTGATCAAAGAAATCATCTATCCGCGGTAGAGGATACTTGTTCTTCCTCGTCACTTTATTCAACTCGCGGTAGTCTACACACAAACGAAGGGAACCATCCGCCTTAGTAGCAAACACAACTGGTGCCCCCCATTCAGAAACACTCCTTCTGATTAATCCCTTCTTCAAAAGATTGCTGACTTGCACCCCGAGCTCACACTGCTCTCTTGGTGCCATACGACGAAGTGGCACCACTATAGGTCTGGCATCTTTCACTAAATCAATACGGAACTCAATCTCTCAGTGTGGTGGAAGCCTGGTCACTTCTTCGAAGACGTCCGAATACTGGCCAACCACGGGCAAACCTGACAACTCACCATGCGTGATGTCAAGGGAATTTAGAAATTTAGCCATTACCCCATCACTAGGTAGACCACCAAACACTACCCTATGCCCATCATCCGCTCTAGCTGTCACCAAAAAGCCCTCACAGTCTACCACCACCCCGTATCTTTGGAGCCAATCGACTCCCAAAATAATGCCAAACCCAGTAAAGCCCAAAACAAAGCAATCACAAACAAACATGCATCCATGACTCGATAAGACCACATTACGACAAATCATGCTATGGTTAGTTGAACCTCCAATCGGGTTCGTCACTACTAAAGGTCTATCGACAATCTCGGGCTCCAATCCCAACCTATCTACTAGGTCACTAGATATGAAAGAACTGGAAGCTCCAGTATCAAACAAAACTCTAACATGAACATCATAAACAGAAAGCATACCTTGAATAACGACATTCTTTCCCTTCTCCGCTGCAGTTGGGGCATTCGACGAAGAAGGAACAACATTAAGGTCATATGCTTCACCTTCTGCTTTTCTTTAGGGGGTTGCGAACACTTGTCCTTGTGATGTCCCACTTGGCCAAAGTTGAAGCACTTCCTATATGCTGGCTTGGCCCGACAATTACTAGCATAATGGTCCTTCTTACCACAGCTGAAGCACTCAACGTCTTGCTTATTCTTTTTCTTCTGACCACCCTTGGTCTGATTCTGCTTTCTCTTATTATGAGAACCATTCTTGCCACCACTACTTGCTTGCGGCTTTGGCTCCTCTGCAGATGCAACCTCAGTCTTCGACTTAGGGTAAATACTATCTGACCTCAATGCTTTTCCCATAATCGATTCAAACTCTCATCGATGTGGTTAATAAGCCTTTCCCCCAAGTACTGATCCAAGCCAGTTATGAACATCTCGTTCTTCTTCTTGGGAGTGTCAATGACGGATAGTCCATGCTTCGATAAATTATCGAATTCTGCAATATACTCCGAGACAACTCTACCATTCTGCTTGAGCTCCAAGAATTTCTTAAACAATACTGACTTCTGAGTAGCTGGAATGAACTTATCGCTAAAGTGGACCTTAAACCGATCCCAAGTAATCTGATCTTCGGGAGTAGCTTCCTTTATAGCATTCCACCAATTCATTGCCCGTCCTGGCAGCTGACGGTATGCTAGCCTTCTCTTCATCGCATCCTCGATACCTAATTCTTCGAAGATACGCTCGCGACTATCCAACCAATCCTGAACATCCGTAGCTGACTCTATTCCATGGAACGGCTTCCCACCAAGACTAGTATAATCCTTATTCAGCTTGGCGAAATCGGCCCTAGGTGCCTACCATTACCAGCATTGGGAGCCGCCCTCTGAACATCTCTAAGCATCTCTCTCATGAGGTCAGTAAACATCGTCCTCATGTCAGCAGCATTCCCATTATTGGCTCCTCTACCCGCACCTCTTGCGTATCGGCTCATTGTTCAATCTGTAAAGAGAAAACGATTAACCATCCTCTTTGTGGTGTTAGTGCAGTGCGACTTCATCCTTAGCTATACTAATAGTATATATAGTTTTGAAAACCAAGATAATCACAAATACGCGCTCTCATATACGTATTATCTCTCCCTGGTGTCTTTCCCTAGGTTAACTACGCAACCTAGAGCTCTGATACCAAGTGTGACGGCCCGCCCCGCACCAGCTGGCATTTCCTCCGAAAGTGCGTTGTACACATGCCCAACTAGCACGGAACGGTCGCCAAAGAAAGGAAAGAAGAGAATGAACTAATCGGAAACCCTGTAGAATGTCTCACATCGCATGGAACAAAATATAATAATAAAGTACTTGACATAAAACAGGTGAGAAAGTGCATAAGCTGATAGCTAAAACCAACATCAACATCATCATCAAAGTAGCGGAAATCCAAATACAGCTTATTACAACTTTCCAAATTACTGTCTCTAAACAAAAGAAAGAAAGGTACACCACTAATGCCCAAAGTAGTGACCGCAGCAACACAGGGAGAAAGTCTCTCTCTCTCTCTCTATATATATATTATATGTGGAAGCCTACTGCTCGTCTCCGGTACAGCTACTCATGCATACCACCTAACATGTCTCTAGTCTGCTCAAGAGAGCACCCATAGTAATAAGAAGAGACATAAAACTCTAGGTCAAACAAAAAGTCTGGTATGAGCGATAAGCAGCTAAACAGAACAATAACAGGTATACTAAACCATACTTGAACCTGGACCTGCAACCAAAGAATTAGCACTACATACTGTACAATACTCTAAGGTGCCACTAACAAATGGTATAAAGAATACGGGGGTGGGGGTGTGTATGTCATAATGAAGGCAAACAATCAAACATAGTAACCATACGGGGGTGAGGGTGTCTCGGGTTTAGGTCTACTTGGTGTTCGATCCTCCGGTTCGGTTCGCCCCCTCCTGCTTGGTTTGATTCGTATGCTCCTTTCTAGTTCAGTTCGAGTGCTCGGATGCTCTTATTTGGTTCGGGTCGGATGCCCATATCCGGTTCGGATCGGATGCCCCTATCCGCTTGTTCCTATCCGAATGCTCCTATCCGGATGCTCCTATCTGAATGCTCCTATCTGAATGCTCCTATCTGAATGCTCCTACCCGAATGCTCCTATCCGAATGCTCCTACCCGAATGCTCCTACCCGAATGCTCCTATCCGGATGCTCCTATCCGAATGCTCTTATCCGGTTTGCTGCAAGTTTTTCCAGCAAGCTATTTTCGCCAAACGACGGCATTTTCAACCATTCTAACTTTTCTATGCAATCACAAAACATACCATACAGTCATACCAACATGTATAATCATCCATAAACACTAAAACAACAATATGACATGTTTATATGGATCAAACATACCCAAAAACCCATATTTTCCCTTAAGCATGTTTATGCAAGACTAATAATAGAATTAACAAAACTTAACCAAATCAACCCAAATTTCTAACAGAGGTATAAAACAATATTTTTGAATTTATAAGTATTTTTCCAGAATTTATTAATGTACAAATTCGCTAATCAACACTAATTACCCCAAATTAACCGTAATTAGTGAGAAACTTTGCAAATCGCTCACCTTGGCCACAAATAAAATACCAAATCTGAAATAAATCTCTGTTTGGCACGAATACTGATGTTTAACAGCAGCTCTAACCTTGTTTTGGTGCTATTCCTCCTTAATTTGATGTAGTTTAAGCCAAAACTTGATTAAAAAGTGATTAGAGGTGTATTTAGATGTTGGAGGCCATTGTTAGGTTGAAGAGAGGGTTTGTGGCGGCTGGAAAACTAAAATGAAATGAAAACCTAACTCATTTCAGCCACCCCATAACCCTAATCCCGATATGGGTTATGGGCCCATTTACTAATCACCTCATTTGGCCCAGTAAAGTAGTTTTTCACCTTCTGAAACTTGTTTCAGCCATATCTCCCAAACGGTAAGTCCGTTTGGCTAATGTGACCACTCTACGGAATTGTAAACCATCATCTGGATCCAATTGAAGTGGTTTCAGGTCAAAACTCCTTTCAAATCAAAAGTTATGGCCAAAACAAGATCAGTTAGGGGCAAATAGTCATTTAAAAATCGGCAAAAATCATGAACATGGGAAATGACCCCAATAGTCGTCTCCCAAAGTTACATGACCATACGACTTCGTATGTGAAAGAAATAAACATTCTACGATCCTGTGATGCGTAGAATGCAGGTCGTTACAGTATTGAATTCTGCAATGTACTCCGAGACTACCCTACCATTCTGCTTGAGCTCCAGGAATTTCCTAAACAACTCTGACTTCTGGGCAGCTGGGATAAATTTTTTACTGATCAGGCCTTAAACTGATCCCATGTAACTTGATCCTCTGGAGTAGCTGCCTTAATAGCGTTCCACCAATTCATTGCCCGTCCTTGCAGCTGACGGGACCCTAGCTTTCTTTTCATTGCATCCTCGATACCTAAGTCTTCGAAGATACGCACACAGCTATCCAACCAATCCTTAACATCTGTAGCCGATTCCGTTCCGTGGAATGGCTTTCCACCAAGACTAGTGTAATCCTTGCATAGCTTGGCGAAATCGGCCCTAGGGACCTGCACCTCTGCACCACCACCATTAGCAGCTTTGGGAACTGCCCTTTGGACATCTATAAGTATCTCCCTCATGAAGTCAGTGAACATTGTTCTCATATCGGGAGCGTTACCATTATTAGCTCCTCTACCAGTACCCCTCGTATATCGGCTCATAGTTCAATCTGTAAAGAGAAACGATTAACCATCTTCTTTGTGGTGCCAGTGCAGTGTGACTTCATCCTTACATATACTAATAGTATGTGTGTGTATATATATAGCTTTTGAAAACCAAAATATAACAAATACACGCTTTCATATACGTACTAACTCTCCTTGGTGACTTCCCTAGGTTAACTACGCAACCTAGAGCTCTGATACCAAGTGTGACGGCCCGCCACGCACCAGCCGATATTTCCAATAAAAGTGCGTTGTGCCAATGCCCGACCAGTACGGGTCGGTCGCCAAAGAAAGGAAAAGAAAGGAATTTGAGCTAACAAAGAACTTATAGAATGTCTCACAGCGCATGGAATAATAACATACTTTGACATAAAACAGGCAAGACAGTGCATAAGCTGAAAATCTAAACATCATAGCAGCGGAAAATCAAGATACAGCTTATGTTCCACATCATTATTATTACAACTTTTGAAAACTGACTATAAAGCAAAATAAAGGAAAGCAACACTAATAATGCCCAAAGTAGTGACCAACAGCGACACAGGGAGAATATATAGGGAATTGTACGTGTAGCCTCCTGCTCGTCTCCGGGCAGCTACTCGTGCACAACCAGCTAACTTGTCTCTAGTCCGCCCGTTTAAGAGCACCCAGAGTAATAAAAAGAGACATAAAACTCTAGGTCAGAGAAAAGTCTGGTATGAACGATAAGCAGCAAAACGGAATAATAACAAGTATACTAAACCATACTTGAATCTGGACCTGCAACCAAAGAGTTAGCACAACATACCGCTCAATACTCTAAGGCGCCACTAAACATAAGGTGTAAAAATACGGGGATAGGGGTGTGCATGACATAGTGATGGTAAACAATCAATCATAGCAACCATCCTCACATCTCGCACTCAGTGCGTAAAGCATACGATATCCACCACTTTGATCACTAGATCCATCTAGGTAGTGACGGAGTCCGACTTGTATAACTATTGCTAGCACCAAGCTTGCCCCATGGAGTTACGACTAAATCCTTACAAATGACCCTACCTCATTGGTCCATAGCCAATAGTCCTACCTAGGCCACTGTAGCCCTGAATCCGTCCACATACCCCGCACTCCATATTGATCCAAAGTTATAGACATCGATAACCCCTTAGCACACGTCCCGCAGCAAAGCCCAACACATGAAGATAACTCGTTGGTTCCCAACTGGATCCTGAGTTCTACTTCCTATTTGGACTTCCTTTGCATCTCGGGTTTTGTTCGAATTGGAGTTGGTCTTCAGAAGACTCATCGCGTAGTAGTAATAGAGATTTAAACTCGGTTCGGTTCGACCTCAACATCTAGTTCGGTTCGGTGTCCTTGATTAGGTCCAGTCCTCTTTTCCATGCTCCAGCTTCCATTTGACTCAGGTGTATTCATCCGGTTCAGTTCGATGCCTACATCTCAAGTTGGTTCGGTTCGATTTCTCCAGCCTTGGCTCGGTTCGTGCTCACCATTTCCGATCCGATCCCCACGCCCTCGCTTCCCATCCGAATCCAACTCTCCTTCATTAGCCCGATCCGATCCCAATCCAACTATAGTGGCCTTCCTTTTTGCCATGCTTTATCTTGTGCCAAGTCCTGATTCGGTTTGGTGCTTTCTTGCCTGGTCCACCATCCGATCTGAGCCCTTTCAGCCGATCCGATACCAAACCCTGCACAATTTACCTGCGACTTTTCCAGCGACTGTTTTATGCCATATGACGGCGTTTTCGGTCATTCTAACTCTTCTAATCAATCACAAAGCATACCATACAGTCATAGCAACATGTATAATCAACCACAACCATCCAAACAACAATATTATATGTTAAAATTGATCAAACATACCCAAGAAGCATGATTTTCCCCTTAGTCCCCTTAATCATGTTTAAGCATACGATTAACAAAACTTATCAAAATTAATCCAAATTTTTTTATCAGAGCCCTAAAATAATATTTTAGAAGTTTACAAATTTTTCCAGATTTTTCTGAGCCATAATTTCGCTAATTATCACTAATCACCCTCCTAATTAGCCGTAATTAGTAGTGTAAAAAGATGCTAATCACTCACCTTAGCCTCAAATAAACTTTAGATCTGAAATGATTCTCTATTTGGCACCGTTTCCAAGGCTATACAGCAGGTCTACCTCGATTCTTGTGCTAATCCGCTTTGATTTGATGTAGATTTGGCTTAATTAGCTATTAGAAGGTGATTTGGGGTGTTTTAGCAAGTGGAGGTCATTGCTAGGTTGAGAGAATGTCTTAGGCGGCTGGAAAATGAACTAAAATTCATTTTCTAAACCCTGGTAGCCCTCTTATAATCTTAATCTCGAAATTCCCCATTGGGCTTAGCTGTTAATCACCCGGTTAAGCCCAATTAAGCTGTTTTTCATCATCTGAAACTTGTTTCAGCCATATCTCCCAAACGGTTAGTCCGTTTGGCTATTATCACCACTCTACAGAAAGGTAAACCATCATCCAGATTTAATGGAAGTTGTTTCAGGTCAAAACTCCTTTCCAGTCAAAAGTTATTGCTGAAACAAGATTAGTTAGGGGCAAAACAGTCATTTAAAAATCGGCAAAAATCATGAACATGGGAAATGACCCCAAGTCGTCTCCCAAAGTTACATGACCTTACGAATTCACATGTGAAAGGAATAAATATTCTACGATCCTTCGATGCGTAGAATGCGGGTCGTTACACTCATCAAGTCCCAATTGGCATCCCAAGATTCAGCCATTCGCACAGTAATTAAGAAAGTACAACAAGCTTCTCGCCCGCAGGGAAAGGCAATACTAGTCAGCTACAACAAAGCGACCTCAGCCCTTGCACGAACGACCCCCCGCAAGTCAGAACAAAATCATCAACCAACGTGCGACCAAATATGTCGAAGCCAGTAATTCCATATCGAAAAGAAATCACAGGCTTTGAGGGCAAGTGTTAATCCCTAAAAATCCATACGCACATTGGGTAAAGGGTACAAGGCGGGTCTTACCAGGGTCGGTCGTACATAGCGCAACCACACTAAGCAGGATCCAAATATCAGACCCAAGGCAGGACAAATCTACCAGTGCGACCGGGCCATAAGAAGCGCGACTCAACAAAGATGAAGGCTGCACATCCAGAGAACCGCTCGGGCACTAAAATAAGACAGGTCACCCGTTTGGCACGAGTAAGAGTAGCCTCATAGTATAGCCATAAAGCCAAGCGGCACCATGAAAAGACAGCAAGAGGACGAGTGCCCTTGTTTCAAGAAGAGCGGTCGCGTAAGGTACAAAGGGGGATCGATCTCGGCTCCGCACTCCGCTCTTACGAAATATCCCAAAGCATCTGCGCCCGCACTTAAGGACCCGCTCAGCTATTCAAGACACTCGGCAAGTCGTCCGCCCATAACACTGAATGCGACCAAGACAACTGGCTATAACTGTCCGGTGGCATGGTCATAATTAGCAGAATGAACGACCCACATCCTGGATAAACAGATTCCAGATCATTCACCAAGAGGAGTCCACCTATAAATACACCATGACTACCCACATTTAGGGGGGACTTTTTGGAAAAACCACGAAGTGCTGCTAAACTTTAAACTCAACCACAGATCTGGCCATGGCGTCAAGTACCATTTTAGAGTGAAGGCATCTGCTCTCTAAATCATTCATCCATCCTTCTTCTCCTCAAACTCTATTTTTCTCCTGTATAATTCTCTAGATCAAAACACATAAACGAGGGAATATTGAGTAGATATAGAAATGTATGAGGTAAGAGAATTGATGTACGTTGTAATTCTCATTATAAGACAGTAAACCGCCTTCATAGTGGACGTAGGCCTCATTAACGGCTGAACCACTCTAAATCTCATCTCTACTTTACTTTTTCTTGCATTTTTTACTTTTTTATTGCTAACTAGACACGGTTCCATTTATTTCTTACTGAATTGGTGAAGTACAGTTTAGTACCTTGGGTGTTTCGACCATTTTTGGTGTAAACAACATGTATGTTTAATTAGAATTGATAAATCATAAATGTCATGTATGTTTAATTAGAATTGATAATCATATATGTCATGTATGTTTAATTAGAATAGATAAATTACAAATGTCATGTATGTTTGATTAGAATTGACAAATCATAAATGTCATATGTGTTTAATTAGAAGCGACAAATTATAAATGTCATATGTGCTAAATTAGAAGCGACATAATATAATTGTCATTTATATCAAATTAGAATTGTCCCCAAGACATAATATAATTGTCATTTATATCAAATTAGAATTGTCCCCAAAATAAATTATAATTGTCATTTGTGTAGAATTAGATTTGACAAAATATAATTGTCATTTTTGACAAATTTGAATAGTTGAATTAAAATGGTCACTCTTGACAAATTTGAATTTGAATTATTATTTTGTCAAAATATAATAACTGGATAAAAATACTCATTTTTGTTAAAATAGTTTAGACAAAACAAAATATCATTTTTGTTAATTAGAAATTGTTAACAAATAAAATTATCGTTTTTATTTGTTAAGTTGAATTAGAAATTGTAACAAATAAATTATCCATATTTATTTGTTATGTTGAATACAAATTGTTAACAAATAAAAAATCTTTTTTTTTGTCATTAGAATTCATAGAAAATTGTTAACATATAAAATATTCTTTTATATGTATTAGAATACATAGGAAAATGTTTATATACAAAATATTCTTTTATATGTTATTAGAGTACACATAAAAATGTAAACACATAAATATTCTTTTATATGTTATTAAATCACATAGAAAAAGGTAAACAAAATTCTTTTATTTGTCATTAGAGGACGCAGAAAAAGGGTATGGAAATAAAGGTGTCATATTTGTTGAAATAAGAGTTGATATAATAAAATTGTCATTTCGTTGAATTAGAAATGTAAATATAAAAATTGTCTTTTATTTAGAATAATATACACTGTATAAATAAAAGTGATGAAACATAAGAAGATTACATTTTTATGTAGAGTATGATTTGTGAAAAATTTACATTTTTAATTTTTAGAATAGGATAATAGAAAATGTTCATGTTTTAGGATTAAAAACATGATTTCATTAAAAACTTTCATTTTTAATGTAAATATAGAATATGAGAAATTTGTTCATGTTTTAAAAGAAAACATGTTTAACATTAAAAATTACATTTTTAATGTAAATTTAGAACGTATAAAAATTGTTCATGTTTTAAGAATAAAAATATGTTTACACTAAAAACCATATTTTTAATGTAATGAATGGATTTGTAAAAATGTTCATGTTTTAAGAATGAAAACATGTTTACATTAAGAACCATATTTTTAATGCAATAACACATTAAAATTTACATTTCTTTTATGAAAGAATATAAGAAATGTTTACATTTTTGTACAATAAAAGATTACAAAATATTATATTTTTTTCTAGAATGTAATTAAAGAAATAAAAGATTATACTTTTCTATAATGTAATAAAAGAATGAAAACATGATTATAAAAAAGTTAACATTTTTATGTAATGTTATAAAAATAGAAAAGGTTCATGTTTTAGGATTAAAAACATGATTTCATAAAAGGGATAACATCTTTTGTAATGTTATAAAATATAGGGAAGATTCATGTTTAGGAATTAAAATATATTTACATTAAAAATTTATCTTTTAATGTAAGATTTGAAAACCAGGAAAAATATTCATTTTTGTTATTTAAAAAGAATAAGACAAAAATATTCATTTTTGTCAATTAAAAAGAAGGAAACAAAAATATTCATTTTTGTCATTTTAAAAAGATTAAGACAAATATATTCAATTTTGTCATTTAAAAAGGAATGAGACAAAAATATAAATTTTTGTCATTTCAAATGGACTTAACCAAAATATACATTTTTGGTCACTAAATAGGATTATACAAAAATATTCATGTTTGGACATTAAATAGGATTTAACCAAAATATACATTTTTGGTCATTAAAAAGAATTAAACCAAAATGCACATTTTTGTTCATTTAAAAGCGATGAAACAAAAACATACATGTTGTCAAATAAAAGGGATTGAACAAGAATAAACTAGAATTGTCATCAAAGGTGAAAGAATCACTTTTATTGTAAATGCATATATTAGAATTTATACGCAAGTATAAAATATCACTTTTATTGTATATGCATATATTAGAATTTATATGCGAGTATAAAATATCACTTTTTATTGTAAATGCATATATTAGAATTTATATGCGGGAATAAATTATCATTTTATGTGCAATGCACATATTAGAATTTATTGTAAAGATAAAATGTTTAAAACATTAAAAATTACATTTTTAATGTAAAGATAAAATATATGTAAATATACATTGTGTAGATAAAATGGTTGAAACATTAAAATTTACATTTTTAATGTAAAGCATGATTCATGTAAAATGATCATTGGTTGAAAGAAAAGTATCACAATAATATTTTACATTTTTATTGTGTATAAGAATGATGACAAATATTCATTGTTTGAAATAGAAAAGTTTAACAATAAAAATTTACATTTTTATTGTATATAGAAATGATGAAAAATATGCATAGTTGAAATAAATTAGTTAATCAATAAAAATTACATTTTTTTTACTGAATGTATGATTCGCTAGAACAATGCATAGTGGAAATAAATTAGTTGATCAACTAATGGTTTTGAAGCAGTCGAGCGAATGATATATATATATATATATATATATGTGTGTGTGTATATATATATATATATAAATTAAAATTTAACGAATCGCACACGGTAGTTCGTGTTTTGAAATCGTAACTTTAAACGATTATACCGAAAGATCTGACCATCGGATTTTCCCAAAGCTAGAACCGTTAGGACCGCTTTGGGAAGATCTTTACGACGATATAAATTTTGTTGAAATCTAATGGTTAGATTTCGAGATATGTGTAAAATCAAATTTTGATAAAAACAGCGCCAGGGTCGCCTATCGACCCGAAGCGTTGTTGAACTAACATAGCAATTTTTATATAAAAATAGCGATAAATCGTTATTAAATACTATTAACGATAAGAAATGGTTTTAAACTATATATATATATATATACGATAATCATTTGAAAAGACCAAGTTCAATCTCATTTCAAATGATTATACGACGATTTAAGTCGAAGATATTGAAGACGGTGATTGAAGACCAATGATCTTCACATCGAATGGACGACTACTGATGCCCGGCATTAGGTAGCTCCCAGTAAAGGGTGAGTAGTGGTAGTTTGTTCGGACGTACTTGTTGATTTTCCGCATATGCGAGCACCTCACTTCCGTATAGGACATATGGGATGAGGAATAAGGTCACTCCGGTTTCGTTAAGACCCAGAACAGACTTGTAAATGGATGTATGTCTGACATTAAATTTCATTCCATGTAAATTTAATTGATTTCTATTTGATATATATCCGTTTGGTGGCGGAGAATTTATTCTTTTGCTTAACACCCTCAGAGGGTATATATTGGTAGTTATTGATCGCATGGAGTGAATTGTCAATGTGGCACGCCAAGTTGCAAATGATCAAGGCTTTTGTTGGAAAGCAGGCCTTATGGTTGATGATCAAAGCATACCCTGTTTAGGCGTAGCTTTGTGTATAGCATGACTTCGCGAACCTCACACCCCGATATGAGTCAAAAACGGGATCAGGACTGCAGGGAGTGCACATGTTTCTTTCTAGCTAGAAGTGGTGTCAGCGACTTACCAATCCTGACATTTTTACTTATGTGGTTGATGGATTATGAGGTACCTCAGATTTTTATAGGCCGGAAGTGGTCATATTATAGGTTCAAAAGGACCGGGAAGCGTGTGTTCAGGCATAACTAATCCACTAATGTTATTTGTGGACCGGTCCTGAAGATCCAAGGGTTCACTGCGGGGAATCCTGAGGCATTTGCTAGAGTGTCTCGAATCGGAGAGGAAGATCCCTAGCCTCGAATCATAATGAAAACCCAATTTCCAATACGACACCATGCGGTTTTGATTGTAGAACTAGTATGGCGACATAGTAGGATGGGGTACTATGCTGTCTATGACTGATAAATTATAATTGAAATTGTTTTGAAACCTATATACACTAATAATAATATCAAATCTGTTTTATCGTATCAAGCATTTTTAACCATTACAAGGTAAAACTTTATCCTCCGGTTTGCGTTGCATTGTGTGATGGGACTTGAGTCTTATAATGGTTTCATTTTTCTAAAAAGCATTGCGTTGTTTAACGATTTACTTTATTTTATGCACTGGAAATCCAATGGAGTAAACCCATTCCGCGTTAGCGGCATGGTCCTGTGATTTGCCACATTGTTAGATTCATTAGTTAGATTTCTCATACCGGTCCCACGACTGACCTGTAGTTTGTTTCACTGGCAAACTCGGGTGCCCATATTTTCCACACGGGCAGTCGAGTAGCTTGTTTTGCAGATATTTATCTCTTGAGCAGAATTCTGGATTGAAGCTTAAAGCTGTGTCCAGAGCATTTATAGTCTTCCGCTGCAATGTATTAAATTTAATGTAATTTATCTTCTGTTGTATTATTATTTATCGATGTACTCTGATATTCTATAATCTGATGTAACATTATCATAATGTTTTATAAAAATCTTCTCTTGTTGTTCTGATGTGTTGTATTCCCAAAGTTAAAGTATTCGACGATTTCCAACTTTTGGTTCAGACCTGTGTAGTTTATGGTCGATTCAAAGGGTAGGGATTTTCGGGTCTTTACAATAATGGAAAGTGTTTGGTTTAAAATATACTTATTCTGAATAATTAGTGAACGCCGATAAATTTTCCGGATAAGTCGAAAAAGTTATTTGAATTGTAAATGAAAGTAAATAATTGAAGTCAAATTATATATTTTCAATGGAAATAATATAGAGATGGATTGTGAAATTTTCACGATATGCCAAAGCAAAGAAGAATAAAAAAATTGGTGAATACATTATTCTAGAGATATGGTTATTATTTTAGATGAGAGGAACAAAGAGTTTTGTGGAGATAAGAATATTGAATCAATTTCTAAGAATCGACGAATGGTTTAATTTTAATAGAAAGATATGAACTGCCAATATACTTGATCGTACTATTTGACCAATCTGATTAGATGATTGTTTTGTTGAGATCAATAGTTAAAACACCGAACTATCAATGAAATATACTATTGGACCCTTTGACGAGTTGTTTCAAAGAGACCAGGATGGGAACTAGACCTAAACTACTTTGAATCAACGATGCGGTAGACACTAACTTGCAGGGAATAAAGATGGAGCAATTGAAGACCATAGATTTTCATAAAATGGAAGGAGCACTTATAATCTCTGACTTGCAACCATAGATATAGTGTGGTTTTGTCGTGATTGAAATCTATGGATTGCAAGGACTACTCGGTGTTGATCTAAAGGGTAATTTCTAGAATGCGGTATGAGTGTGCCTTCAGTTCATCCTGTTCCTGGATGACTTGTATGTACGAATGTCTAACAGAGTATTTCCAAATGATCACGTATGATTGATTTGTACAAATATACGAAGTTTGGTGGCGGAGAAATTCTCTTTCTTAACACCTAGAGAAAATTTGTGGATATCGATTTGTGACTTGATGGATCTGACGATGTGGCGTTTAAATATATAGAGTTGTTCTCTGAAAAGATAAACGTGGCCTCAAACCTCATCAATCGGGAAATGACAAAAATCGTGCAGGCAGCATGGCTAGGTGGGCCATTCCAAAGCGAGGTATATTGTCACTAATCAAAAGAAATTCATTTTTGTTCTTCTTTTATTTCTGTATCTCCACGGATGTACGGTGGATCCATAAAGCCATAGGGTGACAGTATATTCGATACACTTAAGTTAAATGAGTGGACGGTCATGTGTGGTCGAATTGCAAGATGTTCTTGTTAAACCCCAGTGTATCCCCTTTAGAGTACACTAATCGGAAGGTGGTCCCATACCTTGTCATAGTTGTAATCCATTCTCCAATAAACACCTTGTGTTTTTTATTTTATAATGAATATGTATAGCATGAGATGTAAGTGTTTTGCTAGATGGTTATTTATTTGTGATTTGATAGCACTATTATAATATCACTTGATTCTGATTTATCAAAAAAATTGGGTTATAGTAAGGTAAAAACCGTTCGTGTTTATTTGTGGGATGGTCTTACTATTATCGTTTTCTTACAAAAAGGATATCTTAAGTTAAACAAGTTGGTTGCTTTATGAATTTACCATCAAAAGTATTCCGGACTGATCTGCGTGAATTTTGCTTTGCTTCACATGTGCTCGGGTCATACCAAGTATATTATCAGGTTAGGTTTCGTTTGGAGCTTCAAAAGAGGAGCTGGAGTCGAGACATATAGCCATATTTACTGGTGTTATATTATTACGATGTGTGTTGTATTGAAATGTATGTATACTTTGATGTTGTAATATATAGTTTTCTTTTGCAAAATGTATTTTGATGTATTATATTTTGTCCATTTCACTATGAGACTCTGATCTTTCTTCTATTATAATATTTCCTTCTTCTTCTCTTATCCTCTAATTTCTTTCTCCTAATTATCTGCTTTTCTATGCAGTTTGAGTTGACATGGGTTATTAGATGTTGGCCTAAACTGTATGGAAAAGTGGGTCGTTACACGTGGTTTCAGAGCTAATGGTTTAGGAATAACCTTGGCTCTGTGGCGTAACTCAATAGAGATGTGGTAAGTAATGCCTTAGATTGAGTTTGAGTGTATGTATACGAGAGCACGTATTTGTAATTTGGTATAAAATTATTTTAAATGATTTTTGTCCAATATATTTTGAAACCCAGTAAAAGTAATAATTTTCTTAAATTATTATGATATGGGAATTCAAATATACCAATATTAATTTGAATGGATTTGATTGAATCTACCAAAGGACATTTCATATTTGAAATGTGAAATATGAAAATTCAACTTATGTTAAGTTAATCTTATACATTGAAATCGAACTTGAATATTGAAATAAAATTTTATTTAATTCCATAACAATTTCACTTGAATTAGGAACAGAAACCTGGCCAAATTAATGAATTTGAATGGATTGTTTGGATTGGATGGTTGATTGCATGGATATAGATTTAGAACTTGATTGAAACCCATCTGAAATGGATAAGTCGAACTTAATGGAATGAATTCAAACACAATGAATTCAAGTGAAATATGAAGAAATAAATAAATTGTTAGAGATGATCGAGGTGTTTAAGAACTGTTTGGAATTGGCAATATAAATATTTGAACCTGACTGGTATGGTTTTAAGACCAATGAAGCTCATTGGATTTTTGAACAGATGCATAACTAATCCAAGGGAGTTCTGAAATTGATTGAACCTAGTTTGGCATGCAAGCTCAAGTATAACTGATAGCTTATCGCATAATAACGCTCGCAAAAAGGTACACCTATGCAAAATATAAATTTTTGGGTTTTTGATTTGGATTTTGAGTTTGGATTTTGATTTGGGTTTTTCTTTCTTTTTCCGACCATATGGGTCGATGGATTTATTTTTGTTTTTGCATTATTACAGGAGTCCCTCCATGCAGGGGAGACCCTGTTAACTTTTTTTTCAAAGTTAAGGTGTTGGATTTTTTTTTTTTTTTTTGAAATTCTTGGAAATTTTGTTAACCAAAATGGATTGTTTTTTGTATTAAATCTATTTGGATTAGTTAAAATTAGAAGTTTAGATAATGGAAGAAAAGTTTTTAAGTGATTGGATTTTTGGAAAAATTACTCGGTTCATAGCACACTTCCTATCTTAGAAATTTCAAGGGAGAAATTCTTTTAAGGGGGAAGGAATGTAATGGCCGAGATTTTTAATCATTTAATTGGTCATTTAAAAATGGTTTTAAATGTTGTTTTGGAAATATATTTGAATTTATATATACAAATTATTTTTTGAACGACGTTTGAACATATCGTTTATAATTTAAGGATAAATGAGCTCATAATGGTGCGACAGTTTTTAATATTATGTTTTGAACTTGAGTTGGTTTACATGATCCAATATAAGTCAAACTTCTTTGAAATAAGAAACATCTGAATATATTGGATAATAATTTTCTAATGGAATAGAAAAATCAAGATTTCATATTGTAGATTTTATATTATGTCCAAATCAAATTTTCAAATAGTCGGTATGGAATTCGTTATTAAAATATAACAATTTATTTTATAAATAAAAGGGATTTTAAATATATTGAACATTGTTTTACTTGAATTTCAATATATTGAATTTAAAATCTATGCTAGATTATTTTGAAAATTTATACAATTCTATTTGAATATATAGATTAATAATAATCAATTATTTATAGTTTGCTATATTGAAATCAATATATATTTATTTATTTTATCAGTTCAATATGTAACTTATGAATTGTTCATTTTCAAACGATATTGGTTTTCAACGAAACTAATTTTATTAAAACCGTAACCTTTAATTAATGAATAATTTCCAATCTCCTTGCGATTAATGTCTGTATGAGTTTGTATGAACCGCGAACGTCAAGTGTTAGACACCAAAAATATCGCTAGTCATCTTCGTAAAAATATCATGGGTCATTTCAGATAAAAATCATTCGTCATGTCTAATTAAAAACTTCTCTGCCTTCCCACGTAACTGCGCATTCGTTCTTCATAAGCAAATTCGATTGTCTTAGAAATCACATGCAAACAAAACAAAAAACAAAAGGGAGATAAAAATTTCTGAAGCCATGTACCATTTTTGTATAAAATATACACCACACTGCATGTTTTGAAAATGATGCGCTTCCTTCTATTTATACCCAGCTACTAAACCCATTTTCTTCCATTCATTTCAAACTTAACTGGGCAAAATAAAAATCAAACTATCGAATATTTTAAAAATCATTTTATATTCAAAACCCTAATAAATTTCACTAATCTCGTATGAAAGAAGGCTTAATTTTCGTGCTCTCGTTAATTGGTGTGATTGTCGAACTAAGGATAGAGCCACCTTGGTCTGGATGGTCGGAGATGGCAGTTGCCGGTGATCCGATGGTCAGAAAGTGGATGCTTCACAATACTTTTAGGGTTCACGATCTCATATTGGAGACAGACTTTGCACGTGACGTGCGAACTTAGAGGAGTAGTATGGAAGGAGCGGAGGCTACGAAGGGGATCATGACGATGGGGTTGAGCAGCGTGGCATTAGTGGGGAGAAAGAGAGAGCAGCAACGTGAATTCCAGCTTGTGAATAATGCAAAGGAGTAGGCAGGTTTCATTTCCATTACTGGAAGGAAGGGATGAATGCAAATATAGGAGAAGAAGACTAAGAGGGGAGACGTAGGCTTATACAAATGGGCTTTGGGCTCTATGATTTTACAAGAGAAAGAAAAAGAAAGAGGAGAGGTTTGAGTTTCGAACTGGGGAGTAGCGAAGTGGGGAGAAGGAAGTTTCGATGACATGTTCATTTTCAAGACGTGCTCGTGTCTGGGAAGAATAGTATGGGCCAGAGAAAAATACAAGGGGACCGATGTGTGCCTTGGGTGGTGTTCACGACATGGGAGGGAATAATCTGTAGTGTAACACCCCGTAATTTTATAACATTAAAATTCACCAATTAAAGTATACTTAATTTTTAGAAGAAGAATTAAGTGAAATGGGTTGCGCTATTATGTTCGTCTCAAAATTTTGGGTCAAGATAGACATTTGGTTTGCATAAAATGGATAACTTATGAAGAAGTTATTAATCCTTGAAGTTTGTATGCATATGTGAGATATATATATTCAAAAAAAAATTCAAAACAGTGAATCGGGAGGGGGAATAGCCGAATCGCACCATTTTTGGAGTCGCCCGCTGGGTCGACTAGGGGTCGATCCAGGGTGTTTGGCTGTCAACCCGTGGCCCGATTCTCCTTAAGGGCTGATATGGCATCTGAGTGGTCCTGATGGTTCTGGTTATCCCTAGGTTAATCCGTCGGCTCTTATTAAATTAAACTTCTATAAAAACACTCCTAAACCCCTAACCTTAATCACATTAATTCATAACAAGAGTCGCCATGCCGTCAATGGAGAACCTAGAGTAGCTGCCATACACTTTCAACCCTAAAGCAAGATAGAAGCTTGAATCAAAATCAAATCAAATCTAAATAACGATTAGTCTACATCAAAGGCGAGCAATTCAATTTTAGAATACAGATCCCAGAAAGACAAGACTATTCTTTTTAATTATGAGTATGATAACTTTCACAAATTAATTAATTAATTTAATTATGATAAGATATAATTGGGATTTTGAGAATATGATTTTGAATCATGTGATGTAAATTATATGTATGTTTGTGGTGTTGAATCATATGTTAGTCTTATGCAAGTTGGATCATATGTTAGTTCTTATGTGAATCTTATGCAAGTTGAATCATATATCTTATGCAAGTTTGTGATGATTGGATCATATATTCATGTATGAATCTTAGGCAAGTTTGGGTTGTTAAAATATATGTGAGACATGCATATGCATATGCTAGTTTATGTGACATTAACCTTTATGTCTAGATCCATATGCAAATTTACATCTTTATGTTTAGACCCATATGCAAGTTTACATCTTTATGTTTAGATCTATATGCAAGTTTACATCTTTATGTTTATATCTATATGCAAGTTTACATCTTTATGTTTAGATCTATATGCAAGTTTACATCTTTATGTTTAGATCCATATGCAAGTTCACACCTTTATGTTTAGATCTATAGCAGTACATAAGTTATGCAAGTTTATTCCCATTACCTATGCTAGTTTTGTATCATATGCTAGTTTGAATGAAATTCATATGCAAGTTATTGGCTATGTAATTTTATGTCATGATCCTTAGATCTATTTTATGTGCTAGATGTTGTCTTTCTTTTTATAAGTTAGACTATTTGCGTACGTACGAATAACGTGGGGATGATGGGATAATATTGAATATACATAAATTGTGAATTGGCATAAAATGACCTTAAAAGGCATTCCCTTTGTGAGTGACTATTTGCGTATGTATGAATTGTTCAATACACTAAATAATGTTGTTTTTCTTTTTATAATAGACTACTTGCGTACGTACGAATTGTTCTATACACTAAACACGCTCTATGGAAGTTAATGCATTCCCTTTGTGAGTGACGTTAATGGACGTGGGGTGTTACATGTGGTATTAGAGCTGAAGGTTACCAGACCAGATATGAATTTTGAAAAACTATTTTTCAAAAAGCATTTTATAAAGAAATACTTTCAAAAGTATGTTTTAAGGAAATTATTTTCAAGAGAAAAGTTTGTTTTAAAAACATAACCCCCAAGAGCCATATATCTTTCTTTCGAATTCTCCGTTTTGAATCTCTTCATTTTCTTTTCAGCATGTCTGGAATTCCCGAGATACCCGAGGGGATACCGATACCAGGATGGTTTAGAAGGTATCTGGAAGCTAGGGCCAATGTCGCAGGCCCAACAAATGCTCCTCCTCCTCCTCCTCCCCCTCCTCTTTCTCCTCTTCCCCGTGTTGATACTTTTGCAAAGATATGCAAAGATTTTAGGGCAATGGGCGGGGAACCCTTTCACGGATCAGAGACGTTTGTTGAAGCTCGAAATTGGCTTAAGGAGGTGGAAGATCTATTTGGTATTTTCGAAGTAGAAGATGGAAGGGAGGTCCAATTGGCTGCTTGGTTAATGAAAGACGAAGCCTCGTTTTGGTGGGAGGTTACGAACGGAGAGTGTCCGGTGGAGACATGGATGGATTTCAAGCGTAGGTTCGAAATGAAGTTTCTCTCACGAGCAGAAGAGAATTTATATATGGAAAGATTCTTAGCATTGAAGCAAGGGGATTTATTAGTAAAGGAGTATGTCAACAAGTTCAATCAGTTGGCGAGATTTGGCTTGGAATTGGTAAACACACCTGAGAAGAAGGCCCTGAGGTTCGTTAAAGGTTTAAATGAGTCGCTACATGGGTTGGAGATGACCCACATTCCGATGGGGGCTACCTTTGAGAAACTGGTTGACATGGCGCTTATGCATGAGGAAGAGAAAGATATGGATGCTAATAAGTCACTAGAGAAGAAAGGAGACCAGAAGAAGCCAAAACAGCAAAATAAGAAAGGTAGGAAGACCAATAATGGCAAAGGAAAGAAGAAGTTCTTTAATTGTGGGACATCAGGCCATCTGAGCAAAGAGTGTAGGAAAAAGAAGAAGACTGGTTGTTTCCACTGTGGAGAGCAGGTCATCTAGTTAAGGACTGCCCAAGGAAACAGGGGAAAGAACTTCTGGAGGGCAGCTTCAGGCTCTCATGGCACCAGGGCAAGCGAGAGGGCAGATTCATGCTCTCATGGCACCAGGACAGGAGAGAGGTAGAAACATTTCCATTGAAAGTTTATTTTTTCTATTTGATCATCATGTTCATACTTTGTTTGACTCTAGCGCGTCACACTCATTTGTATCTGCTTCGTTAGTTGAAACACTGCACCAAAATACTAGTCTAGTTATGGATCCTATAGTAGTCTCAAATCCTATTGGTGGTTCGGCTCATCTTTCTATGATTTGTCGGGATTTGAGAGTGTCTATCTTAGGCGTTGGGTTTGTATGCAACGCCTTTGTTCTTGGTTCATGGGCTACGTCTTGATTCTAGGTATGGGTTGGCTAACTAGATACGGTGCCATCCTAGATTGTGAAAGAAGGGTAGTTAGATTGTTGACTCGTTGTGGAAAGACCCTTGATATTTCTTGTAACCCTAGAGGTCCGGTAAATGCTTAGCTACCTAGAATCCCTAGATCCATCCAATGATGATTTGAAATCTGTTTGTGTGGTCCATGAATATAGCGAGTCTTCGATGAAGTTCGAGGTTTACACCCGAGGTGCAAGATAGACTTTCGAATATATCTAGTAGATAATGCAAAGCCAGTTGCATTACCAGTGTGCCACATGGCTCCGAGAGGGAGAAGAGAACTCAGTAAGCAAGTGAAAGAATTGCTTGAGAAGGGGTTCACAAGAAGAATTATTTCGGAGTGGGGTGCTCCAGTCGTTTTTGCTACAAAAGCTGATGGTTCACTTAGATTGTGCCTGGACTATAGAGAGCTGAATAAGCTAACAAAGAAGAACAGGCACCCATTGCCGAGGATAGACAATTTATTCGATCAGTTGGTGGGTACTTCAATTTTCTCGCAACTGGATTTAGTTACTGGGTTTCATCAGCTAAGGGTGGCTGAAGATAGCATCGATAAGACTGCCTTTTGAACTCCTGACGGTTTCTTTGATTGGCTTGTCATGCCTTTTGGTCTGATGAATGCACCCGCATACTTTGTTGACTTAATGAGTAGGGTGTTTAGGGAGTTTCTAAACAAGTTTGTGGTAGTCTTTGTAGATGATATTCTGGTTTTCTCTAAAAAGGAAGAAGAGCATGCCCTACGTCTTAGGGAAGTCTTAGAGACCCTAAGAGCGCATCAGCTAAAAGCTAAGTTCTCCAAGTGCCATTTTTGGAGAAAAGAAGTGAGGTTCTTAGGACACGTGGTCTCTAAGGAAGGGATAGCTGTGGATCCCGCCAAGGTGGTGGCAATCCAAGATTGGAAAACTCCTAAGAACGCAACAGAAGTAAGAAGCTTTTTAGGGCTGGCTGGCTATTATAGGAAGTTCATTAAGGACTTCACGAAGATATCAGCCCCTCTTACTCGATTAACGAAGAAGAATTTGACTTTTACTTGGGACATTGACTGTGACGATGCTTTCCAACGTCTGAAGAGGGCTTTGACGACAGCTCCAGTTTTAGTTTTTCCAGACGGGAGTAAGACATTCACTGTATATACCGATGCATGCGGGACAGGGCTTAGCGCAGTTTTAATGCAAGAGGGAAGGGTGATATGCTATGGTGGAAGACAGTTGAAAGCCCACGAGAAAAATTACCCTACCCACGACTTAGAGTTGGCGGCCATAGTTTTTGCGCTTAATTCATGGTGTCATTATTTGCTTGGTGAGAGGTTTGAGTTGTATACAGATCATATGTCGCTAAAGTACTTATTCTCTTAGAAGGACCTAAACTTGAGGCAACAGATATTGATGGAGTCTTTTGCATCCTACGATTTTGAGATTGCATATACCCCTGGCAAGGGTAACGTTGTAGCCGACGCCTTAAGTAGAAAGAAGTTAACTTTAAGTCCTTTGTTCGTAGAGCGGCAGAGTTTGGAGTAAATATCTTCCTTTGACTTCAGACCCTCTGTCGATTATGTACCTGGATTATTGGCATCGTCAGAGGTGCAACCTACACTTTTGGGTCGAGTTGGAGAGGCATAGCGAAATGATCCAAAGTTAGTTGAGATAGTATGCAAGCTTATTGGAGGGGAGTCCTTGAGTCATCTTGATAGATATGCTATAGATAAGAGAGGTTGGCTACGTAGAGATGGAAGACTTTGCGTACCACTAGACGAGAGTTTGAAGAAGGCAATTCTTGAAGACTCACATCGCTCTAAGATGACCATACATCCCAGCGGTGATAAGATGTATAGGGATATGAAGCGAGTTTTCTTTTAGGCCGGAATGAAGAAGGACGTGGCCGAGTTCGTTGCTAGATGCTTAGTGTGCCAACAAGTCAAGGCAGAGCAAAAGAAGCCTGGAGGTTTGCTCTATCCCTTAGAGATTCCGCTTTGGAAATGGGAAAGCGTTTCCATGGATTTTGTAGATGGGTTACCAAGATCAAGGAAGGGTAATACGGGGATTTGAGTAATTGTAGACAGACTTACCAAAAGTGCCCATTTTATTCTCGTTAAAAGTAAAAGGACCGCCGCGTGGTTAGCATCTGTTTACTTTTGAGAGATAGTTCGTTTGCACGACATACCCACTAGCATTGTAAGCGATAGAGATCCCATTTTCACAGGCGAATTTTGGAAAAGATTACAAGAGGCGGTTGGAACGCAATTATGCTTAAGTACCACTTATCACCCTCAGACGGACGACCAGACCTAGAGAGTAAATTGGGTTCTAGAAGACCTTCTGAGACTATGCATCCTAGATTTTGGAGGAACATGGGAAGAACACCTTCCACTAGTGGAGTTCGCCTATAATAATAGTTTTCAGGCTAGCATTGGCATGGCACCTTTTGAGGATCTTTATGGACGACCGTGCCAATCACCTGCATGTTGGTGGGAATCCACTAATAAGGTTTTGCTTGGACCCGACATGATTAGGGGGACTTCGGAGATGATAGACCTGAATCGACGGCGAATGAAGACGGCGCAGGACCGACAGAAGTCATATGCTAATAGGAGACGAACCGATCTTGAATTCAATATTGGGGACATGGTTTTTGTTAAGGTGTCACCGTTAAGAAACGTAGTCCATTTTGGATCAGTAGGGAAGTTAGCACCGAGGTTCGTAGGACCCTTTCCAATTACAGAGAGGATTGGACAGATGCGTATAGAGTAAAGTTACCAGAGAAGCTCAGCAGAGTTCATGACGTGTTTCACGTTTTGCATTTGCGTAAGTGTTTACACGATACGGCGGAAGTGGTAGAGCCGAGCACGCTCGAAGAAGTGGAAGTAGAGCGCAATGCCACGATCAAACAAGATCCTACACGCATTCTCGGATCGAAGGTCAAAAAGCTTCGCAACAAAGAGGTCAAGTTGGTCAAAGTGCAATGGGGAGATGATCAAAGAGACGCGACTTGGGAGACGGAAGACAAAATGTGTACGCTGTACCCTTTCCTTTTTGAGGGTATGTTTTAATTTCTCCTTTTACTACAGCTTTGTTGACACTTGTCCTATCTTTTAGTATTATCTTTGCGATGAAATCTTTGATCTTTAGTTAGGAAGAACCCTATGGTTGCAAACATGTGTTTGAGACATGTTATGTTTGGTGGATACAAATGGATGCAAGTGGTTGCTAGTGGTTTCTCGTGAATGCATGTACACACACATTTGGCACTAGTTCGGCTCAATCACCTTCATGTTGCATATAAGTGCGTGTGCATATCTAAATTAATGGATATATAATGGTTGTGTTATCATATGGATGTTGCATTATGATGAATGGTTGTGCACACATGTAGAAATAATATGTATCAATAGGATTCTTTTGCATACATAATGAACGCATGGCACTATCATGATTTGCATTAAGGAGGTCGACTGAATCAGTGGACCGCCTGATCTTTGCATTAGATAAGGAACATATACACACATTTTTGCATACGTTCATATAACATTAGAAATTTCTTTGAGGACAATGGATGCTTGTGGATGATGGTTGAGTAGATGGATGATTGGTTGGTAGGATACATTCTTCTTAACTTAGAGATTTCGGGGACAAAATCCTTTAAGGAGAGGAGAATGTAACACTCGTAATTTTATAACATTAAAATTCATAAATTAAAGTATACTTTATTTTTAGAAGAAGAATTAAGTGAAATTGGTTGCGCTATTATGTTCGTCTCAAAATTTTGAGTCAAGATAGACATTTGGTTTGCATAAAACGGATAACTTATGAAGAAGTTATTAAGCCTCGAAGTTTGTATGCATATGAGAGAAATATATATAGATATATATATAAAAAAAATATTCAAAAAAAGTTCAAAACAGTGAATCGGGAGGGGGAATAGCCGAACCGCACCATTTTTGGAGTCGACCCGAGCCTCGCTAGATCGACTAGGGGTCGATCCAGGGTGTTTGGCTGTCAACCCGTGGCCCGATTCGCCCTAAGGGCTGATGTGGCATCGGAGTGGTCCTGATGGTTCTGGTTATCCCTAAGTTAATCTGACAGCTCTTATTAAATTAAACCTCTATAAAAACAATCCTAAACTCCTAACCCTAATCACATTAATTCATAACAAGAACCGCCATGCCTTCAATGGAGAACCTAGAGTAGCCGCCATACACTTTCAACCCTAAAGCAAGATAGAAGCTTGAATCAAAATCAAATCAAATCTAAATAACGATTAGTCTACATCAAAGGCGAGCAATTCAGTTTTAGAATACAGATCCCAGAAAGACAAGACTATTCTTTTTAATTGTGTGTATGATAGCTTTCACAAATAAATTAATTAATTTAATTATGATAAGATATAATTGGGATTTTGAGAATATGATTTTGAATCATGTGATGTAAATTATATGTATGTTTGTGGTGTTAAATCATATGTTAGTCTTATGCAAGTTGGATCATATGTTTGTTCTTATGTGAATCTTATGCAAGTTGAATCATATATCATATGCAAGTTTGTGATGATTGGATCATATATTCAAGTATGAATCTTATGCAAGTTTGTGTTGTTAAAATATATATGAGACATGTATATGCATATGCTAGTTTATGTGACATTTACCTTTATGTCTAGATCCATATGCAAGTTTACATCTTTATGTTTAGACCCATATGAAAGTTTACATCTTTATGTTTAGATCTATATGCAAGTTTACATCTTATGTTTAGATCTATATGCAAGTTTACATCTTTATGTTTAGATCTATATGCAAGTTTACATCTTTATGTTTAGATCCATATGCAAGTTCACACCTTTATGTTTGGATGTATAGCAGCACATGAGTTATGCAAGTTTATGCCCATTGCCTATGATAGTTTTGTATCATATGCTTGTTTGAATGAAATTCATATGTAAGTTATTGGCTATGTAATCTTATGTCATGATCCTTAGATCTGTTTTATGTGTTATGTGATGTTATTTTTCTTTTTATAAGTTAGACTATTTGCGAGTCTAACATATGTCATATGAAAACGTACGGATAGCGTGGGGATGATGGGATAATATTGAATATACATAAATTATGAATTGGCATAAAATGGCCTTAAAAGGCATATAATTAATTTGAGACATTAATTGGAATAATTGCTATTTATGGACATAATTTTAAGGGAAAATTATGGACATAAATAAATTTGGAATTTATTGACAAATTTGAATAGGGATATTAATCCAATTTGGGGTTAAATAAAGATGTGTAATAATTAACCGCCTAAGATACGAGGTTAGACTCTTTTGTGGTGTAAGACCGCCCGGACCCGCCCGGCAAATCCAGCAGCCACAAATGCCAGTCTAATGTGAGAGGTCAATGGTACGAATTAAATGCGTAACAATTGTAAAGACACGAGGTTAGGCTCGTTTGTGGTATAAGACTGCCAGGACCCGCCCGGCAAATCCAGCAACCGCAAATGTCAGCCTAATGTGGGAGGTCTTTACAAGGTTACGATTCTAATGAATTAAGTAACACTTAACCAGATAAACATGTGGTAGGACATAGGGGGTTAAGTGGGTGCCTTGGGTGGCATGTGAAATTAAGTGGGTGCCTTGGGTGGCATGTGAAATATGATTAGATGCACTTAACCAAGATTGAAAAATGTAATAAGACACGAATAAGAATGGGGTTAAGTGGGGAATCCTTAGTGGGGACCAAGCATAGGTGGAAGGCTTGTGTCAAGCATGGGGGCCCTTTTCAAACCAGTAACCCATTAAGTATCTTTGTGAGCTCGACCCAAGTCGAGGACGGGACACGCTTACTGGATTTGATTGTAAGAGGTCAAAACGGGTTAGCGGTGGCAACGCAAGTCCAACGGGGTCGTGTGGGTGCGTGGGCCCGGGCTGGTAGGTAAGACGTTGTTGCATCGTGTAGATATAAGCCATGCATCTTTGTTGATTTCGGGTTGCCACTTTGGGGAGTGATACACCCCACTGTGGGACCAGCACAGGTATCTACGAGTTAGGGAGCCGATCGAATGGGGGTAGTCATTCAACTAGTGGAGATAGGGGCAGACGACACCTATGAAGGCAGCTAGGGGTACACGAAACTACCATTATCATTATCAAGTTCTGTAGGCGGGATCAACGTTAATGGCAGTTTAGAAGGTAACTAGGTGATGTTAGTTATATTAATTAGATAATTAAATGGTAGGATAATATAATTAAGTTAAATTTATTAATACCAATATCTCGATCGTTTATTACCAGAATTACACGAAGCTGGTTTCACTAGAATCATATCGGAAAAGGGTACGCTGCTGAACTAGTTCGGAATGGATTGGAGCTATTTGGAATTTCATTTAATTTTAAATGTTTGTTAAAAATTTAATGAAATGACGCAACAATCGAAACCGAAACAAATAATGAGTTTACTCTCACACTTTTCTGGAATGTTGTGATGTGTTAAATTCATATAAAAATAGAATTTATCGTTGATAGTGATAACTGGATGATTGGATTTAAATATTTGTTATCAAATATCATAATGAACTGTGATGCTAGGAAGAACAGGTTAGAGGGGTCCAACCGGACTCCTCAAACATTATATGTGCTGTTTGTTTTTATATTATTTATATATGAACTGTTTGAACCCCATTGACATTGAAACTTGTTTGAATGTTGACGTTGGACTGAAATTTAACATTGTTGTTATTTTAATCAATAAACGGTATTGATTAAGGGACAAAATGATTTTTTTAATGTTTTCCTAGCATAATTTAGTGAATGTTGAACCGATATTAATGATTTCTTCCCTGACTCAAACTCAAACAGGGCTCTAGCTGGAGGGCTACCCACAACCTATCTCTTAGGGAAATTCCGCCTTTTATAACATAATAAAAAGGGTAACCAATTTTCCTTTGAGGAGCCATTTGTGATTACATTCCCTAAAAGAGAAAAGTAGCATACCTTCCGGTGTTCAATCCCTTTCTTATTTTCCTTACTCAGTAAGAAACCTACCTGATACTATTGCAACCTCTGTTCCCGGTCCCTGAGATTCACCCTTTGGCAGCAAATCGCCTAAAAATCATACTTTTATTAAAACGTTAATTTGTCGTTAGGCGAATTGACGAAGTTAAGTTATAAAATTTATTTTTATAACTGAAGTAATATTTTTGGATTATATTTTAGATATTATATAAAAATGAAGTTTAGTAATAAATTGATATTTATAATTAATTTTTTAAAAAAATATTTACAAGTTTTATAAGCGAATAAGATCATAATTGACTTGGTAATGAAGCTAAATTGGATATCCAGAAAGGAGATAAATATATTTTTAAATAAAATAGAAAAAAAATTGATTGATATTATAAGAATATGGGATTTAAATTACGAAATTATATTTATTCTGAGATAAGAACGTTGTCGGTCAAGGTCTGAGAGGTAAATAAAATACCCCAACTTGGATGACTTACTATTATCAAGGAATGATATTAGTTTGTAACGGTAAAGAGATGTCGTGATTAGTCTGTAAAGGCAAGATTTCAATATATTTGCAAGTTTTGAAATGTAATTAACTATGTTGTTTAAATTAAACAATGTATTACATTATTTGACCAAGGTAAGGTGTGATATATATTTATATATACAGCATTGCTTTCTAAATAATGGAAAGAGTTTGGTTTGAAATATGGTTATTCTATAAAATAAGTGAATGGCACTAAATTTTCCGAATAAGTGGAAAAAATTATTTGAATTGGAAATGAAAGAAAATAATTGAAGTCAAATTATATATTTTCAAAGGAAATAATATAGAGATGGATTGTGAAATTTTAATGATATGTCAAAGCAAAGAAGAATAAAGAAATTTGGTGAATACATTATTTTAGAGATATGGTTATCGTTTTAAATGATGGGAACAAAGAGTTTTATGGGAACAAGAATATTGAATTGGTTTTTAAGAATAGACAAATGGTTTAATTTTAATGGAAAGACCTGAGCTGCCAATATACTTGATAGTACTATTTGACCAATACGATTAGATGATTATTTCGTTTAGATTGATAGTTAAAACACCAAACTATAAACGAAATATACTACTGGACCTTTTGATGGGTTGTTTCGAAGAGATCAGGATGGGAATCAGACCCAGAACCACTTCGAATCAACGTTGTGCTCAACACTAACTTGCAAGGAATAAAGATGGAGCAATTAAAGACCATAGATTTTCATAAAATGTAAGGAGCACTTATAATATCCGACTTGCAACCAGAGATACATCGTGGTTCTGTCGTGGTTGAGATCTATGGATTGCAAGGACTACTAGCTACTGATCTATAGGGTGATTCCTAGGATGCGATAGGAGTGTTCATCCTGTTCCTGGATGACTTATATGGACGAATGTCTGACTGAGTATTTCCAAATGATCACGTACCATTGATTTTTACAAATATACCAAGTTTGGTGGTGGAGAAATTCTCTTGCTTAACACCCAAAGTGTATTTATGGACGTCAATCAGTGATTTGACGGATCTGATAATGTGGTATTCAAAGATATTGAGTTGTTCTCTGAAAAGATAAGTGTGACCTCAAGCCTCATCAACTGGAAAAAGACAAAAATCGGACAGGTAGCATGGCTAGGTGGGTCATTCCCAAGCAGGGTAAAATTTCATTAATCTAGAGAAAATTCATTTTTGTTCTTCTTTCGTTTCTGTATCTCCATGGATGTATGGTGGATCCACAAAGCCGTAAGGTGACAGTATGTAATAACCCGAAAATCTGGGCCAGTTTAAAATTTTTATTTTGGCAATTTTAGCAAATTTTGAATATTTAAAATAGATTATTTTAAATAATATAGACGAGAAATTTATTTTGAATATAATTCGAACGAATATATTTATACGCGTCGTCGTTAGAATATAAATAATTATATATAATTATTAATAGAATTGAAAATGGCGTGGTAGTTCGATAATTCGATTTCAAACTTCAATTGAATGTACCGGGTGCAAAACAATCCGGATTTTAGTGAAACCAAAAATAATAGGATCTAATTGATGATATCTTTCCAACGAATCTGAAAAATTGAAATTTCATAGCGGGAATCAAAAGATATGTCCAGTTGAAAATTCTGAATAGTCGCTATGAAATTCAGGCCCTTAAAAATAGACATTTTGCAAACGACCTCGGATTTCGACGAAACCACTTTTGTTGGGTCCGTGATGTCAAATTATTGCTAGGTTTCAAATTTCATAATTTTTCGAATCAATATGTGAGCGTGGCAAAGGAAAACGCGTTTGACCAGTTTTAGTTGATTTTAATCGACTGGAAAATGGCCATTTTTCCAACGGTCTCAGAATTCGACGAAACTAGTTTTGTTAGGACCGTATCGTCAATACGAAGCTAGAAAATATTGTTCGGGAATTTTTAGAGTTAGTATGTGACCCCAGTAAATTGAAATGCGCGTTCAAATTCAATATATAGAGTTATATGTTGATTTTGACAGAAACTGATCGAAACGATCGAATCAACCTACGATACATGTCCCATTGTGTTCGGAATGTGGGTAAAACGCTATGGACGACAGGCGGTGGGCCTCTTTTCAAGGTCGAAATAAAAAGTCAACTTTTTTTGAAATTAAATAATTAAAAATATAAAATAAAACACTCTCTCTCCCCCTTAACCCATTGGCCCCCCCGTTTCCCTCGTTCATTCGATTCAGAAAAAAAAGAGAAGCGATCGAGAGGGAGACACCCCCCTAGCGGCGCCGACCACCGCGAGGCCCCCCCTGCTGGCGTGCGACGCGACAACCCCCCCTCCCTCGCTGGAGCGCAGCCCCACGGCCACCGCACCGCCCAATCCGACCCCCTCCAACCCGCTACAGCCCTCGAGCGAGACCCAAACCCTAACCCGTTAGCCCCTCCTTCCTCCAATCGACGCTGTAAGTCCCTCCTTTTTATTTTTATTATTTTATTGGTTAATGTAATTAGTTTTAGTTTTTTAAAATAGAAAAGATTAGTTTTTTAAAATAGAAAAGATTAGTTTTTTTAAAAAAACAGAAAAGATTAGTTTTTTTTAAATAGAAAAGATTAGATTTTTAAAGGAAGAAAAACGATATTTTTAAAGGAAGAAAAACGATATTTTTAAAGGGAGAAAGGCGTGATTTTTACATATGTAGTGGATTAAAAATATCATCTTTATATGTATCGCAAAATAAAAATGTGATTTTTATAATGATAAAGTTGAAAAGGCGAGATTTTTATATATTGAATAGCGAAGTAAAAAATCGATTTTTATATATTGAATAGCAAAGTAAAAATTCGATTTTTATATATTGAATAGCGAAGTAAAAATTCGATTTTTATATATTGAATAGCGAAGTAAAAATTCGATTTTTATATATTGAATAGCGAAGTAAAAATTCGATTTTTATATATTGGATAGCAAAGTAAAAATTCTATTTTTACATATGTAGAGAATACGGGCAACGAAAATGACAAAAAGGCGAGAACGACGAAGGTTTCTGCAAAAGAAGAGCCGTGGAGTAAGGATAGCTATTGGTGAGAATTTCTCACTCTTCAATTTCTTTTTCTAGTTATATATATACTAGGATGCAGACGGTGTTTAGTAGCACCCGACACCCGTCATCCACAGACCATGGATTGCTTGTTTGTTTAATTGTTTGGTTGAGTAGTTTGTTAGATTATTTGGTTTGAATTGAATTGTTTGGTGAAATGGAATGGATTTGATTGATGTGTGAATGGCGTGGGCCTTCACTAGACCGGGGATAAGGCTAGGCCTTGTCCCGTTTCTAGTATCGTGCCGTTATGCCGCCGAAATTTTCTAAAATAAGTTAGAAAAATAAAAATATCATTTTTATTTTGTAAATGAACTGAATAAAAATTCATGTATTAAAATAAAATATTTTATCGTTAAAAATATAATTTTTAACGTGAATGTGAATAAATAAATATTCATTTACAAACCGTACGGTTTGTTTATGTACACCTATTTGAAGGACATTGATTGGGACGATAAATTTTACACATCGCCCAACTGCACAAATAAAATCTGTGTTTGATGGTTTGAAACCCCACACGGGTATTGGGATAAAATACGGCATACACTAATCCCAATAATTAGTTGTATGTCGATCAATTGATTGACAGGCTGTTATAAGCGTTAGATATCTATATTTGATGCTTATACAGTGTAGTGCACATTGGATGATGGTTGATTATTTATCGTTGTTATTATATACATGTGTTGTATGGAATCCATATAATTAACTTTATATGGTAATTGATTGGGCCTCATTCCAATTTAGAAAATAAGGAATATTATAAAATAAAGGTTCATGTGTTGACTGTACTCATCCGTTGAGATTAGTCATGTGTTGAACGAAATATTTTAATAATAAAATTTACATCTTTATCATTATAAAATAAAGGTTCATGTGTTGACAGTACTCATCCGTTGAGATTAGTCATGTGTTGAACGAAGTATTTTAACAATAAAAACTACATCTTTATTAGATATAAAATTAGAAACTAACTGGAAAGTAGATAAGATGAGTGGTCTCCTGGATATTGATCTGATGTTGGTTTCGGCCTTCGGGGTTAATATTCAGGGAATCGTTCTCTTACTAGTTTACGGTTGGAGTCTGATTTGAAATCAAACGATAGATACCATAATTTTTATAAAATATATTAAATAACAAAAATAGTCACACATGGACAGTACTCATTCGTTGAGATTAGTCGTGTGTTGACAAAGATATAGAGTCGTGTATTGAAAGAAATATAGATCCATTTGTTGAATATAAAGCCGTGTTGGTTAGAGATGCGCTATTTTGACGCGAACGATAATTATATCAATTATATTCGTTTTTATAAATTGAATAGAAAAGAAATTCAAATTGAATTGAATAGATAAAGAAATTCGAATTGAACCGAATAGAAATCCAATTGGAATTGAATCGAATAGAAAACGAATTTGAATTGAATTGAATAGAAAACCAATTCGAATTGAATTGAAAACGAATTGAAATGAATTCAAATTTAATTGAAATTTGAATGGAATAGAAATGAATTTTAAAACGAATTTATAAGGAAGAATTCAATTTTGATTTGAATTTGAAATGGAAGTAGGAATTGTTTTTAAAACAAATTTAAAACTATTTATAAACTTCGTTTTAAATAGAAATCGACGAAATATATATTATATATATAATATAATGGCCTGAATAGAACGCGCCGTGCCGCGACAGTTCGTGAATTTCGACCATTTATTTCAAACGGACATTACGGGAGATCCGACCGTCGGATTCTCCTAAAACCAGAACCGTTGGGTTCGTATCGAAAAGAGCTTTCTAACGAATATTAGAAATTTGAATCTAACGGTTGGATTTGGGGATACGCCCAAATCAAATTTGGAAAAGGTCGCTGTAAGTGCAGTTCGATGGCCGTTGTTGGAAATCGACTATACGGGCCTTGATAAAATTATTAAAAATATCAATAATTTGTGTAAAATCATAAGAAATGATTCGGGAAAAATTGGGATGAAAAACTCCACATTTGAAAAGATAAAAATAGATTTTTATCAAAATGAACTAGTTTTGAACTAAAATAAAAACCCATTTATTTTAAATAAATAAATTGGATTTGAAATGGGTTTTAAATAGAATTGATTCATGGGTTTATTGTGAACTGTGTTTTAAATAACACTAGTTCTTTAACCCGATAATAAATAGAATGTGATTTGGGTTTATCGTGAATTGTGTTTTAAATGACACTAGTTGTTTAACCTAGAAAAAGAAGTTTTAATGAATCTGCAATTAGATTGAAATATGAATTGATAATCTAAATTATCAAAGTTGAAAATAAGCGAGAATGGAGTATCACCAGTTTTACTCCAAAGCGATAGTTAAATCTTTAATTAGATTTGAACGTGAAATGGTAATTAATTTTACCGATAACACTGTGGTATTAGATATGGAGTATTACCAGTTTTGCTTCATGGGATGAATAGGTTGGGATTGGGGAATAAAATAAATAATTACTTCGGTGTGGTTCGCTAATCTCGACTAGTCTGGAAAACCATAAATTGGTTTGAAATTACATCCAAAGGAAGATTAAAGGATAAATTTCAAAGAAATTATCTTGGATAAAATTAATGGGAACCTTTCCCTGAGAATATGAATTGGAATGAGGCGTACGATGTGTTTGTGTAACATTTGGTTTTAATATACGCGGGTTGTTCGGAAAGGCCGGGTTTATACCCATTCTGAATAACCGATACGACGATAAGTCAAAGATGAAGACGGTGGTTGAAGACCGGAAGTCTTCACATCGTTTGGGTGATTACTGATGATCTTGATTGGGCTGTACACCCAAGACGAGAGAATCAATTGGTGGTCGTCCAGACGTACTTGGAGATGGATGGATATGCGAGGAAAGTGCCTCCGGTTTCGTTCAGACCCAGAACGAACTTGTAAATGGATTGTGTGTCTGACATTGGATTTTATTCTGTGTTGATTGATTTCTGTTAAATATATATCTGTTTGGCGGCGGAGAATTTATTCTCTTGCTTAACGCCCTTCTCTGAGACGTACGAGCTTAGAGGTTATATATCGATAGATATCAATCGCATGGCATGAATTTCCTGTGTGGCATGCTGAGTTGCATGGATCAAGGCTTCTGTTGAAAAGCAAAGTCTTGTGGTTGATGATCAAAGCATGGCCTACGTGGCAGCTTTGTGTATAGCGTGGATTCGCGAGCCTCACACCTCGGTATGAGTCAAAAACGGGATAAGGACCCAAGGAGTGCATGACGTTTCTTTCTAGCTATGGTGGTGTCAGTGACTTACCAGCCTTGACATTTATATCTATTTTTCACCTACGTGGTTGTTGGAATGCGAGGCGCCTCGATTATAGGTCTGTAAGGACCGGGAAACGTGTGTTCAGGAATAATTAATCCTCAAACGTAAGAGAGGACCGGCCTTTGAGGATCCAGGATTGCCCAGAGTGTGTAGTCCTGAGACATTTGCTAGAGTGTCTCGAACGCGGAGAGTAGCTTGCCCCTTGCCTCGACTCATGACGGAAATCCAATTTCCAATACGTGTATTGCGGTTTTAATTGTAGAACTAGTATGGCGACATGATATATGGTACCCATGCCGTCTATGATTTATATTTATGATTGAAATTGTTTTGACACTATACACTTATTATAGTATCAAATGATTTGTTTTAAACGTACCAAGCATGTTTGGTTATTATAAGGGAAAACCCTATCCTCCGGCTTGCGTTGCATTATGTGATGGGACCTGGGTCTTATAATAGCTTCATTTTTCGAAAAAGCATTGCGTTGTTTATTCTATGCACTGGTATTCTTGGGAGGAAACCCGTTCCGTGTTATACGGCGTGGTCCCTTGAATTACTCTCTTTTAAAGTAAAGTTTTAAATAACTGTTTTAGTTCTCACACCAGTCACATGACTGACCTGGGGTTTATTGTTTTAACCTAAACTCTGCGTGCCCTTATTTTCGACACGGGCAGCTAGTAGTTTTGGTTTTGCAGATTTATATTCACAGGATCCTGGTTTACAGCTGGAATGATATCCGGAATGCTCTGTATCCGTATATCACCTTCAGTTGTGCTTTGTATTATTTTGCCGCTGCTATGTAATTTATTGTAATCTCTGATATTTATCGAATGTAATTTATTCATTTATACTCTGTATATTCTTGTATCTGATGGAATTGTTGTAATAGCAATGAAATGTTCTTCAGTCTGCGTTCTGATTTGTCCTGTTCTCAAAAACGATCAGGGGTTTCGAACGGTCTAGATCGGTTTAACGACTGATTCGGATCAAGCGAAATTCCTTGTCGTCACATTTGGTATCAGAGCTTTGGTTTACAGAGCTCGAGAACAAGGCACATTAGAACCATACGAAAGAATTCGTCAGATATTGGATTAGTAATATCCAATTAGAATGACTCGTTAGAGATAGGATCAGTAGTATCCTAGAACGGGTGTGAAGAGTATATTTTTCAAATGAAAACAATTTTGTTTTGAAAATTTAAATCGCTTTATACGTATTTGAATATTTATTTATTTTGAATATGGACAATCGAGTATATAAAGATTTTGCATATACGCGTCATGAACGTATATTCGAAGTTTCAATATACTGGATAGATATAAAGTCACATTCTAGACACCCGGGGATAATTCTGATGATGTGGCCACATCATCAGTATTTATGTTCGTATTTCGAAGGTGTGATTTCTATATATTTCCATTAGACTGGTGTGAGAACCAAAACTTATATAGATAGATGTATTGTTGTGATTTGGCATCAAAACATGATTTTCAGTATATATATCAAAATTATGAATTTGAAACTCTAATTCACTAATTGATTGATGTTTGTGTTGGTTGTTTATTTATTTGATAATTTTGAACCATTTAGCCTAATTGAACCAAATATTGGACTGTATTGAAAATTAGTTGCATTTGCTTGCATATACATGTACTTACATTGAACAGGTCATAGCAAGGAGGCTAGAGCCGAAGAATAAAATTTGTTTGCCCGACAAATAGGTACATGTTTACTACATAATTTACTGTTTTGTTTGGGTGATGATGATTTTATGAGCCTATTGGCTTTTTCTTTTTCTTTTTGAGATCAGAAGGCCTATATGGCAATTTCGGGATTTTCCCGTGGCTCCCGGTGAAGGGGAGGTTATGGCGAAATTTTTCGAAAATTCCGGGTGTTAGCCAAATTTTTGAAAATTTGAAAATTCTCATAAACTGAAAAGTTGGAGAATGGAAGCCAGATCGGACGTAGAGTTGATTAATCAAACCACTTTCAACCCTGTTCCTTTTCGGGGACGAAAAGTTTTAAGTGGGGGAGATTGTAATAACCCGAAAATCTGGGCCAGTTTAAAATTTTTATTTTGGCAATTTTAGCGAATTTTGAATATTTAAAATAGATTATTTTAAATAATATAGACGAGAAATTTATTTTGAATATAATTCGAACGAATATATTTATACGCGTCGTCGTTTGAATATAAATAATTATATATAATTATTAATAGAATTGAAAATGGCGCGGTAGTTCGATAATTCGATTTCAAACTTTAATTGAATGTACCGGGTGCAAAACAATCCGAATTTTAGTGAAACCAAAAATATTAGGATCTAATTGATGATATCTTTCCAACGAATCCGAAAAATCAAAATTTCATAGCGGGAATCAAAAGATATGTCCAGTTGAAAATTCTGAATAGTCGCTATGAAATTCAGGCCCTTAAAAATAGACATATTGCAAACGATCTCGGATTTCGACGAAACCAATTTTGTTGGGTCCGTGATGTCGAATTATTGCTAGGTTTCAAATTTCATAATTTTTCGAATCAATATGTGAGCGTGGCAAAGGAAAACGCGTTTGACCAGTTTTAGTTGATTTTAATCGACTGGAAAATGGCCATTTTCCCAGCGGTCTCAGAATTCGACGAAACTAGTTTTGTTAGGACCGTATCGTCAATACGAAGCTAGAAAATATTTTTCGCGAATTTTTAGAGTTCGTATGTGACCCCAGTAAATTAAAATGCGCGTTCAAATTCAATATATAAAGTTATATGTTGATTTTGACAGAAACTGATCGAAACGATCGAATCAACCTACGATACATATACCATTGTGTTCGGAATGGGGGTAAAACGCTATGGACGACAGGCGGTGGGCCTCGTTTCTAGGTCGAAATAAAAAGTCAACTTTTTTTAAAATTAAATAATTAAAAATATAAAATAAAACACTCTCTCTCCCCCTTAACCCTTTGGCCCCCCCCTTTCCCTCGTTCATTCGATTCAGAAAAAAAAAAAAAAAAGAGAGAAGCGATCGAGAGGGAGACACCCCCCCAGCGGCGCCGACCACCGCGAGGCCACCCCTGCTGGCGTGCGACGCGACAACCCCCCTTCCCTCGCTGGAGCGCAGCCCCACGGCCACCGCACCGCCCAATCTGACTCCCTCCAACCCGCTACAGCCCTCGAGCGAGACCCAAACCCAAACCCTAACCCGTTAGCCCCCTCCTTCCTCCAATCGACGCTGTAAGTCCCTTCTTTTTATTTTTATTATTTTATTGGTTAATGTAATTAGTTTTAGTTTTTTAAAATAGAAAAGATTAGTTTTTTTAAAAAACAGAAAATATTAGTTTTTTTAAAATAGAAAAGATTAGATTTTTAAAGGAAGAAAAACGATATTTTTAAAGGAAGAAAAACGATATTTTTAAAGGGAGAAAGGCGTGATTTTTACATATGTAGTGGATTAAAAATATCATCTTTATATGTATAGCAAAATAAAAATGTGATTTTTATAATGATAAAGTTGAAAAGGCGAGATTTTTATATATTGAATAGCGAAGTAAAAAATCGATTTTTATATATTGAATAGCGAAGTAAAAATTCGATTTTTATATATTGAATAGCGAAGTAAAAATTCGATTTTTATATATTGAATAGCGAAGTAAAAATTCGATTTTTATATATTGAATAGCGAAGTAAAAATTCGATTTTTATATATTGAATAGCGAAGTAAAAATTCGATTTTTATATATTGGATAGCGAAGTAAAATTTTGATTTTTACATATGTAGAGAATACGGGCAACGAAAATAACAAAACGGCGAGAACGACGAAGGTTTCTGCAAAAGAAGAGCCGTGGAGTTAGGATAGCTATTGGTGAGAATTTCTCACTCTTCAATTTCTTTTTCTAGTTATATATATATATATACTAGGATGCAGACAGTGTTTAGTAGCACCCGACACCCGTCATCCACAGACCATGGATGGCTTGTTTGTTTAATTGTGCTGTTGGTTAGATTATTTGGTTTGAATTGAATTGTTTGGTGAAATGGAATGGATTTGATTGGTGTGTGAATGGCGTGGGCCTTCACTAGACCGGGGATAAGGCTAGGCCTTGTCCCGTTTCTAGTATCGTGCCGTTATGCCGCCGAAATTTTCTAAAATAAGTTAGAAAAATAAAAATATATTTTTTATTTTGTAAATGAACTGAATAAAAATTCATGTGTTAAAATAAAATATTTTATCGTTAAAAATATAATTTTTAACGTGAATGTGAATAAATAAATATTCATTTACAAACCGTACGGTTTGTTTATGTACACCTATTTGAAGGACATTGATTGGGACGATAAATTTTACACATCGCCCAACTGCACAAATAAAATCTGTGTTTGATGGTTTGAAACCCCACACGGGTATTGGGATAAAATACGGCATACACTAATCCCAATAATTAGTTGTATGTCGATCGATTGATTGACAGGCTGTTATAAGCGTTAGATATCTATATTTGATGCTTATACAGTGTAGTGCACATTGGATGATAGTTGATTATTTATCGTTGTTATTATATACATGTGTTGTATGGAATCCATATAATTAACTTTATATGGTAATTGATTGGGCCTCATTCCAATTTAGAAAATAAGGAATATTATAAAATAAAGGTTCATGTGTTGACTGTACTCATCCGTTGAGATTAGTCATGTGTTGAACGAAATATTTTAATAATAAAATTTACATCTTTATCATTATAAAATAAAGGTTCATGTGTTGACAGTACTCATCCGTTGAGATTAGTCATGTGTTGAACGAAGTATTTTAACAATAAAAACTACATCTTTATTAGATATAAAATTAGAAACTAACTGGAAAGTAGATAAGATGAGTGGTCTCCTGGATATTGATCTGATGTTGGTTTCGGCCTTCGGGGTTAATATTCAGGGAATCATTATCTTACTAGTTTACGGTTGGAGTCTGATTTGAAATCAAACGATAGATACCATAATTTTTATAAAATGTATTAAATAACAAAAACAGTCACACGTGGACAGTACTCATTCGTTGAGATTAGTCGTGTGTTGACAAAGATATAGAGTCGTGTATTGAAAGAAATATAGATCCATTTGTTGAATATAAAGCCGTGTTGGTTAGAGATGCGCTATTTTGACGCGAACGATAATTATATCGATTATATTCGTTTTTATAAATTGAATAGAAAAGAAATTCAAATTGAATTGAATAGATAAAGAAATTCGAATTGAACTGAATAGAAAACCAATTGGAATTGAATCGAATAGAAAACGAATTTGAATTGAATTGAATAGAAAACCAATTCGAATTGAATTGAAAACGAATTGAAATGAATTCAAATTGAATTGAAATTTGAATTGAATAGAAATGAATTTTAAAACGAATTTATAAGGAAGAATTCAATTTTGATTTGAATTTGAAATGGAAGTAGGAATTGTTTTTAAAACGAATTTAAAACTATTTATAAACTTCGTTTTAAATAGAAATCGACGAAATATATATTATATATATAATATAATGGCCTGAATAGAACGCGCCGCGCCGCGGCAGTTCGTGAATTTCGACCATTTATTTCAAGCGGACATTACGGGAGATCCGACCGTCGGATTCTCCTAAAACCAGAACCGTTGGGTTCGTATCGAAAAGAGCTTTCTAACGAATATTAGAAATTTGAAATCTAACGGTTGGATTTGGGGATACACCCAAATCAAATTTGGAAAAGGTCGCTGTAAGTGCAATTCGATGGCCGTTGTTGGAAATCGACTATACTGGCCTTGATAAAATTATTAAAAATATCAATAATTTGTGTAAAATCATAAGAAATGATTCAGGAAAAATTGGGATGAAAAACTCCACATTTGAAAAGATAAAAATAGATTTGTATCAAAATGAACTAGTTTTGAACTAAAATAAAAACCCATTTATTTTAAATAAATAAAATGGATTTGAAATGGGTTTTAAATAGAATTGATTCATGGGTTTATTGTGAACTGTGTTTTAAATAACACTAGTTCTTTAACCCGATAATAAATAGAATGTGATTTGGGTTTATCGTGAACTGTGTTTTAAATGACACTAGTTGTTTGACCCAGAAAAAGAAGTTTTAATGAATCTGCAATTAGATTGAAATATGAATTGATAATCTAAATTATCAAAGTTGAAAATAAGCGAGAATGGAGTATCACCAGTTTTACTCCAAAGCGATAGTTAAATCTTTAATTAGATTTGAACGTGAAATGGTAATTAATTTTACCGATAACACTGTGGTATTAGATATGGAGTATTACCAGTTTTGCTTCATGGGATGAATAGGTTGGGATTGGGGAATAAAATAAATAATTACTTCGGTGTGGTTCGCTAATCTCGACTAGTCTGGAAAACCATAAATTGGTTTGAAATGACATCCAAAGGAAGATTAAAGGATAAATTTCAAAGAAATTATCTTGGATAAAATTAATGGGAACCTTTCCCTGAGAATATGAATTGGAATGAGGCGTACGATGTGTTTGTGTAACATTTGGTTTTAATATACGCGGGTTGTTCGGAAAGGCCGGGTTTATACCCATTCTGAATAACCGATACGACGATAAGTCAAAGATGAAGACGGTGGTTGAAGACCGGAAGTCTTCACATCGTTTGGGTGATTACTGATGATCTTGATTGGGCTGTACACCCAAGACGAGAGAATCAATTGGTGGTCGTCCAGACGTACTTGGAGATGGATGGATATGCGAGGAAAGTGCCTCCGGTTTCGTTCAGACCCAGAATGAACTTGTAAATGGATTGTGTGTCTGACATTGGATTTTATTCTGTGTTGATTGATTTCTGTTAAATATATATCTGTTTGGCGGCGGAGAATTTATTCTCTTGCTTAACGCCCTTCTCTGAGACGTACGAGCTTAGAGGTTATATATCGATAGATATCAATCGCATGGCATGAATTGCCTGTGTGGCATGCTGAGTTGCATGGATCAAGGCTTCTGTTGAAAAGCAAAGTTTTGTGGTTGATGATCAAAGCATGGCCTACGTGGCAGCTTTGTGTATAGCGTGGATTCGCGAGCCTCACACCTCGGTATGAGTCAAAAACGGGATAAGGACCCAAGGAGTGCATGACGTTTCTTTCTAGCTATGGTGGTGTCAGTGACTTACCAGCCCTGACATTTATATCTATTTTTCACCTATGTGGTTGTTGGAATGCGAGGCGCCTCGATTATAGGTCTGTAAGGACAGGGAAACTTGTGTTCAGGAATAATTAATCCTCAAACGTAAGAGAGGACCGGCCTTGAAGGATCCAGGATTGCCCAGAGTGTGTAGTCCTGAGACATTTGCTAGAGTGTCTCGAACGCGGAGAGGAGCTTGCCCCTTGCCTCGACTCATGACGGAAATCCAATTTCCAACACGTGTATTGCGGTTTTAATTGTAGAACTAGTACGGCGACATGATATATGGTACCCATGCCGTCTATGATTTATATTTATGATTGAAATTGTTTTGACACTATACACTTATTATAGTATCAAATGATTTGTTTTAAACGTACCAAGCATGTTTGGATATTGTAAGGGAAAACTCTATCCTCCGGCTTGCGTTGCATTGTGTGATGGGACCTGGGTCTTATAATAGCTTCATTTTTCGAAAAAGCATTGCGCTGTTTATTCTATGCACTGGTATTCTTGGGAGGAAACCCGTTCCGTGTTATACGGCGTGGTCCCTTGAATTACTCTCTTTTAAAGTAAAGTTTTAAATAACTGTTTTAGTTCTCACACCAGTCACATGACTGACCTGGGGTTTATTGTTTTAACCTAAACTCTGCGTGCCCTTATTTTCGACACGGGCAGCTAGTAGTTTTGGTTTTGCAGATTTATATTCACAGGATCCTGGTTTACAGCTGGAATGATATCCGGAAAGCTCTGTATCCGTATATCACCTTCAGTTGTGCTTTGTATTATTTTTCCGCTGCTATGTAATTTATTGTAATCTCTGATATTTATCGAATGTAATTTATTCATTTATACTCTGTATATTCTTGTATCTGATGGAATTGTTGTAATAGCAATGAAATGTTCTTCAGTCTGCGTTCTGATTTAACCTGTTCTCAAAAACGATCAGGGGTTTCAAACGGTCTAGATCGGTTTAACGACTGATTCGGATCGAGCGAAATTCCTTGTCGTCACACAGTATATTCGATACATTCAAGTTAAATGAGTGGTTGGTCATGGGTGTCCCGGTTCCAAGATGTTCTTATTGAACCCTAGTGTATCACCTCTAGAGTACACTGACTTCAAGGTGGTCCCATACCTTGTCATAGTTGGAGTCCATTCTCCAATAAGTGCCTTGTAGTTTTTGATTTTATAATGAATATGTAGAGCGTGAGACGCAAGAATTCTGCTAGATGGTTATTTATTTGTGATTTGATAGACGCTGTTATAATATCACTGGATTTTGATATATCAAAAATGTTTTGGGTTATAGTAAGGTAAAAACCGTACATGTTAATGTGTGGGCTGCTCTTTCTAGTATCCTTTTCTTTCAAAAAGGATTTCTTAAGTTAAACAAATTGGTTTATTTATGAATTTATCACTGAAAGTATTCCAGACTGATCCAGGTGAATTTTGCTTTGCTTCAAATGTGCTCAGGTCAAATCGAATATATTATCAGGTTAGATTTCGTTTGGAGCTTTAGAAGAGGAGCTGGAGTCAAGATGTATATCCATATTTACTGGTATTATATTATTTCGTTGTGTGTTATATTGAACTGTATGTATATTCTGATGTTGCAATATACAGTTTTCTTTTGCATAAAGCAGTTTGATATATTATATTTTGTCTGTTTCGCTGTGAGACTCTGATCTTCTTATTATTCTATTCTAATATTTCTTTTTTCTTCTCTCATCCTCTAATTTCTTTCTCCTAATTATCTGCTTTTCTGTGCAATTTGAGTTGACATAGGTTGTTACATGTTGGCTTAAACTATACGGAAAAAGTGGATCGTTACAAAATAGCTGATTATATTAACGCAACTTTTGTCAATTTAAACAGGACATGAGTGTACAATTTTATTTGTTGAATGTTGTGTTTTGATATGTATTGGCTAGAAAAATAATGGCTAATTAATTATTAACGACCGTTAATAATTTGGGTGAAAATTAGTTTGGACCAGTGTTTAATTGTTGATAACCATAACACTTAGGCCGATGATGCCGTATTATAGTGGTTGATGATTGATAAATGTTGGTTGAATATTATTGACATATTTAATCCATATAAGTTGAATGACGTCAAAATTTATAGAGTTTTATTACAAATTGGGATTAAATTGAGTGTTTTGATTATTAAATATTGAGTGAAAAATAAATGTTTGAATTTTGAATCTGAAACGATTTGGAAAGTTAGATAAAATAGTTACAAATAGTTTCGTAAAGTAAATAAATTGATTTGAAACTATTTTCAAGCAATTAAGGGATGTTTTATATTTTATTTTAAAAATGAATAGTAGTTGGAAAAAAGTGAAGTTCAGTTAGGGTATCTTAGAAATGTTTTAACAAGATTTCCTTTTAAAAACTATCTTGTTTAGTTTTATAACGGACATCAGGAAAATTTGGGCATCAAAAGACGAAGTTTGAAAAATAAAATTATTTTAATCATTTAAAAAATTATATAGAATTTAAATAAAAGAATATTTGAATAAAAAGTTAGAAATTAGAAATATAATTTCCAGATGTTATTATATAGTTAGTAACTATTTTAAATGGAATTCAATTCGATTTCAATATATAACTAAAGTTTCGTTTGAATAGAACTAGTCGCGCAACGACAGTTCGTGAATTTTGACCATTGACTTCAAATTGATGTACTGGGAGATTCGACTGTCGGATTTTCCAGTCGAATCTCCCAAAATGAAAAATATTTGGTTTAGAAATGAAAAGAGCTTTCAAATGATATGCTAAGTTTTAAAATCCAACGGTTAGAGTTGGAAATAAGTTCAAAATAAATTTGAATAAAAATAGTGATAATGTTGTTAGTGATCCGAAAACGAATTTTAACGAAATAAGCTATTTTTAAATTATTAAAAATAAGGAAAAATTATGTTAAATAATATTAAATGATTTCAAAGCGATTTGGAAAAGAAATATGGAATTTCAAGCTATATATTGGATGTTTGTGTTTTCCGCCTAACTAGCTGAAAACGGTTAAACAACGTTTTATGAATTTAAGTTAAATAAACTTAAATTATCCGGTTTATAAAATATAACCTGGATTTAGAGGAAGTGTTTAGATATATCTTTTGATTTAGAAAAGTTTTCCAATTTGAATAAAAGTTGGATTAATGGAAATGTTCTTAGAATATTTGGTATTGATTACCATTGTATATACTTTGCAACTCAAGGAATTCTAAACATATTTATATCATTATTCCATTTATAGTATTCGTTGATTACGAGAATTAGTGTTGAATATAAGTAGATATAATTCTATTTGAACTCTTATATTTAATATTAATTAATTTGGGGTTTATCGTGAATGATGCTTTAAATAATGTTTATTCTTTAACTTAGTAAAAGGAGAAGATAATTTTCAAGATAAATTAAAATGGAATCTTTATTTAACTTGAATATAAAGATTGAATGAAGGACTTTTCCCTAACAAACGAAATGGGGATGATTTTAAGAATCTCTTAAAAAGAAGATAAGCATGTTTTCGTGTAAGCAATAAGATTAAGTAATCATAAATACGATTTTGGGCGAGTGATATAATCAAAGAAAGATCTAAGCAAAAAGTTTAAAGTACATAAATCTTTGAAGATTTAAGGGAATAATTCCCAAATGTAAATGAAGATTTGAATAAAAGAATATTCCTAAAATGGAATAATACTCGTAGTGTCTATATTAATTTTAAAGATGCGATATTTATTCAGAATGACCGAGTTTCGACTCATTGTGAATAACTATACGATGTAATGCAAGTGGCATTGATTGTTATTGAAGGCCGTAGATCTTCGATTCAGAAGGATTACTTGTCGATTCCTAGGGTAGCCACCCAATTATAGGGTAATATTGTGATGGCGATCTGACCGTACTTGGAGCGATTCAGAATGCAAGGGCTTCACACCCCGGCGGGATCCTGGAACAAAGCACCTTCGGTTTCGTTTAGACATGGAACGGACTTTTAAATGGATGTATGTCTGAAGTTGTAGTTTTCGACATAACCAATTGGTTTCTATTGATGTTATATCAGTTGGTGGCGGAGAATTTATTCTCTTAGCTTAACACCCTCCTTTGAGACATATGTACTCAGAGGGTTATATATTAATAGACACCGATTATATGTTGTGAATTGATAATGTGGCATGTTAAGTGCTGAGCCAATCAAAGCTTTTGTTGAAAAGCATGTCTTTGTGGATGATGATCAAAGCATGGCTGATATAGGGTAGCTTTGTGTTGAAACGTGACTTTAGATCCTCACAACCCATGAATGGCCGAAAAAAGGATGATGGACCGCAAAGATAAGGACATATATTTCCTTCTAGCTAAAATGTGATGCCATTATATAGAGCCTGGGAAGGTTTACTTATGTGGATGATGGATCAAGGCACCTTGGATAACGGTCAAATACGATCGGGATGAATGGTGAGTTACGACCGAGGAATGTTATGTTCAGGAAAGATTCCAATCAACCGTGTTTAGTGTTGTCCATCTCTGTCGCTCCGAAGGATCACATGCGTGTGAGTCCTTGGACATCTTGCAAAAGGTGTTCCGAATGCGGGTAAGGAAGAACTTTTTCCTTGGTCATTGATGGAATCCAACTTCCAATACGAGATTTGCATTCATTTGTACCGTAATAGTCAACATAATGGGATGAGTTACTATGCGAGTTAAGATTGATACATTTAATTTTGAAAGTGATTTCCATACCTAGACATTAACTATAATATCAAAATATTTGTTTTTAATAATATCAAGAATGTTTGGTTATTATAAGGTAAAACTATATACTATGGTATGCATTTCATTGTGTGATGGGACTTGAGTCTTATAATGGCTTCATTTTTCAAAAGCATGAATTTCGTAATTATGAAACTTGGTTGATGATTGTATGAAATGGGTTATGGTCTATTATCTAGTTCTTAAATTGGTTAATCCAAGCCTTACTCAAGTGTTTTTCGCTTGGGTCAGATCCAAGTGTATGTTTCAGGTTTAACAGGTGGATGAGGAGTTTCCAGTTGATTTTGAAAAGCTGGGGTTCCCCGTCGGATGTCAAGACATATTACTATCTATACTTGGATGTAAATGGATCAATGACGTAAGAATATGTTTAAACTCAAATGATGTAAATGTTTTCCATTGTAAAAGTTTCCGCTGTAAAGATATATATTGAATATTATATTTCTTTTATGTTCCGCTGTTTGCTCTGATAATACCCCGATGAATCAAGTTTGTGACATTTGATTTTTCGGTACATGAACACCATGGGTGTGTTAAGTATCGACAATCAATGGCCGGAAATTTGGTTTATCACAGGATATTCCGATAAAGCTTACTTTTTGAACTGGACTTGTGTGGTTTATAGTCGATTCAGAAGGCGAGCGAATTTGTGATCAACTCGTTTGGTATCAAAGCTTTGGTTTAGCAATAAACCTTAGCTCTATGGGGTGAGTACTCATCAAAGAATGGATCGGTATTATCCTAGGATGAATAACTTGTCAGAGATAGGATTAGTAGTATTCTAGGATGAGTGACTCATTAGAGATAGGGTCAGTTATACCCTAGAATGAGTTGAGAGAATTATATGTATGTGAGAGACGTATTTATAGTCTTGATTTTTAAAGTAATAAGTATTTTGATAAAGAAAATAAAGTTAAAGAATCATGTTTTGAGAAAATAAAGTTAAAATTGAGAAGTTAATCCACTAATTGATTGCTGGGTGTGATGTATGAAAACTAATTAAGGAATGATTATGAACTTAAAATTTTAGGTTACGGTAAGTAAATGGAATTTTCTGCGATTTTGGACAGTTGATAAATTCTGAAAAATAATAGGTTAAAATTTATAAAGGAGGCTATATTCAGGATTTTGGACAGTTGATATACATTGAACTCATTTGTTGTTTTCAGAAAAGTATAAGTTTAAAGTAAACTTTAAACTTGTGTATTGATTAAAAAATCTTTGTTTTATTGTAGATATATAGAGGTAGAGGAAGGATGGGAGGTAAGGGTAAGTAGCTATCAGTTCTTCGATATTTGGCCCAGTTTCGGGAGCCTTTCCCATTTAATTGTTCTTCTTCTGAGGATACACAGAGTAGTAGTTCTTACGACTCGTCTAGTCACGACAGCACGAACGAGTATATCTATGACGCTATGTCACCATTTCGACCGATTGTGGTTATCGATTTTGAGTCTGGTTCAGCACTTACTCCCGTAGAGTTATACTCCGTACAACACGAGGAATCAGGCGATTATGATGACTGGATGCTAGAGGATGATACTGCAGTAGAAATTCAGCCCCTCCTATATTGGAGATCATACTTGATTTTGTTCCCGAGCCGATCCATAAGGAGTCGGCACTACCTAAGATACCACTCCAAAATATAAACGAATCTATACTAGATTAGCACTGGAGTCCGACGACAAGATCGATCCTGAGATATAGATCGGGTTAGTGGAGGATGATCATGACGGAGATATAGAGCCAGAGATAGAAATGGAGACCGATGATGATGGGTATGATGCCGATAACGAGGAGTTTATGGAGAATGATCCTGATGCTTTTGACAAGGATCAGATTATGTTGCCTGGATGGGATGGTTGGAACGATAATGACTCAAATGACGAGATAAACCAAGAGATCATAGTCTCTGGACCTTCTGTGCATGACTCCGACCTTTATCCAGCTAGATGTTAGTTTCGTTTTGGGGATATGATATGTATACATAGTTGTTAGCTTCGTTTTGGTACAGTACCGACACTTAATACATAATTTGGAGCATGATGCCATTTTGTATAGACTATCTCAACTACGTAGTACGTGCTCAGGATGGTTGGTATAGATGCATATGCATGGCTTATACTTTTAGTGGCACTATACACTAGGGTATACGTTATGTCTGTGATATAATTGATATTATGGGTATGATATGTTAATGTACAATATATGATACGACTTGACATCTTTCGGTTATATTTACTATCAGAAAATTCTGTTCTTTGCAGCATCTTTGATTTTGAGTAAAAAAATCTTTTTGAGTAGGGGAGAATGTAACGACCCAGGATTTCTGATATTTTGAAAATCTGAATTTTTAAGAGTTTGGAATAACCGGGCACAGTTCTGGATACAATCATTCATTTTTTAATACGATTTCAAAAATTATAGTGATCAAATAAATTATTTATATCATTTTTATCAACTTATCAATTCAAACAATTTATCGTATATTGTCAGAATGAGAATTTGACACTATTCACTAATATTGTATTGAGATTTTCTGATGGTATTTGAATACAACTTATACAATAGTTAAAATAAAGTTATTTGACTATTAAAATGATAATTAAAAAGAATATTTTGAAAATGGATAATTTAGAACTATTTTAAAAGCTTAAAAATAGATATTTTGCAAACGACGTCGGAATTCGACGAAACTAATTTTATCAGATCCGTAATAATAAATTATTGTAAGATTCCAGATTTCAAGTCAAACGAAGTTAGTGTGAGCGTGCATAACATAAACCCAGGTAGAAAAAGAAGTTAAAATTAAATAATAACAAAAAAAAAACCATTTTGCAAACGATCTCTGAATTCAACGAGACCAAAACAATTGGAACCTTATCGATGAAACATAACAGAGTTTCAAATTTCGTAGCAATCGGGATTCATATGTGGTTGTGCGAGTAGAAAACGCATAGGTAGATTTTAATGAAACTTGATTTAAAATAATCAAATTAATTAGTTTTGGGCCAATATTTAATACTTAAAAATATATTAAAAATAAAATATTTTTGACAAATGTTGGGTAAATGTTTTCAGAGCACTTATTTCCATTTATAAACATTTATATGTCAAGATACAATGTTTAGAAGTATTAAGAGTAGTTGATTGGATTAAAACAACACCGTGTGCTTTTAATGAGGTGTCATCACCCTAACACAACAAAGTGTGCATCTTGTGAGTTGTCATGACATCCTCGTCGTCTTCCCTAGATTGCTAACACCACACTGATCCAAACTTTATGTCATTTCCTATAAAAGAAGGCATACATTTTCACTTTCTGCTCCTTTCTCTCCACCCTTTCCTTTCTCCTCCCCTACATGATGACACCCTCCCCCACTTTCGCTGTGACCAGCACCACCCTCTTGTCGTGCTCCCTTTGGCGCCGTTTGATCCAAAACCCCTTTAGCTCCTCCTTTAAATTATTTGCTCCATATATATTAGCTCCTACCACCACCAAACTCGACCATCATCTCCTTTAGCCCCTCTACACCCCCACATTAGCCCCTCTTGCTGCCATGTCACCACCAAGGGTCCCATAGGCTGTGATTCCCCCTCTAGCCAAAAACCCAACCTTTTTCCTTTACAACCCATAAAGATCTAATCTTTCCTCCTTAAACCCAAGTTAGAACATATATATACATACATATACATACATACATATATATATATATATATATATATATATATTATGGCTACATAAGTGTACTGAGTGTATATGTTGTTCGTTTGGTCGCTAGCAAGCTCGTAGAGTGATAAAAATCTCATCTTTAAAAGTTAGGCAGAGTGGAAAGCAATGGTAAGCAATTATATGCACACGTTTGAATGAATATGCTTACATATATGCTAGTTAATGATAAATGTTTGGAATACAAGTAAGTATATGCTATGTACGCTTAATGTTGCATGTGATTGGAGTTTTAATGTAGAAATTAGTTAGTAATTTATGTGCTAACATAAATGATTATGAAGTTAAAATCTTAAGTAAAAAGGTTGATTGAATTGGACGATAACTTAGTTGCAATATTACATGTACATTGATTGGAAAATGAATATTTTCAAGTTATATTAGTTTGTTAAGTGATTAAACAGTTAAAAATGAGGTTTGGATAATTTACCGCATCCAAAACGACATATGTAGTAAAAATGGTAGTACATAAAAAGTGTGTGGAATGAATAGTAAATTGTTGTTTATATTGACGCAGCGTTTTTCAATATAAACATGAAATTGGTGTATAATTTTATTTTTTAAATGTTGATGTGTTTTGATATGGATTGGCTAGAAAAATAATAGCTAATCAGCTATTAACAACAATTAATAATTTGGGTGAAATAGTTTGGAATGGAATTTAAGTGTTGATAACCGTAACACTTAGGCCGATGATGTCAAATTATGGTGAATGATGATTGATAAGTGTTGATTGAATATTACTGAAATATTGAATCCACATAAGTTGAATTATATAGAAATTTATAGAGTTTTATTCCAAATTGGAATTAAATTCAATATTTTAATAATAAAATGTTAAGCGAAAAATAAAATTTGAATTTTGACTCCTAAACGATTTGGAATGTTAGATGTACCAATAGTTTCTGGAAGGAAAAGAAATTGATTTGAAACTGTTTTCAAGCAAATAAAACATGTTTTAAATTTTATTTTAAAAATGAATAGTAATTGGAAAAAGTAAAGTTTTGTAACAACCCAGTAAATATTCGACGCCCGAATTCTGATAATAATACATTAAACCGGCATTACCTATCAGAACTCAAGTATCGAAAACCACCAGATAGTTATTAGAAAGAATTTAGAGGGTGAGATAAGTAAGAAAGAAATATTAGAATAGAAGAAGATCTAACACGACACAGAGTCTCACATCGCAGCGGAACAAAATATAATATAGAAATAGATATTTACTGAGAGCTTTGAAAATATACTTACAATCATCAGAGTACATAACACATTTGGACAGTTATAATACCTTGTCCTCATATATCACACACAGCGGAAAATACTGAATAATACCATATGTCTGAAGTTCTCCAACACATCTTTGGACTTCATGGCATTCTATAACTTGAACCTGCAGACCCGGGCTAACCCGAGCATTACAAACACCGGGTCAGTCTGGTGAACCAGAGTGAGAAAACCCCTTAAGTTTGAAATATCATCCAACTTGATTCTTAAGTTAAAAATTCCTTTTTGAAAGAAAAGGATAATCGTAAGACCAATCCACACATAAACACGGACAGTTTTTACCTTACGATAACCCAAAACAGTTTTTGAAAATCAATACTTCTTTGATATTATAATAGTGTCTAAATACAAATAAATAGAATCTAGCGGAACGCTTGCATCCCACGCTCCACATATATAGTATACAAACAAAATCGCAGGTGCTTATTGGAGAATGGATTTTGACTATGACAAGGTATGGGACCACCTGCCGATAGTGTATCTCTAGAGGCGAATATACTGGGTTCAACTTGCAACTCGGCCCACACATGACCGACCACTCATTTCGCTTGAGTGTATCGAATGCATATCACCAATGGTTGGGAGCTACCCAGTGTTTCCCGAAGCGGGACAGCATCGAAATAGATTAAAGAAGTAAAAGGGATTTCCCTAGATAGGTGATTGTACACCCAAATAGGAGCGACCCACATAGTCATGCTGCCTTCCCGATTTTTGTCATTTCCCGGTTGGTGAGGCTTGAGGTTTGAATTTCCTTTTAGCACATCGGGCCACCATTCACTTTGAATGCCACATCGTCAGATCCATTAAATATCACTAATTGACGTCCATAAAAATACTTCGGTTGTTCAACTAAAGAAGATTCCCTTCTATGCCAACAACTTGGTACGTTTGAAGAAATCAATGTACATAATCCCTTTCGAAATACTCTGTCAGACATTCGTCCGTACAAGTTGTCCTGTGACTGGACAAACCGAAGGCACCCTCCTACTGCATCCTAGGAATCACCCTATGGATCAATAGCGAGTAGTCCTTGCAATCCATAGATTTCAACCCCGACTGAATTACTATCAAAATATCTCGGGTTACAACATCAGAGATATTTATCAAGTAGCCCTTCCGCTTGTGAAGATCCATGGTCTTCAACTGCTCCATCTTCAATCAGCGTCTTTACGTATTTGCTGGTTCGGAATGGTTTTTCGAATATAAATTCGATCCCAAACTTTCCGTACCAACAACGCATTGGCATGATTTTGATAGTTGGTTATTTAACTATCAAAATAAACAGTCATAAAAATAAAATAAATCCATTTGTTTATTTCACAGCATCACTTGGCCATTAAAATAATATATCAGTAGTAATACCAAAGACGATATATAAGTTTTAAAAAATATTCTCAAATCATTTTATTTAAAATACTTAAAAGAAATATCTTAAAGTCCTGTCCAATTTCTTGTTATTATCTTTCAAAACATTTCCACCACATTACTTATCATTTATACTGACGAGATTAATTCACTTACTATTGTAAAATAATTGTTACAAAATCTACTTTTATTTTGTTACCGCGGAAATATCATTTCCTATTCTCATGCCCCTCTTTATTTTGGAATCCCATCATATATCAAAATTCTTCAAATAACGATTCACTATTATTTTTCCACAAATAATTTGCTTTAACATCTCACCTATCATGACTCATACCACCCTTCGACAATCCTGAAGTCGTTCAAGTTGGGGTATTTTAATTACCTTTCAGACCTTGATCAACCTCATTCTTATTTTAAGATAAATATGAATCATGATTCAAAAACTCATATTCATATAGACACCACTTCACTTTTGTATTAAAATACAGTTTTATAAAATTATTCAGTATTTACGATGAAGCACGTGCTTCGCACAAGGTAGATCTTGATATAAAAATAGCGGTTAAAATTTAACGATATATAGTTGGTTTATTTTCTTTTTAAAAGCTTCATTTAAAAATATATTTAAAAATCTATATTCTGTTATAAACTAAATTTCATAACTTCATTTCTCTACCGCTTCACTTGACGGTAAAACGAACTTTATAAAATAATTTTTATTTGGCCATCTACCATGAATTTCTCAATCCATATCACAATTGGTAAATAACCAAACGAATGTTGAATTTGGGTTTATAATCAATACCCAATTCAATAATCCAATCATATAGGTTCAACAGTGCATATAATGATCATATACAAACAAATAATCAATTCTATACTGATAACGGTCAATCAATAGTAATCCAAGTACCCAAATAAATTTAAATACGTTTATATTATGATAAACGTAACCAACAAGGTAAGCTACCTTGTTTGGAAATCATCGTTAAAAATAACGATGTCATTTCATTTAAATTAAACAACCGTTTAATTTAAATAGCTGATATAATAATATTTAACACATATTAAACAACCAATAATTAATAGCCATAGAATACAGGTGACAAACCCGACTTAAAATTATTATAAGTGGGGAAACTGAGTGAGGTTAACTCACCTTGATTTCTGCCCGTCGTTCAAGCGGTTTGTTTTAGTTGTTTTCACTCCGTCAGCTTTCAACTTTGTCAGCTCTAATTCCATAATGTGGCGCTTTCCGATACAGTTCCAACGCTCCTAGTTTTGCGGACTCCGATATCACCGCCAATAGCTACACAAATTATATAGTTATACGAATATTAAGATAAAAAAATTCTTGATTAGATTATAATTACTTAATTATTCTCATACCCAATCCCGATGGTTTCTTGTTTCACGTTCTCCCCGCGTTTCTTTGTCCCAGACTTCTTCGTACTAGCCTTGTTCCCAAAACCAAATACTCCACTGTTTTTACTAAATCATACTATATATTTAATTAATCAGTAATTATACTCTAATAACTTGAATTAACAATGTGATCCAATGCTAACCTATTCCTTCTTGCATGCCAACGGAACCAAAATTCCAATCTACTTCCCCAACCCTTCTGTTCGCAAGTCCCATTTCCTTCTTTTTTTTAGAGAAAGCCCACGACCTCAGCCCATGCCCTCAGCAACCCAGATCAATCCACGTTAAAACCCTTCAACGCAGCCTCCTTCAATTTATCCACTGCCTCACTTATTTTTCTCTCGTCAAAAATTGGAAAACCGCTTTACCAAACCAAAAATCCCCAGCGCCGCCTTCTTCTATGGCGATCAGAGATCCTCCAAACGCCTCCAATTCAAGCGCCTGAAGCAGCTCCTTCCCCGGCTCAAACCCCATCACCGCCAGCCCTACCGTCTGACCCTAGTTCGAACACAAAGCGGCGCCTTTCAGCACGATTTGGTGACCAACTGTACTTAGAATTCAACTAAAATAGGTCAGCACAGATCTCCTTTTCTTCTTATATTTTCATTATTGAATCTTATGTGAATTCGTCAGTTGATGGAGAAATTTGTGGGAAGAAAGAGTTTGAATGTTTGTTACTAAATGCGTCAATTCTTTTGGGTATGTTCTGGTCTCGAATGAATGGGTTGCGAAGTGGTTTTGTTTGGCAAAACACTGATATGCAGTGGTATTTATATACGCGGGTACCTTGAGCTCCAAGGTTTAGGCTGTCAGGACATATAGACTAGGTTATCAATTCTCCAGTTTTTTGCTCTTGAGTTTTCATTTCATGTATTGTCTGAGTGGAAGTTTGGATTTGAAAACATAGGGGAAGGTGGTAGCAGATTAGCTGTATCTCGCATGTGCGTAGCTGTTGTGCTACTGGTAAGTAGATAAGTTAGGCACTGTTTAGTTTACGTAGGCCATTTGCACAATACTATCATTCAACATTGATTGTAGAAATTTTCAGAAGTATATATATTCTAGTCAGTATTGAAATCTATTGAAATCGACAAGGCAAAAGGTGGGTACAACAACATATGAGCGTGAAGAAATGTCCCCCTCTTATTTTATATTTGTTCTTTTTTTCTACTTTTTATTTGGTACTTTGCTTTGTATCAATGTGCTGAGATTTTATGGATAAGGAAAAATGATGTTGTCACAGTGAAAATATTTCACCTGGACATTCGTATCTTGCAGGATATGATATGATAAATTTCCAAAGATTATATATATATTTTTTCTTTTTTCTTTGCAGATGTTTTGAAATGTGTTCACGATGGTAATAACCATTCTTGAATTCAGCTTGGCGAAAAGTTTGGTGCAGGGTACAAAAGATATCTTGGCAAAAGATTTGTACATAAGCTTATGAATATATTTTGGCACAAATTTTGTGCGTGAAGAGTTGTCAATTCCTTATTGTATATATATATATATATATATTATGGTATGAGTTCATGTTAGTAACAGAGTTGTAATACGGCTGGGCCAAAATATCTTGTATTGGAGTACGAAAAAGTTATGAATATATATATATCTCACTCATGTTTTCACTTTCCTGTTGCACTATTTATTTTCATGGGAAACTTCTATATGTTTGGTTATTATGCTTATTCATTACAAATTTAATATACGTTGTCCACATGATTTGCTATGCGGTCACTAGGAGAAATAACACTCACCGTAAAACAATTATACACCGTTTCGTACGTTATACCATCTACGAATGTCTAAGGGTTATGAATTTGCATGTACTAGTGTCAAATAATTTGATAAATAGCTTATACAATATTATCGATAAATTGTTAAATAAAATACCAAACTATTAAGTTCATAGATAAATAAATTATTATCGACAATATGCTCGAATGTAATAGTTTAACACTTCAGGTTTAGTTAATGTCGAATTATAACTCCGTATTATCAAGTTCGAGCCAACCGATAACTAATTTATATGGAAACGTTATTAAATATATTAAATAAACGTTATCGTTTATTAATGATTTCCATAGCGACTATTTTAAAATTTTGAATTGGCCATAACTAACAAACTATAACACGAAATCTGATTTTTTCTCTTTCAAATGGAAATTATAACCAATACGGTTCCAATGTTTCTTGTTTCACAAAAATCCAACTTGTATCGGATCCTGTATATCGAGTTGAAGTTCAAAACTGAATATTACGAACTACCGTGCCATTTCGAGCTCGTTTATATATATATATATATATAAATTATAACGTTTAAACTTTGTTTTAAATAACGAATTAAATAATAAAAATCGATTAATATTCCAAATAAAATATTTAAACAAAATTAAATATCCAAAGTAAAATGGCCAAAAATCCAGGTCTTTACATTCTTCCCCCCTTAAAATAATTTCGTCCTCCAAATTGCTAAGGTAAGGAAACGTCACAACCTATTATATTTTCTAAATCCAATTAAAAAAAATCAATATCATAAATATAATTTTCCAAAAATATCAAAAAAATTCAAACGCGTTAAATTCTCAGAAAAATTTCAGCAGAGTCTCCCTTGTACGGAGTGATGTCTGTGATATCACAGGAACAAATAATTTATATCGACTCACATGGTCGGTAAACTAAATTCAAAACCCAAAAATTATATTTTCGCATAGGCGTACCTTATGCGAGCGCTACTGAGTATATTTGCTCAAATTATTACGAATTACTTAACCAATATCAATCCTCACTGCATCCTGGCACCTGTATTCAACCCAATCGAACTTGTAAGTGATCATTACATGTAATTTTTAAATAATACTTTATTGGTCTAGCTGTATAATTCCACCAACCCTTAAGGCATTATTCAGAAAGGTATATAGTTTGAATCACCCAGTTTTAATTCATAAACAGTTCCATTCAAATTTTATTATACTGGAACTTAGTTTTCAATCTATTCAACTTTTTCGCTGAGCTATTGATGAGTTCATTTCAACCAATTCAAATAACGGCCAATACATAATCAATTCAATCAACCATTTAATTTTCATTAAATTCTATTAATATTTCACCAATTTAAATCTCATTTCACTTCCAGTTATCAAATTGATTTTTCAACATTTCATTTTATAATCTCAATTCTGATTCTAGTTTAAACACCATCACTTTAATTTATTGTTTTAACTTAAGTCAAATCTAGATTTCAATCTCATACTAAAATTCTCATTCATCACTATATATGTGAAATTTATGGTTATATTAACCATTCAATTCCAATTCCCATTTGAATTCCATTCAAATCAATCGAGTCACAATATCTCAATAATTATTACCTTTCTATATAAAATATAATTTGGGTAAAATTATTTCATTTACCCTATTTATAAAACAGTATTGTGTACAATCCCAGTCCAATGTTTCTCAACACATGAACTGACCAACAACACAATACAAAACTTTTTTTATGCAAAATCTACAAATACACGCTCATATATAAACACTTAACTCGATCTAGGGTATTACTAACCACATCTCTATCAAGTAATGCCACAGAGCCAAGGTTATTACTAAACCAATAGCTCTGATACCACTGTAACAACCCAATAAGTATTCGACGCCCGAATTCTGATAATAATACATAAAACCAGCATTACCTGTCAGAACTCAAGTATCGAAAACCACCAGATAGTTATTAGAAAGAATTTAGAGTGTGAGATAAGAAAGAAAGAAATATTAGAATAGAAGAAGAAGATCCAACATGACACAGAGTCTCACATCGCAGCAGAACAAAATATAATATAGAAATAGATATTTATTGAGAGCTTTGAAAGTATACTTGCAATCGTCAGAGTACATCACACATTTGGACAGTTATAATACCCTGTCCTCATATATCACACACAACGGAAAATAATGAATAATACCACATGTCTAAACTTCTCCAACACATCTTTGGACTTCATGGCATTCTATAACCTGAACCTTCAGACCCGGGCTAACCCGAGCATTACAAACACCAGGTCAGTCTGGTGAACCAGAGTGAGAAAACCCCTTAAGTTTGAAATATCATCCAACTTGATTCTTAAGTTAAAAATTCCTTTCTGAAAGAAAAGGATAATCGTAAGACCAATCCACACATAAACACGGACGGTTTTTACCTTACGATAACCCAAAACAGTTTTTGAAAATCAATACTTCTCTGATATTATAATAGTGTCTAAATACAAATAAATAGAATCTAGCAGAACGCTTGCATCTCACGCTCCACATACATAGTATACAAACAAAACCGCGGGTGCTTATTGGAGAATGGACTCCGACTATGACAAGGTATTGGACCACCTGCCGATAGGGTATCTCTAGAGGCGAATACACTGGGTTCAACTTGCAACCCGGCCCACACATCACCGACCACTCATTTCGCTTGAGTGTATCGAATGTATATCACCAACGGTTGGGAGCTACCCACCGTTTCCCAAAGAGGGACATCATCGAAATAGATTAAAGAAGTAAAAGGGATTTCCCTAGATAGGTGATTATACACCCTAATGGGAGCGACCCACATAGACATGCTGCCTGCCCGATTTTTGTCATTTCCCGGTTGGTGAGGCTTGAGGTTTGAATTTTCTTTTAGAACATTGGGCCACCATTCACTTTGAATGCCACATCGTCAGATCCATTAAATATCACTAATTGACGTCCACAAAAATACTTCGGTAGTTCAGCTAAAGAAGTTTCCCTTCTATGCCAACAACTTGGTACGTTTGAAGAAATCAATGTACATATTCCCTTTGGAAATACTCTGTCAGATATTCGTCCATACAAGTTGTCCTCGGACTGGACAAACCGAAGGCACCCTCCAACTGCATCCTAGGAATCACCCTATGGATCAATAGCGAGTAGTCCTTGCAATCCATAGATTTCAACCCCGACCGAATTATTATCAAAATATCTCGGGTTGCAACATCAGAGATATTTTTCAAGTAGCCCTTCTACTTATGAAGATCCATTGTCTTCAACTGCTCCGTCTTCAATCAGCATCTTTACATATTTGCTGGTTCGGAATGGTTTTTTGAATATAAATTCGATCCCGGACTTTCCGTACCAACAAAGCATTGGCATGATTTTGATAGTCGATTATTTAACTATCAAAATAAACAGTCATAAAAATAAAATAAATCCATTTGTTTATTTGACAGCATCACTTGGCTATTAAAATAATATATCTATAGTAATACCAAAGATGATATATAAGTTTTAATAAGTATTCTCAAATCATTTTATTTAAAATACTTAAAAGAAATATCTTAAAGTCCTACCCAATTTCTTCTTATTATCTTTCAAAACATTTCCACCATATTACTTATCATTTATACTAACGAGATTAATTCACTTACTATCGTAAAATAATTGTTACAAAATCGACTTTTATTTCGTTACCACGGAAATATCATTTCCTATTCTCATGCCCCTCTTTATTTTGGAATCCCATCATATATCGAAATTCTTCAAATAACGATTCACTATTATTTTTCCAAAAATATTTTACTTTAGCATCTCCACTATCACGACTCATACCACCCTTCGACAATCCTGAAGTCGTTCAAGTTGGGGTATTTTAGTTACCTCTCAGACCTTGATCAACCTCATTCTTATCTTAAGATAAATATGAATCATGATTCAAAAACTCATATTCATATAGACACCACTTCACTTTTGTATGAAAATACGGTTTTATAAAATTATTCAGTATTTACGATGAAGCACGTGCTTCGCACAAGGTAGATCTTGGTATAAAAATAGCGGTTAAAATTTAACGATATATAGTTGGTTTATTTTCTTTTTAAAAGCTACATTTAAAAATATACTTAAAAATCGATATTCAGTTATAAACTAAATTTCATAACTTCATTTCTCTACCGCTTCACTTGACGGTAAAACGAACTTTATAAAATAATTTTTATTTGGCCATCTGCCATGAATTTCTCAATCCATATCACAATTGGTAAATAACCAAACGAATGTTGAATTTGGGTTTATAATCAATACCCAATTCAATAATCCAATCATATAGGTTCAACAGTGCATATAATGATCATATACAGACAAATAATCAATTCTATACTGATAACGGTCAATCAATAGTAATCTAAGTACCCAAATAAATTTAAATACGTTTATACTATGATAAACGTAACCAACAAGGTATATTACCTTGTTTGGAAATCGTTGTTAAAAATAACGAAGTCATTTCATTTAAATTAAATAACCGTTTAATTTAAATATTTGATATAAAAATATTTAACACGCATTAGACAACCAATAATTAACAGCCATAGCATACAGGTGACAAGCCCGACTTATAATTATTATAAGTGGGGAAACTGAGTGAGGTTAACTCACCTTGATTTCTGCCCGTCGTTCAAGCAGTTTGTTTTAGTTGTTTTCACTCTGTCAGTTTTCAACTTTGTCAGCTCTAATTCCATAATGTAGCGCTTTCCGATATAGTTCCAACGCTCTTAGTTTTGCGGACTCTGATATCACCGCCAATAGTTACACAAATTTTATAGTTATACGAATATTAAAATAATAAATTTCTTAATTAGATTATAATTACTTAATTATTCTCATACCCAATCCCGATGGTTTCCTGCTTCAGGTTCTCCCCGTGTTTCTTTGTCCTAGACTTCTTCGTACTAGCCTTGTTCCCAAAACCAAATACTCCACTGTTTTTACTAAATTATACTATATATTTAATAAATAATTATACTCTAATACCTTGAATTAACAATGTAATCCAATGTTAACCCATTCCCTCTTGCATGCCAACGAAACCAGCATTCCAATCTACTTCCCCAACCCTTATGTTCGTAAGTCCCATTTCCTTCTCTCTTTTTTTTATAGAGAAAGCCCAAAGCCCACGACCTCAGCCCATGCCCTCTACAACCTAGATCAATCCACTTTAAAACCCTTCAACGCAGCCGCCTTTAATTTATCCACTGCCTCACTTATTTTTCTCTCGTCAAAAAATGGAAAACTGCTCTACCAAACCAAAAATCCCCAGCGCCGCCTTCTTCTATGGCGATCGGAGATCCGCCAAATGCCTTCAATTCAAGTGCCTGAAGCAGCTCCTTCCCCGGCTCGAACCCCATCACTGCCAGCTCTACCGTCTGACCCTAGCTCGACCACAAAGGTGACGCCTTTCAGCGCGATTTGGTGACCAACGGTACTTCGAATTCAACTAAAATAGGTCAGCACAGATCTCTTTTTCTTCTTATATTTTTGTTGTTGAATCTTATGTGAATTCGTGAGTTGATAGAGAAATTTGTGGGAAGAAAGAGTTTGAATGTTTGTTACTAAATGCGTGAATTCTTTTGGGTATGTTCTGGTCTCGAATGAATGGGTTGCGAAGTGGTTTTTTTGGGAAAACATTGATATGTAGTGGTATTTATATACGCGGGTACCTTGAGCTCCAAGGTTTAGGATGTCAGGACGTATAGACTAGGTTATCAATTTTCCAGTTTTTTCCCTTGAGTTTTCATTTCATGTATTATCTGTGTGGAAGTTTGGATTTGAAAACATAGGGGAAGGCGGTAGTAGATTAGCTGTATCTCGCATGTGCGTAGTTGTTGTGCTACTGGTAAGTAGATAGGTTAGGCACTGTTTAGTTTAGGTAGGCCATTTGCACAATACTGTCATTCAACATTGATTGAATAAATTTTCAGAAGTATATATATACTCTAGTCAGTATTGAAATCTATTGAAATCGACAAGGCAAAAGGTGGGTACAACAGCAAATGAGCGTGAAGAAATGTCCCCCTCTTATTTTATATTTGTTCTTTTTTTTCTACTTTGTATTTGGTGCTTTGCTTTGTATCAATGTGCTGAGATTTTCTGGATACGAAAAAATGATTTTGTCACAGTGAAAATATTTCTCCCAGACAATCGTATCTTGCTAGATATGATATGATAAATTTCCAAAGATTTTATATATATTTTTTTCTTTTCTTTGCAGATGTTTTGAAATGTGTTCACGATGGTAATAACCATTGTTGAATTCAGCTTGGCGAAAAGTTTGGTGCAGGGTACAAAAGATATCTTGGCAAAAGATTTGTACATAAGCTTATGAATATATTTTGGCACAAATTTTGTGCATGAAGAGTTGTCAATTCCTTGTTGTGTGTATATATATATTTACGGTATGAGTTCATGTTAATAACAGTGTAATACGGCTGGGCCAAAATATCTTATACTGGAGTATGAAAAAGTTATCAATATATATATATATATGTATGTATATATCTCCCTCATGTTTTTACTTTTCTGTTGCACTATTTATTTTCATGGAAAACTTCTATATGTTTGGTAATTATACTTATTCATTACAAATTTAATATACGTTGTCCACATGATTTGCTATGCTGGTCACTAGGAGATATAACACTCATCATAAAACAATTATACACCGTTTCGTATGTTATACCATCTACGAATGTCTAAGGGTTATGAATTTGCATGTACCAGTGTAAAATAATTTGATAAATAGCTTATACAATATTATCGATAAATTATTAAATAAAGTACCAAACTATTAAGTTCATAGATAAATAAATTATTATCGACAATATGCTCGAATGGAATAGTTTAACACTACAGGTTTAGTTAATGTCGAATTATAACTCCGCATTATCAAGTTCGAGCCAACCGATAACTAATTTATATGGAAACGTTATTAAATATATTAAATAAACGTTATCGTTTATTAATGATTTCCATAGTGACTATATTAAAAAATTTAATTGGCCATAACTAATAAACTATAACACAAAATCTGAATTTTTCTCTCTTTCAAATGGAAATTATAATCAATGCGGTTCCAACGTTTTTTGTTTCACACAAATCCGACTTGTATCGGAACCTGTATATCGAGTTGAAGTTTGAAACTGGATATTACGAACTACCGTGCCAATTCGAGCTCGTTTATAAATATATTATAACGATCCGGAAAATCTGAACCAATTTAAAAATTTTAAATTGGCTAAAATAGTGGATTTTAAATATTTAAAATAAATATTTTAAATAATAAAGATGAAAACTGAGTTTGAATCGACAATTGAAAAGGAATATAATTAATTCTAATTATAAACAAGGCCTGAAATGGCGCGGTAGTTTCAAAATTAGAATTCAAACTTCGACTGACTGTGTCGGGTGGAAAATATAACGGATTTTAGTGAAACCAAAAATATTTAAATCTTTTTATGAATATCTTTCTAACGAATCTAAAAAATCGAAGTTTCATAGCGGGAATCAAAAGTTATGGCCAAATGATTTTTCAGAAAGGTCGCTATATAGAATATATAGCCCTTGAAAATAGACATTTTGCAAACGACCTCGGAATTCGACGAAAACACTTTTGTTGGGTCCGGGATGTCAAACTATTGCTAGGTTTCAAATTTCATTATTTTTGAAGCTAGTATGTGAGCGTGGCAAAAGAAAATGTGTTTGGTCAATTTCTGTTAAATTGGATTGACCAGAAAAGGGCCATTTTTCAAACGATCTCAGAATTCGACGAAACTAGTTTTGTTGGGACCGTAGCGTCAAAACATAGCTAGATTTATTTTTCTGGAATTTTACGAATCTGTTTGTGGCCCTGGCGAATTGAAATGTACGTTCAAATTGAATATTAAATGTTTTATAATTTAATTTGAAAAATAACTGACTGTAACAGTTGAATGGGCCTACGAAACATATCCCATTGTGTTCGGAATGGGGGTATTTAGCTAGGGCCGACAGTCGTTGGGTTTGAAAAAGAGTTCATTTAAGAAAACACTATTTTTGAATTTAATAAAACCATGGACCAATCATTAAATTCCTTTCATTATTTTTAAAAATTAAAAATCTCCAAAAAAAACCTCGTACGCCCTCCAGTCCGACGATCCTCGACTTCCATCCTTTCCGACCCTTTTCCCGTCGCCTCGGCCATCTCCAGCCATCGCCACCACCCTACCTCGACGCGCCTCCCTCCCCTCTTCAAATCTGACCCTACCTCGACCCCCCTCATCGCCTCTATCGCCTGAATCGTCGACCCAAAGTCGACGACTTCCCAGCGCTGCCACGATCGCCAGAGGCCACCAGATCCGACCGCACCACCACCGACAAGACCGCCTCACTCCCCTCTTTCAAGTCGCACCCTCCGATCTTCACCACGGTGCACGAATTTCACGAAATCTCCAAACCCTAGTTCAAACCATCGAGAAAGGTGAGTCCTTTTTGATGTTTGAACTTTGAAAATCATATCTTTTTTGTGTATTGACGAAATTCGATGAAACAGGAAACATCGGGACTGCAAGTAAGCTCTCTACCACATAGAAGAGACCGCGGATTTTTCTGAGCCATCTACGATTTTTAGCACTCCGAAAACCAAGGTGAGAAATCTAAATTAAATGAAATTTAATAGAAAATGTCAGGTATAAATTATATAAGCGAAATATAAATTATATACGTGTTGTATACCATATATACATGCGTAGTATAAGTTGTATGAGCGAAGTATGAATTATACATGCATTGTTTAAATGATATGTGTGTTGAAAAGCAAGTGAAATATAGAAAATAATATATATATATATATATACGCCCCTCGTCCACAAACCATGGACGATATTTATTGGTTGTGATTGGTGTGAAAATTGATTGATAGCGAATGGTTGATTGAAATTGTTTATGGTTGAAATTGATTGATTGTGGTTGAAAAATACCCGTTTGTGGTTGAGAAATATTTGGTTGAAACCACATAGGATTAGTTTGTGGAAATGAAAAAAATATACATGACGCTTGCGTGCGAACTAGATGCATGATTCCCCATTGTAAAAAGCTGCGAGGCTTTAAGGTAGAGCGAGGAGCCGTACTAGGGACGGTCCCGGTTTTAACTACCCTGCCGTTATGCTGCCGAACTTTTGAATAATATTCATGTGTTAGAATTATTTTCATTTGTTGAAACTATATTTATTCGTTGAATCGAAAACCTTCATGTGTTGAATTGAAATTCATCCGTTGAAAAGAAATTCATGTGTTGAATGGTATTCGTGTTTTAAATATAAAAATAACCTTTTTATCTATATATATGAACTATAGAAAACCTTCATGTGTTGAATCGAAATTCATCCGTTGAAAAGAAATTCATGTGTTGAATGGTATTCGTGTTTTAAATATAAAAATCACCTTTTTATCTATATATATAAACTATAGAAAACCTTCATGTGTTGAATTGATATTCATTCGTTGAATTGAAATTCATGTGTTGAATGGTATTCATATTTTGAAAGAAATTGTTTTATAATAAAAATCCTATTTTTATCACCTATATTAACTATATAAAATAGTCGAGTTTTGAAATAAATTGTTTTACATTAAAAATCACATTTTTATTATATACATGAATTGTTAAAAATAGTGAAGTGTTGAAATAGAAGACAGTTAGATAAAAATACCATTTTTATCAAAAGTATGAAAATCATATAGTTTTGAAATCGAAGAATCGATATATATATATATATATATAAATAGAATTGAAATATATCGAATAACGAAGCTGCAGTTCGTATTTTGAAACCGTGATTTCAAACGATTAGTGCGGGAGATCCAACCATCGGATTTTCCCGAAACCGCAACCGTTGGGTTCGCTTTGGAAATATCTTTCCAACGGCACCAACTTTGTAAAAATCCAACGGTTGGATTGTCTGGAATGTTTAATTCAGATTTGAAGAAAAACAGCGCCAGAATCGATTATATATATATATATATTTATAATTATATTAAATCGAATAACGACGCTGCAGTTCGTATTTTGAAATCGAAACTTCAAACGATTATACCGGGAGATCTGACCGTCGGATTTTCCCGAAACTGGAACCGTTGGATTCGTTTTGAAAAGATCTTTCTAATGATATGAATTTTGTGATGATCCAACGGTTAGAATTTCATATATGTGTAAATCAAATCTGAATAAAAATAGCGCCACGGCCGCGTTATGGCCCGAAGCGTTGTTTTGAATAAATTGGCTATTTTAAAATAAATAAAAATAGCGATAAATCGTTATAAAATATTATAAACGATATGGTTGTGAAATTTAGAAATTAACTGAAGGTTTGCTAAGTCGAATGGTTTCCTGGATTTTGATCTGATGTTGGTTTCGGCCTTCGGGGTTAATATTTGGGAAATCGTTCTCTTACTGATTGACGGTTAGTGACTAATGAATTGAAATGATGCGTATGTATGTTTGTGTTGCACTTGTTTATTATATACGCGAGTTGCTCAGAAAGACCGGGTTTATCCCATTCTGAATAACTGAATCGACGATAAGAAGTCGAAGATGAAGACGGGGGTTGAAGACCGATCTTAACCTCGTTTGGATGGTAACTGATGTCCTGATTGGGAGGCATCCCGAAATATGGATAATGAGTGGTGACCGTCCAGACGTACGTGGGGATCGATGAATTTGCGAGGTATTTAGTGCCTCCGGTTTCGTTCAGACCCAGAATGGACTTGCAAATGGACTGTGTGTCTGACATTGGAATTCATTCTGTGCGATTGATAACCATCAGTTGCGTGGTGTGAGTTGCCTTTGTGGCATGCTAAGATGCAGTGATCAGGGCTTCTGTTGAAAAGCAAAGTCTTGTGGTGATGATCAAAGCACCGCCTGTGTGGCGTAGCTTTGTGTATAACGTGAATTCGCAAGCCTCACACCCCGGTATGAACTAGAAATGGGAGAGGACCTCAGGGAGGACATGCGTTTCTTTCTAGCTAGAAGTGGCGTCAGTGGTTTTACACGTCCTGACGAGTTATGTGGTTGTTACTGTTGCGAGGCGCCTCAGTTAAATCGAACGATCCGGGTCCGATGGAGTCATTCGTTGGCTCATTTACGCCCTAAAGGGCAGAGAAACGTAGTGTTCAGGCATTATAATCCACTCCGTGTGGACCGGCCCTGTCGCTCCAAGGGTCGATGCGCTCTGACCCTGAGACATGGGCTAGATTGTCTCGAAGTCGGTAAGGACTATCTTTTGCCTTGGTTCATGACGGAAATCCAATTTCCAAATACGTGACTGTGCGGTTTTGATTGTATACATATATATGGAGACATAGTGGTATGGGGCATTAATGCCGTCTATGATTGATACTTATGATTAGAAATTGTTTTTGAAACATTTAAACACTAGTAATAATATCAAATGCTTTTGTTTTATTCGTATCAAGCATATTTTGGCCATTATAAGGTAAAAACTCTATCCTCCGGTTTGCGTTATATTGTGTGATGGGAACTGAGTCTTATAATGGCTTCATTCTTAAAAAAATCATTGTGATGTTTAAAAGAATTATTTGTTTTAAAGCACTGGCAATCCGATGGAGTAAACCCATTCCACGAAAGTGGCGTGGTCCTGTGATTTGCCATATTTTAAATGTGTTGGGTTGATTTCTCATACCAGTCCCATGACTGACTCGTAGTTTGTTTCACTTTCAAACTCGGGTGCCCTTTTTTCTACACGGGCAGCCTTGTATTCAGGTTTTAGCTGGCTTTATCCGGATAGCTGGAGCTGAAGATGGATTCTATCATTTATCTCTTTTTATGCTATTCAGCTCCTATTGTACTTATTATGTTTATTTCCGCTGTAGACATTCATGTATAGCTGAACTGTATTTGTACTAAGTATGATCCTGTAAACTGTGTAACTCTGATGATTACGTTTGTCTAGTATATTCTATTGTTCATTATCTGGTGTATTTATTTATTTCTGTTCTGCTGTTATCTGTTTATGTGTTATATTCCAAGGATTACCCTTGCCACCGTCAGTACGGGGTTTGGGGTCGTCTCATATATATAAATTATAACATTTAAACTTTGTTTTAAATAATGAATTAAATAATAAAAATCGATTAATATTCCAAATAAAATATTTAAACAAAATTAAATATCCAAAGTAAAATGGCCAAAAATCCAGGTTGTTACAAGTTCAGTTAGGGTATCTGAGAAATGTTTTAACATGATTTCATTTTCAAAACTATCTTATTCATTTTTATAATGGATGTCAGCAAAAATTTGGGCGTCAAAAGACGAAGTTTGAAAAATAATATTATTTTAATCATTTAAATAATAATATAACATTTAAATAAAAGAATATTTGAATAAAAAGTTAGAAATTAGAAATATAATTTCCAGAAGTTATTATATAGTTAATAAACTATTTTAAATGGAATTTGATTCGATTATAATATATAATCGAAGTTTGGTTTTCGCGACTTTCGACCATTGAATTCCAATTGACATACCGGGAGATCTGACCGTCGGATTCTCCCAAAATAAAAAATGTTTAATTCGAAATGAAAATAGCTTTCAAATGATATGTGTAGTTAAAAATCCAACTGCTAGATTTTGAAATAACTTCAAAATAAATATGAATAAAAACTGCGCTAGTGCCATTAGTGACTCGAAAACGGATTTTAACGATATAATTTATTTTTAAATTATTAAAAAATGGAAAAATTATGTCAAAATCATATTAAATTCTTTTAAAGTGATTTAGAAAAGAAATACGGAGTTTCGAACTATATATCTGATACTTGTTTTTTCAACCTAATTGGACGAAAATGGTTAAACAATGTTTTGTGAATTTAAGTTAAATAAACTTAAATTATTTGGTTTGTAAAATATAATCAGGCTTTGGAGGAAGTGTTTAGATATATATTTTGATTTCGAAAAGTTTTCCAATTTGAATAAAAATTTGATTTGTATGGAAATGATCTTCGAAAATTTAGTATTGATTACCATTGTGTAAATGTTTACTATTTGAGAAATTTGAAAGATATTTATATCGTTATTCCATTTATAGTATTCTTTAATTACGAGAATTAGTGTTGAATATAATTTGATATAATTCTGTTTGAATTCTTATAATTTATATCAATTGATTTGGAGTTTATCATGAACGATGTTTTAAATAACGTTTGTTCTTTAACCCGGTAAAAGAAGAAGATAATTTTCCAAGATAAGTTAAAATGGAAACTTTATTTAATTCGAATATAAAGATTGAATGAAGGAGTTTTCCCTAACAAACTAAATGGGGACAAGTTTAAGAATCACTTAAAAAAGAAGACAAGAATTTTTAGCGTAAGTGATATGATTAAGAAATCGTAAATACGATTTTGGTGAGTTATATGATCGAAGAAAGAACAAAATGAAAAGTTAGAAGTCTGTAAACCTTTTATAAGATTTAAGGGAATAATTGCCAAATGTAAAGGAAAATTCGAATAAAAGAATATTCCCAAAATGGAATAAGACTTCTGATGTCTAGTATATATTTATTGAGCTTAAAAACGCGATAGTTATTCGGAATGACTGGGTTTCAACCCATTGTGAATAACAATATGACGTAATGCAAATGGCGTTATCTGTGATTAAAGGCCGGAGATCTTCATATTGGAAGGATTGATCATCCACGCCTCGGGTGCCCACTCATTTATGGGGTTATATTGTGACGTTGATCTAATAGTGCTTTGAGTGATTTAGAATGCAAGGGCTTCACACCTAAGTGGGGTCATGGAATAAAGCGCCTTCGGTTTCGTTCAGACCCAGAAAGGACTTGTAAATGGATGTGTGTCTGGCGTTGTAGTTTATGGCATAACCAACTGGTTTCTATTAATGTTATATCAGTTCATGGCAAAGAACTTATTCCTTTAGCTTAACACCCTCCTTTGAGACTTATGTACTCAGAGGGTTATATATTAATAGACATCGATTATATGTTGTGAATTGACAATATGGCATGCTAAGTGTTGAGCGGATCAAAGCTTTTGTTGAAAAGCATTACTTTGTGGTTGATGATCAAAGCATGGCTGATATAGCATAGCTTTGTGTTGAAACGTGACTTTAGAACCTCATAACTAGTGAATGGCCAAAAATAGGATGATGGACCGCAGAGATAAGGACATTTGTTTCCTTTTAGCTAAAAAGTGATGCCATGCAATAGAGCTCGGGAAGGTTTACTTCTGTGGATCACGGGTCGAGGCGCCTCAGATGATGGCCAAATACAATCGGGATGAATGGTCAGTTACAACTGGGGAATGTTATGTTCAGGAAAAATTCCAATCAGCTACGTTCAGTGCTGGTCATCTCTACTGCTCCGAAGAATCACATGCGTGTGAGTTCTGGGACATCTTGCTAGAGGTGTTCCAAATGCGGGTAAGGAAGATCCTTTGTCTTGGTCATTGATGGAATCCAACTTCCAATACGAGCTTTGTGTTTTCATTTATACCCTAATAGCCAATATAATGGGAAGGGGCATTAAGCAAACTAAGATCGATACATTTACTTCCGAAAGTGATTACCAAACCTAGACATTAATAATAATATCAAAATATTTGTTTTTAAGAATATCAAGCATGTTTGATTATTGTAAGGTAAAACTCTATCCTCCGGTATGTGTTGCATTATGTGATGAGACTTGAGTCTTATAATAGCTTCATTTTTCAAAAGCATGAATTTCATAATTTTGAAACTCAGTTGAGGATTGTATGATATGGGTTATCGTTTGTTATCTAGTTCTTAAACCGGTTAATCCAAGCCTAACTTGTAACACCCCGTATTTTCTGTGAACATTAAAGTAACAAATTCGAGTATACTTAATTTTTAAGAGAAGAATTAAGGGAAATGGGTTACGCCATTGCGTTTGTCTCGGAATTTTGCTTGAGAGAGAGTCCAAGTTTGCGTAAATCGGGCTCCGTATGAAGAAGTTATGACCTTCATAAGTTTTAGGGGTTCAAATAAAATAAAACAGCTCGGCTCGAAATTCAAATTCAAAATTCAAAACACACACCCGGGCTGGGCGGGAAGTTTCCCTCCCAGGACCCAGGTCGACCACGGGGTCGACTAATGTCACACAGGTCGACCATGGGGTCGACCTAGCGGTCGACCCCTCCTTTTCCAAATCCGTGGACAGATTCGTTTTTCTGCATTTAAACGCCCGTTCTGACAGATTCGTTGCTCCTAAGCTATTTAAACACCCCCAAACCACACTTTCTCTCCATACAACTTCATTTTGCCTATACTCTACCCTAATTCATATCAAAATAAATCTAAGACGGGGTTATGCTGCTCAGGTCCTTCGTAGAATCAAGTTAGAATTCTAGTAGAGATTCAAAGGCCAATTCAACGATTTCAATAACTATTTCTAAAAATCAAATCAAATCTAAATTAGAAGAACAAATAGTCTACTTCAAGGGGGAGCTTTTAAGTTTCAGAATATAGATCCCAGAATTCAAGACCCTTCTGTAATTTGTAAGTTCACGTTACTTTCAGAAATAAAGTTAATTGTGATTCTGACATTGTAATAAATCTGGATCTGAGATTATGCCTATCTTTCTATATCCTTTGGATCTATCTCATTAATAATATTATGTCCGTTCTTTGTCTCTTCTTTCCTTTTTGTTTTATAGCCAGGCTACTGCGAGCCTGAGCCAAATTTCATAAGAGATGAACGTACGTTGGAAATAAAAATTGGGCATAAATTATGATTTGGACATGACCAACGCTAAAATTTGGGAAAAGTATTAAATTGTGTATAATTGGGCATAATTGAGTTATAATTGATTTAAGGACATAATACATTCAAAACATAAAGTATCGAACATATGACTTGGGATTTGAGGCATAAAGTATTGGACATATGACTTGGGAATTGAGGCATAAAGTGTTGGACATATGACTTGAGATTTGAGGCATAAAGTATTGGACATATGACTTGTGATTTGAGGCATAAAGTATTGGACATATGACTTGGGATTTGGGGCGTAAATTGAACTGTAAATATAAGGCATAGTACATGTTGTGGTCTAAGATCTAAAATTGGGACATATATATATATATATATATATATATATATATATATATATATATATATATGATAGTTTATGATTTGAAAGAAGAAGATTAGGGTGTATAGAGATGTATGGCTTAGGCATGAAAACAAGATTTGCCTTTGTTTTGTAAGTCAGTTACTTTTTAGATTTGAACACCTAAATCTAATTGTGACATGTAATAAAATGGATATGAGAATATGCCTGATGTAAGCTATCCTTTCATTGAAATCTGCGCTTGAGTATATATATCTTTAGGAATCATTTTTGACTATGAAACAGATCCAATCATATCCATCCTTGTTGTATATCGGAATTGTAATCCTTTTTAAGTTTATGATATAATTCGTATCATATCTATATGTCTGCGATGTATTCCTTGCAAAACTTGTCTTTTCAGTACATTAAGTTTATTGGACCAGTAGTTCTTATCATCATATGACTATTCCTATTCTTACGATGTTTCATCTTGCTTCTCCCCTTATGTTATGAATCTTGAGTTGAATCTCGAAATACGTACGTTATGAATGCGGGGGAAATTGGATATGACATGAAATTGGCATCATTTGGCATAATTTGGAACATGTAATATGGAATAACTATTAAGATGCAGTTTGGGGTAATTTGACATGAATTATGGAATATGTAATTTGACATATTGAACCTAGAATTGGCATCAACAACAAAGTAGGAAGTTGGCATATAAATCAAGTTTTAAGCAAAATTGTTATTATTGCGAATTTGGGGTAATTGGAGAATTAAATCTATATTGGGTGTAAAATGTAACATGACAAGTTTTGGTGAATTTGGTAATTAGCATGAAATATCAAGATTTGGGTATACAGGGTAAATGTGTAGATTAAAGATGAAAATGCCTAACCCGAGGTTAGATTGAGTTGTGGTGTAAAACTGCCCGGAACTGCCCGGCACATCCAGTAACCACAGTAACACCTATCTAATGTGAGAGGTTAGTGCATCATGCCCAAGAAAAACCTGAGGTTAGATTGAGTTGTGGTGTAAAACTGCCTGGAACCGCCCGGCACATCCAGTAACCGCCACAACACATATCTAATGTGAGAGGTTGGTGTATTAATAAATCAATTAATGCTAACGTACAAGATGAATGAGTAGTGTTAAGTTCATAGGAACACTTAACCAATATAACATGGACGATTAGGGTTAAGTAATGAGAAACACTTAACCAATATGACAAGATGGACGACTGGGGTTAAGTTAACAAGAAACACTTAACCAGTATAGCATGATGAATGGGTACGGTTAAGTAATAAGAAACACTTAACCAGTATAAATTGATTTGTGGTATGGTTAATTTAAAACAATAGGGAAACACTTAACCAATATATCTTGATATGTGGTAGGATTAAGTTAACACAAGAAGGCAACTCTTAACCAAAGTAATATGACAAGTAGGTGGGTTAAGTTAACTTGAATTGATCGAAGACACTTAACCAATACAACATGATGAACAAGTGGGGTTAAGTTAACAAGAAAATACTTAACCAATATAACTTGATGAACGAACGGGGTTAAGTAAATAAGGAACACTTAACCAACATGACACGATGAATGGGTGGGTTAAGTTAACATGAATGGACAACACTTAACCAATATGACATAATGTGCGGGAGGGTTAAGTACATATCGGACTGGTGGGTAATATTAGTAAATATAGGCCCACTAAACTTAACCGTTTAATAAACATGCTTGAATCGATGGGAGGGTTAAGTACATCTTGTGTAGGTTGGTAATATTAGTACATATAGGCCCACAAACTTAACCGTTAAATAAACATGCTTGAATCAGTAGGAGGGTTAAGTTCATATCGGGTTGGTGGGTAATATTAGTAAATATAGGCCCACAAACTTAACCAATAAGGAAACCCTAGTAACAGGGACCCATTTCAGCAGTAACCCACATAGATGTATCACGGTACCCTGATCTAGGCAGGGAGGGGCACGATTACTTGGATGATTGTAAGCGGTTAAAGCAGCGGTAAGGGGTACGTCAGTGTAGGTTCCGATGGTTTACGGACGTGCACGTACTCCGGAGTGGGAAAAAGCAGGCACTGGGTACCAGTAGTTATACATTGTGCATCTTGAAACGTATCAGGTCGCTATCATAAGGATTGATACACCTTATGGTGGGACCAGCACAGGGTATCTGCATGCAAGAGAGGGTCGATTGACACAGACACTTGGAACATGAATACAAGTAACAGAGCCGATCGATAGGGTAGTAAGGGTACATCTAACATGTTCATGGCAATTAGGCTGATTGAGGTGGAATCCTCACGATAGATGTACACCTGAAGGCTACCATATTTGCGGGGATTGGGATCACAGTATCATTTTATATAGATTACTAGTTGGGACACTAGTTAGGTGGTGCAGAGATAGATATAGAAATCAGAACAAAAAAGTAGTAGCGAAGCAAAGAAAGAGTAGAAGCGCATTCAGTTTATCTTCCCTTATCATACCTTATGTTTATCCTATGTTATCTTGTTATCCCTGTTATCATGGTATTGTGTTATATTCAGTTTATTCATGTCATGATACTTTTGCCTGTTTATATGCTGAAAGTCACTGGACTTACCAGACTTATGTATGACCTAGTTTTGATTCGCCACTTTTCTTCCGTTCCCCCCTCCCCCAGGTTCACAGGGAGGAAATGTTATCACTTAGCTCAGTTTTCTTTCCAAGCTCGAAGATGGCCGATGTATTGCTTTGGACTCCCTTTTCCACTGCTATGGCTGGTTCACGCTTTATTGGGGAATATCATTGTTATTTTTATGCTTCTTTTATTCTTGGAAGTTTTTAAATCAAGACAGAAGTTATATGTATTACATTTAAGTATGTTTGAGAAAATTGTCGTAAAAGCTTGACTGAATTAAGTTGTTTATAAAATGACTTTATTTTCCGCTGCTTTATTTGTCTGTCTTGTAATTTATCTGCATCTTTTACCTAAAATTCTCCACAAAAGTTAAGGCATTCCCTTTGTGAGTAACCTTAACGGAGGTGGGGTGTTTCACTTGGTATCAGAGCTGAAGGTTACCGGATCAGATAAAAGAATTGAAAAATTATTCTCAAAACGGTTTTAAAAGAAGCATTTTCAAAAGAAAAGTTTTGTTTTAAAGGCATATTCCCCAAAGCCGTATGCACTATCTTTCTGATCCTCTGTTTGAATCCTTGTTTCCTTCTTTCCTGAGTCTCCGGGGCTCCTGGCTTTCTGGGAGGTAACCTCATCGCGGCATGGTTCCGTAGGCTCGATGAGACTACGACACCTATCAAAGGGCGAAGAAGTGACCAACCTCCATCCATAGTCGCAGTAGTTTCTCCTACGGCTAATTCTCTTTCGAGCTTTGTATGATTTTTCATGCGATGGAGGCAACTTTCAAGAGACCTGTCAACAAATTACGCAAGGATGGCAAAGATGAGAATGAGGGAGTTTGGCTAAGGAGCACGACCCAAGGATAAAGAACTCATCGATATAGACATGGTTCACAAAGGAGTGGAGGAAAGAATAGAAAAACCTAAGACAAGAGGAAGTATCTTTATTATGGTATAACGGGTCATATAATTAAGGACAAGGGAAAGAACAAAGAATAGGATTTTCAGGAGGGCAAGTGCCTGCTCTCACCGCCAGCGTACCTGAGAGAAAGGTAGTAAGGTTTCTGTTGAAAGTGTTTAGATTTTACTTTTCGATCATCCTGTTAGTACTCTTTTTGATATTAGCGCTTCACATTTGTTTATATCTACTTCCATAGTTGAGTCTCTGCACCCTAGAACTTGTATAGTAGAGGATCCCATTATTGTCTCAAGTCCAATTTGTGGTTCGGCTCATTTATCTTTGGTTTGTAAGGATTTGAGATACTTATGTTTTTGGTTTCATGGGCTATAGGTTGACTCTAGGCATGGATGGGTTAGCTAGTAATTGTGAAAGGAGGGTAGTTAGACTTTCAACTTGCCTCGGGAATACCCTCGAAATTTCGTGCGATCCTAAGGGATCAGTTTGTCTTAGCTACGTAGAATCATTTTATGTATTTATTGACGATTTTCGATCCGTTGGAGTAGTCCATGAGTACATAGATTTTTTTGATTAAGGTTAGGAGTTTGTCCCCTAAAATGTGAGGTAGACTTCCACATATATCTAATTGGCAGTGCAAAGTGTAACGGCTGGAAATTTCCGACTCCTCGAGAGTCGGAAATTCCGAGACGTTAGTGAAAGAATTTAGAAGGTGAGAAAGAAAAGATAGAACTAATAGAATAGAAGAAGAAGAACATCAGAATCATCAGAGTAACACGAATCTCACAGCGGAACGAATAACATATAATATATAACATAACTTTGAAGTAAACAGTTATATATATACAATAGCACTTATCAGAGTACAACACTTACAACACAGCGGAAATAACTATAGCTATAAAATCTTGCAGCCTCCTGCTCCAAGCTCTCCAAGTATATCTGTAAATCCCGACTACTTGACTGCCCGTACAAATTTAGGCACCCAAGAGTTTAGGGAAAACGACAAAGTAAACTCCGGGTCAGTCATGGGACTGGTATGAGTAAAATAGTTTAAAACAGGTATAGGATATCTCATAAGACCACGCCGTGAATACGGAACGGGTTTTTCCCTATGAGTATCTGAACAACTTTGACAAGCAATATCATTGTGATATTATAATAATGTCTAAGTACAAATAGATATCAATCTAGCAGAAACACTTGCATCTCACGTTCTACATACATAGTATAAAATCATAAACCGTAGGGCGCTTATTGAAGATTGGATTCCAACAGACAAGGTATGGGAGCACCTTCTGAATAGTGTACTCTAGAGGTGATACACTCAAGGTTCAACAAGAACGTCTTACAACCCGGCCACACATGACCGCTCACTCATTTAGCTTGAGTGTCGCGAATATATTGCCACCACGGTTATAGGCCATCAAACCGTCAGCCGAAGATACAGAATCAAAAAGAAGTATAAATATGGATATTCCCTAGATCGGTGACAATACACCCTGCTTGGGAATGACCCAACTAGCCATGCTTCCTAGCCCAACTTTTGTTACTTCCTGGTGTGAGGCTAGAAGCTACGTCTATCTTCAGAACATCTGATCACCATTCACTTTGAATGCCACATCGTCATACCCGCCAAATCACAAATTGACTTATTCAAAAATAACACGGGTACACAGCTAAGAGAAACGAGTTCCTCCGCCACCAAACGTGAATACGTTTGAACAGATCAACTTACGCGATCCATTGGATATACTCTGTCAGACCTTCTTCCATATACGTTGTTGTAGGACTGGACAAACCGAAGGTACTATTCAGTATATCCATCTTAGTCACTGTTATCTAAGACTTATACAACAGCCCTTGCACTTTACTCCGTCTTCAATTTATCTTTGGCAGATACTGCTCGCAACGCTTATGCCAATACAGAGTGGTTCTTTGGATAATAATCCAACCGGTCTCTCCATATTAACAACGTTAAAATGGTAAAAACTTTGATAGTCTGTGATTCAACTATCAAATGAAAACATGTCGGTGTACAAACAACGATCTTATTTCCAAATGGAAATCCGATCGATCAATCATCATATGTTCATATTTCCCTTTTTCATATATTTAGAAAATATATGTTATTAATCATTGGAAAACATTTCCATAGCTTATTTTCACATCACTATTATTTCGCAACTATCAGTCCCTAACTGTAACTAGTATGAGAACAATTCTCTAAGTATCAATCCGGAAGGTCGAAACCAACATCAGATCGTCACTTAGAAAACCGTTCAACTTACCCTCTCCAGTCAGTTTCTGAATTTGCTTAACTCTATTTCTTAAATTCTTATCATGAAAACATTTCATTTTCTATGTTTAGAAAACATATCTGACTATATTTGGAAAACGTTTCCAAAACTCATTTACGGATTTCAAATGAACGTTGTATAAAACATCGTTTCGCTTAATCCTTTTATCGCTTATTCCTTAGCTTTATTCCTAATCAACCTTTTAGATCGAACCACAACTATTCCTTTGTCAATTCTGAAGTCAACCAAGTTGGGGTATAAATACCTCTCAGACCTTAATTGAACAACGTCCTTTACTGTGAAATAGATGAAGCTCATCGCTCACTTTTTACAATCATCTGTTTAGGCAAATTCTCGGATTCAGGTTACGAATCCACTTCTTATATGACAGTGTTTGATTATAACTATAACGTTATAATTCCTACTTCTGCAATGTCTAACATAAATTATAATTTTATCTCCTAACTCGAATAATTTAACAGACACCTAATTTCTAAATCAATAACCAAATCTTGATTTAAACCCTGGAAAGTTAATAGTACTTTCCCGAATTCGCTATAATCGAATTCGACGTATAACTCTCTTTCGAGTAATCCCTATTTGATTAACTCTTCTTCGAATAACCTATATTCGATTATCTCTCTTCGAATAACTCATATTCGAAATCTCTCTCTTTCGAATAAACAATATTCGATCTCTTTCTTTCGAATATGCTATATTCGAACATCTCCTTTCGATTTACTAATCGATAACTCCTTTCGATCAAAATAAATTTGATAACTCCTTTAACTCTATTCGAATAACTAATATTCGACTAACTCCTTTGGATCAACTCATTTGATTAACTCCTTCGAATAACTAATTTGAATAACTTAACTTCGAATAACCAATATTCGATTTACTCTAACTCGATTAACTTAATTCTAAACGATTTACTCCATTTCGATTCCACTTAATTCAAATCGATTAACTTAACTCAAATTGATTAACTCTTTTCGAATAACTAAATTCGATTTAACTCTTTCTCGAATAACTACATTCGATTAACTCAAATTGAATAACTAATATTCAATTAACTCTTACGTGTTTAACTCTATTCGAATAACAAATTCGAATAACTCTAATGTGTTTAACTCTATTCAAATATCTAATTCGAATAACTCATTTCGAATAACTAAATTCGATTAACTCTTTTAACTTTACTCGAATAACAATATTCGATTTACACCTTCTTTCGAATAACTATATTCGATTAACTCTTCGACTAACTCCTTTGGATTAACTAACTTCGAATAACTCCTTTGGATTAACTCTTCGACTAACTCCTTCGGATTAACTCTTCGATTAACTCCTTCGGATTAACTAACTTCGAATAACTCCTTCGGATTAACTCTTCGATTAACTCCTTCAGATTAACTAACTTCGAATAACTCCTTTGGATTAACTCTTCGACTAACTCCTTCGGATTAACTCTTCGATTAACTCCTTCGGATTAACTAACTTCGAATAACTCCTTTGGATTAACTAACTTCGAATAACTCTTCGACTAACTCCTTCGGATTAACTCTTCGATTAACTCCTTCGGATTAACTAACTTCGAATAACTCCTTTGGATTAACTAACTTCGAATAACTCTTCGACTAACTCCTTCGGATTAACTAACTTCGAATACCTCCTTTGGATTAACTAACTTCGAATAACTCTTCGACTAACTCCTTCGGATTAACTAACTTCGAATAACTCCTTTGGATTAACTAACTTCGAATAACTCTTCGACTAACTCCTTCGGATTAACTAACTTCGAATAACTCTTCGACTAACTCCTTCGGATTAACTAACTTCGAATAACTCCTTTGGATTAACTAACTTCGAATAACTCTTCGACTAAATAATATTCGATAACTCTTCTCAAATGAATCACATTTGATTTCTCCACTCGAATAAACTATATTCGATAACTCTTCTCAAATGAATAACATTTGATTTCTCCACTCGAATAAACTATATTCGATAACTCTTCTCAAATGAATAACATTTGATTTCTCCACTCGAATAAACTATATTCGATAACTCTTCTCAAATGAATAACATTTGATTTCTCCACTCGAATAAACTATATTCGATAACTCTTCTCAAATGAATAACATTTGATTTCTCCACTCGAATAAACTATATTCGATAACTCTTCTCTCGAATACACCATATTCGATAACTCTACTTCGGATACTCTAACTGATCCACTCTGACTGGTCAACTTTAACTGGTCAACTCTAACTGGCCAACTCTAACTGATCAACTCAAACTGGTTAACTCAAATGGTTAACTCTAACTGGTTAACTCAAATGGTTTACCCTAACTTGATTTACTTGTCTCGATTAACTGGACTAATCCACTTAGTTTAACTTAGTTAATTCACGTTGATTAACTCTAGCCGGTTCACTTAGTTTAACTCAACTAATTTACTTCGATTAACCACTTAGTTAACTTAACTAATTCACATCGATTAATCCTTTAGTTTAACTTAACTAATTCACATCGATTAATCATTTAGTTTAACTTAACAAATTCACTTCGTTTAACTCAACCAATTCACTTGGTTAACTCGACCAATTCACTTGGTTAACTCGACCAATTCACTTGGTTAACTCCTATTTATTTAACAAATAAATATCTCCTTTAGTTTAATTCTATTTATTAAATCTCTAAATAAATATCCTTTATATTTCTTTTAACGAATATAATTCCTTTATATTTTGATTAACAAATATACCCCCTTATATTCGATTAACATATATATTCCCTTGTATATTGATTTACAAATATAATTCTTTTATATTTGTTTTTACCAACTATATTCCTTTATATTCAGAATCCATTTTCTTATATATATAAATATATATAAAATCCCTTGATTTTATATAAATAAACTATTTTCAAAATATACTTTGAAAACCCCTCTCCTACATTCTGGTATTTCTCATGGTATTAAACACCCCATATAACAACGATAAATATCGTCCCACCACACATAATCACACAGATTATATACATCACATTATATATCACAATATAAAAATCATAGTAAAATAACTGTTGAGGAATCCAGTCGGATTCCTCCAACCTGTTTCCCTGCACCACAGATGTTAGGCAATACAACAACATCGATTTCACTTCACTGTGAAATATTCTGATAGCAGAATCAACATATGACTATTTAACGGTTTATATATATACGTAAATATATATAGAAAATCTCTACTAACTGACTAGCAGTTCAATCAAACAGTCAACACACGGTCAAACAGTCAAACAGATAATATTTTAACAGTTCTAAGAATACAACGTGAAAATAAAACTGTTTAGAGTTTGTGAGATTTACTCACATTTGCGCGTTAACCGTTAAATAACGGTTTGTGTTATTTGCCTCAGTCGGACAATTTATTTTACCATAAATTGTAACGAGCTCGGATTCACTCCCAGTCAGCTCCATGGTGTAGTGTTCGTCCATACGATCCTAACGTGACCGACGGTTCGAATTTCTGATAAAGTATGATCGAGTTATTGAATTACGAAGTTAATATGTATTTAAAATAAAAATTAAACTTAACTAATAATAGTCATTGGGCCTTAACCAACCTTCTCAGCCCATTCACGTATATAAGAAGACCCGACCCGCTCATTACACTTCTCCCCCAAATCACTTGCGTCGTGACCTGCTTCTCCTAAACCCACGTTGACCAATATTTGACCACCGTTTATCTTCCCGTCGGCCATCTATGGCCTCCACTACTACCACCAATCTCTTCCCCTTGCCACCACGCACCAGACCCACCTCCTTAGTTCAACTCCGGCGCATCACCCCCCAAAACCGACTGCTACCTGGTTCGTAAACCATGTTGTCGCGTTTCACTAGGAGGCAACAGACTTTCCTTCGTTGACACCACTACCTGCGGCTCCCTCCCCCGAACCCAACAGCGCCACCAAATCGAAGATCGACGCTCCAAATCACCAAGTTCCGCTAACCCAAAGTGTTCGATGAACACGGATGTACTTCAGAACGAGAATCGCACTCAACCGAAACCACACCAGATCGAAGAACACAGCTTGATGATCACTATTTTGTATATATATATAAATTTATAGGAATTGTTTTGATTTCCATTTCTGCGGTTGGTTTATTTAGAGGAGATGGGAATTTTCTTCCGTGTTCTTATCAGTGAGTATGTGGCTGAGAAGTGGGGCGGACGTGGCTTTTGTTTTGATTCTCCTGAGGACCACGTTTTGGGTTTTTGAGACCAAAGAAAATGGGCGGCTGAGGAAAAATGATGCGTGGCCTCCTTTTGATCGATTCAAAGTGTTTATATAGGATAGGGATAGAGGATATTTTAATTATAACATTTCGGTCATCTCATTTTATAAAACTTCGTTAATTACGAATGGCTATCGACAGAATCAAATACACCATCGTGACGAGCGAGGTGTCCCGACTCCAAAAATATAATAATACCGGTAGATTAACTCATATTTTGAAATCCCAAAATGTTGACTACAGGGTGCAAAATACTCTAAATAAAAAGTTGTTTATTTAATTAATTAAAAATTACCATAAAATTCTAAAAATTAAATTAACGTTATGTCCCAAAAGAACCTTGTCTAAATTCACACATGATATCTAGTTATTTTGAAATAACCGTTATGGCCACGAACGAATATACCGCTGTTTTCCTGAATATTTGATTTGGACATAAATCAAAATCTACACGACGAAATCCCGATTTTTCTCTTCCACTAGAAAGATATACTCCACCAGCTCCACACGTTTCTTGTTTCACAGAAATCCGATTTAAAACGAACTCTGTACATTCAGTTGAAGTTCAAATCGTCAATTTGCGAACTGCCGCGACGTTTCAAGTTCGTTTTAATTATAATTATAAATTCAAACGTTGTATTTTAAGTTATCGATATCGCCACATCGATATATAAATCATTAAATAAATTAATTATTCGACAGCTAACAAAACGCGCCATTACAGACTTCCCCCCTTAAAATAATTTCGTCCTCGAAATTGCTAAGTTAGAAAAATGCTACCAACTTTACTAACTAGATTCAAATATCTTTTAGTTTACTTCTCAACTCCAGTTTCAACTGAACCATTTAATTTTCAATTAAATTATTAATTCATTCTGGCTAACTGAATTTCCATAAATCATGAGAATGTTCTAACGCCTAGAATTTTCGAAAAATTTCGCCATAACCTCCTTTATATTGGTCAATATGACAAACCACCCCTCGCCTCTCTAGGCCTTCTCCAACCCAAAAGAAAATCAAACAGCCAAGCGGCTTGCCAATTCGGCTCAAAAAAATCCAAACTCATATATGATATAAACTTGTACCTTTTTGTCGGGCATTTAACTCTATCCCTTTCATCTGCTACCACTTCAACATATACCAATGTTATCCATTCCAATTGATCTCCAATCAGTTCATATCCTCAAATCGAAATCGAATTTCATTCGAACTCTAATATCAATTTCCAAATTATTGACTTATCAATTTGGTTCCATTCTAGATTATCTCTAATCCCAATTCAATTTTATTTAACTTAGTTCAAGTTAAATTTCAATTTATTTTTACCATCTCATTTTATTTAACTTCATTAGTAAAATTTTAATTCCAGAACTTAAGTTCCTGGGTTTCTTTCAAATCAATTTGAAATCATAATGCCAATTCAAAACCTTTGAATTTCTAAACAACTTGTTTTCTCAACAATTCAAAAACAAAACCTTTGGTAGTAACCCGTCTCTTAGAACTCGAAAATGAACACTGATGATGTCTAGATTCATCATCAGAATCTATTTTCCAGCTATCGAAGTGAGTTCAATACTATATCATTTTCAATTTGAAAACATTTTCAAAATCTCCCAGGAACTTAAAATTTCCTTATTTTAAATTCCAAATTCTGATTTAAATTCATATTTAATTCAAACTATTTCATATATTACATTCATATGAATTCTAATTGGTCATTTATAACCATTTCACCCTTTTATAATCTTATTCGATTATAATAACAACCAACACAATCAATATACTATAATAATTTCAAGATATATATTTCTTCTATAAACAAATATATTTTGGGAAAAATTATTTCATTTACCCACTTTCAAAACATACCATGACGGTTCATCGTATTCGAGTGTTTAGTAACCCTTATCGATACAGTGGATCAACTGATCGACCAGGATTCATAAGCCACTCAACCAATGAGTCTCCACAACATAAAACCATTTTATATTGAATAACAATTACACGCTCATATATATACACTCAAACTCAATCTAGGATATTACTAATCCCATCTCTATCGAGTTATGCCACAGAGCCAAGGTAATCACTTAACCTGGCTCTGATACCAACTGTAATGGCTGGAAATTTCCGACTCCTCGAGAGTCGGAAATTCCGAGACGTTAGTGAAAGAATTTAGAAGGTGAGAAAGAAAAGATAGAACTAATAGAATAGAAGAAGAAGAAGAACATCAGAATCATCAGAGTAACACGAATCTCACAGCGGAACGAATAACATATAATATATAACATAACTTTGAAGTAAACAGTTATATATATACAATAGCACTTATCATAGTACAACACTTACAACACAGCGGAAATAACTATAGCTATAAAATCTTGCAGCCTCCTGCTCCAAGCTCTCCAAGTATATCTGTAAATCCCGACTACTTGACTACCCGTACAAATTTAGGCACCCAAGAGTTTAGGGAAAACGACAAAGTAAACTCCGGGTCAGTCATGGGACTGGTATGAGTAAAATAGTTTAAAACAGGTATAGGATATCTCATAAGACCACGTCGTGAATACGGAACGGGTTTTTCCCTATGAGTATCTGAACAACTTTGACAAGCAATATCATTGTGATATTATAATAATGTCTAAGTACAAATAGATATCAATCTAGCAGAAACGCTTGCATCTCACGTTCCACATACATAGTATAAAATCATCAACCGCAGGGCGCTTATTGAAGATTGGATTCCAACAGACAAGGTATGGGAGCACCTTCTGAATAGTGTACTCTAGAGGTGATACACTCAAGGTTCAACAAGAACGTCTTGCAACCCGGCCTCACATGACCGCTCACTCATTTAGCTTGAGTGTCGCGAATATATTGCCACCACGGTTATAGGCCATCAAACCGTCATCCGAAGATACAGAATCAAAAAGAAGTATAAATATGGATATTCCCTAGATCAGTGACAATACACCCTGCTTGGGAATGACCCAACTAGCCATGCTGCCTAGCCCAACTTTTGTTACTTCCTGGTGTGAGGCTAGAAGCTACGTCTATCTTCAGAACATCTGATCACCATTCACTTTGAATGCCACATCGTCATACCCGCCAAATCACAAATTGACTTATTCAAAAATAACACGGGTATACAGCTAAGAGAAACGAGTTCCTCCGCCACCAAACGTGAATACGTTTGAACAGATCAACTTACGCGATCCATTGGATATACTCTGTCAGACCTTCTTCCATATACGTTGTCCTGGAACTGGACAAACCGAAGGTACTATTCAGTATATCCATCTTAGTCACTGTTATCTAAGACTTATACAACAGCCCTTGCACTTTACTCCGTCTTCAATTTATCTTTGGCAGATACTGCTCGCAACGCTTATGCCAATACAGAGTGGTTCTTTGGATAATAATCCAGCCGGTCTCTCCATATTAACAACGTTAAAATGGTAAAAACTTTGATAGTCTGTGATTCAACTATCAAATGAAAACATGTCGGTGTACAAACAATGATCTTATTTCCAAATGGAAATCCGATCGATCAATCATCATATGTTCATATTTCCCTTTTTCATATATTTAGAAAATATATGTTATTAATCATTGGAAAACATTTCCATAGCTTATTTTCACATCACTATTATTTCGCAACTATCAGTCCCTAACTGTAACTAGTATGAGAACAATTCTCTAAGTATCAATCCGGAAGGTCGAAACCAACATCAGATCGTCACTTAGAAAACCGTTCAACTTACCCTCTCCAGTCAGTTTCTGAATTTGCTTAACTCTATTTCTTAAATTCTTATCATGAAAACATTTCATTTTCTATGTTTAGAAAACATATCTGACTATATTTGGAAAACGTTTCCAAAACTCATTTACGGATTTCAAATGAACGTTGTATAAAACATCGTTTCGCTTAATCCTTTTATCGCTTATTCCTTAGCTTTATTCCTAATCAACCTTTTAGATCGAACCACAACTATTCCTTTGTCAATTCTGAAGTCAACCAAGTTGGGGTATAAATACCTCTCAGACCTTAATTGAACAACGTCCTTTACTGTGAAATAGATGAAGCTCATCGCTCACTTTTTACAATCATCTGTTTACGCAAATTCTCGGATTCAGGTTACGAATCCACTTCTTATATGACAGTGTTTGATTATAACTATAACGTTATAATTCCTACTTCTGCAATGTCTAACATAAATTATAACTTTATCTCCTAACTCGAATAATTTAATAGACACCTAATTTCTAAATCAATAACCAAATCTTGATTTAAACCCTGGAAAGTAAATAGTACTTTCCCGAATTCGCTATAATCGAATTCGACGTATAACTCTCTTTCGAGTAATCCCTATTTGATTAACTCTTCTTCGAATAACCTATATTCGATTATCTCTCTTCGAATAACTCATATTCGAAATCTCTCTCTTTCGAATAAACAATATTCGATCTCTTTCTTTCGAATATGCTATATTCGAACATCTCCTTTCGATTTACTAATCGATAACTCCTTTCAATCAAAATAAAATCGATAACTCCTTTAACTCTATTCGAATAACTAATATTCGACTAACTCCTTTGGATCAACTCATTTGATTAACTCCTTCGAATAACTAATTTGAATAACTTAACTTCGAATAACCAATATTCGATTTACTCTAACTCGATTAACTTAATTCTAATCGATTTACTCCATTTCGATTCCACTTAATTCAAATCGATTAACTTAACTCAAATTGATTAACTCTTTTTGAATAACTAAATTCGATTTAACTCTTTCTCGAATAACTACATTCGATTAACTCAAATTGAATAACTAATATTCAATTAACTCTTACGTGTTTAACTCTATTCGAATAACAAATTCGAATAACTCTAATGTGTTTAACTCTATTCAAATATCTAATTCGAATAACTCATTTCGAATTCGATTAACTCTTTTAACTTTACTCGAATAACAATATTCGATTTACACCTTCTTTCGAATAACTATATTCGATTAACTCTTCGACTAACTCCTTTGGATTAACTAACTTCGAATAACTCCTTTGGATTAACTCTTCGACTAACTCCTTCGGATTAACTCTTCGATTAACTCCTTCGGATTAACTAACTTCGAATAACTCCTTCGGATTAACTCTTCGATTAACTCCTTCGGATTAACTAACTTCGAATAACTCCTTTGGATTAACTCTTCAACTAACTCCTTCGGATTAACTCTTCGATTAACTCCTTCGGATTAACTAACTTCGAATAACTCCTTTGGATTAACTAACTTCGAATAACTCTTCGACTAACTCCTTCGGATTAACTCTTCGATTAACTCCTTCGGATTAACTAACTTCGAATAACTCCTTTGGATTAACTAACTTCGAATAACTCTTCGACTAACTCCTTCGGATTAACTAACTTCGAATACCTCCTTTGGATTAACTAACTTCGAATAACTCTTCGACTAACTCCTTCGGATTAACTAACTTCGAATAACTCCTTTGGATTAACTAACTTCGAATAACTCTTCGACTAACTCCTTCGGATTAACTAACTTCGAATAACTCTTCGACTAACTCCTTCGGATTAACTAACTTCGAATAAATCCTTTGGATTAACTAACTTCGAATAACTCTTCGACTAAATAATATTCGATAACTCTTCTCAAATGAATCACATTTGATTTCTCCACTCGAATAAACTATATTCGATAACTCTTCTCAAATGAATAACATTTGATTTCTCAACTCGAATAAACTATATTCGATAACTCTTCTCAAATGAATAACATTTGATTTCTCCACTCGAATAAACTATATTCGATAACTCTTCTCAAATGAATAACATTTGATTTCTCCACTCGAATAAACTATATTCGATAACTCTTCTCAAATGAATAACATTTGATTTCTCCACTCGAATAAACTATATTCGATAACTCTTCTCTCGAATACACCATATTCGATAACTCTACTTCGGATACTCTAACTGATCCACTCTGACTGGTCAACTTTAACTGGTCAACTCTAACTGGCCAACTCTAACTGATCAACTCAAACTGGTTAACTCAAATGGTTAACTCTAACTGGTTAACTCAAATGGTTTACCCTAACTTGATTTACTTGTCTCGATTAACTGGACTAATCCACTTAGTTTAACTTAGTTAATTCACGTTGATTAACTCTAGCCGGTTCACTTAGTTTAACTCAACTAATTTACTTCGATTAACCACTTAGTTAACTTAACTAATTCACATCGATTAATCCTTTAGTTTAACTTAACTAATTCACATCGATTAATCATTTAGTTTAACTTAACAAATTCACTTCGTTTAACTCAACCAATTCACTTGGTTAACTCGACCAATTCACTTGGTTAACTCGACCAATTCACTTGGTTAACTCCTATTTATTTAACAAATAAATATCTCCTTTAGTTTAATTCTATTTATTAAATCTCTAAATAAATATCCTTTATATTTCTTTTAACGAATATAATTCCTTTATATTTTGATTAACAAATATACCCCCTTATATTCGATTAACATATATATTCCCTTGTATATTGATTTACAAATATAATTCTTTTATATTTGTTTTTACCAACTATATTCCTTTATATTCAGAATCCATTTTCTTATATATATAAATATATATAAAATCCCTTGATTTTATATAAATAAACTATTTTCAAAATATACTTTGAAAACCCCTCTCCTACATTCTGGTATTTCTCATGGTATTAAACACCCCATATAACAACGATAAATATCGTCCCACCACACATAATCACACAGATTATATACATCACATTATATATCACAATATAAAAATCATAGTAAAATAACTGTTGAGGAATCCAGTCGGATTCCTCCAACCTGTTTCCCTGCACCACAGATGTTAGGCAATACAACAACATCGATTTCACTTCACTGTGAAATATTCTGATAGCAGAATCAACATATGACTATTTAACGGTTTATATATATACGTAAATATATATAGAAAATCTCTACTAACTGACTAGCATTTCAATCAAACAGTCAACACACGGTCAAACAATCAAACAGATAATATTTTAACAGTTCTAAGAATACAACGTGAAAATAAAACTGTTTAGAGTTTGTGAGATTTACTCACATTTGCGCGTTAACCGTTAAATAACGGTTTGCGTTATTTGCCTCAGTCGGACAATTTATTTTACCATAAATTGTAACGAGCTCGGATTCACTCCCAGTCAGCTCCATGGTGTAGTGTTCGTCCATACGATCCTAACGTGACCGACGGTTCGAATTTCTGATAAAGTATGATCGAGTTATTGAATTACGAAGTTAATATGTATTTAAAATAAAAATTAAACTTAACTAATAATAGTCATTGGGCCTTAACCAACCTTCTCAGCCCATTCACGTATATAAGAAGACCCGACCCGCTCATTACACTTCTCCCCCAAATCACTTGCGCCGTGACCTGCTTCTCCTAAACCCACGTTGACCAATATTTGACCACCGTTTATCTTCCCGTCGGCCATCTATGGCCTCCACTACTACCACCAATCTCTTCCCTTTGCCACCACGCACCAGACCCACCTCCTTAGTTCAACTCCGGCGCATCACCCCCCAAAACCGACTGCTACCTGGTTCGTAAACCATGCTGTCGCGTTTCACTAGGAGGCAACAGACTTTCCTTCGTTGACACCACTACCTGCGGCTCCCTCCCCCGAACCCAACAGCGCCACCAAATCGAAGATCGACGCTCCAAATCACCAAGTTCCGCTAACCCAAAGTGTTCGATGAACACGGATGTACTTCAGAACGAGAATCGCACTCAACCGAAACCACACCAGATCGAAGAACACAGCATGATGATCACTATTTTGTATATATATAAAAATTTATAGGAATTGTTTTGATTTCCATTTCTGCGGTTGGTTTATTTAGAGGAGATGGGAATTTTCTTCCGTGTTCTTATCAGTGAGTATGTGGCTGAGAAGTGGGGCGGACGTGGCTTTTGTTTTGATTCTCCCGAGGACCACGTTTTGGGTTTTTGAGACCAAAGAAAATGGGCGGCTGAGGAAAAATGATGCGTGGCCTCCTTTTGATCGATTCAAAGTGTTTATATAGGATAGGGATAGAGGATATTTTAATTATAACATTTCGGTCATCTCATTTTATAAAACTTCGTTAATTACGAATGGCTATCGACAGAATCAAATACACCATCGTGACGAGCGAGGTGTCCCGACTCCAAAAATATAATAATACCGGTAGATTAACTCATATTTTGAAATCCCAAAATGTTGACTACAGGGTGCAAAATACTCTAAATAAAAAGTTGTTTATTTAATTAATTAAAAATTACCATAAAATTCTAAAAATTAAATTAACGTTATGTCCCAAAAGAACCTTGTCTAAATTCACACATGATATCTAGTTATTTTGAAATAACCGTTATGGCCACGAACGAATATACCGCTGTTTTCCTGAATATTTGATTTGGACATAAATCAAAATCTACACGACGAAATCCCGATTTTTCTCTTCCACTAGAAAGATATACTCCACCAGCTCCACACGTTTCTTGTTTCACAGAAATCCGATTTAAAACGAACTCTGTACATTCAGTTGAAGTTCAAATCGTCAATTTGCGAACTACCGCGACGTTTCAAGTTCGTTTTAATTATAATTATAAATTATAAGTTCAAACGTTGTATTTTAAGTTATCGATATCGCCACATCGATATATAAATCATTAAATAAATTAATTATTCGACAGCTAACAAAACGCGCCATTACACAAAGCCAATTATGCGATCAACAATAGTTTTGGAGCAAGATTGGCGAGGATAGCCAGAGTCGGTTAAGTGCTCAATTGTTTGGTTGTTTTGCTAGTATCATCTCACATAAATCGTCCAAATTCGGAGAGGTATTCCTCGGGTACTTATCTGATATTGGTTTAGGCCTTTGGGGCTTGTACTTGAGGGATGTCAAGTTTGACTAGGATGGTTTGCGTGAGAGATATCGACCCTCAGATTTGTGACATGATGGATAAGCTAAGTAGAAGAGAGACCTCTTCTCGTCTTGGTATATACACTTGGTATCATGGTTAATATCTGTTTATCTTGGAAAGATAGTTCGACTACATTGGATACCCTCTAGCATAGTAATTGATCGAGGTCCTATCTTTACTAGTGGGTTTTAGAAGCTTCGCAATCGTGAAGTTAAATTAGTTAAGGTACAGTGGAGTGAAGCTCAAGAAGATGCGACTTAGAAGACTGAAGACTAAATACGCGCATCATACCCTTTTAAGGGTATACCCTTGATTCCTCTTTTTTGTAAAGTTTATTTGCATGCTATTCTTTATCTTTTAAGTATATCCTCTCGGTTCTATGGATGTAAACATGTGTTTGAGACATGTTATGTTTGGTGGATGCAAGTGGTTGCAAGTGTTTGCTAGTGGTTGCTCGTGGATGCATATACACACATTAGGCACTAGATCGGCTCAGTCACCTTCATATTGCATATGCATATGAATGTATTTGTATATGGATTGAAACTTGATGTGTTATCATATAGATGTTGCATATGGATGAGTGAATATGCACACATATAGTATTTACATGATTAGAGATATTTGCATACATGTTAGACGCATGACACTCTCATGATTCGCATTAAGGAGGTCAACTGGATCAGTAGACCACCTAATTTTGCATTAGATAAGAGACATATACACACACTCTGCATATGTTCATACGACATTAGAAACCTTTTAAGGACAATGGATGCCTGTGATTGAATGGTTGAGTAGATGAATGTCGGATGTTAGGTTATACATTCTTCCTAACTTGAAGATTTCGGGGACGAAATCCTTTAAGGAGAGGAGAATGTAACACCCCGTATTTTCTGTGAACATTAAGGTAAAAATTAAAGTATACTTAATTTTTAAGAGAATAATTAAGGGAAACAGGTTACGCTAGTGCGTTCGTCTTGGAATTCTGCTTGAGATAGAGTCCGAGTTTGCGTAAATCGGACTTCGTATGAAGAAGTTATGACCTTCAGAAGTTTCAGGGGTTTGAATAAAATAAAACAGCTCAGCTTGAAATTCAAAACACACACCCGGGATGGGCGGGAAATTTCCCGTCCAGGAACCAGGTCGACCAGGGGGTCGACCTGGGTCGCACAGGTGGACCATGGGGTCAACCTGGGGGTCGACCTCTCCCCCCTCCCTCTTTTCCAGATCCGTGGACAGATTCGTTTCTCTGCATTTAGACGCCCATTCTGACCAGATTCGTGGATCCTAAGCTATTTAAACACCCCCAAACCTCACTTTCTCTCCATACAACTTCATTTTGCCTATACTCTACCCCAATTCATATCAAAATAAACCTAAGACGGGGTTATGCGGCTCAAGTCCTTCGTAGAATCAAGTTAGAATTCTAGTAGAGATTCAAAGGCCAATTCAACGATTTCAACAACTATTTCTAAGAATCAAATCAAATCTAAATTAGAAGAACAAATAGTCTACTTCAAGGGAGAGCTATTCAGTTTCAGAATACAGATCCTAGAATTCAAGACCCTTCTATAATTTGTAAGTTCACGTTGCTTTCAGAAATAAAAGTTAATTTTGATTCTGACATTGTAATAAATCTGGATCTGAGATTATGCTTGTCTTTCTATATCCTTTGGATCTATCTCATTAATAATATTATGTCTGTTCTTTGTCACTTCTTTCCTTCTTCCCTTTTCGTTTTAAAGCCAGGCTACTGCGAGCCTGAGCCAGATCTTATAAGAGATGAACGTACGTTGGAAATAAAAATTAGGCATAAATTATGATTTGGTCATGACCAGCGCTAAAATTTGGTAAAAGTATTAAATTGTGTATAATTGGGTTGTAACTAATTTGAGGACATAAAACATTCAAAACATAAAGTATCGAAAATATGACTTGGGATTTGAGGCATAAAGTATTGGATATATGACTTGGGATTAGAGGCTTAAAGTATTGGACATATGACTTGAGATTTGAGGCATAAAGTATTGGATATATGACTTGAGATTTGAGGCAGTAAGTATTGGACATATGATTTGGGATTTGGGGCGTAAATTGAACTGTAAATATAAGGCATAGTACATGTTGTAGTCTAATATCTAAAATTGGGACATATGTATGTGTGTATATATATATATGATAGTTTATGATTTGAAAGAAGAAGATTAGGGTGTATAGTGATGTATGGCTAAGGCATGAAAACAAGATTTGCCTTTGTTTTGTAAGTCTGTAACTTTTTAGATTTGAACACCTAAATCTAATTGTGACATGTAATAAAATGGATATGAGAGTATGCCTGATGTAAGCTATCCTTTCATTGAAATTTGTGCTTGAGTATATATATTTTTAGGAATCATTTTTGACTATGAAATTGGTCCAATCATATCTATCCTTTTGTATATCGGAATTGTAATCCTTTATAAGTTCATGATATAATTCTTATCATATCTATATGCCTGCGATGTATTCCTTGCAAAATTTATCTTTTTAGTACATCAAGTTTATTGGACCAGTTGTTCTTATCATCATATGACTATGCCTATTCTTATGATGTTCCATCTTGCTTTTCCCCTTGTATTATCAATCTTGAGTTAAATCTCGAAATACGTACGTAACGAATGCGGGGAAAATTGGGTATAACATGAACTTGGCATTATTTGGCATAATTAGGAACATGTAATATGGCATAACTGTTAAGACGCTGTTTGGGGTAATTTAACATGAATTATGGAATATGTAATTTGACATATTGAACCTGGAATTGGCATGAACGACAAAGTAGGAAGTTGGCATATAAATCAAGTTTTGGGAAAAATTGTTATTGTTACAAATTTGGGGTAACTGGAGCATTAAATCTAGATTGGGTGTAAAATGTAGCATGACTAGTTTTGGTGAATTTGGTAATTAGCATGAAAAATCTAGATTTGGGTATACAGGGTAAATGTGTAGATTAAAGATGAACATGCCTAACCCGAGGTTAGATTGAGTTATGGTGTAAAACTGCCCAAAACCGCCCGGCACATCCAGTAACCACAACAACACATATCTAATGTGAGAGGTTAGTGCATCATGCCCAAGAAAAACCCGAGGTTAGATTGAGTTGTGGTGTAAAACTGCCTGGAACCGCCCGGCACATCCAGTATCTGCAATAACACATATCTAATGTGAGAGGTTGGTGCATTAATAAATCAATTAATGCTAATGAACAAGATGAATGAGTAGGGTTAAGTTCACAGGAATACTTAACCAATATAACATGGACGACTAGGGTTAAGTAATGAGAAACACTTAACCAATATGACAAGATGGATGACTAGGGTTAAGTTAATAGGAAACACTTAACTAGTATAGCATGATGAGTGGATAAGGTTATGTAATAAGAAACACTTAATCAGTAATACTTGATTTGTGGTAAGGTTAAGTTAAAACAAGAGGGCAACACTTAACCAATATAACTTGATTTGTGTTAGGGTTAAGTTAACACAAGAAGGCAACTCTTAACCAAAGTAATATGACAAGTAGGTGGGTTAAGTTAACTTGAATTATTTGAAGACACTTAACCAATACAACATGATGAACACGTGAGTTTAAGTTAACAAGAAAATACTTAACCAATATAACTTGATGAACGGACGGAGTTAAGTAAATAAAGAACACTTAACCAACATGATACGATGAATGGGTGGGTTAAGTTAACATGAATGGACAACACTTAACTAATATGACATAATGTGCAGGAGGGTTAAGTACATATCAGATTGGTGGGTAATATTAGTAAATATAGGCCCATAAAACTTAACCGTTTAATAAACATGCTTGAATCAATAGGAGGGTTAAGTAAATCTCGAGTAGGTAGGTAATATTAGTACATATAGGCCCACAAACTTAACCGTTAAATAAACATGCTTGAATCAATGGGAGGGTTAAGTACATATCGGGTTGGTGGGTAATATTAGAAAATATAGGCCTACGAACTTAATCAATAAGGAAACCCTAGTAACGGGGACCCATTTCAGCAGTAACACACATAGATGTATCACGATACCCTGAACTAAGCAGGTTAGGGCACGATTACTGGGCTGATTGTAAGCGGTCAAAGCAGCGGCAGAGGGTACATCAGTGTAGGTCCCGATAGTTTACGGGCGTGCATGTACTCCGGAGTGGGAAAAAGCAGGCACTGGGTACCAGCAGTTAGACACTGTGCATCTTAAAACGTGTTGGGTCGCAATCATGAGGATTGATACACCTTATGATGGGACCAGCACAGGGTATCTACACGCAAGAGAGGGCCGATCGACACAGACACTTGGAACATGAATACAAGCAAGGGAGCCGATCGATATGGTAGTAAGGGTACATCTAACATGTTCATGGCAATTAGGCTGATTGAGGTGGAATCCTTACAATAGATGTACACCTAAAGGCTACCACCATTTGCGGGGATTCGGATCACGTTATCATTTTATACAAATTACTAGTTGGGACACTAGTTAGGTGGTGCAGAGATAGATATAGAAATCAGAACAACAAAGTAGTAGCGAAGCAAAGAAAGAGTAGAAGCACATTCAGTTTATCTTGCCTTATCATACCTTATATTTATCCTATGTTATCTTGTTATTCCTGTTTTCATGGTATTGTCTTATATTCAGTTTATTCATGTCATGATACTTTTGCCTGTTTATATGCTGAAAGTCACTGGACTTACCAGACTTATGTCTGCCCTAGTTTTGTTTCGTTTTCTTCCGTTTCCCCTTCCTCCCCCCTCCCCCACAGGTTCACAGGGAGGAAATGTTATCACTTAGCATAGTTTTCTTTCCAAGCTCGAAGATAGTCGATGTATTGCTTTGGACTCTCTTTTCCACTGCTATAGCTGATTCACGCTTTATTGGGGAATATCATTGTTATTTTTATTCTTCTTTTATTCTTGGAAGTCTTTAAATCAAGATAGAAGTTCTATGTATTACATTTAAGTATGTTTGAGAAAATTCTTGTAAAAGCTTGACTGAATTAAGTTGTTTATAAAATGACTTTATTTTCCACTGCTTTATTTGTCTGTCTTGTAATTTATATGCATCTTTTACCTAAAATGCTCCAACAAAGTTAAGGCATTCCCTTTGTGAGTGACCTTAACAGAGGTGGGGTGTTTCATAACTCGAGTTTTTTTCGCTTGGGTCAGATCTGAGTGTGTGTTTCAGGTTTAATAAGTGGATAAGGAGTTTCTAGTTGATTTTGAAAAGATAGAGTTTTTCGTCAGATGGCAAGGCGTATTACTATCTATACTTGGATGTATATCGATTAATGATGTAATAATATGTTTAAACCCAAATGATATAAATGATTACCATTGTAAAAGTTTTCGCTGTAAAGATATATATTGAATAAATATTTTGTTTCTGTTCAGTTGTGTTTGCTCTGATAAAACCCGGATGAATCGAGTTTGCGACATTTGATTTTGCGGTACACGAATACTGTGGATGTGTTAAGTATCGACTATGAAAGACAGAAATTTGGTTTATCACAGGACATTCCAATGAAGCTTAATTTTTGAACTGGACTTTTGTGGTTTACAGTCGGCTCAAAAGGCGAGTGGATTTGGGGTCGTCTCAATAACTAATGTTAAATAGATTTAAATTTAAAGAAAACGTGTAAAATTATGATATTGTACCCAGTCATGAAAATTAATATTGTTGAATTCATGACATATATATGTTATGCAAGTTAATTTACTACATTGTCAACTAAAGATTTGAATAAATGTTAACATTTAATCTTGTTGCTACTTGATGCACGACATTGAATTTGGATTGATTTGGATGTCAATTGATTGATTTTCGATATATTTGTTAACCAAATTTGAAATGAGATTCCTTATATTTAAATTGTAATGAATTAAACAAAATATTTTCGTTATTTTAATCGAAGTTGAAAATTTGAATTTGAATTGAATATTGGCATTTAATATCAAATTGGAATAAATTAAATCCTAATGAATTAAAGATCTACTAATTTAAATTAATTAATATCGATAGTTGAGCATACTGCCATATGATTGTTGCATGGTAAACTAACTAGGATCTTGATGTAAGCATGAATCTATTTATTGATATGATAAATGATATTGTGTTGATCTAGCTATGATATATATTTTATTTTTTTGAAAATAGATGTTATATACATACATACATACATACATACATACATACATACATACATACATACATATATATATATCAATACACTTTTAAATATTAACTTGTAGAATAACAATACATAATCAAATTAGCATACTAACCGAAACAAACCTACAACAAATAAGCAAAAAATCTAAGATGCATTACATGAAACTAAAATACAACATAGAGTAGATGCAAAATAAAATAAAATTGGACCCATAATGAGGCCACTTCTTCAACACTTGCAAGTGCATTCCTGTTGCACTTTAACTTGCCAAACCAGGTACTCCACCTCTATTGCATAATCACACTACACGATCACTGAGTAGTCACTATCCTACTACATGAATAATATCAGCTTTCCATTATCATCAAGAATGTACGGTTAACTTGTTCCTTTTAATTTGTACAACATGTTTGTGACTGTAAAACCGTTCTAGATAGTAGATTATATCAAATAAACATATTGAAAATAGTGTCAACCACCTCAAGATAAAATTCTAGGTCCTACACTTCAAACCCATAATTTTGGTACACATGAGTTTCAGTGGAAGTTGTGATATTATCTTGAGATAGTAGTGTATTTTACTATTTCTGCAATGTTATTTCAATGATCTCCAGTAATTGCTAGTATTACATAACAGAGTTGGGAAAAACTTTCGTTTTCTATTGGCATAAATTGAATATTGAGAACCATTATGCTATTGAAATAGATAGAAATCTAATAGAAACATTCTACTTGATATCTGCATGACAATTTACTTATAGGGAACGAACTAAAATAAAGTACCATTGGAACTTCCATTTAGCAAATTAAAAAAACAAGTGGAATATCCACCGAAACTCAAGATATAAAAAATGTTAAATAATCATCTGTAAACTGCCTTAACCATTATGCCAGGATCATATATATATTTCTAAAATGAGATTAGCTTAAAATGAATCTTTCCAGGCTTAACATTAGACACAGAAAAGTTCAGCATGTAAATTTGCAAGAAATACACATCTTGCTCGTTGAAGAACCAATCTAAGTGAATCTGTGTGTGAAAATCGACGAGTTATTCAACAACTAACAAACCAAACATAGAATTTGAACTAGTAACAAGATCAAGACTCTTACCCCACGCAAATCGAACAAAAACTACTATGGTTACAAGCTCTGAACTTATATGTATGTATGCAATCTCGGTTACCATATTATTGATAATTGAAATGATGTTGTTATTGAATGGTTATACACTATAACTAAAATTGGAAACTCAAAACAGGTTGAAATGATATATACTTATGATAGTTATTATAAGCTGAAATGAAATATAATCATGTAACTAACATTTATTTAATTTACATAAAACAAATTATCTCAAAGGATTTTGAATTTAAAGATTCGAAATTGTTTTAAGAAATTTATTTGAGAGAAATCGAAAATTTAAATATGATTCAATGTAAATTTGGCATTTGAAAATTGCTTAAAATTGAAATGAAAATTTAAATTAGCTTTAACTAACTTTAAATTATATTTGAATTACTTTAAATTAGATTAGAAAAACTTTAAAATAGATTTGGATTACTTTAAATTAGATTGAATTATTTAAAATTAGATTTAAATTATAAATATGTTTCAAATGAATTTGAAATATTAATTTGCTTAATTCAAAATTTATTTTGTTTTAAATTTTATTTAAATTGAAGTTTGAATTTACTTTAAAGTAAAATACGAAGTTTAATTGTTTCCAAGTGATATTTGAAATTTGAGGTGTTTTCTAAACAATATTGTCGACTACAACTGTTTAACAAAATAGTTTAAATTGAATGATTGTATTTAATATAATAAAAATATTAAAAACAAATATTTATGAAGTAATCTTATCTATGTTACTAGTCTATAAACAAACAAGAATTGTGAAGTGTTATCTTGAGAATTCCTAAAGAATTTGAAATGGTGTTCTAAAAAATTCGGAAATAAGGTCAACGATATGATTTGCGAAGTACTTATGAATATTAGCTTACAATGTTTTGTGTCTTCATTAAAATGACTTGATGCGTTACCAATGATACGGATGATCCACAACTAACAGATAAGTGTTTGATTCGAGGTTTCATTTAGAACAAGAGCATAAAGCGTCATGGGATGTACTCTGATTGATTTTCTTATTTACTTATCCGATAGGCTTTGATCCATTTGCCTAATTATTGTGAGAAACCTTCTGATTTGGTTAAATTTTGATATGATTTCTTGTAATATTGGAATTTTGAAATAATCATTTTTCAAAACCAATTTGTTTTAAATCCTAAAAATATAATTAGATATGAAAAATGAGTATACTACTAGTTCAAATGATTTGAAATTAAACTGTGAATTTAGTTCAAAAGATTTTCTTCAAAAAATACTATTAATTGAAAATAACTAAATATGTTTTATCCCATAAAGAATATTGGTTATTGCATCTTTATTTCCTGATTTGAGTTTATTAACATTGGAACATATAGTCCTGACCGAGTGTATTGTACATTTTAATTACCCTCAGATCAACCTAAGTTATTTTTAGTTACCAAAGACATTAATTACATAATTACGAAGTTGATGTTTGAAGATTTCTATATTTACTAATATTAATTTCGCTACATTATTAGTATGTTCTATCAAATGTATAACTCTGATTATTGTAATGTAAAATTAATTGTATACTTCAAACATCTTTATGAACTATTTATGCTATTATTATATACTTCAAACATCTTTATGAACTATTTATGTTATTATTATATTTTTCAATCAGCTATGAGATTTTATATATTATTTTGTGTTATCTCTTCTTCTTCTTTCTCTTATAAGCCCTATTAATTAGTTGTCACTTTGAAATGGTTGTGTTGGATATATGTGGTTTATTATAGACTTAAAATCGTCTAAATTGATGAGTTGTTACACTTTAGAAGCAACCTAATTTACAATCTCCAAAGGTAATTCATATGTAGGTCGAACCAAGTAGGAAAATCCGAACTCACCATGGACTGGATGACTTGAACTGAAATTACTTCTCTGCATTTAATCCCATATCAGTTCTGGAGTCTTTCAAAGCAGGCCGATTTAGAATCTTTGGAGCAGTGCATGTATAGGCCGATCCATATTTCCTTCCTTTTGAGACTTGATTTCGAGCGTTTTGTCATGTTGCTTCCTTAAGCATATTAGATTGTCGGACAATCCAGAGTGGCTGAGCAAAAAGGTTTGATAACATTGCTAGTGCCGATCTCAATTCGAATTGGTATCGTTTCATGCTTTGACTGAATCTGGCAGAGGTATCCTAGGTATAGGTCCTCCTCTATTCGAGCTTCATGTAATCATTTTCAATATTTTAGGTTGCTTCGTATTTTCCAATTTTTGTCCGTTATTGAAGTTGAAATGTGCACTCTTGTGCTTTATGTCTATGTTGATCGAATTCTTGTCTAAGTCGAAATCCAAGATCAACATAACGCACCACACTTTTCTAAGCCCGAATTTAAATAAAAATGGAAACTCAAACCATCCAAGCATGGAGAGTGTAAATTTGGTACTTGCAAATAATGAACATGAGCATAATCAGAGTATAATAAAACTAACTCACAGCAGAATTAATACAAGATAACTAATGCCGACCACGACAACTACCTTAAAGCAAATCGCCACATCAATATCGAGCATGAGAGAACGAGAACCGAAAAACCAAACTAAACACCTGTTAAGTCCTGTCTTTGATGAAATAAACCTGAGAGTTGTTATAAGGAGGGGGGTCAAAACAACAAGCCCCGATGAGTAAAAAATATATAACACTGTCTATAGTACACAAATTTATCCTGATTGGTCTCACCAAATGATATGTCTAATAAGGTTAGTAATTCTAACCTAACCTTACGAAGATTTATGCACGATGACTAATTACCACACCCAAGGTAGTATTCCCAAACAGAACAATATCGCAACAGAGAGATAGAATGCTTATGAACAACCATTCATCCAAACCGAAAACTATGAGGTAGGCTTTCAACTACTCATCATGCTACAAGGAGGTAAATAACTTCTATATAGCCACTTAAGATCTCACCACCAAAAGATAAGGGTGGATACTTTCGATCACTTAAGACCCAAGGCGGGCCTATTGGCCACTGAATGCCTTACTCGTTGGTTTACTCTACACTAATATAAATTAGAGGACACTAGCTACTAAATCCTGTTAATTTAAGGCTTTTGTCATTATTGCATATACCCGAACCCCACATAAGGTAAGAGATAGTGAGCAAAAATTTATTACCTACAAGATAGGTAGATGACTCACTGCCATTTATGACCTTCCCCGACAGACCCCTGTGTTACTATCTAACTGACGTTATTGGATAATCCCTTAGTCACTTATTACTTCCCGCATGATAGGCAGACCTATGGTACCTCCGTAGAGGTCATTTAATGCCTGAACCCAAGGCAGACTCCATCTAGAGTCACTTACTACCTCAAGGAAGCAGACCTTCATGGAGATTTCCGATCCCAGACCCAATTAGCCATTTAAGAATCCTTATTTATGAGGCGGTGACCTACGTGATCACTTAATATCTTTTTAATGGTGGATCTAACTATTTAATACCTCTAATCCTGAATCAGGCTCGAGTTACGAATCATTCGCTTGATGGTTTCTTCTTTCGGAAGGGAGGTAGATCGTACAACCCTTTTTGAAGTAAACCGACACGACTTGAAATCCCTGCCCGACCTAGACCGAACAAGAATATAGATTGTTTGAGACCATGACGCATTGGAACACAGAACAAAAGAAATTTTCATTGCTATTACAACAATATTACATTAGAGTACAAGAATATCAAAGTGCAGAAAATAATATACACTAAAAATATACAAATATCAGAGAATAAATAATTACAAAAATGTAGTGAAAATAAAATGTATAAATACAATTCACAATGGAAATACATTAACTAACACCACTTTAGATATAAATGTATCAATCATAGATGGCATAGTACCCCATCCTACTATGTAGCCATAGTATACAAGTAAAACCATAAAATCACATATCGGAATTTATATTTCCATCATGAGTCAAGGCTAGGGATCTCTCCTTCCGAGTTCGAGCCATTGCTAGCAAGATTCCCAGGATAACACCTACGAGAAACCCTTACATTGGCAGGGACAGTCAGCCTGCACGTTGTTGATGGTTTATGCCTGAATCATATGTTTCCCGGTCCTATCGGACCTATAACTTGGTCAGTACATCGACTATATAAACCTTTTACAACCCTATATCCAAGGCGTCTCGCTATCTATCATCCATATAAGTAAAAATGACTGGGCACCATACCATGACACCACTTCTAGCTAGAAAGAAATGCATGTTCTCCCTACGACCCCTCATCCCATTTTTGACTCATACCGGGGTGTGAAACTCGCGAATTAACAATATATATAAAGCTACGCTATATTAAAGCCACACTTTGATCATCATCCACAAAGCTCTTCTTTTCAACAAAAGCTTTGATCCATGCATCCCAGCATGCCACATTGTCAATCTATGCCATACAATTGATGTCTATCGATATATAACCTCTGAAATCAATTGATATAGCACAAACTACGATATCAGACACACAATTCATTTGCAAGTTCTTTCTGGGTCTGAACGAAATCAGAGGCACCTTATTCCTCATCCCATATGTCCAATACAAAGGAGAGGTCCTCGCCTATCCAGTCGATCTCCAAGTACGTCTGGACAATCACCACTTATTACCTCATCTTTGGTGTACCTCCGAATCGAGACATCAACAATAGCCCAAATGACGTGAAGATCTCCGGTCTTCAACCACCGTTTTCGTATCTTCAACTTTTAATCGTTATAACAGTTATTCAGAATGGGTTAAACCTGGTCTTTCTGAATAACTCACATATCTTCAAAATCAAATGATAAATAAAGATAACACACTTCTCATTCAATCAATAATATTCTTCTACTCAAATATTAATTACTTTGGGAAAGGTTCCCAGTAATTTTATATCGGCCCGCAGGTTTTTCGACCCCGAAAATCAACATAAAACACCAGGTTGACTATTCAAGTATCAGAAATACCGAGACATTGATAGAAAGAAGTTAGAGGGTGAGAAATAGAAAGAAAGAAAATTAGAACAAAAGAAGAAGAGCATAACATAACAAAATCATTGTGAACACGAATGTGACAGTCTACCCCGCACCAACCGACATTTACTCTAAAAGTGCGCTGTACACATGTCCAGTTAGCGCGGAACGGGTCGTCAGAAGGAAAAAGGGAAGAAGAGGATGAACTAACAAAGAACCTGTAGAATGTCTCACAGCGCATGGGATAAAATATAATAACATAATCTTTGACATAAAACAGGCGAGACAGTGCATAAGCTGAAAACTAAACCAACATAGTAGCGGAAATCCAAATACAGCTTATTACAACTTTCCAAATTTACTGTCTCTAAACAAAAGAAAGCTAAAGTAGAAGATGCACGCCTAATGCCTAAGCAGTGATCATCGACAACACAGGGAGAATACTATATATATCATACGTGGAAGCCTCCTGCTCGCCTCTGAATCAGCTACTCGCGCATCACCAGCTAACATGTCTCTAGTCTGCTCGTGTGAGCACCCAGAGTAATAAGAGGAGACATAAAACTCTGGGTCAGACATAAAGCCTGGTATGAGCGATAAGCAACAAAACATAACAATAACAGGTATAATCCAATCATACCTGAACCTGGACCTGCAACCAAAGAGTTAGCACTACATACTATACAATACTCTAAGGTGCCATTTCAAGTGGTGTAAAGATAACGGGGGTGGGGTGTGCATGTCATAGTCGTGTCAAACAATCAAGCATAGCAATCATCCTCACATCCCTCACTCAGTGCATAAAGCATACGATATCCACTACTTTGGTCACCTAATACTTTGGGCCATGACGGAATCCAATCCCGTGTAACTATCACTACAAGCCCACTATCCATCTCTCAGTGGTGAACCAAAGTTATGAATACCGACAACCCCTTTGCACACGTCCCGCAGCAAAGCCCAATCACGAAGTGAACTCATTGGTTCCCATCTGGATCCTGAGCTCTAACTTCCATTTGGACTACCTTTGCATCTCGGGTTTTAGTCATCATCTTCGTCTAGGTCGGTCTTCACTTCACCTTGCTTCGGATCGTGGTCATCACCCTCTCTCGGGTCGGATCGTGGTCTTCACTTCAAATCCAAGCATCTCGGATCGGGTCGGTCGTGCTCCCTCCATCGGATCGAGTCGTTCCATACAGATCGGGTCGAGTTCCTCAAGTCCCTCCATGATGCACCGGATCGGGTCGGGTCGAGGCACTCCCACTGGTTCGGGTCATGCTCCATAGCTCGTGGCGCTTCCCTTCGGTCGTGATGCTCCTCCCCCTTCAGATCGTGGATGCACACAGGTTCAGATCGTGAGCTTCTGAAGTGGATTGGGTCGGATCGGAGATGGCATGCGATCGGGTATTCTAGCGCGTGACGCGGTTCGAGTTCGAGCTCCTCCCACCATCGGATCGTGGTCTCCGGTCCGGGTCGTGGCACATAGGGGCGATCCGCGATCCGGTCCCTGCACAGCTTCCCTGCGACTTGTTTCATGCCATTCGACGGCGTTTTCGACCAATCTAACACTTCTAAACAATCACAAAGCATACCATACAGTCATAGCAACATGTAGTATCGACCCCAAACACCAAAACATAAATCATAGCATGTAAAATGGATCAAACATACCCAAAACCCCTTAATTTTCCTTAAGCATGTTTAGGTAAAACTTACCATAGGATTAACAAAACTTAACCAAATTAATCCAAATTCATATCAGAGGTCTAAAACAATATTTCAGAATTTCTGAATATTTTTCCCGATTTTTATCATGCATAAATTCGCTAATTATCACTAATCACCCCTTAATCCCCCAAATTCCGGGATTTGCAAAATTAGTCGAAATTAACCCAAATTCATATCAGAGGCATAAAATGATGTTTTAGAATTTTAGGAATTTTTCTAGATTTTTCTGAACCATAATTTCGCTAATCTTCGCTAATTACCATAATTAGCCGTAATTAGTGAAAAACAATGCAAATCACTCACCTTAGCCACAAACAAACATTAGATCTGAAATAATCTCTGATTTGGATCCAATCCCTATGTGTTCCAGCATCTCTCTCTCTGATTTGGTGCTACCCTCCCTTGATTTGATGTAGTTTTGCTTAATCTTCGATTAGAAAGTGATTAGAGACGATTTGGGATGAAATTAGAAGGTGGAGGCCATTGCTAGAGCTTGAAGGAGGTAAGTGGCGGCTGGAAAATGAATGAAAAATCGTTTTCTAAACCCTAGCAGCCCTCAAATACCTCTAAACCCGAAATCCCCCATTGGGCCTAGTTGCTAATCACCCGGTTAAGCCCAATTAGCTGTTTTTCACCTTCTAAACCTTGTTTCAGCCATATCTCCCAAACGGTAAGTCCATTTGGCTAATGTAACCACTCTATGGAAAGAGAAACCATCATTCGAATCCAATGGAAGTAGTTTTAGGTCAAAACTCCTTTCCAATCAAAAGTTATGGCCAAAACAGTACCAACTAGGGGCAAAACGGTCATTTAAAAATCGACAAAAATCATGAACATGGGAAATGACCCCAATAGTCGTCTCCTAAAGTTACATGACCATACGACTTCATATGTGAAAGAAATAAATATTCCACGATCCTATGATGCGTAGAATGCGGGTCGTTACAACGAATCTCACAACGAAGCGGATAAAATACAATGTATAACATAACTTTTGAAATACAAACTTGTATATGTACTTACATACCATATCAGAGTATAACACATATACATCTTAGCGGAAATAACTCTAAATAACTAACGGTGAAGCCTCCTGCTTCGAGCTCTTCCAAGTGTATCTGTAAAATCATGAAACACTTGTCTTCCTTAAAAATTTGGACCCTAAAGAGTTTAGGGGAAAATAAAGAAAATAAATACCAGGTTAGTCATGGGACTGGTGTGAGTAAACTCCAACTATGTTGTTTAACTTTGAAAATTCCTTTTGAAAGAAAAGGATAATAGTAAGACCATCCCACACATGAACATGGACGGTTTTTACCTTACTATAACCCAAAACATTTTGATATCAAAATCTAGTGATATTATAATAATATCTAATCAAATAAATAACTATCTAGTAGAACGTATGCATCTCACGCTTAACATACATAATATCAAATCAAAAATCGTAGGGGGCTTATTGGAAATTGGATTCCAACTATGACAAGGCCTGGGATCACCTTCCGATCAGTGTACTCTAGAGGCGATAAATGGGGGTTCAACAAGAACATCTTGCAACCCGGCCACACATGACTGCCCACTCATTTACCTTGAGTGTAGCGAATAGATTGTCACCCACGGTTGTCAGTCGTCCAACCATAATCCATAAGATATAGAATTGAAAGAAGAACATATATGAATTTTCTCTAGATCGGGGACAATACACCCTGCTTGGGCATGACCCAACTAGCTATGCTGCCTGCCCGATTTGTATCATTTCCCAGTTGTGAGGCTTGAGGCTACGTATAATCTTTAGAACATCTGGCCACCATTCACTTTGAATGCCACATCGTCAAACCCGTCAAATCATTATTTGATCTTCCCAAAAATATTATGGGTATAAAAGCTAAGAGAAACGAATTCCTCCGCCACCAGACGTAATATCTTGAAAAGAACATCTTATGTGATATGTTAGGAATACTCTGTCAGACATTCGTCCATACAAGTTGTCCTGGGATTGAACAAAAAGAACATCCCTCGTATTTGACTCTATCTTCAATTATCTTCAGCATAATCTAATTCGCAATGACTATGCTTATAGGGAGTTTTTTTGGGATAATATATCCAACCGGTCTCTCTATATTGACAACGATGGTCAAAATTCTTTGATAGCAGGTAATTTAACTATCAAAGGAAAACAACATCGATTCTAATTTAAACTAAGTATCAAACAATCACTGGCCATATTTAATTAACATTAATTATATTAATTTTCCATCTTTCCATATCTTCCCATATATTTCTCAATAGCCGTTCAGCACTTCACGCTTCTTGGAAATTATTTCCAAATAATATACTCACTTATTTTCCCAAATTCCAGGAAATATACGTTATTAACGTCCGAAAAACATTTCCATCTTTTTCCCATTCCATATTTTATGCTTTAGAAAATATATATATATATATTATTTACATTGGAAAATATTTTCAATTTCCATTATAACCATTTTAATTTGCAAAATCTTAGCTTCTAAAACATTATTCACTTTATAACGTGAATATTTTTTTTATAGAAATCTGATCTCGTTAAATTAATCGAAACTTGGGTTCATAAATAAATATCATTACCGATTAAAATTTTATCTGTCAAGTTATTTTCTAAATTTATATTCCAACTTCACTTCATAAACTCCGTTTCAAATTAACTTCTCCTTAATTATAAATCTAGTTTATAACTTAATCTCAGTTTCCAACTTGATTATAAATTATGTGTTTCAAACCAACTATAATTATCTTTTCAAATATATATATATATATAATTGCTATGTATATATATATGTGTGTGTGTGTTTATGTATATACAATTTGACAAAGTCGAATTCCAATTATAACCCTTATGGATTTATTTCCATTCCATTTACCTTTCGAACATCGAAATTATTCCATTGTTTCTTTGAAACGAATTCCCATTTTCTCCATTTAAAAATCTATTCTATTATTTCCACATTATTTAATAATAATTATTCTACTTAATTTCTAAACATTGTTTATAAATCAAACTACTTGTTTTAACATAATTAAAACAATACAATATCAATTGAAATTCAATTCCTATTTAAATAATAGATTTTTCCCTTTTTAAATTCGAGTTCTTTCTCCAATATATTTTGAGGTATTTAAATACTAATTATTTTAGGGCCAATGTTATTCAACATCCCGCACACATAATAATTAACAACAGATTATTTATCACATCATATAATGCAATACATGAAAAATAACAATATAATTATTGAGGAATCCAGTTGGATTCCTCCAACCTGTTTCCCTGCATCTACAGATGTTAATCAATATTATATAACATCAATTTCATATCAAGATGAAATATAATAATAAACAAAATAAATATTCAGTCATTTATATATGTCACTACATATATATTATTTCAACCGATTATCAGCAATTCATCCAAATAACGATCAGACAGTATTCAATCATTATTGATCAATATTAAATAATGTTTATAATATTATAAAAATGAACAGAGTTAGTGAGTTTACTCACCTTGGTCATTAACCAATGAATTACGATTAATGTCTATTGGTTTAACCATGCATTTTAAATTTCGTCCAATTTCTAACAAGCTTCAACTGGTTCTGAACCAGTTTCGTATTGTAGCCTGCATTCGTACGAATCTAGAGAATCCTGGCTTGTTGTATATCGATAACGTGAGCGTAAATTATAAGGTGTATAAGTTATTCGTTATAAAATTAAAAATTTAAATATAAATAAAATTACATATTGGACCTTACGTTTTAAGTTGAAACCAGCCCACGTGGCGTAAGCCCACACCGCTAGTAGAGACCCACTTGATTCGCGAAATATTCGTATCTCAAGCATGAAGTAGTAACATGCAGATTAGTTTTCTCGTGCATGCTCCTAAATTTGAGCTTTTGGCCTAGATGAAGTATCATGTAATAAAGGCTAAAGATTCTCCATACTTCCTTATACAATTACCGCCTAGATGATGTATCATGTAATACGTTCGCCATTTCATCCATTTTTTTTTCCTTTCTCTCAAAATAACGGCCCAAATCCTGGAGAAAAGCCCACCCGCATTTAACATGAACATGATCATCTTCCATAATACATTTTTGAATTTCTTCCTATAACTACATCACACACAAAGTACCTACATTAAAAACAGAGATCGCATATATATATATATATATATATATATATATATATATATATATATATATATATATATTTCCGCTAACAAGATCTCAACGGTATACTCCATCCTCTTCCCTTGTAAAAAAAACTGACGTTCCCCTTATATTTCTAATTAGCTTAATCCCCTTCCAATCTTCTTTACATGGTTATCAGAGCACACAAAAGGTATTCCCCATTTCTTCTCCCTAGTTCACCCCTTACCCCCATGCAAACTACATGCCTCACGTTCACGGTCTACACGGCCATCACCAACTTCATTTTGATCCCTTACATTTTGCGCAGGAAACACAGAACCATCATTTCTCACCATACCACCTTCATTCGCTTCTCCTTCTCCCATGCGGCACAAGCAAACACGCCAACTCTAAGTGTCCTTTTATAACATGCTAATCGGCATATTATTCTTCTCTAACTAAAAGCTCCACACCACTTATTTCCTTCATACGCTCACTATCTATTTTTAATACCAACGCCTACACTTGCTTCATCCCTCAATTCACGAAAACAGACCCTCTACCTTTCAAATTTCTGTGGAAGGACCGCATGTTCTAGTCTAGTGTTGTTTTCCACCAGTATCCTCCATTTATCGTGAGTTGTATCCCTATGAGGCAGTTGAAAAAATATGGAACATCTTAATCGAACGTCACACCCCCTAAAATATAATATAGGATTTAAGTAACTCAAAGATTAGTTTTTGGGATTTATGGAGTTTTTTATAGATTTTGTGTGGATTTTAGAAGCTTGTCGATTTAGTTTTTATTAAATTTAGTTTTCCTACAGTTTTGCTTCTCCAAATGAAAGAAGGCTAGCGGCTTAAATAGATGAGGAAAGAAAAGGATAATAACAATGTAAATATCTTAGACCTGTGCGTTGGTACATTATTCAACAACTACCCTACTTTTTAGGTGAATGGATCAGCGTTAGCCTGAATTAGGGTAGGGGTAAGGCAGTGTACTGAATTTGACTTTTGTAAGCTATGAAGGCTTCGACTCTTTCTGCCACTAGAAGAAAACAAACGGGGACACTTGTAATAATAAAAATACTAGTTTAACCGCACAACGGTGGGAAAATCGACCATTCAACTTGACACGACCCGAACTTCCCTGTGAAGGAAAGCACGGATAGCGTTGAGAACAGGACAAAATAGAACGCAGACGGAAGAACATTTCAATGTATATTACAACAATTCCATCAGATACAAGAATATACAGAGTATAAATGAATAAATTACATTCGATAAATATCAGAGATTACAATAAATTACATAGCAGCGGAAAAATATACAAAATACAACTGAAAGTGATACACGGATACAAAGCTTTCCGAGCATCGTTCCAGCTGTTAATCAAGGCCCTGTGAATATAAATCTGCAAAACCAAAACTACTAGCTGCCCGTGCGGAAAATAGGGGCACCCAGAGTTTAGGTTAAAACAATAAACTCCAGGTCAGTCATGTGACTGGTGTGAGAACTAAAGCAGTTATTAATCTTTATTTTTAAAGTTAGGTAAATCAAGGGACCACGCCGTATAACACGGAACGGGTTTCCTCCCAAGAATACCAGTGCATAAAACAAACAGCGCAATGCTAAATAAAGAAAAATGAAGCTGTTATAAGACCCAGGTCCCATCACACAATGCAACGCAAGCCGGAGGATAGGGTTTTTACCTTATAACAGCCAAAGCATGCTTGATACGTTTAAAACACATTATTTGATACTATTATAAGGGTATAGTGTCAAAACAATTTCAATCATAAGTATCAATCATAGGCGGCATAGCTACCATCTACTATGTCGCCATACTAGGCTCTACAAATAAAACCGAAACACACGTATTGGAAATTGGATTCCATCATGAGTCGAGGCAAGGGGCGAGCTCCTCTCCGCGTTCGAGACACTCTAGCAAATGTCCCAGGACCCCACTATGATCCTTGGATCTTCAGGGCCGGTCCTCTCTTACTTTTGAGGATTGGCAATTCCTGAACACACGTTTCCCGGTCCTTACAGACCTATATCCGAGGCGCCTCGTATCCAACAACCACACAGGTGAAAAGTATATAAATGTCAGGGCTGGTAGGTCACTGACACCACCCTAGCTAGAAAGAAACGTCGTGCTCTCCCTGCAGTCACTATCCCGTTTTTGACTCATACCGAGGTGTGAGGCTCGCGAATTCACGTTATACACAAAGCTACGCCACACAGGCCGTGCTTTGATCATCAACCACAAGACTTTGCTTTTCAACAGAAGCCCTGATCAATTGCCACTTATGCGTGTCACACTGGCAATTCACTCCATGCGACTGATGTCCATCGATATACAACCTCTGGGCTCGTACGTCTCAGAGAAGGGCGTTAAGCAAGAGAATAAATTCTCTGCTGCCAAACAGATGTATATTTAATAGAGATCAATCAACACAGAATAAAATCCAAAGTCAGACACACAATCCATTTACAAGTTCGTTCTGGGTCTGAACGAAACCGGAGGCACTTTCCTCGCATATCCATCCATCTCCAAGTACGTCTGGACGATCACCAACTGATTCCCTCATCCTGGGTGTACAGCCCAATCAAGATCATCAGTAATCACCCAAACGATGTGAAGACTTCCGGTCTTCAACCACCGTCTTCATCTTCGACATCTCGTCGAATCGATTATTCAGAATGGGTATAAACCCGGCCTTTCTGAATAACCCACGTATATAATAAACGAATGTTACACAAACACAACAAACGCCTCATTCCAATTCAGAATATTCTTTTATTCACAAAAACACATTCTTAGGGAAATGTTCCCATTAATTTTATCCAAGATAAATTCTTCTAAATTTATTCTATAATCTTCCTTTGGATATCATTTCAAACTAGTCGGGATTAGCGAACCACACCGAAGTAATTATTTATTTTATTTCCCAATCCCAACCTATATATCCCATGGAGAAAACTGGCAACACTCCACATCTAACACCATGGTGTTATCGGTAAAATTAATTACCATTTTACGTTCAAATCTAATTAAATATTTAACTATCGCTTTGGAGCAAAACTGGTGATACTCCACTCTCGATCTCTTTTCAGATTTGATAATTTAAATGATCAATTCACATTTTAATCTAATTAAAGATTCATTAAAACTCCACTTAGTTTTAATCTTTTCAAAAATCAACATCTTGTCTTTAACTGGGTTAAAGAACCAATGTCATCTAAAACACGATCCACGATAAACCCAAATCACATTTGATATTAAATACAAGGCTCTGAATAGAAAATATATCGGCTTATATTCAATATCAAATTCTGAAACCAACAAATATCGTATTGGAAATAACGATATAAAATATCTTTCAAATCCCCATAACAATATTTGTATAGTCACGAAATCCAACATCGAAATATCCCGAAGATAATTTCGATTCAACTCCAGTCCACTCCACGTGTTGGGAATATTGATTACTTTTAAAATCACTTTCAAATTCAATTTATTTATTTCAAAAATAAATTGATTTTAATTCTAGTTCAAAACTAGTTCATTTCGATAAAAATCTATTTTTATCTTTTCAAATGTGGAATTTTTCAACCCAATTTTTCCCAAATCATTTCTTATGATTTTACACAAATTATAGATATTTTTGATAATTTTATCAAGGCCCGTACAGTCGATTTCCATCAACGGCCATCGAACTGCACTTACAACGACCTTTTCCGAATTTGATTTGGACATAATTCCAAATCCAACCGTTAGATTTCAAATTTCTAATATTCATTGGAAAGCTCTTTTCGATACGAACCCAACGGTTCCGGTTTTAGGAGAATCCGACGGTCGGATCTCCCGCAACGTCAATTCGAAGTCAATGGTCGAAATTCACGAACTGCCGCGGAGCGGCGCGTTCTATTCAGGCCATTATATATATAATACATATATATTATATATATATTCCGTCAATTTCCTTTTTAAAACGTATTTTATAAATCGTTTTAACTTCGTTTCAAAACCATTTCAACACTATTTCAATTTCTAATCAAAACTGAATATTTCTTATTATTACTATATAAATGATAATATTTTCGAAACGTTATATTTTGAAATCACTTCTTTTCTATATTCATTATAAAAAACGAATATAATCGATATAAATATCGTTCACGTCAAAATAGCGCAACTCTAATCAACACGGCTTTATATATTTCAATAAATCCGTTATTCTATTCAACAAATGAATATTTATTCCATTCAACACATGAATCTATATTTCTTCCAACACCTGACTAATCTCAACACATGAGTATTGTCAACACATCACTATTTTTGTTATGTAAAATATTTTATAAAACTATGGTATCTATCGTTTGATTTTCAATTAGACTTCAACCGTAAAGTAGTTCTAATTTTAAATATGATAAAGATGTAAATTTCATTGTATAAAATATTTCACTCAACACATGAACATCGTCAACACATGACTATTTTTATATTCAACACATGAATTTTCTTTTATAATATTCCTTATTTTCCCGATTGGAATGAGGCCCAATCAATCACCATATAACGTTAATTATATGGATTCCATACAACACATGTATATAATAGCATTGATAACCAATCAACCATCATCCAAAGTGCACCAAACAACTGCATAAGCATCAAATATAAATAATCGACGCTTACACAGTCTGTCGACCAATCGATCGACAATAATTAAATAATTGGGATTAGTGTACGCCAAATATCATCCCAACACCCGTGTGGGGTTTCAAATCAACAAACACATATTTTTGTTTGTGCAGTTGGGCGATGTGTAAAATTTATCGACCCAATCAATATCAGTCAAATCAGTGTATATAAACAAATCGGTCGATTTGTTTATAAATATTTATTTATTCACATTCACGTTAAAATTTATATTTTTAACGATAAAATATTTTATTTCAACACATGAATTCCTATTCAGTTCATTTACACAATAAAAATGATATTTTCATTTTTCTAACATATTTTAGAAAATTTCGACGGCATAACGGCACGATACTAGAAACGGGACGAGGCCTAGCCTTATCCCCGGTCTAGTGAAGGCCCACGCCATTCACATATCAATCAAATCCATTCCATTTCACCAAACAATTCAATTCAAACCAATTAGACTAACCAACTACGCAACCAAACAATTTAACAAACAAGCCATCCATGGTCTGTGGATGACGGGTGTCGGGTGCTACTAAACACCGTCTGCATCCTAGTATATATATATATATATATAACTAGAAAAAAAGAGAATTGAAGAGTGAGAAGTTCTCACCGATAGCTATCCAATACCACGACTCTTCATTTATAGAAATCTTCTTCATTCTCGCCTTTTTATCATCTTCGTTTGCCCGTAGCCACTACATATATAAAAATCACACATTTTTATATTTTAATGTCTTTAAAATAAAAATCACATTTTTATTTATTCACTTTCAATTTAAAAGTCATATTTTTATAATCACTTCATATATTAAAAAAAATCGAATTTTTTTTTTACTATGCTATTCAATATATAAAAATCGAATTTTTACTACGATGTTCAATATATAAAAATCATATTTTACTTCTCTATTTTCTATATAAAGATCTCGCCTTTTCAAATATAAAGATTTCGCCTTTTCAACTACAAAGATTTCGCCTTTTCAACTATAAAGATTTCGCCTTTTCAAATATAAATATTTCGCCTTTTCAAATATAAATATTTCGCCTTTTCAAATATAACTATTTCGCCTTTTCAAATATAACTATTTCTAATATTCCTATCAAGTAAAAATTATATTTTTAATACTTTAAAAATATAAAAATCATATTTTTACTACTTCTATATAGTAAAGATCATATTTTTAATATTTTATAAATATAGAAATCATATTTTTACTACTAAAAATCACTTCTTTTTATCTCCTAGCTAATGAACAAATAAAAATCTTATCTTGTTCATAAATAAAAATCAACTCTTTGTTTATTCGAAAATCTTGTCTCTCTATATTTTCTTAAAAATCAAGTCTCTTACATTTAGAAACCAAATCCTTCATGATAGTAAAAATCAATCCTAAATCATAATGGTTCATACAAAATTTTAATAGAAAAAAATAAATAAATACAAACTAATAGAAGACTTACAGTGTTTTTTTTTATATATAAGAGGGAGGGGGTTCGGATTCATGGAAGGAGGAGGGGTTGGAGGATGAACGGAGGGAAGGTCGGTGGGGGTGAGGCGGTGGTCCAGGCGGCGGAAGGGGGAAGAAGGAAGGAGGAAGAAGAGGAGAGGGTGCGCCTACCTCCGGCGCGGCGGTGGCTCATCGGGGGGGGGGGGGGGATGCGGCGGCGGCTCCCCCCCGTCGCTCTCGTCTCCTTTTCCTTTTTTTTATTTCTTTCTATAATTCGATTTGAGAATAGAGAGGGGGGCCAGCGTATAAAAGGTAAGAGGGGGTTTTTATTTATTTATTTATTTATTTTAATTGCAAAAAGTTGACTTTTACATACGACCTCGAAACAAGGCCCACCGCCTGTCGTCCATAGCGTTTAACCCCCATTCCGAACACAATGGGATATGCCACGTAGGACAATTCAATCGTTTCGATCAGTTTCCTTTAAATTTACATTTAAATCACTTTATTGAATTTTAAACGTACATTTCAAATTACCGGGGTCACATACGAACTCTAAAAATTGCAGAAAAATATTTTCTAGCTTTGTATTGATGATACGGTCCTAACAAAACTAGTTTCGTCGAATTCTGAGACTGTTGGAAAAATGACCAATTTCCAGTCGATTAAAATCAACTGAAACTGGTCAAACGCGTTTTCCTTTGCCACGCTCACATATTGATTCGAAAAATTATGAAATTTGGAATCTAACAATAATTTGACACTGCGGATCCAACAAAAGTGGTTTCGTCGAAATCCGAGGTCATTTACAAAATGTCAATTTTTAAGGGCCTGAATTCCATAACGACTATTCAAAATTTTCAACTGGACATATCTTTTGATTCCCGTTATGAAATCTTGATTTTTCGGATTCGTTGGAAAGATATTCTCAAATAGATCCTATTATTTTTGGTTTCACTAAAATCCGGATTGTTTTGCACCCGGTACATTCAATTGAAGTTTGAAATCGAATTATTGAACTACCGCGCCATTTTCAATTCTATTATATAATTATAAATAAATATTTATATTCTAACGACGACGTATACAAAATATACGTCGGATTATATTCAAAAATAAATTTCTCGCCGATATTATTTAAAATAATTCATTTTAAATGTTCAAAACTCGCTAAAATTGCCAAAATAAAAATTTTAAACTGGCCCAGATTTTCGGGTTATTACAATCTCTCCCACTTAAAACTTTTCGTCCCCGAAAAGGAATAAAGTCGAAAGTGGTTTGATTAATCTACTCTACGTTCGGTCTGGCTTCCATTCTCCAACTTTTCAGTTTCTGAGAATTTTCAAATTTTCAAAAATTTGGCTAACACCCTAAATTTTCGAAAAATTTCGCCATAACCTCCCCTACACCGGGAGCATCGGGGAATTTCAAATAGCTTCCCCGGTCCTTCTAATCTCAAAAAGGAAAAGAAAAAGCCAAGCGGCTGGCCAATAGGCTCATAAAATCATCATCACCCAAACAAAACAGTAAATTATGTAGTAAACATGTACCTATTTGTCGGGCAAACAAATTTTATTCTTCGGCTCTAGCCTCCTTGCTATGACCTGTTCAATGTAAGTACATATATATGCATGCATATGCGACCAATTTTCAATACAGTTCAATATTTGGTTCAATTAGGCTAAATGGCTAAAAATTAGCAAACAAATAAACAAACAACACAATCATCAATCAATTAGTGAATTAGAGTTTCAAATTCATAATTTTGATATATATACAAAAAATCATGTTTTGATGCCAATTCACATCAATGTATTCTAGCTATATTAGTTTTGGTTCTCACACCAGTCTAATGGAAATATATAGAAATCACACCTTCGAAATTCGAATATGAATACTGATGATGATGCACCATCACCAGAATCATCCCCGGATGTCTAGAATGTGATTCTATATCTACCCAGTATATTAAAACTTCGACTATACGTTCAAGACGCGTATACGCGAAATCTTTATATACTCGATTGTCCAAATTCAAAATAAATAAATATTCAAATACGTTTTAAAACGAATTGAATTTTAAAAACAAAATTGTTTTCATTTGAAAAATATACTCTTCACACTCGTTCTAGGATACTACTGATCCTATCTCTAACGAGTCACTCTAATTGGATGTTGCTAATCCAGTATCTGATGAATTCTTTTGTATGGTTCTAATGTGTCTTGTTCTCGAGCTCTGTAAACCAAAGCTCTGATACCAAACTGACACGACCCGAACTTCCCCGTGAAGGAAAGCACGGATAGTGTTGAGAATAGGACAAAATAGAACGCAGACGGAAGAACATTTCAATGTATATTACAACAATTCCATCAGATACAAGAATATACAGAGTATAAATGAATAAATTACATTCGATAAATATCAGAGATTACAATAAATTACATAGCAGCGGAAAAATATACAAAATACAACTGAAAGTGATACACGGATACAGAGCTTTCCGAGCATCGTTCCAGCTGTTAATCAAGACCTTGTGAATATAAATCTGCAAAACCAAAACTACTAGCTGCCCGTGCGGAAAATAGAGGCACCCAGAGTTTAGGTTAAAACAATAAACTCCAGGTCAGTCATGTGACTGGTGTGAGAACTAAAGCAGTTATTAATCTTTATTTTTAAAGTTAGGTAAATCAAGGGACCACGCCGTATAACACGGAACGGGTTTCCTCCCAAGAATACCAGTGCATAAAACAAACAGCGCAATGCTAAATAAAGAAAAATGAAGCTGTTATAAGACCCAGGTCCCATCACACAATGCAACGCAAGCCGGAGAATAGGGTTTTTACCTTATAACGGCCAAAGCATGCTTGATACGTTTAAAACACATTATTTGATACTATTATAAGGGTATAGTGTCAAAACAATTTCAATCATAAGTATCAATCATAGGCGGCATAGCTACCATCTACTATATCGCCATACTAGGCTCTACAAATAAAACCGAAACACACGTATTGGAAATTGGATTCCATCATGAGTCGAGGCAAGGGGCAAGCTCCTCTCCGCGTTCGAGACACTCTAGCAAATGTCCCAGGACCCCACTATGATCCTTGGATCTTCAGGGCCGGTCCTCTCTTACTTTTGAGGATTGGCAATTCCTGAACACACGTTTCCCGGTCCTTACAGACCTATATCCGAGGCGCCTCGTATCCAACAACCACACAGGTGAAAAGTATATAAATTTCAGGGCTGGTAGGTCACTGACACCACCCTAGCTAGAAAGAAACGTCGTGCTCTCCCTGCAGTCACTATCCCGTTTTTGACTCATACCGAGGTGTGAGGCTCGCGAATTCACGTTATACACAAAGCTACGCCACACAGGCCGTGCTTTGATCATCAACCACAAGACTTTGCTTTTAAACAGAAGCCCTGAACAATTGCCACTTATGCGTGTCACACTGGCAATTCACTCCATGCGACTGATGTCCATCGATATACAACCTCTGGGCTCGTACGTCTCAGAGAAGGGCGTTAAGCAAGAGAATAAATTCTCTGCCGCCAAACAGATGTATATATAATAGAGATCAATCAACACAGAATAAAATCCAATGTCAGACACACAATCCATTTACAAGTTCGTTCTGGGTCTGAACAAAACCGGAGGCACTTTCCTCGCATATCCATCCATCTCCAAGTACGTCTGGACGATCACCAACTGATTCCCTCATCCTGGGTGTACAGCCCAATAAAGATCATCAGTAATCACCCAAACGATGTGAAGACTTCCGGTCTTCAACCACCGTTTCATCTTCGACATCTCGTCGAATCGATTATTCAGAATGGGTATAAACCCGGCCTTTCTGAATAACCCACGTATTTAATAAACGAATGTTACACAAACACAACAAACGCCTCATTCCAATTCAGAATATTCTTTTATTCACAAAAACACATTCTTAGGGAAATGTTCCCATTAATTTTATCCAAGATAAATTCTTCTAAATTTATTCTATAATCTTCCTTTGGATATCATTTCAAACTAGTCGGGATTAGCGAACCACACCGAAGTAATTATTTATTTTATTTCCCAATCCCAACCTATATATCCCATGGAGAAAACTGGCAACACTCCTCATCTAACACCACGGTGTTATCGGTAAAATTAATTACCATTTTACGTTCAAATCTAATTAAAGATTTAACTATCGCTTTGGAGCAAAACTGGTGATACTCCACTCTCGATCTCTTTTCAGATTTGATAATTTAAATTATCAATTCACATTTTAATCTAATTAAAGATTCATTAAAACTCCACTTAGTTTTAATCTTTTCAAAAATCAACATCTTGTCTTTAACTGGGTTAAAGAACCAATGTCATCTAAAACACGATCCATGATAAACCCAAATCACATTTGATATTAAATACAAGGCTCTGAATAGAAAATATATCGGCTTATATTCAATATCAAATTCTGAAACCAACAAATATCGTATTGGAAATAACGATATAAAATATCTTTCAACTCCCCATAACAATATTTGTATAGTCACGAAATCCAACATCGAAATGTCCCGAAGATAATTTCGATTCAAATCCAGTCCAATCCACGTGTTGGGAATATTGATTACTTTTAAAATCACTTTCAAATTCAATTTATTTATTTCAAAAATAAATTGATTTTAATTCTAGTTCAAAACTAGTTCATTTCGATAAAAATCTATTTTTATCTTTTCAAATGTGGAATTTTTCAACCCAATTTTTCCCAAATCATTTCATATGATTTTACACAAATTATAGATATTTTTTATAATTTTATCAAGGCCCGTACAGTCGATTTCCATCAACGGCCATCGAACTGCACTTACAGCGACCTTTTCCGAATTTGATTTGGACATAATTCCAAATCCAACCATTAGATTTCAAATTTCTAATATTCATTGGAAAGCTCTTTTCGATACGAACCCAACGGTTCCGGTTTTAGGAGAATCCGACGGTCGGATCTCCCGCAACGTCAATTCGAAGTCAATGGTCGAAATTCACGAACTGCTGCGGAGCGGCGCGTTCTATTCAGGCCATTATATATATAATATATATATATATATATATTATATATATTCCGTCAATTTCCTTTTTAAAACGTATTTTATAAATCGTTTTAACTTCGTTTCAAAACCATTTCAACACTATTTCAATTTCTAATCAAAACTGAATATTTCTTATTATTACTATATAAATGATAATATTTTCAAAACGTTATATTTTGAAATCACTTCTTTTCTATATTCATTATAAAAAACGAATATAATCGATATAAATATCGTTCACGTCAAAATAGCGCAACTCTAATCAACACAGCTTTATATATTTCAATAAATCCGTTATTCTATTCAAAAAATGAATATTTATCCCATTCAACACATGAATCTATATTTCTTCCAACACCTGACTAATCTCAACACATGAGTACTGTCAACACATCACTATTTTTGTTATGTAAAATATTTTATAAAACTATGGTATCTATCGTTTGATTTTCAATTAGACTTCAACTGTAAAGTAGTTCTAATTTTAAATATGATAAAGATGTAAATTTCATTGTATAAAATATTTCACTCAACACATGAACATCGTCAACACATGACTATTTTTATATTCAACACATGAATTTTCTTTTATAATATTCCTTATTTTCCCGATTGGAATGAGGCCCAATCAATCACCATATAACGTTAATTATATGGATTCCATACAACACATGTATATAATAGCATTGATAACCAATCAACCATCATCCAAAGTGCACCAAACAACTGCATAAACATCAAATATAAATAATCGACGCTTACACAGTCTGTCGACCAATCGATCGACAATAATTAAATAATTGGGATTAGTGTACGCCAAATATCATCCCAACACCCGTGTGGGGTTTCAAATCAACAAACACATATTTTTGTTTGTGCAGTTGGGCGATGTGTAAAATTTATCGACCCAATCAATATCAGTCAAATCAGTGTATATAAACAAATCGGTTGATTTGTTTATAAATATTTATTTATTCATATTCACGTTAAAATTTATATTTTTAACGATAAAATATTTTATTTCAACACATGAATTCCTATTCAGTTCATTTACACAATAAAAATGATATTTTCATTTTTCTAACATATTTTAGAAAATTTCGGCGGCATAACGGCACGATACTAGAAACGGGATGAGGCCTAGCCTTATCCCCGGTCTAGTGAAGGCCCACGCCATTCACACATCAATCAAATCCATTCCATTTCACCAAACAATTCAATTCAAACCAATTAGACTAACCAACTACGCAACCAAACAATTTAACAAACAAGCCATCCATGGTCTGTGGATGAAGGGTGTCGGGTGCTACTAAACACCGTCTGCATCCTAGTATATATATATATATATATAACTAGAAAAAAGAGAATTGAAGAGTGAGAAGTTCTCACCGATAGCTATCCAATACCACGACTCTTCATTTATAGAAATCTTCTTCATTCTCGCCTTTTTATCATCTTCGTTTGCCCGTAGCCACTACATATATAAAAATCACACATTTTTATATTTTAATGTCTTTAAAATAAAAATCACATTTTTATTTATTCACTTTCAATTTAAAAGTCATATTTTTATAATCACTTCATATATTAAAAAAAAATCGAATTTTTTTTACTATGCTATTCAATATATAAAAATCGAATTTTTACTACGATGTTCAATATATAAAAATCATATTTTACTTCTCTATTTTCTATATAAAGATCTCGCCTTTTCAAATATAAAGATTTCGCCTTTTCAACTACAAAGATTTCGCCTTTTCAACTATAAAGATTTCGCCTTTTCAAATATAAATATTTCGCCTTTTCAAATATAACTATTTCGCCTTTTCAAATATATCTATTTCTAATATTCCTATCAAGTAAAAATTATATTTTTAATACTTTAAAAATATAAAAATCATATTTTTACTACTTCTATATAGTAAAGATCATATTTTTAATATTTTATAAATATAGAAATCATATTTTTACTACTAAAAATCACTTCTTTTTATCTCCTAGCTAATGAACAAATAAAAATCTTATCTTGTTCATAAATAAAAATCAACTCTTTGTTTATTCGAAAATCTTGTCTCTCTATATTTTCTTAAAAATCACGTCTCTTACATTTAGAAACCAAATCCTTCATGACAGTAAAAATCAATCCTAAATCATAATGGTTCATACAAAATTTTAATAGAAAAAAATAAATAAATACAAACTAATAGAAGACTTACAGTGTTTTTTTTTTATATATAAGAGGGAGGGGGTTCAGATTCATGGAAGGAGGAGGGGTTGGAGGATGAACGGAGGGAAGGTCGGTGGGGGTGAGGCGGTGGTCCAGGCGGCGGAAGGGGGAAGAAGGAAGGAGGAAGAAGAGGAGGGGGTGCGCCTACCTCCGGCGCGGCGGTGGCTCATCGGGGGGGGGGGGGAGGGGGCGATGCGGCGGCGGCTCCCCCCCGTCGCCCTCGTCTCCTTTTCCTTTTTTTTATTTCTTTCTGTAATTCGATTTGAGAATAGAGAGGGGGGCCAGCGTATAAAAGGGAAGAGGGTTTTTTTTATTTATTTATTTTAATTGCAAAAAGTTGACTTTTACATACGACCTCGAAACAAGGCCCACCGCCTGTCGTCCATAGCGTTTAACCCCCATTCCGAACACAATGGGATATGCCACGTAGGACAATTCAATCGTTTCGATCAGTTTCCTTTAAATTTACATTTAAATCACTTTATTGAATTTTAAACGTACATTTCAAATTACCGGAGTCACATACGAACTCTAAAAATTGCAGAAAAATATTTTCTAGCTTCGTATTGACGATACGGTCCTAACAAAACTATTTTCGTCGAATTCTGAGACTGTTGGAAAAATGACCAATTTCCAGTCGATTAAAATCAACTGAAACTGGTCAAACGCGTTTTCCTTTGCCACACTCACATATTGATTCGAAAAATTATGAAATTTGGAATCTAACAATAATTTGACACTGCGGATCCAACAAAAGTGGTTTCGTCGAAATCCGAGGTCATTTGCAAAATGTCAATTTTTAAGGGCCTGAATTCCATAGCGACTATTCAGAATTTTCAACTGGACATATCTTTTGATTCCCGTTATGAAATCTTGATTTTTCGGATTCGTTGGAAAGATATTCTCAAATAGATCCTATTATTTTTGGTTTCACTAAAATCCGGATTGTTTTGCACCCGGTACATTCAATTGAAGTTTGAAATCGAATTATTGAACTACCGCGCCATTTTCAATTCTATTATATAATTATAAATAAATATTTATATTCTAACGACGACGTATATAAAATATACGTCGGATTATATTCAAAAATAAATTTCTCGCCGATATTATTTAAAATAATTCATTTTAAATGTTCAAAACTCGCTAAAATTGCCAAAATAAAATTTTTAAGCTGGCCCAGATTTTCGGGTTATTACACAACTGCATAATTTTTAAAAACAAATCTGAAAAACTATTTAATTAAAAATCATATTTTTATCGCTAACTTCATATTGTGAAAATAGAATTTTCATCGCTATTTCATATTTGTAAAAATAGAATTTTCACTTCGTTATACTTTATATAAAAATAGAATCTTTACTATGTTATTCAATATATAAAAATCGAATTTTCACAACGCTACTATATAGATAAAAATTATATTTTTATCACGCTATTTTCCATATAAAGATTTCGCCTTTCTAAAATATAGTTTTCGCCTTTATAAAACATAGACTTCGCCTTTATAAAACATAGACTTCGCCTTTTCAAATTTAAAGATTTCATCTTTTTAAAAATCTCATTTTTATTTTTCTACACATATAAAGGTGATATTTTTAATATTCCTATGATGTAAAAATTATATTTTTAATTCTCTACATTAACGAAAATCATATTTTTACATCCTTTATATAGTAAAGATTATATTTTTAATACTTTAAAAATATAAAGATCATATTTTTAATTCTTTAAAAATATAAAAATCATATTTTTAATATCTATTTTATCCAAAAATTTAATCTTTTTATTACTAGCAACATAAAAATCACGTTTTTATAACTTTAACTTTATTTAAAAAATCGTATTTTTATATCTCTAATAATCATATCTTTTCATCATTCGTGATTGCTTATAAAATGTGTAGATATGTACATGATTTTGTTTATTTATAGTTGAAATAAAAACTTAATTTTTTTCTTTTCGGTAGCAAATTTAAAAAAAAAAATCATGTACAAATAAGATACTAGAATCACACAAGAAACATGTTGTAGATATGTACGTGATTTTGTGGAGTATTGATTTATTGGTATTAAAGTTTGTATCACTACATTGATAAAGAATAAATGCACATTAATTGATTTGTTCGGAAATAAAGGTATAAGTTTTTTTTTTTTGAAAATTGGTTAATATGCCAACATGGTATTGGTCGGAGTAGGCCTCGACCACCTAATCTCTTACCAGGTAGAAGCACGTCTTTCCACTATACCACACTATGTTGACAAATAAAGGTATAGTTGTATGACTTGTATCTTCTGCTGATTTTATTATTACAGTTGTTCCGTCCTACAAGTAAAAAGACATAGTGAATTGCAGGAGTCTCAAATAGAATATAAATAAGTTGAACCTCGGCTATTTTTCAACCGAAAGGAAAAAAACTGAAATGGCCATCGCTACAATGGATAAAAGAATTATCAGCAACAATGCATACATCATCACCAAAACGAAGTAGTTTTCCCGGCAATGCAAACATCGTTAGCAACAATGCCGCTACCAGTAGAAGTGTCGGTAAATTCCATGCCAGATTTGGGCTTCCAAACGGCTAAAAGGCAGCTGCTATCAAAAAATGATAAAATTTGCACCGCTACAAACATGTTGTTATGGTTCCCTGGTGCTAAGACCTCTGAATGGCTAGATGGGTCTCTCGTTAGGGATCATGGGTTCCTCAACTGTGTACTTATTTTCCAAGGATATTTACAAACATGTTAAATGTGCACTTCCAAAAAACAGCATGCCATAACTACAAATGTATTCTATATTTGAACAGTAAATCCCTAATAAGTTTATGTGTTTAATTTTACATATATCTTCAATGTATGTATATTTCAAAAGTAATCCCTAGTAATCGCATATAAAGATGTATAAATTTACACTTTTTCACAGTTTGCGTGTCTAATTTTACGTTTCAACAATCACTTTATTTAATGTATATTTCCATTTATAAATATGTATAAATCACGAAATATAAATTTTCTCAACCAAATTCAGCAGTAGACAAATCTTAAAATGAAAGAAACGCAAAACCTTAGCGACAACTACTAGTATTAAGTTAAAACATTTGGTGTTTATGTTTACAATTAGGTAAAAATTCAAATATACATACATAAGAAAACAAACAAAAACTTTGGTACATGTCTCCTTTAAATGGACTGCTTGGAAAAAATCATACAACCATACCACCATAGCAGTCAAATTCCCTTGTTATGCTTTGCAATTCCAGTCAAATAAGAGCACACATTCCTTGTTTATTGCTACCAGCGATTTGAAGAAAAACATCACTAATAAGATGAACAAAATTTACAGAAATTAATCTGATCAAATAAAATAGAATCTGCATGCTCGGTCCGTTCACTATAGCTGCTGCCATATGTACATAACTAGCTCCTAGTTGTAACAAATCATGAATGGCTTTTATACTTATATAGGGAGGCCACTCGCTAAACTGAATAATGTACCTATCTAACAATAAGTTGAAAAGTGCTTGATTTTTTTAAAACCTTCCATGATCGATAATTTTGGTAACCATGTTTACAGTGCCATAATTATGGTTACTTTGTCATTTGAAACAAATAATGTTTGTAGTGTAGTTTCATACTATAAGAATACTAGTCTTATAGAATGTCAGTGTATCTGCATACTATTAAAAATGATTTGCTCACATAACAAGTAGCCAAAGTAATCGATAATTTAATTAGGATACCCTCTTTTGTTTTTTATATGCAAGTTCATCGTAGGCTGTGACAGCTATGGACGAGAAAATGAAATTGTTAAATCTGAAATAACAGCTAATAAGGATCCACAGATAAATAAAAGAGAATGCTTATTTCAATAGCTGGAATAGAACAATGGGAACATGTTTACTACTTCTAGTACAATAATATTAAAGTGGAAATTTTGTGCCGATTATAATTGGCTTCAGACGATTTTAATTAGTGCGTAAGAAAAAAAAGTTTTGCATCAAGTCTTAAAGACAACGTGCGGTCAAATGCTTCAAGTTATGTGGTTCTCTGCCTACGAAAGCAATAAAAGAAACAATATTCTTAAAATATTAGAATTATTAAAAAAATATAGTACAAATAAGCGCATAACCAAATGTGAGAATGTTACCAAGTTATCTTAATTTTTTTCCGATGTAGCATAAAATCAAAGGTATAAAAATAAATGAACATGGTTTTCTTTTTTTATATGTCACAACGACAAAATTTAGCCATACATTATAGCTTCAGCCAGATTGAGCAAGCATGCTGGTTATATTGAATGAATTTGACATTTACATTGAGAATATTAAAAGTTATTATAAAACTGGTCTACGGAAATTGAATATAATCCTAGTTGTCATCTTTATGTCGAAGATATAAATAATCAAGTCTGGTAGTAAATGAAAGTAACAGTAAAGTAGTAACCTTTTTGGTTCATATGTATATAAGACTTTAAGAGCAGACATACCTCGTTAAAAGGTTTAACTGGAAGAACATGTATCGAAGCAAAAGCTATGCATCAAGTCCTAAATATAATTTGCGGTTATATGCATCAAGTTTTGCGGTTCTCTGCCTACAAAAGCAATAAAAGAAACAAAAAAGAATACCATGTGTTGTTACATGCATAATTAAAAGAATATGAACATCAAAAGAGCTTATATAAGGTATTATCAATATTTGAAGCACTGAATTTCTTTTTCTCATTAATAATTTCATCAATGTTTAAACCTTTGCATATCTCTTTTACTGTAATACTTTTGCCAATATTTTAAGCCTCATAGGTTGTTTTGTACAAAAATCTGAATATAAACACTGTAAAATATTGAATGAAATGTAATTTTATAAGTTATTGTTAATGTTGTAATTATTATAATATTGAAAGCAGACGCCCTAATAAAATTCAACAATCGATCACCCCTTATCTTTAAAATCAACAAAACGAAGTCTTCAATTTTATAGATATGAATATACAAGTATGTCAAATTAAATTGTATCTTTAATAATTAAATGCCCTTTTTAATCTCTCTTAGCTGGTTATTACAAGGTTCATAAGAATGTAATGCTGTAAAAGTTGATAACTAAATCATGCATGTACATGTATGATATTTTAATTTCATATATTCAGGTATTCAATTCTCCATGTTCAACAATAGCCAGATTAATCAATATGACAGTGTAAGCTTTCAAACCAGTATATGTTTTCCGAGAATGCACCTTCCACAATCAAAATGACAGTTTGAAACACTATACAAATATATCAGAATAGAAGATGAACATTAAAATACCATACGGATTCCGAATCTATAAATACGAAAAAGTACTACCAAATAAAAGAATTTTTCTTATTGAAAGCATAAAATTATACAGTTAAAAGAGAAGACATACCTTAAGCTGGTATGATGTTGTGCCCATTTGATTGGTAGCAGTTACCACTCCAGCAAACTCGAACAGGCACCATCAAACATTTACAAACCATTCCATCATATCCATGCTTCTCCATCAACAAGGACATAACTCCTCAGTCACCTTCTACAAATACTCACACAACCATCAACCGCACCATCTCTCTCCCATCCACAAACCCATAAATCCTCTACATTTCATCAAAACCAAAACTCCCATATTATACCATCAATCGCTGCTCCCTGTTGCGAACACCACTTTTTCCAAAACCCATCATTGACCTGAAGAAAATTCCGACCAAAAACCACATCCATCATATCTACAATCCTAATTTGTAACAGCTCTCCGCCTATTATTCGTGGCAATAACTTTGCAAATCACTTGAATTACAATTAAAACCCACGAGCATGCCCAAATTGAACAATGTTAACAAAGAAGCATATATTACCATCAAATTATGTAACGACCCGTATTTTCGGCGATGTATAATTTATTTTTTTAATTATTTAATATAGTAATTTAGAGAATTAAAAGGTTGTTTAATTAAATAATATTGAATATTTAATTAAATTAAATAATAGAATAATATGTTTAATTCTGATATAATCAGAAATAGTGAATTGACAATATAATGTGAACTGGACAATTCAAAATATACATAATTCAGTTTGGAATTGAACTCGAATCACGAATATATTATTTAAACGACAGTTTGAACGTATAATTATATTATAATTATAATCGAGCCCGTAACGTCGCGGCAGTTCGCTATTTGGCGATTTGAACTTCAACTGAATATACAGGGTCTGTTTTAAATCGGATTCTGTGAAACAAGAAACGTACGGAGCTGGTGAAGTATATTTTTCTAATGGAAGAGAAAAATCGGGATTTCGTCGTGTAGATTTTGAGTTATGTCCAAATCAAATTTCAGAAAAACAGCGCCATAACCATTTAAAAACCATAACGGTTTATTTATATTTTAAAATGGATTTTTAATATAAATCGAATATCGATTTAACTCTGGATTTGAAATACGGAGTATAAATCTATTTTGGAGCTGTATGATATATATTGTGAATAAATGCGATAATATTTATTTTCAAATATTTAATTTAATTATTTTTAAATATATTTATATATTTAAATGGGTTATTTAGAGCTTTAAAAATAGCCAGTTTTGCAAACGACCTCCGTTTTCGATAAAACTAATTTTGTTGGATCCGTAATATTAAATTATTGTTAGATTCCAAGTTTCGTGATTTTTAGGGTCATCGTGTGGCCGTATGGATTTTCAATGTGAAAAACAGTTTCGTTGGTTCCATAATGTCAAACTGAAGGTGCATGTCCAGTTTCGTGATTTTTGGGTATTGTATGTGATCATAGGGATTTTTAAAGGACAAACGAAGATAACGGTCTAATAAAAATCAATATAAAATTTATTATAAACCCTATAAATAACCCTAACTTCCACTAAACCCTAAACTTTTCCTTTCTTGGTCAATACTTTCTCCGCCGTTATCATTTCTACAGCAAAACACATTTCTACACTTTATAAAATCAAAGGAAAATCAAAGTAAATTTCTAAAATCATGTAATATACATATGTATGTTCCTCAGAAGAATATCTACTCGCTATATGAGTTTTGTACCATTCGAAACCTTTTTTTATTTGCTAGAAATATACCGTAGAAACTATGGTTGAAGAATTTACGTGTTTGGGGTTTTAATTCGAGATATGAGTATTGTATTTGGGTTCGGGGAAGTAAATGGCACTTTCCTGCATTTTCTGGTTGATATCAGGGGAGATTTTTGTCGCACCTGCACTGTACATTCACAGAAAGGGGGCGAAGTCGGAAATAATAGGAGGTGGGCGAGTTGAAGTCTGTGGTGTCGGGTAGGTGCAGTTTTGGATGAGGAGAAGAATGGTGGTGGTTTTTCGTTGATCGGTGGTGGGTAGGAGGAGTTGGAGATCGGCGAAGTAGTGGCAATGGAGGAGGACACGTCTGTGGGGAAGACTGGTTGAAATCAAAGGCGGGTGTGGGCTTTAACTGGTATTGGACCGAAGGAAAAAGGGGTAAAGCCCAATAATTTAAATAAATTAAAAAGTTTGTTTTAATTTAAATGTGAGTTAACTTGTAAAGCTAATATCTTATCCATACGGCGCCAGAATTGCGAACGGTCAGATCCGTTGGGATCGTAGGGAAGGCGCCTACACAATGGAACTGACTGGGAGTGGATCGGAGCTCGTTATGATTTATAGAAAAGTAAATTGTCCATCTAAATCAAGCGATGGTTATCGTTATTAACGATAATCGTCCAATGTGAGTAGAACTCACTAACGATGAACAGTTACATTTTTATAACATATTTTTAGAACTGATAATTATCTTTTGATTGTTGTCTATTAACTGTTGGTTGAATTGCTTATGTATTGGTTGAAATTATAGATAACGATATATATAAATCGTTAAACAAATGTTGATTCTGTTTATCAGAATATTTCATATCGAAATGAAATCGATGTTATTATATTGTCTAACATCTGTGGATGCAGGGAAACAGGTCGGAGGAATCCATCTGGATTCCTCAACATTTATTTTACTATTTTTCATATATTGTAATATATGATGTGATATAAAATCTGTTGTTGATTATGTGTGTTTGAATGATATCGATCATTGTTATTTGATATTTTAAATACCATATAAAATACTAGAATTTAAAATGGGAATTTTCAATGTGTATATTGAAAATAAAATATCTTTATATAAAATCAAATGATCTTATAAAAAAGGAATTTCAAAGTGGATAATGAATATAAAAGGAAATATTTATTTAGAAAATAAATGGAATTATAAAGGAAATATTTATATGAAATAAATATGATATTGAAAAAGGAAACATTTATATGAAATAAATAGTTCATATATAGGATACTGAAAAGGGGAATATTAATGTGAAATAAATAGGATATTGAAAAGGAAATATTTGGAAAATGAATAGAGTTTTATAAAAAGATAATTTTACATTAGGAAGGTTTAGATCCGTGCTTCACACATGAGTGTAACATGATATTTATTTAAAGTAAATATTTTGCAAATAAAATATTATAAAGGAATTTGGGGTTTGAATTAGGAATTTAAATGGAATTACTGAAATTAGAACTGACTGGAAATTAGTTGAGTTGAAAGGCTTTCTTGGTATCGATCTGATGTTGGTTTCATCCTTCGGGGTTAATACGTAGGGGGTTGTTCTCTTACTAGTTTTATTTAGAGACTGATATATGTGAGAAGATAGTGATGCATGAATCAGAAATGGAAACGTTTTCCAAAGTTAAAAACATATATTTTCTAAAATTAGAAAATAAGGATTTGATGGTTATTTGGAAACGAGAAATGGGGAGATGAATAAATGTTGATTGATGATTGATCAATATAATTTCCATCTGGAAATAATAGCATTGTTTGCACACATCTTTTCCTTTGATAGTTAAATCACTAAATATCGAAGAATTTGACCATTTCCGTTGTCAATACGGAGAGATCGGTTGGATTATTATCTGAAGAACCACTCCGTATTGGCATAAGCGTTGCAAACCAAGTATGCTGAATATATTGAAGACGGAGTAAAATGCAAGGGCTATTGCATAAATCTTAGGTAGAGATTGCCTAAGAAGGATGTACAGAATAGTGCCTTCGGTTTGTCTAATCCTAGGACAACTTGAATGGACGAATGTCTGACAGAGTATATCTGGTAGATCGCATAAGTTGATTGTTCCAAACGTATTTACGTTGGTGGCGGAGGAATTCGTTTCTCTTAGCTTATACCCGTGGTATTTTAGGGGAAATCAATTTGTGATTTAACGGGTATGACGATGTGGCATTCAAAGTAATTAAAAGATTGATCTATTGAAAGATGCGTTATGACCTCAAGCCTCATCAACTGGGAAATGACAGAAATCGGGCAGGCAGCATGGCTAAGTGGGCCGCACCCAATTAGAGTATATTGTCACCATCTAGAGAATATTCATATTTGTACTTCTTTAAATTCTGTATCTCCCGGGAACGGTTATGTTGGAATACTAACCGAGGGGTGGAAATATATTCGATACATTCAAGAGAAATGAATGGTCGGTCATGTGTGGCCGAGTTACAAGATGTTCTTGTTAAACTCCAGTGTATCGCTTCTAGAGTACACTGATCGGAAGGTGGATCCATACCTTGTCATAGTTCAAATCCATTCCCCAAATAAGAGCCCGCGGTTTTTGATTGTATATTATATATGTAGAACGTTAGATGCAAGCGTTTCTGCTAGATTTCTATTTACTTGATCTAGACATTATTATAATATCAGACAAGTATCATTTTAGAAATATTTTGGGTTATCATAAGGTAAAAGCCATTCGTGTTATGTGTGGATCGGTCTTATGATTATCCTTTGTTTTAAAAAGATTTATGAAAGTTAAATCAAATGATTTGAGTTTACTCACACAGTCACATGACTGACCCAGAGTTTATTTTGTTTTGTTTTCCCTAAACTCTTGGGTGCTTTTGTACGGGCAGTCAAGTAGTCGGGATTTACAGATACTTGAAGAGCTGGAGCAGGAGGCTTCAGGATTATATTGCTATTGTTATTTCTGCTGTGTTGTAAGTGTTATACTCTAATAATGGTATTGTATACAGATACTATTTTATTTCAAAGTTATGTTATGAAATATATCTATTTGTTCCGTTGTGAGATTCATGTTTACTCTAATGTTGTATGTTTTTCTTCTTCTTCTATTCTAAGTTTCTATCTTATCTATTCTCACCCTCTGTTTTCTTTCTATTAGTTTTCTGGTTTCCAGTGTAATTTGGGTTGGACTTGTGTTGTTTGGTCAGCTCAAATTGTACCGGAATTTCGGGACACTACAATTGGTATTAGAGCTTAAGGTTAAGTTATTACCATGGCTCTGTGGCGTGACTCAGTAGAGACAGGGTTAGTAATGCCCTAGATTGAGTTTGAGTGTATATATAAGAGTGAACGTATTTGTTATTTGATATAAAAATTGTTTTATATTGTGGAGATTTATTGGTTGAGTTGTCTATGGGTTTTGGTCGATCAGTTTGATCCACTGTATCGGTAGGAGTTTATAAACACTCGAATATGATGAACCGACATGGTATGTTTTGTAAAGAGGGTAAATGGTATAATTTTCCCCAAATTATATTTTGATATAAAGAAGAGATATACATTGGAAATATAGTATATTGGATGTGTTGGTTGTTATTATAATCGAATGAGATTATAAATTGAAATGGTTATATAAATAACCAATTATAATTCATATAAGTATAATATATGAAATCAAATGAATTAAATCTAAATTTAAATCAGAATTTGGAATTTGAAATTCTGAAAACATGAAAAGTGTTTGTAAATGGAATTGAATGGAATATATGAGAATTTTTAAATCCTAGGGGATTTTAAATTGTTTACAAGCATTGTGAAGGATATTTTGAAACGAATTTCAAAATGGAAGTGTTTAAATATGGTTTTGAAATTGTTATAGCATTGAACTCATTTCGATAAGCTGGAAAATAATTCTGACGATGACTGCACAACATCATCAGTGTTCATTTTCAAGTTCTAAGTTACCAAAGGTTTTGTTTTTAAATTGATTTGAGAAAAGCAAGTTGTTTTGAATCCTGAAAAGGAAAGTTGATTTTCGATATGGTGAACAGTTTAAAATTCCCCGGGAAAGACTGTTTGAATTAAAACCAAATTGAATTGAAATTTAGGAAAGCATATTGAAATTGAATTAAAGCCGAGTAAGTGGAAATTGAACTGAAATGTGCAAAAGAAAATTGAAGGTGAATTGGATTAGAATGTTATCGAAAAATTGGGATTTATGTGATCGGAATTTGAAATGGAACCAGATTAGTGGAGTTAAGAGTTTTGAATCAAAATGAAACTCGATATTGAAATGAAACTCGACTTTGGTATAAGCAAATGATTTGGTTTGAGAATGAGTTGATTAGAGTTTGGTTGGGATAACATTGGTATATGCTGAATTAACAGCAGATGGAAGTGATAAATTTGATATGCCCGACAAAAAGGTACAAGTTTATATTTGGTATAAGCATGAGATTTATGAGCCGAATTGGCAAGCCGCTTGGTTGTTTGATTTTCTTTTGGGTTAGAGATGGCCTAGAGAGGCGAGTTGGAGTTTTACCTATTGACCAGAACAAAGGAGGTGCTGGCGAAATTTTTCAGAAATTTCGGGTGTTAGAAAATTTTCAAGATTTTTGAATATATTCGTTAGTAGGAATAAATTAATAATTTAATTGAAATTAATTTGGTTCAGTTGAAACTGGAGTTAAGAAGTAAACAAATAATTTTACACAGTTAATAGGGTCTATTTTCTACCTTAGCAATTTCGAGGATGAAATTATTTAAGGGAGGAAGAATGTAGCGACCCGTATTTTCAACGATGTATAATTTATTTATTTATTTATTTAATATAGTAATTTAGAGAATTAAAAGGTTGTTCAATTAAATAATATTGAATATTTAATTAAATTAAATAATAGAATAATATATTTAATTCTTAAATAATCAGAAATAGTGAATTGACAATATAATGTGAACTGGACAATTCAAAATATATATAATTCAGTTTGGAATTGAATTCGAATCACGAATATATTATTTAAATGACAGTTTGAACATATAATTATATTATAGTTATTGTTGACACATTTTTTGGCAAAAGCCGTCACACATGGAATTCCTGAATGATAACATGCTCGAGCGATGGAAACGACGTCAGAAGACATTGAGAGATTTGGTCAAAATCACATCCTCAACATAAACAGGCCCGAAACTCCTATCAGACGACCTCTTTTAGGCCCGAAAACAGCGATACGGAGCTAAGCTCAATAACTTTTGTAGATCTCTGAGTTAGCTTCAGTTTGAGCTTCGGTTTGGCTCAATCGGACTTACGGTTTGAAAGTTATGCCCGTTTCCGTAAACTGGTGTAATCTGGCAATTTCCTGGATAAAGCGACGAAGCAGCACACGATCGAAGTATGGATCACGCACCCTCGGATCGTCCCTCATCGGATCGCCCCTCATCGGATCGCCCTCCTCAAACCACGAACCGTCCATGGTACATCTCACGATCCGACCCGATCGCCAGCACTTCACTCCAGCTTCACTATGCCGCTCACGACCAGACTCGGCTCGTGATAGCCATATCACGATCCGACCCATGACCACGATCCGACCCATGACCACGATCCGACCCCATCATCGCGATCCGAACTTCCGACCTGCAGATACGCTCCCTGTTTTGACCTATTCTCATGCCACATCTTGCTCCTATTATCCTGGATCGTGTGCCACACACCCCACCACGATCTGATCCCCGCACCTGCTCCTGCGCCGCTTGTTCTGACCTATTCTCAAGGCTATTTTCACTCCAACTTGCATGGATCTGATTACACATGTCACATGACGATTTGGAGATGATGTCTGGACGTTTTCCACCACATTTCGAGATTTTTGGGATGCGTGCCATGTGTCCCATGAACCGCCTTCAGGAAACAGCTATAAATACACCATTTGAAGGCATTTTCAAGGATCTTTTGGCCATTCTTCTTCACGGCTTCCACCATTATTGAAGTGCAAGAACTTTGCACCTCCATACACTCAAATTCTTCTCTTTTCAATACAATTAACATACGGATTGTGTGTCTACATGTAACTGATTCTTGTAATCTGTCAGTATAACAATAAGATTATAAAGTGGACGTAGGCTACATCTACAGCCGAACCACTATAAAAACCTTGTGTGTCTCCTCTTTATTTACTCTTTTCTACATTCTGCGATCTGCATTTGGGTGTTAGGCCCAATTTTTGGTCTAACAGTTATAATCGAGCCCGTAACGTCGCATCAGTTCGCTATTTGGCGATTTGAACTTCAACTGAATATACAGGGTCCGTTTTAAATCGGATTTCTGTGAAACAAGAAATGTACGGAGCTGGTGAAGTATATTTTTCTAATGGAAGAGAAAAATCAGGATTTCATCATGTAGATTTTGAGTTATGTCCAAATCAAATTTTCAGAAACACAGTGCCATAACCATTATAAACCATAACGGTTTATTTATATTTTAAAATGGATTTTTAATATAAATCGAATATTGATTTAACTCTGGATTTGAAATACGGAGTATAAATCTATTTTGGAGCTGTATGATATGTATTATGAATATATACGATAATATTTATTTTTAAATATTTAATTTAATTATTTTTAAATATAATTATATATTTAAATGGGTTATTTAGAGCTTTAAAAATAGCCAATTTTGCAAACGACCTCCGTTTTCGACGAAACTAATTTTGTTGGATCCGTAATATTAAATTATTGTTAGATTCCAATTCGTGATTTTAGGGTCACTGTGTGGCCGTACGGATTTTTAATGTGAAAAACAGTCAGTATTTCGACGGTTAAAAATACGCTGTGTGAGCAAACGGAGTCAGAATTCGATGAAACCAGTTTCGTTGGTTCCATAATGTCGAACTGAAGGCGCATGTCCAGTTTCATGATTTTTGGGTATTGTACGTGATCGTAGGGATTTTTAAAGGACAAACGAAGATAACGGTCCAATAAAAATCAATATAAAATTTATTATAAAACCCTATAAATAACCCTAACTTCCACTAAACCCTAAACTTTTCCTTGGTCAATACTTTCTCTGCCGTTATCATTTCTACAACAAAACACATTTCGACATTTTTAATAATCAAAGGAAAATCAATGTAAATTTCTAAAATCATGTAATATACATATGTATGTTCCTCCGAAGATTATCTACTCGCTATATGAGTTTTGCACCATTCGAAACCTTTTTTCGTTTGCTGGAAATATACCGTAGAAACTAGGGTAGAAGAATTTGTGTGTTTGTGGTTTTGATTCGAGATATGAGTATTGTATTTGGGTTTAGCGAAGTGAAGAGCACTTGCCTGCATTTTCTGGTTGATCTTGGGGGAGATTTTTGTCGCACCTGCACTGTACATTCACGGAAGGGGGCGAAGTCAGAAATTGCAGGAGTTGAGCGAGTTGAAGTTTGTGGTGTCGGGTAGGTGCGGTTTTGGATGAGGATAAGAATGGTGGTGGTTTTGCGTTGATCGGTGGTGGGTTAGAGGAGTTGGAGATCGGCAAAGTAGTGGCAATGGAGGAGGACACGTCTGTGTATCAGTGTTGGGGAAGACGGGTTGAAATCAAAGGCGGGTGTGGGCTTTAAGGGGTATTGGGTCGAACGAAAAAGGGATAAAGCCCAATAATTTAAATAAATTAAGAAGTTTGTTTTAATTTAAATGTGAGTTAACTTGTAAAGCTAATATCTTATCCATACTGCGTCATAATTGCGAATGGTCAGATCCGATTGGATCGTAGGGACGACGCCTACACAATGGAACTGACTGGGAGTGGATCGGAGCTCGTTACAGTTTATAGCAAAATAAACTGTCCATCTGAATCAAGCGATGGTTATCGTTATTAACGATGATCATCCAATGTGAGTAAAACTCACTAACTATGAACAGTTACATTTTTATAACATATTTTTAGAACTGATAATTATCTATTGATTGTTGTGTGTTAACTGTTGGTTGAATTTCTTATGTATTGGTTAAAATTGTAGATAACGATATATATAAATCGCTAATCAAATGTTGATTATGTTTATCAGAATATTACATATCGAAATGAAATCGATGTTATTATATTGTTTAACATCTGTGGATGCAGGGAAATAGGTCTGAGGAATCCAACTGGATTCCTCAACATTTATTTTAATATCTCTCATACATTGTAATATATGATGTGATATAAAATCTGTTGTTGATTATGTGTGTTTGAATGATATCGATCATTGTTATTTGATATTTTAAATACCATATAAAATACTGGAATTTAAAATGGGAATTTTTAGTGTGTATGTTGAAAATAAAATATCTTTATATAAAATCAAATGATCTTATAAAAAAGGAATTTCAAAGTGGATAATGAATATAAAAGGAAATATTTATTTAGAAAATAAATGGAATTATAAAGGAAATATTTATATGAAATAAATATGATATTAAAAAAGGAAACATTTATATGAAATAAATAGTTCATATATAGAATACTAAAAAGGGGAACATTTATATGAAATAAATAGGATATTGAAAAGGAAATATTTGGAAAATGAATAGAGTTTTATAAAAAGAGAATTTTACATTAGGAAGGTTTGGACCGGTGCTTCACACACGGGTGTAACATGATATTGATTTAAAGTAAATATTTTGCAAATAAAATATTATAAAGGAACTTGGGGTTTGAATTAGGAATTTAATTTGAATTACTGAAATTAGAACTGACTAGAAATTAGTTGAGTTGAATGGCTTTCTGGGTATCGATCTGATGTTAGTTTCGGCCTTTGGGGTTAATACGTAGGGAGTTGTTCTCTTACTAGTTTACAGTTAGAGACTGATATATGTGAGAAGATAGTGATGCGTGAATCAGAAATGGAAACGTTTTCCAAAGTTAAAAACGTATATTTTCTAAAATTAGAAAATAAGGATTTGATGGATATATGGAAATGAGAAATGGGGAGATGAATAAATTTTGATTGATGATTGATCGATAGAATTTCCATCTGGAAATAATATCGTTGTTTGCACACATGTTTTCCTTTGATAGTTAAATCACCGACTATCGAATAATTTGACCATTTCTGTTGTCAATACGGAGAGACGGTTGGATTATTATCCGAAGAAACACTTTGTATTGGCAGCGCTGCAAACAAAGTATGCTGAATATATTGAAGACGGAGTAAAGTGCAAGGGCGATTTTATAAATCTTAGGTAGAGATTTCCTAAGATGGATGTACGGAATAGTGCCTTCGGTTTGTCCAGTCCGAGGACAACTTGAATGGATGAATGTCTGACAGAATATATCTGGTAGATCGTGTAAGTTGATCATTTCAAACGTATTTACATTGGCGGCGGAGGAATTCGTTTCTCTTAGCTTATACCCATGGTATTTTTGGGGAAATCAATTTGTGATTTGATGGGTATGACGATGTGGTATTCAAAGTAATTAAAAGAGTGATCTGTTGAAAGATGCATTATGACCTCAAGCCTCATCAACTGGGAAATGACAGAAATCGGGCAGGCAGCATGGCTAAGTGGTCCGCATCCAATTAGGGTATATTGTCACCATCTAGAGAATATTAATATTTGTACTTCTTTAAAGTCTGTATCTCCCGGGAATGGTTATGTTGGAATACTAACCGAGGGGTGGCAATATATTTGATACATTCAGGAGAAATGAATGGTTAGTCATGTGTGGCCGAGTTACAAGATGTTCTTGTTGAACTCCAGTGTATTGCTTCTAGAGTACACTGATCGGAAGGTGGATCCATACCTTGTCATAGCTGGAATCCATTCCCCAAATAAGAGCCTGCGGTTTTTGATTGTATATTATATATGTAGAACGTTAGATGCAAGCATTTCTGCTAGATTTCTATTTACTTGATCTAGACATTATTATACTATCAGACAAGTATCGTTTTAGAAATATTTTGGGTTATCATAAGGTAAAAGCCATTTGTGTTTATGTGTGGATCGGTCTTATGATTATCCTTTGTTTCAAAAATATTTTTGAAAGTTAAATCAAATGATTTGAGTTTACTCACACCAGTCACATGACTGACCCAGAGTTTATTTTGTTTTGTTTTCCCTATACTATTAGGTGCCCAATTTTGTACGGGCAGTCAACTAGTCGGGATTTACATATACTTGAAGAGCTAGAGCAGGAGGCTTCAGCATTATATAGCTATTGTTATTTCCGTTGTGTTGTAAGTGTTATACTCTAATAATGGTATTGTATACAGATACTATTTTATTTCAAAGTTATGTTATGAAATATATTTATTCATTCCGCTGTGAGATTCATGTTTACTTTGATGTTGTATGTTCTTCTTCTTCTATTCTAAGTTTCTATCTTATCTATTCTCACCCTCTGTTTTTCTTTCTATTAGTTTTCTGGTTTCCAGTGTAATTTGGGTTGGACTTGTGTTATTTGGTCAGCTCAAATTGTACCGGAATTTCGGGACACTACAAATTATGTTCACTGAAAATTTTATTTTGCTAAATCATTATCATTTGAGAGAACTAATTTGAGATGAAGAGAAATGAGGTAGCGAGTGATTTGAATCTAAACAGTCGGATCCAAAAAAATTGGATCGAGAAAGAAAAGAATGAGAAAGGAAGCAGCGAGCGATTTGAATCTAAACAGTCGGATCCAAAAAGGTTGGATCGAGAAAGAAAACAATAAAAAATTTGAATCTGAAATTTGAGAATGGCACGGAAGAGAGACAAAAGGGATGAAGGCGTATACGTTTGAAAATGTTAGATTTTTGTGGCGATTATAATTGGCTTCAGACGATTTTAATTAGTGCCACTTACAGTAGGGAAACCTCCCTAATGGTCGGTTTGATCATAAGGTTCAACTTAAACAATAATAATTATCAATTCACTTAATTTAAATCACGTCATTGAAAAACCACATGATTGTACTGGGTTTAATGAGTGCAATGTATACATTGTTTGTTTTGTTTTTAATTTATAAAGTTTAACGTATCACGCTACGAACAATTCCATTCACATGCAAACTGCTGTGGACAAAAATAAAAATACTGTTCAGATGAGCAAGGTGTATCGATCCCAAAAATATAATAATATAGACAAGTTAGATTATTTTGAGAAGGTTCAAATACGCGGATATAGGGTGTAAAATACTCCAAATAAAATATTATTTATTTTCCAAATTAAAAATAACAGTAAAATTCTAATAATTAAATTATGACTACGTCTCAAAGATCTTGTCTAAATATGAAACCAATATTTAATTATATTAAATAAATAGTTATAATCTATAAACAATTTTCTAAAAATTTGATTTGGATATAACTCACAGTCTATAACATGAAATCTTGGTTTTTTTCACTTCTGTTAGAAAAATACAATTAGATAGATTCCAACATTTCTTGTTTCAACAAAATCCGAACTTATAACGAATCATGTACACTCAGTTGAAGTTCAAAATGTTAAATTACTAATTACCACGAGTTACGAGCTCGATTATAACTGAATTATAATTAATACGTTCAAAACATCGTTTATTAAAATTCGTTATTATAATTCAAATGTAAATTCAATTAAATATCATACATTACCCAATTCATAAAATATTGCCAATTCAGCTATTTCTGGCTATTTCGGAAATTAAATTTATTATTATCCCACACATATTATTTAAATATTAAAAATATTTGAATTCAACCCATTTAAATTATCAAATCGATGTATTAAAATAATTAAATAAATTTATTATTAAGTCGCTGAAAATTCGGGACGTTACGTTGATTCCTCCTTAAAAGAATTTCATCCCCGAAATTAGTAAGGTAGGAAAAATGCGACAGTTCCTATAAATCAGGTTAAAAATCTTTTGTTTTTCTTCTTATCTATAGTTTCAACTGAACCAATCAATTTTAATTATAATATTAATTCATTCTGATTAACGGATATTTTCAAAATTTCTGAAAATTTTCTAACACCTTAAATTTTCGAAAAATTTCGCCAACATCTCCTTTGCATGGCATAATCGGTACAACTCACTTCTCTGGGCTTTTTCAATCCAAAAGAAAATAAAACAGCCAAGCAGCTTATCAGAATAACTCATAAGTCTCATATCCAAATAAAATATAATCTTGTACCTTTGTGTTGATCATTCAACTCTATCTCCTTTATTTGCTACCACTTCAGCATACACATGTGCATTTTCAATTGGGCTCCACTCGACCAACTCTCAAACCAATCATTTTCTTATACCCAAGGCCAAAATCCATTTTGAATTCGAGTTCCAATCTCAATTTCAAATTCCTACTCAACAATAAAATTCCATTTCAAATCTTATCGCACAAATCCAATATACTTAACCAAATTAAGTTCCATTCCAGATTATCTCTAATCCAATCCAATTTTATTTTAATACCATTTCCCATCAAATATAATTTCCACTTAACTGGTTCAGTTAAATTTCAGTTTTCTATTTCTTTTCACAAATTTATATTTATTTCCTTAAGTAAATATTTGTGGCGACCCGAACTTCCCCGTGAAGGAAAGCCCGGATTGCTTTGAGAACACGACAAATCAGAACACAAACAGAAGAACAGTTCATTGCTTATTACAACAATTTCATAAGAATACAAGAATATACAGAGTATGAATAAATATTACACATTTATTAAATATCAGAGATTTACAAGTTAAAATGCAGCGGAAAATAATAAAAAATACAACTGAATAAGATAAATGGATACAGAGCTTTCCGAATATCATTCCAGTTGTAAACCAGGATCCTGTGAATATAAATCAGCAAAACCAAAACTACTAGCTGCCCATGTGGAAAATAGGGGCACCCAGAGTTTAGGTTAAAACAATAAACTCCAGGTCAGTCATGTGACTAGTGTGAGAACTAAAACAGTTATTATTTTGATTTTAACGTTAGGTAAATCAAGGGACCAAGCCGTATAGCACAGAATGGGTTTACCCCCAAGAATACCAGTGCATAAAACAAACAGCGCAATGCTAAATAAAGAACAATGAAGCTATTATAAGACTCAGGTCCTATCATACAGTGCAATGCAAGCCGGAGGATAGAGTTTTACATTATAATAGCCAAATATGCTTGGCACGTGAAATTTCCTCTTTTATTATTACTATAAGTGAAGAAATCAACTTCAAATATAAATGTATCAATCATAGGCGGCATAGTGCCCCATCCCACTATGTCGTCATACTAGGTTCTACAATCAAAACCGCAAACGTCATGTATTGGAAGTTTGATTTCCGTTTGTGAACCAAGGCAAGGGATCGTCCTTACCGCTTCGAGACTGTTTAGCCCGAGTCTCAGGAACAGCCGCAACTACACCTTGGATCGTCAGGGCTCGTCCACACGGAGTGGATTAAAATGCCTGAACACTGCTCTACAATCAAGACATCAGTATTCATCCAAACGGTGTGAAGACCTCCGGTCTTCAACCACCGTCTTCATCGTCGACTCATCGCTGATTCAGTTATTCAGGATGGGGTAAGCCCCATCTTCCTGAATAACTCGCGTATATTATAAACAAGTGCTATAAAAACACAACATACACCTCATTCCAATTTTGAATATTCTTTTATTTAAATATTCATATCCTTTGGGAAAGTTTCCCATTAATTTTATCAAAGATAAATTCTTTAAATTTATTCTTTAATCTTCCTTTGGAAATCAATCCATACCAAATTATGGTTTATCCAAACTAGTTGGGATTAGCGAACCTTACCGAAGTAATCATTTATTTTATTTCCTAATCCCAACCTATTCATTCCCTGGAGCAAAACTGGTAATACTCCATATCTAACACCACGGTGTTATCGGTAAATATTAATTACCGTTTCACGTTCAAATCTAATTAAAGATTTAGCTATCGCATGGAGTAAAACCGGTGGTACTCCATTTTCGGTCATTTTCTTGAATTAATAATTTTAATTATCACATTCACTTTTCAATCTAATCAAAGATTCATTAAAACACCATTTAGTTTTAATCTTCCCAAAAATCAATATTAATGATTATTCAAAGCTATGAAATTAATCTTATCATTAGCTGGGTTAAAGAGCCAATGTCATTTAAAACACGGTTCCCGATAAACCCAAAATCACATTCCGTTCCATTAGTCTCTAACCGTAAATTAGTAAGAAAACAATTCCCTAAGTATTAATCCTGAAGGCCAAAACCAACATCAGATCAATAACCAGGAAACCATTCAACATAGCTAATCTCCAGTTAGTTTCCAATTCTCTTAACTCCATTGGGTTTAAGAACTGTATTTTTAAAGATACCATTCACGACAAACCCATATCCCATTTCTATTATTAATCGAGTTGAAGAGCAAGTGTTATTTAAAACACCATTCACGATAAACCCGAAAACAAATTTCAATTCAATTCCAATTAAATATTAATTAATTGGTAAACTTCTACTTTAAATCTTAATTAAAAGAATTATTCTTTTCACCCGGGGTTTAAGAACAATGTTAATGAAGACACCGTACACAACAAACCTAAAATCCAATTTGATATCAAATACAAGGCTCTAAATAGAAAATATATCGGCTTATATTCAATATCAAATTCTAAAACCAACGGATATCGTATTAAAATAACGATATACATATATATCTTCCAAATTCCTCATCAATATCCGTATAATCACGGAATCCAATATCGAAATATTTCGATGATTATTTCTATTTCGAATCCAATTCCAATTTATTCTTTGGAAAAATTCTGGTTATTTTCAAACCATTTTCAAACCCAATTTATTTATTTCTAAAAATAAATAAATTATTATTCTAGCTAATAACTAGTTCATTTTTGATAAAAATATATTTTTATCTTTTCAAATATGGAATTTTTCATCCTAATTATTTTCAAATCATTTATTATGATTTTACACAAATTATTGATATTTTTAATAATTTTATTATCGCCCGTACAGTCGGTTTCCAATAACGGCCACCAAACTGCATCCATGGTGACCTTTTCTAAAATTGATTTGGACATATCTCCAAATCTAACCATTAGATTTCAAACCTCTTATATTCAATGGAAAGCTCTTTTCGATACGAACCCAACGGTTTCGGTTTTAGGAGAATCCGACGGTCGAATCTCCCATAACGTCCATTTAAAGTAAATTGCCGAAATTCGCAAACTGTCCCTGCGCGGCGCGTTCCATTAAGGCCATTATAATATATATATATATATATATATATCGTTGATTTCCATTTAAAACGAAATTTATAAATTGTTTTAAATTTGTTTTAAAAACGATTTCCACTTCGATTTCGAATTAAAATCAAAATTGAATATTCCATTATAAATCCGTTTAAATTCATTTCAAATCGATTTCAATTCTATTTTCGATTCGTTTTAAATTCGATTCAAAACGATTTCAATTCTATTTAAATTCATCTCAAAACGATTTCAATTCAAATCGATTTCAATTCTATTTTCAATTTCAAATCAAAATTGAATATTCCATATATATACATTTTAAATTCATTTCAAATCGATTTCAAAATTATTTTCAAATTCAAATCCAATTGAAATATTTCATATCAATTCAATATTAAAATGATAATATTTTCAAAATATCAGATTTTGAAATAACTTTTCGATATTCATTATAAAATGAATAAAATCGACCAAATTCCCATTCGTGTTAAAATGGCGTTTAACTACTTAACACGGCTTCATATTTCAATATTCACTGAATATTATTTTAAAATATTCATTGATTCTAAACTGGAATCAGACTGAATCAATTACCATATAATTTTTATTTATATGGATTTCAACATTATATATATATACAACAATAATGATCAACTATCATTAAAAATTCAAACAACATCCAAAGTGCATTCTACAACTGCACAAGCATTAAAATAAATAAATAACGCTTATACAGGCTGTCAACTCATCGTTTGACATAATACTAATTATTGGGATCAATGTACATCAAATATTATCCCAATACCTGTGTGGGGTTTTCAAACAACAAATATTGTTTATTATTTGTGCAGTTAGGCAATGTGTAAAATTTATCACTCCAATCAATATCCGATAAATTGGTATACATAAACAAACCATCCGGTTTGTAAATGATTATTTATCTCAACTCATGAATATTTTATTCAGTTAATATATACAATAAAAATGATATTTTTGTTATTCATATATTTTATACAGTCCATTTCACATCACAATCAATTTTCACAATAGAATCAAACAAACAAGTCGTCCATGGTCTCTGGATGACAGGGAGCAGTTCATATATGCAGTTATACAATAAATAATTGTACAAATATTATTTTATTGAGAAGTTCTCACATTGGGATCCACTCCATCAGTTTTATCTGAATTTCTGTTCTGTTTCGATTTGAAATTACCTGAAATTTTGACATGCTCTGTTTTGGACGCGGTCGGTTTTGTTGTGAAGCTCTCGTCCCTACGATCGCAACGGATCCAGTTTCGTGCGATTCCGACGCCATATGGAAAAATATTAACGTTTGAAGGTTAATGACTTATAAAGTAAATTAATAATTTAATTAACTAAAAAAGACCTTTCTTCTTCAATTACTTCAGGAACGAAACCGAACTGCTGCTCGCCACTAGGGTTTCGCCTGCGCATGCTCTCCGAGGTGATTGACGTTGATCCAAGGCCGCTGGACGAGGCGCCTTCACCTCTCTTCCCCAGGCTCCAAAAACCGTGCAACTCGCATGTCTTCACACACCGGAAATCCGCCTCGAAGTGGCGGACTTTGAGCATGAAATTTGACTGATATACTCCACGAGAGAAGCTGCTTCTAGTCTAGATGGATAGAGCTCTCGAAGACGAAAGATTTTTTTTTGATTCCCTTCATTAATTCGTTTTAATTAGAGGGCGATTTGGGGGATTCGTTTGGAACGATATCGATTGTTTAAAACATGGAGCCGACTAGGGTTTCTTAGGAGAAGAGGGGTTTTATAGATTTTTATTTTATTATTTTATTAATTTTTTTTCCAAATTTAATTGTTTATCAATTCTAACTCCAAGTCGAATCCAGCGACTGTCGCCGCTAGCTAAATACCCCCATTTCGAACACAACGGGATATGCTCGGTAAGCCAATTCGACTGTTACGATCAGTGCCCGTTAAATTTAAAATATAAATCTTTATATATTCAATTCAAACCTACATTTTATTTTACCGGGCCACATACTAACTCCGTAAATTCCAGAAAAATTATTTCTAGCTTCGTATTGACGATATGGTCCTAACAAAACTAATTTCGTCAAATTTGAAGATCGTTTGAAAAATGGCCATTTTCCGATCGATCCAAATTGATTGAAATTAACCAAACACGTTTTTCTTTGCCACGCTAACATATTAATACCAAAAATTCTGAATTTTGGAATCTAGCAATAACTTGACATCCCGGATCCAACAAAAGTGGTTTCGTCGAAAACGGAGGTCGTTTGCAAAATGGCTATTTTCAAGGGCTATATATATTCCATAGCGACTATTCTGAATATTCAACTGGCCATAACTTTTGATTCCCGCTATGAAATTTCTACTTTTCTGGTTCATTAGAAAGATATTTTCGAATAGATTCAAATATTTCTGGTTTCACTAAAATTCGGTTTATTTTGAATTCTGTACATTCATATAAAATTTGAAATCGAATTTTCAAACTACCGCGCCATTTTAAACTCCTATTATAAATAAATTATAATTTTTCGTTCTAACTTCGATTTAAATAAATTTTTAGTCGTTATTATTTAAAATAAATCATTTTAAATATTCAAAATACATTAAAATTGCCAAAATAAAATTTTTAATTGGTTCTGATTTCCTGGGTTGTTACAATCTCCCCCACTTAAAATCTTTTCGTCCTCAAAAAGGAACGGAGCTGAAAGTTGTTTAACTAACCAACTCAACTTTCATTATGGGTTTCATTCTTCAACTTTACAGTTTCTACAAATTTTCAAATTCTTCAAAAAATTTGGCTAACACCTTAAATTTCCAAAAAATTTCGCTATAACCTCCTTTGCACGGGGAGGGGTTTTGAAATTTATTGGGCCGTATTATGCACCCAATAAATCCTGAAAGGTATGTACATATTCATAGTGATATATTCCGGTGTCCACTAGGGAGTGTGTATAGATCATAACTCTAGAGAATAAATTCTCGTCACTCTATAAATAGTTTTTGTGCCATAATGACTAGAGAAACGTGATTATTGTCAACTCCAGACCCGTGTGGGGTTTTTATTAATCTGGCAATTTTCCGTTACATTTTATATAGTCCATATCAGTCTTCGGTTCAACCCCAAAATATAGTCATCACCATACAAGCCTCTCGCTTGTATGGTAAATCATCAACCTCGTCACATAAGCTCCAAATGCTTATGTGGTATATGATAGAGTATGCTATCTTCTCGCAGTACGCCATGTAGTGTAGTTCAAAATTAATTGTTACTATCCTATGGCAACGTTTATGATTTCACACAGAACAACCAGCACTCCGCATCAAATGGCATTCACATGAGTTCATATAATAAATAAAATTATGCATCCAACTCATTAAGGTTTACCTATCTGTCGGGCACGCAAATAAATTCTTTACTCAACAGCAAATCCATTTACCTACTCAATGTATATATGTGTACATATATGCTATTTCAAACAATTTTCAATTCAGTTTCAATTTGGCATAATGGTTCAATACAGCTTTTCATTCTCATATTGGATTTATTATTCCAATGATTTTATTAATTCAACTAATAATCAAATAACACAATCAACAATCAATTAGTTGATTATCTTTTCAAATCCATAGTTTTAATACATAGTCAAAAATCATATTTTTGATGTCAATTCACAACAATAAACCCTATCTAGTTTTGTTCTCACACCAGTCTAATGGAAATATATAGGTATCCCTCTTTCGAAACTCGAACATAAATGCTGATGACGACTAGTCAATCATCAGAATCAACTCCGGGCGACTAAAGTGTTATTCTATATCTATCCAGTATATTAAAACTACGTATACACATAGATCAGATGTATATGCAAAATCATTATATACTTGATTGTCCAAATTCAATATAAATAAAATACTCAAAATCGTACAACTGGATTTAATTTTAAAAACAAAATTTGTTTTCATTTTTATTTTAAAAATAACGCTCTTCCAAATCACTCTAGGATACTATTGATCCTATCTCTAATGAGTCACTCTCATTGGATATTACTAATCCAATCTCTGATGAATTCTTTCATTCAGTTCTAATATGTCTTGTTCTTGAGCTCTATAAACCAAGGCTCTGATACCAAATGTGGCGTCCCGAACTTCCCCGAGAAGGAAAGCCCGGATTGCTTTGAGAACACGACAAATCAGAACACAAACAGAAGAACATTTCATTGCTTATTAAAACAATTTCATCAGAATACAAGAATATACAGAGTATGAATAAATATTACACATTTACTAAATATCATAGATTTACAAGTTACAATGCAGCGGAAAATAATAAGATAAATGGATACAGAGCTTTCCGAATATCATTCCAGCTGTAAACCAGGATCATGTGTATAAATCTGCAAAACCAAAACTACTAGCTGCCCGTGTGGAAAATAGTGGCACCTAGAGTTTAGGTTAAAACAATAAACTCCAGGTGAGTCATGTGACTGGTGTGAGAACTAAAGCAGTTATTATTTTGCTTTTAAAGTTAAGTAAATCAAGGGACAACGCCGTATAACGCGGACCGGGTTTAACCCCAAGAATACTGGTTCATAAAACAAACAACGCAATGCTAAATAAGAATAATGAAGCTATTATAAGACTCAGGTCCTACCATACAATGCAATGCAAGCCGGAGGATAGAGTTTTACCTTGTAATAGCCAAATATGCTTGGTACGTGAAATTTCATCTTTTATTATTACTATAAGTGAAGAATTCAACTTCAAATATAAATGTATCAATCATAGGCGGCATAGTGTCCCATCCCACTGTGTCGCCATACTAGGCTCTACAATCAAAACCGCAAATGTCACGTATTGGAAGTTGGATTACCGTTTGTGAACCACGACAAGGGATCATCCTTACCGCTTTAAGACTGTCTAGCCCGAGCATCAGGAACAGCCGCAACTGCACCTTGGATCGTTAGGGCCAGTACACACGGAGTGGATTAAAATGCCTGAACACTGCTTTTCCCTGCCCTATGGAGCGTAAATCTGGTTTGTATAAATACCATCCATCGGATCCGCAGAGACCGAAATAACCGAGGCGCCTTGTTATCCATCATCCACATAATTAAAACATCAAGGCTTGCAAAACACTGACACCACTCCTAGCTAGAAGGAAACGCATGCCCTCCCTGAGTTCCTCTCCCGTTTCTAGTTCACACCGGAGTGTGAGGCTCGCGAATTAATGCTACACAAATCTATGCTATATTAAAGGCGCGCTTTGATCATCAACCACAAGACTCTACTTTTGTAACACCCCACATCCGTTAAGGTCACTCACAAAGGGAATGCCTTAACTTCAATGGAGCGTTATGGGTATTGGTACAGAAATATTACAAGACAAACATATATAAAATAGCGGAAGGTAAAGTAGAAGTGCTTCAAATCATTTATTAAATATAATTGTTTACAATAAAAGCCCATCAACTTCCAATACCCAATTTCATAGATAAAATATCTGTCTTGCTCAAAAACAAAGAGGCATAAAAATAAATTGTAGTATTCCCCAATAAAGCAAAGCAAGCCATAGCCAAGAGAGATCCAAGCCGTACATGAAAGAGCCTGGGAGCTCGGTAACATCCGAACTAAGCTGTATTCCCACCCTACGAACCTGGGGGGGAACGGAAGAAAAAGAGGCGAAACAAAACGGGTCAGTCATAAAGACTGAGTAAGTCCTAGTGACTTTCAGCATAAAAACATGTAAAGATAACATGGCATGAATAAACTGAAAGTAAACATAGGCATGATGACAAGATAAGCTACAGGCACGATAACTAAGAATAACATCATATGACTATTGTCAAGTATAACATCGCAAGGTTCCCATTTAAGATAAACTAAGTATAATTTCGCAAGATTTCTATCAAGCATCGCAAGATTTCTCTGCTTCACCATTAAAATATTTCTATGATATATATTTGCTCTACACCACCCGTACTAGTATCCCAACCCGTGTCATGTGTTGACTATAAAATGATCCCTTGCCCAATGTCATGAAATGACCCATTACTTGGTCCCACGAAACGATCTATTAATCGATCGACTCCCTACAAGTCCTAGCTCGTTCATTTGTCTGTGTCATATGGCTCTATCACGAATGTAGTTACTTGTGCTGAGTCCACCATAGGGTGTATCAAGCCCTAGGGTGCCAACTCCCGACACGAATCAAGCACGCACAGTGTAAACCTACTGATGCCCAACGCCTGCTTTTTCAACTCCAGACTACGTGCATGATCATAGTCCGCCTGAACCTACATGTCACACCAACTCAGCCGTCGTTCTGGTCGCTTACAATCAGCCCAGTAATCGTGCCCCACCCTGCCTAGTTCCAGGGCACCATGATACATCTAAGTGGGTTACTGCTGAAATGGACTGCGTAACTAGGGTTTCCATCCAATAGGTCAAGTGTTGTCATTTAAATTCGTGACTTAACCCTTATCAGTCTAGCATGTCAAGTTGGTTAAGTGTTGTTATTCAAGTTCATGACTTAACCCTTATCACTCTAGCATGTCAAGTTGGTTAAGTGTTGTCATTCAAGTTCGTGACTTAACCCTTATCAGTCTAGCATGTCAAGTTGGCTAAGTGTTGTCATTCAAGGTCGTGACTTAACCCACCTATGTGTCATGTCAAATGGGTTAAGTATATTCAAGCGGTTCATGACTTAACCCTACCAAATCATCGTGTCGAATTAGTTAAGTATATTCAAGCGGTTCATGACTTAACCCTACTAAATCATTGTGTCAAATTGGTTAAGTATATTCAAGCGGTTCATGACTTAACCCCACCAAATCATCATGTCAAATTGGTTAAGTATATTCAAGCGGTTCATGACTTAACCCTACCAAATCATCGTGTCAAATTGGTTAAGTATATTCAAGCGGTTCATGACTTAACCCTACCAAATCATCGTGTCGAATTTGTTACGTATATTCAAGCAGTTCATGACTTAACCCTACCAAATCATCGTGTCAAATTGGTTAAGTATATTCAAGCGGTTCATGACTTAACCTGACCAAATCATCGTGTCAAATTGGTTAAGTATATTCAAGCGGTTCATGACTTAACCCTACCAAATCATTGTGTCAAATTGGTTGAGTATATTCAAGTTGTAAAAACCCGTAACTTCCCCGGTGAGGAAAGCGCGGATAGTTCGAGGACAAGCCACAACCAGAACACAGACGGAAGAACATTTCATTGTTAATTACAACAATTCCATCAGAATACAAGAATATACAGAGTATAAATGAATCAATATTACACAGAAACATCAGAGATTAAAATTACATTTAAATACATAGCAGCGGAAAATAATACAATACACAACTGAAGGAGATATATGGATACAAAGCTTTTCGGATATCGTTCCAGCTGTAAACCAGGATCTTGTGAATATAAATCCGCAAAACCAAAACTACTAGCTGCCCGTTTCAAAATAAGGGCACCCAGAGTTTAGGTTAAAACAATAAACTCCAGGTCAGTCATGTGACTGGTGTGAGAACTAAAACAGTTATTAATCTTTATTTTTAAAGTTAGGTAAATCAAGGGACCACGCCGTATAACACGGAACGGGTTTCCTCCCAAGAATACCAGTGCATAAAACAAACAGCGCAATGCTAAATAAAGAACAATGAAGCTATTATAAGACCCAGGTCCTATCACACAATGCAACGCAAGCCGGGGGATAGGGTTTTCCCTTATAATAGCCAAACATGCTTAGTACGTTTAAAACAAATCTTTTGATACTATTATAAGTGCATAGTGTATAAGACAACTTCAAATCATAAGTATCAATCATAGACGGCATGGGTACCATATATCATGTCGCCATACTAGGCTCTACAATCAAAACCGCAAATGTCACGTATTTGGAAATTGGATTTCCATCTATGAACCGAGGCAAAAGATAGTCCTCTACCGATTCGAGACAATCTAGCCTACCATGTCTTAGGAACAGCCGCAACTGCCCCTTGGATCGTCAGGGCCGGTCCACCGATGTGGATTATTATGCCTGAACAATATGTCTCCTCGCCCTATGGGGCGCAAATGAGCCAACGAATGACTCCATCGGACCCGGATCGTCCGATCAAACCGAGGCGCCTCGCAACAGCAACATCCACATAAGTCAAACTCGTCAGGGCGTGTAAAACCACTGACGCCACTTCTAGCAAGAAAGAAACGCATGTCCTCCCTGAGGTCCGTCTCCCGTTTTTGGTTCATACCGGGAGTGAAACTCGCGAAGTAAACGTTACACAAAGCTACGCCACAAAGGCCGTGCTTCGATCATCAACCACAAGACTTTGCTTTTCAACAGAAGACTTGATCAATTGCCACTTAGGCATGCCATATAGGCATTTCATTCCATGCGATGGATATCCATCAATATATAACCCCTGAGCTCGTACGTCTCAGAGAAGGGCGTTAAGCAAGAGAATAAATTCTCCGCCGCCAAACAGATATATATTTAATAGAAATCAATCACGCAGACTGAAATCCAATGTCAGACACGCCATCCATTTACAAGTTCGTTTTGGGTCTGAACGAAACCGGAGGCACCTAGTACCCCGCATATCCATCGATCTCCAAGTACGTCTGGACGATCACCAACTGTTTCCATCTTCTTGGGTGTACATCCCAATCAAGATCATCGGTAATCACCCAAACGACGTGAAGACCTCCAGTCTTCGACCACCGTCTTCATCTTCGACTTATCGTCGTATCAGTTATTCAGAATGGGATAAACCCGGTCTTTCCGAATAACTCGCGTATATAATAAACAAGTGTTACACAAACACAACATACGCCTCATTCCAATTCATTGGTCACTAACCGTAAATTAACAAGAGAATAATTCCCCAAATATTAACCCCGAAGGCCGAAACCAACATCAGATCAATATCCAGAAAACCATTCTGCTTAGCTAGCCGACAGTTAGTTTCTGAATTTCACATTCTTAGGGAGAGGTTTCCATTAATTTTATCAAAGATAAATCCTTTAAATTTATTCTTTAATCTACTTTTGAATATCAATTCAAACTAGTCGGGATTAACGAACCTTACCAAGTAATCATTTGTTTTAATTTCCCCATCCCAACCTATTCATCCCATGAAGTAAAACTGGTAATACTTCATATCTAATACCATGGTGTTATCGGTAAATTCAATTACCATTTCACGTTCAAATCTAATTAAAGATTTAACTATCGCCTGGAGCAAAACTGGTGATACTCCACTCTCAATCTTTTCAATCTAATTAAAGATTCATTAAAACTCCGCTTAGTTTTAATATGTGACTGGGTTAAAGAATCAGTGCCATTTAAAAACACGGTTCACGATAAACCCAAAATCACATCACATTTCAATCAGTCCCTAACCGTAAATTAGCAAGTGAGCAATTCCCTAAGTATTAACCCCGAAGGCCGAAACCAACATCAGATCAGTACCCCAGAAACCATTCAACTTAACTAATCTCCAGTTAGTCTCTGATTTTCTTAACTCCTTTGGGTCTAAGAACAGTATTATTGAAGATACCGTTCACGACAACCCAAAATCACATTCCATCAATTATCGGGTTAAAGAACAAGTGTTATTTAAAACACTGTTCACGATAAACCAAAGAATCAATTCGAATTCAATTCCAATTAAATATTATTTAATTGGTACACTTCATTAAATCTAAATAAAAAGATTTAATCTTTTCTCAACTGGGTTCAAGAACAGTGTTAATGAAGACACCATTCACGACAAACCCAAATCACATTTGATATTAAATACAAGACTCTGAATAGAAAGTATATCGTCTTATATTCAATATCAAATTCTGCGACCAACAAATATCGTATTGGAAATAACGATATGTAAATACCTTTCAAATTTCCATAACAACATCTGTATAATCACGAAATCCAACATCGAAATATTCCGTAGACAATTTCGATTCAAATCTATTCCAATTCAATTATTGGAAATTCGGGTTATTTTCAAAACCCCTTTTCAAATTCAATTTATTTATTTAAAAATAAATAGCATTATAATTCTAGTTCAAAACTAGTTCATTTTGATAAAAATCTATTTTTATCTTTTCAAATATGGAGTTTTTCATCCCGATTCTTCCCAAATCATTTCTTATGATTTTACACAAATTATTGATATTTTTAATAATTTTATCAAGGCCCGTACAGTCGATTTCCATCAATGACCATCGAACTACACTTACAGCGACCTTTCTCGAATTTGATTTGGACATAACTCCAAATCCAACCTGTAGATTTCTAATTTCTAACATTCATTGGAAAGATCTTTTCGATACGAACCCAACGGTTCCGGTTTTAGGAGAATCCGACAGTCAGATCTCCCGCAATATCCATTTGAAGTCAATGGTCGAAATTCGCGAACTGCCGCGGCGCGGCGCGTTCTATTCAGGCCATTATATTATATATATAATATATATAATATATACTTCGTCAATTTCAATTCAAAACGTGCTTTATAAATCGTTTTAAATTCATTTTCAAAACGGTTTCAACTTCATATTCAATTTCAAATCAAAATTGAATATTCCAATATAAATTCGTTTTAAATTCATTTCAATTCAATTTCAATTTAATTCGAATTCCTTTTCAATTTCAATTTGAATTCAATTCCTTTCGATTTCAATTCGGATTCAATTCTATTCAATTTAATTCGGATTTCAATTCTATTCGAATTTCAAATCATTTCAGTGTATTTCGAATTTCAAATCAATTCAGTTTAATTCGAATTTCAATTCACTTTAAATATAAAATCGAATTTCAATTCATTTCAATATAATTCGAATTTCAAATCTATTTGATTTCAAATTATTCAATTTAATTCGAATTTCAAATCTATTCAATTTAATTCGAATTTCAAATCTATTTCAATATTCATTGAAAAATGAATAAAATCGATATAAATATCGTTCACGTCAAAATGGCGTCAATCTAATCAACACGGCTTCATATATTTGTGACGGCAAGGAATTTCGCTCGGTCCGAACCAGTCGCTAAACCGACCCAGACCGTTCGAAACGCCCTATCGTTTGAGAACACGACAAAACAGAACGCGTACAGAAGAACATTTCATTGTATATTACAACAATGCATCAGATTACAAGAATATACAGAGTTTAAATGAAGATTACACAGAAATATCAGAGATTTAAATTACATTTAAATACATCGCAGCGGAAAATAATACAATACACAACTAGAAGAGATATACTGATACAAAGCTTTCTGGATATCGTTCCAGCTGTAAACCAGAATCCTGTGAATATAAATCTGCAAAACCAAAACTACTAGCTGCCCGTGTCGAAAATAAGGGCACCCAGAGTTTAGGTTAAAACAATAAACTCCAGGTCAGTCATGGGACTGGTGTGAGAACTGAAACAGTTAATCTTTATTTTAAATCATTAGGTAAATCAAGGGACCACGCCGTATAACACGGAACGGGTTTCCTCCCAAGAATACCAGTGCATAAAAACAAACAGCGCAATGCTAAATAAAGAAAAATGAAGCTGTTATAAGACCCAGGTCCCATCACACAATGCAACGCAGCCGAGGATAGGGATTTTCCCTTATAACAGCCAAAGAATGCTTGATACGTTTAAAACAAATCATTTGATACTATTATAAGTGTATAGTGTATAAAACAACTTCAAATCATAAGTATCAATCATAGGCGGCATGGGTACCATATATCATGTCGCCATACTAGTTCTACAATTAAAACCGCAAATGTCACGTATTTGGAAATTGGATTTCCATCTATGAACCGAGGCAAAAGATAGTCCTCAACCGATTCGAGACTGCCCAGCCCAAGTCTCAGGATCAGAGCTCGAGTGACCCTAGGAGCGACAGGGCCGGTCCACCGATGTGGATTAAAATGCATGAGCACTGCGTTTCGCCGCCCTTTGGGGCGTAAATGAGCCAACTAAATGACTCCATCGGTTCGAGAACGACCGATCAATCCGAGGCGCCTCGCAACAGCAACAACCACATAAGTCAAACTCGTCAGGGCGTGTAAAACCACTGACGCCACTTCTAGCTAGGAGGAAACGCAGGCCCTCCCTGAGGTCCTTTCTCCCGTTTTTGGTTCATACCGGGTGTGAAACTCGCGAAGTAAACGTTACACAAAGCTACGCCACAAAGGCCGTGCTTTGATCATCACCACAAGACTTTGCTTTTCAACAGAAGCCTCGATCAATTGCCACTTAGGCATGCCACACAGGCAATTCACTCCATGCGTTTGATATCCATCAATATATAACCCCTGAGCTCGTACGTCTCAGAGAAGGGCGTTAAGCAAGAGAATAAATTCTCCGCCGCCAAACAGATATATATTTAATAGAGATCAATCACACGGACTAAAATCCAATGTCAGACACACAGTCCATTTACAAGTCCGTTCTGGGTCTGAACGAAACCGGAGGCACCTAGTACCCCGCATATCCATCGATCTCCAAGTACGTCTGGACGATCACCAACTGTTTCCATCTTCTTGGGTGTACAGCCCAATCAAGATCATCAGTTATCACCCAAACGACGTGAAGACCTCCGGTCTTCGACCATCGTCTTCATCTTCGACTTATCGTCGTATCAGTTATTCAGAATGGGATAAACCCGGTCTTTCCGAATAACTCACGTATATTTTAAATAAGTGTTACACAAACACAACATACGCCTCATTCCAATTCATTAGTCACTAACCGTAAATTAATCAAGAGAATAATTCCCCAAATATTAACCCCGAAGGCCGAAACCAACATCAGATCAATATTCAGAAAACCATTCTGTTTGGCTAACCGACAGTCAATTTCTAAATTTCACATTCATAGGGAAAGGTTCCCATTAATTTTATCCAAGATAAATGTCTTGAATTTATTCTTTATTCTATTTTGAATATCAATTCAAAACTAGTCGGGATTAGCGAACCTTACCGACGTAATCATTTGTTTTAATTTCCCAATCCCAACCTATTCATCCCATGAAGTAAAACTGGTAGTACTTCATATCTAACACCACGGTGTTATCGGTAAATTCAATTACCATTTCACGTTCAAATCTAATTAAAGATTTAACTATCGCCTGGAGCAAAACTGGTGATACTCCATTCTCGACCGTTTCAATTTAATTAAAGATTCATTAAAACTCCACTTAGTTTTAATCGTTAACTGGGCTAAAGAATCAGTGTCGTTTAAAACACGGTTCACAATAAACCCAAAATCACATTCCATTAATTATCGGGTTAAAGAACGAGTGTTATTTAAAACACTGTCCACGATAAACCCAAAAATCAATATCAATTCAATTCCAATTAAATATTATTTAATTGGTACACTTCATTAAATCTAAATAAAAAGATTTAATCTTTTCTCAACTGGGTTCAAGAACAGTGTTAGTGAAGACACCATTCACGACAAACCCCAAATCACATTTGATATTCAATACAAGGCTCTGAATAGAAAATATACCGGCTTATATTCAATATCAAATTCCACGACTAACAAATGTCGTATTGGAAATAACGATATAAATATATCTTTCAAATTTCCATAACAACACCTGTATAATCCCGAATTCCAACATCGAAATATTCCGAAGACAATTTCGATTCAAATCCACTCCAATGCAATCATTGGAAATTCTGGTTACTTTTAAAACCCTTTTCAAATTCAATTTATTTATTTAAAAATAAATAGAATTATATTTCTAGTTCAAAACTAGTTCATTTCGATAAAAATCTATTTATTCTTTTCAAATATGGAGTTTTTCATCCCAATTCTTTCTAAATCATTTCTTATGATTTTACACAAATTATTACCATTTTTAATAATTTTATCAAGGCCCGTACAGTCGATTTCCATCAATGGCCATCGAACTGCACTTATAGCGACCTTTTTCAAATTTGATTTGGACATAATTCCAAATCTAACCGTTAGATTTCTAATTTCTAATATCCGTTAGAAAGCTCTTTTCGATACGAACCCAACGGTTCTGGTTTTAGGAGAATCCGACGGTCAGATCTCCCGTAATGCCCGTTTGAAATAAATGGTCGAAATTCGCGAACTGCCGCGGCGCGGCGCGTTCTATTCAGGCCATTATATTATATATATATATAATATATATAATATATATATCGTCGATTTCTATTTAAAACGAATTATATAAACAGTTTTAAAATCGTTTCAAAAGCAATTTCAACTTCCTTTTCAATTCAAATCAAAATTGAATTCTTCTCTATAAATTCGTTTCTATTCAATTCAAATTTCAATTCAATTTGAATTCATTTCAATTTGCTTTCAATTCAATTTGAATTCATTTTCAATTCATCTCGAAATCGTTTTCAATTCAATTCATTTCGAAATCTTTTTCAATTCATTTCATTTCGAAATCGTTTTCAATTCAATTCATTTCGAAATCGTTTTCAATTCATTTCATTTCGAAATCGTTTTCAATTCAATTCATTTCGAAATCGTTTTCAATTCAATTCATTTCGAAATCGTTTTCAATTCAATTCATTTCGAAATCGTTTTCAATTCAATTCATCTCGAAATCGTTTTCAATTCAATTCATCTCGAAATCGTTTTCAATTCAATTCATCTCGAAATCGTTTTCAATTCAATTCATTTCGAAATCGTTTTCAATTCAATTCATTTCGAAATCGTTTTCAATTCAATTCATTTCGAAATCGTTTTCAATTCAATTCATTTCGAAATCGTTTTCAATTCAATTCATTTCGAAATCGTTTTCAATTCAATTCATTTCGAAATCGTTTACGTCAAAATGGCGTCAATCTAATCAACACGGCTTCATAAATTTCTATTTTCAAAATAGTTGTTATTATCAAAATATTTCGTTCAACACATGACCAATCTCAATGGATGAGTACTGTCAACACATGAACCTTTATTTTATATTGATAAAGACGTAAATTTTATTACTAAAATATTTCGTTTAACACATGACCAATCTCAATGGATGAGTACTGTCAACACATGAACCTTTATTTTATAATATTCTTTATTTTCTACATTGGAATGAGGCCCAATCAATCACCATATAATGTTAATTATATGGATTTTCATACATCACATGTATATAATAGCATTGAAAAATAATCAACCATCAACCAAAGTGCACTACACTGTATAAGCATCAAATATAGATATCTAACGCTTATAACAGCCTGTCAATCAATCGATCGACATATTTAATCAATCAGGATGAGTGAACTTCAAATTTCATCCCAACACCCGTGTGGGGTTTCAAACAATCAAACACATCTTTTATTTGTGCAGTTGGGCGATGTGTAAAATTTATCGTCCCATTCAATATCCTTCAAATAGGTGTACATAAACAAACCGTCCGGTTTGTAAATGAATATTTATTCACATTCACGTTAAAAATTATATTTTTAACGATAAAACATTTTATTTCAACCTATGAATTTCTATTCAATTCATTTACAAAATAAAATGATATTTTTATTTTTCTAACATATTTTAGAAAATTTCGGCGGCATAACGGCACGATACTAGAAACGGGACAAGGCCTAGCCTTATCTCCGGTCTAGTGAAGGCCCACGCCATTCACACATCAATCAAATCAATTTCATTATGCAAACCACTAAATTTGGAGTAAGAGTCTAACCTAGCCTTACTCCTTCGCCTTATAACGGCGCACGTCTAATCCTAACCAATTTATCGATTCGATTTTTCACACCACAAACCACATTCAAACCAATATCGCAATCAATCACCAAACAGTCAAACAAACAAGTCCATGGTCTGTGGACGATTGTGTCGGGTGCTACTAAGCACCGTCTGCATCCTAGTATATATATATAACTAGAAGAGAAATTGAAGAGTGAGAAATTCTCACCTATAGCTATCCTAGCTCCACGGCACTTCATTGATAGAAATCTTCATCGCTATCGCATCCTCGTCATCTTCGTTGTTGTAGCCACTACATATGTAAAAGTCGAATTTTTACTTCAATGTTCAATATATAAAAATTCTATTTTTCTATCGAAGTTCAATATATAAAAATTCTATTTTTCTATCGAAGTTCAATATATAAAAATTCTATTTTTCTATCGAAGTTCAATATAAAAAAATTCTATTTTTCTATCGAAGTTCAATATATAAAAATTCTATTTTTCTATCGAAGTTCAATATATAAAAATTCTATTTTTCTATCGAAGTTCAATATATAAAAATTCTATTTTTCTATCGATAAAAATTTCGTCTTTCCTAGAAAAAAAATCAAATCTTTCTTGATTCAAAAACCTAATCTTTTCCTACTATAAAAATCCCGCCTTTTCGCCTTTAAAAATCAATTCTTTCTTCTATAAAAATCAATCCTTCCTCGTTATAAAAATTGGTTTTTTTTTAATAAGCAGAAAAATCAAATATTTTATTTTCTAGAAACAATGTATATTTAATTACATGGTTTAAAAATTACACTGCAAGTCTTCTTCTTCATCGTCTTCACGCTCCACCCTAGGGTTTCACCACCGCCGCCTCATAACAAAGCCGGACCCAGATCAACGGCAACCCCTCGACGCGCCTTCAGATGCTCCACCGACGCTGGCCATTGGGGCCCACTCGCGCCACCCCAGCGCGCTGAAATCGAGCTCGAACTCGAGCCCTTTGAGCTCGAATTCCGACCAAATTACTCCAAGGAAATCGATCATGTCCGTCTGGATTGATAGCCCTCACAAATCTCTCTAGTTTTTGTTTGGAAACCTTCATTTAATTCGAATCTGTTTGGGAAATTTTTAGGGTTTAAAAATTGAACACTTTCCGCCTTCCAGTCGATGAGAGCGGCGGTAAGAAGTTTGACGGGGGGGGGGGGGGGGGGGTTGAAGAATAATAGAGTTTGACTTGAATTGTTATATATATATATATATATATTTTAATTAATTTATTCTCCTTTAACTCTCATTAAATTTGTCTTTCATTTCGAATCCCGATTCAAGCCCAACGACTGTCGCCCTAGCTAATTACCCCCATTCCGAACACAACGGGATATGTTTCGTAAGCCAGTTCGACCGTTTCGATCAGTTTTCGTCAAAATCAAAATATAACTCTATATAGAGAATTTAAACGCGTATTTCAATTTACCGGGGTCACATACTAACTAGAAAAATTCCCGAAAAATATTTTCTAGCTTCGTATTGACGATACGGTCCTAACAAAACTAGTTTCGCCGATTTCTGAGACCGTTTGAAAAATAACCAATTTCCAGTCGATTAAAATCAACTGAAACTGGTCAAACGCGTTTTCCTTTGCCACGCTCACATATTGATTCGAAAAATTATGAAATTTGGAATCTAGCAATAACTTGACATCCCGGACCTAACAAAACTAGTTTCGTCGAAATCCGAGGTCATTTGCAAAATGTCCATTTTTAAGGGCCTGAATTCATAGCGACTATTCAGAATTCTCAACTGGACATATCTTTTGATTCCTGATATGAAATCTTGATTTTTCGGATTCGTTGGAAAGATATTCACAATTAGATCCCATTATTTTTGGTTTCACTAAAATCCGGATTGTTTTGCACCCGGTACATTCAATTGAAGTTTGAAATCGAATTATCGAACTACCGCGCCATTTTTAATTCTATTTATAATTATATATAAATATTTATATTCTAACGACGACGCGTATAATATATACGTTCGAATTCTATTCAAAATAAATTTTCCATCGATATTATTTAAAATAATTCATTTTAAATAATCGAAATTCGCTAAAATTGCCAAAATAAAAATTTTAAACTGGCCCAGATTTTGCGGGTTGTTACAATATTTCTATTTTCAAATATTCTATTTCAAATATTTCTATTCAAATATCTCTATTTCAAATATTCTATTTCAAATATTCTATTTCAAATATTCTATTTCAAATATTTCTTTTTCAAAACTGGAATGAGGCCCAATCAATTACCATATAATGTTAATTATATGGATTTTCCACAACACATGTATACAATAACAACGATGAATAACCAACCATCATCCGAAGTGCATTCTACACTGTATAAGCATCAAATATAAATATTCAATGCTTATAACAGTCTGTCAATCAATCGATCGACATACAGCTAATCATTGGGACTAGTGTATGTCATATATCATCCCAATACCCGTGTGGGGTTTTCAAACAATCAAACACAGATTTTATTTGTGCAGTTGGGCGATGTGTAAAATTTATCGTCCCAATCAATATCAGTCAAATGTGTGTATATAAACAAATCGTTCGATTTGTTTATATTAATCTATTTCATTTCATATACACGTTAAAAATTCTATTTTTAACTATAAAAATATATTTTTTACTATATAAATATTTTATTTCATTTCACATCACATCACACAATCAACTACACATCAAAATCAAACAAACAACCATACAAGCCGTCCATGGTCTGTGGACGACGGGTGTCGGGTGCTACTAAACACCGTCTGCATCCTAGTATATATTATTAACTAGAAAAATTAAATTAAAGGTAAGAAGTTCTCACAGACTAGCTAACCCAAACGCCTCGACTCTTCATATGTGGAAAATCTCTGCCGTTTCTTCTTTCATCACTTTCGTCATCCGTATTCACTACATATATAAAAATCGAATTTTTACTTTGCTATTCAATCTATAAAAATCGAATTTTTACTTTGCTATTCAATATATAAAAATCGAATTTTTACTTTGCTATTCAATATATAAAAATCGAATTTTTTACTTTGCTATTCAATATATAAAAATCGAATTATTATTTTGCAATTCAATATATAAAAATCGAATTTTTACTTTGCAATTCAATATATAAAAATCGAATTTTTACTTTGCTATTCAATATATAAAAATCGAATTTTTATTTTGCAATTCAATATATAAAAATCGAATTTTTACTTTGCAATTCAATATATAAAAATCGAATTTTTATTTTGCAATTCAATATATAAAAGTCGAATCTTTACTTTGCAATTCAATATATAAAAATCGAATTTTTATGATGCCGTTCATACAATAAAAATCTAGTCTTTATAATGTTAAAAATCTAAACTTTATACAAGTGAAAATCTAATCTTTACACTAGTAAAAATCGAATCTCTATACTAGTAAAAATCGAATCCTATTCTCTTCTAAAAATCTAATCTTTTATATACAATTTCATATATATAATTTCAGTTTTTAACATAAACAAAATCAGTTTTTTATTCAAAGAAAAATTCAGTTTTTATCAAAGAAAAATTCAGTTTTCATCATAAGAAAAATAATAAAAGAAAACGAAAAAAATAAAACTTACATAATTTTTTAAATAAAGAGGGGGGGACCCACGGCGGTTGTTGGCGTCGGAGGAGGGGCTCCGGCTTGCTGGTGGTCGGGGTCGACGGCAGGGCGTGCTCACGTGGATGACAGGCGGAAAAGGGGGGCTCTTCTTGCGGTGGTCGGCGGTCTATAGAGGATAGGGGGGAAGAGGAGAGGGAGGAGACGCAAGAGAGGGGGGGCGCGGCGCTGTCTCGCCGGAGGCGGCGATCGCCTGGTGGGGGGGGGGGGGCGATTGCGAGGGGGACTTCGGGTTTTTTTTTTCCAATCTGAACGAATGGAGTACAGGGGAGGGGGTTGACCAAAAGGGTAGAGAAAAGGAGGGGGTTATTATATAATTTAATTTTTATTTTATTCCTTTGATTTTCAAAAAGTTGAATTTTCAATCAAACCCAGAACGAGACCAAACGACTGTCGCCCCTAGCTAATTACCCCCATTCCGAACACAATGGGATATGTATCGTAAGCCAATCCTATCGTTACGATCAGTTTTGATTCAAATTAAAATATATATCTTTATATATTCAATTTAAACGCACATTTCAATTTACCAAGGCCACATACTAACTTAGAAAATTCCAGAAAAATTATTTCTTGATTCGTATTGACGATACGGTCCTAACAAAACTAGTTTCGTCAAATTCTGAGACTGTTGGAAAAATGGCCATTTTCCAGTCGATCAAAATCAACTTAAACTGGTCAAACGCGTTTTCCTTTGCCACGCTCACATATTGAATCGAAAAATTATGAAATTTGAAACCTAGCAATAACTTGACATCACGGATCCAACAAAAGTGGTTTCGTTGAAATTCGAGGTCATTTGCAAAATTCCCATTTTTAAGGGCCTGAATTCCATAGCGACTATTCAGAATTTTCAACTGGGCGTATCTTTTGATTCCTGCTATGAAATTTCAATTTTTCGGATTCGCTGGAAAGATATTCCCAATTAGATTCTATTATTTTTGGTTTCACTAAAATCCGGTTTATTTTGCACCCGGTACATTCATTTGAAGTTTGAAATCGAATTATCGAACTACCGCGCCATTTTCAATTCCTTTTATATATATAAATAATTATTTATATTCTAACGACGATCTATATAATATATACGTTCGAATTCTATTCAAAATAAATTTTCCGTCGTTTTTATTTAAAATAATTCATTTTAAATAATCAAAATTCGCTAAAATTGCCAAAATAAAAATTTTAAATTGGCCCAGATTTCCGGGTTATTATAATCTCCCTCACTTAAAACTTTCCGTCCCCGAAAAGGAACGAAGCCAAAAGTTGTTTCACAAATCAACTCAACTTCCAGTGTTTTCACTACGGCTTAAGTTCTTCAACTTTTCAGTTTCTAAGAACTTTTCAAATTTTTCAAAAATTTGGCTAACACCCTAAATTTTCGAAAAATGTCGCTATAACCTCCCCTGCACCGGGAGCACGGGAAAATCCCGAAATTGCCATACAGGCCCTCTGATCTCAAAAAGAAAAAGCCAAGGGGCTAGCCAATCGGCTCATAAAATCATCATCACCCAAACAAAACAGTAAATTATAGTAAACATGTACCTACTTGTCGGGCAAACAAATTTTATTCTCTACTCTAGCCTCCTTGCTATGACCTGTTCAATGTAAGTATATGTGTATGCAAGCAAATGCGATAAATTTCCAATACAATTCAGTATTTGATCAATTTGGCTATATAATACAAATTTTAATTAATCAACCAATAATCAACACACAACCATCAATCAATTAGTTGATTAGCTTTTCAAATTCATAACTTTGATATATAGTCAAAAATCACATTTTTGATGCGAAATCACAACAATAAGCCCTATCTAATTTTGGTTCTCACACCAGTCAATTGGAAATATATAAACATCACTCCTTCGAAACTCGAACACAAATTCTGATGATGTAGCTACAATCATCAGAATCATCTTCGGGCGACTAGAGTGTGAATCTATATCTATCCAGTATATTAAAACTTCAAATACACGCGGATCAGACGTATACGCAAAATTTATATATACCGGATTGTCCAAATTAATATAAATAATCAAATAAGAATTATTGATTTAAATTTTCAAAACAAAAATTGTTTTCATTTTTAAAAAAAAAATACTCTTCACACTCGTTCTAGGATACTACTAATCCTATCTCTAACGAGTCATTCTCGTTGGATATTACTAATCCAATTTCTGATGAATCCTTTCGTATGGTTCTAATGTATCTTGTTCTCTGAGCTTTGTAAACCAAAGCTCTGATACCAACTGTAAAAACCCGTAACTTCCCCGGTGAGGAAAGCGCGGATAGTTCGAGAACAAGCCACAACCAGAACGCAGACGGAAGAACATTTCATTGTTAATTACAACAATTCCATCAGAATACAAGAATATACAGAGTATAAATGAATCAATATTACACAGAAACATCAGAGATTTGAATTACATTTAAATACATAGCAGCGGAAAATAATACAATACACAACTGAAGGAGATATACGGATACAATGCTTTCCGGATATCGTTCCAGCTGTAAACCAGGATCCTGTGAATATAAATCTGCAAAACCAAAACTACTAGCTGCCCGTGTCAAAATAAGGGCACCCAGAGTTTAGGTTAAAACAATAAACTCCAGGTCAGTCATGTGACTGGTGTGAGAACTAAAACAGTTATTAATCTTTATTTTTAAAGTTAGGTAAATCAAGGGACCACGCCGTATAACACGGAACGGGTTTCCTCCCAAGAATACCAGTGCATAAAACAAACAGCGCAATGCTAAATAAAGAACAATGAAGCTATTATAAGACCCAGGTCTTATCACACAATGCAACGCAAGCCGGGGGATAGGGTTTTCCCTTATAATAGCCAAACATGCTTAGTACGTTTAAAACCAATCTTTTGATACTATTATAAGTGCATAGTGTATAAGACAACTTCAAATCATAAGTATCAATCATAGACGGCATGGGTACCATATATCATGTCGCCATACTAGGCTCTACAATCAAAACCGCAAATGTCACGTATTTGGAAATTGGATTTCCATCTATGAACCGAGGCAAAAGATAGTCCTCTACCGACTCGAGACAATCTAGCCTACCATGTCTCAGGAACAGCCGCAACTTCCCCTTGGATCGTCAGGGCCGGTCCACCGATGTGGATTATTATGCCTGAACAATACGTTTCCCCCCCCTATGGGGCGCAAATGAGCCAACGAATGACTCCATCGGACCCGGATCGTCCGATCAAACCGAGGCGCCTCGCAACAGCAACATCCACATAAGTCAAACTCGTCAGGGCGTGTAAAACCACTGACGCCACTTCTAGCTAGAAAGAAACGCATGTCCTCCCTGAGGTCCGTCTCCCGTTTTTGGTTCATACCGGGTGTGAAACTCGCGAAGTAAACGTTACACAAAGCTACGCCACAAAGGCCGTGCTTCGATCATCAACCACAAGACTTTGCTTTTCAACAGAAGCCTTGATCAATTGCCACTTAGGCATGCCATATAGGCAATTCATTCCATGCGATGGATATCCATCAATATATAACCCCTGAGCTCGTACGTCTCAGAGAAGGGCGTTAAGCAAGAGAATAAATTCTCCGTCGCCAAACAGATATATATTTAATAGAAATAAATCACGCAGACTGAAATCCAATGTCAGACACGCCGTCCATTTACAAGTTCGTTTTGGGTCTGAACGAAACCAGAGGCACTAGTACCCCGCATATCCATCGATCTCCAAGTACGTCTGGACGATCACCAACTGTTTCCATCTTCTTGGGTGTACATCCCAATCAAGATCATCAGTAATCACCAAAACGACGTGAAGACCTCCGGTCTTCGACCACCGTCTTCATCTTCGACTTATCGTCGTATCAGTTATTCAGAATGGGATAAACCCGGTCTTTCCGAATAACTCGCGTATATAATAAACAAGTGTTACACAAACACAACATACGCCTCATTCCAATTCATCGGTCACTAACCGTAAATTAACAAGAGAATAATTCCCCAAATATTAACCCCGAAGGCCGAAACCAACATCAGATCAATATCCAGAAAACCATTCTGCTTAGCTAGCCGACAGTTATTTTCTGAATTTCACATTCTTAGGGAGAGGTTCCCATTAATTTTATCAAAGATAAATCCTTTAAATTTATTCTTTAATCTACTTTTGAATATCAATTCAAACTAGTCGGGATTAATGAACCTTACCGAAGTAATCATTTGTTTTAATTTCCCCATCCCAACCTATTCATCCCATGAAGTAAAACTGGTAATAGTTCATATCTAATACCATAGTGTTATCGGTAAATTCAATTACCATTTCACGTTCAAATCTAATTAAAGATTTAACTATCGCCTGGAGCAAAACTGGTGATACTCCACTCTCAATCTTTTCAATCTAATTAAAGATTCATTAAAACTACGCTTAGTTTTAATCTGTGACTGGGTTAAAGAATCAGTGCCATTTAAAAACACGGTTCACGATAAATCCAAAATCACATCACATTTCAATCAGTCCCTAACTATAAATTAGCAAGTGAGCAATTCCCTAAGTATTAACCCCGAAGGCCGAAACCAACATCAGACCAATACCACAGAAACCATTCAACTTAACTAATCTCCAGTTAGTCTCTGATTTTCTTAACTCCTTTGGGTCTAAGAACAGTATTATTGAAGATACCGTTCAAGACAACCCAAAATCACATTCCATTAATTATCGGGTTAAAGAACAAGTGTTATTTAAAACACTGTTCACGATAAACCCAAAAATCAATTCGAATTCAATTCCAATTAAATATTATTTAATTGGTACACTTCATTGAATCTAAATAAAAAGATTTAATCTTTTCTCAACTGGGTTCAAGAATAGTGTTAATGAAGACACCATTCACGACAAACCCAAGTCACATTTGATATTAAATACTTGACTCTGAATAGAAAATATATCGGCTTATATTCAATATCAAATTCTGCGACCAACAAATATCGTATTGGAAATAACGATATGTAAATACCTTTCAAATTTCCATAACAACATCTGTATAATCACGAAATCCAACATCGAAATATTGCACAGACAATTTTGATTCAAATCTATTCCAATTCAATTATTGGAAATTCTGGTTATTTTCAAAACCCCTTTTCAAATTCAATTTATTTATTTAAAAATAAATAACATTATAATTCTAGTTCAAAACCAGTTCATTTTGATAAAAATCTATTTTTATCTTTTCAAATATGGAGTTTTCATCCCGATTCTTCCCAAATCATTTCTTATGATTTTACACAAATTATTGATATTTTTAATAATTTTATCAAGGCCCGTACAATCGATTTCCATCAACGGCCATCGAACTGCACTTACAGCAACCTTTTTCGAATTTGATTTGGACATAACTCGAAATCCAACCGTTAGATTTCTAATTTCTAATATTCATTGGAAAGCTCTTGTAGCGACCCGAACTTCCCCGGTCTCCGAAGAGATGAGAAAGAACGAATTACTGTGAGGACAAGACAAATCAGAACACAAACAGAAGAACATTTCATTGCTATTACAACAATTCCATCAGATACAAGAATATACAGAGTATAATTGAATAAATTACATTCGATAAATATCAGAGATTACAATAATTACATAGCAACGGAAATAATACAAAGCACAACTGAAGGTGATTTACGGATACAGAGCTTTCCAGATATCATTCCAGCTGTAAACCAGGATCCTGTGAATATAAATCTGCAAAACCAAAACTACTAGCTGCCCGTGCGGAAAATAGGGGCACCCAGAGTTTAGGTTTAAAACAATAAAATCCAGGTCAGTCATGTGACTGGTGTGAGAACTAAAACAGTTAGTTAAAGCTTTACTTTAAAAGAGAGTAATTCAAGGGACCACGCCGTATAACACGGAACGGGTTTCCTCCCAAGAATACCGGTGCATAGAATAAACAACGCAATGCTTTTTCGAAAAATGAAGCTATTATAAGACCCAGGTCCCATCACACAATGCAACGCAAGCCGGAGGATAGGGTTTTACCTTATAACAGCCAAACATGCTTGGTACGTTTAAAACAAATCATTTGATACTATAATAAGTGTATAGTGTCAAAACAATTTCAATCATAAATATAAATCATAGACGGCATAGCATCCCATGCTACTATGTCGCCATACTAGGCTCTACAAATAAAGCCGAAATACACGTATTGGAAATTGGATTTTCGTCATGAGTCGAGGCAAGGGGCAAGCTCCTCTCTGCGTTCGAGACACTCTAGCAAATGTCTCAGGACCACACACTCTGGGAAATCCTGGGATCCTCCAAGGCCTGTCCTCACTTACGTTAGAGGATTGGCAATTCCTGAACACACGTTTCCCGGCCCTATAGGACCTATAATCGAGGCGCCTCGCATCCAAACCACAAAGGTGAAAAGTATATAAATGTCAGGGCTGGTAGGTCACTGACACCACCCATAGCTAGAAAGAAACGTCGTGCACTCCTTGGGTCCTCATCCCATTTTTGACTCATACCGAGGTGTGAGGCTCGTGAATCCACGCTATACACAAAGCTACGCCACGTAGGCCGTGCTTTGATCATCAACCACAAGACTTTGCTTTTCAATAGAAGCCTTGATCCATGCAACTCAGCGTGCCACACAGGCAATTCATGCCATGCGATTGATATCTATCGATATATAACCTCTAAGCTCGTACGTCTCAGAGAAGGGCGTTAAGCAAGAGAATAAATTCTCCGCCGCCAAACAGATATATATTTAACAGAAATCAATCAACACAGAATAAAATCCAATATCAGACACACAATCCATTTACAAGTCCGTTCTGGGTCTGAACGAAATCGGAGGCACTTTCCTCGCATATCCATCCATCTCCAAGTACGTCCGGACGACCACCAACTATTTCCATCCTCTTGGGTGTACAACCCAATCGGAATCGTCAGTAATTATCCAAACGATGTGAAGACTTCCGGTCTTCGACCACCGTCTTCATCTTCGACATATCGTCGAATCAGTTATTTAGAATGGGTATAAACCCGGCCTTTCCGAACAACCCGCGTATATTAAAAACAAAGGTTTCACAAACACAACATACGCCTCATTCCAATGCAGAATATCCTTTTATTCACGAAATCACATTCTTAGGGAAAGGTTCCCATTAATTTTATCCAAGATAAATTATTTAAAACTTATCCTTTAATCTTCCTTTGGATGTCGTTTCAAACCAAATTATGGTTTTCTGAACTAGTCGAGATTAGCGAACCACACCGAAGTAATTATTTATTTTATTTCCCAATCCCAACCTATTCATCCCATGAAGCAAAACTGGTAATACTCCATATCTAATACTATGGTGTTATCGGTAAAATTAATTACCATTTCACGTTCAAATCTAATTAAAGATTTAACTACCTCTTTGGAGCAAAACTGGCGATACTCCATTCTCGCTCATTTCTAAATTTGATAATTTAAATTTTAGATTCACATTTCAACCTAATTGCAGATTCGTTAAAACTCCTTTTATTGGGTTAAAGAACTAATGTCATTTAAAACACAGTTCACGATAAACCCAAATCACATTCTATGTATTATCGGGTTAAAGAACAAGTGTTATTTAAAACACCGTTCACAATAAACCCATGAATCAATTCTATTTAATTCAAATCAAATATATTCGAAATTCCGATTATTTATAACCCCTTTCTAAATCTAATTTATTTAAAAAAAACCGGGTTTTAAATTTGGTTCAATCTAGTTCATTTCGATAAAAATCTATTTTTATCTTTTCAAATATGGAGTTTTTCATCCCAAATTTTCCCAAATCATTTCTTATGATTTTACACAAATTATTGATATTTTTAATAATTTTATCAAGGCCCGTACAGTCGATTTCCATCAACGGCCATCGAACTGCACTTATAGCGACCTTTTTTTCAAATTTGATTTGGACGTATCTCCAAATCCAACCGTTAGATTTCAAATTTCTAATATTCGTTAGAAAGCTCTTTTCGATACGAACCCAACGGTTCCGGTTTTAGGAGAATCCGACGGCCGGATCTCCCGTAATGTCCGTTTGAAATAAATGGTCGAAATTCACGAACTGCCGCGGCGCGGCGCGTTCTATTCAGGCCATTATATTATATATATATAATATATATAATATATATTTCGTCGATTTCTATTTAAAACGAATTTTATAAATAGTTTTTAAATTCGTTTCAAAATTCATTTCAACTTCCATTTCAATTCAAAGCAAAATTGAATTCTTCTTTATAAATTCGTTTTTAAAATTCATTTCTATTCAATTCAAATTTCAATTCAATTTGAATTCATTTCAATTCGCTTTCAATTCAATTTGAATTCGTTTTCAATTCAATTCGATTTCAAAGTCGTTTTCTATTCGATTCAATTCAAATTGGTTTTCTATTTGATTTAAATCAAATTCGTTTTCCATTCCATTTGAATTCAATTTGTTTTCTACTCAATTTAATTCGAAATCGTTTTAGATTCAATTCATTTCGAAATCGTTTTATATTCGAAATCGTTTTCTATTCAATTCATTTCGAAATCGTTTTCTATTCAATTCATTTCGAAATCGTTTTCTATTCAATTCATTTCGAAATCGTTTTCTATTCAATTCATTTCGAAATCGTTTTCTATTCAATTCATTTCGAAATCGTTTTCTATTCAATTCATTTCGAAATCGTTTTCTATTCAATTCATTTCGAAATCGTTTTATATTTATTTCATTTCGAAATCGTTTTCTATTCAATTCATTTCGAAATCGTTTTCTATTCAATTCATTTCGAAATCGTTTTCTATTCAATTCATTTCGAAATCGTTTTCTATTCAATTCATTTCGAATTCGTTTTCTATTCAATTCATTTCGAAATCGTTTTATATTTATTTTTGTCAACACACGACTAATCTCAACGAATAAGTACTGTCAACGTGTGACTATTTTTGTTAAAATATTTCGTTCAACACATGACTAATCTCAACGGATGAGTACAGTCAACACATGAACCTTTATTTTATAATATGAAGATGTAAATTTTATTGTTAAAATATTTCGTTCAACACATGACTAATCTCAACGGATGAGTACAGTCAACACATGAACCTTTATATTATAATATTCTTTATTTTCTAAATTGGAATGAGGCCCAATCAATCACTATATAATATTAATTATATGGATTTTCATACATCACACGTATATAATAGCATTGAAAAATAATCAACCATCAACCAAAGTGCACTACACTGTATAAGCATCAAATATAGATATCTAACGCTTATAACAGCCTGTCAATCAATCGATCGACACATTTAATCAATCAGGATGAGTGAACTTCAAATTTCATCCCAACACCCATGTGGGGTTTCAAACAATCAAACACAGATTTTATTCGTGCAGTTGGGCGATGTGTAAAATTTATCGACCCAATCAATGTTAGTCAAATCAGTGTACATAAACAAACCGTCCGGTTTGTAAATGAGTATTTTATTTTATTCACTTTCACTATATTCATATTCACGTTAAAAAATTATATTTTTAACGATACAACATTTTATTTTAATATATGAATTTCTATTCAGTTCATTCTTTAAATAAAATGATATATTTTTTTCTAACTTATTTTAGAAAATTTCGGCGGCATAACGACACGATACTAGAAACGGGACAAGGCCTAGCCTTATCCCCAGTCTAGTGAAGGCCCACGCCATTCACAAATCAATCAAATCACCAAACAACCAAATTCAAATCAAATTATCTAACTAATTTATGCAACCAAACAAGCAAGTCCATGGTCTGTGGACGATTGTGTCGGGTGCTACTAAGCACCGTCTGCATCCTAGTATATATATATATAACTAGAAAAAGAAATTGAAAGGTGAGAAATTCTCACCAATAGCTATCCAATCATCTTGACTCTTCTTTGATAGAAATCTTCATTGTTATCGCATCTTTGTCATCTTCGTTGCCCGTATTCTCTACATATGTAAAAATCGAATTTTTACTTCGCTATTCAGTATATAAAAATCGAATTTTTACTATGCTATTCAATATATAAAAATCGAATTTTTATAATGCTATTCAATATATAAAAATCGAATTTTTACTATGCTATTCAATATATAAAAATCGAATTTTTACTATGCTATTCAATATATAAAAATCGAATTTTTACTATGCTATTCAATATATAAAAATCGAATTTTTATAATGCTATTCAATATATAAAAATCCCATTTTTACTTCGCTATACTCTACATGAAGATTTCGCCTTTTCAAAAATATAGATTTCGCCTTTTCAAAAATATATTATTATAAAAATCACATTTTTATTTTGCTACACATATAAAGATGATATCTTTACTATCTTACCTATATAAAAATTATTTTTTTCTCGAAGTAAAAATCATATTTTTACTTCACTACTCAACTCAAAATATCGTCTTTTCTATTTTAAAAATCTCGTCTTTTCTATTTTAAAAATCTCGTATTTTCTATTTTAAAAATCTCGTCTTTTCTATTTTAAAAATCTCGTCTTTTCTATTTTAAAAATCTCGTCTTTTCAAATATAAAGATTATATTTTTACCACATAAAAATCGTATATTTTTCAGTTTTAAAAATCATATATTTTCAATGCAAAGAAATCATACTTTACTAAATAAAAATCAAATCTTTACTCTTTATAAAAATCAAATCTTTATTACTTTAAAACTGAAAATAAATTCCATACCTAAAAAAAAAAACTGAAATTAAAATTGAATTTTTATGGAACAAATAAAGAAAATAACACAAAAAAAAACTTAAAGGGATGCTAGGGGGAGGGCGCCGGCTTCTGCAGGTCGGAGGGGGGTCGTGGGCCACGGCGGCGGCTAGGGTTCGGCGCGAGGTGGATGGAGGCGGAGGATGGGTGCGTCGGGGGGTACGGTTGTGGAAGGGGTGCGGTTTTCAAGAGGGGGAGGAGGAGCGAGACGCGAGGGCGAGAGAGGGGGGGGGGTCTGCCGGAGATCGACGGCGGCGGGCGAACGATGGGAGGGGGGCGGCTGTCGATCGAGGGTTCTCTTTTTTTTTTCTTTTTTTTCTGATATCGATTCGGTTTTGAAAGAAAAAGGGGGGGGGCAGAGTGATTTAAGGAGAGGGAGAGAGAACATTAATTTTTAATTATTTTAATTATTTTATTTTCCACCTAAAAGCAACTTTTATTTTCGACCTAAAAACGAGGCCCACCGCCTGCCGCCCATAGCGTTTTACCCCCATTCCGAACACAATGGGATATGTACCGTAGGCTGATTCGACTGTTTCGATCAGTTTTCGTCAAAATCAACATATAACTCTATATATTGAATTTGAACGCACATTTCAATTTACCGGGGTCACATACGAACTCTATAAATTGCAGAAAAATATTTTCTAACTTCGTATTGACGATACGGTCCTAACAAAACTAGTTTCGTCGAATTCTGAGACCGTTGGAAAAATGGCCAATTTCCAGTCGATTAAAATCAACTAAAACTGGTCAAACGCGTTTTCCTTTGCCACGCTCACATATTGATTCGAAAAATTATGAAATTTAGAATCTAACAATAACTTGAAATCACGGACCCAACAAAAGTGGTTTCGTCCAAATCCGAGGTCGTTTGTAAAATGTCTATTTTTAAAGGCCTGAATTCCATAGCGACTATTCAGAATTTTCAACTGGACATATCTTTTGATTCCCGCTATAAAATTTCGATTTGTCGGATTCGTTGGAAAGATATTATCAATTAGATCCTAATGTTTTTGGTTTCACTAAAATCCGGATTGTTTTGCACCCGGTACATTCAATTGAAGTTTGAAATCGAATTATCGAACTACCGCGCCATTTTCAATTCTATTTATAATTATATATAAATATTTATATTCTAACGACGACGCGTATAAATATATACGTTCTAATTATATTCAATATAAATTTCTCGTCGATATTATTTAAAATAATCTATTTTAAATATTCAAAATTCGCTAAAATTGCCAAAACAAAATTTTTAAACTGGCCCAGATTTTCCGGGTTATTACAATCTCCCCCACTTAAAACTTTTCGTCCCCGAAAAGGAACGAAGTCGAAAGTGGTTTGATCAATCAACTCTACGCTCGATCTGGCTTCCATTCTCCAACTTTTCAGTATCTGAGAATTTTCAAATTTTAAAAAATTTGGCTAACACCCTAAATTTTCGAAAATTTTCGCCATAACCTCCCCTGCACCGGGAGCCACGGGAAAATCCCGAAATTGCCATACAGGCCTTCTGATCTCAAAAAGAAAAAGAAAAAGCCAAGCGGCTAGCCAATAGGCTCATAAAATCAACATCACCCAAACAAAACAGTAAATTATAGTAAACATGTACCTATTTGTCGGGCAAACAAATTTTATTCTTCGGCTCTAGCCTCCTTGCTATGACCTGTTCAATGTAAGTATATGTATATGCAAGCAAATGCGACCAATTTTCAATAAAATTCTATATTTGATGCAATTAGGCATAATGGTTCAAAATTAGCAAACAAATAGACAAACAACACAAACATCAGTCAATTAGTGAATTTAACGTTTCAAATTCATAATTTTGATATATATACTGAAAATCTTGTTTTTGATGCCAATTCACAATAATGTGTTCTAACTATATTAGTTTTGGTTCTCACACCAGCCTAATGGAAATATATAGATATCACACCTTCGTCACTCGAAAATAAATGCTGATGATGTTTCAAACCACCATCAGAACATTGTCGGGCTACTAGAGTGCGGTTCTATATCTATCCAGTATATTAAAACTTCGAATATACGTTCATGACGCGTATATGCAAAATCTTTATATAGTGGATTGTCCATATTCAAAATAAATAAATATTCAAATACGTGTAAGACGATTTAAATTTCAAAACAAAATTGTTTTCATTTGAAAAATATACTCTTCACACTCGTTCTAGGATACTACTGATCCGATCTCTAACGAGTCATTCTAATTGGATATTACTAACCCAATATCTGATGAATTCTTTCGTATGGTTCTAATGTGTCTTGTTCTCGAGCTCTGTAAACCAAAGCTCTGATACCAAATGTAGCGACCCGAACTTCCCCGGTCTCCGAAGAGATGAGAAAGAACGAATTACTGTGAGGACAAGACAAATCAGAACACAAACAGAAGAACATTTCATTGCTATTACAACAATTCCATCAGATACAAGAATATACAGAGTATAATTGAATAAATTACATTCGATAAATATCAGAGATTACAATAATTACATAGCAGCGGAAATAATACAAAGCACAACTGAAGGTGATATACGGATACAGAGCTTTCCGGATATCATTCCAGCTGTAAACCAGGATCCTGTGAATATAAATCTGCAAAACCAAAACTACTAGCTGCCCGTGCGGAAAATAGGGGCACCCAGAGTTTAGGTTTAAAACAATAAAATCCAGGTCAGTCATGTGACTGGTGTGAGAACTAAAACAGTTATTTAAAGCTTTACTTTAAAAGAGAGTAATTCAAGGGACCACGCCGTATAACACGGAACGGGTTTCCTCCCAAGAATACCAGTGCATAGAATAAACAGCGCAATGCTTTTTCGAAAAATGAAGCTATTATAAAACCCAAGTCCCATCACACAATGCAACGCAAGCCGGAGGATAGGGTTTTACCTTATAACAGCCAAACATGCTTGGTATGTTTAAAACAAATCATTTGATACTATAATAAGTGTATAGTGTCAAAACAATTTCAATCATAAATATAAATCATAGACGACATAGCATCCTATGCTACTATGTCGCCATACTAGGCTCTACAAATAAAGCCGAAATACACGTATTGGAAATTGGATTTCCGTCATGAATCGTGGCAAGGGGCAAGCTCCTCTCCGCGTTCGAGACACTCTAGCAAATGTCTCAGGACTACACACTCTGGGCAATCCTGGGATCCTCCAAGGCCGGTCCTCACTTACGTTAGAGGATTGGCAATTCCTGAACACACGTTTCCCGGCCCTATAGGACCTATAATCGAGGCGCCTCGCATCCAAACCACAAAGGTGAAAAGTATATAAATGTCAGGGCTGGTAGGTCACTGACACCACCCATTGCTAGAAAGAAACGTCGTGCACTCCTTGGGTCCTCATCCCGTTTTTGACTCATACCGAGGTGTGAGGCTCGCGAATCCACGCTATACACAAAGATACGCCACGTAGGCCGTGCTTTGATCATCAACCACAAGACTTTGCTTTTCAACAGAAGCCTTGATCCATGCAACTCAGCGTGCCACACAGACAATTCATGCCATGCGATTGATATCTATCGATATATAACCTATAAGCTCGTACGTCTCAAAGAAGGGCATTAATCAAGAGAATAAATTCTTCGCCGCCAAACAGATATATATTTAACAGAAATCAATCAACACAGAATAAAATCCAATGTCAGACACACAATCCATTTACAAGTCCGTTCTGGGTCTGAACGAAACCGGAGGCACTTTCCTCGCATATCCATCCATCTCCAAGTACGTCCGGACGACCACCAACTATTTCCATCCTCTTGGGTGTACAGCCCAATCAGGATCGTCAGTTATTATCCAAACGATGTGAAGACTTCCGGTCTTCGACCACCGTCTTCATCTTCGACATATCGTCGAATCGGTTATTCAGAATGGGTATAAACCCGGCCTTTCCGATCAACCCGCGTATATTAAAAACAAAGGTTTCACAAACACAACATACGCCTCATTCCAATGCATAATATCCTTTTATTCACGAAATCACTTTCTTAGGGAAAGGTTCCCATTAATTTTATCCAAGATAAATTCTTTAAAACTTATCCTTTAATCTTCCTTTGGATGCCGTTTCAAACCAAATTATGGTTTTCTGAACTAGTCGAGATTAGCGAACCACACCGAAGTAATTATTTATTTTATTTCCCAATCCCAACCTATTCATCCCATGAAGCAAAACTGGTAATACTCCATATCTAATACTATGGTGTTATCGGTAAAATTAATTACCATTTCACGTTCAAATCTAATTAAAGATTTAACTATCGCTTTGGAGCAAAACTGGCGATACTCCATTCTCGCTCATTTCTAAATTTGATAATTTAGATTCACATTTCAACCTAATTGCAGATTCGTTAAAACTCCTTTTATTGGGTTAAAGAACTAATGTCATTTAAAACACAGTTCACGATAAACCCAAATCACATTCTATGTATTATCGGGTTAAAGAACAAGTGTTATTTAAAACACCATTCACAATAAACCCATGAATCAATTCTATTTAATTCAAATCAAATATATTAGGAATTCTGATTATTTAAAACCCCTTTTTAAATCTAATTTATTTAAAAAAAATCGGGTTTTAAATTTAGTTCAATCTAGTTCATTTCGATAAAAATCTATTTTTATCTTTTCAAATATGGAGTTTTTCATCCCAAATTTTCCCAAATCATTTCTTCTGATTTTACACAAATTATTGATATTTTTAATAATTTTATCAAGGCCCGTACAGTCGATTTCCATCAACGGCCATCGAACTGCACTTATAGCGACCTTTTTTTCAAATTTGATTTGGACGTATCTCCAAATCCAACCGTTAGATTTCAAATTTCTATTATTCGTTAGAAAGCTCTTTTCGATACGAACCCAACGGTTCCGGTTTTAGGAGAATCTGACGGCCGGATCTCCTGTAATGTCCGTTTGAAATAAATGGTCGAAATTCACGAACTGCCGCGGCGCGGCGTGTTCTATTCAGGCCATTATATTATATATATAATATATATAATATATATTTCGTCGATTTCTATTTAAAACGAATTTTATAAATAGTTTTTAAATTCGTTTCAAAATTCATTTCAACTTCCATTTCAATTCAAAGCAAAATTGAATTCTTCTTTATAAATTCGTTTTTAAAATTCATTTCTATTCAATTCAAATTTCAATTCAATTTGAATTCATTTCAATTCGCTTTCAATTCAATTTGAATTCGTTTTCAATTCAATTCGATTTCAAAGTCGTTTTCTATTCGATTCAATTCAAATTGGTTTTCTATTCGATTTAAATCAAATTCGTTTTCCATTCCATTTGATTTCAATTTGTTTTCTATTCAATTTAATTCGAAATCGTTTTAAATTCAATTCATTTCGAAATCGTTTTATATTCAATTCATTTCGAAATCGTTTTATATTCAATTCATTTCGAAATCGTTTTCTATTCAATTCATTTCGAAATCGTTTTCTATTCAATTCATTTCGAAATCGTTTTCTATTCAATTCATTTCGAAATCGTTTTCTATTCAATTCATTTCGAAATCGTTTTCTATTCAATTCATTTCGAAATCGTTTTCTATTCAATTCATTTCGAAATCGTTTTCTATTCAATTCATTTCGAAATCGTTTTCTATTCAATTCATTTCGAAATCGTTTTCTATTCAATTCATTTCGAAATCGTTTTCTATTCAATTCATTTCGAAATTGTTTTATATTTATTTCATTTCGAAATCGTTTTCTATTCAATTCATTTCGAAATCGTTTTCTATTCAATTAATTTCGAAATCGTTTTCTATTCAATTCATTTCGAAATCGTTTTCTATTCAATTCATTTCGAAATCGTTTTCTATTCAATTCATTTCGAAATCGTTTTATATTTATTTCATTTCGAAATCGTTTTCTATTCAATTCATTTCGAAATCGTTTTCTATTCAATTCATTTCGAAATCGTTTTCTATTCAATTCATTTCAAAATCGTTTTCTATTCAATTCATTTCGAAATCGTTTTCTATTCAATTCATTTCGAAATCGTTTTCTATTCAATTCATTTCGAAATCGTTTTCTATTTAATTCATTTCGAAATCATTTTATATTTATTTTTGTCAACACACGACTAATCTCAACGAATGCGTACTGTCCACGTGTGACTATTTTTGTTAAAATATTTCGTTCAACACATGACTAATCTCAATGGATGAGTACAGTCAACACATGAACCTTTATTTTATAATATAAAGATGTAAATTTTATTGTTAAAATATTTCGTTCAACACATGACTAATCTCAACGGATGAGTACAGTCAACACATGAACCTTTATATTATAATATTCTTTATTTTCTAAATTGGAATGAGGCCCAATCAATCACTATATAATATTAATTATATGGATTTTCATACATCACACGTATATAATAGCATTGAAAAATAATCAACCATCAACCAAAGTGCACTACACTGTATAAGCATCAAATATAGATATCTAACGCTTATAACAGCCTGTCAATCAATCGATCGACACATTTAATCAATCAGGATGAGTGAACTTCAAATTTCATCCCAACACCCGTATGGGCTTTCAAACAATCAAACACAGATTTTATTCGTGCAGTTGGGCGATGTGTAAAATTTATCGACCCAATCAATGTCAGTCAAATCAGTGTACATAAACAAACCGTCCGGTTTGTAAATGAGTATTTTATTTTATTCACTTTCACTATATTCATATTCACGTTAAAAAATTATATTTTTAACGATACAACATTTTAGTTTAACATATGAATTTCTATTCAGTCCATTTACAAAGTAAAAATGATATTTTTATTTTTCGAACTTATTTTAGAAAATTTCGGCGGCATAACGGCACGATACTAGAAACGGGACAAGGCCTAGCCTTATCCCCGGTCTAGTGAAGGCCCACGCCATTCACAAATCAATCAAATCACCAAACAACCAAATTCAAATCAAATTATCTAACTAATTTATGCAACCAAACAAGCAAGTCCATGGTCTGTGGACGATTGTGTCGGGTGCTACTAAGCACCGTCTGCATCCTAGTATATATATATATATATAACTAGAAAAAGAAATTGAAAGGTGAGAAATTCTCACCAATAGCTATCCAATCATCTTGACTCTTCTTTGATAGAAATCTTCATTGTTATCGCATCTTTGTCATCTTCGTTGCCCGTATTCTCTACATATGTAAAAATCGAATTTTTACTTCGCTATTCAGTATATAAAAATCGAATTTTTACTATGCTATTCAATATATAAAAATCGAATTTTTATAATGCTATTCAATATATAAAAATCGAATTTTTACTATGCTATTCAATATATAAAAATCGAATTTTTACTATGCTATTCAATATATAAAAATCGAATTTTTACTATGCTATTCAATATATAAAAATCGAATTTTTACTATGCTATTCAATATATAAAAATCGAATTTTTATAATGCTATTCAATATATAAAAATCCCATTTTTACTTCGCTATACTCTACATGAAGATTTCGCCTTTTCAAAAATATAGATTTCGCCTTTTCAAAAATATATTATTATAAAAATCACATTTTTATTTTGCTACACATATAAAGATGATATATTTACTATCTTACCTATATAAAAATTATTTTTTTCTCGAAGTAAAAATCATATTTTTACTTCACTACTCATCTCAAAATATCGTCTTTTCTATTTCAAAAATCTCGTCTTTTCTATTTTAAAAATCTCGTCTTTTCTATTTTAAAAATCTCGTCTTTTCTATTTTAAAAATCTCGTCTTTTCAAATATAAAGATTATATTTTTACCACATAAAAATCGTATATTTTTCAGTTTTAAAAATCATATATTTTCAATGCAAAGAAATCATACTTTACTAAATAAAAATCAAATCTTTACTCTTTATAAAAATCAAATCTTTATTACTTTAAAACTGAAAATAAATTCCATACCTAAAAAAAACTGAAATTAAAATTGAATTTTATGGAACAAATAAAGAAAATAACACAAAAAAAAAAACTTAAAGGGATGATAGGGGGAGGGCGCCCGCTTCTGCAGGTCGGAGGGGGGGTCGTGGGCCACGGCGGCGGCTAGGGTTCGGCGCGAGGTGGATGGAGGCGGAGGATGGGTGTGTCGGGGGGTACGGTTATGGAAGGGGGTGCGGTTTTCAAGAGGGGGAGGAGGAGCGAGATGCGAGGGCGAGAGAGGGGGGAGGGGTCTACCGGAGATCGACGGCGGCGGGCGAACGATGGGAGGGGGGGCGGCTGTCGATCGAGGGTTCTCTTTTTTTTTCTGATATCGATTCGGTTTTGAAAGAAAAGGGGGGGGGGGCAGAGTGATTTAAGGAGAGGGAGAGAGAACATTAATTTTTAATTATTTTAATTATTTTATTTTCCACCTAAAAGCAACTTTTATTTTCGACCTCAAAACGAGGCCCACCGCCTGCCGCCCATAGCGTTTTACCCCCATTCCGAACACAATGGGATATGTACCGTAGGCTGATTTGACTGTTTCGATCAGTTTTCGTCAAAATCAACATATAACTCTATATATTGAATTTGAACGCGCATTTCAATTTACCGGGGTCACATACGAACTATATAAATTGCAGAAAAATATTTTCTAACTTCGTATTGACGATACGGTCCTAACAAAACTAGTTTCGTCGAATTTTGAGACCGTTGGAAAAATGGCCAATTTCCAGTCGATTAAAATCAACTAAAACTGGTCAAACGCGTTTTCCTTTTCCACGCTCACATATTGATTCGAAAAATTATGAAATTTAGAATCTAACAATAACTTGACATCACGGACCCAACAAAAGTGGTTTCGTCGAAATCCGAGGTCGTTTGCAAAATGTCTATTTTTAAGGGCCTGAATTCCATAGCGACTATTCAGAATTTTTAACTGGACATATCTTTTGATTCCCGCTATGAAATTTCGATTCGTCGGACTCGTCGGAAAGATATTATCAATTAGATCCTAATGTTTTTGGTTTCACTAAAATCCGGATTGTTTTGCACCCGGTACATTCAATTGAAGTTTGAAATCGAATTATCGAACTACCGCGCCATTTTCAATTCTATTTATAATTATATATAAATATTTACATTTTAACGACGACGCGTATAAATATATACGTTCTAATTATATTCAAAATAAATTTCTCGTCGATATTATTTAAAATAATCTATTTTAAATATTCAAAATTCGCTAAAATTGCCAAAACAAAAATTTTAAACTGGCCCAGATTTTCCGGGTTATTACAATCTCCCCCACTTAAAACTTTTCGTCCCCGAAAAGGAACGAAGTCGAAAGTGGTTTGATCAATCAACTCTACGCTCGATCTGGCTTCCATTCTCCAACTTTTCAGTTTCTGAGAATTTTCAAATTTTCAAAAATTTGGCTAACACCCTAAATTTTCGAAAAATTTCGCCATAACCTCCCCTGCACCGGGAGCCACTGGAAAATCCCGAAATTGCCATATAGGCCTTCTGATCTCAAAAAGAAAAAGAAAAAGCCAAGCGGCTAGCCAATAGGCTCATAAAATCATCATCACCCAAACAAAACAGTAAATTATAGTAAACATGTACCTATTTGTCGGGCAAACAAATTTAATTCTTCGGCTCTAGCCTCCTTGCTATGACCTGTTCAATGTAGGTATATGTATATGCAAGCAAATGCGACCAATTTTCAATAAAATTCTATATTTGATGCAATTAGGCATAATGGTTCAAAATTAGCAAACAAATAGACAAACAACACAAACATCAGTCAATTAGTGAATTTAACGTTTCAAATTCATAATTTTGATATATATACTGAAAATCTTGTTTTTGATGCCAATTCACAACAATGTGTTCTAACTATATTAGTTTTGGTTCTCACACCAGCCTAATGGAAATATATAGATATCACACCTTCGTCACTCGAAAATAAATGCTGATGATGTTTCGAACCACCATCAGAACATTGTCGGGCTACTAGAATGCGGTTCTATATCTATCCAGTATATTAAAACTTCGAATATACGTTCATGACGCGAATATGCAAAATCTTTATATAGTGGATTGTCCATATTCAAAATAAATAAATATTCAAATACGTGTAAGACGATTTAAATTTCAAAACAAAATTGTTTCATTTGAAAAATATACTCTTCACACTCGTTCTAGGATACTACTGATCCGATCTCTAACGAGTCATTCTAATTGGATATTACTAACCCAATATCTGATGAATTCTTTCGTATGGTTCTAATGTGTCTTGTTCTCGAGCTCTGTAAACCAAAGCTCTGATACCAAATGTAGCGACCCGAACTTCCCCGGTCTCCGAAGAGATGAGAAAGAACAAATTACTGTGAGGACAAGACAAATCAGAACACAAACAGAAGAACATTTCATTGCTATTACAACAATTCCATCAGATACAAGAATATACAGAGTATAATTGAATAAATTACATTCGATAAATATCAGAGATTACAATAATTACATAGCAGCGGAAATAATACAAAGCACAACTGAAGGTGATATACGGATACAGAGCTTTCCGGATATCATTCCAGCTGTAAACCAGGATCCTGTGAATATAAATCTGCAAAACCAAAACTACTAGCTGCCCGTGCGGAAAATAGGGGCACCCAGAGTTTAGGTTTAAAACAATAAACTCCAGGTCAGTCATGTGACTGGTGTGAGAACTAAAACAGTTATTTAAAGCTTTACTTTAAAAGAGAGTAATTCAAGGGACCACGCCGTATAACACGGAACGGGTTTCCTCCCAAGAATACCAGTGCATAGAATAAACAGCGCAATGCTTTTTCGAAAAATGAAGTTATTATAAGACCCAGGTCCCATCACACAATGCAACGCAAACCGGAGGATAGGGTTTTACCTTATAACAGCCAAACATGCTTGGTACGTTTAAAACAAATCATTTGATACTATAATAAGTGTATAGTGTCAAAACAATTTCAATCATAAATATAAATCATAGACGGCATAGCATCCCATGCTACTATGTCGCCATACTAGGCTCTACAAATAAAGCCGAAATACACGTATTGGAAATTGGATTTCCGTCATGAGTCGAGGCAAGGGGCAAGCTCCTCTCCGCGTTCGAGACACTCTAGCAAATGTCTCAGGAATACACACTCTGGGCAATCCTGGGATCCTCCAAGGCCGGTCCTCACTTACGTTAGAAGATTGGCAATTCCTGAACACACGTTTCCCGGCCATATAGGACCTATAATCGAGGTGCCTCGCATCCAAACCACAAAGGTGAAAAGTATATAAATGTCAGGGCTGGTAGGTCACTGACACCACCCATAGCTAGAAAGAAACGTCGTGCACTCCTTGGGTCCTCATCCCGTTTTTGACTCATACCGAGGTGTGAGGCTCGCGAATCCACGCTATACACAAAGCTACGCCACGTAGGTCGTGCTTTGATCATCAACCACAAGACTTTTCTTTTCAACAGAAGCCTTGATCCATGCAACTCAGCGTGCCACACAGGCAATTCATGCCATGCGATTGATATCTATCGATATATAACCTCTAAGCTCGTACGTCTCAGAGAAAGGCGTTAAGCAAGAGAATAAATTCTCCACCGCCAAACAGATATATATTTAACAGAAATCAATCAACACAGAATAAAATCCAATGTCAGACACACAATCAATTTACAAGTCCGTTCTGGGTCTGAACGAAACCGGAGGCACTTTCCTCGCATATCCATCCATCTCCAAGTACGTCCGGACGACCACCAACTATCTCCATCCTCTTGGGTGTACAGCTCAATCGGGATCGTCAGTAATTATCCAAACGATGTGAAGACTTCCGGTCTTCGACCACCGTCTTCATCTTCGACATATCGTCGAATCGGTTATTCAGAATGGGTATAAACCCGGCCTTTCCGAACAACCCGCGTATATTAAAAACAAAGGTTTCACAAACACAACATACGCCTCATTCCAATGCAGAATATCCTTTTATTCACGAAATCACATTCTTAGGGAAAGGTTCCCATTAATTTTATCCAAGATAAATTCTTTAAAACTTATCCTTTAATCTTCCTTTGGATGTCGTTTCAAACCAAATTATGGTTTTCTGAACTAGTCGAGATTAGCGAACCACACCGAAGTAATTATTTATTTTATTTCCCAATCCCAACCTATTCATCCCATGAAGCAAAACTGGTAATACTCCATATCTAATACTATGGTGTTATCGGTAAAATTAATTACCATTTCACGTTCAAATCTAATTAAAGATTTAACTATCGCTTTGGAGGAAAACTGGCGATACTCCATTCTCGCTCATTTCTAAATTTGATAATTTAAATTTTAGATTCACATTTCAACCTAATTGCAGATTCGTTAAAACTCCTTTTATTGGGTTAAAGAACTAATGTCATTTAAAACACAGTTCACGATAAACTCAAATCACATTCTATGTATTATCGGGTTAAAGAACAAGTGTTATTTAAAACACCGTTCACAATAAACCCATGAATCAATTCTATTTAATTCAAATCAAATATATTAGGAATTCCGATTATTTAAAACCCCTTTTTAAATCTAATTTATTTAAAAAAAAATATGGTTTTAAATTTAGTTCAATCTAGCTCATTTCGATAAAAATCTATTTTTATCTTTTCAAATATGGAGTTTTTCATCCCAAATTTTCCCAAATCATTTCTTATGATTTTACACAAATTATTGATATTTTTAATAATTTTATCAAGGCCCGTACAGTCGATTTCCATCAACGGCCATCGAACTGCACTTATAGCGACCTTTTTTTCAAATTTGATTTGGACGTATCTCCAAATCCAACAGTTAGATTTCAAATTTCTAATATTCATTAGAAATCTCTTTTCGATACGAACCCAACGGTTCCAGTTTTAGGAGAATCCGACGGCCGGATCTCCCGTAATGTCCGTTTGAAATAAATGGTCGAAATTCACGAACTGCCGCGGCGCGGCGCGTTCTATTCAGGCCATTATATTATATATATAATATATATATAATATATATAATATATATTTCGTTGATTTCTATTTGAAAAGAATTTTATAAATAGTTTTTAAATTTGTTTCAAAATTCATTTCAACTTCCATTTCAATTCAAAGCAAAATTGAATTCTTCTTTATAAATTCGTTTTTAAAATTCATTTCTATTCAATTCAAATTTCAATTCAATTTGAATTCATTTCAATTCGCTTTCAATTCAATTTGAATTCGTTTTCAATCCAATTCGATTTCAAAGTCGTTTTCTATTCGATTCAATTCAAATTTGTTTTCTATTCAATTTAATTCGAAATCGTTTTAGATTCAATTCATTTCGAAGTCGTTTTATATTCAATTCATTTCGAAATCATTTTATATTCAATTCATTTCGAAATCGTTTTCTATTCAATTCATTTCGAAATCGTTTTCTATTCAATTCATTTCGAAATCGTTTTCTATTCAATTCATTTCGAAATCGTTTTCTATTCAATTCATTTCGAAATCGTTTTCTATTCAATTCATTTCGAAATCGTTTTCTATTCAATTCATTTCGAAATCGTTTTCTATTCAATTCATTTCGAAATCGTTTTATATTCAATTCATTTCGAAATCGTTTTATATTCAATTCATTTCGAAATCGTTTTATATTTATTTGATTTCGAAATCGTTTTCTATTCAATTCATTTCGAAATCGTTTTCTATTCAATTCATTTCGAAATCGTTTTCTATTCAATTCATTTCGAAATCGTTTTCTATTCAATTCATTTCGAAATCGTTTTATATTCAATTCATTTCGAAATCGTTTTATATTCTATTCATTTCGAAATCGTTTTATATTCTATTCATTTCGAAATCGTTTTCTATTCAATTCATTTCGAAATCGTTTTCTATTCAATTCATTTCGAAATCGTTTTCTATTCAATTCATTTCGAAATCGTTTTATATTTATTTTTGTCAACACACGACTAATCTCAACGAATGAGTACTGTCCACGTGTGACTATTTTTGTTAAAATATTTCATTCAACACATGACTAATCTCAATGGATGAGTACAGTCAACACATGAACCTTTATTTTATAATATAAAGATGTAAATTTTATTGTTAAAATATTTCGTTCAACACATGACTAATCTCAACGGATGAGTACAGTCAACACATGAACCTTTATATTATAATATTCTTTATTTTCTAAATTGGAATGAGGCCCAATCAATCACTATATAATATTAATTATATGGACTTTCATACATCACACGTATATAATAGCATTGAAAAATAATCAACCATCAACCAAAGTGCACTACACTGTATAAGCATCAAATATAGATATCTAACGCTTATAACAGCCTGTCAATCAATCGATCGACACATTTAATCAATCAGGATGAGTGAACTTCAAATTTCATCCCAACACCCGTGTGGGGTTTCAAACAATCAAACACAGATTTTATTCGTGCAGTTGGGCGATGTGTAAAATTTATCGACCCAATCAATGTCAGTCAAATCAGTGTACATAAACAAACCGTCCGGTTTGTAAATGAGTATTTTATTTTATTCACTTTCACTATATTCATATTCACGTTAAAAAATTATATTTTTAACGATACAACATTTTATTTTAACATATGAATTTCTATTCAGTTCATTCTTTAAATAAAATGATATATTTTTTTCCAACTTATATTAGAAAATTTCGGCGGCATAACGGCACGATACTAGAAACGGGACAAGGCCTAGCCTTATCCCCGGTCTAGTGAAGGCCCACGCCATTCACAAATCAATCAAATCACCAAACAACCAAATTCAAATCAAATTATCTAACTAATTTATGCAACCAAACAGGCAAGTCCATGGTCTGTGGACGATTGTGTCGGGTGCTACTAAGCACCGTCTGCATCCTAGTATATATATATATATATATATATATATATATATAACTAGAAAAAGAAATTGAAAGGTGAGAAATTCTCACCAATAGCTATCCAATCATCTTGACTCTTCTTTGATAGAAATCTTCATTGTTATCGCATCTTTGTCATCTTCGTTGCCCGTATTCTCTACATATGTAAAAATCGAATTTTTACTTCGCTATTCAGTATATAAAAATTGAATTTTTACTATGCTATTCAATATATAAAAATTGAATTTTTATAATGCTATTCAATATATAAAAATTGAATTTTTACTATGCTATTCAATATACAAAAATCGAATTTTTACTATGCTATTCAATATATAAAAATCGAATTTTTACTATGTTATTCAATGTATAAAAATCGAATTTTTACTATGCTATTCAATATATAAAAATCGAATTTTTATAATGCTATTCAATATATAAAAATCCCATTTTTACTTCGCTGTACTCTACATGAAGATTTCGCCTTTTCAAAAATATAGATTTCGCCTTTTCAAAAATATATTATTATAAAAATAACATTTTTATTTTGCTACACATATAAAGATGATATCTTTACTATCTTACCTATATAAAAATTATATTTTTCTCGAAGTAAAAATCATATTTTTACTTCACTACTCATCTCAAAATATCGTCTTTTCTATTTTAAAAATCTCGTCTTTTCTATTTTAAAAATCTCGTCTTTTCTATTTTAAAAATCTCGTCTTTTCAAATATAAAGATTATATTTTTACCACATAAAAATCGTATATTTTTCAGTTTTAAAAATCATATATTTTCAATGCAAAGAAATGATACTTTACTAAATAAAAATCAAATCTTTACTCTTTATAAAAATCAAATTTTTATTACTTTAAAACTGAAAATAAATTCCATACCTAAAAAAAACTGAAATTAAAATTGAATTTTTATGGAACAAATAAAGAAAATAACACAAAAAAAAACTTACAGGGATGCTAGGGGGAGGGCGCCGGCTTCTGCAGGTCTGAGGGGGGGGTCGTGGGCCACGGCGGCGGCTAGGGTTCGGCGCGAGGTGGATGGAGGCGGAGGATGGGTGCGTCGGGGGGTACGGTTGTGGAAGGGGGTACGGTCTTCAAGAGGGGGAGGAGGAGCGAGACGCGAGGGCGAGAGAGGGGGGGTCTGCCGGAGATCGGCGGCGGCGGGCGAACGATGGGAGGGGGGCGGCTGTCGATCGAGGGTTCTCTTTTTTTTTTCTGATATCGATTCGGTTTTGAAAGAAAAAGGGGGGGGGGCCAGAGTGATTTAAGGAGAGGGAGAGAGAACATTAATTTTTAATTATTAAAATTATTTTATTTTCCACCTAAAAGCAACTTTTATTTTCGACCTCAAAACGAGGCCCACCGCCTGCCGCCCATAGCGTTTTACCCCCATTCCGAACACAATGGGATATGTACCGTAGGCTGATTCGACTGTTTCGATCAGTTTTCGTCAAAATCAACATATAACTCTATTTATTGAATTTGAACGCGCATTTCAATTTACCGGGGTCACATACGAACTCTATAAATTGCAGAAAAATATTTTCTAACTTCGTATTGACGATACGGTCCTAACAAAACTAGTTTCGTCGAATTCTGAGACCATTGGAAAAATGGCCAATTTCCAGTCGATTAAAATCAACTAAAACTGGTCAAACGCGTTTTCCTTTGCCACGCTCACATATTGATTCGAAAAATTATGAAATTTAGAATCTAACAATAACTTGACATCACGGACCCAACAAAAGTGGTTTCGTCGAAATCCGAGGTCGTTTGCAAAATGTCTATTTTTAAGGGCCTGAATTCCATAGCGACTATTCAGAATTTTCAACTGGACATATCTTTTGATTCCCGCTATGAAATTTCGATTTGTCGGATTCGTTGGAATGATATTATCAATTAGATCCTAATGTTTTCGTTTTCACTAAAATCCGGATTGTTTTGCACCCGGTACATTCAATTGAAGTTTGAAATCGAATTATCGAACTACCGCGCCATTTTCAATTCTATTTATAATTATATATAAATATTTATATTTTAACGACGACGCGTATAAATATATACGTTCTAATTATATTCAAAATAAATTTCTCGTCGATATTATTTAAAATAATCTACTTTAAATATTCAAAATTCGCTAAAATTGCCAAAACAAAAATTTTAAACTGGCCCAGATTTTCCCGGTTATTACAATCTCCCCCACTTAAAAATTTTTGTCCCCGAAAAGGAACGAAGTCGAAAGTGGTTTGATCAATCAACTCTACGCTCGATCTGGCTTCCATTCTCCAACTTTTCATTTTCTGAGAATTTTCAAATTTTCAAAAATTTGGCTAACACCCTAAATTTTCGAAAAATTTCGCCATAACCTCCCCTGCACCGGGAGCCACGGGAAAATCCCGAAATTGCCATATAGGCCTTCTGATCTCAAAAAGAAAAAGAAAAGGCCAAGCGGCTAGCCAATAGGCTCATAAAATCATCATCACCCAAACAAAACAGTAAATTATAGTAAACATGTACCTATTTGTCGGGCAAACAAATTTTATTCTTCGGCTCTAGCCTCCTTGCTATGACCTGTTCAATGTAAGTATATGTATATGCAAGCAAATGCGACCAATTTTCAATAAAATTCTATATTTGATGCAATTAGGCATAATGGTTCAAAATTAGCAAACAAATAGACAAACAACACAAACATCAGTCAATTAGTGAATTTAACGTTTCAAATTCATAATTTTGATATATATACTGAAAATCTTGTTTTTGATGCCAATTCACAACAATGTGTTCTAACTATATTAGTTTTGGTTCTCACACCAGCCTAATGGAAATATATAGATATCACACCTTCGTCACTCGAAAATAAATGCTGATGATGTTTCGAACCACCATCAGAACATTGTCGGGCTACTAGAGTGCGGTTTTATATCTATCCAGTATATTAAAACTTCGAATATACGTTCATGACGCGTATATGCAAAATCTTTATATAGTGGATTGTCCATATTCAAAATAAATGAATATTCAAATACGTGTAAGACGATTTAAATTTCAAAACAAAATTGTTTTCATTTGAAAAATATACTCTTCACACTCGTTCTAGGATACTACTGATCCTATCTCTAACGAGTCATTCTAATTGGATATTACTAACCCAATATCTGATGAATTCTTTCGTATGGTTCTAATGTGTCTTGTTCTCGAGCTCTGTAAACCAAAGCTCTGATACCAAATGTAGCGACCCGAACTTCCCCGGTCTCCGAAGAGATGAGAAAGAACAAATTACTGTGAGGACAAGACAAATCAGAACACAAACAGAAGAACATTTCATTGCTATTACAACAATTCCATCAGATACAAGAATATACAGAGTATAATTGAATAAATTACATTCGATAAATATCAGAGATTACAATAATTACATAGCAGCGGAAATAATACAAATCACAACTGAAGGTGATATACGGATACAGAGCTTTCCGGATATCATTCCAGCTGTAAACCAGGATCCTGTGAATATAAATCTGCAAAACCAAAACTACTAGCTGCCCGTGCGGAAAATAGGGGCACCCAGAGTTTAGGTTTAAAACAATAAAATCCAGGTCAGTCATGTGACTGGTGTGAGAACTAAAACAGTTATTTAAAGCTTTACTTTAAAAGAGAGTAATTCAAGGGACCACGCCGTATAACACGGAACGGGTTTCCTCCCAAGAATACCAGTGCATAGAATAAACAACGCAATGCTTTTTCGAAAAATGAAGCTATTATAAAACCCAGGTCCCATCACACAATGCAACGCAAGCCGGAGGATAGGGTTTTACCTTATAACAGCCAAACATGCTTGGTACGTTTAAAACAAATCATTTGATACTATAATAAGTGTATAGTGTCAAAACAATTTCAATCATAAATATAAATCATCGACGACATAGCATCCCATGCTACTATGTCGCCATACTAGGCTCTACAAATAAAGCCGAAATACACGTATTGGAAATTGGATTTCCGTCATGAGTCGAGGCAAGGGGCAAGCTCCTCTCCGTGTTCGAGACACTCTAGCAAATGTCTCAGGACTACACACTCTGGGCAATCCTGGGATCCTCCAAGGCCGGTCCTCACTTACGTTAGAAGATTGGCAATTCCTGAACACACGTTTCCCGGCCCTATAGGACATATAATCGAGGCGCGCCGCATCCAAACCACAAAGGTGAAAAGTATATAAATGTCAGGGCTGGTAGGTCACTGACACCACCCATAGCTAGAAAGAAACGTCGTGCACTCCTTGGGTCCTCATCCCGTTTTTGACTCATACCGGGTTGTGAGGCTCGCGAATCCACGCTATACACAAAGCTACGCCACGTAGGCCGTGCTTTGATCGTCAACCACAAGACTTTGCTTTTCAACAGAAGCCTTGATCCATGCAACTCAGCGTGCCACACAGGCAATTCATGCCATGCGATTGATATTTATCGATATATAACCTCTAAGCTCGTACGTCTCAGAGAAGGGCGTTAAGCAAGAGAATAAATTCTCCACCGCCAAACAGATATATATTTAACAGAAATCAATCAACACAGAATAAAATCCAATGTCAGACACACAATCCATTTACAAGTCCGTTCTGGGTCTGAACGAAACCGGAGGCACTTTCCTCGCATATCCATTCATCTCCAAGTACGTCCGGACGACCACCAACTATTTCCATCCTCTTGGGTGTACAGCCCAATCAGGATCGTCAATAATTATCCAAACGATGTGAAGACTTCCGGTCTTCGACCACCGTCTTCATCTTCGACATATCGTCGAATAGGTTATTCAGAATGGGTATAAACCCGTCCTTTCCGAACAACCCGCGTATATTAAAAACAAAGGTTTCACAAACACAACATACGCCTCATTCCAATGCAGAATATCCTTTTATTCACGAAATCACATTCTTAGGGAAAGGTTCCCATTAATTTTATCCAAGACAAATTATTTAAAACTTATCCTTTAATCTTCCTTTGGATGTCGTTTCAAACCAATTAATGGTTTTCTGAACTAGTCGAGATTAGCGAACCACACCGAAGTAATTATTTATTTTATTTCCCAATCCCAACCTATTCATCCCATGAAGAAAAACTGGTAATACTCCATATCTAATACTATGGTGTTATCGGTAAAATTAATTACCATTTCACGTTCAAATCTAATTAAAGATTTAACTATCGCTTTGGAGCAAAACTGTCGATACTCCATTCTCGCTCATTTCTAAATTTGATAATTTAAATTTTAGATTCACATTTCAACCTAATTGCAGATTCGTTAAAACTCCTTTTATTGGGTTAAAGAGCTAATGTCATTTAAAACACAGTTCACGATAAACTCAAATCACATTCTATGTATTATCGGGTTAAAGAACAAGTGTTATTTAAAACACCGTTCACAATAAACCCATGAATCAATTCTATTTAATTCAAATCAAATATATTAGGAATTCCGATTATTTAAAACCCCTTTTTAAATCTAATTTATTTAAAAAAAATATGGTTTTAAATTTAGTTCAATCTAGTTCATTTCGATAAAAATCTATTTTTATCTTTTCAAATATGGAGTTTTTCATCCCAAATTTTCCCAAATCATTTCTTATGATTTTACACAAATTATTGATATTTTTAATAATTTTATCAAGGCCCGTACAGTCGATTTCCATCAACGGCCATCGAACTGCACTTATAGCGACCTTTTTTTCAAATTTGATTTGGACGTATCTCCAAATCCAACCGTTAGATTTCAAATTTCTAATATTCGTTAGAAATCTCTTTTCGATACGAACCCAACGGTTCCGGTTTTAGGAGAATCCGATGGCCGGATCTCCCGTAATGTCCGTTTGAAATAAATGGTCGAAATTCACGAACTGCCGCGGCGCGGCGCATTCTATTCAGGCCATTATATTATATATATAATATATATTTCGTCGATTTCTATTTAAAACGAATTTTATAAATAGTTTTTAAATTCGTTTCAAAATTCATTTCAACTTCCATTTCAATTCAAAGCAAAATTGAATTCTTCTTTATAAATTCGTTTTTAAAATTCATTTCTATTCAATTCAAATTTCAATTCAATTTGAATTCATTTGAATTCGCTTTCAATTCAATTTGAATTCGTTTTCAATTCAATTCGATTTCAAAGTCGTTTTCTATTCGATTCAATTCAAATTTGTTTTCTATTCGATTTAAATCAAATTCGTTTTCCATTCCATTTGAATTCAATTTGTTTTCTATTCAATTTAATTCGAAATCGTTTTAGATTCAATTCATTTCGAAGTCGTTTTATATTCAATTCATTTCGAAATCGTTTTCTATTCAATTCATTTCGAAATCGTTTTCTATTCAATTCATTTCGAAATCGTTTTCTATTCAATTCATTTCGAAATCGTTTTCTATTCAATTCATTTCGAAATCGTTTTCTATTCAATTCATTTCGAAATCGTTTTATATTCAATTCATTTCGAAATCGTTTTATATTCAATTCATTTCGAAATCGTTTTATATTCAATTCATTTCGAAATCATTTTATATTTATTTCATTTCGAAATCGTTTTCTATTCAATTCATTTCGAAATCGTTTTCTATTCAATTCATTTCGAAATCGTTTTATATTCAATTCATTTCGTAATCGTTTTATATTCAATTCATTTCAAAATCATTTTCTATTTATTTCATTTCGAAATCGTTTTCTATTCAATTCATTTCGAAATCGTTTTCTATTCAATTCATTTCGAAATCGTTTTCTATTCAATTCATTTCGAAATCGTTTTCTATTCAATTCATTTCGAAATCGTTTTATATTTATTTTTGTCAACACACGACTAATCTCAACGAATGAGTACTGTCCACGTGTGACTATTTTTGTTAAAATATTTCATTCAACACATGACTAATCTCAATGGATGAGTACAGTCAACACATGAACCTTTATTTTATAATATAAAGATGTAAATTTTATTGTTAAAATATTTCGTTCAACACATGACTAATCTCAACGGATGAGTACAGTCAACACATGAACCTTTATATTATAATATTCTTTATTTTCTAAATTGGAATGAGGCCCAATCAATCACTCTATAATATTAATTATATGGATTTTCATACATCACACGTATATAATAGCATTGAAAAATAATCAACCATCAACCAAAGTGCACTACACTGTATAAGCATCAAATATAGATATCTAACGCTTATAACAGCCTGTCAATCAATCGATCGACACATTTAATCAATCAGGATGAGTGAACTTCAAATTTCATCCCAACACCCGTGTGGGGTTTCAAACAATCAAACACAGATTTTATTCGTGCAGTTGGGCGATGTGTAAAATTTATCGACCCAATCAATGTCAATCAAATCAGTGTACATAAACAAACCGTCCGGTTTGTAAATGAGTATTTTATTTTATTCACTTTCACTATATTCATATTCACGTTAAAAAATTATATTTTTAACGATACAACATTTTATTTTAACATATGAATTTCTATTCAGTTCATTCTTTAAATAAAATGATATATTTTTTTCTAACTTATATTAGAAAATTTCGGCGGCATAACGACACGATACTAGAAACGGGACAAGGCCTAGCCTTATCCCCGGTCTAGTGAAGGCACACGCCATTCACAAATCAATCAAATCACCAAACAACCAAATTCAAATCAAATTATCTAACTAATTTATGCAACCAAACAAGCAAGTCCATGGTCTGTGGACGATTGTGTCGGGTGCTACTAAGCACCGTCTGCATCCTAGTATATATATATATATATATATAACTAGAAAAAGAAATTGAAAGGTGAGAAATTCTCACCAATAGCTATCCAATCATCTTGACTCTTCTTTGATAGAAATCTTCATTGTTATCGCATCTTTGTCATCTTCGTTGCCCGTATTCTCTACATATGTAAAAATCGAATTTTACTTCGCTATTCAGTATATAAAAATCGAATTTTTACTATGCTATTCAATATATAAAAATCGAATTTTTATAATGCTATTCAATATATAAAAATTGAATTTTTACTATGCTATTCAATATATAAAAATCGAATTTTTATTATTCTATTCAATATATAAAAATCGAATTTTTACTATGTTATTCAATATATAAAAATCGAATTTTTACTATGCTATTCAATATATAAAAATCGAATTTTTATAATGCTATTCAATATATAAAAATCCCATTTTTACTTCGCTATACTCTACATGAAGATTTCGCCTTTTCAAAAATATAGATTTCGCCCTTTCAAAAATATAGATTTCGCCTTTTCAAAAATATATTATTATAAAAATAACATTTTTATTTTGCTACACATATAAAGATCATATCTTTACTATCTTACCTATATAAAAACTATATTTTTCTCGAAGTAAAAATCATATTTTTACTTCACTACTCATCTCAAAATATTGTCTTTTCTATTTTAAAAATCTCGTCTTTTCTATTTTAAAAATCTCGTCTTTTCAAATATAAAGATTATATTTTTACCACATAAAAATCGTATATTTTTCTGTTTTAAAAATCATATATTTTCAATGCAAAGAAATCATACTTTACTAAATAAAAATCAAATCTTTACTCTTTATAAAAATCAAATTTTTATTACTTCAAAACTGAAAATAAATTCCATACCTAAAAAAAACTGAAATTAAAATTGAATTTTTATGGAACAAATAAAGAAAATAACACAAAAAAAAAACTTACAGGGATGCTAGGGGGAGGGCGCCGGCTTCTGCAGGTCGGAGGGGGGGTCGTGGGCCACGGCGGCGGCTAGGGTTCGGCGCGAGGTGGATGGAGGCGGAGGATGGGTGCGTCGGGGGGTACGGTTGTGGAAGGGGGTACGGTTTTCAAGAGGGGGAGGAGGAGCGAGACGCGAGGGCGAGAGAGGGGGGGGGGGTCTGTCGGAGATCGACGGCGGCGGGCGAACGATTGGGGGGGGGGGGGGCGGCTGTCGATCGAGGGTTCTCTTTTTTTTTTCTGATATCGATTCGGTTTTGAAAGAAAAGGGGGGGGGGCAGAGTGATTTAAGGAGAGGGAGAGAGAACATTAATTTTTAATTATTTTAATTATTTTATTTTCCACCTAAAAGCAACTTTTATTTTCGACCTCAAAACGAGGCCCACCGCCTGCCGCCTATAGCGTTTTACCTCCATTCCGAACACAATGGGATATGTACCGTAGGCTGATTCGACTGTTTCGATCAGTTTTCATCAAAATCAACATATAACTCTATATATTGAATTTGAACGCGCATTTCAATTTACCGGGGTCACATACGAACTCTATAAATTGCAGAAAAATATTTTCTAACTTCGTATTAACGATACGGTCCTAACAAAACTAGTTTCGTCGAATTCTGAGACCGTTGGAAAAATGGCCAATTTCCAGTCGATTAAAATCAACTAAAACTGGTCAAACGCGTTTTCCTTTGCCACGCTCACATATTGATTCGAAAAATTATGAAATTTAGAATCTAACAATAACTTGACATCACGGACCCAACAAAAGTGGTTTCGTCGAAATCCGAGGTCGTTTGCAAAATGTCTATTTTTAAGGGCCTGAATTCCATAGCGACTATTTAGAATCTTCAACTGGACATATCTTTTGATTCCCGCTATGAAATTTCGATTTGTCGGATTCGTTGGAAAGATATTATCAATTAGATCCTAATGTTTTTGGTTTCACTAAAATCCGGATTGTTTTGCACCCGGTACATTCAATTGAAATTTGAAATCGAATTATCGAACTACCGCGCCATTTTCAATTCTATTTATAATTATATATAAATATTTATATTCTAACGACGACGCGTATAAATATATATGTTCTAATTATATTCAAAATAAATTTCTCGTCGATATTATTTAAAATAATCTATTTTAAATATTCAAAATTCGCTAAAATTGCCAAAACAAAAATTTTAAACTGGCCCAGATTTTCCGGGTTATTACAGCTCTTTTCGATACGAACCCAACAGTTCCGGTTTTAGGAGAATCCGACGTCGGATCTCCCGCAATATCCATTTGAAGTCAATGGTCGAAATTCGCGAACTGCCGCGGCGCGGCGCGTTCTATTCAGGCCATTATATTATATATATAATATATACTTCATCGATTTCAATTCAAAACGTGCTTTATAAATCGTTTTAAATTCATTTTCAAAACGGTTTCAACTTCATATTCAATTTCAAATCGAAATTGAATATTCCAATATAAATTCGTTTTAAATTCATTTCAAATCGATTTCAATTTAATTCGAATTCAATTTAATTCGAATTCCTTTTCAATTTCAATTTGAATTCAATTCCTTTCGATTTCAATTCGGATTCAATTCTATTCAATTTAATTCGGATTTCAATTCTATTCGAATTTCAAATCATTTCAGTGTATTTCGAATTATAAATCAATTCAGTTTAATTCAAATTTCAATTCACTTTAAATATAATTCGAATTTCAATTCATTTCAATATAATTCGAATTTCAAATCTATTCAATTTAATTTGAATTTCAAATCTATTCAATTTAATTCGAATTTCAAATCTATTCAATTTAATTCGAATTTCAAATCTATTTCAATATTCATTGAAAAATGAATAAAATCGATATAAATACCGTTCACGTCAAAATGGCGTCAATCTAATCAACACGGCTTCATATATTTCTATTTTCAAATATTCTATTTCAAATATTTCTATTCAAATATCTCTATTTCAAATATTCTATTTCAAATATTCTATTTCAAATATTCTATTTCAAATATTTCTTTTTCAAAACTGGAATGAGGCCCAATCAATTACCATATAATGTTAATTATATGGATTTTCCACAACACGTGTATACAATAACAACGATGAATAACCAACCATCATCCAAAGTGCATTCTACACTGTATAAGCATCAAATATAAATATTCAACGCTTATAACAGTCTGACAATCGATCGATCGACATACAGCTAATCATTGGGACTAGTGTATGTCATATATCATCCCAATACCCGTGTGGGGTTTTCAAACAATCAAACACAGATTTTATTTGTGCAGTTGGGCGATGTGTAAAATTTATCGTCCCAATCAATATCAGTCAAATGTGTGTATATAAACAAATTGTTCGATTTGTTTATATTAATCTATTTCATTTCATATACACGTTAAAAATTCTATTTTTAACTATAAAATTATTTTTTTACTATATAAATATTTTATTTCATTTCACATCACACAATCAACTACACATTGAAATCAAACAAACAAGCATACAAGCCGTCCATGGTCTGTGGACGACGGGTGTCGGGTGCTACTAAACACTGTCTGCATCCTAGTATATATTATTAACTAGAAAAATTAAATTAAAGGTAAGAAGTTCTCACAGACTAGCTAACCCAAATGCCTCGACTCTTCATATGTGGAGAATCTCTGCCGTTTCTTCTTTCATCACTTTCGTCATCCGTATTCACTACATATATAAAAATCGAAATTTTACTTTGCTATTCAATTTATAAAAATCGAATTTTTACTTTGCTATTCAGTCTATAAAAATCGAATTTTTACTTTGCTATTCAATATATAAAAATCGAATTTTTACTTTGCTATTCAATATATAAAAATCAAATTTTTACTTTGCAATTCAATATATAAAAATCGAATTTTTACTTTGCTATTCAATATATAAAAATCGAATTTTTATTTTGCAATTCAATATATAAAAATCGATTTTTTACTTTGTAATTCAATATATAAAAATCAAAATTTTATTTTGCAATTCAATATATAAAAATCGAATTTTTACTTTGCAATTCAATATATAAAAATCGAATTTTTATGATGTCGTTCATAAAATAAAAATCCAGTCTTTATAATGTTAAAAATCTAAACTTTATACAAGTGAAAATCTAATCTTTACACTAGTAAAAATCGAATCTCTATACTAGTAAAAATCGAATCCTATTCTCTTCTAAAAATCTAATCTTTTATATACAATTTCATATATATAATTTCAGTTTTTAACATAAAAAAAATCAGTTTTTTATTCAAAGAAAAATTCAGTTTTTATCAAAGAAAAAATCAGTTTTCATCATAAGAAAAATAATAAAATAAAACGAAAAAAAACTACAGAATTTTTTAAATAAAGAGGGGGTGACCCACGGCGGTTGTTGGCGTCGGAGGAGGGGCTCCGGCTTGCTGGTGGTCGGGGTCGATGGCAGGGCGTGCTCACGTGGATGACAAGCGGAAAAGGGGGGGTCTTCTTGCGGTGGTCGGCGGTCTACAGAGGATAGGGGGAAGAGGAGAGGGAGGAGACACAAGAGGGGGGGGGGGCGACGCTGTCTCGCCAGAGGCGGCGATCGCCTGGTGGTTGGGGGGGCGATTGCGAGGGAGACTTCGGGTTTTTTTTTCAATCTGAACGAATGGAGTATGGGGGGGTTGACCAAAAGGGTAGAGAAAAGGAGGGGGTTATTATATAATTTAATTTTTATTTTATTCCTTTGATTTTCAAAAAGTTGAATTTTCAATCTAACTCCGAACGAGACCCAACGACTGTCGCCCCTAACTAACATTTGCTATTCAATTTACCAAGGCCACATACTAACTCAGAAAATTCCAGAAAAATTATTTCTAGATTCGTATCGACAATACGGTCCTAACAAAACTAGTTTCATCAAATTCTGAGACTGTTGGAAAATGGTCATTTTCCAGTCGATCAAAATCAACTGAAACTGGTCAAACGCGTTTTCCTTTGCCACGCTCACATATTGAATCGAAAAATTATGAAATTTGAAACCTAGCAATAACTTGACATCACAGATCCAACAAAAGTGGTTTCGTCGAAATCTGAGGTCGTTTGCAAAATTCCCATTTTTAAGGGCCTGAATTCCATAGCGACTATTCAGAATTTTCAACTGGGCTTATCTTTTGATTCCTGCTATGAAATTTCAAATTTTCGGATTCGCTGGAAAGATATTCCCAATTAGATTTTATTATTTTTGGTTTCACTAAAATCCGGTTTATTTTGCACCCGGTACATTCATTTGAAGTTTGAAATCGAATTATCGAACTACCGCGCCATTTTCAATTCCTTTTATATATATAAATAATTATTTATATTCTAACGACAATCTATATAATATATACGTTCGAATTCTATTCAAAATAAATTTTCCGTCGTTTTTATTTAAAATAATTCATTTTAAATAATCAAAATTCGCTAAAATTGTCAAAATAAAAATTTTAAATTGGCCCAGATTTCCGGGTTATTACACAAGTTCAGGTTTACTTAACCAAATCATTCATGTCATATCGGTTAAGTGTCATTAACCTAGTCATATTACTTAACCCATCCACTTGTCTAATTAACATGTAATGTTGGTTAAGCGTCGACTATTCATATGTTACTTAACCTTTCCATTCTTAGTATGTCTGTTTATTAGCATTAATTAATTATTAATGCATTAACCACTCACATTATACATGTTGTTGCGGTCACTGGATATGTCGGGCGGTTCCGGGCAGAATTACACCACAACTCAGTCTAACCTCAGGTTTAAGCACGGTATGACTAACTTCTCACATTGGATCTTATTATTCGCAGTCAATGGATATGCCGGGCGGTTCCGGGCAGAATTACACTGCAAACTCAACCCAACCTCGAGTTAGCCATGTTCACGTTCGTGTTCATATTCATATTCATGTTCATGTTTCAACCACGTTCATACTTCCAGTTATATGCCAATTACCAATTTCATAATTCACGTTTTTTCCCCAAAACGTATTCCCAAATTATTATCATAATTCACTATAAGGTTATGCCAAGTTATAGCCTTTTAACCATCTCAAGTTCTAGCCAAAATTACATGTATCAAGTTTCATACCCAAATAAACCCAAATCATGATTCATGATGTAGTTATCCCAAACTATAATCTTTTTATTACAATACAAGCCAGTTGCCCAAGTTCATAATACATGTTTACGCCAATTATCAAGTTTACAATCACTTTCATGTTCAAATTCCCAATTCTACATATGCCTAATTAACATAAGCCCAATCTTTTGATTTAATTTACATAGTCCCAAACTCGTGATTTAATTTACATGCCAATTCATGTATGCCCACTTCACGCCAAATTTCTTATGCCAATGCCCAAACTTGCAATTTCAATTATATTGACAATACCCAAATTTTCAATTTCATGTTATGCCATCAATTCCACCAAACACATATATCCAAATAGGTAATATCCTAATATTTCTCTGTATTCAATCGTACGCAAATCGCGATTTAGGCCTAAGTCCTAAATTGACTAAGGTTCATCAAAAGAAAATAAATAGGGGAAGATATAATTTTGCATAAAAATAAGATCAGAGAGAAAAACATCATTACATGCATGAAGATTACAACTTGATAATAATATCCACATGAATCAAGAAAATTGATTTACAATAGGCTGAATAGATCATGAACTTGACGTGAGAAAAGATAGACAAGTCTCAAAACTCAAGATTCAAGAAGCAACAGAAATAGGTCTGAATCGATAAACATACTTAAATCCAATTCCACTTTATTCCATGGCCATATTACAATTAAATATTTAAATCTAAAAGCAACTAGAACTTACAGATCGTGGACTGAGAAATTAAGATGCAGAAGTTGATTCTAGAAAGCAGTCGTTGAACGTTGAATCTCAATTTGATTGAAAATCCCCAATTTGCGAATCTTGCGTTGCTTGAAGAAGAAGGTAGAAGAACTCTCTAGATTTGATTAATTTTTATTTGAATCTTTGAAGAAGAAGAAGTCATGTCCATCAAGAATTTGTGTAGCATAAGTTAGAGAAGAATGGTGTGAGGAAGGAATGGGGATTAGGTGGGTTTATATAGGATTAGGCGAACGAATCTAGACTGAAAACGAGACCAAAAACATCAGAATGAACCCAGGCTCAAAACTGGGTTTTGGCACCAGGTCGACCCCCAGGTCGACCTGGCCCCTGGGAGGTCGACCATAGTGTCGACCCCCGTGTCAACCTGGTCCTGGGCGGGAAAATTCCCGCCCAGTCTGCGCTGGGGTTTGAATTCGAACTTCGAATTCGAATTTCGAGCTGTTTTTTATTCTGAAAATTCCTGAAACTTCAAAGGGTCATATCTCCCTCATACGGACTCCGTTTTTCGAAAACTCGGACTCGATTTCATGCAGAAGTCCAAGACGAACGCAATGGCGCAACCCGTTTTCCCTGATTCTTATTTTAAAATTTAATTCTGCCTTGATTTATGATCTTAATATGTTATTAAAATACAGGGTATTACAACTTTTCAACAGAAGCCTTGATCATTTGCATCTCAGCATGCCACACAGGCAATTCACGTTATGCAACCGATGTCTATCAATCACACAGAATGAAATCCGATGTCAGACACATATCTTTTTACAAGTTCGTTCTGGGTCCAAACGAAACCAGAGGCGCCTTATTCCTCATCCCGTATGTCCAATACATGAGAGAGGTCCTTGCATATCCAGTCGATCTCCAAGTACGTCTGGGCGATCACCACTTATTACCTTGTCTTGGGTGTACCACCCAATCAAGAGATCAGTAATCATCCTAATGATGTGAAGACCACCGGTCTTTAACAGCTGTCTTCATCGTCGACTCATCGCCGATTCAGTTATTCAGGATGGGGGTAAACCCGTTCTTCCTGAATAACTCGCGTATATAATAAACAAGTGCTATAAAAACACAACATACGCCTCATTCCAATTCTGAATATTATTTTATTTAAATATTCATATCCTTTGGTAAAGGTTCCTATTAATTTTATCAAAGATAAATTCTTTAAATTTATTCTTTAATCTTCCTTTGGGAATCAATCCATACCAAATTATGGTTTATCCAAACTAGTCTGGATTAGCGGACCTTACCGAAGTAATCATTTATTTTATTTCCAAATCCCAAACTATTCATTCCCTGGAGCAAAACTGGTAATACTCCATATCTAACACCACTGTGTTATCGGTAAATATTAATTACTATTTCACGTTCAAACTTAATTAAAGATTTAGCTATCGCCTAGAGAAAAACTGGTAGTACTCCACTTTCGATCATTTTATTGAATTGATAATTTTAATTATCACATTCACTTTTCAATCTAATTAAAGATTCATTAAAACTCCATTTAGTTTTAATCTTCCCAAAAATCAATATTAATGATTATTCAAAGATAAGAAATTAATCTTATCTTTAACTGGGTTAAAGAACTAATGTCATTTAAAACACAGTTCACGATAAACCCAAAATCACATTCCATTCCATCAGTCTCTAACCGTAAATTAGTAAGAGAACACTTCCCTAAGTATTTATCCCAAAGGCCGGAACCAACATCATATCAATATCCAGGAAACCATTCAACTTAGCTAATCTCCAGTTAGTTTCTAATTCTCTTAACTCCATTGGAGTTAAGAACAGTATTTTTAAAGATACCATTCACGACAAACCCAAAATCCCATTTCCATTATTAATTGGGTTAAAGAACAAGTGTTTTTAAAACACCTTTCACGATAAACCGAAAAAAAAATTCAATTCAATTCCAATTAAATATTAATTAATTGGTAAACTTCTACTTTAAATCTTAATTAAAAGATTTATTCGTTTCACCCGGAGTTTAAGAACAATGTTAATGAAGACACTGTTCACAACAAACCCAAAATCCAATTTGATATCAAATACAAGGCTCTGAATAGAAAATATGTCGGCTTATATTCAATATCAAATTCTAAAACCAACGAATATCGTATTAGAATAACGATATATATATATATATATATCTTCCGAATTCCTAAAAAATATCGTATAATCACGGAATCCAATATCGAAATTTTCCGACGATTATTTCCATTCTGTATCCAATTCCAATTTATTCTTTGGAAAATTTTTGGTTATTTTAAAACCATTTTCAAACCCAATTTATTTATTTCAAATAATAAATAAATTATTATTCTAGTTAATAACTAGTTCATTTTTTATAAAAATATATTTTTATCTTTTCAAATATGGAATTTTTCATCTCAATTCTTTCTAAATCATTTATTATGATTTTACACAAATTATTGATATTTTTAATAATTTTATTATCGCCCGTACAGTCGGTTTCCAATAATGGCCGCCGAACTACATCCATAGTGACCTTTTCTAAAATTGATTTGGACATACCTCCAAATCTAACCATTAGATTTCAAACCTCTTATATTCATTGGAAAGCTCTTTTCGATATGAACCTAACGATTTCAGTTTTAGGAGAATCCGACGATCGAATCTCCCGTAAAGTCCATTTGAAGTTAATGGTCGAAATTCGTAAATTGCCGCTGCGCGGTGCGTTCTATTCAGGCCATTATAATATATAATATATATATATATATATTATATTTCGTTGATTTCCATTTAAAAAAAATTAAATCGTTTTAAATTCGTTTTAAAAACGATTTCCACTTCCGTTTCAAATTCAAATCAAAATTGAATATTCCATTATAAATCTGTTTAAATCGATTTCAATTTGTTTTAAATTCAATTCAAAATGATTTCAATTCTATTTTAATTCATTTCAAATTGATTTCAATTCTATTTTCAAATTCAAATCAAAATTGAATATTCCATATATATTCGTTTTAAATTCATTTCAAATCGATTTCAATTTTATTTTCAAATTCAAATCCAATTTAAATATTCCATATCATTTCAATATTAAAATGATAACATTTTCAAAATATCAAATTTTGAAGTCACTGTTCGATATTCATTATAAAATGAATAAAATCGACCACATTCCCGTTCGTGTTAAAATAGCGTTTAACTACTTAACACGACTTTACATTTCAATATTTACTGAATATTATTTTGAAATATTCGTTAATTCTGAACTAGAATCGGATTCAATCAATTACCATATAATTTTTATTTATATGGATTTCAACATCATATATATATACAACAATAATGATCAGCAATCATTAAAAATTCAAATAACATCCATAGTGCATTCTACAACTGTACAAGCATTAAAATAAACAAATAACGCTTATACAGGCTGTCAACTCATCATTTGACATACCACTACTTATTGGGATTAATATACGTCAAATATTATCCCAATACCCGTATGGGGTTTTCAAACAACAAATATTGTATATTATTTGTGCAGTTGGGCAATGTGTAAAATTTATCATCCTAATCAATATCAGATAAATTGGTGTACATAAACAAACCATCCGGTTTGTAAATGAATATTTATCTCAACACATGAATATTTTATTCAGTCCATATATAGAATAAAAATGATATTTTTATTATTCATATATTTTATACAATCCATTTCACATCACAATACAATCAAACAAACAAGTCGTTTATGGTTTGGGGACGACGGGTAGCAGTTCATACATGCAGTTATACAATAAATAACTGTAAAAAAATTATTTTAATGAGAAGTTCTTACATTGGGATCCACTCCATCAGTTTTATTTGAATTTCTGTTCTATTTCAATTTGAAATTGCCTGAAATTCTGACATGCTCTGTTTTGGACGTGGTCAGTTTTGTTGTGAAGCTCTCGTCCCCACGATCGCAAAGGATCCAGTTTCGCGCGATTCTAACACCATATGGAAAAAATATTAGCATCTGAAGGTTAATGACTTATAAAGTAAATTAATAATTTAATTAACTAAAAAAGACCATTCTTCTTCAATTACTTCAGGAACGAAACCGAATTGCTGCTCGCCACTAGGGTTTTGCCTGTGCATGCTCTCCGAGGCGATTGACATTGATCCAAGGCCGCTAGACGAGGCATCTTTGCCTCTCCTCCTCAGGCTCCAAAAACCGTGCAACTCGCATGTCTTCATACGCCGAAAAACCGCCTCAAAGCGGCGGACTTTGAACATGAAATTTGATCGATATACTCCATGAGAGAAGCTACTTTTGGTCTAGATGGATAGAGCTCTCAAAGACGATTTTTTTTTCTTTGATTCCCTTCATTAATTCGTTTTAACTAGAGGGCAATTTGGGGGATTCGTTTGGAACGATATCGATCGTTCGAAACGTGGATGCGGCTAGGGTTTCTCAGTAGAAAAGGGTTTTATAGATTTTTATTTTTTTATTTTATTAATTTTTTTTTCAAATTTAATTGTTTATCAATTCTAACTCCAAATCGAATCCAACGGCTTTCTCCCCTAGCTAAATACCCCCATTTCGAACATAATGGAATATGCCCGGTAAGCCAATTCGACTATTACGATCTGTTTTCGTTAAATTTAAAATATAAATCTTAATATATTCAATTCAAACATACATTTTATTTTACCGGGCCATATACTGACTCCGTAAATTCCAGAAAAAATATTTCTAGCTTCGCATTGACGATACGATCCTAACAAAACTAATTTCACCAAATTTGAAGACCGTTTGAAAAATGGCCATTTTCTGATCAATCCAAATTGATTGAAATTAACCAAACATGTTTTCCTTTGCCACGCTCACATATAAATCCCAAAAATTGTGAATTTTGGAATCTAGCAATAATTTGACATCCCGGATCCAACAAAAGTGGTTTCGTCGAAAACGGAGGTATGCAAAATGGCTACTTTCAAGGGCTATATTTATTCCATAACAACTATTTTGAATATTCAACTGGCCATAACTTTAGATTCCCGCTATGAAATTTATATTTTTCTAGTTCGTTAGAAAGATATTATCGAACAGATTCAAATAGTTCTGGTTTCACTAAAATCCGGTTTATTTTGAATCCTGTACATTCATTTGAAATTTGAAATCGAATTTTCAAACCACCGCGCCATTTTAAACTCCTTTTATAATTAAATTATAATTTTTCATTCTAACTTCGATTTAAATAAATTTTTAGTTGTTATTATTTAAAATAAGTTATTTTAAATATTCAAAATACATTAAAATTGCTAAAATAAAAATTTTAAATTGGTTTTGATTTCCCTGGTTGTTACAATTTTTATTCAAATATTATAAATTTATCCTGTATATTTGTTTTTAATTTAAATAATCTCTTCCTGGGGTTGAACAACTTTGCTTTCAAAAGTCACTTCCCTTTCCAGGATTCAAAACAGCTTATGTTCTCAAAACAATATCCTTGGTAGTAATCCGTCACTTAGAAACTCAAAAATGAATACCGATGATGCTGCACAATCATCATCGGAATTATTTTCCAGTGATCGAAGTGAGTTCAACACTATATCACTTTCAAATCTCATTTTCAAATACTTAAATTTTGAAATGATTTCACAATATCTTTCAAAATGCTTGGAAAAACTGAGACGACCCCAAACCCCGTACTGACGGTGGCAAGGGTAATCCGTGGAATATAACACATAAACAGATAATAGCAGAACAGAATTAAATAAATACACCAGATAATGAACAATAGAATATACTGGATAAAAGTAATCATCAGAGTTACACAGTCTACAGGATCATACTTAGTAAAAATACAGTTCAGCTATACATAAATGTCTACAGCGGAAAACAAACATAATATGTACAATAGGAGCTGAACAGCATAAAAAGAGATAAATGATAGAATCCATCTTCAGCTCCAGCTATCCAGAAAGAACCAGCTAAACCTGAATACAAGGCTCCCCATGCAGAAAAAGGGGCACCCGAGTTTGAAAGTGAAACAAACTACGAGTCAGTCATGGGACTGGTATGAGAAATGTAATAACCCGGAAAATACGAGCCAATTTAAAATTGGTGATTTCAAAGGAATTTGAACGATTGAAATAGAATATTTCAATAAAATATGGAATTAGAAATAGTGAGTCAGTTTGAAATTTGAATTCAAACTTTGACTGACTGTGCAGGGTGGAAAATAGAACGGATTTTAGTGAAACCAAAAATATTTAAATCTGTTAGTCAATACCTTTCTAACGAATCTGGAAAATCGAAGTTTCATAACGGGAATCAAAAGTTATGGCCGAATGAATTTTCAGATAGGTCGCTATATAGAATATATAGCCCTGGAAAATTGATATTTTGCATACGACCTCGGAATTCGACGAAACCACTTTTGTTGGGTCCGGGATGTCAAACTATTGCTAGGTTTCAAAATTCATAATTTTTGAAGCTAGTATGTGAGCGTGGCAAAAGAAAATGTGTTTGGTCAATTTCTGTTAAATTGGATCGACCCGAAAATGGCCATTTTTCAAACAATCTCAGAATTCGACGAAACGAGTTTTGTTGGGACCGTAGCGTCAAAACATAGCTAGATTTATTTTTCTGGAATTTTTTGAATCAGTTTGTGGCCCTGGCAAATTGAAATGTACGTTCAGAGTTAAAAATTAAATGTTTTATACTTTAATTTGAAAAATAACTGACTGTAACAGTCGAATTGGCCTACGAAACATATCCCATTGTGTCCGGAATGGGGGTATTTAGCTAGGGGCGATAGTCGTTGGGTTTAAAAAGGAGTTCGTTTGAGAAAACACTATTTAAAAATTTAATATAGTCCTCGGCCAATCAGAATTCTCCATTCATAAATTTAAAAAAAAAGAAAACCCTCGAACGAACGGCGACCCGAGCTCCAAACCGTCCAGTCCCGATCGCCGCCGCTACCGCCACCTACAACCTTCGCCACCGCCACCGTTCGAAGCGCCTCCGTCCCCTCTTCAAATCCGACCAACTTCCTCCACCCCTCGTCGCCTGTGCCGCCCGAATCGAAGCTCCAAAGTTCCGACCTTCCCAGCGCCGCCGCCGCCGATTCTGACCACCGAACGCCACCAAACCACCACCGCCAGAAAGCCCTCTCCTCCCTCTTCCACGTCCAACTCGCCGATCATCCCCTCGTGCCCCGATTGTCGCGAAAACCGTAAACCTAGTTTAGAACCTTCGTGAAAGGTGAGTTTTTTTTATCTTTACACTTTGAAAAATCATATCTTTTTGGTGTGTTGACGAAATTCGATGAAACAGGAAACATCGGGACCGTAAGGAAGCTCTCTACCCAATAGAAGAAGCCGCGGATTTTTCTGACATCGTATCGATTTTTAGCACTCCGAAAACCAATGTGAGAAATCTAAATTAACGTGAAATTGAATGGAAAATGTCGTGTATAATTTATATTAGCGAAATATAAATTACATACGTGTTGTATACCTCATGTACATGCGTAGTGTAAGCTATATAAGCGAAGTATGAATTTTACATGCATAGAATAATTGATATATGTGTTGAAATGCAAGTGAAATATAGAAATTATATATATATATATATATATATATATATGTGTACTCCCCTCATCCACAAACCATGGACGATATTTATTGTGGTGAATTGGTGTGAAATATTGGATGAAAAATATGAATGGTTGAATAATTGTTTGTGGTTGATATTGTTTGGTTGTGGTTGAAAAATACCCATTGGTGATTGAAATGAATTGGAAATATTTGTGGAAATAAAAATAAACATGTCGCCTGCGTGCGAATTAAATGCATGAATCCCCATTGTCAAAAACCACGAGGTTTTAAGGTAGAGCGAGGAGCCGTACTAGGGACGGTGCCGGTTTTAACTACCCTGCCGTTATGCTGCCAAAATTTTGAATAATCTTTGTGTGTTAGAATTATTTTCATATGTTGAAATTATTTTCATGCGTTGAAATTAAAGCCATATGTTGAAACTATATCCATGTGTGGAAATGTTTGTGTGTTGAAAGGTGTTGTGTGAAAATTAAATTCATTTGTGAATGAATGAAGTGTTTAAACAGTAAAAATCACATTTTTACATATATATGAAGTATGAAAAATATTCGCCTTATATAAATAGTTTCAACAATAAAAATCCCATCTTTCTAATATGAACAACATAAATAAAATGTCCATGTGTGGAAATGCTCATGTGTTGAGAAGTGTGTGTAGTGGAAAAGTTCATGTGTGGAATAAAAAGATCGGACAATAAAAATTACATTTTTATTGAAACTATGAAGTGTTGAAAACAACCATTTGTCGAATAAATATTTTGAACGATAAAAATATCATTTTTATCATATATGTTATATGCTAAAGATATGCGGACGTTGAAATAAATATTTGTGAATGAAATATTATTTTTAACATGCATAGGAACTAAATAAAATAGTCATGTGTTGAAATCTATTTTAGTTCGCCAAAATTATCATCTTTGAAATGTGAAATGTTAAAAATAGCCACTTGTTCAAATAAATGTGCATAAGTTGAAATATACATTAACTAGCTAATGATATGATTTTAGCCTATGCATGCAACATTGTAATGAATGGTGTTTTTAAACCAAAGTAAATCAAATATGAAATTGAAAGGAAAATGATAAGTGATAGAAATTATATATATGTACATGCATATCTATTGAACAGGTTAAAGCAAAGGGGCTAGAGAAGAGAAATAAAATTTTGTGCCCGACAAATAGGTACACATTTACTGTTTTGTTTGGGTGATGATTTTATGAGCCTGTTGGCTAGCCGCTTGGCTTTTTCTTTTTCTTTTTGATATGAGACGCCCGTGTGGCTATTTGGGAATTTTCCCAGACCCTCCCGTACAAAGGAGGTTATGGCGAAATTTTCTGGAATTTAAAGGCGTTAGTGAAATAATTGAAGTGAAAACGATATAGGAATTTTTGAATGAACTATATTTATATAAATATATATAAATATAAATGAAATTAAAACGAAATGTGGCCGTGCAGTTCGTGTTTTGAAACCGTGATTTCAAACGACTAGTACGGGAAATCCGACCATTGGATTTTCCCGAAACCGCAACCGTTGGGTTTGCCTTGGAAATATCTTTCCAATGGCACCAACTTTGTGAAGATCCGACGGTTGGATTGTCTGGAATGTTTAATTCAAAATTAGTGAAAAACAGCACCAGAAATGATTATATTTAGATATATATAAAAATATAATTAAATTAAATCGAATAACGACGATGCAGTTCATAAATTGAAATCGTAACTTCAAATGGCTAGTGTGGAAGATCCGACCGTCGGATTTTCCCAAAACTGAAACCGTTGGATTCGTTTTGAAATGACCTTCCCAATGATACCAAATTTGTGAAGATCCAACGGTTAGATTTTCAGATATGTGTAAAACAAAATTAGTGAAAAGCAGCGTCAGTGCATCGACACGACCTGAAACGTCGTTTAATGAAATATGGTCGTTTTGAAATTTAATAAAAATGGCGATATATCGTTATAAAGTACTATAGACGATATAGAGTGGAAATAAACCAATTTCGTTGTGTTTGCTTGATATGTGATGGTTGAATGTATTTGACATGAAAATTATAACTAAATAACTGAAATGGGAATGTTGAATAGTCCAACCATATGATTAATTGATTTGAAAATCTAAATATACGTGGGTTATTTGAAAAGGCCGAGTTTATCTCATTTCAAATAATCGATCGACGTTGAGAAGTCGAAGAGTCGAAGATGGTTGAAGACCGACGATCTTCACATTGGATGGATGGGCGCTACTGATGCTCGTGATTGGAGTAGCTACCATGAAGGAATTGAAGTAGTAGCCGTCCAATCATACTATTGATCGTACGGATATGCGAGGAATTGGTGCCTCCGGTTTCGTTCAGACCCAGAACGGACTTGTAAATGGACTGTTTGTCTGACATTGGATTTTGTTCTGTGTTGATTGATCTCTGTTAAATAAATATCTGTTTGGCGGCGGAGAATTTATTCTCTTGCTTAACGCCCTTCTCTGAGACGTACGAGCTCAGAGGTTATGTATTGACAGAAATCAGTCGCATGGAGTGGATTGCCTGTGTGGCACGCCTAAGTGGCATATAATCAAGGCTTCTGTTGCAAAGCAAAGTCTTGTGGCTGACGATCAAAGCATGGTCTGTGTGACGTAGCTTTGTGTATAACGTGAATTCGCGAGCCTCACACCCCGGTTTGAGTCAAAAACGGGAGAAGGACCCAAGGAGTGCATGACGTTTCTTTCTAGCTATGGTGGTGTCAGTGACCTCCCAGCCCTGACATTTATATCTACTTTTCACCTGTGTGGTTGTTGGAATACGAGGCGCCTCGATTATAGGTTTGTAAGGACCGGGAAACGTGTGTTCAGGAATAACTAATCCTCAAACGTAAGAGAGGACCGACCTTGGAGGATCCAGGGGATTGCTGTGTGCGGTCCTGGGATATTTTCTAGAGTGTCTCGAATCGGAGAGGAGCTTGCCCCTTGCCTCGACTCATGAAGGAATTCAATTTCCAATACGAAATATGCGAATGTGATTGTATTACTAGTATGGCGACATAGTGGTATGGGTCATTTATGCCGCCTATGATTGATATTTATGATTGAAATCGCTTTTGAAACATATATACACTAGTAATAATATCAAGCACTTTTGTTTTATTCTTATGAAGCATTTTTGGCCATTATAAGGTAAAAACTCTTTCCTACGGCTTGCTTTGCATTGTGTGATGGGACCTGAGTCTTATAATGGCTTTATTTTATAAAAAGCATTGCGTTGATTTAATCGTTTACTTTATCTCATATACTAGCACTCGTTGGAGTAAACCCGTTCCGCGAAAGTGGCGTGGTCCTTTGATTTGCCTTATTATTGTTGTTAATAAGTTAAGTAGATTTCTCATACCAGTCCCATGACTGACTCGTAGTTTGTTTCACCTTGCAAACTCGGGTGCCCTTATTTTCACACGGGCAACCTAGTTACAGGTTTCTGACGCACCTTTTGGCTCATGGCGAGGCTTGACTACACCGTGCTGACTTGGATTTTCTCCGCCATTATTGTATCTATATTATGATTCCGCCATTGGCGATGTAGACTGATATTTATTTTGAGTACTCTTTATGTATGATTCCGCCTCAGGCGATGGTGACTGACTATGTATCATTATGCACTAAGTTGTATCCTGTACTGTGCTTCTCTGATGTGATGATATCTATATGATTCTGCTGTCATATGTGTGTAAATTATTCTATTTTCTGTTTATGCTATTATCTATGATCTGCTAATGATGATTAATGTGTTATATTCCAATGATTATCCTTAACACCGTGTCACGGGGTTTTGGGATCGTCACAGCTGGTATCAGAGCTTTGGTTAACCTTAGTTCTGGAGTCTAACGCATTAAACACTTCGTCAAAATAGAATCAGTAGTATTCTAAGGCGATTCTCTCATTAGAGATAGGACTAGTAAAGTCCTAGAATGAACCGAGCAGAATAGTAAAAACAATTGATCAGTCCATCGTTATCTTTCAGAAAAATTTTCTGCTTAACTATGCAATAGACTATCATTTCTGATTAGCTGATCTTTTCTTGCTTATACAGAATTTGACAAATGGCTACCGGAGTAGTCGCCGCTAGAGGAGGCTGTGCCGGCCGAGGCCGAGGAAGGGGAGAAGTCCCAGCTCAAGAAGGACCTTTGATACAACCTCCGGTAGCTCAATACTTCGAGCTAGACCGTGTAGCTAAGAGATATAAGAACTTAGGAGGCAAGACCTTCTCGGGTACTGGCACAGTAATAGAGGCCCTTGCATGGCTCAAAACATGCGAGAAAATTCTTGAAGGCCTAAGGCTTGGAGACGAAGACAAGGCTATTATGGGCGCTTGGCTTATGCAGGAACAAGCTGAGCTATGGTGGGAATCTCTTACCGCCGGGAATAGAGAAGTGGGAAGAACATGGGATGGATTTAAAGAACACTTCAAGGAGAAATATGTCCCCGAACAAGCTCTAGAAAGAACGCACGATGACTTCGCCAATCTCCAGCAGGGGGATCTTTCCGTGCAAGATTATCTCAATAAATTTACACTGTTGTCGCCCTATGCTCCGGAGCTCGTAGCCACCGCGAAATCCAAAAATAAGAGGTTTATCCCAGGGCTAAGACGACAATATCATGATAGAGCCATGGCCCATGTCAAGCTGAATTCAACGAACTGGTGGAAATGACATGCAACTATGAAGACCTTGATCAAAGGCATCTGGATCAGGATCGCGCTAGAAGCCAAGCCGGAAACAAGCGCAAGCCTGCTGTAAATCAAGGCGAGTCAAGCCATGCAGCATCTTCAAAACCTCAGACTGGCAAGCCGCCAAGAGGAAATTGCTTTAACTGTGGTATGCCGGGGCACTACTCAAACGTCTGCACAGCTCCGAAGAGGCAGAAGACAAATTCTCAAGGCTCGAGCCAAGGCTCCCAGAACCCTCGCTCGTGCTTCAATTGTCGAAATACCGATCATCTGGTCAAAGACTGTCCTTTGCTGAAGAAAGCTACAGTAGCTCACGTCTATGACGGGTCGAGCCCGCCAGCTGCTTCCGACGGAGCAGGTAAACCTGATGTTTTGGGAGGTACCCTTACCATTAAAAATATTCCTGTTTCTGTATTGTTTGACACAGGTGCATCGCGTAGTTTTATTGCTAGACACACAATGCACAAATTAAAGTTAAAACAAAGAAAACTTAAAGAATCGTTTGAAGTACATAACCCGATAGGGGGTCCTATTACTCTCAGTACATGTTGTAGAGTTCCAATCTCTTATTCTTTCTACAAATTTCCCATTAATTTGATTGTTATGGATTTTCCCGAATTCGACGTTATCCTTGGGTTAGAATGGTTAACGAAATACGAAGCCGAGGTAAATTGTGCAGAAAGAATCGTTAAAATCTGAACGGAGCTTGGACATATATATATACCCTGTCATGGTTCGAATCCGAATAGAGAAGAATTTTGGTCAGCATTAGAACTTATCCCCACTTCCATAGAAAATATTCCGATTGTTAGAAACTAGGCGGATGTGTTTGAAGAAGTTGAAAACTTACCTCCGCAAAGAGAAATAGAATTCTGAATCGATCTAATTCCCAATGCCAGACCAGTGGTACATCCAATTCGCAGAATGACTCCGAAAGAAAAAGAAGAATTAGGCGATCAAACTCGTCAACTGTTGTGGAAAGGTCTAATCAGACCTAGTTTTTCTAATTGGGGTGCACCTGTTGTGTTTGTCCCAAAGTCAGACGGTACTCTTCGATTATGCGTTGATTACCGAGACCTAAACAAACAGACGCTTAAAAATAAATATCCATTACCCCGCATCGATGATTTGCTAGACCAATTGAATGGGGCGAAAGTATTTTCCCGAATGGACCTAGCTATAGGTTTTCATCAATTGAGAATAGCAGAAGAGTGTGTTCCTTTGACAGCTTTCAGAGGTCCAGACATATTTTATGAATGGTTAGTAATGCCGTTTGGCCTATGCAACGCTCCAGCATACTTTGTCGATCTAATGAATAGAGTGTTCAGGGGAGTTCTGAATAAATTTGTCCTCGTATTTATCGATGATATTTTAATCTACTCCAAATCAAAACCCGAGCATGAAAAACACTTAGAACAAGTATTGGAGATTCTAAGGAAGAACGTCTTCAAAGCCAAATTCTCTAAATGTGTCTTCTGGCAAGAAGAAGTGAAATTTCTTGGCCATGTCGTGTCAGAGGAAGGAATTTCTATTGACCCAAGCAAAATAACAGCGATTCAAGACTGGAAACAACCCACTACTCCCACGGAAGTTAGAAGTTTTATGGGGTTGGCTAGTTATTATCGAAAGTTCGTTAAGGATTTTTCGAAGATATCCAGTCCGTTAACGAAGCTCACAAAGAAACATGAGAAGTTTAAGTGGACTTCCGACTATGAAGAAGCTTTCCAGGAATTGAAATCGAAACTGACCACTGCTCCAGTGTTAACTATTATTGATGGCAATCAGGATTTAACGGTTTGGACAGATGCTTCTATTAGAGGTCTTGGTGCAGTATTAATACAGAGAGGCCAAGTAGTCGCTTATGCAAGCCGCCAACTGAAACCGCATGAGAAAAATTATGTGACTCATGATCTTGAGTTGCTAGCCATCGTTTTTGCCTTGAAAATCTGGAGGCATTATTTATTGGGCGAGAAATTTATACTGTACACAGATCATCAATCGTTGAAGTATTTATATACCCAGAAAGATCTGAATCTGAGACAGCAGCGTTAGCTAGAATTTCATGCAGCGTATGATCTTGATATCCTGTATACGCCGGGGAAAGCTAACGTAGTAGCGGATGCACTTAGTAGGAAAACTGTAATCATTGCCAATCTTATAATTACACCCGGATTGATTGATAGAATATATGTTCTTCAGAAAAGTGACAATTTTGTGAAAGAGATGGTAAAAAGGATTCAAAGGGGCGAAGGCTCCAGTTTCCAAGTGGATAGTGTGGGAGTTCTAAGGCTGAATAGAAGAATATGTGTTCCCGACATCCCCGAGCTCAAAAGAGAAGTGCTGGACGAATGCCATAAATCCAAATTTTGCATCCACCCCGGGGTGAGTAAAATGTACAACGATATCAAACGCACTTTCTGGTGGAAGGCAATGAAAAGGGATATTTCTTTGTATGTTAGTAGATGTCCTACTTGTCAATTGGTCAAGAGCGACCAACAGAAGCTAGCTGGACTGTTGCAACCGTTGAAAGTCCCAAGTTGGAAATGGGAACAGATTTCCATGGATTTCATAGATGGCTTACCGCGAACCAGGAAAGGTAATGACAGCATTTGGGTAATCGTAGATCGTTTCACGAAGACTGCCCATTTTATACCTGTCAGATCCAATAGAACCGCTCAAAGTCTGGCACAGATATATTTCAAAGAAATTGTTAAGCTGCATGGAATTTCCATCAGCATAGTCAGTGATAGAGATCCCCTATTTGCTAGCAAATTCTGGGAGGCTTTCCAGACAGAATTAGGAACAAAACTGAATATGAGCACCGCTTATCACCCTCAAACAGACGGCCAAAACGAGCGGGTGAATAGAATTCTAGAAGATTTATTGCGGGCTTGTATAATTGATTTTGGTGGGTCATGGGAAGATCATTTGCATTTGGCAGAATTCTCATATAACAATAGTTATCAAGCAAGTTTGGGAATGTCGCCATTTGAAGCATTATATGGCAGACCCTGCCGATCTCCAGCATGTTGGGTAGAACCTGGCAACAGACTTGTGTTAGGACCCGATATGATTAGAGAAGCATCTAATAAAGTCGACTTCATCAAAAAGCGTTTGAGAACCGCCCAAAGCCGACAGAAAAGTTATGCAGACTCTAGAAGGAGAGATTTGACATTTGCTGTTGGTGATCATGTTTATTTAAAAGTTTCTCCGATGAGAGGAGTAATCAGATTTGGCAAAACTGGGAAGTTGGCACCGAGATTTATTGGTCCCTTTCCTATACTTGAACGAATTGGAACTCTTGCTTATAGGGTTCAATTACCAGATTGGTTGCTTGGAGTGCACAATGTATTTCACGTATCCCAACTTAGGAGACATGTGCATGATCCAGATCTTGTGGTAGAAGAAGCAGCGCAACAGGATGTGGACATAACTCCAGAATTATCACTCAGAAGAGAGCCATTAAAGATTGTTGGCAAAGAAACTAGAGAACTCAGAAGCAAAAAGGTTCATTTAGTTAAAGTGCAGTGGAGCAGTGATCCTAGAGACTGTACTTGGGAGACTGAGGAAAGCATTAAGCAAGCTTACCCCAAATGCAGAGTGGATAAATCTGACTAACTCCGGTGCAAGGTACCTTTGCAATACTTTGCATTTACATTTTATTTCCTACTTTACTGTTGTTTCCTTTTCGAGGACGAAAAGTTTTAAGTGGGGGAGATTGTAATAACCCGGAAGATACGAGCCAATTTAAAATTTTTAAATTGGTGATTTCAAAGGAATTTGAACGATTGAAATAGAATATTTCAATAAAATATGGAATTAGAAATAGTGAGTCAGTTTGAAATTTGAATTCAAACTTTGACTGACTGTGCAGGGTGGAAAATATAACGTATTTTAGTGAAACCAAAAATATTTAAATCTGTTAGTCAATACCTTTCTAACGAATCTGGAAAATCGAAGTTTCATAACGGGAATCAAAAGTTATGGCCGAATGAATTTTCAGATAGGTCGCTATATAGAATATACAGCCCTGGAAAATTGATATTTTGCATACGACCTCGGAATTTGACGAAACCACTTTTGTTGGGTCCGGGATGTCAAACTATTGCTAGGTTTCAAATTTCATAATTTTTGAAGCTAGTATGTGAGCGTAGCAAAAGAAAATGTGTTTGGTCAATTTCTGTTAAATTGGATCGACCCGAAAATGACCATTTTTCAAACGATCTCAGAATTCGACGAAACGAGTTTTGTTGGGACCGTAGCGTCAAAACATAGCTAGATTTATTTTTCTGGAATTTTTCGAATCAGTTTGTGGCCCTGGCAAATTGAAATGTACGTTCAGAGTTAAAAATTAAATGTTTTATACTTTAATTTGAAAAATAACTGACTGTAACAGTCGATTTGGCCTACGAAACATATCCCATTGTGTCCGAAATGGGGGTGTTTAGCTAGGGGCGACAGTCGTTGGGTTTAAAAAGGAGTTCGTTTGAGAAAACACTATTTAAAAATTTAATATAGTCCTCGGCCACTCAGAATTCTCCATTCATAAATTTAAAAAAAAAAACCTCGAACGAACGGCGACTCGAGCTCCAAACCTTCCAGCCCCGACGCTACCGCCACCTACAGCCTTCGCCACCGCCACCGTTCGAAGCGCCTCCGTCCCCTCTTCAAATCCGACCAACTTCCTCCACCCCTCGTTGCCTATGCCGCCCGAATCGAAGCTCCAAAGTTCCGACCTTCCCAGCGCCGCCGCCGCCGATTCTGACCACTGAACGCCACCAAACCACCACCACCAGAAAGCCCTCTCCTCCCTCTTCCACGTCCAACTCGCCGATCATCCCCTCGTGCCCCGATTGTCGCGAAAACCGTAAACCTAGTTTAGAACCTTCGTGAAAGGTGAGTTTTTTTTATCTTTACACTTTGAAAAATCATATCTTTTTGGTGTGTTGACGAAATTCGATGAAACAGGAAACATCGGGACCGTAAGGAAGCTCTCTACCCAATAGAAGAAGCCGCGGATTTTTCTGACATCGTATCGATTTTTAGCACTCCGAAAACCAATGTGAGAAATCTAAATTAACGTGAAATTGAATGGAAAACGTCGTGTATAATTTATATTAGCGAAATATAAATTACATACGTGTTGTATACCTCATGTACATGCGTAGTGTAAGCTATATAAGCGAAGTATGAATTTTACATGCATAGAATAATTGATATATGTGTTGAAATGCAAGTGAAATATAGAAATTATATATATATATATGTATGTATGTATGTATGTATGTATGTATGTATGTATGTATGTATGTATGTACTCCCCTCGTCCACAAACCATGGACGATATTTATTGTGGTGAATTGGTGTGAAATATTGGATGAAAAATACGAATGGTTGAATAATTGTTTGTGGTTGATATTGTTTGGTTGTGGTTGAAAAATACCCATTGGTGATTGAAATGAATTGGAAATATTTGTGGAAATAAAAATAAACATGCCGCCTGCATGCGAATTAGATGCATGAATCCCCATTGTCAAAAACCGCGAGGTTTTAAGGTAGAGCGAGGAGCCGTATTAGGGACGGTGCCGGTTTTAACTACCCTGCCGTTATGCTGCCGAAATTTTGAATAATCTTTGTGTGTTAGAATTATTTTCATATGTTGAAATTGTTTTCATGCGTTGAAATTAAATCCATATGTTGAAACTATATCCATGTGTGGAAATGTTTGTGTGTTGAAAGGTGTTATGTGAAAATTAAATTCATTTGTGAATGAATGAAGTGTTTAAACAGTAAAAATCACATTTTTACATATATATGAAGTATGAAAAATATTCGCCTTATATAAATAGTTTCAACAATAAAAATCTCATCTTTCTAATATGAACAACATAAATAAAATGTCCATGTGTGGAAATGCTCATGTGTTGAGAAGTGTGTGTAGTGGAAAAGTTCATGTGTGGAATAAAAAGATCGAACAATAAAAATTACATTTTTATTGAAACTAAGAAGTGTTGAAAACAACCATTTGTCGAATAAATATTTTGAACGATAAAAATATCATTTTTATCATATATTTGATATGCTAAAGATATGCGGACGTTGAAATAAATATTTGTGAATGAAATATTATTTTTAACATGCATAGGAACTAAATAAAATAGTCATGTGTTGAAATCTATTTTAGTTCGCCAAAATTATCATCTTTGAAATGTGAAGTGTTAAAAATAGCCACTTGTTCAAATAAATGTGCATAAGTTGAAATATACATTAACTAGCTAATGATATGATTTTAGCCTATGCATGCAACATTGGAATGAATGGTGTTTTTAAACCAAAGTAAATCAAATATGAAATTGAAAGGAAAATGATAAGTGATAGAAATTGTATATATGTACATGCATATCTATTGAACAGGTTAAAGCAAAGGGGCTAGAGAAGAGAAATAAAATTTTGTGCCCGACAAATAGGTACACATTTACTGTTTTGTTTGGGTGATGATTTTATGAGCCTGTTGGCTAGCCGCTTGGCTTTTTCTTTTTCTTTTTGATATGAGACGCCCGTGTGGCTATTTGGGAATTTTCCCAGACCCTCCCGTACAAAGGAGGTTATGGCGAAATTTTCCAGAATTTAAAGGCGTTAGTGAAATAATTGAAGTGAAAACGATATAGGAATTTTTGAATGAACTATATTTATATATATATATATATAAATATAAATGAAATTAAAACGAAACGTGGCCGTGCAGTTCGTGTTTTGAAACCGTGATTTCAAACGACTAGTACGGAAAATCCGACCATTGGATTTTTCCCGAAACCGCAACCGTTGGGTTTGCCTTGGAAATATCTTTCCAATGGCACCAACTTTGTGAAGATCCGACGGTTGGATTGTCTGGAATGTTTAGTTCAAAATTAGTGAAAAACAGCGCCAGAAACGATTATATTTAGATATATATAAATATAATTAAATTAAATCGAATAACGACGCTGCAGTTCAAAAATTGAAATCGTAACTTCAAATGGCTAGTGTGGAAGATCCGACCGTCGGATTTTTCCCAAAACTGAAACCGTTGGATTCGTTTTGAAATGACCTTCCCAATGATACAAAATTTGTGAAGATCCAACGGTTAGATATTCAGATACGTGTAAAACAAAATTAGTGAAAAGCAGCGCCAGTGCATCGACATGACCTGAAACATCGTTTAATAAAATATGGTCGTTTTAAATTTAATAAAAATGGCGATATATCATTATAAAATACTATAGATGATATAGAGTGGAAATAAACCAATTTCGTTGTGTTTGCTTGATATGTGATGGTTGAATGTATTTGACATGAAAATTATAACTAAATAACTGAAATGGGAATGTTGAATAGTCAAACCATGTGATTAATTGATTTGAAAATCTAAATATACGTGGGTTATTTGAAAAGGCCGAGTTTATCTCATTTCAAATAATCGATCGGCGTTGAGAAGTCGAAGAGTCGAAGATGGTTGAAGACCGACGATCTTCACATTGGATGGATGGGCGCTACTGATGCTCATGATTGGAGTAGCTACCATGAAGGAATTGAAGTAGTAGCCGTCCAAACATACTGTTGATCGTACGGATATGCGAGGAATTGGTACCTCCGGTTTCGTTCAGACCCAGAACGGACTTGTAAATGGACTGTGTGTCTGACATTGGATTTTGTTCTGTGTTGATTGATCTCTGTTAAATATATATCTGTTTGGCGGAGGAGAATTTATTCTCTTGCTTAACGCCCTTCTCTGAGACGTACGAGCTCAGAGGTTATGTATTGATAGAAATCAGTCGCATGGAGTGGATTGCCTGTGTGGCACGCCTAAGTGGCATATAATCAAGGCTTCTGTTGCAAAGCAAAGTCTTGTGGTTGACGATCAAAGCATGGTCTGTGTGACGTAGCTTTGTGTATAACGTGAATTCGCGAGCCTCACACCCCGGTATGAGTCAAAAACGGGAGAAGGACCCAAGGGGTGCATGACGTTTCTTTCTAGCTATGGTGGTGTCAGTGACCTCCCAGCCCTGACATTTATATCTACTTTTCACCTGTGTGGTTGTTGGAATACGAGGCGCCTCGATTATAGGTCTGTAAGGACCGGGAAACGTGTGTTCAGGAATAATTAATCCTCAAAAGTAAGAGAGGATCGGCTTTGGAGGATCCAGGGGATTGCTGTGTGCGGTCCTGGGATATTTGCTAGAGTGTCTCGAATCGGAGAGGAGCTTGCCCCTTACCTCGAACCATGAAGGAATCCAATTTCCAATACGAAATATGCGAATGTGATTGTATTACTAGTATGGCGACATAGTGGTATGGGTCATTTATGCCGCCTATGATTGATATTTATGATTGAAATCGCTTTTGAAACATATATACACTAGTAATAATATCAAGCACTTTTGTTTTATTCGTATGAAGCATTTTTGGCCATTATAAGGTAAAAACTCTATCCTCCGGCTTGCGTTGCATTGTGTGATGGGACCTGAGTCTTATAATGGCTTCATTTTATAAAAAGCATTGCGTTGATTTAATCGTTTACTTTATCTCATGCACTAGCACTCGTTGGAGTAAACCCGTTCCGCGAAAGTGGCGTGGTCCTTTGATTTTCCTTATTATTGTTGTTAATAAGTTAAGTAGATTTCTCATACCAGTCCCATGACTGACTCGTAGTTTGTTTCACCTTGCAAACTCGGGTGCCCTCATTTTCACACGGGCAACCTAGTTACAGGTTTCTGACGTACCTTTTGGCTCATGGCGAGGCTTGACTACACCGTGCTGACTTGGATTTTCTCCGCCATTATTGTGTCTATATTATGATTCCGCCATTGGCGATGTAGACTGATATTTATTTTGAGTACTCTTTATGTATGATTCCGCCTCAGGCGATGGTGACTGACTATGTATCATTATGCACTAAGTTGTATCCTGTACTGTGCTTCTCTGATGTGATGATATCTATATGATTCCGCTGTCATATGTGTGTAAATTATTCAATTTTCTGTTTATGCTATTATCTGTGATCTGCTAATGATGATTAATGTGTTATATTCCAATGATTATCCTTAACACCGTGTCACGGGGTTTTGGGATCGTCACAAGAAATCTACTCAACACATATATAATATGGCTAATCACCGGACCACGCCACTTTCGTGGAATGGGTTTACTCCATTGGATTGGCAGTGCTTTAAAACAAATCTTTCTTTTAAACATCGCTATGATTTTTATAAAAATGAAGCCATTATAAGACTCAGTTCCCATCACACAATGCAACGCAAACCGGAGGATAGAGTTTTACCTTATAATGGCCAAAATATGATTGATACGAATAAAGCAAAAGCCTTTGATATTATTACTAGTGTTTATATGATTCAAAAACAATTTCAAATCATAACTATCAATCATAGACGGCATGGGTACCATATATCATGTCGCCATATATATATACAATCAAAACCGCACAGTCACGTATTGGGAAATTGGATTTCCGTCATGAACCAAGGCAAAAGATAGTCCTTACCGAATTCGAGACAATCTAGCCTACCATGTCTCAGGAACAGCCGCAACTGCCCCCTGGATCGTCAGGGCCGGTCCACCGATGTGGATTATTATGCATGAACAATACGTCTCCCCGCCCTATGGGGCGCAAACGAGCCAACGAATGGCTCCATCGGTCCCGGATCGACCGATATATCCGAGGCGCCTCGCAACAGCAACAACCACACAGGTGAAAAGTATATAAATGTCAGGGCTAGTAGGTCACTGACACCACCCTAGCTAGAAAGAAACGCATGCCCTCCCTGAGGTCCTTCTCCCGTTTCTGGTTCATACCGGGGTGTGAGGCTCGCGAATTCACATTATACACAAAGCTACGCCACACAGGCGGGGCTTTGATCATCACCACAAGACTTTGCTTTTCAACAGAAGCCTTATCATTTGCCACTTAGGCATGCCACACTAGCAATTCATGCCATGCGACTGATGTCCATCGATATACAACCTCTAAGCTCGTGCGTTTCAGAGAAGGGCGTTAAGCAAAAGAATAAATTCTCCGCCGCCAAACAGATGTATATTTAATAGAGATCAATCAACACGGAATAAAATCCAATGTCAGACACACAGTCCATTTACAAGTCCGTTCTGGGTCTGAACGAAACCGGAGGCACTAAATACCTCGCAAACCCATCGATCACCACGTACGTATGGACGATCACCACTCATTATCCATATTTCGGGATGCCTCCCAATCAGGACCTCGGTTACCATCCAAACGAGGTGAAGATCTCCAGTCTTCGACCACCGTCTTCATCTTCTACTTTCAATCGTCGGTCAATTATTTGAAATGAGAATTAACTCGGCCTTTCCAAATAATTCACGTGTATTTAGAATTTCAAATCAATTTATTTCAATGGTTAAATCATTCGACAACACCAATTTTGTTCTTTAATGTAATTTTCACACCAAATACATTCAACCATCAAATACCACATAAATCGAGCAAATTCAGTTTATTTCCATTCCATATCGTTTATGATATTTTATAATGATTTATCACTATTTTTATTTATTTTAAAATAGCCAATTTATTCAAAACGACGCTACGGGCCATAACGCGGCCGTGGCGCTGTTTTTCTTCAGATTTGATTTACACATTCCAGACAATCCAACCGTTGGATTTTTACAAAATTTACATCATTAGAAAGGTCTTTTCAAAACGAATCCAACGGTTCCATTTTCGGGAAAATCCGACGGTCGGATCTCCCGGTACAATCGTTTGAAGTTTCGATTTCAAAATACGAACTGCAGCGTCGTTATTCGATTAAATATAATTATATTTTTATATATATATATAAATATAATCGTTTATGGCACTGTTTTTCCTCAGATTTGAATTAAACATAACAGACAATCCAACCGTTGGATTTTTACAAAGTTGGTGCTGTTGGAATGATATTTCCAAGGCGAACCCAACGGTTGCGGTTTCGGGAAAATCCAATGGTCGGATTTCCCGCTCTAGTTGTTTGAAATCACGGTTTCAAAACACGAACTGCACGGCCACGTTTCGTTTTAATTTTATTTATATATTTATATAAATATAGTTCATTCAACAATTCCAATATCGTTTTCATTTCAAATATTTCATTAACTCCTTTAAATTTTGGAAAATTTCGCCATAACCTCCTTTGTACGGGAGGGCTGGGAAAATTCCCAAATAGCCACATGGGTGTCTCATGTCAAAAAGAAAAAGAAAAAGCCAAGCGGCTAGCCAACAGGCTCATAAAATCATCACCCAAACAAAACAGTAAATGTGTACCTATTTGTCGGGCACAAAATTGTATTCCTCTTCTCTAGCCCCTTTTTCTATAACCTGTTCAATAAATATGCATGTACATATATATAGTTCTTATCACTTATCATTTTCTATTCAACTTCATATTTGATTCCATTTGGTTTAAAAACACCATTCATTCTAATGTTGCATGCATAGGCAAAAATCATATCATTAGCTAATTAATGAATATTTCGATTCATGCATATTTATTTGAACAAGTTGCTATTTTTAACACTTCACATTTCAACAAATCATGTATATAATAAAAATGTGATTTTTATTGTAAAACAATTCATTTCAAAACACTATTATTTTATATAGTTTATATAGGTGATAAAAATTGGATTTTTATTATAAAACAATTTCTTTTAAAACGAGATTATTTTACATAGTCCATATAGTTGATAAAAGGTGATTTTTATTATGAAACAATTTCTTTTAAAACGAGATTATTTTACATAGTCCATATAGTTGATAAAAGGTGATTTTTATTATGAAACAATTTATTTCAAAATATGAATACCATTCAACACATGAATTTCAATTCAACGAATGAATATCGATTCAACACATGAAGGTTTTCTATAGTTTCTATATATAGATAAAAATGTGATTTTTCTATTTAAAACACGAATACCATTCAACACATGAATTTCTAATCAACGAATGAATATCGATTCAACACATGAAGGTTTTCTATAGTTTCTATATATAGATAAAAATGTGATTTTTATATTTAAAACACGAATACCATTCAACACATGAATTTCTAATCAACGAATGAATATCAATTCAACACATGAAGGTTTTCTATTCAATGAATAAATATAGTTTCAGCAAATGAAAATAATTCAAACACGTGAATATTATTCAAAATTTCGGCAGCATAACGGCAGGGTAGTTAAAACCGGGACCGTCCCTAGTATGGCTCCTCGCTCTACCTTAAAACCTCGCGGTTTTTGACAATAGGGATCATGCATCTAGTTCGCACGCAGGCGGCATGTTTTATTTATTTCATTTCCACAAACTAATCCTATGTGGTTTCAACCAAATATTTCTCAACCACAAACGGGTATTTTTCAACCATAATCAATCAATATCAACCACAAACAATCCCAAACAATCATTCGCTATCAATCAATTTTCACACCAATCACAACCAATAAATATCGTCCATGGTTGTGGACGAGGGGCGTGTGTATATATATATATATATATATATATATATATATATATAGCAATTCACTTCTATTTCAACACATATATAATTTTTACAACGCATATATAACTTATACATCGAACATACAACTTATACAACGCTTATACAAGAGGTGTACAACGCTTATACAAGAGGTGTACAACGCTTATATAACTCATACATCGACTATATAATTTATACATCGTCGTTTTCCATATCGTTTATAAATTAGAAATCTCACATTGGGTTCCACTCCACCAAAAATAGCAGAAGGCTCAGAAAAATATGCGGTCTCTTCTAAAATGTAGAAGGCGTCCACACGGTCACGATGTTTCCTGTTTCACTGAATTTCGTCTAGAAACGAAAAAGATATGATTTTTCAAAGTTTGCAACGGTTTAAAGGTGTTAAAACAGTTGAAAATAAACAAGGCCGTACCTCAGCTGTTTCGTTCAAAACTAGGTTTGGATTTTTCGCGAAATCCGTGAACCGATGCGAGGATCGGAGGGTACAACGTCGAAGGGGGAAGTGGGGCGCGCCTGCGCGTGGTGGAGCGGCGAACTCCGGTGGTCGGAGGCGGCGGCGGCGGCGAACTGAAGGCGATGACTTCCCGACGTCCGTTTTCCCAAACCACGCAATGAAAAAATCCAAACCTTATATGGATTTGAAGATCTCTCCGAGCTCTACAAAATCTTCAACTGGAGGTGGGGCTAATTTTGCGTGGATTGATCGGAAAGTGGATGGGAAGTTTCGAACGCGTTTCCGTCGTTCGTCGGGGAGAGAGAAAACGATATTTTCCTTTTTTTTATTAAATTCTGATTGGCCGGGAGATTTTATAAGGGGTTTTCTGACGCGACCACCAATCTAAACCCAACGACTATCGTCCCTAGCGTTTTACCCCTATTCCGAACACAATGGGATATGTTTCGAAGGCCCATTCCACTGTTTCAGCCAGTTTTCCTTCAAATTAAAATATATAACATTCAATATTTAATTTGAACGTACATTTCAATTTACTAAGGCCACAAACTGATTCGAAAAATTCCAGAAAAATAAATCTAGCTATGTTTTGACGATACGGTCCCAACAAAACTAGTTTCGTTGAATTTTGAGACCATTTGCAAAAAGGCCCATTTTTGGTCGATCTCATTCAACTTTAATTGACCAAACCTCATTTTCCTTTGCCACGCTCACATATTAGCTTCAAAAATTATGAAATTTGAAACCTAGCAATAACTTCACATCCCAAATCCAACAAAAGTGGTTTCGTCGAATTCCGAGGTCGTATGAAAAATGGCCAATTTCACGGGCTATATAAATCCCATAGCGACCTTTCTGAAAATTCATTCGGCCATAACTTTTGCTTTCCGCTATGAAAATTCGATTTTTCATATTCGTTAGAAAGGTATTCACTAACAGATTTAAATATTTTTGGTTTCACTAAAATCCGTTTTGTTTTGCACTCGGTACAGTCCGACAAAGTTTGAATTCAATTTTTGAAACTGCAGCGCCTTTCCAGGCCTTGTTTATAATTATAATTAATTATATTCGTTTTCAAATGTCGATTCAAACTCACTTCTCATTGCTATTATTTAAAATATTTATTTTAAATATTTAAAATCCATTATTTTAGCCAATTTAAAAAAAAAAATTGGTTCAGATTTTCTGGGTCGTTACAAAAACATTTTCAAATTCACGCAGGATTTTAAACTCCCATATATTTAATTCAAAATTCCTTTTACAAATGTTTTCCCCAATTTCGAGAGTTTCACTCCAATTCTGGTTTAAATCCAAATTTAATTTATCTGAATTTATATATTTAATTTAATTCAAATTTTGATTTGTTATTTATAACCATGTCAATTATGATCTCGTTCGATTATAATAATAACCAACACATCCCATATACTGTAATAATTCAAGATATATACTTCTTTTATATCACAATATATTTTTTGGTAAAATTATTTCATTTACCCTCTTTCAAAACAATATTATGTCAGTTGATTGTATTCAAGTGTTTAGAAACCCCTATCGACATTGTGGTGCCCCACCGTCGACCAGAATTCATAAGCCACTCAACCAATAAATCTCCACATATAAAATCATTTTTTAATCAAACTACAAATACGCTCTCTCGAATATATACACTTAACTCAGTCTAGGGTATTACTAACCCCATCTTCATTAAGTTTCGCCATAGAGCCATGGTATCCACTTAACCTTCAGCTCTGATACCACTATAGCGACACGCGGTGTTTTTGACCACGAAAATCAACATAAAACACCATGTTAACTATTCAAGTATCAAAAATACTGGGTCATTGATAGAAAGAAGTTAGAGGGTGAGAAAAAGAAAGAGAATTAGAATAGACGAAGTAGAACACAACAGAACATAATCAAAGTAAACAAGAATCCCATAGCGGAACGAGTAAAATATAATGTATAACATAACTTTTTAAGTACAAACTTGTATCTGTACTAACATACCACATCAGAGTATAACACATATACATCTCAGTGGAAATAACTCTAAATAAGTAAGGGTGAAGCCTCTTGCTTCAAGCTCCTCCAAGTGTATCTGTAAAATCCTGGAACACTTGTCTGCCCATAAAAATTTGGGCACCCAAGAGTTTAGGGAAAAATAAACAAAATAAACTCGGGGTTAGTCATAGGACTGGTGTGAGTAAACTCCCACTATATTGCTTAGCTTTGAAAATTCCTTTTGAAATAAAAGGATAATAGTAAGACCAACGCACACATAAACATGGACGATTTTTATCTTACTATAACCTAAAACATTTTGATATCAAAATCGGGTGGTATTATAATAATGTCTAATTAAATAAATAACTATCTAGTAGAATGCTTGCATCTCACGCTCCACATACATAGTATAAAATCAAAAATTTCAGGGCGCTTATTGGAGATTGGATTCCAAATATGGCAAGGCATGGGATCACCTTCTGATCAGCGTAATCTAGAGGGGATACACTGGGGTTCAACAAGAACATCTTGCCATCCAGCCACACATGGCCACCCACTCATTTAGCTTGAGTGTAGCGAATATATTGCAACCCATGGTTGTCAGTCGTCCAACCGTAAGCCGCAAGATACATAATTGAAAAAAGAACGAATATGAATTTTCTCTAGATCGGTGACAATACATCCAACTTGGGTATGACCTAACTAGCCATGCTGCCAGCCAGATTTTTGTCATTTCCCGGTTGTGAGGCTAGAGGCTACGTCTAATCTTTAGAAAATCTGGCCACCATTCACTTTGAACGCCACATCGTCCAACCCGTCAAATCACTAGTTTATCTTCCTAAAAATATTATCGGTATAAAAGCTAAGAGAAACGAATTCCTCCACCAGTTGATGTAATACCTTGAAAAGATCATTTTTATGTGATCTGTTAGGAATACTCTGTCAGACTTTCGTCCATACAAGTTATCCTGGGACAGGACAAACACAACAGCCATTGTATTTCACTCCGTCTTCAACTATCTTCAGCATAATCTAATTCGCAATGCCTATGCCTATACGGAGTGGTTTTTCGTATAATAAATCCAAACGGTCTCTCCATACTGACAATGATGGTCAAAAATCTTTGATAGCCGGTGATTTAACTATCAAAGGAAAACAACATACATTCTAATTTGCACTAAGTATCAAACAATCACTGGCCCTTTTTAATTAACATTAATTACATTAATTTTCCAACTTTCTATATCTTCTCATATATTTCTCAAAAACTGTTCAGCACTTCACGCTTCTTGGAAAATATTTCCAAATATTATACTCTCTTATTTCCTATATACCAGGAAATATATGTTATTAACATCCGAAAAACATTTCCATCTTTTTCATTGCATGTTTTCTGCTTTAGAAAATATATATTATTTACATTGGAAAATATTTTCAATTTCCTTTATAACTGTTTTAATCTGCAAAATGTTTGCTTCTAAAACATTATTCACTTTAAAATCCGAATATTATTTCTTATAGAAATCTGATCTCATAAAATCAATTGAAACTTGGTTTTATAAATAAATATGATTACTAGTTAAAATTTTATCTATCAAGTTATTTTCTAAATTTATAATCCTACTTCAGTTCATAAACTCTATTTCAAATTAACTTCTCCTTAATTATAAATCCAGTTTATAACTTAATCTCTATTTCCTATTTGATTATAAATTATGGGTTTCAAACCAACTATAATTATCTTTTCAAATATATATTAGGGGAAATTCGCCATAAGGTTTCTTAACACATCTTAATTATTTTGCAGGACATGCCTTTGAACTAATTAATTTACAGGACAAAAACAGCGTTGCTTCTCCCTTTCTTCTATTTACTAGCTGAAAATACTTAATCCGAAATCGAGAAAAATGGCTTTCACTTCAATCCCTCTCCAAATCGCTCCTCCTCAATTCGTTTTCTACTTCAACCAAGAACTAAATCACCACCTATCTTCCCAAGTCCATTAGTTTCTTCTGAAATCAAATTCAACTTTAATTTTGGAAAACTGTGAGGAGATTTTGTTCATTTGATTTGAGTAATCGATTTTCTCTGTTGGATTGCTTGTTCTTTGGTGAGTGTCTATTTTATTTGGTATTTTTCACACGATTATTTTCACGAGCACCTGATTCATATATACGAGTACCTAAAACGATCAAATTCGATTTTAATTATGTTTATTTTCACACATTTATTGATTCAGATTTGGTTTGAGCAATCAAAGTAGTTATTTTTGTCAGTCAATTCTGTTTGTACTCACTTTGGGTATGAAGTTGGATTTGAAATAATTTTAGTTGGCGATGCTTGTTAATTAGTTTTTGGTGATTTGTGATCTGTAAAAGAAAAATGATTTTATATTTTTATTATTTTAAAGGAATCACATAAAGAATGAAAGAACCGTAACTACATAAAAGGTTGCGCGTGGGGGAACAGTGGGAAGACTACAGATGCATCAGGATTCCTTAAAATCAATGCATTATAATGCTTTGATTTTAATGGCTCGTTCAACGCAAGAAACTATTGAATAATTCATGGAACTACTGAAAAAGATAAATACATTTACCTTTTTCATAAACTATGAGCAGCTTATAATTAAAAATCTTAAAAAATTCCCAACTCTATATAGGATTTTAATTAACAAAAAATTTGAAAGAACATACTACATGAAGAGTCCTTTTTAGCCCACTATTCAATAAAGATAAAACCATTAATCTTTTGCCTGTAAACATTTGTTTGCGTAAAACAAACACAGACAAACATTTGTCTGTGTAAACCATTTATCTTTTGCATGTGTAAAATATTTGTCTTTTGTCTAGTTTATTACATAAAGTAATGCAGAAAATGATACATACATTAAAAACTAAATAGATATTTTTTTGAAAAAAAAACTTGTAAGTATATACAAAAATATAATTTCACAATTTTCATTAAAAAATTAATATGTATATTAGTTTTTATTAAAACATATAACTTATTTGAAAAGATAATTGTGTTTATCTTATTAAAATACTATAAACATTAAAAAAAAATATACTTCTACCTTTTTAAAGCCATACATCAACTTTATACTGATAACGTAGGTAATAAAATAAATACATTTATCTTTATAAACAAGTAATATTTTTTCCATTCAACAACTTTTAGTAGAATATCTTATTTAATATCAGATTTAAAAAAGATAGTTGCATAAAACAGAACTTGATATTTAAAAAAAATAGTTGAATATATATGTCATGTGTCAATGGTTAGTTGCAAATATGCAATATTAATGATAAAACTGAACTTTTGATTACAAAATTGCAATTTTGTAATTACTAATTTTTAAATGCTTAATAGAATATCTTATTTGATTTCAGATTTTAAAAAGACTTCATATGTAGATATGACACTTTAACCTGACCTTGCTGTTTCATTAAGCATTTGAATTATAGGAGTACATACTGTTGAATTGCTTGGTGCATTAATTTATCTAGGACTTTGATTTCATTTGATATCAGTTTTCATAGCCTAGTAGTATCAGTTTTTTTTTTATTTCTAGTTAAAATTTATTTTTCCAGTATCCTGGTATCAGTTTTCATAGCCTGGTAGCATCATATTTTTTGAAAAATAATTTAAAAAGATAGTTGCATCCATCTTTTCAAAATAAAACTTAAGATTTAAAAAATATAGTTGAATATATATGTCATGTGTTAATTGTTAGTTGCAAATATGCAATATTAATAATAAAACTGAACTTTTGATTACAAAATTGCAATTTTGTAATTATTAATTTTTAAATGTTTAATAGAATATCTTATTTAATTTAAGATTTTAAAAAGATAGTTGCATCTATCTTTTCAAAAAAAGACACTGTTTTCTGTTTGTTATATCCACTGAATTTCACAAGTTGATATTATCTGTGTTTTATGTTTTTTTATACGTACCGAATTTCAAAAAAAGATAAGTTGATATTTTTGTTATATCTATCATTAAAAATTTATATGAAAGCTGTAACAAAGCAATGGGTAATTTTTAAGATAGTGGTGATTTTTATCCAAAAATGCATGTTACACATAACACACACTAACAATTTATTACCAAAATCGATAAAAGGTATGTAGTTTTATCATTATATTTGGATTACTAAACCTGAGAAATGACGGTTTAACTGTGGAGTTTTTATGATGATGTTCATTCAAAAGCTTACATAAGGAATGTAAATGTCATCAAAAATCAGTCCCAAACAAGTAAATGCATTTAGAGCACGAATAATTGCTCAAGTTCTCTTTAACCATCCATATTCCTGGATGTTTCGACTAGCTAAACATAAGCGAAAAAAGGCAGCAGCATAGGGCTGTCGCTGAGAAGAAACAGAGAGGGCAAAGTCCAAAGCAGGAGCTTGAGTACAACGAGATGAAATGCATGAGAAGCAACCACATTAGCTTATTCAGTAGACTGAAATGCAAGAGAAGTAGACATAGGATTAGGATCATGCGCAATATGATGAAGTGTATGTGAATCAGGAGTAGGGTTGTATACCAGACAGGATAGTTTGTTGTTCGACACGGTCTGAAGCTACAAGGTGTCCGGTCAGTGTCCGTCAGATTCTCTTATAGGACAGAGCTTGAACACACTAGTGTTCGGTCCGATTTAAAATGGTCGATGTTTTTCTATTATCCAAGGCTATATCGGACAGGACAGTCTATCGACTGGCTCGGTCCGATGCTATATGATGTCCGGTCCGTGTCCATCCGAATTCTTATAGGACAGAGTTTGGACATACCTTCGTCCGGTCCGGTCCGACCTCTTTACACCCCTAATCAGGAGCAAGAGCTTATGAAATACTAGCTTTAAGTGTCTGTCATGTATATGTTTTTATTTTTAAGATAAAGATAAATAGTTTCATCTTTTTAAAAAAATGAAGAACAACTTGCAATAATGATCTAAATTATAATGCCATACATGAACCGTTTTTTGTATAATGTGTACAATAATAGAAGTAAAATTGGGATTATTGCAGAAGCCGTAGCAGGGAAGGTCTTACGGATAGTGGGACTGATTCAAGAAGAGTTGAACATATGTATATTTTTATCTTTTTTAGATAAAGATAAATTCTTTTATCTATTTTAGAAAAGGAAGAACAACTTGTTAAGTAAAATCAATCACTATTTATGATATTTACATAATTTTATCTTACAGTCGCAACATGTATCTATAAACTACAATAACAATATAAATGAAAACAAATTAAAAAAGAGTCATACTAAAGATCAGTTAAACTGCCACACACTATCATATCATATAATACAATATATAATGCTGCATTATTTCCTCAGTCCACTTGGGGAGATTACGTACAAAACCAACCAATATGAAGCGAACCTCACTTCTTCATAATGCGTACCTTTTGTCAGCGTCACGTAATTTAATGCTTTTGGCCTTTTGAGACTGTCTGATATTTTATTGAGTTTAAGCCAACGTATACTTGTTGCCTGTATTCACTTATTGTGTACATATATACAATTCCTACGTCCAAGTTGTCACCTTCTCACATGTCCAATTGCATTTCAACTATACATCGGATGATTATTATTTAGCTGATTTCACCATGCTACTTGAGCAGTTCATACAAAAAATGATAGTTGAAATGCATTTGATATAAGCTAATAAAAAAAAGATAAGAGATATACTGAACCTGTTAGTATTAGGTTTAATACTTTGGGATGGCATATGTCAATTGCAATTTTTTGCCAAATGAAAATTACTTACCTATAACTTACAAAATGAATGCATTAAACATATAACTTATCTTTTTAATTTGCTTTTGATGAGTAGTAAGGAAATGTAGATGTTTTATGCAGCAAGTGTTCAACTTTTGCTAACATGCAAAATTGCTATCTATCTGGAAATCATAATTAAATGATGTCCTGAATAATCAGATGATATCATGTGTAGAAAAGAACTTTTGAATTTGTAATAAATAAGGATCCTAAAACACGATTCCAATTCATTCTATCTTTTGTCGACTGAAGTAAATACTTGCTTTCCTTGAACCACGAATCATGTGCTCTTTCCTTTTTCACAAAGATAGTGTGTCTTCATATCATCTCACAGCCTAACATTATACATTGATTATCTGCCTATTTTTCAATATGAATGAACCAAGCATATAATTTTATTAATTTGACTTCTAGATTGGAACTTACGGTAATTACCGTCTTCTAACAATAATTGTTGTTGAAGCAGTTAAGTAATTACATGATTGCTTTAAGATTATATAAGTATTGACGTCCACTTAAAAATAAGCTAGTAAATTTAACCATAAAAACCAACAACTAATCTTAAGATATATTATACAATTTTAAGTTAACTAATGTTTAGCGATATTTTATTTGATGTATTTTATCTTTTTATTCAAGTTGCATGTTTATGTTAAGAAGCTGATACCATTTTGTTATTCAGATCACATGTACACTGAAATGACTCAAACTCGCCCTTAAGGGAAAGTCCAGATTGAGTTGAGAACACGATAAATCAGAACGCAACCGACAGAACATTTCATTTCTATTACAACAATTTACATCAGAGTACAAGAATATAACAGAGTATGAATAAATAATATACAGCAAAAAAATATTAGAGATTTAAATACAAAGCAACGGAAAAATAATACATAACACAACTGAAAAAATACACGGAAACAGAGCGTTACGAATATAGCTCCAGCTGTAAATCCAGGATCCTGTGAAAATAATATCTGCAAAACCAAAACTACTAGTAGCCCGTGGGTAAAATAGGGGCACCTAGAGTTTAGGTTAAAACAATAAAATCCAGGTCAGTCTTGTGACTGGTGTGAAACAGTTATTTAAAACTTTGCTTTAAATCAGGTAAATCAAGGGACCACATTATATAACACAGAACGGGTTTTCCCCCAAGAATACCAGTGCATAAAATAAACAACACAATGCTAATTGAAGAAAATGAAGCTATTATAAGACTCAGGTACCGTCACGCAATGCAACGCAAGCCGGAGGATAGAGTTTTCCCTTATAATAGCCAAACATGCTTGGTTAGTTTTAAAACAAATCATTTGATACTATTATAAGTGTATAGTGTCAAAATCAACTTCAAATATAAATGTATCAATCATAGATGGCATGGGTACCATATATCATGTCTCCATACTAGGCTCTACAATTAAAACTGAAATGTCACGTACTGGAAATTTGGTTTCCATCTATGAACCAAGGCAAGCCTGTTGAGTCGAAGCGTCGATGGTTATTTTGATTTATGACAAGAAGAAGCTTCTACATCGACAAAAAGAAGACAAGATGACTTCATAGGTTAGAAGTTGATTATTTAGAGTTATAAAATGTTAAAATCTATCCTCAAATAATCATACTTCTAATTGTTTGAAAATACTACTCATGAAGACATTTTTTATGCATATGACCGAAAACATGTCGACCTACAATTTTTTATAGGTCAGCAGGTTTTTAGATTGTAACGGTCAAAAATAGGTCGACCTACAAAATTTTATAGGTCAACAGGTTTTTGAATTCCAACGGCTAAAAACATGTCGACCTATAAAATTCTATAGGTCAACAGGTTTTTGAATTTTGACCGTTATATTGAAAAGTCATCTTCTTTCTTCAAGAGTTGCATCTATTTTTCTTCATGAATAATCACTCCTTTTAGATGCATCTTTTCACCAACATTTGCAACCTCTCGATCTCTATAAATACATGATTTTACAATCATCCAAATTACCGAATCTTCTTCTATTTTCTGATCTTAACTCTATACTCTCTTGAATTCTAAAAGCTCTCTCAAATATTCAATACTTGTTGAATCCTTGAATCAGTTTTATATCATTTGATTCAACAAGAAATCTTTCTTCCTTAAATCTTTGCATTCAAATCATATGCTTGAGGATAAGATTATAGGAAGGGTGTACTCAATCGTTGGCAAATCAGTGTTGAAAGAAGAACACAATCAGAAGTCAAACTCTTGTAATTGTCCTGTGTGGGTAAGCTTGTAGCCCGTGAAATCAAGTGGGTAAGCTTGTGGCCCGTAAATCAAGTGGGTAAGCTTGTGGCCCGTGAAATCAAGTGGGTAAACTTGTAGCCCGTAAATCAAGTAGTTGTGAACCTGTTCCTCCGGGTGAAGCGAGGGTGTTGTTTAGTGAAAAGCCGAAGAGAAGCTTCGGGACTGGACGTAGGACTGGAGGTCCGAACCAATATAAAAATCCTGGTGTCGTTACTCTACTTTACTTTACTTTACTGCATTTATAGTTATTTGTGATATATATATTGTTTGCGATTATTTATTCGCATAACTATTGAATAGCTTAAGTTATCACATACATTCCGCATAGCCATATTATAGATCCTGCACAAGTCGTACACACACCCGACCCTTTCATCTGGTATCAGAGCAAGGTCATCATATAACTGTAACAAAGTTATTTGATATATTCTAGTAATATGGCAAATAATGCAAGTACCAGCACTAACACTTACACTGAAGGTCAATCAACACAAAGACCTCCTTTCTTTAATGGCCTAAACTATAGTTATTGGGCAACACGTATGGCTTTCTATATGCAATCAACAAGTTATGATGCTTGGAATGCTACTCAGAAAGAAATAGTTAATCCAACTACTGAGTATGCAGAATGGACTTCTGCTGAGAAAACAGCAGCAGCAGTAAATGCAAAAGCAATAAATATGTTGTTTTGTGCATTAGACCAAAATGAGTATAACCGTGTTAGTATCTGTACCACTGCTTATCAAATTTGGCAAACGCTAAAAACAACTCATGAAGGTACTAACAAGGTTAAACAAGCAAAAATAGCTTTGTTGAAAAGTCAATTCCAAAATTTCAAAATGAAGCCAAATGAAACAATCAATGAGATGTATTCAAGGTTTCAAACTATTCATCATGCTCTTATTGGGTTAGGACAAAAATATTCTGACTTTGATGTAGTTTCAACAATCCTACACTCACTGACTAATGAATGGGAAGGAAAAGTATTAGCTATAGAAGAAGCTAATGATCTTTCTACCATGAAGCCAGATGAGTTGATAGGAAATCTAATGTCCTATGAAGCAAATTTACAGGCTAGAAGAGAACAAAAAGAAGAAAAGAAAAATGTTGCTTTTCATGCCGAAAAAGATGAAGACATTTCAGATTCTGAAGATGAAGACTTAGCACTTATTGCAAAAGGCTTTAAGAAGTTTTTGAAGCAAAGAAAAGCTAGTCGATACGACAAAAGGAAGTTTGGATCAAATAAACCATCATCTTCAAATATGGAATGTTTCAATTGTCACAAAAAGGGACGTGTGCATAAAGATTGTCCAGATAAAAAGAAGAATTCCGAAAAATTCAAGAAGGAAAAATCAAAGAAGAGAGCTTTCTCAGTAACCTGGGATGATTCAGACTCATCTTCATCTGATAGCGAAAGTGACTCAGACACTGAACAAGCAAATGTATGTTTTATGGCAACAGAGGATGAGGTACGAATTCCTACTCTTGAGGATATGCTTGATATTTATGATAAAGTAATGATTAAACTTAAAGATACAAAATATCAGTTAAAAGAAGTCAAGACAATGTTGAATAGATCCGAATTAGAACGAGATATGTTAAAAGATGAGAAGAAAATATTAGAAGAAGAACTTGAAAAGGCTCAAGAATCGTCTTCTAATTCTAATTCTCAACTATCTCTTTTGACTCAAGAAATTGAAGTTCAAAAAGAGAAGAATGATATTCTCATTACTGAAAATCATGAGCTTAAAGCAACGAACAAAATTATGGACCTAGAAAAAGTTAGTTTACAAAATAAGTTAGAAAATATTACTCAAAATGTTTCTAACTTCAACAAAGGTCGAGAAAATTTGACAAAGATCATTGAGAATTCACAATCTACTTCAAATAAGAAAGGTTTGGGATATAAAAACCAAGAAATTAAGAAGCATCTTGGTTATGGAAAGAAGAAAATAATGCAAAAGAACAAAGCTAAGAAAAATCTTAGTTTATCTTCCAAACCAAAACCTGTTGTGAAATCTCAAAAGAAAAATGTCAATAGCGACTTTGGAAATAATACTAATCTTAGAAATAGTACTAGATATGCTTTCATGTACAATAAGAATATCACTGCTAGTACTAATACACATCCAAGACCCAATTATTATAGAAATTCGAATACTTCTATGACTAGAGATCTATATAATAGATCTAGAAGTACGAAAAGGAACAATAGAGATTACTTAAGTATTTGGGTTCCTGTAAGTTGGAAAAACAAAGAAAAATATATCGATGATTATTTTGATTCAGTAGTTAATAACGAAAATTTTATCTTTAAAGGTTCCGTTAAACCCTCTTGGGTTTGGTTACCTTCCATCTAACCCATGGACCCAAACAAAGCAAGTGGGTACCAAATGTATATACATCATATTCTTTGCAGGTACACCACAACAAAAAGAAGAAAATTTCGATATCTCCAAATATCTTTGAATATAAATTCCAGTTTATCAAATTGCACATGATCTCCCGAAGGTACTTTAAATTATTTCTTATATTCAATTACTGTTTTATCATGTTTTTATTATTTTTAATCAAAGAGGGAGAAATATGGATATATAATAATAAAGTTTTGATAGAGTGTGAAAATGTTCAAGAGAAGCCAGAAAATGCAAAAGTGTTCAGAACCTGTCGACTGCCAGATACTAAGCTGTCAACCGGTCAAGGCTTTTTTTTTCAATTTAATTTTCAATCAGAAAGTTAAGCTGTCGACCGCCCAATAATGCTCCTGTCGACTGGTCAAGGCAAACTAGTAACTACAATTCCGACCAGAACTTTAAACGGTCGACCGCTCAATTAAGTCTTGTCGACCGGTTGGGCTAGAAAATACATTCGAAAGTCTTCCAGAACTTTGACCTGTCGACATGCCAATATACACCTGTCGACCGCTACATTTAAAAATTTACATTCCTTTTCAAACAGAACTTTTAACGGTCGACCGCCCCTTTATTTCCTGTCGACCGATCCAATTCAAAATTGTTTTCGAATATCATCCAGAACATTTTTCTATCGACCGCCCTAGTTCTCCCTGTCGACCGATCAATGATTATAATGTTTTTTCATTTCAGACAGAAAATTAATCTGTCGACCGACCTTTCCTCACTGTCGACCGATTACATATACTATTTAAAAATTATATGCTTGATATGGTAAAAGTATATGTATGCTAACATTTGTTAATGCAGGAATCAAACGGTAAAATTATTTATATTATAACAAATGTTGCAGAAATTCAGGAGGAGCTTGTATCCAGAGGGAGAAAACCTTATAGTAATATTGTTGTTACTATCATTTTTGCAATACTATATACCCTTTTTGTCGATGACAAAGGGGGAGAAATATTACTAACGATTGTTATGCAGATTATATATATGATTCAGGGAGAGCTTGTATACAGGGGGAGCATATATACAAGGAGAGATAACTATTTTAATCCATGTTGTCATCAATCAAAAAGGGGGAGAATGTTGAGTCGAAGCGTCGATGGTTATTTTGATTTATGACAAGAAGAAGCTTCTACATCGACAAAAAGAAGACAAGATGACTTCATAGGTTAGAAGTTGATTATTTAGAGTTATAAAATGTTAAAATCTATCCTCAAATAATCATACTTCTAATTGTTTGAAAATACTACTCATGAAGACATTTTTTATGCATATGACCGAAAACATGTCGACCTACAATTTTTTATAGGTCAACAGGTTTTTAGATTGTAACGGTCAAAAATAGGTCGACCTACAAAATTTTATAGGTCAACAGGTTTTTGAATTCCAACGGCTAAAAACATGTCGACCTATAAAATTCTATAGGTCAACAGGTTTTTGAATTTTGACCGTTATATTGAAAAGTCATCTTCTTTCTTCAAGAGTTGCATCCATTTTTCTTCATGAATAATCACTCCTTTTAGGTGCATCTTTTCACCAACATTTGCAACCTCTCGATCTCTATAAATACATGATTTTACAATCATCCAAATTACCGAATCTTCTTCTATTTTCTGATCTTAACTCTATACTCTCTTGAATTCTAAAAGCTCTCTCAAATATTCAATACTTGTTGAATCCTTGAATCAGTTTTATATCATTTGATTCAACAAGAAATCTTTCTTCCTTAAATCTTTGCATTCAAATCATATGCTTAAGGATAAGATTATAGGAAGGGTGTACTCAATCGTTGGCAAATCAGTGTTGAAAGAAGAACACAATCAGAAGTCAAACTCTTGTAATTGTCCTGTGTGGGTAAGCTTGTAGCCCGTGAAATCAAGTGGGTAAGCTTGTGGCCCGTAAATCAAGTGGGTAAGCTTGTAGCCCGTGAAATCAAGTGGGTAAACTTGTAGCCCGTAAATCAAGTAGTTGTGAACCTGTTCCTCCGGGTGAAGCGAGGGTGTTGTTTAGTGAAAAGCCGAAGAGAAGCTTCGGGACTGGACGTAGGACTGGAGGTTCGAACCAATATAAAAATCCTGGTGTCGTTACTCTACTTTACTTTACTTTACTGCATTTATAGTTATTTGTGATATATATATTGTTTGCGATTATTTATTCGCATAACTATTGAATAGCTTAAGTTATCACATACATTCCGCATAGCCATATTATAGATCCTGCACAAGTCGTACACACACCCGACCCTTTCAAAGCCATCGTCCTTACCGATTCGAGACTGTCTAGCCCGAGTCTCAGGATACGGCCGCAACTGCACCTTCGATTAGCGACATGGCTAGTCATCCGTCGATGATTGGCAGTACCATAAACTATATGTTAGCCTGCCCTATGGGGCATAAAATCTGGGCAGTATATCGACCATAACATCCATTGATCCCATAGTGACCGATATATCTGAGGCGCCTCTCTATCCATCAAGTAATAATAAGCAACATCTACATGAGTAAACAGTCTGGGCTCCATACCATAACATTACTCCTAGAAAGAAACTAACATATGTCCATTTCCGTGAAGTCCTCATCCCGTTTCCGGTTCACATCGGGGCGTGAAGCTCGCGAAATAACGCTACACAAAGCTATGCTATTTAAAGCCGTGCTTTGATCATCAACCACAAGGCTTTGCTTTTCAACAAAAGCCTTGATCATATGCCACTCATCATGCCACACTGTCACTCCATACCGTACCACTGATTTCTGCCAATATATAACCTCTAAGCTCATACGTCTCGGAGAAGGGTGTTAAGCAAGAGAATAAATTCCCCTCCACCAAAAAGATATATATTTAGCAGAGATCAACGAATACAGTACAAAAGAATACAATGTCATACACGAGAGAGGTCCTCGCATATTCGGTCGATATCCAAGTACGTCTGGACGATCACTAATTATTACCTTGTCTTGGGATGCCTCCCAATCAAGACATCAGTAATCATCCAAACGATGTAAAGATCTACGGTCTTCAACCACCGTCTTCATCGTCGACTTATCGTCGTACCAATTATTCAGAATGGGTTAAACCCGGTCTTTCCGAATAACTACCATATTTTATAAAAAAGTGCTATAAAAACACAACATACGCCTCATTCCAATCCAGAATATTCTTTTATTCATATATTCTTTTCACAATTTAAACCAAATTAAGGTTTTCCAAACTAGTCGGGATTAGCGAACCTTACTAAAGTAATCTTTTTTTTAATTTCAAATCCCAACCTATTCATCCCATGGAGCAAAACCAGTAGTACTCCATATCTAATACCACGGTGTTATCGGTAAAATTAATGTGACGATCCCAAAACCCCGTGCTACGGTGTTAAGGATAATCATTGGAATATAACACATTAATCATCATTAGCAGAGTACAGATAATAGCATAAACAAGAAATAGAATAATTTACACAAATATGACAGCGGAATCATATATATCATCACATCAGAGAGCACAGTGCAGGATACTACTTAGTGCATAATAATACATAATCAGTCTACATCTCCTGTGGCGGAATCATACATAGAGAGTACATAAACTAAACATCAGTCTACATCTCCTGTGGTGGAATCACAATACATATACAATAATGGCGGAAAAGTCACAGTCATCACGGTATAGTCAAGCTTCACCATGAGCCCAAAAGTGCACCCCTACTGCGGTGCCAAGCCAAAATATGTCAGCTACCTGTAACTAGGCTGCCCGTGTGAAAATAAGGGCACCCGAGTTTGCAAGGTGAAACAAACTACGAGTCAGTCATGGGACTCGTATGAGAAATCTACCTAACTTATTAAACAACAATAATAAGGCAAATCAAACGACCGTGCCACTTTCATGGAACGGGTTTACTCCAATGAGTGCTAGTGCATGAAATAAAGTAAATGATTAAATCATCGCAATGCTTTTTATAAAAATGAAGCCATTATAAGACTCAGGTCCCATCACACAATGCAACGCAAGCCGGAGGATAGAGTTTTACCTTATAATGGCCAAGAAATGCTTCAAAGAATAAAAAAAAGGTGTCTGATATTATTACTAGTGCATATATGTTTCAAAAACGATTTCAATCATAAATATCAATCATAGACGGCATAAATGACCCATACCACTATGTCGCCATACTAGTAATACAATCACATCCACAATTTCGTATCGGAAATTGGATTCCATCATGAGTCGAGGCAAGGGGCAAGCTCCTCTCCGTTCGAGACACTCTAGCAAATGCCTTAGGATCGCACACAGCGGTCCTTGGAATCGGTTGGGTCGGTCCTCTCTTACTTTTGAGGATTGGTAATTCCTGAACACACGTTTCCCGGTCCTTAAAGACCTATAATCGAGGCGCCTCGCATTCCAACAACCACACAGGTGGAAAGTATATATAAATGTCAGGGCTGGTGGGTCACTGACACCACCGTAGCTAGAAAGAAACGTCATGTTCTCCCAGCGGTCCTTCTCCCGTTTTTGACTCATACCGAGGTGTGAGGCTCGCGAATCCACGTTATACACAAAGCTACATCACACAGACCATGCTTTGATCATCAACCACAAGACTTTGCTTTGCAACAGAAGCCTTGATCATATGCCACTTAGGCGTGCCACACAGGCAATTCACTCCATGCGACTGATTTCTATCGATATACAACCTCTGAGCTCGTACGTCTCCGAGAAGGGCGTTAAGCAAGAGAATAAATTCTTTGCCGCCAAACAGATATATATTTAATAAAGATCAATCATCACAAAACAAATTCCAATGTCAGACACATAGTCCATTTACAAGTTCGTTCTGGGGTTGAACGAAGCCGGAGGCACCATATTCCTCGCATATCCGCACAATCAACAATATGTCTGGATGGATACTACTTCAGCTCCTTCAAGGTAGCTACTCCAATCACGAGCATCAGTAATGCCCATCCATCCAATGTGAAGATCGTCGGTCTTGAACCGTCTTCATCTCTTCGACTTCTCACCGTCGATCGAATATTTGAAATGAGTATTAACTCGGCCTTTTCAAATAATCCATGTATATTTAGATTTCCAAATCAATTCTTCACATGGTTAAATTACTCAACATTCACATTTCAGTTCTTTAGTATAATTTTCATGTTAAATACATTCAACCATCACATATCAAGCAAACCCAGCAAAATCGGTTTATTTCCATTCTATATCGTTTATAATATTTTATAACGATATATCGCCATTTTTATTTATTTAAAAACGGCCATATTTAATTAAACGACGTTTCAGGTCGTGCCGAGGCACTGGCGCAGTTTTTTACTAAATTTGTTTTACACATATCTGAAAATCTAACTGTTGGATCTTCACAAATTTTATTTCATTAGAAAGATCCTTTCAAAACGAATCCAACGGTTTCAGTTTTGGGAAAATCCGACGGTCGGATTTCCCACACTAGTCGTTTGAAGTTACGATTTCAAAATACGAACTACAACATCGTTATTCGATTTAATTTAATTATATTTATATATAAATATAATTGATTCTGGCGTTGTTTTTCTTTAGATTTGAATTAAACATTCCACATAATCCAACCGTCGGATCTTTACAAAGTTGGTGCCATTGGAAAGATATTTCCAAGGCGAACTCAACGGTTGCGGTTCCGGGAAAATCTGATGGTTGGATCTCGCGCACTAATCGTTTGAAATCACGGTTTCAAAACACGAACTGCACGACCATGATTCTTTTTAAATATTTTTTTTGGGAAATGGGTTTAAATTTTATTGCTAGGCATTTCAGCCCAAGAGAAAACAAAAGCCCAAGGCCTTGTTACAGTGTTCGAGCATATGGGTTAGCGTTCACTAACCGACACGCACTTACTTTACACTGAATATTCGAGATAAAGTAATTTAAATTTCAAAAGCTCAGATCTAATTCTCCAAACCCTCGTCTTCCTCTCTCCAGAGCTATGGCGGCTGGTACACAAAATAACTCGTGCTTGTATCTCGGCGCGGATCCAGTGTCAGCATCTGATCCACGTCTACCATTCCGTCTGCTACAGGTTCCTTTTGTGTGGTATGAGCTCCTCTCTTCCTACTTAATGCCAAATTAATGTCTTTAATTGCTAGTTTACTGACGAACTCCACCGACTTCTCCTTGTTCTGATGTATGCGGGTGTTCCTCTCCTTCCATGCACTCCATACAGCAACTGTAAGAGCGACACTCTCCACTTCGGCTATTTGACCTATGTTCTGCCTGATCACTTCAAGGTTTGCAATGATTTCATGAAGTTTATTTTCTGTTATGTTGTACTTAACTGCTACACAGCAGTTACTCCACAGCTTCTTCGTGAATTCACACTCAAAGAATAGGTGTCTATGATTTTCCTCAGTGGTTTTACATAGCACACATGTAGATTCATTGATAATTCCCCATTTGCATAATCTGTCCTTTGTTGGAAGTCGACCCAGAACAGCTTTGTAAGAACAACATGACATTTTGGGGACGTTTCTCTTACTCCATATGATTTTACTCCAGTTTTTGGTTGCCACTCTAGGCCTGATGTCATTCCATGTTCGTTGTAGTTTAAAGCTGCTTCCCATCCATGACCATATGTCATATTGTCTGTCCATGTGAATTTCCTTTTTTTCAATCAACCCTCTTTGCTCGTTGTTACATGAGAAATTCACATTCCACTGGTTATTATTGATGATTGTGCTTACTGGTACATATGGGTAGCCATAGGCTGAAAATGTGTCCCAACCATGTGAGCCAATCAAGGATCTACCTTCAATCCAAGGGTCCATCCATAAATTTGTATCTTCACCATTCGCAATCTCTCTTCTACTGTACTTGGCTAAGGTACTTCTAGCTCTTAATATAGCCTTCCAGGTAGATGAGGCATTATTGTCCTCTTTCATGACCCAAAAATTCTCTCTGCAGTACCTTTTATTCATCCATGTAGCCCAGAGACTAGTGTTATTAATTATTTTCCATGCTTGCTTGAGTGTGAAGACCTCTCTCATAGTCTTTATGTTTCTAAGACCCACACCACCTTCCTCCTTAGGCCTGCACAACTCTTCAAATTTTATCTTATGCAATCCCCCTCTCCATATGAAGTCTGCACACACCTTCTCAATCTTCTCAATTGATGCATCCAGGAGTTGAAAAGTTTGCATCCAAAAATTGATCTTAGCATGTACCACTGTGTGCACAAGCTCAATTCTTCCAGCAAAGGACAAAAGTCTGGAGCTCCATCCATATAATTTATCTCTGATGCTTGTAATTAGACCTGAGCATTCTCTGTCAGTGGTTTTGTTTGAGGACAAAGGCACCCCCAAGTATTTCACTGGTAGTTCCCCTTCTTGAACTTTCAGCACACTTAGAACTTGAGTTTTGTTCCTGCATGTTTTATTAAAATAACATTTAGTTTTAAACTCATTAACTTTCAAGCCACAAAGTACCTCCAGCTTGTCAAAAATATCTTTGATATGTCCAGCTGCACCTCCATTTGCTTTGACACATATAAATAGGTCATTTGCATATAATAAATGAGAGATACTGGGTTCAATTTTATGTATAGTCTGCACCCATTTGTTGTTGCATGCCAGCTCCATTTGGAGTGTGAAGTACTCCATAGCCACTGCAAACAGGTAAGGTGACAGAGGGTCACCTTGCCTGATACCCCTGTTACTGCTTAAGAAGCCTTTAGGCACCCCATTAATGAGTATGTAAAAAGTGGGTGTAGATATGCACTCTTTGATCAGCTCCACTGTTTTGGCTAGGAATTTCATGCAATTAAGCATGTGGATAATGAAGTGTCTGCTGATTTTGTCATAGGCTTTGTGCAAGTCCACTTTAAGGCACATATGATCAGCTCCCTTCTTGTTAAAGTTTCTGATCAATTCATGAGCTAGTAGAGAGTTTTCTGATATGCTTCTGCCTTTTATAAATGCACTTTGACATTCTGCAATTAAATTTGGGAGAATCATCTGTAATCTATTGCATAGTACCTTACTTATGATCTTACATATTACATTACAACAAGCAATTGGCCTATAATCAGCCACACTAGAAGGTTTATCACATTTTGGGATAAGGCAAATAAAAGTGTAATTTATTTCTTTCAAAATTTTACCAGCCTCAAATGTTTCTTGGATTGCTAAAGACACTTTACTTTTTAGATTGTGCCAATGGATAATGAAGAAGTTCGAGCCCAGCCCATCAGGCCCAGGAGAGGAGTCAATATGGATCGTTCTAATGGCATCCCACACTTCACTCTCAGTAACTCTGGCCACCAGCAGCCTTCTGCCACTCGAGTTCACCAGTCTCCGAGTTGCAACATGTGGTAAGTGTTCCTCTGTTTGCCCATTATATATATCTTGAAAATAATGCAGAGCATCCTCTTCAAACTTGTTCATGTCCATGCACATATTGCCGTCCTGGTCATACATTTGTAAATTATAATTGGTATTTTTCCTGACAGCCATTTTAGTGTAAAAGAATTTGGTGCATTCATCTCCTTCCGTCAACCATTTTTCTTTGGCCTTTTGTTTCAGTTCTATTGCCTTAAAATGCAAATGTTCTTTCAGTTTGGCCTGTGCATCATAGTAATGGTTCCATGTGTCATTTGAATTGTCTCCCCCATCTATTTTGTTTAGTAAATCCTCATTAAGCTTCTCTAAATCTGTCAGCTTGTCCTTTTCTTTTGGCCTGATTTTGTTCCACTGTTTGAGTTCTTCTTTAGCTATTTTGAGGAATTTCACAAGATGATAAAGATGATTATCTTCCATGTGTGTGAGTGCTTCAAAGTTAATTGTTGAGTGATAACATTCTATTAAATGCCATTCATTAGAATATCTAAAAGTTTTACCTTTCTCCCCTTTCTCCATTTCTTTGAGTAGTACATGCAATGGACTGTGGTCACTTGTTGAATTAGGTAGAATGTTTACCTTGATATCAGCAAATTTCCTCATGCACTGCATGTTAATTAGCACTCTATCTAATTTGCAAGCTATTTTTCTAACTTCACCACTTTTTCATGTGAATTTCAGCCCCCCATGGATTGGATCTATCAGCCCAGCTGTGAGCAAACAATTATTGAATTCTGAAAGTTGTGTTGCTCTGAGGGTAAGTCCACCTTGCTTATCATCAGCTCTCAGCACTGCATTGAAATCTCCCATAATTAACCATGGTTCAACGATTCGTTTTGATAGTTATGTGATTTTACCCCAAAGTGATACTCTCTGACTTGCTAAATTACTTGCATATATTGTGGTGATACATAGCACCAGACCCCCTGTGTTTTTAGCCGTCACTGTGATCTGTTGTTCATCTTTATCCTTGATAGTAATCTCCCAAACCATTTTTGACCAAGAGAACATGATTCTGCCTTTGACCCCAATGTCATTATTATGTAGCACTTGCCAGTCTCTTCCCAATTGTTCCTCAAAGTAAATAACATTTTCATTATTCATTTTACTCTCAATTATACCCATAATAGAAGGATTAAGGCTCCTCCTGAGATTATAGAGATCTAAAGAACGGGTATCATTATTTAGACCTCTAACATTCCAACTTATAATTGACATTTATTTTTGAGGGCATTGCTCCTCACAATCTTAGGAGATAACACTTGTCTCGCCAAGTACTTGCTCTTCCTTCCTTCATCCATAAACTGTTCTTCATATTTGTCATTTGGTTTGGAGTATTTTCCAGCTGTGTTCATGTTTATGTTATCTTCTTCCTCACTTTCTGTAATATTGACTGCTAAATTACTCAAGTCTGCTATTGTTACAGGGTCTGGGTCCTGTTGATTGGTCTGCTTGTCCTGGTTTCCTGCCTGAGCAACCAGCTCCGCCTTCTGCTCCAACTGGGCCTGAGACGGCTCCTGCACCACCTCCGGTTCTTCGTTGATGTTGGTGGTTTGGTCTTCTGTATATAGTTGTGTATTAATTAGACTAGTATCTGTATTTGGTGATGGCATAGAAGTGCCTCCCTTTTTGCTATGCTGTTCAATGTCTGTAATATTGTCTCCTTTCTTTTTCATTTGCCACACTTGCTGAAAAGTGGTGGCACATTGGCTGTCAGAATGGCCGAAGCATTTGCAAGCATTGCAAATGGGTGGTAGGTTCTCGTACACAATGCTTTGGTAATACGTGTTGCCATGCTTGTCTTTTGCTCTTACTTGCTTTGTGATTTTGCTATCCGCTCGTATTTCCACCAACACCCTTGCAAATAGTTTGGTAACATGTTTAGTACAATCGTCCATAGTCAAAGGGTTACCAATCAGACTTGCAAGCTTGCTAATGCCTCTGGCATTCCATAAAGCGAGATCTAAATTGTGGAACCGAACCCAAACTGGATGCGATTCAAGCATGTCTCGCTCCAGTTTGAGATTTGGTTCCCATCTTTTGATGAAGATGAGTCTTCCATCCATGAACCATGGTCCATTCTGAAGTACTTTGTTACAGTCTTCTTCATTGACGAATTTGATCAGATAGAAACCGTTTTCCCTAGCAAAAACGTTCCAGCTGCCTTGGGGTTTCCACTCTCTTCTAATATAGGCATTTAAGTGAACATAATATGGGCGTTTTCCAATCAAGTAAATGTAGATCGAATTCGTCCACATATTATTCGCTTCAGTAAAGATCTTCTCGTCAACCATCGCAAACTCCCCCTCTTCATCTTTTTTAGCATCAAATTTCTGAACTTCCCCTTCAATCTGCATGTTCCCTGCTAATGCTACTTTCCAGTTGCGATTTCCTGCCTTGAACTGCAAGATTTGAGTGCCTTCTTGTGTTATCCTACCTTGTACCAGTGGCCTCTTGCCTGCTACGACGTTTGCAAAGCTTGCTTTCTTTTTCCTCACCTCTTTCCATCCCAAATCTTGGTTTTGATTGTTAGGGTTTGGGTCCCCATAGGCGGCTACCATTTTTATTATCTATTTGTGTACTTCGTTTTTATTTTTATTTTTATTTATAAATGTATATATATAAATATAGTTCATTCGATGATTTCAATATCGTTTTCACCTCAAATATTTCACTAAAGCCTTTAAATTTTGGAAAATTTCTCCATAACCTCCTTTGTACGGGAAGGGCTGGGAAAATTCCCAAATAGCCACACGGGCGTCTCATCTCAAAAAGAAAAAGCCAATAGGCTCATAAAATCATCACCCAAGAAAAACGGTAAACATGTTCCTATTTGTCAGGCACACAATTTTATTCCTCTTCTCTCGCCTCTTTGCTATAACCTGTTCAATAAATTTGCATGTACATATGTGCAATTCTTATCACTTATCATTTTCCATTCAACTTCTTATTTGATTCCATTTGGTTTAAAGTCACCATTCATTCTAATGTTGCATACATAAACAAAAATCATATCATTAGCTAATTAATGAATATTTCAACTCATGCATATTTATTTGAACAAGTGGTTATTTTTAACACTTCACATTTCAAAAATGATATTTTTGGCGAACTAAAATATATTTCAACACACGACCATGTTATTTAATTCCTATACATGTTAAAAATAATATTCATAGCACATAAATATTTATTTCAACACTCGTATATTTTTAGCAAATCACATGCATGATAAAAATGATATTTTTATCATCTAAAATATTTATTCAACACAGGAATATTTTTAACACTTCATATTTTGAATAAAATGTAATTTTTATTGTTCGATCTTTTTATTCAACACATGAACCTTTTCAACACACACACTTCTCAACACATGAGCATTTTCCACACATGGATATTTTATATAGTTTGTTCATATAAGAAAGATGTAATTTTTATTGTTGAAACAATTTATTTATAATGCGAATATTTCACATACTTCATATATATTATAAAAATGTGATTTTTTTTGTTTAAACACTTTATTCATTCAACACATGAATTTAATTTTCAACACATGACTTCTCAACACATGAGCATTTTCCACACATGGATAAAGTTTCAACACATGACTTTGGTTTCAACACATGAAAATAATTTCAACATATGAAAATAATTCTAACACATGAATATTATTCAAAATTTCGGCAGCATAACGGCAGGGTAGTTAAAACCGGCACTGTCCCGAGTACGGCTCCTCGCTCTACCTTAAAACCTCGCGGTTTTTGACAATGGGGATTTCATACATCTAATTCGCACGTAGGCGAGTATGATTTTTCTTTTCCACAATTTATTTCAAATTTGTTTCAATCACCAATGGGTATTTTTCAACCACAACCAAGCAATATCAACCACAAACAATTTTATCAACCATTCGCATTATTCACCAAAATTTTTACACTAATTCACAATCAATAAATATCGTCCATGGTTTGTGGACGAGTGGAGTGTATATATATATATGTATATAAGTATATTTTATTTCCATTCCAACACACATATCATTTAAACAATGCATGTATAATTCATATTTCGCTCATATAGCTTACACAACGCATGTACATGAGGTATACGACACGTGTATAATTTATATTTCGCTTATATAATTTATACATGACATTTCCATTCACATTTCAGTTAGAAATCTCACATTGGTTTTCGAGGTGCCAAAAATCGTAGATAGCTCGGAAAAATCCGCGGTCTCTTCTAGATTGTAGAGAGCGTCCTTGCGGTCACGATATTTCCTGTTTCATCGAATTTCGTTAACACACCATAAAGATACGATTTTTCAAAGTTTGCAACACTTAAAAGTGTTATTTTCAATTCAGAAAATTCAAGCCGTATACCTTCCACTACTGTTCAAAACTAGGTTTGCAGTTTTTGCGAAAACCGAGGCTCGATACGACGATCGGAGGGTACAGCGTGGAAGAGGGAGGAGAGTGCTTCGCGATGCCAAGGGTTTTGGCCAGATAGAAGGCCTGAGGAAGCGGCGGCGGCGTTGGAAAGTCGCTGAATTTGAGGGCGCGAATCACGAGGCATAGGCGACGAGGGGGGTCGAGGGTTGGTCGGATTTGAAGACGGAAGGGAGGGCTTTTGAATCTGGGTGGTGGCGGGGTCTGGCGTGGCCTAAGGCGACGACGATTTGGTCGGGAAGTGGTGAGGAGGGTTCCGCCGTTAATCGCAAGGGTGACGGGGGTTTTTTTTTAAAAAAAAATTATGAAAGGAGAATTTTGATTGGCCCGTGGTTTTATTAAATTTTAAAATAGTGTTTCTCTACACGGACACCAATTCAAACCCAACGACTATCGCCCCTAACTAAATACCCCCATCCCGGACACAATGGGATATGTTTCGTGGGCTAATTCGATTGTTACAGTCAGTTATTTTTCAAACTAAAGTATAAAACATTAAATATTTAATTTGAACGTACATTTCAATTTGCCAAGGCCACAAACTGATTCGAAAAATTCCAGAAAAATAAATCTAGCTATGTTTTGATGCTACGGTCCCAACAAAACTAGTTTCGTCGAATTCTGAGATCGTTTGAAAAATGGCCATTTTCTGGTCGATCCAATTTAACAGAAATTGACCAAACACATTTTCTTTTGCCACGCTCACATACTAGCTTCAAAAATTATGAAATTTAAAACCTAGCAATAATTTGACATCCCGGATCCAACAAAAGTGGTTTCGTCGAATTCCGAGGTCGTTTGCAAAATGTTTATTTTCAAGGGCTATATAATAGCTACCTTTCTGAAAATTCATTTGGCCATAACTTTTGATTTCCGCTATGAAACTTCGATTTTTCAGATTCGTTAGAAAGGTATTCATAAACAGATTTAAATATTTTTGGTTTCACTAAAATCCATTATATTTTGCACCTGGTACAGTCAGTCAAAGTTTGAATTCAAATTTTCAAACTGCCACACTATTTCTAATTCAATATTTTATTGAAATATTATATTTCAATTGTTTAAATTCCTTTAAAATATCCAATTTAAAAAAAAAAATTGGCTCATATTTTCCGGGTTGTTACAATCTCCCCCACTTAAAACTTTTCGTCCCCGAAAAGGAAACAACATCATAGTAGGAAACAAAAATGTAAATGAAAAGTATTGTGAAGGTACCTTGCACCGGAGTTAGTCAGAGATGTCCACACTGAATTTGGGGTAAGCTTGCTTAATGCTTTCCTCAGTCTCCCAAGTACATCTTAGGGTCACTACTCCACTGCACTTTAACTAAATGAACCTTCTTGCTCCTTAGCTCTTTAGTTTCTTTGCCAACAATCTTTAGTGGTTCTCTTCTGACTGCTAATTCTGGAGTAATTTCCAAGTCCTGTTGCGCTACTTCTTCTACAACAAGATCCGGATCATGCACATGTCTTCTAAGTTGAGATATGTGAAACACATTATGCACTCCAGGCAACCGATCAGGTAATTCAACCTTATAAGCAAGAGTTCCAATTCGTTCTAGTATAGGAAAGGGACCAATAAATCTAGGTGCCAACTTTCCAGTTTTACCGAATCGGATCACTCCTCTCATCGGAGAAACTTTCAAATAAACATGATCACTAACAATAAATGTCAAATCTCTTCTTCTAGAATCTGCATAACTTTTCTGTCGGCTTTGCGCAGTTTTCAATCGCTTCTTGATGAAATCGACTTTATCAGATGCTTCTCTAATCATATCGGGTCCCAACACAAGTCTGTTGCCAGGTTCTACCCAACATGCGGGAGATCTACACGGTCTACCGTATAATGCCTCAAATGGCGACATTTTTAGACTTACCTGATAGCTGTTGTTATATGAGAATTCTGCCAAATGTAAGCGATCTTCCCATGACCCACCAAAATCAATAATACAAGCCCGTAGTAAATCTTCTAAAATTCTATTCACACGCTCAGTTTGGCCATCTGTCTGAGGGTGATAAGCGGTGCTCATGTTTAGTTTTGTTCCCAATTCTGTCTGAAATGCCTCCCAGAACTTGCTAGCAAATATTGGGTCTCTATCACTGACTATGCTGATGGGAACTCCATGCAGCTTAACAATTTCTTTGAAATATATCTGTGCTAGATTTTGAGCGGTTCTATTGGATCTGACAGGTATGAAATGGGTGGTCTTCGTGAAGCGATCTACGATCACCCAAATACTATCATTACCTTTCTTGGTTCGGGGCAAACCATCTATGAAATCCATGGAAATCTGTTCCCATTTCCAACCTGGGACTTCCAACGGTTGCAACAATCCGGCTAGCTTTTGTTGGTCGCTCTTGACTAATTGACAAGTGGGGCATCTGCTAACATATAAAGAAATGTCCCTCTTCATCGCCTTCCACCAAAAAGTGCGTTTGATATCGTTGTACATTTTACTTACTCCAGGATGAATGCTAAGCTTGGATTTATGGCATTCATCGAGCATGTAACGACCTGGATTTTTAGCCGTGGAATTCTGAATATTTAAATTAATTTTAAATATTTGATCTAAATTGTAAAATGGATTTATTTTATATTTTATTGATTTATTTAAGCTTTAAAAATATATATTTATACATGTCCAAACAACGTTCGTCAATCAAAAATGTCGGCAAGATATATTTGCTTTGGAATGCCTATATCTTTGACAGATCTATAGGGATACATTAACTAAATATGAAGGAATAATAATATATATAATATTTCTGCCAGTTTATTCCTATGGATCCTTATATTTTGGGAGCAGAGTTATAAAATCCTATCGGGTCATTTGAAAGTCTGAAAGAAAGATGTTCTTGCCATGTTAAATTGTGAGGATCGGTCAAACTTTTCTACTGAAAACCTTATGGTTGGAAAAAAAAGATCGCCTTCCAAGGAATATATGCACGTCAGTTGCACATGTTAAGATCATCCATTTGAAATTTACGGACCGAAGAAAAAAAAAATTGAAAGCAAAGATTTTTGGTCAAGACTCGCGGTTAGTAGAAATGTGATTAAAATAATTTCGACCGTCCTTATTCCTTCTTCAAATTTGAAACCAGCAAACAAAATTTCAATCATACTTTCTAAATTTGGTCACAATCTTAGAGATATCAGAACGATCCTTGACAGCTAGAACATTTAGCCAAACATCTCGACTGAAAATAAATAAATAAAAAATCAAATTACTTGTCGACAAAGGAATCTCAAAGCACAAGCCTACTGTTCCTTCTCCAGCTACCCTATAATGCTACTCCTTGCGTGCCAAGGGTCCTTTTTTGTATAAATACGCATAGTTTCTCTTTAATTCCTTTTCTTCTGAAAACTAGCTAATACACCCTTCCTCTCAACGGTATAAACACGAAACACTCCAAATGCTTCTTCTTTCTTCCTATAATTGCGTGGATTTAATATCCAAAAATAAATCAAACAAAAACCCTACGAAATCGAAGCTCTAATATTTGAAGGCAAGAAGCATGGAGCGCCGTCTGGCATAGGAATTGGGAGTCTCGGCTTTGAATTGGAAGTTCACGGCAGTCCTTTCTCGAGTAACCCTGGTATTTAGGGTTTTATTTATTCGGGTTTGGGGTCATTCTTGTTTGCGCGTGGGAAAAGTAAGTCGAGAAATCGGAAGTGGCAAGAGGTCTTCGATCTGGTTTGTAGGGGGCCGACCAGGGAAGGGTTTCGCTGTAGAGTTCGTCAGTGGCGAAGGGGTGGTGGTACTCTAGCGGATAAGAGGCTTTGGGTGGATGAGGCAGCGCAATAGTGGGTGTCAGGCCCGGCTGACCTCTAACGGTGACCTCCGGCGATGGATGAAAAAGTCAGGAAAAATGGCGAAGTCTGTATTATTGGGAATCACGGTTTCATGGTTAGTTGCTAATAAACAATGGCTTAATTATGTTTTTATTTGGCTAATTAGGAGTGTGATTCAAAGTGTGGAGGCATGTGAGTTGACTGTAGCAATTATTTGTGGTTACCTGTAGGTGGTTTTCGAGACTTTATAAGAAGGGAGTTGCGGTATTTTGGGAATGAGTAATTCACGTTTGTATTGGATGATGTCCTTGGCAATGGGGAGAGTTTTGGAATGTAGAAGATGGTTTAACATGGAGCTGGGGAGACAAGGGAGACTACGGTGGTATTAGTTTTGGGGATTTGGTGCATTGACCCCGTATTTTTAGTATTATGTTGGGATGCGGTGTATAGGATAACACCTTCTTGCAAAGAATTGGAGAAATTGGTAGTAATAACTGTCGATGGTCCTCTGTTGTGTCTTTATATAACAGCCTGGAGCCTCATGATGTATCAACGTTTGTAGTGGGGTGATGGTGAAAGTGCTAATAGGGTGTTGTTCTTTGGTTTGGGAAGGAGTTGGTAGTAAATGAGCGTATGAAATTCACGGCATGTATCAAGGACTAACTCACGTGAAGGGTGGGAGACGAAGTCAAGTTAGCAAGTTATTTTTGTGGAGGGCAGCATTCTTTTGTTAACGTGATTTAAAGAAGGGTGTGATGAGTAGTTGAAGGGTTAATGACTTGGTGGGAGTGTGCACATGAAGCTGTAAAGGGTAATTTAAGATTTGAAGGAAAATCAGGGGTATTAGCGAAATGGGAAGTCGAGTTTCTAGGTATTGGAAAACCGGAGTATAAGATATTGAAGGGTTAGAGAGGCTTAATCACCTTATTTAAAAAGGGATATGCTGGGAAATGATGTGAGCCAAAAGCATCAGGTTACAGGGAATAAATTAAAAAGGTAACAGGTTAATCGCATAATTTGCGGGTTAGGGTTATAATTAGATATTTATTAAATTAAGTAGTATTTAAACCAAGTTAAATTAATACAGAAGTTACAACGCTTGTAATTGTTTCGTTCATGGACAGAATCTGACGGAACCGTTCACATTAGGATCAAATTGACGAGATCTTCATTTTGGCACTGATGTGACTGAGAACAGGGCTGTTGAAATCTCATGGAAAAATCCAAAGCTTGTTTGATTTTAAAAAAATGAGATAAAAGCAGAATCGTCAACTGTGAGACAAGATGAGTAAATTCACTAACTCCCTCTCGTTTATATTTTTATATATAAACGAGTTTTAAATATTTTTATAATGTGCAATGGTTGATTGGTTGAAGAGTTGGTAAATTTGGTTGAATTGGTTGATATGATTACACCATTAATTGATCATTAGTTCTGATATTTCATTTTGATGTGAAATAATATTATTGATGTTATTAACATCTGTGGATGCAGGAAAACAGGTTGGAGGGATCCAACTGGATCCCTCAACATTTATATTACCGTTTGTTATTTATGGTGATGTGTATACGATGATGGATTGTACTATGTTGAATCACCCTGACACTGGAAATTTAGTTATTTTAAATACCGTAAAAGATTTTCGAATATAGAAAAGAAATTGAGGTTTAAAAAGAGAACTTATTTCCAAAAGAGAAATTAAATTTTGAATGGAATTAAAAAGTAGAAACTTGTTTTATTAAAAGAAGAAGTTGTTTTTAAACGAGTTTATAATCATTGAATAAATTGAATATAAATGCTTTATTTAAATTTATATGGAAAAGTGGAAATTAGATTTGAAATCAATATGTGAGATGGGATTTGAACTTAGCAGAGTATAAAGCAAATCATAAACAAGATTTTTGACGATTGGAATGAAAATCAGATTTGTTTGCAAGACTCAGAATAGAAGTTATAAATAGAATTTGGGGTTTAAGAGAATATGTATAAGTACGAAATCAAAAGATTATATATAAAGAAATATATTCAGGATTAAAGTGGATAATGGTTCAAAGGAAGTATTTTGCAAGTGAAATATTTATAAGGGAAGAACACAACAGACGGTTTTGTGTTAAACATTTTGGATTTTTGGAATAAAAATCAAAGGAAGAAATCTTGTTGTAAAGAAGGTGGAAACCGGATTTTTATCCTTATATACTCTTTATCTTATGGGTTTCGACAAATAGAATGATAAATGTCTGCATTGTTTAAATCCAGACATTTTGACTATCTTTTAAAATGAACAACGGAAGCGTGTGCGTCGCACACGGTATTTTATTCAAAACAGCAATCATAACGTTATTGTTATAAGAAATGCTTTTATAATTTTAAACAGCGATTATAACGATGTCTTTGTAAGAAATGCTTACATGAAACTAAACAGCGATTTTAGCGCTGTTGTTATAATAGATGTTGTAAATCTATACAGCAATTTTAGACGCTGCTGTTATAATAAATGTCTTGGTAAATCTAAATAGCAATTTTAACGCTGCCGTTATAATAACTGTTTTAATAGCAATCTTAATGCTATTGTTATGATAAGTGTTCTATAATGCTAGACAGCGGTTTTAACGCTGTTGTTGAAAGCAATGTTTTATAAACCAAACATTTGAAGACAGCGATTATAACTCTACCGTTATAATCAATATTTTTATAAAGAAGGTGTGTTCGTAGATCAAAATCCGAGAGTCGCGTAAGCAATGTTTGGTTTAAAGTTGTGAGCTCTGACTATTTCAAAGCTAAGAATGTCGTTCAGTTAAGGTCTGAGAGGTAATTATACCCCAACTTGACTGACTGCATTATTGACGGAGAAATGGTTAAGGCTCGATAGCAAGGGTTGGTTAGTGATATCGTTAGTTAACGAATGATTTATGATTTGAGTTATAATAACGATGTTTATAACATCAGTTAATTCAAAGGATTTAGAAATGTTTTCTAACTGGAGTAAAAGATATTTTCTCAATAAAGGAATTATATATATTGGAAATGTTTCCCAGTAATCAAGAGAGAAAATAGAGCTTTGAAAGAACACGAAAGGTGGAAAATGGGAATTGGAAATGATAATGTAATAAAGAACTAATATAAAAAGGTCCCAGTGTTGTTTGATGCTTGATTGATAGAATTTCCATTTGGAAATAGGACCGTTGATTGTATGGATGTTTCTTTATAGTTAAATCACCGACTATCAAAATTTTATCTTTTTTTATATACCTCCGTTGTCAATATGGAGAGACCGGGATCAGATTTGATATCTGAAAACCACTCCGTATTGGCGTAAGCGTTATGAAGCAACTTATGCTGAAGAAAATTGAAGACGGAGTTATGCAAGGGCTATCCTGTTTACGGGATAGTGCCTTCGGTTTGTCCAGACCCAGGACAACTTTATGGACGAGTGTCTGACAGAGTATTTCCAAAGGGGATTACGTACGTTGATCCCTTCAAATGTACGAAGTTGGGGCATAGAAGGGAAGCTTCTTTAGCCTAACAATCTGAGTATTTTTGTGGGAATCAATTAGTGATTTCCGATGGATCTGACGATGTGGCATTCAAAGTGAATGATGGCCAGATGTTCTGGAAGATAATTCAAACCTCAAGCCTCTTCAACCCGGAATTGGACAAAAATCGGGCAGGCAGCATGGCTATGTGGGTCGCACCCATTAGGATGTATAATCACCTATCTAGAGAAATTCCATTTGTTCTTTAATCTATCGATGCTGTCCCTTTCGGGAGGCGGTTGTTGATCCCAACCGTCGGTGGTATACATTCGATACACTCAAGCGAAATGAGTGGTCGGTCATGTGTGGGCCGGGTTGCAAGATGTTCTTGTTGAACCCAGTGTATTCGTCTCTAGAGATACACTATCGGCAGGTGGTCCCATACCTTGTCATGTGGGAAATCCAATCTCCAATAAGCGCCCTGCGGTTTTGGATTTTATATTAATTATGGAGCGTGAGATGCAAGCGTTCCACTGGATTCTATTTATTTGATATAGACATTATTATAATATCATTGGATTTGATATCAAAATATCTTGGTTATCGTAAGGTAAAAACCATCCGTGTTTATGTGTGGATCGGTCTTACGATTATCTTTTCTTTCGAAAGGATTTTAGAAGTTAAACAAATGGTTGGAGTTTACTCACACCAGTCCCATGACTGACCCAGAGTTTATTTTGTTTGTTTTCCCTTAACTCTTGGGTGCCCAAATTTGTACGGGCAGTCAAGTAGTCGGGATTTTTCAGATTCATTTGGCAGAGCTCGAAGCAGGAGGCTTCAACGATTAGATATAGACCATCATATTTCCCGCTGTGTACTATGTTGTATCTGGAAACAGGTGTTTATAACTGTTCCAGGAAAACTGTTGTGCTCTGATACTGGTACGTATATACAGTTACTGATTTTTATTTCAAAAGTTATGTTATCTAATATATTTTATCCGTTCCGCTGTGAGATTTGTGTTCTTCGTTTTCTTCTATTCTAATATTTCTTTCTTTCTATTTCTCATCTTCTAACTTCTTTCTAATAATGATTCATGTTTCTGTGCAAATTGGGTTGGACGTGTGGTGTTATTAGTCAACTCAAAGGGTACGGAAATTCGGGTCATTACAGAGCACCTCTCTTTGAGCTTAGGGATGTCGGGAACACAAATTCTTCCATTTGATCTCAGAACTCCCTCACTATCCACTTGGAAACTAGAGCTTTCGCCCCTTTGAATTCTTTTAATCATCTCTTTAACAAAATTGTTGTTTTTCTGAAGAACAGAGATCTTGTCATTCAACAAAGACGTAACGATAAAACTGGCGATGATTTCGTTCTTCCTACTGAGTGCATCAGCTACAACATTAGGCTTTCCCGGCGTATACAAGATATCTAGCTCGTATGCGCAAGAAATTCTAGCCAACGTTGCTGCCTCAAGTTCATATCTTTCTGGGTGAACAAATACTTTAATGATTGATGATCTGTATACAGTTCGAATTTCTCACCCAATAAGTAATGCCTCCATATTTTCAAAGCAAAAACGATAGCTAACAACTCAAGATCATGTGTTACATAATTCTTCTCATGCGGTTTTAGCTGGCGGCTTGCATAAGCGACTACTTAGCCTCTTTGCATTAACACTGCACCAAGACCTCTAATAGAAGCATCTGTCCAAACCGTCAAATCATGGTTGCCATCGATAATGGTTAACACTGGAGCAGTTGTCAATTTCGATTTCAATGCCTGGAAAGCTTCCTCACAGTCGGAAGTCCACTTAAATTTCTCGTGCTTCTTCGTAAGCTTTGTTAATGGACCGGATATCTTCGAAAAATCCTTAACGAACTTTCGATAATAACTAGCCAACCCCATAAAACTTCCAACCTCTGTGGGTGTAGTAGACTGTTTTTAGTCTTGAATTGCTGTAATTTTGCTCGGATCTACAGAAATCTCTTCCTTTGACACGACATGGCCAAGGAACTTCACCTCTTCTTGCCAGAAGACACACTTAGAGAATTTGGCTTTGAAGACGTTCCTTCTTAGAATCTCCAATACTTGTTCTAAATGTCTTTCATGCTCAGGTTTTGATTTGGAGTAGATTAAAATATCATCGATGAATACGAGGACAAATTTATTCAGAACTCCCCTGAACACTCTATTCATTAGATCGACAAAGTATATTGGAGCGTTGCATAAGCAGAACGACATTACTAACCATTCATAAAATATGTCTGGACCTCTGAAAGCTGTCAAAGGAACACACTCTTCTAAGATTCTCAATTGATGGAAACCTGTAGCTAGGTCTATTCTGGAAAATACTCTCGCCCCGTTTAATTGGTCTAGCAGATCATCGATGCGGGGTAATGGGTATTTGTTTTTAAGCATCTGTTTGTTGAGGTCTCGGTAATCAACACACAATCGAAGAGTATCGTCTGACTTTGGGACAAACACTACAACTGCACCCCAACTAGAAAAGCTAGGACTAATCAGACCCTTCCATAGCAGTTGACGAGTTTGATCGCCTAATTCTTCCTTTTCCTTTGGAGTCATTCTTCTAATTGGATGTACCACTGGCCTGGCATTGGGAATTAGATAGATTCTGAATTCTATTTCTCTTTGCGGAGATAAGTTTTCGACTTCTTCAAACATATCCGCATAGTTTCTAACAACAGGAATCTTTTCAAAGGAAGTAGGGATAACTTCTAACGCAGACCAAAATTCCTCTCTATCTGGTTCGAACCATGACATGGTATAGTAATATATCCAAGCTTCGTTCTAATTTTTACTATCCTTTCCGCACACTTTACTTCAGCTTCATATTTTGTTAACCAATCAAGCCCGAGAATGATGTCGAACTCAGGAAAATCCATAACGACTAGGTCAAAAGGAAACCGGTATCGAGAAAAAGAAGCAGGTACTTTACAATATGAACTGAGAATAATCGAACCCCCAATTGGATTATGAACCCTCACCGATTCTGTAAGCTTTCTTTGTTTTAACTTTAACTTGTGAACTGTGTTACTAGCAATAAAACTATGTGATGCACCCGTGTCAAATAATACAGAAACATGAATATTCTTAATTGTAAGGGTACCTCCCAAAACATCGGGTTTACCTATTCCATCGGAAGCAGCCGGTGGGTTTGTCCCGTCATACACGTGAGCAACCTCGGCCTTCTTAAGCAAGGGACAGTCTCTAACAAGATGTCCTGTCTTGCGGTAGTTAAAGCATGAACGAGGGTTCTGAGAGCCCTGGCTTGAATCTTGAGAGTCTTCTGCCTTTTCGAGGCTGTGCAAACATTTGAGTAGTGCCCCACCTTGCCACAATTGTAGCAGCTTCCCTTTGGTGGCCTGCTAGTCTGCTGATTCGAGGACGCCGCGTTGCTTGATTCTGGCTGGTTTGTAGCGGGCTTGCGTTTATTCCCGGCTTGGCTCTTAGCACGATTCGGATCCAGGTTCCTTTGATCTAGATCCTCATAATTGCACGCCATCTCCACTAATTCATTAAACGCCAGCTTGATGTAGGTCATTTCCCTGTCTTGGTACTTTCGCTTCAGCCCAAGGATGAACCTCTTGTTCTTGGACTTAGCGGTGGCGTTGAGCTCGGGAGCATAGCGCGATAATTGTGTAAACTTGTTTAGATAGTCTTGCATCGAGAGATCCCCCCGGTGGAGGTTTGTGAATTCATCGTGCATGTGCTCAAGGGCTTGCTCTGGGACATACTTCTCTTTGAATAATTCTTTGAATTCGTCCCAAGTCCTACCAGCATTTCTGTTCGCTGCAGTAAGAGCTTCCCACCATAATTCGGCTTCCTCTTGTAGAAGCCAAGCACCCATGAAAGCTTTGTCTTGATCACCCGGCCTCAGGCCTCCTAATATCTTCTCGCATATTTTCAGCCATGCTAGGGCCTCAATTACAGTGCCCGTTCCAGAGAAGGTTTTGCCTCCTAGGTTCTTCTACATTTTAGCCACGCGGTCGAGCTCGAATGGTTGAGCAGCCGGGGGTTGTATTAAGGGTCCGTCTTCAGCTGGGACTTCACCTCGTCCTCTGCCACGGCCAGCTCGGCCTCCTCTACCAGCGGCTGCTCGGGTAGCCATTTTTCAAGTTCTGTATAAGCAAGAAAAGAGTCAGCCTACAGAAACGATAATTTTTTTTTGCATGGTAAAGCAGAAGAGCTTAAGGAAAGACAACGATGTACTGATCAAATTATTTTTGCTATTCTGTTTAGCTCATTCTAGGACATTACTAGTCCTATCTCTAATGAGCTACTCGCCTTAGAATACTACTGATTCTATTCTGACGAAGTGTTTAATGTGTTAAATTCCATAACTAAGGTTAACCAAAGTTCTGATACCAGCTGTGACGATCCCAAAACCGCGTGCTACGGTGTTAAGCATAATCATTGGAATATAACACGTTAATCATCATTAGCAGAGTACAGATAATAGCATAAACAAGAAATAGAATAATTTACACAAATATGACAGCGGAATCATATATATCACCACATCAGAGAGCACAGTGCAGGATAGTACTTAGTGCATAATAATACATAATCAGTCTACATTGCCTATGGCGGAATCATACATAGAGAGTACATAAACTAAACATCAGTCTACATCGCATGTGGCGGAATCACAATACATATCCAATAATGGCAGAAAAGTCACAGTCATCACGGTGTAGTCAAGCCTCGCCATGAGCCCAAAAGTGCACCCCTACTGCGGTGCCAAGCCAAAATATGTCAGTTACCTGTAACTAGGCTGCCCGTGTGAAAATAAGGGCACCCGAGTTTACAAGGTGAAACAAACTACGAGTCAGTCATGGGACTGGTATGAGAAATCTACCTAACTTATTAAACAACAATAATAAGGCAAATCAAAGGACCACGCCACTTTCGCGGAACGGGTTTACTCCAATGAGTGCTAGTGCATGAAATAAAGTAAACGATTAAATCAACGCAATGCTTTTTATAAAAATGAAGCCATTATAAGACTCAGGTCCCATCACACAATGCAACGCAAGCCGAAGGATAGAGTTTTACCTTATAATGGCCAAGAAATGCTTCATACGAATAAAACAAAAGTGTTTGATATTATTACTAGTGCATATATGTTTCAAAAACGATTTCAATCATAAATATCAATCACAGACGGCATAAATGACCCATACCACTATGTCGCGATACTAGTAATACAATCACATCCGCAATTTCGTATCGGAAATTGGATTCCATCATGAGTCGAGGCAAGGGGCAAGATCCTCTCCATTCGAGACACTCTAGCAAATGCCTCAGGATCACACACAGCGGTCCTTGGAATCGGCTGGGCCGGTCCTCTCTTACTTTTGAGGACTGTTAATTCCTGAACACACATTTCCCGGTCCTTACAGACCTATAATCGAGGCGCCTCGCATTCCAACAACCACACAGGTGAAAAGTATATATAAATGTCAGGGCAGGTATGTCACTGACACCACCGTAGCTAGAAAGAAACGTCGTGTTCTCCCAGCGGTCCTTCTCCCGTTTTTGACTCATACCGAGGTGTGAGGCTCGCGAATCCACGTTATACACAAACCTACATCACACAGATCATGCTTTGATCATCAACCACAAGACTTTGCTTTGCAACAGAAGCCTTGATCATATGCCACTTTGGCGTGCCACACAGGCAATTCACTCCATGCGACTGATTTCTATCAATATACAACCTCTGAGCTCGTACGTCTTAGAGAAGGGCGTTAAGCAAGAGAATAAATTCTCCGCTGCCAAACAGATATATATTTAATAGAGATCAATCATCACAGAACAAAATCCAATGTTAGACACACATTCCATTTACAAGTTCGTTATGGGTTTGAACGAAGCCGGAGGCACCATATTCCTCGCATATCCGCACAATCAACAATACGTCCGGACGGCTACTACTTCAGCTCCTTCAAGGTAGCTACTCCAATCATGAGCATCAGTAACGCCCATCCATCCAATGTGAAGATCGTCGGTCTTGAACCGTCTTCATCTATTCGACTTCTCACCGTCGATCGATTATTTGAAATGAGTATTAACTCGGCCTTTTCAAATAATCCATGTATATTTAGATTTCCAAATCAATTCCTCACATGGTTAAATTACTCAACATTCACATTTTAGTTCCTTAGTATAATTTTCATGTTAAATACATTCAACCATCACATATCAAGCAAACCCAGCAAAATCGGTTTATTTCCATTCTATATCGTTTATAATATTTTATAACGATATATCGCCATTTTTATTTATTTAAAAACGGCCATATTTAATTAAACGACGTTTCAGGTCGTGCCGAGGCACTGGTGTTGTTCTTCACTAAATTTGTTTTACACATTTCTAAAAATCTAACCGTTGGATCTTCACAAATTTTATTTCATTAGAAAGATCCTTTCAAAACAAATCCAAAGATTTCAGTTTTGGGAAAATCCGACGGTCGGATTTCCCACACTAGTCATTTGAAGTTACGATTTCAAAATTCGAACTGCAGCGTCGTTATTCGATTTAATTTAATTATATTTATATTTATATATAAATATAATCGATTCTGGCGCCGTTTTTCTTCAGATTTGAATTAAACATTCCAGAGAATCCAACCGTCGGATCTTTACAAAGTTGGTGCCGTTGCAAAGATATTTCCAAGGCGAACCCAACGGTTGCGGTTTCGGGAAAATCCGATGGTCGGATCTCCCGCACTAATCGTTTGAAATCACGGTTTCAAAACACGAACTACACGACCACGATTCGTTTTAATTTTTATTTTTATTTATATATATAGTTCATTTGACGATTTCAATATCATTTTCACTTCAAATATTTCACAAATGCCTTTAAATTTTGGAAAATTTTGCCATAACCTCCTTTTTACGGGATGGGCTGGGAAAATTGCCTAATAGCCACATGGGCGTCTCATCTCAATATGAAAAAGAAAAAGCCAATAGGCTCATAAAATCATCACCCAAGCAAAACGGTAAACATGTACCTATTTGTCGGGCACACAATTTTATTCCTCTTCTCTAGCCTCTTTGCTATAACATGTTCAATAAATATGCATGTACATATGTGCAATTCTTATCACTTATCATTTTCCATTCAACTTCTTATTTGATTCCATTTGGTTTTAAGTCACCATTCATTCTAATGTTGCATACATAAGCAAAAATCATATCATTAGCTAATTAATGAATATTTCAACTCATGCATATTTATTTGAACAAGTGGTTATTTTTAACACTTCACATTTCAAAAATGATATTTTTGGCGAACTAAAATATATTTCAACACATGACCATGTTATTTAGTTCCTATACATGTTAAAAATAATATTCATAGCAAATAAATATTTATTTCAACACTCGTATATTTTTAGCAAATCACATGCATGATAAAAATGATATTTTTATCATCGAAAATATTTATTCAACACAGGAATATTTTTAACACTTCATATTTTCAATAAAATGTAATTTTTATTGTTCGATCTTTTTATTCAACAAATGAACCTTTTCAACACACGCACTTCTCAACACATGAGCATTTTCCATACATGGATATTTTATATAGTTTGGTCATATAAGAAAGATGTAATTTTTATTGTTGAAACAATTTATTTATAACACGAATATTTCACATACTTCATATATATTATAAAAATGTGATTTTTATTGTTTAACCACTTTATTCGTTCAACACATGAATTTAATTTTCAACACATGAGCATTTTCCACACATGGATAAAGTTTCAACACATGACTTTGGTTTCAACAGATGAAAATAATTTCAACATATGAAAATAATTCTAACACATGAATATTATTCAAAATTTCGGCAGCATAACGGCAGGGTAGTTAAAACCGACACCGTCCCGAGTACGGCTCCTCGCTCTACCTTAAAACCTCGCGGTTTTTGACATTGGGGATTTCATACATCTAATTCGCACGCAGGCGAGTATGATTTTTCTTTTCCACAATTTATTTCAAATTTGTTTCAATCACCAATGGGTATTTTTCAACCACAACTAAACAATATCAACCGCAAACAATTCTATCAACCATTTGCATTATTCACCAAATTTTTCACACCAATTCACAATCAATAAATATCGTCCATGGATTGTGGACGAGGGGAGTATGTATATATATAAATATATTTTATTTCCATTCCATCACACATATCATTTAAACAATGCATGTATAATTCATACTTCGCTCATATAGCTTACACAACGCATGTACATGGGGTATACGACACGTGTATAATTTATATTTCGCTTATATAATTTATACATGACATTTCCACTCACATTTTAGTTAGAAATCTCACATTGGTTTTCGAGGTGCCAAAATTGTAGATAGATCAGAAAAATCTGTGGTCTCTTCTAGATTGTAGAGAGCGTCCTTGCGGTCACTATTTTTCTTGTTTCATCGAATTTCATTAACACACCATAAAGATACAATTTTTCAAAGTTTGCAACACATAAAAGTGTTATTTTCAATTCAGAAAATTCAAGCCGTATACCTTCCACTGTTGTTCAAAACTAGGTTTGCAGTTTTCGCGAAAACCGAGGCTCGATACGACGATCGGAGGGTATAGCGTGGAAGAGGGAGGAGAGGGCTTCGCGGCGCCAGGGGTTTTGGCCAGATCGATGGCCTGAGGAAGCGGCGACGGCGCTGGAAAGTCTCCGACTTTGAGGGCACAAATCTCGAGGCACAGGCGACGAGGGGGGTCGAGGGTTGGTCGGATTTGAAGAGGGAAGGGAGGGCTTTCGAATCTGGGTGGTGGCGGGGTCTGGCGTGGCCTGAGGCGGCGACGATTTTGTTTGGAAGTGGTGAGGAGGGTTCCGCCGTTAATCGCGAGGGTGACGGGGTTTTTTTTTAAAAAAATTATGAAAGGAGAATTTTGATTGGCCCGTGGTTTTATTAAATTTTAAAATAGTGTTTCTCTACACGGACACCAATTCAAACCTAATGACTGTCGTCCCTAGCTAAATACCCCCATCCCGGACACAATGGGATATGTTTCGTAGGCCGATTCGATTATTACAGTCAGTTATTTTTCAAACTAAAGTATAAAACATTAAATATTTAATTTGAACGTACATTTCAATTTGCTAGGGCCACAAACTGATTCGAAAAATTCCAGAAAAATAAATCTAGCTATGTTTTGATGCTACGGTCCCAACAAAACTAGTTTCGTCGAATTCTGAGATCGTTTGAAAAATGGCCATTTTCTGGTCGATCCAATTTAATAGAAATTGACCAAACACATTTTCTTTCTCCATGCTCACATACTAGCTTCAAAAATTATGAAATTTAAAACCTAGCAATAATTTGACATCCCGGATCCAACAAAAGTGGTTTCGTCGAATTCCGAGGTCGTTTGCAAAATGTCTATTTTCAAGGGCTATATATTCTCTATAGCTACCTTTCTGAAAATTCATTTGGCCATAACTTTTGATTTCCGCTATGAAACATCGATTTTTTAGATTCGTTAGAAAGGTATTCATAAACAGATTTTAATATTTGTATTTTCACTAAAATCCGTTATATTTTGCACCCGGTAGAGTCAGTCAAAGTTTGAATTCAAAATTTTAAACTGTCACACTATTTCTAATTCACTATTTTATTGAAATATTATATTTCAATTGTTTAAATTCCTTTAAAATGTCCAATTTTAAAAAAAAAAATTGGCTCGTATTTTCTGTGTTGTTACAATTAATTACCATTTCACGTTCAAATCTAAATAAAGATTTAACCATCGCTTGGAGTAAAATTGGTGATACTCCATTCTTGATCATTTCCCAAATTTGATAATTTAAATTATCACATTTGCATTTCATTCTAACTAAAGATTCATTAAAAATCCACTTAGCTTTAATCTCCAAAAATCATTATGTAATGATTATTCAAATTTAGGAAATAAATCATGTCTTTAACTGGGTTAAAGAACAATGCCTTTTAAAACACAGTTCATGATAAACCCAAAATCATATTCCATTAATTATGGAATCTTCATGGAAAACAGATAAATATATATAATCGATATAAATTTCCGTATCCAACTAGTAATATAAATGGAATAATGACAAAGCCTTTTTAAATTCCATATATATTAACAGTCTTCCTCCACCGAAGCTCACTTCGAATATCACCAAATCGAATTCCATTCCATTCCAATTTATTTTATTAAATTGGAAAAACTTCAGTTTGGAAAATTTTCATTAAACCATAATGAAAAAAGATTTATAAATTCCAAATCATATTGTTAATTGGGTTAAAGAACGAATGTCGTTTAAAACATAGCTCACTATAAACCCAAAATCACTTCCCATTTTATTCCAATTACCAAATATAACTGGAAACTATAATAATCTTAATTAAAATATTTATTCTTTTCACACGGGGTTTAAGAATAGTGTTACTGAAGACACCATTCATGAAAAACCTCAAATCCAATTTGATATTAAATACAAGGCTTTGAATAGAAATTATATAAGCTTATATTCAATATCAAATTCTGAAACCAACGGATATCATATTAGGAATAACGATATTTGTATCTTCCAAATTCCTCTATAATATCCGTATAATAATGGAATCCAAAATCGAAATATTCCAAAGATAATTTCTATTGAAATCCATCTCAATTTATTCATTGCGAAATTTTGGTTATATCAAAACGATTCAAAAATCCAATTTATTTATTTAAAACCATTGGATTATCATTCTAATTATTAACTAGTTCATTTTGATAAAAATATAATTTTATCTTTCCAATACTAGAATTTTTCATCCAAATTCTTTCCAAATTGCTTATTATGATTTTACACATATTATTAATATTTTTAATAATTTTATCAAGGCCCGTACAGTTGGTTTCCATTAACAACCACTGAATTGCATCCATAGCGACCTTTTCCAAATTTGATTTGGACATAATTCCAAACCCAACCATTAGATTTCAAATCTCTTATATTCGTTGGAAATCACTTTTCGATACAAACCCAAACGATTCCGGTTTGAGGAGAATCCGAAGGTCGGATCTTCCGTAATGTCCATTCAAAATCAATGGTCGAAATTCGCGAATAGTCATGGCGCGGCATGTTCTATTTAGGCCATTTAAATATATACTATATATATTATATACTTCATCTATTTCTATTTAAAACGTATTTTATAAATTCGCTTTAAAAATGATTCCAACTATATTTTTAATTTTAAATCAAAATTGAATATTCCATATCGGTATAATATTAAAATGATAATATTTTCAAAATATTAGATTTGAAAACTTTTCCTTTTCGATATTCATTATAAAAATGAATAAAATCGATATAAATATCATTTACGTCAAAATAGCGCATATCTAAGCAATACGGCTTCACACATTTCAATCTTTTCATGTCCATCCAAAATCGGACATCAAATTCACATTTTAATCTTTTACTGAATATTATTTTAAAATATTCGTTATTTCTGAATTGCACTTTGACCAAGTGAACTTTCTTGTTCCTCAGCTCTTTGGTTTCTTTGCCATTGATCTTGAGCGGCTCTCTTCTCACAGCTAATTCTGGGGTAATTTCAATATCCTGTTGAGCTGCTTCTTCCACGATCAAGTCTGGATCATGAACGTGCTTTAGAAGTTGAGATATGTGAAATACATCATGCACTCCAGGCAACCAATCAGGCAATTTAACCCTATAAGCGAGAGTTCCGATCCGTTCCAGGATAGGAAAGGACCAATGAATTTGGGCGCCAACTTCCCAGTTTTACCGAACCGAATAACTCCTCTCATCGGCGATACTTTCAAATATACGTAGTCGCCAACATCAAATGATATATCTCTTCTTCTCCTATCGGCATAACTCTTTTGTCGGCTTTGAGCGGCCAGTAATCGTTTCTTAATAAAATCGACTTTGTCGGCAGCTTCACGGATCATATCAGGCCCTAACACAAGTCTATCACCGGGTTCGACCCAACAAGCAGGAGATCGGCACGGTCTACCATACAATGCTTCGAATGGTGACATTGTCAGGCTCACCTGGTAGTTGTTGTTATAAGAGAATTCAGCCAAATGCAGATGGTCTTCCCATGATCCACCGAAATCTAGAACACAAGCCCGCAATAGATCTTCTAGTATACGATTCACCCTCCCAGTCTGACCATCTGTCTGAGGATGATAAGTGGTGCTTAGATTCAGCTTTGTTCCCAGTTCTACTTAAAATGCCTCCCGGATTTTACTAGTAAATATTGTATCTCTATCACTGACTATACAAAGCGGCACTCCATGTAGTCTAACTATTTCCTTGAAATATATCTGCGCCAGACTCTGAGCAGTTCTGTTTGATCTGACAGGTATGAAATGGGCGGTCTTCGTGAAGCGATCTACGATCACCCAAATACTGTCATTTCCTTTTCTGGTTCTGGGAAAACCATCAATGAAGTCCATGGAAATATGTTCCCACTTCCAACCAGGAACGTCTAACGGTTGTAACAATCCAGCCAGTTTCTGTTGGTCGCTCTTGACTAACTGGCAAGTAGGGCATCGGCTAACATATATTGAAACGTCTCTTTTCATAGCCTTCCACCAGAATGTTCACTTGAGATCGTTGTACATTTTGGCCACACCAGGATAGATACTCAGCTTGGACTTGTGACACTCGTCTAACACTTCCCTTTTTAGCTCGGGGATGCCCGGAACACAAATCCTTCCTTTCAATCTCAGGATTCCATCGTTATCTATTTGGAAACACGAGGGTTCGCCTTTCTGTATCCTTTTGATCATATCCTTAATAAAGTTATCATCCTTCTGAAGAAGAGATATTTTGTCAATCAGGGAAGTCATAATAACAAAGCTGGCGATCATTACATTCTTTCGACTCAGCGCATCAGCCACGACATTGGCTATCCTTGGAGTGTATATAATCTCAAAATCATATGCTGCAAGGAACTCTAGCCAACGTTGCTGCCTCAGATTCAGGTCTTTCTGGGTGAATAGATACTTCAACGACTGGTGATCTGTAAACAGTTCAAATCTCTCACCCAAAAGATAATGTCTCCAGATTTTCAAAGAGAATACGATAGCCAATAACTCAAGATCATGAGTTACATAGTTTTTCTCGTGCGGCTTCAGCTGACGGCTAGCATAAGCAATCACTTGACCTCTTTGCATTAACACTACGCCAAGGCCTTCTCTAGAAGCGTCAGTCCAGACCTTCAAATCCTGATTGCCATCAATGATGGTTAACACTGGAGCAGTTGTTAATCTTAACTTTAGCTCTTCAAAAGCCTCTTCACTTTCTGGAGTCCATTTGAATTTAGAGTGCTTCTTTGTAAGCTTCGTTAAGTGACCAGATATCTTCGAAAAGTTTTTAACGAACTTCCGATAATAACTAGCCAATCCGAGAAAACTGCGGACTTCTGTAGGGGTATTGGGTTGTTTCCAGTTTTGAATAGCTGTGATTTTACTTGGATCCACAGCAATTCCTTCTTTCGATACGACGTGGCCTAGAAATTTCACTTCATCTTGCCATAATATACATTTGGATAGTTTGGCTTTTAATACATTCCTTCTGAGGATTTCCAGAACCTGTTCCAAATGTTTTTCATGTTCGGCCTTTGATTTAGAGAAGATTAGAATATCATCAATAAAAACCATAACAAATTTATTCAAAACTCCTCTGAACACTCTATTCATCAAATCGACGAAGTATGCTGGAGCGTTACATAAGCCGAATGACATTATTAACCACTCATAGAATAAGTCGGGACCTCTGAATGCTATCATAGGAACACATTCTTCGGCAATTCGAAGTTGATGGAAGCCTGTAGCTAGGTCCATCCTTGAAAATACTTATGCTCCATTCAGACGATCCAATAAATCATCAATTCACGGCAATGGATATTTGTTCTTTATTGTCTGCTTGTTCAAATCACGATAATCCACACATAGACGCAGAGTACCGTCAGATTTTGGGACAAACACAACTGCTGCACCCCAATCAGAGAAACTAGGCCTGATCAGACCCTTCCATACTAGCTGTCGTGTTTGATTGTCAACTTCTTCTTTCTCCTTCAAGGACATTCTTCGAATAACGTGAACTACCGGCCTTGCATTCGGAATTAAAGCAATTTTGAAATCAATTTCTCTCTGCGGGGGTAAGCGAACAACTTCTTCGAACACATCCGCATAGTTCTTGACGACAGGAATGTCTTTGATGAGGTCAGGAATATTCTCTGTGACTTCAGGGATATTTTCTATTTGAACAGGAGAAACATCCAAAGCTGCCCAGAAGTCTTTTCTATTAGCATTCTGACCTTCATAGGGAATGGTTATATAATCACCTGATTTAATCTTCGCGTTAACAATTCTGTCGGCGCATTTAACCTCAGCTTCATACTTGGTCAGCCAGTCTAACCTCAAGATAAGATCAAACTCTGTAAAATTCATGACGACCGCAATGGTAGGGAACCGATAATGAGAAAAAGAAACCGGCACTCCACAAACCCAACTGAGATCAATGAAACCCCCAACCGGATTCTGGACAGTCATTGGTTCCTTGAGCTTCTTCAAATTCAAATCCAGCTTCTTAGCTGCATTCCTTGCAACAAAGCTTCGCGACGCGCCGGTGTCAAATAGTACTTTAACAGGAATGTCTTTGACAATAAGCGTGCCTTCTAAAACATCTGGCCTTTCCTGAATAGACGAAGATGCAGGCACTTCTGCTACTTCATTTATATGTACTGTTTCAGATTCCTTTGATAGCTGGCAATCTTGCTTTACGTGACCCACCTGATGGAAAAGATTGCATTCTCTATTTTCTTTAACCTTGTTCTTTGATTTAGATCCCTCCTTCTTCTGCATTTTCAAGGACGTACATTTCCTAGATAGATGACCCTTTTGATTGTAGTTAAGGCACATGGCGGTCATTACTGATTCTTTCTCAGATCTGGCCCTTTTCCGATTCACTTTGGGCTTCTTACTGACCTTAGACATCGTACTGGCCTCAGGATTATCCGTTTCAGACTCACCTTTAATACTAGTACTGACCTCTTCTTCGTAAGGCAACATACCTTTCTTGTCGAGATCCTCATACTGGTAAGTCATTTATATCATTTCAGATAAAGGGAGCTTCACATTCCTCATTACACTGTTCTGATATTTTCTTTAAAGGCCATGAATAAATCTCAGATTTTTCCTCTTTGGATCTTGAATCAGATGAGGAGCAAAGTGAGAAAGTTCGTTGAATTTCTTATTATATTCTGGGATGGTCATATCACCTTGTATCAGATAAGAAAATTCATCACATAACCGCTCGGTTGCTTCGGGAGGAGTAAATCTTTCTAAGAAAATCACTTTGAATCTATCCCAGGTGATATCACCTTCTGGATTATCTTTAATAACCGAGTCCCACCAAAATAAAGCTTCTTCTTTGAGTGCCCAGGACGCCAGTAATCTTTTCTGATTGTCTCTCAGCTTTAACCCTTCAAAGATTTTCTCTGCAGAACGGATCCAAGCTTGTGTTTCCATAATGGACTCTTTGCCTAAGAATGGCGATCCACCCAGATTTCGAAATCTCTTGAATAGAACTTCTATATCCGATTCGGGCTGTGGGAGCACAACTGGCTCATTAGCTGGTCGAGCCATACGATTATTTCTTCTGTTCCTGTCACTCATTTTCTAGTACGTCTGCAATTAGCAGACAAAGTGTCAGGTCAACAGAAAAAGTATTTCAAAATATAGAGACAAATACTTCAATGTAAATGTGTCTACTAGGGTGTATTTCATTCTGCTTTACTTATACTAGGATATTACTGATCCTATCTATATAGAGTTACCCATCCTAGAACACTATTGGTTCTATTTCTGACGAGTTCATTCATATGTTATATTCCAGAACTAAGCTTAACCAAAGCTCTGATACCAAATGAGACGACCCCAAACCCCGTACTGACGGCAGCAAGGGTAATCCTTGGAATATAACACATAAACAAATAATAGCAGAACAAAATTAAATAAATACACCAGATAATGCACAATAGAATATACTGGATAAACCTAATCATCAGAGTTACACAGTATACAGGATCATACTTAGTACAAATACAGTTCAGCTATACATAAATGTCTACAGCGGAAAACAAACATAATATGTACAATAGGAGCTGAACAGCATAAAATAGATAAATGATAGAATCCATCTTCAGCTCCAGCTACCCGGATAGAGCCTGCTAAACCTGAATACAAGGCTGCCCGTGTAGAAAAAGGGGCACCCGAGTTTGAAAGTGAAACAAACTACGAGTCAGTCATGGGACTGGAATGAGAAATCTACTCAACACATTTAAAATATGGCTAATCACAGGACCACGCCACTTTCGTGGAACGGGTTTACTCCATTGGATTGCCAGTGCTTTAAAACAAATCATTCTTTTAAACATCGCAATGCTTTTTTATAAAAATGAAGCCATTATAAGACTCAGTTCCCATCACACAATGCAACGCAAACCGGAGGATAGAGTTTTTATCTTATAATGGCCAAGATATGCTTGATACGAATAAAAAAAGCATTTGATATTACTACTAGTCTTTATATGTTTCAAAAACAATTTCAAATCATAAGTATCAATCATAGGCGGCATTAACGCCTCATACCACTATGTCGCCATATATAGGTATACAATCAAAATCGCACAGTCACGTATTTGGAAATTAGATTTCCGTCATGAACCAAGGCAAAAGATAGTCCTTACCGAATTCGAGACTGCCTAGCCCGAGCCTCAGGAACAGCCGCAACTGCCCCTTTGATCGTCAGGGCCGGTCCGCCGATGTGGATTAAAATTCCTGAACAATGCGTTTCCCCGCCCTATGGGGCGTAAATGAGCCAACGAATGACTCCATCGGACCCGGATCGTCCGATCTAACCGAGGCGCCTCGCAACAGTAACAACCACATAAGTCAAACTCGTCAGGGCGTGTAAAACCACTGACGCCACTTCTAGCTAGGAAGAAACGCATGTCCCCCCTGAGGTCCTCTCCCGTTTCTGGTTCATACCGGGGTGTGAGGCTCGCGATTTCACGTTATACACAAAGCTACGCCACACAGGCGGTGCTTTGATTATCACCACAAGACTTTTCTTTTCAACAGAAGCCCTGATCACTGCATCTTAGCATGCCACACAGGCAATTCACACTGTGCAACTGATGGCTATCAATCACACAGAATAAATTCCAATGTCAGGCACACTGTCCATTTGCAAGTCCGTTCTGGGTCTGAACGAAACCGGAGGCACTATATACCTCACAAACCCATCGATCACCATGTACGTCTGGAAGATCACCACTCATTATCCATATTTCGGGATGCCTCCCAATCAGGACCTCGGTTACCATCCAAACGAGGTGAAGATCTCCGGTCTTCGACCACCGTCTTCATCTTCGATTTCTTATCGTAGATTCAGTTATTCATAATGGGATTAACCCAGTCTTTCTGAACAACTCGCGTGTATAATAAACAAGTGCTACACAAACACTACTACGCATCATTTTAATTCATTAGTCACTAACCGTCAATCAGTAAGGGAACGATTTCCCAAATATTAACCCCGAAGGCCGAAACCAACATCAGATCAATACCCAAGAAACCATTCGACTTAGCCAACCTTCAGTTAGTTTCTATATTTCACATCCATATCATTTATAATATTTTATAACGATTTATCGCTATTTTTATTTATTTTAAAATAGCCAATTTATTCAAAACGACGCTTCGTGCCATAACGCGGTCGTGGCGCTGTTTTTCTTTAGATTTGATTTACACATATCTGAAAATCTAACCGTTGGATCCTCACAAAATTTACATCATTAGAAAGATCTTTTCAAAACGAATCCAACGGTTCCAGTTTCGGGAAAATCCGACGGTCGGATCTCCCGGTATAATCGTTTGAAGTTTCGATTTCAAAATACGAACAACAGCGTCGTTATTCGATTATATATAATTATATTTATATATATAAATATAATCGATTCTGGCGCTGTTTTTCTTCAGATTTGAATTAAACATTCCAGACAATCCAACCATTGGATTTTTAAAAAGTTGGTGCCGTTGGAAAGATATTTCCAAAGCGAACCTAACGGTTGCGATTTCGGGAAAATCCGATGGGCGGATCTCCCGCACTAATCGTTTGAAATCACGGTTTCAAAATACGAACTGCAGCTTTGTTATTCGATATATTTCGATTCCATTTATATATATATATATCGATTCTTCGATTTCAAAACTATATTCTTTTCATTCATTTGATAAAAATGATATTTTTATCTAACTGTCTTCTATTTCAACACTTCACTATTTTTAACAATTCATTTATATAATAAAAATGTGATTTTTATTGTAAAACAATTCATTTCAAAACACTATTATTTTATATAGTTCATATAGGTAATAAAAGTATGATTTTTATTATAAAACAATTTATTTCAAAACGAGATTATTTTATATAGTTCATATCGATGATAAAAATTGGATTTTCATTATAAAACACTTTCTTTCAAAATATGAATACCATTCAACACATGAATTTCAATTCAACGAATGAATTTCGATTCAACACATGAAGGTTTTCTATAGTTTATATATATCGATAAAAAGGTTATTTTTATATTTAAAACATGAATACCATTCAACACATGAATTTCAATTCAACGAATGAATATCGATTCAACACATGAAGGTTTTCTATAGTTTCTATATATAGATAAAAAGGTGATTTTTATATTTAAAACACGAATACCATTCAACACATGAATTTCAATTCAACGAATGAATATCGATTCAACACATGAAGGTTTTCTATAGTTTGTATATATATATATATACAAAGATGATTTTTATATTTTAAAACACGAATACCATTCAACACATGAATTCTATTCAATGAATGAATTTCAATTCAACACATGAAGGTTTTCTATTCAACGAATAAATATAGTTTCAACAAATGGAAATAATTCTAACACATGAATATTATTCAAAATTTCGGCAGCATAACGGCAGGGTAGTTAAAACCGGGACCGTCCCTAGTACGGCTCCTCGCTCTACCTTAAAGCCTCGCAGCTTTTGACAATGGGGAATCATGCATCTAGTTCGCACGCAGGCGGCATGTATATTTATTTCATTTCCACAAACTAATCCTATGTGGTTTCAACCAAATATTTCTCAACCACAAACGGGTATTTTTCAACCATAATCAATCAATATCAACCACAAACAACTCCAATCAACCATTCGCTATCAATCAATTTTCACACCAATCACAACCAATAAATATCGTCCATGGTTTGTGGACGAGGGGCATATATATATATATATATATAGCATTTCACTTCTATTTCAACACATATATAATTTTTACAATGCATATATAACTTATACATCGAACGTACAACTTATACAACGCTTATACAAGAGGTGTACAACGCTTATATAACTCATACATCGACTATATAATTTATACATCGTCGTTTTCCATATCGTTTATAAATTAGAAATCTCACATTGGGTTCCACTCCACCAAAAATAGCAGGAGGCTCAGAAAAATATGCGGTCTCATCTAGAATGTAGAAGACGTCCACATGGTCACGATGTTTCCTGTTTCATCGAATTTCGTCAATACACGAAAAAGATATGATTTTTCAAAGTTTGCAATGGTTTAAAGGTGTTAAAACTGTTGAAAATAAATATAGCCGATACCTTCAGCAAACTGTTCAAAACTAGGTTTGCATTTATCTCGAAATCCGTGTAGTTATTCGTCGATCAGCCTTCGCTGCGTCGAAGGGGGAGGAGAGGCGCACATGCGCGTGGGGGAGTGGGCCAGCTCGGTGGCCTGAGGTGAGCTCGGCGGCGGTTAGAAGGGCGCGACTTTCGAGGGGAATATCTCGTCGACGGCGCCACGATAGGGGATGCTCCAGGTATGGATTTGAAGAGCTCGACGAGGGCTACAAAATCCTCAACTGGGTGGAGTGCTAATTCGGCGTGTGGCGGTCGGAATTGGGGCTGGAAGGTTGGAATGGCTTTCCGCCTTTAATCGACGTTGGGGAGAGAGAAAGCGGAATTTTTTTTATATAAAAATATGATTGGCCGATATTTATATTAATTCAAAAAATAGGGTTTTCGCACACGAACTTCACTCCAAACCCAACGACTGTCGTCCCTAGCGTTTTACCCCCATTCCGAACACAATGGGATATGTTTCGTAGGCCCATTCGACTGTTTCAATCAGTTTTCCTTCAATTTAAAATATATAACATTCAATATTTAATTTGAACGTACATTTCAATTTTCTAGGGCCACAAACTGATTCTAAAAATTCCCAAAAAATAAATCTAGCTATGTTTTGACGATACGGTCCCAACAAAACTAGTTTCGTCGAATTCTGAGACCGTTTGAAAAATGACCCATTTCTGGTCGATCCAATTTAACTATAATTGACCAAAACACGTTTTCCTTTGCCACGCTCACATACTAGCTTCAAAAATTATGAAATTTGAAACCTAGCAATAACTTCACATCCCGGATCCAATAAAAGTGGTTTCGTCGAATTCCGAGGTCATATGCAAAATGGCCAATTTCACGGGTTATATAAATTCCATCGCGACCTTTCTGAAAATTCATTTGGCCATAACTTTTGCTTTCCGCTATGAAACTTCGATTTTTCAGATTCGTTAGAAAGGTATTCACTAACAGATTTAAATATTTTTGGTTTCACTCAAATCCGTTTTGTTTTGCACCTGGTAAGGTCAGTCAAAGTTTGAATTCAAATTTTGAAACTACCGCGCCATTTCAGGCCTTGTTTATAATTAGAATTAATTATATTCGTTTTCAAACGTCGATTCAAACTCACTTTTCATTGCTATTATTTAAAATATTTATTTTAAATATTTAAAATACACTAGTTTATCCAATTTATAATTTTTAAATTGGTTCAGATTTTCCGGGTCGTTACAATTAAAATGGGTGTACATAAACAAATCGTCTGATTTGTAAATGAATATTTATTTTCATTTTAGGAGAATTTTATGTCATTCATTTGTATGTTAAAAATTATATTTTTTAACGATAAAATATTTATTTCAACACATGAATATTTATATAGTTCATACATTCAATAAAAATGATATTTTTATTGTTCAAACATTTTATTCAACACATGAATATTTTATACAGTTCATACATTCAATAAAAATGATATTTTTATTGTTCAAACAATTTATTCAACACATGGATATTTTATTCAGTTTATTTATTCAATAAAAATGATATTTTTATTGTTCAAACAATTTATTCAACACATGAATATTTTATTCAGTTTATTTATTCAATAAAAAATGATATTTTTATTGTTCAAACAATTTATTCAACACATGAATATTTTATTTTCCGTTTTACATCACAATCACAACACAATACAGTCCAAACAGACAACCATGGTTTGTATAATAAATAGTGTTGGGGGCTACTAAGCCCCATCTGCAACCTAAAATATGTTTAACTGTAAATAGTTTGAGTGAGGAGTTCTCACATTGACCGGTTTCGAAATCGTTATAAAACGATTATTTTAATTAAATTAAACCCAACGTTTAATTTAATCAAAATCTGCAGCAGCTTTTGTTTATGTCCTGGTTAGTTTTATGTTGAATATCTCCTCTTCACGGTTTCAACGAACTTTGTTTTGCTGAATTCAGATTAGCAGATAAAAAGTTATGGTATTTTAAACATTAGTTACATTTATGAATTAATTAATTACATGATTAAGTTAAATATTTCCTTAACCTTTCTTTAATCCCTTTTATTATCCTTCTTCCTCGTTATCTAGAAAACCGCTGAACAAAACCTCATCATCAAAACTTCACTGTCGCCCCTCACAACGTCCACCAGAGACCGATCACCCCCTCCACTGTGAAGCCACAGGCGTCGCCATCCTCCGACCCTGACCCGTGGCACTCGAGCTTGGCCTAACCTCGAAAAAAACCCTCCAACGTGGTACATTTCAACGCCAAATCCACTCAATCCAGACAATACAAATCCATCACTGATGTTGACAATATAGAGCTCAACCGCCTCAACCATTTTGTAGTAATAAATTTTCGATAGTAATGCGTAGACCAAAAGAAAAAAGAGGAGGAAGAAGAGAAAGTCGCGGCCATCTATTTCGTGTATTGCGGTTGAAGAATGGATTGACCACGTAGGTAGGCATCCTAGGGTTTTGACTTAGAGATAAGGGTATACATATTTTTATATAATGTTTTTATTTAATTAAAAAATAACTTGATTATCATTCCGAACCCCAAATCAAGCCCAACGACTGTCGTCCCTAACCAAATACCCCGATCTGGACACAATGGGATATGTTTTGTAAGCCAATTCGACTGTTTTGATTAGTTTTTATCAAAATTAAAATATAAATCAATGTATATTGAATTTGAATGTACATTTTAGTTGACTGGGGCCACATACTGACTCCAAAAATTATAGAAAAATAAATCTAGCTATGTTTTGACGATACGGTCCTAACAAAACTAATTTCATCGAATTTGGGGACTGTTTGAAAAATGGCCATTTTTTGGTTGATCCAATGACAAAACACATTTTCTTTTGCCACACTCACATATTAGTCCCAAAAATTATGGAAATTGGAATCTAGCAATAATTTGATATTCCGGATCCAACAAAAGTGGTTTCATCGAAAATAGAGGTTGTTTGCAAAATGGCTATTTTTAAGGGCTATATTTAATTTAAAACATATATAAATTCCATAGCGACTATTTCAAATTTTAAACTGGACATAACTTTCAATTTATATTATGAAATCTGAATTTTCACATTCATTAGAAAGATATAATTAAACAGACTTAAATATTTCTAGTTTTACTATAATCCGATTTATTTTGAATCCTACACATTTAATTGTTAAAATCGAATTTTCACACTACCGCGCCATTTCAAACTCCTTTTATAATTAAAATAAATTTATACATTCTAATTCTATTCAAAATAAATTTATAGTCATTTTCATTTAAAATAAATCATTTTAAATATTCAAAATCCATTAAAATAGCTAAAATTAAAATTTTAAATTGGTTCTGAATTTTTGAGTTGTTACAATCTCCCCCACTTAAAAATCTTTTTGTTCTCGAAAAGAAAAGGTGTTGAAAGTTATTTAACCAAACAACTCAACTTTCATTCTGGCTTTCATTCTTCAACTTTTTAGTTTCTAAGAATTTTCTAATTTCTCAAAAATTTGTCTAACACACTAAATTTCCGAAAAAATTCGCCATAACCTCCTTTGTACGAGTTGATATTTAAAACCGCAACTCGCCCCACAGGGCCCTCTTCATCCAAAAAGAAAAAGCCAAGCGGCTTGCCAATCATTTCATAAAATCATCAATACCCAAGAAATATAGTAAACATGTACCTATTTGTCGGGCATACAATTTTATTCCTCTTCCTAGCGTCCATGCTATGACTTATTCAATATATACACATGTACTGCAATTTCAATCAATTTTCAATTCAGTTTAATCATTAAATTTTATTTGGCTTAGTGGTTCAAAATTTTAATTAATCAAATCACACAATCAACAATCAATTAGTTGATTATCGTTTCAAATACATAAATTGTTATATATACTAAAAATCCATTTTTGATGCCAAACCACAAAAATAACCCTATCTATGTTTTGGTTCTCACACTAGTCAATTGGAAATATAAAGATATCCCACTTTCGAAACTCGAACATAAATACTGATGATACTGCAGTGATCATCAGGATCATTCCCAGGCGACTAGAGTGTGATTCTATATCTTCTACCCAGCATATTTGAGGCTTTGTATAACACTTGCAAGGAATGTATGCAAAATCTTCATATACTTGATTGTCCAAAATCAGTTTAAAATAAAATACCCAAATACGTACAATAGGGTTTAAATCTTCAAAACAAAGTTTGTTTTCATTTTTTTATTTTAAAAGAACACTCCTTAAACTCATTCTAGGATACTACTGATCCCATCTCTAACGAGTCATTCTCATTGGATATTACTAATCCAATCTCTGATGAATTCTTTCGTTCAGTTCTAACGTGTCTTGCTCTCTAGCTCTATAAACCAAAGCTCTGATACCACCTTAAAACGACCCAAACTCGCCCTTAAGGGAAAGCCCGAATTGAATTGAAAACACAACAAATCATAACGCAACCAACATAACATTTCATTTCTATTACAACAATTTACATTAGAATACAAGAATATAACAGAGTATGAAAAAATAATATACAGCAGAAAACTATCAGCGATTTAAGTACAAAGCAGCTGAAAAATAATACATAACACAACTGAAAGAAATACACAAATACAATGCGTTCCGAATATAGCTCCAACTGTAAATCCAGGATGTTATGAAAATAATATTTGCAAAACCAAACTACTAGCCGCCCGTGTGGACAATATGGGCACCCATAGTTTAGGTTAAAACAATAAACTCTAGGTCAGTCATGTGACTGGTGTAAGAACGAAAACAGTTATTTAAAACTTTGCTTTAAAATCAGGTTAATCAAGGGACCATGTCGTATAACATGGAACGGGTTTTCCCCTAAGAATACTTTGCATAAAATAAATAATGCAATGCTAATTAAAGAAAATGAATCTATTATAAGACTCAGGTCCCTTCATGCAATGCAACGCAAGCCGAAGGGTAGAGTTTTCCCTTATAATAGCCAAACTTGCTTGGTACATTTTAAAACAAATCATTTGACAATTATAAGTGTATAGTGTCAAAATCAACTTCAAATATAAATGTATCAATCATAGATGGCATGGGTACCATATATCATGTCTCCATACTGGGCTCTACAATTAAAACAGAAATGTCACATATTGGAAATTGGGTTTCCATCTATGAACCAAGGCAAGTGATCGTCCTTACCGATTCAAGACTGTCTAGCCCGAGTCTCAGGATACAACCATAACAGCACTTGCGGTTAGCGACAGGGCCAGTCATCCGTCGATGATTGGCAATACCATAAACTATATGTTAGCTTGCCCTATAGGGCATAAAATCTGGTCAGTATATTGACCATAACATCCTTCGATCCCTTGGTGACCGATATATCCATTGATCTCGAAGTGATCAATATATCCGAGGCGCCTCTCTATACATCAAGTAATAGTAAGCAACATCCACATAAGTAAACAGTTTAGGCTCCATACCATGACGTTACTCCTAGCTAGAAAATAACATATGTCCATTTCCCTAAAGTCCTCGTCTCGTTTCTGGTCCACGGGGTGTGAAGCTAGTGAATTAACGCTACACGGAGCTATGTTATTTAAAGCCATGACTTTGATCATCAACCCCAATGCTTTTCTTTTCAACAAAATCCTTGATCACATGCCACTCAGAATGCCACACTGTCACTCCATACCGTACCACTAATTTCTGCTGATATATAACCTCTAAGATCATACATCTCAAAGAATTGTGTTAAGCAAGAGAATAAATTCTCCACCACCAAACAGATATATATTTAGCAGAGATCAACGAATACAGTATAAAGGAATACAATGTCAGACATACTATCCATTTGCAAGTCCGTTCCAAGTCTGAACGAAACTGGAAGCACCTTATTCCGCGTCCCATATGTCCAATACAGGAGAGAGGTCCTCGCATATACGGTCGATCTCCAAGTACGTCTAGACGATCACCACTTATTACCTTGTCTTGGGATGCCTCCTAATCAAGACATCAGCAATCATACAAACGATGTGAAGATCTTCGGTCTTCAACCACCGTCTTCATCATCGACTTATCATCGTATCAATTATTCAGAATGGGTTAAACCCAGTCTTTCCGAATAACTCGCGTATTTTATAAGTGTTATAAAAACACAACATATGCCTCATTCCAATCCATAATATTCTTTTATTCAAATATTCTTTTCACAATTTAAACCAAATTAAGGTTTTCCAAACTAGTCAGGATTAGTGAACCTTGCCGAAGTAATCTTTTATTTTATTTCCCAATCCCAACCTATTCATCCCATGGAGCAAAACTGGTAGTACCCCATATCTAATACCACGGTGTTATTGGCAAAATTAATTACCATTTCACATTCAAATCTAATTAAAGATTTAACTATCGCCTGGAGTAAAACTGGTGATACTCCATTCTAGATCATTTCCCAATTTTGATAATTTAAATTATCACATTCGCATTTCATTCTAATTAAAGATTCATTAAAACTCCACTTAGTTTTAATTTCCAAAAATCATTATGTAATGATTGTTCAAATTTAGGAAATAAATCCTGTCTTTAACTGGGTTAAAGAACCAATGCCTTTTAAAAAACAGTTCATGATAAACCCAAAATCATATTCCATTAATTATAGAATCTTCACGGAAAACAGATCAATATATATAATCGATGTAAACTTCCGTATCCAACCAGTAATATAAATGGAATAACGACAAAGCCTTTTTAAATTCCATATATATTAATAATCTTCCTCCACAGAAGCTCGCTTTGATTATTACCAAATCGAATTCCATTCCATTCCAATTTATTTTATTAAATTGGAAAAACTTCACTTTGGAAAATTTCCATTAAATCTTAATAAGGAAGATTTATAAATTCCAAATCACATTGTTAATTGGGTTAAAGAATGAATGTCGTTTAAAACACAACTCACGATAAACCCAAAATCACTTCCCATTTTATTCCAATTACCAAATATAACTGGAAACTCTAATAATCTTAATTAAAAGATTTATTCTTTTCACACGGGGTTTAAGAACAGTGTTACTGAAGACACCATTCCCGAAAAACCCCAAATCCAATTTGATATTAAATACAAGACTCTGAATTGAAATTATATCGTCTTATATTCAATATCAAATTCTGAAACCAACGGATATTGTATTGGAAATAACGATACCTGTATATTCCACATTCCTCTACAATATCCATATAAAAACAGAATCCAATATCAAAATACTCCGAAGATGATTTCTGTTCAAATCCATCCCAATTTATTCATTGGAAAATTCTGGTCATATCAAAACCATTCAAAAATCCAATTTATTTATTTAAAACCATTGGATTATCTTTCTAGTTATTAACTAGTTCATTTTGATAAAAATATATTTTATCATTCCAAAATCAGAATTTTTCATCCAAACTATTTTGAAATCACTTATTATGATTTTACGCAAATTATTAATAATTTTAATAATTTTCTCAAGGCCCGTACAGTCGATCTCCACTAACGGCCACCTAACTGCATCCATAGCGACCTTTTCCAAATTTGATTTGGACATAATTCCAAGTCCAACTGTTTAGGTTTTAGGAGAATCGAATGGTCGGATCTCCCGTAATATCCATTCGAAGTCAATGGTCAAAATTCGGGAATGGTCGAGGCGGGCGCGTTCTATTCAGGCCATTTAAATATATATATATATATAATATATATATATATTATATTTCGTCGATTTCTATTTAAAATGTATTTTATAAATTTGCTTTAAAAACAATTCCAACTTCATTTTTAATTTTAAATCAAAATTGAATATTCCATATAAGTATAATATTAAAATGATAATATTTTCAAAATATTAGATTTTGAAATCTTTTTCTTTTCGATATTCATTATAAAAATGAATAAAATCGATATAAATATCGTTCATGTCAAAATAGCGCATATCTAAGCAATACAGCTTAACACATTTCAATCTTTTCGTGTCCATCCAACATCGTGCATCAAACTCACATTTTAATCTTTTACTGAATATTATTTTAAACAATTCGTTATTTTAAAATATTCGTTCTTTCTGAATTGGAATCAGACCCAATTAATTTACATTTAATGATCTATTACCATAAAATGTTATTCATATGGATTTCTTACATCACATGTACATAACAACAATGATACATAATCAACCATCATTCAAAGTGTATTCTACAACTGTATAAGCATTAAATATAGCTAATTAACGCTTACCACGGTCTGTCAACCAATCGATTGACATACAACTAAATAATTGGATTAGTGTATGTCAAATATCATCCCAATACCCGTGTTGGGTATCAATCAGTAAACACTGAATTTTATTTGTGCAGTTGGGCGATGTGTAAAATTTATCATCCCAGTCGGTACCAGTTAAATGGGTGTACATAAGCAAGTCGTTCGATTTGTAAATGAATATTTATTTTCATTTAAGGAGAATTTTATGCCATTCATATATACATTAAAATTTATAATTTTTAATGATAAAATATTTATTTCAACACATGAATATTTTTAATAGTTCATACATTCAAAAAAAATGATATTTTTATTGTTCAAACATTTTATTCAACACATGAATATTTAAACAGTTAGATACGAAATTATCAATCTTTGAAACAGGGATTAAAGTGGTGGATCTTTTAGCTATGTTTTGCCGTGGAGGAAAAATTGGTCTATTTGGGGGAGCTGGCGTGGGTAAAATAGTACTTATCATGGAATTGATCAACAACATTGCCAAAGCTCATGGAGGCGTATCCGTATTTGGTGGAGTAGGTGAACAGTTCATACGTTCAATAAAAATTATATTCTTATTGTTCAAACAATTTATTCAACACATGAATATTTTATTCAGTTTATTTTGTTCAAAAAAATTATTCAACACATGAATATTTTATTTAGTTTATTTATTCAATAAAAATGATATTTTTACTGTTCACACAATTTATTCAACACATGAATATTTTATTTTCCATTTCACATCACAATCACAACACAATACAGTCCAAACAAACAACCATGGTTTGAACAATAAATAGCGTCGAGGGCTACTAAGCCCCATCTGCAACCTAGAATATATTTAAGTGTAAATAGTTTGAGTGAGAAGTAGTTCTCACATTGACCGGTTTCAAAATCGTTATAAAACAATTATTTTAATTAAATTAAACCCAATGTTTAATTTAATCAAAATCTACATCTGCTTCCGTTTCTGTCCTGATTAGTTTCATGTTGTAGATCTCCTCTTCATGGTTTCAACAAACTTTTTTTTGCCAAATTCTGATTAGCAGATAAAATGTTATCGTATTTTAAACATTAATTACATTTATGAATTAATTCATTACATGATTAAGTCAAATATTTCCTTAACCATTCTTTAATCCCTTTTATTATCCTTCTTCCTCATTATCTGGAAAACCACCGAACAAAACCTCATCATCAAAACTTCGCCGTTGCCCCTCACATCGTCTACCAAATATCGATCACCCACCTCCACTGTAAAGCCACAGGCATCGCCATCCTCTAACCCTGACCCTGTGACACTCGAGCTTGGCCTGACCTCGAAAAAACCCCTCCAATGCAGCATATTTCAACGCCAAATCCACTCAATCCAGACAATACAAATCCATCACTGTCGTTGACAATATAGAGATCAAACGCCTCTACCATTTTGTAGTAATAAATTTTAGATAGTAGTGCATGGACCAGAAGAAAAAAGAGGAGCAAGAAGAGAAAGTCGTAGCCATCTATTTCGTGTATTGCGGCTGAAGAATGAGTTGACCACGCAAGTAGACATCCTAGGGTTTTGACTTAGCGATAAGGGTATACATATATTTATATAATATTTTTATTTAATTCAAAAATAACTTGATTATCATTCTAAACCCCAAATCAGACCCAACGATTGTCGTCCCTAACCAAATACCTCCATTTTGGACACAATGAGATATGTTTCGTAAGCCAATTCAACTATTTTGATTAGTTTTTATCAAAATTAAAATATAAATCAATGTATATTGAAATTGAATGTACATTTTAATTTACCGCGGCCACACACTGGCTCCAAAAAATTACAGAAAAATAAATCTAGTTATGTTTTGACGATACGGTCCTAACAAACTAATTTCGTCGAATTTGGAGACCGTTTGAAAAATGGCCATTTTCTAGTTGGTCCAATTCAACTAAAATTGACAAAACACGTTTTCTTTGCCACGCTCACATATTAATTCCAATAATTATGGAAATTGGATTCTAGCAATAAATTGACATTTCGGATCCAACAAAAGTTAATCTAAAACCGAGGTCGTCTGCAAAATGGCTATTTTTAAGGGCTATATTTAATTTAAAAAATATATAAATTCCGTAGCGACTATTTTAAATTTTAAACTGGACATAACTTTCAATTTATATTATGAAATCTGAATTTTTCACATTCATTAGAAAGATATAATTAAACAGATTTTAATATTTCTGGTTTACTGAAATCCGATTTATTTTGAATCATATACATTCAATTGAAATTTAAAATCAAATTTTCAAACTACCGCGCCAATTCAAACTCCATTTATAATTAAAATAAATTTATACATTCTAATTCTATTCAAAATAAATTTCGAGTCGTTACCATTTAAAATAAATCATCTTAAATATTCAAAATCCACTAATATAGCTAAAATAAAAATTTTAAATTGGGTCTGAATTTCTGGATTGTTACATACACATTGTTTTTAAGTTTTCAGACTATTGTTGTTCTTAGTCTCTTATATAACCAGTGGTTGCAAAATGAAACTAAATTATACACAAAAGAAAGAAGAATCATAACTAAATATCAACTTATCAGATGCAACTCGTGTTTGTACTTGTGGAACAAAATAAAAATATGTATGTTTATTTGTTGATATTGTATTGACTGGTGCAAAAGTAAGCGTACAAGCTAACAATAAATGTGGTTTCAAATCAAACAATATCCATATAAAAGATAAACACATTTATCTTTTTTTATTCAAAGACATAAACATATTGTCAACTTAAATCTAATTAAAAATTCAAAATAAAGAAATTTGAGAAAGATAAATGTAACACCCCACCTCCGCCAGGGTCACTCTAAGCAAGTACACTGGCTTTGGAGGGGTGTTGGACAAGGTAAACATGCATGAAGATATCACAAGACAGAACATATAAGTAAAACAGAGTAAATAAAGCAGCGGATAAAACTACTATTTCAAAACTATAGTCAAGTTACATCAAAGTACTTAGTCATTATTTTCCAACTACTACAAGTCTAGAAACATAAACTGAAAACTGGAAATAACATAAAGTAAACTATCCCCAAAGTAGACGTGGGAAAGCCATAGCGAGCTCAAGTCCAAACCGTACATGAGCTATCCAGAAAGCAAGCTAAAGATCCAAGCTAGGTGCTAGTGTTCCCACCCTAAGAACCCGGGGGGGGGGGGGGAACGGAAGAAAAGAGGCGAAAGGAAAACAGGTCAGTCAAAAAGGCTAGTAAGTCCTACCTACTATTAGTATAAAAACTAATAAAGTTAACTGGACATGTAAAACAGAGGTGAAACATAGGGTGATAACTGGCATGGTGAAAAGTTAACAAGAGTGGCATCGCATATACAAGGTTAAGTTGCACCAAGTCTACTAGTATTCTAATCCATGTCAAGTATAAACAAGAAATGATCCCTTAGCCCAATATTGGCCCAAACTCATGAGATGACCTAAATCAAGGTCCAACTACTCGGTCTAGTCGATCGGCTCCCTATAAGCCTAACTCGTCGTGTATCGGTGCCATACGGCCTAATCATCGAATGTAGTTAACTGTGCAAGGTCCACCCTAAGGTGTATCCGGTCCTAGGGTGTAAACCACAGACACAAAACAAGCACGCACAGTCTAAACCTACCGGTGCCCATGTTCAACTCCGGACTTAATGTGCACGACCATGGTCCGCCTGAACTTAACTGGTGCACTATTCAGCCGTCTCTTTTGGTCTCTTACAATCAGTCAGTAATCGTGCCCCACCCTAGCCTAGTCCAGGGTATCCAGATACTCCCAAGTAGGTTACTGCTGAAAAGGACCACGTAACTAGGGTTTTCAATGGGTTAAGTGTGGTTAACCCTGTCCTAACCATGTATTGAGTTGGTCAAGTGTATCCAAGCAGTTCATGACTTAACCCTATCAATACATCGTGTTCAACCGGTTAAGTATATTCAAGTAGTCCATGACTTAACCCTACCAATCCATCGTGTTTAATTGGTTAAGTATTCAAGTAGTCCATGACTTAACCCTACCAATCCATCGTATTTAATTGGTTAAGTATTCAAGTAGTCCATGACTTAACCCTACCAATCCATCGTGTTTAATTGGTTAAGTATTCAAGTAGTCCATGACTTAACCCTACCATGTGGCATTAATTAACTTAATGCACCCCAACCTCTCACATTAGACTTTGTTGTGGTTACTAGTTAAGCCGGGCAGGTCCGGGTAGCTTTACACCACAACCTAGTCTAACCTCGGGTTTTAAGTGCGATATGACCAACTACTCACATTGGGTCCTATTGTTTGTAGCCACTAGTTAAGCCGGTCGGTTCCGGGTAGATTTATGCTACAAACTCAACCCAACCTCGAGTTGGCCACTTTCATGTTTTCTACATGTCATGTCCACGTTCATGTTTTCAAGTATAATCACATGTCATATTTTCAAGTGATGTTTCATGTCATTTAAGTTTACCCATAACGTAACCCCATCGCACGTAAGTTCGCATCAACACAAATAGATCAAAAGAGGGAACATAAGAATATGACAAGATGGCAATGGAAATCACAAGTTAAACATGGTGATACTTGAGGCAAAGGTGTTCAACGTACTAGCATATAGCCTCAACATGTATGATAGCATAAAAGGTGACTTGGCCTCAAACATATCAATTAGCATAAGGGTACTTTGGCCTCAAGCATGCATAATAACATAAGGGTGATTTGGCCACAAGCATGCATAATAGCATAAGGGTGATTTGGCCACAAACATGTATGATAGCATAATTAGCAAATGGGCTCAATATCACCATATGCATGTTAAGGAACATGAGGGGTTAAGGTTTGTTAACATGCATAAGCCATAATCCATTTCATAGCATTTTTCCCAAAGGTCAACATGAACGGTACTAGGTTCATGATAGGTCCACAATCATAGATCAAGAGAGGCATGAATAGATCTATGCATACAATGATAGGTTCAAGGCAAATATTGCACTTAGGTCCAATTCCAATCTACACATGTATGGCATTAAACTTAGCAAATAGGGTGATACACTTGTGATTAGCATATAGGTTCATAACATCATATGCAAGTTAACATCAAGGTTTTAAGATGGTTCTATGTTGTATTTATGCATAACTACCAAGTTCTATGTTGCATTATGCATAACCACCAAATAAAGCTCCTAGCTTTCTACCCAAAAAGTCAAGGTGATAGTCCCATAACCATAGATCAAAAGAGTCATGTATAGATCTATGCATACAATGATAGATGCGAGGCAAGTGTTACACAAAAATCCCATTTCAACTTGCTACATGTCATATTAAGTTCATAGTTTAAATCTAAGAGTAGAATAGGGCTTACAAAGCGTGGCTATGCGAACTAGAACACAATAGAACAAGATAGAGACGTTGTAGAAGCTCTAGGAATGATGTAGCAACACAAATAGCCTTGAGAATAAGTAGCTCCTTTGATTTGATGAAGAAAGATGGCTCCTTTTTTCCTTAGAAGCTCTCAAGCTCTCATGAGGAAGATGGAGGTCATGATATGAAGATGGAGGCCATGATTAGGGAGCATTTTGGCATAACTTCGTTGTCGGATTGATTTGTGTGGGTTTAGGCTAGGTCTTAGGGTCTTTTTATAGAAGTTTAGGTTAGTTTACGCCATAGGATTAACCCTAGTTTAGATCCTAGCCATTAGAATTCGTCACAAGGCCAGAAACATGACTCAAAAGGACAAGCAGGTGCACCAGGCCAAACTGGCCGACCACCCAAGTCGACAGGGGTGTCGACTGGGCAGTCGACACCACCTGGGGTGTGTCGACTCCCAAGTCAACTCCCCAGTCGACTTGGGGGCTGGGCGGGAAATTTTCCCGCCCAGTCTGTTTGGCTCCAGATTTGAAATTTGAACTGAATTTTGAACTTGGAATTTTCTGAAAACTTTGACGGGCCATAACTGGGTCATACGGACTCCGATTCTCGAAAACTCGGACTCTATTTCGCGTATTTTTCCGAGACGAACGCAATGGCATAGCCCGTTTCCCTTGATTCAGATTTTAACATTTAATTCTGTATTGATTTACGTTATAACATGTTATTAAAAATTACGGGTTGTTACATTCTCCCCACCTTAAAGGATTTCGTCCCCGAAATCTTCAAGTTAGGAAGAACGTATCCTACCATCCATCATCCATATACTCAAAACATCATCCACAAGCAGTCATTGTCCTTAAAAGATTCTAATTGCTGTATGATCATATGCGAAAGGTGTGTGTATATGTACTTATCTAATGCGAAAATCAGGCGGTTACTGATTCAGTAAACCTCCTTAATGCATAGTATGTTAGTGAAATGAGTCCATATGTATGCAAATTCCTAACATAATTCATAATCTCTACATGAGTGCACATAACATTCATCCATATGCAACATCCACGTGCTAACATAACAAGTTTCAGCCATGAATAAGTATAAGCACTCATGCATATGCAATATGAAAGTGTGTGAGCCGACCTTAGTGCCTAATGTGTATCATGCATCCACGAGTATCCACTTGCAAACACTTGCAACCACTTGCAAACATCAAGCATAACATGTTTCAAATACATGTTTCATCCAAAGGGTTTCTACCTAAGGTTCTCGTGACAAGGTTAACGAGATAACAAGATAAACATGGATAGCAAAAGAAAGATATGCTAACTAGGAAAAGAGATTGAGAATGTACCCTCAAAAAGGAATGGATAAAGCCCATGCATCTTCTCCTCGGTTTCCCAAGTTGCACCTTCATCGGCTTCACTGCACTGAACCTTTACTAACTTGACTTCTCGATTCCTCAGCTTCTTGATCTTCATTCCCAAGATACGAATCGGAGCTCGCCTCAGGGTTGCCTCTTTCTCTACCTCCACGTCTTCAAGAATGCTAGGCTCAACTACCTCGGCTGACTCATGTAGGCACTTTCGGAGATGCGAGACCTGAAAAACATTGTGCACTCCGGCCAGCTTCTCGGGCAATTCCACCTCATAAGCCATCTTCCCAATTCTCTCTATGATAGGGAAGGGTCCCACGAACCTTGGTGCCAACTTCCCAACTGCTCCAAAATGAACCACATTTCGCAAAGGAGAAACCTTCACAAAGACCATATCTCCAACTTCAAACTCTAAGTCTATCCTTCGCTTGTCTGCATAGGATTTCTGTCTGTCTTGGGCCGTTTTCATCCGCCTTCGAATCAACTCAACCTTCTCGGATGTGTCCCTTATCATGTCGGGCCCAAGTATAAGCTTATTCGTCGTCTCCCACCAACATGTTGGTGACTTGCACGGCCTCCCATACAAAGCTTCGAATGGTGCCATCCCTATGCTGGCTTGGTAGCTGTTATTATAAGCAAACTCTACGAGAGGAAGGTGGTCTTCCCAAGTGCCACCAAAGTCAAGAATGCATAGTCTCAACAGATCTTCTAGTACCCTATTCACCCTTTCGGTCTGGCCATCCGTCTGTGGATGATAGGCTGTACTTAGATTCAATCGCGTACCCATTGCTTCTTGCAAACTATTTCAGAACTGGCTAGTGAAGATTTGGGTCACGATCTCTAACTATGCTAGAAGGAACTCCATGCAATCGCACAGATGCTAGCCATGATGTGGTCCCCTTGCTCTTCACCAGAACAAAGTGAGCACTCTTCGTAAGTCTATCAACTATGACCCATATCCCATAAAGCCCAAATAGTTTGGTCAACTTAATGGACATCTTCACCCCAACTATATATCACAAACAGGCGAGTCATACTCCTTATGGGGTTTGCAACAGAACTAAAATTGAGAATAGGAGTAAGAGGATATACTTAAAAGATAGCATGCGAGTAAGCTCTACAGAATAATAGGGATCAAGGATATACTCTTAGAAAGAGATATGATGCGCGTATCTAGTCTTCAATCTTCTAAGTCGCCTTTCCTTGAGCTTAATCCTATCGTGCCTTGACCGTCTTTTAACTTCACAATTTCGTAGCTTCTTAATTCTTATTTCCAAAATATGAGTTAGAACTCATTTCACTGTTGCCTCTCGTTCCACTTCCACTTAAAAATACTTGGCTTCAACATAACTGGGTGCTCATGGTTTCATGCAAGCTTTACAAAATTCGTTAGTGAATCCTGGTTCTCGTTTACATACCATGGTATTCCACGCAGAAGAACTATCTCTTGAAAACAAATGCCAATCCACGTTGCCAAATGTACTTACTAGGGTGATTTCTATAACCCATGCTTAAGCGAAATGGACTATCCGCCTTAGTGGCGAACACTACAGGAGCACCCCATTCTGAAATGCTTCGCCTAGTGAAATTTTTCTCAAGATTTTCTTGCTAAGCTCTCTTCTTTCTCACGGGGCCATGTTCCTAACAGGCAATGAAACTGGCTTGGCATTATCAACAAGATGAATACGGAAGTCTATCTCGCGTTTAGGGGGTAAACCCTTAACCTCTTCAAAGACATCAGGATATTCTCGGACCACTCTCACAGATTGCAGATCATCGATGGACGAGTCAAGAGATTCAAGATAACATAACATGACGGGATCCATAGGGTTACAAGAAATTTCTAGGGTATTACCGAGGCGAGTCATGAGCCTCACTACCCTATGCTCACAGTCAAGAATGGCTCCATAACTGGACAACCAATCCATGCCCAAAATCAACCCGTATCCCATAAACCCGAGAACATAAGCATTACACATGAATTCTACGCTCAAGATAGAGATTTTCAAATCCATACAAATCACAGATAGATGGGCGGAACCCCCAATCGGATTTGAAATACTAACGGGATTTTCAACTAGACTAGTACTTAGGTGCAAACTTTCAACAAGATCAGAAATAAAACTATGCGATGCGCCAGAATCAAATAAGGTACGAACAGGGAAATCAAAAATGTAAACATGACTTTCTATAGAAACACTACCTCGATCAAAAGCTGGAAGAGCGAGGAGAGCCCGCAACTGCCCTCCAGAGGGTCCTGCTCGCTGAGTTTGCCTTTTCCCTTGTCCTCGCTTTTTCGGGCAATCCTTACTATAGTGTCCAGACTCTCCACAATGAAAGCATACGCCCAGCTTCCTCTTCTTCTTCTTACAGTCTTTGGCTATGTGCCCAGAGATCCTACAGAAGTTGCATCTTGTCTCTCTTGCCTTGTTGTTGTTGCCCTTGTTTCCCTTCTTGTTGTTCTTGCCTCCTTTCTCGGAATCTTCCTTCTTGCCTTGAGACTTATTCAACTTGACTTCCTTCTTACCACTCTTATCTTCCTCTTGAAGCAGGGCCATATTTACCAAACTCTCGAAGGTCGCCCCCATGAGTATGTGAGACATGGCCAAACCGTGCTATGGCTCGTTCAATCCTAGAGCAAAGTGTAGGGCCTTCTTCTGAGCTGTGTTAACCAAGTCTAGACCGAACCGAGCAAGTTGATTAAACTTATTCACATATTCCCTAACGGTCATGTCCCCTTGCTTCAGTAATAGGAACCTCTCCATCTGAAGGTTCTCTTCTGCTGATGATAAAAAACTCAGTCCAAACCTTCTCCTAAAACCATCCCAAGTTTGAATTGGCCTAGTAGTGGTGGTGACTACCCACCAATATGCAGCTTCCCCTTTCAATAGCCATACCGCCAACAGAACTCTTCTACGGTCTTCCACATCAAAGATGGCAAAGAGGTCTTCAGTTTCTTTTAACCGGTTTCTTGCCTCCACATAAGTCTCTGTCCCAACAAAATTCTTGCCACCCATCGCCTTAAAGTCTTTGCAAATCTTCGCGAAATCCGCTTGTGGATGCTGAGGAGGAGGAGGAGGAACCTCAGGTACGGTGGGAGTGTTTGTTGGGCCCGCATTATTGGCCCTAGCTTCCAAGTACCTTCGGAACCATCCGGGAATGGGTACTCCCTCGGGAAGGTTAAGATCGGCCATGCTGAAAAAGGGAAAAGATAGATTTAGAACGAGGAAACGAAGGATAGTGCTAATGGCTTTTGGGGAATAGCCTTTTAAAATAAACTAGACTTTTCTTGGAAAATATTTAATTGGTTTTGAAAATAGTTTTTCAAAAGGGTTTTCAAAACTTTTGTCCAGTCTAGTAAAACCTTATGCTCTGATACCAAATGTAACACCCCACCTCCGCCAGGGTCACTCTAAGCAAGTACACTGGCTTTGGAGGGGTGTTGGACAAGGTAAACATGCATGAAGATATCACAAGACAGAACATATAAGTAAAACAGAGTAAATAAAGCAGCGGATAAAACTACTATTTCAAAACTATAGTCAAGTTACATCAAAGTACTTAGTCATTATTTTCCAACTACTACAAGTCTAGAAACATAAACTGAAAACTGGAAATAACATAAAGTAAACTATCCCCAAAGTAGACGTGGGAAAGCCATAGCGAGCTCAAGTCCAAACCGTACATGAGCTATCCAGAAAGCAAGCTAAAGATCCAAGCTAGGTGCTAGTGTTCCCACCCTTAGAACCGGGGGGGGGGGGACAGAAGAAAAGAGGCGAAAGGAAAACAGGTCAGTCAAAAAGACTGGTAAGTCCTACCTACTATTAGTATAAAAACTAATAAAGTTAACTGGACATGTAAAACAGAGGTGAAACATAGGGTGATAACTGGAATGGTGAAAAGTTAACAAGAGTGGCATCGCATATACAAGGTTAAGTTGCACCAAGTGTACTAGTATTCTAATCCATGTCAAGTATAAACAAGAAATGATCCCTTAGCCCAATATTGGCCCAAACTCATGAGATGACCTAAATCAAGGTCCAACTACTCGGTCTAGTCGATCGGCTCCCTATAAGCCTAACTCGTCGTGTATCGGTGTCATACGGCCTAATCATGGAATTTAGTTAACTGTGCAAGGTCCACCCTAGGGTGTATCCGGTCCTAGGGTATAAACCACAGACACAAAACAAGCACGCACAGTCTAAACCTACCGGTGCCCATGTTCAACTCCGGACTTAATGTGCACGACCATGGTCCGCCTGAACTTAACTGGTGCACTATTCATCCATCTCTTTTGGTCTCTTACAATCAGTCAGTAATCGTGCCCCACCCTAGCCTAGTCCAGGGTATCCAGATACTCCCAAGTAGGTTACTGCTGAAAAGGACCACGTAACTAGGGTTTTCAATGGGTTAAGTGTGGTTAACCCTGTCCTAACCATGTATTGAGTTGGTCAAGTGTATCCAAGCAGTTCATGATTTAACCCTATCAATACATTGTGTTCAACTGTTTAAGTATATTCAAGTAGTCCATGACTTAACCCTACCAATCCATCGTGTTTAATTGGTTAAGTATTCAAGTAGTCCATGACTTAACCCTACCAATCCATCGTGTTTAATTGGTTAAGTATTCAAGTAGTCCATGACTTAACCCTACTATGTGGCATTAATTAACTTAATGCACCCCAACCTCTCACATTAGACTTTGTTGTGGTTACTAGTTAAGCCGGGCGGGTCCGGGTAGCTTTACACCACAACCTAGTCTAACCTCGGGTTTTAAGTGCGATATGACCAACTACTCACATTGGGTCCTATTGTTTGTAGCCACTAGTTAAGCCGGTCAGTTCCGGGTAGATTTATGCTACAAACTCAACCCAACCTCGAGTTGGCCACTTTCATGTTTTCTACATGTCATGTCCACGTTCATGTTTTCAAGTATAATCACATGTCATATTTTCAAGTGATGTTTCATGTCATTTAAGTTTACCCATAACGTAACCCCATCGCACGTAGGTTCGCATCAACACAAATAGATCAAAAGAGGGAATATAAGAATATGACAAGATGGCAAAGGCTATCACAAGTTAAACATGGTGATACTTGAGGCAAAGGTGTTCAACGTACTAGCATATGGCCTCAACATGTATGATAGCATAAAAGGTGACTTGGCCTCAAACATATCAATTAGCATAAGGGTGCTTTGGCCTCAAGCATGCATAATAACATAAGGGTGATTTGGCCACAAGCATGCATAATAGCATAAGGGTGATTTGGCCACAAACATGTATGATAGCATAATTAGCAAATGGGCTCAATATCACCATATGCATGTTAAGGAACATGAGGGGTTAAGGTTTGTTAACATGCATAAGCCATAATCCATTTCATAGCATTTTTCCCAAAGGTCAACATGAACGGTACTAGGTTCATGATAGGTCCACAATCATAGATCAAGAGAGGCATGAATAGATCTATGCATACAATGATAGGTTCAAGGAAAATATTGCACTTAGTTCCAATTCCAATCTACACATGTATGGCATTAAACTTAGCAAATAGGGTGATACACTTGTGATTAGCATATAGGTTCATAACATCATATGCAAGTTAACATCAAGGTTTTAAGATGGTTCTATGTTGTATTTATGCATAACTACCAAGTTCTATGTTGCATTATGCATAACCACCAAATAAAGCTCCTAGTTTTCTACCCAAAAAGTCAAGGTGATAGTCCCATAACCATAGATCTAAAGAGTCATGTATAGATCTATGCATACAATGATAGATGCGAGGCAAGTGTTACACAAAAATCCCATTTCAACTTGCTACATGTCATATTAAGTTCATAGTTTAAATCTAAGAGTAGAATAGGGCTTACAAAGCGTGGCTATGCGAACTAGAACACAATAGAACAAGATAGAGACGTTGTAGAAGCTCTAGGAATGATGTAGCAACACAAATAGCCTTGAGAATAAGTAGCTCCTTTGATTTGATGAAGAAAGATGGCTCCTTTTTGCCTTAGAAGCTCTCAATCTCTCATGAGGAAGATGGAGGTCATGATATGAAGATGGAGGCCATGATTAGGGAGCATTTTGGCATAACTTCGTTGTAGGATTGATTTGTGTGGGTTTAGGCTAGGTCTTAGGGTCTTTTTATAGAAGTTTAGTTTAGTTTAGGCCATAGGATTAACCCTCGTTTAGATCCTAGCCATCAAAATTCGTCACAAGGCCAGAAACATGACTCAAAAGGACAAGCAGGTGCACCAGGCCAAACTGGCCGACCACCCAAGTCGACAGGGGTGTCGACTGGGCAGTCGACACCACCTAGGGTGTGTCGACTCCCAAGTCGACTCCCCAGTCGACTTGGGGGCTGGGCGGGAAATTTTCCCGCCCAGCCTGTTTGGCTCCAGATTTGAAATTTGAACTGAATTTTGAACTTGGAATTTTCTGAAAACTTTGACGGGCCATAACTGGTTCATACGGACTCCGATTCTCGAAAACTCGGACTCTATTTCGCGTATTTTTCCGAGACGAACGCAATGGCACAGCCCGTTTCCCTTTTTTCAGATTTTAACATTTAATTCTGTCTTGATTTACGTTATAACATGTTATTAAAAATACGGGTTGTTACAATAAATACGTTATAACATGTTATTAAAAATACGGGTTGTTACAATAAATACATTTATTTTTCCATCAATATCCCACTTTTTTTTCTCATTAGCAAGCCTAAAGATTCCAAACAGCTTCGAAAGACTAGATCAAAAGCAAAGAATGCACATGACAAAAACATGACAGATTTAGAATTGAAACCAATAATTCTTAATCCAATCAATCTTCCTTGAAATAAAAATTAGCTTTAATTTTAACCGTATAAATGAATACATCATCTTAGACTGTTGCATATTCCTTTACATTGCATTAAATTCTAACGTGCCATATATACAGATGTACATTCTTGTCGTTGTAGAACTTCCATTGAAGCAATGGTTAAAAGCTTCCTTCAAGGCCATCTTTTTTTTATTTTTTCTCCTGTCAAACATTATAAAGCCTACACAAGAAAAACAATAAACTGTAATAAGACATCCTGAAAGATAATTATAGAAGTTATATGTTGATTATTTCAAAAAGATAAATACATTTATCTTTTTGTAGAAGTTATATGTTTTCATGCAATATAATTACAAGTTTTGTCATTTAGTAAAAGATAAGTATAACTATGGTGTTCACAATGTCATTCAGAAATTTTAGCAACAACTTTACCTGCATGAATGGAGTTCACATCTAATCAAAGAAAAGAAAAAGAGAACAAAATTTTGCAATTTCATGTGCCAGAAAACTTTTCAAATTCGAATAAGCACACAAACATAAATTAACTAAGATAAAAGTGATACTATATTTAAGACTTGATTTACTTGCAAAAGCATACTAAAGTAATTACACAATTCACATAACTTACAAAAATCGAAGCCAATTTGAATCGAACTGATGGAAGGGGCAACACGCTCAAACCTTAAAGAGAATCACATAGAGCACTCTGTTTTTTGATACAAATCATTCAGAGCTCGCCATGTTTTTTCGCCATGAAGAATCGCCATTTTATTACAGATCAGACATGAATCGATATCGCCATTTTACTTAAGCAAACATTTTAGATCTGACATGAACCTCACCTCAAAACCACATCGCCTTCCGGCAACGATCTGAAAATACTACTTGGGAAGATCGCCTAAGAAAATTATGTAAAAGACGATTTGATTTGAGAGGAAATAATTGCGTTTGATTTGAGGAAACCGAAAGCAAATGTGATTTGAGAACAGAATGATCGATTTTGTCTTGAAAACTAATTGTTTTAAACCCGCGTCCTTAAAACAAACTGGACCGAACTAGTAAACTCTTCATGAAAATTTGCACTATATATATACACACAATTCGATAAAGTTGAATTCCAATTATAACCCTTATGGATTTATTTCCATTCTATTTGCCTTTCGAACATCGAAATTATTCCATCGCTTCTTTGAAGCGAATTCCCATTTTTTCCCATTTAAAAATCTATTCTACTATTTCCAAATTGTTTAATAATTATTATTCCACTTTATTTCTAAACATTGTTTATAATTCAAACATCTTGTTTTAATATAATTAAAACAAGTTAATTTATACAATATCAATTGAAATTCAATTCCAATTTAAATAACATATTTTTCCCTTTTTAAATTCGAGTTCTTTCTCCAATATATTTTAAGGTATTTAAATACTAATTATTTCAAGGACAATGTTATTCAACATCCCAGCACATAATAATCAACAACAGATTATTTATCACATTGTATAATGCAAAAAATAATAATATAATTATTGAGGAATCCAGTTGGATTCCTCCAACCTGTTTCCCTACATCCATATATGTTAATCAATATAATATAACATTGATTTCATATTAAGATGAAATATAATAATAAACAAAATCAATATTCAGTCAATGGTTTATATATGTCACTATAAATATATTATTTCAAACGATTATCAACAATTCATCCAAACAACCATTAGACAATATTCAATCATTATTTATCAATATTAAATAACATTTATAATATTATAAAAATGAACAGTGTTAGTGAGTTTACTCACCTTGGTCGTTAACCGTTGAATTACGATTAGCGTCTACTGATTTAACCAGGCGTTTTAAACTTTGTCCAATTTCTAACAAGCTCCAAATGGTTCAGAACCAGTTTTGTAGTGTAGCCTGCGTTCATTCTAATCTAGCGAATCCTGGCCTGTTGAATTTTGATAACGTGAGCGTAAGTTACAAGATTTATAAGTTATTCGTTATAAAATTAAAAATTTAAACATAAATAAAATTACATATTGGACCTTACATTTAAATTTGAAACCAGCCAACGTGGCGCAAGCCCGCACCGCTATTAGAGACCCACTTGGTTCGCGAAATACTCATACATCAAGCATGCAGAATAGTTTTCTCGTGCATGCTCCTAAATTTGAGCATATAGCCTAGATGAAGTATCATGTAATAAAGGCTAAAGCTTCTCTATACTTTCTTAAACCATTGCCGCCCAAATAAAGTATCATGTAACACGTTCACCATTTTATCCCTTTTTTCTTTTCCTTTTTTATCTTTCCTTTATCTCAAAATAATGGCCCAAGTCCTGGAGAAAAGCCCACTGGCATTTAACATGAATAGTATCATCTTCCATAATACATTTTTGAATTTACTCCTGTGACTGCATCACACACAAAGTACCCATGTTAAAAACATATATTTCCGCTGATCGGATCTCAATAGTGTACTCCATCCTCTTCCCCTTTAAAAAAATTGATGTTCCCCTTGTATTTGTGATTAGCTTAATCCTCTTCTAATCTTCATTACACAATTATCAGAGCACACAAAAGATACTCCCTGTTTCTTCCCCCTAATTCACCCCGTACCCCCATGCAAACTACACGCCTCACGTTTACTGTCTACACAGCCATCTCCAACTTCATTTTGATCCCTTACAACTTGCGCAAGAAATACAGAATGTCATTTTAGAAACTCGTGGATTTAGTTTGTTTTAAGTTTATTTTTCCTACGGTTTTGTTTCTCCAAATGAACGAAGGCTCGCAGCTTAAATAGACGAAGGAAGAAAAGGATAAGAATAATGTAAATGTCTTAGGCCTGCATGTTGGTACATTATTCAGTAGCTACCCTATGTTTTAAATGAATGGGTTTGCGTTAGCCTGAATTGGGGTAGGGGTAAGGTAGTGTACTGAATTTATCTTTTTTAAGCTATGAAGGCTTCTATTCTTTGTGCCAATAGAAGAAAGCAAACGGGGGCACTTGTAATAATAAAAATATCATAAGGGTCGACTTGAACAATAATAATTATCAACCCACTTAATTTAAATCACATCATTGAAAAACCACATGAGTGTATTGGGTTTAATGAGTGTAATGTATACATAGTTTGTTTTGTTTTGAATTTATAAAGTTTAATGTATCATGCTGCGAACAATTCCGTTCACATACGAATTGCTATGGACAAAAATAAAAATAACGTTCAGACGAGCAAGGTGTCTCGATCCCGGAAATATAATAATATAGACAAGTTAGCTTATTTTGAGAAGGTTCAAAAACGCTGACATAGGGTGTAGAATACTCCAAATTAAATGTTTCTTATTTTCCAAATTAAAAATTATAACAAAATTCTAAAAATTAAACTATAACTATGTCTCTAAGATCTTGTCTAAATTCGAAACCAATATTTAGTTATATTAAATAAATCGTTATAATCTATAAATGATTCCACAGTGATTTTCTGAAAATTTGATTTGGATATAACTCACAATATATAGCATGAAATTTTGGTTTTTTCACATCTGTTAGAAAAATAAAGTTAGACAGATTCCAATGTTTTTTGTTTCAACAAAATTTGACTTACAACGAATCCTGTACACTCGGTTGAAGTTCAAAACATTAAATTACTAGTTACTGAGACACTACGAGCTCGATTGTAATCGAATTATAATTAATACATTCAAAACGTAGTTTATAAATAAATTCGTTATTATAATTCAAAGGTAAATTCATATATTACCCGATTCATACAATATTGCCAATTCAGCTATTTTCGGCTATTTCGAAAATTAAATTTATTATTATCCCATTATATATTATTTAAATATTAAAAATATTTGAATTCAAACCATTTAAATTATCAAACCGATATATTAAAATAATTAAATAAGTTGGTTATTAAGTCGTTGAAAATCCGGGACGTTACAAATTTTATCAAAGATTTAAATAATTTAAAATTTTGTTTAATCTTCCTTTGGATATCATTTCCAGAAGATTTTATTATATCTTTTCACAACCTAAACCAAATTAAGGTTTACAAAACTAGTCGATATTATTGAGCCTTACCAAAGTAATCATCCATTTTATTATCCCAATCCAAACTTATTCATCCCATGGAGCAAAACTGGTGGTACTCCATACCTAACACCCATTAAGTTATTGGTAAATTTAATTACCATTTAATGTTTAAATCTAATTAAAGATTCATCCATCACATGGAGTAAAATTGGTGGTACTCCATTTCAAACACCTCGAATTCGGTAGATATAGTTACCTCTTTTTACATTCCAATCTAATTAAAGATTCATTAAACCTTTAATTCAGTTTTAGTCCTCATAAATCACTATTCAATGATAATTCAATTTTAGGAAATAAATCATGTCTTTAACTTGGTTGAAGAACAACTGCCATTTAAAAGCACTATTCACAATAAACCAAAAATCATCTTCCATTTATTATGGAATCTTCACAAAAATCTGAACAATTTAAAATCGATATAAATTTCTGTGTCCAATCAGTACTATAAGTGGAGGCAAAGTCTTTTAAATTACATAAAAAGTAAATTCCTTCCTGCACAAAAGCTCATCTAATTATTATTAATTGAGTTCCATTCAATTCCAATTTTACTAAATAAATTAGAGAACTTCCTTAAATCTTAAAAGATATATTCCTTTCACAACTGGGTTCAAGAATAGTATTATTTAATATACCATTCGCGACAAACCCAAAATCCAATTTGATATTAAATATAAGGCTTTAAATGGAAATCATGTCGATTTACATTCAACACCAAATTCTAAAACTAACAGATATCGTTTTAGAATAACGATATTTTATCTTCCAAATTCTTCAACGATATCCATATAATCATGAAATCCAATAACGAAATATCCGAAGATAATTTCCATTCAAATTCATTCCAATTTATTCGTTGGAAAACTCTGGTTATATTAAAACCAGTTACAATTCCAATTTATTTATTTGAAATCATTGAATTATTACTCTAGTTGTTAACTAGTTTATTAAAATAAAGATATTTTTTATCCTTTGAAAATTTGGAATATTTCATCCAAAATCTTTCCAAATCATTTATTGTGATTTTACATAATTTATTTATAGTTTTATTAAGGCCTTTGCGGTCGGTTTCCAATACCGGCCACCAAACTGCATCCATAGCGACCTTTTCCCAAACTGATTTGTACTTGTATTAAAATCAAGCCATCAAATTTCAAAAATTCTCATTTATTGGAAAGCTCATTTCATTACAATTCCAATGGTTCCAAATTCAGGAGAATCCGATGGTCAGATCTCCCAGTACATTAATTCGAAGTTACGGGTTGACGTTCGCGAACCGTCGCTACGCGACACGTTCTATTCAAGCCCGAATCAATTTATAAATTTTAAATATAATTGAAACACTTCTAAACCATTTTTATAAATTATATAAAACATATAAAATCATCTTTGAAAACTCGTTTCGTTCGTTTCTATTCAAAATCACATATTTCACTATATGGCCAATTTTAATATTATTTCAATGAATAATATAATATTATTTTTCAAATCTCATTATTTTACGTTCAAATTTTCTTGATATTCTTTATGAAAATGACAAGAAAATTTTGTAAGAAAACTCGTTTTAAAATATTGGCCATATAGTCTAATTGAACTTCACTTTGAATAGTTACTTTTCATTTTAATTTGAAAACTTCGACATGCTAAAATCAACTGAAAATTAATTCAAAACCATTTGTTACAGTTACGAATATTCATTTTTATTTTGTATCTTTGCGTCCATCCAAAATCGGACGTCAAAATCAAACTTCGATTTTTATTGAATATTATATTATTAAAATATTCATATTTATTTTGGATTGGAATAACATTCAACCAATATACATATAAATAAATTTATATGGATTTCATCCATCATATGCATCCAACAATAGTTGTAAATAATCATCAAACATCCAACTAACATCCAGTGTGCACTTACATACATATAAGCCTTAAATAATTATTTAACGCTTAAATCGGTCTATCAATTAATCGGTTAACATCCAATCTAAACATTCGGGATCAATTTAAATAAAATATCATCCCAATACCCGTTTGGGGTTTTCAACCAACAAGTAGTCAATTGATAAATTATTTATTCCTTCCTATTGATATCATTTAAACGGGTGAACATAAACAAGTCGTTCGACTTGTAAATGGATGTTCAATCCAATTTCAACTACCACAAATAATTTAACAATGTTTTCAACATGTTAATTATTTTCAAATCACATTCAAATCATAACACACATAATCATTCATTCATCCATCTGGTTTGCAATAAATTTGTGATGTGAGCTACCATATACCGTATAACAATTTGTGATAAATTAATGAAATAGAAATCAACATATTTTTAAATATATTTATAATAATCTAACAAAATAATTGAGTGAGAGAGTTCTCACATTGATCATTTTCGCTAAATAACAGCAAATTGTCGATTGACCGAGTCAGACCTTTTCTTCTGACAAAAAAATTGATACGAGCTCCAAATCACTCCAAATCGGTTTCATTGCGAAGTGCTTGTCGATACGGTTCCAACACAACTTGAATCGTCGAATTCTGATATATTTTACAAGTTTGTGTACATATTTATATAGTATAATACATCATTAACTTAAATAATAATAAATTAATACCCTAATCACCTCCCTTAATTTTTCTTTTACCATGCTTTCCAGGTCCCGTACTAAACCGTGCCCCTATCTCCAAAAAATCGCACCCCTCCTTGAGCCTCTAGAGATCGATCAACTTACACCACTTCGAAGAGCCCGCTTCACTCCACCTTCACTTGAAAGCCTAGAGAGTTTTTCCTACCCCATGGCCACAAAAACACACATGAATAAAAACCCTTTGTGGCTTGACTCCCGCTTATCCGAGCCACCATTTCAGATCTCGACCGTTGGGTTTGTAGTCCTCATCGAGCTCTATGTTTTTCATGTTGGAGGTTTGTTCTAATTCTTTGTGTATTGAGAGAAAGAAGGAGGGGAAGATCGGAGCATTTCAGCCCTCCAAAGAAAAATGGCGGCTATTGTAGTGGGCCAGGGTTTGACCTTGAAATGAAGAAAGGGGTTGTTATTTATATTTATATTTAATTCTATTATTCATTTGTGACGAAGTTTTAGCGTCCGAACTCAAACAAGACCCAATGACTGTCGTTCCTAATCAAATATCCCCATTCCGGGCATAATGAGACATGTTTTGGAAGCTAATTTGATTATTTAGATCAGTTTTTCTTAAAATTAGAATATATGTCAATATAACGTTAAACACTGAATTTGAACATACGTTTTAATTTACCGTGACTACATGCTAACTCCAAAAATGATGAAATTTGAAATCTAACTATGTTTCACATATACGGTTATAACAAATCTAATTTCATCGAATTTGGAGACCGTTTGAAAAATGGCATATTTTCTAGCTTATTGAAATTTAATTGAAATTCAACACATATTTAAATTTACCACGCTTACATACTAATTCCAAATGACTTGAAATTTTAAACCTGACAATAATTTGACATTCCATATCAAATAAAATTGGTTTCATCGAAAAGGGAAGTCATTTGCAAAACAACTATTTTTAAGGGCTATGTAATATTATTAAATTCCAAAATTATTCAGATTAATAATAAACTAATTATTGTCACATATATATTCTAATGAAATTTCGTATAGCTATAAAATAAACATACTTGAGATTATAACTCGATATCACAATTTTCTAGTCATACAGTGTTCAATTTACATGAAAATCCGTTTATTTACATAAATAAATCATTATATGTATGAACGATTTCATAGCAACTATTTGAAATTTTAATTTGAGCATAACTTACCATTTATAATACATAATCTCAATTTCTTACTTTCATTAGAAAGATATTGTTCAAAATATTCTAATGTTTCTTGTTTTACAGAAATCCGACTTACATTAAATTCTGTATATTCAATTGAAATTCAAAACTAATTTTTCTGAACTACCGCGATGTTGCGCGCTCGTTTTAATTAGATTTCAAATTTATATGCTCTAACTTCATTTTAAAATAAATTCTAAGTCGTTTATTCTCAAAATGCACTATGCTATAGATGGCATGTTGTAACGAAAATCCAAGGTGTTGCTAGCTACAATGTAACGATAGGTATGCTGATTTTTGTCTATTGCAACACACGCTTCAAGGTGTTAGCATTGAAAATTCAAGGTTTTGTAGTAGCCATGTGAATAAAATTATCAATCCGGGTGATTAAGATCCAACGGTCCATGCTACCAATCCGCGTGTAATGATCTTTTACACGGTACGTAAAATCAAAAAACAAAGCGGCAAAAAACTTAGCAAAATATTTAAGGATTTCAATCTAAAACTTAACAAAATACTCCGTCGCTCAACCTCTCAAACATTCTCATTCGCAGGTTCAATTAGGGATAAAAGTTCAAGTTTACAAGCTTAATTGAGGTTCGATTATGGCAAGTTCGAGTTCGAGTTCAATTATGGCTTCGGTGTTTCAATTAGGTCTACGATTGGGGTTCGTTTGGGTTTCAAATTTCAGTTGGGGCTTCGATTTAATCTACTGCTTAAGGTACCGCTCTATACATGTTAGACCAAAAAATGGCACTAGCACCCAATTGACTAGGATTTGTAGAGAATAATAATATAAAAACATAGAAAATCAAGCAGAGACACGAGATTTATAGTAGTTTGGCGTTAACGAGCATACATCCACTTCATAGTTTCTCCATTCACCCAAAAATTACAATTATAATGAATATAATCACTCGAATACAATGAATAATTCTCTCCGAATTCGTTGATTTGATTGGATAAAGCGTGGATATTCATTGTTGATGTACAGCCATGGCACACACGAGCCAAGAAAATGCCAAAAGTCCCTGAAAAATGCCCCAAATCATGTATTTATAAATGTTTTCACTGAGCAGGCCAGATGCCACGTGGCTCCCATCCCTTGAATCTCGGATTTGGATCTGTTAAGGTATAGACAACACATCAGGTTAGTGGGTACGTGAGGGTAACCGCCCCGATATTTCAGGTGTTAGAACAGTTCTTCTTCTATCTGGTAGAACAGCGGCTGATAGGCGGGTCGGATAGGAGAATACTCCGATCTGATCCGGTTCGAAAGGAGGGATCTGATCCGATCTGAAAGGGGTGATCCGATCTGCTTCGAAAGGGGGGATCCCACCAGGTGACATTTGCATGTACAATTCAAGTTTTCCAACCATCTATCACTCCATCCAAGTGATCGCCAAGCAATGTAAGTTCATACTCAACTCCCTGGCTTTGGGTAGCCTGGTCACAATGCAGGCTAACATTTCACCCCTAAAGTACATCTTATTGCAGATGAGATGTGCTTTAAATAAGTCAAGCTGAATTTTTTGGAATGTCTTCCACCCTTGAGGAGGCTTTATTAGATTGTTGTGACCTATTGAATAGTTCCTTCATATGGGTTTTTTCCTGTATAAATGGCTTGTCATATATCGCACTACTTTTGTTGATGCTTGTCGGGCCAAATTCCATGGTTAGGGTGGTCAAAATAATCAAGTAATCGTTTAGACCTCGTCGAATCAAGAGGTTGAATTCCTTCATCATAAGTCATGTAGGATCGTTGGCTCCAATTTGAGGTCGTACATGCACAAGTTAGTGCCAAATGACGTCATCTTCCTATGCAAGTCAAGTGTATTACTGAGTCAGGCATTCTTTTATGTATATGTCGATGTATGAAATAGTCATCCAAGTCATAGGGTAATATCAGTATCTTTGGGCTTTGATCTAGCATTTGGACCATTGGGACAGAGTGCATCAGAATTGGCATATGAATCTGTCATTTGTGCTTGGATTTGGACTATCTCGATATCAGGATATTAAACTAGGGCTCCATGATCGCATCAAATCGTACCAATAAGTTATTCTAAAGCCATGATAACTCGGATATTTTTATAATCCCGTGATCACATATGAGTCAGTACAAGATGTTGTTGGAAACATGCAAGCCAATAGCTGATAGGATCATGGCAATTGTAAGGCAGCAGAGGAGTTTATCACAATCTCCATTTCATGTAATTGTGGGTCAAGTCTTGGGATTCATGCTTGATCCGTTAGTTTGCTCACTTGGATGGCCAAGATGAATCATGTCATATTCCAGAGATATAGTGTATATGTTCTAAATCATGCATCGATTCAGGGTCATGTTCAAAATCAATCTGTCAGTTGAAGGTGATACTCCTAACATCAGTGGAGGACGAGCGAAGTCAGTGTTTATTCGCCCAGCATCAGTGGGGTTTGGGCTAAGTCAGTCGGAAATCCAGTCTTCTAGCTTTTATTCTTTATTTCTTCGCATTGAGTTAGAGTTGTAGGTTCAGCAATCTTAGTCGACTCGTGTCGTTCTATGCTCTTTCTTATTTCGTCAAGAGTTGGAGTTGTATATGCGAATGGTCCAATCACACCCACGTCGATGTCCTCCAATCTCTTAAGTTAGAAAGCGAGGATTGCCTCATCGGGCTTCAGCAAACTTAGTTACTCTCATCGGATTAGTCGCGGGGTTGAGTAAACTCATTCAATGCAAGTAGATGAATGCCATTATGGAGTTTGTCGAGCCATGTTGTTCATGTTTCAACATTATCCAAAATGGACAACACAGTCTTGTTGAGTCTATCTCTCATGCTTGGTTTCATTATGCTTGACAATCAAGATCGCGGGCTCGATCAATGAAATTGGTCCTCTTCATAATTGTACATTCCTATTAGTCTTTTCCGGGGCTTTTCTTCTATTTTCATCATTTCAAGAGTCAGATGGTGCTCTATTCTTTGTTATGAAAACATTGATATCATCCATATCAACATTAGTATCCTCTTGTTGCTGGAATTTGTCAATCTCATGATAGAATTCACCAACGTTTCTAGGAGAATCTCATAGTATAAAGGTATTGAGGTTTGTTTCAGAGGTGAACCCACGGTGGCTTCTTGGTGGGTCTTGTTGTAGAGAGATTTTAAAGCCTGAGTTATCCAGAAAACCGGATACTACTGCTATTAACACCATAGATGGTCCAGGTCGATCTACCGATGCCACTGCGATGTTGAAACTTTCAAGGAATGCATGTAGAGTCACTCCGGACCTCTGTTTGATTGAAATGAGTAACATGACGTTCTTGAGTCGATACATGTGGATCTTTGACTTCTCAATGAAGTTTGTGACAAAAGTGTTCCAACGGTTGATCGATTCAAATGAATGACATCAAAATTGTATAGCAACAATATAAGTCAAGACCCAAAAATGATAGCTTGAAGTGCGGGGGATTGCTTGAATCCCTGATGTCTTGTGTGAAAGAGTTTTGATCGACACTACTCATATCACTTTTGAGGTGTGCCGCCTCTGGTGAAGCATCAATTAAAGTTGGCAATCTGGCCTTCGTCTTTGAGAAGTTGTTGCCAATTCTTCAATTTAGCGCTGGTGCCCCCAGCATGAAGTTTTCAAGTGGGTGGAAGCCAATCTCTAGCTTTTGTCTTTTAATTTTGGATGGTGATCCATTACTCGGATGTTTCCGGGTTAGTCTTGAGGAGCCATTCTTTTGTTTCCAGTCTGGGATCTTGCGGAACTCTAACGATAGTAAATGTGCATAAAGTCGACTGATAGTCAATTACATTTCTCGAAGCTCGTATCCCGTGCCCCCCCCCCCCATCCACGGGGGTTTTACAAAGCGGTGAGCATCAAATCCATGTCTTCTCTGAATTCATACTCCCTCATCAAGTCATGAGTTTGAGTTTGGTAAAAGTGATTTGTTCGTATGCAGCTCATGTTAGTCTTTGGTCTCCCATCTAAGTTTGAGTTTCGGAGTCGGGTAGCGATAAGGTCAAATTATAGTTAATGCTTCCACTTGCCCCCTGCATTAAGGAATAGGGAGCTTCATATTGAAGTTGATTTGGATTTGAAGCATTCATCTGAATCGGAGCATAGGTTGGTTAGACTCCATTTAAGTTTTTAGTGGCTTTTGCATAGCCTCCATTTTCATTGAGAATGTTATGGTCAGAAGTTGCATGCCACAAATGTCTGGAAGGAGGATTGATTGCACCTTGTTTCATTCAAGACAATGTTTCCGACTTGTCCTAGGTTCTCTTGCGATCTAAATCGCGGAAGAGGGAGTGTTTGAGCCAAATTCATTGTCGCTTGAATTCTCACGGTGCTCGCTCCAGCAAGTAAGTCGTAGTTGCTCGGCCTTCCATCTATCCAAGTAAAGAAGTTATTCATCATTTTATGTTGCTTCCAGAGAAGTTCATCTTTTCGAGCCATCTGGGTTCTCAAATCAATAAGGGCACCATCCATTTCATATTTACTTTGATTTGCTGAGGGATCTCCACGAGAGGAAATCTCCTGACTTCCTTCGTTCCTAGCATCTTCTGCGCCAACATCCTGACCTTGTATCAAGCAACTCGCTTCCTTGCAAGCTAGAAGTCGAAATAATGGCGTGCCCCCTTGCTAGGGGCCTTTCAATTGGGAAATCGGTCAGGACTAGCAAATGGACGTTCACTGTGCATTCACTTTGTGGTTCTCAAGCGGCATTGCTTTCAAAACTTCAATGATTGCGTTATCCGAGTGCTCGAGCTAATGCATTTTCCATTCAATGTACTTGTGAGGTAATACTCGTCGTTGCACTTGAGCTATGGTCAGTCATAGGTCCTCTCGGTTGTTTCCTTGAGTTGCATGAGAAGTTTAGCATTAGGCATCAGTGTCAGCCTTTTGGAGGTGGCCCTTTACTTGTTTTCTACTGAATTGTTGTTGTTGTTGCAAGTGCGGCCCTCAACTTCTTGTCATGTTATCTTGTATAAGCCTGCATTCTGTAAATAAAGCCATGTTCCTGTATTGTCACAAACTTGTAGGTTTATTACATCTTTCAATCAAATGTACTCGCAATCTAACTATTACTAAAATTAGTAATAGATAATAAACCACATCACAATCAAATAAGGGTTTCAATCCAGCATCCCTGCAAACAATAATCCTTGCAGTGAAAAATTATTGCTAAACTACGTAATAAACAACATAGGGGTATGATGTGTATTTGTGTGATATGTATGTGTATGCCCCCAATCAACCTTGAATAAGTGCATGGCCAGTGCTTGTTCGAGATTGATTAGGATCAACATTATATTGCCCCTAATCCTTCTGTAGGGAGTACGGGCTCAGTTTTCAATCTTTCCCCGCAATCCTTCAGTAGGGTAGGAACCCATTTCCGACACTTTGGTCCCAGTGCCTTTATACTTTCCGGTCATATACCCAAGTTAGAGTGTAGTCAAGGCGGTCTTTAATCGTGGTGCACCATCATGCCCTGTGGACGCCATCTTCACGTCCTTTATACTCTCTCTCAGATCATGAGAGTTATAGTGGTGGACGTCACTTCCATCCTTTATACTCTCTCTCAAATCATGAGAGTTAGAGTGGTGGACGTCACTTCCCGTCCTTTACACTCTCTCTTGAATCATGAGAGTTAGATTCATGGATCGAGTGGTCTTTAATCTTGGCATGCCCATCACACTTGTCCTAGGTTTATACTTCTATCCAAGCTCTGAGGATTAGAGTAAATCGGGTAAATAACTGAATCATGTTTTCCAAGGCTTTGCATTACTCCAATCAATCTATGTAAGGAATGATTGGCACCGAACTTCAGGTAGCTGCATCATTCATATCGCATGAGTTAGTCATGTCAATAACTCAAGAAGAATGTAAAAGTAAATTTCATGATTGAAAAGTAAGCATGTCAAGGGGCAATGCTGCCTCCTTTATTTGGATTCATGTAATCTGGTGGTGTCAAGCATAGGATCGAGCCATATAGACGGTTGAATTGCGTCCATCTAGAATCGGATTTCGACTTTGAAATGCAAAAGTCAATGCGCAATTATCTTAAGCTCTTCAACGTGTGATTCAAGGACTGGATGTTCATCTCGGATCCACCTTGGTATATACAACTTCTCTCAGGCAGAGGGCGTGACTCCACAAACGAGCAGTTCAGTCAGGCTCGTTATAGTATTGCTCCATACCTCTATACGCGGGTGTTGGAAGTCTAATCGGTATCAAATTTTAGGTACCTGCTCCATCCATATATTAATTCATCTGAGTTAACTACATCAATAACCCATAAAGCACGAAAACCTAAGAGTCATGGTTAAAGAATAATCATGTTAAAGGAACGAATATCATTTTGAGTGAAAATGGCATTGCATGTTCTTTGCAGGTCCATTTTCCCTCATCATGTCTGTGGCAAGGGCGACTGCAAAGGTGTGATAACCCCAAACTCCCGTGCCATGGAAGCAAGGGTAATCATTGGAATATAACACATTTATCACATCAGCAGATCACAGATAATAGCATAACACATGATCATAGGATAATATTCATCATCATAGCAGCGGAAACATAAATATCATCATCATCAGAGTTGCACAGATACAGGATACTACTTAGTACATAAAAGGGTTCCAGCAAGTAGATAATAAGTCTAGAACATCATCAACTACAACACAGATAAGGTGATGTCTAAATATCCAAAATAAGAGATAAAAGATAGTCGTCTTCTGCCAAAAGAGCACCCCATGTTGCGGTGCATATCCAAAATAAAGCCTGTTACCTGTTTCACGGCCAGTGAATGGCATGCCTCCCAAATTCTTGTACTTCTTAGCCACTTTATCAAGATCGAACGGTTACGGGGGTGATGGTGGCACTACAGCCTCGCTGGTTCTGAGCAACGGGGATTTCACCGCTTCCTTGGCCTCTGCCTGCTCTACCTCTATCCCTAGTACTCATCTTAGTCAGTTCTATAACAACAAGGAAAGAGTCAGGCCAACAGAGACGATAATAAAATTTTTTAAGGAATAGTAGAAGCAGGACATATGGAAAAACAATGATGTAATGACTGATTATTATGCTATTCTGTTGTGCTTATTCTAGAACATTACTAATCATGTCTCTAATGAGCTACTCGCCTTAAAATACTGCTGATTCAATTATTGATGAGTTGTTTTAAATATGTTATACTCCGGAGCTAAGGTTGTGATAACCCCAAACCCCCGTACCATTGGATTGTCAGTGCATAAATAAAGAAAATCGTTTAAATAACGCAGTGCTTTTTAGAAGAATGAAACAATTATAAGACTCAAGTCCCATCACACAATGCAAACCAAAGGATAGAGTTTTACCTTATAATGGCCAAAAATGCTTGGTACGCAAAAACAAATTTATTTGATATTATTATTAGTGTCTAGTCTGTTTAAAACAATTTTCAATATAAATGTATCAATCCTAGACAGCATAGTACCCCATCCTACTATGTCTCCATATATAGTTTTACAATCAAATCCGTAATATCGTATTGGAAATTGGGTTTCCATCCTGAGGCATTTGATACGATGTCAAAATCACATGAAACAGGAACAATTATGATCGTGACAACGTCTTCTACATTCTAGAAGTGACCGGAAGAATTTTGGAGCTAGCTACGAATTTAGGCGAACTCAAAACCAATGTGAGATTTCCAAAATTGAAATAAAATTGCTTGGGATTGCGATGATAGATTTATATATATACGCTATAAAAATTCATATATGTGTTGTATGAAGTTGGAATTGATTGATTGTGGTTGCGATGAATTGTTGGATTGAATTGTGCAGAAAGAATCATATGTTGAAATAATATTTTGTTCAATAAAAATATTCATTGTTTGAATAAAATATTATAACAATAAAAATTATATTTTTATTGTGTTTTTGATTCATTAAAAAGAATCATGTTTTATAAAATGATTGGACAATAAAAATTATATTTTTATTGTATTATTGATTCATTATAAATGATCATAGGTTAAAATATGATTTGTTCATTGAAAATGTAACTTTTAACATGTTAGTTTAGATTAAAAGAATTACATGTTAATATATGATTTGTTCGTTAAAAATGTCACTTTTAACAAGTTAGTTTTGATTAAAAGAATTACATGTTAATATATGATTTGTTCATTAAAAATGTCACTTTTAACATGTTAGCTTAGATTAAAAGAATTACATGTTAATATATGATTTGTTCATTAAAAATGCCATTAACATGTTAGTGATGTTAATATAAAAAGATTCATTTGTTAAACATGTTAGCGATGTTAATATAAAAAGAATCATTTGTTAAACATGTATTAATTCATTAAAATAATGTCATTTACATGTTAGAGAGTTAGGAAAAAAACCATTTGTTAAACGTGTATTAATTCATTAAAATAATGTCATTTACATGTTAGCGAAGTTAGAATAAAAGAATTATATGTTAAAACATGTTTGACAATAAAAATGTCATTTTTATCATGTTAAGTTAGAATAAAAGAATTATATGTTAAAACATGTTTGTCATTAAAAACGTCATTTTTATCATGTTAAGTTAGAATGAAAGAATTATATGTTAAAACATGTTTGTCATTAAAAAATGTCATTTTTATCATGTTAAATTAGAATAACAGAATTATATGTTAAAACATGTTTATCATTAAAAAAAATGTTATTTTTATCATGTTAAGTTAAAATAAAAGGATCATATGTTAGAATATGATTTTGTTAGTTAAAAACATTATTTTTAACATATTAGTGAGGTGGTATAAAAGAATCAAATGTTACAATATTTTTGTTAGATGGAAATATTATTTTAACATGTTAATGAAGTGAATTAAATAGTCATGTCTTGAAATATATGCGTATGTTAAAAATATAATTTTTAACATAAATAGGAATGGTACCCAAAATTTACATATCTTGAAAGATATATTTGTATGTTTAAAAATATAATTTTTAACTTAAATACGAATGGTACCCAAAATTTACATATCTTGAAATATATGTTTGTATGTTAAAAATATAATTCTTAACATAAATAGGAATTGTACCAAAATCTACATATCTTAAAATATATGTTTGTATGTTAAAAGTATAATTATTAACATAAATAGGAATTGTACCAAAATTTACATATCTAGAAATATATGTTTCTATGTTAAAAATATAATTTTTAACATGAATATGAATTGTACAAAATTTACATGAAACAAATAAATGGTTTTGAAATGGCCGAACGAATTATATATATATATATATTAAAATAAAATGAATTGCGCGCAGTGGTTCGCGTTTTGGAATCGTAACTTTAAACGATTATACCGAGAGATCCGACCGTCGGATTTTCCCAAGACTAGAACCGTTGGGTTCACTTTGGGAAGATCTTTCCAACGTTATTAAATTCATTAAGATCCAACGGTTAGATTTTGAGAAATGTGTAATTCAAATCCAAATAAAAACAGCGTCAGGGCCGCGTAATGACCTGAAATGTCGTTCGAATTAAATAGGCTATTTTTATATAAATCAAAATAGCGATAAATCATTATAAAATATTATTAATGATATGGAATGAAAATAAACCAATTTCCCTTGGTTTATAAAGTAATATGGGCAGTTAGATTTATTTGACATTAATCTATAGAATTGAATTAAATTTAACCAAAGAAAAGACATGATTTGAATTATATATATTCAAGAATTAATTGAAAAGGCCAAGTTAAATCTCATTTCAAATAAGTATACGATGATTAAAAGTCGAAGACATTGAAGACGATGGTTGAAGACCAGCGATCATCACATCGAATGGATGACTACTGATGCCCTGTATTGGTTAGCTCCCAGGAAAGGGTTAAAGTGGTAGTTAGCCGAACGTACTTGTTGATTGTCCGGATATGCGAGAACCTCCCTTCCGTATTGGACATACAGGACAAGGAATAAGGTGTCTCCGGTTTCGTTCAGACCCAGAACGGACTTGTAAATGGATGTGTGTCTGACATTGGATTCCATTCTATGTTGATTGATTTCTATTAAATATATATCTGTTTGGTGGTGGAGGATTTATTCTTTTGCTTAACACCCTTCTCTGAGACGTACGAGCTTAGAGGTTATATATTGATAGACATAAGTCGCATGGTGTGGATTGTCAGTGTGACATGCTAAGATGCAAATGATTAAGGCTTTTGTAGAAAAGCATAGCCTTGTGGTTGATGATCAAAGTACAGCTTTAATTAGCATAGCTTTGTGTATAGCGTTACTTTGCGAGCCTCACACCTCGGTATGAGTCAAAAACGGGATCGTGACTACAGGGAGTGCATGCATTTCTTTCTAGCTAGAAGTGGTGTCATGGTATGGAGCCCAGACATTTTTACTTATGTGGATGATAGATTCTGAGGGCCCTCGGATATTGGTCGCTACTGGCCAAGTGATAGGTCCGATAGGACCGGGAAACGTATTGTTTAGGAATAATTAATCCACTAAAGTATGTGTGGACTGGCCCTGAAGATCCAAGGGTTTGCCAACGTCCGATCCCTGAAGCATTTGCTAGAGTGTCTCAAATCAGGAGGAGCTATCCCTAGCCTCGACTCATGATGGAAACCCAATTTCCAATATGACATTACGGATTTGATTGTAAACCTATATATGGCGACATAGTAGGATGGTATGCTATGCCGTCTAGGATTGATACATTTATATTGAAAAGTATTTTAAATAGACTAGACACTAATAATAATATCAAATGCATTTGGTTTTATATGTATCAATCATATTTGACCATTATAAGGTAAAACTCTATCCTCCGGTTTGCGTTGCATTGTGTGATGGGACTTGAGTCTTATAATGGTTTCATTTTTCTAAAAAGCATTACATTGTTTAAAAGATTTACCTTATTTTATGCATTGGCAATCCAATGGAGCAAACCCGTTCCACATTAGCGGCATGGTCCTGTGATTAGCCTTATTATTAAATAAGTTAAGTAAGATTTCTCATACCAGTCCCATGATTGACTCGTATTTTGTTTTCACTTGCAAACTCAGGTGCCCTTATTTTTACAATGGTAGCCAAATAAACAGGTAACAGGATTTATTTTGGATATGCACCACAGCATGGATTTGGTAGAAGATGAAGACTATCTTTTATTTCTTATTTTGGATATTTAGACATCACCTTATCTATGTTGTAGTTGATGATGTTCTAGACTTATTATCTACTTGTTGGAACCTTTTATGTACTAAGTAGTATCATGTATCTGTGCAACTCTAATGATGTTGACATTTATGTTTCCGTTGCTATAATGATGAATATTATCCTATAATTTCATGTGTTATGCTATTATCCGTGATCTGCTGATGTGATAAATGTGTTATATTCCAATGATTATCCTTGCTTCCATGGGATGGGAGTTTGGGGTTATCACAAAAGGTTTATAACTGATGATGGATATCTTTTCAAAACATTTTGGGGCGGTAGCCCCAAGAATAAATAGGCCTTGATCGGGGTCTTGGAAAGATAGAGGCAGTTAATCAGACTCCCTTGAGCGAGTGACGAGGTTGCATCTCCTTTAATCGAATTCTTGCTCCTATGTCAAGGGCAAGGAATTAGGGTCGAGTAATCATATCAAAACCGCTAACCGTAGCATCTCAACTTGTCGGTGCTGTAGTGGAAATTGGCAGGGGAGCAAGGACCCCATGCTTATAGAAATTTTTCACTTTCCATGCGAAGCAGTGGGATATGGCAAAAAATGAATTTGTGTTTGCAGAAGTTTAGCCCTTTCCATGTCAGGAAGTGAATGCAGAGATTATGAAGATAGACATGCCTTGTGCATCCGCATCTATCTTGGATCCCACGTCGGAATAAGGGCGATATGTGGACAATCAATCAACATCCAACCCTGAGTGTTCCATATCTTTACTCGCGAATCTTCGGGCAAGACTGAAGAAGTCAGTCATGCAAGGTAATGTTGCATCACCTTTAGGCTAGATAGTGAAATTGTGAGTAATCCATGCTAATATGTTGGAGTTTCCCCCTTCATATGGGGTATGATTCAATCAACGAATGGTTAATGAAGGTAGTCAAATTGTGAATCTTCAAAGCATATACAACGTATCTTCGGATTCTAACCTCCCCACAAACGAGTGTCGAATTGATTGCGTGTGATGATACTGCTAAGTATATGAAAGAAATCTTCTTATGCCACTGGCTTAAACAACATCGGGGGCCTCCCTAAATGATCCAATAGAAGATTGGGCCTAGGGATGCACTTATTGGGAGCTCTGGAAATAAATCTACTCATTGTTTCCATCTTCCTTGCCAAGTTTTGAACATCTCTGATATCTATGGCTCACAAATGTTCTTGATTGTTGCAATCTGGTCAGGATTGATTTCGATTCTGAATGAGCTAACTATGAGGCCTAGACACTTCCTTGATGCAATGCCAAATGAGCATTTCAAAGGGTTTAGCTTCATTCCATAGTGTCGGGAGATACTGAACATCTCTGCCAAATGTGAAACATGGTCGGTTGATCGCTTGGAATTCACAAGCATATCTTCCACATAAACTTCCATGGACTTTCCAATTTAGTTGTGGAACATACGGTTCACCAGGCTTTGATTTGTTGCCAGATTCTATAGTTCAAAAGGCATTACCATGTAGCAGTATAGTCCAAGGTTTGTGATAAAGCTGGTATGTTCTTGATCAGGCACGACCATAGGGATTTGGTCATAACTCGAATATGCATCATAAAAGAGAGCAGTTCATTTCGAGCTGTCGAATCCACTAGCTGATCAATTCTAGGTAATGGGAAGCTATCTCTTGGGAAATCCTTATTCATATCTTAAAAATCGATGCATGTTCACCACTTTACATTAAGCTCCTTAACAAGTACAAGGTTCGACGTCAAGTCGGGATATGCAGCATCTTTAATGAATCCACTATCTCTCAGCTTCTCTACTTCTTTCAGGGAAGTCGACCTCTTCAAGCCTACATACGCCTCTTTAGCTTAGCAGGGGATACTTCGGGTTTATGTTTAGTGCATGATTCATAATCGACGGCGAGATCCCACAAATGTTAGCATGGGTCCATGCAAATGCATCCAGATTGGAACGTACAAAATATGTCAGTTCCCTCGTCCGAAGGTGGTCCAAATGAAATCTTATTTTCAAGAATTTTGTCAGGTCGTCGTTATCAATCGGAATTGCTTCACTAAGTATCGCCCTTCTGCATCTCGAATCTTCATCCTCTATGGGATCTGTGCCTTCGGATAGGTAATCGGGAGACTCCTTCTGTGATGCTTCCTTTACTTGTTATGCCGATACCTCCTTTTGTAGGAGGGGAAGCATTTCTGGGTTTCGTGCCATCTCCATCATGTAACATCTTCCATTCAGCCAAATAGTAGGATCTTTCAGTTATTTGTTCACCACAGACCATTCCCACTCTAGCTTCAGTTGGGAATTTTAACAACAGACACCAAAATACGATGTAACTCTCTGAATTCTGCTAGGGCTAGTTGCATGGTTGTTGATGAGCAGTCAAGTTGCTATCATCTGAGTAAGGATCCATAGGTCCCATCATGGCCTGCAGCGGCTCAACTGGTACCTAACTTTGGGTACTAAAGTATGTTGATTTCTCCCTTATCCAGCGGAAATCAGTCGTCATCGATGCGACTAATAGTAGAAAGGTATTGCAAAGGTTTGTTAAGTTCTCCATGGAGTGAACTGCAAGACATTTGTCTTTCATCATGTCACACAAGTAAAATGTAGCTTTGTAGTGTTAGGAACCTTAGTCACTTTCTGGTAACCCATCATTAAGAATCATTATTGCTAAGATCATCTGAGTCATCTTCGGAATAGTGCCCGGGCTACTCCATATCAATGTCATTCGAGATTCCGCAAGTTGAGCATGTTTAAGTCATGTAAACTAGATGGTCACTACTCGTTCAGGAACATCAGTTGCATTGATGAGGTCTATATACCATTGGAACCATTAAAAAGAGGTTGTCTAGACGTAGTCTTTTTCACACATGTCATGGTTAACATGCTGAATCTGTTTAGGAACTCCGCTCATTGAACATCAGCGAATAAGGGTCATGTCTTTATGGAGAATTCCAATTGTTTCCATTTAGCTGTTGATATTCTTGGACTAAACGCTGAGTCTTGGTTGTTAAGCCTTGGCAATTAATGTTGGCCACGGTACTGATGGAGTTTATCAAGGCTAAGTTACAGTGTACCAAAATTGGAGGAGTATATTCATGGAAAGGTCCAATGAGTGGGTGGAAATTGGCGGTCGATGATGTAGAGCTGTTGTTTATGATGCAAATAAAAAACAATGGTGATTAGATTGATTTCTAGATTGACACTGTGGTCGGTGATAAAGCTGAGCCGGTGAAACAAATGCAGCCACAAGTCATCGTATGCCCAAGGAAGAATATGTTTCCAGGTATAAACATATCTTCTCATTTGTACTATTTTCATGAATTTGGTCATTTTGCCGAATCTCTTAGTCATTTCGCTGCTTTTAGTGTACGTAATTCTTCTGTGTATTTATGTTTGAATATTAGGATTTGTTTGATTTTTAGTGCACTTAGTAGAATAATAAAGAACTTGTATGTTGCAGTTGCGAAATCATAGAAATGCCAGTTTGTCACTGCTCACCATCTGCAACAGGTAATAAAAAAGAAGCAGATTGACTAAGTCTTTACTCCTAGAAAGTCGGTGCGGCTAAACAATCCACAAGTGATCAGCGAAGCTGCTGAGAGTCTACCTATCAACAAAAACCAGACTGAAATTTTTACTCCTAGAAAGTTGGCACGATTAAATAATCTAGTTACCAACAATCCAGAAGTGATCAGCGGAGCTGCTACGAGTCCACGTCTCAACAAGAAAAAGGTGGTCAGCAAAAGTCAACTGGAGTCAGTAGTTTTACGAAGTTACTAGAGAAGAAAAATCGAACTAAAGTCAGCGATGCTACTTTGAATATCAACTCAGTAGGTGTCAGGAGTAAATTGGATTTCGATAATTCTCCACATAAGGAGGAAAATACGAATGAAAATGAGATTCTAGGAAGAAGACTACAATTTGATCTTCTAATATGATCTCATATTTTGCTAATATTTACAATAATGTCTTGTAAAATTACTTTCAGAATGATTTATCACCTCTGCCACCTCTGCTGCTTACCGAATACGAAAGGGAGAGAGACAAAAATGTCTCCCAGAAGAATAGTGTTTTTGAAAAACTTGGGATGCCTAAATTAGTTACTGGACGGAGAAGTGAATTTGAAAAAAAAATAAAGAAAAATCAAAGATAACTGCTGAGGATAGCGAAGATTATGTTCTAGAGTTTGATGAAATTAGTGAAGATGATACTTCAAAAAATCAGGCAAAGGTGCGTTATAGCTGAAGATTTAATTTTACGTTGGTAATTACATGCTAGCTTCATTATTATTTTCATTTTATTGTTTTTCTGTGCGTATTTTAGAGAACCAAAAAGGTTACGTTTACAAAGCCTCGGTCTGGACCAATAACTCGTTCACGAGCCAAAGTTGAATCTGCAATTGATAAGAATGCAACTCCGAAGGCAGGGAAAAATCCAATTCATACACAAACTGATGATCCACCATGTAGTGTTAAGTTACCACACAATGAAGGAATAAGAACAATGGCTGCTTATTTGGCTAGCGAGAATTCCAGAAGAATAACAGTACAGGAAGTGGATGGAATAAGGCTATTGTCGGAAATGTCTCGACAAATATTGAAAACGAAGAAGATGAAGTAGAAGAAATTGAAGGTATTATCTAATTGAGTTCTGATTTTAATAGTTTAAGTGCTCATTTTTGTTATGTCTAGCCTTCTTATTACTATTGTATGTACTTTGTAACGATGGTCAGAGCCCCAGAAGGTTAAAAGGAAAAACAAAGATGGATAAAGTTCATTCAAGGCCATATGACAAAAGAGTTATAATCCAAATGAATAATTGGGGCTAACCTATTTCAGATGATGACCAAGTAATGTATGAACTGAGTTATTTTTTAGGAATACTGAAGAGGAGTGTTCCACTTACTTACAAGTATTGGTTTGACATTCCTCCAAGTTTGAAAGTCACGTTGTGGAACTATGTCAAGGTAATTTTCAAACTTAGCTGAATTTTTAAATATAAGAAACTTGTCACAAAAGTAGTATGACTGTTCTTTTTAATGTTTGACTTTTATTTAAGCAACGGTATATTATTCAAGATGAATGTGAATATTGGGCTTCAAGGTCAATTCGTGATGCTTGGAGGGGATACAAGAGTCAAATTAAAACGGCACATTATACAACTTATGAAACAGGATGAAGAGAGGTTTGAAAATAGGCTGGACGAAATTCCACTTGAGGATTTCAAAGTACTCTTGATGTTTTGGGAAGATGAAAAAATTCAGGTATAACTTTAAGTTTTATCATAGAAATTTTCCCTCTTTATTTATTCAAATCAGGTAAATAAACATCTTTATTTCATGTTTTTGTAGTCCAAGGCCCTTACAAATTCTGCAAATCGGAAATCGTATACTGACGCTCACACTGCTGGTCCAAAACTTTTCTACCAAATTCAGCATAAGATGGTATGTATTTTTCTTATTTTTATGGTTGGCTTGTTTAACAATATAGGTCATATGGAGTTATGCTTGTTTAACTCGAATGCGGTATCCATGTTAAACTTTGAATTAACTACATATATCAATGAAGATTCAGATATAGATGTTTTTTACTATCTAACTTTTTTAATATTAGTGATATATGTCCTGGAACAATTGGTTTCTTATCCTTTTACTGTCTAATGTTTTTTGTATCAGTCCAAGGAATCGGATAGGGAACTTTTTGTTAAAACTCGCAAGCAGAAAGAAGGAAAGGTGTATAAGACTGATGCTTCAGCAATGAACTACAAAATTGTAAGAATTTTATTTTCTCTTCCATCAAATGTCAAAAAATAGCTTCATTTTGCACATGATTAACATTATTGTAGAATTAGATCCTGTTTTGTTGAACGAGTCGTGGTATAGTATTACTATGGCATAGATTTGCAACTGAGGCATGCATGCCTCTCATTTTGTGTTGAAATGTAAATGAGGCATTGCCTCAGTTTGTAACCGAGGCATGCATGACTTTGGTTGTGCTGAAATAGTGTATTCACTATGAAAACATTAGTCGTACTAAAGAGTTACTCAAATTTTATTGATTAACGATGTCACATTTTGAAACTGCTTTATTTTGCAGGAGAAGATTGAAAAAGCAATAGGCGAAGCAAGCAGTGATGGAGTTGTTCAAGAACCTGTTTCTGATGGAAAGTCGCACGGTTTATTATGGCTTATAGGACGGCACACAAAGTCTCCAAAAATTTCAAAAGATGCTCCAGCAACAAGCAGAAACATACAGGAGCTAGCAACAAAGATAAGGGAAGATATAGCTGACGAAGTCGAAGCAAAGGCGAACAAGATGGTCAAGATGAATTTGATGCAAAGGTGAACCAAAAAGTTTAGGAGAACTTGACAAGGATGCTTTAGTGAAGCAAAGCCTGACATGCCCATTTATATTGGGGATCTTTGTGCGATAATTCGCAGTGAAGGCACTGAAACTGAAAGCACTGAACGCACTTTTAGTCATTGATATTGGGGATTTTTGTACAACAATTTACAATGAACATGAATTGATGTATTTGTAAGTACGATTTGTAAACATGAATTCACTGGCTATGTCTATAAGTATGTTTGTAAGAACTATATTTTTTGCTTGTTAATCTGAGATGAGAAGTTCTTTGTTTAATTCAGTGTGATATTATGTAACACCCTACACTTTTCTATGCCTAAATTTCAACAAAAATCAAAACTTAAACACATCCAAGCATGGACCGTGTATCTAGTATCTGCAATAAATGAGCATGAGCATAATCAGAGTACGATAAAAGAAAACTCACAACGGAAACAAAATAGGATAACAAGTATTAACTCAAGTAACTACCTTTTCAAAGTAAGTCACTTTGCCAATACCAAGTATGAGAGAGAATGAGAACCAAAAGCCAAACTTAATCAGCTGTGAGAACCCGACCTTCTCTATGAAACCTGGAGGTTGTAATGAGGAGGGGGGTCCGAACAACAAATTTTGGTGACTAAGAAATGTAGAACACAGTCTATAACACAGATATATATTCCGTTTGATTCAACCCAAGCTGTATGCCTGACAAGGTTAGTGATTCTTAACCAACCTTGTTAAAGTTTATGCACGACTCTACTACTCTTCCCAAAGCAGTACTCCCAAATTATATTACCGAGATAGGACATTTACTTACATTTTTATGAAGCCTTTATACTAGAACATAACTGGTTACTTAATCGAGAGTGGGCCCCAAATTTTGGGGTTTCTATCTCTATCCTCATTCACTATTTTATATTATTTAATGCCTCATTATCAGATGATAGATAGGGTGGATTCTCCCTGATCGACCCTAGGCAGACCTATTGGTCACTTATTAACCCTCAATAATATATTCAATGTTGACATAAACTAGAGGGCACTAGCTACGGACCCAACTAGTTAAGGCTTCCGTCATTCATGCATATACCCTTGCCTTGCATAAGGTGAGAGAAGGTTTTTTTATCATGCATTATATCTTCTAACTGGTATTATTAAATAACCTCTTTAGTCGCTTATTACTTTACGTAGGATAGACGACCATATCTGACCCTTTTAATTTCCAGGTTTGGGTAGGCCCATACACACCTACCATTTAATACCCCTATACTGAGAAACCTATCCCATGTGGACTCTTCAACCCCTAGTCTCTTAGCCTATTAGGACCCTGGAAGCGGACTATACGCGAATGTTATTAGTCCGTTCCCCATTTGCCTTTAACACCTTTCCCTTTTTGGGACAAAGTAGGCTATGTTATTGAGTCATTCCCGTTTAATCTCTTTATACAGAAATACTATACGTACACCATTTATTTGTGTCATGGGTTTCTATGGTTAATAATATCTTGCATTATTAACCTACTAAGTCCAATTATATTTTTAATTATAAGTTTTATTGACATAAATAAGGAAGGTTTTATCCCTCTTCTCCAGGATATGTGTTTAATTTATTCCCTAATTTGGACTTAGTATTTAAGCGACAATCAATATCCGTCAATCCCCTTTTTGACACTCATTTCTTTTTACTTCCTTTTTATTGCCCTTTATGACTCTAACGGTCATATTTTCCTATGGCAACTATTTATCTTTAATTGGGACAATTAATGACAAGGACAAAAGCCCACTAAAATTTATCCATAAGGACAACTGCCTAATATTTTTTCGAAAAGGACAATACACTACAGTACTTCCGTTCAATTTTCACTCTCGTTCGGTTTCTACCATGTAATAACCCGCATTCTACGCATCGGAGGATCGTAGAATATTTATTTCTTTCCCATATGAAGTCGTATGGTCATGTAACTTTGGGAAACAACCAATAGAGTCATTTCCTATGTTCATGATTTTTGTCGATTTTTAAATGACCGTTTTGCCTTGTTTTGGCCATAACTTTTGACTGGAAAGGAATTTTGTCCTGAAACCACTTCCATTAGATTTGTTTGATGGTTTACCTTTCCGTAGAGTGGTCATAATAGCCAAACGGACCCACCGTTTGGGAGATATGGATGAAATAAGGTTTGGAAGGTGAAAAACTGCTTAATCGGGCCAAATAGGGTGATTAGTGAATGGGCCCATAACCCATTTCGGGATTAGGGTTATGGGGAGGCTAAAAAGAGTTAGAGATTCATTCCATTTCATTTTTCTAGCCTCCACTTACCTCTTAGAAACCCTAAAAATGGGCTCCAACCTCTAAATCACCTCCAAATCACATTCCACTTGAAGATTGGGCTTAGCAACATCAAATCAAGAGAGATCAACACCAAATCAACATTAGGGCTGCTGTTTAGCATTGGGGTTCGCACCAAATCAGAGATTTATTTCGGATCTAAGTCTTATTTGTGGCTAAGGTGAGTGATTTGCATAGTTCCTCACTAATTATGGCTAATTAAGGGTAATTAGTGTTAATTAGCGAATTTAGACATGATAAAATTCTGGAAAAATATTTATAAATTCTTAAATGATGTTTTCGACCTCTGATATGAATTTGGGTTAATTTAGTTAAGTTTTGCTAATCATATCATTAGTTTCACCTAAACATGTTTAAGGGAAAATATGGGGTTTTGGCTATGTTTGATCCATTTTAACCTATCATGTTGTTGTTTTGGTGTTTGTGGTTGATTCTACATGTTGCTATGACTGTATGGTTTGCTTTATGATTGATTAGAATAGTTGGAATAGTAGAAAACGCCGTCGAGTGGCGTAACTGCTTGTTGGAAAAAGTGCAGGAAGACACCCGAACCGGATCGGATCGATTAGGAGGACCCGATCCACTCTCGCACTTCACACCCCGATCCACTTGCGCTTCTCGTGGCATGCAGCAGCTCCGACCCGATCCGTTCAAAGATGGTGAGCACCAACCATTGTACTTGGCCTGGAGGAGAGTACCCCAATCCGAATCGCCAGAAGGACCCCGACCCGATCTGTTTAGCCACCTCTGAACCGATCTGTGGCGATGGAGCCTGGAGACCCGACCCGACCCGATGATAGTGATGACGATCCGAACCGCAGCATGCTGGAGGACCCGATCCGATCCAGTGGAGGATGTTGAAGGCCGATCCGAACCGCTATGACATGAAGGAGATGATCCGATCCGATCCGGTGATGACCAATAACCCGAGATGCAAAGGTAGTCCAAATGGAAGTTAGAGCTCAGGATCCAGTTGGGAACCAATGAGTTTGCTTCATGGTTGGGCTTTACTGCGGGACGTGTGCTAAGGAGTTGTCGATGTTCATAACTTCGATTCACTACTGAAAATGAATGATGGGCTACTTATCAGTGCAGTAGAGTCACTATGACTCGAAGGGCAAGGTGATGGTAGCAAGACTATGTTATCAGTGCAGAAGAGTCATTATGACTCGAGGGGCAAAGTGATCGTAGTAAGACTATGAGCCAGTGCAGTGGGGTCATTGTGACTCCATGGGGCAGAGTGGACATAGTAAAGGATTAGTGAGGCTATGAGCAAAGTGGACATAGCGAAGGATTAGTGGCTATGGATTAGTGCAGATGAAGCTATTATGACTTTATGGGGCAAGGTGATCGTAGCAAAGTATTGGGTGATCGAAGTGGTGAATAGCGTATGCTTTACGCACTGAGTGAGAGATCTGAGGATGGTTGTTATGCTTGATTGTTTGCTATCACTGTGACATGCACACCCCCACCCCCGTTATCTTTACACTATTTGAAATGGCACCATAGTGTGTTGTACAGTATGTAGTGCTAACTCTTTGGTTGCAGGTCCAGGTTCAGGTATGGTTTAGTATACCTGTTATTGTTCTGTTTAGATGCTTATCGCTCATACCAGACTTTTGTCTGACCCAGAGTTTTATGTCTCTTCTTATTACTTTGGGTGCTCATACGAGCAGACTAGAGACAGATTAGCTGGTGATGCGCGAGTAGCCGATTCGGAGGCGAGCAGGAGGCTTCCACGTATGATATATAGATATTCTCCCTATGTCGTTGGTGGTCGCTACTTGGGCATTAGTAGCATACCTCCCTTATCTTGCTTTTGCTTTTTGAGACAGTTTGAAAAGTTGTAATAATATTGGCTTTGGATTATAAGTTGTACTTGGATTTTCCGCTGCTATGTTAGTTTGTTTTCAGCTTATGCACTGTCTCACCTGTTGTTTTTATATTTTGTTCCATGCGCTGTGAGACATTCTACAGGTTCCTTGTTAGTTCATTTCCTTCTTCCCTTTTCCTTCTGACGACCGTCCCGTGCTGACTGGACATGTGTACAGCGCACTTTTGGAGTAAATGTTCGGTTGGTGTGGGGCGGGCCATCACATTTGGTACCTGAACTCTAGGTTGCGTAGTTAACCTAGGGAAAACACTAGGGAGAGCACGTATTTGTGATTACTTTGGTTTTCAAAAGCTATATATATACTATTAGTAGTATAAGAATGAAGTCGTACTGCGCTAGCACCACTATGGGGTCGTTAATCGTTTCCTCTTTACAGATTGAACGATGAGCCAATACGCAAGAGGTGCTGGTAGAGGGACCAATAATGGAAATGCTCCTGACATGAGGACGATGTTCACTAACTTTATGAGGGATATACTTAGGGATGTTCAAGTGGCAGTTCCCAATCCCGGAGATGGTGGTGGTCCAGTAGTGCAGGCGCCTAGGGCCGATTTCGCCAAGTTGTGCAAGGACTACACTAACCTTGGTGGGAAGTCGTTCCACGGAACGGAGTCGGCCACAGATGTTCAGGATTGGTTGGATAGCTGTGATCGTATCTTCGACGACTTGGGTATCGAGGATGCGATGAAGAGAAGGCTAGCGTCTCATCAGTTGCATGGGCGAGCGATGAATTGGTGGAATGCCATTAGAACGGCTACTACAGAAGATCAGGTTACTTGGGATCAGTTCAAGGCTCGCTTTAGCGAGAAGTTCATTCCAGCTGCTCAGAAGTTAGTGTTGTTTAAGAGATTCTTGGAACTCAAGCAGAATGGTAGGGCAGTCTCGGACTATATTGCTAAGTTCGACACTTTGTCGAAGTATGGATTATCCCTTATCGATACTCCTGAGAAGAAGAATGAGAAGTTCATTACTGGGTTGGATGGATACTTGGGGGAAAGGCTTATCAACCACATCGATGAGACTTTTGAATCGATTGTGGGGAAAGCTTTGAGATCAGAGAGCCTTTACCCTAAGTCAAAGACTAAGGCTGCATCTGCAGAAGGGCCAAAGCCGCAAGCAGGCGGTGGAGGCAAGAATAACTCTCAGAATAAGAGGAAGCTGGACTAATCAAAAGGTGGCCAGAAAAAGAGCAAGAAGGATGTTGAGTGCTTCAGCTGTGGTAAGAAGGGCCATTATGCTAAAGAATGCCGGGCCAAGCCAGCGGATAGGAAGTGCTACAATTGTGGCCAAGTGGGACATCATAAGGATAAGTGTCCACAACCTCTTAAGGAAAAGCAGATTGTGAAAGCATATGCTATTGATGTTGTTCCTTCTTCGTCGAATGCCCCAACTGCGGTGGAGAAAGGAAAGAATGTCGTCATTCAAGGTATGCTTTCTATTTATGATGTACCAGTTCGAGTTTTGTTTGATACTGGGGCTTCCCGTTCCTTCATATCTAGTGACCTGGTGGATAGGTTGGGGCTGGAACCCGAGATAGTCGATAGACCGTTGGTTGTGACGAACCCGATTGGTGGTTCAACTAACCTTAGTATGATTTGCCGAAATTTGGTCTTATCGAGTCATGGATGTATGTTTGTTTGTGATTGCTTTGTTTTAGGCTTTACTGGGTATGGCATTATATTGGAAGTCGATTGGCTCCAAAGATACGGGATGGTGGTAGACTGTGAGGGCTTTTTGGTGACAGTTAGGGGGGATGATGGGCGGAGGGTAGTGTTTGGTAGTCTACCTAGTGATGGGGTAATGTCTAGTTTTATAAATTCCCTCGGCATTCCGCATGATGAGTTGTCAGATGTGCCCGTGGTTGGCCAGTATCCGGACGTCTTCGAGGAGGTGACCGGGCTTCCACCACACCGAGAGATTGAGTTCCGTATTGATTTAGTGAAAGATGCCAGACCTATAGTGATGCCACTTCGTCGTATGGCACCAAGGGAGCAGCGAAAGCTCGGGGTGCAAGCAAGCGATCTTTTGAAGAAGGGATTTATCCGAAGAAGTGTCTCCGAGTGGGGAGCACCAGTTGTGTTTGCCACTAAGACAGATGGTTCCCTTCGGTTGTGTGTGGACTATCGCGAGTTGAATAAGGTAACGAGGAAGAATAAGTATCCTCTACCACGGATAGATGATTTGTTTGATCAACTGGAAGGAGCAAGAGTGTTCTCCCAGTTGGACCTCGCGACAGGATTTCATCAGCTCCGAGTAGCGGATGAGAGTGTTCCGAAAACGGCATTTAGGACGCCGTCTGGATTCTATGAGTGGTTGGTCATGCCATTTGGGTTGACCAATGCACCAGCCTATTTTGTGGATCTTATGAATCGAGTATTCATAGATCAGTTGAATAAGTTTGTTCTTGTGTTCGTAGATGATATCCTTGTTTACTCGAGAATAGAAGAGGAACACAAGGGACACTTGAGGATAGTGATGGAGGTGTTGAGGAAACACCAATTGAAAGCGAAATTCTCTAAGTGTCACTTCTGGAGAAGGGAAGTGATATTCTTGGGCCATGTTGTTTCAGAGAATGGTATTGCCGTGGACCCTGCGAAGGTGGCTACGGTACAGGATTGGCCTACGCCCAAGAATGCAGCAGATGTAAGAAGTTTCTTGGGGTTAGCTGGATATTATCGTAAGTTTATCCAGGACTTCTCCAAGGTACGTAGCAGCACCGTTGACTCAGTTGACTAAGAAGAATCAGGCCTTCGTCTGGGACGGAGTGTGTGAGAATGCATTCAAGAGTCTAAAGGAAAAGTTGACGCATGCACCAGTGTTAGTCATTCCTAAAGGGAATGAAGAGATGACGGTATACACGGATGCTTGTGGTACCGGACTAGGTGCTGTATTGATGCAAGGAGGTAGGGTTGTAGCTTATGCTAGTCGGCAATTAAAGCCGCATGAGAAAAGTTATCCTACCCATGATTTGGAATTGGCAGCGATCGTGTTTGCGCTGAAGATGTGGAGACATTATCTCTTGGGCGAGATATTTGAGTTGTTTACCGATCATAAATCGCCAAAGTATCTCTTCTCCCAGAAGGATCTGAATCTCCGCCAACAAAGATGGTTAGAGTTCTTGGCTTCGTATGATTTTGATATCGCATACACACCTGGAAAAGGTAATGCGGTAGCCGACGCCTTGAGTAGGAGACATGCCAGTTTAGGGGCTATGTTTCTTGAATGGAAGCAACTGGAGTATATTGCAGGGTTTGATTTCAGACCAAAGTGCGAATTGGATCTAGAGATATTAGCTAGTTTGACGATCAGACACACCTTGATTGAGCGGATTGGTTCCAGTCAGAGGGACGATCCTAATCTATTGGAAATCATCTCTAAGTTAGAGATGAATATCGACGGTGAGTAGATGAATGTGTATGGGCTCGATCGAGATGAATGGCTTAGAAAGAATGGAAGACTAGTTGTACCCAAGGTGAAAGGTTTGAGAGATGAAGTGCTTAGAGAATGTTATCACTCAAAACTGACTATACACCCCGGTGGTGATAATATGTATCGAGACATGAGACAGACTTACTACTGGGAAGGGATGAAAAGAGACATTGGGAAGTTTATAACCAAATGCATGAATTGCCAGCTAGTTAGAGCCGAGCAAAAGAAGTCTAGTGGGTTGTTGCAACCATTAGAAATTCCCGAATGGAAATGGGAGCAAGTCTCGATGGTTTACCAAGGACTAGATCAGGACATGATAGCATTTGGGTAATTGTGGATCGATTGACTAAGAGTGCAAGATTTATACCAGTCAAATCGACCAGAACGGCAGCTAAATTAGCAGAATTGTATATGAAGTGGGTAGTGAGATTTCATGGAGTACCTAAAAGCATTGTGAGTGACCAAGACCCGTTGTTCACTAGTGGGTTTTGGAAGAGCTTACAAGAGGCTCTAGGGTCAGAATTACATCTCAGTACCGCATATCATCCTCAGACCGACGGTCAGACGGAGAGGGTGAATCGTATATTGGAAGATCTCTTGAGAGCTTGTATATTGGATTTTGGTGGATCATGGGATGACCATTTGCATCTAGTAGAGTTTGCCTATAATAATAGCTACCAATCCAGTATCGGTATGGCTCCATATGAAGCTTTGTACGGAAGACTGTGCAACTCACCATCATGTTGGATAGAGACTGGCGAGAAGTTTATGCTTGGACCAGATGTGGTGAGGGAAACTTCAGATAAGATTAAGACCATTCAACAACGAATGAAGGCTTCCCAAGATAGGCAGAAGAGTTATGCTGATAAGAGGAGAAGAGACTTAAAATTCTCCTTTGGTGACTTGGTATTTGTCAAGATTTCTCCGTTGAAGAGCGTGATACGATTTGGCAGGAGAGGCAAGTTGGCACCAAGATTTGTTGGACCATTCCCAGTTCTTGAACAATATGGGAATTTGGCGTATAGAGTTGACTTACCAGAGAAGATGGCGGGAGTTCACAACATATTTCATGTTTCCCAACTAAGGAAGTTCGTACATGACCCAAATTTGACTATTTCACCTGATCAGTTAGAGGACTCCGAAGTAGAACCTGAGGCGGTTGGGAACCGCAAGCCGATCCGTATTGTCGAGCACGATACGAAGCAACTTCAAAGGAAGGCGGTGAAGCTAGTCAAGGTTCAGTGGGGCGAGGACGAGAATGACTGTACTTGGGAGACAGAGGAGAGCATTAGGAATACGTATCCAGAACTCTTTGCCTGATAAGATTTTCTTTGCGATTTAGTTATTCCGCATGCTAGGATAGACTTGTTTTGCATGTTTGATTGTTGTTTTATGGTTGATAGGCATGCGGGACCCTTTGTGTGTTTTGGTTAGGGAATTTCGGGGGCGAAATTTCTTAAGGGGGGGAGAATGTAACAACCCGCATTCTACGCATCGGAGGATCGTAGATTATTTATTTCTTTCCCATATGAAGTCGTATGGTCATGTAACTTTGGGAAACAACCATTAGAGTCATTTCCTATGTTCATGATTTTTGTCGATTTTTAAATGACCGTTTTGCCCCTAGCTGATCTTGTTTTGGCCATAACTTTTGACTGGAAAGGAATTTTGACCTGAAACCACTTCTATTAGATTTGTTTGATAGTTTACCTTTCCGTAGAGTAGTCATAATAGCCAAATGGACTCACCGTTTGGGAGATATGGCTGAAATAAGGTTTGGAAGGTGAAAAACTGCTTAACCGGGCCAAATAGGGTGATTAGTGAATGGGCCCATAACCCATTTCGGGATTAGGGTTATGGGGAGGCTGAAAAGAGTTAGAGATTCATTCCATTTCAGTTTTATAGCATCCACTTACCTCTTAGAAACCCTAAAAATGGCCTCCAACCTCTAAATCACCTCCAAATCACTTTCTACTTGAAGATTGGGCTTAGTAACATCAAATCAAGAGAGGTCAACACCAAATCAACATTAGGGCTGCTGTTTAGCCTTGGGGTTCGCACCAAATCAGAAATTTATTTCAGATCTAAGTCTTATTTGTGGCTCAGGTGAGTGATTTGCATAGTTCCTCACTAATTATGGCTAATTAAGGGTAATTAGTGTTAATTAGCGAATCTAGACATGATAAAATTCTGGAAAAATATTTATAAATTCTTAAATGATGTTTTAGACCTCTGATATGAATTTGGGTTAATTTGGTTAAGTTTTGCTAATCATATCATTAGTTTCACCTAAACATGTTTAAGGGAAAATATGGGGTTTTGGCTATGTTTGATCCATTTTAACCTATTATGATGTTGTTTTGGTGTTTGTGGTTGATTCTACATGTTGCTATGACTGTATGGTATGCTTTGTGATTGATTAGAATAGTTGGAATAGTCGAAAACGCCGTCGAGTGGCGTAAACTGCTCGTTGGAAAAAGTGCAGGAAGACACCTGAACCGGATCGGATCGGAGGACCCGATCCACTCTCGCACTTCACACTCCGATCCACTTGCACTTCTCGTGGCATGCAGCAGCTCCGACCCGATCCGTTCAAAGATGGTGAGCACGAACCATTGTACTTGGCCTGGAGGAGAGTACCCCGATCCGAATTGCCAGAAGGACCCCGACCCGAACTGTTTAGCCACCTCCGAACCGATCTGTGGCGATGGAGCTTGGAGACCCGACCCGACCCGATGATAGTGATGACGATCCGAACCATAGCGTGCTGGAGGACCCGATTCGATCTAGTGGAGGATGTTGAAGGCCGATCCGAACCGCTATGACATGAAGGAGATGATCTGAACCGATCTGGTGATGACCAATAACCCGAGATGCAAAGGTAGTCCAAATGGAATTTGAGCTCAGGATCCAGTTGGGAACCAATGAGTTCGCTTCATGGTTGGGCTTTGCTGCGGGCCGTGTGCTAAGGAGTTGTCGACGTTCATAACTTCGATTCACCACTGAAAATGAATGATGGGCTACTTATCAGTGCAGTAGAGTCACTATGACTCGAGGGGCAAGGTGATGGTAGCAAGACTACGTTATCAGTGCAGTAGAGTCATTATGACTCGGGGGGCAAAGTGATCGTAGTAAGACTATGAGTCAGTGCAGTGGGATCATTGTGACTCCATGGGGCAGAGTGGACATAGTAAAGGATTAGTGAGGCTATGAGCCAGTGCAGTGGGGTCACTGCGACTCCATGGGGCAAAGTGGACATAGCGAAGTATTAGTGGCTATGGATCAGTGTTATGACTTCATGGGGCAAGGTGATCGTAGCAAAGTATTGGGTGATCGAAGTGGTGAATAGCGTATGCTTTACGCACTGAGTGAGAAATGTGAGGATGGTTGTTATGCTTGATTGTTTGCTATCACTATGACATGCACACCCCCACCCCCGTTATCTTTACACTATTTGAAATGGCACCTTAGAGTGTTGTACGGTATGTAGTGCTAACTCTTTGGTTGCAGGTCCAAGTTCAGGTATGGTTTAGTATACATGTTATTGTTCTGTTTAGATGCTTATCGCTCATACCAGACTTTTGTCTGACCTAGAGTTTTATGTCTCTTCTTATTACTCTGGGTGCTCACACGAGCAGACTAGAGACAAGTTAGCTGGTGATGTGCAAGTAGCCGATTCGGAGGCGAGCAGGAGGCTTCCACGTATGATATATAGATATTCTCCCTGTGTCGTTGGTGGTCGCTACTTGGGCATTAGTAGCATATCTCCCTTATCTTGCTTTTGCTTTTTGAGACAGTTTGAAAAGTTTTAATAATGTCGGCTTTGGATTATAAGTTGTACTTGGATTTTCCGCTGCTATGTTAGTTTGTTTTCAGCTTATGCACTGTCTCACCTGTTTTATGTCAAGTATGTTGTTATTATATTTTGTTCCATGCATTGTGAGACATTCTACAGGTTCCTTGTTAGTTCATTTCCGTCTTCCCTTTTCCTTCTGATGACCGTCCCGTGCTGACTGGACATGTGTACAGCGCACTTTTGGAGTAAATGTTCGGTTGGTGTGGGGCGGGCCGTCACATACCACATCGCGCTTCAATTTTTCTCGTTAAATTTTTCTCCACCACCGCGATTTTTTTCTCCATGATTTGTTCTTCAAACATCTCCCTTGTTCGATCATCTTCAGAATTTCTCGAGCTCCTCAATTTTTTCGATTTTCCCTAATTTTATCGTCTTAAAAGCTTCATCGATTCATAAAGATGTCGCGGATTTAGATTCGTTTGGCAGTAAATATGATGTCTTCATTTTTTGATTTCGTGAATTCGTCATAGAAAATCGAACGAGAGGATAAAGGAGGAAAAATTTGTCGCTATATACTTTTTTTATGGTGAAGTTAGCAGCAGTTTTTAATTATCATTTTTCTATTTTTTTAGGTATCATTTATCGTGTTTTAACAGTGTTATGTTTTTGTGTTTATAATTTTGGTGTTATATTAGTTTCGTACATGTACTATTGTATTAGCTTTGCAACTCAATCGAAATTATGTCATTTTAATCAATCAAAGTGGGATGTAAACATTTTTTGTATTAGTTTTCCTTTAAAATATCAAAGCAGTTTTTAGGTATCATTTTTATATTTTTTTAGGTATCATTTTTGTATTTTCTAATTAAATTTACATCATAGCAGTTTTTAGGTATCGTTTTTATATATTTTTTTAGGTATCACTTTTATATTTTCTAGTTGAATTTACATCATAGCAGTTTTTAGGTATCTATTTATATTTTTTAGGTATCACTTTTATATTTTCTAGTTGAATTTACATTACAGCAGTTTTTAGGTATCATTTTTATATGTAAATATATTTTTTATTTAACACTGTTTTATATTCGTTTGTTGTGTTTTAATGTTGTATTTATTTTGTAGTTGCGTTGTTGCATTATCTATGTATTACAGTCGAACATATTTCGTTATAATCAACCAAACTGTGATGTAAGTAATTTTTGTGTTACTTTTAATTTAAAACATTACAACAGTTTTTAGGTTTCATTTTTATATTTTTTGGGTATCATTTTTACTGTATTCACTGCGCTATGTTTTTTTAGTTACTTTTTGTTGTTATATTAATTTTGTTGTTGTACTGTTGCACTAGCTTTGTAATTCTATTGAATTTATTTCATTTTAATCAATCTAATTGTGATTCAAACATTTTCCGTATTGCTTTTGTCGTTAAAATATTAAAGCAGTTTTTAGGTATCATTTTTATATTTTTAGGTAGATTTGTGTTGTTTGCTTTGGTAATTGACTTTTTTTGATACACAACATTAATTCTAACTGATACCCACTGATAAAAAAATAACACCGATTTAGTCAACTCAAATCTCACAAAAATAATATTTATTCTCAATAATACCTACTGATTTAAAAAATAATAGCAATCGATTCAATTCAATTATCATAAAAATGAGATTATTCTCAATAATACACAATAATACCCACTTGTATCATTTGATACCTACAACTATACATAACTGATATACTAGGATACATTGTTTTCCTACACAATATAAGCACATACAACACTGCTCCCCATTCCAAGAATGCATTCATGCATTTACTTTTACTTGTACTCAAACCAGTCTTGAATTCAAGTAAATTCCAGCAGCATGCAGTAACTACAAGAATTTCATACATAATCAAAACTTATACCAACATAATAATGTAAATTTAACCAGAAAATATAAAAATGATACCTAAAAAATATAAAAATGATACCCAAAAACTGCTATGATGTAAATTCAACTAGAAAATATAAAAATGATACCTAAAAAAAATATAAAAATGAAACCTAAAAACTGCTATGATGTAAATTCAACTAGAAAATATAAAAATGATACCTAAAAATATAAAAATGATACCTAAAAAATATAAAAATGATACCTAAAAACTTCTTTGATATTTTAAAGGAAAACTATTACAAAACATATTTACATCCTACTTTGATTGATTAAAATGACAAAATTTCGATTGAGCTGCAAAGCTAATGCAACTGTATATGTACAAAACTGATATAGCACCAAAATTATAAACACAAAAGCATAACACTGTTAAAACACGAAAAATGATACCTAAAAAATTAGAAAAATGATACCTAAAAACTGCTGCTAACTTCACCATTAAAAAAAAGTATTTTCCAGCGATTTTTTTCTCGTTCATCTCTTTCGTTCGATTTTCTACGACGAATTCGCAAAATCAAAATTAACGAAATCATATCTACTGCCTATCGAATCAAAATCCGCGGCACCTTCAATAATCGATGAAGTTTTTGAGACAAAATTAGGACAAATCGAATAAATTAAGGAGATTCTTATTACCCTAATCTCTTGAACGAATTCTCAAATCAGTACGCGCATGATCGATTTTGGTATGGATGCTTGAAGATGTTTGCTGGAGATCGAAACAAAACAAGAAAAAAATTGCATTCATAATCAATGACGAGATCGACGGCGATAGCAGAATGATGAAGAAAAAAAACAGCGGCCGAATAAATTATTGCAGTGTATTGTCCTTTTGGTTAAATTTTTAGTGGGCTGTCCTTATGAATAAAAAAGCCCTTAGTTTTGTCCTTGTAAATATTTTCCTGTCTTTAATTACTATTGATTTTAATTAATGCCATTTATGAGCCTAATGACCATAATTTTTCTAAGGCATTAATTACAATGGGATATCCTTTTCTTATCAATCCTGAATATATTTTATTGTTGTACCCCCAACAAGCAATTACTATTCTTATTCTTTTATTTATTAGTTTATAGGTTGTTATATATATATATATACATATATATATATGCACTTGGCTTCTCGCATTAAGTTGACTATCTGTGGATGCTGGATTTGCCGATCAGTTCCGGGAAAACTTCTACCATAAGTGAACTTAACCTCGTGTCTTAGTACACTTATATTTATGCATTAGTCCCTTCACATTAAGCTGGCTACCTGTGGTTGCTGGATTGGCTGGTCGTTTCCGAGCAGGCTTATACCACAGGTGAGCTTAACCTCGTGTCTAAATGCGATTATAATTCAAGTTTTCTAATTGGGGTGTACAACATTTATCCTAAATAATTTTTAGGAATTGTGACCATTATCCTATCATACTCATTTTCTCCATTCAACATTGGTCACAATTGTTAATTACTTATTTATGGCCTTATTTATAATAATCAATTACATTAATTGCTACAACGATCACCATAAATATATTCATTAAGTATGGAATATAATTACATGTATGATTCCATAAATGAATACCATTGAACATTTCAAACCTTCAAACCTTTAGCACAATGCATATTTTACCGTTTTACACTGATTTGGACGGATAATATGTATATATTTATTTCTATGTTTGCGTTCGGTCAACATAGTTATTATTATTATTTTATTCTTAAATTTTAAATTAATGATTTGGTCTAATCAATTAACCAACATTCCCTTTTTATATTCAATCTTGCCAAAAAGGTTTCCAAGTCTGACAAGGACCGATCACTGTAGTTATTATAAATCATGCCTATTTTATGGAATTGACACATTTCCAAATAACACGAAATATATGTAATATATTTTTTAATTTGGAATAGTCGATGCAAATTGCATACAAAAACATGTATTTATTTTTATATGTACCTTTGCACCACTTTTCCCCTTTTAATTCTTTTGTCATACTTCTAGTGATTCTAAAATAATGCCTCTTTATTTAAAAACGAGGAAAACAACATAATTTACAATGCTTAAGCCAAAAACCCAGTAATATTGAATGCAAACAAGGAATATTTCTTTTAATCTTACAATAACATAATACACAAATTCATCCCTTCACCAAATTTTACATACTTCATGTTTCAGCACTAAACTAAAGATCTGGAACATAACAACCATAATTTATGTTTAATGGTACTGATTTCCGGATCCACAATGCTATGTGGCATATACAACATATCCATAATTCATGACATAGCTTGTAGGAATATGTGAGAATTTACATAAAAAATCATACAATTCATGTTTATACATAGTCACAAGTTTATCATTTGCCAATTTCAAACATAATCGTAATTCAGATCTGATGGTTATCACAATTTACAATTATTTAAATAAAAGATTTGATAGGCATAAAACATAGCTTAGATTCGAACGAAATAGATAAATCATTATATCTGTATTAGTAAATTTCCCGCTCACCTCATAGCCTTCAAATTCAATTGTTTTGAAACCTTTAGGCTTACAATCCCCAAATTCTTATAAATCTACAAGTTATCTAGAAAGAGGAAATTCTAGATTTGTAGAAATGTAAGAAAAGGGAAAGAGGGAAAAGAATATGATGGAGCGTCACTTTGCATTCCTTTCCATTAGATTTGCTTGCCCTCTCAATTTCATATGAATTAGATTTGATTTGATATGTATGAATATATTTTTATTTTAGAATGTAGGTTTGGAGAGAGAAAATGGCAGAGCTCCGTTGCCTCTGCAAATTTATATGGAACAAGAATGAGGCTCTACCCCTTTATTTATAGGAGTGAAATTGGCATTGGACTGTCAGATCTATATTCATTAATATATGTCCCTACATATATAAATTTTATATACTTAAACCCTAGCTGCCACTACCTGGCTCGACCAAGCGGTCGCAGCCAGTAGTCGACCGTCGGTCGACCATTTGGTTGACCTGGCAGTGAGGTATCTAGGCAATTATATATTACTATATATAATCTATTCTGTTTTATTTATTTTTCGTCCGTTTTTTGTATTTCGTCCATAAATTTTTCATATGGACTCCGTTCGTGAAACTCAAACATGAAAGTTGACCAAAATTCCACGACGAACGCAACAGCTAAAGTTTCATGGTCAAATTCCATCGTTTGTAGAAATTTCTATTTTTGAGCTTCTAATTAAATAACTATTTATTGTCAAAATTCTAGGTTGTTACGTGTCAAAATCAGTAATTTTGCAGTATGTTATGTAATGTTGTCGTAGCTACGATATATTGTTGTAGTTTGTGATGTTGAGTGTTGCCATAGCTATGATATATGTTGCTATTGTATGGTAAAAGTGTTGCCATAGATTAATGCAAGTGGGCCCCACAGCAGGACTTTGTGATCTCGGGCTATAGCCACAATATGATTCCATAAACCCGGGTTATAGATTTTTGTGACCACATTTTTGTAAATTTAGTACCTATGGCAACACATGTACCGATATTTCCTTAGGGTTGCAAAGATGTTGCCTTTGACTCTAAGGCAACGCGGCAAAATGCAACACTAAGAAAGTGTTGCCACATATCATTTTTGGCTTATAGCAACATTTTTTGGCACTTCTTGCATCACTTCTCTGGTGTTACAATATGCAATCTATAGCGTAATGATAAATCGTTTAAAATATTTAATTTCCATTAAAATCAATTAAAAATAAATTTTAAATTGGTTTCAAAATTCAGGGTTGTTACATAAACCTTTTTTTAAGAAATAATTCTCGCTACGCAAATAACTATCATCACAAGTTCCTATGGTTAATGATATCTCAAATCAGTTGTATATATATGTGATTGTTAGAAAGTGCAGACTACTGTCGAATAAGGCAACGACCATGCGTCATTAACCTACTAAGTCCAATCCTTATTTCTAGTTATATTAATTCTAGATTAACTAGAATATAATAAGGAAACTTATAACTTCCTATCCTAGGATGTTTAATTATTTAATTCCTTACTGGACTTAGCATTTACTATGACAATCAATTCCCATTAATCTCCTTTAATTCTATTTATCGTTTCTATTAATATTCCCTGCCATTTATGGCCCGAATGGTCATATTTTCTAAGGCATTCGATAGCCTATTAATTGTCATTCATATCAGTCCTATTCAAATCTAATTGTTGTAACTCCCAAATAATAATTTAATTCATTTAATTCTTATCTGAATTCATATATAAGTTTATTACTTATTTATTTCCTAATTGGAGTTACAATCTTAGTTCCCATTCACATTTCAAATTGTAACAATTTAGGTATTAATTTCCCTATAAAAATAATTTCCCTAAAACAAACATGGTTACAATATTTGTTACCTTATTCATGACCTTTTTATTTACAGAAAATCAATTTCAAATTTATTGCTATAATGGTCACAACATTTAATTCCATTTAAGATGGGTTATATTTCCATACACATCCCCATAAAATGGAAATTATTCAAATTCAAACACATAACAAAAACATTTATCAATATAACATAGTAGCGTTATTTACATAGATTTGGACAGATAAAATTGTAATTATATGTATTTATTTATATTTTTAAGCGCTGAATTAACGTAGCTCTTAATTTATTTTATTAACATTTATTATTTATGTTTTAGTCTAAACTAATGACCATAACAACCCTTTTTGTGTTTAATCTTGTTTAAGATTCAAAATCCTATAAAAAGATTAATAACTGTAACTATAGTAAATTTTCCCATAGCGTTAAAAAGGGTACATCGACGTATTTCAAATCACAAGAAATAAGAAATATTTATTGTTTATATTGCTTGCTGATTTCAAATAACACATTTTCATTTCAAAAGAACATAAATGGCATATATACAATAACTAAGTAAAACCCCAAATAATATCAAACGAAAACAGGATTATTATTATTTTAACCAAAACTGTACAACTACAAATCAACACCCAAATCCCATGACTTTGGAATAAAATACTACATCTAATCATAATTTGGGATTGATTTTCATATCCAAGGTGTTTACAATAACCACAAACAATCTAAGAACAATTATAGATAATATACTTACATTAAACTGAAAAGCCCGCCAATCCATTCCTAACTTATGTTTATAATATTTCAGACTTGACAGAAATAAACAAACCTAATAACTTTTTAGGCATATAATTAAGATTTAACACGTACACATTATCTAAGCTATTATAAACAATGTATATATTTCGCACTCACCTAAAAGCTATCCAAATCCAAATCTAAACACAACTTTTAGGCTTACAATTCCCGAATCTTACAGATCTATAATCTAATTACAAAAGTGATTTACAAACATATATTTAGATTTGCAGATATGGAAAAAAATAGGAAAAGAAGAAGGAAATTCAATAATATAAATTATCTATTAGCAAAACCAACCCTTTTTCGTAGATTTGGATTCAATATCTCCAATCCTTATTGATTTGATTTATATAGATTTATAATTAGAATTTTAAAAGAGATTAAAGAATAGGGAATGGTAGAGCCTCGTTATTGCCTTCGGAAAATATGAGCAAAAGAGTGAGGGTCCCTTTAGTTTTAGGCATAGAAATGATCCTGGATTGTTTGATTTAATTTTATAAAGATCCATCTATTGATATAAAATTTTAGTATATAAATAACCATCCAACCCTAGCTGTTACTAGGATGTAGGCGACCAGAAGTTCGACCCCAGGTTGACTACCCGGTCGACCCTAGGGTCGATGTCATTGGTCGACCTGCCATAGTGATGGAAGGTTGTAAATAGCATTTAATATAGTATAAATTCTGTTTACTTATTTTCCATCCATTTTCGTATTTTGTCTGTAGCTTTTTCACATGGAATACATTCGTGAAGTTTCAAACATGAAAGTTGACCAGAATTCCATCACGAATGTAACAATTGCAAGTTTCATGGTCAAATTTCATTGTTTGCGAAAATTTCATTTTGGGAATCTAATTAAATAAATAAATGAATTATTGCCAAAAAAATTGGTTGTTAGATTCTCCCCTCCTTAAAAGAAATTCTGTCCCGAGATTTTACCAATGACTATGTCAGGATGCTGGCTCCTAATTGTCCTAAACTACTCAACCAATTAGTGTACATCAAATTTTGCAAACAACGTGCACATTTGCGAAGTGTACATAATGAATTATGACCACAAAATGTGCATGCATAATGATTCTAAATCGGATCCTGCTATATGGTTAGATTTCTTTTTTGAAAACGTGATGCAAACAACCTAATATATTGGAAAATCTATATAAATGCAAAATTTTGAAAATATTTTTTGTAATACCCGGTATTTTAATAACATGTTAAAACCATAAATCAAGGCAGAATTAAATTTTAAAATAAGAATCATGGGAAACGGGTTGCGCCGTTGCGTTCGTCTCGAAATTCTGCTTGGAGACGAGTCCGAGTTTTCGAAAAACGGATTCCGTATGAGGGAGATATGACCCTCCGAAGTTTCAAGGATTTTCAGAATCGAAAACAGCTCGAACTTCGAATTCGAAATTCGAATTCAAACCCCAGCGCAGACTGGGCGGGAATTTTTCCACCCAGGACCAGGTCGACCTAGGGATCGACATTATGGTCGATCTCCCAGGGACTAGGTTGACCCTATGGTCCACCTGGGGGTCGACCTGGTGCTAAAACCCAGTTTTGAGCCTGGGTTCATTCTGATGTTTCTGGTCTCATTTTCAGTCTAGATTCGTTCGCCTATTCCTATATAAACAGCCCCCTAGCCCCATTCTCTTTATACCATTTTATTCTCTCCTTATGCTGCCTCTGAAATAATAGAAATAAGTAAATTAAAATAAAACACAAAGACTATTTCTTGAAGACTACGGCTAGGAATTACATATTGGGGATTTTCTTCTACAATCAAATCAAGATTCAACGATTCAACCAATCGACGACTAGTTTCTAGGTTCAACTTCTGTGTAACACCCCGTATTTCTGTTAACACTAAAGTTGTTAATACAAAAATAAATGTGTAAAGGGGAGATGTATCTAATGCGTACGTATTTATATGGATTGACAAATAATAGTAAATGTACATTAAGAAAGAAATGGTGAACATAATTGGCTTCTCTTTACAACGGACGGCTCTGGTTAACCCTAGCTTCATCGACGGCTCAAATTAACTGGCAACTCTATAAAAAGACCCTAGGTCTCAAACTAAAAATTCACAAAAAAAAAAAGAATTGGAGCCTCCATGCTGTCTGCTGAGAACTAGAGGGAACCTCCACTTGAAAGAGACGAACAACATAGCGAATACAAACTAAAAAATTAAAAAGCAACAACAAATTAGAATCAAAGCAACGTCTTCCCAAAGGAAAGCTTTGCAAATTCAGAATTTCAGAACTCAGAAAACAAGACCGTCTACGATTGTAAGTTTAGCTACATTTTTAGAATGCGAATTAATATGAATATCATGTGTTGCGATGAAATGATAATAGTACGATACTCATTATGTTATTAATATACGTTGTAATTTGATTCTATTATCATGTTGAATTGAGAATTATTAAGTATGATGTTTATTATGTTTTATAATATTAATCTATGCCAGTGAATTGATTCAATTATCATGTTAAATTTGGGATTATTGGATTAGATTATTTGCATAAGCATGGACTTGGATTGTAACATCTTATGAGAATTGTGTAGTTTATTATGCAAGTTTATGTAGTGAAGTTATGGGACCAATTGTCAAATCTATATGTTCATGTTTATGCAAAACTTATGCCATGTTCACACTTATCATATGTTGGGATTAATTTGCAAGTATGTTTAAATCTATGTTACTAATTAACACATGTGTATGTTGATTAGCCTAAATTGCTAACTCACATATACGTATGTTGATTTGCCTATGTTGCAAATTAACATATGTATATGGATTAGTTCATATTGTTAATTCTCATGTATGTTGTTAATATGGCCTATGTTAAAAAACACATATATGTTGAGTTAGCCTATAAGTGCAAGTTCATACCTATGACATTATAATGTTTATGTTAGTCTTTTTGCAAGTTTGTACCTATGACATTATAATGTTCATGTTAGTTATTTTGCAAGTTCACCCCTAAAATGTTCATGTTAGTTATTTTGCAAGTACACCCTATTATGTTCATATTGATTATGTCATCAATGCCAAAGTTATACCCTTGTCATGTTTATGCTAATTTATGCCAATTTGCGTATATTAAATTAGGCTAAGTTTTTAGCCTAATACTTTACACCAAAAATCATGTGAACGTAAATTAGGCTGAGATGGTTAGCTTTATATTGGACGGGGTAATGTTGGGTTAAATGATAATTTTAGGAAAACTTGCCATAAATTGGTCATTAATCACATAACGATTTATGGCATAAAAAGGCATTAATTACCTTAATTAATGAGATTAATTGGAAATGAATGTGACAGTAATTTGAATATTTTCTAATTTACATATTGGTCATTAATCACATAAGTGATTTATGGCATAAAAAGGCATTAATTACCTTAATTAATGAGATTAATTGGAAATGAATGTGAAAGTAATTTGAATTTGAATAATTTACATAATTAAAATGTAAATTAGAAAATACGAACGTGCTTAACCCGAGGTTGGATTGAGTTGTGACGTAAACCTGCCCGGACCCGCCCGGTTGTCCAGTTGTCACAAAAATAGCTATCCAATGTGAGAGTTTAAGGCATGGGGCCCAATAAGGACCCGAGGTTAAACTGAGTTGTGGCGTAAGACTGCCCGGACCCAACCGGCATACAGGCAGCCACAACAATATCTATCAAATCTGAGAGGTTAAGTCGATTTAATAAATACCTAACCAAATTCAACATGTTAAATAATTTGGATGGGTGGGGGTTAGGTTCAATCAGACACTTAACCACTTAACATGTTTGACTAGAAAACCTAGTAACGGGGACCCGTTTCAGCAGTAACCCAATTAGGTATCATAGTACCCTAAACTAGGCAGGGTGGGGCACGATTACTGGGTTGATTGTAAGCGGTCAAAAGCGACGGCGGTTGGTGCACGGTGTGGGTTCTAACAGAGTGCGGGCGTGCACACACTCTGGAGCAGACAAGTCAGGGCACTGGAGCATCAGTAGTATACCCTATGCATGCTAGAATTGTGTCGGGGCCGCTACCATGGGACTTGATACACCCCATGGTGGGACCAGCACAGGTATCTACCATATAGGGCCGTAGGACACATGTGAATATACGAGTAGGAGCCGATCTTTTAAAGAAAGAGAAAGGAATCACTTCATCCCAATCACGGGGTGCCTGTTGGTATAAGAATTAGTAGGTGCAGAGATAGAGATTTAAAATAGGGTGCGAAGGGATGTTCGTTTTAGGACACCTTATCTAGTTCTAGGATAGTCTATTATCCTGGTATCGTCCTGTTCTCACTTTATGCAAGTCATGATCTTTTTATTATTAACATTCTAGGAATATAGCTAGACTTACCAGACTTATATCTGACCCATTTTCCTTTCGTCTTCTTTTCTTCCGTCCCCTCCCCCCTCCCCCCAGGTCCATAGGGAGGAAACACCGCAGCTTAGTCAGTTTTTCATCCAGCTTGAAGAGAGAGAATGTATTGCTTGGATTTCTTTCATTTGGACCATGGCTTTGGATATCATTTATGGGGATTATGCAGCTTTATTTATGTTTCATGCTTCTTTAACTTTTAAAATCAAGACAGTATTATGGTTGTAATAATTGGAATTTTGTTTTGAGACAATGTTGGAAATGTTCTGTATAAACACGTATTTATGATAATAAAAGTCTGTTGGTTTTTTCGCTGCTTATTTATATGTGTTTATATCTGTCTTGTGTTTTATCTGTGTCTTTTACTTATAAACCTCCACCAAAATTAAGGCATTCCCTTTGTGAGTGACCTTAACAGAGGTGGGGTGTTTCACTTGGTATCAGAGCATAGATTTACCAGACCAGATAAAAAGTTTTTGAAACTATATTCAAATTAAAATTTAAAGAAGCATTTTTCAAGAAAAAGAATTGTTTTATAGTTTTAGAAAGGCATAATCCCCCAAAGCCATGTGAATTATCTATCCTTCGTTTTGAATCTTTCCTTTTTCGTTTCAGCATGTCGGGAGAATTTAACCTTCCAGAAGGTGTGACTGTACCTGGTTGGTTTAGAAGGTACTTGGAAGCTAGGGCCAATGAGGCAGGCCCAGCGAATCTTCCTCCCCCGGCTGCAGCAATTCCTCCTCCTCCTCCTCCGAGAGAAAATGCTTTTGCCAAGACTTGTAGAGATTTTAAAGCTATGGGTGGGAAAGACTTTCATGGAACCGAGTCCTTCGTAGCAGCCAGGAACTGGCTGAAAGAGACCGAAGATCTTTTCGTTATCTTCGAGGTAGAAGACAGGCAGAAGGTAAGACTGGCAGTGTGGTTGCTCAAAGGAGAGGCTTCCTACTGGTGGGAAGTCACCAATGCAGAAAGACCAGTAGAAACGTGGGAAGATTTCAGATTTTGATTTGAGCTAAAGTTCCTTTCAGAAGCTAAGAGAAGTCTACAAATGGAGAGGTTCCTATCCCTTAAGCAAGGGAGTATGACCGTCAAAGAGTACGTCAACCAGTTTGATCAGCTGGCTAGGTTCGGACTAGACCTAGTCAACACCCAACACAAGAAGGCTCTCCGCTTTGTCAAGGGACTGAATGAGCCGCTTCATAGCCTGGCCATGACCCATATACCTATGGGAGCTACATATGAAAGGCTGGTACAGATGGCGTTACTACATGAGGAGGATAAAGGCAAGAAGGAGACAAAGGCGGAAGGGTCTCAGGGAAAGAAAGAAGCTTTACAGCCTAAGAAACAGACTTTAAGAAGGGCGGGAAAAACAACAAAGCTCGTGAAACAAGAAAGTGTAATTTATGTGGTATGGTTGGACATGTGGTGAAAGACTGCAGGAAGAAGAAGGCAAAGATGAATGGTCATTGCTTTCATTGTGGAGAAACAGGACACATAGCTAAGGACTGCCCTAAGAGGCGAGGGCAGGCGCATAAAGCTGCATCCACTTTGGGTGGACAAGTTCATGCACTGGAGGCACCTCCTCTGCAATAGCGAGGTAGAAATACTTCTGTAGAAAGTGTAGTTTATCTTTATGATCACCCAGTTCGCGCTTTATTTGATTTTGGTGCATCACACTCCTTTATTTCATCTGCTTTAGTAGAATCTCTGCAACTAGAAACTAGTATGGTAGTGGATCCCTTGGTTGTCTCCAATCCAATTGGAGGCCCAGCTTATTTGTCAATGATCTGTATGAATTTGAAAATCACTATTCTAAGTGTAGAATTTAGATGTAGTACCTTTGTTTTGGGCTTCTCGGGGTATGGATTGATTTTGGGCATGGACTGGCTATCCAGTAATGGTGTCATCCTTGATTGTGAGAAAAGAGTGGTTAGGCTTTTAACCCAACTCGGTAACACTCTGGAAATTACTTGTAATCCCTCGAATGTGGTTATGCTTAGTTATCTTGAATCACTTGACTCTTTTGTTGAGAATTTGCAGTCAGTTAAGGTGGTCCGAGAATATTTGAATGTCTTTGATGAGGTGAAGGGCTTACCTCCGAAATGGGAAATAGACTTCCGCGTCTATCTTGTTGACAATGCGAAGCCCGTTGCTTTGCCTGTTAGGCACATGGCTCCTAGGGAAAGGAAAGAGCTCAGTAAGCAGATTAAAGAGCTTTTAGAAAAGGGGTTCATTAGGCGGAGCATTTCAGAATGAGGCGCTCCAGTGGTGTTCGCTACAAAGGCGGATGGTTCACTCCGTCTATGTGCTGACTATAAGGAGCTAAACAGGCTGACTAAAAATAATAGGCACCCTCTCCCCAGAATTGACGATTTGTTTGACGAGCTTGTAGGAGCGTCGGTTTTCTCCCAACTTGATTTGGCGACCGGATTTCATCAGCCAAGGGTAGCAGATGATAGCATCGATAAGACAGCTTTCAGAACCCCAGACGGATTCTTTGAGTGGCTTGTCATGCCTTTTGGCTTGACAAACGCACCTGCTTACTTCATGGACCTAATGAGTAGGGTGTTCAGAGATTTCCTCAATAAATTCGTGGTGGTCTTCATAGACGATATATTGATCTTCTCAAAAAATGAGGAAGAGCATGCTCAGCACCTAAAGGCAATCATGGAGACTCTTAGAACACATCAGTTAAAAGCTAAATTCTCCAAGTGCCACTTTTGGAGAGAAGAAGTGAGATTTCTTGGGCATATAGTGTCCAAAGAGGGGTTAGCTGTAGACCCCGCAAAAGTAGTAGCGGTGCAAGATTGGAAGGCACGAAGGAATGCAACCGAGGTCCGAAGCTTCCTCGGGCTTGCAGGCTATTATCGGAAGTTCATCAGATATTTTGCAAAAATCTCAGCTCCTCTTACAAGGCTAACAAAGAAGAATCTAGTTTTCTCTTGGGATTTGGATTGCGAGTTTGCTTTCCAACGCTTAAAAAGGGCTCTTACAACAGCCCCAGTTCTAACCTTGCCGGATGGAAGCAAAATGTTTACAGTATACACGGATGCATGCAGGACAGGACTAGGCATTGTCCTAATGCAAGAAGGAAGGGTAGTAGCTTATGGAAGAAGACAGTTGAAAGTTCATGAAAGGAACTACCCAACCCATGACCTTGAGTTGGCACCCATCGTCTTTGCGCTTAAGTCTTGGCGCCACTATCTCCTAGGTGAGAAATTTGAACTGTATACTGACCATAAATCTTTGAAGTATCTCTTCTCGCAGAAGGACCTTAACTTAAGGCAACAAAGGTGGATGGAGTTTCTTGCCTCGTATGATTTCGAGATTTCCTACACTCCTGGCAAGGGCAACGTAGTCGCAGATGCCTTGAGTAGAAAGAAGCTAACGTTGAGCCCGCTATTTGTTGAAAGGCGAAGCCTAGAGTTTATAGCCAGTTTTGACTTTAGACCCTCCTCTGATTTTGTACCCGGTCTGTTAGCATCGCTAGAAGTGCGTCCCACTCTCTTAGACTTAATAGGGACCGCACAATGAGAAGACCCTCAGCTTGTAGAAGTGGTTGATAAGCTCGTCAGGGGTGAGACTTCTAGTCACCTCGATAGATACACCATCGACGACAAAGGGTGGTTAAGATGGGATGGAAGACTATGCGTCCCACAGGCAAAGGAGTTGGTGAAGAAAGTTCTTGAGGAGGCACATCATTCCAAGATAACAATACATCCAGGCGGGGACAAAATGTACAAGGACTTAAAGAGAGTTTTCTTTTGGAGTGGCATGAAGAAGGACGTGGCAGATTTTGTTTCTAAGTGCATGATTTGCCAACAAGCCAAGGCAGAGCAGAAGAAGCCTGGCGGTCTGCTCCATCCTCTAGAGGTCCCACAGTGGAAGTGGGATAGCATTTCAATGGACTTCATTGATGGGCTACCTAGGTCTAGAAGAGGCAACACTAGCATTTGGGTAATAGTGGATAGGCTTACTAAAAGCGCCCACTTTTTACCTGTCAAGAGTAGAAGGACTGCCTCGTCTCTAGCATCTCTTTATCTTAAGGAGATAGTTTGACTCCATGGTCCTTCCAGCATTATAAGCGACAGAGATCCTATCTTCACAACCGAGTTTTGGCGGAGTCTGCAAGAAGCTGTAGGCACACAGTTATGTTTGAGCACGACCTATCACCCCCAAACCGATGGTCAGATGGAAAGGGTGAGCAGGATTTTGGAAGACCTTTTGAGACTTTGCGTCCTTGACTTTGGAGGGACTTGGGAGGACCATCTTCCTTTGGTGGAATTTTCCTATAACAACAGCTACCAAGCCACCATCGGAATGGCGCCCTTCGAAGCTTTATATGGAAGACCGTGTCGATCGCCCACTTGTTGGTGGGAGTCTACTGACAAGCTCATACTTGTACCAGATATGATCCAAGAGACTTCAGAGAAAGTAGACTTAATACGGAGAAGAATGAAGATAGCCCAAGACAGACAAAAATCCTACGCAGACAAGAGAAGGACCGACCTTGAATTTGAGGTTGGGGATAGGGTTTTCCTTAAGGTATCTCCTTTAAGGAACGTCGTTCGCTTTGGATCCACAGGGAAGCTAGCACCAAGATTTGTAGAGCCGTTTCCTATCATCGAGAAGATTGGGAAGATGGCCTATAGGTTAGAGTTACCCGAGAGACTGGTCGGAGTTCACAACGTCTTTCATGTTTCTCACCTCCGGAAGTATCTACATGAGTCAGCGGAAGTGGTAGAGCCAAACATTCTAGAAGAAGCTGAAGTAGAACTCGAAGCAACTGTGAGGAAAGTTCCAACTCGCATCTTAGGAACTGAAGTGAAAAAGCTACGCAACCGCGAAGTCAAACTCGTCAAAGTTTAGTGGAGCGACGCCGAGGAAGACGCGACTTGGGAAACTGAGGATAGAATACGCGCAGCCTACCCTTTTCTTTTTGAGGGTACATTTTTGATCTCTCTTTTTCCTTAAAGTCATGTTAGTATCTATCTTTTTAGGTATATCTCCCCGACCTTACCCTTTTATCCTTAGGTGGAAACCCCTTTGGATGTAAACATGTAATTGAAACATGTTATGGATGATGGTTGCAAGTGGTTGCAAATGTTTGCTAGTGGTTGCTCGTGGATGCATATGCACACACAATCTAGGGTTTTAGATCGGCTCAGTCACTTCATATTGCATATGCATATATGTGTTTATGTTTGTATATGGTTGAAGCTTAATATGTTGTCATATGGAGGTCGCATTTGTTTGAATGATTGCGCACTCATGTAGAATTATGAATAGGAAAAAGTTTGCATACATAATGGATTCACGACACTTACATAATTTGCATTAAGGAGGTCAACTGAATCAGTAGACTGCCTGATTTTTGCATTAGATAAGGACATGTACACACACGATGCATATGATCATGAAGCATTCGAAGTCTTTTAAGGACAATGGACGCTCATGTTTGATGATTGAGTAGATGGACATTTGGATGGTAGGATATATGTTCTCCTAGACTTGGAGGTTTCGGGGACGAAATCCTTTAAGGAGGGGAGAATGTAACACCCCGTATTTCTGTTAACACTAAAGTTGCTAATACAAAAATAAATGTGTAAAGGGGAGATGTATCTAATGTGCATACAAGAATAATAATAAATGTGTAAAGGGGAGATGTATCTAATGCGTACGTATTTATATGGATTGACAAATAATAGTAAATGTACATTAAGAAAGAAATGGTGAACATAATTGGCTTCTCTTTACAACGGACGGCTCTGGTTAACCCTAGCTTCATCGACGGCTCAAATTAACTTGCAACTCTATAAAAAGACCCTAGGTCTCAAACTAAAAATTCACAAAAAAAAATAAGAATTGGAGCCACCATGCTGTCTGCTGAGAACTAGAGGGAGCCTCCACTTGAAAGACACGAACAACATAGCGAATACAAACTAAAAGATTAAAAAGCAACAACAAATTAGAATCAAAGCAACGTCTTCCCAAAGGAAAGCTTTGCAAATTCAGAATTTCAGAACTCAGAAAACAAGACCGTCTACGATTGTAAGTTTAGCTACATTTTTAGAATGCGAATTAATATGAATATCATGTGTTGCGATGAAATGATAATAGTACAATACTCGTTATGTTATTAATATACGCTGTGATTTGATTCTATCACTACAACAAAATAACCCTATTACAACGGTGGAACACCGTTGTAATATACATTTTACAACGGTGGGCAAACCGTCGTGTATTAAGAAGTTGTAATAGACTAAAATCTTTTACAACTTTTTTACACTGTTGCAACACCGTTGTAATATGTATATTTTACAACTTTTTTCCACCGTTGTAATAAACTTTATTACAATAGTTATGCACCGTTGTAATAATATCTACTACAATAATTATGCACCGTTGTGATTGACATTTGGATTTTAAAAAAAAATACACCTTTTGCAATTGAAAAGAACAGTACACTAAACATAGCAATACTCCATAAGCAAATCAGATATTACAATTATTTGCAAACTAATTTATTAAAATACTCAAATATTCAGTATTACAAGTAATAAGTTTTAGACAACATTTCGTGCATTATTACATACTTGACCGTTACAAAGCAACTTAGTACAAGCACAAGTTATCCACACAAAAAATGCATATCCTACGAGAGTACACTAGTCGAAGGCAACAAAATCTTTACGCCATTTATCTTTTTGGTGCAAGTTTACTGCAGTGATCAAACCTGTTGCATAATAATATGTCTGTTGTTAGAAAAAAGAACAAACCTGTTCCACTGTAGGTCGAGGATTTCTCTTGAGCTCAATGGATTTTCCTACTAGCCAGTTAACAGTACTTAAAATTTTCTTCCTGAGAAAGCATTAAAAGCAAATACAAAATCACAACAGTTGCAAAGCTCACAAACATGACAAATCCTAATGTTTTAACATTTAAACTTAACGATTTCATCATTGAAACGAAAAAAGAAGAGAAAGATATGAAACCTTAGTAAATCGAGGGGATTGAAAAATCATGCGCCTATTTGCCGATCAAGGGGCTAAACTTTTACTGGTTTATTCCTATAACTTGTGTCCTATATGCTCATTCATGAGCCAAGCGTTAGTTTTAAGCTTATGTTACCGTTCAGTACTACATTTACATTTGGCTGATCCCCCTAACCTCATTCTTTTCTAATAGAAGCAGATCCCAATATCTACTATTTTTTATTCGGTGTAGTTTCAATGCATACTTCATATCACTCGTTTAAAAATGTACCATGACTTAAATTGGATTTGAGGTTTCCCCATTCGATGCCGCTGAAAATGCTTCTTTGGATTGCTACATTATAATTCCATAAGTTTTTTTAGATTGTTTTCCTAAAGTTTTTTAAAACTGTGACCAAAACACTTAGCTACAAGTGCTTGTCCAACATCTGAACCTCAAGAGAATGCTCAACATGCTACAAGAGCTAGGAGCGGCTACAAAGAAAGAACTGAGGAAGTACCTTTCAAATTCTCAGCAACTGCCACTCCAACTATTTCAGCATCAACAAGTTAGGAGCGACTACAAAGCTGATGAATTCAAAGTGCTAATTGATCAAATCGTTTAGGAGTTGCTGCTACAAATATACCCCTGTGCACACACAAATAAGCAACGGACGGTCATTGCAAAATTGTACAGAAACATGAGAATTCTATCATTTTCCTATATGAACAATCGGACTGTCTTCTGCTTGTCTCTTTGCCAACAGAGGTTGACTGATACTATCACCTGCAATATTTTGGCAAAATCACAAAATAAGGGTAGCGTATAGGTAGATGAGGATTTATGTTCCATGTACTTGAGTTATTCAAACTATCATCAATGCCATTTAGATTTAAATAGTCAAATACATGTCTCACTTTCTTTGATGTCGCTTGAATTTGATCAGAAAAGAACGGAAATGCGGTTCTCATATATGTATTAAGATGCACTGTGTCCTTTCAGGTTCCATTGAAACTGTTCTATTTGGATGTGGAAATTTTGCAGTACAAGTATATTTGGATTTTTTTCTTACTCATAAAATTCAAAGCAGGCCAAAAAATCCACGCTTATATTATTCACAGCACTACAAATTTCAACTTCAGAAAAATGAATATATAAAGGAGAAATTAAAAACATACCTTTCGATCAGATCTCGATTCCGTGAGCAGACAAGGATTCAACGCAAACAAATTGGCGTTCCAGGTCCAAAGGTTGCTACCCTATAACCCAATGACAACGGATACCACTAAAAGTAAAATAAAAGTGCAGATTTATAAGAGTAATTAAAGTAAAAGACTTATCTTTTGGATTTGATGGGCAAGAAAATATTCTGCCAAAATCCGATCATAGGGAAGATGTGTGCTACAGATCTGAAGTCATCTTTCGTTGCGGCGCTTAGAAGGGATCCTGTAATTTCTAAGCTTGGTGCGAAGTTATGGTTCTTATCGGGTTTGGGTTTGGTGTAGATGAGACGGGATTGGAGGGGAGAGTGGTGATTTTACGCGAATAGCAGATCTGGAGCCAAAATTTTGGTTTTTGGAGCCAACGAAATTTGGTTTGGAGCCATGTGAAACATTGAAAAGGGAATACAGCTGACAAGAAAAGTTAAAAATTAGCGTCTGCTGCAAGTGGCAAACATAAAAGTTTGTAAAAGAACTTCTATTACAACTTTTATTTTGGGACTTTGAATTAATTTAATAACTGATTATTAATTTTTAATTAACATTAATTACTAATTATTAAGATGAATTATTTCATATTTTAAGTTAATTATTAATATTTATTATTTTAATTAATTATTAGTTGTTGTTGTTATTATTTAATGATGATTTTTTATTTTCAAGAGAAAAAGGCATAAAAAAAAATTCGGGGGCGATACTCCCGAACCCGTGCCGCAACGCAGTGGCCAAAATGATAGTCAAGATTGGATGGTTAGTCCGAGAACACCAACAGCTAAATGGCGACGACTGGAATTATTTCTAGAGGCGCATGACCTATTTACAGATTTTGTTCAATCTTATGATTTTTTTTATTTTATGAAAAAATGTAACAGAATATTATATAAGTTGTTTGAAATTTTTATTAAAATATTTAAAAGTAATTATTTAATTATTACTTCTTAATTAGTGATTCTTACTTCTTATTTATTGATTACTAAAATTAATTATTCATTACTAAAAACTAATTTTTATTTATTTATTTTTAATTTCTAATAATAATACATAATTATTATTTATTAATTATTAAATACCGAAAAGAAATTATTAATATTAGTTATTACATATTTTCAAATAAACTATTTATTATTATTATTAAACAATAGTTATTGAGTATTAATATTTTTATTAATTATCGAATTTTTATTAATTATTAATATGGTATTTTTGTTGTAGTGTAGTCATATATTACAACAGTCAAAAATAAAAGTTGTGATAGGCTTTTATTACAACTGTCAAAACAACACAGTTGTTAAAAATAAGTTTATTACAACTTTTCTGGAAAAAAGTTGTAAAAAAACATTTATTACAACGGTGATTTTACCACCGTTGTAAAATTAAAGTTGTAATATGGTATTTTTGTTGTAGTGTATTATCATGTTGAATTGAGAATTATTAAGTATGATGTTTATTATGTTTTATAATATTAATCTATGCCAGTGACTTGATTCTATTATCATGTTAAATTTGGGATTATTGGATTAGATTATTTGTATAAGCATGGACTTGGATTGTAACATCTTATGAGAATTGTGTAGTTTATTATGCAAGTTTATGTAGTGAAGTTATGCGACCAATTGTCAAATCTATATGTTCATGTTTATGCAAAACTTATGCCATGTTCACACTTATCATATGTTGGGATTAATTTGCAAGTATGTTTAAATCTATGTTACTAATTAACACATGTGTATGTTGATTAGCCTATGTTGCTAACTCACATATACGTATGTTGATTTGCCTATGTTGCAAATTAACATATGTATATGGATTAGTTCATATTGCAAATTCTCATGTATGTTGTTAATATGGCCTATGTTAAAAAACACATATATGTTGAGTTAGCCTATAAGCGCAAGTTCATACCTATGACATTATAATGTTTATGTTAGTCTTTTTGCAAGTTTGTACCTATGACATTATAATGTTCATGTTAGTTATTTTGCAAGTTCACCCCTAAAATGTTCATGTTAGTTATTTTGCAAGTACACCCTATTATGTTCATATTGATTATGCCATCAATACCAAAGTTATACCCTTGTCATGTTTATGCTAATTTATGCCAATTTGCGTATATTAAATTAGGCTAAGTTTTTAGCCTAATACTTTACACCAAAAATCATGCGAACGTAAATTAGGCTGCGATGGTTAGCCTAATATTGGACGGGGTAACGTTGGGTTAAAATGATAATTTTATGAAAACTTGCCATAAATTGGTCATTAATCACATAAGTGATTTATGGCATAAAAAGGCATTAATTACCTTAATTATTGAGATTAATTGGAAATGATTGTGACAGTAATTTGAATATTTTCTAATTTACATATTGGTCATTAACCACATATGTGATTTATGGCATAAAAAGGCATTAATTACCTTAATTAATGAGATTAATTGGAAATGAATGTGACAGTAATTTGAATTTGAATAATTTACATAATTAAAATGTAAATTAGAAAATACGAACGCGCTTAACCCGAGGTTGGATTGAGTTGTGACGTAAACCTGCCCGGACCCGCCCGGCTGTCCAGTTGTCACAACAATAACTATCCAATGTGAGAGGTTAAGGCATGGGGCCCAATAAAGACGCGAGGTTAAACTGAGTTGTGGCGTAAGACTGCCCGGACCCAACCGGCATACAGGTAGCCACAACAATATCTGTCTAATCTGAGAGGTTGGTGCTCTAATAAGACAATTAGAGCTGAGTTAGGACTGATAGGGTTAAGTCAATTTAATAAATACCTAACCAAATTCAACATGTTAAATAATTTGGATGGGTGGGGGTTAGGTTCATTCAGACACTTAACCACTTAACATGTTTGACTAGAAAACCTAGTAACGGGGACCCGTTTCAGCAGTAACCCAATTAGGTATCATGGTACCCTGAACTAGGCAGGGTGGGGCACGATTACTGGGCTGATTGTAAGCGGTCAAAAGCGACGGCGGTTGGTGCACAGTGTGGGTTCTAACAGAGTGCGGGCGTGCACACACTCTGGAGCAGACAAGTCAGGGCACTGGAGCATCAGTAGTATACCCTATGCATGCTAGAATTGTGTCGGGGCCGCCACCATGGGACTTGATACACCCCATGGTGGGACTAGCATAGGTATTTACCATATAGGGCCGTAGGACACATGTGAATATACGAGTAGGAGCCGATCTTTTAAAGAAAGAGAAAGGGATCACTTCACCCCAATCACGGGGTGCCTGTTGGTATAAGAATTAGTAGGTGCAGAGATAGAGATTTAAAATAGGGTGCGAAGGGATGTTCGTTTTAGGACACCTTATCTAGTTCTAGGATAGTCTATTATCCTGGTATCGTCTTGTTCTCACTTTATGCAAGTCGTGATCTTTTTATTATTAACATTCTAGGAATATAGCTAGACTTACTAGACTTATGTCTGACCCATTTTCCTTTCGTCTTCTTTTCTTCCGTCCCCTCCCCCCTCCCCTCCCCTCCCCCCAGGTCCACAGGGAGGAAACACCGCAGCTTAGTCAGTTTTTCATCCAGCTTGAAGAGAGAGAATGTATTGCTTGGATTTCTTTCATTTGGACCATGGCTTTGGATATCATTTATGGGGATTATGCAGCTTTATTTATGTTTCATGCTTCTTTAACTTTTAAAATCAAGACAGTATTATGGTTGTAATAATTGGAAGTTTGTTTTGAGACAATGTTGGAAATGTTCTGTATAAACACATATTTATGATAATAAAAGTCTGTTGGTTTTTCCGCTGCTTATTTATATGTGTTTATATCTGTCTTGTGTTTTATATGTGTCTTTTACTTATAAACCTCCACCAAAATTAAGGCATTCCCTTTGTGAGTGACCTTAACGGAGGTGGGTTGTTTCATTCTGCATCTCAATTTCTTAGTCCACGATCTGTAAGTTCTAGTTACTTTGAGATTTAAACTTGTTAATTGTAATTTGGACATGAGATAAAGTGAAATTGGACTTAAGTATGATAATCGATTCACGTCTATTCTAGTTTCCATCTTGGAACTTGACATTTGGGAATATTGCTATGAAATCAGTTTGGACCTATTCATGTTGTAAATCAAACTCTTTCATGTCCATAACATTATCATGCCTGTGATGTTGAATCAGTCTATTATTTACAAGTTTGGGACTATCACCTTATGCCATGACTATCACCTTATTATGCTAGATTTGAAATCCTATTATTTTCTGTATGCCAGTGATGTTGTAACCAAATATCTCAAGTTATATCATGCTAGTCTTGTAATCCCTTTTATCACTTTGTGCTCGTCCTTTGTGCCTGTCATAATTTTGATGTTATTCCCTTTATTTCTGGACCTGGATTTACTTTTAATTTAGATCGATTCACGTTTACATGCGATAGGAATACGATTTGGGTAGATTAGGCAAAACATGAATTGGTTATGAACATGAATCATGAACTTGATAATAAGCATAAGTTGAAACATGAAACTTGACATGAAACTTGCCATGAAACTTGACACGAACTTGACATGAAATTTGAACATGGACATGACATTAGAATGAACTTGAAAATGGCCAACTCGAGGTTGGGTTGAGTTTGCAGTGTAATTCTGCCCGGAACCACTCGGCAAATCCAGTGACTGCAAACAACAGGATCCAATGTGAGTAGTTGGTCATATCGCGCTTGAAACCCGAGGTCAGACTAAGTTGTGGTGTAATTCTGCCCGGAACTGCCCGGCATATCCAGTGACCACAACAACAGGTCTGATGTGAGAGGTTGGGGTGCATTAATGAATTAATGCCGCACGATAGGGTTAAGTCATGAACATGAAAGACAACACTTAACCAACTTGACACATGATTAGTGGGGTAAAGTCATGAAATTGAAAGACAACACTTAACCAACTTGACATGCTAGACTGATAAGGGTTAAGTCACGGATTTAAATGACAACACTTAACTTGTTGGACGAAAACCCTAGTTACGCGGTCCATTTCAGCAGTAACCCACTTAGATGTATCATGGTACCCTGGAACTAGGAAGGGTGGGGCACGATTACTGGGATGATTGTAAGCGAACAAAACGACGGCTGAGTTGGTGCGCCAGTGTAGGTTCAGGCGGACTATGGTCGTGCACGTGGTCTAGAGTTGAAAAAGCAGGCATTGGGCATCAGTAGGTTTACACTGTGCATGCTTGATTCGTGTCGGCGGTTGGCACCCTAGGGCTTGATATACCCTATGGTGGACCTAGCACAGGTGACTACATTCGTAATAGGGCCGTATGACACAGACACACGACGAGCTAGAACTTGTAGGGAGCCGATCAATTAATGGATCGTTCCGTAGGACCCTAAAATGGGTCATTTCATGATATTGGGCCAAGGGATTGTTTCATGGTTAATATATGACATGGGTTTGGGATACTAGTACAGTTGGTGCAGCGAATCTTGAACATGCGATGCTATACTTGATTTATACTTGATTCATCATGTTATCTTAGTCTATCTTGCCCATCTTGTCATCATCCTTATGTATACTTTCAGTTTATACATGTCATGTTACCTTTACCTGTTTTTATGCTGAAAGTCACTAGGACTTACCAGTCTTTATGACTGACCCATTTTCTTTTGCATCTTTTTCTTTCGTTTCCCCTCCCTTCCTCCCCCCAGGTTCTCAAGGAGGAAACTCTAACACTTAGCTTGGATTTCTCTTGCTTTCGGTTCAGCTCATGTACGGTTTGATCTTGAGCTATGCTATGGCTGCATTTCTGCTACCTTTGGGGAATTAAGCTACTTTTGTTGTTTTAAGTTTTATGCTTCTTTATCTATTCAAGGCAGAACTTGTTGTAATGGAAAACGATAGTTGGTACTTTGGATGTAAAAGGTTTTGACTCTTTTTGAAAGTATGAAATTTAACTTTTGATTCTTCCGCTGTTTTATTTATGTTCTGTCTTGTAATATTTCTGTGATTGTTTACCTCGATAACGCTCCTCCAAAACTAGTGCATTCCCTTTGTGAGTGACCCTAGCGGAGGTGGGGTGTTACATTTTTCATCCATAACCCTCACACAATGACAAATAGAAGTGTGAAGCAACGAATTTTGCATTCAGACCCTACCGTTCAACTCATCAACGCATCTAAATCGTTCCCTATTAATTTCTCCTAAGTTGGAAAAAAGAACCAAAACAGAGAATTTCAACGTTCTTTCCTCTTATAAATGTTCCAATTCTGGTCCTACAATGGAATTTTACCTCAATGGATCCCAAAAACACTCCGAAAATTTCCATTTGTAAACTACAAAGGAGGCATAAAACAAGCTCTAAAACATAGAATGAGTTAAATAATAACTCGCACGCATCATCGATAAGGTATGGAAACCACATTTTCATAGCTTAAACAACATTTCTCATGTTATCGTTAATGCCTCTACGCATCGTCGTTCCTAATGAACCACTAAAACGCACAAATAAATCATCCAAAATCTTCCTCACGCTTTATATATGACTATAAAATTTAAAAAAAAATCGTAAAAAAAAAAATTTGCTTTACAAAGTCTTATGTAGATATTGAAATTTCCTTTTGGTACGCCTTATTTTCCATACCCGATTCACACAAAAACAAAGTTTTTGGTAGCATGTGCTTTACTGTATTTAAACCATCTATTTTATAGAAAATAGTTGTTTGAACATACGTAAACTACTATACCAAAATCTGTAATTTTTCATAAATCGGATTAAAAGTGTAAAATAGCGACTTTTTCGTACCCTTTGAGTTGACAATTACAACTCCCGTCCAACCCAAATTGCACGAAAAAGCAGATAGTTAATAAAAGAAATTAGAGGGTGAGAAAAGAAAGAAAGAAATATTAGAATAGAAAAAGAAGAACCAACACAACATAGAGTCTCACATCGAGCAGAAAAAATATAATAAATAAATAGATCTTTATAAAGAACTTGAATAAATACTTATCAAAGTACAACAGTCAAATCTGGACAATTATAATAGTCTGTCCTCATACACAATACATAGCAGAGTAAATATTAATATGTATAGACCACTTCACCATGTCTTCATAAGCTTGTAGCATCATAACCTGGACCTGTAAAACTCGGTCTGACTCGAGCATTGCAAATGTCACAGATCAGTCTGGTGAACCAGCATGAGAAAACTCATTAAGTTTAACGGTATCATCCAACTTACTTAATTTTAGAAAATAATTTTGAAAGAAAAGGATAATCGTAAGACCAAAACACACATAAACACGGATGGTTTCTACTTTAGGATAACCTAAACATTTATTTATATCAAACCTAGTAATATCATAATAGCGTCTAAATCAAAAAAATAACCATCTAGCAGAACGCTTGCATCTCATGCTCTACATATATTGTATATAATCAAAAATCGCATGGCGCTTATTTGAAAATGGATTTCCAACTATAACAAGGTATGAGACCACCTTCCGACAGTGCACCTCTAGAGAGCAATGCACGAGGGTTCAATAAGAACATCATGTAACCCGACCACATATAACCGGTCACTCGGTCAACTTGAGTTACCGAATATATTGTAACCCTACAGTTTTAGGAGCCCACCGTACTTCCTGGGAGATACAGAAACGAAAGAAGAACAAATGGAATTTTCTCTAGATGGAGACGATATACCCTATTTGGGAATGACCCACTTAGCCATGCTTCCTTCCCGATTTTTGTCATTTCCTGGTTGATGAGGCTTGAGGTCACATTTATTTTTTCAGAGAACATCTCCATATCTTTGAATGCTACATCGTCAGATCTGTCAAATCACTAATTGACGTACACAAGTACACTCTAGGTGTTAAGCTAAGAGAAGGTGTCTTCTCCACCACCAAATTTGGTATATTTGTAAAAATCAACGTACATCATTCTTAAGGAAATACTTTGTCAGACATTCGTCCATACAAGTCATTCAGGAACAGGTTGAACCGAAGGCACCCTCCTACCGCGTCCTATATAGGAACCATCCTAAGGATCAATAGTAAGAAGTCCTTGCAAATTCGTAGATTTCAATCACGATAGAATCACAAGTCAAAATATCTCCGGAGCGACCTGGCAATATACAACGAGTGGTTCTTCCATTCATGAAGATCCACGGTCTTCAATGCTCCATCTCGATTATCTTCTAAAATCTTCGACCTTTACGTATTTGTTGGTCAGAATGGTTTTCAAATATAAATTCGGTCTCGGTCTTTCCATACCAATAATCGTATATGCTAGAATTGATAGTTGTTTATTTAACTATCAAATAAACAATCATTCATAATAAAATGAATTCACTGGTTTGGTACATAGCATTGCTTGGCTCCTTTTTAATTAATCGTTTGTTAATTAAAACTCGAAAATCTTCCGATATTTGGAACATAACATTTCACTTCTTATTTTAAAATAAAATATCCTCAAAACATTACATTTCCGATACTTAGAAAATATCCCATAACCATATCCAACTTCCCATTCATTGTCATTTGCAAAACATTCGCCAAAACCATTTTCTATTGTCAAAACTAGAATATAGTTTCTTTTTTTTATAAAATATAAGTTCGTTAACTAAACAATTTAACTTCACGTTCGTTAAAACAACATTATGAATTTTATTTCAAATGTCATCCTCCTTTTCTCAAAACATTCATTTAAACTAAAGAAACCCTTTTTCTTAGCATATCCACTTCTATTCAGTAAATCACATTTATAACTCTTTTCCATATAATTCAATTTATATATGTATCTTCATTTATAATCTACTTTTTGGAAAACATACTATTTTCAACAACTTCTATCATTACAAACCAATATCATCCCTTGATAATAGCGAAGCTATTCAAGTTGGGGTATTCTAATTACCTCTCAGACCTTGATTGACAATGTTCTTATCTTAAGATAGATACAAGTTGGTAACTCTAAATCTAATAGTAACAACATAAAAATCTTATTAACCATTTGATTTCAAAATTGGTTTGATAAACCATTCCTTATACTTGAAATATCCCTTGATATATAATCTCTTTTACTTAATTTATTAAGTAAATATACACTAAACATGTCTTTTAGCCTTAATCATCTTTGACATAATTTCGTTTGCAACTTTGGATTATAAAACCCCTTAAATAAATAATTTATTCCAACCACTTATAAAACTTAACTTGGATTTCTTAACAAAAACTTGTTGTCAAATTAAGTATCTTTAACTTGGATTTATTCCTAAAAAATTAAATATCTTTTCTTTGAAATCTCACTTAATTTCAAACGTTCATATTTAAAATCAACTTAAGTTAACTAATAATGTAATTAAGTTAAAAATATTGCTTAATTGTTTCCTCAAACACAATTATTTCCAACTATTAATCCTTTGGTTAATTTCCAATTTACTTGCTTAAAAACATAAGAAATCGCTATAAAACTTATTTAATAATAGTTTATAAAACCAATTATAAACATTTCTCCATAGAATTTCTTATAAAAATAGAAGTTAAAAAATCCATCTTTCATTAAAAACTAAATTTTATAATTTAACTTCGTTGATTTGCATACGATCAATGTATCAAATAAAAATATAATTTTGAAAACTTTTCAGATTCAATTTAAAACCGATTCAATTTAAAACCGATTCAATAATTATTTTTCATTGGTATTAAAGGCGAAATTTCTGCTAAAATATATAACCGTGAAATATGGTTTTATTTCATCCAATTTCACATCTAATAAAACATATCCAATAAATATGATAAGCATTATCAATATAAGTGAGGAATCCTATTGGATCCCTCCAACTTGTCTTTTCCTGCATCCAAATAGGTTACCTCAAAATAATCATTCCGATTAAATACGACAATATATTTGTCACTGAAGGACGGAAATAAACAGTTCAACTAATAATTTCAACAATCAATCAATAACAGTAATCCAAGCATCCATCTTAAATTCTAAAACATTTATATTAGTATAAACGTAACCAACAAGGTAAGTTACCTCAATTGGAAATAATCCTTAAAATAACGATTTGATTTCAATTAAATTAAACAAACATTTAATTTAATCAGTCAGTCAATTATAAAAATATATTCAGTAATCATCCAACAATAAATGACCATAGCACACAAAAATAAAACCTAACTTATATAAAATATAAGTGGGATAAACTGAGTGAGTTATACTTACAGAATTCCATTTTTCGCTTAAGCGGTTCAGTTGTAGTCAGTTAAACAGATGTTTAATTTAACTAGACATTCCAATAGCTTCCAACACTGTCCAAATTATTTCTAGAATGTGTGTTCATTACTGTGGTCTTGGCGTCGCTTGTGTTGTTCGATTTGCACATAACAGTCAAAATTTATTAACGTTATAAGCTTATTCTAATTTAATTAAATAATTGCCTCTTTAATCATTTTCTAATAAGCTAATTACATTCTTAAAAATAATCAGGTCAACTTATTAGAAATCAATCAGACCGATCTCTGTCATACTCGTAGCATATTCGTTTTGCTACCTTTTATAACGATAAATTAATTAACCAATCCCTCAATCTCAAATTAATAATTTTAATTACTTTTTGAGATAAAACATAAAGCCTGATTTCCTATTACTTCTCGTTTCACGAATCAGCAGGCCCGGCTTTGCATTGCTCCTCACCTCTTCACGTTTTTCCCATTTGTTCAATAGTTACATTGCTTAAAAACTATAACAGGCTGATAAATATACTGGTGAACAATTTGCAGACCATCCATGTTTCTTCATCTCACGTTCTATATGAATACATCACGGACGATGACCAAAATTTCACTTATGCATCCACTATTGACCTCCGACATACCATCCAACAGCGCCAGGTGATGCGCCCCAACAGTATCCTCCCAGGCCGGAAGTTCCACCTTGCCATTTATCTTTTTCCGACTGCAAATGGCCAAAAACTGCAACCACTTTCGTCTCCTTTCTGGCTACTACCGTAGTCGAGACTCCATCACAATCGTTCGATTGGGAGCTCTCAACAAGATCAACAAAATTGCAGTTGGATAGTTTTTGATTCGATCACCGTAATAAGAGAGAATTGAGAGAGAAGACCAATCAATTTCAGCCGTTTATTACATTTAGTGGCAGCTCCAACAGGTGTTGACCGCATACGTAGTGTTGGCGGTGAATTTAGGGTTGAGATGGGTATAATTATAAGAATTTTATTATTATTTTAACTATAACAAAACTTACGCTGCAAGCTTCGCACAAAAACTACCTCATATGGCCTTCGTTTGCAATGAAACTTGAAATCCTAGCATATTTAAATATTTCGGACACGATGGAACATGTTTCGTCGAATTCCGAGGTCATTTGTAAAAATTCTTTTAATATGCCACAATGTGAATCAATACGCGTTTAAATTGCGTATGATCACATATTAACTCGAAAAATCTTGAAACTTGGAATCTAGCAAAAATACATCATTATGGATTTAATAAAATTTGTTTCATTGAATTCTGAGATCGCTTGCAAATTGGATTTTTTTTTTTAAATTTATATTAAACCAATAAAACGGTTAAATAAAAATCTAGGCGTTTATCGTTGCCATGATCAGACGATAAGTCCGATTGATGCAAAAATTGAAATCCTAGAATAGCTTACTAATACGCATCTAATGTTACAAGTTTAGTCGCATTCTGAGGCTATTCATCCGGAGCGATATTTACAAGTAAAACGACGCTATAATTGGACACCAAAATAACGGGTCTCTAAAAATAAAGAACCACACATATTCTGACTCTAAACCTCAATACAAATTTAACGGAATAAGTCTCGCATCTTAATTCGGTTGTTATCTCAAGTTATCAACAAATTTCTTTGAATTAAATTAAATTCATTTAATTAATCTCTAAGAAAAATAGCTATGCATTTATGGCTACCAAGGTCACATATGATATCGGAACACCACAAAATTTATTTTCCTACAATAATTTAACGTTACAGATCCAATGAAACTGATTCCATTGAAATCCGTGATTACATTCAAAATTGACTATTTTTAACTGTATTGAATTAGTATAAAATTCACATTTCTGCCAAATCAACATTAAACTAAATATTTTACAACTCTATTAACTTATGTTAGGCTCCAACATCATATATAACCATTCAAAAACCCATTTTGATCAGATTCCAGGATAAAACGGTATTAAATTCAATAAAAATCCTTTTTATTTATTAAATAAATCGATATAATTTATAAACGGTTCCATAATGACTATTTGAAAATTTGTATTGGACATAACTCAAAATCTATAAGATGAAACTGTGAATTTTCTCTTTCATTAGAAAATTATAATCAAATAGGTCCAGACAATTCTTGTTTCAAAGAATTCCGACTTAAAATGGATTATGTATATTCAATTAAAGTTTAAAACGTAATATTGTGAACTATCGCGATGTTACAAGCTCGTTTTAAATTAATTATAAATTATACATTTAAACTTTGTTAAAATAATAAATATAAACCCATTTATATTTCCAAATTAACATTTTAAAACCAATTTAAATGTTTAAACAAAATGGTTAAAAATCTGGGTCGTTACAAAAAGAAAGTATATCAAGCAAAATATAAATTTAGAAAGGGATTTTTTTAATTCTAAAAGCATTTGTAGAAAAATTTCAAACCATATTTTGTGGAAACTTAAATGACACAAGTCACATGTTGGCACGAAAAAAAGTCCGTCATGCTGAAAAATGCGAAAATCGAAATCATATACAAAACTGAAAAATAAATTTTAGCTTAAAAATGAACATGCGATAAATAATAAATATACCTATAAAGAAATATTGCAAAAAACAGTCCCTCGCTAAACTTTATCCACCATTGAATTCTATACTTTACAGCTCTAAAATAACTGTTAGTTAGATAAGAAATGAAATTTCATTTCTAATTCAAATACAACGGAGCATGAAAGAAAAACACATATGAAATCCCATTATATCGTCTTGCAATTTATAAGAACAACAACACTAACAGTTATAGACAAAACTACTTAATAACAAAGATAAAAATGTTGGAATGGGAAGATACACGATACAAAATACAAAAGATATCACATGCAGGATACGAGATGTTCGAGAACCACGTCTAGAACTCGATCCATTGTCATGTACGTGCCAGGAACGTAGCAAGGAAGAAATGCATCCAATCTCATGTGTCTGCCGATGTTGCTCCCTGCGAGCCTCGCGGAGATTTGCCTGGATCTGGAAAAGAGTGGTAAGCTTAGGACTCTGTTGTCCTACTATTGCTGGCTACTGCTATTGCTGCTCGGCTAGAGCGGGAGGTGCAAGAACTAGACTAGGAGCTAGGGCGAATGCCCATCCACCTGAGAGAGGCACGATCGATGGTGATAGGGATCTTCTTGACCGTCGATTCCCTATGAAGATTTATTTGAAAGTTTTAGAAGACGTGTGGTGAGAAGATGACTACATGGGAAGTGGGACCTTGAGATACTGTAACACCCCGTATTTTCTGTGATCGTATAAGTAACAAACTAGAGAATAATTAATTTTTAAAATAAGAATCAAGGGAAACGGGTTGCGCCATTGCGTTCGTCTCGAAATTCTACTTGGAAACGAGTCCGAGTTTTCGAGAAATGGAGTCCGTATGAGGGAGATATGGCCCTCCGAAGTTTCAAAGAATTTCAGAATCGAAAACAGCTCGAAAATTCGAATTCAAATTCGAATTCAAACCCAGAAGCGGGCTGGGCGGGAAATTTCCTGCCCAGGACCCAGGTCGACTGGGTAGTCGACCTACCCCTGACCAGGTCGACTGGGTAGTCGACCTCCCCCAGACCAGGTCGACCATAGTGTCAACCTGGGGGTCGACCTGCTCCCGAAACCCAATTTCTGAACCTGATGCATTCTGATGTATTTAGACTCGTTTTCTGTCTAGATTCGTCCGCCTAATCCTATTTAAACACCCCAGACCTCACTTTCTCTCCACACCATTTCATTCTTCCTATGCTCTGCCTCTGTTCTAATTAAAATAAAAATGGCGTCGCTGCTCTGCTGAAATCTGAACTAGAACTAGGACTAAAGCATCTTCTTCCAAACTGATTAAAATTAAAAGAGAACAACTGCAACTCTTCTTCTTCTTTAATCCAATCAAGGCAAGTACAGTTATTTTCCGCTATAAACGTTAATTATGATTGTGACATGAATTGTAAATCTGAATTTGAGGTTATGACTGTTCTGTTTAGATCTATCTTATCCTGTATCTCTTTTTTTTTCTGTTCTATAGCCAGGCTACTACGAGCCAGTGCCGAATCACATAAGAGATTAACGCACAAACGCTAAACTTTGGGACAAAGAATGAACGATGGCACAATCGGACATGACTAATCTATGACTAAATGGACATAGGTTGTAGATTAGATTTAGATCTGTGCATATTCTGTGAATTGGAAGAAGAGGAACCATTATATGTTAACATGTGACTTGAGACATTGGACATAACGCATATTTTGAATTAAGATCTGTTATAATTCAAAGTTCTAGATTGTTGGGCATATTGTTTATATAACAATTCATGACTTGAGATAAAAGAGAATATGACTTAGGTGTGAAGATCTATATTAAGATTTGATAACTATTAAATGTGAATAAAACCTAAGTTGGAGATTTTTGAATATATGACATGCATTGAAATCGATGGCTATATTTGGTATAATTTATATGTGAATCTCTTGTACTAGGCAAGTTTATCTAAATTTGAGACATGTGTAATATGGTGAATTATGACCATAATCTGTGCCGTGTAAATTCAATCCAAACGTGGGGTATATGATCACATTGTGAATCATGACAACTATTTAGGCATGCAAACTTAGGATAAATTTACAATTAGGCAAGATATGTTGATGAAACTTTAAGGAATGATTAGTTATGTTATATTGCCTAATCTGCTAGTTCTATTACATTGCCTAATCTGCTAGTTCTGTTACATTGCCTAATCTGCTAGTTCTGTTATATTGCCTAATTTGCTAGTTCTGCTACATTGCTTAATCTGCTAGATTGTTCATCTGCTAAATCTGTCATCTGCTAAGTCTGCTGAAAATGCCTAATCTGTTATATACTAAATCTGCTAAATTGCTTAATCTGCTAAATCCGTTAAGTCGCCTAATCTGCGAAATTTGTTATCTGCTATATCTGTTGAGTTGTTATATTTGGTCTGTTATTGACATAATATGAATTGGCTATAGTTATGAATAATTGACATGTATATTAGGCGTGGGCATAAATGGTAAATTATTAATTAATTGGCCGCAAAGATAAACATGGCTAACTCGAGGTTAGAATGAGTTTGCGGCGTAATCCTACCCAGAACCGCCCGGCACATCCAGTGGCTGCAAACAATAGGTTCTAATGTGATAAGTTAGTTATAACATGCTTGAAACCCGAGGTTAGACTTAGTTTGTGGCAGAAACCTGCTCGGAACCAACCGGCCTAACCAGTAGCCGCAAACTGTCAGTCTAATGTGAGAGGTCTGGGCATTAATATATAATTAATGAAAATCTGGGATAAGTATGATGTCTGAAACGTTTTGGGTAAATAGGGTTAACCAACCGGACTGATGAATTTAATAAAACCTGTTTCGTGAATCTGTAGGCCCAATTACAAAGTTAGACAAATCTGTAATCTGTTAGACCCGTATATCTGATCCGTTAGTCTGAAAACTTGTTTGATCTGTGAACTAGTTGATCTGAACTCTGTATGTCTGAACTTGTAAACAAGTTAATCTGAAAATCTGTTAGTCTGGGGACACAAGGTTAGGAGGGGAATTACTTGTGTCATCTGTTGTTTGGGACCCATATTAGTCAGTAACCCTTTCTGGTATCAAAACTTTGACCCAACAGTAGGTAGCGTCCGGGCACGCTTACTGAACTAATTATAAGTGGTTCATTCTGATAATGGCGAGGGGTGTTGATGGTGCATTCCAACCGGGTCATGTGCGTGCATGGATCCCGGTCTTCCTCTGAGGATGTAAGACGCCGTGACATCTGTAAATAGGCATGTGCCAATTGGTTGTCACTTTAGGGAGTGATACACCCTATTGTGGAGCCGACACATGGTATTTATGTATTAGGGAGCCGATCGCTTGGGGTAGGGTTTTAGGGTACACTTAGTTTCTGTCTGTTTCTGTTGGTACAGTCTGTTTCTGTTGGGTGGCAACACCTGTCTGCGTCGTACCGTCTGTTCGGGTGGTAAAGGCCCATTTACTAGTGTACACCTAATTCTACATTATGTTTCCGTAGGGATTAATCTGTTTCTGTTTCTGTCTGTTTCTGTTCGGGTGGTAAAGGCCCATTATTAACATTCTGTTTCTGTCTGTTTCTGTTTGGGTGGTAAAGGCCCATTATCCGCATTCTGCTTCTGTCTGTTTCTGTTCGGGTGGTAAAGGCCCATTATTAGTGTTCTATTTCTGGGGAAATTATTCTGTTCTTGTTTCTGCTTCAGTCTAGACATTAGGGTGACACCTAATCCTGTTATACTAGTATTAGTGCAGAGAGATGAAAAGTAATATTATTCTGTTTCTTCTGTTTAACCTAAGTACATCTGCTGTTCCTGTTACTGTTATCTCTCATCCAGTTTTATTTGCATGCCATGATTATTATTATCTGTTCATATGCTGAAAGTCACTGGACTTGCCAGACTTTATGTCTGACCTTGCTTGTTTTTGCCGCTTTTCTTCCGTTCCCCCCCCCCCCCCAGGTTTTCCAAGGAGGGAATACTTTAGCTTGATCCGGATTTCTTCTGCTTGAAGTACTCATAGTGCCTAAAGTATGGCTTGACTCTTTATGACCGCTTCTATGGGGATTATGACTTTAAAGTTTTGTACTCTGATGATTTTCTGAACAAGACTGATATTTATGTACTTGAGTTTTTGGTAAAGATGTAACCAAACTGATTTCTGTTTTCCGCTGTAATAAAGTTATAATTTCTCAAGTATTGTTTATCTGTCTTGTAAATTTCTGTTCTGTCTACTAAAACGCTCCACCAAAGTTAAGGCATTCCCTTTGTGAGTGACCTTAATGGAGGTGGGTTGTTACAGATACCATCTGAAGGCTCGGAGAGGTGAATCGGTAATGTGAGCGCCCAACTAACGGCTACGCTGCCAATAATAGCATAAGTGGCTCGACACACGGAAGGGTAGATCTGCTCGAGACTCCTCATCTTAGGAATAATGTTGCGGTGAATGATGCGCACAACAAGACGGGCGATAGGTCGCAAATTACCAGTATCCCAGGCATTGGCAACTCCAACAAAGATGTAAGAGAGAATTAGAGGGTCAGTCATCTCTATGTTGTCCAAGTCCGCTCTGATTGCGGGATCTCAGCCAAATTCTGGTCGGCAAACTCGATATGGGTCCCTTTCACCTTGGATTGAATTAGACTAAAACCTTCATCAGAGTTGACGGCCATGTGGGAATCAAAAAGATGAATGCAACGCGGAGAGCACTTGAACTTGAAGGTGTTGTGGCGCAGGATCCGTGCTAGGCCTACGATGAAGAATAACTCCTCTAAGTGAAAAGTGGGAAATCAATGAATTTCACAGGATACCCTTGGTGAAACTCTAAATTTGTGGTTTTCGAATAGGTTTATATCTTCCTTGGGTTGCAGTCTAGCCATGCGACCTCCTAAGGTGTGAGACCGGGGAGTTGCGCGAGAATACTAGAAGCTCGAGGAGGGGCCATTGAGAAATCATCGAAATCGAAGGAGAAAACTACAAATCTGGAGTATATGATAGGTTAGATCTGTGACGGAAGACTTATGGTTGTGATTAAAGGAGAAACAAAGCTCGAAATCTCGATTTTCAAGCTTGGAGGAGGTAGGGATTGGGTTTCGGCTGCTAGGTACTTTGGAAGGACGAAGGAATTAACGGCTCTACCTAAAAGCGATAATATATATCGCTTCCCAGGTTTGGGTCTTTCTCAATAGAAGAGGGAGGTCAACCATTGGGAAAGAGAGTGGTCGATCGCTTGTCTCTTTTGGGGCGAGGCATGAACCTGGACCCGAACATGCTGGTTCGACTTCAAAAAATTTAAACATAATTGTATTGTTTTCCTGACTCCACCAAAAATCTCGTGTTAACTTCCACAACCATCAAGTCGAGAAATAATTTCCCCAACACCTCCAAACAACTACGACCTTCAAATGGGCGAACGAATTACCGAAAGAAAACTCAGCTAGAAATCCGAATAAAATAACGGATTTTCCCTTACTTAGATGACAAACGACACGAACGATTTATGAAATCGAATACTCCAAGATGAATAGATATCTCCTTATTCCTTTCTGAGAGAAAATTTTGAAAACTTTTCAATGCTAAATTTTATTTATGAATTAAGAGTCTCATAATATAAATCTATTTTTAAATTTATATTCTAGTTTATATTACTGACTTGAACAACCTTTTCGTGGTCTGGATTGTTAAGATTTTTAAAACTCAAAAAGGTTAATTGTGACAATTTTTATAAACCATTTGAGATATCCAAAAAGAGGTATATTATAAATCACGAGGAATGGGCAATTCTACTTCTTGAATTTTGAGGCTTATTCCTTGTCATTTTCAAATTGCTTCTCTTTACCAAATAGATTATTTATTAAAATCTCACAAAACCTAACAATCCAAAACATGATTAGATTTAATTTATTTTTCACAAATCTTTATTTATAAAACAATTTCTCAAAAACCATAGTTTAAAATTTCTGAAACCCCCTTAATTATATTAAATGATTATCCAGATTTACAAAGCGAAATACGAAATGACTATGTTTCGTACTTATTTCCGGACTATAATGACACATTAACGTGAATTTTCCATTTTAAGAGCAAGAAAACGCCATCGACTCGAACTCCCAAACAAATCCAAAAACAAGAAATTACGACTGTCTTAGTTGTAGCTAGCTTTTCGTCCGGTCACCAAGCTCAAATCTACGGGATTCAGCACATGTCATCCTCATGCTCTTCAAAACAAAATCGCCACACACACCATGGGGTAAATTGGGGTTAGCCGAATACTCGAATTTAAATTATTTCTAACGCTGTGTCATTTAAAACCTATCTTAATTAAATAGGCCCACGACTATCTCATCATCGAAATAATTTAGAGTCAAGTAAGAAAGACGAAAGAAAATAGAAAAGAAATTCAAACATGTTCTCTCACTAGTCCTAAGTTATGAGCTCCTCTGATCATCTAAACCAAAGCTCTAATACCAAATGTAACACCCCACACTTTTCTGAGCCCGTATTTCGACAAAAATCGAAACTCAGACCATCCAAGCATGGACAGTGTAAACCTGGTACATGCAATTAATGAGCATGAGCATAATCGGAGTACAATAAAACTAACTCACAACGGAAATAAGATAATATAATTAATACTGATTAAGGCAACTACCTTAAGCAAATTGCCACATCAATATAGAGCATGAGAGAACAAGAACAGGAAACCAAACCGAACACCTATTAAGACATGTCTTTCCAAGATAGAAGTGAGAGTTGTTATGAGGAGAGGGTCAGAACAACAAATCCTAATGAGTAGAAAATGTATAACACTGCCTGTAATACACAAATGTATTCCGTTTGGTCTCCACCAAAACATATGTCTAGCAAGGCTTTCAATTCTAAACTTACCTTGTAAAGATTTACGCACGACGACTAATTATCATGCCTAAGGTAGTATTCCCAAACATAACGATATCACAATACCGAGACAGAACGTTTACGCATAAGTCTGAAGCCTTTAAACCACCATTCATCCAACAATCGAAACTAAGAAACATTCTTCCAACTAGTCATCATAGTATAAGGAGGTAAATTACTTCTATGTAGCCACTTATGACCTCACCATCAATATAAGTTAAGGGCGGATCCTTTCGATCACTTAACACCCAAGGCGGACCTATTGGCCACATAATGACTTGTTAGGTGGTTTACCCTACTGATATAAATTAGAGGACACTAGCTATTAAGTCCTACTAATTTAAGGCTTCTGTCATTTATGTATATACCCAAATGTTGCATAAGGTAAGTGATAGTAAGCAGTCACTTATTACCTATAGGATAAGTAGACAACTCACTCCCATTAATGACCTCCCTTAGCGGACCCCAGTGGTACTATCTAGCGGGCCTTATTGGATAATCCCCTGACTACTTCTCGCAGGATAAGCATACCCATGGTACCTTCGTAGCAGTCATTTAATACCTCTAATCCCAAAGCAAGCTACGCTAACGAATCATTCCCTTGATGGTTTCTTCTTTCGAAAGGGAGGCGGGTCCTACAGCCACTGAATACCTCAAACACTTGAAGTAAACCTTATTTTAGGAAATAATACTAGCTATGCAATTAACTATCGTCATGGGATCCTATGGTTAATGATATCTCACATCAGTTATATGTATATCCGACTATTGGAAAATGCGGACTTCTATCGAATAAGGCAACTGATCTCACATCATTAACTTACTATGTCCAGTCCTTATTTCTAGTTATATTAATCGTAAATTAACTAGAATAAAGTATGAAATCTTATGACTTCCTATCCTAGGATGTTTAATTATTTAATTTCTTATTGGATTTTGCATTTACTACGACAATCAATTCTCATTAGTTCCCTTTAATTACATTTATCGTTTCTATTAAAACTTCCTGCCATTTATGACCTTAACGATCATATTTTCTAAGGCATTCAATAACCTATTAATTTCAATTTATATTAGTCCCATTGAAATTTAATTGTTGTAACTCCTAAATACTAATTTAATTCCATTTAATTCTTATCTGAATATATATATATAAGTTTATTACATATTTATTTCCAAACTGGAGTTACAATCCCTATTCCTATTCACATTTCAAATTGCAACCATTTAGGCATTAATTTCCCTATACAATTAATTTCCTCGAACATACATGGTTACAATATTTATTACCTTATTCGTGACCTTTTTATTTATAGCAAATCAATTTCAAATTTACTGCTATAATGGTCACAATATTTGATTCCATTTAAAATGGGTTATATTTTCATATACATCCTCTTTAAAATGAAATTATTCAAATTCAAACACATAACACAAACATTTATTAATATAATATCATTATTTACGTCGATTTCAACAGATAAGATTAATATATATATAAGCACATATATTTATATTTTTAAGCACAGAATTAACGTAACTCTAAATTTATTTTATTAACATTAGCTATTTGTTTTTTGGTCTAAACTAACAACCAAAACAACCCTTTTTGCATTTAACCTTGTTTAAGATTCAAAATATTATAAAAAAAGTAATAACCGTGATTATTGTAAATTTGCCCATAACATTATAAAAGAAGAACACAGGATCACAGGAAATAAGAAATATTTATTGTTTATATTTCTTGCTGATTTCAAATAATGCCTTTTAATTTCGAAAGAACAAAATTGGCATATTTACAATAACTATGTGAAACTTCAAACAATGTTAAACACAAACAGGATTATTATTATTTTAACCAAAACTACATAACTACAAATCAATACTCAAATCCTATGAATCTGGAATACAATACTACATCTAATTATAATTTGGGACTGGTTTCTGGATCCAAGGTGTTTACAATAACTACAAATAATCTAAGAACATTTGTAGGAAATATAATAATATTAAATTGAAAAGCCTAGCAATCCATTCCTAATTTATATTCATAATATTTCAGATTTGACAGAAATAAACAAATCTGGTAACTTTTTAGGCATATAATTTAGATTCAACACAAATGAATTATGTAAGCTATTATAAACAATGTATATATTTCTCACTCACCTGAAAGCTATCCAAATCTATATCTGAACACAACTTTTAGACTTAGAATTTCCAAATCTTACAGATCTTAATCTAATTACAAAGGGATTTACAAATACATATTTAGATATGTGGATCTGAAAGAAGAATAGGAAAAAACGGAAATTTAATAATATAAATTACCTATTCGTAGAACCAACCATTTTGCATAGATTTGGATTCAATATCTTCAATTCTTGTTGATTTGATTTTAATAGATTTGCAATTTAGAATTTTAGAAGAAACTGAAGAATTGGAAATGGTAGAGCTTTGCTGCTGTCTTCGGAGAATATGAACAAAAAAGTGGGGTATAACTCTTTATTTACAGGCGTGGAAATGACTATGAACCATTAGATTTAGTTTTACAAAGATCCGTCTATCGATATAAAATTTTATAATATAAATAACCATCCAACCCAAGTTGTCACTAGGGTGCAGGCGACTAGGATGTCGACACCCAGGTCGACTGCTCGGCCAACCCTAGGGTCGACCGCCCTTTATCGACCTACCCTAGTGATGGAAGATTGGCAGGTTATGAATACTATTAAATATATTATATATTTTGTTTATTTATTTTCGATCCATTTTCGTATTTTGTCCGTAACTTTTTCGTACGGACTCTGTTCGCGATGTTGTAAACATGAAAGTTGACTAGAATCTCGTCACGAACGCAAAGGTGCAAGTTTCGAAGTCAAATTCCATCGTTTGCGAAAATTCCAATTTTGGGAATCTAATTAAATAACTAAATTAATTATCGCTAAAATTCCGGGTTGTTACAATCAACTTCACAACTCCATCCGAGAGAGAATCTCCTCATTCATAATTCTATGTCATCGTCAATGCTCAAGTCTCGATCAACTTATCATTACTCAAGGTCATCTTCCATGATGATTAAGCAGCCAATGTATTCAAATTGGATGTTTGATAACCTTGTAGAAAAAAGGTTAACAAATTGTAAAACACTCCTTTCAATAAATCCTTATAACATACTTCGAATATTTTAAAATTCATCCAAATTCAAAAAGAAAAAAATCTATTGTTTCCCGTTAGCGAGTGATTCTGTAAATGGTTTATGTGGTCTTACGAAAAATAATTTATAAGTATCTCATTGACTGATTTTGTTTCATTCAAACATGAATAGACACAAAATCTTCTGTTGTCTCACCAATTTTTACGAGTAAATCACTGTCCTCCAGCAACTAAAGTGTTATTATATTATCTTGTACGTCAATATCATGTTGCCCATATATCTACGACCTTTGAATAATTATGAATTCTTGTTAGATTACCAGTGATGATTCCAAATATTTCATGTTACAGTCATCACAATATGTTTTCTCAAGATCTCTAGTAACATGCAAATGTGAAGTCACACCAATATGAAATATACAACTATTGGTAAAACACGACAAAAAGACATCTTTTATTCTGAATGAGACGATAAAATTTGTTACAAACAACCCACAATTAAGTAAGAAACAAAATATTGCCTTGCGAAACACATATTTTTGTCATCAACATCAGCAATTCAGACTTAATCAAGCAGCAATGACATTTTCAATCTCTTTGAACTTAACACCTCCGTTTTCTGTTTTTTCAGCTGCTTCCCAAAGCTCAGGTAATATATCTCTAATGTTATGAATGCTTTCCAATGTGTAGTCCGCGCCTTCCACTTTCCCAGACTTACCCACCTGAATTTATGAAGTGAACTTTTTATGAATATTTGTTAATGTTTCCTTAGGATTAATGACTTATATATTATATTTTTAGAGCATTGCTAAATTTTTTTTTCAAATATCTTGTTCACTATTTACCCATTTTGATCAACAAAATATTTAAGTTTTGTTTACTTTGTTGGCAATGTATTATTGAACAAATAAAACGTCAAGGATCAAATAAACACTATATTGGAAAGTGCTAAATGACATGAATTCTTCTTCTTTTTCTGAAAAGATTGCGAAAATCTGAGTATTTTATGAGTAAACAATTGATGTATACTTAATAGTGTTCTACTGTTATGTTGGGCTATGTCTGAAAATATGAGAAAAACGTATACCAAAACAGTGTGAAGTCCAACACGCTTGCCTGCTTGAATGTTGCGAACGCTGTCATCAAAAAAGATCTGCCAAAAAAATTATGCAATAATAAAAAATAAGAACAATACGGGCTATAAATTGCCTTACACTAGCATTTGTGATGTTAAAGGTCAGTTTACTTTATTGTTCCAAGATATCCTCCTGAACTATTAATAGTTACCAAAACTGATGTTAGTGTAGCTTTTCATTTCAATTCAAAAAAAGAAAAGGAAAAGAGAGAGAGAGAAAAAAAGAAAAGAAAGAAGTATTTATTGTTAACTGTTTAATTTTAAACTTGACATTCAAAGAAGAGATTAAAATAGAGAAAAACTACACTTGCACAATATGTAATTGTGTGTATTACCATTAGAGAGAGTATAGCTATCTATAAGGATACATATTATATAAGTCTAGTGTACTACATAGAAAGAAAAAAATGCAAGAAGTTAAAGAGCTGTACTGCTTTGTTAGGGTCAATATTTGCTATTTTGAGAGCACGCCTGATTGCATCTTCAGCAGGTTTGCAGACAACCGGCGTTTTAGGCAATTCTACATTTGGGTCAGGATTCAATGTATGGTTAACGATGTCAAATATGTTTTCTTTGCCAATCTCTTTGCTTTCAGTTGGTCTGTTAAGAGACTCGAAGCATATGGTTTGTTCAAAACAATCTTCGAGTCCTAGTTTTTCTAGCGATTTTCTTGCATGTTCCTTGTCTCCGTTTGTGAAGACCTATATGATACACACTTATTGTTTATATAGTGAAAACATATGATTACTGTGACAAGTGAACTGATACTTATGTAGTTTGAGTAAGATGCTTGCCACTTTGCGGATTGGCAGGCTCTGTAAGAGTTTCCTAAGTGCTGGGTCTGGCTTTAGATTCTCATAAGGCAGTCTTCCATGAATATAACTATTTGCAATTTAAATGTCATTATATATATATATATACTTATATACTATATGCATATTACAAAATATATACATACGGTATTTAATATCAAGTACAAGACTAAATTACCTGTGATACTCATCATAGTTGAATGAATAACCAATAGCCTGCAAGTATAATACCATTACTTTGTTAATTAATCATATAAGTAGAAATTAACAAATAGAAATATATTAAAATTTTGTACCCTTATTCCTGCCATGGTTGTTCCATAATTTTTGTATAGTAAAGTAGACAACTTATCATACTCACTTCTATCAATTCCCAGTCTATCAACCATAAATTCTAAAAAGAATAAAAACAAAATCAGTCCACTACATAACTCTTTTTTATTTTTTAATTATAATGATAGTGACTAAAAAGTCCTACCTCCAATATTCTTGGTAACAGCATCAGCAAAGCCAACACTTAAAGGGTATAGAGTGTCATCAAGATCTATATTTAAATTCAACAAATTCAAAAAAATAAGCCATACTGTACTCTCAATGATTTAACTGATTAAAGAGAAAAATAAAATAAAAAATCTTGAGAAGGGATCAGAATAAAATGCCTACCAAAGATGAGACAATCAATCTTAGAACCCTTATCTTGTTTCTGATCCATCTTTATCAACTAAAATTTGAAAACTTGATTAGTTATAAGATAATACAAATACGGCCTTAGAAATAGTCTATTATATGTATGCACCAATGTGATGAGTAGTTGTACTTAAATACCAAACCTTAATTCAGAAAATATAACTTATGTACTCAAATGGAGGGCCGGACTTACAGAATTCTTAACAAACTATGAAAAGATAAGCCTTTTTTTCTTCTTGTGTAAGAATTAAAAAGACAGGAGAAAGGGGGAAGAAAATGATAGAAGATGCCGGGTTTAAATAACCAAGCCTTCAATTGATATAACAGGCAAGATAGAAAAATAAATAAATGCATAATTTGAAAATATGACAAAATGATCCGGATAAGATAGAAGATTAATACTCAATGGATGATGATTAATTAATTAGTGATGTTATGCACTATGAGATATTCAGAATTATCCAAAAGTTGCTCAGCACATTTATCATGCATTCTACATGCATGTTAATGATATCAGTAAGGTTCATGATCCTTTGGTAATTTATTTCCTCTAAATCTGCTTGCTTTAATTTGTTATCTGATCATTAATCTTAATTGATGTCAGTGAAGATATCTTGATGAAGTTAATCAATTCATATGTCAAACTGGCATACATATACATATATCTAATAATGACCCACTTTTATCAAATTTAATGTGGTGAAGATCTCTAAAGACAAGAGCTTATCTGACAATAAAACACATCAGCAAAATCACCAGGATGAAAAGCCATAGGAGCAAGACTAATTCTAACATGGAAAACAATTATCTTCCTAAGCATAAAATTAAATGAATCCCATTTTTATAATAAATATACCAACACTAGCATTTTCCTTGTTTTCCCAAAAGCACATGAATAACACATGTAGACAAATTAACATGACAATAAGGAACAGTCGAATATTCATCAGGCATGGTGCTAACCAAAGTTCATTTGCTGATGTTTTCGTTTTTGTAAGTTTAAAATCGGAATTTACATAGGTAGATAACAAAATGCACGCCTATTAATGGTAGTGTCCCTCATCACACCGTGGAGGGCAAAGAATGATGTTTTTTTTGGGTATTGATATATATTGAACTAAGACAGTAGGGTTTTGCTTTATTGTTGATTGCTCGTAATGAGAAAACATGTGTAGGTCTGCGACTAAGATTTTGTGTTCAAATTTCTATTCAATCTAGTTTTATACGCATTTTCAGATCACAACATAAACATAAATCACAATTACATAATGAACTAGAAAGCAGCAAGCAGATCACACAAACATTTTTTTTAATACTATAGTATAGGGGTGAGCAATGTTCGGTTAGAACCGAATTAACCGATCGAACCAGTCTATTTCGGTTTGTTCGGTTCGGTTTTGAAAAACTAAATCGGATTGAATTTGATTTGATTTTTTTTGTTAACTGTATAACAGAATTAAATGAACTTTTACTGTATTTATGTTAATATGAAAAAAATCTCTAAGAACATAAATTTCTATTTTTTTAGTGAATTTATTATTTGAGTAATGAAATCTCTTTATAGTTTGGTTAAATCGATAACCAGCTGAATTAACAGAACTTATTTCAATTCGATTCGATTTTGAATTTTTTTGATCGATTTGACTTGTTTTTACTTTAAAACCGACTGAATTCTCATGCCTACTATAGTTTGAGTTAATAAATACCTACATTCATTATAGTTTATCACTTATTTTTTTTATACTACTCAGGTATAATAAAAAAATACATAATACAATGATCTATACCATCAAATGAAATGCAATTTGCAGCTTCTGCAAACACTACAAGAAAAGGGGTATATTGCGGCAGACAGTTCCGACTGCCATTGGCGGCTGGTCTTTCCATTTCCAGCGGCTTTCATCATTTGCCGAAAACTATCGGAAACCAATATAAAGCATGGTCGTCAGTGGATGTCGGATACTAGCATAAAGGCTTGACACAAAATGTTGTCTTTAGTGATCGTCTGTAACACCCCACCTCCGTTAAGGTCACTCACAAAGGGAATGCCTTAACTTTGATGGAGCATTTTAGTAAACATAACAGAATATTACAAGACAGATATAAAAATAGTACTTAAAAATCTTTATAACTTTATTGCAGCGGACAGAAATCAGTTTGGTTACAACTTTACCAAAAACTCAAGTACATATATATCAGCCTTGTTCAAAAGCCATCAGAGTAAAAAACTTTAAAATCATAATCCCCACAGAACGGAAGCTATACAGAGCCAAGCCATACTTTAAGCACTTCAAGCAGAAGGAATCCGGATCAAGCTAAAGTATTCCCTCCTTGGATAACCTAGAGGGGAAACAGAAGAAAAAGGGGCGAAAACATGCAAGGTCAGACATAAAGTCTGGCAAGTCCAGTGATTTTCAGTTATGAACAGATAATAATAACATGACATGAAAATAAAACTGGATGAGAGATAACTGTAACAGGTGTAGCGGATATAACAGAAGAACAGAATGACATAAGCTATTTCTTTACATTTCTCTGCACTAATACTAGTATAACAGAATTTAGGTGTCACCCTAATGTCTAAACAGAAACAGAAACGGGTACAGAATAATTTCCACGCTGGAAATGGGCCTTTACCACCAGATCAGAAACAGACAGAAGCAGAATGTAGCATAAGGTGTACACTAGTAATTGGGCCTTTACCACCCGAACAGATGGTACCACGCAGAAACAGACAGGTGTTGCCACCCAACAGTAACAGACGGTACCAACAGAAACAGACAGAACTAAGTGTACCCTAAAACCCTACCCCAAGCGATCGGCTCCCTAATACATAAATACCCTGTGTCGGCCCCACAGTAGGGTGTATCACTCCCTAAAGTGACAACCAATTGGCACAGACTTATTTACAGATGTCACGGCGTCTTACATCCTCAGAGGCAGACCGGGATCCATGCACGCACATGACCCGGTTGGAACGCACCATCAACACCCCTCGCCATTATCAGAATGAACCGCTTATAATTAGTTCAGTAAGCGTGCCCGGACCCTACCTACTGTTGGGTCAAAGTTTTGATACCAGAAAGGGTTACTGACTAATATGGGTCCCAAACAACAGATGACACAAGTAATTCCCCTCCTAACCTTGTGTCCCCAGACTAATAGATTTCAGATTAACTTGTTTACAAGTTTTCAGACATACAGAGTTTAGATCAACTAGTTCACAGATTAACAGACTTACAGATTTACTGGTTACAGATTAACCGGTTAAAGATTGTCTAACTTTGTATTGGGCCTACAGATTCACGAAACGGGTTTATCAGATTCATTGGTCCAATTGGTTTAACCTTACCCATCCAACACGTTTTAGACATCACATTTATCTCCGATTTTCATTAATTAAATATTAATGCCCAGACCTCTCACATTAGACTGACAGTTTGCGGCTACTGGTTAGGCCGGTTGGTTCCGGGCAGGTTTCTGTCACAAACTGAGTCTAACCTCGGGTTTCAAGCACGTTATGACTAACTACTCACATTAGAACCTATTGTTTGCGGCCACTGGAATATGCCGGGCGGTTCCGGGCAGAATTATGCCGCAAACTCATTCTAACCTCGAGTTAGCCATGTTTATCTTTGCGGCCAATTAATTAATAATTTACCGTTTATGCCCACGCCTAATATACATGTCAATTATTCATAGCTAATTCAGATTATGTCAATAACAGACTGAATATATCACTTAACAGACATAGCAGATAACAGATTTAGGCGACTTAACGGATTCAGTAGATTAAGCAACTAGCAGATTTAGCAGATAACAGATTAGGCATCTCAACAGATTTAGTTTAGCAGATTTGGCATTTTCAACAGACTTAGCAGATGACAGATTTGGCAGATGAACAAATCTAGCAGACTAGGCAGTAGATTAGGCAATATAACAGAACTAGCAGATTAGGCAAATATAGTTGAACTAGCAAATTAGGCAAATATAACAGATTTAATCATTCCTTAAAGTTTCACAAACATATCTTGCCTAAATATAAATCTTGCCTAAGTTTCACATGCATAAATAATAGTCATGATTCACAATATGATCATATACCCCATGTTTGCATTAAATTTACATAGCACAGATTATGGTCATAATTTACCATATATCATATGTTTCAATTTTTATCTAACTTGCATAGTACAGAAGATCCATATATAAATTATACCAAATATAGCCATAGATTACTATGCATGTCATATATCCCAGAGATCCCTTACTTAGGTGTTTATTTACATAATAGATATCCTACTTTCATGTAAATCTTTATACCTAAGCCATATTCCCTTTTTATCTCAAATCATATGTTCAATACAGTCTATATTTATGTCCAATACCTTTTTATGTCGTGTCTACAAATCATATGTTCAACACCCTTTTATGTTATAAATATAACATGTCCAGTCATATGTCTCAGATTTATGTTCTAGCTACAGTCCATGTTCTTTCCTCAAATCAGTCACCTATTGGTCATGCAAAATTCATGCATCATTCATTTTACTGTCCCAAACATTTTAGCGTATGTTAATCTCTTATGAGATTGGCTCAGGCTCGTGGTAGCCTGGCTATAGAACAGAAAGAGGAAAGAGGTACAGAATAAGATAAATCAAATCAGAACAGAACAGATATAACCTCAGATTCAGATTTAGAATTCATGTCACAATCAAAATTAACGTTTATATCGGAAAATAACTGCACTTTCCTTGGTTGGATTAAAGAAAGAACTTTTAATTGTTGTAGAATCGTTGCAGAAGCTTTAATCTCTAATTTGAATTGAGTTGCTTAGGTTGATGTTGGTTAGCTTCTAGTTTTGATTCCAGCAGAGTAGCGACGCCATTTTTATTTTTATTTAGAACAGAGGCAGAGAAGAAGCAGAATAGAATTGTGTGTAGAGAAGGCTAGGGTTTGGGGCTGTTTAAATAGGGTCAAGTCAACGAATCTAGACAGAAATCGGACCAGATACATAAGATTGCACCCAGGCTCAAAACCAGGTTCAGAGACCAGGTCAACCCCCAGGTCGACTACCCAGTCGACCTGGTCGGGGGGGGGGGGTCGACTGCCCAGTCGACTCCCCAGTCGACCTGGGTACTGGGGGTCGACTACCTAGTCGACTCCCCAGTCGACCTGGGTCCTGGGCGGGAAATTTCCCGCCCAGCCCGCTTCTGGGTTTGAATTCGAATTTCGACCTGTTTTCGATTCTGAAAATTCCTGAAACTTCGGAGGGTCATATCTCCCTCATACGGACTCCGATTCTTGCAAACTCGGACTCGTTTCCAAGCAGAATTCCGAGACGAATGCAATGGCGCAACCCGATTCCCTTGATTCTTATTTTAAAAATTAATTATCCTCTGATTTGTTACTTATACGTTCACAGAAAATACGGGGTGTTACATCGTCGAAAGCTATCACAAAGTCACTTCATGCTGAAATCTCGTTATTACCTTTCTTCATAAAAAAGTCGTTGGATTCACCTTCCACATATCAATCCCCATCAGCTTCGATGTGTTTTCGGCTAACACTAGCGTCCTCAATCACCACTCTCAAGAGACAGGCTATATATAATTTCTTTTCCAATTAGATTTTATAACTAAACTTATTTTAGTTTAATTTGGTACATGGGGGTTAGTTAGTGATTATATTTGTCTATAATTCTTATTTACGCTGGGTGTTGGTCACTCGCGTATGCTAACACACAAGAGTTTTGAGTAGTAAACTCAAATAACCAAGTGTGAGAAATGTAAAGGGACATGCAACTTTTTATAATGGTTCGACGCTAACGCCTACGTCCACTTCATAATAATCATTTATCATCATTGTTACAATTAGAATGTTAATCCACTTTAAATCTACAAAGTTGTATTAGAGAATAACAAAGTCTGTAACTCAATAAATGGTAATAGTATTTCTGTAAAGTGAAACTAAACAGGAATAACTCAATAATGTAGCCCGCTTTACTCCCATATGGAGAGGCATTGAAGGCTAATTAGGTACGAACCTGATAATCTTCGCATATAGTCTGATTCCTTGGGTCTTAATTGGCTTGGGTCGAGAAGTCCACCTGGGAGTAGGTCTTCCAGCAGTCTAGGGGTCTTAAATGATGTGTGCAAGGCCTACCCAAACCTAAAATTTTAAAAATGTCTGGTGTGATCATTCCATAGGACTACCTATCCTATGACAAGTAGTAAACGACTAAGGAGATTATACAACAAGGTCAGCTAGATGGTAAAGCGAAACACCGTCTGTCACCTTACACGGGGTATGGGTTTATATGAGTGAATGACGGAAGTCTTAACTAGTAGGGCCTGTAGCTAGTGCTCTCTAGTTTATATTAACGTTGAATAAATCATCGAGAAATATTGAGTAACCAACAGGTCCGCCTAGGCTCTTAAGTGATTAGGAGAATCCACCCTATCTATCGATAGTGAGGCGTTGAGTGGCTAAGGATGTGCGTGTGAATAAGTAAACTCTGTAATTAGGAGTTCACTCTTGATTTAATAATCGGCTATGCTCTGGTTTAAAGGCTTCATTAATATATGCGTAAAAGTCCTATCTCGGTATCATATTTATTAGGAATACTACCTTGGAAAGGGTAGTTAGATTCATGCGTAAATGTTTACAAGGTTAGGCTAGAATTACTAAACCTTGGTAGACATACATCTTGTGTTGAACCAAATGGGCTACATTTGTGTATTGCAATATGTGTTGTACATTTCCTATTCATTAGAATCTTGTTGTTCTGGCCCCCTTCTCATTACAACTTCCAAGGTTTTCTAGAGAAAGTCAGGTTTTCACAGGTGTTTAAGTTTGGCTTTCATTTTTCATTCTCTCTCATGCTTGGTATTGGAAAAGTGACTTACTTTAAAAAGGTAGTTACTTGAGTTAATACTAGTTTATCCTATTTTGTTTCTGCTATGAGTTATTTTATCGTACTCGGATTATGTCATGCTCATTTATTTGTAGGTATTAGATTTACGCGCTTCATGCTTGGATGTGTTCAAGTTTCGATTTTTGTCGAAATTTGGGCTCAAAAAAGTGTGGGGTGTTACATTTGGTATCAGAGCATATGTTAGGTTATTAGAGGAATTAGTTAAATTAGGACTCATGAGAGAATGTAATTCGATTTTCTTTTCTATTTTTCTTCGTCTTTCTTACTAGACTTTAATTTATTTGGACGATGAATTAGTCGTGGGCCTAATTATATAGAATATGTCTTAAGCGACTAGGAGTTGAAATATGTTGAGCCCTGCTTTCTAGCCAATTCTGTCTTACCCCACAGTACGTTGGCGATCTTGTCGTGAAGAGAATGAGGACGGCATATGGTGGATTCTGTGGATTCACGTTTGGAGACTGGACAAAAATCTAGCTACAACCGAGATAGTCGCAATTTCTGGTTTTTGGTTTCGTTTGGTAGTTCCAGTCAAAGACATTTTCTTAGTCTTTATACGGGAAATCCATGTTAATATGTTGTATCCATTCAGAAATATAATTATGAAGTATATCCATTCGTTACTTCTTTAAATTTCCGGATATTCCTTTATGGAAAATAATCATTTGAGTCCTTGACCTTATATTCAAGGAAATTTTATTTTCGAAAACTATTTGGAAAAATAAAAGGGATTTCAAAAGCTTTGAAATTACGTTTTCGGAAAATGGTTTTATAAAGGCATGTTTTATAAAGATGTGGTTTTAAAATATTAATTTATTCGTGTTTCAGAATTATTGTGCTTTGTGTGATTTTAATAAATAAAATCCGATTGGTAGAAAGAAGGGAATTGGAAAAGACAAGAAATATGCCACTAAACTTAAAAATAATAAATACCCATTCCTTGTGATTTTTAGTATTCCTCTCTTTTTATATATATCAGATGGCTTATTGAAATCATCACAATTAATCTTCGAGATTATAAAGTTCCAACAATTTTGACATAAAAAGGTTTTTCAGTTTGTAACATAAGCTAGAATATAAATAATAATAATAATAGTAATAACAAATTGGATTTATAAATATGAAACCTTTAGTTTACAATAAATTCCATTTTTGAAAAGTTTTTAATTTTCCTTTGAAAAGGATAAGGAAAATCCTTCGTCTTGATTTTTGGGGTATTTGATTTCGAATCGTTTATTTGTTGTTAGCTAGGTAAGGGAAAATCCGTTTTAACTCAATTACGGATTTCTAGCTAAATTATTTTTGAAATTCGTTCGTTGTGTGGTCGCAGCATCGTTGTTGAGACTACTTTAAATCCTTGGAGTTGGTTCGGATTTTGACTACAATTTTTGAAATCGTCATAATGAGGATAAGTATTTCTCGGGTTGCGTTAAATCTTAAAAGATGATGCGGGATGATTAATACTTTAATCCATCCTAATAAGGTCAAGGTTCAACCTTTTCCCAATGCTTATTTGACATTTGACCGTTTAGCGTTGTACCTAGAGTGATCAACTAGTTAATGAGTTTGGTACAACTTAGACCTATGACTCAACCCTTAAAATTGTATCCAAAATATCCCCTTAACTTCTTTCTTTCATCCTTCCTTTCTTACCTAGCCGAACCATATTCTTATCCTTCTTCTCCTTCTTTGTCATCTCCTCGTTTCCTCTTTTCGCGCTTATTTGCGCATTAGATCTCGCCCCATTAATTCTCCAAGATCTAATTTTTCTCTCCGACCATTTCTTAGTCTATAATACCTAACTGCACTATCCGATCTTACTCATACCATTTAATTCTTCTCCTTAGGGAGATATCATTTGCTTGGATCGGAATGAGCAAAAAGGTCTCACCGCTTTAGGGCTAAGAGAACTTATCGTGGCAGTTGGACCTGAACCAGTCCTTTGCTTCAAGATCTTAGAATAGGATTGTTATTTGTGCTGCATCTGCCTTTGCTATATCTTAATGAAGGCGATCATCGTTTCAGAGATGAAGATTAAGATATTTTTGGATGGTTTTTCTGAGGAGAATCTCAATGAGATTTTAGAGGCATCTGTGTTGTATGCGGACTTAAATGGTCTTTTTGTTTGACCGATTTTGGAGATCTTGTAGCATATCTCTTTTGCTTAATGTCGGTTTTTGTGTTCGGAGTTCTAGGTCGAAACTATCCATGTGATGTGTGATTCATTTTTCACATCATTCCAATGATGGGAAGTTATGACTAGATTTGTCTCATGATGTGGAAATTAATCTTTTGATTGATTGACGATGTAACCATCATTTTGTGTCACATCATATTTGATTCAACTTGTTATTTTGTTGTCTTCCTTCTTGTTTTCCATTTCCAGCATTTGGATCTTGGCTTTGTGGAAATTCGTGCTTGTAACTGTTATTGTTTCTTGCCTTTGAAATCACACGACTTTTAATGAGATTTCTATGTTTGGAAATGTTTATGTCATTCACACATGCCTTCTTGAATGATGCTCAAGGTGAGGAATGATTAATTGATGAAAAGAAGAAGCTTTCTTATCTGACTTTTGCTATTTATCTTTTACGTGCTTATGTTATAAACCGGTTGTATATGCAAGTGTCGGTCCTCGCTTAACACTTTTGCGATATTTTGCATCTGATGTCTCTGTGTATGTCTTTGTGTTGGATTTGCGATGCAGTGATGGAGTTGTATCTTGTCCATCGCACTTTAAGCTTTTATGCTAATGTTGAAAAAGTATTTGCTGTGGTAGTCTTTCAGTTTTGAACTCGTACGTCCCATGCTACCTGCTCTGCAATTAAGATAAAAAAATTCATAATTTCGGACTTATACTCGTTATCAATTGTCCATGTTGATAACAGATTAGTTAGACATGAACTATAATGAACTTTAACTTGCGTTGAATAAAATGCTAGCCTAGGATCATCTTATTTGATGGTTCAAAACTCATCAAATATTGTTTGCATAGTCATAGTATTCTAATTCAAATTTGTGTTAATGCCTAAAATCGTTCAGTCAACTTAGGTTGACTGTGGATCCTGAGCGCTATCACTTTAATGACTCATATGTGCATGTTCGACGCTTTTCGCATCTGAGATTTCAGATGCTACGCAAGTGGAATTTTCATTCTTCACATCTACGCGAATGGTTCGACACTCTTCACATCTGATATTCCAGATGCTACGCAAGCGGGATTTTCATTCTTCATATCTGACTTTTCAGATGCTACGCAAATAGTTCGACACTCTTCACATCTGATATTCCCGATGCTACGCAAGTGGATTTTTCATTCTTCACATCTGACTTTTCAGATGCTATGCAAATGGTTTGACACTCTTCACATCTGAGATTCCAGATGCTACGCAAGTGGATATTTTTCGTTCTTCACATCTGACTTTTCAGATGCTACGCGAATGGTTCAACACTCTTCACATCCGAGATTCCAGATGCTACGCAAGTGGATTTTTTCATTCTTCACATCTGACTTTTCAGATGCTACGCGAATGGTTCGACACTCTTCACATCTAATATTCCAGATGCTACACAAGTGGATTTTTCAATCTTCACATCTGACTTTTCAGATGCTACGCAAATGGTTTGACACTCTTCACATCTAAGATTCCATATGCTACGCAAGTGGATTTTTTCATTCTTCACATCTAACTTTTCAGATGCTACGTGAATGGTTCGACACTCTTCACATGTGAAATTCCAGATGCTACGCAAGTGGATTGGGTGGCTGTTATATCGCTTTGTGGGGTGCCATCAGTCCCTTTACCACATGCTTGACTTAGCAAGCTATTCTGGTTTAGGAGCTAAAGCTATAAACCTTCTCTTAGGGAGGTACCCCTTTGATAAAAGTTTCAGCTCTTCTGTCTGTTTATCATGGCGCTTGCTTACTGTTTGAATCTTCACAACTTTCCCGTTCACTTTTCAAGATAGTGTTTCCCTTCTTTTTTTTTTTGCATTCGCACATGTTGGAATTCATAGCATTCAGCCGTTGAACTAGTGTTGTTGGGGTTGCGATGATATAGAAGCAAGCGCTCGACAGCTGGCATGCAATATGAAATCATCTTTTTAAGAAAGTTTCGATTTTTGCAAGCGAGAAACTCATTCAAACATATATGCGCTTAGTCGTAGAGCTGACATTCAATGTATCAACTGCAGATTATTACAGACTGTTTACAATAAGTTTTGAAAATAACAGAAAGTAAAATGTGAAGCAAATCATGAGCTAAAGCAAGAAGTAGAGCATAAAGTAAAGATATGGCAATGTTGATTACTTATTCCGAGCCAGTCAGGTTGAAGCACACTCAACAACTATTAGTTGATAATCAGCCTTGGATTGGCTTGAACAGAAGCTACGTTGCCTGGACCAGACTGATCATTCGATTCCCCTTGCCCCTAAGGAATTGCAAAAGGATTCAGAGCTTGCGGATTCTTTACATATTGTTGCAGTCTATTTTTCCTGATCAATTCCTCAATGAGGTTCTTCAGGTGTCAGCACTCGTTAGTGTTATGACCAGGTTGGTTGTGAAATCTATAGAACTTTCCCGAGTTTGTTGCCTTGTTGCTTATCCTCAATGGGTTTGGCTCCGCATGTTCTTTAGAATTCTTGGTTGCAAGATAGATGTTTACAGGAGTGTCATTCAAAGGTGTCAGTTCTGAAGAATTGAAAAGGCGAGACTTTTTATTTGCCTTGTTATCGTTTTCGCCACTGATTTGCTTCTGCCCCTGAATACTCTTTTAGTTGGATTGTATAGATGCACTTTTAGGAACCTCAAGAAGTGTGTTACCTTCAATGATCTGAAGGGGCACAGGATTGTCGTCTATCCTCATGTACTCTTCTGCTATTTTGTAGAATTTATCGAGCGTAGTCGGTTCTTTCATCTTTATCCATTTTCCGAATTCGCTCGCCTTGTCTATAGCATCGAGTAGAGCCATGAGGACTATGCGCGGCTCTGGGTTCCTTACTTCAAATAGGCAATGTTGAACCAACTAAGGAAGGCTTTTACAGTTTCTCCTGACTTCTGTTTCATAGCCGAGAGTGTTATAGCGTCCTTGTCCTTGGTGGCATACAAGCGGAATTGTTCTTTGAACTTTTTGGTCAGATGGAAAAACCGATCGATGGACTTAGGAGGTAGCTTTGTAAACTAGAGTGACACAGCTCCTTCCAAGTAGAAAGGGAAATACATGCATCTCATCTCATCTGTTGCCTTAACTGCACTCATATGCCACTCGTATTTGAACAGAAAGTAGTTTGGGTCAACAAGGCTGTTATACGGAGTCAGAGTTGGTGGATTGAACTTCTACGGACATTCTGCTTCGAGGATTCTCTTAGTAAATGGAGTCCTATCGGGAGAGAAGTTCCATTCCCTTTCATTTTCTTTGCTAGCTTGATTCTCTTTCAAAGCTCGTTCTATCATATCCGAGATGTATTCTTCGGTGTTATGATGCTCTGTGAAGCTGAGCTCTTTACCCAGCATTCGTCTAGAAATACGGTCACGATTAGAGAGCTTAGGTGCTTTGCCTTCTCATCGAGGGGGTGCCCCCGCGACAGGGTTAGTGACCTTTTTAGCTCTCATTTCGGAATGATTCTTAGCTTTTGATCTCAATTCTTCAATATTAGCTTCGTCCCTATCACTTGCCCCATCATAATCGTATTCCACATTATTGTTGCGGTTATGATCGGAAGTGGGCGATTTATCATTCCCTTCGAGATCTATATGCATTTTCGTAGGAGCTGGATTGAATCAAGCATTAAGGATGGCGTCAAGTTTTTCAATCAACATTTTAGTAGAGGCATTTATTCTCTTATTCACGTTGGCAATAGTGATTTTTAATTCATTTCTGGTCACACCAGCTCCGCTTTCTGAATTTTCGCCAACTTCAAAGTGGTTTGTGAGCGGTGTTTCTTCATTAGCAACATTATCGGCTTCTACTACGGTTTTTCTAGTGGTCTTCCTAGATTTGTCCATAATTTTGAAGAAGGATGCGACTTAGAACTTTAATGGCAAGGCGTTTAACCTTGTGAGAGGAGGTTAGAGATGCGAACGCGGCCCCACGGTGGGTGCCAAATGTTGAGCTAGAAATTTAAATCAACACCAAGGGTGTATCAAAACACTTCACCAAATTGTTAAGGAAGAATAAAGTGAGGCCGCAATCACAAACATACAAAAAGCATAAAAATAAGAGCATGGAGTTTTTATAGTGGTTCGATCCAATGAGGATCGACGTCCACTCTCATAAGAGATTCCATTATCAATATGTTGATTACAAGATTAATTTCACTCTTACAACAAATTTGACACTCTCACACTTATGGATCTTATTTAGATTCACTAAGGATCTTCACTCAATTTTTGAGAATAAGTGTTTAGAATTGCTTGAGATAGTTGTAGAGAAATTTCAGCAGCACTTCGTGGCCCCCCAATCCTTTCCCCTAAAATGAAGGAATGAAGGGGGGTATTTATAGGTGGAGTTCGGACCAGGTGGCAATTATGTAAATACTGGACTCTCGCTTTAGGTCGCAGGCGGGCTAGGAGGAACATTATACGGTCCAAAGCAATGTGGGGCGTGCCAAACGAGGCAGAGCAACCCAAAACTTCTTGATACAAGGTGATACGAGCTACAGGAGTGCGGGTCGACCCAACTCGTTCTGGCTGAAGGTGGTGCGAGCTAAATGACGCGGAGCAGACTAGGTTAATGCAGAACGAGCTTGGACAAAGCGGGGCGACCCAAGCACGCTTAGAATGAGCTAAACCAGGATGATGAAGTTCGGGCTTTGATGAAGTAGGCTAAAACCTCTAGCAAGCTGGCGATCTAAGAGCCCTGCGGGCTAGCAACTGGGAAAACCAAGATGCCCCAATGACTTAAGATGCTCAAACGAGCCAAAGCTTCCTGAATGCCACGTATTATCTGGGCGACCCAAGATATCGTAACGACCTAGAGCATTTGCGTGAACTAGAGAGCCCATCGAGTTACAGAACGACCCAAAGCGCCTAACGACCTAAAATCATAAATCAACCTAAACATGCTCATCATTCTCTGGAAAATATTTTATGGGTTAACAACTCAATTGTCCAAATTCAATATAAAATAATATACTCAAATACGTATAATAAGATAAAATTTTCAAAATTATTTGTTTTTAATAAATAATACTCTTCTAACTCATTCTAGGATACTACTGATCCTATCTCTAACGAGTCATTCTTATTAGATATAACTAATCCAGTCTCTAATGAATTCTTTCATTTGGTTTTAATGTGTCTTGTTCTCGAGCTCTATAAACCAAATCTCTGATACTATAAATGAAATGACACAAACTCGCCCTTACGGGAAAGCCTGGATTGAGTTGAGAAAACGACAAACCAGAACAAATACGACAGAACATTTCATTGTTATTACAACAATTACATCAGAGTACAAGAATATAACAGGGTATGAATAAATATTACACAGAAAAATATCAGAGATTCAAATTACGAAGCAGCGGAAAAAAATACATAACACAACTGAAAGAAATACACGGAAACAGAGCTTTCCGAATATAGCTCTAGCTATAAACCAAGATCCTGTAAAAATAAATCTACAAAACCAAAACTACTAGTTGTCCGTGTGGAAAATAGGGGCACCTAGAGTTTAGGTTAAAACAATAAACTCCATGTCAGTCATGGGACTAGTGTGAGAACTAAAACAGTTACTAAATCTTTACTTTAAAAGAGAGTAAATCAAGGGACCACGCCGTATAACACGGAACGGGTTTCCTCCTAAGAATACCAGTGCATAAAACAAACAGCGCAACGCTTTTTGGAAAAATGAATTTATTATAAGACTCAGGTCTCATCACACTATGCAACGCAAGCCGGAGGATAGAGCTTTCCCTTATAATAGCCAAACATGCTTGGTACGTTTAAAACAAATGATTTTGATATTACTATAAGTGTATAATGTCAAAATCACTTCAAATATAAATGTATCGATCATAGACGGCATGGGTACCATATATCATGTTGCCGTACTAGGCTCTATAAGTAAAACTGAAATGTCACATATTGGAAATTGGATTCCATCTATGAACCAAGGCAAGAGATCGTCCTTACCGAAATCGAGACAAACTAGCCTACCTGTCTCAGGATACAGCCACAATTGCACCTAGGAACCATGGGGTTGATCCTCCCTTACTTTTGAGGATTATAACTCCTATACAAAGTGTTTCCCCACCCTATGGGGCTTAATGGTCAGTATGTCGACCATATCATCCATCGGCCCCGTAGTGACCGATATATCCGAGGCGCCTTGCTTTCCAACAACCACATAAGTAAAATGTCTGGGCTCCATACCATGACACTATTCCTAGCTAGAAAGAAACGCACATTCACCCTGGATCCTTCATCCCATTTCTGGTCCATACAGGGGAGTGAAGCTTGCGAATTAATGTATACACAAAGCTATGCTATTTAAAGCTGTGCTTTGATCATCAACCATAAGACTCTGCTTTTCAACAAAAGCCTTGATCATTTGCATCTCAGCATGCCGCACTGACAATTCACGCCATGCAACTGATGTCTATCAATATATAACCTCTAAGCTCGTACGTCTCAGAGAAGGGTGTTAAGAAAGAGAGTAAATTCTCCGCCACCAAACAGATATATATTTAATAGAGATCAATCAATACTAAATAAAATCCAATGTCAGACACACATCCATTTACTAGTCCATTTTGGGTCTGAACGAAACCGAAGGCACCTTATTCCTCATTCTATATGTCCAACTCAAGAGAGAGGTCCTCGCATATCCAGTCGATCTCCAAGTACGTTTGGACGATCATGACTTATTATGTTGTCTTGGGTGTATAGCCCAATCAAGACATCAGTAATCATCCAAACGATGTGAAGAACTCCGGTCTTCAACCATTCATCGTCGACTTATCATCGAATCAATTATTCAGAATGGGTATTAATACGGCCTTTCTGAATAATTTACATATCTTATAATCAAGTGCTAAAAAACACAACATATGCCTCATTCCAATTCTGAATATTCTTTTATTCAAATATTCATATCCTTTGGGAAAGGTTCCCATTAATTTTATCAAATATAAATTCTTTTAAATTTATACTTTTATCTTCCTTTAGACATCAATTTTAAACTAAATTAAGGTTTATCAACTAGTAGGGATTATCGAGCCTTACCAAAGTAATTATTTGTTTAATTTCCCAATCCCAACCTATTCATCCCATGGAGCAAAACTAGTAATACTCTGTATCTAACACCACGGTGTTATCGGAAAATTTAATTACCATTTCACGTTCAAATCTAATTAAAGATTCAACTAACGCCCAGAGTAAAAACTGGTGATACTCCATCCTCGATCATTTCCCAAATTTGATAATTTAAATTATCACATTCACATTTCAATCTAATTAAAGATATATTAAAACTTCACTTATTTTTAATCTTCCAACAATCATTAGTTAATGATTATTTAACTTTGGAAACACAAACTTGCCACATCGACGATCTATACCGTACCACTGATTTCCGTCGATATATAACCTTTAAGCTCGTACGTCTTAGAGAAGGGTGTTAAGCAAGAGAATAAATTCTCTACCACTAAACAGATATCTATTTAGCAGAGATCAACAATACAGTTCATAATACAATGTTAGACATGAAATCCTCCCTTTAATTGGGTTAAAGAACCATTGTCATTTAAAACACAATTCACGTTAAACCCAAAATCACATTCCATTAATTATGCAATCTTCACGGAAAAACAGATCAATATGTAATTGATATCAATTTATGTATCCGACTAATAATATAAATGGAATAATGGTAAAGCCTTTTAAATTCCATATATATTAACAGTCTTCCTCCATAGAAGCTCACTTCAATTATTACCAAATCGAATTCCATTCAATTCCAATTTAATATATTAAATTGGAAAATTTTACTTTGGAAAATTTTCGTTAAATCTTAATAAAAGATTTATAAATTCCAATTCACATTTCACTGACAAGTGTTATTTAATACACAGTTCACGATAAACCCAAAAATCCAATTTCAATTCAATTCCAATTAAATATTAATTAATTGGTAAACTTCACTAAATCTCAATTAAAAGTTTTATTCTATTCTCAACTGGGTTTAAGAACAGTGTTATTAAAGACAACATTCACAACAAATCCAAAATCCAATTTCAATTCAATTCCAATTAAATATTAATTAATTGGTAAACTTCACTAAATCTTAATTAAAAGATTTATTCTTTACTCAACTGGGTTTAAGAACAGTGTTATTAAAGACACCATTCACGACAAACCAAAATCCAATTTAATATTAAATATAAGGCTCTGAAGAGAAATTATATCTGCTTATATTCAATATCAAATTCTGAAACCAACACCTATCGTATGGGGAACAACGATATATATCTATCTCCCAAATTCCTCCACAATATCTGTATAGTCACAGAATCCAACATCGAAATATCCTAAAGATGATTTCTATTCAAATCCATTCCAATTCATACATTGGAAAATTATGGTTAGATTAAAACCATTGACAAATCAAATTTATTTATTTAAAAATTATTGGATTTCAAATCTATTGAATAACTAGTTCATTTTGATAAAAAATATATTTTTATCTTTTCAAATATGGAATTTTTCATCCTAATTCTTTCCAAATCATTTATTATGATTTTACACAAATTATTAATATTTTTAATAATTTTATTAATGCCCTTTCAGTTGATTTCCATAAACGGTAATCGAACTGCACTTACAGCGACCTTTTCCAAATTTTATTTGAACAAAATTCCAAATACAACCATTAGATTCCAAATCTCTTATATTTGTTGGAAAGCTCTTTTCGATACAAACCAACGGTTCTAGTTTTAGGAGAATCCGACGGCCAGATCTCCCGTAATGTCAATTCGAAGTCAATGGTCGAAATTCGCGAATGGTAGCGGCGCATTCTATTCAGGCCACTAAATATATATAATATTTATTATATATATTTCATCGATTTCCATTTAAAACGTATTTTATAAATCATTTTAAAAATGATTCCAACTTCATTTCAATTTTAAATCAAAACTAAATATTTCTTTATAAATTCGTTTTAAATTCATTTTAAAATGATTTCAATCTCATTTCAATTTTCAAATCAAAATTGAATATTCTTTAATATATTCATTTTAAATTCATTTTAAAACGATTTCAATTTCGTTTCAATTTTCAAATCAAAATTGAATATTTCTTAATATATTTGTTTTAAATTCATTTTAAAACGATTTCAATTTCATTTCAATTTTCAAATCAAAACAGAGTATTCCTTAATATATTCGTTTTAAATTCATTTTAAAACGATTTCAATTTCATTTCAATTTTCAAATCAAAATTGAATATTCCATATCATTAGAATATTAAAATGATAGTACTTTCAAAATATCAGATTTTGAAATCCATTCTTTTCGATATTCATTATAAAATGAATAAAATTGATCGATAACCCGTTTAGGTTAAAATGGCATTTAACTACTTAACACGGCTTCACAATTCAATATTTTCGTGTCTATCCAAAATCGAACATCAAAATCACATTTTAATTATTCACTGAATATTATTTTAAAATATTCGTTAACTCTAAACTGGAATCAGACCCAATCAAGTACCATATAATTTCAGTTATATTGATTTCATACATCGCATGTATACAACAATAATGATAAACAATCATTAAAAATTCATACAACATCCAGAGTACATTTTATAACTGTATATGCATCAAAATAAATAAATAACGCTTATACAGTCTGTTAACCCATCGATTGACATACCACTAATTATTGGGATCAGCGTATGTCAAATATCGTTCCAATACCCATGTGGGGTTTTAAACAACAAATACTGATTATTATTTGTGCGGTTGGGCGATGTGTAAAACATTAGCGTCCTAATTATCATCAGTTAAATAGGTGTACATAAACAAACTGTCCAGCTTGTAAATGAATATTTATCTTCTTTTCTTTTCATGATAATTTTATATACAATTTATATAAATAATTTTATATACAACAATATCAATCAATTACAATCCACAATACAATCCAAACAAATAATCAACCATGGTTTGTACAAAAGTAGTGTCACGAGCTACTAAGCCCTGTCTGCAACCTATTATATAATAACTGGAAAATAATTTGAGTGAGAAGGAGTACTCACTTTGGGTTCCACTCCACCAGCTTTTATTTTTAAATTTCTGAACAATTTGGATTTGAACTTGCCTAAAATTCTAATTAGCTCCATTTCAATTCTGGTCAGTTCTGAAATGTAAATTTTCCTGATGATCGCAACGCAATTTGAATCATTTTATTTCGTCACTATTTGAACAAGTTACGGCTTTGTAAACATTATAATACATTTAAACATCATTAATTTAATAATATTATAATTAAAGCAACTAATTACATTTCCTGCCCCTTTAATCATCTTCTACATCTTGTTTCAGGCGTCATTCACGGTAGAAACTCGCACCCTCAAGCCACTACGTGCGCCACCCTTAAACCCCTGGACCATGATATGAGCATGCCACCCTGAAGAGCTTCACCTCGCCTCCTTCAACCTCTGACCCAGACCAATTCGTCGACCTTTCTTACTTAAAGGAGCCCTCGAACCGCGCAACTTTCAGAAGAAAATCCGCACCTATCTCCACACAGATTTTGATCATTCCCATATGGAAATGAAGATCTCATGAATATGTTTGATTTTCTCTTTACAAGTTTTGGTTATTTGTAAGGACCCGTAACTTCCCTGTGAGGGAAAGAGCAGATACTTTGAGAACAACACATAAAAGAACGCAGACGGAAGAACATTTCATTGTTTATTACAACCATTCCATCAGATACAAGAATATACAGAGTATAAATGAATAAATTACATTCGATAAATATCAGAGATTACAATAAACTACATAGCAGCGGAAAATAATACAAAGCACAACTGAAAGTAATGCACGGATACAGAGCTTTCCGAGCATCGTTCCAGCTGTAAATCAGGATCCTGTGAATATAAATCTGCAAAACCAAAAATACTAGCTGCCCGTGCGGAAAATAGGGGCACCCAGAGTTTAGGTTAAAACAATAAACTCCAGGTCAGTCATGTGACTGGTGTGAGAACTAAAACAGTTATTTAAAACTTTACTTTAAAAGAGAGTAATTCAAGGGACCACGCCGTATAACACGGAACGGGTCTCCTCCCAAGAATACCAGTGCATAGAAAAGACAACGCAATGCTTTTTCGAAAAATGAAGCTATTATAAGACCCAGGTCCCATCACACAATGCAACGCAAGCCGGAGGATAGGGTTTTCCCTTATAATAGCCAAACATGCTTGGTACGTTTAAAACAAATCATTTGATACTATTATAAGTGTATAGTGTCAAAACAAGTTCAATCATAAATATCAATCATAGATGGCATGGGTACCATATATCATGTCGCCATACTAGTTCTACAATTAAAACCGCAATATCACGTATTGGAAATTGGATTTCCGTCATGAGTCGAGGCAAGGGGCAAGCTCCTCTCCGCTTTCGAGACACTCTAGCAAATGCCTCAGGACTACACACTCTGGGTAACCCTTGGATCTTCAAGGCCGGTCCTCTCTTACGTTTGAGGATTAATTATTCCTAAACACACGTTTCCCGGTCCTTACAGACCTAAAATCGAGGCGCCTCATCCAACAACCACATAGGTGAAAAGTATATAAATGTCAGGGCTGGTAAGTCACTGACACCACCAAGCTAGATAGAAACGTCGTGCTCTCCCTGCATTCCTTATCCCGTTTTTAACTCATACCGAGGTGTGAGTCTCGCGAATCCACGCTATACACAAAGCTGCCACGTAGGCCATGCTTTGATCATTAACCACAAGACTTTGCTTTTCAACAGAAGCCTTGATCCATGCAACTCAGCGTGCCACACATGCAATTCATGCCATGCGATTGATATCTATCGATATATAACCTCTAAGCTCGTACGTCTCAGAGAAGGGCGTTAAGCAAGAGAATAAATTCTCCGCTGCCAAACAGATATATATTTAACAGAAATCAATCAACACAGAATAAAATCCAATGTCAGACACACAATCCATTTACAAGTTCGTTTTGGGTCTGAACGAAACCGAAGGCACTTTCCTCGCATATCCATCGATCTTCAAGTACGTCTGGACGACCACCAACTGATTCCCTCATCTTGGGTGTACAGCCCAATCAAGATCATCAGTAATCACCCAAACGGTGTGAAGACTTCCAGTCTTCGACCACCGTCATCATCTTCGACTTATCGTCGAATCGGTTATTCAGAATGGGTGTAAACCCGGCCTTTCCGAACAACCCGCATATATTATAAACAAATGTTACACAAACACACCATACGCCTCATTCCAATTCATTAGTCACTAACCGTAAATCAGTAAGAGAGCAAATCCCCAAATTTTAACACCGAAGGCCGAAACCAACATCAGATCAATACCCAGGAAATCATTCTTCTTAACTAACCTACGGCTAGTGTCTAAATTTCAATTCTTAGGGAAAGGTTCCCATTAATTTTATCAAAGATAAATTCTTTTAAATTTATTCTTTAATTTTCCTTTAGATGTCATTTCAAACCAAATTATGGTTTTCCAAACTAGTCGGGGTTAGCGAACCACACCGAAGTAATTATTTATTTTACTTCCCAATCCCAACCTATTCATCCCATGAAGCAAAACTGGTAATACTCCATATCTAACACCATGGTGTTATCGGTAAAATTAATTACCATTTCACGTTCATATCTAATTAAAGATTTGACTATCGTTTTGGAGCAAAACTGGTGATACTCCATTCTCGCTCACTTTCTATATTTGATAATTTAAATTATCAATTCACATTTCAATCTAATTACAGATTCATTAAAACTCCCTTTTCTGGGTTAAAGAACTAATGTCATTTAAAACACAGTTCACGATAAACCCAAATCACATTCCATTTATTATCGGCTTAAAGAACAAGTGGTATTTATAAAACCCTTCACGATAAACCCACAAATCAATTCTATTTACAACCCATTTCAAATCCAATTTATTTATTTAAAAATAAATGGGTTTTAATTTTAGTTCAAAACTAGTTCATTTCGATAAAAATCTATTTTTATCTTTTCAAATATGGAGTTTTTCATCCTAATTTTTCTCAAATCATTTCTTATGATTTTACACAAATTATTACTATTTTTAATAATTTTATCAAGGTCCATACAGTCGATTTCCAACAACGGCCATCGAACTGCACTTACAGCGACCTTTTCCAAATTTGATTTGGACGTATCTCCAAATCCAGCCGTTAGATTTCAAATTTCTAATATTCGTTAGAAAGCTCTTTTCGATACGAACCCAACGGTTCCGGTTTTAGGAGAATCCGACGGTCGGATCTCCCGTAATGTCCGTTCGAAGTCAATGGTCGAAATTTACGAACTGCCGCGGCGCGGCGCGTTCTATTCAGGCCATTATATAATATATATATATATATATATATATTATATATTTTGCCGATTTATTTTTAAAACAAATTTTATAAATAGTTTTAAATTCGTTTCAAAACAATTTCTACTTCCATTTCAAATTCAAATCAAAATTTCAATTCAATTTGAATTCATTATATATTCAATTCAATTCGAATTCGTTTTATATTCAATTCAATTCGAATTCGTTTTATATTCAATTCAATTCGAATTCGTTTTATATTCAATTCAATTGGAATTCTTTATATATTCAATTCAATTCGAATTCGTTTTATATTCAATTCGAATTCGTTTTATATTCAATTCAATTCGAATTCGTTTTATATTCAATTCAATTCGAATTCGTTATATATTCAATTCAATTCGAATTCGTTTTATATTCAATTCAATTCGAATTCGTTTTATATTCAATTCAATTCGAATTCGTTTTATATTCAATTCAATTCGAATTCGTTTTATATTCAATTCAATTATAAAAACGAATATAATCGATATAAATATCGTTCGCGTCAAGATAGCGCATCTCTAATCAACACGGCTTTATATTTGTTTTAATAATTCCGTTATTCTATTCAACAAATAAATATTTATCCTATTCAATACATGAATCTATATTTTTGTCAACACATGACTAATCTCAACGAATGAGTACTTTCCACGTGTGACTATTTTTATTATTTAATATATTTTACAAAAATTATGGTATCTATCGTTTGATTTCAAATCAGACTCCAACTGTAAATTAGTAAGAGAACGATTCCCTAAATATTAACCCCGAAGGTCGAAACCAACATCAGATCAATATCCAGGAGACCACTCATCTTATCTATTTTCCAGTTAGTTTCTAATTTTATATATGATAAAGATGTAAATCTTATTGTTAAAATATTTCGTTCAACACATGACTAATCTCAACGAATGAGTACAGTCAACACATGAACCTTTATTTTATAATGTTAAAGATGTAAATTTTATTGTTAAAATATTTCGTTCAACACATGACTAATCTCAACGGATGAGTACGGTCAACACATGAACCTTTATTTTATAATGTTAAAGATGTAAATTTTATTGTTAAAATATTTCGTTCAACACATGACTAATCTCAACGGATGAGTACTGTCAACACATGAACCTTTATTTTATAATATTCTTTATTTTATAATATTCTTTATTTTCTAAATTGGAATGAGGCCCAATCAATTACCATACAAAGTTAATTACATGGATTCCATACAACACATGTATATGATAGCAACGATAAATAATCAACCATCATCCAAAGTGCACTACTCTGTATAAACATCAAATATAGATATCTAACGCTTATAACAGCCTGTCGATCCATCGATCGACATACAACTAATTATTGGGATTAGTGTATGCCGTATTTTATCCCAACACCCATGTGGGGTTTCAAACAATCAAACACAGATTTTATTTGTGCAGTTGGGCGATGTGTAAAATTTATCGTCCCAATCAATATTCTTCAGATAGGTGTACATAAACAAATCGTTCGATTTGTAAATGAATATTTATTTGTTCACGTTCACGTTAAAAATTATATTTTTAACGACCAAATTATTTTACTCAACCTATGAATATTCTATTCGGTTCATTTATTAAATAAAATGATATCCTTATTTTTCTAACTTATTTTAGACAATTTCGGCGGAATAACGGCACGATACTAGAAACGGGACAAGGCCTAGCCTTATCCCCGGTCTAGTGATGGCCCACGCCATACACATATCAATCAATTCGATTTCAATTCACCAAACAACCAACTTCGAATCAAATAATCTAACTAATATATGCAACCAAACAAACAAGTCCATGGTCTGTGGACAGTGGTGTCAGGTGCTACTAAACACCGTATGCATCCTAGTATATATATATATATATAACTAGAAAAAAGAAATTTAGAGTGAGAAGTTCTCACATTGATTTTTTCTAACGCCTTTTCTGAACTGCTGAATTGTTGTTCGAGCTCCAGACTTCGCATACAAGCTCAAATCTTCAATCCATTTGTTTTTCTAGCACAAGCACGACATTCTGAACCACTTTTGCCTAAGGGACTTTTTTCCGCAAATGCTCCAATTCGCCAGAATTCACGAAAGTACACGAATTTTACCGCTTTTGAACAGCAGACTTCGAATGCGTTTTCCGAGCAGCTCCGGACTCCAAAACACGACTTCCATATAGCCAAATCGAAGAGAATTTCGTGCTCTACAACTTTGGTTCAGAGGGACTTTGGCCAGAAACGCACCGTTTGAGAGTTATTGGCGAAATACGGTCAGGGGCTTATTTGCAAAACGGGTGATTAGTGTAAAATGGGTTTTTGAGTGTAGCGGGGCCCACGGCCGGTGTTGGGTGGCCAGCGGGCGGTGGCGGGCCTGATGGACGTGGGGGAGGGTGCTAAGGGCGGTGGTGGGGCCCGTGGTGGCCTCGGTGGTGGTGGTTGGTGATTTGGGGGTTTAGGGTTATGAAAAGAGGAGAGAGGAGGAGGAGGAGGAAGAGGAGGAGGAGGAGAGGAAGGAGGAGGGGGTGCGGCGGCCGACAGTGGTGGTGGAGGTGGGGGAGAGGGGCGGCAGCCAAGGGGAAGGAGGAGGAGGCCATTTTTATGAAGGAGGAAAAGAGAAGGAGGAACAAAATGAAATGAGAAAGGAGGCAAAGTGATTATATGCTAGTTTCTCGCCTATCGCATGAACGCTAACGATCTCCAACCACCGCGGATTTTGGACACGACATAGTAGACGTGAGGACGAGTCCAACGAAATAAGTTTCTTCGAATTCCGAGTTCGTTTGACCGTCCATTAAAAATCACAAAAATGCTCAGATAAGCTCTAAAAATGCGATTTTGGCGCACATTTTCTTCTCGCACGCTCACATGCTAACCCCAAAAATCATGCCCTTTTGGATTTTACTATTATAAGACGATACGAATCCAAAAAAAAAACGAAATCGAATTCTGAGGTCGTATCAATAATGTTCCTTTGTAAAACGACTGCCCGCTTTTGAACAAATGGTTTTGCTTCGCACGGCCACATACTGACTCCGTTCGACGCGCTCTTTGGAACACAATAATGATTTGTCATTATGAATCCAGAAAAATTCACCCCGTCGAATTCTGAGCTCGTATGCAAAATTTCACTTTTTAAGGGCTATGTTTTGCTAACTGAAAAGCTCTTGTCAATTGCCATTATTCCGGATATCGGAATATATCGAAGCTTATACTTTTCGGAGTTCTAAACGGCATTTTGAACTCAATGGAAGTGGTTTCGAGTCCAAATTCATCCGTATGCAAAATTTGACTTTTTGGGCCATGTATAATTTACATAGCGACTATTCTGAATTTTCAACTGGGCATAACTTTTGATTCCCGCTATGAAATTTCAATTTTTCAGATTCGTTGGAAAGATATTTTCAACTAGATTCCAAAAAATTTGGTTTCTCCAAAATCCGGTTTATTTTGCACTCGGTATGTTCAGTTGAAATTTGAAATCGAATTATCGAACTACCGCGCCGTTTTCAATTCCTTTTATAATTTAAAATAAATATTTATATTCTAACGACGATGTATATAAATATATACGTTCGAATTATATTCAAAATAAATTTCTCGTTGTTTTTATTTAAAATAATTCATTTTAAATATTCAAAATTCATTAAAATTGCCAAAATAAAAATTTTAAACTGGCTCAGAATTTCCGGGTTGTTACAATCTCCTCCACTTAAAATTTTTCGTCCCCGAAAAGGAACGAAACCGAAAGTTGTTTTAAAAACCAACTCAACGTTCATTCTGGCTTCCATTCTCCAACTTTTCAGTTTCTGAGAATTTTTAAATTCTTCAGAAATTTGGCTAACACCCGGAATTTTCGAAAAATTTCGCCATAACCTCCTTTGTACGGGGAGGGATTTGAAAATTTATTGGGCCGTATTAGGTACCCAATAAATCCTATAAAGCATACACATATTTATAGTGATATAATCTGGTGTTTACAGGGGAGCGTGTATAGATAATAACTCCAGAGAATAAATTCTCGTCACCCTGTCAAAGCCTGAGGGAGTGTGTATTTTAATTGCTCCAGAGAATAAATTCTCATCACCTCATCCCGTGTGGGAAATAAATAATCCATGTGCCGTATCTAATGACTAGAGAGACGTGATTATTGTCAACTCCAGACCCGTGTGGGGTTTTTATTAATCTGGCAATTTATCGTTATAATTTTATATTGTCCATATCAGTCATCAGTTCAACCTGTAATATATAGTCCATATCTGTCATCAATTCAACCTGTAATATATAGTCATCGCCATACAAGTCTCTCGCTCGTATGGTAAATCTTCCACCTCGTCACACAAGCTCCAAATGCTTGTGTGGTATATGATGAAGTATGCGATCTTCAAGAAGTATGCCATCTTCAGGAAGTATGCCATGTAGTGTAGTTCAAAATTAATTGTTACTATCCTATGACGACATTTATTAATTACACACAGAATAACCAGCATTCCGCATCCAATGGCACTCACAGGAGTTGATATAATAATAAAAGTGCGCATCCAACTCATTAAGGTTTACCTATTTGTCGGGCACGCAAATAAATTCTTTACTCAACAGCTAATCCATTTACCTGTTCAAACATATATATGTATATGCATGCATTTGCAAATAATTTACAATACAATTCAATATTTGGTTCAATTAGGCCTAAATTCACCATCACATAATGGTTTGAATAAATAATCATACACCACAACCATCAATCAATTAGTGAATTAGCTTTTCAAATTCATAATTTGATATATATATATATATACAGAAAACCATGTTTTTAATGCCAAATCACAACAATAAATCTATCTAGTTAAATTTTGGTTCTCACACCAGTCTAATGGAAATATATAGAAATCACAACTTCAAAACACTAAAATAAACCACTGATGCCGTACGTCATCAGTGGAATCATCCTCGGGCTACTAGAGTGCGATTCTATATCTATCCAGTATATTAAAACTTCGAATATACGTTCATGACGCGTATATGCAAAATCTTTATATACTGGAATGTCCAAATTCAAAATAAATAAATATTCAAATACGTATACTTGAATTTAACTTTTAAAACAAAGTCTGTTTTCAAATTTTTGTTTTAAAAATGTACTCTTCACACTCGTTCTAGGATACTGTTGATCCCATCTCTAACGAGTCATTCTAATTGGATATTACTAATCCAATATCTGATGAATTCTTTCGTATGGTTCTAATGTGTCTTATTCTCGAGCTCTGTAAACCAAAGCTCTGATACCAACTGTAAGGACCCGTAACTTCCCCGTGAGGGAAAGAGCGGACACTTTGAGAACAACACATAAAAGAACGCAGACGGAAGAACATTTCATTGTTTATTACAACCATTCCATCAGATACAAGAATATACAGAGTATAAATGAATAAATTACATTCGATAAATATCAGAGATTACAATAAATTACATAGCAGCGGAAAATAATACAAAGCACAACTGAAAGTAATGCACGGATACAGAGCTTTCCGAGCATCGTTCCAGCTGTAAATCAGGATCCTGTGAATATAAATCTGCAAAACCAAAACTACTAGCTGCCCGTGCGGAAAATAGGGGCACCCAGAGTTTAGGTTAAAACAATAAACTCCAGGTCAGTCATGTGACTGGTGTGAGAACTAAAACAGTTATTTAAAACTTTACTTTAACAGAGAGTAATTCAAGGGACCACGCCGTATAACACGGAACGGGTCTCCTCCAAAGAATACCAGTGCACAGAAAAGACAACGCAATGTTTTTTCGAAAAATGAAGCTATTATAAGACCCAGGTCCCATCACACAATGCAACGCAAGCCGGAGGATAGGGTTTTCCCTTATAATAGCCAAACATGCTTGGTACGTTTAAAACAAATCATTTGATACTATTATAAGTGTATAGTGTCAAAACAATTTCAATCATAAATATCAATCATAGATGGCATGGGTACCATATATCATGTCGCCATACTAGTTCTACAATTAAAACCGCAATATCACGTATTGGAAATTGGATTTCCGTCATGAGTCGAGGCAAGGGGCAAGCTCCTCTCCGCTTTCGAGACACTCTAGCAAATGCCTCAGGACTACACACTCTGGGTAAACCTTGGATCTTCAGGGCCGGTCCTCTCTTACGTTTGAGGATTAATTATTCTTGAACACACGTTTCCCAGTCCTTACAGACCTAAAATCGAGGCGCCTCATCCAACAACCACATAGGTGAAAAGTATATAAATGTCAGGGCTGGTAAGTCACTGACACCACCAAAGCTAGAAAGAAACGTCGTGCTCTACCTGCAGTCCTTATCCCGTTTTTAACTCATACCGAGGTGTGAGTCTCGCGAATCCACGCTATACACAAAGCTGCCACGTAGGCCGTGCTTTGATCATCAACCACAAGACTTTGCTTTTCAACAGAAGCCTTGATCCATGCAACTCAGCGTGCCACACAAGCAATACATGCCATGCGATTGATATCTATCGATATATAACCTCTAAGCTCGTACGTCTCAGAGAAGGGCGTTAAGCAAGAGAATAAATTCTCCGCCGCCAAACAGATATATATTTAACAGAAATCAATCAACACAGAATAAAATCCAATGTCAGACACACAATCCATTTACAAGTTCGTTATGGGTCCGAACGAAACCGGAGGCACTTTCCTCGCATATCCATCGATCTCCAAGTACATCTGGACGACCACCAACTGATTCCCTCATCTTGGGTGTACAGCCCAATCAAGATCATCAGTAATCACCCAAACGATGTGAAGACTTCCGGTCTTCGACCACCATCATCATCTTCGACTTATCGTCGAATCGGTTATTCAGAATGGGTGTAAACCCGGCCTTTCCGAACAACCCGCGTATATTATGAACAAATGTTACACAAACACAACATACGCCTCAGTCCAATTCATTAGTCACTAACCGTAAATCAGTAAAAGAGCAATTCCCCAAATATTAACCCCGAAGGCCGAAACCAACATCAGATCAATACCCAGGAAACCATTCTTCTTAACTAACCTACAGCTAGTGTCTAAATTTCAATTCTTAGGGAAAGGTTCCCGTTAATTTTATCAAAGATAAATTCTTTTAAATTTATTCTTTAATCTTCCTTTAGATGTCATTTCAAACCAAATTATGGTTTTCCAAACTAGTCGGGATTAGCAAACCACACCGAAGTAATTATTTATTTTATTTCCCAATCCCAACCTATTCATCCCATGAAGCAAAACTGGTAATACTCCATATCTAACACCATGGTGTTATCGGTAAAATTAATTACCATTTCAAGTTCAAATCTAATTAAAGATTTGACAATCGTTTGGGAGAAAAACTGGTGATACTCCATTCTCTCTCACTTTCTATATTTGATAATTTAAATTATCAATTCACATTTCAATCTAATTACAGATTCATTAAAACTCCCTTTTCTGGGTTAAAGAACTAATGTCATTTAAAACACAGTTCACGATAAACCCAAATCACATTCCATTTATTATCGGGTTAAAGAACAAGTGGTATTTAAAACACCCTTCACGATAAACCCACAAATCAATTCTATTTACAACCCATTTCAAATCCAATTTATTTATTTAAAAATAAATGGGTTTTAATTTTAGTTCAAAACTAGTTCATTTCGATAAAAATCTATTTTTATCTTTTCAAATATGGAGTTTTTCATCCTAATTTTTCTCAAATCATTTCTTATGATTTTACACAAATTATTACTATTTTTAATAATTTTATCAAGGCCCGTACAGTCGATTTCCAACAACGGCCATCGAACTGCACTTACAACGACCTTTTCCAAATTTGATTTTGACGTATCTCTAAATCCAACCGTTAGATTTCAAATTTCTAATATTCGTTAGAAAGCTCTTTTCGATACGAACCCAACGGTTTCGGTTTTAGGAGAATCCGACGGTCGGATCTCCCGTAATGTCCGTTCGAAGTCAATGGTCGAAATTTACGATCTACCGCAGCGCGGCGCGTTCTATTCAGGCCATTATAATATATATATATATATATTATATATTTCGCCGATTTATTTTTAAAACAAATTTCATAAATAGTTTTAAATTCGTTTCAAAATAATTTCTACTTCCATTTCAAATTCAAATCAAAATTTCAATTCAATTTGAATTCATTATATATTCAATTCGAATTCGTTTTATATTCAATTCAATTCGAATTCGTTTTATATTCAATTCAATTCGAATTCGTTTTATATTCAATTCAATTCGAATTCGTTATATATTCAATTCGAATTCGTTATATATTCAATTCAATTCGAATTCGTTTTATATTCAATTCAATTCGAATTCGTTTTATATTCAATTCAATTCGAATTCGTTTTATATTCAATTCAATTCGAATTCGTTTTATATTCAATTCAATTATAAAAACGAATATAATCGATATAAATATCGTTCGTGTCAAGATAGCGCATCTCTAATCAACACGGCTTTATATTTGTTTTAATAATTCCGTTATTCTATTCAACAAATAAATATTTATCCTATTCAATACATGAATCTATATTTTTGTCAACACATGACTAATCTCAACGAATGAGTACTGTCCACGTGTGACTATTTTTATTATTTAATATATTTTACAAAAATTATGGTATCTATCGTTTGATTTCAAATCAGACTCCAACTGTAAATTAGTAAGAGAACGATTCCCTAAATATTAACCCCGAAGGCCGAAACCAACATCAGATCAATATCCAGGAGACCACTCATCTTATCTGTTTTCCAGTTAGTTTCTAATTTTATATATGATAAAGATGTAAAATATTTCGTTCAACACATGACTAATCTCAACGAATGAGTACGGTCAACACATGAACCTTTATTTTATAATGTAAAAGATGTAAATTTTATTGTTAAAATATTTCGTTCAACACATGACTAATCTCAACGGATGAGTACGATCAACACATGAACCTTTATTTTATAATGTTAAAAATGTAAATTTTATTGTTAAAATATTTCGTTCAACACATGACTAATCTCAACGGATGAGTACTGTCAACACATGAACCTTTATTTTATAATATTCTTTATTTTTTAAATTGGAATGAGGCCCAATCAATTACCATACAAAGTTAATTACATGGATTCCATACAACACATGTATATGATAGCAACGATAAATAATCAACCATCATCCAAAGTGCACTACTCTGTATAAGCATCAAATATAGATATCTAACGCTTATAACAGCCTGTCGATCCATCGATCGACATACAACTAATTATTGGGATTAGTGTATGCCGTATTTTATCCCAACACCCGTGTGGGGTTTCAAATAATCAAACACAGATTTTATTTGTGCAGTTGGGCGATGTGTAAAATTTATCGTCCCAATCAATATCCTTCAAATAGGTGTACATACAAATCGTTCAATTTGTAAATGAATATTTATTTGTTCACGTTCACGTTAAAAATTATATTTTTAACGACCAAATTATTTTACTCAACCTATGAATATTCTATTCGGTTCATTTATTAAATAAAATGATATCCTTATTTTTCTAACTTATTTTAGAAAATTTCGGCGGCATAATGGCACGATACTAGAAACGGGACAAGGCCTAGCCTTATCCCCGGTCTAGTGATGGCCCACGCCATACACATATCAATCAATTCGATTTCAATTCACCAAACAACCAACTTCGAATCAAATAATCTAACTAATCTATGCAACCAAACAAACAAGTCCATGGTCTGTGGACAGTGGTGTCGGGTGCTACTAAACACCGTCTGCATCCTAGTATATATATATATATATAACTAGAAAAAAGAAATTTAGAGTGAGAAGTTCTCACATTGATTTTTTCTAACGCCTTTTCTGAACTGCTGAATTGTTGTTCGAGCTCCAGACTTCGCATACAAGCTCAAATCTTCAATCCATCTTTGTTTTAAGCACAAGCACGGCATTTTGAACCACTTTTGCCTAAGGGACTTTTTGCCGAAAATGCTCCAATTCGCCAGAATTCGCGAAAGTACACGAATTTTACCGTTTTTGAACAGTAGACTTCGAACGCGTTTTCCGAGCAGCTCCGGACTCCAAAACACGACTTCCATATAGCCAAATCGAAGAGAATTTCGTGCTCTACAACTTTGGTTTAGAGAGACTTTGGCCATAAACGCACCGTTTGAGAGTTATTGGCGAAATAAGGTCAGGGGCTTATTTGCAAAACGGGTGATTAGTGTAAAATGGGTTTTTGAGTGTAGCGGGGCCCAAGGCCGGAGTTGGGTGGCCAGCGGGCGGTGGCAGGCCTGATGGACGTGGGGGAGGGTGCTAAGGGCGGTGGTGGGGCCCGTGGTGGCAGCGGTGGTGGTGGTTGGTGATTTGGGGGTATAGGGTTATGAAAAGAGGAGAGAGAAGGAGGAGGAGGAAGAGGAGGAGGAGGAGAGGAAGGAGGAGGGGGTGCGGCGGCCGATGGTGGTGTTGGAGGTGGGGGAGAGGGGCAGCAGCCAAGGGGAAGGAGGAGGAGGCCATTTTTATGAAGAAGGAGGAAAAGAGAAGGAGGAACAAAATGAAATGAGAAAGGAGGCAAAGTGATTATATGCTAGTTTCTCGTCTATCGCCTGAACGCTAACGATCTCCAACCGCCGCGGATTTTGGACACAACATAGTAGACGTGAAGACGAGTCCAACGAAACAAGTTTCGTCGAATTCCGAGTTCGTTTGACCGTCCGTTAAAAATCACAAAAATGCTCAGATAAGCTCTAAAAATGCGATTTTGGCGCACATTTTCTTCTCGCACGCTCACATGCTAACCCCAAAAATCATGCCCTTTTGGATTTTACCATTATTAGACGATACGAATCCGAAAAAAAAAATGAAATCGAATTCTGAGGTCGTATCAATAATGTTCCTTTGTAAAACGACTGCCCGCTTTTGAACAAATGGTTTTGCTTCGCACGGCCACATACTGACTCCGTTCGACGCGCTCTTTGGAACCTAACAATGATTTGTCATTATGAATCCAGAAAAATTTATCTCGTCGAATTCTGAGCTCGTATGCAAAATTTCACTTTTTAAGGGCTATGTTTTGCTAACCGAAAAGCTCCTGCCAATTGCCATTATTCCGGATATCGGAATATATCGAAGCTTATACTTTTCGGAGTTCTAAACGGCATTTTGAACTCAATGGAAGTGGTTTCGAGTCCAAATTCATCCGTATGCAAAATTTGACTTTTTGGGCTATGTATAATTTACATAGCGACTATTCCGAATTTTCAACTGGGCATAACTTTTGATTCCCGCTATAAAATTTCGATTTTTCAGATTCGTTGGAAAAATATTTTCAACTAGATTCCAAAAATTTTGGTTTCTCTAAAATCCGGTTTATTTTGCACTCGGTATGTTCAATTGAAATTTGAAATCGAATTATCGAACTACCGCGCCATTTTCAATTCCTTTTATAATTTAAAATAAATATTTATATTCTAATGACGATGTATATAAATATATAGGTTCGAATTATATTCAAAATAAATTTCTCGTTGTTATTAATTAAAATAATTCATTTTAAATATTCAAAATTCATTAAAATTGCCAAAATAAAAATTTTAAACTGGCTCAGAATTTCCGGGTTGTTACATTATTGATTCCTGGATTTCGGCAAATTAAGGGAGGAAAATAGGAGTATCGTGGCCTTCAAATCCTCACTGGCGACTGAACGTTTTGAAAGGGAAATAGGGTTTTCTCGGAGATATATTATTATTATTATTATTATTATTATTTTAATTCTCTAATTACATGCTAATCGATCTGAACTCCAAATTGAACCCAACGACTGTCACCCCTAGCCAAATACCCTCATTCCGGACACAATGGAATATGTTTCGTATGCCAATTCGACTATTTTGAATAAATTAAAATATAAATCAATATATATTGAATTTAAAGGTACATATTAATTTACCGGGGCCACATACTGACTCCAAAAATTACAGAAAAATAAATCTAGCTATGTTTTGACAATACGGTCCTAAATAAACTAATTTCAATGAATTTAGAGACCGTTTGAAAAAGGGCCATTTTCTGGTCAATTGAATTCGAATTAAAATTACCAAATGCATTTAAATTCACCACGCTCACATATCAATTCAAAAAATTCTGAAAATTGGAATCTAGCAATAATTTGACATTCCGAATCCAAAAAAAGTGGTTTCGTCGAAAACGGAGGTCGTTTGCAAAATGCCTATTTTTAAGGGCTATATATTATATTAAAATATATATAAATTCCATAGCGACTGTTTTGAATTTTAAACTGGACATAACTTTCAATTCTTGTTATGAAATCTGAATTTTTCACATTCGTTAGAAAAATATAATTAAACAGATTCAAATATTTTGGTTTTACTGAAATCCGATTTATTTTGAATTCTGTACATTCAATTGAAATTTAAAATCGAATTTTCAGACTACCGCGCCATTTCAAGTTCGTTTATATTTGAAATAAATTTATATGTTTTAACTTCGATTAAAATAAATTTTTAGTCGTTATTATTTAAAATAAATCATTTTAAATATTCAAAATCCATTAAAATAGCTAAAATAAAAATTTTAAATTGGTTCTGAAAATCTGGGTTGTTACAGCGATGGGAGAGGAGGTTCGTGGCTTCAATTTGGAGGTGGTTGATCATGGACTGGTCATCCATGGTGGCGCACGTTTTGAGGGATTAGGGGCGAAATGGGTTTGTATTTGTTCTATGAAGATTAACGAAGGAGGGAGTATAAATTAGGTTAATTAAAATTTTAATTACCTTAACTTAATTGATTTGAGTAATTAATGATTAAACTCTCATAACTTGATCAAACGAAAACAGAATGGAATGAAACAAGTTGCAGTGGGACCGTGTAGTCAAGAGCTTCGCGGTGAAGCTAATTTGGAGGAATATGGAGCTAGTCGGAAATTTTGATTAAATTAAATGCCCTGTTTAATTTAATTAAAATGATCATTTTATAACGATTTCAAACCGATCAAAGCGAGAACTCACTCACTCAACTAATTTTTATAGTTATTATAATCATTTGGAACATGTATTGATTGCCTATAATTGCAATGTTTGCTTCGTAGTTAATGGATGATATCTACAGCTATTATTGTTATTATTATTAAATTGTGAATGTAAGCATTGGTGATAGAAACACTTATATTATAATTATTGGTTGGTGGATGGTAGTTAATGTGGATGTGTTTATATGGTTGACAAAAAAAATTACATTATGAACATGAGATTTGAAAATTGATTAAATTCATTTTATTTAAACTTTTAAATGAATTTTATGTTCATTTGAAATAGATTTAATAAGAAAATAGAAATTGGATTTTTAAACCCAAACTGATTTGAAAATGAAATTGATATAATTTCAATCAACTATTGAAAAGATTGAAATAGATTTTGAAGAGAATTTGGAGTAAAAATAGCTTGTTCTAATTCAAATTAGATTTTGAATAATAAATTCAAAATGTGAATTCGATTTAGGTATATAAACGACATTTTAAACTCGAACAGATTCTTCCATTAAGCTTATTTATATTTATAATGGATGTCAAGAAAAATTGAATTTCAAAATACTATATTTTGAAAAATATTATTATTTTAATATTATAATAATGTAGAATATTCAGTTTTGGTTTAAAGATGAATTTTAGATTGAATCATTTTTATACAAATTTATAAACGTTTTATAAAATACGTTTGAACTAAATTGATGAATTTTGTTATAAATAATTAAATGGTTTGAATAGGACGAATCGTGCAGCGACCGTTTGCGAATTTCAAACATTAACTTTAAATTGACATACCAGGAGATTCGACCGTCAGATTTCCCTGAAACGAAAAACATTTGGTTCAAAATGAAAAGAGCTTTCCAATGATTTTAAATGCTAACAGTTAGATTTTGAGATAAATTCAGATCAAATTTTAATAAAAACAGCGCTAGTGAAGTAAATTACCTGAAATTGGTTTTTAATGAATTTGGCTATTTTTAAATTATTAAAAATAGGGAAAATTATGATAAATCATAATAAATGATTTAAAAGTGATTTGGACTAATTTAGTTCTGGATAGTATAAAGTCATTTTGTGAAATTTAGCTATTACCAAAAGTTATTGAAATGGTTTGAAGTTAATAAATACTTAACCAAGTTAAGTTTTTCCAATATATGAATACTGGATTTGAATGGAAATAATCTTCGGATATTTCGATATTGGATTCCATTGTTATACGATACTATTTGAGCAATTTGGGAGATAGAGATATCGTTATTCCATATACGGTGATTGTTGGTTCTAGAATCTGACATCGAATATAAGCCGATATAATTTCTATTTAAAACTTGATATTTAATATCACTTTGGATTTTGGGTTTGTTTTAAATGATGTCTTCAATAACATTATTTTTAAACCCAACTGGAAATGAATTTTACAGAATAAATCAATTAACTAATATTAATGAAACTTTTCCAAAGTGAAGTTTTCCAATTAATAAATTTAATTGGAATTGAATGGAAGTTTGATTTTGGGTTTACAATGAACGATGTTCTAAATAACATTTGTTCTTTAACCCAGCTAAAGAAAAGATGATTTCTCAAGTTTGAGTTGTAATAGATCTTTCAATAAAGATTTGATTTGAAATGGATATTAAAACCATGTTAAAGTTTTAATAAATCTTCCAACAATGATTTGGTATGATAGAAGGTAATTAAACATACCAAAACACAAGGGTGTTACATATAGAGTACCACCAGTTTTGCTCCATGGGATGAATAAGATGGGAATGGGATAACGATATGAGAAATTACCTTTTTGTGAGGCTCGATAATCCCGATAAGGCTTATGAACCTTAATTTAAGTTAATTTTGTGAAAAGAGATTATATAGTCTTTTGAAATAATTTCCAAGGAAAGATTTAAACAAGAAGTTTAAATGATGTTAATCTTTTGATAAGATTTATGGGAGTAATTCCCAATATAAAGAATATTTGAATAAAAGAATATTATAATTTGGAATGAGATTTATGATATGTATACATATCATTGGTTTTAATGATGCGATAGTTATTCAGAAAGGTCAAGTTCCAACCCATTATGAATAACTAATACGACAATTATCAAAGATATTGAAGATAGTGGTTGAAGACCGGAGATCTTCACATTGTTTAGATTATTACTAATGTCTCGATTAGTCCATACACCCAATATGAGGTTATAAGTGGTGGTCGTTCGGACGTGCTTGGAGATTAACCAGATATGCAAGGGCCTCTCTTCCTTAGGGGACGTGGAATAAGGTGCCTTTGGTTTTGTTCATACCTAGAACGAACTTGTAAATGGATGTGTGTCTGACGTTGTATTTCAATACATAACCGGTTAGTTTATATTGGTGATATATCCGCGGTGGCAGAGAATTTATTCTCTTAGCTTAACAGCCTTCTTTGAGACGTATAAACTCAAAGTTTATATTATTAATATAAACTGATCATATGTTGTGAATTGACAATGTGGCATGCTAAGTATGCTGAAAGATCAAAGCTTTTGTTGAAAATTAGAGCTTTGTGAATAATGATCAAAGCATGGTTGATATAGCATAGCTTTGTGTTGAAATGTGACTTCGGCAAGCCTCACAACCCGGGAATAGCCGAAAAACAGGATGATGGGCACCAGCGAAAGGACATACGTTATCTTCTAGATAAAAGTGATGCTATGGTGTGGATCCCAGACAATTTACTTATGTGGATTGATGGATCAAGACGCCTTGGACGATGGTCAAATACGACCGGGAGACGTTATGTTTAGAAGAAACCCTAACTCATCGGGAATTGGTGGGCAGACTCTGTTGTCCCAAGGTTCACATGCGTGTGAATCGTGGACATCTTGCTAGAGATGGTTCCGAATCGGATAAGGAAGATCCTTTGCCTTGGCCAGTGATGGAAATCCAACTTCCAATACAAACCTTGCGTTTTTAATTATAAACCTATATGGCAACATAATAGGATGGAATATTAGTGTAACAACTAGATATTTTGGCAACGTAAATTAATTATTAGAATTTCAAAAATTGGAATTTCTGCAAACGATGGAATTTGGTCGCGAAACCTTAACTATTGCGTTCATCTTGGAATTCAGGTCAACTTTCATGTTTGGGGTTTCGCGAATGGAGTCTGTATGCAAAAGTTACGGACGAAATACGAAAATGGATGGAAAATAAATAAACCAAAATTTTTAATTATAACTTACCTAATTAACAAAGCTGACCTGGGCAGTTTGATGCCCAGGTGGTCGACCGTAGGGGGTCAACATCCCCCGTCGACCTACTAGGCGCCCAACTGCCTAGTGACGGCTAGGTTTTCAGGTATTAGTTTATTATATTATTAAAAATAATGGACGGATATAACTTAAAACTAATTCGACGGTTCTAGGCCATTTCCACCCCTATAAGTAAAGGGGTAGAGCCTCATTCTTTTCCATTTAAATCTATAGAGGCAGCGGAGCTCTACCATTTTTCTTCCTCTTCTAACCTAATTTCTAAAATAAAAATATGTTCATACATATCAAATCAAATCAATATCATATGCAATAGGGAAGATTAATAGATTCAATGGAAGAGGATGCTCAACGATAGACTCTTCTCTCTCTTCTCTCTCTTCCCTCAATGATAGATTCAAATCATATACAGATCTAGAATTTTCCCCTTTCTAGATAAATTGTAGATTTATAAGAATTTGGGGATTATAGGCCTAAAAGGTTCAAAACTTAGAATTTGGAGGCTACAAGGTGAGTGGGAAATTTACTAATACAGTTATAGTGACTTATCTATTTCGTTTGAATTAAATCTATGTTTTATGCCTATCAGATCTGCTCATTTAAATATTGTGAAGTTATTGGCAACCATCGGATCTAATTATGAATATGGTCAAAATTTGTAAATGATAAGTTGTGATTATGTATAACTTGAACTGTAGGATTCTTAAATATTTTTCCTACATATTCCTATAGTTATGTCATAAAATATGTTGTACATGTTACATAGCACCGTGGAACTGGAAATCGGTCCCATTAAACACGAATTAGTTATGGTTTCATTCCAGATCTTTAGTTCAATGTTGAATAATGAAATATGTAAATTTGGGTAAAAAGACGAAATTTGTGAATTAGGTGATGGTAAGAATAAAAGAAATATTCCTGTTTATATTCAATATTGTTGTGTTTTGGCTTAAGCATTGCAAAATATGTCGTCATTCTCCTTTTTAATAAAAAGGCATTATTTTGAAATCACAAGAGGTATGAAAAAAGAATAAAAAGGAAAAGTGGTGCAAAGGTACATATAATTATAAATGCATGTATATGTGTGTAATTTGCATCGACTATTCCAAAAGAAATATTTACATATATTTCTTGTGATTTGGAAATATGTCAATTCCACAAAATAGGTATTATTTATACTGATTACGGCTTAGGGTCCTTTACGAGACTTGAAACCTTTTGGCAAGTTTGAATTTAAAAAGGGAATGTTTGGTTGATTGATCAGACCAAATCATTAATTAGTAATAATAATAATAAACTAACTACGTTGACCGCACATATTATCCATCCAAATCAGCGTAAAATGGTAAAATATACATTGTATGGAATGTTTGAAAGTTTGGATAAGGTTCAATTATGGAATTATGTGTAAATATATTCCATTTTGAATTAATATATTTGTAGTGACCATTTGTAGCAATCAATAGAATTAATTACCACAAATGAGACCGTAAATCAATAAATAACCATTGTAACCAATATTGACTGAGGGAAAATAAATGTGGTAGGAAAATGGTTACAATTCCTAAAATCAATTAGGATAAATGCTGTAAACTCCAATTAGGAAATTTGAATTATAACTACATTTAGACACGAGGTTAAGCTCAACTTATGGTGTAAGCCTGCCTGGAACCGACCTGCAAATCTAGCAACCATAGGAAGTCAGTTTAATGTGAGTGGTCTAATGCATAAATATAATCGTATTAAGGCACGAGGTTAAGTTCACTTATGGTAGAAGTCTGCCCGGAACCGATCGGCAAATCCAGCATCCACAGGTAGTCAACTTAATTTGAGAGGCCTGGTACGTAAATATATATATATATATATATATATATATATAACAGTCAACCAATAAATAAATAAATAAGAATAGTAATTGTCCGTTGGGGTACAACAAATAGATAACTTAGGGCTGATACATAGTTGTCGTAAGAAAATATGACAGTTATGGCCATAAAGGGCAATAACAAGGAAATAAAAAGGAAATGGGTATCACAAGGGAATTTATGATTGTCGTTTAAACACTAAGTCCAAATTAGGGAAGGAGTTAAATAATTGTCCTAGGGAAAAAGGGAATATAACCTTCCTTATTTATAGTAATAGAAATAGAAAATATAGTTGGACTTAGTAGATTAATAATGTAAGATATTATTAACTATATAAACCCATGACGAAGATGAATCGTGTAAGTATACTATTTCCGTATAGAGGGACTAAACGAGAATGACTTAATAACGTAGCTTACTTTATCCTAAAAAGGGAGGGTGCTAAAGGCAAATGTGGTACGAACTAATAACCTTCGCGTATAGTCTGCTTCCTGGGTCCTAAAAGGCTAAGTGACTAGGATTGAAGAGTCCACCTAGGAATAGGTCTTTCAATTTAGAGGTCTTAAATGGCATATGTGTGTGGGCCTACCCAAAACTGGAAACTAAAACGTCCAATATGGTTACCTATCCTACGGGAAGTAATAAGCGACTAAGGAGGTTATCTAATAAGGTCGGCTAGAAGATATAGCGAAAGATAAAATACTATCTCTCACCTTATGCGGGAAAAGGATATATTCATGAATGATGGCAGCCTTAACCAGTAGGGCCCATAGCTAGTGCCCTATAGTTTAGGTTAAAGTTGAATATACTATCGAGGGTTATTAAGCGACCAATAGGTCCGCCTAGGGTCTTGAGCGATCAAGGAGAATCCACCCAGTCTATCATTGATAGTGAGGTGTTAAAGGATAGTGAATGAGGATACATTGATAAAGACACCGTAATTAGGGGCGCACTCTCGATTAAATAACCAGTTATGTTCTAGTATAAAGGATTCACAAAAATATGTGTAAACGTCCTATCTCCGTATTATACTTTGGAAATACTACTTTCGGAAGGGTAGTAGAGTCATGCATAAACATCAACAAGGTTGGGTTAGAATTATTAACCTTGTGAGGCATACAGCTTGGGTTGAACCAAACAGAACGTATCTGTGTTATAGTCTGTGTTGGACATTTCCTAGTCACTAGAACTTGTTGTTTTGACCCCACTCCTCATTACAACCTCCCAAGTTTCCTAGAGAAGGTCAGGTTCTCATAGATGATTAAGTTTGGTCTTCGGTTCTCGTTCTCTCATGCTCAGAATTGGCAAAATGACTTACTTTGAAAAAGGTAGTTACTTGAGTTAATACTAGTTTATCCTACTTTGTTTCCGCTGTGAGTTATATTTATCGTACTCTGATTATGTTCATGCTCCTTTATTGCAGGTACCAGATATACACGCTCCATGCTTGGATGTGTTCAAGTTATGGTTTTTGTTAAAATTTGGGTGCATAAAAGTGTGGGGTGTTACAGTTAATGTCATCTAAGATGGATACATTTATTTTCGAAATTGATTTCCACACTACGCACTAGTAATAATAAAAGAGAAATTTTGCGTATCAAACATGTTTGGCTATTATAAGGTAAAACTCTATCCTCTGGTTTGCGCTTGCATTGTGCGATGGAACTTGAGTCTTATAATAGCTTCATTTTTCAAAAAGCACTGCAGGTTTTTATGATTGGTATTCATGTAGAGGAAACTCATTTCGTGTTATACGGCATGGTCAAGTGATTTATCCAACTTTAAATAAAATAAATAACTATTTTTGTATCTCACACTAGTCTCATGACTAACTCGGAGTTTATTGTTTTCACACCTAAACTCTAGGTGTCCATATTCTCCACGCGGGTAGCTAGTAGTTTTGGTTTTGCCGATATCTAATTTAGCAGGATCTTGGATTATGACTGGAGCTATACCTTGAATTAGTTGGTAGTCATCCGCTGCGTATGCATTTATGTTTATGTTGTATTGTAAAATTATTGTTCCTGATATTTTTCTGCTGTGTGTTAATCATCTGTACTCTAATGTAAAATTGTTGTAATAGCAATGAAATGTTCTTTTTTGTTTTGTTTTGATGTGTCTTATCCCATAATGGTCCGAGGATTTTTGCCGTTTGGATCGAACCTGTGTAGCTTATGTCGATTCAAAAGGTTGGGATTTTCGATCGTTACACTTCAGTCATTGGAAAATAACTTCAGAGACGATCGCGATGTCATTGGTTTTCATTTTTGAGTTTCTAAGTGAACGGTTGTTACAATAGTATTTTGTTTAGAGTTGTCTACATTAAAAACAAATTTTGTTTTGGAGTTTAGAAATAATATTTAGATGTATAATACATATATTGTTATTATTTTAAAATTGTTGAAATGTAATATAGGTGGTTGAATTTTGAAAATCTCGGTTAAGAGATGTATTGATAATTTTGGATGCATTGTTTGGGTATCTTTCATATTGTTAAAATAAAATGTGGATTTCAAATAATTTAGCTAGAACTTTTTGTTTAAGTTGGTAATTAAAGCTAAATGACGAGAATCATAAGTGAATAGGTTTATAATTTCTAAACGTAATAAAATTTGAAAATCTAAATCTAAAATGAGTTCGTCATGTAGCGACAGTTCATAGTTTTCTAACTTGAAAAGTTAAATCGATGTATAGGAAACAATATAAGTTGGAATTCTTTAAAATAAGAATTTTCCGAACCCATTTGAATGTAGTTTTCAAATGAAAGCGAAAATTTTAGATTGCACCTTGTAGATTTAGAGATATGTCCAAATAAAGTTTTCAAAATGGCACGCTTTGGTAATTCGTAAAATATGGTTTCCAACCTTTAGAAATGGAGAAACAAACAAACATAGGCTCAATAAATGTTTATAAAGGATTAATTATAAAAGAACTAGTAACACATGCTGTGATTTTGATATATGATTGATTTTGAGTTATGAAATAAAATATTAATGTAAGTGTGTATTATTTAAGTCCTTAAGTTATATGTTGGATTAATCCAAAATAAATTTGGTTGGATTAGGGTACTATTGAATAAAATTTAACATGGATTTGAATTTCTAAGGTGAAGGAATTCATATAAATTGAGAGCTTAAATGACATTCTAAGGAATAGTTCAAAAATAAACTAGGTATAAAATGAAATACACTGAATGTGTAAATGAATAAGGATAAGAATTTTTGGGTATAGTAGTAAACCAATTGGAATAAATACGTAAAATGTACATATTACATTTATTCGCATTAATGGTCTTAATTCAAATTCAAGTGCATGATTTTGAGATGATATATGTCAGTTCAAGTTAGGGTTTTTCGCTTCATAGCTGACGACGAATGTTGGATGTAGACTTTTTATATGATTTTGAAATTCTCCATCGGTGTTTATGAATTTGCAAGAAGAGTTCTAACCAAGGAACCAAATTTGGATCCATACTAGAGTGATCGATTGAGCGATACTAGTTCCAAAGTGAAATTGTGTGTAAATGAACTAATGATTATTATGGACAAAATTTTAACTAGAAAATTTATAAATGAGTTCACTATCATATATATTTAAAAACAATTTTAAGTCTTTTTTATCAATATTTTAAAATTTTCAATATCACCCAAAACTACTTAATTTCAATCTAATTTCAATAAAATGATTCCTACGCTTTTTCCAACTCGTATGATCAAATTGTAAGCCCAATCAATACGAAATTTGAAATCCTGCTATATTTCACTAATACATATCCAATAAACCTGGTTCCGTCGAATTCTGAGACTATCTCAAAAAAGGTCTATTATCAGGTTATTAATATATATTAAATTATCAATTTTTCAATATTTTCACTTTTAAATTTATTTTAAAAGTTTACTAACCTTGTTTTAATCCCAATAAAATATAAAACCAAGTTAGAATTTAATGTCATTAGTTTTTCTTGTCTAGATTCAATATTTGACCATATAAAATCCACTAAAAATCATATTTTAAATTGACTAAAAATATGTGTCGTTACCATCTCCCCTACTTAAAAAAAAATTGTCCTCGAAAAGGAAAGAAGATGTAAGTAAACTTATTTATAATCCCATCTAGATAACCGTTTCTAATTATTTACTAAATACCTTTTAGTCAAATTGTAACAACCCGAAAATGCGAGCCAGTTTAAAATTTTTATTTTGGCAATTTTAATGAATTTCGAACATTTAAAATGAATTATTTTAAATAATATCGACGTGAAATTTATTTTGAATATAATTAGGACGTATATATTATATACGTCGTCGTTAGAATATAATAATTATATATAATTATAAAAGGAATTGAAAATGGCGCGGCAGTTCGATAATTCGATTTCAAACTTCAATTGAATATACCGGGTGCAAAATAAACCGGATTTTAGCGAAACCAAAAGTAATAGGATCTATTTGAGAATATCTTCCCAACTAATCCGAAAAATTGAGATTTCATAGCGGGAATCAAAAGATATGTCCAGTTGAAAATTCTGAATAGTCGCTATGGAATTCAGGCCCTTAAAAATGGAAATTTTGCAAACAACCTCGGATTTCGACGAAACCACTTTTGTTGGGTCTGTGATGTCAAGTTATTGCTAGATTCCAAATTTCATAATTTTTCGAATCAATATGTGAGCGTGGCAAAAGAAAACGCGTTTGACCAGTTTCAGTTGATTTTAATCGACTAGAAAATGGCCATTTTTCCAACGGTCTCAGAATTCGACGAAACTAGTTTTGTTAGGACCGTATCATCAATACGAAGCTAGAAAATATTTTTCTAGGATTTATAGAGTTCGTATGAGACCCCGGTAAATTGAAATGCGTGTTCAAATTCAATATATAGAGTTATATGTTGATTTTGACGAAAACTGATCGAAACGATCGAATCAGCCTGCAATACATATCCCATTGTGTTCGGGATGGGGGTAATACGCAATGGAAGACAGGCGGTGGGCCTCGTTTAGAGGTCGAAAATAAAAGTTGCTTTTTGGGAGATAATTAAAAAAAACTCTCTCTCCCCTCCTTTATCTCCTCAGCCACCCCCTCCCCCGTTCGAATTGAAATCATTACAGGTAAAAAAAAAAAGAGGACGGAGGAGCAGCCGCCGCTCCTCCGCTCGGAGCGCCGCCGCCGCACAGGAGGGTCGCCGAAGCCCTCCTCCTCCTGCCGCGTATCCTCCTCCACCTCCCCTTCTCCTCCCGATCTTCTCCCCTTCCTCCTCGTGACGGAATCCGTACACCCCCCCCCCCGGCTCCTTCCTCCCCTCCTCTTCTTCTCCTTCCCCTCGTTCCTCATTCGACAGCCCTCCCCTCCGCCGCAGTGCAACAGCCCCCTCCACCAAGCCCTCCAACGAGCGAACCAAGGTGATATTTATTTGTTTATTTGTTTATAAAACCAATTTTAATTTGTGAGTGCAGTTTGAATAAATGAAATCAGTTTTATACATATAGCAATGAAAGGAAGGGATTGTTAGTTGATAAAAATTGGGGTTTATATAGTATTTATATTAAAGGTATAATCCTTATTATGGTAGAAGGTTAAAAATATGATTTTTATATAGTAGAAATCATAAAGATGCGATTTTTATATAGTAGAGTAATAAAGATGTGATTTTTATAGTAATGAAATAGAAAAGGCGAAATCTTTATATAGAGAATAGCATGATAAAAATATAATTTTTATTATATGAACACCGTTATAAAAATAGAATTTTTATCTATATAGTAGCGATATAAAAATAGAATTTTTATCTATATAGTAGCGATATAAAAATAGAATTTTTATCTATATAGTAGCGATATAAAAATAGAATTTTTATCTATATAGTAGCGATATAAAAATAGAATTTTTATCTATATAGCAGCGATATAAAAATAGAATTTTTATCTATATAGTAGCGGTGTAAAAATAGAATTTTTATATACGTAGCAACAATATAAAATATGATTTTTATATATTGAATAGCGAAGTAAAAATTCGATTTTTATATATTGAATAGCGAAGTAAAAATTCGATTTTTATATATTGAATACCGAAGTAAAAATTCGATTTTTATATATTGAATAGCGAAGTAAAAATTCGATTTTTATGTATTGAATAGCAAAGTAAAAATTCGATTTTTACATATGTAGTGGCTACGGGCAACGAAAGTGACAAAATGAGAGAACAATGATGATTTCCTACATTAGAAGTGTCGTGGAGTTGGGATAGCTATTGGTGAGAACTTCTCACTCTAAATTTCTTTTTCTAGTTATATATATATACTAGGATGCAAACGGTGCTTAGTAGCACCCGACACCCGTCATCCACAGACCATGGATGACTTGTTTGTTTGATTGATGTATTGTGAAATTTGCTTGTATTATTGATGTGAAATCGATAATAAATGTAGATAGTTGAAATTAATTAATTATCGTTAAAAATATAATTTTTAACGTGAAAGTGAATAAATAAATATTTATAAACAAATCGGCCGATTTGTTTATATACACTGATTTGACTGATATTGATTGGGATGATAAATTTTACACGTCGCCCAACTGCACAAATAATATTTATTGTTTATTGATTTGAAACCCCACACGGGTGTTGGGAAGATATTCGGCGTACACTAATCCCAATTATTTAATTGTATGTCGATCGATTGGTCGACAGACTGTGTAAGCGTTGATTATTTATATTTGATGCTTATGCAGTTGTGTGGTGCACTTTGGATGATGGTTGATTGTTTATCGTTGCTATTATATACATGTGTTGTATGGAATCCATATAATTAACATTATATGGTGATTGATTGGGCCTCATTCCAATCGGGAAAATAATGAATATTATAAAAGAAAATTGATGTGTTGAATATAAAAATAGTCATGTGTTGACGATGTTCATGTGTTGAAACTATTTATGTGTTGAGTAAAATATTTTAACAATAAAATTTACATCTTTATCATATTTAAAATTAGAACTACTTTACGGTTGAAGTCTAATTAAAAATCAAACGATAGATACCATAGTTTTATAAAATATTTTACATAACAAAAATAGTCGTGTGTTGACAGTACTCATGTGTTGAGATTAGTCGTGTGTTGACAGTACTCATGTGTTGAGATTAGTCGTGTGTTGAAAGAAATATAGATTCATGTGTTGAATGGGATAAATATTCATTTGTTGAATAGAATAACGGATTTAGTGAAATATATAAAGCCGTTTTGATTAGAGTTGCGCTATTTTGACGTGAACGATATTTACATCGATTATGTTCGTTTTTATAATGAATATAGAAAAGAAGTGATTTCAAAATATAACATTTTGAAAATATTATCATTTATATAGTAATGATATGAAATATTCAATTTTGATTTGAAATTAAATATAGAGTTGAAATGGTTTTGAAAACGAATTCAAAACGATTTATAAAATACGTTTTAAAAAGGAAATCGACGAAATATATATATTATATATATATAATGGCCTGAATAGAACGCGCTGCACCGCGGCAGTTCATGAATTTCGACCATTGACTTCGAATAGACATTGCGGGAGATCCGACCGTCGGATTCTCCTAAAACCGGAACCATTGGGTTCGTATCGAAAAGAGCTTTCCAATGAATATTAGAAATTTGAAATCCAACGGTTGGATTTGGAATTATGTCCAAATCGAATTTGAAAAAGGTCGCTGTAAGTGCAGTTTGATGGCCGTTGTCGGAAATCGACTGTACGGGCCTTGATAAAATTATTAAAAATATTGATAATTTGTGTAAAATCATAATATGTGAATTGGAAAGAACCGGGATGAAAAATTCCACATTTGAAAGGATAAAAGTAGATTTTTATCGAAATGAACTAGTTTTGAACTAGAATTAAAATCAATTTATTTTTGAAATAAATCAATTGAATTTGAAAGTGATTTTAAAATAATCAATATTCCCAATTCGTGAATTGGACTGGAGTTGAATCGAAATTATCTTCGGAATATTTCGATGTTGGATTTCGTGACTATACAAATATTGTTATGGGGATTTGAAAGATATATTTTATATCATTATTTCCAATACGATATTTGTTGGTTCCAGAATTTGATATTGAAAATAAGCCGATATATTTTCTATTCAGAGCCTTGTATTTAATATCAAATGTGATTTGGGTTTATCGTGAATCGTGTTTTAGATGACATTGGTTCTTTAACCCAGTTAAAGGCAGGATATTGATTTTTGAAACGATTGAAACTAAGTGGAGTTTTAATGAATCTTTAATTAGATTAAAAAGTGAATTGATAATTTAAATTATCAAATCTGAAAGGTGATCGAGAATGGAGTACCACCAGTTTTGCTCCAAAGCGATAGTTAAATCTTTAATTAGATTTGAACGTGAAATAGTAATTAATTTTACCGATAACACCCTGGTGTTAGATATGGAGTATTACCAGTTTTGCTCCGTGGGATGAATAGGTTGGGATTGGGAAATAAAATAAATAATTACTTCGGTGTGGTTCGCTAATCCCGACTAGTTTGAAATGATATCCAAAGGAAGATTAAAGAATAAATTTTGAAGAATTTATCTTGGATAAAATTAATGGGAACCTTTCCCTAAAAATGTGATTTCATGAATAAAATAATATTCTGAATTGGAATGAGGCGTTTGTTGTGTTTGTGTAACATTTGTTTATCATATACGTGGGTTATTCAGAAAGGTCGGGTTTATACCCATTCTGAATAACCGATTCGACGAGATGTCGAAGATGAAGACGGTGGTTGAAGACCGGAAGTCTTCACATCGTTTGGGTGATTACTGATGATCTCGATTGGGCTGTACACCCAAGATGAGGGAAACAGTTGGTGATCGTCCAGACGTACTTGGAGATGGATGGATATGCGAGGAAAGTGCCTCCGGTTTCGTTCAGACCCAGAACGAACTTGTAAATGGATTGTGTGTCTGACATTGGATTTTATTCTGTGTTGATTGATCTCTATTAAATGTACATCTGTTTGGCGGCGGAGAATTTATTCTCTTGCTTAACGCCCTTCTCTGAGACGTACGAGCTCAGAGGTTGTATATCGATGGACATCAGTCGCATGGAGTTAATTGCCAGTGTGGCACGCGTAAGTGGCAATTGATCAGGGCTTCCGTTGAAAAGCAAAGTCTTGTGGTTGATGATCAAAGCACGGCCTGTGTGGCGTAGCTTTGTGTATAACGTGAATTCGCGAGCCTCACACCTCGGTATGAGTCAAAAACGGGATAGTGACTGCAGGGAGAGCACGGCGTTTCTTTCTAGCTAGGGTGGTGTCAGTGCCCTACCAGCCCTGACATTTATATACTTTTCACCTGTGTGGTTGTTGGAATGCGAGGCGCCTCAGATATAGGTCTATAAGGACCGGGAAACGTGTGTTCAGGAATAACTAATCCTCAAAAGTAAGAGAGGACCGGCCCTGAAGATCCAAGGATCATAGTGGGGTCCTGAGGCATTTGCTAGAGTGTCTCGAACGCAGAGAGGAGCTTGCCCCTTGCCTCGACTCTTGACGGAAATCCAATTTCCAATACGTGATATTGCGGTTTTAATTGTAGAACTAGTACGGCGACATGATAGATGGTACCCATGCCGCCTATGATTGATATTTATGATTTGAATTGTTTTGACACTATACACTTATAATAGTATAATGCTTTGTTTAAAACGTACCAAGCATGTTTGGCTATTATAAGGGAAAACCCTATCCTTTGGCTTGCGTTGCATTGTGTGATGGGACCTGAGTCATATAATAGCTTCATTTTTCCAAAAAGCATTGCGCTGTTTTGTTATATGCACTAGTATTCTTGGGAGGAAACTCGTTCCGTGTTATACGGCGTGGTCCCTTGAATTACTATCTTTTAAAGTAAAGTTTTAAATAACTGTTTTAGTTCTCACACCAGTCACATGACTGACCTGGAGTTTATTGTTTTAACCTAAACTCTGGGTGCCCTTATTTTCGACACGGGCAGCTAGTAGTTTTGGTTTTGCAGATTTATGTTCACAGGATCCTGATTTACAGCTGGAACGATGCTCGGAAAGCTCTGTATCCGTGCATTACTTCTAGTTGTGCTTTTGTATTATTTTCCGCTGCGATGTATTTAAATGTAATTTAAATATCTGATATTTGTTGAATGTAATTTAAATCTCTGATATTTGTTGAACGTAATTTATTCATTTATACTCTGTATATTCTTGTATCTGATGGAATTGTTGTAATAACAATGAAATGTTCTTCCGTATGCGTTCTATTTTGTCTTGTCCTCAACGCAATCCGTGCTTTCCTTCATGGGGAAGTTCGGGTCGTCTCACAAAACTACAAAACAAAATCCATAAGGTATTTGTAACTACCCACTCATTTTTGTATTTACAATATAACCTTTTAAAATCCAAATCCTTTATACTTACCATAAGCAATCCTTTTTGTATTTACAGCCTTTTAAAATACTTTATATTCAAAATAAAATATTTCAAAACCAATTTTAATAATAAATTTCTTATTACGAATACGCTCCCTTATATACGTAATACTCTTAACTCATTCTATGGCGTTACTAACCCAATCTCCAATGAGTTTCTCTTCTAGAATATTACTAATCCTAGCTCTGATGAGTTCTTTTCCTTCTGTTCTAACGAGTCGTACTCCAAAGCTTTGAATAAACCAAAGCTCTTATGGATAAAGTTTTAACTAGAAAATTTACAAACAAGTTCACTATCATATATATTTATTTTTAACTATTTTATGTCTACTTTATCAATATTTTAAATTTTTTAATATTACCCAAAACTGCTTAATTTCAATCGAATTTCAATAAATCGATTCCTATGCGTTTTCAACTCGTATGATCAAACCGTAAGTCCAATCAATACGAAATTTGAAACTCTACTGTATTTCACTAATACGAATCCAACGAACCTAGTTCCGTCGAATTCTGAGACTGTCACAAAAATAGTCTATTTTCATGTTATTAATATAATATTAAATTATGGATTTTCCAATGTTTTCACTTTTAAATTGATTTTAAAAGTTTACTATACTTGTTTTAATCCCGGTAAACTATTAAACTAGAATTTAATGCATGTCTAGATTCAATATTTGACCATTTAAAATATACAAAAAATTAATTAAAAAATCATATTTTAAATTGACTAAAAATATGGGTTGTTACATTGTGCGATCAAGTAAGCGATCAAAATTGATGTTGCGTACGAATGACGTATGTTCATCGTAAGGACTGGAAATAGAATTGCGCACTTGAGGCGTTTAAAATATAAGTTACATGATTGTTTCTTATTAGTTGATCTATGTTGATTTGCTATGTTATTGAAATGCTTAGTTTCATGTTGAATGTATTATCATATTTATTTGATTTTCATGTATAAGCTTTTTGTGCTGCTAAAGTAAAAACAAGGTTATGGAAGCAAAAGTAAATAGTTTCTTTTGGTTATGTATTTAGAGTTTGATTGCCCGAAAATAGGTACACATTTATATAAATTGTTGGATTTAGTGATTTTTAAGTCCTAGATATGGATAGCAGCTTGGATTTAGATTGTCTTTTTGGATGATTGTGTCCCTGTGTGGCATTTGTAGTTTTTCCGGATCAAGTCGCGTAAAGGAGACACTGCCGATTTTTTTTTGTAAAATTTAGACCTAGATTATTTGGAATAAGTTTAAATAAATTATCTAAGAATTGTTTACGAGTTTGGTAGCATTCTTCCTGTCTTTATGAATTTTAGGAGAAAAATCTTTTAAGGGGGAAAGAATGTAACAACCGGAATTTTTAGCAATTAAATATTAGATTTATTTAAATAATAATTTGTTTAAATATTAAAATATTTATTTGGCTAATTAAATAAGTCGAATTCAAATATTTTGAGTTTTTTAATTGATTCGTATAGTGAAATAGTAATTACATTGTGAATAAACTAGATTTATTGCAATTGGAGCTTAAGAATTTCAGCTAATTTCAAATGCATATTGAAATGTAACCAAACCTCGGCATGAAGCGAAAGCTGAAACGAATGTGAGTAAAACTCACCTTTCTAATTTACCGGTAATTTATAAGCAGATTAAAATATTTTTATCTGCTTGATTGTGTAAATTGTTAGTTGATTGGTTCGGTTGAAATAATTGTATTGTTAATGCCACGTTTGGATTGATAGAATGATTGGTGGTTGAATTAAACTTAGGATCATGATATAGGATCTTGAAACGCTAGTATTTTGTTTGAATCTAATCTAGGATCACAATATAGCATCTCGGATTGCAATTAGAAATGGTTCGTGTTTATTTGTATTGCGGTTTTATTTTGAATGTTGATCACATGTGGATTGATAATGATGTTGCACTTACATTTGTTCAAACGTAGTTAAATGAAATATATGCTGATGTTTATGAGTTAACCAAATAAACACTATTAGATAAATTGGACGAATTCATTCGTAATGGCATACGTTGAGCAGAACAAATTCCTCTTTACTGGCATATTAACTTGGAATTTATCATTATCCATAGTGATGAAGTGATATTAGGCGTTGACAGCTAATTGTTTATTTACATACCTTCCTGTTATGTAAATACCAGTATTGATTGGGAAATGATCTGAATGTGCTAGTAACTTATATAAGTACCATAGCGAGCATCAAGCACTATTGAAGAAGGGGATTGTTAAAGGGACTCCATATTTGGTTAAGGGGAGAACCAATTTTATTTATTGTATAATTGTTATAGGGAGGACAAAATAAATTAACCTCCCCTTAAACATATAAATTAAAGTTCTGATATTAACCCTTATAATCCTCATTAATACAAATCATAAAACCTAAACCTTAATTAATGCTTACAATTTAATGTTGCATATAAAAATAGAAATGGATATATTTAATTTAATGAAGACACAAGAAAGTTTTGTGGGTGATAAGAAGGCATCAAATTAGATAATTATTTGTAATTTCATATTTGAATTGGTATAGTGAATTTAAAATAAATACAGAAAAGAAATTTTTGATCTAATGTGTTGTATCGAATTTGTGTAATTAGATGTTTAGTAATTCAAATGTTTGTTTCTTGCGCTAAATTTCGTAAGTTGAGGCTTAACATAAGTCACGAGCCAGGGGTAGTTAGGTCTCTTTTTCTTTTTCTTAAAAATGAACCAGACACCCTCCCCCCCTTAACATAAAATATATTAAGCTGGAGTCCTCTTAAAATTATCCTCCACTTAACCAGATGTGGAGTCTCTTTAACAATCCCCTTGGAAATATGTTCAAAATTTATAAGTTTGGCTACAGTGGCTTATAGATTCTCTGAGATAGAGACATAATCATCGCGTAAATGCAGTTATAAAGTTTATTTTAAGCAATTATTTTTTAATTATTATTTATTTTTGATATGTTGTTTTCAAAGGAAAAATCATTATTCAATACGTTTAAAAATAAAGCTAAGTTACTTTTATAATATTGTTTTAAAATTGGTTAATTATGGTCTAATTTATAAGAGTTCGAATTTTACTTATTCTTATGAACTTATCAAGTTTACAAGGATTTAAATTTTTAATAATATATTGTTTTTTATTTATAATTGTTTATAGTATTAAATTGTTTTATATAAATTAATATTCAGTTGTTTATTTATTTAAGTCTTTTACAGTTTATTTTTTTTATATTTTTAATTACTATTCATTAATTTGTTTAACATTATTAAATTGTTTAATTTTATATCGTTGTATTATTTTAAGTTGTTAAATTTTTATTATTAGATTGATTTTTAAGATTAGATAGAGATGAATTTTATCAATGTTTAAAAGAGTTTTACCTTTTAATGGTAAAGAAATTATTTACGTAAATTTTTGTAAAGGGATTTTATGAAAGAAATTTATAATCATTTTAGTTAAGTATTTTGTTTAAGAATTCAGCAAAAATAAATATTTTAAATATAAATGGGTTTAACCCATTTAATATGCTTTAAAAAGAAAGATAGATTTGCAAATTATTTTTGAATATACTTATACCATTAGGGTTGGTATATGAAAATTTCGAAGTATAAAAATTTCATGTTTTGTTAATATACCTAGGTCGGTGTTAGATATGTATATGAATATATTTGCTTAATATTGGGAATAAAATGTTTTTGCATATACTTTGGTCGATGTTAGATAAGATATGCATATATAAACATTTCTAGAATTGGAAAATACTTTATGAACATACAATAATTATGTGTGTATATAGTGATACTTATAAATTTGAGTTAAGTACTTGAAGGTGGCTTCCAAGTTATAAAAGATTAATTAATAAAGGATTAATTAATAAGACATGGGGAACTCCTTTGTGAAATAATCTTTGGATAATTGTTGTTTATATGTTGATAGTTAAATAATAGATTATCAAATGTTGACTAATTTTAATCTATCGATTGTCGCTTCGAAGAGACTAGGACTACACTTGGTTGTCCGAAAACCACTTTAATCTGGTTGAGTGATGAATTAAAAGGTTTTGAAAATGATGAACATTTTAGATGTAAAATGTATAAGCAAGCTATGTTATAGCCTCAAGCCTCATCAACCGGGAATGACTAGAACATTGGATATGGAGCAGTGCTATGTGGGTCACACCCATTAGGTCATGTTTATCACCAATCTAGAATCGTTGATCCTTTGATTATGTATGTTGGTTGCTGCTCGCAACCATGGTGATGGCATATTCAGTACTATCAAGTTAAGTGGTAGGCCGTTTTTGTGTTAGCCGAGGTGCAAGACGTTTTTGCGACCTTGGTATGCTTATCAAGAGAGGTACTGTGACGGGCGATACCCCAATGCCCAGTCATTATATGGAATCCAAACTATAATAAGTGCTTTGTGCTTTTAGTTGTAAACCAATTATGTTGGAACGTGAGATGCAAGCATTCCAGCTATGTTAATATTTAGTTGTGAATTGTAGACGTTATTATAATATCACTGAATCTTTATATAAAGTGTTTTGGTTATCGTAAGATAAAATTTTGTTTGTGTTTATGTGTGGTGTGGTCTTACGAGGTACCTTTGATTCCAAAGGTTCATAATTTAAAGAATTAAATTTCCTATGACTTGAGTTCTCTCATGTTAGTTTACCAGACTAATCCTGGTGTTATTTCATTATAATGCATAATGCTCAGAAAAGATCAAGTATGTTTGCAGGATAGTTTAGATTTCCTAGAGCTTTCATGAGGGAAGTTGGAGTCTGTGATGTATTCCTATACTTATTGTTTTTGTCGTGTTCATTATTTTTTCATCAATGTTGTAGAGGGATGTTATAATTGTCTCTCTGATTATTAGTTTATACTCTGATGTATATCTGATGGTTGTATTTATGAAGTCTTTTTATTTGTAAAGATTGTTGTTATATTATAGATTATTCATTTCGCTATGAGATTTTGTTGTCTTTTCTTTCTTTTTCCCGTAATGATTTGGTTTTTGGCATTTAGATGTTCGACACGTGAATACTATGGATGAATTAGTGTCAAATTCTGATGGTTGAAAAGTCTTATTGCTACTATATACACACACACACACACACCGGGGTGCACATTTGTAATGTTATAAAAATGTTTTATATTGTGTTAATTTGATCTATTGAGTATTTACGAATTTTGATTGGTATGTGGGACACGACGGTATCGATAGGGATTTCTAAATTCTCAAATTTGGGACGCCATGGTATCGATAGAGACTTCTAATTCTTAAATATTGCAAAAACCGGCACAGTATTGTTTTTGAAAATGGAAATGAAATAATTATGCATATGACTATATTTTATATATGAAATAATGATTTATAACTCATATAATGTATAAGATATAAATGTTTGTTAGGAAATAATAATATCCTATTATTAGTATTTAGTGTTGGATTAGTTGTACTCAACTTGTTTATGAGCATTAACTATCATATGTTACTATAAAACGTTGTTTAACCAAATTATAAGTAATTTTCTTTATACAATATAAAAAAGTTTATTTTAATTGATTTTTTTAATTTTTCGAATACATCCTCAACCGAATAAACTCTCTATAAGGCCGACCAATTATGACACCCCACGTCCGTTAATGTCACTCACAAAGGGAAAGCATTAAGTTTCGTGAAGCATTATAGGTAAACAGACACAGAATTTTACAAGACAAACAAAAATAAGATAGCAGCGGAAATTTAAATTTTTATTTCAAACACAAATCATAAAGTGTGGTTCAAAATACCAGGAGTCTCAAAAACCATTACAACAACATAACTTCTGTCTTTTAACATCATAGTACATAAATACTTAAAAGAAAACATAATTCCCCAAATAAAAGATACAAAGCCATAGTAGAGATAAAAACTTGAGCCATACTTCGAAAGCAGCTCTAGCAAGATGATATCTGAGTCCTGACTAAGCCTGAGTGTTTCCTCCCTGAGAACCTGGGAGGAAACGGAAGAAAGAAGGAGAAAAAAGGGTCAGACATAAAGTCTGGCGAGTCTAGTGACTTTTAGATAGTAAATAATTAAATTAGCATGACAGGCATATAAAGTGGATAAGAGAGATCATTACATAAATGGCAGGTGTGACAAGGTAGACAGGATAAGGTATATACGCTTCCCTAATGATTACTCTGCACTATTACTAGTATAACCAGAATGAGATGATCACTTCCACTATAAGGTGGTAGATTTAAGCATACATCCAAATGTACCCTAACTACTACCCTTATCGATCGGCTCCCTACTCCGTTGATACTCTGTGCCGACCCCACGATAGGATGTATCACGTCCTAAGGTGGCAACCCCTCACTGATATGCACAGCCCCATATCTACAGGTGTCACGGTCGTCTTATCCCCCTCTGCCCGGCTCATGCACGCACATAGCCCGTTCGGTCTGCGCCGCCTACACCGTCCTCCATGTTTAGATCTCTTACAATCAGTCAGTAAGCATTCCCCCACTCCGCCTATTATGGAGTACTTTTTTTGATACCTACTCCGGGTTACTGACTGAATGAGTCCCACACAATATGATACGAGCTCTCCCCTTTGTCTTGTATCCCCCACTAGGTTTTCCACAGGTTATACTTACCCTAAGGGTGTCTTTAATTATATAACCCCAATCTTTCTACCCGTTATGCTTACCTTAAAGGTGACTTTAATTACTTAACATTATTATTTCCTTCTGTTATGTATACCACGAGGTGTCTTTAATTACGTAACCTTATCGGGTTAAGTTTGTGGGCCTATATATAAATATTACCCACCCCATCCAAATTTTCTTAACCCATCCACTATCCAACCAATTTTACTTAACCCTAACTTTTGTTCATAATCATAAAATCCTTATGGATTAAATTTGGTTAACTAGTCCAATTTATTACCATGTCCATTTATGGTTCATAATGGGCTAGACCTCCCACATTAGGCCTACAACTTGTGGATGCTAGATATGCCGGTCGGGTCCGGGCAGTATTATTCCATAGTTGGGTCTAACCTCGTGTCTTAGCCCAATTCGTATTTGTGCACTTAGACCTCTCACATTAGGTTCAACATTAGTGGCTGCTGGATATGACGGTCGGGTCCATGCAGACGTCCACCACTAATGTAACCTAACATCGTGTCATAAGTGCAATTACAATTCCTAATTGTAATTACTAGACATTTCATTTTATCCAATTCTTACCTATATCTTAATAGGTGATTATGTCCCCACTTTTCCCCTTTTGAATTATATGTCCAACTCATGTTTATATTAAAATTACGCCAATATTTACCTTTTTCCCTCATGTTCCCTAACTAGCGTGTTCACACAATTTACGGTATGTATAGGCTAAATAATAACCTAATCATAAACGATAAAAAGGGAAGATAATGGAAATACGAATGTTCAAACATAACTAGCATAAACATATACTAACATGGTGAACATATAAACATAGATCTAATGAACTTGTGCTGGTTAACTAGTTGTAACATAGCAAAGGTGATAAGATGAACATGACAAGATCTAAATTTAATTTAGATGTCCAACAAGTTTAGATCTAATATGAGAAGCACAAGGGGATCCAAATAATAAACTAGATATGATTAATAATTTAGGTGTCCACATAATACAGATCTAATAGGTAAAAGTAAATATAACAAATAGGATTAAGATCTACATCATAGAATGTCCACATAATTCAGATATAATGGTTTATAAGTAGATCTACACAATTAAGGTTTAAGATTCACATCATGGCATGTGATAGGAGTTATAATAGATCTAGTAAGATAAAGATTTAGATCAATAGTTAAAATAGATCTAGCACAAATCATAGAATGCCACAGGGGTAACAACAGATCCAACAAGATAGAGATTTAGATCCAAATCCTAACCAATTCAGAATGTCATATGTTCATGATTTACAATGGATCTGATATAGTTTAGGCATACGAACAAATCCAAGTCGTAGTCGTGTCATATTTACTTTTAAATATTCCAATCCAAAAGCAAATAGAAACTCACAATGTTAGGATTAGAAAATAGAGAAAGAATGGTTCTTGAATCTCTAGATTTGATTTGCAAAACTGAGAGTTGTTGAAGAATACAGGTTCCGTCCAGACACCGGCAGAATTTGGCCACTATGAATTCTCAATGAAGAAAATATGAGAAATAGCCACGTATATATAGCTGCAAAACCCTCTGAAATCGACTGCCACATCATCCCTAGGGGTATTGACACCCCTATGGGTGGGTCGACCCATGGGCCGACACCCCTTAAGGGGGGTCGACCCCCTAGAGCGGGAAATCTGCCACCACTTTTCATTTTTCGAATTCAAACTGTTCTGGATAAAATTCTGACTCTCCTCTAACTCATGTGTACATATATATTCTTTATGCGCGTATACAAATTTAAAACCCACATAACTTCTCCATACGGTGTCCGTTTTATGCAAACCAAATGTCTATCTTGACTAGAATTTCGAGATGGACGCAATGGGGCAGTTTTTTTCCTTGATTCTAAGTATTAAATTAATTATTATTTAATTTATCCTCTTTTAGTGCCGTTAGAAATTCGGGATGTTACATTCTCCCCTACTCAAAGGATTTCATCCCCAAAATCTCTAAGTTGAAAAGAATGTATCCTACCATCCATCATCCATCTACTCATCCACCAATCACAGGCATCCATTGTCCTTAAAGATTTCTAATGCTTATATGAGTATATGCAAAGGTGTGTGTATATGTCCCTATACTAATGCAGAGATCAGGCGATCTACTGATTCAGTTGACGTCCTTAATGAAATGTATGTTAGTGTCATGAATCCAATATGTATGCAATATAATCCTACGATAACATGTAAGTTCTATATGAGTGCACAAACGTCCATCCAAATGAAACATCCATATGATGATACATCCAGTTTCATCCATAAAAGAAAAAAAAAGCACACACATGCATATGCAGTATGAGAGTGATTGAGCCGATCTAGTGCCTAATGTGTGTGTGCATGCGTCCACATGCAACCACTAGCAAACACTTACGTCCACTTGCATCCATCAAACATAACATGTTTCAAACACATGTTTACATCCATAGGATTCCTATCTGAAGGTTGAAAAATACTGTGGATAAGATATACTCAAATGATATAAACAAGCACTGATAAAACTTTGAAAAAAAGGAGAGTTAAGAACATACCCTCGAAAAGGAAAGGGTACGAAGCACGAATTTTGTCTTCGGTCTCCCAAGTCGCATCCTCTGGGTTATCTCCCCATTGAACCTTTAGCAACTTGATCTCTTTATTGCATAGCTTCTTAACTTCTGATCCAAGAATACGGGAAGGAACTCTCCTGACTGTCGCCTCCCATTCTACTTCTACCTCTTCCAATACACTCGACTCAACAACTTCTGCAGTGTTATGCAGGCACTTCTGCAGATGAGAAATGTGGAAAACATCATGAACACCGAATAGATTTTCTGGGAGCTTTACTTTATATGCCATTTGGCCAATCCTCTCGGTTATGGGAAATGGTCCCACAAACCTAGGTGCCAACTTCACTACCGATCCAAAGCGAACCACATTCCTCAAAGGAGATACTTTGATAAAAACTAAGTCTCCCACTTCAAATTCGATGTCAATCCTTTCTCTTGTCTGCATAGGACTTCTGCCTATCTTGAGCTATCTTCATCCGCTGTCGAATAAGGTCAATCTTTTCGAACATTTCTCTAACCATATCTGGTCCAAGTAATAATCTTTCTGCAGATTCCCACCAACAAGTTGGTGATCTACAGGGTCGTTTGTACAATGCTTCGAAGGGTGCCATGCCAATGCTGGACTGATGGCTATTGTTATAGGAAAACTCTACTAAAGGAAGGTGCTCTTCGCAAGTCCATCCGAAGTCTAGAATACACAGCCTCAAAAGATCTTCAAGAATCCTGTTCACCCTCTCTGTCTGTCCATCGGTCTGAGGATAATAAGCGGTGCTCAAACACAACTGTGTACCTAATGCTTCTAGCAAGCTCCTCCAAAATTTGCTGGTAAAGATGGGGTCATGATCGCTTACGATGCTAGAAGGTACTCCATGAAGACGAACTTTCTCATGAACATAAATTACTGCCAACCCTGATGCCATCCTCTTACTCTTAAGTGGAATAAAGTGAGCGCTTTTAGTGAGTCTATCTACCATAACCCAAATACTGGTGTTGCCTTTATTCGATCTAGGAAAACCATCTATGAAATCCATAGAGACGCTCTCCCATTTCCACTGAGGAACCTCCAAAGGATGAAGTAATCCACTAGGCTTCTTTTGCTCAGCTTTAACTTGTTAGCAAACTAAACATTGAGAAACAAATTTGACTACATCTTTCTTCATCCCAGCCCAAACGATAACCCTCTTCATGTCTCTGTACATCTTATCACTGCCTGGATGAATGGTCATCTTAGAATGGTGGGCTTCTTCTAGGACTGCCTTTATCAGGCTTCCAGTTTGAGGAACACAAAGCCTTCCATCTCGTCGCAACCACCCCTTTTCATCTATGGTATATCTACTGAGGTGACTAGAAGTCTCCCCTTTTCTAAGCTTTTCCATAATGTCTAAAATCTGTGGGTCACCTTGTTGTGAAGCTCCTATCTGGTCCATAAGAGTTGGTCTTATCACCAAGGATGCAAACAAATCAGGCAAAATCTCGATGGAGGGTCTAAAATCAAAAGCTGATATGAACTCCAAGTTCTTTCTCTCCACAAACAGAGGACTCAAGTCCATCCTCTGCCTACATAATGCGTCTGCCACCACATTACCTTGCCAGGGGTATAAATAATCTCAAAATCAATAGAAGCTTGAAACTCCATCCACCGTTGTTACCTTAAATTGAGGTCTTTCTGTGAGAATAGATACTTGAGAGATTTATGATTGGTGTATAACTCGAACTTCTCTCCAAGTAAATAATGGTGCCACGTCTTAAGCGCGAATACTATGGCAGCTAGCTCTAAATCATGGTAGGGTAATTCTTCTCACGAACTCTCAACTGTCTACCCCCACAACATGCTACATTTGCTTCTTGCATCAGAACTGCACCAAGCCCTGTACTACATGCATCAATGTAAACGGTAAACACCTAACTTCCATCAGGCAAGCTCAAGACTGGGGCTGTTATCAGAGCCCTCTTCAGTCGTTGGAAAACAACATCACAATCTGTGTCCTATGAAAAGGCCAAATTCTTCTTTATTAGCCTGGTGAGTGGGGCTGATATCTTTGCGAAGTCCTTAATGAACATCCTATAATAACCTGCCAACCCAGGAAAGCTTCTCACCTTGGTTGCATTTTTAGGAATCTTCCAATCTTGCACTGCAACCACCTTGGAGGGATCTACATCTATCCCTTCTTTGGAGACCACATGCCTTAAGAATCTCACCTCTTTTCTTCAAAAATGGCATTTGGAGAACTTCGCCTTAAGCTGATGGTCACAGAGAGTTTTCAAAACTTTTCTCAAATGTTGGGCATGCTCTTCTTCGCTTCTGGAGAATATCAAGATATCGTCAATAAAGACTACGACAAATTTGTTGAGAAACTCCCGAAACACCCTACTCATCAAGTCAACAAAATAGGCAGGTGCATTCGTCAGCTCAAAAGGCATCACTAGCCATTCAAAGAAACCATTTGGAGTTCTAAAAATAGTCTTATCTATGTTTTCTTCAGCCACCCTTAATTGATGAAATCCCGTGGCCAAGTCTAACTGGGAAAATACCGAGGTACCAACAAGCTGATCAAATAAATCATCAATCATTGGGAGCAGGTGCCTATTCTTCTTAGTGAGTTTATTCAACTCCCTATAGTCAACAGGCAAACGAAGCGAACCATCTGCCTTAGTTGCGAATACTACTGGAGCACCTCATTCAGATATGCTTCGTCTGATAAACCCCTTCTCAAGTAGCTCCCCTACTTGCTTACTCAGCTCCCTCCTTTCCCTTGGAGCCATGTGGTGCACTGGCAATGCAACTGGCTTTGCATTGCCCACCAAGTATATACGAAAGTCGATCTCGCGCTTCGGAGCTAAACCCCAAACCTGATCAAAAACATTGGAATAATCTCGGACTTCTGGAATAGACTGCAAATCATCGATAGATGTATCAAGAGACTCTAGGAAACTAAGCATAACTGTCACTTGTGGGTTACAAGAAATCTCGAGGGTCCTCCCATGACAAGTCAGAAGCCTAACAACCCTCTTCTCATAATCCAGAATGGCACCAAATGTGGTAAGCCAATCCATTCCTAGAATCAACCCATAGCCCATAAACCCGAGCACATACGCGTCGCATTCAAACTCAACGCCTAACAGAGATATTTTCAAACCCCGACAAATCATAGATAAATGAGTCGAACCACTAATCGGGTTTGAAACAACTACGAGATCCACTACCATACTAGTAATTAAGAGCAGAGACTCAACTATAGAACTTGATATAAATGAATGTGAAGCGCCAGAATCAAAAAGTGTTTTAAGGGTGGTTTGAAGAGAAATTAAACCATCCACATAAATTTTTGTACCTCTATCAGGAGCACTGATCGCGCGAGCATGCACCTTCCCTCCAGAAGTTCCTGCCAATTGACCTTGTCCCTGAGATCCCTGTTTCTTCGGGCACTCCCTAGCAAAGTGTCTGACCTCTCCATAATGGTAGCAAGAGTTCTTCCTTCTCTTACAGTCTTTGATCAAGTGAACTTCCTTCCCACAATTGTGACATTTTCTCTTATCCTTGCCTTTGTCATTCTTCCCTTCTTTCTTCTATTGTTGTTGTTGTTGTTGCTGTTGTTGTTGATGCTGCCCCTTCTTGGGCCACGCCTTCCTATTTTGTGATATCTCCTCAGCCTTTGCTTCCTTCTTTTCTCCCATGTCTTCCTCATGCATTAGGGCCATATCGACAAGCTTTTCAAAAGTGGCCCCCATTGGAATATGGGACATGGCTAACCCATGCAGAGGTTCATTAAGCCCTTTAGAAAATCGCAAAGCCCTTTTATGCAACGGATCCACCAACTCTAACCCGAACCTTGCTAGCTGGTTGAATTTAATTCACGTACTCTTTCACAATCAAGTTTCCTTATTTGAGTGCTAAGAATTTCTCCATCTGCATGCTTCTCTCAGCTTGGGAGAGAAATTTCATTTCGAACCTTTGTCTAAAATCCTCCCAAGTTTCCACCGAACGTCCAGCTTGGGTGACTTCCCACCAAAATAAAGCTTCGTCTTTCAGTAGCTAGCCGGCTAATTGAACCATCCTTCTACCTTCTACTTCAAAGATTACGAACAAGTCCTCGGTCTCCTTGAGCCAATTCCACGCTTCTACAAATGTCTCATTCGCATTGAATGGCTTCCCTCCCATAGCACGGAAGTCTTTGCAGATCTTGGTGAATTTATCTGCTCTTGAAGGGAGAGGTGAAGGAATGACTGGTGCAGCTGGGGGTGGAACATTTCCTTGGCCTTCGGCAGGCGCTGTGGCCTCCAAATACCTACGGAACTATCCGGGTATCGTGATGCCCTATGGGATATTAGGAATGTTTTGTTCCCCAGACATGCTGAAAAGGGAAAAGGAAGAAATTTAGACAAAGGACCGAAGGGTATTACATATGGATTTTTTGGGGAATATTTTTCAAAACAAACTTCTCTTTTTGAAAATTATTTCTTTTAAAATCTTTTTGAAAATAATTTTCAAAAACTTTTATCTAATCCGGTAACCTTCAGCTTTGATACCAAGTGTGACACCCCACGTCTGTTAATGTCACTCACAAAGGGAATGCATTAAGTTTCGTGAAGCGTTATAGGTAAACAGACACAGAATTTTACAAGACAGACATAAATAAGATAGCAGAGGAAATTTAAGTTTTTATTTCAAACACAAATCATACAGCGTGGTTCAAAATACCATGAGTCTCAAAAATCATTACAACAACATAACTTCTGTCTTTTAACATCAGAGTACATAAGTACTTAAAAGAAAACATAATTCCCTAAATAAAAGAGACAAAGCCATAGTAGAGGCAAAAACTTGAGCCATACTTCGAAAGCAGCTCTAGCAAGATGATATCTGAGTCCAGACTAAGCTTGAGTGTTTCCTCCCTGAGAACCTGGGGGGAAACGGAAGAAAGAAGGAGAAAAAAGGGTCAGACATAAAGTCTGGCGAGTCTAGTGACTTTTAGCAAGTAAATAAATAAAAGTAGCATGACAGGCATATAAAGTGGATAAGAGAGATCACTACATAAATGGCAAGTGTGACAAGGTAGACAGGATAAGGTATATACGCTTCCCTAATGATTACTCTACACTATTACTAGTATAACCAGAATGAGATGATCTCTTCCATTATAAGGTGGTAGACTTACACATACGTCCAAATGTACCCTAACTACTACCCTAATCGATCGGCTCCCTACTCCGTAGAGACTCTGTGCCATCCCCATGGTAGGATGTATCACGTCCTAAAGTGGCAACCCCTCACTGATATGCACAGCCCCATAACTACAGGTGTCACGGTCATCTTATCCCCCTATGCCTAGCTCATGCACGCACATGGCCCGGTCGGTCTATGCCGCCCACACCGTCCTCCACGTTTGGATCTCTTACAATCAGTCAGTAAGCGTGCCCCCTCTCCAACTAGTATGGAGTACTTTGTTTGATACCTACTCCGGGTTACTGACTGAAATGGGTCCCACACAATATGATACAAGCTCTCCCCTTTGTCTTGTATCCCCCACTAGGTTTTCCACAGTTTATAATTACCCTAAGGGTGTCTTTTTATATAACCCCAATCTTTCTACCAATTATGCTTCCCTTAAAGGTGTCTTTAATAACATAATTTTATTATTTCCTCTGGTTATGTATACCACTAGTGTCTTTAATTACATAACCTTATCTGGTTAAGTTTGTGGGCCTTTATATAAATATTACCCACCCCCTCCAGATTTGCTTAACCCATCCACTATCCAACCAATTTTACTTAGCCCTAACTTTAGTTCATAATCATACAATCCCTATGGATTATTAGTTAAGTAGTCCAATTTATTACCATGTCCATTTATGGTTCATAATGGGCTAGACCTCCCACATTAGGCCTACAACTTGTGGATGCTGGATATGCCGGTCTGGTCCGGGCAGTCTTATTCCACAGTTGGGTCTAACCTCGTGTCTTAGCCCGATTCGTATTTACGCACTTAGACCTCTCACATTAGGATCAACATTAGTGGCTGCTGGATATGCCGGTCGGGTCCGAGCAGACATCCACCAATAATGCAACCTAATCTCGTGTCATAAGTACAATTACAATTCCTAATTGTAATTACTAGACATTCCATTTTATCCAATTCTTACCTATGTCTTAATAGTTGATTTTGTCCCCACTTTTCCCCTTTTGAATTATATATCCAACTCATGTTTATATTAAAATTATGCCAATATTAACCTTTTTCCCTCCCCGTTCCCTAACTAGCGTGTTCACACAATTTACCGCATGTATAGGCTAAATAATAGCCTAATCATAAATGATAAAAAGGGAAGGTAATGGAAATATGACAAAGGTGAATGTTCTAACATAACTAGCATAAACATATACTAACATGGTGAACATATAAGCATAGATCTAATGAACTTGTGGCTGTTAACTAGTTGTAACATAACAAAGGTGATAAGATGAACATGACAAGATCTAAATTTAATTTAGATGTTCAACAAGTTCATATCTAATATGAGAAGCACAAGGGGATCCAAATAATAAACAAGATCTGATTAATAATTTAGGTGTCCACATAATACATATTTAATAGGTAAAAGCAGATATAACAAATAGGGATTAAGATCTACATCATAGAATGTCCACATAATTCAGGTCTAATGGTTTATAAGTAGATCTACACAATTAAGGTTTAAGATTCACATCATGGCATGTGATAGGAGTTATAATAAATCTAACAAGATAGAGATTTAGATCAATAGTTAATATAGATCTAGCACAAATCATAGAATGCCACAGTGGTTACAACAGATCAAACAAGATAGAGATTTAGATCCAAACCCTAACCAATTCAGAATGTCATATGTTCATATTTTACAATGGATCTGATATAATTTATGCATATAAACAAATCCAAGTCATAGTTGTGTCATATTTACTTTTAAATATTCAAATCTAAAAGCAACTAGAAACTCACAGTGTTAGGATTAGAAAATAGATATTGAATGGTTCTTGAATCTCCAGATTTGATTTACAAAACTGATAGTTGTAGAAGATTACGAGTTCAGTTCAGACACCGGTAGAGTTTGGCCACCATGAATTCTCGATGAAGAAAATATGAGAAATAGTCAAGTATATATGGCTGCAAAACCCTTTGAAACCGAACTGCCACATCAGCCCTAGGGGTGTCGACACCCCTGTGGATGGGTCGACCCATGGGTCGACACCCCTTAAGGGGGTCGACCCCGGTGTCGACACCCCTCTAGAGGGGTCGACCCCTTAGAGCGGGAAATCTACCGCCACTTTTTATTTTTCGAATTCGAACTGTTCTGTATAAAATTCCGACTCATGTGTATATATATATTTCTACGTGTATGCAAACTTAAAACCCTCATAACTTCTCCATACAGTGTTTGTTTTCCTTAATTCTGAATATTAAATTAATTATTATTTAATTTATCCTATTTTAGTGTCGTTAGAAATTCGGGGTGTTACACCGACCATTACTGAATTCCGAGCATGCATAACTTCTTAGTGCTTACTCTTGAAGTTTCCGACCGAGAATGGAGTCCGATTTGTGCAAGGAGACAAACTGGGAGGACAGGAATGATACTTGGAAAAATGGAAGGAAGCCCGCAGCAAAGAGAAAGGGAAAGCGGTGGATAATTCCCTTCGTATTCAGAGTGCCACTGCATAGCAAGTAAAGGGAAAATCCTGGCCTAAACAATGCAGCCACCAATTCAAAAAAATTGATATGGGAAAATATGAGGAGCCAAAATACCAAAAGGCAACCTCTAATGAAACATATGTGGCGATCTCGATTAATAACGATGACCCTTCTAAGGTATTGAAAATCGGATCCCACCTTAGACCCCTCCGAAAGAGGGAATTGACCAACTTTCTCTGTTCAAACCTTGATGTATTTGTTTGAACCAATGCTAACATGTGTGGGGCATCGCCATCCGTCATGAGCCATTCACTCAAGATCAATCCCAAGTACGTCTCGGTGGAGCATAAGAGACGCATGCTTTGTGTTGAGAGTTCAGCAACATTAAAGGAGGAACTAGAGAAGCTAAAGAGCAACGGGTTTACCAGAGATTCATTATACCCTGCCTGGGTATCGAATCCAGTTGTCTAAACAAGTCCAATGGGAAGTGGAGGACATGCATTGATTTCTCGGACTTGAACAAGTCTTGCCCGAAAGGCAGATTTCCACTTCCCAGGATTGACCAGCTCGTGGACCCAACATATGGGTATAATCTTCTTTTCTTTATGGATGCGTACTATGGATACAATCATACCCCGTTGCATGTGCCCGACCAGGAACATACTAGCTTTATAACAGACCTTGGGTTGCATTGTTATGTGGTCATGTCATTTGGATTAAAAAACGTCGATGTGACATACCAGTGGTTGGTTAATCACACGTTCCATAATCAGGCTGTGAGGTCGATGGAGGTTTATGTAGATGACATGCTCATAAAGTCGCAACAATCGGCCAACCATGTTGATGACTTGGCGGAAATGTTCAGTATTCTCCATCAATATAGGACGAAATTCAACCCTTTGAAATGCTCTTTTAGCATTGCATCAAGGAATTTTTTAGGCTTCATCGTCAAACCTCATGGGATTGAAGTTAACCACAAAGAGATAGAAGCCATATAGAACATTCAGGAGCCTCAAAAAATTAGAGATGTACAGAGCCTGAATGGAAAGGTGGAGGTTTTAAGCAGATTTATATCCAGAGCCATTAAGAAGTGCATGTGGATGGAGTCCACATAACACGAGAGAGCTTCCGCGAAATTCTGTTTATTTCATGAATTTCTAGACATGTAATGAATGAATGTAAACGTTTATGGGAGATAATCAAGAAGTAAGTGATGAAAGATAGCTTCAACAGAATGCCCTAAACAAGGTCGCGACGATGGAACAGGAACATCATCAATCGCATAGAAAAGGAGCAGGCTTAGCTCGCGTGGTGGCATTATCATTAATTGATAATTGGAATAGAAAAACCGGCTAGGTCTCTTAACCACGTGCAAAAACCGGTGAGATCCTTAGGCATGCTCTTAGACAACGATAAACTTGTTGATAACAAGATTTTTATTGATGCCAACAAATGAAGTTGCAATGGGAATCATGTCATAGAGATAAGGTTATATATATATATATATATATATATATATATATATATAGACACACACACATTGAGTCGTGTTAGAATTATGTTAAAATCTATCCTCAAGTATACATGAATGTGCAAAACAAAGTAATGTATATATATATACAAGCCTTTAAAAAGCCAGGAATATACAAAAACTGGTCTACCAGTCGACTGGTCAGCCTGGTTTTGTATATAACGGCTAGTTTTGAAATTTTTTATATATACGATTTAATTCAACCAGTCAACTGATGATTTTTAACTAGTCGTCTGATTTGACCCAGAAACTATTTTATGAAGAGTCGCCATCTTTCATGAAGAGATTCCTCTTCAATAATCAATGGAAATGGACATAACTTTTTATAGAAACTCTTCGTGAAGGAATGCTACTCTTATACTATTATGTAAAGAACTTCAAACATGTTTTATAAGCACCTTTTTACAAATTACTATTCTACTTTCTCCATTCTCTGAATTTACATTCTTTGTAAATAAAAAGCTCTCCAAATTCAAATACTTGTTGAATCCTTGAATTGATTTAATATCACTTGATTCAACAAGCAATTATCTTCCTTAAATCTTTGCATTAAAATCATATACTCGAGGATCAGATTATAGGAAGGTTGTACTTAAACTATTGACTATCCGTGTTGATTCAAGAACACAAAGCAGAAGTCAAATACTTGTAATTGTTGAAGACCTGTGCAGTTTCTCAGACAAGAGGCATTCTTGTTGGGGCTCGCGTGTACTGACCTATTCCTCTGGGTTAAGAGAGGACGTTGTTAGTGAATTCCGAAGAGGAGCTTCAGGACTGGACACAGGAAGGGAAGTTCGAACCATAATAAAATTCCTGGTGTCACTTTACTTTATTTATCGCATTTATTTTGTTTGTGATATATTTCTATAACTTATCTTTTACATGCGTAACTGTTGCATATTAACTAGTTAGAATATCATCTACATTTCTGCTATGTCCATATAGATCCTGCTTAAGTCGTACACATCGACTTTTCAATTTGTATCAGAGCAAGGTCATCACATAACCATAAAACTATTATTGGGTATTTAAATAATATGGATACTAGCACTAGTACTAGCAATAACACCGGATATACTGAAGGCCAATCAACTGCTAGACTACCTTCTTTAATGGCATGAACTATAGTTATTGGGCCACTCGAATGAGGATTTATATGCAAGCAAATAGCTTTATGCATGGAATATCACATAAAAAGAGTACACACAACCTACTACACTATTCACAGAGTGGTCGGCATCTGAAAAAGCAGAGGCTAGTGCCAATGCTAAGGCTATGAACATGTTGCATTATGCTTTAGATAGAAATGAGTTCAATCGGATCTATATGTGCAATACTGCATATGAAATCTGGAGAACACTTAAAATTACTCATGAAGGTACTAACAAAGTTAAACAGAGCAAAATATCAATGCTCAAGAATCAGTTTCAAACTTTTAAGATGAGTGAAAATGAATCCATAAATGATATGTATTCACGCTTTCAAAACATTTATCACTCTTTGCTAGGATTAGGAGAAAAGTATTCCGACTTTGATATAGTATCAAAAATTTTGAACTCTTTAACGGATGAATGGGAGAGAAAAATATTAGCAATCGAAGAAGCTAATGATCTCTCTGCCATGAAACCGGAAGAATTGATCGATAATCTAATGTCTTATGAAGTAAATTTGCAGGCAAAGAAAGCACAGGTACAAGAAAAGAAAATTTTAGCTTTCCATGCTGAAAAAGAAGATTCCGATTTAGATGAAGAAGATATTGCATTTGTTGCTAAGAATTTAAGAAAATTTCTAAAAATACAAAAAAGGCCAAAGTAAAAATGTAAAGAAGAACTCATCAAAAGAACATGACCCTGCTCTAGCAGAATGCTTCAACTGTCAACAAGCCTGGACACTATCAAAAGAATTGTCTAGAATTAAAGAGAAATCGCAAAAATGAGAAATCAAAGAGACGAGCATTTTCAGTCACTTGGGATAACTCAGATTCATCTCCCGAAAGTGATAGCGACAGTAATAGTGAGCAAACAAACGTGTGCTTCATGGCTAAGGATAATGATATAAGTAATTTTACTTTTGATGAATTAGTAGAAGTTAATACTGAAACCTTAGGAAAATGTTTAAGCGAAAATTTAAAAAAGCTAACGAAGATAAAAAGAAAGCAGAATTTGAGAGACATCTTTTGAAAGATGAAAAAGAAATTTTAGAAAAAGAAATTAGAAAATTACAAGACTCTATTTCAATAGCAAATTCTCAAATTCTTATGTTGACTCAAGAAATCGAGACTCAAAAGAATAAAAATGATTTATTAGCATCCGAAAATCATGATTTAAACACTAAAATTAAAATTATAGAGTTAGAAAACTCTAGTCTAAAAGCTAGGCTAGAAGCATTTCTGAAAATGTAAATAATTTTAACAAGGGTAGACAGAATTTATTTAAAATATTAGAAAATTCTCAACCAGTTTCTAGTGAAAAAGGACTTGGGTATGATAAAGAAATTAATTCAAAAAGGAAACCCAGTTTAAAAAATTCTAATACTAAACCGAAAATTTCTAGTAGTAAATTAAATATTTCTACTAAGAAAAAAATACTCGAGAACTATTAGTATATGGATTCCAAAAACAAATAATGCACTTACTAGGAATAAATATATTAAAAACTTTCTAGATTCTGTTCATTATAATAATAATTGTTCTTTGAAAAAGGAACCTAAGCCCTCTTGGGTTTGGCTTCCTAATTTTTAACCCTTAGGACCCTAACGGAGGAAGTGGGTACCAATGAAATTTTTTAAATTATTTTTTGCAGGTCCCACTCAACAAAACAGAGGAAAATGGATACTAGCCCGTGGTTGCTCAAAACATATGACAGGAGACAAGGAGATGCTAATACCAAATGTAATGGCCCGAATTTCAGTACTATTTGAGCTGACTAATTACACCATATATCCAACCCAAATTGCATAGAAATACGAATCATTAATAGAGAGAAGCTAGAGGATGAGAAGTAGAAAGTAAGAAATGTTAGAATAGAAGAAAATGAATAACACAAATCCCACAGCGGAACGAATAAAATATATTATATAACATACCCTTTTGAAATACAAATTTGTTTTGTATATACATACCATCATTAGAGCACAACAGCTATTTCTGGAACAGTTATAAAATATTATTTAATCAAAAGGAGGAACTGTCACGTTTGGAGATAATTCCAAAGGATACATCATCGGCAAAGGCGATGTGAGCAATTACGGTATATCTAATTCTCCTCTTATTTCAGATGTTTTATTGGTTAACAATTTAAAACATAATTTATTAAGTATTAGTCAATTATGCGATAAAGGATTTAAAATATCATTTTCTGAAAATAAATGTAGTATTTTTGACTCAAATCAAAATCTAATTTTTGAAGGAAATCGAGACAAAAATATTTATATTTTAAATATGGCAGTTAATAATAATCCAAGTATGTGTTTATTAGCCAAAGACAACGATCCTTGGTTATGGAACAAATGATTTTGTTATATTACTTTTAAAATAATAAAAAAAATATCTAAAAATGATCTGGTAAGAGAATTACCCAAAATAAAATTCAAAACTGAAATTTATGCGATGCTTGTCAACTCGGAAAGTTAACCAAATCTTCTTTTAAATCTAAAAAAGTCATATCAACCTTACAACCACTTGAGTTACTACACATGGATTTATTCGGACTAACTCAAGTTCAGTCCATAAATCATAGTAGATATGTGTTTCTAATTATTGATTATTTTCCAAGATATACTTGGACTACGTTTTTAAAGAATAAAAGCAATACTTTTGATATCTTTAAGAATTTCGTCAAACAAATTCAAATTTTAACTGATTTAAAAATAAAGAACATACGAAGTGATCATGGAGGATAGTTTGAAAATGAGAAATTTGATTTGTTTTGTCAAAAGAAAAGAATTTCTCATAATTTCTCTTTTTCTAGAACTCCACAACAAAACGGAGTTGCAGAACGTAAAAATAGAACTTTACAAGAATGTGCAAGAACGTTATTAAATGGAAATACACCAGCAAATTTTTTTTGGGCTGAAGCAGTCGCAACAGCTTGTTATGTTTTGAATCGTATTTCCATTCGACCTCTTACTAAAAATACTCCATACGAGCTTTTTACTGGTAGAAAACCAAATATATCCTATTTTAAAGTTTCTGGTTCAAAATGCTTCATTTTAAATACAAAAGATCAGCTTGGAAAATCTGATTCAAAATCTGACGAAGGAATATGCTTAGGATATTCTGAGTGTAGCAAGGCTTATCGTATTTTCAATAAAAGAACCAGTAAAATAAAAGAACCACTTCATGTATCGTTTGACGAAAATTTTATTCAAAATTCCTTAAATATAGATATTGCAACAAATAATTCTTCTCACAATGATGATTTGATAATATATAGAGAAGATGAAAACAATGTTCATAACAACATAGAGAATAATACTACGGAAACTCAAGATAATATTAATAATCAAAATATTCCTGTTAATGAAGTCAGATCTCCACCAAGAATATTATGATATCATCCAACACAAAATATTATTGGAAAAATAACTTCAAACGTTAGAACAAGAAGTCAACTTAATTTGGTAAGTAATGTAGCCTTCTTGTCAAATATCGAACCCAAAAATCCTAAAGAAACATCTACAAATGAAAATTGGATAATTGCCATGCAAGAAGAATTAAATCAGTTTGAACGTAATGAAGTCTGGGAACTAGTTCCAAGAACTGTTATTGGAACAAAATGGGTTTACAAAAATAAAGCAGATGAATTGGGTAATATCACAAGAAATAAAGCTAGACTTGTTGCACAAGGTTACAATCAAGAAGAAGGTATAGATTATGAAGAAACTTTTGCTCCAGTTGCACGACTAGAAGCAATTCGAATACTACTAGCTTACGCTTGTCATCATAACTTTAAACTATATCAGATGGACATTAAAAGCGCTTTCTTAAATGGTTACATTAAAGAACGAGCATATGTTGAACAACCTCCACTGTTTGCTCATGAAAAATATCCTGATCATGTTTATAAATTGAAAAAGGAATTATACGGTTTGAAACAAGCACCTCGTGCTTAGTGTGAACGTCTCAAAACTTGCTTGTTAGATTCAGGATTTCAAATTGGAAAGGTTGATCAAACACTATTTATTATAAAGACAATAAAGATATTCCAATAGTTCAAATATATGTAGACGACATTATCTTTGGATCAACAAATGATCAATTATGTCAAGAATTTTCAAAAATAATGACCAATGAATTTGAAATGTCACATATGGGAGAACTACCTTACTTTTCGGGTCTGCAAATTAAGCAATTATCTAATGGAATTTTCATCAATCAAGAAAAATATTGTACTAGTTTAATAAAACGTTTTGGAATGGAAAACACATCAAGTAAACCTACACCAATGAGTACGATGACACATTTAGATAAAGATGAAAATGGTAAAAATGCCGATCAAAAGTTATACCGAAGTATGATAGGTTCACTTCTGCATTTAACTACAAGTAGACCGGATATTATGATGAGTGTTTGCTTATGTGCTCGTTTTCAAGCTAATCCAAAAGAATCACATTTGAGAGCGGTTAAACGAATACTATGATATCTTAGTGGTACTAAAGATTTTGGACTCTTCTATTCGAAAGAATGTTCCTTTAAATTAGTTTCGTACAGTGATGCTGATTTTGGAGGATCACGGACGGATCGTAAGAGTACAAGTGGAACATGTCACTTTATCGGTAAATCGCTTATATCTTGGTTCAGCAAGAAACAAATTGTGTTTCATTATCAACATGCGAAGCTGAATACATATCTGCTGCACTAGCTTGTGCTCAGGTAATATATATGCATCAGACATTAAAAAATTTCAATGTAAATTTGTCAAATTCCATAATTTATTGTGACAATACAAGCTCAATAAATTTATCTAAGAATCTGGTAAACCATTACAGATTTAAACACATTGATATCAGACATCACTTCTTGAGAGATAATATTGAAAAACAAACAATTAATTTAGAATTTGTTAACTCAGAAAATCAAACGGCTGATGTCTTTACTAAACCCCTTTAAGAGAATTCTTTCATTAGACTCCGACGAGATCTAGGAATTGTATCTTTCAAAGGTCTCTAAAATGTTATTCGATTATTTTGTGCTTGTGATATCTTAATTTATTTTTAATCGATGACAAAGGGGGATAAATATCTCTCATGCTATATATGTTATACACCATTCTTATATTTCCATGCTATTGGAAAATTTGTGCTAATATATTTTGTTGCAGAAATCAAATGGTACGGTTATAAAAATTATGAACTAACAAAATATTATAGAAATTCAGGGGGAGCTAAACATTCAAGGAGAAAATCCAAAGTGTTGTCATCAATCAAAAAGGGGGAGAATGTTGATAACAAGATTTTAATCGATGCCGATGAATGAAGTTGCAATGGGAATCATGTCAAAAAGATAAGGTTTTATATATATACACACACACACATTGAGTCATGTTAGAATTATGTTAAAATCTATCCTCAAGTATACACAAATGTACAAAACAAAGTAATATATATATATATATATAAGCCTTTAAAAAGCTAGGAATATGCAAAAATTGGTCTACCAGTCGACTGTGTAGAAAAAGGACCAGTCGACTAGTCAGCCTGTTTTTGTATACAACAACTAGTTTTGAAAAAATTTATATATACGATTTAATTCAACCAGTCAACTGATGATTTTTAACCACTCGACTGATTCGACCCAGAAACTATTTTATGAAGAGTCACCATCTTTCATGAAGAGATTCCTCTTCAATAATCAATGGAAATGGACATAACTTTTTGTAGAAACTCTTCATGAAGGAATGCTACTCTTATACTATTATATAAAGAACTTCGAACATGTTTTACAAACACCTTTTTACAAATTCCTATTCTATTCTCTCCATTCTCTGAATTTACGTTCTTTGCAAATAAAAAGCTCTCCAAATTTAAATACTTGTTAAATCCTTGAATTGATTTAATATCACTTGATTCAACAAGCAATTTCTTCCTTAAAACTTCGCATTCAAATCATATACTCGAGGATCATATTATAGGAAGGTTGTACTTAAACTGTTGACTATCTGTGTTGATTCAAGAACACAAAGTAGAAGTCAAATACTTCTAATTGTTGATGACTTGTGTAGTTACTCAGGCAAGAGGCATCCTTGTTGGGGCTTGGGTGTACTGACCTATTCCTCCGGATTAAGAGAGGGCATTATTAGTGAATTCCGAAGAGGAGCTTCGGGACTGTATGTAGGACAGGAAGTCCGAACCAGTATAAAATTCCTGGTGTCACTTTACTTTATTTATCGCATTTATTTTGTTTGTGATATATTTCTATAGCTTATCTTTTACCTGCGTAAATATTGCATATTAACTAGTTAGCATATCATCTACATTTTCGCTGTATCCATATAGATCCTGCTTAAGTCATACACATCAACTTTTCAATACTATTAACTTTACTTTTGTTTTAATCAATTTGTAACAAATAGCCAAGATGCTTACTTTTGAACGAGAAACGATGAGATCCCTAGGCAAGCTCTGAGGTAGCAATAAACCTCTTAGTTTTTTGTAGTAAAACTTATGTTATTTACTTTAATAAAAATTTTGGCGAGTGTGGATGACGCTCATTACTTATGAAACTTACGATCAAATCATAAAAACTTAAATTATTTACTGGATCTTATAGTATAGCAGATGCTTAAGAAAGGTTAAGCAAATTTAGATAAGAGTATGTTCAATCAGGATCATTGAGTATGGTTGGTGCTAGGTAAGAGCCTAGCGAGGCTATACGTAGTGCTCCATCCTGAGAACTGTAACGACCCGCCCTACTGCCTGGCCCGAGTCGATCGTTAAACCAACTTAAACTGATCAACAAGACATACCATTTGAGAATACAACACATCGGAACACAAAACAAGAGAACATTTTATTGCTATTACAACAATTTTACATCAGAGGACCAGAATATATCAGAGAATAAATTATAATACAGAGAATTATATATATACATAAATACAGAGAATCATATATATATATATACATACATACATACATACAAACAGCGGAAGATTACAAAATAATTCAGAGTACAGCTCCAGCCATAATCCAAGATCCCATTAAAGAATATCTGCAAAACCAAAACTACTGGTTGCTCATGTGGAAATTATTGACACCCAGAGTTTAGATGGGAAAACAATAAACTCCGAGTCATTCATGGGACTAGTGTGAGAACTAAAAATAGTTATTGACTTTATTTTAAAATTGGGTAAATCACGGGACCACGGCGTATGACACGGAACGGGTTTACTCCACATGAATACTAGTAATTAAAACTTGCGATGCTTTTTGAAAAAATGAAGCTAAGCATATTCCCGCTGATTACTCAGTGCCTGAACAATACGTTTCCTGATCATATTGGACCTCTTGGTCAGTACCTCGACCACTATAGGCTTGTGCGGCCATATCCGAGGCGCCTCGATTCCAACATCCACATAAGTAAAATGTCTAGGCTCCATACCGCGACATCACTTCTAGCTAGAAAGAAATGTATGTCCTCCCTGTTGTCCTTCATCCCGTTTTTGACTCATATCGGGGAGTGAAGCTCGTCGAAGTCACATCTTGACACAAAGCTACGTTATATTAGCCATTCTTTGACCATCATCCACAAAGCTCTGCTTTTCAATAAAAGCTTTGATCACTGCATCTCAGCATGCCACATTGTCAATTCATACTATACAACTGATGTCTATTAATATATAACCTATAAGCTCGAGCGATTACCTTTTTTGTAAGGCTCAATAATCTTGATATGGCTTATAAACCTTAATTTGGTTAAATTTGCGAAAAGGAGATTATATTTTTTTGCAATGATTTCCAAGGCAAGATTTAAACAAGAAGTTTAAATGATAGAAATTTTTGATAAGGTTTGTAGGAGTAATTCCCAATGTAAAGAATATTTGAATAAAATAATATTCTACATTGGAATGAGGCGTATGATATCTTTATATATCACTTGATTTAAAGATGCGCGAGTTATTCGGAAAAACCGGGTTTAACCCATTTTGAATAAATGATGCGACAATTAAAAGTCGAAGATACAAAAACGGTGGTTGAAAACCGAAGATCTACATATTGTTTGTATTATTACTGATGTCTCAATTGGGTTGTACACCCAAGACGAGGTAATAAGTGGTGATCGTTCATACATACTTGGAGATCGAACGGATGTGCGAGCGCCTCTCTCCTGTATTGGACATATAGGATGAGGAATAAGGTGCATTCGGTTTCATTCAGACCCAGAACGGACTTGCAAATGGATTGTATGTCTGACTTTGTATTTCATTATGTATTAATTGATTATTGAGCCTTACAAAAAAGGTAATCGCTCATATCATTATCCTATTCCCAATTTATTCATCTCATGAAGCAAAACTGGTGGTCCACTATGTCTGACACCCATCGTGTTTCGATAAATTTAATTACCCTTTTACATTTTAATCTAATTAAAGATATATTTATCACATGCAGTAAGACTAGTGGTACTTCGTATCTAACGTCCACCGCGCTACTAGTAAATTTAGTTACCTCGTTATATTTTGAATCTAATTAAAGATTATTAAAACTCCACTTAGTTTTAATCTCCAAAATCATTATTTAATGATTATTCCACTTTAGGAAATTAATCCTGCATTTAACTAGGTTAAAGAACAAATGTTATATAAAACATCGTTCATGATAAACCCATAATCAACTTTCATTCGAAATGGAATCTTTATGGAAATCATACCAGTTTATAATCAATATAAATTTCTGTGTCAGACTAATACTATAAGCAGAATAACGATAAAGTCGTTTAAATCCCTTAAATAGTAAAGGTCTTCCTCCACTTAGGTTCATCTCGATATCATTAAATCGATTTCCATTCAATTCCAATTTAATTTATTAAATTGGAAAACTTCACTTTGGAAAATTCCATTAAATCTTAATTAAAAGACTTATTCTATAAATTTCATTTCTAACTGGGTTTAAGAAAAGTGTTATTAATGACACCATTCCCGATAAACCCAAAATCCAATTTGATATCAAATGCCATGCTCTGAATAAAAATCGTATCGACTTATATTCAATATTAAATTCTAAAACTAACAGTACCATATTGGGAATAACGATATTTATATCTTCCAAATTTCTTAAACAACATCCATATAATCACGTAATCTAATGATGAAATATCCAAAGATATTTCCATCCAAATCCAATAAACATTCATTGGAAAACTTAACTCAGTGAAGTATTTACCGACTTCAAACCATTTCAATCACTTTATCTAAGTAGCTAATTTCCACAATTATATTATTCAAAACTAGATATATTAAATCCAGATCAATTTCAAATAATTTATAATGGTTTATTATAATTTTTTTCCTATTTTTAATAAATTAAAAATAGCTCAATTCAATAAAAACCCATTTTAGGTCATTTACAGCATTGGCGCTTATTCAACTTTGAATTAAATTTATCTCAAAATCTAACTATCGGATTTTAAAGCTTTATATATAATTGGAAAGCTCTTTTCAATCTAAACTAAGCATTTTCAGTTTCATGAAGATCCGATGGTCGGATCTCCCAGTACGTCAATTCGAAGTTACCGGTTGAACTTCGCGAACTGTCGTTGCACGACACGACCTATTCAAGCCCAATTCGATTTATAATTAAATATAAATGAATTTCTTCCAAGAAAATTATAAATTACATAAAATATATATAATCATCGTTGGAAATTCTATTTCAATCAATTCTCTTTAAAATCAAACATTTCCATATTAAGTCATTTTAATATTATTTAAATCTATAAAATAATATTTATTTATTCGAAACTCGTTATTTTAAGTCTAAACTTTCCTGATGTTCATTATAAAAATAAAAAAGAAGCTTTCAAAAAGAAATTTCTTTCAAAACATTTTCTACATAGCCTAACCGAACTTCACTTTCTACAATTACTATTCATTTCGAAATTAAAACTTCAATATGCTATAAATATATGAAAATTACTTCAAAACTGTTCACTACAGTTACAAATATTCATCTATATTTTAATATCTTCGCGTCCATCCAAAATTGGACGTCAAAATCAAACTTTGATTTTCCACTGATCATTATATTATTAAAATATTCGAGTTTATCTTGAATTAGAACGAGACTCAACCAATTACCATATAATTACATTTATATGTATTTCATGGATCATATGCATCCAACAATAGTTGTAAACAACTATTAAACATCCAATTCGCATTTAGAGTGCAACTACATCCATATAAGCCTTAAATTATTAATTAATGCTTATATCGGTCTGTCAATCAACTAATTGACATACAAACCAAACATGTGGGATTAGTGTAAATCAAATAACATCCCAATACCTATGTGGGGTTTCCATCACAAACTAGTGATTATTATCTACACAATCGGGAGATGTGTAAATAAATTGTTATCCCAATACCCGTGTGGGGTTTACATCTCAATCCATGTGAACTTATTTACATATTTTGGGAGATGTGTGGGCAAATTATCATCCCAATACCCACATGGGGTTTTCATCATATTCACTAAACACTTGGGAGATCTGTAAATAAATTATCATCCCAATACCCGTGTGGGGTTTACATCACAATCCATGTGAGTTTATTTACAACATATAGATCAACCATAAATTCAAACATTGCAATCATAAGTAATCAATATATATTCAGAAATGAATATAATGACTAATAAAAAAATCAGTTTGAGTGAGAGTTCTCACATTGGTCGTTTATCGTCAAATAACGTCGATCGATTAATCAAACGTTTTCCTTCGCCAAAAATTGCAACGAGCTTCAAATATCCCCAAATCTGTTTCATTGCGAAGCCCTCGTCTATACGGTTCCAACCGATCTTGTTTCGCTAAATGCCGATAACTATGACAAAGTTATGATTTTTATACGTTTGTATACACATTAAAATCATTAACCATATTAATTAAATGTATAATTACCTACATAAACTAATCCACATCATCACCCACGCCTAATCCGTCTTCTTCATTCCAATATTCCTTTCGCAAGCTTCCTCAACCATTATCGTGATTACGAAAGCCTCCACCACCTTTATTTCATCACCATTTCCAAAACCGTAAACACCGTCGATTATCTTTACGCCTCCTCTTCCACATCCACCATCCAACGTCGAACCTCCATGTCCCCTTCCTCCTTGCATGCTATAACAGCACGCACGCTTCCTAGTGCAGCACTCGATAAAATTTTGCCCTAAAATTCACCAAATTGTGCAAACAAGCTTCAATTCATTTCCTAAACTCAAGTACGAACTTTAAAACGAAGATTACTGCTTCTATTTCACCAATTCCCGAACCGTAACTACCACGTGCTCACGTAGAAAAAATGCAGCAACCAAAATACATTTCGAAACCAACAAAACATACACTAGGTTGAAGAGAACGACTTCGTGAATCCATGTATATATGTATTATGATTTTAGGAATTTTCTTTGATTTTTAAATAAATTTTCAAGGCTCACGTTTTAGGTTTAGGGAAGAAAAATTGAAGCGGTGGAAAATTGAGTTTAGGGTTAGGTTTAGGAAAGTTTAGGACAGTTTATAGTGGAGGAAATATTTTTTTTATTTTATTACATTTTGTTCAATTATATTAAATCGTTGCCTGTATTCATGGTTTTAAAATCGACATCATCACATACGAATCCCGTTTTCAATGAAAATTGACACATACTTATAATTTGACATTACGAACCCAACGAAACTTGTTTCGTCGAATTCCGAGTCTGTTTGAGCCGAAAACGTATTTTTAAAGTCAAAATATTGATCGTTTCACACTTTAATTCCTCACGGTCACAAAACAACTCCAAAAATCATGAAATTTGAAATCTAGCAATAATATGATATTCTGGATCCAATGAAATTAGTTTGTTCAAAAACGGAGGACGTTCGCAATATGACCATTTTTAAGACCTAAATAATATCAATAGAATATTATTTAATTTCATAGCGACTATTTAAAAATTTGATTTGGACATAACTTACAATCTATAATATGAAATCTCGATATTTAACATTCGTTAGAAAAATATAGTTAAATAGATCATAACATTTCTTGTTTCATCAAAATTTGACTTATATTGAATTCTATATATTCATTTAAAGTTCAAAATGTAATATTACGAACAACGGTGATGTTACGAGCTCATTTTAATTAAATTTTAAATTTATACGTTTAGACTTTGTTTTTAAATAAATTTCAAGTCGTTAATTATCAAAATAAATCATTATAAATATTTAAAATCCATTAAATTCAATTAAAACTCATATTTTAAATTGACTAAAAATGTGGCTTGTTACAAGACACACCCTAATAAAGAGCATTACTGAGTAATACTTTTAATTAGAGCGAAGAATAAGGTTAGCTAGGAATGGCCATCCGTAATCTTGTATTAGACGAGTTAGAATACGTCGACTGGGTGTTTTAATTTTTCTTTCTTTCCTTAGGTGGATCAACGTACTCAATTCGTGTCTAATATAAAATTACGATGGCTGAGGATCGTATTCAGAACAGAGTATAATACAACCATACAATCTATACAACAGATCACAAAATAGTTCACATATAGTTACAAACAGTGGAATTGTAACAATACATGTGCACAATACCCAAAAGGTTCAAATACCATAAATAAATACAACAAATCTTAAATGAATATATACAACAAATGACTCCAATATTCTAACATAAACTCAAGAATTATTTTCAGATAGATAAATCTAAAATGACAGTGAAGCAAGCCTGAATCTACCAATATACCTGAAACATATCAGTATAATATAATAACCAAAGTATACAATCATTAAGATATTAATTCCTTTTGGTAAGAAAAGGAACCACATCATCACAAGTAACTCAAGTCACATAAGAGATGATTCCTTTTTATCAAAAAGGAATAATATAAACTTGAAACAGTAGATTTCACAAAAGATAATTTCACGACTTTATACTTAATCTACTCGTGTTAACATGAACACAGGCAAAGAAGTTTCCATCAACACTGATTACCCAAATTATGAAATCAGGGTAATTATAATTTAGGTTTACATAAACACAGGAAGGAAGATTCAAAATTCGCAGAAATCACAGAACTTATGGAACCCAATTAAGAATTCAAATCACAAAACTCACGAAACTCAGTTAAGAGTTTAAACATAAAAATAAACTCGCTATATATATATATATATATATAAAATCATCTCAAATGGTGAAATCACAAAGAAAACTAATAAGTTGGAAAATAACTCAGATCAAACCCAAAAAATATAGTGGCCATGACAAGGTCGCTTACACCTTCCCCGAGAAGTTTCGTCAAAAGGACAAGGTCACTTACACCTCTTTTAAAATATTTCATCGGCCATGGAAAGGTCACTAACACCTCCCTAATAAGTTTCATCTTAATAGACAAGGTCACTAATACCTTGCCAAGCAGTTTTGCCATCATAGCAAGGTTCTCTGCACCTTCTCTGAGCAGTTTTGTCTTAAATGACAATGACAATGTCACTGACACTTCTCCAATGTGACACCCCACGTCCGTTAATGCCACTAATAAAGGGAATGCCTTAAGTTTCGTGAAGCATTATAGGTAAACATAAACAGAATATTACAAGAAAGATATAAAATGACAGCGGAATTAAAAACTTTATTAATCATAAAGCATCGTGGTTCAAAAACATCACATGTCTGAAATACAAAAAAAACATTACATCATAAAAACTATTGTCTTGTACTTTAAAACATCAGAGTACATAAAAGAAGCAAAATCCCCGAAAATAAAACATAGCCATAGTAGAAAGGATAGGAGCTTGAGCCATACATCTAAGCAGCTCCAGCAAAATGAAAGTCAAATCACAGTCAAGCCTGAGTATTCCTACCCTGAGAACCAGGGGGAAATGGAAGATAGAAGAGGAAACAAAAAGGGTCAGACATAAAGTCTGGCGAGTCCAGTTACTTTTAGCAAGTAAATAAGTAAAAGTAGCATGACATGCATATAAAGTGGATAAGAAAGATAACACCATAAAAGGTAGGTATGACAAGGTAAACATGATAGAGTGTATACGCTTCTCAAATGATTACTCTGCACTAATAATAATATAATTCAGAAATGAGATGATCCCCAACATGTATAAGCTGGTAGACTTAGGCGTACTTCTGGTGAGAGGTTTTAACCCCATACAATCCAAGAGACAGCCCAACCTAACGGGATCCAAAAATTTTTACCAGAGTCTATGTGTACGCTAACTACTACCACAATTGATCGGCTCCCTAATCCGCGTAGATACCTTGTGCCGGCCCGACAGTAGGAGGTATCACTTCCTACAGTGGCAACCCCTCGTCTTCATAATATGCACAACCATATCTACAAGTGTCACGGTTATCTTATCCCCCTCTGCCCGGTCCATGCACGCACATAACCTGGTCGGTTTGCGCTGTCCACACCGTCCTCTACGTTTGGATCTCTTACAATCAGCCCATTAAGCGTGCCCCAACTCCGATCTAGGACGAAGTACTCGTTTTGATACCATTATACGGGTTACTGACTGAAATGGGTCCCCCACACAAGATGGATCTGATGAAATAGAATGAACTGAGACGGTATTTTGTAAATACGTAATTATCTTGAATATATCAACCATTTCTTTATTTTTCGATCGCCTGGAAGGGATAAAAGTAACAACTTGTTTTTTCTTCAAAAATTTCTGATCTCTAGTGGACCTCACAGTAGGATTCGAACCCAAATGAAGTTCTGACCATTTGTCAGGGAAAAAAGAACGCAAGCTCTCCCCTTTATCTTGTATCCCCACTAGGATTTCCACGGGTTATACTTGCCTAATGGTGCCTTTAATTACATAACCCCAACCGGTTAAGTTTTGTGGGCCTATATAAATATTACCCACCCAACCCAGATATACTTAACCTTTCCACTGTTTCAACCAAGTTTACTTAACTCATTCTTAAGTTACCATGTTCATACAATCCCTATGGCTTCAACTAGGTTAAGTATTGCAGACTAACAAGTTGTCCCTATTCACATTGACTACTTTTCAGTTGCCAAAGTTCCACTTGCTTATTAATTTCATATAAATATAACTTAATCCATTTAAGTTTACTAATAAGCCCCATTACATGTTATTCTTTAAATTGTAATTAACGGAAGTAATCTTACAATCTTTCACCCCTGGATTGTAATTAACGGGAGTAATCTTCCAATCCCTTTTGTATTATTCATTTTCTAATTCCATAGTTACAATAACATGTTTTATGTAATATTTAATTAAGTATACTTCATCTCAATTCACTTGTTTTCTGTTTAACATATCACTACAACTTGACGTTGTTTACATATTAACTTAGTTTTCTTAACTAAGGTTTACTAATAAGCTTTCTTTCCTTTTATTATAACTTATGTTATTATTTCCACTTGTCCCTAGGACAAGCCTACCTATTATATACGACATTTTCATTAAAGTATTTAATGATAATAGGTTGCTATCATTCCTTGTTTATTCCAATTCATTACCATTTATCCATTTATGGTTATAATGCGCTAGACCTCCCACATTAATCCTACACTTGTGGATGCTGGATATGCCGGGCGGGTCCGGGCAGACTTATTCCACAAATCGGGCTTAACCTCGTGTCTTAGCACGTCTCGTATTTGTGTACTTAGACCTCTCACATTAGATTCACCACTTGCGGTTGCTGGATATGCCGGGAGGTTTCGGGCAGACTTCCACCACAAGTGCAATCTAACCTCGTGTCATAAGTACCATTACAGTTTCTAATTACTGTAATCCTAGGTGTTTACAATTGTTCCTATGTCTTTATAGGTTTCATGCCCCTTTTTCCCAATTATGTTCATAGTGAATTATATGTCCAAATTCATGTTCGCATACATTATTCAAGTTATGCCAAATTTCCCCATTTTAAGTTATGTCCAATTTTAACGCTTTTTCCCCTCATCCCCAAACTAACGTATTTGCATATTTTAGCGCCCTGCCTAGGCTCAAAAGTAGCCTGGCTATAAAAATATAAAAAAGGGAAAAAGGTGAAGGGAAGATGACATAATTGGTTATTCTAAAAAAATTGACATAAACACATAATGGCATAGTGTTAAAACGAACATGTAAGAATAGACCGGTGAAATTGTGATAATAAATGGGTTCTAACATAGTAGGGATGTCATAATAGGCATGATTAGATATAAATAAGGATTTAGATGTCCAACTAATGGCAGATCCAAATTAACCACAACATGATAGACACAATATGATCTAAATAATAAATTAGACCCGTAACCAAAAGTAGATCCAATTTGGTAAAGGTTGAGATCCATGTCATAGATAATTCAGAATATCATGGATTCACAAATTACAATAGATCTAATATGATTCAGGGACTAACATGCGTAGATCCAAATTATAATCGTAACATGTTTATTATTTGGTTATTTAAATCTAAAAGCAACTTGAAGCTCATAGTGTTCGGATCTAACGAAATAGAAGGAGAAAAGCAGTTGATCAATCTTAGATCTACACTTGAATCTTTAAATTTGATTGCAGAAGAAGAAAGAGTTTTGATTCAGTCCAGGCACCAAACACTTATGCCTCCATTGATTTTCAATGTGAGAAAACCAGAAAATGGAGCCATATATATAGCTGCCAGCCCCCAGAATTTGACTGCCACCTCAGCCCTAGGGGGGTCGACCCCTCCTTAGGGGTCGACCTATAGGTCGACACCCCTCTTGAGGGGTCGACACCCACCTAAGGGGTCAGATCCCCTAGGGCGGGAAGATTGCCGCCTCTGGATTTTTGATTTTCAAACGGTTTTCTGATTTTTCTGATTTAGTTATATATATATAATTCTTCTACGCGTATACAAACTTCAAACCTTCGTAACTTTTTCATACGATGTCCGTTTTACGCAAACTAAATGTCTACCTTGATCAGAATTTTGAGACGGATGCAATGGCGCAGCCCATTTCCCTTAATTCTGAATATTAAATTAATTATTATTTAATTTATCCTCTTTAATGTTGTTAAAATTATGGGGTGTTACATTCTTCCCTACTCAATGGATTTCGTCCCCGAAATCTTCAAGTTAACAAGAATGTATATCCTACCATCCACACCCATCTACTCATCCACCAATCACAGGCATCCATTGTCCTTAAGACTTCTAATGCTTATATGAACATATGCAAAGGTGTGTGTATATGTCCCAGTACTAATGCAAAGATCAGGCGGTTTACTTATTTAGTCGACCTCCTTAATGCAATGTATGTTAGTGCCATGAATCCAACATGTATGCAGATAGTCCTATTATAACATGTAAGTTCTATATGTGTGCACAATCATTCATCCAAATGCAACATCCATATGATGATACACCCACTTTCATCCATGAAGAAATAGAAAAATGCACACACATCCATATGCAGTATGGGAGTGATTGTGTCGATCTAGTGCCTAATGTGTGTGTGTGTGTATTCATCCACGAGCATCCACTAGCAAACACTTGCATCCATCTAACATAACATGTCTCAAACACATGTTTACATCCGTGGGATTCCTACCTAAAGGTCGAAGATTCGATCAATAGGACATACTTAAATGATAGAAACAAGCATAGATAAAAGCTTTGGAAAAAGAGTTAAAAACATACCCTTGAAAAGGAAAGAGTACGAAGCACGAATCTTATCTTCGGTCTCCCAAGTCGCATCCTCTGGGTTATCTCCCCACTGAACCTTCCTTAACTTGATTTCTTTATTGCATAGCTTCTTAACTTCTAATCCAAGAATTCGAGTAGGGACTCTTCAGACTGTCGCCTCCCGCTCCACTTCTACATCCTCCAATATACTCGGCTCAACTACTTTTGCTGTATCATGCAAACATTTTCGGAAATGAACATACGCTAATCTCTCTGGTAGCTTTACCTTATAAGCCATTTGAATTCTTTCCATTATGGGAAATGGTCCTATAAACTTTGGCACTAGTTTCCCTGCAGTTCCAAAATGGGCCACAACCTTCTAAGGTGATACATTGATGAAACCATGTCTCCCACCTCTACTCGATATCGGTTCTTTCTTTATATGCTTATGAATTCTGCTTGTCCTGAGCTATCTTCATGCGCCTACGAAGAAGATCGATCTTTTCTGAAGTTTCTCTAATCGTCTCAGGTCCAAGTAGAAGCCTATCTCTTCTATCTCAATGTGAGATCCTTTTATGAGAATAGATACTTGTGCGGCTTATGGTCCAAGTATGACTCGAACCTCTCTCCAAGCAGATACTGCTGCCAAGTCTTAAGCGTGAATACTATAACAGCTAATTCCAAAACATGGGTAGGGTAGTTCTTCTCGTGAACTCTTAACTGTCTACCTCCATAACCTACTACCCTTCCCTCTTGCATCAGAACCGCACCAAGCCCTGTACCCCATGCGTCAGTGTATACTGTAAACACTTTGTTTCCATCGGCAAAGTCAAAACTGGGGCTGCTATTAGAGCCCTTTTTAGTTGCTGAAAAGCATCCTCCCAATCAATATTCCAAACGTCAAATTCTTCTTCGTTAGTCTAGTGAGTGGAGTTTATATCTTAGGGAAGTCCTTAATGAACTCCCTATGATAGCCTGCCAATCCATGAAAACTTCTCACCTCCGTTACATCCTTTGGAATCTGTCAATCTTGAGCTGCAACTACTTTTGTGGGATCTACTGCTATCCCATCTTTATAGACGCCATGCCCAAAAAAATCTCTCTTATTTTCTCCAAAAATAACATTTGGAGAACTTCGCCTTAAGTTGATTCGCACGGAGAGTCTTCAAAACCTTCCTTAAATGTAAGGCATGTTCTTCCTCGCTTTTTGAAAACATCAAGATGTCATCAAAAAACTGGTCGAACAAATCATCTATCCTCGGAAGTGGTGCCTATTTTTCTTAGTGAGCTTATTTAACTCCCTATAGTCCACTGATAGGCGAAGCGAACCATCCGTCGTAGTTGCGAATCCTACCGAAGCACCCCATTCAAATATGCTTCGCTTAGTAAACCCTTTCTTAAGTAGCTCCCCTACTTGCTTGCTAAGCTCTCTTCATTCTCTTGGAGCCATGTGGCGCATAGGCAATGCAACTGTCTTTGCATTGCCCACCAAGTATATACGAAAATCGATCTTGTGCCTTGGAGGTAAACCCCGAACCTCGTCAAAAACATCTGAATACTCATGGACTACCACTACAGATCGTAGATCATCAATAGATGCATCAAGTGATTCTTGGAAACTAAGCGTGACAGGCCCCTTAGGGCCACAAAAAATCTCGAGGGTCCTCTATGGCAAGTCAAAAGTCTAACGGCCCTCCTCTCACAATCGAGAATGGCACCGTACGTGGTTAGCCATTCCATCCCTAAAATCAATCCGCGACCCATAAAACCGAGCACATATGCGTCGCAATCAAACTCGACGCCCAACACTGATATTCTCAAACTCCGACAAAATAATAAACAAATGAGCCGAACCACCAATGGGGTTTGAGACAACAACGGGATCCACTACCATACTAGTATTTAAGTGCAGAGACTCGACCGCAAAATCAGATATAAACGAATGCGAAGCGCCAGAGTCGAAAAGAGTTCTAATAGGTTGATTGGAAAGAGAGATCAAACCTTCAACAAAAACTTTCTTACCTCTATCCGTACGATGGCCATGAGAGCATACACCTGCTCTTCAAAGGATCTTACCCTTTGGCCTTGTCCTTGCCTCTTCAGGCACTCTTTAGCAAAGTGTATGACATCTCCATAACTGAAGCAAATATTCTTCCTTCTTTTGCAGTCTTTTACCAAGTGACCCTCATGTCCACAACTGCGACACTTCCTGTAACAACCCGAATTTTAAACAACGTGTTAAGACAAGAATCAAGGAAGAATTAAATTATAAAATCTGAATCAGGATAAATGGGCTGTGACATTGCGTTCGTCTCGGAAAAATACGCGAAATAGAGTCCGAGTTTTCAAAAAACGGAGTCCGTATGACCAAGTTATGGCCCAATGAAGTTTCACGAAAATTCTAATCCGAAAACAGATTTGAATTCAGCCCAAAAAGAGAAGGCGGGAAAATTCCCGCCAGACACACAGGGTGTCGACCCCTGGGTCGACCCCCCCCAGGGGGTCGACATGGGTGTCGACCCCTAGGTTGACCCCCCCCCCCACCTGTAGAACCCCGACCTGGTGCACCTGCTTGTCATGTTGGCTCGGTTTTGGAGGCTAGTGACGATTTTTGAGGGTTCAGATCTATCCTAGGGTTTATCCTACGGCCTAAACTACTCCTAATCTCTATAAAAAGACCCCTAAGCCTACCCTAAACCCTCACGATTCACTCATGCCACGAAGTGCTGCCCAAATGCCGAGTGATCATGGCTTCCATCTCCAATTCCTAGAGACTATGCATTCAAATCGGATTCAAATCAAAAGGTGCAAGCTTGCTACACCAAATCGAGGCCAAATCAACGTTGCTACGATGGTTTCATGACGGTTCTTCTTCAAAGGATCCACCTTTCTTCGTCAAGACGATTCATGCTAATTCGCTAAGCCACGCTATGTAAGTTCTAGCTACTTGTAGATTCTAACGGTGGTTCTAATGTGACATGGGATAAAATGAGATGAAATATAAGTATGCTAGCCTATATGAACCTTGTCATGTCTCTTTTGCTTGAACCTATGTCTTTGGGCTAAGTTGTAGCGACTTAATCATGCCATTCATGTTATGTTTAATCTAGTATATCTTGCAAGTTTAAATCTTTATTTATGGAATGTTAGCATGAACCTTTGGGAACCACTTGACTTGTGAAACATGGGCAAAGACTTGACTTTGGGGCTTATGCATGTAAATGAACCCAAACCCCTTATGTATCATGCATGTTTGTGGCCAAATTCACTTATGATACTATGCATGTTTGTGGCCAAATTCCCTTATGAAACTATGCATGCTTGTGGCCAAATTCCCCTATGAAACTATGCATGCTTGTGGCCAAATTTCCTTATGATACTATGCATGTGTGTGGCCAATATGTTGGCATAATACCCTATTATGTGACTCGCTTCCACTTGGGTTGGAAATACGTTTGGGTAGTTTAGGAAAAACGTGGGTATGACATGGAAAACTTGACATGGGGTTTACATGAGAACATGACATTCATGATACATTTAAATATGGTCATGACACGTGGGAAAACATGGAACTTGAACTAGACATGGGTGGGTTGTAAGTGTAATAAGACACTAGACCAAACATGAAAGTGGCCAACTCGAGGTTGGGTTGAGTTTATAGCATAAATCTACCCGGACCCGCCCGGCTTAACTAGTGGCTACAAACAATAGGATCCAATGTGAGAAGTTGGTCATGTCGCGCTTAAGACCCGAGGTTAGACTAGGTTGTGGTGTAAAACTACCCGGACACACCCGGCTTAACTAGTAACCACAACAAGGTCTAATGTGAGTGGTTGAGAGTGCATTAATTAAATTAATGCCACATGATAAGGTTAAGTAAATTTAACTAATGACACTTAACCGATATGACACGAATGGCTAGGTTAAGTGGGATCGGGCTTGATTTCTTAATGACACTTAACCATACAAGACGATTAGGGGATGGGGTTAAGTAATTTACGCTTAACTAATCTGACTTGGTAATTAGATGGGGTTAAGTAACCTACACTTAACTAATCTAAACACGGTAATTAGATGGGGTTAAGTAACCTACACTTAACTAATCTAAACACGGTAATTAGATGGGGTTGAGTAACCTACACTTAACTAATCTAAACACGGTAATTCGATGGGGTTAAGTTAAACACTTAACCAATCTAAACGTGGTAATTCAATGTGGTTAAGTAACCAATACTTAACCAACTTAACATGATAATTTAATGAGGTTAAGTAACTTATACTTAACCAATTATACATGATGATTTGATGAGGTTAAGTAACCTATACTTAACCAATCTAATATGCGGACCTGATAGGGTTAAGTCATAAGACCTTTTAAATATACTTAACCATTATAATACGATTAGGGGATGGGGTTAAGATAATTTGTGCTTAACCAATCTAACACGATAACCTGATAGGGTTAAGATAAACAAGTACTTAACCAAATTGACTTGATGATTGAATAGGGTTAAGTCATGAGCTTCTTGGTATACTTAACCAACTTGTAAGGCTAGGTCTTGGACTTGAATACTTAGCCAATCTTGACATGATTCATAGGCGGGCTAAGCCATGAACTTGAATAACAACACTTAACCCAATAGGCAAAACCCTAGTAGAGGAACTAGGTAGAAAATCGTAGTTAATCAAGGGTAACGGGGAAATGAAGCTAAGTGGTAAACCTTAGTTAAGTATAACTAAGTAATAATTCTTAGCCAAGGACATGGGACTAGTTCATGAATAGATGAGTAACCCGGTATGGTAGGTCATCGCTTAAAACACGAGGAGGAGCAAATTATCTGACTTAGATAAAGGCTCCAACGAACTGGGTGACGAAGCGGTAACTTCGGGGGACGTGAGGGTACTCTTGGTATCCCTCTATGAGGTGGCAGATGGTCCATGAAACCCGGCCTCACAAGGGTTAAGGTCCGCGGTAGAAGAGCCAAGGGTATGCCTTGGTTGCTATGCGAGCGACCTAAAGATTGGGGTGGATTAGCGTGGAATCGACGATACTTGTTTTTGCCCTGGATAGCACGTCGCCGACTACCTACCATCTTTAGTCAATCGTGTACGAACGGAAAGGCAGAGAACTCCCAACAGACCATGTTCTTGCTATCGAGTCATGGGTGAGGTTGGCCCATAGGAAAGTGGGGCTACAGTGGGGCCGGGATGTAGTTCTCATACATGATTTTTCTTGGATTGCCTTTCAGTAGTTGAGGGAGGGGTCACGTGGGACCATAGCCACGGGTACAAAAACAGACCTTGATATCTGCATCAGCAGACGACTTAAAGCTCCCGACCGAGTTCCGTATTTCTTGATTTGCCCTGGCACGGAACTCGGATGGCACATTGAGGAACATGTGCGTCTAGACATGGAAAACGATTCACGATACATACGAGGGATAAAGGGCGCGGTTGACGGGTGGCATAATCCCTAGTGGCCCTAGGTGGCTGAACCCAAACCGAGACACGGAAACTTTCATTAGGTAGCATAATCCCTAGTGGTCCTAGGTGGCGTAAATCCTAAGTGAACACGCGATATTCATGGTAAGAAAACATAACCAAATCAAGGGTAGCAGTCCAAAACAACTTCAAGGATAAAATGGCACTACGTTGAGGTGGTTTAGATTTACATGGGAAAGCCCGTACGGCCTACGGCAAAGGACTGAACTTATACATGGAAAGAAACATACAAGTTGGGAAAACCTACATATGTTATATATTAGGTTGACATGGACCATTACATGACACGGGGCAAGGGACATCCATAGTTAACACATGATGCGGGTTGGGATACTAGTACGAGAGGTGTAGAGCAAATATACATGATAAATACCTTGGGATGTTGTACGTGATAGATATCATGGGATGATATACATGATAGATACCTTGGGATAGTATACTTGATAGAAACCTGACGATGTGACACCTTGATTTATCTTGACATCGTAGTTTATCATGACACCTTAGTTTACCTTGCTACAGTAGTTCATCTAGTTATCTTGGTTTAGCTCATCTATCTTGTCGTCATCCTTATGTTTACTTTCAGTTTATGCATGTCATGTTACCTTTACCTGTTTTTATACTGGAAGTAGATAGGACTTACCAGTCTTTATGACTGACCCCGTTTTCTTTCGCCTCTTTGTCTTCCGTTTCTCCCCCCCCCCCCCCAGGTTTTCAGGGAGGAAAAAATGTTATTTAGTTTGAACTTCCTCTGCTTGAAGGTCATCATGCATGGCTTGGACTTTTCTTGGCTATGGCTACTTCACTGTTTTATTTGGGGAATAATTTATGAAAAGGTTTTATGCTTCTTTACTATTGCAAGACAGGTTTTGATGTATTCTGATGTAAAAGGCTTTAGGCCTTATTTCATAAGGTAAGGAAATTTGTTTTACTTCCGCTGTTTTATATATATGTTCTGTCTTGTAATATTTCTGTGCATGTTTACCTCGATAATGCTTCACCAAACCTAGTGCATTCCCTTTGTGAGTGACCCTAGCGGAGGTGGGGTGTTACATTTGGTATCAGAGCAGAAGGTTACCAGACCGGGCAAAAGTTTTTAAAAACCTTTTGAAAACTATTTGAAAAACCATTTGCAAAGAAGCATTTTTCAAGAAAAGTTTTTAAAGGCTATTCCCCAAAAGCCATTAGCACTATCCTTTGATTCCTTGATTGAATCTCTTTTCCTTCCTTTCCTCCATCTGTAGTCACAGTAGTTCTAACTGTGACTAATCTTTGTCTAGCCACGTAGGTGTTTTCCGTACGATGGAGGTGGTTCTCGAGTGACCTGTTGCCGTGGTACAAGGAAGGATAATAAGAGTAAGGATAAAGGACGCGAGCTTAAGGATAAGAAACTTGTTGGTATGGCTTGATCCACAAAGGAAGATAAGGACAAGATCATCGGAGAGGGCAATTGTACGCTCCCATTTCTAGGGTACCTAAAAGAGATGGTACCGTTTCTGGTAAAGGTTTAGTCATTCTTTTCTATCATCCCGTCCAGACTTTGTCTTGATCATCGTATCATTTACATCTGCTTGGATAGTTGAGTCTCTGCACCTTAGTACTAGCATGGTAGAGGATCCCAGTTTTTGTCCCAAAAATCTGGTTGGAGAGTTGGTCCATTTCTTCATGACTTGTTTGGATTTGAGAATGACATGTCTTGGCTACGGATGGATTCTAGGGATAAAGTGGTCACCCAATAAGGGGTGTCATTCTCGGTTTTGGAAAGAGGGTAGTTAGACTCTCGACTCACCTTGGTGATACCCTCGAAGTCTCGTGTAACCTTTTGGGTTCCGTCATGGCTAGTTACCTAGAATCTCATGATGCAGTTGTTGGTAATCCGTTCGAGTAGAATTCGCCGCTAAGTCGGATGGTTCGTTTCGCTTATGCATGAGTTATGGGGATCACCCTAGTAAGTACACTTGGCAACATGGATTGGCATCGGCAGACGAGATCCAGAATTCCCTAGTGAATTTTGGAGAGCTTGCATGAGTAAGTGGATACGTTTGAGCCAAGTATACTAGGAAAAGGATAAGTAAAAGTGGAATAAGAGGCGATAATGAAATGAGTTCTAACTCATATCTTGGAAATAGGAATCAAGGAGCTACGAGATCATGGAGTTAAAAAGATGGTCAAGGCACCGAGGAACCAAGCTCAAGGAAACGCGACTTAGAAGATGTAAGGTTGGACACGCGCATTGTACCTCTTTTTAAAGAGTGTATCCTTGATCCCTGGTTTTTCCTGTAGAGCTTGCTCGCATGTTATCTTTTGGTGAATATCCTCTCGGTCCTGTTTCTGTTGCAAACCCCGTAGGGAGTTTACCTTGTTTATCTCCTCGATCCTATCGTGAGAACCTTAGGTAGAATCCTATGAATGTAAACATGTGTTTGAAACATGTTATGATTGATATGGTTGCAAATGGTTGCAAGTGGTTGCTCGTGGATGCGCGAATACACATTAGATACTAGATCGACACACTCACATTTCATATTGCATATGCACGAGTATTTATACCTGTTTATGGATGAAATTGAATGTGTTATCATGTGGATGTTGCATATGAATGAATGGTTGTGCACACATATAGCATTTATATGGCTAGGACTATTTGCATACATGTTGGATTCATGGCACTAAACATAATTTGCATTAGAAGATCATTCAGGCCTGATCATTAGCATTAGCCAAGGAACATATACACACACTTTCTACATATGTTCATACAACATTAGAAATCTTTTAAGGACCATGGTTGCTTGTGGATGATGTCTTAAGTAGATGGATGATGGATGGTAGGATACGTTCTTCCTAACTTGGAGATTTCGGGGACGAAATCCTTAAAGGAGGGGAGAATGTAACAACCCGAATTTTAAACAACATGTTAAGACAAGAATCAAGGCATAATTAAATTATAAAATCTGAATCAGGATAAACGGGCTGTGCCATTGCGTTCGTCTCGGAAAAATACGCGAAATAGAGTCCGAGTTTTCGAAAAAGGAGTCTGTATGACCAAGTTATGGCCCAATGAAATTTCACGAAAATTCAAATCCGAAAACAGATTTGAATTCAGCCCAAAAAGAGAAGGCGGGAAAATTCCCGCCAGACACACAGGGTGTCGACCCCTAGGTCGACCCCCCCTCCAGGGGGTCGACATGGGTGTCGACCCCTGGGTCGACCCCCCCCCCCCCCCTGTAGAACCCCGACCTGGTGCACCTGCTTGTCATGTTGGCTCGGTTTTGGAGGCTTGTGACGATTTTTGAGGGTTCAGATCTATCCTAGGGTTTATCCTACGGCCTAAACTACTCCTAATCTCTATAAAAAGACCCCTAAGCCTACCCTAAACCCTCACTATTCACTTATGCCACGAAGTGCTGCCCAAATGCCGAGTGATCATGGCCTCCATCTCCAATTCCTAGAGACTATGCATTCAAATCAAAAGGTGCAAGCTTGCTACACCAAATCGAGGCCAAATCAACGTTGCTACGACAGTTTCATGACGGTTCTTCTTCAAAGGAGCCACCTTTCTTCGTCAAGACGATTCATGCTAATTCGCTAAGCCACGCTATGTAAGTTCTAGCTACTTGTAGATTCTAACGGTGGTTCTAATGTGACATGGGATAAAATGAGATGAAATATAAGTATGCTAGCCTATATGAACCTTGTCATGTCTCTTTTGCTTGAACCTATGACTTTGGGCTAAGTTGTAGCGACTTAATCATGCCATTCATGTTATGTTTAATCTAGTATATCTTGCAAGTTTAAATCTTTATTTATGGAATGTTAGCATGAACCTTTGGGAACCACTTGACTTGTGAAACATGGGCAAAGACTTGACTTTGGGGCTTATGCATGTAAATGAACCCAAACCCCTTATGTATCATGCATGTTTATGGCCAAATTCACTTATGATACTATACATGTTTGTGGCCAAATTCCCCTATGAAACTATGCATGCTTATGGCCAAATTCCCCTATGAAACTATGCATGCTTGTGGCCAAATTCCCTTATGATACTATGCATGTGTGTGGCCAATATGTTGGCATAATACCCTACTATGTGACTCGCTTCCACTTGGGTTGGAAATACGTTTGGGTAGTTTAGGAAAAACGTGGGTATGACATGGAAAACTTGACATGGGGTTTACATGAGAACATGACATTCATGATACATTTAAATATGGTCATGACACGTGGGAAAACATGGAACTTGAACTAGACATGGGTGGGTTGTAAGTGTAATAAGACACTAGACCAAACATGAAAGTGGCCAACTCGAGGTTGGGTTGAGTTTGTAGCATAAATCTACCCGGACCCGCCCGGCTTAACTAGTGGCTACAAACAATAGGATCCAATGTGAGAAGTTGGTCATGTCGCGCTTAAGACCCGAGGTTAGACTAGGTTGTGGTGTAAAACTGCCCGGACCTGCCCGGCTTAACTAGTAACCACAACAAGGTCTAATGTGAGTGGTTGAGAGTGCATTAATTAAATTAATGCCACATGATAAGGTTAAGTAAATTTAACTAATGACACTTAACCGATATGACACGAACGGGTAGGCTAAGTGGGACCGGGCTTGATTTCTTAATGACACTTAACCATACAAGACGATTAGGGGATGGGGTTAAGTAATTTACGCTTAACTAATCTGACTTGGTAATTAGATGGGGTTAAGTAACCTACACTTAACTAATCTAAACACGGTAATTAGATGGGGTTAAGTAACCTACACTTAACTAATCTAAACACGGTAATTAGATGGGGTTGAGTAACCTACACTTAACTAATCTAAACACGGTAATTCGATGGGGTTAAGTTAAACACTTAACCAATCTAAACGTGGTAATTCAATGTGGTTAAGTAACCAATACTTAACCAACTTAACATGATAATTTAATGAGGTTAAGTAACTTATACTTAACCAATTATACATGATGATTTGATGAGGTTAAGTAACCTATACTTAACCAATCTAATATGCGGACCTGATAGGGTTAAGTCATAAGACCTTTTAAATATACTTAACCATTATAATACGATTAGGGGATGGGGTTAAGATAATCTGTGCTTAACCAATCTAACACGATAACCTGATAGGGTTAAGATAAACAAGTACTTAACCAAATTGACTTGATGATTGAATAGGGTTAAGTCATGAGCTTCTTGGTATACTTAACCAACTTGTAAGGCTAGGTCTTGGACTTGAATACTTAGCCAATCTTGACATGATTCATAGGCGGGCTAAGCCATGAACTTGAATAACAACACTTAACCCAATAGGCAAAACCCTAGTAGAGGAACTAGGTAGAAAATCGTAGTTAATCAAGAGTAACGGGGAAATGAAGCTAAGTGGTAAACCTTAGTTAAGTATAACTAAGTAATAATTCTTAGCCAAGGACATGGGACTAGTTCATGAATAGATGAGTAATCCGGTACGGTAGGTCATCGCTTAAAACACGAGGAGGAGCAAATTATCTGACTTAGATAAAGGCTCCAACGAACTGGGTAACGAAGCGGTAGCTTCGGGGGACGTGAGGGTACTCTTGGTATCCCTCTGTGAGGTGGGAGATGGTCCATGAAACCCGGCCTCACAGGGGTTAAGGTTCGCGGTAGAAGAGCCAAGAGTATGCCTTGGTTGCTATGCGAGCGACCTAAAGACTGGGGTGGATTAGCGTGGAGTCGACAATACTTGTTTTTGCCCTGGATAGCACGTCGCCGACTACCTACCATCTTTAGTCAATCATGTACGAACGGAAAGGCAGAGAACTCACAACAGACCATGTTCTTGCTATCGAGTCATGGGTGAGGTTGGCCCATAGGAAAGTGGGGCTATAGTGGGGCCGGGATGTAGTTCTCATACATGATTTTTCTTGGATTGCCTTTCAGTAGTTGAGGGAGGGGTCACGTGGGACCATAGCCACGGGTACAAAAACAGACCTTGATATCTGCATCAGCAGACGACTTAAAGCTCCCGACCGAGTTCCGTATTTCTTGATTTGCCCTGGCACGGAACTCGGATGGCACATTGAGGAACATGTGCGTCTAGACATGGAAAACGATTCACGATACATACGAGGGATAAAGGGCGCGGTTGACGGGTAGCATAATCCCTAGTGGCCCTAGGTGGCTGAACCCAAACCGAGACACGGAAACGTTCATTAGGTAGCATAATCCCTAGTGGTCCTAGGTGGCGTAAATCCTAAGTGAACACGCGATAGTTCATGGTAAGAAAACATAACCAAATCAAGGGTAGCAGTCCAAAACAACTTCAAGGATAAAATGGCACTACGTTGAGGTGGTATAGATTTACATGGGAAAGCCCGTACGGCCTACGACAAAGGACTGAACTTATACATGGAAAGAAACATACAAGTTGGGAAAACCTACATATGTTATATATTAGGTTGACATGGACCATTACATGACACGGGGCAAGGGACATCCATAGTTAACACATGATGCGGGTTGGGATACTAGTACGAGAGGTGCAGAGCAAATATACATGATAAATACCTTGGGATGTTGTACATGATAGATACCGTGGGATGATATACATGATAGATACCTTGGGATAGTATACTTGATAGAAACCTGACGATGTGACACCTTGATTTATCTTGACACCGTAGTTTATCATGACACCTTAGTTTACCTTGCTACAGTAGTTCATCTAGTTATCTTGGTTTAGCTCATCTATCTTGTCGTCATCCTTATGTTTACTTTCAGTTTATGCATGTCATGTTACCTTTACCTGTTTTTATACTGGAAGTAGATAGGACTTACCAGTCTTTATGAATGACCCCGTTTTCTTTCGCCTCTTTGTCTTCCGTTTCTCCTCCCCCCCCCCCCCAGGTTTTCAGGGAGGAAAAAATGTTATTTAGTTTGGATTTCCTCTGCTTGAAGGTCATCATGCATGGCTTGGACTTTTCTTGGCTATGGCTACTTCACTGTTTTATTTAGGGAATAATTTATGAAAAGGTTTTATGCTTCTTTACTATTGCAAGACAGGTTTTGATGTATTCTGATGTAAAAGGCTTTAGACCTTATTTCATAAGGTAAGGAAATTTGTTTTACTTCCGCTGTTTTATATATATATTCTGTCTTGTAATATTTCTGTGCATGTTTACCTCGATAATGCTTCACCAAACCTAGTGCATTCCCTTTGTGAGTGACCCTAGCGGAGGTGGGGTGTTACACTTCCTCTTATCTTTAGCTTTGTTATTCTTTCCACCTTTTTATCGTTGCTATTGTCATTTCTTGGGCCATTGTGTTTCCTTAACTCTAGCTTCTTTCTTTTTAGAGAAATCCTCTACTCGCGACGGTGGAGGAACAACGATTGCAGCTGGGGGAGGGATGTCTCCTTGGCTTCCGGTTGGTGCCGCGACTTTAAGACACCTACGGAACCAATCTGATACTTCAAAGCCCTCGGGAATATAAGGTTCCCCAGACATGCCGAAAAGAAAAAAGGAAAAGGGATTCAGACAAAGGATCAAAAGACATTACATATGGCTTTGGGGAATATGTTTTTCAAAATAAACTTTTCTTTTGAAAATGCTTTCTTTTAAAATCTTTTTGAAAATAGTTTTCAAAACTTTTATCTAATCTAGTAACCTTCAGCATTGATACCAAGTGTGACACCCAATGTCCGTTAATGTCACTCACAAAGGGTATCCATTAAGTTTCGTGAAGCGTTATAGGTAAACAGAAACAGAGATATTACAAGAGAGATATAAAATAACATCGGAATTAAAAACTTTATTAATCATAAAGCATCATGGTTCAAAAACATCACACATCTGACATACACAAAAACCATTACATCATAAAAACTATTGTCTTGTACTTTAAAACATCAGAGTACATAAAAGAAGCAAAATTCCCCAAAATAAAACATAGCCATAGTAGCTAGGATAGGAGCTTGAGCCATACATCTAAGAAGCTCCCGCAAAATAGAAGAAGAATCATGGTCAAGCCTGAGTATTCCCACCCTGAGAACCGAGGGGGGGGGGGACGTAAGAAAGAAGATGAAACAAAAAGGGTCAGATATAAAGTCTGGCGAGTCCAATTACTTTTAACAAGTTAATAAGTAAAAGTAGCATGACAGACATATAAAGTGGATAAGAAAGATAACACCATAAAAGGTAGGTATGACAAGGTAAACATGATAGAGTGTATAAGCTTCTCTAATGATTACTCTGCACTAATACTAGTACAATCCAGAAATGAGATGATCCCCAACATGTATAAGCTGGTAGACTTAGGCGTACTTCTGGTGAGAGGTTTTAACCCCATACAATCCAATAGGGAGCCCAACCTAACGAGCTCCTAAACTTTTTACCAGAGTCTATATGTATGCTAACTACTACCACAATCGATCGGCTCCCTAATCTGTGTAGATACCTTGTGTCGGCCCCATAGTAGGAGGTATCACTTCCTAAAGTGTCAACCCTCATCTTCATAATGTGCACAACCATATCTACAGGTGTCACGGTCGTCTTATCCATCTCTACCCGGCCCATGCACGCACATGACCCGATCGGTTTGCGCTGCCCACACAGTCCTTTACGTTTGGATCTCTTACAATCAGCCCAGTAAGCGTGCCCCAACTCTGACCTAGGACGGAGTACTCGTTTTGATACTGTTATATGGGTTACTGACTGAAATGGGTCCTCCACACAAGATGATACAAGCTCTCCCCCTTGTCTTGCATCCCTACTAGGATTTCCACAGGTTATGCTTGCCTAACGGTGCATATAATTACATAAACCCAACCGGTTAAGTTTGGTGGGCCTATATAAATATTACCCACCCAACCCAGATATACTTAACCTTTCCACTGTTTTGACCAAGTTTACTTAACTCCTTCTCAAGCTAACATGTTCATACAATCCCTATGGATTCAACTAGGTTAAGTATTACAAACTAACAAGTTATCCATATTCACATTGACTTCTTTTCACTTGCCAAAGTTCCACTTGCTTATTAATTTCATATAAATATAACTTAATCCATTTAGGTTTATTAATAAGGCCCATTACATGTTATTCTTTAAATTGTAATTAACGGAAGTAATCTTATAATCTTTCACCCCTGGATTGTAATTAACAGGAGTAATCTTACAATTCCTTTTGTATTATTCATTGTCTGATTCCATAGTTACAATAACATGTTTTACTTAATATTTAAATAAGTATATTTCATCTCAGTTCACTCATTTTCTGTTTACATATCGCTACAACTTGATTTTGTTTACTTAGTAACTTAGTTTTCTTAACTAAGGTTTACTAATAAGCTTTCTTTCCTTTTATTATAACTTATGTTATAATTTCCACTTGTCCCGAGGACAAGCCTACCTATTATATACAACATTTTTCATTTAAGTAATTAATGATAATAGGCTTCTATCGTTCCTTTTTTTATTCCAATTCATTACCATTTATCCATTTATGGTTATAATGGGCTAGACCTCCCACATTAAGCCTACACTTGTGGGTGTTGGAAATGCCGGGCGGGTCCGGACAGACTTATTCCACAAATTGGGCTTAACCTCGTGTCTTAGCACATCCTGTATTTGTGTACTTAGACCTCTCACATTAGATTCACCACTTGCGGTTGCTGGATATGTCGGGCGGTTCCGGGCAGACTTCCACCACAAGTGCAATCTAACCTCGTGTCATAAGTGCCATTACAGTTTCTAATTACTGTAATCCAAGGTGTTTCCAAATGTTAACCAATTGTTCCTATGCCTTTATAGGTTTCATGCCCCTTTTTCCCAATTATGTTCATAGTGAATTATATGTCCAAATTCATGTTCATATACATTATTCAAGTTATGCCAAATTTCCCCTTTTTAAGTTATGTCAAATTTTAATGCTTTTTCCCTTCGTCCCCTAACTAACGTATTCACATGTTTTGCGACCTGCCTAGGCTCGAAAGTAGCCTAGCTATAAAAATATAAAAAGGGAAAAGGGTGAAGGAAAGATGACAGAGTTGGTTATTCTAACAAAATTGACATAAACACATAATGGCATAGTGTTAAGATGAACATATAAGAACAGAACGGTGAACTTGTGATAATAAATGGGTTCTAACATAGTAGGGATGTCATAATAGGCATGATTAGATCCAAAAAAGGATTTAGATGTCCAACTAATGATAGATCCAAATTAACCACAACATGATAGGCACAAGATGATCTAAATAATAAATTAGACACATAATCAAAAGTAGATCTAACTTGATAAAGGTTGAGATCCAAGCCATAGATAATTCATAATATCATGGATTCAAAAATTACAATAGATCTGATATGATTCAGGGATTAACATGCACAAATCCAAATTATAGTCCTACCATGTTTACTGTCTATTTATTTAAATCTAAAAGCAACTTGAAACTCAGTGTTCGGATCTAAAGAAATAGAAGGCGAAAAGCATTTGATGAATCTCAAATCTACACTTGAATCTCTAATTGTAGAAGAAGAAAGAGTTTTGATTCAGTCCAGGCACCAGCAGCACTTAGGCCTCCATAGATTTTCAATGTGAGAAAACCAAAAAATAAAGCCGTATATATAGCTGCCAGTCCCCAGAATTCGACTGCCACCTCAGCCCTGAGGGGGTCGACATCCTAATTGAGGGGTCGACTCCCCTTGGGGCGTGAAAATTACCGCCTCTGGATTTTTGATTTTCAAACGGTTTTCTGATTTTTTTGATTTAGTTATATACGTATAATTCTTCTGCTCATATACAAACTTCAAACCTTTATAACTTCTTCATATGGTGTCCGTTTTACGCAAACTAAATGTCTATCTTGACCAGAATTTCGAGACGGAAGCAATGACATAGCCCGTTTCCCTTAATTCTTAATATTAAATTAATTATTATTTAATTTATCCTCTTTAATATTATTAAAATTACGGGGTGTTACATCCAAGCAGTTTTGTCATATACATAGAATGTGTCACAGACTCTCAAGTAGTAACCCGATTAGTGGCAATCACACGTTCCCATTTATCAGTTACTAACCAACAAAAAATTCCACCCTAGAAAAGAAACATAGAAACACAACGGCTTCGATCAACATGTTTGAAATTAATAAATATAATATATTTTCATGTTCCATACCACGAGATTTACTACACCATTTAATCGCAACCTCGCCCACTTGAAGGGTTAGAGAATACTTGATTTGAGAAAAACAAATTTATAAAATGATTCTGAAAACATTTAGAATTTATACCTTCAAAAACCATTTTTATTAGAAAAAATATATTGCGGCTTCGAGATAATCTTGTTTATAAACCTAACCATTGGAAAATCTCTCAAAGCCTGCTTAAAAATATATAAATGTGTATTGGATGTGTACGTGTTTACGGAACCACCACTAACAAGTGAAAATAGCTCATAAAAATTCCTCAAACCACTAAAAACTTCACTAATTAGAAATACAAACAGAAGATTGAGTTGGCTCATCATTGACATGGTTAAGCCTTAAGCAACACATAAAATTTTCTTTAGGAAAGCATCAAAACCATAAATTACTCAGCTAAATTCATAGGAACAACTCAAAGTAGCACAACAGCCAAAACTTTTGCCTATACGCTGAAACCCACCCGTGTCGCCACACATCATGGGTTTGTCGAAACATATATCGACACAACAGCAGTGTGTGTTGACACAGGTAGAATAATTTCCTAGTAAAATGTAAATGGTCCCGTGTTTAACTTTGGGCACTAATTTGGAAACCCTACAATGATTGAATTCAGCTTTAACTTAACGTGCATACAGAGGAATATCCCAACTAGAGACTAAAACAATAATTACCCAAAACCAACAAGAAATGAAGGGGGTACATTCCCTAATGACCAACATATGCCATGATTTCACTGATACTCAAATTTCAAAAAATAATAATAGTTTACTACAACTTAAATTTCATTTACAAAAAGACAAATTAAATCCTACAAACAAGTTTAACCAAGATTGTGTGAGTGTAACAACTCACCTTGCGTAGATTTGGAAGAATTTAGCTTCCTACAGCTCGCAGTGGTGGGAATTTCAAGCATCCAAAGCCTCCTAAACTTACTGTAACTTCTTCTCAAGTTTCCACAGATTAAATGATTGCTTCCCGTGATTTAATTAGAGATTAGTTGTAGCTAAGATAGCTAAAAGTTCCTTATTGATTCAAGTAGAAATCTAGAGTTTGGAAGAAGAAGAAGAAGTCTTTTCCTTTTTTTTTGAGGAATACGTGCTCACGAGAACAAAACTCTAAATTCTTCTATTTTTGGGCAAGTAATTAGAGAATAGGATTATTTAAGACTCGACTAAGTTACTAATCACTTGTATATGCCTTAAATGAGTCATTATGTCCAAAATAACATAAGTTAACACCCATTCCCCTTATTTTCAACATTTCACCATTTTGTGTTTGCATTTTGAAATTGTTATCACTTATAAAAATTATACAAACACATGTTTACTACTTCTTAAAGACATAAAATTACACTAGGAATCACATTTTTTACTTAAATAATTATCCTATACTTCTGTTTGTGCAAACAACACAATTTTAATACTAAAATTGTACAAATTGCATTATTTTGAAACCTAGAAAGACAAATCACGATATTTAAATATTGTTTTTTCACCCAGTATTTACATTTAGTATTTCTGTTTACACTCAATTAAATCTAATAATTAATGATTTGCACCCTAAATCATTTTAACATCAAAATAACTATTTATTCCACTTTGGCACAACTCGACGCAATATTGCTACTCTATAAACTTACTTAGCTATTTCCAAACATAGTTTTAAGCACAATTCTCATTTTATTTGAGATATCAAAACTTACATTTTTCATATAAAAAACTTCAAATTATTATTATCTTGTTAAAGCAACTTAACATTTCATATTAAAAATATATTTTCACTTAAATAGTGATTACTAATCAATATTTTATAATTTTGCTATTCCTTATATTAACCAAATATTATTTATTAATAATTTTCCAAAATTATTACATTTGAGAAAATAATTCATTAAACACTTATTATATGATTTTCCAGTTTATTTGATTTCATATTTAAATTTATTTATCAAACAAAGATTGGAATAAATTTTCTTATTATACTAAATGAATTCAATTTATTCCAATACACACAACTTCTTATAAATCACAAATTCCCTATTACTCATCTTAAATTATTATACGAGCTAGACTCTTGAACTCGTATTTTATACTTCCTGGTTTTACAATCTACGAAACACTTTATATCTGTTTACCCCGAGTACCCAAAACTCGGGTTGTTACACTATAAATCGTTGAGTATGGTTGATGGTAGGTAAGAGCCTTATGAACTGTCAAGTACGGTTGATGCTTGACTGAAATCTAATAAAATTATGAGTCCTCGTGTATGAATGATTCATGATAAGAACCAGCGAGGTTATAAATCAACAAGTGTGGCTGATGCTCGACCAACGCCTATCGAGGCTAGGATCGCCAACTGTGGATTATTTGCATGGAGCGGAAAAGACTCAAATCAAGAACGATTGCGCTCGGCAAGAGCCCGACGACGCTAAGACCGTTAAAGTGCAATAATGCTTAGCAAGAAAAGGCGATGATCGTCAAATGTGGAATATGCTCGACAAAGATCGATCCGGAAAGGTCGCGAATACCAAATACTGACTTAGCGAGGTCATGAATGCTAGGAATCGACTCAACGCGATCATGAACATCAAACATCGATTTGGAGAGGTCACATAATTCAATAATGGCTGGGCAAGGCCATTAACGCTAGCTTGGTAAAGTTGCCATAAACAACCTGGCAAGATCATGATCCTTATTAACGTCATGAAGCGACCATGAAATTCATGAACAATCCGGAGAGATTGTAAACGTTGAACTATACAAAACACATCTTTCACTAAAAGATATGTTTTGAAGGCAAGTGTTAACACTCCTTTTTATAAGGCCGTTATACTGTAGATTTCGATGCATGGATAGCTCAGAAAATGGGTATGAACGGTTATACTAGACTACGAACGACTTGATTCATTGGAATATCACTTTGAAACAAACCGATTTGAAGCTCGAAATTTGACTAGGTATGGAATCAGTATGAATCTGAAGCAAAAGAACATGACTGGAAATTTGGCAAAGTCTCGTATTGATACCTATTCGAGACATATGAATTTCGGATTTAGAAACTTGATTGGGACTTTATCAATAACTCAAGATCAAAAGTTCAAATTATCAAACTAATCACATAAGAGGGAAGAAACGTTAAATAAGGGACCCATCTCGAGAGTCACATCCGGAGGGTGTATAGTACCAATCCCTTAAGGAGGGGGCGATTCGGGACCTACTCCACGGGCTGGGTCATCCCCTTTAGGTGGCACCTCTATGCATCTCTAGACCGATTAGATTCGTTATTACATTGATAAATAGACTACCAATGCTTTAAAAAAGGGGAACCTCTCTTCTTCACTCGGAAGCTCTGTCAAACCTTGGAGACAACTTCACATTCTAATATCTTGATTTATACTACTAGTAATTGTACTGATAATCAACTGTATAAACAATACTTCAAGTAGACGTATGCCAATGTTTGTTGAACAATTATAAAAACATTGTGTTCTTTTATTGCATACTTATTCTTTGTGACATTGATCTATGAATTCACTATGTTATCTTGTTAGACCAGAATTAGTTCTTCTGTTCTTAAATTTTTTATTCTCATATGCCCATCTTTTATTTGTTATTGACTCCTTAATCATTACCAATTTGATTTAGTGGGTCCTACTTATTAGTAAGACCCACTCTAATTTATGGCCAAGATTTACTTAGACATGGAGAAGAGTAGTAGGGAATTTCATCCGTGTTTAACTCAGTACGTCCAGTGAGTATGTGCTTAGAATGCGTTTGATATTTGAAAGGGGTTGGGGATGTGAAAATCGGTGAAAGGAGAATGCGTTTTTATTTTATCCGGAAGAGGACACGAAAGGGATAAATTGATATAAAATATGGTGTAAAATGTAAAGAGGGAACAACAATTGAAGTTGAGTTGTTTAGTTGGAAGGGGCAAATATGGTGGGTTCCACGTCGACGCGTCGGACGCATCCGACGCAGACGTTGTTGTAAAGCGGGCAATTCAAAAATCAAAGGGTACCTTAGGTTCATATGCAATTAGACAAGAGACAACCAAAATGGGACCATTGGGTAGACAAAAACAGTATCAATACAACTCGCAAGCTGGTAAACGGTATCATAATACTAGCGGCGCTGACCAGAATCACCCTACAGTCCAAATACACGACAAAACCCTGTGTGTAAATACCTCGCACGCCCCTACATTTTCTCATCCGTTATATCTTCTTCTCCCCCAAATCATGTCGTTCAATTACAATTTCGATTATATCAGCGGTTGACATCTCTCTTCTCATTTACCACACGCCCATTCAGTAAAAGAAATAGTCTTTTTTCCAGACCTTGATTCTTTGCTCCTAATAAGTTTCTATCTTCTAAACTAATATGTAAATTAATTCTAATCCGGCGTGCCGTTATTTCAGTAACCTGGTTTAGCTTATCAAAGGAGCTTTAGAGCTGGTCGAAGCTTTCAACTGCTTCGATTGGGATAACTGAGGCCGTTTAGTTTTTTTTTCTTTTGTCTGACGATACTTTCTCTTACTTCTCCCGTTCGAGCTACTTCGAGCCCTAGATCTCTAAAATCAGGTAAAGTTGATTTCTTTTTGTTTGCAGTTGGTTTGATTTGCTTGATGAATAACTTTGGTTTCTATTTGCTGAGGTTAGCACTGTTTCTTTTTTCTTTTCTTTTTTGTGGTCTCGTTCCTAAGGATTTAATCTGGGAGGAGCCCTCAACTGCTAGCTGTGTTGTGGTAGAAAAATAATATTAATAGTATTAGAATCCGATATACTGAATTTTAGTTTATTTTGATTTTCCATTAACACTAATTTGGATTTTGTACCGTACTTAGAATGATAAAACAGAAATAAATAAGGACAATTGTGCATTACTATTATTTATTTATTTATTACTTGTTAGAATGAAAATGAAAGAAAAAAGAAACATCGGTAAACTCAGCAAATATTGTGGCTGCAATGCAATTGGTCTTTTTTTGCCGTTATTTGTCAATTCAGATAAGGGACGCCTTGCTAACTTAGATAAGTATGCTGTGTTTTTGAGGCTGCAGCATGTATAACAACTGAAATAATCAATGCTGCTTGACGAAAAGTAGAAGGATTATCTAACTAAAACATAATCATTATGTACCTGCATTTCATAATATATCAATTTTGAAACCTAATTATCTTCCATGCAAAATTCCTAATTCCACGATTGTTTATGCGTTGTGTGGATGGACAGGTTTTTAGTGTAAAATAATTTGGACTGTCAGCTTGCTTTCGAAGCCATGAACGGAAGATGATATAAGAAACACGGAGATGGAGGGTTGTGATTGCATTGAACCACAGTGGCCTGCTGACGAACTCCTAGTGAAATATCAGTACATATCAGACTTCTTTATTGCTCTTGCATACTTTTCCATCCCTCTTGAGCTCATTTATTTCGTCAAGAAGTCTTCTTTTTTCCCTTATAGATGGGTATTAATACAGTTTGGTGCTTTTATCGTTCTTTGTGGAGCAACCCATTTAATCAACTTGTGGACATTCACTATGCATTCGAGAACGCTAGCTATAGTTATGACAGTAGCCAAAGCTTCCACTGCGGTAGTGTCATGTGCAACCGCTCTAATGCTCGTGCATATAATACCTGATTTACTAAGTGTGAAGACGAGGGAACTATTTTTGAAAAACAAGGCTGAAGAGCTTGATAGAGAAATGGGTCTTATACGTGCCCAAGAAGAAACTGGACGTCATGTACGAATGTTAACTCATGAAATTAGAAGCACCCTAGATCGGCATACTATATTGAAGACCACACTTGTTGAACTTGGGAGGACATTAGACCTAGCTGAATGTGCATTATGGATGCCTACTAGAACCGGCATGAATCTTCAACTCTCTCATTCATTACATAACCAGATGCCCGTTGGAACTAATGTGCCTATAAATTTACCTATTGTTAATCAAGTTTTCAGTAGTAATCGTGCAATGAGGATTCCTCACACATGTCCGTTGGCTCGAATTCGTCCTATAGCAGGTAAGTATGTGCCACCAGAGGTTGTTGCTGTCAGAGTTCCGCTACTCCATCTGTCTAATTTTCAAATCAATGACTGGCCTGAGCTTTCTGCAAGAAGCTATGCTGTTATGGTATTAATGCTACCGTCTGATAGTGCAAGAAAATGGCGTCGACATGAATTGGAGTTGGTTGAGGTGGTAGCTGACCAGGTAATTATGGAACAATTTTATCAGATCATCAGCGAACATGAGTACTTGTTCCTTAACATAAATTTAGCGCACATGATTGCATCCATGTTGTAAATTCTAAAAGAACGAAAAGAACCGACTTTCTAAAAAATCTAAGAGGTAAAATACAACAACAAACGTAACTACTAATGGCGAGACAGGGTGCTACAACTAGAGTTGCCGATGAGTATAAGCAGATAATAGTGGTGTTACATCCACATCCGTGTTTGAGATCATTTTCAAATGTCCTTATCAGCGGATATGGGATAATTGCCGGATTGTTGATTATTCTTTCATAATTGATAAGGCTAGTTCTATTCACACCCCTTCTTCCTCCTTTCACACCCCACCTGGTTTTAGAAAATGCCCGCACCCCGCTTTTTTTGTTTCACCCCCCTTTTTTCCGAAAATACCTTAATTTATTTTAAACCACGTTCAACTGTAACGTGGTTTATTCGCCAAACACGTTTAGAACGAACTAGGTTATCGTACGAAACTAGCTTGACATGAACTAGGTTGTTGTATGAACCTCACTTAGCCCGAACTAGATTATTACATGGACTTTGCTTTTCTTATAGGAACATCGTTTCATTAGTGTTTAAATACGTGATTGTTTCCTTTAAATATAATATGTTGTGTTAGAAGATAGAGATAATTTTAAAAAATTGAAAAAATAGTGGGGTGTGAAAGGAAGAAAATGGGGTGGAAATAGAATTAGCCAGTTGATAAAACTAAATTTTTTTTTTTTAGATCAACTGAAAATTATTTTCCATGGTTTTAAATATTCAATTTTGGCTGATATCTCCTCCACTATCTACTTTTCACACTTAAATAGGTTGGAGTATTATATCTCTTCGTGCATTGATCTCGTTTTAATTATTCAAATCTTATCCAAGTTGTGGATCAAAATCTTTAATTTTACATAATCATTTTCTTGCAAGTTCAAAAGAAAACTACTTGATCCAATTACTATTTACCATCTTCCTAAACATTTTTTTTTAACTTTTATCTTGACAAGCCAAATAAAATACTTCATTTTTTATGTTTAAATAAGAGAATATCTTCAATCTTTACCCATTCAGTTAAGCTAATAAGCTATCACACACCAGCTAACATTAATTTCAATTCCTTTTCTTATACAAATCATGTTACAATTTCTATTTTTTTACTTTGAAAATTATATAGATGATTAAAACATAAATTTACGCTACTCTGAAATATTCCCAATATATACTTTAATACCCAAGATGCCAATTCGAGATGTATGCCAGTGGCATGTTCATTTTGTTTGAGCTCATCCGATACGAGATGACTTATGCAAAAATATCGGGACAAAATATGACAAAACTTCAAGATTTAAAACCTAAATTATTTCAGTACTATTGTTTATAAAGTCTTAAAAAGTAAAAGCGTACAAAAGCGTACACAGGTTGCTTTTGTGCTTCTAATGCGAGGCACAAATCTCCAGGGTTGAGCATAAGTTTTTGAGTAAACTATGTGTACATACATAGTGAAAAAAGAATTAGTGGTAAAAAAAAAGCAACGCCTCCCTAAAACCTTGGTGTACGACGCGACCAACAATACATACCTTTATAACTTCCATGCATATTTAGAATTTTTTTATAAAGTTAATATATTATATATGACAAATTATTTTAAAGGTTTAATAAATTGCTATATTATTTTACTACACGTGTAACAAAGATTTTTTTAAATATTTTGCAGAAAACATAATAAAAAATGATTCAGTAAGCATAAAATTCCAAACATAATAGTCTTTACAAGAAAAAATCCAAGATAATAGTACATATTACTAACAAGCTAGAAATCCAATCTCTAGTCAATATCTATATTATCATATTCATACGCTTCAATCTCTTACTTATTTGTCTCATTTAGATTTGTCTCTTTTCGAAAATGTTAAGGAGTCGAAACAGATGCTGAAAACTTCTCAATGTTGTCTTTTAGATACCTTGCGTCCTCCATTTCTGTTACTCTAGCAGCAATACTCCAAGTCAGATTATCATTATCATCATCAAATATAAGTTATCTTCATCATCAGGTGCATCATCTTTATTATATGTTAACCATTCATTAGAAATGTCGGTATCTTTATTGGATTAGTAGTGTCACAAATGTTGTATTTACCAAATATCCAATCATTTAGTTGCTGAACTAGTCTATTCCTCTTGTATGCAGTTTAGATTATGACTCTTGGACATGGTGCAATACGTCATGGGTTCGATTCCTGCCTTTTGGGATTCGACGCACTTGCCACGTAGTATGTTACATGCTACTTAAAACTTGTATATGAAGTATCAATTTAAAAAAATTGAAAAGAGTTAAAAAAAAAAGCAATAAAATAATGAAAATTTACATCATTTTTACACCTCAATAGCCATTTGCTGCATTTTTCATGTGCGTCACACCATGGAAGGAAATGTGCAAATGTTGGGTATCAAGGTGTGTGCCTTCATAACTATTCAATTAATTAATTGTATATTATAATAAACGCTTAATATTAAAACAAGAATTGTTAAACACTCAAGTGACTAGAACAGAATACGTTAAATTACAATAACAAATTTCATTTATAAATTATGAACTTACTCATCATTTATTAGTAGTGTTGTAAAAAGCTTTCTAGGCTTCCACCTGGGCATCACCTAGACGTTAAGCTAGCATCACCATCCTGAATTTAGACTAATCCGTCTAGATGACATCATGACAATCTTTACATTATATAAGCATGTAAACAAGTTTATATGCACCGTTTATGCATCAATTTAGGCTTTATGCCTCTTATAACTAATAATTAAAATATCCCTTTCTAGCAATTTTATCTCAATGCTTCCTCCAAGATCCAACAAAATATGTGATATACCATTGTGATAAGTTAATACTAAACAAAATGCATGATTTTATTAACACTGCCTAGCTTCAGTTAATCTTTGATTAATTCCCATCTTACCGATTAAGCCCCAGTGAATGCTTAGCGAATTTTATAATATTGTTTATTAGTTAACATATGGATACAATATAACTCTGTTCGAAATTATAGAAACCATAGACATAGTTTTATGTGAAAGCAGACTATCACAAGTAGCAACAAAAGCACTACTGACTGCACAGTTTCAGGTTGAAACCGAAACCATTATATGTAGCATCCATACATGACATCAAAAAAGGAAGCATAAACACGCAAATTCAATTCACCTGTGGCAAAAAACATGCAGTTATTCTTTTATGTTTTCTTCTTCTCTCTTATTATCTCGTGTTAAAAAAAATCAATATCGTAAACCGATTTCAACTTAGAAACTGACTGATATGGATTATGGAATTTATGTAGAAAATTTTAAAAGAAAATTTGTATAGTGTTGTTTTCTTTGTCTTCTTTTTTTGTTTGATATGATTTGATTAGGTATCTGCAACTTTTGTCGGAAACACCTTTTACCATGGTTAGCTGCAAAACAATTTGCCTCAAAGCATATGTTTGAGCAGTCCGAGGTGTGAAGCTTATGTTTTGTACATTTCGCATGCCTTAAGGGTAGGTATTGTGATGCACTTGAGGAATTTTTTCTGAAACACAGATAAGAATACAAATATACCGATAAAAATTAATTGTAAGCAGGGATATGCACATACGTACATTATTAATTGTTACTTTGATAAAAGAGTGAATACTAACAATTTATTTTACTCTAAAACACGCATAACATAAATTATTTTGTTGAAAAAATAGATGGATAGTTTTCAGATGTGGATAATATCGTATCGTTATTTCTGGATGTTGGATATTTTTTTAATTTTTCAAATGCAGATGAATATCAAATTCGGGTATTCATTTCCACGCTTATGGACTAGCTGGTTCTTTGCCCCAATTTTACATGGACGGAAATTAGGTAGAGCCTAGTGGAATATTCAACAACATAGGTAACCGAGTGAAATGCATCGAAGTATTTTTCTTTGAAGTCTTTACGGGTCTGTATCATCATTTTTTTTCTTTTTTGAAAATTTGGTTCTGTCCTTTATTTTAAGAACTGATAATGAAAAACATTCCATAAACATGTTTTAGTTACTTCTCTATTTTTAATTTCAGTAAAATAAATGATTGTCAGAAATAAATCTTAATAATAACCATACTTTTCTATGCTCAAAACAATTTGTTTTGAAGAACTCCAAATACTTGGCGAAAAATGTGCAAATTGTAGCAAAAAACATAAGCACTGCAAATATTTGTAGAGCGGAACTTGAAATATTTGCAGTGTGGAAACTTCAAATATTCGCAGAGTTCTCTGCGGTACCCTTAAATTAAAAATGGTATTTTACATATCTTTCCTTTTTCTCTATCAGGTTTTGAGCTTTGTCAATCTTCAAGCCGCTATACTTCATAGAAAATAGCGGCAACCGTGATTTTTTTTTTTGGAAAGCATACCATAAACTATAAACGGTTTTGAATAACTTAATACTTTTTTATATTATTTTATTTTTTATGTTACCACCAAATGGTTATTATTATTATTGTTATTGTTAAAATTTGAAAATGAATACAATTTTTAGTGGAACTGTTTCGTGCAATCCAGCATCATAAAAGAAACCTACTTTCTAGCGGAAACAATAGATGGAGGCTTATGGTAATAGGCCTTTTGTCACAAGAACTCTGTTGTAAAAATCCATCATGTCTCGGACTAGTTGTTAGACGATGTTTACCATCTAGGTTTATCTGGACAATACTTACTTACCGACTCATCTAAGCATCTAAATTAGTATGGAAATGTTGTAGGTACTTGTTGAGGTTGGAATCCTCATATTGGCATCTACATGCTATTTTAGACGGTCTTGTCTACTTTTTGCTCCCCCCGTCCATCCAGTCTTAAAATTTCTAACTAGGAGCAATTATTTGTAAACTGAATGCTAGATTGAATATACATCAGTATATCAAAAACGTCTTGTTCAGAGTGATCTATGATTAGTCTCCATATAGATGATTAGTCTTTGTCCATACTCGCCATGTAGGGTCCGCTTATCATTCTTCCCAACCTTGCATGTCAGTATAGTAGATGCAAACATATTCATTAGATTACTGATTACAGACATGCACCGTAATTTTTACATATTTTTCTGAGCTTTTATGTTTTTAGGGTAGTAGCCAGGTACCAAAAGCAAAGTCTAGGTATGATAGAGACTTGGCTTCAGAACAGAAGCCAACTAGGTCAGTCTTAAAAATTTCAGTCACATCATAAACACACATGATTATTATTAATCCTCATATGGCCTTGAAGATATCATGTCTGCTAGCCCTAGTAAAGCACAGATGACTGGCCTGAACTTAGGACAATATTTTGTACCTGAAGCATTTACGGATACACAATGATACCCATGTTTATGTTTCTATTTTTTTTTTTTTTCAGTTACTAATCAAAACATCTAATTTGTATAAAAGCATGGTGTCTTTAAGACTGTTAATTTGAAAATGTGCTGTCTATGATATTTAAGACAGTCTGAATAGCCTCAATGGAATATGCATCGTGGGATCTGGATGCGTATTCTTTCAGAGTTTACGAGTAAAATTTTGGTCTTTGGGTGTTCAAATGTGGGCGTGCATACATGTATGTTAATGTGATTGTGTCTTACACACAAATGTTGCACTTGCACCACTCCATAAATACAATGAATGATCGTTTTATCATGCTCATTTCCTCATGTACTCGTGTAGCATTTGGGAATACAAAACTGGTAAATGCTTAGTTAGCATCAAAATTAGAATTAGGAGCATCATAGCTCATAATTATGCCTTCGGGCCTAGCTGCCTTTACCTGAATTTGCCTTTAAAAAAGGCCTAGTTGCCTTTACTTGAATTTGCCTCTAATTTCTGTATATTTGGTAATAGCTATCAAAACATAAGTTATTGTCAGGTGAAAATATAATGTAGTGAACTATTTCACTTGAGTATGTTTTCTTTCATGATAGTTAATGCAGAAAACGCATTGATTGAGAAAAAGGCATTTATCTTCTGTGCTATATCAGATGACAAAAGAAATTTCTCAACTAATCAAGATACAAACATAGGAGTTAATATCTGAATGCATGTACGTTGTGCAAAATATTAACTGCACTATCTGTTAAATTGCCAATTATTGTATTCATTCCTAAATTAATTCAGGTGGCGGTTGCACTTTCACATGCTGCAATTTTAGAAGAGTCAATGAGGGCACGAGATCTCCTCATGGAGCAAAATGTTGCTCTGGATCTAGCACGGCGGGAGGCTGAGATGGCTGTTCGTGCACGAAATGATTTCTTAGCTGTCATGAATCATGAAATGCGTACCCCTATGCATGCAATTATTGCCCTCTCTTCCTTACTTCTCGAGACTGAATTGATGCCAGAGCAGCGTCTAATGGTGGAAACAGTATTGAAGAGTAGTAATTTGTTGGCTACACTTATTAATGATGTTTTAGATCTTTCTCGGCTCGAGGATGGTAGCTTTGAGCTAGAAATATCAAATTTCAATCTTCATGCTGTCTTTAGGGAGGTAATGGATAGATTCGTAATAGTTATAATACTATCGGCAAGTTTATATCTTAGTTTTCTTTAGTCTGGTTTGATTGGTTTGAAATTTGGTGATTTTTATTGCCTATAATAGTTGAATTTCATATGACACAGATTAACAAAAGTAATGATATTTGGCATGTAATAGCAAGTAAATATTTGAACGAAAGCTATAGTAGTGGAAGACTGGAAGACCGAGTTTCCTTACAGTGTATGAATTTGTGTTCCTAATTCAAGGATTTTAATATTCAATTTACAAACTCAAATGTATGTATCTTCACTTTTTGCCTCTTAACTAATTCAGTGAGAACAATAAACCAAGAATTAATTTTATTGGTTAGAGCGATAGTTTTTTGCTCCCATTTTTACTTGGTTTCTAATACATTTTCGTCCAAAGACAACTATTGCCTTTAGCGTTCTGCATAATTGGCAGCTCATTGGAAAATTCTAGAAGATACCATATGATCAATTTGCTTGAACAATGCTCATCAAAGGAAGAGCTCAAGTATTTGATATCTTTCTTCTCACGTTCTCTTTTGATTCACAGGTAATTAGTCTGATAAAGCCAATAGCAGCTGTGAAGAGATTATCAATCAACGTGTCATTAGCACCAGACTTGCCCTTGTGTGCTACTGGCGATGAAAAGCGTCTCATGCAAATCATCTTAAATGTAGCTGGAAATGCTGTTAAGTTTACAAAGGAAGGTAATATTTCAATAATGGCTAGTGTTGATCGACCTGATTCCATTAGGGACCCACAATGCCCAGAGTTTTATCCAATTTCCACTGAAGGGCAGTTCTATTTGCGTGTACAGGTTCGTTGTAGGCACCCATTTTCTTGTTTGCTAATTATCTTTCATACTTTTTTTGTTTTTACTTTATATTTGGGTAGATTTCAAAATTGTCATGGCAACCAATAAGTAGAGCGCAATTCCTATAGTATTTTTCCATGTCCACGTGCTCCTCTTGAATCCTCACCATTCATTATAAATAAATGCATCTAATCAGTACATAACCATAGTTATGAATGGTGCGCTACGGCGCGCGCACGGCGCGGCGCAGCATCTGCGCCATTTCTTCTTGCGGCGCGACGCAAAAAAGGCGCACGGCGCAAAATGGTGTGTCTTTTGTTTTGTTTTTTGTTTACTTTTTCATTTTTGGCATTTCACATAAAATTATTGTTGATCATATTATTGCGTTTGCTAACGTTTTGTATTTGGTTTTTATTTATTTTGTGGGTTCTGATGGATGACTAGTCTACATTATTGTTGATCATATTATTGCGTTTGCTAACGTTTTGTATTTGGTTTTTATTTATTTTGTGGGTTCTGATGGATGAGTTTTCTACATTTCTTTTTACTTGAAGAGACAAATATATCGATATTGAAAATATATTTTATTTTAGTAATACTCTTATATCAAATGTAATATTGCTTGTACAGAAAACACGTATTTCAATTGATTGTGTATTTTATTTCAAACAGTTTGTAGATGCACCAAATAGATTATCAATAAATATTTATCACTTTTTTTTTGCATTAAGTTATAAATTGCATCAGGGAAACAATATTACCAATCAATATGCTATTCTTTCTCACAGTTGTCCTTTGTGTTGCTGAATATAACCACATCATAACAATAAAAAGACTTGCTATAATCTAATTGTCCTTATGAATCTGATGATGCAGATGTTGATTTGGAAAATATGATTGTTGAATCGGATTCAGAATTCTAGTTTATCGGTAATATGTATTATTATTTTAGATTTTGAAAACTATTATGCTTGAAATTCTATGCTAATGATGTCAAATATGATATGTTTCTTTTTGCAAAATAGTAAAAACTTTGATTGCATATGTTTTAGCAAAAAATAACGAACTTTTAAATTTGTTGTTATATGTTAAATTAAAAAAAAAAAACAAAAATGCGCAGTAAATCAAAAAGGCGCGCGCCATGCGCCAAGGCTCCAGACTGATGTTGCGCCTTTTTGCGCCGTGCGCCATTAATAACTATGTACATAACTTAAAAATGGATGTTGAGATTCACATAGCAATGTGGGCGTAAAAAAAATGGATCAAAGAAGTATCTATCCAACGAAAGAAAATGTGTACCATATTGACATTAGTAATGCTTACTGATAGCACTGGGGAAATCAGCCCATCTTTTTTTGTTTTAAAAACCATTATTGTCAAACCTAGCTTTATACATACATACATTTATACATATTTATATGTGTGTGTGTGCACATCCAAATCCAGAAACCTCTCTATGGTGTGGGCCTTGGTACATCAGATTGCAATGATAGCTCTTATGTACCGCATTGGGGATGCTTAGTTTATTCTACCTCCGATTCTAAATATAAGATTTTTTTACTTGTTTGCACAAGAATTAAGGAATCAATTAGTGGTGCTTGAATTCATACTCAAAATAAGTCTCTCTCTTAAATTACCTTCTTTCCATGTGCATCTATTGGTTGAAACATGAATAACTACATAAAAAGTCACATCATTTATTATGAATAACGAATAAAGAGGGCATTAAAACCTTGAACATCTTATATTTTAAAACAAAACAAACTTCTTAAAACATCTTATATTTAGAAACGGAGGGAGTATTTCTATGTATCATTAATACCCGCGTTGGTTGCATCTCAATACACGGGTTTGTATGATATATGGTTTTCTTTCCTATACATATTGCCATACTGGCATTAATTTAGTCTAGAGCTTGTAAAAGTTGTTGACGAATATTAAAATTGATAAGGAAGAAAATAGGCTATATTACAACTTGAAATAGATGATGGAAAAGGCCACCACTGTAAGTAAATAATTTCAGAGGTTAAGTGACACGACTAGGAGATAGATGGAATAAATGAAGGGTTGACAACCCGATTTACACTTTTGGCCACCAAAACTAAAAGCACCACAAATATTTTAAATTTCCTCTACTAGCCACCATCTAAATTAATTACCTAAAAATGTAGAGGTCACCAGCACCTTTCTCTACACGAACACTTCCTTCACTTACATCATGCATTTATGTCTTTGGAGTCATTTGATCGAACATCTTGCATCATATAACCACAACCATCATGTTTATCGTTCAATTTATTATCATTCAAATACTTTATCTATCAAATGACAAAAAAGAAAGTTAATGTATCAATTTGTAAAAGAAGACACGTAAGTTATACGATAAAAACTCTACAAATCAAAACTTACATTATCATTCTTTATGACAACGTCATCAAATTTAATGTCCTTCAAGCTCGAAATTTCCAACGGAGCGGAAAAAATATCTTAAAATGCAATGGAAAACTCTAATCATTAAAAAAAAAACCTAACATGTATAACATAATAGAAAACAATAAAAATCAAGCAATTTTAATCTTTTTTTATCTTCATCTTCCATCTCTATTAGGAACAAAAGAATATCTGCTTTTGATAGGGTTTAGGCTTTTTTTTTTTTTGGGCAAGGCCGACGGGGTTGAGTGGACCCCTACCACTTTTATTAATGTATCGGGAAAAAAAAAACAAAATACATATAGGGTTTAGGCTTTGAAATTGTAAAGACGTACGTGTTTTTTTAAGGAGAAGTACCGTGGTGAATTATTGGGTAAAAGAATAATATATGGTGGCGGGTGGCCAGAAGAATATAAAAAATAATCATTTGTATTGAATTTAGAAAGGTGGTCGGAAGTGTAAACCGGGGTGTGAATAGTAGCACCCTAAATGAATAAATGAAAGAACTTAACCTCTTTTAACTCATGAAGATTGGTCATTTAATTTTTGTATGGCGTACATTTAGGTTATGTGATAAAATCTATAATTCAACTTTAAAGTGCAAAGGCCATACAGTGGTATAATTGTTTAATTCTATCAGAGTTTTCATTAAGAAGGCTTATATTTATAACAAGAGCTATCTCATGACATTTCACCCTACAAATAGATGGAAGCTATTTTCCCTATGCCAGTCTGTTTACTGCTTATTTCTTCTCTGGAATGAAGCCATAGCTATTTGACAATAACCAATCATTGCTGAACCATTGGTCTGAAACTGTGCAAGTGTCGCTATAGCTTGAGACTGTGACAAATTTAAAATATATAGTTTATACATACCATGTTTTAATAATATTGAATAGACATCTTTTTTTTTTATAGGTAAGGGATACGGGTTGTGGGTTCAGCCCTCAAGAACATCCACATCTATTCACCAAGTTTGCAAACACACAAAACGGCCCTATCAAAGGGTATAATGGCACTGGGCTTGGATTAGCTATTTGTAAAAGGTAAAAATTGCACAATCTTTGGGATGTAAACACACCATTCTAGAAGTTCCATTGAAACACCTCTAATTATTTGCAGCAAATATTTGCGTTAGAAATGCAGATATTTGCGGTTTTTACTATAAATGTTTGCCCTGAAAGCTAGTGTACTCTTTACAGCGAAAGTGCAAATATCAACAGATATTTTTGTTTATTAATGATAATGGCATTGAGTGATTGAACCAGGTTCATAAACCTAATGAACGGGCACATATGGCTAGAGAGCGATGGCACAGGAAAGGGCTGTACAGCCACGTTCATAGTAAAACTAGGAAAATTCAACAGTCAAAATGGCTTCCATCATCAGCAAATGTTACCTTCAAACCACACCGATCTCTCTGTACCCCGAGCTTTCTTCAAAGAGGATAGCAGACTCGGTCTTTCCAAACTGCATCATCAGAGGAGCCTGTAGAATTATTGTTGGTTCAATTGACTGGTAAAAAAAAAAAAAGTATATGGTTTATGGGAACATAACATTGGTGTACGTCCAAGAGTATATATATATATTTATATATAAGCAGCAACAAAATCATTCATTGTTTAGGTAAGGTAGAGTTCCAAGTAGGAAGCTTCTTGGCTGTGTTATCCAATTTGAGTACGGGATGCTGCTAATTTCTATGTATTATGAGCCCACTATTCGTGGTTAAACTGTTTTCTTTATAATGTGTAAGCATTGAGAGCCTCGGTTGACATGAAGAGATTGTTTGATCGTTTGTTGCTTTAATTACAATTAGCTTAGAGCATTCCTATACGGTTGGGTGGGGAAAAAAATAAATTCGTTTGGTTTCAGCCCTAATCCGACCCCAACAAGAGAAAGCACAGTGATTTCTACCCCCATTGTCCCCTAGGCGTCGATCCTAGTATGTTTTCTGACAATGGAGTACATATCATTATGCATATCGAAAATTTGCGACTTCGGACTTGACTATTCCTGACAATGAAAGACATGTCAGCATAAGTCCGGAGTCACAAATTGTCATGTCGGTTTTACACTTCATCGCATACAGCTACTTTTATTCATGCTGCATCGTTGGTTTGGTAGGATTTTCAGACATACGGAATGCTATCCCCATCCCCACTGTTTTACAGGATCTTACACAGAGCATTCAGGTATATACAGCTTCACCGCCGTCACGGTCAAGACAAGAACAAACAATAAAAACGTCGAAACATGATAATATCATAGATCGAAAATAAACACATTAGTTTTGATTAGAAAAATCTACCTTTGACAGCGTGATAATTGAATTGAACCCAGCATCTTCTGAATTGTTTCAATTTATAGTTCAAGTTGAGTAACATACAAAACTGAGCAATGAGGCAAAGGATCGTCAAGTCATTGCCAAAGTTCACAACCATTTAAAAATTTGCGACATCTATTGTGACGTCAACCGATGTCGCTTTGTTTCTTCTAACATACATAAACTATACATCTTCATATATAAGTCCAGATAGTCTCTTGGTCTTTTAAGGCACTTGGCGGTGTGTTTCTATAATTCTTTGCTTTTACCCACTATGGCTATGCCACACAAGTGCACTTTGCCTTCTTCCATCCTTCAATAGTCAGAGCTCTTAAAAATCTCTTTCATGATCCCTCACATCCTCAGTGTATTTCATTTCAACATGCATATCGATTGGTGGATGGGAGAAGATGTGTATGATGGGGTATTATGTCTTAAAGGAACTTCATATGAGTATGAGGAAGGCAAAGAAATATAGTTGTAATCTATCATTTCCATGTGTTACTGGTATTATTTCTGTGTTACCGGTAATCTATCATTTCTATGTGTCAATAATTTTTTTTTTTATATAATTATTATACAGAGAGGAATGCGATGGCAATTTGCATTCGAAGAGTCGCTACTGAGGTATTTGGGATAACAAGAGGAAGCAAGCGAGAACCCAAAGATTCGTGGTGGTGAAATGACGAGGTGCAAAAGGCTATCTGCTACAAATGCATGCATCATCATAGAAGCGAAGAGAACATGCACAGGTACAAAGTGGCAAAAGAAGACTGCAAAGAGTGCAGTGAGTGAAGCAAGGGGACGAGCGTACGAAGATTTGTATCAAAGGCTGAATACAAAGGAGGGTGAAAAAGACATTTACATAATAGCTAGGCTACACGAGAGGAGGACAAGGGACTTCAATCAGGTTAAATGCATTAAGGACGAGAATGATAGACTTTTGGGGAAGAACGATGAGATAAAGAATAGGTGGAGAGAATACTTTGATAAGCTTTTCAACGAAGAAAGTGATAGCTATCGAGTTGGAAGACTTTGCCGACAACATCAATAGACATTTTGTGCGGAGATTTCAAGAAGCTGAGGTAAAGGGGGCGTTGAAACAGATGAAATCAGGCAAGTCGGTAGGGCCTGATGACATTCCTATTGAGGTATGGAGATGCTTTGGAGATGCAGAGATAACATGGTTAACTAAGTTGTTTAATAATATTTTCTAATCAAACAAAATGCCAGATGAGTGGAGGAGAAGCATTTTATTTCCAGTCTTCAAGAATAAATGAGATATTCAAAGTTGCACAAACTATAGAGAAATTAAGCTTATGAGTCATACAATGAAGTTTCGAGAGAGAGTTTGCGAGCAGCGTTTGAGGAGGTTGACAAATGTCTCTAGGAATCAATTTAGTTTTATGCCTGGAAGGTCAACCACTGAGGCGATTTTCTTGGTTAGGCAACTTATGGAGAGATACAGGGAGCAGGAGAAAGATCTCCACATGGTTTTTATTGACTTGGAGAAAGCTTATGATAGAATACCGAGGAGGGTTATGTGGTGGGCGCTAGAAAGGAAGAGAGTGTCATCAAAGTATATTACCCTTATCAAGGATATGTACGAGGGGGTTGTGACTATTTTCAGGGCATGCGATGGTGGGGCCAGAGACTTTCCAATTAACATAGGGTTACATCAAGGTTCGACTTTGAGCCCCTATATTTTTGCATTAGTGATGGATGAAATCACAAAAGATATACAAAGGGAGAGTCCTTGGTGTATGCTCTTTGCCGATGATGTTGTGTTGATTGATGAAAGTAGAATAGGGGTTAATCGACAACTGGAGTTGTGGAGGGAAATATTGGAATAAAAGGGTTTCAGGCTTAGCAGAACTAAAACAGAGTATATAAAGTGCGAGTTTAGCAGTGTCAGGTCAGATGACGGAGAGGTTACCCTGACTGGTAGAATAGTACCCAAGAAGGAATCGTTTCGATACTTAGGATCTATGTTGCAGTTTGATGGGGAGACTGATAAGGATATTAATTTTAGAATTCAAGCAGGATGGGTGAATTGACGAGTAGCTTCTGGCATTCTCTGTGATAGGAAGATTCCTCAGAAGCTTAAAGGAAATTTCTATAGGACAATAATCAGACCTGCAATGTTATATGGTGCAGAATGTTGGCCTACTAAGAGGCAACACGTCCAGAAGATAAGTGTAGCAGAGATGCGGATGCTGCGCTGGAGCTGTGGGCATACCAGACGAGATCAGATTAGAAATGAGGATATTCGGGAAAAAACTTGGAGTTGCACCCATTGAAGAGAAGTTAGTCCAACAGCGCTTGAGATGGTTTGGACATATCCAACGTAGACCATACGATGCACCTGTGCGCTTTGGAATTATAGGCCGCGCCGAAGGCCCAAAGAGAGGCAGAGGTCAACCTAAAATGACATGGGAAGAGATATTTAAGTAATTGGAGTTTACCGGAAGAGCTGGTAGTTGACAGGAGTGCATGGAAGTTGACAATGCATGTACCCGAACCTTAAAGGTTTTTTTTTAAAATAATTATTTTAGTCTTTATTTCACGTTTATTGAACCTTTTTTACTTTTTATTACTATTTTAGATTTTATTTCACTTTTATTGAACCTTTTTACTTTTTTTTTTTATTATTTTAAAAAACCCTGTAACTACCCGGAAAATCAAAACCAAATTAAATTTTTTATTTTGGCAAATTTAATGAATTTTGAATATTTAAAATGATTATTTTAAATAATAACGACGAGAAATTTATTTTGAATAAAATTAGAACGTATATATTTATTTGAATCGAAGTTAGAATACAAATATTTATTTTTAATTATAAAATGAATTGAAAATGGCGCGGCAGTTTGAAAATTCGATTACAAATTCCAAATGAATGTACAGGATTCAAAATAAACCGGATTTTAGCGAAATCAAAAATATTAGAATCTATTTGAAAATATCTTCCCAATGAATCCGAAAAATTGAAATTGCATAGCGGGAATAAAAAGTTATGCCCAGTTGAAAATTCAGAATAGTCGTTATGGAAATTTTAGGCCTTATAAATAGTCATTTTGCAAACTACCTCCGTTTTCGATGAAACTGCTTTTGTTGGATCTGGAATGTCAAATTATTGCAAGATTCCAAAATTCATAATTTTTGGGATCAATATGTGAGCGTCGCAAAAGAAAACGTGTTTTGATAGTTTTAGTCAATTTGGATCGACCAGAAAATGACCATTTTTCGAACGGTCTTCGAATTTGACGAAATTAGTTTTGTTAGGACCGTATCGTCAATACGAAGCTAGAAATATTTTTTCTGGAATTTTTAGAGTCAGTATGTGGCCATGGTAAATTAAAATGTGTGTCAAAATTCAATATATAATGATTTATATTTTAATTTAAATGAAAACTGATCGTAACAATCGAATCGGCTCACGAAATATATCCCATTGTGTTCAGAATGAGGGTAATTAGCTAGGGGCGTCAGTCGTTGAGTTTGATTTGGAGTTCGAATCGATAAGCAATGATTTTTGGAATTAAATAATTAAAAATATAATTAAATAAAGGGTATATATACACAAAAAACGGTCAAACCCTCCTTTCCTCCATACGCGGTCAACTGCGCCTCCCTCTCCATTTCGAACGACGGAAATTTTTGAGAAATTTGCGCCTCGATCCTCCTCAATTCAAGAAGTGCTAGAATATGAATTTAAAACAAAGATCATAGTATTTTTTCCTGCTCTTGAAATCTATACTCGCCGGATGGGCTTTCATACAGCAAATTCAGAGAGATCAGCGTCCAGAGTCGCCGGGTTCCGTCGCGATTTCAGGTGCGAGTTCGCCGGAACTCAGGCTGGCAGTGGCACGCTTGAAGGCCTGCGTCGAGGGCGCGCTGGATCTTGGTCCGATCAATCATGGGGCAAGCAAATTAAAACCATAAGTTTGGAGGGATGGGTTCGGTTATGCGGCGGTTACATGGAGTTTAACAGATGAACCAAGGTGATGTTTTTATTTAAATTACATTGTTTTAATTCAGTTTTTTTATATATGAAGCATAGATTAAAAGGGGAATTTATATAAAAAAAAACATATAGAAGTTGTTTTAAAAATATATAGAAATGGCTTTAAAAATATAATTAAATTCTATTGTTTTATGTTAATTATTTTAAATTGTTTTTCTTTTAAACTTTTCTGAAATTACCTAGGAAAAATATGGTTATTATTATAAAATACCATTGTAATTGAAATGTGATTTTTTTAATAGAAAAATCATGACTTTTAAATAAATAAATCATTGTTTTTTTTAAAAAAAGAATTTTTATATAGATTGTAGCATGGATATAAAAATGGAATTTTTATATAGATTGTAGCATAAGAAAAATAGAATTTTTATATAGATTGTAGCATAGATATAAAAATAGAATTTTTATATAGAATGTAGCATAGATGTAAAAATAGAACTTTTATATAGATTTTAGCATAAGAAAAATAGATTTTTTCATATAGATTGTAGAATAAGAAAATTTGGATTTTTATATATTCATATAAGAAGTTATGATTTTTAATTATAAAAAGGATATGATTTTTCTTTAAATAAAAATATGATTTTTATTTATATGAGTAGCAAATAAAAATATGGTTTTTATTTATATAAAATAGCGAAGAAGAATAGATTTTTGTATAGAAAAAGATTAGATTTTTGTTTATAGAAAAGATTTGATCTTTAACATTAGAAAAGTTATAATTTTTAGCCTTAGAAAAGAATTGATCTTTAACATTAGAAAAGTTATAATTTTTAGCATTAGAAAGATTTGGGATTAAAAGATGTGATTTTTATTTAAAAAGATTAAATTTTTATATGGTTAAAGTGAAGATAAAAAAATTTGCTTTTTATATATACGACGATATAATAAAAATATGATTTTTATCATATGTATAGCGGTATAAAAATGTGATTTTTTTACGAACGATATATGAATAAAAATGTGATTTTTAATTATATATATAGCGATGTTAAAAACATAATTTTTGATATATACCGCGTGAAACAGATCTCATTGGAAACACGGCGAAAATTTTCTATATATGAAGAGTCGCGGTGTTTGGTTAAGCTTACAGGTGAGAACTCTCTCACTGAATTCCTTGTTCATCTATTTATTTTATAACTGCGTATATAAACTGCTCCCCGTTGTCCACCGACCATGGATGACTTGTTTGTTTGGTTGTGTGTTTGGATTGATTTGTTTGTGTGAATTTGGTTAGTGATGTGGAATTGAAAACAAAAATATTCATGTGTTGAATAAAATAAAATATTCATGTGTTGAAATAAAATAAAATATTCATGTGTCGAAATAAAATAAATATTCATTTACAAATCGGACGATTTGTTTATGTACACTTATTTGACTGATATGGATTGGGACGATAAATTTTATACATCGTCCAACTGCACAAATAAAATTCATTATTTGTTGATTGAAACCCCACACGGGTGTTGGGATGATATTTGACGTACACTAATCCCAACTGCTTAGTTGTATGTCAATCAATAGGATGACAGACTGTTGTAAGCGTTAAATATTTATATTTAATGTTTATGCAATGTAAAATGCACTCTGGATGATGGATGATTATTTATCACTGTTGTTGTATATATGTGTTGTATGAAATCCATATAATAACATTATATGGTAATTGACTGTGTCTGATTCCAGTTCAGAAATAATGAATATTTTAAAATAATATTCAGTATAGAATCAGAATATGATTTTGATGTTCGATTTGGGATGGACGCGAATATATTTAAATATATATAGCCATGTTGATTAGATTAACACCATTTTAACGTGAACGATATTTATATCGATTTTATTCATTTCTATAATGAATATCGAAAAGGAATTGATTTCAAAATCTAATATTTTGAAAATATTATAATTTATATATTAATGATATGGAATATTCAATTTTGATTAGAAATTGAATATGAAGATGAAATCGTTTTGAAAACGAATTTAAAACGATTTATAAAATACGTTAAAATGAAAATCGATGAAATATATATTATATGTATTATAAATATAATATAATGGCCTGAATAGAACGCGCCGCGCTGCGGTAGTTCGCGAATTTCGACATTGACTTCGAATGGACATTACGAGAGATCCGACCGTCAGATTCTCCTAAAACTGGAATCGTTGGTTTCGTATCGAAAAGAGCTTTTTAAGGGATATTAGAGATTTGAAATCTAACGGTTGGATTTGGAATTATGTCCAAATCAAATTTGGAAAAGGTCGCTGTAAGTGCAGTTCGATGGCCGTTTATGGAAATCGACTGTACGGGCCTTGACAAAATTATTAAAAATAGCAATAATTAGCGTAAAATCATAAGAAATGATTTGGAAAGAATTGGGATGAAAAATTCCATATTTGAAAAGATAAAAATATATTTTTATTGAAATGAACTAGTTATTAACTAGAATTATAATCCTATATTTTTAAATAAATTGGATTTGAAATGGTTTTAAAAATAACCAGAATTTCCAATATATAAATTGGAATGGATTTGAATCGAAATTGTCTTTGAAATATTTCGATGTTGGATTTCGTGATTATACAGATATTGTTATGGAGATTTGAAAGATATATTTATATCGTTATTTCCAATACGATATTTGTTGGTTGTAGTATTTGATATTGAAAATAAGCCGATATATTTTCTATTCAGAGCCTTGTATTTAATATCAAATGGGATTTTGGGTATGTCGTGAACGGTGTCTTCAGGAACACTGTTCTTGAACCCCATGTGAAAAAAAATAAATCTTTTAATTAAGATTTTTAGAGTTTCCAATTATATTTAATAATTGGAATAAAATGTAATGTGAATTGGGTTTATCGTGGACCGTGTTTTTAACGACATTCGTTCTTTAATCCGATTTACAGTGAAATGTGATTTGGAATTTATAAATCTTTTGTTAAAATTTAAAGGAAATTTTCCAAAGTGAAGTTTTCCAATTTAATAAAATAAATTGGAATGGAATGGAATTCGATTTGGTAATAATCAAAGTAGATTTCGGTGGAGGAAGACTGTTACTATATATGGAATTTAAGAGGTTTTGCCGTTATTAAATTTATATTATCGGTTGGATATGGAAGTTCATATCGATTATATATATTGATCTGTATTCCGTGAAGTTTCCATTGTAATGGTATGTGATTTTGGGTTTATCGTGAGATGTGTTTTAAATGACATTAGTTCTTTAACCCAGTTAAAGATAAGATTTATTTCTTAACTTTGAATAATCATTAAGTAATGATTTTTGGAAATTAAAACTAAAATAGATTTTTAATGAATCTTTAAATAGATTGAAAGGTGAATTTGATAACTAAAATTATCAAATTCAAGAAATGATCGGGAATGGAGTATCATCAGTTTTGCTCCAGGCGATAGTTAAATCTTTAATTAGATTTGAACCTGAAATGGTAATTGAATTTACCGATAACACCGTGGTGTTAGATGTGAAGGATTACCTGTTTTGCTTCATGGGATGAATAGGTTGGGATTGGGAAATTAAACAAATGATTAATTTGGTAAGGTTCGCTAATCCCGACTAGTTTGGATAAACCATAATTTGGTGTGAATTGAAATCCAAAAGAAGATTAAAGAACAAATTTAAAGACTTTATCTTTGATAAAATTAATGGGAACCTTTACCAAAGTATAAGAATATTTGAATAAAAGAATATTTTGAATTTGAATGTGGCGTATGTTGTGTTTTTATAACACTTGTTTATTATATACGCGAGTTGTTCGGAAAGACCGGGTTTATCCCATTCTGAATAACTGAATCGGCGATGAGTCGACAACGAAGAAGGTGGTTGAAGACCGGAGGTCTTCACATTGTTTGAATGATTATTGATGTCTTGATTGGGCGGTACACCCAAGACAAGGTAATAAGTGGTGATCGTCCAGACGTACTTGGAGATCGACCGGATATGCGAGGACCTCTCTCTTGTATTGGACATACAGGACGAGGAATAATGTGCCTCCGGTTTCGTTCAGACCCAGAATGAACTTGTAAATGGATGTGTGTCTGACATCGGATTTCATTTTGTGTGATTGATAGACATCAGTTGCATAGCGTGAATTGCCTGTGTGGCATGCTGAGATGCAAATGATCAAGGCTTCTGTTGAAAAGCAGAGTCTTGTGGTTGATGATCAAAGCACGGCTTTAATATAGCATAGCTTTGTGTAGCATTAATTCGCGAGCCTCACACCTCGGTGTGAACCAGAAATGGGAGAGGACATCAGGGAGGGCATGCGTTTCCTTCTAGCTAGGAGTGGTGTCAGCGTTTTGCAAGCCATGACGTTTTACTTATGTGGATGATGGATAGCGAGGCATCTCAGTTATTTCGGTCTCTACGGAGCCGATGGATGGTCTTTATACAGACCAGATTGACGCACCATAGGGCGGGGAAACGCAGTGTTCAGGCATTTCAATCCACTCTGTGTGGACCGGCCCTGACGATCCAAAGGTCACTCGAGCTCTGACCTGAGACATGGGCTAGAGCGTCTCGAAGCGGTAAGGACGATCCCTTGCCTTGGTTCACAGATGGAAATCCAACTTCCAATACATGACATTTGCGGTTTTGATTGTAGAGCGTAGTATTGGCGACATGATATATTGTACCCATGCCGTCTAGGATTGATACATTTATATTTGAAGTTGTTTTATACACTATGCACTTATAATAGTATCAAATGATTTGTTTTAACGTACCAAGCATGTTTGGCTATTATAAGGGAAAACCCTATCCCCCGGCTTGCGTTGCATTGTGTGATAGGACCTGAGTCTTATAATAGCTTCATTTTTCCAAAAAGCATTGTGCTGTTTTGTTATATGCACTGGTATTCTTGGGAGAGAACCCGTTCCGTGTTATACGGCGTGGTCCCTTGATATATCTGATTTAAAATAAAGTTTTAAATAACTGTTTTAGTTCTCACACCAGTCACATGAATGACCTGGAGTTTATTGTTTTAACCTAAACTTTGGGTGCCCTTATTTTCCATACGGGCAGCTTGTAGTTTTGCTTTTGTAGATTTATATTCACAGGATCCTGGTTTACGGCTGTAATGATATTCGAAAAGCTCTGTATCCGTATATTCTTTTCAGTTGTGTTTTGTATTATTTTCCGCTGCATTGTAACTTGTAAATCTCTGATATTTTTCTGATGTATAATATTTGTACATACTCTGTATATTCCTGTATTCTGATGTAAATTGTTGTAATAAGCAATGAAATGTTCTTCTGTTTGTGTTCTGATTCGTCTTGTTCTCAGACATTCTGTTCTTTCTCTTCTCCTCGGAGACCGGTGAAGTTCGGGTCGTTATATTTGGTATCAGAGCTTTGGTTTACAGAGCTTGAGAACAAGACACATTAGAACCAAATGAAAGAATTCATCAGAGATTGGATTATTAATATCCAATGAGAATGACTCGTTAGAGATAGGATTAGTAGTATCCTAGAACGAGTGTGAAGAGTATATTTTTTAAATGAAAACAATTTTTGTTTTGAAAATTTATACCATATACGTATTTCAATATTTTATTTGTATTGAATTTGGACAATCTGGTATATGAAGATTTTGCATATACGCCTAGCTAGCGTGTGTACGAAGTCCCAAATATACTGGACAGATATAGAATCACAATCTAGTCTCCCGGAGACGATCCCGACGATTACTAAAGTATCATCAGTATTTGTGTTCGAGTTTCGAAAGTGGGATTTCTATATGTTTCCAATTGACCGGTGTGAGAACCAAAACTAGATAGGGTTTATTGTTGTGAATTGGCATCAAAAACATGATTTTCTGTATATGTAACAAACCGAAAATCCCGAACCAATTTAAAATTTTTATTTTGGCAATTTTGATGAATTTTGAAAATTTAAAATGATTTATTTTAGATAATAACGACTAGAAATTTATTTTGAATAGAATTAGAACGTATATATTTATTTGAATCGAAGTTAGAATATAAATTTTATTTTAATTATATAAAGGGAATTGGAAATGACGCGGTAGTTTGAAAATTCGATTTCAAATTTCAAATGAATGTACAGGATTCAAAATAAACCGAATTTTAGTGAAACCAAAATATTTGAATCTGTTTATAAATATCTTTCTAACAAATCTGAAAAATTGAAATTTCATAGCGGAAGTCAAAAGTTATGGCCAGTTGAATATTCAAAATAGTCGCTATGGAATAAATATAGCCTTTAAAAATAGCCATTTTGCAAACGACCTCCGTTTCCGACGAAACCACTTTTGTTGGATCTGGGATGTCAAATTATTGCTAGGTTTCAAAATTCATAATTTTTGAAATCAATATGTGAGCGTGGCGAAGTTAAACGTGTTTTGACAGTTTTAGTCAATTTGGATCGACCAGAAAATGGCAATTTTTCAAACGGTCTCCAAATTTGACGAAATTAGTTTTGTTAGGACCGTATCGTCAAAACGAGGCTAGAAATAATTTGTCTGGAATTTTTAGAGTCAGTATGTGGCCTCGGTAAATTAAAATGTACGGTTGAATTTAATATATATTGATTTATATTTTAATTTAAAGGAAAACTGATCGAACTGGCTTACGATACATATCCCATCGTGTTCGGAATGGGGGTATTTAGCTAGAGGCAACAGTCGTTGGGTTTGATTTGGAGTTCGTGATGTTAAACGAACATATATATGCACCTTAGTCAAATGGTCAAACCCTAATCCTCATTGCCCATTCACGCAGCCGCCAGTTCATTTGCAAAGGGTGGAAACCGTTCCCAATTCGCACCCAAATTCTCTCCCAATCCAAGAAGTAATTAGTGATTCTTTCAGAAGCAATATGGAAGATCTACGTGAGATCCTTACATATAACGACTATGATTGAAAATGGTGGAGAGATGAGCTCGATTTTTTAGCACAACCGTGCTTCGTTCGCACGCAGACCGAGGGCAGGGGAGGAATTCGAATGGGATGTCGCGCTCGACGTTGGAAGAGGAGGGAAGGAGCTTCAATTTGGCACCTCCCGATCATGCTTCAGTTGAGTAGATGTCCATGCGAAAAGGAGGAAGTGGCACGAGTTTTTTTTGAGTCAGCCGATACCTGTAACGAGAAAGAAGGGTAGGAGAGGGATTAAGAAATTAATTTAATTATTAATTAATTGTTTTAAAAATGTAGTTAACGCATTATAATCCATAACTCTTTCATACGAGGTCGAAAAGACGAGTGGTCAGTTGCGTTGAACTCATGTCGGCAAACTCTACAATTCTGAACTGACCAGAGCTGAAATGGGGCAAAACAGAATTTCAGACAAATTCAAATCTGAACAGAACAGAACAAAAATTCAGAAAATAAAACTGATAGAATGGAGACCAATGTGAGAACTTCTCACTATTATTTTTGTACAGTTGTTTAAATTATCTTGTAACTGCACATATGAACTGCTCCCCGTCGTCCACAGACCATGGACGACTTGTTTGATTGTATTATGTGTGAAATGGACTGTATTGTGATTGTTGATTGTATTGTATGGAATAAAATACATGAATAGTAAAATATCATTTTTATTGTATATATATAAAATATTCATGTATGAAATAAAACATTTGAACAATAAAATATCATTTTTATTGTATATATAAACAGTATAAAATAGTCCTGTGTTGAAATAAATATTCATTTACAAAATGGACGGTTTGCTTATGTACACTGATTTATCTGATATTGATTGGGACGATAAATTTTACACATCGCCCAGCTGCACAAATAATAAACAGTATTTGTTGTTTGAAAACCCCACACGGGTATTAGGATAATATTTGATATACAGTGATCCCAATAATTAGTGGTATGTCCATCGATGGGTTGACAGACTGTATAAGCGTTATCTATTTATTTTAATGCTTATACAGTTGTAGAATGCACTCTGGATGTTGTTTGAATTTTTAATGATTGCTGATCATTATTATTGTATATATATATATATATGATGTTGAAATCCATATAAATAAAATTATATGGTAATTGACTGTGTCCGATTCCAGTTCAGAATTATCGAATATTATAAAATATTATTCAGAAAACATTGAAATGTGAAGCCGTGTTAAGTAGTTAAACGCCATTTTAACACGAACGGGAATTTGGTCGATTTTATTCATTTTATAATGAATATCGAAAAGTGATTTCAAAATCTAATATTTTGAAATGAATTTGAAATTCGAATTAAATTGAAATGAATTTGAAATTCGAATTAAATTGAAATGAATTCAAATTAAAATGAAATTGAAATAAATTTGAAATTCGAATTAAATTAAAATGAATTTGAAATTCAAATTAAATTAAAATGAATTTGAAATTCGAATTAAATTGAAATGAATTTGAAATTCGAATTGAATTGAAATGAATTTAAAACGAATTGAAATGGAATTGAAATCGATTTGAATTAAAATCGATTTGAAATAAATTCAAAATGAATTTATAATGGAATATTCAATTTTGATTTGAATTTGAAATGGAAGTGGAAATCGTTTTTGAAACGAATTTAAAACGATTTATAAAATTCGTTTTGAATGGAAATCGATAAAACATAATATATATATATATATATATATATATATATTATAATGGCCTGAATAGCAGGCGTCGCACAGTGGCAGTTTGCGAATTTCGACCATTAACTTCAAGTGGGCGTTACGGGAGATCCGACCGTCGGATTCTCCTAAAGTCGAAACCGTTGGGTTCGTATCAAAAAGAGCTTTCCAATGAATATAAGAGATTTAAAATCTAATGGTTGGATTTGGAGATATGTCCAAATCAATTTCAGAAAAGGGGCTTGGAATGTAGAAGGAGAAGCAAATGTCATGTGGAATGCGATGGCAACTTGCATTCGGAGAGTCGCTACTGAGGTATTTGGGATAACTAGAGGAAGCAAGCGAGAACCCAAGGATTAATGATGGTGGAATGAAGACGTGCAAAAGGCTATCAAAGAGAAGATGGAATGCTACAAACGCATGCACCATCACAGAAGTGAAGAGAACATGCACAGGTACAAAGTGGCAAAGAAGACTGCAAAGAGAGCAGTGAGGGAAGCAAGAGGACGAGCGTACGAAGATTTGTATCAAAGACTAAGTACGAAGGAGTGTGAAAAAGACGTGTACAGAATAGCTAGACTACGCGAGAGGAGGACAAGGGACTTCAAACAGGTTAAATGCATTAAGGACGAGAATGATAGAATTTTGGTGAAGGACAATGAGATAAAGAATAGGTGGAGAGAATACTTTGATAAGCTTTTCAACGAAGAAAGCGATAGCTCTTCGATCGAGTTGGAAGACTTTGCCGATAACACCAATAGATATTTTGTGCGGAGATTTCAAGAAGCTGAGGTAAAGGGGGCGTTGAAACGGATGAAATCAGGCAAGTCGGTAGGGCCTGATGACATTCCTATTGAGGTGTGGAGATGCTTTGGAGATGCAGGGATAACATGGCTAACTAAGTTGTTTAATAATATTTTCAAATCAAACAAAATGCCAGATGAGTGGAGGAGAAGCATTTTAGTTCCAATCTTCAAGAATAAGGGAGATATTCAAAGTTGCACAAACTATAGAGGAAATAAGCTTATGAGTCATACAATGAAGCTTTGGGAGAGAGAGTTGTCGAGCAGCGTTTGAGGAGGTTGACAAGTGTCTTTAGGAATCAATTTAGTTTTATGCCTGGAAGGTCAACCATTGAGGCGATTTTCTTAGTTAGGCAACTTATGGAGAGATACAAGGAGCAGAAGAAAGATCTCCACATGGTTTTTATTGACTTGGAGAAAGCTTATGACAGAGTGCCAAGGAGGGTTATGTGGTGGGCGCTAGAAAGGAAGAGAGTGCCATCAAAGTATATTGCCCTTATCAAGGATATGTATGAGGGGGTTGTGACTAGTGTCAGGGCATGCGATGGTGAGACCAGAGACTTTCCAATTAACATAGGGTTACATCAAGGTTCGACTTTAAGCCCCTATATTTTTGCATTAGTGATGGATGAAATCATAAAAGACATACAAAGGGAGATCCCTTGGTGTTTGCTCTTTGCCGATGATGTTGTGCTGATTGATGAGAGTAGAATAGGGGTTAAACTACAACTGGAGTTGTGGAGGGAGACCTTGGAATCAAAGGGTTTTAGGCTTAGCAGGACTAAAACAGAGTATATGAAGTGTGAGTTTAGCGGTGTCAGCTCAGATGACGGAGAGGTCACCCTGGACGGTAGAGTAGTACCCAAGAAGGAATCGTTTCGATACTTAGGATCTATGTTGCAGTTTGATGGGGAGATTGATAAGGATGTTAGTTTTAGAATTCAAGCTGGATGGTTGAAATGGCGACTGGCATTCTCTATGACAGGAAGATTCCTCCGAAGCTTAAAGGAAAATTCTATAGGACAGCAATCGGGCCTGCAATGTTATATGGTGCAGAATGTTGGCCTACTAAGAGGCAACACGTTTAGAAGATAAGTGTAGCAGAGATGCGGATGTTGCGGTGGAGCTGTGGGCATACCAGACGAGATCGGATTAGAAATAAGGATATTCAGGAAAAACTTGGAGTTGCACCTATTGAGGAGAAGTTAGTCCAATACCGCTTGAGATGGTTTGGACATATCCAACGTAGACTACACAATGCTCCTGTGCGCGTTGGAATTATAGGCCACGCCGAAGGCCCAAAGAGAGGTAGAGGTCAACCTAAAATGACATGGGAGGAGATAATAAAGAGGGATTTAGGTAATTGGAGTATGTCCGAGATACTTGTAGTGGATAGGAGTGCATGGAAGTTGGCAATCCATGTACCAGAACCTTAGTTTTTTTTAAATCTGTTTGATTATTTTAGACTTTATTTCACTTTTGTTGAACCTTTACTTTTTTAGACTTTATTTCAATTTTATTTAACCTTTTTTTTTTTTAAAAAAAAAAAACTTTTTTCAGATGTCTTTTTATCTATTTGGTTATTTTAAACCCATATATATATTATTATCAGTATTATTTCTTTTATTTTTATTTTTATTTTGAGTTCCATATCTAGCCAACCCAACTTGTTTGGGATATCTGGCTTTGTCGTCGCTATGGATGTAGTTCGGTGGACGTTATTGGAAACCGACTGTACGGGCGATAATAAAATCTGGAAAAAAATGGAAAAATAACGTAGAATCATAATAAATGATATGGTAAAATTTTGGATGAAAAATTCCAGTTTTGAAAAGATAAAAATGTATTTTTATCGAAATGAACTAGTTATTAACTAGAAAATTTATTTATTTTTAGAAATAAATAAATTGGATTTGAAAATGGTTTTAAAATAACCAGAATTTTTCCAATATACAAACTGGAATGGATTTGAATCGAAATTATCTTCGGAATATTTCAGTATTGGATTCACTGATTATACGGACGTTGCAGAGGAATTTGGAAGTTATATATATATCGTTATTCCAATACGATATTCGTTGGTTTCAGAATTTGATATTTAATATAAGCCAATATATTTTCTATTCAGAGCCTTGTATTTGATATAAAATTGGATTTTGGGTTTGTCGTGAATGGTGTCTTCATTAACACTGTTCTTTAACCCAGTTGAGAAAAGATTAAATCTTTTTATTAAGATTTAATGAAGTTTACCAATTAATTAATATTTAATTGGAATTGAATTGAAATTTGTTTTTGGGTTTATCGTGAACGGTGTTTTAAATAACACTTGTTCTTTAACCCGATTAAAAATAGAAATGGGATTTTGGGTTTGTCCTGAATGGTATCTTTAAAAATACTGTTCTTAAACCCAATGGAATTATGAGAACTAGAAACTAACCAGAGATTAGCTAAGTTGAATGGTTTCCTAGGTATTGATCTGATGTTGGTTTCGGCCTTCGGGATTAATAATTAGGGAATTGTTCTCTTACTAATTTACGGTTGGAGACTGAAGGAATAGAATGTGATTTAGGGCTTATCGTGAACCGTGTTTTAATTGACATTGGGTCTTTAACCCAGTTAAAGATAAGATTAATTTCTTAGCTTTGAATAATCATTAATATTGATTTTTGGGAAGATTAAAGCTAAATGGTGTTTTAATGAATCTTTGATTAGATTGAAAAGTGAATGTGATAATTAAAATTATCAATTCAAGAAAATGATCGGACATGGAGTACCACCAGTTTTACTCCAAGCGATAGTTAAATCTTTAATTAGATTTGAACATGAAATGGTAATTAATATTTACCGATAACACCGTGGTGTTAGATATGGAGTATTACCGGTTTTGCTCCATGGGATGAATAGGTTGGGATTGGGAAATAAAATAAATGATTACTTCGGTATAGTTCGCTAATCCCGACTAGTTTGGAAAAACTTAATATGGTTTGATATCCAAAGGAAGATTAAAGAATAAATTTAAAGAATTTATCTTTGATAAAATTAATGGGAACCTTTCTCAAAGGAAAAGAATATTCTGGATTGGAATGAGGCGTATGATGTGTTGTTATAACACTTGATTATAAGATACGCGAGTTTTCAGAAAGACCGGGTTTAACCCATTCTGAGTAAATGATACGACGAAAAGTCGAAGAGATTGAAGACGGTGCAATACCGATGATCTTCACATCGAATGGATGGGCGCTATTGATGCCCATGATTGGAGTAGCTACCTTGAAGGGGCTACAGTGGTAGCCGTACGGACGTACTTGTTGATTGTACGGATATGCGAGGAATAAGGTGCCTCCGGTTTCGTTCAGACCCAGAACGGACTTGTACATGGATTGTGTGTCTGAAATTGGATTGTATTCTGTGTTGATTGATTTCTATTAAATATATATCTGTTTGGCGGCGGAGAATTTATTCTTTTGCTTAATGCCCTTCTTTGAGACGTACGAGCTCAGAGGTTTATATCAGTAGATAGCAGTCGTGTGGCATGAATTGCCTGTGTGGCATGCTGAGTTGCATGGATCAAGGCTTTTGTTGAAAAGCAAAGTCTTGTGGTTGATGATAAAAGCACGACTTTAATATAGCATAGCTTTCTGTAGCATTAATTCGCGAGCCTCACATCCCGGTGTGAACCAGAAACGGGGAGGACCTCCCGGAGTTGGACATATGTTGGTTCCTATCTAGGAGGGGTGTCAGCGTTTTTCATGCCCTGACATTTTACTCATGTGGATGTTGCTTATGATTACTTGATGGATAGAGAGGCGCCTCAGATATATGGTGGTTGCAGAGGCTTACGGGCCCTTTATCACCAAGAGGTTCGATAGAACCAGGTAGCATATAGTTTATGGCAATTCTAATCATCGACGAATGGCCGGCCCCGACGATCCAAGGGTCACTCGAGCTCTGATCCTGAGGCACGGGCTAGCGTGTCTCGAATTTGCACAGGATATTCCCTTTGCCTTGGTTCACAGATGGAATCCAACTTCCAATACGAAATTTTGCAGTTTTAATTGTAGAACTAGTATGGCGACATGATATATGGTACCCATGTCGTCTATGATTGATACATTTATATTTGAATTTGTTTTCTTCTCTTATAGTAATAATAAAATATTAAATTTCGCGTATCAAGCATTATTTGGCTATTATAAGGTAAAACCCTATCCTCCGGCTTGCGTTGCATTGTGTGATGGGACCTGGGTCTTATAATAGCTTCATTGTTCTTTATTTAGCATTGCGCTGTTTGTTTTATGCACTGGTATTCTTGGGAGGAAACCCGTTCCGTGTTATACGGCGTGGTCTCTTGATTTACCTAACTTTAAAATAAAGATTAATAACTGTTTTAGTTCTCACACCAGTCACATGACTGACCTGGAGTTTATTCTTTTGACCTAAACTTTGGGTGCCCTTATTTTCCACACGGGCAGCTAGTAGTTTTGGTTTTGCAGATTTATATTCACAGGATCCTGATTTACAGCTGGAATGATATCCGGAAAGCTCTGTATCCGTGTATCTCTTTCGGTTGTATTTGTTATTGTATTTTCCACTACGCATTATATTTCCGCTGCTATGTATTTTAAACTCTGTTATTTTTCTATGTAATATTTATTCATGCTCTGAACATTCTTGTGCTCTGATGTAATTGTTTTAAATGGCAATGAAATGTTCTTCTGTTTTTGTTCCGATCTGTCGTGTTCTCAATTCAATCCGGCCTTTTCCTTGTCTTCGGAGGTCGAGGAAGTTCGGGTCGTTATAGGTGGTATAAGAGCTTTGGTTTACATAGCTAGAGAACATGACATATTAGAACCGAACGAAAGAATTCATCGGAGATTGGATTAATATCCAATGAGAATGACTCGTTAGAGATGGGATCAGTAGTATCCTATAACCAGCGTGAAGAGTGTTATTTTTAAAATAAAATTGAAAAAAAAATTGTTTTGAAAATTTATATCTAATCATTCGTATTTGAATATTTATTTTATATTGAAATTGGACTATCAAGTGTAAGAAGAGTCTGAATATACATCTTGCAAGCGTGTATTCGAAGTCTCAAATATACTGGGTAGATATAGAATCACACTCTAGTCGCCCGGAGATGATTCTGGTGATATATATCATCATCAGCATGTATGTTCGAGTTTCGAAAGTGGAATATCTATATATTTCCAATCGACTGGTGTGAGAACCAAAACCTTATTTTGAATTTATTGTTTGGAGTTTGACACTAGAAATATGATTTTTGAATATATATACAAAAGTTATGTGTTTTGGAAATTTAAACAACCAATTGACTGCTGGTTGTGTTGTTTGATTATTGGTTGATTTATTAAAATTTTGAACCATTAAGCCAAATTGAATCAAATTGTTGAACTGAATTGAAAATTTATTGCATTTGCATATATGTACATATATATACACATTGTTAAACAGGTAAATGGATTCGCTGTTGAGTAAAGAATTTATTTGCGTGTCCGACAAATAGGTAAACCTTAATGAGTTGGATGCACAATTTTATTTATTATATAAACTCCTGTGAATGCCATTGGATGCGGAGTGCTGGTTGTTCTGTGTGAAATCATAAACATCGTCATAGGATAGTAACAATTAATTTTGAACTACACTACATGGCATACTTCTTGAAGATAGCATACTCTATCATATACCACCTAAGCATTTGGAGCTTACGTGACGAGGTTGAAGATTAACCATACAAGCGAGAGGCTTGTATGGCGATGACTATATTTCAGGTTGAACCGAAGACTGGTATGGACTATATAAAATGTAACAATAAATCGGCAGATTAATAAAAACCCCACACGAGTCTGGAGTTGACAATAATCACGTCTCTCTAGTCATTAAGGCATAATAACTATTTATAGGGTGACGAGAATTTATTCTCTGGAGTTATGATCTATACACACTCCCCTGTGGACTCCGGAATATATCACTATAAATATGTGTATGCTTTTTAGGATTTATTGGGTGCCTAATACGGCCCAATAAATTTCCAAACCCCTCCCCGTACAAAGGAAGTTATGGTGAAATTTTTCAAAAATTTAGGATGTTAGCCAAATTTTTGAAGAATTTGAAAATTCTTAGAAACTAAAAAGTTGAAGAATGAAAGCCAGAATGAAAGTTGAGTTGATTAGTTAAACAACTTTCAGCTCCGTTCCTTTTTTAGGACGAAAAGATTTTAAGTGGGGGAGATTGTAACAACCCAGAAAATCCGAACCAATTTAAATTTTTTATTTTAGCAATTTTGATAAATTTTGAATATTTAAAATGATCTATTTTAAATAATAATGACTAGAAATTTATTTTGAATAGAATTAGAATGTATATATTTATTTGAATCGAAATAAGAATATAAATTTTGTTTTAATTATATAAAAGGAGTTGGAAATGACGCGGTAGCTTGAAAATTCGATTTCAAATTTCAAATGAATGTACAGGATTCAAAATAAACTGCATTTTAGTGAAACCAAAAATATTTGAATCTATTTATAAATATCTTTCTAACGAATTTGAAAAATTGAGATTTCATTGCGGGAGTCAAAAGTTATGGCCTGTTGAATATTCAAAATAGTCGCTATGGAATAAATATAGCCTTTAAAAATAGCCATTTTGCAAACGACCTCTATTTTCGACGAAACCACTTATGTTGGATCCGGGATGTCAAATTAGTGCTAGGTTTCAAAATTCATAATTTTTTAAATCAATATGTGAGTGTGGAAAAGTTATACGTGTTTTAACAGTTTTAGTCAATTTGGATCGACCAGAAAATGACCATTTTTCAAACGGTCTTTATATTTGACGAAATTAGTTTTGTTAGGACTGTATCGTCAAAATGAGGCTAGAAATATTTTTTCTGGAATTTTTAGAGTCATTATGTGGCCCCGGTAAATTAAAATGTATGTTTGAATTTAATATATATTTATTTATATTTTAATTTAAAGGAAAACTGATCGAAATAGCCGAACTAGCTTACGATACATATCCCATCGTGTTCGGAATGGGGGTATTTAGCTAGGGGCAACAGTCGTTGGGTTTGATTTGGAGTTCGTGGTGTTAAACGAACATATATATACACCCTAGTCAAATGGTCAAACCCTAATCCTCATTGCCCATTCACGCAGACACCAGTTCATTTGCACAGGGCGGAAACCGTTCCCAATTCGCACCCAAATTATCTCCCAATCGAAGAAGTAATTAGTGATTCTTTCAGAAGCAATATGGAAGATCTACGTGAGATCCTTACATCTAACGGCTATGATTGAAAATGGTAGAGAGATGAGCTCGATTTTTTAGCACAATCGTGCTTCGTTCGCACGCAGACCGAGGGCAGTGGAGGAATTCGAATGGGATGTCGTGCTCGACGTTGGAAGAGGAGGGAAGGAGCTTCAATTTGGCACTTCCCGATCGTGCTTTGGTTGAATGGATTTCCGTGCGAGAAGGAGGAAGTGGCACGAGTTTTTCTTTGTAACGAGAAAGAAGGGTAGGAGAGGGATTAAGGAAATTAATTTAATTATTAATTAATTGTTTTAAAAATGTAATTAATGCATTATAATCCATAACTCTTTCATACGAGGTCGAAAAGACGAGCGGTCGGTTGCGTTGAACTCGTGTCGGCGAACTCTACAATTCTGAACTGACCAGAGCTGAAACGGGGAAAAACAGAATTTCTGACAAATTCAAATCTGAACAGAACAGAACATAAATTTAGAAAATAAAACTGACGGAGTGGAGACCAATGTGAGAACTTCTCACTATTATTTTTGTACACTTATTTAAATTATTTTGTAACTGCACATATGAACTGCTCCCCGTCGTCCACAGACCATGTACGACTTGTTTGATTGTATTCTATGTGAAATGGACTGTATTGTGATTGTTGATTGTATTATATGGAATAAAATATATGGATAGTAAAATATCATTTTTATTGTATATATATAAAATATATAAAATATTCATGTATGAAATAAAATATTTGAACAATAAAAATATCATTTTTATTGTATATATGAACGATATAAAATAGTCCTGTGTTGAAATAAATATTCATTTACAAATCAGACGGTTTGTTTATGTACACTGATTTATCTGATATTGATTGAGACAATAAATTTTACACTCGTCCAACTGCAGAAATAATAAACAGTATTTGTTGTTTGAAAACCCCACACGGGTATTAGGATAATATTTGACATACACTGATCCCAATAATTAGTGGTATGTCCATCGATGGGTTGACAGACTGTATAAGCGTTATCTGTTTATTTTAATGCTTATACAGTTGTAGAATGCACTCTGGATGTTGTTTGAATTTTTAATGACTGTTGATCATTATTGTTGTATATATATGATTTTGAAATCCACATTAATAAAATTACATGGTAATTGGTTGTGTCTGATTCCAGTTCAGAATTATCGAATATTTTAAAATAATATTCAGAAATCATTGAATGTGAAGCCGTGTTAAGTAGTTAAACACCATTTTAACACGAACGAGAATTTGGTCGATTTTATTCATTTTATAATGAATGTCGAAAAGTGATTTCAAAATCTAATATTTTGAAATGAATTTGAAATTAGAATTAAATTGAAATGAATTTGAAATTCGAATTAAATTGAAATGAATTCGAATGAAAATGAATTTGAAATTCGAATTAAATTGAAATGAATTTTAAATTCGAATTAAATTGAAATGAATTTGAAATTCGAATTAAATTGAAATGAATTTGAAATTCGAATTCAATTGAAATGAATTTGAAATTCGAATTAAATTGAAATGAATTTAAAATGAGTTGAAATGGAATTGCAATCGATATGAATTGAAATCGATTTGAAATGAATTCAAAACGAATTTATAATGGAATATTCAATTTTGATTTGGATTTGAAATGGAAGTGGAAATCGTTTATGAAACGAATTTAAAACGATTTATAAAATTTGTTTTAAATGGAAATCGACGAAATATATGAAATATATATATGTATTATATTATAATGGCCTGAATAGCATGAGCCGCGCAACGACAGTTCGCGAATTTCGACCATTAACTTCAAGTGGACGTTACGGGAGATCCGACTGTCGGATTCTCCTAAAACCGGAACCGTTGGGTTCGTATCGAAAAGAGCTTTCCAATGAATATAAGAGATTTGAAATCTAACGGTTAGATTTGGAGATATGTCCAAATAAATTTCAGAAAAGGTCGCTATGGATGTAGTTCGTTGGCCGTTATTGGAAACCGACTGTACGGGCGATAATAAAATTTGGAAAAATTATGTAGAACCATAATAAATGATTTGGAAAGATTTTGGATGAAAAATTACAGTTTTGTAAAGATAAAAATGTATTTTTATCGAAATGAACTACTTATTAACTAGAAAATTAATTTATTTAGAAATAAATAAATTGGATTTGAAAATGGTTTTAAAATAACCAGAATTTCCAATATACGAATTGGAATGGATTTGAATCGAAATTATCTTCGGAATATTTCGGTATTGGATTCCGTGATTATACGGACGTTGTGGAGGAATTTGGAAGATATATATATCGTTATTCCAATACGATATTCGTTGGTTTCAGAATTTGATATTGAATATAAGCCGATATATTTTCTATTCAGAGCTTTGTATTTGATATCAAATTGGATTTTGGGTTTGCCGTGAACGGTGTCTTCATTAACACTGTTCTTTATGAGAAAAGATTAAATCTTTTTATTAAGATTTAATGAAGTTTACCAATTAATTAATATTTAATTGGAATTGAATTGAAATTTGTTTTTGGGTTTATCGTGAACGGTGTTTTGAATAACACTTGTTCTTTAACCCGTTTAACAATAGAAATGGGATTTTGGGTTTGTCGTGAATGGTATCTTTAAAAATACTGTTCTTAAACCCAATGGAATTAAGAGAATTGGAAACTAACCAGAGATTAGCTAAGTTGAGTGGTTTCCTGGGCATTGATCTGATGTTAGTTTCGGTCTTCGGGATTAATACTTAGGGAATTGTTCTCTTACTAATTTACGGTTGGAGACTGAAGGAATGGAATGTGATTTTGGGCTTATCGTGAACCGTGTTTTAATTGACATTGGTTCTTTAACCCAGTTAAAGATAAGGTTAATTTCTTAGCTTTGAATAATCATTAGTATTGATTTTTGGGAAGATTAAAGCTAAATGGTGTTTTAATGAATCTTTGATTAGATTGAAAAGTGAATGTGATAATTAAAATTATCAATTCAAGAAAATGATCGGACATGGAGTACCACCAGTTTTACTCCAAGCGATAGTTAAATCTTTAATTAGATTTGAACATGAAATGGTAATTAATATTTACCGATAACACCGTGGTGTTAGATATGGAGTATTACCGGTTTTGCTCCATGGGATGAATAGGTTGGGATTGGGAAATAAAATAAATGATTACTTCGGTATAGTTCGCTAATCCCGACTAGTTTGGAAAAACTTAATATGGTTTGATATCCAAAGGAAGATTAAAGAATAAATTTAAAGAATTTATCTTTGATAAAATTAATGGGAACCTTTCTCAAAGGAAAAGAATATCCTGGATTGGAATGAGGCGTATGATGTGTTGTTATAACACTTGATTATAAGATACGCGAGTTATTCGGAAAGACCGGGTTTAACCCATTCTGAGTAAATGATACGACGAAAAGTCGAAGAGATTGAAAACGGTGAAAGACCGATGATTTTCACATCGAATGGAATGGCGCTATTGATGCTCATGATTGGAGTAGCTACCTTGAAGGGGCTACAGTGGTAGCCGTACGGACGTACTTGTTGATTGTACGGATATGCGAGGAATAAGGTGCCTCTGGTTTCATTCAGACCCAGAACGGACTTGTACATGGATTGTGTGTCTGACATTGGATTTTATTCTGTGTTGATTGATTTCTATTAAATATATATCTGTTTGGCGGTGGAGAATTTATTCTCTTGCTTAATGTCCTTCTCTGAGACGTACGAGCTCAGAGGTTATATATCGATAGATATTAGTCGCATGGCATGTATTTCCTGTGTGGCTTGCTGAGTTTCATGGATCAAGGCTTTTGTTGAAAAGCAAAGTCTTGTGGTTGATGATCAAAGCATGACTTTAATATAGCATATCTTTGTGTAGCGTTAATTCGCGAGCCTCACATCTCGGTGTGAACCAGAAACGGGGAGGACCTCCGGGAGTCGGACATATGTTGGTTCCTAGCTAGGAGGGGTGTCAGCGTTTTTCATGCCCTGACATTTTACTCATGTGGATGTTGCTTATGATTACTTGATGGATAGAGAGGCGCCTCAGATATATGGTGGTTGCAGAGGCTTACGGGCCCTAGAACACCAAGAGGTTCGATAGAACCGGCTAACATATAGTTTATGGCATTTCTACCCATCGACGAATGGCCGGCCCCGACGATCCAAGGGTCACTCGAGCTCTGATCCTGAGGCACGGGCTAGCGTGTCTCGAATTTGCACAGGATATTCCCTTTGCCTTGGTTCACAGATGGAATCCAACTTCCAATACGACATTTTGCAGTTTTAATTGTAGAACTAGTATGGCAGCATGATATATGGTACCCATGCCGTCTATGATTGATACATTTATATTTGAATTTGTTTTCTTCTCTTATAGTAATAATAAAATATTAAATTTCGCATATCAAGCATTATTTGGCTATTATAAGGTAAAACCCTATCCTCCGGCTTGCGTTGCATTGTGTGATGGGACCTGGGTCTTATAATAGCTTCATTGTTCATTATTTAGCATTGCGCTGTTTGTTTTATGCACTGGTATTCTTAGAAGGAAACCCGTTCCGTGTTATACGGCGTGTACACTTAATTTACCTAACTTTAAAATAAAGATTAATAATTGTTTTAGTTCTCACACCAGTCACATGACTGACCTGGAGTTTATTGTTTTGACCTAAACTCTGGGTGCCCTTATTTTCCACCTGGGCAGCTAGTAGTTTGGGTTTTGCAAATTTATATTCACAGGATCCTGGTTTACAGCTGGAATGATATCCAGAAGGTTCTGTATCCGTGTATCTCTTTCATTTGTATTTGTTATTGTATTTTCCGCTACACATTGTATTTATACATTTTATTTCCGCTGCTATGTATTTTAAACTCTAATATTTTTCTGTGTAATATTTATTCATGTTCTAAATATTCTTGTGCTCTGATGTAGTTGTTGTGAATGGTAATGAAATGTTCTTTTGTTTGTGTTCCGATCTGTCGTGTTCTCAATTCAATCCGGCCTTTTCCTTCCCTTCGGAGATCGGGGTAGTTCGGGTCGTTATAGGATATGTATCAAATTTATGCATTTGGAAAAGTTAATCCACTTATTGATTGATGATTGTGTTGTATGATTATCCCTTTAAACCATTATGTGAAAGAACAATACATGTAACCAAATTGTATCAAATATTGAACTGTATTGAAAATTGTTTGGAATAGCATGCATATACATGCATATATATTGAACAGGTCATTGCAAGGAGGCTAGAGAAGAGGAATAAAATTGTATGCCCGACAAATAGGTACATGTTTACTAATTTCTTGGGTTTGGATGATTTTATGAGCCGATTGGCTTTTTCTTTATCTTTTTGAGATGAGAGGGCCTGTGTGGCGGTTTGGGGATTTTCCCGGTGCTCCCGTACAAAGGAGGTTATGGCGAAATTTTTCAAAAATTTAGGGTGTTAGCCAAATTTTCGAAGAATTTGAAAATTCTTAGAAGTTGAAAATTTGAAGAATGAAAGCCAAACTGAAAGTTGAGTTGGTTTGTAAAACAACTTTCATCTCCATTTCTTTTTTAGGACGGAAAGATTTTAAGTGGAGGAGATTGTAACGACCCGAAAAATCAAAACCAATTTAAAATTTTTATTTTGGCAAATTTAATGAATTTTGAATATTTAAAATGATAATTTTAAATAATAACGACAAGAAATTTATTTTGAATAGAATTAGAACGTTTATATTTATTTGAATCAAAGTTAGAATATAAATATTTATTTTTAATTATAAAATGAATTGAAAATGGCACGGTAGTTTGAAAATTCGATTTCAAATTTCAAATGAATGTACAGGATTCAAAATAAACTGGATTTTTGCGAACCCAAAAATATTAGAATCTATTTAAAAATATCTTTCCAACGAATCCGAAAAATTGAAATTTCATAGCGGGAATAAAAAGTTATGCCCAGTTGAAAATTTAGAATAGTCGCAATGGAAATTTTAGCCCTTAAAAATAGTCATTTTGCAAACGACCTCCATTTTCGAGGAAACCACTTTTTTTGGATCTGGAATGTCAAATTATTGCTAGATTCCAAAATTCATAATTTTTGGGATCAATATGTAAGTGCGGCAAAAGAAAACGTGTTTTGACAGTTTCAGTCAATTTGGATCGCGAAATTAGTTTTGTTAGGACCGTATCGTCAATACGAAGCTAGAAATAATTTTTCTAGAATTTTTAGAGTCAGTATGTGGCCACGGTAAATTAAAATGTGCATTAAAATTCAATATATACTGATTTATATTTTAATTTAAACGAAAACTGATCATAATAGTCGAATCGGCTCACGAAACATATCCCATTGCCATTGTGTTTAGAATGAGGGTAATTAGCTAGGGGCGTCAGTCGTTGGGTTTGATTTGGAGTTTGGATTGATAAGCAATGATTTTTGGAATTAAATAATTAAAAATATAATTAAATAATGGGTATATATACACAAAATACGGTCAAACCCTCCTTTCCTCCATACACGGTCAACTGCGCCTCCTTCTCCATTTCGAACGACGGAAATTTTTGAGAAATTTGCGCCTCGATCCTCCTCAATTCAAGAAGAATTACAACATGAATTTAAAACAAAGATCGTAGTATTTTTCCTGCTCTTGAAATCTATAATCACTGGATGGACTTTCTTACAGCAAATTCAGAGAAATCAGCGTCTAAAGTCGCTAGGTTCCGTCGCAATTTCAAGCGCGAGTTCGCCGGAACTCAGGCTGGCAGTGGCACGCTCGAAGGCCTACGTCGAGGGCGCGCTGGATCTTGGTCCGATCAATCATGGGGCAAGCAGATTAAAACCCTAAGTTTGGAGGGATGGGTTTTTTTATGTGGCGATTACATGGAGTTTAATAGATGAACCAAGGTGATGCTTTTATTTAAATTACGTTGTTATAGTTCAGTTTTCTTTATATATGAAGCATAGATTAAAAGGGGAATTTATTAAATAAAACATATAGAAGTTGTTTTAAAAATATATAGAAATTGCTTTAAAAATATAATTAAATTCTATTGTTTTATGTTAATTATTTTAAATTGTTTTTCTTTTAAACTTTTCTGAAATTACATAGGAAAAATATGGTTATTATTATAAAACACCATTGTAATTGAAATGTGATTTTTAAATAGAAAAATCATGACTTTTAAATAAATAAATCATTGTTTTATAAAAATAATAGAATTTTTATATAAATTGTAGCATGGATATAAAAATGGAATTTTTATATAGATTGTAGCATAAGAAAAATAGAATTTTTATATAGATTATCGCATAGATATAAAAATATAATTTTAATATAGATTGTAGCATAGATATAAAAATAGAATTTTTATATAGATTATAGCATAAGCAAAATAGAATTTTCATATAGATTGTAGAATAAGAAAATTTGGATTTTCATATATTCATATAAGAAGTTTTGATTTTTAATTATAAAAAGGATATGTTTTTTCTTTAAATAAAAATACGATTTTTTATTTATATGAGTAGCAAATAAAAATATGATTTTTATTTATATAAAATAGCGAAGAAGAATATATTTTTGTATAGAAAAAGATTAGATTTTTGTTTATAGAAAAGATTTGATCTTTAACATTAGAAAAGTTATAATTTTTAGCCTTAGAAAAGATTTGATCTTTAACTATAGAAAAGTTATAATTTTTAGCATTAGAAAGAATTGGGATGAAAAAAATGTGATTTTTATTTAAAAAGATTAATTTTTTATATGGTTAAAAACATAATTTTTGACATATACCACGTGAAACAGATCTCGTTGGAAACACGGTGAAGATTTTCTACATATAAAGAGTCGCGGTGTTTGGTTAAGCTTATAAGTGAGAACTCTCTCACTGAATTCCTTGTTCAGCTATTTATTTTATAACTGACCATGGACGACTTGTTTGTTGTTGCGTGTTTTGATTGATTTGTTTGTGTGAATTTGGTTAGTGATGTGGAATGGAAAACAAGAATATTCATGTGTTGAATAAAATAAAATATTCATGTGTTGAAATAAAATAAAATATTCATGTAAAATAAAATATTCATGTGTTGAAATAAAATAAATATTCATTTACAAATTGGACGATTTGTTTATGTTCACTTATTTGACTGATATGGATTGAGACGATAAATTTTACACATCGCCCAAATGCACAAATAAAATTCATTATTTGTTGATTGAAACCCCACACGGGTGTTGGGATGATATTTGACGTACACTAATCCCAACTACTTAGTTGTATGTCAATCAATAGGTTGACAGAGTGTTGCAAGCGTTAAATATTTATATTTAATGCTTATGCGGTGTAGAATGCACTTTGGATGATGAATGATTATTTATCACTGTTGTTGTATACATGTGTTGTATGAAATCCGTATAATAACATTAAATGGTAATTGACTGTGTCTGATTCCAGTTCAGAAATAATGAATATTTTAAAATAATATTCAGTAAAAGATCAAAATATGATTTTGATGTCCGATTTGGGATGGACGCGAATATATTTAAATATATATAGCCGTGTTGATTAGATTAACGTCATTTTGATGTGAACGATATTTATATCGATTTTATTCATTTCTATAATGAATATCGAAAAGGAATTGATTTCAAAATCTAATATTTTGAAAATATTATCATTTATATATTAATGATATGGAATATTCAATTTTGATTAGGAACTGAATATGAAGTTGAAATCGTTTTGAAAACGAATTTAAAATGATTTATAAAATATGTTTTAAATGGAAATCGACGGAATATATATATATATTATATATATATATATTATATATATATATATATATTATATATATATAATATAATGGCCTGAATAGAACGCGCCGCGCTGCGGCAGTTCGCGAATTTCGACCATTGACTTCGAATGGACATTACGGGAGATCCGACCGTCGGATTCTCCTAAAACTGGAACCGTTGGGTTCGTATCGAAAAGACCTTTCTAATGAATATTAGAGATTTGAAATCTAACTGTTGTATTTGGAATTATGTCCAAATCAAATTTGGAAAAGGTCGCTCCAAGTGCAGTTCGATGGCTGTTTATGGAAATCGACTGTACGGACCTTGATAAAATTATTAAAAATAGCAATAATTAGTGTAAAATCATAAGAAATGATTTGGAAAGAATTAGGATGGAAAATTCCATATTTGAAAAGATAAAAATAGATTTTTATCGAAATGAACTAGTTATTAACTAGAATTATAATCCAATATTTTAAATAAATAAATTGGATTTGAAATGGTTTTAAAAATAACCAGAATTTCCAATATATAAATTGGAATGGATTTGAATCGAAATTTTCTTCGGAATATTTCGATGTTGGATTTCGTGATTATACAGATATTGTTATGGAGATTTGAAAGATATATTTATATCATTATTTCCAATATGATATTTGTTGGTTGTAGTATTTGATATTGAATATCAGCCGATATATTTTCTATTCAGAGCCTGGTATTTAATATCAAATGGGATTTGGGTTTGCCGTGAACGGTGTCTTCAGTAACACTGTTCTTGAACCCCATGTGAAAAGAATAAATCTTTTAATTAAGATTGTTAGAGTTTCCAATTATATTTAATAATTGGAATAAAATGGAACGTGAATTAGGTTTATCGTTGTTAGCCTACTTTGTGAACTAGGCTACACAAAGATTAAAAGATCAAATATTGAAGATTCTCACTCAATAAAGTCGGTTCAGATCGAAGGTCCACTAGCCAAGACAAAATGATCCAAAGCAGAGGAAGACAGTGCACAAGCCGGACCGGATTGGAAAGAATAAGGCCGATCCGAACCCCACATCATTCCGCTCCGACCCGAATCCAGAATCAAAATACTCACTCCCACGTTCCCTTAATACTCGGAACAGTTATGCCCACGATCTACCCACATTTGCCACTAACCTGGTGTGTTGTCACCTCCACAATCCATCCGGACCCGATAACAACAGGATTGGAGCCACGTGGATCCGAACTGATCCCTCTCCAGGAACATTTTCCACCTATAAATACACCATCAAGAGGCGTTTAGAAGGATCTTTTGGCACTTTCAGGATTGAAACTCCTTTGCAACCCGAATTTTATCAACTTATTCAGCCTACAATCATCTTTCAAATCATATTGTGAAGGAAATTGAGTGAATCAATGTATGAAATGAGTGAGAATTGAGTAAAATCATTATTGTACTTGCATTCAAGACATCAATCAAAAAAAAAAAAAAAGTGGACGTAGGCTATTTAACGTCGAACCACTATAAATTGTGTGTTTTCTTCGTTTTAGTTCTCATTTCATTAGAATCTTTACTAGTTTTGGTGTTAGAGCCAATTTTGGATCTAACTTTTTGGTGCTTTCACTGAGAAATCTTTGAATTCTCAGCCTTTTGGGATTATCATTCTACTATTTGGACCCTCAAGTTCAAAGAAGTTAATCCTCTGTTTCTGACATCTTTAAGTACTTGTTGACTAACTGTTGAAGAATCGAATATTATGGCCAAGACAAAAGGAAAAGAAGTGCAAGGCGCTAGGGGAAATGATGCTAGAGAAGATCAACAAGCCATCGTGCTAATGAGGTCACCTGCTCAAGACTCTGGAGCAGGCCGCTCCGGTCAGGATGGTCCGAACCGGATGGAAGACCCCGATCCGAGCCGGTCCAATGAAGTTGAGGGCACTCATTCTCCCCATCCGAACCGCTTCGGCCAGACCACTGCACTCTGATCCGAGGCGAACCAGAATGAAGCTGGAACTTCTACTCGAGCTCCCACCAACGCTCCGATTTCAGCCACGATGACTAATGTTCAGTCTGATCCATCTGCACCTGTCACACAGGGAGATTTTCACGCTTTCTTGATATGCTCTAGAGTACTAAGGAGGCATTGGAAGCCCAAAGGCGTGACAACCTTCGCATACAGGAAAACATGATCATTATGGGTAGAGAACTCCAAGAGCTCCGGAGGCAGAAGACTCCTTCCCCAACACGCCGCCTTGCTACAGATGATTCGTCTTCTTCAGACAAGGGACACCCTCGTGAGAGAAGGCCACTTGAATGACCTCAGAACCTCGATCAGTAACTTTTGGATCTTTAGGATCCCGAGAAGACGCCGCTCGTGTATTAGGGCCTGATGACCCAAGCCTGCAACAGCCTATGTTTCTACCCATGCGTGGATCCCACGTCCTACCCAGGGATCCTAATATTACCAACCCTACGCAACAGCAGCTTCTTCAACCTCTACCTCCTGAGATCGACCGGGAGCACAGAGAGCAGTGAAGAGCAGCTACCGCTAGAAACTGGAGGTTATCCCCTAATCAGGAACCCAGGGGTAATCCGAACATCAGACCTACAAAACCTGTGCAGACATTAACAAATGCCGATGTATGGGCAATGGTGCACCAGATTATGTCTGAGTGCCGACGGTATACTAATGAAGATTGGGGCATTGAGCAAAGTCATACCCCCTTCACAGATGGTATATTGGACTTCCAGTTCCCTCGGCGATTCAACTTGCCTCAGATGGATCGATATCCAGGAAGAACGGACCCAGGGCAGCATCTGATGAGGTATGCATGGTTCATGAATGCTGCAGCAGCTCCAGATGCTGTAAAATGCAAAGCCTTTCCAATTTATCTTGAAGATGTGGCGTTAATGTGGTTCACCCGACTACCCCCTCGGTCGATATCAAATTTCACAGAATTGAGTGAGCGCTTCGTGAATCAATTTCGACTTCATGCCCGAAAGTCCAAGAGCGTCATAGAGTTATCACGAATTAAACAGGCCCCAGGAGAATCTTTGAAGTCATATTTAGATCGCTTCAACCTGGTCATCACCGAAGTTAGTGATCCTAATGAGCCTACTATCCTGATGGCCTTGATAGAAGGGGTAGACCCTGACATAGAATTCAGGGATTACTTGTCTGGGAGACTGCCTCCTACTAGAGAATTGTTCTATGAAAAAGCTAATATCCTCTTAAGGCGAGAAGAAGCTCATGCAAATAGGAAAAGAAAGTCCGAAGGGGCCTCGAGGGAAGGTGTCCAGAGTAATGTTGTTGTGAAACAATCTGGTGACATTTCAGGGAAGGTTGAAGTAAACGTTGGCAACCAGAGTGGGAGTAATAGCAACAGAAATGGGAACGACAATAGAAGGAACAGAAACCGGGGGAAGAGCTCTAGTAAAAGACACAGATTCCAGACTTTTGAAAATTATACGCCATTAAATGATATGTTGGAGAATATTTACTCGAATACATATAGCATATTGCAGTACAAAAAAACCACCACTCAGAGACTCCACTGAGAAAGAGATCGCAACGGGAAAGTTTTGTTTGTTCCATGGAACCCACGGTCATTCCACCAACGAATGCCGTCATTTGAGAGATATAGTTGAAAGATTGCTGCGGGAAGGGAAGTTAGATGAGTACAATGTTGCCCCAAGGGACATGGGGCAAGGGGGACAAGCCCCAGATCAAAACCAACCTACTTCAAAACCCACAGCCCAACAGAAACGTAAGGGGATCGTTATTAATACCATTATAGGCGGACCCCACCTAGTTGGTCGTCGTTTCAAAGCAATGGATCAGTACGTCAACGTCGCCAAGCATTTTCAGGTAGGAGAATGCAGTAGCCATGAAGACATTACTCCAGTAAAACAACAAAAGACGATGTTAGACGACGTCGTATTCCGCAGTAGAGATGATTTCGGAGTTCAGTCCCCAACTGACGATCCACTAGTGATTACCACGACAATTGGCCCTGCTTTAGTCCATAAAGTGTTAGTGGACAACGGGAGCTCGGTCAATATCCTCTTCAAGAAAGCTTTCGAACAAATGAGACTCGAAGCAAAAGATCTAAAGCCGTACGAAGGATGGATACATGGCTTGAACGGAGCGTCGACGGCTCCGATGGGCTACGTGAAATTACCAGTGACATTAGGGCAGGGAGATCACCAGAGAGTGAGGATCCTGCTATTTGTAGTTTTGGATGTGGAGTCGCCCTACAGTGCCTTCCTAGGCCGACCGGCCCTTGCCGAGTTTAGGGCATGTATTGCACCTTGGTGCTTGCTGCTTAAATTCCCGACTGACTCAGGAATTGGGGTGATGAGGGGCGACTAAGCTATGGGACGAGTTTGTTACATGATGGAGTTAAAGATGCTAATGAAGTGGTTGAATATAGAAACTAAGGACGATTCTGCCCCTCCAAAGGAGAACTCAGCATAGCAATTAAGGGGTCCTTCCCCAAGAGAGTCGCCCTCAGATGTGCTCGAGGATATAGATCCCAGAGAGGATAGAGAACCCGAGGATAGGAAGGCGACTCCAAACGAAATAACAGTAGATATACCTATTGATGAGACAGATTTGACAAAAGTACTAAAGATCGGCTCGCAACTAGATCCAGTTCGAGCAAAAGAGTTGGCTGATTTTTAAAAGGCAAATCTGGATGTGTTTGCCTGGACTCACGCTGACATGTGTGGGATTTCGCCTGCCATCATGAGCCACTCTTTGTGTATTAATCCAAAGCACCCACCAGTCAAACAGAAGAGACAGATGTTAGGCCCAGAGCGGTCAGCAGCTTTAAAAGAAGAGGTAGAGAAATTAAAAGATAATGGATTCATTAAGGATTCGAAATATCCCGACTGGATATGGAATCCTGTCCTGGTCAAAAAGTCAAACGGGCAGTGGCGTACATGTAACGACTTTTCTGATTTGAACAAGGCTTGCCCGAAGGATAGCTTTCCTCTCCCCAGAATTTATCAGCTAGTAGATTCGACGGCCAGGCACGAGTTTATATCCTTTATGGACGCCTATTCTGGGTACAATCAAATTCCCATGCACATACTAGATCAAGAGCATACAAGCTTCATCACAGACTTGGGGTTATATTGTTATGTGGTAATGCCATTTTGGTTAAAGAATGCAGGAGCCACGTATTAGTGCCTGGTCAACCGCATGTTTTATAATCAAATTGGGAAAACCGTGGAGGTTTACGTGGATGACATGCTTGTGAAGTCTAAACAATCTTCCAACCGTACAAGGGACTTAGCAGAAATGTTTGATATTCTTCGAAGGTATGAGATGATTTTAAATCCCCTAATATGTTCATTTGGGGTCGCATCTGGAAAATTCCTTACATTTATTATGAGTTCTCTAGGAATTGAGATAAATCCTAGCCAAATAGCAGCAATAAGGGATATTGAAGAACCACGAAAGATCAAAGACGTTCAAAGCTTGGCCGGAAAAGTTGCTGCATTGAGTAGGTTTATCTCCAAAGCTACAGATAGATGTGTACCTTTCTTCGATCTCATAAAACGAGGAAAGCGAAATTTTGAGTGGACCCCCGATTGTGTGGAGGCGTTCCAGAATCTGTTAGACTTATTAAAAAAGCCTCCAATATTATCAAAACCCGTGGAACATGAGGATTTGTTTTTCTACTTAGCAGTATCATCTCACGCCGTCAGTACGACATTAGTACGTGAAGAGGATAAAGTCCAGAAGCCTGTATATTATGTGAGCAAAAAGCTAGCTGCTGCGAAACGTGATTATCCGAAGATAGAAAAGCTTGCTTATAGCGTCCTGATTGCTTCCCGCAAACTTCACCATTATTTTCAGGCTTACCTGATAGTTGTATGTACCGATCAACCTTTGAGACAAGTGTTGCAAAAACCCGAAGCATCGGGGCGGTTACGTAAATGGAACATCGAGCTGGGTCAATTTGGTTTGAATTTTCAGCCACGAAGATCAATAAGGGGCAGGCATTGGCTGAATTTATAGCTGAATTTACAATTCCCGAAGAGGAAACGTTGGGTGACAAGGTAGTTACTTTAGACCAAGAGTTAGAGCTTAGTTCGTGGAAGCTATACACAGACGAAGCCAAAAATGATCGAAAATCTGGCGCTGGAGTTGTTTTAATAACTCCTGAAGGATGGTCTATTTTCTATGCATTACGATTAGAGTTTGCTGCTACTAACAACGATTCCGTGTATGAAGCCCTGATTGCCGGGCTGAAACTCGCCAAAGAATTGGGAGTGAAGACATTAGATATATATTGCGATTCCAAGATAGTTGTATGCTAGGTTCGGGAAGAATTTACTGCTAAAGGACCTCGACTCGTTACTTATCTCAAAAAGGTAAAGGAGTTGTTGGGAAGTTTGGAGAATTACAACATAACGCACATTCCAAGAACGGAAAATGTAACACCCCGAATTTTTGAATAATCGAATTTACTAAATTAAAGAATAATAAATCTCAGACGTGAGAATTATGGGGATTGGGTTGTACCATTGTGTTCGTCTCGAAATTCTAGTGAAGATAGAGTCCGAGTTTGCGGGAAACGAGTACTGGATGAAAGAGTTATGGACGAACGAAGTTTGGTGGCAAAGTAGAGAAAAAATAATATAAATGCACTGGTGCACTTGGGAAGGGCGCTAGTACATATTTACACTGGCGCACCTGCCAAGTGCGCCTAGGTCGAGGCTGGAGCCTGCACAGCTTTCTGGTTCAGGCTAACCCGTGTTGTTGAGTCCATTCAGACTCCTTACTGAGTAATTAGGGCTGACTCATCACCCTATCATAATTGAATGGTTTTGATAAACCCTAAGAACATCCGACGGCTTAAATTAATTCATAACTCTATAAAAAGACCCATAGACACAAACCCTAAATCAGAATTAAAACTAAAACTATGGCCGTCATGCTGTTGTCTTGAACCCTAGAGCAGCCGCCACCAAAATTAAGAGGAAGAACAGCAAACAAATCAGAACTACTCAACCCTAACAGCGATTCTTCATCAAAGGAGCGCTAATTCAACTCCAGAAATCAGAATTCAGTACTCAAGACTGCTTTTGAGTTGTGAGTTCGATAGTTTTAGCAAAATAATTAGTAATTTAATTAGATTAAGTTATAACGCGGATTGTATGAATGTGATATGAAGTATTGATTGCATGTTGTAATTATGTTGTAGGATTATGATTGAAATACCTATGATGTTATGTTGTGATGCGAAGTTATGTTGCTATCATCCATGTTGTAATCTTATATACAATCAAACCGTCATGTTTCTTATGCTAGTTTGCGATATTGATTCATACGATAAATCATATGTAGGAAAGTTTAGATGTTGATTCAAACATGAATCATATACAAGTTTGGGTAGAATCACATGTGACCTTACATGATTATGGCACCTAGTTTATGTGAGAATTTAATTGAAAGATTAGGCTATGACATGATACTTTACATGTTAGATATTAGTTTACACCATCGTTGCGATGTATAAATCACATATGTGAATTTATGAGTTGGACATGAATCATGTTATGTTATTACCTATGCAAGTTTGACCCCTTTAGATATAGGTTTATGACTTATGATGTTTATGCAAGTTTAACCCCTTTAGATATAGGTTTATGACATATGTTGTCTATGCAAGTTTGTGGCCATTATTTCATCAAGTTCACACCTTTAGATTTGGATCTATGTTATACATGATGTTTATGCAAGTCTATGGCCAATTTCTCATCAAGTTCAACCTTTAAATTTGGAACCATGACATATGTTGTTATGCAAGTTGTAATCTTGGCCTATGCAAGTTTTAGATGTAGAACATCATTCACATATGCAAGTTCACCCCTATGTTAGATCTATGTTTTAATTATGTGTATATATGTGATGTTTTCTTTTATTTCATGAGTTAGACTATTCGAGTCTAACGTATATCTTAACGTTAAACGAACAAACGTACTACGTGGGGAAAAAGGGGAAAATATTAAAAATGTTTAATTGGCATAAATGCCTTAAAAGGCATAAAATAAAATTGTGGTGAAATTGGTATGACTTTACATACCATAAATGGATGGACATAATTGAGTCAATTACGGACATCGCTAAATTTGGAATTGATTGATAATTTGAATAGGGAAAGTAATTCAAATTAGGGGTGATTAATTAGGAGTAACTAATCGTCTAAGACACGAGGTTAAGCTCTTTTGTGGTGTAAGACTGCCCGGACCCGCCCGGCAAATCCAGCTGCCACAAATGTCAGTCTAATGTGAGAGGTCTTAGGGATAAACTGAATACGTAACAATTGTAAAGACACGAGGTTAGGCTCTTTTGTGGTGTAAGACTGCCCGGACCCGCCCGACAAATCCAGCTGCCACAAATGCCAGTCTAATGTGAGAGGTCTTTATGAGGTTACGGTCTTAATGAATTAAGAAAACACTTAACCAGATAAGCATGTAGTGGGATATGAGGGGGTTAAGTGGGTGCCTTGTGTGGCATGTGGAATTTAGTGGGTGCCTTGGGTGGCATTTGGAAATACGATTAGAAACACTTAACCAAAATATGAAACATGTAATTGAAACATGAATAAGAAGTGGGTTAAGTGGGATGTACTAGAGGGGACCAAGCTTAGGTGGATAGCTTGTGTCAAGTAATGGGGGCCCGTTTCAACCAGTAACCCATACGTATCTTTGTGGGCTCGACCCAAGTCGAGGACGGGACACGCATACTGGGCTTGACTGTAAGAGGCCAAACCGGGTTAGCGGTGGCAACGCAAGTCCAACGGGTTCATATGCGTGTGTGGACCCAGGTTGGTAGGTAAGACGTTGTTGCATCATGTAGGTATAAGCCATGCATTCTTGGTGGTATCGCGTTGACACTTTGGGGAGTGATACACCCCACTGTGGGGCCAGCACGGGTATCTACGAGTTAGGGAGCCGATCGCTTGGGGGTAGTGGGTACACCTAGTAGAGATAGGGGCTGACGGCACTTATGAAGGCAGCTAGTGGTGCACGAAACTACCAATATCATTATTAAGTCTGTAGGCGGGATCGATCTTAGGGTGACTAGTAGTGGTGCAGTATACTAGTGGCGGTGCAGTTTAGGAATTATCCCATAGTGTTGGTGTAGTTCAGTAATTATCCTATAGTAGTTTAGGTGCGCTTTAACGATATCGTAATTCATCTTGTTTCCTTGTTTAATCTGTCATACTCAATGGTTCATGGTCATTTCCCTATTTTCAAACTTATGCCTTAGCCTAGTTACTTTGTTAATTATATTGTTAGAATTATCGCACTCGCCAGACTTTATGTCTGACCCCCCTTTTCCATCTCTTTTCTTTTCCCCCCTCCAGGTGCTCAGGTTGGAACTGGCACCAGTGGAGCTTGATCTTGGACTGCTTTTAGAAGATTTCTTGGACCGCTGAAGTAAAGTTCAGCTTCTCTTTATTTATGGTTATTTTAATGTTGGGGATTATGTCTTTCAGTTTATGTACTTTGTTTTATCAAGATGGATATGATGTACTTGACTTTGGTTTATGGTTTTGATGATGTAATCAAACATATGGGTTTATCCGCTGCAATGAAATAATGCTTTAATTTTCAAGTACTACTTTATATCTGTCTTGTTGTGACTTTCTGTTCTTTACTTACTTAAAATGCTCCATGGAAGTTAATGCATTCCCTTTGTGAGTGACATTAATGGACGTGGGGTGTTACACGTGGTATCAGAGCTGAAGGTTACCAGAACAGATATGAATTTTTGAAAAATTATTTTTGAAAACAATTTTTATAAAGAGGTCCCTTCAAAAGTATGATTTAAGGAAAGTATTTTCAAAAGAAAAGTTTATTTTGGAAAGCATAACCCCAAGAGCCATATATCTTTCCTTTAGTCCTTTTTGTATTGAATCTTTCCTTTTTCGTTTCAGCATGTCTGAAGCAGCTGAGATACCAGAGGGCGTTCATGTGCCCGGTTGGTTCCGTCAATATCTTGAGGCTAGGGCCGCCACCGTAGATCCAGCAAATCCTCCTCCTCCTCCTCCTCGTGTCGATAATTTCGCAAAGATATATAAGGACTTTAGAGCTATGGGTGCAAAACATTTTCATGGGACGGAGACATTTGTTGAAGCTCGTAATTGGCTAAAGGAGGTGGAATAATTGTTTGGAATTTTTGAAGTGGATGACGGAAGGAAAGTCCAGCTAGCTGCGTGGCTAATGAAGGATGAGGCCTCGTTTTGGTGGGAGGTCACTAATGGGGGTCGTCCAGTCGATACATGGCAAGATTTTAGGCAGAGGTTTGAGGCAAAGTTTCTCTCACGGGCAGAAGAGAATATATACATGGAAAGGTTCTTGTCACTGAAGCAAGGGAATTTATCGGTGAAAGAGTACGTTAACAAATTCAACCAATTGGCAAGGTTTGGCTTAGACTTGGTGAACACTCCAGAAAAGAAGGCTCTAAGATTTGTTAAGGGTTTAAACGAGCCGCTCCATGGGTTAGCTATGACCCACATTCCCATGGGGGCTACCTTTGAGAGGTTAGTTGACATGGCACTCATGCATGAAGAGGAGAAGGGCACCATTGCTAATAAAGCACCCGAGAAGAAAAGGGATCAAAAGAAGCCGCAACAGCAACAACAGAACAAGAAAGGTGGCAAAGGCAACAATGCTAAGGGGAAGAAGAAATGCTTTAACTGTGGGACACCCTTCCATCTAAGAAAAGATTGTAGGAAGAAGAAGAAGACCAGTTGTTTCCACTGTGGCGAAGCAGGACATCTTATTAAGGACTTCCCAAAGAAAGGGCATAGGGCAGGGTCTACCTCAAGAGGACAGGTGCAAGCTCTTATGGCACCCGGGCAGGCAAGGGGACAAGTTCAGGCCCTCATGGTCCCACCGCTGCAAGAACGAGGTAGAGCAATTTCCGTTGAAAGTTTAGTTTTTCTGTTTGATCATCCTGTCCGTACTTTATTCGATTCTGGCGCATCGCATTCGTTTATCTCTACATCATTAGTTGAAACACTGCACCTAGATACTAGTCTTGTTACTGATCCCTTAGTAGTCTCAAATCCTATTGGTGGTTCGGCTCATCTTTCTATGATTTGTCGGGATTTGAGAGTGTTTATCTTGGGCGTTGAGTCTGAATGCAACGCTTTTGTTCTTGGCTTCATGGGCTACGGTTTAATTCTAGGTATGGATTGGCTAGCTAGATATGGGGCCATCCTAGATTGTGAAAGAAGGGTAGTTAGATTGTTGACTCGTTCGGAAAGACCCTTGATATTTCTTGTGACCCTAGAGGTCCAGTAATGCTTAGTTACCTAGAATCCCTTGACGCATCCGATGATAATTTACATTCTGTTCCCATAGTCCGTGAATATGCTGATGTCTTCGATGAGGTGAGGGGTTTACCCCCAAAACATGAAATCGACTTTCGAATATATCTAGTGGACAATGCAAAGCCAGTTGCATTGCCAATGCACCACATGGCTCCAAGAAAGAGAAGAGAACTCAGTAAGCAAGTGAAAGAATTGCTTGAGAAGGGGTTCATCAGACGTAGTATATCGGAGTGGGGTGCTCCAGTAGTATTTGCCACGAAGGCGGATGGGTCCCTTAGACTTTGTGTGGACTTTAGGGAGCTTAATAAACTTACTAAGAAGAATAGACACCCACTGCCGAGGATTGACGATCTTTTCGATCAGTTAGTAGGCACCTCAGTGTTTTCGCAGTTGGACTTAGCCACTGGTTTCCATCAGTTGAGAGTGGCTGAGGATAGCATAGACAAGACTGCCTTTAGGACTCCAGAAGGTTTCTTCGAGTGGCTGGTGATGCCCTTCGGTTTGACAAACGCCCCCGCATACTTTGTTGATTTGATGAGTAGGGTGTTTAGGGAGTACCTTAATAGATTCGTGGTGGTCTTTATAGATGACATCTTGATCTTTTCTAAGAGCGAGGAAGAGCATGCCCTACATCTTAGGGAAGTGTTGGAGACTCTTCGAGCGCATAGCCTTAAAGCTAAATTTTCCAAATGTCACTTTTGGAGGAAAGAAGTGCGATTCTTAAGGAACGTGGTTTCCAAAGAAGGGATAGCCGTGGATCCCGCGAAGATAGTGGCCATCCAAGATTGGAAGGTCCCTAAAATTGCTACCGAGGTTAGAGGTTTCTTAGGGTTGGCTGGCTACTATAGGAAGTTTATCAAAGACTTCGCAAAAATATCAGCTCCATTAACACGCTTGACGAAGATGAACTTAGTCTTCACGTGGGACGTAGATTGTGATGATGCGTTCCAACGTTTAAAGAGAGCTTTGACTACAGCCCCAGTCTTAGTATTGCCAGATGGGAGTAAGCCATTTACCGTTTATACTGACGCTTGTGGGACAGGACTATGCGCAGTCCTAATGCAAGAGGGAAGGGTAATAGCCTATGGTGGAAGGCAGTTGAGAGTGCATGAAAGAAATTACCCTACACATGACCTAGAGTTGGCCGCTATTGTTTTAGCGCTTAAGTCTTGGCGTCATTATCTTCTTGGCGAGAAATTCAAATTGTTCATTGATCACAAATCGCTAAAATACTTATTCTCTCAGAAGGACTTGAACTTAAGGCAGCAAAGGTGGATGGAGTTCTTAACATCCTACGACTTCGAGATAGCATATACCCCTGGCAAGGGTAACGTAGTGGCCGATGCCTTAAGTAGAAAAAGATTATCCTTAAGTCATTGTTTGTTGAGCGGCGAAGTTTAGAGTTCATTTCTACGTTTGACTTTACACCTTCCATTGACTTCGTACCCGGTTTGCTAGCATCCTTAGAGATTAGACCTACGCTTTTGGGACGGATTGGCGAGGCACAGCGAGATGACCCACAGTTTGTTGAGTTAGTAGAAAATCTCAAAGGAGGGGAGTCATCGAGCCATCTCCGTAGGTATACCCTAGATGATAAGGGTTGGTTACGTAGGGACGGTAGACTTTGTATACCAAAAGACAATGACCTAAGGAAGACCATTCTTGATGATGCACATCGTTCGAAGATGACCATCCATCCCGGCGGGGAAAAGATGTACATGGACATGAGACGAGTTTACTTTTGGGCCGGCATGAAGAAAGATGTGGCTGAGTATGTCGCTAGATGCTTGGTGTGCCAACAAGTAAAAGCGGAGCAAAAGAAGCCTGGTGGATTGCTTCATCCATTGGAGGTCCCACAATGGAAGTGGGAAAGCGTCTCGATGGACTTTATTGACGGATTACCGAGATCGAGGAAGGGTAATACGGGTATTTGGGTCGTGGTAGACAGACTTACTAAGAGCGCCCATTTCATTCCCGTGAAGAGTAAGAGGACTGCTCCATGGTTAGCCTCCGTATACATTCGAGAAATAGTTCGTTTGCACGGTGTTCCTTCTAGCATAGTGAGCGACCGCGATCCTATTTTCACTAGCGAATTTTGGAGAAGCTTGCAAGAGGCGATAGGTACTCAGTTATGTTTGAGCACCGCATATCATCCTCAGACGGACAGCCAGACGGAGAGGGTGAATCCTATTCTAGAGGACTTGTTGAGGTTATGTGTCTTAGATTTCGGAGGTACATGGGAGGAACATCTTCCGTTGGTAGAATTCGCATATAATAACAGCTTTCAGTCTAGCATTGGCATGACACCATTCAAAGCTCTTTATGGACGACCGTGTCGTTTGCCTACATGTTGGTGGGAAGCTACAGATAAGATCTTGCTTGGGCCCGATATGATTAGAGAGACTTCGGAAAATATTGATTTGATCCGAAGAAGGATGAAGACGACGTAAGATAGGCAGAAATCTTATGTGGACAAGAGGAGGCCAGATCTTGAGTTTGAGGTTGGGGACATGGTCTTTGTCAAAGTGTCTCCATTACGGAACGTTGTTTGTTTTGGGTCCGTTGGGAAGTTAGCACTAAGGTTCGTAGGGCCGTTTCCTATTAAGGAGAGGATTGGGCAGATGGCGTATAGGGTGGAGTTGCCCAAAAGACTTAGTGGTGTACACGACGTATTCCATGTATCACATTTGAGGAAGTGCTTGCATGAGACCGCGGAAGTGGTAGAGCCGAGCTTGCTTAGAGAGGTGGAGATCGAGCGTGATGCGATGATTCGACGAGCTCCTACGCGCATTCTTAGGTCGGAGATAAAAAATTGAGAAGTCGAGAGGTCAAGCTAGTCAAAGTGCAATGGGGAGATGATGAGAGCAACGCTTCTTGGGAGACGGAAGCGAAGATGCGTTCATTGTACCCTTTTCTTTTCGAGGGTATGTCTTTTAATTTCTCCTTTATTGTTTATCTTGTACTTATCTTATCTTTAGTGTGTCCTCTCACTAGTATCCTTGACCTTTAGATAGGATAGTCCTATGGTTGAAACATGTGTTTGAGACATGTTATGGATGGTGGATGCACGTGGATGCAAGTGTTTGCTAGTGGTTGCTCGTGGATGCATATACACACACTTTAGGCACTAGATCGGCTCAGTCACTTCATATTTCATATTGCATATAAATGTGTGTACATATTTGAATATTGAATGAATAATGGTTGTATAATCAGATGGATGTTGCATTTTGGTGAATGGTTGTGCACACATGTAGAAATGATATGTATTGATAAGGTTCTTTCGCATACATAATGGACGCATGGCACTATCATGGTTTGCATTAAGGAGGTCAACTGAATCAGTAGACCGCCTGATTTTGCATTAGATAAGGAACATATACACACACACTTCTTGCATATGTTCATACAACATTAGAAATTTTATAAGGACAATGGATGCCATGTTTGATGGTTGAGTAGATGGTTGTTTGGATGGTAGGATATACATTCTCCTTAACTTGGAGATTTCGGGGGCGAAATCCTTTAAGGAGGGGAGAATGTAACACCCCGAATTTTTGAATAATCGAATTAACTAAATTAAAGAATAATAAATCTCAGACGTGAGAATTATGGGGATTGGGTTGCGCCATTGTGTTCGTCTCGGAATTCTAGTGAAGATAGAGTCCGAGTTTGCGAGAAACGAGTACCGGATGAACGAAGTTTGGTGGCGAAGTAGAGAAAAAAATAATATATAAATGCACTGGCGCACTTGGGAAGTGCGCCAGTACATATTTACACTGGCGCACCTGCCAAGTGCACCCAGGCCAAGGCTGGAGCCTGCACAGCTTTCTGGTTCAGGCTGACCCGTGTTGTTGAGTCCATTCTGACTCCTTGCTGAGTCATTAGGGCTGACTCATCACCCTATCATAATTGAATGGTTTTGATTAACCCTAAGAACATCCGACGGCTTAAATTAATTCATAACTCTATAAAAAGACCCATAGACACAAACCCTAAATCAGAATTAAAACTAAAACTATGGCCGTCATGCTGTTGTCTTGAACCCTAGAGCAGCCGCCACCAAAATTAAGAGGAAGAACAACAACCAAATCAGAACTACTCAACCCTAACAGCGATTCTTCATCAAAGGAGCGCTAATTCAACTCCAGAAATCAGAATTCAGAACTCAAGACTGCTTTTGAGTTGTGAGTTCGATAGTTTTAGCAAAATAAATAGTAATTTAATTAGATTAAGTTATAACGCGGATTGTATGAATGTGATATGAAGTATTGATTGCATGTTGTAATTATGTTGTAGGATTATGATTGAAATACCTATGATGTTATGTTGTGATGCGAAGTTATGTTGCTATCATCCATGTTGTAATCTCATATACAATCAAACCGTCATGTTTCTTATGCTAGTTTGCGATATTGATTCATACGATAAATCATATGTAGGAAAGTTTAGATGTTGATTCAAACATGAATCATATACAAGTTTGGGTAGAATCACATGTGACCTTACATGATTATGGCACCTAGTTTATGTGAGAATTTAATTGAAAGATTAGGCTATGACATGATACTTTACATGTTAGATATTAGTTTACACCATCGTTGCGATGTATAAATCACATATGTGAATTTATAAGTTGGACATGAATCATGTTATGTTATTACCTATGCAAGTTTGACCCCTTTAGATATAGGTTTATGACATATGATGTTTATGCAAGTTTAACCCTTTTAGATATAGGTTTATGACATATGTTGTCTATGCAAGTTTGTGGTCGTTATTTCATCAAGTTCACACCTTTAGATTTGGATCTATGTTATACATGATGTTTATGCAAGTCTGTGGCCAATTTCTCATCAAGTTCACACCTTTAAATTTAGAACCATGACATATGTTGTTATGCAAGTTGTAATCTTGGCCTATGCAAGTTTTAGATGTAGAACATCATTCACATATGCAAGTTCACCCCTATGTTAGATCTATGTTTTAATTATGTGTATATATGTGATGTTTTCTTTTATTTCATGAGTTAGACTATTCGAGTCTAACGTATATCTTTACGTTAAACGAACAAGCGTACTACGTGGGGAAAAAGGGGAAAATATTAAAAATGTTTAATTGGCATAAATGCCTTAAAAGGCATAAAATAAAATTGTGGTGAAATTGGTATGATTTTACATACCATAAATGGATGGACATAATTGAGTCAATTATGGACATCGTTAAATTTGGAATTGATTGATAATTTGAATAGGGAAAGTAATTCAAATTGGGGGTGATTAATTAGGAGTAATTAATCGTCTAAGACACGAGGTTAGGCTCTTTTGTGGTGTAAGACTGCCCGGACCTGCCCGGCAAATCCAGTTGCCACAAATGTCAGTCTAATGTGAGAGGTCTTAGGCATAAACTGAATACGTAACAATTGTAAAGACACGAGGTTAGGCTCTTTTGTGGTGTAAGACTGCCCGGACCCGCCCAGCAAATCCAGCTGCCACAAATGCCAGTCTAATGTGAGAGGTCTTTATGAGGTTACGGTCTTAATGAATTAAGAAAACACTTAACCAGATAAGCATGTAGTGGGACATGAGGGGGTTAAGTGGGTGCCTTGGGTGGCATGTGGAATCTAGTGGGTGCCTTGGGTGGCATTTGGAAATACGATTAGAAACACTTAACCAAAATATGAAACATGTAATTGAAACATGAATAAGAAGTGGGTTAAGTGGGATGTACTAGAGGGGACCAAGCTTAGGTGGATAGCTTATGTCAAGTAATGTGGGCCCGTTTCAACCAGTAACCCATACGTATCTTTGTGGGCTCGACCTAAGTCGGGGACGGGACACGCATACTGGGCTTGACTGTAAGAGGCCAAACCGGGTTAGCGGTGGCAACGCAAGTCCAACGGGTTCATATGCGTGTGTGGACCCGGGCTGGTATGTAAGACGTTGTTGCATCGTGTAGGTATAAGCCGTGCATTCTTGGTGGTATCGGGTTGCCACTTTGGGGAGTGATACACCCCAATGTGGGGCCAGCACGGGTATCTACGAGTTAGGGAGCCGATCGCTTGGGGGTAGTGGGTACACCTAGTGGAGATAGGGGCAGACGACACCTACGAAGGCAGCTAGGGGTGCACGAAACTACCAATATCATTATTAAGTCTATAGGCGGGATCAATCTTAGGGTGACTAGTAGTGGTGCAGTATACTAGTGGTGGTGCAGTTTAGGAGTTATCCCATAGTTTTGGTGTAGTTTAGTAATTATCCTATAGTAGTTTAGTGCGCTTTAACGATATCGTAATTCATCTTGTTTCCTTGTTTACTCTGTCATACTCAATGGTTCATGGTCATTTCCCTATTTTCCAACTTATGCCTTAGCCTAGTTACTTTGTTAATTATATTGTTAGAATTATCGCACTTGCCAGACTTTATGTCTGAACCCCCTTTTCCATCTCTTTCCTTTTCCCCCCCTCCAGGTGCTCAGGTTGGAACTAGCACCAGTGGAGCTTGATCTTGGACTGCTTTTAGAAGATTTCTTGGACCGCTGAAGTAAAGTTCAACTTCTCTTTATTTATGGCTATTTTAATGTTGAGGATTATGTCTTTCAGTTTATGTACTTTGTTTTATCAAGATGGATATGATGTACTTGACTTTGGTTTATGGTTTTGACGATGTAATCAAACATATGGGTTTATCCGCTGCAATGAAATAAAGCTTTAATTTTCAAGTACTGCTCTATATCTGTCTTGTTGTGACTTTCTGTTCTATACTTACTTAAAATGCTCCATGGAAGTTAATGCATTCCCTTTGTGAGTGACATTGATGGACGTGGGGTGTTACAGAAAACCACAAAACAGATCGACTGGCGAAGCTGGCAAGTTCCGATAATCCTAAAGAAACTGAAATGGTTCCGATAGAGGTTTTGGAATCACCGAGTTTCGACCTAGTGGAAGCGGAACTAGTCTTGGAAGTCGACCCAGAGAGGGAATCCTGGATGACATCGATCAAGAATTTTCTCAAGAATGGAACCCTCCCGTTGAAAAAGAGCGAAAGACGAGATGTAAGGCGCAAGGCTGCAAGATACGTTTTACAGGACGACATCCTTTATCGCCAAGGGTTTGCAATGCCCCTATTACGGTGTGTCTCACACGACGACATTAAACGTGTACTGCAAGAAGTACATGAAGGTGAGTGTGGAGACCACATTGGGGGCCAAACCCTAGCAAAGAAAGTATTACGGTATGGATATTTCTGGCCTACCGTGAATAAAGACGCGGCTGATTATTCACGATGCCGCGACAGATGTCAAAGATTTGCCAAAGTTCCCAGAGTGCCTCCGACTCAGCTCAAGTCGATGGTAAGCCCATGGTCGTTTGCCATGTGGGGAATTGACATTATTGGAGTGTTACCTATTGCCAAAGGAGGAGCTAAGTATGCAATCGTCATCGTGGACTATTTCACAAAATGGGTGGAAGCTGAACCATTAACAACCATCATGGCGAGAAGATAACCAGTTTTGTGGTCAGAAACATTATTTGTCGATTTGGGATATCGAAGACCATCATAACCGATAATGGGACACAGTTTGACAGCATCGAATTCAGGAACTTCTGCCAGAAGTACAAGATTGATAAACGATACACTGCAGTAGCCCACCCGCAGTCAAATGGCCAGCTCGAAGCCATAAACAAGGTCATTAAATTTATTCTGAAGAAGTGGTTGGAGCGGGCCAAAGCCAAATGGGTAGGCGAGTTGCCACTAGCTTTATGGGCCTACATGACAACCTTTAAGATGGCTACCGGCCATACTCCCTATTCACTTTCCTTTGGGTCAGAAGCAGTGATTCTGGTAGAATTGGAAGTCCCTTCTCATCGAGTCGCGTATTATGACCCAATGACAAATAGGAAACTCCTCCTAGAGTCTCTTGATATGATTGAAGAAAAAAGAGACGAAGCAGACTTACGTGCCTCGAGACATCGACATCAAGTACCATGTTATTATGACTGGAAAGTTCGCTTCAAAACTTTTGAACCAGGAGATCTAGTATTGAAACGAGTCTTCCCACCTTCGACCCAATTGGGTCCCAAATGGGAAGGGCCATACACCCACCAACGGAAGCTTGATTCAGGAGCATTCATGTAATGACCCGAAAATCCCGTCCAATTTGAGCTGACTAAATAACACAAGTCCAACCCCAAATTGCACTGGAAATTCAAGAAATTAATACAAAGAAGATAGAGGGTGAGGATAGATAAGATAGAACTTATAGAATAGAAGAAGAAGAACATCATCATCAGAGTAAACACGAATCTCACAGCGGAACGAATAAAATATAACATAACTTTTGAAATACAAACAGTATATGTATACAATAACATTTCAGAGTACAACACTTACAACAACAGTGGAAATAATAATAGTTATAGAATCTTGAAGCCTCCTGCTCCAAGCTCTCCAAGTGTATCTGTAAAATCCTGAACTACTTGACTGCCCGTACAAATTTATGCACCCAAGAGTTTAGGTAGAACAAAACAAAGTAAACTCCGGGTCAGTCATGGGACTGGTATGAGTAAAAACAGTTTTAAACAGTTTGAACAAGTAACGATATCTCATAAGACCACGCCGTATAACGGAACGGGTTTTTCCCTTATGAGAATCCAAAATATCTTTATATCAAAAACCTTTTGATAGTATAATAATGTCTATCAATCACAACTATAATAATCATCTAGCAGAAACGCTTTCATCTCACGTTCTACATATATAGTATATAATCAAAACCGCAAGCACGTATTGGGTAATGGATTTCCAACTATGACAAGGTATGGAACCACCTTCCGATCAGTGTACTCTAGGAACGATACACTGGAGTTCAACAAGAACATCTTGCAACTCAGCCACACATGACCGACCACTCATTTCGCTTGAGTGTATCGAATGTACATCACCAACGGTTGGGATCAGCAACCGTTTCCCATATATATATGGGACAACGTTGATAGATTAAAGAAGCAAATGAATATTCTCTAGATAGGTGATTATACACCCTACTTCGGTGCGACCGACTTAGCCATGCTGCCTGCCCGATTTTTGTCATTTACCGGATGCTGAGGCCAGAGTCTACGATTGCTTCCCATTCATTAATAACACGATCACCTTGAATGCCACATTATCAAATCCGTTAATCATTAGTTGGTTTATACAAATATCCTGGATGTTATGCTAAGGGATAAATCCGTTGCAACCATATATATTTATACAGACCAACCCATTCGATCATTGGAAATACTTTGTCAGACATTCGTCCATTTACGTTCGTTCTGGGACTGAAAGAAACCGAAGGCACTATTTAGTACATCCATCTTAGGCACTGTTATCTAAGACTTATACAATAGCCCTTGCATTTTACTCCATCTTCAAGTTTTCTCTGGCATATTCGCAACGCTTATGCCAATACAGAGTGGTTCTTTGGATAATAACCCAACCGGTCTCTCCATATCAACAACGTAAATATGGTCAAAACTTGATAGTCTGTGATTTAACTATCAATGAAAACATGTCGGTGTACAAACAACGATCTAAATTCCAAATGGAATTATCGATCCAATCATCCAACATATAATATATATATATATTTATTTATTTATATTTCCTTATTTTCTCTGATTAGAAAATATACGTTTATTAACATTGGAAAACATTTCCAATCCTCATTCACATTCCACTAACTTCCACAACTATCAGTCCCCAACTATAAACTAGTAAAAGAACAATTCTCTAAGTATAAACCCCGAAGGCCGAAACCAACATCAGATCCACACTCAGAAAACGATTCAACTTACTAATCTCTAGTCAGTTTCTAATCTTGCTCAACTCTATTTCTTTAACTCTATTCGATTAACTCTAACTGATTAACTTAAATTCGAATAACCTATATTCGATTTACTCCTTTAAATAACGTTTATCCATTTATAAAGATTTACTTTTAGTAACGGTTCTTCACTTTAAAAATGTCCTTTTTATAACGTTTCTCCACTTATACAGATTTCCTTATAACAGCGTTTAATTACTTATAATGATTTCCTAATAACAGCGTTTAATCACTTATAATGATTTCCTAATAACAGCGTTTAATCACTTATAATGATTTCCTAATAACAACGTTTAATCACTTATAATGATTTCCTAATAAATATCCTTTATATTCTTTCTATTATATTATCCCAATAAACATCCCTCTTTATAAAATCCTTTGATTTTATAAATAACTTCTCCTTTATAAAATCCCTTGATTTTATAAACAAATTCTCTTTAACAAGTTTAAAATCTCATTTTATAACAAATATCCCTTTTATAAAACCTCTTTGATTTGCTAAATAAATTTCCTTTTATAATATCATATTTATTTCCTAAATATTTCCCCTTTTTCATTTATTCTATTTTCTGAATAAATATTCCTTTATAAATTCTATTCACTTCCTAAGTAAACATCTTTTTTTATACTTCTATTTACTTGCTAAGTAAATAATCGTTTGACACTTCTATTTCAATACACAGTTTGAAAATTTCCCTTTTTACTTTTCAGTATTCATTTTGGTATTTAAAATACCGTACAACCATGATTAAAATCATCCACACATATAAAATAAATAACCGATTTTATATCACAGCATATATCACAATATATGATAAACAGTAAAATAAATGTTGAGGAATCCAGTCGGATTCCTCCAACCTGTTCCCCTGCATCACAGATGTTAAACCATAAAATTAACATCAACTTCATTTCAGTATGAAATGTTCTGATAAGCAATATCAATATTTAATGGTATATATATATATATATATAATTTCAACTAACTGACTAGCAGTTCAATCAACCAATCTACACACAACAGTCAATCAATATCTAACAGTTCTAAAAGTACATTATAAAAATATAACTGTTCAGAGTTGGTGAGTTTTACTCACATTGGACGATCATCGTTAATAACGATAACCATCACTTGATTCAGACTGACAACTTATTTCGCTATGAATTGTAACGATCCCCAAGTCACTTCCCGTCAGTTCCACTTGTAGTTGTCGTTCATATGATTCCACTATGACTGATTTCGCGTTTTTATTCCTTCTTTTGATTGACTGGGCCTTGTCATTCTTTTATTTAGATCGACCCATCACCATTCAATGCTTTCACTTTGTTCCCTTAGTAAACCGCTTCACCCATTCCCTTCCGATAATGATTTTTCATCCTTCATGTCTTCTTTTATATTATCTGCCCCTCATCTCCTTTCATATTTGCATACACAGTACCACACTTCATGTAACACCCCACTCCCGCTATGGTCACTCACTAAGGGAATGCCATAGCATCGGTGGAGTATTTTAGTGAATATAGAACAGAAAAATTACAACAAGACAGATATAAATAGTACTTGAAATTTAAAACATCATCTCATAACAGCGGAAGTAAAACATGTCTGGTTACATCATAAAACCACAATAAAAGTCAAGTACAATATCCGTCAAAATAAAGAAGTACATAATCCCACTCTCATACAATAGCCATGACAAAAGAAAAGATAAAAACAACGGGGTCAGACATAAGTCTGAGTGAGTCCTATAACCCTAACAATACAATCATTAAAGTAATTAGGGTATGATATAAACAAGGTACGGTACCTCTGGGGATAATAACTACACTAAGTAGCCAACTAAACACAGGTCGTACTAAGATAACCGAAAAGACGCATTTATCCACCCAAGGATAATTATTGGATTACACCACCCCAGATCTACCCACCCAAGGGTAATTCCTACACTGCACCACACCAGTCATTCCTAACTTAAAGGTTGATCCCACCCATGGACTTATAAAATTAACTTAATAGTTCTCGCGTACCCCTAGGTGACTAAGTAGACGCCTCGGGGCCCTACAATCCACTAGGTGTACACACTACTCCCCATTCGATCGGCTCCCTAACGTAGATACCCGTGCTGGCCCCACCGTGTGGTGTACCATTCCCCAACGTGGCAACCTGATAAAACTAACGGTGCACGGCTTATATCTACACGATGCAACAACGTCTTATTTACCAGCCCGGGTCCACACATGCATATGAAACCCGTTGGTCATGCGTTGCCGCCGCTAACCCATTTTGGCCTCTTATAGTCAAGCCCAATATGCGTGTCCCGTCACTCGACTAGAGTCGAGCCCACTAAGATACGTTTGGGATATTGGTTGAAATGGGCCCCCACAAGCTACCACCTAAGCTTGTTATTTCTAGTGAATCCTGCTTAACCCTTTAACCATGTCCACTTACATGTTATAAATTTTGGTTAAGTCATTAATCATATTTTAATTGCCATTCAAGGCACCCACTAGATTTCCACATGCCACCCAAAGCACTTACTTAACCCTTTAACCATGTTTTAATTACATGTTCCACTTTGGTTAAGTATTCTAATCGTATTTTCTATTGCCACCCAAGGCAACCCACTAGATTCCTCATGCCACCCAAGGCACCCACTTAACCCCTCATGTCCCTCTACATGCTAATATGGTTAAGTGTTTCTTAATTAATTAATTAAGATCATGGCCTCATAAAGACCTCTCACATTAGACCGTCTTTTATGACTGCTGGATATGCCGGTTGGGTCCGGGCAGCCTTACGTCATAAAAAGGGTCTAACCTCGTGTCATTACTTTAATCACGTATTTAATTTGTGCCTAAGACCTCTCACATTGGGCTAACATTTGTAGAAACTGGTTAAGCCGGTTGGGTCCGGGCAGTTTTACGCTACAACTGAGTCCAACCTCGTGTCTTAGTCGATTAATTACACCTAATTAATCACCCTCATAATTTATATTAATTATCCCTAATTAATTAATCATGTTTTCCAGAATATGGGTAGACCTAACTCAATAGGTAAATTCCCAACTCCGTAGTATGGGTAGACCTAACTCAATAGGTAAATTCCCAACTCCATAATATGGGTAGACCTAACTCAATAGGTAAATTCCCAATTATGTCCATTTAATTTATGTTACTCTTAAGCATACCCATTCCACATCATTTTATTAACATGCATATTAACCCCATCGTTCCCCACGTAGTTCGTTCTCATAACACGACATAATAAAGGGAAGATTCATCACAAAGGTCATGGGTTTAGCCAACATAGCATGTAACTTTATCATGGGTTCAAAAGGTGTCAACTTGCATATATGAACATACATTAAACCCAACTAGTATTTAACCCAAACTTGCATTATGCATATCATAAAAGAGACAACTTGCATATGAACTTGCATTATAACTTGCATATGAACATGTATCATAACTTGCATATGAACTTGCATCATAACTTGCATATGAACTTGCATCATAACTTGCATATGAACATGTATCATAACTTGCATATGAACTTGCATCATAACTTGCATATGAACATGTATCATAACTTGCATATGAACTTGCATCATAACTTGCATATGAATATGTATCATAACTTGCATATGAACTTGCATAACATGCCATACTTAGAGACAAACTTGCATATATTATGCATATCATAAAAAGAGACAAACTTGCATAAAACCAAACACTTAGCATGCATAAAACCAAATACTTAGCATGCATAAAACCACATACATAGCATGCATAAAACCAAATACTTAGCATGCATAAAACCAAATACATAACTTGCATAACATGTTACATATAGACTTGCATATAATCTCCCATATAGCTTGCATAACATGTTACATATGAATCAATGTTCAACATAGTGTTTTGCATCATAAAACATAGCATTAAACTTGCATATAGCACACAACATACACTATACTAAACTTGCATAAACACATTGATTCCACAAACATAGCCATATCTTATCATATCCTATCATAATCAATTTAACAATTGATTGTTAAGTCTATAGAAACTCACCACTAAACTCCAATAAGCAAACCCTTGCCACAAATCACCCAAAAACTCTAGCCTTGAACATAAAGCTTGCAACTTGATGATGAATGCAAGCCAATGATCACTCATACAAATCAAAGATGCTTGTATGCACATGAAAGCCTTCATAGAAATAGTTTAGAAATAGGATGGAGGCTAGGGTTTTGAGTGGAGGCCATGATCATAGAAAATTTTGGCATAGTTTAGTTAGGAGATAGGATTATGACCATTTAGGGCTAGCTTAGGGTCTTATTTATAGGATTAGGCAAGTGTTTTAGGCCATTAGATTAACCCTAAATTAGATTAGGACCATCCGATCTCGGAAGCTTCCAGAAACCAGCCCCAAAACACAGCCTAAACCCTAAAATGGTGCACCAGGCCAGCCAGAAAGCTGTGCAGGTTTCTGGCTCGACACGGGCGCACTTCCCAAGTGCGCCAGTGTAAAAATGTGTTGGCGCACTTCACAAGTGCGCCAGTGCATTTTTGTGTTGGCGCACTTCACAAGTGCGCCAGTGCATTCTGGCTAGTTTTTCGGTTTTTCTGCCTAACTTCGTTTGTCCATATCTTCTTCATACGGACTCCGATTTTCGAAAACTCAGACTCTATTTCGCGTATTTTTCCGAGACGAACGCAATGGTGCAACCCGTTTCCCCTAATTCCCACATTTGGGATTAGTTATTCTTTAATTTGTGAATTTTAGCATTAACCGAAATTCGGGGTGTTACATTCTCCCCTCCTTAAAGGATTTCGTCCCCAAAATCTCTAAGCTAAGGAGAATGCATATCCTACCATCCAAACAACCATCTACTCAATCCATCAAACACGGGCATCCATTGTCCTTAAAACAGTTTCTAATGATGTATGAGCATATGCAAAAAGTGTGTGTATATGTTCCCTATCTAATGTATGAACATATGCAAACCATGATAGTGCCATGCATCCATTATGTATGCGAGAGAACCCTATCGACACATACAATATCTACATGAGTGCACAATCATTCACCAAAATGCATCATCCATATGATAACACAATCATTATACATCCATAAATATAGCTTCCTACACACAATTTTATGCAATATGCCATATGAAGTGATTGAGCCGATCTAGTGTCTAGAGTGTGTGTATATGCATCCACGAGCAACCACTAGCAACCACTTGCATCCACACGCATCCATCAAACGTAACATGTCTCAAACACATGTTTCAACCATAGATTTACCCTATCTAAAGGTCACAGGTACTAGCGAGAGGATATACTAAAGATAAGATAAGTACTAGACAAGCGATAAAGGAGAAGTTAAAAGACATACTCTCAAAAAGAAATGGGTACAAAGAACGCATCTTCGCTTCCGTCTCCCAAGTAGCATTGCTTTCGTCATCTCCCCATTGCACTTTAACTAGCTGAACTTCTCTGTTCCTCAACTTCCTAGTTTCTGACCCAAGGATGCGAGTAGGAGCTCATCGAATCGTCGCATCACGCTCTACCTCTACATCTCTAAGCAAGCTCGGCTTTACCACCTCTGCGGTCTCATGTAAGCACTTCCTCAAATGTGATACATGGAATACATCATGAACACCACTAAGTCTGTCGGGCAACTCCACCCTATATGCTATCCGTCCAATCCTTTCCTTAATAGGAAACGGCCCAACAAACCTCGGTGCTAACTTCCCAACGGACCCAAAGCGAACAACATTTCTCAACGGAGATACTTTGACAAAAACCATGTCCCCAACCTCAAACTCAAGATCCGTCCTTCTCCGATCCGCATAAGATTTCTGTCTATCATGCGCTGCCTTCATCCTTCTTCGAATCAAATCAATCTTCTCTGAAGTCTCTCTAACCATATCTGGCCCAAGCAAGATCTTATCCGTAGATTCCCACCAACATGTAGGAGATCGACAAGGCCTTCCATAAAGAGCTTCGAAAGGTGCTATGCCAATACTAGACTGAAAGCTGTTATTGTATGCGAACTCCACCAAAGGAAGATGTTCTTCCCATGTACCTCCAAAATCCAAGATACAAAGCCTTAAGAGATCTTCTAAGATACGGTTCACCCTCTCGGTCTGACCGTCCGTCTGAGGATGATATGCGGTGCTCAACACAACTAAGTCCCTACCGCCTCTTGCAAACTTCTCCAAAACTCACTAGTAAAGATAGGATCTCGATCACTCACAATGCTGGATGGTACACCATGCAATCTAACAATCTCTCTAACATAGACTGAAGTAAGCCATGGAGCGGTCCTCTTACTCTTCACGGGTATAAAATGGGCACTCTTGGTAAGTCTGTCTACCACAACCCAAATTCCCGTATTGCCCTTCCTCGATCTCGGTAACCCATCGATGAAATCCATCGAGACACTATCCCACTTCCATTGCGGAACTTCCAATGGGTGTAGCAACCCACCGGGTTTCCTTTGCTCCGCTTTAACTTGTTGGCACACTAAGCATCTAGCCACATACTCGGCCACATCTTTCTTCATACCGGCCCAGAAGAAAACTCTCTTCATGTCTTGGTACATCTTGCCTCCACCGGGATGAATAGTCATTCTTGAACGATGTGCATCATCCAAAATAGCCTTCTTCAAACCCTCATCTTGCGGTACACAAAGTCTACCGTCTCTATGCAACCATCCCCTATCATCTATGGTGTATCTACCCAAATGGCTAGACGACTCCCCCCTTATAAGCTTCTCTACCAACTCAACCAACTGTGGGTCGTCTCGCTGAGCCTCGCCAATCCGCCCCAAAAGAGTAGGCCTAACCTCCAAGGAGGCTAGCAAACCGGGTACAAAGTCAACGGAAGGTCTAAAGTCAATCATAGAATTAAACTCCAAGCTTCGCCATTCCACGAACAATGGACTCAAAGACAGCCTTTTTTTCTGCTTAAGGCGTCTGCCACCACGTTACCCTTGCCAGGGGTATACGCTATCTCAAACTCATAGGATGCTAAGAATTCCATCCACCTTTGTTGTCTTAAGACAATGCGCTCAAAGAGTCTCCAACACTTCCCTAAGATGTAGGGCATGCTTTTCTCCACTTCTAGAGAAAATCAGGATATTCTCCCATGCAAAATCGTCACAACTATCCATCTCTCACGCAGACCACCCTAGTCGAACTCGACATCCCCCAAATGCAAGCCCCAAAGGCCTAAACCAATATCAGACAAACACCCAAGCGATACCTCCTTCGAATTCAGATGACCTACGTGAGATGATACTAGTAAAAACGGCTAAATAATTAAGCCCTTGTCCAACTCTGGATGTCCTTGCCAGTCTCGCTCCAAAACCACCGTTTATCCCATAACTGGCTTTGCTCAACCTATTGAGCACATACGAAAACTTATTTCGCTCCTAGAAAAGACCAAGATGTCATCCACCAAGATCATCACGAACTTATTTAGGTACTCCTTGAACACCCTTCTCATCAAATCAACAAAGTATGCGGAGGCGTTCGTCTAACCAAATGGCATCACCAGCCACTCATAAAACCATCCGGAGTCCTAAAGGCAATCTTCTCTATACTATCCTCAGCCACTCTCAACTGACGAAACCCCGTGGCTGAGTCCAACTGCGAAAATACTGAGGCGCCAACCAACTGATCAAAGAGATCATCAATCCTCGGCAATGGGTGTCTATTCTTCTTTGTGAGTTTATTTAGTTCTCTTTAGCCTACACAAAGTCTGAGGGACCCATCCGCCTTCGTAGCAAAAACTACTGGAGCACCCCGCTCCGATATACTTTGTCTTATGGACCCCTTCTCAAGCAACTCCCCTACTTGCTTATGGAGTTCCCTCCTCTCGCGAGGAGCTATGTGGCGCACTGGTAAAGATACAGGTTTAGCATTGTCTACCAGATATATTCGGAAGTCAATCTCCCGCTCCGGAGGTGAGCCCTTCACCTCCTCACACACATCCGAGTATTCCCGGACCACTCTAACAGATCGCAAACTCTCGACCGACGTGTCAAGCGATTCTAGATAACTTAGCATAACAGATTCCATGGGATTACAAGAGATCTCGAGAGTGTTACCCAAGCGGGTCATAAGCCTAACAACTCTCCCTTCAAAATCAAGAACGGAACCCCTACTGGATAACCAGTCCATGCCCAAAACTAACCCATAGCTCGTGAAGCCCAAAAAGCATCACATCTACTCTCAACGCTAAGTATAGCAACTTTCAAACCCAAACACTTCATGGAGCCCCAATTGGGTTTGAAACAACTAAGGGATCATCTACTAACTGGTGTCTAAGTGCAGTGACTCAACTAACAATGATGAGATAAACGAACTCGATGCGTCAGAATTAAATAAAGTTCGAATCGGATAATAAAGAAATCCAAATTCCAACTTAGACGGTCTATCCCCATTTGGTACCCTAGTCGTGAGGGAATACAACTACCCTCTAGGAGATTCCGTACCTTGCCCTTGCCTCTTTGGACAATCCTAATAAGGTGTCCTATTCCTCCCAAAAGGATAACTACTCGCCTTCTTCATCCCATTCTCCACTCGTAACCTCCCACCAATGAGGTTTCATCCTTCATTAACCAAACAACTATTTGAGCCTTCCTCCCTTCGTCTATCCAATAGATACCTACCAGTCCTCCTCCTTCTTGAACCAACTTCTAATATGACTAACGTCTAAGTCCCTTGAAGTGGTTTTCCATTCTTATCTATCTTAGAAAGGTCATCTATACGCGGAGGAGAAACTCAAAACGAGAGAGGAAGAGATTCAAAACGGAGAATTCGAAAGATATAGATATGGCTATTGGGGATTATGCTTTTCTTTCAAAAACTTTTCTTTTAAAAGACATGTTTTTGAAAATACTCCTTTCAAAAATATTCTTAGAAAACAGTTTTTCTAAAAATTTTATCTGTTCTGGTAACCTTAAGCTCTGATACCACGTGTAACACCCCACTCCCGCTATGGTCACTCACTAAGGGAATGCCATAACATCGGTGGAGTATTTTAGTGAATATAGAACAGAAAAATTACAACAAGACAGATATAAATAGTACTTGAAATTTAAAACATCATCTCATAACAGCGGAAGTAAAACATGTCTGGTTACATCATAAAACCACAATAAAAGTCAAGTACAATATCCGTCAAAATAAAGAAGTACATAATCCCACTCTCATACAATAGCCATGACAAAAGAAAAGATAAAAACAACGGGGTCAGACATAAGTCTGAGTGAGTCCTATAACCCTAACAATACAATCATTAAAGTAATTAGGGTATGATATAAACAAGGTACGGTACCTCTGGGGATAATGACTACACTAAGTAGCCAACTAAACACAGGACGTACTAAGATAACCGAAAAGATGCATTTATCCACCCAAGGATAATTACTGGATTACACCACCCCAGATCTACCCACCCAAGGGTAATTCCTACACTGCACCACACCAGTCATTCCTAACTTAAAGGTTGATCCCACCCATGGACTTATAAAATTAACTTAATAGTTCTCGCGTACCCCTAGGTGACTAAGTAGACGCGTCGGGGCCCTACAATCCACTAGGTGTACACACTACTCCCCATTCGATCGGCTCCCTAACGTAGATACCCGTGCTGGCCCCACCGTGGGGTGTACCATTCCCCAACGTGGCAACCTGATAAAACTAACGGTGCACGGCTTATATCTACACGATGCAACAACGTCTTATTTACCAGCCCGGGTCCACACACGCATATGAAACCCGTTGGTCATGCGTTGCCACCGCTAACCCATTTTGGCCTCTTATAGTCAAGCCCAATATGCGTGTCCCGTCACTCGACTAGAGTCGAGCCCACTAAGATACGTTTGGGATATTGGTTGAAATGGGCCCCCACAAGCTACCACCTAAGCTTGTTATTTCTAGTGAATCCTGCTTAACCCTTTAACCATGTCCACTTACATGTTATAAATTTTGGTTAAGTCATTAATCATATTTTAATTGCCATTCAAGGCACCCACTAGATTTCCACATGCCACCCAAAGCACTTACTTAACCCTTTAACCATGTTTTAATTACATGTTCCACTTTGGTTAAGTATTCTAATCGTATTTTCTATTACCACCCAAGGCAACCCACTAGATTCCTCATGCCACCCAAGGCATCCACTTAACCCCTCATGTCCCTCTACATGCTAATATGGTTAAGTGTTTCTTAATTAATTAATTAAGATCATGACCTCATAAAGACCTCTCACATTAGACCGTCTATTATGACTGCTGGATATGCCGGTTGGGTCCGGGAAGCCTTACGTCATAAAAAGGGTCTAACCTCGTGTCTTTACTTTAATCACGTATTTAATTTGTGCCTAAGACCTCTCACATTGGGCTAACATTTGTAGCAACTGGTTAAGCCGGTTGGGTCCGGGCAGTTTTACGCTACAACTGAGTCCAACCTCGTGTCTTAGTCGATTAATTACACCTAATTAATCACCCTCATAATTTATATTAATTATCCCTAATTAATTAATCATGTTTTCCAGAATATGGGTAGACCTAACTCAATAGGTAAATTCCCAACTCCGTAGTATGGGTAGACCTAACTCAATAGGTAAATTCCCAACTCCATAATATGGGTAGACCTAACTCAATAGGTAAATTCCCAATTATGTCCATTTAATTTATGTTACTCTTAAGCATACCCATTCCACATCATTTTATTAACATGCATATTAACCCCATCGTTCCCCACGTAGTTCGTTCTCATAACACGACATAATAAAGGGAAGATTCATCACAAAGGTCATGGGTTTAGCCAACATAGCATGTAACTTTATCATGGGTTCAAAAGGTGTCAACTTGCATATATGAACATACATTAAACCCAACTAGTATTTAACCCAAACTTGCATTATGCATATCATAAAAGAGACAACTTGCATATGAACTTGCATCATAACTTGCATATGAACTTGTATCATAACTTGCATATGAACTTGCATCATAACTTGCATATGAACTTGCATCATAACTTGCATATGAACATGTATCATAACTTGCATATGAACTTGCATCATAACTTGCATATGAACATGTATCATAACTTGCATATGAACTTGCATCATAACTTGCATATGAATATGTATCATAACTTGCATATGAACTTGCATAACATGCCATACTTAGAGACAAACCTGCATATATTATGAATATCATAAAAAGAGACAAACTTGCATAAAACCAAACACTTAGCATGCATAAAACCAAATACTTAGCATGCATAAAACCACATACATAGCATGCATAAAACCAAATACTTAGCATGCATAAAACCAAATACATAACTTGCATAACATGTTACATATAGACTTGCATATAATCTCCCATATAGCTTGCATAACATGTTACATATGAATCAATGTTCAACATAGTGTTTTGCATCATAAAACATAGCATTAAACTTGCATATAGCACACAACATACACTATACTAAACTTGCATAAACACATTGATTCCACAAAAATAGCCATATCTTATCATATCCTATCATAATCAATTTAACAATTGATTGTTAAGTCTATAGAAACTCACCACTAAACTCCAATAAGCAAACCCTTGCCACAAATCACCCAAAAACTCTAGCCTTGAACACAAAGCTTGCAACTTGATGATGAATGCAAGCCAATGATCACTCATACAACTCAAAGATGCTTGTATGCACATGAAAGCCTTCATAGAAATAGTTTAGAAATAGGATGGAGGCTAGGGTTTTGAGTGGAGGCCATGATCATAGAAAATTTTGGCATAGTTTAGTTAGGAGATAGGATTATGACCATTTAGGGCTAGCTTAGAGTCTTATTTATAGGATTAGGCAAGTGTTTTAGGCCATTAGATTAACCCTAAATTAGATTAGGACCATCCGATCTCGGAAGCTTCCAGAAACCAGCCCCAAAACACAGCCTAAACCCTAAAATGGTGCACCAGGCCAGCCAGAAAGCTGTGCAGGTTTCTGGCTCGACACGGGCGCACTTCCCAAGTGCGCCAGTGTAAAAATGTGTTGGCGCACTTCACAAGTGCGCCAGTGCATTTTTGTGTTGGCGCACTTCACAAGTGCGCCAGTGCATTCTGGCTAGTTTTTCGGTTTTTCTGCCTAACTTCGTTTGTCCATATCTTCTTCATACGGACTCCGATTTTTGAAAACTCAGACTCTATTTCGCATATTTTTCCGAGACGAACGCAATGGTGCAACCCGTTTCCCCTAATTCCCACATCTGGGATTAGTTATTCTTTAATTTGTGAATTTTAGCATTAACCGAAATTCGGGGTGTTACACTTCACTACTCACACACCCAATAACACTGCTCATCACACACCCAACTTAAAGTCGCACGCCCCCCTTCATTTCTACACCGTATAATACACACCACCATTTACTTCTTTCCTAATCCCTCACGTGCACTTCACACATTTAAAACGCCCTAGTTAAACTTAGTATAATCATCTACAGAAGAAGTGCCTGTACACGCTTTCATGACCACGCATGTCCTCTTCCTTTTCTTAACTAATTAAAACGCATGGGACTAAACTTGCGTTCCCACCTGATAGTCTCCTCCCACTCCTCTTCTTTGTTTAACAATCCCACACTCACGTTTGCACTCATGCATCCTCATCATCTTCCGCAACTAACAGACATTACTTCCTCTTTTGTAATCAACACAAGTTCACCTTCCCAATTTACACAGTAATAATGTACTCGCTCACCATATATTTTCCCATGTAAACACTGATGTTTCCCACTGTTCAGCATAACCCCATACCGCACCTTCAATGCCTTCGAACAACACAACTTCCCCCGTCTGCCCATATGTCTTCATTGGAGCATGGCGCTCCAATCTTCCCACTGCCGTTCCTAACCAAGTTGATCGGAGAACGATCAGCAACTGCCAATCCATGCGCCACCATGCCGTCTATCAACTTCCTGAGCCTCGCCTCGTCCGGTGTCCTCTACACTCCAGAAAATCGAATGAACAGTGCCACCTTTCTACTCCGTTTCCGGTCACTATGCGACCTTAGAACAGATCTCCACCGCTCATCGTTCAGATCTCAGTACGCTAAACAAATATCCAGTTGAATATTTTGGGACATGATGATTGGATCGAAAGAAGATTGAGGAGAAAAAAATGAATTCTCGTCGTCCATTTCATTTGTTGGCGGCGGAAATTTAGGTCTGAGCATTTTAGGTCTTAAGAACGACTAGTATTTATAATCAAAGGATGTGAGATATTTTGAGGAGGAGACTTAAACGCTAAGGAATGAAAGGATAAGAATTTGACAGGGTAGATTTTCACTGTGCTTGTACGTGTATCATACTTAGCCTAAGGAAACATACCCAGATCTTTTACTAGGGACGTGGACTAGTTTGGATCAAGGAAAATGGTTGGTAATAAATTTTACACACTTCAAACTAAATTAATTATTCCATTTTATCTAACGATCGCTACGGACGAAGATAACATTGCAGTCGTGCTCAGTATCACACCACGATCCCAAAAATATATTAACGTCGGTAGGTTAACTCATATTTTGAAACCCCAAAATGTTGATCACAGGGTGCAAAATACTCCAAATAAAAAGTTGCTTATTAAATTAATTAAAAATTATAGTAAAATTCTAAAAATTAAATTATCACTATTTACCAAAAGAACCTTGTCTAAATTCAAACCCGATCTCTAGTTATATCGAATAATCCATTATGGTCGATAAACGATTCTATAGCGACTATTTTAAAATTTGATTTGGACATATCTCAAAATCTACACGACGAAATCCTGTTTTTTCTCTTCCACTAGAAAGATATACTCCACCAGCTCCGTACGTTTCTTGTTTCACAGAAATCCAATTTAAAACGAACTCTGTACATTCAGTTGAAGTTCAAAATGCCAAATTACGAACTTCAGCGCCATTTCGAGCTCGATTTTAATTATAATATAATTTATACGTTCAAACATTGTAAATGAAATATATTCATTATTATATTTCAAATCTAAATGCTACCAAATCTCTTACACTATCCAATTCAGACAATATTGACAATTCAACCATTTCTGACTATTTCGACATTATAATATATTATTATATTATAAATTAAATATTCAATATTATTTAATTCAAGTTATTGATATTTCCTAAATCGATATTTTTAATAATTAAATAACTTAATTATTCTATCTCTAAAATACGGGTCATTACAATTCAACCGTGGACGGTGAAGAGATTCCCAGAGCTTGGAATGCTCAACACTTACGATGATATCTGAGCTAAATATGAAATGTCTTACTTTTTGTTTTTATAAGCTGTGTAAAAAGGCACGACTTGCCTTAAAAAGTCTGTTTATATGAACAAAGGATTATGAAGTGGATGTAGGCTACAACTTAGCTGAACCACTATAAAAATATCACGTGTCATTTATTTTCCTGCATTATCTACATATTTGACAATCATTCTATCATGACCATGAAATACGAAACATTAAATTAAATATGGAAAATGGGAAATAACCTATGTGCAGGAGCTAACAAAATGACCGCTTGCATGATAGAATGCAAAAGAATGGGAAAATGACAATCTTAACTCTAACTCTCATGAATCGAGAGAGAGTATAAAGGATGGGAAGACGACGTCCCTTGGGACGTGAAGGTGCACCCGGATGAGAGACCGCCTCAACAATACTCTAACCTGGTTATGGGACAGGAGATATAAAGATGCTAGAAAGAATAGGCATCAATGACGAAAGGAAAATGGCCCCGTCGGAGAATCGGGGGCAATTGGATTTTGAATTTAATCAATCTTGAATAATTCTTGCTCAGTTATCCAAGATTGATTGGGGACATATATGTGTACACATATTCCCCTCAACAATGACTTTATTATATAATTGTAATATGACATGCTTTGCATTTTTACTTAAGTACTAAACTAACAACTATCAGACATTGCAGGTAATAAACTATTATTATTTACAAACACGTGAGTTTGTATAGGTAAATCAAGCAAAGGATGCGAGGGCCGCACTCGCTGCAACAATTGCGGACCAATTGAATATCAAAATAAAACAAAGCACATCATCACTTGGGCTTTGGAGCAGACTTGGATTTTTTGGTAGCCTTATAAGCATTCCTAGCCTCTTTTTTAGCATCAGTCATAACGCGCTTTGGCCTTTTCTTCTCTGCGGTCGAAGTGCTAGAATCGGTTGATTTCTTCCTAGGAGTCGGAACACTGGAATCAAGAGAAGATTTTTTAGCAAGTTCTTCTATAATAGACTTAGTTGAAAGATTAACGACTAACCTTGATCCAGGATCCACCACTGCAAGGGGCTTAAGGCTTTCGGGGTTCAAGTCTTCAACTTTTAGCTGCATACGTTTGTCTTGTTCGGCTTTCATTTCAGCCAAAGTGATGTCATCGGCACTTTTTGAATCCCCAATTATAGCCACATCAGGATCTTCTTCATGCCCCTCATTATCACCATCGTCTTTTAAGGAATCTATCATCTCGTCATCATGAGAAGTGTAGGCCTTAGATAGCTCAGTGCCTCCTCCGCATTCGGCAGCGGTAGGCTTATCCTGTCCTCCCTGAGCCTTTTTCACGGATTCCTCTCCAATAGAGGATCCTTGAGGCTCATCGATCTTCTCGGCTGGTCCAACACCTACAGAATGAGAAGCAAAAGATATCAACTCAGGAGAAAATAAAGGATCCTCCATTGATTGCCCAATTATGTGATGAAAGGTGGAGACAGCCTTGACAAATTGAGGTGAAAATGTAGAAATACCTTCCGATGGTTTCTCAATTGGGGTGACTACCGTCTCTGACGCTGATTCGGGTATAGGAGATAAAAGAGACGCCTTAGGAATTCCCGGGTTCTCGGGATCATATCCCTCAACTTCAGTAGTTTCAGTGGTAGCGGAAGAAGAACCAAGGTCAGGGATATTCTTTTGTTTGGCCAGGCGCTTCTCCTCCTCCATAGCAACGGCAATGAGGCGACGCCCCTCATTCAGGCATGCTGGTTCATCATCTCTCAGATACTTCTCCATAAGTTTATCTTCATCAACGAAGTCCACTTTAAGTTCCTCTTTCTCCCATTCGATGATTTGCCTCCATACGTGAACTAAGGTAGTTGGATAGTCTTCAATCCAAGAGATGTTTCGACGACGAATTATATGCGCAAAGAATTCAATCAGTAATTCTCCAAAACCGTGCACTTCTTCCTGAGCCTCTGATAGCTATCTACGGGTCTCTTTAGCAGATTTAATGACGTTCTCAACATTCCCCTCAGCTAGGGCAACCCTATTCTCGGCTTCCATTAACTTGGACTCCAAGTCAGCGTTTCGTTTCTCCAGTTCAGCATTTTTCTCGCTAACTCGGCTTTTTCTTGCTCAAGAGTATTATAAGCCAGTTGCATTTTGACACTGTCCGACTTAGCGTCTTCCGCTTGTTTCTTCAACTCCAAACGCTCTTGACTATGAGATTCTAGCAAGTCATGATAACTATTCCGTAACTCCTCAAATTGCTGTTTGAAGTTGTTGGCGTCTCGTTGAGCGATGGCGTGTTGAGCCTGTGTGTCTTCTAGGTCCTTCTCCAAATTTTTCAAGGCCTTCTCATCGGAATCCGTAGTCTTTTTCATCGAATTAACGTCAGTAATTAAAATTCGAATAATTCTGGAGAGATTGCGTGAATATTTGAACATCTCCGAGTATTGCTTCTCAACTGCGTCAATCTTTGCTTTAGCCTCATCTGCCCACTTTATGGAAATAGGCTCAAGCGCAGGTAAAAAAGTCAGATTCTCAAAGTAATGATCTGGGAACTACTGCTCCAGATATGCCAGCTTAACTTTGGACTCAGCATCCAGTGGTGGAGGTTTGCTTAGTTTAATGTCTTTTCGCTTAGTCGGGACGATGGATGTTTCACCCTTTCCAGATCGCTTCTCGGAAACCTTGTCTTTGTCTTGTGAATCGGTATGTTTCGGTGGACTTTTTTCCCGACTGTGTTTGTCTTGAGGAGAAGTTCGGTCTTTAAGCTGTGACGTGTCTTCTCCTCGACGACTCTGGTAGCTCTTATATCTGTCTGGATCCGACCGGACGGGGGAATGAGAGCGCGAGGTGTGTTGTCGATAAGAATCATGAGGCCTTCTGTCATCTCTGCCCCGGCTCTCACGGTGATCATGCTCGATATCGGAAGGAGGTCTAGACATGCTACGGCACATTTTTCTAACATCGTAGTAAGGGCGATACATTGTACCTGCGCAACAATGTAAGTGGAATTCAGAATCAGTGTTCACATAAGAAGTGAGTGCTGTGATGTGTGGTGCTAATGTGTTGAGTGCATCCTAAGTGGTGTTCCCCCCAACAAACCCAAGTCTGAAGCCAGACTAGCGCGAGCGGGTTCGTTGGCCTTCACGGGAGTAGTCTCCTCTGAAGAAGTGAAAGTTAAAGGATTTGTGCCAAAGTCCTCTGAAGTATAGATGGTTTCAGGCAGGGGGAGATCTCCTAAACCCTTAAATGTGGAATCGTCGGTAGTAGGAGCATCTCCTTGGGAAGCATCTGTCGATAGCTCTTTTGGGGATGTTGACTTCTCAGGAGAAATAGCATCGTCAGGGACGGTATATCCTTCTCTATGTTATTCAGCTATGTTGGCTAACTCATCGTCCTGAGTTGAAGACGGAGAAGGCGAAGTTCGAAGAGGTATTGTCGGACCTTTCGAGCCCTCGCCCGTCTCAGGAATAATGTCTACCAGGGGTATGTATACTTATGGACCCGTCCCATGACCTATACTACGGGTAATAGATAGTAACCCGTGATGATAGAGATACTCATCCTTAAGAACTTCGTCAATGGTTAGGAACTTTTGATCGCCATTGAGAAGCTGATGCAAACGATCAAAGTATAATTGATACGATATTTGCTTTGGGTTATTAATTGCAAATAAAAAAGAAAACAAGTTAATGTGTTGGCATGAGCATTTAAAATTGGGATCTAGAAAATCGGTGCTTTACTTGATTTGGTCCATCTCCTGGCACACCCCGGCTGCTGCCTGAAATAAAACCATTCGAGCTTAGAATCGCCAACTTTGCTGCTAAATGGAACTGTAATGATTTTCCTTTTTGGGACTGATTCAAAATATGAGAAGGAAGGAGTCTCTTGAGTCCGATGCTTGAAATTATAAAAAAAAGTGGATGTCATCAAAGGTAGGCTCTATACCTAAAACCTCTTTGTATGCTATATACAAGGTGTATAGATAAGCATAGGAGTTGGGATGTAATTGCATGAGGGCAATCCGCATCTGTCTCAGAAAATCAACAACAAAAGGCGAAAACGCCGGAATAGCCCCAACTATACACATCAATCGGGTAACTGCCATAAATCCTTCTGGTGGATTGTGAGGGCGATCTGTTTTCGATGGCACCAGGGTATCTCTTTTTAGTATCCCATGCTTTAGAAATATTCGAACAAGTTTGTCGTCATCAATCGTCGATCCAACAAAATCTTTGGGTAACTCCAATATAATGGCAGACTCAAACTCATCAGGAGCACGATTATCTCCTATCCCTCCTTCCTCTTCGTCACCAATAGAAACTTCACTATCAGAAGTCATTTCACTATTGTGTGCTTCTACTTCATAATCTGGGCCCTCATCGTCCCATTCAGTGTCTGAAGAAGAGGATATGTCATCAAGAGTAAATTTCTCGGAAGTTTCCGCAACTTCTCTCTTCTCTACTAACCTAGATGAGCGTCTCTCTGCCATGGTCGCTAAACTACTGAATAAACAATAACATAAGTTAGAGTAAGATAGCCCATATCCCCCCGTGTACGTGTGTGAACTAAAGTGTGTGCTATGTGTGCAAAGGATGCAAAGTAAACACATGAGAGCGTGATGCAAAGGTTCGATAAAGCATCAATATCCAGAATAGTCCTTGATGTTCGTTTATGTTCGTAAGGCGCTATCCTAACTATTCTTCAAGTCGAAGGTTATATCAAATGTTGATTTAGCCAATTGGACAAATACTTGTGCATTAAGAGGGACTGCTTTGGTTCAGTTCGGGTGTATGTGTTGGGATCGGATCGGGAGGCAAAGCCATATTTTGACCTGATGCAAACATTTACACCCAGCAAGAAAAATCGAATCGGCTCGGAAGTAGGGATTCAGAGCGGTCCGGAGTGACTTGAGTGTCCATGCCTCTCTTCCTTCTTGTTTCTCACTCCGGCCCGACCCAGTCAAGTGAGCTTTATTTCCCCTCTTTGCTTTTTACCCCGACCCGATCCAGTAATATGAACCTCTCTCCCTTCTTTCCCTTCACTCTAACGTTTCGCCATCCGAACCAATCCCAACTCCTTCCCTCCTCTTCTTCTTCTCCATCTTCCATCTCAATCAACCAACACCAAACCCAACTCCACGTCAAAAACCCCAATTAAGACCGAGCACATATGTGCTCAAATATCCAACAATAGATCCTAATCCTATCTCCCAACGCCTCGAGGTGATGGCGGAACCACCAATGACGACGGTAAGGGAAGACGAGGCCACGGCGTCGAAGCCTAGCAAACACCATGCCCAAATGGTTCAAATTGACCGCAAATTATAACTGAAATCAGTTATTACTAAAATAATCAGAGTTTTAAACCTACCCGAGTGTTTAATTTGAAGATTAACGAGAGGATTTAGGTTTTTTTGAAGGTTAGGGTTTTGGTGCAAAATCCGCTAGGGGAGAGCAATGAAAGAAGAAGGAAGAAAAAGATAGGTGATGGGTTTATATATATTTACATTGGCTCTTCGTATTCTCGGCATGTCATCCCATCCGGACCGGAGTACAAGCCCATGGACGTATGTTAACTTGTTGATCCAATATTCAACAAAGTTAAAAGGAAAGCCGATTCGGGTTGGAGTCCGAACCCGAAGGGAATTATACACATTGACTTGGCATGAAAATTGAATTCAAAGAAAAAATAAACGAGGAGCTTACTTGGAAGAGTCACTGGACATCAAGGAGAAATCTCTGAATTACGTGAAATGAAGAAAATAATTCGCATATTTCATGGTGTACATATATAAGCAGCAAGAGAACCGACTTTATGGAGCAACACATCCCTACACGCAAATGGAAACGACCATTCAACAGTTCCAATTCAAAGACCAACAGGCAAATAATGTCAAAGTACGCTTCGTCTTTAACAGAAACGTCCTTTGAGGAGGCAAAATGTTAGCCTACTTTGTGAACTAGGCTACACAAAGATTAAAAGATCAAATATTAAAGATACTCACTCAATAAAGTCGGTCCGGATCGGAGGTCCACTAACCAAGGCAAAATGATCCAAAGCAAAGGAAGACAGTGCACAAGCCGGACCAGATCGAAAAGAATAAGGCCGATCCGAACCCCACATCATTCCGCTCCGACCCGAATCCAGAATCAAAATACTCACTCCCACGTTCCCTTAATACTCGAAATGGTTATGCCCACGATCTACCCACATTTTCCACTAACCTGGTGTGTTGTCACCTCCACAATCCATCCGGACCCGATAGCAACGGGATTGGAGCCACGTGGATCCGAACCGATCCCTCTTCAGGAACATTTTCCACCTATAAATACACCATCAAGAGGCATTTAGAAGGATCTTTTGGCACTTTCAGGATTGAAACTCCTTTGCAACCCGAATTTTATCAACTTATTCAGCCTACAATCATCTTTCAAATCATATTGTGAAAGAAATTGAGTGAATCAATGTATGAAATGAGTGAGAATTGAGTGAAAATCATTTTTGTACTCGCATTCAAGACATCAATAAAAAAAGAAAGAAAAGTGGACGTAAGCTATTTAACGCCGAACCACTATAAATTGTGTGTTTTCTTCGTTTTAGTTCTCATTTCATTAGAATCTTTACTAGTTTGGGTGTTAGAGCCAATTTTGGATCTAACAATCATGGACCGTGTTTTTAATGACATTCGTTCTTTAACCTGATTTACAGTGAAATTTGATATGGAATTTATAAATCTTTTGATAAAATTTAAAGGAAATTTTTCAAAGGGAAGTTTTCCAATATAATAAAATAAATTGGAATGGAATGGAATTCGATTTGGTAATAATCGAAGTAGACTTCTATGAAGGAAGACTGTTACTATATACGGAATTTAAGAGGTTTTACCGTTATTTCATTTATATTATCGGTTGGATATGGAAGTTCATATCGATTATATATATTGATCTGTATTCCGTGAAGTTTCCATTGTAATGGAATGTGATTTTAGGTTTATCGTGAGCTGTGTTTTAAATGACATTAGTTCTTTAACCCAGTTAAAGATAAGATTTATTTCTTAACTTTGAATAATCATTCAAGAATGATTTTTGGAAATTAAAATTGAAATAGAGTTTTAATGAATCTTTAAATGGATTGAAAGGTGAATTTGATAACTAAAATTATCAAATTCAAGAAATGATTGAGAATGGAGTATCATCAGTTTTGCTCCAGGTGATAGTTAAATCTTTAATTAGTTTTGAACGTGAAATGGTAATTGAATTTATCGATAACACCGTGATGTTAGATCTGAAGTATTACCAGTTTTGCTTCATGGGATGAATAGGTTGGGATTGGGAAATTAAACAAATGATTACTTCGGTAAGGTTCGCTAATCCCGACTAGTTTGGATAAACCATAATTTGGTTTGAATTAAAATCCAAAAGAAGATTAAATAATAAATTTAAAGAATTTATCTTTGATAAAATTAATGGGAACCTTTCCCAAAGTATAAGAATATTTGAATAAAAGAATATTCTGAATTGGAATGAGGCGTATGTTGTGTTTTTATAACAATTGTTTATTATATACGCGAGTTATTCGAATAGACCGGGTATCCCATTATGAATAACTTAATCGGCGATGAGTCGATGATGATGATGGTGGTTGAAGACCGGAGGTCCTCACGTTGTTTGGATGATTACTGATGTCTTGATTGGGCGGTACACCCAAGACAAGGTAATAAGTGGTGATCGTCCAGACGTACTTGGAGATCGACTAGATATGCGAGGACCTCTCTCTTGTATTGGACATACGGGACGAGGAATAAGGTGCCTCCGGTTTCGTTCAGACCCAGAACGAACTTGTAAATGGATGTGTGTCTGACATCAGATTTCATTCTGTGTGATTGATGACATCGGTTGCATAGCGTGAATTGCCTGTGTGGCATGCTGAGATGCAAATGATCAAGGCTTTTGTTGAAAAGCAGAGTCTTGTGGTTGATGATCAAAGCACGGCTTTAATATATCATAGCTTTGTGTAGCGTTAATTCGCGATCCTCACACCTCGGTGTGAACCAGAAATGGGAGAGGACATCAGGGAGGGCATGCATTTCCTTCTAGCTAGGAGTGGTGTCAGCATTTTGCAAGCCCTGGCGTTTTACTTATGTGGATGATGGATAGCGAGGCACCTATGTTATTTCGGTCTCTGCAGAGCCAATGGATGGTCTTTATACATACCAGATTGATGCCCCATAGGGCGGGGAAACGTAGTGTTCAGGCATTTTAATCAACTCTGTGTGGACTGACATTGACGATCCAAAGGTCACTCGAGCTCTGACCTGAGACACGGGCTAGAGCGTCTTGAAGCGGTAAGGACGATCCCTTGCCTTGGTTCACATATGGAAATCCAACTTCCAATACGTGACATTTGCGGTTTTGATTGTAGAGCCTAGTATTGGCGACATGATATATGGTATCCATGCCGTCTTGGATTGATACATTTATATTTGAAGTTGTTTTATACATTATGCACTTATAATAGTATCAAATGATTTGTTTTAACGTACCAAGCATGTTTGGCTATTATAAGGGAAAACCTATCTCGCGGCTTGCATTGCATTGTGTGATAGGACCTGGGTCTTATAATAGCATCATTTTTCCAAAAAGCATTGCGCTTTTTTGTTATATTCACTGATATTCTTAGGAGAGAAACCGTTCCGTGTTGTACGGCATGGTCACTTGATATATCTGATTTAAAGTAAAGTTTTAAATAACTATTTTAGTTCTCACACCAGTCACATGACTGACCTGGAGTTTATTGTTTTAAGCTAAACTCTAGGTGCCCCTATTTTCCACACGGGAAGCTTGTAGTTTTGGTTTTGCAGATTTATATTCACATGATCCTAGTTTACAGCTGGAATAATATTCGGAAAGCTCTGTATCCGTATATTCTTTTCAGTTGTGTTTTGTATTATTTTCCACTGCATTGTAACTTGTAAATCTCTGATATTATTCTGATGTATAATATTTGTACATACTCTGTATATTCCTGTATTCTGATGTAAATTGTTGTAATAAGCAATGAAATGTTCTTCTGTTTGTGTTCTGATTCGTCTTATTCTCAGACAATCCATTCTTTCTCTTCTCCTCGGAGACCGGGGAAGTTCGGGTCGTTATAAACCCTTTATCAGACAACTTTTTATCTGTTTGGTTATTTTAAACCCTTTATATATATTATTATTATCATCATTATTTATTTTATTTTATTTCAATTTTGGGTTCCATATCTAGCCAACCCCAACTTATTTGGGATATGTGGCTTTGTTGTTGTTGTTGTACTAATTTGTCTCCAGTGGTCAAGCTAGCAAATGTATAAACAATGGAAATTGTACACTAAAGACTATAGAAAGCAGCACATTCATTCAAAGAAGAACTAATGGAACACTAATGAAAACATATATGAAACTATTAATCAAAGTGATGTTTGGATTAACTATGTGATCTCTTTGTCTAGTATGTTTCACTTATCTATTCATAGTTATTGTTGACGTGTTTTATTGTATTTGTATTTGAAAATTTAACGTTTTTTGTACTCCTCCATAATAGTAATAATAATAATAGTAGCAACAATAATAGCAATAACATGGCATTAACAATAACTATGACTAAAACAAAAACAATAACAGTAACTTTAACAATGAAAATAGATTAACACTAACAAAAACATGATACATATACAAGATGTTATAATAAGAAACATAATAAGACCTTGTTTCCTACAAAACTCCATGATGCCTTTGTTGCTCCCCCATTATAATTCCATATACAACATTAGCACTAGGTTGATTTCATTTAGGTTACAACTTAAGTGAGCATCATTAGCTCTTTGTTGTCAAGCTACACCTTATTTCTTAACTCTAGCTTGTCAGGTATTGTTTGATGCATTTCAACATGATGCCATTGTATATCCTTAATCCTCTCGTATCTCTTCGCTTCTTTAGCTTCCATGTATAAATTATTTGCATCTTCAACAACCTCCATATGCTCACACTGTGTTCATAGTGCGCAGTGTAATCAACAACATGTTTTTTCTTCCCCTTTTACATTTGTAGAGCTCTGCCACTTGTACTAGCATGAATGGGATATCTTCGTCTGCATCAAAACTACCAAGACTCAACTCATCACTCGTCTTTCATGGAAGAAACCACAATGCAAGTGTACTTATCGCACTTGATTCTATTTTCCAAGTTGAGAGTATGCATAACAATGGTGCATGCCAAACGATTAATTATTATTTTCAGTCATATATAATGCGTTTTCTTCATTAAGCTTAGATAATGAAGAACTATTAAAACATAAAATATGAAACATTATAATTTGAGTTAAAAATTCAAATCATTAACAAATCCTCATCGTTTGCCCCCACTTTGTTGGCTTGAATGCAACGCCGCCAGTATTTCTTTTCAATGTGTCAAGTGGAATTTATCCATGATTGCTTCAAAGAATCTATGGTTCTTTGAAATTATTTGAATGTCGATAGTTGAACAAGTTGCATACAGAGTTCAAAAAAAAACTTTTATTATGGCTTGTACCTCTCTTATTGTCTTTAGAACATTCAGCCAAATAAAATGCTAATTTAGATTGCTCATCTGGTGACTATTTCTGTGCATTTAGTGGAAGATTTTTACTTTTTGGATTAGGTGATTCATTAATAGTCATTTTCCCTTTGCTTGCTTTTCCCTTGCTTGAGCGGTGGGAAAAATAGGATTTTTATGAAAAATTATCCTCTTTTGTCGTTTCATCACCCTTAAATTGTATTTTTGGTTTCCAAACTATTATCTCTAAATTGACTATTCAGTTTTCTTGATAAATTTTAAGATCGTTAAGGCATCATTAACTGTTGTTGGTTATTAGGAGACATGTGGTTGTGCTCATAGGTATAGTTTTGTTAAAATGATCTATCCTTGGAATGATTCAATTTTGGGAGTTATGTTAATGATTGAATTTTACTGGTAAAGGTACGAACTCTAATTTTGTGGAGAAATACGAAGGAGCTTGTTGGAAAAACCAAAAATTGAATTTTGATTTTGTTATTAAGAATTACGAGAATGATATCCAGTTTGATTACGTTGAGAATTTAACATATTTTAATTGAATTAATTAGGATTATGGTGATTGGGTTTATGTTGTGTTAGAAAATTGGAACAACGATTTTTTTTTGAATTTTCCTTTTATATTTTTAACATAATTGAGAGTGTAATAATTATTCGAAGAGAATAAGAAATTTAGAGGAAATTTGTCATAAATAAAATTGTATATATTGCGATTATATAGAGGAGAAGAGGAGGGTGATTCAATGGTCCAAATAATGACTATTACCATTAGACAACTTAATTAAAGCTAACTAAGAGGCAATGGTTATTTTTAGACTGTTTTCATGTTGCCTTCTTAATCAGTTAGCATGCCATCTTAATCGGTTATCTTAAAGCCAACAAAGCTTATTTGAATAAAGACAACTAAAGTCAATGATAATTCTTTAGATCATTCTCGCGTTGCCATCTTAGCCGGCTAAACTTACCCGGCTTATCGTCGATAAGAAGGCAATCTCTTAATTTCTTTTGTAAACTTAGTTGCCAATTCAAACTAGAGCAACCGACCATTATTAAGGGTCCTCTAATTTTAAACCATGATACGGTTGGAAATGCTTTTAGTGATCGGTGTTGGTAATTTTTAGTGCTAGTTTGTGTTTTAAAATTAAAATAAGTATTAATGGAAACAAATCAAATGTATTCCGATATATATTCTTGGTTAAATTAAGTAGTCTTTTAAAATTCGACTATGCCTAATGGTATTTCAATTTTTATAATAAACTGAAATTTTGTATCAAAGACATTTTTTTTCAAATCGTCTCATTGGATGTCCATGTTGAATTCTTGAGTGGAAAGATGAGATTCATTGGCCTTTAGCGATATGAGATTAAGGTTAAGTTATAAAAATTCGGAGATTAGGGTTACATTAGCTCACTGCAAGAAAAAGTCCTTTTTATAGCGTTTAAAAAACGTTATAAAAGGATACGATGGCATTTTTATAAACGTTGTATATCAACATGTTGTAATATGCCAGGGGTCTATAAGATCAACCTAATAATCGCTATAAAAACATGCTATAAATGATGTTACTGATAGCATTTCAAAATTGTTATTAAATGGATGATTTATAACATATATATACCTATCTATAGCATTTGTTGCTTGCTATAAAACTTTTACGCAGAGTCGTGGTTTATGGTGCTAATATTTATGACATCATTTAATTGCAATCTATAACAACTATGAACGTTGTAAATAAACATTGCTTGATTATTATAGCAACTATAAACGCTATAGAAACACTATAGAAAGTTTAATTTAATATTTTATAGCATTGTTTACTTGCCATGATTTAATTGTCACAGAATATTTTTATTACACTAGCAAAATGCTATAGTACGTATTAATAAGGATTGACATAATCTAATTCAATCTCTGCATTTATGGTATGTCATAATACGAGTAAATAGAATAAATATCATTAATGATACTATTAAATATCATTAATGATATTATTCCATAATTGGAGCATTATGTATAAATGGTATGCCATAATATGAGAAATAGAAAGTTTACAATATTTAAGTCTTACAAGGCCTGATGTGGCATTCGCAGTGAACAAGTTAGCTCAGTACATTCAGCGTCCAACCGAGGAACACATGAATCTCTACATCGTCTTCTTCGGTATCTAAGTGGTACATCTAATATGGGTTTAATTATACACAAAGATTCACCTCTCACTCTCCATGCTTATTCTGATGCGGATTGGGCTCGTGACCAAGATGACTGCATTTCGACAATAACATATATAGTCTATTTGGGAAAGAATCATATCTCTTGGACATCAAAGAAGAAACATACAAGAGCTAGATCATCTACCGAGGCTGAGTACAGGGCAGTGGCAAAAGCTACTACCCAAATTCTTTGGGTAGGAAATTTATTTAAGGAGCTTGGTCATAAACTCACTCTCACGCCAGTCATCTGTTGTGATAATGCTAGAGCTACATATGTGAGTGCTAATCTGTTTTTTCATTCTAAAATGAAGCATTTAGGATTGGATTACCATTTTGTCAGAGAAAATGTGCAAAGTGGAATTTTGAGGGTCTCTTACATCTCCACTAATGACCAGCTTGCGGGTTCCCTCACCAAGCCACTACTACGTACCTCCTTCACAAAATTGGTTAGCAAAATTGGTCTTTCATCCTGGCCGTCTGTTTTGAGGGGACGTGATAAGGATTGACATAATCTAAGTCAATCTCTGCATATATGGTATGCCATAATATGAGGAAATAGAATAAGTATCATTAATGATACTTTAAATATCATTAATGATATTATTCCATAATTGGACCAGTATGTATAAATGGTATGCCATAATATGAGAAATAGAATAAATATCATTAATGATATTATTCCATAATTGTTGTAGTGCGTATGACTATATGTATCTTATAACTTTATATATTGGTGATTCATGAATGGAAAAGCATCATTCTCTTCAACTTTTCATCACGTATAACTATTATTAAAAGTATTTCATGCACAATATTAAGCATATAAATATTTGTGATCAAAAGTATGTCATACAAAGTTCGAAGCATATAAATATTTATAATCAAAAGTAACAATTCTTACACTCATTACAAACCAAAACAATACATACTAAAAAGAACAAGTCATACAACCGTAGCTAACCAAAACGATACATAGTAAAAGTAAAGATGTATGATTATCGATGCAAAATACGTCTGAAGGAGAATGAGTGCGATAACATATTTTTTTCATGTCTTTCACCAAAGCGTAAACCTAGAGCATCATCAAGCACCTGTCAAAAAAACATACATCTGTTAGTCATAAAATCCGAACATGCAGGGTTTAATGTTTAGTATAAGAAAGTACACTGGCCATCTGAAACTAGTACATACTAATAAGAATGGTCTGTCATGTTCTAATGGAATGCCCTGGAATTTAACAAAACTTGGATGCATTTTCATGTGCCAATCATAGATTGTAACACCCCACCTCCGCTAGGGTCACTCTTTCGGGGGCACTAGCTTCTGGGGGGCGTTATAACTGGGTAAGCATGCATAATGATATATCAAGGCAGAACAGGAACATAAATATATATATATGTAAAACAGAGTAAGTGAGAATAAAACAGCGGAATATCTCAAACCATCTCAAAACAAGTCTAGTACATCATAAACTCATCTGCCAAAATAAATATGTCTAGTACAACATAAACAGAAATACTGAAATACATAGTGCTATCCCCAAAAGTAAAAGTGATAAGCCATAGCGAGCTCAATATCCAGACATACATGAGCTATCCAGCGAACAAGCAAGCGATCCAAGCTAAGCACCACTGTTCCCTCCCTGAGAACCTGGGGGGGGGGGGGGGGGAAACGGAAGAAAAGAAGCGAAAGAAAACAGGTCAGTCAAAAAGACTGGTAAGCCCTACTACGATCAGTCTATAAACTAATAAAGCTAACATCATGATGGGAACTGAGATGAATATACTGGCAATAGATAAAGGTGTCATCACATAAAGAAGATTAAGCTTTGCACCACAGTGTACTAGCAAACTAACATAACAGGTATGGATCCCTCAGCCCAAACTTTGGCCCAGTAGCATGAGGTGACCTTAATGCAAGGTCCAGCCCAACGGTCTAGTCGATCGGCTCCCTATAAACCTAACACGTCAAGTGTTGGTGTCCATACGGCCCACATATGGTTGTAGTCAGACTGTGTTGGGTCCACCCTTGGGTGTATCAAGCCCTCGGGTGTCAACCCCAGACACTTAAGCAATAATGCACAGTCTAAACCTACTGGTACCCGTGCCTCGAGTTTGTCCAACACCGAACTACGTGCACGTCCGTAGCCCGCCTGAACCCGCACCGCTGTACCACTTAGCCGTCGCTTTGGTCGCTTACATCAGTCCAGTAATCGTGCCCCGCCCTAGCCTAGCCTCTAGGGTTGTGAATGATACCCAACTGGGATTACTGCTGGAACAGACCACGTTGCTAGGGTTTTCTAAGAGGGTTAAGTGTGGTTTAACCCCTCACTAATCATGGATTAAATTAGTTAAGTGTAACCAACAGTTCACCACTTAACCCCATTTAATCCCTCGTATCCCCAAAATTGGTTAAGTATTAGTGGGCCATGACTTAACCCTAATCACGAGGCATTAATTTAATTGTACCTTAACCTCTCACATTAGACTTTGTTGCGGTTACTAGTTAAACCGGGCGGGTCCGGGTAGCTTTACACCACAACTTGGTCTAACCTCGGGTCCCAGGTACACATGACCAACTTCTCACATTGGGTCCTATTGTTTGTAGCCACTAGTTAAGCCGGTCGGTTCCGGGTAGGTTTACGCTACAAACTCAACCCAACCTCGAGTTGGCCACACATGTTTTCTAAGTGTCATGTCCACTTTATTTCAAACCATAATTACAAGTTTAACTTGGGTAGACCTAACTTAATAGGTAAATTCCCAAGGGGTAGACCTAACTTAATAGGTAAATTCCCAATCTTATATTTTCATGTATTTTAAGTTTCACCCAAACCCCCCCCCCCCAACGTCATTCTATCGCTTACATATTCGTCATAACGCATAAAGGATAGAAAGAGGGAACTTGGCACAACATACATGATACATCTTACATATCATAATAAGCATGCATAACATGTTGGACTTGCATAACTTAGCATAGTGAACTTGCATAACTTATTAAACTTGCAAATCATAGCATAGTGAACTTGCATAAACATGCATAACTTGTTAAACTTGTAAATCATGGCATAGTGAACATACATAACTTATTAAACATGTGTAACATGGCATAGTGAACTCGCATAAGTATGCATAACTCATTAAACATGCATAACATAGCATAGTGAACTCGCATAAGCATGCATAACTTATTAAACATGCATAACATAGCATAGTGAACTCGCATAAGCATGCATAACTTATTAAACATGCATAACATAGCATAGTGAACTCGCATAAGCATGCATAACTTATTAAACATACAAAAATCCCAACTTTCATCACATATTAACTTTAGAGTTTCTAAAATGAAGGTAAGAGGGCTTACAAATATTATGAAGACGCAAATCTACTAATAAAGATTGATAAGCCCTTTTATGCAAGCAAATAAAACCCCAAAACAAGCTCCAATTAACAAAAATCCCAAAAACTCTAGCTTAGCAAATAAAGCTTGCAACTTGATGATGTATGCAAGCTAATGATCATTCATACAACTTAGAAAAGCTTGTATGAACATCAAAATCTTAATAGAAATGATTTTTGAAGAGGGTGGAGGCTAGGGTTCTTAGGTGGAGGCCATTTGAGATTTCAATTTGACATAGTTTGGTTGCTAGAGTGAATAATGAGGCTTTAGGGTAGGATTAGGAGCTTATTTATAGAAGATTAGAGTGTTTTTGGCCCTAAGATTAACCCTAGGTTAGTTTAGGCCCGTCATATTTAGGAATTCTCTAGAACCAAGCCACAAGACCAAGCCCAAATCAAAATGGTGCGCCAGGCAAAACTGCCTGGCTACCCCGTGTCGACAGGGCTGTCGACAGGGCAGTCGACACCCTAGGACCCCTGTCGACATGCCTGTCGACATGGGGGCCCTGGCGGGAATTTTCCCGCCTGACACCAATTAGCCCTAATCCTTGTTTTTAATTTGAAATTTAAATCTGTTTTTAGCATAGAAATTTCTGAAAACTTCAATGGGCCTTAACTGGGTCATACGGACTCCGATTTTCGAAAACTCGGACTCTATTTCGCGTATTTTTCCGAGACGAACGCAATGGCATAGCCCGTTTCCCTTGATTCAGATTTTAGAATTTAATTCTGCCTCGATTTATGTTATAACAGGTTATTGAAAATACGGGTTGTTACATTCTCCCCTCCTTAAAGGATTTCGTCCCCGAAATCTTCAAGTTAGGAAGAACATATCCTACCATCCAACATCCATCTACTCAAAACATCATCCACGAGCAACCATTGTCCTTAAAAGATTCTAAATGCTGTATGAACGTATGCAAAAGTGTGTGTATATGTACTTATCTAATGCAAAGATCAATGCAAAATATGTTAGTGAATTGTATCCATATGTATGCGAATCCCTAACATAATGTACAATATCTACATGCGTGCTCAATCATACATCCATATGCAGCATCCATGTGATTGCATACAAATTTCATCCAAGAATAAGCATAAACACTCATGCATATGCAATATGAGGAGTGTGTGTGAGCCGATCTAGTGCCTAATGTGTATCATGCATCCACGAGTAACCACTTGCAAACACTTGCAACCACTTGCAACCATCAAACATAACATGTCCCAAACACATGTTTCATCCAAAGGGTTTTCTACCTAAGGTTCTCATGACAAGATTAACACGATAACTAGAGAAAGATATGCTAAACAAAGGAAAGAGATTGAGAGTGTACCCTCAAAAAGGAATGGATAAAGCCCACGCATCTTCTCCTCGGTTTCCCAAGTTGCGTCTTCTTCGGCTTCACCCCATTGGACCTTTACCAGCCTAACCTCTCGATTCCTTAGCTTCTTGGTCTCCGTCCCCAAGATATGAATCGGAGCTCTCCTCAAAGTTGCTTCTTTCTCTACTTCCACGTCTTCAAGAATGCTAGGTTCAACCACCTCAGCGGACTCATGTAGGCACTTTCGGAGATGCGAGACATGAAAGACATTATGCACTCCGGAAAACTTCTCGGGCAATTGCACTTTATAAGCCATCTTCCCAATTCTCTCTATGATGGGGAAGGGTCCAACAAATCTTGGTGCTAACTTCCCAACAGCTCCAAATCGGACCACATTCCGCAAAGGAGAAACCTTTACGAAAACCATGTCCCCAACATCAAACTCCAAATCGGATCTCCGCTTACCAGCATAGGATTTCTGTCGGTCTTGGGCCGCTTTCATCCGTCTTCTAATCAATTCGACCTTCTCGGATGTATCTCTAATCATGTCGGGTCCAAGTATAAGCTTATCTGTGGACTCCCACCAACATGTAGGTGACTTGCACGGCCTCCCATATAAAGCCTCAAATGGTGCCATCCCTATGCTCGCCTGATAACTGTTATTATATGCAAACTCAACAAGAGGAAGATGGTCTTCCCAAGCACCACCAAAATACAGAATGCAAAGCCTCAACAAGTCCTCAAGTACCCTATTCACCCTTTCTGTTTGACCGTCTGTTTGTGGGTGATAGGCCGTACTCAGGTTCAACCTTGTGCCCATAGCCTCCTGCAAACTGTTCCAGAACTGACTAGTAAAGATGGGGTCTCGGTCACTGACTATGCTGGAAGGGACTCCATGTAGTCGTACTATCTCACGAAGATATATCGATGCTAGTCCAGATGCGGTCCTTTTGCTCTTCACTGGGATAAAATGAGCACTCTTCGTAAGTCTATCTACAATAACCCAAATGCTTGTATTCCCCTTCCTTGACCTTGGAAGCCCATCAATAAAGTCCATAGAAATACTCTCCCACTTCCATAGCGGGACCTCTAGCGGATGCAATAGCCCACCGGGCTTCTTCGACTCAGCTTTTACTCTCTGACAGATAATACATCTCGAGACAAACTCGGCCACGTCCTTCTTCATTCCCGGCCAGAAGAAAATGCGCTTCATATCTTTGTACATCTTGTCCCCGCCTGGATGTATAGTCAACTTGGAGAGATGTGCTTCCTCAAGAACTTTCCTCACCAAGTCTCCTACCCTCGGAACACAAAGCCTTCCGTCTCTCCTCAGCCAACCCTTAACGTCTATAGAATATCGAGCAAGGTGACTAGATGTCTCCCCTCGAATCAGCTTATCCATGGTCTCAATTATCTGAGGGTCTTCCTTCTGTGAAGCCCCGACTTGATCCAGAAGGGTAGGCCTGAGCTCTAGAGATGCCAAAGAACCGACAATCGACTCAATTGTCAAAGAAAAATCAAAGGTTGCCAAGAACTCTAAATTCTTCATCTCAACAAATAGAGGACTTAGTGTCAACCTTTTTCTACTCAACGCATCCGCTACAACATTCCCCTTGCCAGGGGTATAGGCTATATCAAAATCATAGGAAGCCAAGAACTCCATCCATCTCTGCTGCCTCAAGTTCAGATCCTTCTGCGAAAAGAGATACTTCAAAGACTTATGATCAGTATACAGCTCAAATCTCTCTCCCAGAAGGTAATGACGCCAAGCCTTGAGTGCATATACAATCGCTGCCAGCTCTAGATCATGGGTGGGATAATTCTTCTCATGCACCTTAAGTTGCCTCCCACCAAAACATATAACTCTTCCCTCTTGCATCAGAACGGCGCCCAGTCCCGTGCCACAAGCATCAGTGTACACGGTAAATATCTTACCACCATCGGGTAAAGCTAGAACTGGTGCTGAGGTAAGGGCTCTCTTGAGTCTTTGAAAAGCAAGCTCACAGTCCATATCCCAAGCAAAAACTAAGTTCTTCTTCGTCAACTTAGTAAGAGGAGTGGATATCTTCGCGAAGTCCTTGATGAACTTCCAGTAAAAACCCGCAAGACCCAGAAAACTTCTCACCTCGGTTGCATTCCTTGGAGTCTTCCAATCCTGGACTGCAACCACCTTAGCGGGATCCACCGCTAAGCCTTGCTTGGATACGATATGCCCAAGGAATCTGACTTCCCTTCTCCAAAAGTGGCACTTGGAGAACTTGGCCTTTAACTGGTGTGCTCTGAGCGTATCCATCACTTCTACCAGATGCCTCGCGTGCTCTTCTTCATCCTTGGAGAAGACCAGAATATCATCCACAAAGACCACGACAAACTTATTCAAGAACTCCCGAAACACCCTACTCATCAAGTCCACAAAATACGCGGGTGCATTCGTCAAACCGAACGACATAACAAGCCATTCAAAGAATCCGTCTGGAGTTCTGAATGCAGTCTTGTCTATACTGTCTTCAGCCACTCTGAGCTGATGAAATCCGGTAGCAAGATCAAGCTGAGAGAAAACAGAAGCACCAACAAGCTGATCAAAGAGATCATCGATCCTCGGTAACGGGTGTCTGTTCTTCTTAGTCAGCTTATTCAATTCTCTATAATCCACACAGAGTCGAAGAGAACCATCTGCCTTAGTAGCAAACACCACAGGCGCTCCCCATTCGGATATACTCCTTCTGATGAAGTTCTTCTCAAGCAATTCTTTCACTTGCTTGCTCAGCTCCCGTCTCTCACGCGGAGCCATATGCCGAACGGGCAAAGAAACAGGCTTAGCATTATCCACCAGATAGATGCGAAAATCAATCTCTCGTTTAGGGGGCAACCCCTTAACTTCTTCAAAAACATCTGGATAATCTCGGACCACCCTTACAGACTGAAGGGCTTCCTCTGACGAGTCGAGAGATTCAAGATAGCATAACATGACGGGATTCTTCGGATTGCATGAAATCTCTAAGGTGTTGCCAAGGCGAGTCACAAGCCTCACAACCCTATGCTCACAATCCAGAATGGCCCCATATCGGGACAGCCAATCCATGCCCAGTATCAATCCGTATCCCCTGAAACCAAGAACATATGCGCTACACAAGAACTCTACGCTGAGTATAGAGATCCTCAGATCCTCACATATCATAGATAGATGAGCAGAACCCCCAATGGGATTCGAAACACAAACGGGATCGTCCACTAAGCTAGTACTAAGGTGCAAGCTATCAACAAGATCAGATGAAATAAAGCTATGTGATGCACCAGAATCAAACAAAGTACGAACTGGAAGATCAGAAACATAAACAAGGTTCTCAACAGAAACACTACCTCGATCGGGAACTGGAGCGGTAGTGAGAGCATGAACTTGCCCTCCTGAAGGTCCAGCCTGTCCTTTCTTCTTCGGGCACTCCTTGCTGAAGTGTCCAGTCTCACCACAGGAAAAACATCCACCACTAAGCTTCCTTTTCTTCTTCCTACAATCCTTAGCAAAGTGTCCAGGCACACCACAGTAATTGCACTTTCCCTTGCCTTTGTTGTTGTTGTTCCCCTTCTTGTTCTTGCCCTGATTCCCCTGGCTGCTTTGACCACCTTGATTGCCTTTGCCTTGAGAATCAGTCTTCTTTGCTTGAGTATCACTCGACTTGACTTCTTTCTTTCCATCTCCCTGAAGCAGAGCCATATTGACCAAACTCTCGAAAGTAGCCCCATGCGGAATATGTGACATTGCCAAGCCCTGCAGCGGCTCATTCAACCCTCTAGCAAATCGAAGAGCCTTCTTCTCCGGAGTGTTCACCATATCCAAACCAAAACGGGCCAGCTGATTAAACTTGTTCACATACTCCTTAACAGACATATCACCTTGCTTTAATGCAATGAACTTCTCCATCTGTAAATTCGCCTCAGCAGAAGATAGAAACTTGGTCACAAATCTAGCCCTCAAATCGGCCCAAGTCTCAACGGGCCTCGTCCCATTGGTGACCTCCCACCAATAGGCCGCTTCATCTTTCAAAAGCCACACTGTCAATAAGATTTTCCTCTCGTCATCAATCCCAAAGATAGCAAACAAGTCCTCCGTGTCTTTCAGCCAATTTCTAGCTTCAACAAAAGATTCCGTGCCTAGGAAATTCTTGCCTCCCATCGCCTTGAAGTCTTTACAAACCTTCGTGAACTCAATCTGAGGATGCTGAGGGGGAGGAGGAGGAAGAGGAGCCTCAGCAACAGGAGGGGGAGGAACATTAGCAATGGGAGGAGGAATATTAACTGCTGGAGGGACCACCGGAGGAGGGACATTAGCAACGGGAGGAGGAATATTAACATTAGGGGGAGGATTCTCAACTACAGGAGGAGGAGTGGGAGTAGGGTTTGCGGGGCCGGCTGCTGCCCTAGCTTCTAGAAGTCTCCTATACCAGAGTGGCACATTTACTCCATCCGGGATGGCAAGATCATCAGCCATACTGAAACGAAGGATAAGATAAGATTAGGTCAAGGGAACGAAGGATAACGCTAATGGCTCTTTGGGGAATAGCCCTTTAAAATACTAGACTTTTCTTTGGAAAATACTTTACACTTGTTTTGAAAATAGTTTTTCAAAAGTATCTTTTAAAAACTTTTTGTCCTTTCTTGCAAACCATATGCTCTGATACCAAATTTGTAACACCCCACCTCCGCTAGGGTCACTCTTTCGGGGGCACTAGCTTCTGGGGGGCGTTAGAACTGGGTAAGCATGCATAATGATATATCAAGGCAGAACAGGAACATAAATATATATATATGTAAAACAGAGTAAGTGAGAATAAAACAGCGGAATATCTCAAACCATCTCAAAACAAGTCTAGTACATCATAAAGTCATCTGCCAAAATAAATATGTCTAGTACAACATAAACAGAAATACTAAAATACATAGTGATATCCCCAAAAGTAAAAGTGATAAGCCATAGCGAGCTCAATATCCAGACATACATGAGCTATCCAGCGAACAAGCAAGCGATCCAAGCTAAGCACCACTGTTCCCTCCCTGAGAACCTAGGGGGGGGGAACGGAAGAAAAGAAGCGAAAGAAAACAGGTCAGTCAAAAAGACTGGTAAGCCCTACTACGATCAGTCTATAAACTAATAAAGCTAACATCATGATGGGAACTGAGATGAATATACTGGCAATAGATAAAGGTGTCATCACATAAAGAAGATTAAGCTTTGCACCACAGTGTACTAGCAAACTAACATAACAGGTATGGATCCCTCAGCCCAAACTTTGGCCCAGTAGCATGAGGTGACCTTAATGCAAGGTCCAGCCCAACGGTCTAGTCGATCGGCTCCCTATAAACCTAACACGTCAAGTGTTGGTGTCCATACGGCCCACATATGGTTGTAGTCAGACTGTGCTGGGTCCACCCTTGGGTGTATCAAGCCCTCGGGTGTCAACCCCAGACACTTAAGCAATAATGCACAGTCTAAACCTACTGGTACCCGTGCCTCGAGTTTGTCCAACACCGAACTACGTGCACGTCCGTAGCCCGCCTGAACCCGCACCGCTGTACCACTAAGCCGTCGCTTTGGTCGCTTACATCAGTCCAGTAATCGTGCCCTGCCCTAGCCTAGCCTCTAGGGTTGTGAATGATACCCAACTGGGATTACTGCTGGAACAGACCACGTTGCTAGGGTTTTGTAAGAGGGTTAAGTGTGGTTTAACCCCTCACTAATCATGGATTAAATTAGTTAAGTGTAACCAACAGTTCACCACTTAACCCCATTTAATCCCTCGTATCCCCAAAATTGGTTAAGTATTAGTGGGCCATGACTTAACCCTAATCACGAGGCATTAATTTAATTGTACCTTAACCTCTCACATTAGACTTTGTTGCGGTTACTAGTTAAGCCAGGCGGGTCCGGGTAGCTTTACACCACAACTTGGTCTAACCTCGGGTCCCAGGTACACATGACCAACTTCTCACATTGGGTCCTATTGTTTGTAGCCACTAGTTAAGCCGGTCGGTTCCGGGTAGGTTTACGCTACAAACTCAACCCAACCTCGAGTTGGCCACACATGTTTTCTAAGTGTCATGTCCACTTTATTTCAAACCATAATTACAAGTTTAACTTGGGTAGACCTAACTTAATAGGTAAATTCCCAAGGGGTAGACCTAACTTAATAGGGAAATTCCCAATCTTATATTTTCATGTATTTTAAGTTTCACCCAAACCCCCCCCCCCCCCAACGTCATTCTATCGCTTACATATTCGTCATAACGCATAAAGGATAGAAAGAGGGAACTTGGCACAACATACATGATACATCTTACATATCATAATAAGCATGCATAACATGTTGGACTTGCATAACTTAGCATAGTGAACTTGCATATCTTATTAAACTTGCAAATCATAGCATAGTGAACTTGCATAAACATGCATAACTTGTTAAACTTGTAAATCATGGCATAGTGAACATACATAACTTATTAAACATGTGTAACATGGCATAGTGAACTCGCATAAGTATGCATAACTCATTAAACATGCATAACATAGCATAGTGAACTCGCATAAGCATGCATAACTTATTAAACATGCATAACATAGCATAGTGAACTCGCATAAGCATGCATAACTTATTAAACATGCATGACATAGCATAGTGAACTCGCATAAGCATGCATAACTTATTAAACATACAAAAATCCCAACTTTCATCACATATTAACTTTAGAGTTTCTAAAATGAAGGTAAGAGGGCTTACAAATATTATGAAGACGCAAATCTACTAATAAAGATTGAGAAGCCCTTTTATGCAAGCAAATAAAACCCCAAAACAAGCTCCAATTAACAAAAAACCCAAAAACTCTAGCTTAGCAAATAAAGCTTGCAACTTGATGATGTATGCAAGCTAATGATCATTCATACAACTTAGAAAAGCTTGTATGAACATCAAAATCTTAATAGAAATGATTTTTGAAGAGGGTGGAGGCTAGGGTTCTTAGGTGGAGGCCATTTGAGATTTCAATTTGACATAGTTTGGTTGCTAGAGTGAATAATGAGGCTTTAGGGTAGGATTAGGAGCTTATTTATAGAAGATTAGAGTGTTTTTGGCCCTAGGATTAACCCTAGGTTAGTTTAGGCCCGTCAGATTTAGGAATTCTCTAGAACCAAGCCACAAGACCAAGCCCAAATCAAAATGGTGCGCCAGGCAAAACTGCCTGGCTACCCCGTGTCGACAGGGCTGTCGACAGGGCAGTCGACACCCTAGGACCCCTGTCGACATGCCTGTCGACATGGGGGCCCTGGCGGGAATTTTCCCGCCTGACACCAATTAGCCCTAATCCTTGTTTTTAATTTGAAATTTAAATCTGTTTTTAGCATAGAAATTTCTGAAAACTTCAATGGACCTTAACTGGGTCATACGGACTCCGATTTTCGAAAACTCGGACTCTATTTCGCGTATTTTTCCGAGACGAACGCAATGGCATAGCCCGTTTCCCTTGATTCAGATTTTAGAATTTAATTCTGCCTCGATTTATGTTATAACAGGTTATTGAAAATACGGGTTGTTACATAGATGTGTAGAACTGGCATGTTAAAAAAATCAAAAATGTTCAATGCTCTTATAAAAGCAACAGATATATGATGAATCACACAATGTAACCCCCTCAAACAGTATTAGATGTTCAAAATTAACCAATTATCATATGTCTTCTACTTCAGCCACAAAGTGTGGTTCTGAAATGAAAATTACATTTAGTACCTTATAACCACTTTAAAAGGCAAGTCAAACAATGATTAAGTTATACAGCGACGTCGATGATCACAAAAATCATATCAATATTTTTAATTCAACTTATACAAATCCAACTAAAATGTCAAAATAGGAATTTGGCATATGTGCTATCTTGCTACATCAAACTAAGCATATGCCCAGTATGCTTGGTTTTGTTAAAACTGAGTGTATGTTCAGTTTCATTTCAAACTGAACGTATCATTCAAACTGAGGGTATGCTCAGCTACAAAAACTGGGCTATGCAGTTTCAAGAAACTAAGCAATGCTCAGTTTACTTGAAATGAGCATATGCCCAGTTTCAAAGAAACTAAACTTTAAACTGAGCAAAGCTCAGTTTTCAAGAAACTGAGCATTGCTCAGTTTCGTTAAAAACGAGCAATGCTTAGTTTATTGCTCAGTTTCTTTAAAACCGAGCCAAGCTCAGGTTCAGGAAAACCGAGCAAATCTCATGTTCAAGAAAATTGAGAAAAGCTCAATTTTGTTGATCAGTTTCTTTGAAACTTAGAAACTGAGCATTGTTGAGTTTCAACGAAACCGAGCAAAGCTCGGTTTCAATGATTTCAACAAAACTGAGCGTTGCTCAGTTCAACAAAACCGAGCTTTGCTCAGTTCAACGAACTGAACATATAATATCTGCCCCATCTGCTAGCACTTGTAATTTTATATTTTGTACGAAGAATAACAATGAATAGAAGTACAGGATAAATAAACATCATGATAGAATTTACTATAATACCTGCCCCATTTGCTCAAAACCTAGAATAACAACAGGCTCAATAGCATCAAAGTTCACTGCCTCGACTGTCTTCTACAAGAGGAAAAAAATAGACTGAATTCAAGCACAGCGTGATTCGTAATTTAAAACTTGATGTATAGATAAGTGCATACTCCTTTTACTTTTGTTTCTCATTGAATATTGCAGCAACCTTTTTTCCAAGGCCATTCAACAAAGGAGTTAGTGCCAGTGAAAGCACGCCTACAATAATTAAAAGTTTATTCAACTCAAGCAGCAATACTTCAAGCCTATTTAAAATATTATACGAAATTGAACATGTAAATAGATTTGTATAGAATTCAATTGCAACTGCGGGTTTTCAGTTAGATGAACTGGCCTTTTTTCCAAAGAAAACACCACAAATCCAAATTCTCCTCCTTAGGAAAGAAGAAAACCTATTCTAACACTTTCTTGAAGAGTTAGTCCGATGAGTGGCCCAATACCAGCTATTATCAGTGTTTTGAAAGTAATTAAACTGGCGAAGAGGGCTAGCACATTTGGCCACTCTCTGAATAGTACCTGCACATAAAACGATATCACTACAGCTTAGAACCTAAAATTGTCTATGTGTCGTAAAACATTATAGAGCTTGTGTTCAAATTAGCAACTGATGTGAATACACCGACTTCACTTGGTTGAAGGAAACAAAATCAGTGGTTTAGGTTATACATATATTAAAATTAGTAGCTGTTGAGTTCTTATTTTATTTTTATACTTTATTTATTTAGTTTTCCATGTTATCTGAATGCATACATATCTACCCAATTTTCCAAATAAATTAATCAAAGCACCATATCCAGTGCCAACTAAAATCTAAATAACTCCTTATTTTGACCTCAAAAAAAATTATTGTTATGGTGCTTGCAAGCAAGGTTCAAAATTCCGGTTTTCATTCCACTTTCGCACATTTGGGATTTCCCCCCCTAAAATTCGGTTTTTTTCATGAACACCGAAAATAAATTGTAATGACCCGTATTCTACACATCATAGGATCGTAGAATATTTATTTCTTTCCCATGTGAAGTCGTATGGTCATGTAACTTTGGGAAACATCTATTAGAGTCATTTCCCATGCTTATGATTTTTGTCGATTTTTAAATGACCATTTTGCCCCTAGTTGGTACTGTTTTGGCCATAACTTTTGATTGGAAAGGAATTTTGACCTGAAACCACTTCCATTTGATTCGTTTGATGGTTTTCTTTCCGTAGAGTGGTCATAATAGCCAAACGGACTTACCGTTTGGGAGATATGGCTGAAACAAGATTTGGAGGGTGAAAAACTGCTTAACCGGGCCAAACCGGGTGATTAGTGGGTAGGCCCATAACCCATTTCGGGATTAGGGTTATGGGAGGGCTGAAATGAGATGGAGAATCATTCCATTTCAGTTTTCTAGCCTCCACTTATCACCAAGGATCCCTAAAAAATGGCCTCTAAATCACCTCCAAATCATCTTTTGGTCAAGGATTAAGCTTAGCAACCCCTAATCAAGGAAGATCTTCACCAAATCAACATAGGAGCTGCTGTTGGCATTGAGATTCACATCAAATCAGAGAATTATTTCAGATCTTAGTTTATTTTGTGGCTAAGGTGAGTGATTTGCATAGTTTTACACTAATTATGGCTAATTAGGGGTGATTAGTGCTAATTAGCGAATTTAAGCATGATAAAATTCGGGAAAAATGTTCATAAATTCCTAAATGATGTTTTAAACCTCTGATATGAATTTGGGTTAATTTGGTTAAATTTTGCTAAGCCTATCATTAGTTTCACCTAAACATGCTTAAGGGGAAATATGGGATTTTGGGTATGTTTGATCCATTTTAACCTATGATATTGATGTGAATGATGTTGTGGTTGATTATGCATGTTGCTATGACTGTATGGAATGCTTTGTGATTGATTTCAATAGTTAGAATGGTCGAAAACATCGTCGAATGGCGTAAACCCTTGCTGGAACAGTTTCAGAAAACAGTGCAGGGTTCGGATCGGATCGGATAAGGGGGCTCGGATCGGATATGTGGAACTGAGCAAAGAATCTGATCGGATCGGAACCCAACACTTGGAAAAGTGGCAAAAAGGAAGGCCACGCTAGCGGAACTGGGATCGGATCGGATAGAGGAAGACGGTTCGGATCGAAGAGGGCGGATCGGATCGGAAACACAAAGGCGAATCAGAGCAGGAGCAAGAAAGCGGATCACATAGGAGCATATGAAGAGGAGCACGAAGACGGATCGAAAGCACGAGCCAAGAAGGACCCGACCCGACCCGAAAGGAAGCACCGACCCGACCCGAAGAAGATGAAGCAGCTGACTCGAACCCAGAGGAATGCCGACCCGAACCGCATCAGAAGGGGGACCCGACCCGAACGGATAAAGAACACCGACCCGAACCGATGACCTGAGGAAGAACCCGACCCGACCTAGTATTGACCAATAACCCGAGATGCAAAGGTAGTCCAATAGGGGAAGTTAGAGCTCAGGATCCCGGAACCAGTTGGGAACCAACGAGTTCACTTCATGGTTGGACTTTGCTGCGGGACGTGTGCTAAGGAGTTGTCGACGTTCATAACTTCGATTCACCACTAAAAGGAATGATGGGCTACTTATCAGTGCAGTAGGGTCATTATGACCTGAGGGGCATGGTGATGGTAGCAAGACTATGTTATCAGTGCAGTAAGGTCATTATGACCTGAGGGGCAAGGTGATGCGTAGTAAGGCTATGAGCCAGCGCAGATGGGGTGAATAACTCCATGGGGCAAGTGGACATAGCGATGAATTTGTGGCTATGTTATCAGTGCAGCGAAGCCATTTATGACTTCATGGGGCAAAGTGATCGTAGCAAGGAATGTTGGGTGATCGAAGTGGTGAATGTTGTATGCTTTATGCACCGAGTGAGAGATGTGAGGATGGATGCTATGTTTGATTGTTTGCCATCCCTATGACATACACACCTCCCCCACCTCCATATCTTTACACTGTTTGATATGATACCTTAGAGTGTTGTACAGTACGTAGTGCTAACTCTTTGGTTGCAGGTCCAGGTTCAGGTATGTTTTAGTATACCTGTTATTATTCACTTTAGATGCTTATCGCTCATACCAGGCTTTATGTCTGACCCAGAGTTTTATGTCTCCTCTTTTTACTCTGGGTGCTCACACGAGCAGACTAGAGACATGTTAGCTGGTGATGCGCGAGTAGCCGATTCGGAGGCGGGCAGGAGGCTTCCACGTATTATATATATATATATATATATACACACACATTCTCCCTGTGTCGTTGGTGGTCGCTACTTGGGCATTAGTAGTGTACCTCATTTATCTTACTTTGCTTTGAGACAGTTTGAAAGTTGTAATAAGCTGTATTTTGGATTTCCGCTGCTATGATGTTTAATTCTGATTTTCAGCATATGCACTGTCTCTCCTGTTTTATGTCGAGTATGTTATTATTATATTTTGTTCTATGCGCTGTGAGACATTCTACAGGTTCCTTGTATGTTCATTTCCTTCTCCCTCTTTCCTTCTGATGACCCGTTCCGTGCCAATTGGACATGTGTACACACTTTTGGAGTAAATGTCGGTTGGTGCGGGGCGGGCCGCCACATAAATTATGCTTCCATTTTGGATTTTAATAATTTCTCTGTAAATATACATTAATATATAGTAAGCATTTTCTTTTATGTAAATAATGTGTGTACCATACATTAATAAACAATTATTGATTTTCATTGCATTTTAAGTTATTTTGTTGTATCTGGCCAAAATTGACAAAATCATCATAATTTTTTCTTTGAAATTATTTGATAATTATCCTTTTTTTTTGTTATTCTGTCACGGTAGTTGTTTTCTACAGTTTACCTCATTTTCTGCTTCATTTTTACCGGTTTTCAGTAATGGACTGTGTAACGACAGGATTTTTCGAACGATTTATTTTAAATATTTAATATGGTTTTAAATATTGAGCTAATAATATAAATGAATTTTTATGTTAAATTATCGATTTAAAAATCGGTTTTGATTTAATATAGAAAATATCAAACTACCGTAATACGAAATTAATGGAAATCGAAGTTAAAAACTGAATCAAAATGATTCAGATGATAAATAGAAATTTTTATTTGACTATAAACAACAACAATAATAATTTATTATCGGAAATTGATTTGTTTCTGAATTTAAATATATTATATTAATTTATTATGGTTATTTTATATTTATGTTCAAATTAAAATATCAAAATATATCCAGCTCAGTTCAAAATAGTGTTACAATATTGAAATGATGGTGTTGTGTTAAAATAGCAGTTCGCGTGTGAACCTTGGGATATTTTATCGGGTAAGATCAAAGTCGAATCGAAAATCAAATCGATATCCTTTTAAATAAAATAAAAATCGCTTTATTTCAAATTGTATTAAATACAAATCAAATCAAATTTAATTAAATGTGTACTTATCTACATATTATATCTGACCTATACGTACTCCTCTAATTCTTTAATGGCTAAGCATTTGTCTTCATAAATATGTGACCATACTTGCTCCAAAACTTGTTCTTTTTCTTTTTCACCCTCAGGCAAACCAGAAATTCAAGCTTCAAAAAATTAAATGGCACCCTTTTCATTCAGTAAAAATAAAATATACCGCACCCTTTTATTTACGAATATCGTTATCCTCTTACTCGCATTTCATTTCTAATTTAATCAAAACAAGCTTCAGTTACTTCGAAGCAGAAAAATGGCCACCCTAATTCAAACTACAATGAAAAGGGATCGCGCTTTGGGATGGTGAATTAGGGGTTTCTGGGTTTGCGAGGGGGCCATCGATTGATTGACCAAGGATGGGAAGTCGCGATTGAAACCGCATAAAATCACTCGTGCTAATGAGCGATGTCGAATGGGGATTCATGAGGTTTGTTCGAAGTTTCAGAAGGGGGATTTGGGAATTTATGGAGTAGCGCGATGAGATGAACGACAGTGGTAGGTTGGGAATCATGGAGAGAAGCGGATTTGGAGATAAAGGTATTGGGAAAATTTGTGCAAAAATATTTCGCATGAAGTCAGTGAAGGAATTCGCGGTTTTACCTGCATGTTGCATTGGTGATTGTGAATGCTAGTGAAAAAAGAATGGTGCGTGTGGAGTGACAAGGTAGGAGTTTCAAGAGTGGGTGTGGAGGGTTTTGGGGAAGAAGTGGTGCGTGATTTTACTAGTGGTCGGGGCAGGTTTCCGAGGAAAGAGGGGAATCACGATAGTTTTGATTCTTGTACAGACTGAGAGCAACCTTGAAGGATATGGGTTAAGGCCTATTGAATTTCACTCGGGGCTGCAATCGTGGGATGGTAGTGATGGATGATAGGAACCTGGGTTCGCATTCGAATCCTTCATTTTTCCTGTATAAGGAGAAAGAGTTAGGTAAATTAATGTAATTTATTTAGTTAATCGAAGTATTAATTACTTAAATTAAATTGAAATATTTAAAAGATTTGTAACTTGCTTATATTAGATCCAAATCAAATGCGATTAGTCATGATGGAATAGATTTGGGAATTTTGGAATCAATCGGAACAGGCTAAGGAATTTTAATTTAAATCGAATATCGGTCCATTTAAATTAAGACTAGCGTGCATCAATAAAATAAAATCACGGTGAGTAATTCTCACTTAGAAATTTATTTAAATTTATCTTTATCGTTAAAAATATGTTGTTGGTTGTTTGGTTGCGTTTAAGTATTTTGTGGCTATTATTTATATACATTAGTTATTTAGGCTTCGTGGTTGTGGATATTATATATATATATATATATATATATATATATATATATATATATATTGGTGGTTGGATATTTTCCGTAGTATCATTAGCGAATGCCTGCGGTATCATTAGTGGATGAACCTATCTGTCCCACGCTATGATAGTGGATGACCATCTATACCACTATATCCGGCCTCAAAGCAGGATGGGTGTTATTTATGTTGGCTAACGTCTGTGGATGCAGGGAAACAGGTTGGAGGGATGCAACTGGATTCCTCAAAAATATTATTATTTGTTTGTTTCATATATATTATCATATATGATGTGTTAGAAAACCCGTGGTTGATAATTGCGTGTTTTTGATTGGTTGAATATCACTGGCCCTAAATGTTTATTATAAAAATGCCGTGAAAAGGTGTTTTGATATTTAAAATGGAAAATCTAATTTTCTAAAATAGAATTCGAATTTCGAATGGGCTAAAACAAGTATTTAATTTATAAACGATGTTTATAAATAAAATAATACAGGAAAAACAAGTATCGAAAATTTATAAACGATGTTTATCAATTAAACAATTCAGGGAATTGAAGTAAAATTATAAATGATGTTTATAAATAAAATTGAATAATTTTTCGTTGTTAATGCATGAGGATTGGGATGAATTTATAATAAGTGTTTATAAATGAAATGGATAATTATCATTGAATAATTGGGAATTTAAATTCAAATGTGAATTTATAATAAGAATTTAGAATCGTTTTAAATAGAAAACGATGAAATATATTCCGATGTTCGGAATGTAAATCTAATTGGATAATTAAATTAGATTATACTGAATTTATAAAATAAATTATGAATAGAAAGAAGATTGGAATTGTATTAATTAGAAAATAATATTTAAAATTAGAATATTAAAATAGATTCTATGTTATATACAGATAAGTTAAAATAAATAGAATATTCCAAAATAAGCTTTTGGTTTTTAAACTGATTTTGAAATGGAACTTGTTTGAATATATAAAACAGGTAAATTTATAAACGATGTTTATAAATGTGTAAAATTAATTATCAATAAATAATTTGTAAGTATAAATTCAATTATGGATTTAAAAATAGAATTTGAAATCATTTCGAAAAGGAAACAACGGTTTTTATTCTGGAGTTCAGAATATAAAAAGAATTGGATTTCAAATGGAATTTGAAAGGGAAAATTATTTTAATATATAAAACAAGGAAGTTGGATTTACAAACGATGTTATAAATCTAACAAAATTATTTATCATTAGATAATTTAGACATTTAAATTCAAGTATGAATTTAAAGTGAATTGGAAAACGTTTGAAATAGAACGATTGACTATATTCCAGAATTCAGAATATAAACTGAATTGAGAAAAACAAACGTATTGATAATTGGAATTCGATTATATCGAATTAAATAAAATAATTTATTTCAAAGGGAATTGGAATTCATTATAGGAAATTGAGTTATAGATAAATTTATAACAGAGTTATGAAGTAATCGTCAATATGAAATGATTTTTGAAAAAAAAATCATATTATTATGAAACAGAATTAACTAATTTGAAGAATAATTAGTTAATCGAGATTAAAATCAAAATTGGGCGTTGGATGAGTGAATATGGTTTGTTAATTTATATTCGAAATCAAATATGGAACTCGAGTTGACAATGGAATTAGATCGAGTTCATAAGTTAATATATATATATATATATATATATATGTATGTATATGAATGTGATATGTTTAATTAAATAATGAAATGGGAGAAATGGCTAACTAAAGTATAAATTAGCGAATTGAGTTAAAAATGATTTGATTGAGTTAGAATAAATTGGGAATTGACGTATATAAGTTAAGCAGGTTTGGAATGAAGTATATGAAGATTATAATTTGTGTGCCCGACAAAAAGGTACATGTTTAAACTTAATATGAGTTTTTATGCGCCGAATCAAGCAAGTCACTTGGCCTTTTGTTTTTCTTTTTGACTGGAAATGGCCCAGAGAGGCGTTTTATAGTTGTACCAAGTGATCCGTACAAAGGAGGTTATAGGGAAATTTCTGGAAAATTAAGGAGTTCGAATATTTTTAAGAAAATTGGATAACTAGAAATAAATATATCAATATATATTGAATTCGATAAGGAAACGAATTTAAAATAGAATATTATAAACAAAAAGGAAATCAATAATCTGGTATTAGAAAGAGAAATGTATATACATTTAAAAAATGAATAATTGGTTTTTATAGTGTTGATTTTTCGAGAATAATGGTCTTGTCTGTTTTTGAAGTTAAGGATGTTTTCAGTCAAGGTCTGAGGGGTAATTTTACCCCAACTTGATTGTTTTCATTACTAATCGATAAATAGAAAGATTCAATCTTGAGGATTAATATTTGAATAAGATTTAATTGAATACAGTATTTTGGGTTGTTGTAACGATGTTGTACAAAACATTCGTTTTAACCCAAATAAGTGGAATTTTGGAAATATAAATGTAAATATTTCTTGAGTATAGAATTAAATGAGTCAGGAAAGAAATAAGTAAATGGAATGTTCTACAATTATAAATAGAAAATATTTTCTAAGTGTAGAAAATAAAAGAAGGCGAGATATGGAAATGTTTTCCAAATAGCGTAAGAGGCCGAGACGAATATTGAAAATATCGTGTTAACGAATATTGATAAGGAAATGAAGAAGTGATTTAATTAATGAATATTAACTAACGAACCCAGTGATTGTTTGATGTTATGGATGAATGTTTGATTGTTTTTCTTCAATAGTTAAATAACCGACTATTGAAGTATTTGCCAATATCGTTGTCAATATGGAGAGACCGGTTGGATTATTATCCGAGAACCACTCTGTGTTGGCAGTAGCGTTACGAATCAGATTATATAAAGATAATCGAAGACGGAGTAAAGTGCAAGGGATTTTTCTGTTAATCCTAGGTAGAAATTACCTAAGATGGATTAATGGAAATTGTGCCTTCGGTTTCATTTGGTCCTAGAACGAACGTGTATAGACGAGTGTCTGACAGAGTATTTCCAATGATCAAATATGTTGGTCTGTATAAATATATATAGTGGCGGAGAATTTATTCTCTTAGCATAATATCCAGAATATATTTTTGCAAATCAATTAGTGATTAATGGATCTGACAATGTGGCATTTAAAGGGATTGTGTTATTAATGAATGATAAGTAATCGTAGCCTCAGGCCTCAACAACCGGGAAATGTCAAAAATCGGGCAGACGGCATGGCTAAGTGGGTAGCTCCCAATTAGGGTGTATTATCACCTATCTAGAGCAAATTTATTTCCTTCTTTATTCTTTTCGATGTTGTCCCATTCGGGAAAACGATTGCTGATCCTAACCGTTGGTGATATACATTCGATACACTCGAGCGAAATGAGTGATCGGTCATGTGTGGTCGGGCTGCAAAATGTTCTTGTTGAATCCAGTGTATTCTCTCTAGCGAAACACTATCAGAAGGTGGTTCCATACCTTGTCATAGTTCGAAATTCATTACCCAATAAATGTTAGCTGTTTTGATTGTATATTATGTATATATGGAACGTGAGGTGCAAACGTTCCACTAGATTGATATTTATTTGATTTAGACACTATTACAATATCAAAAGAGTTTTGATATAAATATTATTGTTTCTTTCAAAAGGGTTTTGAAAGTTAAATCAAGTATTTTGGATTCTCATAAGGGAAAATCTCATTCCATGGTATACGGGGTGGTCTTATGAGATATCGTTTATTTCTCAAACTATTTTAAATTGTTTACTCATACCAGTCCCATGACTGACCCAGAGTTTATTTTGTTTTACTTAAACTCTTGGGTGCCCAAATTTGTACGGGCAGTCAAGTAGTTAAGGATTTTACAAATTTATCTAAAGGAGCTTGGAGCAGGAAACTTCAACATTATTTAGTTATTATTTTCTGCTATGTTGTAAGTGTTGTACTCTGATTGTAATATGTATATAGAAAAAAAATTGTACTCAAAAGTTGATATATATATATATATATATATATATTATATTTTGTTCCGCTGCGATGTGAGATTCTGTATTGTTATTTTTGTTCTTCTTCTATCTTTTTCTTCTGTATTAATAAAGATTCGTATTTTTGCGATATTTGGGTTTGTGGTGTATTTAGTCAATTTATACAGTACGGATTTGCGGGCCATCCCAGACTGGCTATTTTAGTCATTTTCTCCTAGTGAGTCCATGTAATCCTTTTTTTGTTGTTATACCATCAACAGCTAACTCAATACATTTTACATATTTATAACATCCATATGTTTGTCCAGACACATGTATAGTCTCGCACATCTGACATATAAGTTCAACCAATAATTGCATGATAAAATATCCACATGCGTAGTCTTGCACCTACACTTAATATCAAGTTTATTTATAATTATTAAATAAGAAAAATATTTTTTCCTTATTAGTACCATTGTTTTCTTATATTTATCGATAAATTAAACAATCGCTCTACATTGAATTTCTGTACTACTTTATCTCTTTTGGGTTGTACCAATGTAGAACATGCAAACTAATGTAAGCATTGAAGTGACAAAGTTTGAAATTGTACCTCAAACATACCAAAATGCAAAGCATTCTCACAATTTTTTTCATGATTAGACATTTCAGCAAATCCATGTACATTAGCTTCGTCTTCTTTTGAATCATCCTTCCATTTTCTCTCATGCTACCTACAAAACATATAATATCTACCAAACATGTATGTAAAATACATGACAGCTTATGAACAATATCGCAGTAAAATCTCCAGTGTTAAATCTTTAAACGTAACACTACTTGGTAGTGGATGAAGATGACTTTATAATGACAAACCAGTTACTGGTGCTTATAATGTTACAAAGTGGCAAAAATATGCTGTTATTATTAAAACCTGATCAACAATTTTCTCTAACTAATTAGCTCTGAGGGATCATTGTCGAACATTCAGCTTGTACACACATATATAGATCATGGTTAGTTGGTCAATAAACAAAGACCATTTGCATTAGTTTAACTAAAATTTAATCATACCAAAGCATTGCTTTATATGGTTGTAACACCCCGTATTTTTAAGATAATAGAATAAGAATAACTTAATTAAATAATGAGAATTAAGTAAAATGGACTGTGCCATTGCGTCCGTCTCGGAATTCTGGTCAAGATAGACGCCTGGTTTGCGTAAAACAGACATCATATAAAGAAGTTATTAAGCCTATAAGTTTGTATACGCACAAGATATATATATATATATATATATACAAACAAATTAAAATATAAAATAAAGAATAAAATATTGCCTGTAATAAATACATGCACTGAAAAAAATGTAATGCATGCATTGAAAGAAAGAAAGGATTGGTTGCATGCAATGTAAATATGTTGCATGCACTGACTTGCAAACATAATGCATTAACATTAAAAGAAAAAGATTCATGCAATGGTTTAATTTAAGTATTGTAACTAACATGAAAAAGAGAAGTAAGGAGAGAACAATAATTATCATTGTTCTAAGACTTATTAACAAAAGACTTCATAGCTCAGTTGGTTAAGGCATTGGATTTGTAACATGGAGGTCGGGGGTTTGAATCCCGGCGACAACATAATTTTTATCTTTGTTTTAGAGAGGGTCAACCGAACATGCAAATATATGTATGTATACAAATTCAAAATTTGAAAGGATAAGAACGTACATATAAGGAAATAAAGAAAATATATGTATATATATGAGAATATATATATATATGCAGAAATATATGTATACGCAAGATAAAATTCAAGATAAGGCTGCAGTCAATGAAATATGGCAAGAATCAAATAACGTTGCAACATCGTTTGAATTTTGAAAATAAAATGAAAGTTGTGCGTATATATATACACGTAAAATGGTCGTTAGAGGAATTGTATACGTATAAGAATATTTCATGTGAATAAAACAGTTAAATAAATTCCAAAAATTCAAAAGTTCGAAAATCAAATTTCTACGCCAAAACAATTCAAACATTCGAAATTCAAATTTCTACGCCAAAACAGCTTGCGGGACCCATTGCTGACTCAGCACTGCGTGTACGATAAGATTTGACTAGATTCATCTGCGAACCTGAACTATTTTCTTAACTGGGTTCAATGCTGACTCAGCGCTGCGTGTACGATAAGGTCTTGAGCACCTATAAATAAGACCCTAGACCTAACCCTAAACAACATAATTCAGCATCTACACTGGAGCTCTGCCATGGCTCCCTCTCTCTCTTTTCTCAAATCTATTCTGAAATTAAAATGTTAGCCTAGGAGGATTATGAATTCAGATCTGGAAGAGGGAATCAACGTTAATAAAAAGATTATTGAATCATGATAGCAAGGTTAACCTCTAAGAAACAATCTATTTAAATTATTTTTCTTTCCCTTCTCTTTTCATGAAATAATAAATCCATGGTCGTTAGGTCGTGAATCAAATTAAAGGGAAAAGGAAAACCATGGATGATAGAACGGATCAGATCCAAACTTTGGGGAAAGCTTAAAGGTGAGTGGTTTAAGCTATAGCCTTTAGCTAGTGTTATGACTATCGTTTAGCATTCCCCTTTTTAATAAATTTTGAAATGGCCAGTTTAATTATAAATTGCTATTGTAACGAATTGAAATGTTGATATGAATATGTCAGGAAATTCCTATGTTGAATTGGCTAAGTTATTGAATGTTTACATGTTGGAGAAAATAAACTTGTTAGGATATGAATAGTAAATTCAGTGATTGTAATTACATGTTTTACTTGGGACATATTATTGATTGAACGAGATGTTAAAATAATTACCCGATTGAATGTTTACATGTCCTAGTAGAATTAAACATATGTTAGAAATGACATGCGACAAAATACAGGCAAAAATTGGACGACATGTAAATTAGATTAATGTAAACTATATTACAGTAAAAAGGATAACATGTCTAAAATTTTCATGTAATGAACATAACATATATTATATTTTGAGATTTTAATTTGGAAGCGCAATTTGATATGAACATAAGTGATTAAATGAAAATGAATATGCCTAAGATTACAATTAGAAATTGTAAATACACTAATGGCACGAGGTTAGGTTGCATTAGTGGCGGAAGTCTTCCCGGACCCGACCGGCATATCCAGCAACCACTAATGTTGAACCTAATGTGAGAGGCCTAAGTGCAAGAATTAACAACATGTGCTAAGACACGAGGTTAAATCAGCTTGTCGTAGAAGTCTGCCCGGACTCGCCTGGCAAATCCAACATCCACAAGTGTTGGCTAAATGTGAGAGGTCTAGTGCTTATATATATATATAAATAAATATATGTATATAACAAGATATGAATAAATGGTAAGGATGATAATTAAATGTCTAACTCAGAAAATAAGAAAGGAAGGGATGTAATGAACTAAATTAGTGTGATAAGAGGGAAAAGTGATGTATTTCCCTAAATGACTTATTTCTGAGAACATTGTTGCAAGTAAGCCACAATAAATAAAGAAAAGTAAAGAAATTACTTGCTACCATGGATTTAGATGGGAAAACATTATGAAAATAAATCATTGATTCCTTCTATCATAATGATAAGGTACATGAAGTGTTTTCTTAATATAATAAGGAACATATATTACAGTGAATGAAGAATAATGGTTTAAAAAGGGAATGATAATGACCTATTATAAATAAATAACATTAATGAAAATGTTGTATAATAGATAGACTTGTCCTGGGGACAAGTGAATATTATAACTTTGGTTATAATAAACTGGTAAGGGAATGGGATAACTGGTGAATTAAGTTAAGTGACACTTAATTGTAAATTAAGTATTCAGGAAAGGGGAAAACCTGAAACCAATTAAAAAAGAAGGGAAAATATATTGTACTTAATTATAAATTAAGTAGTCTGGGAGTCTGAAACCCTTTGGTAAGAATAACATGTTTAGACTTGTCCTAAGGACAAGGGGAAATTATAACGTAGGTTATAATAAATGGGTAGAGAAACTTATTAATGGGCCTTAGTTAATATAACTAAGTTAATAAGTAAACAACAGTAAGTCATATTGACGACGTAAAGTGGGATTATAATTAAATGAGAAAGGATGAGGAAAATTTATGAAATGAAATAAGTTATGTTTAATCATAAATGGTAAGTGACATGTTAATTGGAAACATGTGAATTGGATATACTTAATTACATATTAAGTAAAACATGTTATTGAAATCAAACAAGAATATGAAAGGGATTGTGGATCACAGACCTTGGGCCACAATCTAGAGAATAACATGTTGTAAACTTATTAATAAACTTAAATGGGTTAAGTTATAAATTGAATTAATAAGCAAGGGTAACTTGGTAAAATTGAAAAGGAATTCAATATGAAGGAGAATAACCAAGTTAATTAAGAAAACTCATGAGGTAGCGCAAGCGCATAATTAATGGTTAGACGAAGGGTCTAATGACATATAAAACTGAGGCGCTTGGATCAGTCCATACGTTAGAGGATGAATAACCCTAAGGGGTAGATCATCGGGATGTCAAAAGACACAAAGAGGAGCGCATGTCCATCTAGATATTCTTGTAGGCTCCAACGGACTGGGTTAAGAAGCACGCGTCTTCCTGGGGCGTAGGTTACTCTTGGTATTCCTCCGTGAGTGGCAGATGATCCGCCTGTGCTCACATAGGTTAGGTCTACGTGGGTGAACCAATGAGTATGCCTTGATTGCAATAATAAGGGGGCAATCAAAAGACTAAGATGGACCAACGTGATTCGGCGAGACCAGTTAGTGCCCTATGATAGCAACTCGTCGTCTACTTACCATCTTCAGTCAGTACGTAAAGCGGAAAGGCGGAGAACTCCAAAGGACCATATACTTTGCTATCTAGTTATGGGTGAGGTTGGCCAATAGGTTTGAAGGGCATAGGGGGCCGGGGTTAAGTTATCATTCTTGATATTCTTCGGTGCCTTTCATTAGTTGAGGGAGGGGTCTAGTGGGACCATAGCCACTGTAAAAGCAAACCTTAGCATCTACAATCGGCAGATATCTGAAAGCTCCCGACCGAGTTCCGTGTTTCTTGATTATCCCTGCCACGGGACTCGGGCGCACATATAAAGAACATGTGCAACATCGAGAACCATTGACGATACGTACATGGGAAAGTCTAGATACACTCATGTCGCTCTGGGTGGTGTATCATAAGACTAGAAGGCATTATTCGAGGATGGAACCTAATTCGATCGAATGGTTCAAAGATGTCAGTCCGAACGCTTACTTAATATAGAAGTAGTGGTTCTTTGCAGATGTAGCGTTGACATATATACAGAAATCCGTACGACATTCGGGCGTAGGATTAGGGACTGCTATATTCCTACGATGATTCGGTGGAGACCGTGCGAGTGGGGTACCATGGGGTGTATCTCAATATTGAGAGATCTCTACATATACCGTATTAGGTTAATTCACTGGGAAGTAAATGGGTACGACGTGTGTGTAAGCCTTGAGTGCTATTAACCCAAGTAACCTAATAAATAAGAAAATATGATTGAACGGTATATGTAAGATTATCCAAAGTGTATAGTTTAAATCCAGTCACATAACTTGTGTTTGTTGAGTATAACAGTGTGATTTTTATTTGATGATAACAAACATATGTATATTTTTTAAAAATTGTGTTTGTAAATAGTACTATTCTATATTTTACACACAGAAATAAATGTTTATTGAATAGAACACTACTATACAGAAATGAATGTCCAAACAGTGTTTTTATTCGAATAAATATTTTATTTTCAACATTTTAAATAGTACATATACAACACTCCACTATTTACACATTCAAATATTTTTGAATATCTTTGTCATGACACATTTAACACATCACAGACATTGTACAATTAAAAGATTCAAACACAATAAAAATAGATAGATTGAATTGAACAACAAATATAATATTTTATTTCAATCAAAACTGTTTAGTACAAATAGTGGTACAATTTTTATTCACGTCAATAATCAATACAGAAACTCCTCATTACATATTTTTTCAGTTGTACAAACACTGTTTCTTACATATGCACACACTAACGCTGTTCTTGTCTTCATCTTCAGTCTTCTGTCTTCACAGCTTTCAGTTGGTCCATCTTCATACCTGTCACATACAGAAGAACACACACAGTAGACTGCAACAAAAATAAAATTAAATAAAAGCAAATAAAAAATTATTTTTAAATTATTTGCCTTAGAATTACGGTGTGTTTCTCATCATTTTTCTAGACGTGGTCTGATATGCAGGGACAGAAAAAAATCATCTGATGGCTGCATGTACACACGATTATACATGTGTGCACTGCCTCGCCAATCAGCGTGCAACTGAGGAGTAGCCACGTGGACCTTCTTGACTCAACGCAAATCAGTGTGCAAGTGGTCGAGATCAAATCAATTTTCAAAATAGCACAAACAAGGTACAAATCAAAGTAGCAACGAAAATTGGTCGAGAAGGCAAAAACAACAAGTTTAGTGAATGGAGCAACTACATAACCAAGTGTACTCAGCAAAGTGGCTCAACATCAAAATGCAAACCAGCATGTAGGCCAAAACAGCAACGGTAAACATAACAGACCAAGTACATGTCAGCATGAACAAACAACATGCTCAAGGCAGTGAAGAGCAAGTTAACAAAGCAAGTGTCGAGCCAAGTATTTCATTCATACACAAGTGGCAAGATTACAAGTTTAACTACAATTGCATAGTAATGTCAAGGTGCAGGAAAGTGCAAATGCCAGATTACATGGGCAAGCACTAGTGTAAATGAAAGTGACAATATACACTACAGATTTTTTTTTAATGACATATACAAACTGGTAAGAGAACATGGCAGCAGTTTGCAAAATTCAGGTTTCAAACGAGACAGTAATGTATAGTCAAGCATAGTGGTGATACAAGCATGATACATCTCAGTTCCAAGTCAGAGTGAAGCAGCAATATTCATAGAGCAAGCAGGCACAAGTAAGAGGGGCAACAACATACATGGTGGTACTTAAGTCAAGTCAGCATAATTTAAAGATGCAGAGCAGCAGTTTATGTGTACATGTATGTGATCAAGCATACAAGAAAGCATATATGTAAACGAGTTCAAGTGGCAACAAGTACTCATCAATGCACATTGTTTCAAGATCAAAATACAACAATTACATGTCTCAAGTTGCAACATGTTCGAAGTCAAAGCAAAACAGACATGGTTCCAGACAGTTTTTAAGATCATAGCAATTCATATGAATACCCAAAAGAGTCAAGCAGATCAACCATAGTATTTTCTTTAATCCATTCAAAGTTCAAAACATAGAAAACTGTTCTTATCAGTATCAAAAAGGTTTAAGTGTTGGTCAAAGACAGTTCTAGTAGTATAAACAAAATCAAGGCAGTATGAAACATATCATGGTCACGGCACAAGCACAGTGCACAAAGCAATGGGGAGCAGTGTGACATATAAGCATGAACAATAAAGGAAGCATCTATTTATATCATATTTTATATGAAGCAGAATAAAAATGATCAGGGCAGTATCTGTTTAATGATAAGGCAAAGGATTTAGAAAAGGTCAGATTGAAATTTTCAAAAAAAAGAAAGCAAAATCAAAGTTCCAGAAAAAGAGTTCAAGTCTGATTACAGAAAATATATACGGCAATTATTGGACCAATTCAAAGTCAACAAATTCAAGTTTTTTCTTCTGGGAAGTTTAAATTTTAAAAATAGCCAATCAGGAAATGAAAACTTAGTTTTAGAAAAGCAGTATAACGAAGACTAATTCGAAGTCCAGAAATTATTTCACAAATTGATGTCAAAACTTAAGGGAGAACTCAAATCAAAAATCACGCAAGACCTATTCAAAGCCAAGGATATCAAAAGTTCCAAAATTATCGTATATATCATGAACCAAGTGTAATACGAAATCAGAGCACAAAATTAGGGTTTCTAAACCCTATAAGAACACCCACATCATCATCGGCTATCATTATCCAAGCTCGAAGAAATTAAAAAGCAAAAGATCGAATTTAAAAATCATACTGAAGCAACAACAAATCACTTGGATCATATCGAAGAGATACAGCTCAATCAAAGCAGTGGTGATATCAACTGAAGATCGAAGCAAATCTGAAGAGGAGCAGTAGTTCATCACTTCACGAACCAGAAAAGAATCGAAACCCTAGAAATAATCATCGCCGCCATTTTTTTTATTCAGAGAAAAAGGGATCGGGCTAAAGAGAAGTGGTGGAACAATTAAACAAGGGGCAGGCCAAGTTTATACTAAAGGGCTAAGAGATTTTAAAAGGGGATAACCCATCTTTTTAAACTCCTAAAGGATTTTGGATTTGTTGTTTCTTGTTTGTTTTTCAATTTAAATTTGTAATCAAATCTAGAGTTTTCTAGTTTGTCTCTAAAACTAGGGAAACGAATTACAGGGTTTGTAATTCGGGGAAATCTGGTTTTGGGGATAAAAACCAGTGCAGGGGTTTGAGCATAGGGTTAAGAACAGTTGGGAGCGAGTGTCGCGAGTTTACAGGAGATTGTAAGCGTAGAGATTGTTTTAACTCCTAGTAGAAACCTTGGGCAATGCAGCAGTAGGCAGGGTTTTGCCGAAGCTGGGTAAATCTGTGTGTTATTTATTTTCCGTATTTATTCTGTTTTTAATCTGTGCTGTGATTATTTAATTACTCTGTGAAAATCTTCGATAAACCCTATTCACCCCCCCTCTAGGGTTAATTTAGATCCTACAAGTGGTATCAGAGCAGGTATTTTTTATTTTATTTTAACTCTAGAGTCATGAATCTGTCCAATAACGCATTTTCTGAGGGTCAGTCCATAGCTAGGCCACCAATGTTTAATGGAACTGATTATGCATATTGGAAAGCTAGGATGAAAATTTATTTGAGTTCAGTCGACTATGATGTATGGGATATTATTGAAACGGGTTATAGATCACCCACTGTTATAGTTAGTGGTGTTGAAATTCCTAAATCAAAAGACAGGTGGGATGCTAATGATAAAAAATTATTTTCAACCAATGCCAAAGCGATGAATGCTTTAATCTGTGCTCTTGGTAAAACTGAATTTAATCGAATTTCTCATTGTGAGACTGCGCAGGAAATATGGCATACGTTGGAGGTCACACACGAAGGTACATCTCAAGTGAAGGAATCTCGTCTCGCTCTTCTCAGCAACGAATATGAAAATTTCTCTATGCAACGAGATGAAGATATAAAAGAGATGTATGGACGCTTCTCGTCACTAGTCTACAATGCAAAAGCTCTTGGCAAAACCTATACCGAAGTGGAATTGATCAGAAAAATATTGAGAGTGCTACCAATGAATTTTGAAGCTAAGGTGACGGCGATACAAGAATCAAAAGATCTGAATAAAGTAAGCATGGAAGAGTTGATCGGAAATCCGATTACTTACGAGATGAAGTTAAAAGCAAGAGAAGAATGAAAGGATTCTGAATCAAAGAAAAAGACGATCGCTCTAAATAATTCTGTTGAAAGTAATGATGATGATCCCGCTGAAGAGCTAGCCATGGTTTTGAAAAAGTGGGCCAAAGGAAAATACAAACCACGAAAGAGGAATTCAAAAACCGACAAGTCCGAAAGTTCAGATAGTTCAGACGATGAAGTGTTTTGCTACAATTGCAAGAAACCCGGTCATATCAAACTAAATTGCCTATAGCTTAAAAATGAAAAGAGGAAGAAGTTCAGAAGGAGGAAGAAGGCTTTTGCTGCTACATGGGATGACGAGGAAGGAGAAGAAGCTTCTGAAAGTGATGAAGAAGAAGCTAATTTGTGTCTTATGGCACAATCTGATTCAGAAGGTAGTGAAGAGGATTCTAGTGAGGTATCGAATTTTACTTATAAAGATTTAATTTTAATGTATCACGATCTCACGAAAATTGTTGATTCTCTTGAACTAAAAGTTAAGAAGTTGAAATCTGATAAGCCAAAACTAGTTCAAGAAAATAACAGTTTAGAAAGAAAACTTTAAAAGGGTAAGAATTCACTGTTTTCAAATTGTGAAAAATGTCAATTTTTGAGTAACGATTTTTTGAAATTAAAAACTGATCTTGAGTTACTTAAAAGTGAAAACATGAATTTGAAAAACGAAAATCTTGATTTTGAAAAGGTGATTGAAAAGTTTAGAGAATCTGAAAAACTTGATTTTGAAAAACGAAAACAATTTGAAATTGAAATTTCCAAGTCCAATGCTAGAATCAAAGCACTTGAAAACGAAAATTTAATTTTAAAACAAACTGATGCTGAAAAGAGGAAAATCAATATCAATCGTTGTTCAAATTTAATGAAAGAAAATAGCGATCTTAAATTTAAAATTCAACGACTTGAGTCAGCTTTGACTAAATTTTCTAAAGGAGAGAAATCGTTGAATATGTTGTTAAAAAATCAATCTTTTGTTCAGAATAAAAAGGGACTTGGATTTAAATCTAATCAAGTTGAAAAACAAAATTTTAATGATTTTAAAAATCCTTTAATTGGCTTTGAAAACGATCAAATTGAATTTTGAAATTTAATAATTTCAAAGGGTTTTTAAATCATAAACAAATTGATAACTCGTTTAAAAACAATTCATTTAAATCTGTTTGGATTCCAAAAATTAACAAAATAAATTTAAGCAAATCTAAACAAATTTGGGTTCCAAAGGGTACGCTAGTGAATAGTAATGGATTGTTATATAAACGGGTTTGGGTACCAAAACGTGTAAACAAAGATAAGAGTGGTAAAACAACCTTTGTTAGACCACTCGATCATATAAACATTTAGGTATCGTAGGAGGCTAAGGAACAACTGTGCTTAAAAGAGATATAATTCAAGTTGTTCCACTTTATTGAATTGTTTGAAGTTCCCTAGCCATAGATTCAGAGTTGGAGATTCATTGGTTCACATCGATTATGGTAAGTCAGGTATGATCTCTAAGACTCGTAATTTTTATTTTATTTCCTTTTTTAGTTTATTTTTCCTTTTTTAGTTTTTATTTCGTTTATTTTTCTTTATTGATTACTTGGCTGGTTTTGAAATCATTCCTTATTTATTGTTGAATTTCCTAGATTTAAAAAAAATGATTTTTTTTTTTTGTGATTTCAAATAATTATTTTCAGATTTGATCGTTGAATGGTTCTTATGCCTGTTTAAAAATTCTTTGAGGATGTCACTTGTGATTCTTGCTTTGAAAATAATCTTGTGCTGCTCTGATAAGGAAATTGATTTGATTCATTGGTGATTAAATGATAAGTTGGTAAATCAGTGGCTGGATTTAGTTAAAATTCATAGGCAATTTGAATTAAATTAATATATAAATAGTTTTAAAAATTGTCTAGGGGCAATCAGTGTTAAAAATATTAGAAAATTTCATTTTTTAACTGATTGATTTTCTTAAGCTGATTTTCAACTTGCATTTTTCAAAAACTCCTCTTGAAATTAATATTTTCAATTTTAAAATTATTTTTGATTATTTATTCAAAAATTGAAATTATTGATTAATTTGAACCATTTTGTGACTCATCAAATTCGTTAATAGATTTATGAAATTGTGATGAGTTGTGACTATGGTATAATTCTTAACTAGAGGAGATATTATTCTAAATCACATGATGATTGGACAGATTTTATAATATCTTTGAATTAGAGCTTATTTCACGACCATCTTCTATATCTACCATATTTCTGTCATTCATCATGGTTTTATTTAATTTGGGGAGTTTTAATTATTCTTGAAATTTTAAAAGTAATAAAAATAATAATAAATAAATAATTTATCCTTGGTATTCACTCCCATTTAAAAATCCTCGCGGTTATGCGTGGGTGAATTACCTTAATCTCTATGTGTTTCCATTCTCACTTAAAAGACCTTTGGGCTGTGCATGGATGGAACTCATTAGAGAGGATAAAGTTAAGTTACTACTAACCCCATTTAAAAGACCTTTGGGCTATGCGTGGTTAGCAAGTGCTTAACACAATTTAAGCTTATTTTAAAATTTAAAAGTTCATTTTTTTATTGAACCCTCCTCATTCTATAAAATCCATCTGAAGTCCATTCATTCTGAAAGTGAAATTTGCTTCTGGTTTAAAGACTATTATGATTTTTGTTTGATTAAATGGGTTTTACGATATATATTCTCTCTCTGAATATGAATTTATATTTTTAGTCTATATTCATCACTGTTTCGATTTCTATTTTCCTTTTGATGATAACAAAAGGGGGAGAATGGTCAAGATTTTGATTGATGAGTATTTAATTCAAAAATATTTTAATATTGGGAATTAAATATCTAGAGGGAGAATGGTCAATTGGATTTCATTGTAATATTTTTCCACATATATAGAGGGAGTTCAGTTGTAGGGGGAGCAAACAAATAGGGGGAGTAATATATTTCATGACAAACACATTTAACACATTCAAAATCTTGTGTATGTTTGTCATCATCAAAAGGGGGAGATTGTTGAGTATAACAGTGTGATTTTTGTTTGATGATAACAAACATATGTATATTTTTTAAAAAATGTGTTTGTAAATAGTACTATTCTATATTTTACACACAGAAATAAATGTTTATTGAATAGAACACTACTATACAGAAATGAATGTCCAAACAGTACTTTTATTCGAATAAATATTTTATTTTCAACATTTTAAATAGTACATATAAAACACTCCACTATTTACACATTCAAATATTTTTGAATATCTTTGTCATGACACATTTAACACATCACAGACATTGTACTATTAAAAGATTCAAACACAATAAAAATAGATAGATTGAATTGAGCAACAAATATAATATTTTATTTCAATCAAATCTGTTTACAAATAGTGGTACAATTTTTATTCACGTCAATAATCAATACAGAAACTCCTCATTACATATTTTTCAGTTGTACAAACACTGTTTCTTACATATGCACACACTAACGCTGTTCTTGTCTTCATCTTCAGTCTTCTGTCTTCACAGCTTTCAGTCGGTCCATCTTCATACCTGTCACATACAGAAGAATACACACAGTAGACTGCAACAAAAATAAAATTAAATAAAAGCAAATAAAAAATTATTTTTAAATTATTTGCCTCAGAATTACGGTGTGTTTCTCATCATTTTTCTAGATGTGGTCTGATATGCAGGGACAGAAAAAAATCGTCTGATGGCTGCATGTACACACGATTATACACGTGTGCACTGCCTCGCTAATCAGCGTGCAACTGAGGAGTAGCCACGTGGACCTTCTCGACTCAGCGCAAATCAGTGTGCAAGTGGTCGAGATCAAATCAATTTTCAAAATAGCACAAACAAGGTACAAATCATAGCAGCAACGAAAATTGGTCGAGAAGGCAAAAACAACAAGTTTAGTGAATGGAGCAACTACATAACCAAGTGTACTCAGCAAAGTGGCTCAACATCAAAATGCAAACCAACATGTAGGCCAAAACAGCAACGGTAAACATAACAGACCAAGTACATGTCAGCATGAACAAACAACATGCTCAAGGCAGTGAAGAGCAAGTTAACAAAGCAAGTGTCGAGCCAAGTATTTCATTCATACACAAGTGGCAAGATTACAAGTTTAACTACAATTGCATAGTAATGTCAAGGTGCAGGAAAGTGCAAATGCCAGATTACATGGGCAAGCACTAGTGTAAATGAAAGTGACAATATACACTACAGATTTTTTTTAATGACATATACAAACTGACAAGAGAACATGGCAGCAGTTTGCAAAATTCAGGTTTCAAACGAGACAGTAATTTATAGTCAAGCATAGTGGTGATACAAGCATGATACATCTCAGTTCCAAGTCAGAGTGAAGCAGCAATATTCATAGAGCAAGCAGGCACAAGTAAGAGGGGCAACAACATACATGGTGGTACTTAAGTCAAGTCAGCATAATTTAAAGATGCAGAGCAGCAGTTTATGTGTACATGTATGTGATCAAGCATACAAGAAAGCATATATGTAAACGAGTTCAAGTGGCAACAAGTACTCATCAATGCACATTGTTTCAAGATCACAATACAACAATTACATGTTCAAGTTGCAACATGTTCGAAGTCAAAGCAAAACAGACATGGTTCCAGACAGTTTTTAAGATCATAGCAATTCATATGAATACCCAAAAGAGTCAAGCAGATCAACCATAGTATTTTCTTTAATCCATTCAAAGTTCAAAACATAGAAAACTGTTCTTATCAGTATCAAAAAGGTTTAAGTGTTGGTCAAAGATAGTTCTAGTAGTATAAACAAAATCAAGGCAGTATGAAACATATCATGGTCACGGCACAAGCACAGTGCACAAAGCAATGGGGAGCAGTGTGACATATAAGCATGAACAATAAAGGAAGCATCTATTTATATCATATTTTATATGAAGCAGAATAAAAATGATCAGGGCAGTATCTGTTTAATGATAAGGCAAAGAATTTAGAAAAGGTCAGATTGAAATTTTCAAAAAAAGAAAGCAAAATCAAAGTTCCAGAAAAAGAGTTCAAGTCTGATTACAGAAAATATATACGGCAATTATTGGACCAATTCAAAGTCAACAAATTCAAGTTTTTTCTTCTGGGAAGTTTAAATTTTAAAAATAGCCAATCAGGAAATGAAAACTTAGTTTTAGAAAAGCAGTATAACGAAGACTAATTCAAAGTCCAGAAATTATTTCACAAATTGATGTCAAAACTTAAGGGAGAACTCAAATCAAAAATCACGCAAGACCTATTCAAAGCCAAGGATATCAAAAGTTCCAAAATTATCGTATATATCATGAACCAAGTGTAATACGAAATCAGAGCACAAAATTAGGGTTTCTAAACCCTATAAGAACACCCACATCATCATCGGCTATCATTATCCAAGCTCGAAGAAATTAAAAAGCAAAAGATCGAATTTAAAAATCATACCGAAGCAACAACAAATCACTTGGATCATATCGAAGAGATACAACTCAATCAAAGCAGTGGTGATATCAACTGAAGATCGAAGCAAATCTGAAGAGGAGCAGTAGTTCATCACTTCACGAACCAGAAAAGAATCGAAACCCTATAAATAATCATCGCCGCCATTTTTTTTTATTCAGAGAAAAAGGGATCGGGCTAAAGAGAAGTGGTGGAACAATTAAACAAGGGGCCGGCCAAGTTTATACTAAAGGGCTAAGAGATTTTAAAAGGGGATAACCCATCTTTTTAAACTCCTAAAGGATTTTGGATTTGTTGTTTCTTGTTTGTTTTTCAATTTAAATTTGTAATCAAATCTAGTGTTTTCTAGTTTGTCTCTAAAACTAGGGAAACGAATTACAGGGTTTGTAATTCGGGGAAATCTGGTTTTGGGGATAAAAACCAGTGCAGGGTTTTGAGCGTAGGGTTAAGAACAGTTGGGAGCGAGTGTCGCGAGTTTACAGGAGATTGTAAGTGTAGAGATTGTTTTAACTCCTAGTAGAAACCTTGGGGAATGCAACAGTAGGCAGGGTTTTGCCGAAGCTGGGTAAATCTGTGTGTTATTTATTTTCCGTATTTATTCTGTTTTTAATCTGTGCTGTGATTATTTAATTACTCTGTGAAAATCTTCGATAAACCCTATTCACCCCCCCTCTAGGGTTAATTTAGATCCTACAGTGTTCTGGCCCCCTCCTCATAACACACTCGCAGGTTAGATTGTGGCAGAGACATAATAGCTTTGGATACTGGTTAGGCAGTATTAATAATACGGTAAGGCTATGTTTTGATTATACTATATTTTATCCTTTCCTCTGTGAGATATTTCTCTGAGCTCTGACATGTTTTATGTCTCTGTCTTTCCTACAGTATACCAGAGCAAACCAACTTGGGTTTCGGTGGATTGGGATTTTTGAAAAAATTTGGTCCGTCAGAATCGGGGTTGTCACATCTGGTATCAGAGCTTAGGTTTAGGATTCCTATGTAAATAGTGAGTGAACATACTTGTATTATTAAAAATATAAATAATATATATATATATACCTAGATCCATAGAGGAACCCCCTAAATAGAAAGAGTATAATATGGTACAAAATGGAATGTTTGTTTTGTACACTAAAGGAATGAATAAGGAAATTTGAGACTCTTAGGAAGTTTGGTTGGGAAGTGTACAATATACTTTGTACGAAAGGAAAGTAAATCCCATATGATTAGTATTTTGGGTTAGTGGGTTTGGCAGTAAAACCTTACAAATTGGAAAAGGTAGAACAGAGAAAAATGGATTAGGAATATATATAGTTGAGAGAATTGACCTTGGGGAGTGTCTAAGAGAACCTAGAAAAGCTGGAAACCCACTTTGAGTCTAACCCCATTATTAACTTTTAAGAACTTGAGATTATAAAACTTTTGGGAAAAAATGGTTTATGGTGTTTTCAAGTTTTAATCTTAAAAGTTATAGTTTTAAAATATGTAAAGAAGTACATATTGAGTTTTAAAGTAAAATTCTCTCAGTAAAAGGTGCATATTATAGAGCATGTATAGCTTGCTAATTTTTCTAGTTATATTTCATACAAGAATTTTCAATCAAGAAAGTTTTGAAGTCTCTATTCTTTTGACAATTATTTCTGATAAATTGTTTAAAAGAGAATTTTGTTGAGTGGACAAAATAAGTTGTAGAAAATGAGAATAGAGTGGATGTTGGCACCTTGTTGTAGGAGACTGAACTGACCTTATAGGTAAGAACAAGTTATAAACCCGATTAAATTAAATAGTTGTCCGTATTTACTCCAGTTTTGCGACTTGATTTTTTTTTTTTGCAAGATAAGATGAAAAAGAAAAGCTACAACAAAGAAAATTTTCTTATGTGGGATGTGCTTGGATAGGAAAATAGGAAATCTTTATACATTGTTTCATAAAATCCAAGTACGGTTGGAAAAAGGTATATAAAAGAAAAACGGAAGGTGTGAAATTTTCCATTTTCCACCTTTTTGTAACATAAGAAATCGAATTTAGAAAATTAGATTTTTCTGGAATTCGAAAAATAAAGTTGGTTGGTTGGATTATGGATGCAACAATTGGATGAACTATGCTCTTACTCAATAAGAGTGTGGGAAATTTGGATGAAAAAGCATTTTGATTTTCAAAATATTGCATTCATGTAGAACTGCCAGTATATCTAGGATGTGAGCATCATATTTTAAAAGGATTTTTGAGAAATTTGCATACACATACGAGGTACCGCTTAGGCATACATGTATTATTATGTTGTACTTTACTCTGCACAAGTGCATAATGTTTGCTAAAATTGGATGCATACATGATGGATGTATATTATGCGAGCGGTTAATTGATTTTACCCTTATTAAATTTTGGGGACGAAATTTCCTAAGGGTGGGAGAATGTAACACCCGGTATTTTTAAGATAATAAAATAAGAATAACTTAATTTAATAATGAGAATTAAGTAAAACAGACTGCGCCATTGCATCCGTCTCAGAATTCTGGTCAAGATAGACACTTGGTTTGCGTAAAACGGACATTATATGAAGAAATTATTAAGCCTAGAAGTTTGTATACGCCCAAGAGAAATATATATATATATATATATATATATATACAAACAAATTAAAATCTAAAATAAAGAATAAAATAAGGATTGCATGTAATAAATACATGCACTGAAAAAAAATGTAATGCATGCATTGAAAGAAAGAAAGGATTGGTTGCATGCAATGTAAATATGTTGCATGCACTGATTTGCAAACATAATACATTAACATTAAAAGAAAAAGATTCGTGCAATGGTTTACTTTAAGTATTGTAACTAACATGAAAAAGAGAAGTAAGGAGAGAACAATAATTATCATTGTTCTAAGACTTATTAACAAAAGACTTCATAGCTCAGTTGGTTAAGGCATTGGATTTATAACAGGAGGTCGGGGGTTCGAACCCTGGCGGCGACATAATTTTTATCTTTTTTTAAGAGAGGGCCAACTGAACATGCAAATATATGTACGTATACAAATTCAAAATTTGAAAGGTTAAGAACGTACATATAAGGAAATAAAGAAAATATATGTATATATATGAGAATATATATAAATATATATATATATATGCAAAAATATATGTATACTCAAGATAAAATTCAAGATAAGGCTACAGTCAATGAAATATGGCAAGAATCAAATAACGGTGCAACATCGTTTGAATTTTGAAAATAAAACGAAAGTTATGCATATATATATACACGTAAAATGGTCGTTTGAGGAATTGTATACATATAAGAATATTTCATGTGAATAAAATAGTTAAATGAATTCTAGAAATTCAAAAGTTCGAAATTCAAATTTCTATGCCAAAACAGCTTACGGGACTCAATGCTGACTCAACACTGCGTGTACGATAAGATTTGGTTAGATTCATCTGTGAACCTGGACTATTTTCTTAACTGGGTTCAATGCTGACTCAGCGCTGCGTGTATGATAAGGTCTTGAGCACCTATAAATAAGACCCTAGACCTAATCCTAAACATCATACTTCAGCAGCTACGCTAGAGCTCTGCCATGGCTCTCTCTCTCTCTCTCTTCTCAAATCTATTCTGAAATTAAAATGTTATCCTAGGAGGATTATGAATTCAGATCTGGAAGAGGGAATCAACGTTAATAAAAAGATTATTGTATCATTAAAGCAAGGTAAACCTCTAAGAACCAATCTATTTAAATTATTTCTCTTTCCCTTCTCTTTTCATGAAATAATAAATCCATGGTCGTTAGGTCGTGAATCAAATTAAAGGGAAAAGGAAAACCATGGATGACAGAACAGATCAGATCCAAAATTTGGGGAAAGCTTAAAGGTGAGTCGGTTTAAGCTATAGCCTTTAAATAATGTTATGACTATCATTTAGGATTCTCCTTTTTAAAATTTTTTGGAATGGCCAATTTAATTATAAATTGTTGTTGTAACGAATTGAAATGTTGATATGAATATGTCAGGAAATTCCAATGTTGAATTGGCTAAGTTATTGAATGTTTACATGTTGGAGAAAATAAACTTGTTAGGATATGAATAGAAAATTCAGTGATTGTGATTACATGCTTTACTTGGGACATATTATTGATTGAACGACATGTTAAAATAATTACCCAATTGAATGTTTACATGTCCTAGTATAATTAAACATATGTTGAAAATGACATGCGACAAAATATAGGCAAAAATTGGACGACATGTAAATTAGATTACTGTAAACTATATTACAGTAAAAAGGATAATATGTCTAAAATTTTCATGTAATGAACATAACATATATTATGTTTTGAGATTTAAATTGGGAAGCACAATTTTATATGAACATAAGTGATTGAATGAAAATGAATATGCTTAGGAGTACAATTAGAAATTGTAAATACACTTATGGCACGAGGTTAGGTTGCATTAGTGGCGGAAGTCTGCCCGAACCCGACCGGCATATCCAGCAGCCACTAATTTTGAACCTAATGTGAGAGGCCTAAGTGCAAGAATTAACAACATGTGCTAAGACACGAGGTTAAGTCAGCTTGTGGTAGAAGTCTGCTTGGACCCGCCCGGCAAATCCGGCGTCCACAAGTGTAGGCTTAATGTGAGAGGTCTAGTGCTTATATATATAAATAAATATATGTATATAACAAGATATGAATAAATGGAAAGGATGGTAATTAAATGTCTAACTCAGAAAATAAGAAAGGAAGGGATGCAATGAACTGAGTTACTGTAATAAAAGGGAAAAGTGATGTATTTCCCTAAATGACTTATTTCTGAGAACGTTGTTGCAAGTAAGCCACAATAAATAAAGAAAAGTAAAGAAATTACTTGCTACCACGGATTTAGATGGGAAAATGTTATGAAAATAAATCATTGATTCCTTCTATCAAACTGATAAGGTGCATGAAGTGTTTTCCTTAATATAATAAGGAACATATATTATAGTGAATGAAGAATAATGGTTTACAACAGTAAATGGTATAAAAGAGGAATGATAATGACCTATTATAAATAAATAACATTAATGAAAATGTTGTATAATAGATAGATTTGTCCTTGGGACAAGTGAATATTATAACTTAGGTTAGAATAAACTAGTAAGGGAATGGGATAACTGGTAAATTAAGTTAAGTGACACTTAATTGTAAATTAAGTAATCAGGAAAGGGGAAACCTGAAACCAGTTAAAAAAAGGGGAAAAATATATTGTACTTAATTATAAATTAAGTAGTCTGGGAGTCTGAAACCCGTTGGTAAGAATGACATGTTTAGACTTGTCCTAGGACAAAGGGAAATTATAATATTGGTTATAATAAATGGGTAGAGAAACTTATTAGTGACCTTAGTTAGTAGAACTAAGTTAATAAGTAAACAACGGTAAGTCGTATTGACGATGTAAAGTGGGATTATGAATAAATGAGAAAGGATGAGGAAAACTTATGAAATGAAATAAGTTATATTTAATCATAAATGGTAAGTGACATATTAATTGGAAACATGTGAATTGGATATACATAATAAGTAAAACATGTTATTGAAATCAAATAAGAATATAAAAGGGATTGTGGATCACAGACCTTGGGCCACAATCTAGAGATTAACATGTTGTAAGCTTATAAATAAACTTAAATGGGTTAAGTTATAAATTGAATTAATAAGCAAGGGTAACTTGGTAAACTTGAAAAGGAAGTCAATGTGAAGGAGAATAACCAAGCTAATTGAGAAAACTCACGAGGTGGCGCAAGCGCGTAATTAATGGTTAGACGTAGGGTCTAATGACATATAAAACTGAGGCGTTGGACCAGTCCATATGTTAGAAGATGAATAACCCTAAGGGGGTAGATCATCGGGATGTCAAAAGACACAAAGAGGAGCGTATGTCCATCTAGATATTCTTGTAGGCTCCAACGGACTGAGTTAAGAAGCACGCGGCTTTCGAGGGCGTAGGGTACTCTTGGTATTCCTCTGTGAGTGGCAGATGATCCGCCTGTGCTCACAAAGGTTAGGTCTACGTGGGTGAACCAATGAGTATGCCTTGATTGCAATAATAAGGGGCAATCAAAAGACTAAGAAGGACCAGCGTGATTCGGCGAGACCAGATAGTGCCCTGTAATAGCAACTCGTTGTCTACCTACCATCTTCTGTCAGTACGTAAAGCGGAAAGGCGGAGAACTCCAAAAGACCATATACTTTGCTATCTAGTTATGGGTGAGGTTGGCCAATAGGTTTGAAGGGCATAAGGGGCCGGGGTTAAGTTCTCATTCTTGATATTCTTGGGTGCCTTTCATTAGTTGAGGGAGGGGTCTAGTGGGACCATAGCCACTGTAAAAGCAGACCTTAGCATCTACTATCGGTAGATATCTGAAAGCTCCCGACCGAGTTCCGTGTTTCTTGATTAGCCCTTCCACGGGACTCGGGCACACATATAGAGAACATGTGCAATAGACATCGTGAAACACCCCACATCCGTTAAGGTCACTCACAAAGGGAACGCCTTAACTTCAATGGAGCATTATGGGTACTGGAAAAGAAATATTACAAGACAAACATATATAAAATGGCGGAAAGTAAAGTAAAAGCACTTCAAATCATTTATTAAGTATAATTGTTTACAATAAAAGCCCATCAACTTCCAATACCCAACTACATAGCTAAAATATCTGTCTTACTCAAAAACAAAGAAGCATAACAATAAACTATAGTATTCCCCAATAAAGCAGAGCAAGCCATAGCCAAGAGAAATCCAAGCCGTACATGAAAGAGCCTTGAAGCTTGGTAAGATCCGAACTAAGCTGTATTCCCACCCTACGAACCTGGGGAGGGGGGAACGGAAGAAAAAGAGGCGAAACAAACCGGGTCAGTCATAAAGACTGAGTAAGTCCTAGTGACTTTTAGCATAAAAACAGGTAAAGCTAATATGGCATTAATAAACTGAAAGTAAACATAAGCATGATGACGAGGTAAGCTACAGGCACAGTGAATCAAGTATAACATCACAAGATTTCTAATCTTCACCATTACACTATTTTCCCTGATTTCCTATATTCTCTGCACCACCTAACTAGCGTTCCAATTAGTTTACTCAGTTGTAATTACAAGATAAGTGATCCCCCATAATCCACATGATAGTTTTATAGGTACATATCCCACGATGAGAGTTCCACCTCATATTGACAGTTTCATGTCCGCACCGTACCTATCTTAATTGATCGGCTCTTACTTACAATATTTCACATGTGTTATATACTAAGGTTATCCCAACCCGTAGTTGTGGTAGCCTTCAGGACTACATCTAATATGAGGATTTCACCTCAGCCAGCCCAATTGCCATGAATGTGTTAGATGTATCCTTACTACCTTAATCGATCGGCTCCTACTCGACCTAGTTCTTGTTTGTGTCACGCGGCCCCCTATTCGTAGATACCTATGCTGGTCCCACCCTAGGGTGTATCAATCCTAGGATGGAAACCCCGACACAATTCTTGATGCACAGCTTTATATCTACTGATGCCTAGTGGCTAAATTTTCCACTCCGAAATACGCACGCCCGTAATCCGTCGGAACCTGCACTGCTGCATCACCCACCGCCGTTTTAACCGCTTATAATCAGCCCAGTAATCGTGCCCCACCCTGCTTAGCTCAGGGTACCGTTGATACCTAATGTGGGTTACTGCTGAAACGGGTCCCGCTACTACGGTTTTCCTATGGTCTATTCGTATACCCCACAGGTTGGTTCAGTGTTATCCATTCAAGTTAACTTAACCCCACCCCCATCATGTTACCATGGTTAAGTGTTCACTCTTGTGTTACTTAACCCTACCGCATGTCTTGTTATATCGGTTAAGTGTTGCCTTCACGTGTTTACTTAACCCTTCCACACACCATGTCATATTGGTTACGCATCGCCAACCCATTTAACTTAACCCTCCCATTCGTCAGATTGCATTGGTTAAGTGTTTTCAAGTAATTCATGGCTTAACCCGCCCACGTATCATGTCTAATAGGTTAAGTGTTGTCTAGTGATTCATAACTTAACCCCTCTATCTTAGCATATCAAATTGGTTAAGTGTTTTCAAGTAATTCATGACTTAACCCGCCCACGTATCATGCTAAGTTGGTTAAGTATTATTTATATGTTCAAGTTGACTTAACCCTGCCACGCGTCATGTTATATTGGTTAGGTGTCATTAGTCTAGTCATATTACTTAACCCACCCATTCATGTCATATCGGTTAAGTGTCATTAGTCTAGTCATATTACTAAACCCACCCATTGGTCTGATTAACAGTTATGTTGGTTAAGCGTTCTTAATTTACTTAACCCTACCCACTGGTCTAATTTACATGTTATGATGGTTAAGTCCACACTTATAAGTTTTACGTGTTCTTAACTCATACCGGTTAGGTCCATATTTACATGTCAAATTTCCATGTCCTCCCACCTAACCCTCTAGCCATACCCATGTCTTATTATGGTTAGTATTCCTTAATTCATTCATTATGACGAACGAAACATGACCTCTCACATTAGACCGTGCACTTTGTGGCCATTGGATTTGCCGGGCGGTTCCGGGCAGATTTACACCACAAACTTAGTTTAACCTCGTGTCATAAACCGTTACGCCTACAATTCGACCTTCGACCTCTCACATTAGACCAACACTTTGTGGCTACTGGATTTGCTGGGCGGTTCCGGGAAGATTTACACCACAAACCGAGTCTAACCTCATGTCAAAGGTTCATTAATGGCCGTATTCCCCCCAAAACCCCAATATCAGTTCATGTGTTTAACATATAAAAATGTTCATGTTTCAACCACGTTCATATTTCCAGTTATATGCCAATTATCAAGTTCATAATTCACGTTTTTGCCCCAAAACCTATTCCTAAATTATTATCATAATTCACTATAAGGTTATGCCAAGTTATAGCCTTTTATTTACAATATATGCCAACTACCCAAAACCCAACTTAGGCGTGTTCATATTAAACCTCTACCAAGTCATAATTTATCATATATGTTTCAACTACAAATTTTACATAATTAACGTATGCCCATGTTCTAGATTACATGCCAGTTTTACATATGCCCAATTCATACCAAATTTACATATGTTCAATTCATGCCGTTTTATATGTATGCCAATTTTATGCAAATTTACACATATACCAAGTTTCATGCCGTTTTACATATGTCAAGATTCATGATTTACATGTTTACAAAGCTATGCTCAATTTACATAGATCAAGTTTTATACCCAAATTTACATGTATACCACGTTTACACCAATTTACCCATAACAAGTTCTAGCCAAATTACATATATCAAGATCCATATCAAATTACATATATCAATCCCAATCGCGCAATAACCATTATAATGACAATACACAAAATTACCCCGTTTCATGTTAATGGTAAATTATCCCCAAACATCCAATTATCATATTATGCCTTCAATTTCACCAAACACATATTTTCCACTAGGCAATATTCCAATATTTCCCCCGTATACCATCGTACGTATATCGTAGTTTAGGCCTAGGTACGAAATTGACCTAGGTTCATTAAAAGAAAATAAACAGGGAAAGGTAGAAGTTGCAATAAAAACAAGATCAAAGAGAAAACGACATAAAAACATCATCTCAGGCATAAAGAATAGATCTTGATAACAATATCAACATGAACCAAGAAAATTGATTTACAACAAGCTGAATAGACCATAAACTTGTCATGAGAATAAAGATAGAAAAGTTCCCAAAATCAAGATCCAAGAAGAAACGAGAATAGACTTGAATCAAAAGTCCAATTTCACTTCGTCACATGTACATATTAAATTTAATTATTTTAATCTGAAAATAACTAGAACTTACAGATCGTGGACAAGGAATTAAGACCTGAATTTTGTTGTAAAAATGTTGCGGCATTGTTGATTTATTGTCTTGAATCATTGTTGAAGCTTTGTTCTTTGAATTGATTTGAGTTTGAATGCTTGTACTTTGATTTGGAGATGGCGGCCATGGTTCAATAGATATTTTAGCAGCATAAAGGTGTAAGAATGATTTGTTATGAATTAGGTTAATTATTAGGATATATTTATAGGCGTAGGAACTATTTAGGGCCTTTAGATCAACCCTAGAATCAATCCCGACCATCAAAACATGTCTCGGGCTTCAAAAATGGGTTCTGGGTCAAAACAGGCCGATCAGGTCGACCTGTAAGGGGGGAGGTCGACCACATGGTCAACTGGGGGGGGGGGGGGGGTAGGTCGACCCTAAGGTCGACCACATGGTCGATCTGACCCCCAGGTCGACCTGCCTGGTCCCGTGCTGCCTGAAATTTGTTGAATCTTCTACAGGCCATAACTTCTTCATCCGGACTCCGGTTTTCGAAAACTTGGACTCGATTTCATGTAGAACTCCGAGACGAACGCATTGGCGCAATCCATTTCCCTTGAATCCCATTTTAAAAATTAATTATACCTTGATTCCTTGTTTTAACATGTTATTGAAATTCGGGTTGTTACATTCTCCCCTCCTTAAAGGATTTCATCCCCGAAATCTTCAAGTTAAGAAGAATGTGTCCTGCCATCTAATCATCCATCTACTCAATCATCAATCACAGGCATCCATTATCTTTAAGAGATTTCTAATGCTGTATGAACATATGTTGAAAGTGTGTGTGTATGTTCCTTATCTAATGCAAATAATCAGGCCTGATTGATCTTCCTAATGCAAAATATGTTTAGTGCCATGAGTCCAACATGTATGCAAATAGCCCTAATTACATAAACACTATATGTGTGCACAAACATCCATCCATATGCAACATCCACATGATAACACATTTAATTTCATTCATAAAAACACTCATGCATATGCAATATGAAAGGTGACAAAGCCGATCTAGTGTCTAAGGTGTGTGTATATGCATCCACGAGCAACCACTAGCAACTGCTTGTAACCACTTGCAACCATCAATCCTAACACGTCTCAAACACATGTTTACACCCAATTGTTCCTACCTAAAGATATAGTCGAATGATAGAAGCAAGTAAAAACTTTGTGCCTATTAGGCAATGTCAAAACTGGAAATCTATGTCACATATATACTGATTAGGAGAAGAACTCCCTAAGCACCAGCCCGAAGACCGAAATCAACATCAGTCTGACACCCAAAGAATTACTCAACCAAACGGACACCCTCAAGCCCCAACATGTATTACTAACGGATGATCCCTATGGGGTTTGCAACAGAAATAGGATTGAGAATAGGACCGAGAGGATATACTTAAAAGATAGCATGCAAGTAAGCTCTACAGGAAAAGAGGGATCAAGCATATACTCTTAAAAAGGGATATGATGCGCGTATCTAGTCTTCAATCTTCTAAGTCGTATTTCTTTGAGCTTAACTCCATTGTGCCTTGACCTTCTTTAACTTCGTGATTTCGTAGGTTCTTGATTCCTATTTCCAAAATATGAGTTGGAACTCATTTCACTATCGCCTTTCGTTCCACTTCCACTTATTCTCTTTCTAGTATACCCGATTCAAACATAACTGCGTACTCATAATTTCATGCAAGCTCTCCAAAATTCACTAGTGAATCCTGGATCTCGTTTACTCACTATAAGGTATTCCATGCAGAAGAACTATCTCTTGAAAACAAACAAATGTCAACCATGTTGCCAAATGTACTTACTAAGGTGATTTTCTATAACTCATGCATAAGCGAAATGAACCATCCACCTTAGTGGAGAACACTACTCGAGCGGATTAATAAATGTATCAAGAGATTCTAGGTAACTAAGCATGGCAGAACCCTAAGGGTTACACTATACTTCGAGGGCATTACCGAGGCAAGTCAAGAGCCTAACTACCCTCTTTTCATACTCGAGAATGGTACCATTTCTGGATAACCACTCCATCCCTAGAATCAACCCATAGCCCAAAAACATAAGCATTTCTTCTAAACTCAACACTTAGCATAGACATTCTCAAACCCAAACAAGTCATGAAATAATGAGTCGATTCCCCAACAGGATTTGAGACAAAAATGCGATCCTCTATCACGCTAGTACTAAGGTGCAGAGACTCAACTATCGAAGCAGAATTAAAAGGATGCGATGTACAAAAACAAAGTTCCCACGGTATGATAGAAAAGAAAAGATAAACTTTTAACAGAAACGTTACTACCCTTCTTAGGTACGCTAGTAGTGAGAGCAAACAATTGCCCTCTCGACGATCTTGTCCTTTGCCCATATCCTTGTCTTATAATACTTAACTACATGTCCCATTTTACCATACTAAAGATACTCTCTCTTGTCATGGGTTTTATTATTCTTTCACTTTGGCCTCTTCCCTTTCACCTTTTCCTCCTTCGTGGATTAAGCCATATCAACAAGTTTCTCATCCTTAAGCTTGTGAACTTTATCCTCATTCTTACTATCCTTTTATAGCTTGTTGGCCGGTTTCTCGAAAGTTACCTCCATCACAATACAACCTTACAAAGCTTGAAATAAGATTAGTCGCAGATGGAACTACTGCGGCTACAGATGGAAGTTGGGCACTTATTTGCCCTCCTACATGTGTCGTACAACTACAAAACTATGTTGAAAAAGAAAGAGAGAAGAGACTCAAGGAGAGAACCAAAAGATAGTGCATATGGCTTTGGGGAATATGCCTTTCGTAAAACAAAACTTTTCTTAGAAAAATGCTTCTTTGTAAACGTTTTGAAAATAATTTCAGAAGGTTTTTAAAAGCTTTTGCCCAGTCTGGTAACCTTCTGCTATGATACCAAATGTAACACCCCACATCTGTTAAGCTCACTCACAAAGGGAATGCCTTAACTTCAATGGAGCATTATGGGTACTGGAACAGAAATATTACAAGACAGACATATATAAAACAATGGAAAGTAAAGTAAAAGCACTTCAAATCATTTATTAAATATAATTGTTTACAATAAAAGCCCATCAACTTCCAATACCCAACTACATAGCTAAAATATCTGTCTTACTCAAAAACAAAGAAGCATATCAATAAAATGTAGTATTCCCCAATAAAGCAGAGCAAGCCATAGCCAAGAGAAATCCAAGCCGTACATGAAAGAGCCTTGAAGCTTGGTAAGATCTAAACTAAGCTGTATTCCCACCCTGCGAACCTTTGGGGGGGGGGACGGAAGAAAAAGAGGCGAAACAAACCGGGTCAGTCATAAAGACTGAGTAAGTCCTAGTGACTTTCAGCATAAAAACAGGTAAAGCTAATATGGCATGAATAAACTGAAAGTAAACATAAGCATGATGACGAGGTAAGCTACAGGCACGATGAATCAAGTATAACATCGTAAGATTTCTAAGCTTCACCATTACACTATTTTCCTTGATTTCCTATATTTTCTGCACCACCTAACTAGCATTCCAATTAGTTTACTTAGTTGTAATTACAAGATAAGTGATCCCCTATAACCCACATGATAGTTTTATAGGTACATATCCCACGATGAGGGTCCCACCTCATATTGACAGTTTCATGTCCCCACCGTACCTATCTTAATTGATCGACTCTTACATACAATGTTTCACATGTGTTATATACTAAAGTTATCCCAACCCCGTAGTTATGGTAGCCTTCAGGACTACATCTAATATGAGGATTTCACCTTAACCAGCCCAATTGCCATGAATGTGTTAGATGTATCCTTACTACCTTAATCGATCGGCTCCTACTCGACCTAGTTCTTGTTTGTGTCACGCGGACCCCTATTCGTAGATACCTGTGCTGGTCCCACCCTAGGGTGTATCAATCCTAGGATGGCAACCTCGACACAATTCTTGATGCACAACTTAATATCTGCTGATGCCTAATGGCTAAAATTTCCACTTCGGAATACGTGCACGCCCGTAATCCGTCGGAACCTGCACTACTGTATCACCCACCACCGTTTTGACAACTTATAATCAGCCCAGTAATCGTGCCCCACCCTGCCTAGCTCAGGGTACCGTTGATACCTAATGTGGGTTACTGCTGAAACGGGTCCCGCTACTACGGTTTTCCTAGGGTCTATTCGTATATCCCACAGGTTGGTTAAGTGTTATCCATTCAAGTTAACTTAACCCCACCCCCATCATGTTACCTTGGTTAAGTGTTCACTCTTATGTTACTTAACCCTACCGCATGTCTTGTTATATCGGTTAAGTGTTGCCTTCGCATATTTACTTAACCCTACCACACACCATGTCATATTGGTTAAGCATCGCCAACCCATTTAACTTAACCCTCCCATTCGTCAGATTGCATTGGTTAAGTGTTTTCAAGTAATTCATGGCTTAACCCACCCACGTATCATGTCATGTTGGTTAAGTGTTGTCTAGTGATTCATAACTTAACCCCGCTATTTAGCATATCAAATTGGTTAAGTGTTTTCAAGTAATTCATGACTTAACCCACCTACGTATCATGCTAAGTTGGTTAAGTATTATCTATATGTTCAAGTTGACTTAACCCTGCCATGCGTCATGTTATATTGGTTAGGTGTCATTAGTCTAGTCGTATTACTTAACCCACCCATTCATGTCATATCGGTTAAGTGTCATTAGTCTAGTCATATTACTTAATCCACCCATTAGTCTGATTAACAGTTATGTTGGTTAAGCGTTCTTAATTTACTTAACCCTACCCACTGGTCTAATTAACATGTTATGATGGTTAAGTCCACACTTATAAGTTTTACGTGTTCTTAACTCATACCGGTTAGGTCCATATTTACATGTCAAATTTCCATGTCATCCCACCTAACCCTCTAGCCATACCTATGTCTTATTATGGTTAGTATTCCTTAATTCATTCATTATGACGAACGAAACATGACCTCTCACATTAGACCGTGCACTTTGTGGCCACTGGATTTGCCGTGCGGCTCCGGGCATATTTACACCACAAACTGAGTCTAACCTCGTGTCATAAACCATTACGCCTACAATTCGACCTTCGACCTCTCATATTAGACTGACACTTTGTGGCTACTGGATTTGCCGGGCGGTTCCGGGCAGATTTACACCACAAACCGAGTCTAACCTCGTGTCAAAGGTTCATTAATGGCCGTATTCCCCCCAAAACCCCAATATCAGTTCATGTGTTTAACATATAAAAATGTTCATGTTTCAACCACGTTCATATTTCCAGTTATATGCCAATTATCAAGTTCATAATTCACGTTTTTGCCCCAAAACCTATTCCCAAATTATTATCATAATTTACTATAAGGTTATGCCAAGTTATAGCCTTTTATTTACAATACATGCCAACTACCTAAAACCCAACTAGGTGCGTTCATATTAAACCTCTACCAAGTCATAAATTATCATATATGTTTCAACTCCAAATTTTACATAATTAATATATACCAAGTTTATGCCAATTTACACATATACCAAGTTTCATGCCATTTTACATATGTCAAGATTCATGATTTACATGTTTACAAAGCTATGCTCAATTTACATAGATCAAGTTTTATACCCAAAATTACATGTATACCACGTTTACACCAATTTACCCATAACAAGTTCTAGCCAAATTACATATATCAAGATCCATATCAAATTACATATATCAATCCCAATCGCGCAATAACCATTATAATGACAATACACAAAATTACCCCGTTTCATGTTAATGGTAAATTATCCCCAAACATCCAATTTTCATATTATGCCTTCAATTCAACCAAACACATATTTTCTACTAGGCAATATTCCAATATTTCCCCCGCGTACTGTCGTACATATATCGTAGTTTAGGCCTAGGTCCGAAATTGACCTAGGTTCATTAAAATAAAATAAACAAGGGAAGGTAGAAGTTGCAATAAAAACAAGATCAGAGAGAAAACGGCATAAAAACATCATCTCAGGCATAAAGAATAGATCTTGATAACAATATCAACATGAACCAAGAAAACTGATTTACAACAAGCTGAATTGACCACAAACTTGTCATGAGAATAAAGATAGAAAAGTTCCCAAAATCAAGATCCAAGAAGAAACAAGAATAGACTTGAATCGAAATTGCTTCAGAATATAATATGGCGGCTGAAACTTCTCTTTCTCTTTCTTTGAATAATCTCTCCCAATCTTTATTCAGTAAATCTTATCCGATTGAGAAGAGAAATAAGGTGAATACTCTTGCTCGTCCATCTTCGAGTTCTCAATTTAGTTATGGCGGATGCTTTCGATGTGGAAGTGATAATCATCAATCGGGCCATCGCAGAGGCAACTGTTTGTTTTCTTCAAAAGGGGAATTTTCTTGTGAGTTTATCGATAGATTTGCAGAGGATGATAGGGGTTCGGTGAGGAATTTGGGGCAAGAACGAAATCATTTTTTGAACTCTGGTATGTTATTCAAATGCTTTAGATGTTGGGATTATAATCATTTAGCTAAGGATTGTAGGAAGTCGATCCGTTGTTTTGCCTGTGGTAAATCTGGTCATCGGAAGTTGAATTGTCCTAATATCTTTAGAGGGAAATTAATTATGGACTTATTGCGCTTTAACTGTTCGATGATTTGCCAGAAATTGATTTCCTTCTTGAATCTTTATGACTTAATCGTTTCTGAAGATAAGAAGGACGGGGCCTATATGCTACTGGTGATGGCTTGGAATATTGAAGGTATTGTGGATGGTGTTCTTTGGCGTGAGGGTTTATCTAATGAGTCAAGTTTTGTGGCTTCTCCGCCTATTCCGAGGTCGTTGGACAGGAAAAAACATGCAGTTTCTTTTGGTGTTAATTTTCTGAAAGTAAGGAGGATTTTCTTGGATTCGTTATCCAAGAACAAGAGGAAGGGGTAATTGTTGTTGAATGAGATTCTTAGACTCTTTAATTTCATTAATACAGAAGTGAACTGTGGATCGGTGGATGTTAATCGACTGTGTGTGTTTAATATTGTGGATGGGGCTGTTTTGAATTCTGTGGAAACTTGTGATTTGGTGGGGGAGACCCAGTTGTATTCAGATAGTGGTGATGAGGGAGCAGCTCTTGTTAAGGTCTGTGATGGTGAGTTCTTTTTTGAGGACGAGATGGGGGTTTGTATGGGGAATTTGAGAGTCCTTCAGCATTTCGACTCGATGCTTCTCGACCCTTGTGTTCTGTCTTGTGATAATGTAAGGATGAACATGAGGTGCGATGAGAAGGGTAGCTCGGTTGTTTGCTCTTCATCAGTGGAAGGTTCTGTGTATTGTGATGAGGCTGGAGTAGAGTGGAGTGTGGCAGATAATGTTAGTTTACAAAATAGCTATGGTGTTTTAGAGAATGTTGATGAAGAGGAGGGGATTGTCGTGAAGGATCATGAGTATGATTATGTTTCAGATGCTAAAGGGGGGAAACTGAGTGCTTTGGATAAAGTGGTTGCATGTGACGCTGTTACTGATTTTCAAGTGACTGCTTCATTGTTTTCTTCTTTGAAAAATATGCCTTTTGCAGCTGGTGATAATGCTGTGTTTTCTGGAAAAGGGAGAGGTGGTTCAAGGGTGAATGTGGATTTGGCATGTAATGATGTTGTATACTTTGGCTTTAGTCAGGGGAGTTTTTTTTATGTTCGTAAGGTCAAGAAGAGAAGAAGATTTTCTGATTTGAAGCTTGATCTATGGTCAATTATGAATAAGGGGATTAGCATTAGTTCGATACTTTCAGGATTGAGTAATAGTCTGGTTTCTTACTCTCTCTGTGATTCTATGATCGGTAAACAGATTAGACAGGCGGAAAGGAGTGGCAGGCGCAGGAGAGTGTACCCCAAATCGGGTTTGATCCGTCGTAGCAAGCGTATTAAATCTTATTCAGTTTCTTACCATGGTAAGCTCCCGAGCTAGAAGATGGTAGCAGCTATTCGTATTGGGCTCAGGGCTCTGGTATTTGTTGAGGTGATTGTTAGTATGCTGATGTGGTGTGGAGATGGTCTTTAATTGGGAGTATTCAGTGTTTGGTCTTAGAGTGTTTGTTTGTGATAGTCTTTTCTTTTGTTTTTTGTTGTTTGTTGATTGGGGAGGCTTGTCATAGCCATGTTGCTGTTTCTTTTTATTTTTAGGCTGGTAGTCGGATTTTTGTAATCGTTTTTTAATATACATATATGTGTGCTCTCTTCTTTACAGAAGATCACACATTTTCCTTCAAAAAAAAAAAGAATAGACTTGAATCAAAAGTCCAATTTCACTTCGTCACTTGTCCATTTTAAATTTAATTATTTTAATTTGAAAATAGTAAGAACTTACAGATCGTGGACAAGGAATTAAGAACTGAATTTTGTTGTAAAAATGTTGCGGCATTGTTGATTTATTGTCTTGAATCATTGTTGAAGCTTTGTTCTTTGAATTGATTTGAGTTTGAATGCTTGTACTTTGATTTGGAGACGGCGACCATGGTTCAAGAGATATTTTAGCAACATAATGGAATAAGAATGATTTGTTATGAATTAGGTTAGGTCTTAGGATATATTTATAGGCGTAGGAACTATTTAGGGCCTTTAGATCAACCCTAGAATCAATCCGGACCATCAAAACTTGTCTCAGGCTTCAAAAATGGGTTCTAGGTCAAAACAGGCCGACCATGTCGACCTATAGGGGGGGAAGTCGACCACATGGTCGACCTGGGGGGTAGGTCGACCCTAAGGTCGACCACATGGTCGACCTGACCCCCAGGTCGACCTGCCTGGTTCTGTGCTGCCCGAAATTTGCTGAATCTTCTACAGGCCATAACTTCTTCATCCGAACTCCAATTTTCGAAAACTTGGGCTCGATTTCATGTAGAATTCCGAGACGAACGCATTGGCGCAACCCGTTTCCCTTGATTCCCATTTTAAAAATTAATTATACCTTGATTTCATGTTTTAACATGTTATTAAAATTCGGGTTGTTACACATCGAGAACGATTGACGATACGTACGTGGGAAAGTATAGGTACACTCATGTCGCTCTGGGTGGTGTATCATAAGACTAGAGGGCATTATTTGAGGATGGAACCTAATTCGATCGAATGGTTCAAAGATGGCAGTCCGAACGCTTACATAATATAGAAGTAGTGGTTCTTTGTAGACGTAGCATTGAAATATATACAGAAATCCGTATGACATTCGGGCATAGGATTAGGGACTGCTATATTCCTATGATGATACGGTGGAGACCGTGCGAGTAGGGTACCATGGGTTGCATCTAAATATTGAGAGATAGCTACATATACTGTATTAGGTTAATTCATTGGGAAGTAAATGGGTACGACATGTGTGTAAGCCTTAAGTGCTGTTAACCCAAGTAACCTAATAAATAAGAAGATATGATTGAACAATATATGTAAGATTATCCAAAGTGTATAGTTTAAATCCAGTCACCAGAACTTGTGTTTTGATCCCCTTCCCATAACACACACGCAGGTTAGATTGTGGTAGAGACATGATGGCTTTGGATACTGGTTAGGCAGTATTAATAATACAGTAAGGATATGTTTTGATTATAATATATTTTATCCTTTCCGCTGTGAGATATTTTTCTGAGCTCTGACATGTTTTATGTCTCTGTCTTTTCTGTAGGATACCAGAGCAAACCAACTCGGGTTTCGATGGATTGAGATTTTTGAAAAAAAAATTGGTCCGTCGGAATCGGGGTTGTCACAATGGTCGTGATCGCAAAGAACTCTGATAGCAAATGATAGCATTCTTTGAAATACCCAAAGCTTGGGAAAGCCAAAAGAAATATCCATTTTTTTTCTCTGAAGCCAGTTGGCGATGGTGATAATTGTACGCAAATATCACAATTCATTGATGCTTACCTTGTATATATTCCTTGGTTTTGAAAATCCTGGCTTAAGTTTTATAGCTTTTGGGAAAAAGAACAAGTTAATAAATAAAAAAGAAAATGCGGATATACAATAACAAAGACAACATGATAGAATAACTTGACATGGATTGAGGATCCAAGCATCAGCTAGTGGAGTTGATTAAAATGTTTCCTAATATAAAAACATTTTTACCTTGTAAATTGAAGGTACATTTAGAATTCTGAACATGTTTCCTTGTAATATAGAAGAGCTCTCTAGTTATCTCCAAACTCCATGAACAGTCCAACAAGGTTGGACCATCCTATTGCAAAAGTAGATTGAATTCTAATCGCTTCAAGGTAGCATCTATAAGACTTACAAAAAGGGAGAATATTGTGTCATAAATTTAAGGCAGATGACATATCACAAATAAAAAACTTAAAGCAACTAAAGAAAAAAGAGTAATAAAAGCGGAATAGGGACAGGGATCAATGTACTATGTGTTAAGATAAAAAATGGAAAAGGGAAAAGGATCAATGTATGTTGTGTTAATAACATGGTATATTTTCACTGCATTACAGGACCTTTAAAATTGCTATTTTGTGGACTGATAAATTATGTTAAACTATAGAAGAATACTTCATTTCTCAAACCTATGCTTTCACCATGTTTCCAAGGTTGTTATGTGTAGCATAGAACTAATACACATCAACAAGGCTTACATCATAGAAACCATTTCCCTTCTCTCCATCAAGCTTCAATAAGGATAAAAATCGACATAGGATGGATACCTTACACCTAAGCATGCTGAGATTTTTTGCACATTACGCCTATGTTCATATCTTTCTATGCCAAAATACAAAAATTATTTTACTTATTTCACTATCTGTACTTGTTAATTGAGATCAATCAAATTACAATGTTTTTATCCTGATTTTGTGTAATTATTTCTCCAACCTTAAGTTTTCAAATCAAAATAAATCAAGAGCATTCAAAATCAGTAATTAAAAACATGTTGAATTGGTAAGAAGTCCAAAATATTATCGTAATAAATTAATAACATGGAATAAAACATTTCTTGTATCAATTTCAACTTCAGATTTAAGCTTGTGAACAAATCTGAACTTTTCAATAATAAAAATGAATTAACTTGCATTAATCATAATATTCATTAATTATTTGATTTATTTGCTTTTACAAAACTTAATAAAAATTTATAAACTTTATTAATATTTTCAAAACTTAAATTAATTTAGTTATTCTCACTTTTAATAAAACTAAACATAGTTTGTTATTTGGTTTCACTTGTGGTTTCATTACTTTCACCAGGTTTGGATTGATGAGCTCTTACAGTTTTTACATATTATTAAGATGTTTCCTACCCATTTTGTGTGAATTGAAAGCTTCCTCGTAGTTGCAATTTGTTCTTGCAAGCTGATTGAAAAAAGTTAATGCCAACAACAGCTCTTGCTTTTCTAGCACCAACAACTTAGTTTGTGAAATGCAAAGCTTTAACTTATGGAAGAATATTTGGTTTTCCAATACCTACATCATTCATTAACTATTGTGAGAAATGCGGGGTAAAATTGTTGCATAGCTCGCTTCAATATTTTCTTTTTCAACCATATAGAAGGCAGACGCAAGGCCCATTATCAATCCCAATGTATATAGAAAAATTTAAATGGTGATAATTGAACTTCTTGATTCAAATATGGTTTAATATTGTATCTACAAAAACTAACATAAGCAACCACAATTTAACTTAGCATAACAGTAGCAGATCACAACACCATCAGTTCAAGCATCAAGATCATATTGATAAGATATAACGATTGTTTTCAACATTACAGCTAAGCTCGAAATTTACCTACGAAAGAGTCATTATCTAAAGTTAGATATCTTTTAAGTGTTAACGGTTCAAGACACATAGCAAGGCATTCTGCAACTTTTATTGAAGTAAAGAGGCAAATCTACTATACGTATGTGTTAGCAAGTGGTGCACACGATAGCTTATGAATTTGGATATCCATTCACGGTTTATAATTATATATAAATTTATGCAAGTATTATGCACTTCTCTATTCATAGGTATATAAGATTCAATGTAACTTTGGCAATAAAAATTGTAAACCATATAAAAGTGTTATGGTTAAAAAAAAATCTTGTTTCAACAGAAGAAATCCTTTCACGGGGAACCCAAATTAGCCAAGCTTTACACAAAATATGTGGGAAATTCATATTTCAAACCTACATAAAGTAAAAAACAATCTGATAATTCAAATAGATAATATTAGAGAGATGGATGAAAAAAAGGTTTCAGAAGGATCTCTACTATTTACCTGAGTCCTGGTCCAACAAGAAGGCAGTCCAAGCATTCCATCCACTTGGCTACTTCGGAAAATACCCTTTTGAATATTGCCTCCTTTTTGTCATCCCTAATACATATCAATTTATATCATAGCAAAGAAATCACAGTATAACATGATGTACGTGTAGAAGGAGCATGATGATGTTTCTTAAAACCACTTCCTAATTCTCTAAGATGCAGCCCGCGAACTAGATCATCATGCATAAGGAGCCAACACAAGTAACTAGGTAAAAAATTAGTCATCTTGCCTTTCTTATTTTTGTTGGCAAAAATAAGAAAAAATGAATAGAAAAGCATCAGCTGTCAAAGAGGAATTTGTATAAAATGATGGTCAAGCTTGAATTTTGGGAAATAATAAATAATCACTAGACAACTAAGTTAGAATTCTTTTTCTACTGAAAAGTTATCAATTAAAAAAGCAATGATACAGAAAAATCCAGTATTGCAAATGTAAAAATTTACCAAATATATAAATACTATATAGTATGATGATTTTTACAATGAAAAATGCTACTGAGTTTTTAGAATATGACGGAGCGAGTTGAACTGAAAATAAAAACCCAAAATTTAATCAGCATAAACCCATATATGTAGTAAGTGCTCCAACAAAGAAATAAACCCTAATCTAAATCGAATTTAAGGTAAATAAGACAATATACAAGGACTCACGTGAAATCGAAATAATAGATTATCTAAAATGAAATCTAACAAGAAATAGAGGCATTACCTGATGTAAACCGATGACAGTCAAAATCTACGGAGTTGTCAAGGGGATCGAGAGAAATCTGCTACGGACTCCGACGACAAACAACGTGACATGGAGTGGCAAGGGGAACAAGCGATTAGAGGTAAAGAAAGATTAGAAGGAGAAAAAGAACGATTAAGGAATGAGAAGGTTTCGATGGAGTCAGATTAAAGAGGATTTGTGTTAATGGGGAATGAAGGAAGAAAACAGTTAAGTGATTTTAGCGGCAACAAAAAAAAGGATGGACGGAAATGCTAGAAATTTTCGTGTTGGTAGTAATAGCGTGAATGTCATTAATAAAGGTGTTTACACACGTCATCCTCTACCCTTATTAGCCACTAACCACTTAACTATAGCAAGGAAAACTCTATTGCAATCCCCACTTGCTATTAATATAGCATTTTCTTGTGGTATCTTGAAAAAACATTGATGAGGAAATGGCAAATTTTCTCAAATTCCTTTCGTTTTATATAAAATATCAAATTTGGATTTAAGTAATATTATCATCCTTAAATTTTTGAGAAATTTCACATTTGAAACCTAACACCTTCACGTGTTTTAGAATCATCTAAGGATATATAACATCGAGTGACAAAGATGCATCAGATCTTTGATCGAGAAGACTTGACTTGGATATTACGTGTGTGTGTATTTGAAAATTTGTACGCTTTATTACCTTATAGAATAAAAGTACATATATCATGTTAGTGTACTAACCAGAAGAACTTAAAGCAAACTTGCATAAAACAACATAAGAAAATAAGAAATACAAATAGAAGTAAGTAAAAACTAAAGATAACTGTACCCATGATAAGGCCACTTTCTCCACTCCTTCAAGTGCACCCCTCTGGAGTCCGATTTTGTTCACACTTTTTTTAAGTGTGAACAAAACACTCGGACCTTATTGAAGGAATTCAGGGAAGTCCATATGTGATCCACCAAATTTCTCCAATAGGAGGAAAGTGTTTTGTTCACACTTAAAAAAAAAGTGTGAACAAAATCCTATTCCACCCCTCTCTACTTCAGTTCTACCCACAATCTCAACTGAATTATTGCTCCATTCCCGGGCAGTTATTTCCCATTTCATACGGTTGAGGTACGTATTATCATATGAAAAGAAAATTGAATGGCTTTCAGTGGCGGAACCATCCTGTGTGCTGCTACTAATTTTATCCCATGTTGTTACAGCAATCCATGATTCCATTTGGAACACGAGCAGAACTGCAACCTAGTGCCAAAATATAGCTGAAAATACTTCAAATCCCTCGTACATTACACTCAAGTTCCTTCATTTTGATTAACCTGCATCCTAAACAAGCACTTAATATCCAAAAACATTTCATCTTTCATGTTGCAAAAAATAAATTTGCAATCTCTTTTCAAGTCACGTAATAGTTCCCTAACTTCATTTACCATTAGGAAAACATATTTTAACCAAGCACTAAATCCGCTTCTCGTATTCATTTAACGGGTACATGAAATAATCAGCATCAGGATTGAAAAAAAAAAACAGTTAACTTGTTTAAACTCTGAATGAAGGATATCAACATGTCTTTAAAAATTTGAAACTTGTTAGGAATGTTATTTGACAAAACCAATCCAATCCCATTGTATGAATCTGTTTATATTACTATCGCCATTATCCTAAGAAATATTGATAAGCGACCAAATTTAAACTCTTAGACGTAAATCTTACCCAATCACTAGCCGAAGTGGAGAAAGTAGATCTTGTTAACACTAGCAGTAGGATCGGTTCAAGGGAAATTGGAACTGAAAATCATTTTAGTTACGCCAGAACATGTCGAAACCTAAGATCTAGATGGCATGATCCTGTCTATTCAAATTAATTTGCCTTATTCCACATACGAATCGTGCGATGGGAAGATTGATGAAGAAAACCAACAATGGAAATTAGATTTAGGTATTTATCGGCAAGGCAACAAATCTGGCGATGTAGTGGTGAAATTATCTTTGTTACATATTATAGATAGAAGGTTACGGGATTCGTTGAAACATCAGATCTTTGTGATTTTGATTTGATTTCTTTTATGGATCGAAACCTAATCTGTTTCAGTTGGTGAGTGTAATCAATGATTTGAGGGAGGAAATCCCTGAGTTTTGGAAATGGCTTGAAACCGCGTAGCAGTTTCCATTTTTTAGAGGATCTCCTTGCCTCTCCATTGGAGAGAGAGAGAGAGAGAGGAATAAAGTAGTTTTCGCTCTCTTCTTAATGCATGCATGCATGTATATATGTGTGTGTTTGTAGCATTAGCTCAATGGTTACGGTTTTTGTGTTGTGGTAACAATGGCATGAGTTCGAAACCCAGAAACACATGCTAAGAGCTTACCATGTGCATACACTAAGATCAGCTACTTATGTGGTGCTCGCGGACCGAGCTAGATGCATTATGGGGTTTTACGACTCCGGTCGGTTTCCCCTTTGAACATATTCAAATAGATATATGATCCTTGGGAATAGTTTTTAATCGATTGTAGTTAAGATTATGCTCGGTACCATGAGTTTTGGACATAATTTTTAAAATACTTACCATTGACTTGTTCCTCATCAAGATATACCTAGAAAAGGATATAGATGCATCCATTGTATCTAGTGTGCGTAATGGTCTTCATATGATGAATGGTAAATTACTCATAATCGTTTATGACACTAAAGATTATGTGATTCTGATTCTTTGGAACAATCACATAATAACTCAACAAAAATTTAATATACGTTAATGTAACTAAATAAAAATAGAATATCATGTTAAATTTGGACGATTTAAATATATTGATGAGGAGATATTAATTGATTCTTGTAATCAAGTCAAGTCGGGAAGATAAATATTAATATAGAGAAGGTATATTCTTGATTTAAGGAATCAATCAAATATTGGTATAGGTGGAAGAAAATGCAAATATGCTAGATTTGTGGTGAAATCAAAACAAGGATTTCTAAAAATATTCATCCTTGTTTCCAAAGAATTCTTCATCCTTCCTTCTATATATATGAAGCCATTTGCTTATATTTTCAACACATAAGATAAGAAAGCTCTCCACATATTATCTTCAATAAGATCCATATTTCTGTATCTATTATAGGGTTAGAAAGGGTTATTGAGTGTTATGTGTTTCTTCTCATATTGTAACTCCTCTTGAAGTGAAAAAATAAAAGGTTGTTGGGTCCGAGGATGTAGGCATAGTCGAACCTCGTTATATTGGTGTGTTTTTTCCCATTTCTGTAACGTCCCGCATTTTTATCGGTTTGTATTTGAATATTTAAATCAGTTTAAATATTGAATTCGTAACATAAGCAGATTTATATATTAATTAAAACGAAGTTGAACGTATAAAAATATATATTTAATATAATCGAGTCCGTAATATCGCGGCAGTTCGTAATTTAACGTTCTGAACTTCAACTGAATGTACATGACCCGTTATTTGTCTGATTTCTGCGAAACAAGAAACGCTGGAATCCGTTGAACTATATATTTCTAGTGGAAGTGGAAAATGGAGTTTTCGTCATATAGATTTCAATATATGTCCAAATGAAATTTTAAATTAGTCGCTATAGAATCGTTCATCGATCGTAACGGTTTATTTGAAATAACTGCATACTGGATTCGAATTTGGACAAGATTCTTTTGAGACGTAGTGATAATTTAATTTTTAGAATTTTACTGTAATTTTTAATTAATTAAATATGCAACTTTTTATTTGGAGTATTTGCACCCTATATTGATATTTCGGGGTTTCAAAATATGAGTTAACCTACAGATATTATTATATTTTTGGGATCGTCATACCTCGTTGGACATGATCGTATTCTTATTTCTGTTCGTGGCAGTTCAGACATGAAGGTAATCTTACGCGTAATGGGAACCCTTGTTAAATATCTAATATAAGATCAAACATGGATATAAATAAATATTGTGGCGTGATCCTCCTACCTATTGCTTTTTGTGAAGAAACAAGTCTAAATTCTAAACCATGCCTAAGGAAAAGAAGGCTACAAACCTAACAGCTAATACGTATGGACCAAGGAAAGCAAATTTCAAAGCCTACCTCTACTGTTCCTATCATTTTATGCTAGGATTGAACAACTTCATAGTTATGAACAGTACTGACGTGAAAACACACATTACCGCAGTATTTCGGGGTCAGTGCAATTATCCAAGGCCACTGTTAATTAGAAGTGAGAAAAGTACATAACTACATATTTGGTCAATAGCTATCGGAAATCATGTGGTTTTTACAGCAAACGAAATTATTAATAAATCTATTAAGTTATATTATGTGTGCAATTTATAAACAATGTGCTCTTATTAACTGTTCATACTTGAGTTATAAATAACCAAAATATGTTGTTAATAAACTACTGTAGATTTACACACCGAAATACAAGTATATATATGATTGTTGACAAGTAGAACGTGAGATTCCGGACGATTGCAATATTATTAAATTAATTAACAATCATACAAGTATATATATGATTGATTAACGAATCACTGTAGATTAATTACAGTTGGATGCGAATGTAAAGTAGCCAACCTATCCTACTACAATGTGAGACTACTGTACCTCTAACTCTTACTTAATGGTTAAGCTTCTACCCTACCTATTAAATTACACAGACCTATTCTAAGTTCTACACACCCCTAAATCCATACTCCTATTTCCCATCCCCTATTCCTTGCTGATGAAGGATGCAAATGTACAAGCTAAATAAAATATAAACCTATACATTTAGAGAATAGCCTGCACGCCCTATTCCTTAACCATAAAGGTTCATAGCTTATAAATACACGCAAACTAATGGAGGCAAAAAATTCATTCTATCTATTCTCAGTAAATAAAATAAAAATGAAAATATAACAAAAACAAACGAAGAAGAAAGGTGAGATCGACGGAGCGGTCCAGCGCGATGGACTAAGAGACGCAAGTCCAAGCTTGTGTTCGAGTTGAATTTCAGGAGGGTGGAATGGATGTGGAGCTGATGAGAACGGTGTAAAGCTCACGTGTATTATATGGGAAGATGAAAGTATGCGATGGGTCTAAGATGGCGGAGCAGCACGTGGAACGAGGTTAGCATCGTTCGGTGATGCGTTAAGGGAGAAGTGCGGCTGTTAAGTCATCCCTGCATGTTTTCTACATGAAGATAAAATAAAACAAAGGAGCAGCTCGTGTTTTTATTAGAACGGGGAAGGAAGCAACGTTATTTTCCAAAGGAAAAAGAAAACAAAACTAAAGGGGTATGAAGCAGGTTGAAGGGGGGGGGGGGGGACGGAGCAAAGGGTTGGGGATGTGTATTTTGGAGAAGACAGCGTGCGTGCAAGAATATAAATGTCGACACTGTTTTCTTTTGAATACTGGAGGCAAGAAACAGTGAGGAAGAAGGAGGTTGGTCTGAGTTTCTGATCGGTCCTTGAGGGTAGTTAGGTGAACAAGTAATTGCGATTATTTGTTAAATGGTTAAGCCAGTTAAGCAGAGATACTGTACACTGTTGGCACCATATGGTACAGTGCGTGAAGAAAGTTCCAATGGGATGCATGGCCTGGTTATTGGTACGTGAAGGATGGAGATACTATTATCATCAGGTCAGTTGCACAGGAGATATGGGCTAAAGTTTTAAAGGAACTACGATATTTTGGATCCTCTGGAATCACATGATCACGAGATACGCAATCAACTAGTCTAGGACGATATGGAGATCGTTACGATTTATGGGGAAATTAACGTTTGACTAGATTAACCAACGCAAATCGTTATTCAACGGTTTTATCGCGCGAAGGTGTGTAAATTCATTCACTCTGATCTATTTTAAAATATTATAATTATATTTTAATATTTGGTTAAATGTCGTTTGATGGTCGATTTGGTAAATTGCAGTTAAATTGGTTGAATATTCTATACATATAGATCATTGCATATATTGATACTGATCCCCTCGATTATAATATTCCATCGTATGAAATTAGTGCTATTGGTTTGACTAACATCCGGGGATGCAGGAAACCAGTTGGAGGAATCCAACCGGATTCCTCAATATTTATATGTACTGCTTGTTTTATATATGTACTATTTGAACCATGTTGAATGGAAATTCAACATTATGTTGATTCAATAAATAAACGATAACGATAAAATAACGTTGTTAACTAGGCTTACGCGTGACTGTTATGTCGAGATTAGTTATAAAGGGGAATATTATAGTATATGACAAGTTTTTGAACTATAACGATAAATTAGCGTTATTGACCAAGCTTAAGCGTGATTTTTATATGTATAGCACTACCACCTAAGAAATGAAAACCGTTTGGTTTGAAATCCACTTATTCGAAAGTAATAAGTAACAATTTTTATCCAAAGAAATATAAGAATAAGTTTAGAAAGAGAAATTGGAAAATCGTTCCGAAAACAATGGCATCATTTCGATGTTGGAATATGATTAGAAATAAATAACACTACTAAGAACTGGAACTATAGTTCGACGATGTCGAATGTATTAAAGTAAATTATTTTAGGAATTATAATGTGATAGGATAGTTAATATTTAGTTTTAAACCAACAAATTATAAAAGGATATGAAATCAACATTTAGTTATAGACTTGATATTGAGTTAACAAGAAGTGACTTAGAAACAGAGTTTATTAAGTGGGGAATGGGAAGATAAAATTATAGAATAACTCGGTAAATAGGATTGTGCCCGTAAGGGTATTTATTACTTAAATAAATATTTATTTGATAAAGGTATTCAGATTTCAATAAATAGATTATATTCACATTTTAAAGTGAATAGTGATTAAAAAGCAAATGTGGCAAGTTAAATAGATATAATGAAAACTGGAAATGGTTTCCAAGAAGAGTAAGGCTTAAATGGGTTTGGGGAATATCTAGGAAGATATAGGAAACTGGGAATAAATAAAAAGGGCCAGTGATTGTGTGATGTTTAGTTATACCTTAGAATGGATGTTCGTTTTTACTTCGATAGTAAAAAAACCCGACTATCGAAGTGTTTTGACCATCGTTGTCAATACGGAGAGACCGGTTGGATTTATTATCCGTAAACCACTCCGTATAGGCATAAGCGCTGCGAATTATATTATGCTGAAGAAAATTGAAGACGGAGTGAAATGCATGGGTCGTCCTATTCCAGAATGGTGCTTTCTGTTTGTACAGTCCCAAGACAACTTGTATGGACGAGTGTCTGACAGAGTATACCTAACAAATCACGTACAGTTGATCTCTTAAAGGTATTACGTCTAGTGGCGGAGGAATTCGTTCCTCTTAGCTTTTTATACCCGTGATATGTTTGGGAATCGATTAGTGAATTGACGGGTTTGAAGATGTGGCATTTAAAGTGAATGGTGATCAGATATTCTGAAGATAGACGTAGCCTCTAGCCTCACAACCAGGAAATAACAAAAGTTGGGCTAGGCAGCATGGCTAGTTGGGTCATACCCAATCAGGGTGTATTGTCACCGATCTAGAGAAAATTCATATTTGTTCTTCTTTTTCGATTCTGTATCTTCGGATGACGGTTGGATGGCCAACAACCGTGGTAGCAATATATTCGATACACTCAAGCTAAATGAGTGGTCGGTCATGTGTGGCCGGGTTGCAAGACGTTCTTGTTGAACCCGAGTGTATACCCTCTAGAGTACACTGATCAGAAGGTGCTCCCATACCTTGTCTGTTGGAATCCAATCTCCAATAAGCGTCCTGCGGTTTTTGATTTTATACTATATATATGTGGAGCGTGAGATGCAAGCGTTCTGCTACTTGGATATTTATTTGTTTAGACATTATCATAATATCACTGGATTTTGATATCAAAGTGTTTTGTTTTATAGTAAGGTAAAAGTCGTCCATATTTATGTGTGGGCTGGTCTTACTGTTATCCTTTTGGTTCAAAAGGAATTTCAAAGTTAAACAGTATGGTTGGAATTTACTCAACCAGTCCCATGACTGACCCAGAGTTTATTTTGTTTGTTTTTCCCTAAACTCTTGGGTGCCCAAATTTGTACGGACAGTCAAGTGTTTCATGATTTTACAGATTCACTTGGGGGAGCTCAAAAGTAGGAAGCTTCACCATTATTTATTTAGAGATTGTTTCCGCTGTGATGTATATAAGTGATACTCTGATATGGTATGTATATATACATACACGAATTCAGATTTGTATTTCAAGATTATGTTATATAATACAATTTATTCATTCCACTGTGAGTTTCGTGTTTACTCTGATTCTGTTCAGTTGTACTCTTCTTCTTCTATTCTATTAGTTCTACCTTATCTTTCTCATCCTCTTAATTCCTTCTATTAATGATCTGAATTTTCGTGCACTTTGAGTTAAATGTGTTGGATATTAGTCAGCTCAAATTGGTATGGATTTTCGGGACACTACAGTTGGTATCAGGGCATAAGGATAAGTGATTACCTTGGCTCTATGGCGTAACTCAATAGAGATGGAGTTAGTAATACTCTAAATTGAGTTTGTGTGTATATATATGAGCGCGTATTTGTAAATTGATATGAAAAAGATTTTATATTGTTTGATTGGTCTGACGAGTGGTTTATAAGTTCTGGTCGATACGGTAATGCAAACTGTATCGATAGGTGTTTCTAAACTCTTGAACAGAGTAATTCGACACAATATGTTTTGAAAGGAGGGTAAATGTAATAATCTTACTCAAAATATATTTTGATATAAAGAAAGCTTATATATTGGAATTATCTAATATATATTGAATGTATTGGTTGAAATTATAATCGAATAGGGTATAAATAACCAATAAGAATTCACATGAGTATAATATACAAATCAGATGAACTAAATTTGAATTTCAATCAGATTTGGAATTCAAAATTATGGTAATTTGGAAAAAGGTTCGTAAATGAAATTGGATTTAATATATGGAATTTTAAATCCTGGGAATTTAGAAATGTTTTTTTCAAGCATTTTGAAAGGATATTTTGATGTAATTTCAAAATAAAGTGTTTAAAAATGATATAGTATTGAACACACTTCAATCATTGGAAAATAAATTCTGATGATGAAGGCCGCATTATCAGTGTTCATTTTCGAGTTTCTAAGTGACGGATTACTACCAAAGATTTTGTTTTTGAATTATTGTGAGGAAACAAATTGTCAGAAATTGAAATGTTTTGAATAATATATGATTTCAAACTGATTTGAAATAAATCCCAGGAATTTTAATTCGGAAATAAAGATTTAACTTATGGAGTTAAAATGGTAAAAGTGGAACTTAAACAAAGATAAACAAAATTGGACTGAATCCAGAATGGAAATTGTAAAAGAGAAATATTGGAGATTCGAGTTATTAAAATGAATTGATTCTTGGAGAATAAGAATCGAATTTTGAATTTGGAGATGAAGATAACTGATTTGAGAAATAAATCAGTAAATGGAATTGGAGTTGAAACAGAAATTTGGCTTAGTAAAAGCGAAAGATTGGTTTGAGAATGGATTGATGGAAAATCAACCAAGGATGTTTGGTTATATGTTAAAGTGGTAGCAAATGGAAGAATTAGAATTGGAGGCCCAACCAAAAAGGTACATATTTATATTATATATGAGTATGAGATGTATGAGCTATTTTTGACAAGTTGTTTGGCTGTTTGATTTTCTGTTGGATTCGAAAAAGCCCAGAGAGGCAAGTTGTAGTAGTACTGAATGAGCCGTGCAGAGGAGATGTTGATGAAATTCTATGAAAATTTAAGCTGTTAGGAAATTTTCAAAATTTCTGAAAGTATTCGTTAATAAGAAAAAATCAATATTTTAATTAGAATAAATCAGTTCTGTTGAAGCTGAATTTTAAGAAATCAAATAAAGAATTTTTTTAACTAGATTATAATACGGATTGTGGCATTTTCCCTACCTTAGTAATTTCGGGGACGAAATTCTTTTAAGGGGGAAGGAATGTAACGTCCCGCATTTTGATCAGTTTGTATTTGAATATTTAAATCAGTTTAAATATTGAATTCGTAATATAAGCGGATTTATATATTAATTAAAATAAAGTTGAACGTATAAAAATATGTATTTAATATAATTGAGCCCGTAATATCGCGGCAGTTCGTAATTTAATGTTCTGAACTTCAACTGAATATACATGACCCGTTATTTGTCTGATTTCTGCGAAACAAGAAATGCTGGAATCCGTTGAACTATATATTTCTAGCGGAAGTGGAAAATGGAGATTTCGTCGTATAGATTTCAAGATATGTCCAAATTAAATTTTCAATTAGTCGCTATAGAATCGAACATCGACCGTAACGGTTTATTTGAAATAACTGCATACTGGATTCGAATTTGGACAAGATTCTTTTGAGACGTAGTGATAATTTAATTTTTAGAATTTTACTATAATTTTTAATTAATTAAATATGCAACTTTTTATTTGGAGTATTTGCACCCTATATCGATATTTCAGGGTTTCAAAATATGAGTTAACCTACAGATATTATTATATTTTGGGATTGTCACACCTCGTTGGACACGATCGTATTCTTATTTCTGTTCGTGGCAGTTCGGACATGAAGGTAATCTTACGCGTAATGGGAACCCTTATTAAATATCTAATATAAGATCAAACATGGATATAAATAAATATTGTGGCGTGATCCTCCAACCTATTGCTTTTTGGTGAAGACACAAGTCTAAATTCTAAACCATGCCTAAGGAAAAGAAGGCTACAAACCTAACAGCTAATACGTATGGACCAAGGAAAGCAAATTTCAAAGCCTACCTATATTGTTCCTATCATTTTATGCTAGGATTGAACAACTTCATAGTTATGAATAGTACTGACGTGAAAATACACATTACCGCAGTATTTCGGGTCCAATGCAATTATCCAAGGCCACTGTTAATTAGAAGTGAGAAAAGTACATAACTACATATTTGGTCAATAACTATCAGAAATCATGTGGTTTTTACAGCAAGCGAATTTGTTAATAAATCTATTAAGTTATATTATGTGTGTAATTTATAAACAATGTGCTCTTATTAACTGTTCATACTTGAGTTATAAATAACCAAAATATGTTGTTAATAAACCACTGTAGATTTACACACCGAAATACAAGTATATATATGATTGTTGACAAGTAGAACGTGAGATTCCGAGCGATTGCAATATTATTAGATTAATTAACAATCATACAAGTATATATATATATATGATTGATTAATGAATCACTGTAGATTAATTACGGTTAGATGCGAAAGTAAAGTAGCCAACCTATCCTACTACAACGTGGGACTACTGTACCTCTAACTCTTACTTAATGGTTAAGCTTCTACCCTACCTATTAAATTACACAGACCTATTCTAAGTTCTACACACCCCTAAATCCATACTCCTATTTCCCATCCCTTATTCCTTGCTGATGAAGGATGCAAATGTACAAGCTAAATAAAATATAAACCTATACATTTAGAGAATAGCCTGCAGGCCCTATTCCTTAACCATGAAGGTTCATAGCTTATAAATACACGCAAACTAATGGAGGCAAAAAAATCCATTCGATCTATTCTCAGTAAATAAAATAAAAATGAAAATATAACAAAAACAAACGAAGAAGAAAGGTGAGATCGACGGAGCGGTCCAACGCGATGGACTAAGAGACGCAAGTCCAAGCTTGTGTTCGAGTTGAATTTCAGGAGGGTGGAATGGATGTGGAGCTGATGAGAACGGTGTAAAGCTCACATGTATTATATGGGAAGATGAGAGTATGCGATGAGTCTGAGATGGCGGAGCAGCACGTGGAACGAGGTGAGCATCGTTCGGTGATGCGTTAAGGGAGAAGTGCGGCAGTTAAGTCTTCCCTGCATGTTTTCTACATGAAGAGAAAATAAAACAAAGGAGTAGCTCGTATTTTTATTAGAACGGGGAAGGAAGAAACGTTATTTTCCAAAGGAAAAACAAAACAAAACTAAAGGGGTACGAAGCAGGTTGGGGGGGCAGGGACGGAACAAAGGGTTGGTGATGTGTATTTTGGAGAAGACATCGTTCGTGCAAGAAGATAAATGTCGGCAGGGTTTTCTTTTGAATACTGGAGGCAAGAAACAGTGAGGAAGAAGGAGGTTGGTCTGAGATTTTGTTCGGTCCTTGAGGGTAGTTAAGTGAACAAGTAATTGCGATTATTTGTTTAAGCCCGTTTAGCAGAGATACCGTACACTGTTGGTACCATACAGTAGAGTGCGTGAAGAAAGTCCCAATGGGATGCATGGCCCGGTTATTGGTACGTGAAGGATGGAGATACTATTGTCATCAGGTCAGTTGCACAGGAGATTTGGTCTAAATTTTTAAAGGAACTGCGATATTTTGGATCCTCTGGAATCACATGATCACGAGATACACAATCGAACTAATCTGGGATGATATGGAGATCATTACGATTTATGGGGAAATTAACGTCTGACTAGATTAACAAACGCAAATCGTTATTTAACGGTTAACGCGCGAAGGTGTGTAAATTCATTCACTCTGATCTATTTTAAAATATTATAATTACATTTTAATATTTGGTTGAATGCTGTGTGATGGTCGTTTAGGTAAATTACAGTTAAATTGGTTGAATATTCTATACATATAGATCATTGCATATATTGATACTGATCCCCTCGATTATAATATTCCATCGTATGAAATTAGTGTTATTGGTTTAACTAACATCTGGGGATGTAGGAAACCGGTTGGAGGAACCCAACCGGATTCCTCAATATTTATATGTACTGATTGTTTTATATATGCACTGTTTGAACCATGTTGAATGGAAATTCAACGTTATGTTGATTTAATAAATAAACGATAACGATAAAATAACGTTGTTAACTAGGCTTAAGCGTGACTGTTATGTCGAGACTAGTTATAAAGGGGAATATTATAGCGTATGATAAGTTTTTGAACTATAATGATAAATTAGCTTTATTGACCAAGCTTAAGCGTGATTTTTAAATATATAGGACTACCACCTACGAAATGAAAACTGTTTGGTTTGAAATACACTTATTCGAAATTAATAAGTAACAATGTTTATCCAAAGAAATATAAGAATAAGTTAAGAAAGAGAAATTGGAAAATCGTTCAGAAAACAATGACATCATTTCGATGTTGGAATATGATTAGAAATAAATAACACTACTAGGATCTGGAACTATAATTAGACGATGTCGAATGTATTAAGGTAATTTATTTTTGGAATTATAATCTGATAGGATAGTTAATATTTAGTTTTAAACCAACAAATTATAATTGGATATGAAATCAACATTTAGTTATAGACTTGATATTGAGTTAACAAGAAGTGACTTAGAAACAGAGTTTATGAAGTGGGGAATGTGAAGATAAAATTATAGAATAACTCGGTAAATAGGGGTGTGCCCGTAAGGGTATTTATTACTTAAATAAAGATTTATTTGATAAAGGTATTCAGATTTCTATAAATAGATTATATTCACATTTTAAAGTGAATAGTGTTTAAAAAGCAAATGTGGCAAGTTAAATAGATATAATGAAAACTGGAAATGGTTTCCAAGAAGAGTAAGGCTTAAACGGGTTTGGGGAATATCTAGGAAGATATAGGAAACTGGGAAATAAATAAAAAGGGCCAGTGATTGTGTGATGTTTAGTTATACATTAGAATGGATGTTTGTTTTTACTTCGATAGTTAAAAAACCGACTATTGAAGTGTTTTGACCATCGTTGTCAATACGGAGAGACCGGTTAGATTTATTATCCGAAAACCACTCCGTATAGGCACAAGCGCTGCGAATTAGATTATGCTGAAGAAAATTGAAGACAGAGTGAAATGCAAGGGTCGTCCTATTCCAAAATGGTGCTTTCTGTTTGTCCAGTCCTAAGACAACTTGTATGGACGAGTGTCTGACAGAGTATACCTAACAAATCACGTACAGTTGATCTCTTAAAGGTATTACGTCTGGTGGCGGAGGAATTCGTTCCTCTTAGCTTTTTTATACCCGTGATATGTTTGGGAATCGATTAGTGAATTGACGGGTTTGACGATGTGGCATTTAAAGTGATTGGTGATCAGATATACCGAAGATAGACGTAGCCTCTAGCCTCACAACCAGAAAGTAACAAAAGTTGGGCTAGGCAGCATGGCTAGTTGGGTCATACCCAAGCAGGGTGTATTGTCACCGATCTAGAGAAAATTCATATTTGTTCTTCTTTTTTGATTCTGTATCTTCGAATGACGGTTGGATGGCCACCAACCGTGGTAGCAATATATTCAATACACTCAAGCTAAATGAGTGGTCGGTCATGTATGGCCAGGTTGCAAGACGTTCTTGTTAAACCCGAGTGTATACCCACTAGAGTACACTGATCAGAAGGTGCTCCCATACCTTGTCTGTTGGAATTCAATCTCCAATAAGCGCCATGCGGTTTTTGATTTTATACTCTATATATGTGGAGTGTGAGATGCAAGCGTTTTTCTACTTGGATATTTATTTGTTTAGACATTATCATAATATCACTGGATTTTGATATCAAAGTGTTTTGGGTTATAGTAAGGTAAAAGTCGTCCATGTTTATATGTGGGCTGGTCTTACTATTATCCTTTTGTTTCAAAAGGAATTTCAAAGTTAAACAGTATGGTTGGAATTTACTCAACCAGTCCCATGACTGACCCAGAGTTTATTTTGTTTGTTTTTCCCTAAACTCTTAGGTGCCCAAATTTGTACGGGCAGTCAAGTGTTTCAGGATTTTACAGATTCGCTTGGAGGAGCTCAAAAGCTGGAAGCTTCACCACTAGTTATTTAGAGATTGTTTCCGCTATGATGTATATAAGTGATACTCTGATATGGTATGTATATATATACACGAATTCAGATTTGTATTTCAAGATTATGTTATATAATACAATTTATTCATTCCGCTGTGAGTTTCGTGTTTACTCTGATTCTGTTCAGTTGTATTCTTCTTCTTCTTCTATTCTATTAGTTCTACCTTATCTTTCTCATCCTCTTAATTCCTTCTATCAATGATCTGAATTTTCGTGCACTTTGAGTTGAATGTGTAGGATATTAGTCAACTCAATTTAGTATGGATTTTCGGGCCACTACAGTTAGTATCAGAGCATAAGGTTAAGTGATTACCTTGTCTCTGTGGCGTAACTCAATAGAGATGGAGTTAGTAATACTCTAGATTGAGTTTGAGTGTATATATATGAGCGCATATTTGTAAATTGATATGAAAAAGATTTTATATTGTTTGATTGGTCTGACGAGTGGTTTATAAGTTCTGGTCGATACGGTAATGCAAACTGTATCGATAGGTGTTTCTAAACTCTTGAACAGAGTAATTTGACAGAGTATGTTTTGAAAAGAGGGTAAATAAAATAATCTTACCCAAAATATATTTTGATATAAAGAAAGCTTATATAATGGAATTATCTAATATATATTGAATGTATTGGTTGAAATTATAATCGAATAGGGTTATAATTGAATTGGGTATAAATAACCAATAAGAATTCACATTAGTATAATATACAAATCAGATGAACTAAATCTAAATTTAATTCAGATTTGGAATTTAAAACTATGGTAATTTGGCAAAAGGTTCGTAAATGAAATTGGATTTAATATATGGAATTTTGAATCCTGGGAATTTAGAAATGTTTTTTTCAAGCATTTTGAAAGGATATTTTGATGTAATTTCAAAATAAAGTGTTTAAAAATGATATAGCATCGAACTCACTTCGATCACTGGAAAATAAATTCTGATCATGAAGGCCGCATTATCAGTGTTCATTTTCGAGTTTCTAAGTGACGGATTACTACCAAAGATTTTGTTTTTGAATTATTGTGAGGAAACAAATTATCAGAAATTGAAATGTTTTGAATAATGTATGATTTCAAACTGATTTGAAATAAATCCCAGGAATTTTAATTCGGAAATAAAGATTTAACTAATGGAGTTAAAATGGTAAAAGTGGAACTTACACGAAGATAAACAAAATTGGACTGAATCCAGAATGGAAATTGTAAAAGAGAAATAATGGAGATTCGAGTTATTAAAATGAATTGATTCTTAGACAATAAGAATCGAATTTTGAATTTGGAGACGAAGATAACTGATTTGAGAAATAAATCAGTAAATGGAATTGGAGTTGAAACAGAAATTTGGCTTAGTAAAAGAGAAAGATTGGTTTGAGAATGGATTGATGGGAAATCAACCAAGGATGTTTGGATATATGTTAAAGTGATAGCAAATGGAAGAATTAGAATTGGATGCCCAACCAAAAAGGTACATATTTATATTATATATGAGTATGAGATGTATGAGCTATTTTTGGCAAGCCGTTTGGCTATTAGATTTTCTGTTGGATTCGAAAAAGCCCAGAGAGGCAAGTTGTAGTAGTACCGAGTGAGTCGTGCGGAGGAGATGCTGATGAAATTCTCCGAAAATTTAAGCTATTGGGAAATTTTCAAAATTTATGAAAGTATTCGTTAATAAGAAAAAATTAATATTTTAATTAGAATAAATTGGTTCTGCTGAAACTGAATTTAAAGAAATCAAATAAAAGATTTTTGTAACCAGATTATAATATTGATTGTGGCATTTTCCCAACCTTAGTAATATCGGGGACGAAATTCTTTTAAGGGGAAGGAATGTAACGTCCTGCATTTTTATCGGTTGGTATTTGAATATTTAAATCAGTTTAAATATTGAATTCGTAATATAAGTGGATTTATATATTAATTAAAACGAAGTTGAATGTATAAAAATATATATTTAATATAATCGAGCCCGTAATATCGTGGCAGTTCGTAATTTAACGTTCTGAACTTCAACTAAATGTACATGACCCGTTATTTGTCTGATTTCTGCGAAACAAGAAATGCTGGAATCCGTTGAACTATATTTTTCTAGCGGAAGAGGAAAATGGAGATTTCGTCGTATAGATTTCAAGATATGTCCAAATCAAATTTTCAATTAGTCGCTATAGAATCGTTCATCGACCGTAACGGTTTATTTGAAATAACTGCATACTGGATTCGAATTTGGACAAGATTCTTTTGAGACGTAGTGATGATTTAATTTTTAGAATTTTACTGTAATTTTTAATTAATTAAATATGCAACTTTTTATTTGGAGTATTTGCACCCTATATCGATATTTTGGGGTTTCAAAATATGAGTTAACCAACCGATATTATTATATTTTTGTGATCGTGACACCTCGTTGGACACGATCGTATTCTTATTTCTGTTCGTGGCGGTTCGGACATGAAGGTAATCTTACACGTAATGGGAACCCTTATTAAATATCTAATATAAGATCAAACATGGATATAAATAAATATTGTGGCGTGATCCTCCTACCTATTGCTTTTTGGTGAAGAAACAAGTCTAAATTCTAAACCATGCCTAAGGAAAAGAAGGCTACAGACCTAACAGCTAATACGTATGGACCAAGGAAAGAAAATTTCAAAGCCTACGTATACTGTTTCTATCATTTCATGCTAGGATTGAACAACTTCATAGTTATGAACAGTATTGCCATGAAAACACACATTACCGCAGTATTTCGGGTTCAATGCAATTATCCAAGGCCACTGTTAATTAGAAGTGAGAAAAGTACATAACTACATATTTGGTCAATAACTATCGGAAATCATGTGGTTTTTACAGCAAGCGAATTTGTTAATAAATCTATTAAGTTATATTATGTGTGCAATTTATAAACAATGTGCTCTTATTAACTGTTCATACTTGAGTTATAAATAACCAAAATATGTTGTTAATAAACCACTGTAGATTTACACACCGAAATACAACTATATATATGATTGTTGACAAGTAGAACGTGAGATTCCGGACGATTGCAATATTATTAGATTAATTAACAATCATACAAGTATATATATGATTGATTAACGAATCACTGTAGATTAATTACGGTTGGATGCGAAAGCAAAGTAGCCAACCTATCCTACTACAACGAGGGACTACTGTACCTCTAACTCTTACTTAATGGTTAAGCTTCTACCTTATCTATTAAATTATGCAGACCTATTCTAAGTTCTACACACCCTAAATCCATACTCCTATTTCCCATCCCCTATTCCTTGCTGATGAAGGATGCAAATGTCACTGCAAGAAAAATAGGCTTTGGTTACTCATGTTGGTTGCGTTTATCGTTAAATGCAAGCAATAATATTTCATCCAGGCCCGTTAGACACAGCCAAATATTGGTGACCCATGCCGCCCTACGAAATTTTGGCGGCTACAATATTTTTCCCCCTTTCTCTGGTCACGTTTTCCTCAATGTCCAACCTTTCTTTGATACTTTCAAATATTTTCCCCCATTTTCACTTCAGTAAATTCACGATTCCTCTAACTTAAGTGTCAGTCGCGCTAGCCCTCTTCATCCTTCTCAACTATTTTATTCGAGTGTCATATATTGCTTAATATTTCAACGTAAACCCTAAATACGTATAACCTTCATATTTCAATTCTGGTGAAGGTTTGTTCGATGATTGACTGAGTATTTGCGGTTGTAAATTTGTTCAAAGTGTGGTTGCGAGTTCGGATGGTTGAGGGGTTGCGATTTCAGGCGATCGACAGTTTGAAGCCATGGTCTCTGTTTGATGAAGAAATGTAGGGTTGAGGTAGTTAGGTTTTGGTATAAGGGATATGATATCAGGTGCCAAAGGAGGAGGTGACTGGGGTTGTTGCCGAAGTAGTTTATTGGTGTTGATTGGATTTGAACTGGCGTTTGTAGGTCACAGGTGTGTTTCAAGTGGAGCAGGGGTTGATGGATGTCTGGCAGAGGAAGAGGTGTAGTCGAAGGACTTGGTTGAAGGTTGGTACTTCGAAGGGAGATATAAGTCAACTGATTTGTGGATTGTAGAGTTTGGAGCTGTGGTTGGCTTGAAAGATATTGATGTTGGAGGATGTGAAGCTTGATGGGTGTTTTTAAGGTGCGGTTTGCTGATTGAAGCAGTGATGATAGGCGGGATGCCTGATGTAGGAGGAAAGTATAGCGCTGTTGAAGTCGAGGCAGGGTGATGTATTGCTTGTGTGACCGTAGTACGAGAAGTGCTGGTTGATGTATGGATTGTTTGGTTATTGTACGCTGATCCGAGGAGGTGATTTTTTATCAACTACTTTTTTTTAGACACGTTTAAACACCGGCGCTTAAACATAATCCGTTTGGGAAGGAGGAACAAAGATTGGCTTGAGGAAGTATCAAGCAGTGTTATAATTTCCCTTGTTTGTAGAAAACACTTGATGAAGGTTGTGTGTCAATAAATTGTGTTGATATGCTATTTATAATATGTAAATTAGCTAAATATTGCAGTGCTAATTTTCATTTATGCAGGTATGAGTGCACCATCATCAAGGAGTCATTTTAATGAAGTTCATCTGTGCTTGAAGTTCATGGCACCTCCCAGCCTGATGTTCATCAGCATCTCACCTTGCCTCAGTTGCATGACTGCCTGAAATGCACCCCTATCATATAATAGCTTGATCATTTTGCCTTATTGCCTTCATGTGCACAAATCAATTCTTCCCCTTGTAGCAATTTAGTATGGTACAGTTTAAATGCAGTTCATCAACATAGTGAATATCTCATTCTAGTATTGGCATGTCTTGTTAATATTTTTCACAACTTTCTCTATTATTCTGTGATGTATACAGATGTAGTCGATGTGGCATGGAGGAATGGCATTACATGTGCATATTAGTTAACTGCTTAGCTTCCTGGTACAAGGATATGTGTTCTCCTAGATAAATAGGTATGACAGCTCCAATCAGTAAAAAGACCTTTTATATTTTATTTTGTAACTGGGCTGTGTTATAAGGCCAAGCCCAAATCTTCTTTTACTTCCGTTTTCTATTTATATCAGTCCATTGTACAAACGTTCATTACTTACATTTTTGTACAATTTGCTTTGCAATTAATAAAAAGAATTCTCAATTTATATTCAGAATTCCAACTTGGTATCAGAGCCAAGATTTATTCAGGTGAAAAGATCATCAGCAGTGTTGATCTTTCAGACGATCCATCAGAGAGTTTTCATCATTTGGATCTCCCTTCATCAAAGTTGCAGCTTATCACTTGAAGGTTGTGGCTTCATTCAAGAATTAAGTGCCTCGCCAACATTTCTGAAGCTGCATCTTGATTCAAGCATAAAGCTTGTGACAGTTCAGATTTGTGATCAAGAAACTGATCAGAAAGCATCAAGAAATCATCTCCTTTGAATTTGTGCCATCATAGATTGCTTATCAGGTTTTCCTTATCTGTTCTTAGCAGAATTAATCTGTGTTTGCCATCATTTAAGCAATCTGTGTTGCATCGTTCTTCAACAAAAGAGATCTCCTGAAAATACTTTACAATTCAAAGTTTCTGATAACAAATCCTACCTGTTCATTTCTACATCAGTATTCATCATCTTTCATCATGGTAGAAACTGATAATTCAAATCCCAACATTAAAGTTACTAAACATGTCATGTTGAATAATAATTTTTTTGATAATCAAATTCCAGAATCTTATATTTGTAATGCATGCCAATTGGGAAAGAGTCATAAACTTGCATTTCCAGACTCACAAACCACATATACTAGACCACTTGAGTTAATTGCCATAGACATATGGGGTCCTGCTCATGTTAGTTCTAATTATGGGCACAAGTATTATATTTCATTTATTGATGCTTATTCAAGATTTGTCTAGATATACATGATAAAATCCAAATCAGAAACCAGTAGTGTTGTTGTTCATTTTATTAATAAAGTTGAAAACAGTACTGGAAATAGGGTAAACATTTTTCAGACAGATGGTGGTAGAGAGTTTCTACCCTTAAGATCCTTCTTTGAAAAGAAAGGTATCAGTAATAGAATTACTTGTCCCTATACTTCAGAACAGAATGGTCTAATTGAAAGGAAACATAGGCATATAATTGAAACAGGCTTGACATTACTAGCTCAAGCCTCAATGCCATTTAAATATTGGGAAGATGCATTATACAGCAGTACATTTGATTAACTTAATGCCTACTAAGGTATTAAAATTCAAATGTCCTCAAGAAATGCTAACTAAAATTACACCTGATTATAAACATTTAAAGGTGTTTGGATGTCATTGTTTTCCTTTCTTAAGGCCATATAATAATCATAAACTAGATTATAGGTCCACTGCCTGTACTTTCTCGGGATATTGTTCTAAACAAAAAGGATACAAATGTCTAGATAGTAAAGGAAGAATTTATATTTCTAGACATGTAAGATTTAATGAGTATGTATATCCTTTTAGCAAATTAAGTGAGAGTACTTCAGATAAAACTGTAAGTGCTAGACAAATTAGATATGACATACCAGATGAAATTGAAGTATTGGTGCATGTTCATCATGAACAATATAACACCAATACTAGCTCTCAACACACCATGCCTTCAAGTAGGTCAGGTCAAGAGAAATCAGCTTCCAGCATTTGTGATAGTGAAGAACAACAAAGGCAATATGTTAGTGAAACTCATATTGATCAAGCTGCATATAATAATGTCACAAGTGAAAATCAGGATACAGTAGTTAGAGATGCAGACAATCAAGCCAGTACAGTCAGAGAAGCTATAAATCAGCATCCTATGATTACTAGAGCAAAATGTGGTATTTTCAAGCCAAAAATTTATAATACTGCTATTGTTACTGAAGAACCATCGTCATATTTTGAAGTAGTCCAAAATAACAACTGGAATTCAGCCATGCAGGATGAGTACAATGCTTTAATTAACAAAGGAACTTGGACATTGGTTGAAAAACCAGATCATAAAAATATTATTGGCTGTAGATGGGTTTTTAAATTAAAAAGAAATGTTGATGGTTCAATTTCTATGTACAAAGCAAGATTGGTTGCAAAAGGGTATTCACAACAGTATGGATTTGATTTTTCAGAAACTTTTTCACCTGTTGTGAAACCAGTTTCAATTAGAATTATATTAACTATTGCTTTGTACAGAAATTGGAGCATAAAAAAATTAGATGTTAATAATGCCTTTCTTAATGGTGAATTGCAGGATGAAGTATACATGGAGCAACCTCAAGGTTTCATTCAGCATGAAAACAAAAATTTGGTGTGCAAATTGAACAAGGCCATTTATGGTTTAAAGCAGGCACCAAGGGTTTGGTTTGACAAGCTTAAGGCTACACTTGTCAACTATGGCTACATATCATCTAAATCTGACAACTCAATATTTATAAAAATTTCTAATGCTACTGTAACATATATACTTATTTATGTTGATGATTTTATTGTTACAGGAAGCAGTGTTGCTTAAATTAAAAACATTACAAACATGTTGAATTCAGAATTTTCTATCATGGATCTGGGTGACTTAAACTATTTCCTGGGTATAGAAGTTAAAAGAACATCTAATTCTGAAATTCGTCTTAATCAGAAAAAGTACATATCAAAAATCCTTGACAGAGCACAGATGAAACAAGCCAACCCATTGCCTACTCCAATGATTATCAGCACACAATTATCTAAACACAAGGGAGAGACTTTTCAAAATGGAAAATTATATAGAAGCATTGTTGGTGCTCTCCAATATGCCACAATATCTAGACCAGACATAGCTTTTAGTGTTAATAAAGTAAGTCAATATATGCAAAATCCATTAGACAATCACTGGAAGGTTGTCAAAAGAATTCTCAGATATCTTAAAGGAACTATAGATCATGGTCTAATTCTAAGGGCAAGTAATTCCTTAAATATTAATGCATATGCTGATGTAGATTGTGGAACAGATTGTGATGACAGCAAATCAACATCAGGTTTCTGTATATTTTTGGGTAAAAATCCAGTGTCATGGTGTGCTAAAAAGAAAAATACTATTTCTAGATCCAGCACTAAAGCAAAATTTCGAAGTGTAGCAAGTTGTACAGCAAAAGTCATGTGGATACAATCCTTGTTAAGTGAATTACAAATTACTACATCAAAGCATCCTACAATACGGTGTGATAATATTAGTGCTATCTCTCTATCCCCTAATCCAGTGTTACACTCTAAAACAAAACATATTGAGCTAAATCTCTACTTTATCAGAGAACAAGTTATCAAAGAGAAACTAAAGATTGGATATATACCTTCTGCAGATCAAAAAGCAGATATACTTACGAAGCCCTTGTCAAAACCTAGCTTTGTCAAGCTCAAAGAAGAATTAAACGTGGATGTGGCCAACAAAGCTCAAAGATCCAACAGATTGACTTATGTTCCAGATCTCTGACAAAGCAAAAAAAATTCTTGTTGATGGTGCCTCTGATTGTTGTCAGATCAACTCCCTTAGTCAGGTTTTCTTCAGAATTAACCTAGGTCAACTCTGATTCATCAATTCGAACCTCTCTCAACAAATCCAGAGGTCTCGAGCATTTAAACTCAAGCTTAGCTGGATTTATCTGTCGTGGAGGCCTGCCTGAAGGAAGATCTTCCATCAATCGGAGGCGATGATGCCAAAGGAGTCGCCATTTTTCTTTGTTCTCGAGAGCAAACCCTAACCCGAAGTAGGGTTTGAAGGGGGCAAATAGGAATGACGGCTCCATTCAGTAAACATACCTTTTATATTTTATTTTGTAACTGGGTTGTGTTATAAGGCCAAGCCCAAATCTCCTTTTACTTCCGTTATCTATTTATATTAGTCCATTGTACAAACATTCATTACTTACATTTTTGTACAATTTGCTTTGCAATTAATAAAAAGAATTCTCGGTTTATATTCAGAATTTCAACTTAGATGTTTTTCTTATTATTTTATTTGAATGCAAATCAGAGATTCAACTGTATTTGCATTTGGTTCATTTATTTTGCTGTTAAGTACAGCTGGAATGCCTGCACATGTAAAGGAATTAGAGGCATCAGCCACAATTTCAATTTTTATAGCATTTGGTTGAGTAATCTGAGTGGCATTTTTGTGCTAATTTTATTCACACATATTTATTTTCATTTTATGTAGAAGGTTGTGTAAATTGACCATGCTTTGTGCGTGTATTTTTGCATGTGGAATTGAACATACACTTATGAACAACAATCTTTTTGCTTGGGCATGTTCTATCTTCGGTAGAAAATTATTGTTGCAGTGTAGCGATGTAATATAGACTAGTTCTTATATTCGGTATTGCTTGTATAATGGTCATGTATTTATTGGAGAGCTGATCAATTTAATAATGTCTCAAGTTTCTAACTATATTTTTTTTGCATGGAGATATGACGTAAAGCTTGGAATGTGTTGGCTAGTAATTAAAAATTCTTGTTATATCCCAACTTTGCTTTGTAAGTATGTTTTTAATGCTTGGATGTTCTAAACATGAGATTGAACGTTAACATTTATCTACTGAATGTTACAATTTTGTTTGTGTTAAATATTGTCTTTTGTTTTTTAGGCAAAAGATTACGTTCATACTCACTTTCCTCACCAGCGTCACTGGATTGAGCCTTCTTATTGGAATGTGAAACGGACTGGATACATTGTGTGGGAAGGCGTATGGGGAAAGGCAATACAAAAAGGTATCAATTCATGCATATAGTGCCTTTACATCTCTTCTACTAGTTTACATTCCAAACTCTTTCTTCTGCAATAATGATATGGTAAATATTGCGTTTTACAGTTTTACAGTTTTTTTTTCGCTTACATTCTTGTCACAAGCCCATTTGGTTTTACTATTTCCGTAAGTCCCCTCCTGTTCCAGTCTCTCACACTTATTCATGTTTAATAAGCACATTAGGTTATTATTTATAACATTTTTCTCAATTAGGTAAACTAGAAGATTTTTTTTAAAATAGCAGTTGATAATCAAGGAGAGATATGTATGGTAAAGAACACTTGTTTGATCTTAGATAAACATAAATATTAAATCATCTTTAAAAGTAAAGGTAACAATTGATGGCAAAGCTTGAAAAAGATCACTGGTATACTTGATGAACACAAGATAAAACCTGACCTTATGCTACAACTCCAAATAGAAGAGAAGATGCTAAGTGTAACAACCCGTAAAATGCGAGCCAGTTTAAAATTTTTATTTCGGCAATTTTAGCGAATTTTGAATATTTAAAATAGATTATTTTAAATAATATCGACGAGAAATTTATTTTGAATATAATTCGACGTATATAATATATACGCGTCGTCGTTGGAATATAAATATTTATATATAATTATAAATAGAATTGAAAATGGCGCGGTAGTTCGATAATTCGATTTCAAACTTCAATTGAATGTACCGGGTGCAGAACAATCCGGATTTTAGTGAAACCAAAAATGATAGGATCTAATTGATAATATCTTTCTATTGAATCCGACCAATCGAGATTTCATAGCGGGAATCAAAAGATATGTCCAGTTGAAAATTCTGAATAGTCGCTATGGAATTCAGGCCCTTAAAAATGGACATTTTGCAAATGACCTCGGATCTCGACGAAACCAGTTTTGTTGGGTTCGTGATGTCGAATTATTGCTAGATTCCAAATTTCATAATTTTTCGAATCAATATGTGAGCGTGGCAAAGGAAAACGCATTTGACCAGTTTAAGTTGAATTTAATCGACTGGAAAATGGCCATTTTTCTAACAGTCTCAGAATTCGACGAAACTAGTTTTGTTAGGACCGTATCGTCAATACGAAGCTAGAAAATATTTTTCTGGAATTTTTCTAGTTAGTATGTGGCCCCGGTAATTTGAAATGTACGTTTAAAATTCAATATAGCGATTTAAATGTAAATTTAACGGAAACTAATTCAAACAGTCGAATCAGCCTACGATACATATCCCATTGTGTTCGGAATGGGGGTGAAACGCTATGGACGACAGGCGGTGGGCCTCGTTTCGAGGTCGTATGTAAAAGTCAACTTTTTGCAAAATAAATAATTAATAAATTAAAAAAAAAGAAAAAAATAATAAAAACAAATATATCTCTTCCCTTTTATACGCTGGCCCCCCCTCTATCTTTTCAAATCGAATTAAAAGAAAAAAAAAAAGAAAGAGAAAGAGACGAGAGCGACGGGGGGGGGGGGGGGGGGGAGCCGCCGCCGCATCGCCCCCCCCCCTCGACTGATCCGCCGCGCTCGACGGCGCCACCACCACCCACGGCGGACCCCCCCTATCCTTCCTCCTTCTTCCCTTCTTCTTCCCTCCTCCCGCTCCCTCTTCCCACCGCGAGAACCCCCAGTGCCTGAACCCGACGCCGACGCATCTCCAGCCCCCCCCCCCTCCGATCCTCCGCCTTCTTCTTCCCTCCTCCCTCCACTTCCCTGACCTCAACAGCAACCCCCCCCTTTTTCTGATTTGACTGTAAGTTTTATATTTATTTCATTTAGTAATTTATTTAAAATAATTAGTTTATTTAGTTTATTTAAATCAGTAAAGAAAGATTTTTAAAATGCGAAAGTATAGATTTTTCAAAAAAATAGCGAAAGTTTAGATTTTTAAATAGAAAAGTTTGATTTTTTAAATAAAGGCAAGATTTGATTTTTATAACGTAAAAGGTAAGATATTTATATTTTTAAAGTAATAAAAATATGATTTTTATATTTTTAAAGTATTAAAAATATAATCTTTATTAAGTAGAAGTAGTAGAGAATAAAAAAATATCATCTTTGTGTATGTAGCAAAATAAAAATCTAATTTTTATTTTATATACGTCGAAATAAAGTGCTGATTTTTATGAAGGCGAAAACTTTATTTTTATAAAGGCGAAAACTTTATTTTTGAAATGGAATTTTTATCTATATGACACCAAAGTAAAAATTCGATTTTTATATATTGAATAGCATAGTAAAAATTCGATTTTTAAATATATAAAGTGATTATAAAAATATGATTTCTAAATTGGAAATGAATAAATAAAAATGTGATTTTTATTTTAAAAGACATCAAAATATAAAAATGTGTGATTTTTATATATGTAGTGACTATGGGCAACGAAGAGGATAAAAAGGCGAGAATGAAGAAGATTTCTACCAAAGAAGAGTCAAGGTGTTTGGATAGCTATTGGTGAGAACTTCTCACTCTAAACTTCTTTTTCTAGTTATATATATATATACTAGGATGCAGACGGTGCTTAGTAGCACCCGACACAATCGTCCACAGACCATGGACTTGTTTGTTTGGTTGCATAGATTAGTTAGATGATTTGATTTGAAATTGAATTGTTTGGTGAGTTGAATGGATTTGATTGATGTGTGAATGGCGTGGGCCTTCACTAGACCGGGGATAAGGCTAGGTCTTGTCCCGTTTCTAGTATCGTGCCGTTATGCCGCCGAAATTTTCTAAAATATGTTAGAAAAATAAAAATATCATTTTTATTGTGTAAATGAACTAATAGAAATTCAAGTGTTGAAATAAAATGTTTTATCGTTAAAAATATAATTTTTAACGTGAAAGTGAATAAATGAATATTTATAAACAAATCGGCCGATTTGTTTATATACACTGATTTGACTGATATCGATTGGGTCGATAAATTTTGCACGTCGCCCAACTGCACAAATAAAATCTGTGTTTGATTGTTTGAAACCCCACACGGGTGTTGGGATGAAATTTGAAGTTCACTCATCCTGATTGATTAAATATGTCGATCGATTGATTGATAGGCTGTTATAAGCGTCAAATATCTATATTTGATGCTTATACAGTGTAGTGCACTTTGGTTGATGATTGATTATTTTTCAATGCTATTATATACATGTGTTGTGTGGAATCCATATAATTAACATTATATGGTGATTGATTGGGCCTCATTCCAATCGGGAAAATAATGAATATTATAAAAGATAATTCATGTGTTAAATATAAAAATAGTCATGTGTTGACGATGTCCAGGTGTTGAGTGAAATATTTTATACAATGAAATTTACATCTTTATCATATTTAAAATTAGAACTACTTCTCAGTAGGAGTCTAATTGAAAATCAAACGATAGATACCTTAGTTTTATAAAATATTTTACACAACAAAAATAGTGATGTGTTGACAGTACTCATGTGTTGAGATTAGTCGTGTGTTGAAAGAAATATAGATTCATGTGTTGAATGGGATAAATGTTCATTTGTTGGATAGAATAAAGAAGTTTTGAAAATATAAAGCCGTGTCGATTAGAGATGCGTTATTTTGACGCGAACGATATTTATATCGATTTTAAAATGATTTCGAAATGAATTGAATTGAAAACGATTTCGAAATGAATTGAATTCAAACGATTTCGAAATGAATTGAATTGAAAACGATTTCGAAATGAATTGAATTGAAAACGATTTCGAAATGAATTGAATTGAAAACGATTTCGAAATGAATTGAATTGAAAAAGATTTCGAAATGAATTGAATTGAAAGCGATTTCGAAATGAATTGAATTGAAAACGATTTCGAAATGAATTGAATTGAAAACGATTTCGAAATGAATTGAATTGAAAACGATTTCGAAATGAATTGAATTGAAAATGATTTCTAAATGAATTGAATTGAAAACGATTTCGAAATGAATTGAATTGAAAACGATTTCGAAATGAATTGAATTGAAAACGATTTCGAAATGAATTGAATTGAAAACGAATTCAAATTGAATTGAAAGTGAATTGAAATGAATTCAAATTGAATTAAAATTTGAATTGAATAGAAATGAATTTTGAAACGAATTTATAAAGAAGAATTAAATTTTGATTTGAATTGAAAAGAAAGTTGAAATTGCTTTTGAAACGATTTTAAAACGATTTATAAAATTCGTTTTAAATAGAAATCGACGAAATATATATTATATATATTATATATATATAATATAATGGCCTGAATAGAACACGCCGCGCCGCGGCAGTTCGTGAATTTCGACCATTTATTTCAAACGGACATTGCGGGAGATCCGACCGTCGGATTCTCCTAAAACCGGAACCGTTGGGTTCGTATCGAAAAGAGCTTTCCAATGAATATTAGAAATTTGAAATCTAACGGTTGGATTTGAAATTATGTCCAAATCAAATTTGAAAAAGGTCGCTGTAAGTGCAGTTCGATGGCCGTTGATGGAAATCGACTGTACGGGCCTTGATAAAATTATTAAAAATATCAATAATTTGTGTAAAATTATAATATGTGAATTGGAAAGAATTGGGCTGGAAAATTCCACATTAAAGGATAAAAATAGATTTTTATCGAAATGAACTAGTTTTGAACTAGAATTAAAATCAATTTATTTTTGAAATAAATAAATTGAATTTGAAAGTGATTTTAAAAATAATCAATATTCCCAATACGTGAATTGGACTGGAGTTGAATCGAAATTATCTTCGGAATATTTCGATGTTGGATTTCGTGACTATACAGATATTGTTATGGGAATTTGAAAGATATATTTCATATCGTTATTTCCAATACGATACTTGTTGGTTTCAGAATTTGATATTGAATATAAGCCGATATATTTTCTATTCAGAGCCTTGTATTTAATACCAAATGTGATTTGGGTTTGTCGTGAATCGTGTTTTAGAAGACATTGGTTCTTTAACCCAGTTAAAGACATAATATTGATTTTTGAGAAGATTAAAACTAAATGGAGTTTTAATGAATCTTTAATTAGATAAAAAGTGAATTGATAATTTAAATTATCAAATCTGAAAAGTGATCGAGAGTAGGGTATCACCAGTTTTGCTCCAAAGCGATAGTTAAATCTTTAATTAGATTTGAACGTGAAATGGTAATTAATTTTACCGATAACACCGTGGTGTTAGAAATGGAGTATCACCAGTTTTGCTCCATGGGATATATAGGTTGGGATTGGGAAATAAAACAAATAATTACTTCGGTGTGGTTCGTTAATCCCGACTAGTTTGAGATGATATCCAAAGGAAGATTAAAGAATAAATTTAGAAGAATTTATCTTTGATAAAATTAATGGGAACATTTCCCTAAGAATGTGATTTTGTGAATAAAAGAATATTCTGAATTGGAATGAGGCGTTCATTGTGTTTGTGTAACATTTGTTAATTATATACGTGGGTTATTCAGAAAGGCCGGGTTATACCCATTCTGAATAACCGATTCGACGAGATGTCGAAGATGAAGACGGTGGTTGAAGACCGGAAGTCTTCACATCGTTTGGGTGATTACTGATGATCTTGATTGGGCTGTACACCCAGGATGAGGGAATCAGTTGGTGATCGTCCAGACGTACCTGGAGATGGATGGATATGCGAGGAAAGTGCCTCCGGTTTCGTTCAGACCCAGAACGAACTTGTAAATGGATTGTGTGTCTGACATTGGATTTTATTCTGTGTTGATTGATCTCTATTAAATATACATCTGTTTGGCGGCGGAGAATTTATTCTCTTGCTTAACGCCCTTCTCTGAGACGTACGAGCTCAGGGGTTGTATATCGATGGACATCAGTCGCATGGAGTGAATTGCCAATGTGGCATGCGTAAGTGGCAATTGATCAAGGCTTCTGTTGAAAAGCAAAGTCTTGTGGTTGATGATCAAAGCACGGCCTGTGTGGCATAGCTTTGTGTATAACGTGAATTCGCGAGCCTCACACCTCGGTATGAGTCAAAAACGGGAGACGGACCGCTGGGAGAGCACGACGTTTCTTTCTAGCTAGGGTGGTGTCAGTGACCTACCAGCCCTGACATTTATATACTTTTCACTTGTGTGGTTGTTGGATATGAGGCGCCTCGGATATAGGTCTGTAAGGACCGGGAAACGTGTGTTCAGGAATAACTAATCCTCAAAAGTAAGAGAGGACCGGCCCAGCCGATTCCAAGGATCAAAGTGGGGTCCTGAGGCATTTGCTAGAGTGTCTCGAACGCGGAGAGGAGCTTGCCCCTTGCCTCGACTCATGATGGAATCCAATTTCCAATACGTGTATTGCGGTTTTAATTGTAGAACTAGTATGGCGACATGATATATGGTACCCATGCCGTCTATGATTGATATTTATGATTGAAATTGTTTTGACACTACACACTTATTATAGTATCAAATGATTTGTTTTAAACGTATCAAGCATGTTTGGCTATTATAAGGGAAAACCCTATCCTCCGGCTTGCGTTGCATTGTGTGATGGGACCTGGGTCTTATAATAGCTTCATTTTTCCAAAAAGCATTGCGTTGTTTTGTTATATGCACTAGTATTCTTGGGAGGAAACCCGTTCCGTGTCATACGGCGTGGTCCCTTGAACTACTCTTCTTTAAAGTTAAAATAATAACTATTTTTAGTTCTCACACCAGTCACATGACTGACCTGGAGTTTATTGTTTTAACCTAAACTCTGGGTGCCCCTATTTTCCGCACGGGCAGCTAGTAGTTTTGGTTTTGCAGATTTATATCCACAGGGTCCTGATTTACAGCTGGAACGATGCTCGGAAAGCTCTGTATCCGTGTATCACTTCTAGTTATGATTTTGTATTATTTTCCGCTGCTATGTAATTTATTGTAATCTCTGATATTTATCGAATGTTTATTATCATTTATACTCTGTATATTCTTGTATCTGATGGAATTGTTGTAATAACAATGAAATGTTCTTCCGTCTGCGTTCATTTGTGTGTTGTTCTCAAAGTGTTCGTGCTTTCCTTCACGAGGAAGTTACGGGTTCTTTCAGTTGGTATCAGAGCTTTGGTTTACAGAGCTCGAGAACAAGACACATTAGAACCATACGAAAGAATTCATCAGATATTGGATTAGTAATATCCAATTAGAATGACTCGTTAGAGATAGGATCAGTAGTATCCTAGAACGAGTGTGAAGAGTATATTTTTCAAATGAAAACAATTTTGTTTTGAAAATTTAAATCGTTTTAAACGTATTTGAATATTTATTTATTTTGAATTTGGACAATCGAGTATATATAGATTTCGCGTATACGCGTCATGAACGTATATTCGAAGTTTTAATATACTGGGTAGATATAGAATCACATTCTAGATATCCGGGGATGATTCTGATTATGGTGCATCATCATCAGTATTCATATTCGAGTTTCGAAGGTGTGACTTCTATATATTTCCATTAGACTGGTGTGAGAACCAAAACTTATATAGATAGACACATTGTTGTGAATTGGCATCAAAAACATGATTTTTTGTATATATATCAAAAGTTAAGAATTTGAAACTCTAATCCACTAATTGATTGATGTTTGTGTTGTTTGCCTATTTGTTTGATAATTTTAACCATTTAGCCTAATTGAACCGAATATTGAATTGTATTGAAATTGGTCGCATTTGCTTGCATATACATATACTTACATTGAACAGGTCATAGCAAGGAGGCTAGAGCCGAAGAATAAAATTTGTTTGCCCGACAAATAGGTACATGTTTACTACATAATTTCCTGTTTTGTTTGGGTGATGATGATTTTGTGAGCCTATTGGCTAGCCGCTTGGCTTTTTCTTTTTCTTTTTGAAATCTGAAGGACCGGGGAAGCTATTTGAAATTCCCCGATGCTCCCGGTGCAGGGGAGGTTATGGCGAAATTTTTCGAAAATTTAGGGTGTTAGCCAAATTTTTGAAAATTCTCAAAAACTGAAAAATTTGGAGAATGGAAGCCAGATCGAATGTAGAGCTTAATAATCAAACCACTTTCGACTTTGTTCCTTTTCGGGGACGAAAAGTTTTAAGTGGGAGAGATTGTAACAACCCGTAAAATGCGAGCCAGTTTAAAAATTTTATTTCGGCAATTTTAGCGAATTTTGAATATTTAAAATAGATTATTTTAAATAATATCGACGAGAAATTTATTTTGAATATAATTCGACGTATATAATATATACGCGTCGTCGTTAGAATATAAATATTTATATATAATTATAAATAGAATTGAAAATGGCGCGGTAGTTCGATAATTCGATTTCAAACTTCAATTGAATGTACCGGGTGTAGAACAATCCGGATTTTAGTGAAACCAAAAATGATAGGATCTAATTGATAATATCTTTCTATTGAATCCGACCAATCGAGATTTCATAGCGGGAATCAAAAGATATGTCCAGTTGAAAATTCTGAATAGTCGCTATGGAATTCAGGCCCTTAAAAATGGACATTTTGCAAATGACCTCGGATCTCGACGAAACCAGTTTTGTTGGGTCCGTGATGTCGAATTATTGCTAGATTCCAAATTTCATAATTTTTCGAATCAATATGTGAGCGTGGCAAAGGAAAACGCATTTGACCAGTTTTAGTTGAATTTAATCGACTGGAAAATGGCCATTTTTCTAACAGTCTCAGAATTCGACGAAACTAGTTTTGTTAGGACCGTATCGTCAATACGAAGCTAGAAAATATTTTTCTGGAATTTTTCTAGTTAGTATGTGGCCCCGGTAATTTGAAATGTACGTTTAAAATTCAATATAGCGATTTAAATGTAAATTTAACGGAAACTAATTCAAACTGTCGAATCAGCCTACGATACATATCCCATTGTGTTCGGAATGGGGGTGAAACGCTATGGACGACAGGCGGTGGGCCTCGTTTCGAGGTCGTATGTAAAAGTCAACTTTTTGCAAAATAAATAATTAATAAATTAAAAAAAAAGAAAAAAAATAATAAAAACAAATATATCTCTTCCCTTTTATACGCTGGCCCCCCCTCTATCTTTTCAAATCGAATTAAAAAAAAAAAGAGAGAGAAAGAGACGAGAGCGACGGGGGGGAGCCGCCGCCGCATCGCCCCCCCCCTCGACTAAGCCGTCGCGCTCGACGGCGCCACCACCACCCATGGCGGACCCCCCTATCCTTCCTCCTTCTTCCCTTCTTCTTCCCTCCTCCCGCTCCCTCTTCCCACCGCGAGAACCCCAGTGCCTGAACCCGACGCCGACGCATCTCCAGCCCCCCCTCCGATCCTCCGCCTTCTTCTTCCCTCCTCCCTCCACTTCCCTGACCTCAACAGCAACCCCCCCTTTTTCTGATTTGACTGTAAGTTTTATATTTATTTCATTTAGTAATTTATTTAAAATAATTAGTTTATTTAGTTTATTTAAATCAGTAAAGAAAGATTTTTAAAATGCGAAAGTACAAATTTTTCAAAAAAATAGCGAAAGTTTAGATTTTTAAATAGAAAAGTTTGATTTTTTAAAAAAAGGCAAGATTTGATTTTTATAACGTAAAAGGTAAGATATTTATATTTTTAAAGTAATAAAAATATGATTTTTATATTTTTAAAGTATTAAAAATATAATCTTTATTAAGTAGAAGTAGTAGAGAATAAAAAAAATATCATCTTTGTGTATGTAGCAAAATAAAAATCTGATTTTTATTTTATATACGTCGAAATAAAGTGCTGATTTTTATGAAGGCGAAAACTTTATTTCTATAAAGGCGAAAACTTTATTTTTATAAAGGCGAAAACTTTATTTTTATAAAGGCGAAAACTTTATTTTTGAAATGGAATTTTTATCTATATGACACCAAAGTAAAAATTCGATTTTTATATATTGAATAGCATAGTAAAAATTCGATTTTTAAATATATAAAGTGATTATAAAAATATGATTTCTAAATTGGAAATGAATAAACAAAAATGTGATTTTTATTTTAAAAGACATCAAAATATAAAAATGTGTGATTTTTATATATGTAGTGACTACGGGCAACGAAGAGGATAAAAAGGCGAGAATGAAGAAGATTTCTACCAAAGAAGAGTCAAGGTGTTTGGATAGCTATTGGTGAGAACTTCTCATTCTAAACTTCTTTTTCTAGTTATATATATATATATATACTAGGATGCAGACGGTGCTTAGTAGCACCCGACACAATCGTCCACAGACCATGGACTTGTTTGTTTGGTTGCATAGATTAGTTAGATGATTTGATTTGAAATTGAATTGTTTGGTGAGTTGAATGGATTTGATTGATGTGTGAATGGCGTGGGCCTTCACTAGACCGGGGATAAGGCTAGGCCTTGTCCCGTTTCTAGTATCGTGCCGTTATGCCGCCGAAATTTTCTAAAATATGTTAGAAAAATAAAAATATCATTTTTATTGTGTAAATGAACTAATAGAAATTCAAGTGTTGAAATAAAATGTTTTATTGTTAAAAATATAATTTTTAACGTGAAAGTGAATAAATGAATATTTATAAACAAATCGGCCGATTTGTTTATATACACTGATTTGACTGATATCGATTGGGTCGATAAATTTTGCACGTCGCCCAACTACGCAAATAAAATCTGTGTTTGATTGTTTGAAACCCTACACGGGTGTTGGGATGAAATTTGAAGTTCACTCATCCTGATTGATTAAATATGTCGATCGATTGATTGACAGGCTGTTATAAGCGTCAGATATCTATATTTGATGCTTATACAGTGTAGTGCACTTTGGTTGATGATTGATTATTTTTCAATGCTATTATATACATGTGTTGTGTGGAATCCATATAATTAACATTATATGGTGATTGATTGGGCCTCATTCCAATCGGGAAAATAATGAATATTATAAAAGATAATTCATGTGTTGAATATAAAAATAGTCATGTGTTGACGATGTTCAGGTATTGAGTGAAATATTTTATACAATGAAATTTACATCTTTATCATATTTAAAATTAGAACTACTTCTCAGTAGGAGTCTAATTGAAAATCAAACGATAGATACCTTAGTTTTATAAAATATTTTACACAACAAAAATAGTGATGTGTTGACAGTACTCATGTGTTGAGATTAGTCGTGTGTTGAAAGAAATATAGATTCATGTGTTGAATGGGATAAATGTTCATTTGTTGGATAGAATAAAGAAGTTTTGAAAATATAAAGCCGTGTCGATTAGAGATGCGTTATTTTGGCGCGAACGATATTTATATCGATTTTAAAACGATTTCGAAATGAATTGAATTGAAAACGATTTCGAAATGAATTGAATTCAAACGATTTCGAAATGAATTGAATTGAAAACGATTTCGAAATGAATTGAATTGAAAACGATTTCGAAATGAATTGAATTGAAAGCGATTTCGAAATGAATTGAATTGAAAACGATTTCGAAATGAATTGAATTGAAAACGATTTCGAAATGAATTGAATTGAAAACGATTTCGAAATGAATTGAATTGAAAACGATTTCGAAATGAATTGAATTGAAAACGAATTCAAATTGAATTGAAAGTGAATTGAAACGAATTCAAATTGAATTAAAATTTGAATTGAATAGAAATGAATTTTGAAACGAATTTATAAAGAAGAATTAAATTTTGATTTGAATTGAAAAGAAAGTTGAAATTGCTTTTGAAACAATTTTAAAACGATTTATAAAATTCGTTTTAAATAGAAATCGGCGAAATATATATTATATATATTATATATATAATATAATGGCCTGAATAGAACACGCCGCGCCGCGGCAGTTCGTGAATTTCGACCATTTATTTCAAACGGACATTGCGGGAGATCCGACCGTCGGATTCTCCTAAAACCGGAACCGTTGGGTTCGTATCGAAAAGAGCTTTCCAATGAATATTAGAAATTTGAAATCTAACGGTTGGATTTGAAATTATGTCCAAATAAAATTTGAAAAAGGTCGCTGTAAGTGCAGTTCGATGGCCGTTGATGGAAATCGACTGTACGGGCCTTGATAAAATTATTAAAAATATCAATAATTTGTGTAAAATTATAATATGTGAATTGGAAAGAATTGGGTTGGAAAATTCCACATTAAAGGATAAAAATAGATTTTTATCGAAATGAACTAGTTTTGAACTAGAATTAAAATCAATTTATTTTTGAAATAAATAAATTGAATTTGAAAGTGATTTTAAAAATAATCAATATTCCCAATACGTGAATTGGACTAGAGTTGAATCGAAATTATCTTCGGAATATTTCGATGTTGGATTTCGTGACTATACAGATATTGTTATGGGAATTTGAAAGATATATTTTATATCGTTATTTCCAATACGATACTTCTTGGTTTCAGAATTTGATATTGAATATAAGCCGATATATTTTCTATTCAGAGCCTTGTATTTAATACCAAATGTGATTTGGGTTTGTCGTGAATCGTGTTTTAGAAGACATTGGTTCTTTAACCCAGTTAAAGACATAATATTGATTTTTGAGAAGATTAAAACTAAATGGAGTTTTAATGAATCTTTAATTAGATTAAAAAGTGAATTGATAATTTAAATTATCAAATCTGAAAAGTGATCGAGAGTAGGGTATCACCAGTTTTGCTCCAAAGCGATAGTTAAATCTTTAATTAGATTTGAACGTGAAATGGTAATTAATTTTACCGATAACACCGTGGTGTTAGAAATGGAGTATCACCAGTTTTGCTCCATGGGATATATAGGTTGGGATTGGGAAATAAAACAAATAATTACTTAGGTGTGGTTCGTTAATCCCGACTAGTTTGAGATGATATCCAAAGGAAGATTAAAGAATAAATTTAGAAGAATTTATCTTTGATAAAATTAATGGGAACATTTCCCTAAGAATGTGATTTTGTGAATAAAAGAATATTCTGAATTGGAATGAGGCGTTCATTGTGTTTGTGTAACATTTGTTAATTATATACGTGGGTTATTCAGAAAGGCCGGGTTATACCCATTCTGAATAACCGATTCGACGAGATGTCGAAGATGAAGACGGTGGTTGAAGACCGGAAGTCTTCACATCGTTTGGGTGATTACTGATGATCTTGATTGGGCTGTACACCCAGGATGAGGGAATCAGTTGGTGATCGTCCAGACATACCTGGAGATGGATGGATATGCGAGGAAAGTGCCTCCGGTTTCGTTCAGACCCAAAACGAACTTGTAAATGGATTGTGTGTCTGACATTGGATTTTATTCTGTGTTGATTGATCTCTATTAAATATACATCTGTTTGGCGGCGGAGAATTTATTCTCTTGCTTAACGCCCTTCTCTGAGACGTACGAGCTCAGGGGTTGTATATCGATGGACATCAGTCGCATGGAGTGAATTGCCAATGTGGCATGCGTAAGTGGCAATCGATCAAGGCTTCTGTTGAAAAGCAAAGTCTTGTGGTTGATGATCAAAGCACGGCCTGTGTGGCATAGCTTTGTGTATAACGTGAATTCGCGAGCCTCACACCTCGGTATGAGTCAAAAACGGGAGACGGACCGCTGGGAGAGCACGACGTTTCTTTCTAGCTAGGGTGGTGTCAGTGACCTACCAGCCCTGACATTTATATACTTTTCACCTGTGTGGTTGTTGGATATGAGGCGCCTCGGATATAGGTCTGTAAGGACCGGGAAACGTGTGTTCAGGAATAACTAATCCTCAAAAGTAAGAGAGGACCGGCCCAGCCGATTCCAAGGATCAAAGTGGGGTCCTGAGGCATTTGCTAGAGTGTCTCGAACGCGGAGAGGAGCTTGACCCTTGCCTCGACTCATGATGGAATCCAATTTCCAATACGTGTATTGCGGTTTTAATTGTAGAACTAGTATGGTGACATGATGTATGGTACCCATGCCGTCTATGATTGATATTTATGATTGAAATTGTTTTGACACTACACACTTATTATAGTATCAAATGATTTGTTTTAAACGTATCAAGCATGTTTGGCTATTATAAGGGAAAACCCTATCCTCCGGCTTGTGTTGCATTGTGTGATGGGACCTGGGTCTTATAATAGCTTCATTTTTCCAAAAAGCATTGCGTTGTTTTGTTATATGCACTAGTATTCTTGGGAGGAAACCCGTTCCGTGTCATACGGCGTGGTCCCTTGAACTACTCTTCTTTAAAGTTAAAATAATAACTGTTTTTAGTTCTCACACCAGTCACATGACTGATCTGGAGTTTATTGTTTTAACCTAAACTCTGGGTGCCCCTATTTTCCGCACGGGCAGCTAGTAGTTTTGGTTTTGCAGATTTATATTCACAGGGTCCTGATTTACAGCTGGAACGATGCTCGGAAAGCTCTGTATCCGTGTATCACTTCTAGTTGTGATTTTGTATTATTTTCCTCTGCTATGTAATTTATTGTAATCTCTGATATTTATCGAATGTTTATTATCATTTATACTCTGTATATTCTTGTATCTGATGGAATTGTTGTAATAACAATGAAATGTTCTTCCGTCTGCGTTCATTTGTGTGTTGTTCTCAAAGTATTCGTGCTTTCCTTCACGGGGAAGTTACGGGTTCTTTCACTAAGGTTGTACGGGTACTTGTCTATGTCACTTATCATTGTTGTTAGGCCAAATCCCATGAATTCAAAAAGTTAATGGTAAACATAGATAAAGTACCTTTAAGTCTAGACATCTGGTTTCCATTGATTAGTAAAGCTAGTTAAGTCAACAAATACTAAATAATTCGACAATTGTTAAATAATTCATCGGTTATTAAACTCAAACGTACAACTAATTGGCACTGTGTCTTTTATATTTATGTCCCTGAGATCAATTTGAGGAATCTCAAGATGAGAACATGTCAGTTTTTCTAGAAACTTTGTTTTTCAAGTATGTTGATAAACTGTCTATGAAGATCTCATTTATAATATAAAAACATGTAAACCATAGTTTCAAGAATAAGAAAAAAATCATGAATGACATAGATAAACTATACTTGAGCCCTCTTAAAGGTTTAAACACAATCACATACATTGATATCCTTACAAACAGTGCTTGCTATGTCACTGTATTAGTCTGCCCTGAAGCCAAAACATATGCATAATGGAGATGACAGGTTCATAAAGAAAATTAATATTTTTTTCACTCATGATAAGAAATGGAATATGTTATTCAATAAAACATGCAAAATTTTCAGACTTAATATACAGGAGAACCTTTTATGCACGAATGGTCCTTAATTTGTAAATACAAACTATAGTTCAAGCAACATTAATTCGGTGTCCAAATGAATGCAAAACATATCTGGGAAAAATAACAATTAGTAGTCTGTCCTGAAAGTTGGTCTATGCAACCTACACCTAAACTGCAATATCCATACTTTAAGTCAGTAGTGTCGAAAATTAATTGGCAAATTAAAATCATCCACATTGTATATTGAAAACCTCACTGGATTAACTTTATGTCAGTAGCGTCATGGAAATTTTACACATCATGGAAAATTTGCATATTCCAGATTGCAAGAACTCAAAAGAAATTATACCTAGAAATATATCCGGTTCTATATAAGCTGTACTTCACTCGAGCCCATGTTAGGTGATCATAAATTTAATGATTTTGTCAACATTACTTGGGGAAATGCTATTTCCATTATTTGTTAAACTGTGCCAATATTATTCGACTTATGGAAAAAGAAAAAAAACTTTAATTTTTCGAGTAAAACAACTATGTCTACAAATCTGCTAGACTTGCATAGAATCGAAGAGCAGCTAGATGGTCATGAATACAACGAGATATCAGAATTTGTGATAGATGTCTAGATAATGCTTGAGTCTATTGTTCAATACAGCAGCTATTCACATGAGGTAGCGAAAGAAGCAAGAACACTGTAGGACATCTTCTTAGAAACACTTGAATCAACATTCCTAAATTGACCAACCAGGTCGGGTCATCCAAGTCCTCTCCGAAGTCCAGTCTGTCTCATCCGGGGGAGCTGGTTTTCTACAGGAGGAATGTGACGACCCCAAATCCCGTACTAGCGGTGACAAGGGTAATCTTTGGAATATAACACATAAACAGATAATAGCAGAACAAAAATAAATAAATACACCAGATAATGAACAAATAATCACTGGATAAACAATAATCATTAGAGTTACACAGCATACAGGATCATACTTAGTACAAATATAGTTCAGCTATACATAAATGTTTACAGCGGAAAACAAACATAATATGTACAATAGGAACTGAATAGCATAAAAAGAGATAAATGATAGAATCCATCTTCAGCTCCAGCTATCCAGAACAAGCCTGCTAAAAACCTGAACACAAGGCTGCCCGTGTAGAAAAAGGGACACCCGAGTTTGAAAGTGAAACAAACTACGAGTCAGTCATGGGACTGGTATGAGAAATCTACTTAACACATTTAAAATATGGCTAATCACAGGACCACGCCACTTTCGTGGAACGGGTTTACTCCATTGGATTGCTAGTGCTTTAAAAACAAATCATTCTTTTAAACATCGTAGTGCTTTTTATAAAAATGAAGCCATTATAAGACTCAGTTCCCATCACACAATGCAACGCAAACCGGAGGATAGAGTTTTTACCTTATAACGACCAAAATATGCTTGATACGAATAAAACAAAAGCATTTGATATTATAACTAGTGTTTATATGTTTCAAAAGCAATTTCGAATCATAAGTATCAATCATAGACGGCATTAATGCCCCATTCCACTATGTCGCCATATACATATACAATCAAAACCGCACAATCACGTATTTGGAAATTGGATTTCCGTCATGAACCAAGGCAAAAGATAGTCCTTACCGAATTCGAGACTGTCTAGCCCGAGTCTCAGGCACAGCCGCAACCGTACCTTGGATCGTCAGGGCCGGTCCACACGGTGTGGATTATAATGCCTGAACAATGCGTTTCTCCGCCCTTTGGGGCGTAAATGAGCCAACGAATGACTCAATCGGTCCCAGATCGACCGATATAACCGAGACGCCTCGCGACAGCAACAACCACATAAGTCAAACTCGTCAGGGCGTGTAAAACCACTGACGCCACTTCTAGCTAGAAAGAAAACGCACGTCCCCCCTGAGGTCCTCTCCCATTTCTGGTTCATACCGGGGTGTGAGGCTCGCGAATTCACGTTATACACAAAGCTACGCCACACAGGCGGTGCTTTGATCAACACCACAAGACTTTGCTTTTCAACAGAAGCCTTGATCACTGTGTCTTAGCATGCCACACAGGCAATTCACGCCATGTAACTGATGGCTATCAATCACACAGAATGAATTCCAATGTCAGACACACATTCCATTTGCAAGTCCGTTCTGGGTCTGAACGAAACCGGAGGCACTATATACCTCGCAAACCCATCGATTTCCACGTACGTTTGGACGATCACCACTCATTATCCATATTTCGGGATGCCTCCCAATCAGGACATCAGTTACCATCCAAACGAGGTGAAGAACTCCGGTCTTCGACCACCGTCTTCATCTTCGATTTCTTATCGTCGATTCAGTTATTCAGAATGGGATAAACCCGGTCTTTCTGAGCAACTCGCGTATATAATAAACAAGTGCAACCCAAACACACACACGCAACATTTCAATTCATTAGTCGCTAACCGTAAATCAGTAAGAGAACGATTTCCCAAATATTAACCCCGAAGGCCGAAACCAACATCAGATCAACACCCAAGAAACCATTCGACTTAGCCAACCTTCAGTTAGTTTCTAAATTTCGCATCCATATCGTTTATAATATTTTATAACGATTTATCGCTATTTTTATTTATTTTAAAATAGCCAATTTATTCAAAGCGACGCTTCGGGCCATAACGCGGCCGTGGCGCTGTTTTTCTTAAGATTTGATTTACACATATCTGAAAATCTAACCGTTGGATCTTCTCAAAATTTACATCATTAGAAAGATCTTTTCAAAACGAATCCAACGGTTCCAGTTTCCGGAAAATCCCGGCCATAACACAGCGTCGTTATTCGATTTAATATAATTATATTTATATATATATATATATATAAATAAATAATCCATTCTGGCGCTGTTTTTCTTCAGATTTGAATTAAACATTCCAGACAATCCAACCGTTGGATTTTTACAAAGTTTGTGTCGTTGGAAAGAGATTTCCAAAGCAAACCGAATGGTTGCAATTTCGAGAAAATCCGATGGTCGGATCTCCCGCACTAATCGTTTGAAATCACGGTTTCAAAATACGAACTGCAGCTTCGTTATTCGATTTATTTTAATTATATATATATATATATATATATAATCGATTCTTCGATTTCAAAACCATTTCCTTTTCACACATTTGATAAAAATGATATTTTTATCGAACTAACTTCTATTTCAACACTTCACTATTTTTAACAATTCATGTATATAATAAAAATATGATTTTTATTGTTAAACAATTTATTTCAAAACACGACTATTTTATATAGTTCATATAGGTAATAAAAATATGATTTTTATTATGAAACAATTTATTTAAAAACAAGAGTATTTTATATAGTTCATATTGATGATAAAAATAGGATTTTTATTATAAAACAATTTCTTTCAAAATATGAATACCACTCAACACATGAATTTCAATTCAACGAATGAATTTCGATTCAACACATGAAGGTTTTCTATAGTTTATATATATATAGATAAAAAGGTGATTTTTATATTTAAAACACGAATACCATTCAAGACATGAATTCTATTCAACGAATGAATTTCAATTCAACACATGAAGGTTTTCTATAGTTTATATATATATAGATAAAAAGGTGATTTTTATATTTAAAACACGAATACCATTCAACACATGAATTCTATTCAATGAATGAATTTCAATTCAACACATGAAGGTTTTCTATAGTTTATATATATATATATAGATAAAAAGTTGATTTTTATATTTAAAACACGAATATCATTCAACACATGAATTCTATTCAACGAATGAATTTCAATTCAACACATGAAGGTTTTCTATAGTTTATATATATATATATAGATAAAAAGGTGATTTTTATTGCAAAACAATTTATTTCAAACATGAATGTCGTTCAATGGATGAATTTCTATTCAACACACGAATATAGTTTCAACATATGAAAATAATTCTAACACAAGAATATTATTCAAAATTTCGGCAGCATAACGGCTGGGTAGTTAAAACCGGCGCCGTCCCTAGTACGGCTCCTCGCTCTACCTTAAAGCCTCGCAGTTTTTGACAATGGGGAATCATGCATCTAGTTCGCACGCAGGCGGCATGTATATTTTTTTCATTTCCACAAACTAATCCTATGTGGATTCAACCAAATACTTCTCAACCACAAACGGGTATTTTTCAACCACAATCAATCAATTTCAACCACAAACAATTTCAATCAACCATTCGTAATCAACCAATTTTCACACCAATCACAACCAATAAATATCGTCCATGGTTTGTGGACGAGGGGCGTGTATATATATATATATATATATATATTTATATAAGTATTTCACTTCTATTTCCACACATATATAATTTTTACAACGCTTATATAACTTATACATCGAGCGTACAACCTATACAATGCTTATACATGAGGTGTACAACGCTTATACAAGTCATACATCGACCATATAATTTATACATCATCATTTTCCATATCGTTTATAAATTAGAAATCTCACATTGGGTTCCACTCCACCAAAAATAGCAGAAGGCTCATAAAAATATGCGGTCTCTTCTAGAATGTAGAAGACGTCCTCACGGTCCCGATGTCTCTTGTTTCACTAAATTTTGTCAACAAACGAAAAAGATATGATTTTTACAGTGAAAACAAAAACCGTAGCGTTTTAAACTGCTATAATATAGTTGAAATTAATTTCAGCCATTACCTGTCTGATTTCTTCAAAACTAGGGTCTCGATTTTTGCTTAATCCGTGCAATGATGGAACAATCGGACTTCACCACCTTGGAGTGCCTCGAGAGGCACGCCTGACCAGGGGGACGACGTTGAACTCGCACGCCGGAGGATGGAGCACGGCGGCGCCGAAGTCGTCCACTTCAGGAAGTCGGTTCTCCCCAAATACGCTTTGAAAAAATGCAAATCCGGTATGGATTTGAAGCTCGCGTTATCCTCTACAAAATTCGTAACTGGAGCATGTGATTTTGATGTGTGGATTAAGAGAAATCAAGCCGGGAAGTGGTGTAGCGGTTTCCGCCTTCAAATTTGGGGGTTACGGGTTTTTTTTCCTAGGAATGAAGAAGTGATGGTGCAACGTGATTGGCCGGTTGATTTTAATATTTATTTTTGATTCAAAAAATCCGAAAATACCCCTTATCACATACGAGCTCCAATTCAAACCCAACGACTGTCGCCCCTAGCTAATTACCCCCATTCTGAACACAATGGGATATGTTTCGTAAGCCATTTCGACTGTTACCGTCAGTTATCTTTCAAATTAAAATATAAAACATTCAATATTCGCTTTGAACGTACATTTCAATTTGCCAGGGCCACAAACTGATTCGAAAAATTCCAAAAAAATAAATCTAGCTATGTTTTGACGATACGGTCCCAACAAAACTAGTTTCATCGAATTCTGAGACCGTTTGCAAAAAGGCCCATTTCTGGTCGATCCAATTTAACTATAATTGACCAAAACACGTTTTCCTTTGCCACACCTACATACTAGCTTCAAAAATTACGAAATTTGAAACCTAGCAATAACTTCACATCCCGGATCCAACAAAAGTGGTTTCGTCGAATTCCGAGGTCGTATGCAAAATGGCCATTATCACGGGCTATATAATTTCTACAGCGACCTTTCTGAAAATTCATTTGGCCATAACTTTTGCTTCCTACTATGAAACTTCGATTTTTCAGATTCTTAGAAAGATATTCACAAACAAATTTAAATATTTCCATTTTCACTCAAATCCGTTTTGTCTTGCACCCGGTACAGTCAGTCAAAGTTTGAATTCAAATTTTGAAACTACCGCACCATTTCTGGCCTTGTTTATAATTCAAATTAATTATTTTCATTTTCAACATCGATTCAATCATACATTTCATCGCTATTATTTAAACTATTAAAAATCCACTAAAATAGCCAATTTAAAATTTTTAAATTGGTTTTGATTTTCTGGGTCGTTACAAGGAAGTGGAAAGACAGGGAGAAGCAGAGAGTAAGTCCCTCATCTCCTATGTCCAGCCAGTCACTTCTTATCGGGCCCTCGTCATCTCCATGCCTGCATGATCTTCAGAAGGCCAAGCCCGTTAAGAGGATCAGATCGGATACCTAGAGGAGGAGGTATAACATAACTAGTAGTGGTTACTATGGGGTCAGACAATCTACATCATTGTTATTAGAACACTATTATACATGATCATTTGAAGGAAAAAAAATGTTGGTGGACAAGTTGGATGTTATATATGTTTGGTCAAATTGGATGATACTGTCAAATGAGAAAACGATATACTTAAAACTTAAAAGACACTTTTACCTCTTCGATTTTAAAGATAAAAGGTGTGGTTAAACCTTGGTTCAATTTTGAAAGAACTCTGCAAGTTTTTTTCTTCAGAATTGGAGTAAATCAAACCATCATGCAAGCATATTGAGTTATTGGTTTTTATATTTGAATAACAGATAGATACAATAAACATATCATCCACAAGTGATAAAATCTTATATTTACAAATAACTGAAACTATCAGACATTTTTATGTAATATGTAATAAGACTTACTTATTTAGAAAAAGTGTAAAAGTTATTTTATTTTGTTGGCAAAGTAACGATCTATATCATTTAATAGGTTAATGCCCACTTATTTGTCTTCTATGTTTTCTCTTTCTATTTCATTCTGTAATTGTATAAATGGATTTCAATATTATGAGAGAATGGAGTAATTTATCATTAGTGAATGCCAATTAGAGAGCATGCTTGCGAGATATTGTAAAATATCATTGGAAATGCACACAAATATATGTGTATCACTCTCAGTACATGTATAATGTGTTCCGCGTCATTGGCGCCTTCTCTGGTTTTTTGACCGATAGCTTTGATTTTCTCCCTATTTTATTTCGTATCATCTTTTATTGTCACAGGTGATTGCTTAGTCAACTGTGGATCTTACTTTGTTGATGCTTGCGGAGCTTCGGTTGATTTGGGCCGCCCTGGGTTTTCTCTTGCCGACATGTTGAAATTGTGCTCGACTGTTGTTTTGTAATTTGATTTTGTCTCTGTTCGAACGTGTCTGTTCCAGACTATTGTTTTCACCGTCCCATTGTTGGAGTTCTCTTCACTTTATGTCCTTTGTTTCACAATTGTTGGATTTGGGAATTGGGTCCGGGTTGTGCTCTGTATGCTTCGAATTATGCTGTCACGATGTGAAGCTCTTAGCTCCATTTTCGTATCAATTTAGCGGTTTCTTTTTGGTAAAAAAAGGGTATGTATGTTCATATATATAGTTGAACATGTTGATGAACACATTACGTGCACTGGAAGCTAAAGGAAACGGTGTATTTATCAATAAAAAAAGGATAATATTTATTACTTAACACCAGGATAGCTGGAGCTATTTATATAATTGTGAACAATCAACCACATTGGGTTGTATTATGGAATATTGATTATCTACCTCTCATCATTTTACTCCGTTTTTTAAAATAAATTTAACCATATTTCTTTGACCTTGTTGATTTATCTGCTAAAATTATAATCCATACGAGGAAGTTGAATAGATTACAATTAGTATATAGATAGATTGATAGATAAATAGTGGTATCTAATCTATGAGGAATAGGTTGCTGAACTGGCCAGATCAGACATGAGACAACGGCATCCATTGCAAGTTACAAATAAGGACATAATATCACATTTTGTCCTTTGACTTGTGTACTGCAGAACCTAAGTTTCTTACAGTATGAATCTCCCTTTTATGTTAACTCCATAACTTATGATTATTTTGCTTTAATAAATTTATTTACTCTTGTAACATTCCAGTGAAGAGTTGAGAAGTGGTTTATTTCAACGGGGACAACACATTTTCGCTATAGATTTCGAGCTGAAAGCTATGAATCACAGGTGCATGTTACTGACTTTTTAAAGCAGTCTGCTTGATTGGATATAATGTAGTGATATTTTTATGGTCTGTTTAAATTCATGTCGTGCCAAAAATTATTATTCGGAATTAAGTCCTGCAGATAATGAGGTCTGTTGACTTTAGGTATATTAATTTCGCATTGCGCGTCTTATTACTTGTTATATACTATCAGGAAATTTCATGGGGTCTCTCAAGGACAAAATATATTTTTACATATCCTTGGCTTTAGGTATATTAATTTCGCATATCCTTGGCTTTTTCATTGACCACCACTTATCCTACTATTATCTGCCTTTCTGACGGCTTCGCTTATGCTGTAATCCTGAACACCAATGTTGTTTCCAAGCGACCATTGTTGCTTCTCAACCGCTGGCCAGCTATGTAATTTCTGCTACTATTTTCTCTTGAAGATCTCCTCCCAATTTAGGTTATTACTAGTAGCAATATGAGATTTTTATTTTATTTATATATTGACTGAAAAACAGTTAACAGAGAAGGTAAATCCTGATTTAGGGGTCGAGGAAGATGAATGAGGTAGATGATGAGACAAATAGCCATTCATTCAACTTTCTAAATATTGAACAAATATCAATGACCCAAAGTGAGCGACAATGTGAGATGTTGATCTGGATCCAGTATCTTGTATTGCATTTCAAATCTTACATGGGTTGCCAGATTTACTCCACTGTGGAAAGCTGCTTAAATTGAGACCCTGATATTGAAAAATAAACTTGCGGAGAGCCATTGCAAAATGAACTAACAAGTGTATCTATTAGTACTAAACAATAGAGGATTTGGACCTCATTCTTGGTAATGGTTTCCTGGCTAATAGTCTGCATGGGTAAATTTCACTATAGTGAAAACTGACAAGTCTGCAATTTTTTTAGGTGTATGCTTTTGCAAACATAAAATTCTCTCTGGTTTAAACATAATAAAGTGTTCCATGATTGAATTTAGTATGTTGTATGTAGGTAAAGCGATGAATATCCTTTCATCATGGGAAAACCCTGACTGGTTGAAGTTATATAGAGCTGATTTGAGAGAGGAAGGAAGTTTTGATGAGGCAGTAGAGGACTGCATAGGCGCATTTCACGTAGCTGCGTCTATGGAATTTGGCACATCAGCCATTGAAAACATCGGTATTAACTTCAACGCTAGGACGCTTTATTAATTTAACTAGACAAACATAACACACTTAAAAAATAACTTGGTTTGATATATAAGTGCTTAATACATCTAATGTATTTGAGCTCTAGGCACTTTGTGATAATTATTTTATCTAGTGTAGACATGAGATACAATTACTGTTTTACCTCCAATTGTCTGTAAAAGGAGTTGTTTGAATTCTTAATTCGGCATCCTTAGTTACATATTTTGTAGATTATCATTTATTTTTTGCTCATGATCATTTGTCATTGTTTCATTTTTCTTGTATATTTTAAGAGGCTTGTAGCAGTTACATATGTAATCTAGTTACTTTTCACCCTAACGATACACAAAAGGAAACAGTTAGCATTTTCTTTAAAGACTAAAAATGAGATTTAGGGTTCAATAGCACATTTGTTATACCACGTAATCTAGTTACATATGTAATCTAGTTACTTTACTATTGCATTATACCACATAACTGAATATGCGCATTTATAATCGTTTATTTTGTTGTTCTGTTAGTTTCACACTTGATGTTAAAACATGCTTCATGTTATAGATAAAATATATTTACTGTCAAACCTATTGTTGGACTGCCTATTATAAATGCTATTCATCCTTCTTATATTGGGGACCATTTTTGTTTTTCGTTCCGGAAAATATGTGATCTGATATGTACTCGTTAGGAAGATAGTCATGATATTGGGCTGAACTAAGTCGAATTAAGAAAGACAGGAAGCAAAATTAAATCTTGAGACTTACATCTTTCTTCAATTATTATATCGTCGTTTCATCTGCATTTGTAATTACTTATCGGACGTATCACAGGTCAGGCCTTGTTATTTTTCTAACATTCTTCTTTTTTTCCTTTTTTTGTTACAGCTAACACCATCTTTTTCAATGCGAGTTTTATTTCAATAGTTATAAATAATTCATTAGACTGATAACATTTTGTTTGTTTCAGATTGCGAGTCTGTGAGTACGACATAGTAATACTATCCTTTGATGCTTTGAATAAGATTACAAAGTTAGTTCAATAGCAGGCTATGGCCATGTATACATGAGATAAACTCGCTAGGTAGTAATTTTTTTCACTAGACAGTTGATTCCTTGAATGATAATTATTCATTTGACCCTTATGTTAAACTCAATCTGAAATTGTTGGCATAGGCTGACAAATCTAAGTGGGATAACAAATATTATTGCATTTTCAGTCATAAGAGTATTTCAAGCCATGATTTTATGAATATTGAACATCATTTTGAGTGCAGTGATGGCCAAACATTAATCTAAGAATCATCAAAAGATCCATAATAGAATAGAGCTCCATTTTTTTGTTAGGCTGTTCACTTTATTTTCATTATGCAGTACATGCGAATGAATGGGGGGCTCGAAACCCAGAAGCAGCTAAAAGAACCATTAGAGTTGTAATGATCTTGGCAGTTACAGAAGCCTTAACCATTTCTGTAACTCTCTTTTTAAAGCGAAGAGTTGTCGGATATGCTTACAGCAGTGTGGAAGAGGTTATAAACTATGTTATGCAGATGGTCCCTCTTGTTAGACTTTCCACTATTATGGATAGCGCACAAGAAGTTCTATCAGGTTTAAGTGTTTATCGTTCACATTAATTTGATGTCTGAAGCATTATGACAACGAGTATGCTTTCATGACCCTGTTATAAATGTTAGGCATAAAAACTTATGATTGTACACATTAAAGATAAAATATATTTTCTCAGTTGATTTATAATAAATTAACTAAGTTAACCAAGATAATGCGAATCAACTAAGTTTTGTTAATATTAAACAAGTTTTATATAATTAACCACGTTTAATTAAGTTAACTGAATTTTATAAATGATAATAATAATATAATTAATATAATAAAGTTTAACAAATAATGATGATATTATATTTAGGTAATTTTAATTGTGTCACACTTTCAATCCAAATTTTTCCTTTTATCTTTTCTAAATCTTCAAAGCCTAAATCCTAATTTACTTAACCAAGTTCATAAACCTGATGATGTTTGATGCGCATGTGCGGCCTTGCGATACTCTTTCATAATGGCTTCAGATTTACAAACACAACCTAGTTCATAAAAAATGGTGAAATCGTACTTACATTCCTGTTAGGTGGATTGAAATTGTGAAAGCATACTTTAATTTGCATTCCTGTTACGTGGACTGAAACAGTGAAAACTACTTTAATTTATATTCTCTAGTATCGTAAAACAATGGTGAAAGCATATTTACATTCTTGTTAGGTGGACTGAAATTGATGTTGCTTGTTCAATTTTTATATTAAATAGTCATTTTAATCATTAAGTTCATGACCAAGTAAACAACAGAAGTTAGTTAGCTAATATAATGACATGAGCTATGAAATGTTGTGAACTCGATAGCTTGATTATTGTGTGCTTGTTTGAATAATAATCTATTAATATGTTTTAATGTTACTTGATTATTCATGGAAAATTCTTATTGTTGATTATCAACCTTGTTTACAGCTAATTAGTTTTTCCGTAGTGAATACAATCGGCAACAATCGACATGACTTCAATTGTTATATGTATTATGATATTTGTTAGTGCTGCTTGTGTAAACTTGTTGTGAATGCTTAGGGTATGTGGATTTTCTCATTTTGTCAAATAAACATGATCTAAATGATTATACATGTTCTCCATTATTTGAATATGTTGGTTATATGATTAATTGATTGTTGCAGATTTAAATATGATTATTATATAATTGGTTGTTGGAAATAACACAAGCCATTAACAGTATGTGGTAGTATTTATATATGCTGCAAAACAATCAGCTCGTTTTAGTGGCGTTTAAAAAACGCTATAGAAACTAATGTAACACGTCGCTTGAATTTTTATTAGCATAAAATAAACGCAACAAAAAAAATTTAGTAACACAAAATAAGTGCATAGAAAAGCAAAAAAAGACCCACATATAAATCTTCAATAGCGTTTGGAAAACGCAACTGTACTGAAGATTGGTAGCGTTTATCAAAACGCAACAAAAAAGGACAAGGCTTTTAGTTGCGGGATCTGTAGTAGCGTTCACTAAAACGCTACCAAAAGGTTTTGGTAGCATTTTTCAAACACTGTTAAAGGTCTTTTTTGGTGTAGTGTGACAAGCTAAATAAAATATAAACCTATACATTTAGAGAATAGCCTGCAGGCCCTATTCCTTAACCATGAAGGTTCAGAGCTTATAAATACACGCAAACAAAGGGAGGCAAAATAATCCATTCGATCTCTTCTCAGTAAATAAAATAAAAATGAAAATATAACAAAAACAAACGAAGAAGAAAGGTGAGATCGACGGAGCTGTGCAATGGACTGAGGGACGCAAGTCCAAGCTTGTGTTCGAGTTGAGTTCAGGAGGATGGAATGGATGTGGAGCTGATGAGCACGGTGTAAAGCTCACGTGTATTATATGGGAATATGAGAGTATGCGATGGGTCTGAGATGGCGGAGCAGCACGTGGAACGAGGTGAGAAACATTCGGTGATGCGTTAAGGGAGAAGTGCGGCTGTTAAGTCATCCCTGCATGTTTTCTACATGAAGAGAAAATAAAACAAAGGAGCAGCTTGTGTTTTTATTAGAACGGGGAAGGAAGAAACATTATTTTCCAAAGGAAAAAGAAAGCAAAACTAAAGGGGTACGAAGCAGGTTGAGGGGGGGACGGAGCAAAGGGTTGGTGATGTGTATTTTGGAGAAGACAGCGTGCGTGCAAGAATATAAACGTCAGCAGTGTTTTCTTTTGAATACTGGAGGCAAGAAACAGTGAGGAAGAAGGAGGTTGGTCTGAGATTCTGTTCGGTCCTTGAGGGTAGTTAAGTGAACAAGTAATTGCGATTATTTGTTAAATGGTTAAGCCAGTTAAGAAGAGATACTGTACACTGTTGGCACCATACGGTACAGTGCGTGAAGAAAGTCCCAATGGGATGCATGGCCTGGTTATTGGTACATGAAGGATGGAGATACTATTGTCATCAGGTCAGTTGCACAGGAGATTTGGGCCAAAGTTTTAAAGGAACTGCAATATTTTGGATCCTCCGGAATCACATGATCACGAGATACGCAATCGAACTAGTCTGGGACGATATGGAGATCATTACGATTTATTGGGAAATTAACGCCCGACTAGATTAACCAACGCAAATCGTTATTTAACGGTTAACGCGGGAAGATGAGTAAATTCATTTACTTTGATCTATTTTAAAATATTATAATTATATTTTAATATTTGGTTGAATGCTGTGTGATGGTCGTTTAGGTAAATTACAGTTAAATTAGTTGAATATTCTATACATATAGATCATTGCATATATTGATATTGATCCCCTCGATTATAATATTCCATCGTATGAAATTAGTGTTACTGGTTTGACTAACATCTGGGGATGCAGGAAACAGGTTGGAGGAACCCAACCAGATTCCTTAATATTAATATGTACTGCTTGTTTTATATATGCATTGTTTGAACCATGTTGAATGGAAATTCAACGTTATGTTGATTTAATAAATAAACGATAACGATAAAATAACGTTGTTAACTAGGCTTAAGCGTGACTGTTATGTCGAGATTAGTTATAAAGGGGAATATTACAACGTATGACAAGTTTTTGAACTATAACGATAAATTAGCATTATTGACCAAGCTTAAGCATGATTTTTATATATATAGCACTACCACCTAGGAAATGAAAAAAGTTTGGTTTGAAATCCACTTATTCGAAAGTAATAAGTGACAATGTTTATCAAACGAAATATAAGAATTAGTTTAGAAAGAGAAATTGGAAAATCGTTCAGAAAACAATGACATCATTTCGATGTTGGAATATGATTAGAAATAAATAACACTACGAGGAATTGGAACTATAATTCGACGATGTCGAATGTATTAAAGTAAATTATTTTATGAATTATAATCTGATAGGATAGTTAATATTTAGTTTTAAACCAACAAATTATAATAGGATATGAAATCAACATTTAGTTATAGACTTGATATTGAGTTAACAAGAAGTGACTTAGAAACAGAGTTTATGAAGTGGGGAATGGGAAGATAAAATTATAGAATAACTCGGTAAATAGGGTTGTGCCCGTAAGGCTTAAACGGGTTTGGGGAATATCTAGGAAGATATAGGAAACTGGGAAATAAATAAAAAGGGCCAGTGATTGTGTGATGTTTAGTTATACATTAGAATGGATGTTTGTTTTTACTTCGATAGTTAAAAACCCGACTATCGAAGTGTTTTGACCATCGTTGTCAATACGGAGAGACCGGTTGGATTTATTATCCGAAAACCACTTCGTATAGGCACAAGTGCTGCAAATCAGATTATGCTGAAGAAAATTGAAGACGGAGTGAAATTGTGAAAACCCGTAACTTCCCCGTAAAGGAAAGTGCCGGATAGTTCGAGAACAAGCCACAACAGAACGCATACAAAAGAACATTTCATTGTATATTACAACAATGCATCAGATTACAAGAATATACAGAGTATAAATGAATATTACATTCGATAAATATCAGAGATTACAATACATTGTACAGCAGCGGAAAATAATACAATACACAACTAGAAGGAGATATACGGATACAAAGCTTTCCGGATATCGTTCCAGCTGTAAACCAGGATCCTGTGAATAAAAATCTGCAAAACCAAAACTACTAGCTGCCCGTGTCAAAATAAGGGCACCCAGAGTTTAGGTTAAAACAATAAACTCCAGGTCAGTCATGGGACTGGTGTGAGAACTAAAACAGTTAATCTTTATTTTTAAAGCTAGGTAAATCAAGGGACCACGCCGTATAACACGGAACGGGTTTCCTCCCAAGAACACCAGTGCATATAAGTAAACAGCGCAATGCTTTTCAAAAAATGAAGCTATTATAAGACCCAGGTCCCATCACACAATGCAACGCAGCCGAGGATAGGGTTTTCCCTTATAATAGCCAAACATGCTTAGTACGTTTAAAACAAATCATTTGATACTATTATAAGTGCATAGTGTATAAAACAACTTCAAATCATAAGTATCAATCATAGGCGGCATGAATGCCCCCATAACACTATGTCACCATATATAAGTTTACAATCAAAACCGTAAGACGTCGTATTGGAAGTTGGGTTATCATTTATGGTATGAACCGAGGCTAGGGGCAAGATCCTCACCGATTCGAGACTGCCTAGCCCGAGTCTCAGGCAAGCGCGCAGGCAAGCCTTGGAGCGACAGGGCCGGTCCACCGATGTGGATTATTATACCTGAGCACTACGTTTCGCCGCCCTTTGGGGCGTAAGCGAGCCAACTAAATGACTCCATCGGTTCGAGAACGACCGATCAATCCGAGGCGCCTCGCAACAACAACAACCACATAAGTCAAACTCGTCAGGGCGTGTAAAACCACTGACGCCACTTTTAGCTAGGAGGAAATGTAGGCCCTCCCTGAGGTCCGTCTCCCGTTTTTGGTTCATACCGGATGTGAAACTCGCGAAGTAAACGTTACACAAAGCTACGCCACAAAGGCCTTGCTTTGATCAACACCACAAGACTTTGCTTTTCAACAGAAGCCTCGATCAATTGCCACTTAGGCATGCCACACAGGCAATTCACTCCATGCGATTGATATCCATTAATATATAACCCCTGAGCTCGTACGTCTCAGAGAAGGGCGTTAAGCAAGAGAATAAATTCTCCGCCGCCAAGCAGATATATATTTAATAGAGATCAATCACACGGACTAAAATCCAATGTCAGACACACAGTCCATTTACAAGTCCGTTCTGGGGCTGAACGAAACCGGAGGCACCTAGTACCCCGCATATCCATCGATCTCCAAGCACGTCTGGACGATCACTAACTATTTCCATCTTCTTGGGTGTATAGCCCAATCAAGATCATCAGTAATTACCCAAACGACGTGAAGACCTCCGGTCTTCGACCATCGTCTTCATCTTCGACTTAACGTCGTATCAGTTATTCAGAATGGGATAAACCCGGTCTTTCCGAATAACTCGCGTATATTTTAAATAAGTGTTACACAAACACAACATACGCCTCATTCCAATTCATTAGTCACTAACCGTAAATTAATCAAGAGAATAATTCACCAAATATTAACCCCGAAGGCCGAAACCAACATCAGATCAATATTCAGAAAACCATTCTGCTTGGCTAACCGACAGTTAGTTTCTAAATTTCACATTCATAGGGAAAGGTTCCCATTAATTTTATCCAAGATAAATTCCTTGAATTTATTCTTTATTCTATTTTTGAATCTCAATTCAAACTAGTCGGGATTAGCGAACCTTACCGAAGTAATTATTTATTTTAATTTCCCCATCCCAACCTATTCATCCCATGAAGTAAAACTGGTAATACTTCATATCTAACACCACAGTGTTATCGGTAAATTCAATTACCATTTCACGTTCAAATCTAATTAAAGATTTAACTATCGCCTGGAGCAAAACTGGTGATACTCCATTTTCGATCATTTCAATCTAATTAAAGATTCATTAAAACTCCACTTAGTTTTAATCTTCGACTAGGTTAAAGAATCAGTGTCATTTAAAACACGGTTCACGATAAACCCAAAATCACATTCATTAATTATCGGGTTAAAGAACGAGTGTTATTTAAAACACTGTTCACGATAAACCCAAAAATCATTCCATTAATTATCGGGTTAAAGAACAAGTGTTATTTAAAACACTGTTCACGATAAACCCAAAAATCATTCCATTAATTATCGGGTTAAAGAACAAGTGTTATTTAAAACACTGTTCACGATAAACCCAATATCAATATCAATTCAATTCCAATTAAATATTATTGAATCGGTACACTTCATTAAATCTAAATAAAAATATTTAATCTTTTCTCAACTGGGTTCAAGAACAGTGTTAGTGAAGACACCATTCACGACAAACCCAAATCACATTTGATATTCAATACAAGGCTCTGAATAGAAAATATACCGGCTTATATTCAATATCAAATTCTACGACTAACAAATATCGCATTGGAAATAACAATATATATATATATATCTTTCAAATTCCCATAACAATATCTGTATCATCACGAAATCCAACATCGAAATATTCCGAAGGCAATTTCGATTCAAATCCATTCCAATGCAATCATTGGAAATTCTGGTTATTTTCAAAACCATTTCAAATTCAATTTATTTATTTAAAAATAAATAGAATTGTAATTCTAGTTCAAAACTAGTTCATTTCGATAAAAATCTATTTTTATCTTTTCAAATATGGAGTTTTTCATCCCAATTCTTTCTAAATCATTTCTTATGATTTTACACAAATTATTACTATTTTTAATAATTTTATCAAGGCCCGTACAGTCGATTTCCATCAACGGCCATCGAACTGCACTTACATCGACCTTTTTCAAATTTGATTTGGACGTAACTCCAAATCCAACCGTTAGATTTCAAATTTCTAATATTCGTTAGAAAGCTCTTTTCGATACGAACCCAACGGTTCCGGTTTTAGGAGAATCCGACGGTCGGATCTCCCGTAATGTCCGTTTGAAATAAATGGTCGAAATTCACGAACTGCCGCGGCGCGGCGCGTTTTATTCAGGCCATTATATTATATATATAATATATATAATATATATTTCGTCGATTTCTATTTAAAACGAATTATATAAATAGTTTTAATTCGTTTCAAAAGCAATTTCAACTTCCTTTTCAATTCAAATCAAAATTGAATTCTTCTTTATAAATTCGTTTTAAAATTTATTTCTATTCAATTCAAATTTCAATTCAATTTGAATTCATTTCAATTCGCTTTCAATTCCATTTGAATTCGTTTTCAATTCAATCCAATTTCAAAGTCGTTTTCTATTCGATTCAATTCAAATTGGTTTTCTATTCGACCTAAATCAAATTGCTTATATATTCAATTCATCTCGAAGTCGTTTCATATTCAATTCATTTCGAAATCGTTTCATATTCAATTCATTTCGAAATCGTTTTATATTCAATTTATTTCGAAATCGTTTTATATTCAATACATTTCGAAATCGTTTAATATTCAATTCATTTTGAAATCGTTTAATATTCAATTCATTTCGAAATCGTTTTCAATTCATTTCATTTTGAAATCTTTAAAATCGATATAAATATCGATCACGTCAAAATGGCGTCAATCTAATCAACACGGCTTCATAAATTTCTATTTTCAAATATTCTATTTCAAATATTTCTTTTTCAAAATAGTTGTTATTATCAAAATATTTCGTTCAACAAATGACCAATCTCAATGGATGAGTACTGTCAACACATGAACCGTTATTTTATATTATAAAGATGTAAATTTTATTACTAAAATATTTCGTTCAACACATGACCAATCTCAATGGATGAAACTGTCAACACATGAACCTTTATTTTATATTATAAAGATGTAAATTTTATTAATAAAATATTTCGTTCAACACATGACCAATCTCAATGGATGAAACTGTCAACACATGAACCTTTATTTTATATTATTTTTTAGTTTTCAAATTGGAATGAGGCCCAATCAATTACCATATAAAGTTAATTATATGGATTCCATACAAAACATGTATATAATAGCATTGAAAAATAATCAACCATCAACCAAAGTGCACTACACTGTATAAGCATCAAATATAGATATCTAATGCTTATAACAGTCTGTCAATCGATCGATCGACATTTTTAATCATTTAGGATGAGTGAACTTCGAATTTCATCCTAACACCCGTGTGGGGTTTCAAACAATCAAACACATATTTTATTTGTGCAGTTGGGCGATGTGTAAAATTTATCGTTCCAATCAATGTCTTTCAAATAGGTGTACATAAACAAACCGTCCGGTTTGTAAATGAATATTTATTTATTTACATTCACGTTAAAAATTATATTTTTAACGATAAAACATTTTATTCAACCTATGAATATTCTATTCGGTTCATTTATTCAATAAAATGATATTTTTATTTTTCTAACATTTTTAGAAAATTTCGGCGGCATAACGGCACGATACTAGAAACGGGACAAGGCCTGGCCTTATCCCCGGTCTAGTGAAGGCCCACGCCATTCACACATCAATCAAATTCACCAAACAACCAAATTACAACAAGTCATCTAACTAATTTTTTTCAACCAAACAAACAAGTCCATGGTCTGTGGACGGTTGTGTCGGGTGCTACTAAGCACCGTCTGCATCCTAGTATATATATAACTAGAAAAAGAAATTGAAAGGTGAGAAATTCTCACCGATAGCCATCCAATCATCTCGACTCTTCTTTTGCAGTATTCTTCGACGTTCTCGCCTTTTTTGTCACCTTCGTTGTCCGCTTCCACTACATATGTAAAAATCGAATTTTTACTTCGAAGTTCAATATATAAAAATCGTATTTTTACTTCGAAGTTCAATATATAAAAATTGTATTTTTACTATGCTCTTCAAAATATAAAAATCAAATTTTTACTTCGAAGTTCAATATATAAAAATCATATTTTTACTTCGATGTTCAATATATAAAAATCGAATTTTTACTTCGAAGTTCAATATATAAAAATCATATTTTTATTTCAGCATATTTACAATAAAATTTTTCTTTTCTTCGCTACTTATATAAAGGTTTCATATTAAAAACATATTCTTTTTCATATATAAAAATCTATTCTTTTGCATATATAAAAATCTATTCTTTTGCATATATAAAAATCTATTCTTTTGCATATATAAAAAATCTATTCTTTTTGCATATATAAAAATCTATTCTTTTGCATATATAAAAAATCTATTCTTTTTGCATATATAAAAAATCTATTCTTTTGCATATATAAAAATCTATTCTTTTGCATATATAAAAATCTATTCTTTTTTTGTATAAACATAAATCACATTTTATATAAACTATTGTATGTAAAAACTGATTTTTAAAAATTAAAACTACATTTAAAACTGAAAATAGATCATTTTTATTTATTGCCTAATAATAACAGAGAAACACTGCAGTATTTTACCTTTCTTCTTCTTTTAAAACCACCGGTCGACGTCGCTCAAACCATGGTTCAAAACTAGGGCTCAAACTAGCGCCCACTACAACGCACTAGGAGATGATCGGATTGCTTCACCCTGACGGCCCAAGAGAGCCGCACCTCCTCCCTTCACGCATACGAACTCGGTGGGGTCCCCACGTCAGGATTCAAGCTCGAACCGGCGGTCTTGGGGAGGGCTCTCGAGCTCGAGCTCGATCAGGAAGGGGAAGAGGACGGCAGGAAGGCGGAGGGTGGAGTGGCGCCTGACGCCAGCGGAGGCGCGGAGGAGATCCGCCTGGAGTCGATCGTTTTTTTTTTATTTCCTCTGACGATTTGATTTTTGAAGAGGGGGGGGCCAGAGCGAATAAAAGGGGAGAAAGGTTTTTTTATTTAATTATTTGTAAAAAGTGGACTTTTACATACGACCTCAAAACGAAGCCCACCGCCTGTCGCCCATAGCGTGTTACCCCCATTCCGAAAACAATGAGATATGTATCGCTAGCTGATTTGATCGTTTCGATCAGTTTCCTTTAATTTTACATTTAAATCGCTATATTGAATTTTAAACGTACATTTCAAATTACCGGGGACACATACTAACTCTAAAAATTCCAGAAAAATATTTTCTAGCTTCGTATTGATGATACGGTCCTAACAAAACTAGTTTCGTCGAATTCTGAGACCGTTTGAAAAATGGCCATTTTCCAGTCGATTAAAATCAACTGAAATTGGTCAAACGCGTTTTCCTTTGCCACGCTCACATATTGATTCGAAAAATTATGAAATTTGGAATCTAGCAATAACTTGACACTGCGGATCCAACAAAACTGGTTTCGTCGAAATCCGAGGTCATTTGCAAAATTCCCATTTTAAGGGCCTGAATTCCATAGCGACTATTCAGAATTTTCAACTGGACATATCTTTTGGTTCCCGTTAAGAAATCTTGATTTTTCGGATTCGTTGGAAAGATATTATCAATTAGATCCTAATGTTTTTGGTTTCACTAAAATCCGGATTGTTTTGCACCCGGTACATTCAATTGAAGTTTGAAATCGAATTATCGAACTACCGCGCCATTTTCAATTCTATTTATAATTATATATAAATATTTATATTCTAACGACGACGCGTATAATATATACGTTCGAATTATATTCAAAATAAATTTCTCGTCGATATTATTTAAAATAATTCATTTTAAATAATCAAAATTCGCTAAAATTGCCAAAATAAAATTTTTAAACTGGCCCAGATTTTCGGGTTGTTACAATCTCCCCCACTTAAAACTTTTCGTCCCCGAAAAGGAACAAAATCGGAAGTGGTTTGATTAATCAACTCTACGTTCGATCTGGTTTTCATTCTCCAACTTTTTAGTTTCTGAGAATTTTCAAATTCTTCAAAAATTTGGCTAACACCCTAAATTTTCGAAAAATTTCGCCATAACCTCCCCTGCAATGGGAGCATCGGGAAATCTCAAATAGCTTCCCCGGTCCTTCAGATCTCAAAAAGAAAAAGAAAAAGCCAAGCGGCTAGCCAATAGGCTCATAAAATCATCATCACCCAAACAAAACAGTAAATTATGTAGTAAACATGTACCTATTTGTCGGGCAAACAAATTTTATTCTTCGGCTCTAGCCTCCTTGCTATGACCTGTTCAATGTAAGTATATGTATATGCAAGCAAATGCGACCAATTTTCAATACAATTCAATATTTGGTTCAATTAGGCATAATGGTTCAAAATTGTCAAACAAATAAACAAACAACACAATCATCAATCAATTAGTGAATTAGAGTTTCAAATTCATAATTTTGATACATATACAAAAATCATGTTTTTGATGCCAAATCACAACAATGTATTCTAGCTATATTAGTTTTGGTTCTCACACCAGTCTAATGGAAATATATAGAAAATCACACCTTCGAAACTCGAACATAAATGTTGATGATGTGATCGCTATCATCAATATCATCTTCGGGCGACTAGAGTGTGATGCTATATCTATCCAATATATTAAAACTTCGAATACACGCGGATCAGACGTATACGCAAAATCTTTATATACTGGACTATCCAACTCAATATAAATAGATAATCAGATACGAATAATTGATTTAAATTTTCAAAACAAAAATTGTTTTCATTTGAAAAATATACTCTTCACACTCGTTCTAGGATACTACTGATCCCATCTCTAACGAGTCATTCCCGTTGGATATTACTAATCCAATATCTGATGAATTCTTTCGTATGGTTCTAATGTGCCTTGTTCTCCGAGCTTTGTAAACCAAAGCTCTGATACCAACTGTGAAAACCCGTAACTTCCCCGTAAAGGAAAATGCCGGATAGTTCGAGAACAAGCCACAACAGAACGCATACAAAAGAACATTTCATTGTATATTACAACAATGCACCAGATTACAAGAATATACAGAGTATAAATGAATATTACATTCGATAAATATCAAAGATTACAATACATTGTACAGCAGCGGAAAATAATACAATACACAACTAGAGGGAGATATACGGATACAAAGCTTTCCGGATATCGTTCCAGCTGTAAACCAGGATCCTGTGAATAAAAATCTGCAAAACCAAAACTACTAGCTGCCCGTGTCAAAATAAGGGCACCCAGAGTTTAGGTTAAAACAATAAACTCCAGGTCAGTCATGGGACTGGTGTGAGAACTAAAACAGATAATCTTTATTTTTAAAGCTAGGTAAATCAAGGGACCACGCCGTATAACACGGAACGGGTTTCCTCCCAAGAACACCAGTGCATATAAGTAAACAGCGCAATGCTTTTCAAAAAATGAAGCTATTATAAGACCCAGGTCCCATCACACAATGCAACGCAGCCGAGGATAGGGTTTTCCCTAATAATAGCCAAACATGCTTAGTACGTTTAAAACAAATCTTTTGATACTATTATAAGTGCAAAGTGTATAAAACAACTTCAAATCATAAGTATCAATCATAGGCGGCATGAATGCCCCCATAACACTATGTCGCCATATATAAGTTTACAATCAAAACCGCAAGATGTCGTATTGGAAGTTGGGTTATCACTTATGGTATGAACCGAGGCTAGGGGCAAGATCCTCACCGATTCGAGACTGCCTAGCCCGAGTCTCAGGCAAGCGCGCAGGCAAGCCTTGGAGGGACAGGGCCGGTCCACCGATGTGGATTATTATACCTGAGCACTACGTTTCGCCGCCCTTTGGGGCGTAAGCGAGCCAACTAAATGACTCCATCGGTTCGAGAACGACCGATCAATCCGAGGCACCTCGCAACAACAACAACCACATAAGTCAAACTCGTCAGGGCGTGTAAAACCACTGACGCCACTTTTAGCTAGGAGGAAACGTAGGCCCTCCCTGAGGTCCGTCTCCCGTTTTTGGTTCATACCGGATGTGAAACTCGCGAAGTAAACGTTACACAAAGCTAAGCCACAAAGGCCTTGCTTTGATCAACACCACAAGACTTTGCTTTTCAACAGAAGCCTCGATCAATTGCAACTTAGGCATGCCACACAGGCAATTCACTCCATGCGATTGATATCCATCAATATATAACCCCTGAGCTCGTATGTCTCAGAGAAGGGCGTTAAGCAAGAGAATAAATTCTCCGCCGCCAAGCAGATATATATTTAATAGAGATCAATCACACGGACTAAAATCCAATGTCAGACACACAGTCCATTTACAAGTCCGTTCTGGGGCTGAACGAAACCGGAGGCACCTAGTACCCCGCATATCCATCGATCTCCAAGCACGTCTGGACGATCACTAACTGTTTCCATCTTCTTGGGTGTACAGCCCAATCAAGATCATCAGTAATTACCCAAATGACGTGAAGACCTCCGGTCTTCGACCATCGTCTTCATCTTCGACTTAACGTCGTATCAGTTATTCAGAATGGGATAAACCCGGTCTTTCCGAATAACTCGCGTATATTTTAAATAAGTGTTACACAAACACAACATATGCCTCATTCCAATTCATTAGTCACTAACCGTAAATTAATCAGGAGAATAATTCCCCAAATATTAACCCCGAAGGCCGAAACCAACATCAGATCAATATTCAGAAAACCATTCTGCTTGGCTAACCGACAGTTAGTTTCTAAATTTCACATTCATAGGGAAAGGTTCCCATTAATTTTATCCAAGATAAATTCCTTGAATTTATTCTTTATTCTATTTTTGAATCTCAATTCAAACTAGTCAGGATTAGCGAACCTTACCGAAGTAATTATTTATTTTAATTTCCCCATCCCAACCTATTCATCCCATGAAGTAAAACTGGTAATACTTCATATCTAACACCACAGTGTTATCGGTAAATTCAATTACCATTTCACGTTCAAATCTAATTAAAGATTTAACTATCGCCTGGAGCAAAACTGGTGATACTCCATTTTCGATCATTTCAATCTAATTAAAGATTCATTAAAACTCCACTTAGTTTTAATCTTCGACTGGGTTAAAGAATCAGTGTCATTTAAAACACGGTTCACGATAAACCCAAAATCACATTCATTAATTATCGGGTTAAAGAATGAGTGTTATTTAAAACACTGTTCACGATAAACCCAAAAATCATTCCATTAATTATCGGGTTAAAGAACAAGTGTTATTTAAAACACTGTTCACGATAAACCCAAAAATCATTCCATTAATTATCGGGTTAAAGAACAAGTGTTATTTAAAACACTGTTCACGATAAACCCAATATCAATATCAATTCAATTCCAATTAAATATTATTGAATTGGTACACTTCATTAAATCTAAATAAAAAGATTTAATCTTTTCTCAACTGGGTTCAAGAACAGTGTTAGTGAAGACACCATTCACGACAAACCCAAATCACATTTGATATTCAATACAAGGCTCTGAATAGAAAATACACCGGCTTATATTCAATATCAAATTCTACGACTAACAAATATCGCATTGGAAATAACAATATATATATATATATCTTTCAAATTCCCATAACAATATCTGTATCATCACGAAATCCAACATCGAAATATTCCGAAGGCAATTTCGATTCAAATCCATTCCAATGCATTCATTGGAAATTCTGGTTATTTTCAAAACCATTTCAAATTCAATTTATTTATTTAAAAATAAATAGAATTGTAATTCTAGTTCAAAACTAGTTCATTTCGATAAAAATCTATTTTTATCTTTTCAAATATGGAGTTTTTCATCCCAATTCTTTCTAAATCATTTCTTATGATTTTACACAAATTATTACTATTTTTAATAATTTTATCAAGGCCCGTACAGTCGATTTCCATCAACGGCCATCGAACTGCACTTACAACGACCTTTTTCAAATTTGATTTGGACGTAACTCCAAATCCAACCGTTAGATTTCAAATTTCTAATATTCGTTAGAAAGCTCTTTTCGATACGAACCCAACGGTTCCGGTTTTAGGAGAATCCGACGGTCGGATCTCCCGTAATGTCCGTTTGAAATAAATGGTCGAAATTCACGAACTGCCGCGGCGCGGCGCGTTCTATTCAGGCCATTATATTATATATATAATATATATAATATATATTTCGTCGATTTCTATTTAAAACGAATTATATAAATAGTTTTAAATTCGTTTCAAAAGCAATTTCAACTTCCTTTTCAATTCAAATCAAAATTGAATTCTTCTTTATAAATTCGTTTTAAAATTTATTTCTATTCAATTCAAATTTCAATTGAATTTGAATTCATTTCAATTCGCTTTCAATTCCATTTGAATTCGTTTTCAATTCAATCCAATTTCAAAGTCGTTTTCTATTCGATTCAATTCAAATTGGTTTTCTATTCGACCTAAATCAAATTGCTTATATATTCAATTCATCTCGAAGTCGTTTCATATTCAATTCATTTCGAAATCGTTTCATATTCAATTCATTTCGAAATCGTTTTATATTCAATTTATTTCGAAATCGTTTTATATTCAATACATTTCGAAATCGTTTAATACTCAATTCATTTCGAAATCGTTTAATATTCAATTCATTTCGAAATCGTTTTCAATTCATTTCATTTAGAAATCGTTAAAATCGATATAAATATCGATCACGTCAAAATGGCGTCAATCTAATCAACACGGCTTCATAAATTTCTATTTTCAAATATTCTATTTCAAATATTTCTTTTTCAAAATAGTTGTTATTATCAAAATATTTCGTTCAACACATGACCAATCTCAATGGATGAGTACTGTCAACACATGAACCTTTATTTTATATTATAAAGATGTAAATTTTATTACTAAAATATTTCGTTCAACACATGACCAATCTCAATGGATGAAACTGTAAACACATGAACCTTTATTTTATATTATAAAGATGTAAATTTTATTACTAAAATATTTCGTTCAACACATGACCAATCTCAATGGATGAAACTGTCAACACATGAACCTTTATTTTATATTATTCTTTATTTTTCAAATTGGAATGAGGCCCAATCAATTACCATATAAAGTTAATTATATGGATTCCATACAACACATGTATATAATAGCATTGAAAAATAATCAACCATCAACCAAAGTGCACTACACTGTATAAGCATCAAATATAGATATCTAACGCTTATAACAGCCTGTCAATCGATCGATCGACATTTTTAATCATTTAGGATGAGTGAACTTCGAATTTCATCCTAACACCCGTGTGGGGTTTCAAACAATCATACACATATTTTATTTGTGCAGTTGGGCGATGTGTAAAATTTATCGTTCCAATCAATGTCTTTCAAATAGGTGTACATAAACAAACCGTCCGGTTTGTAAATGAATATTTATTTATTTACATTCACGTTAAAAATTATATTTTTAATGATAAAACATTTTATTCAACCTATGAATATTCTATTCGATTCATTTATTCAATAAAATGATATTTTTATTTTTCTAACATTTTTAGAAAATTTCGGCGGCATAACGGCACGATACTAGAAACGGGACAAGGCCTAGCCTTATCCCTGGTCTAGTGAAGGCCCACGCCATTCACACATCAATCAAATTCTCCAAACAACCAAATTACAACCAAATCATCTAACTAATTTTTTTCAACCAAACAAACAAGTCCATGGTCTGTGGACGGTTGTGTCGGGTGCTACTAAGCACCGTCTGCATCCTAGTATATATATATAACTAGAAAAAGAAATTGAAAGGTGAGAAATTCTCACCGATAGCCATCCAATCATCTCAACTCTTCTTTTGCAGAATTCTTCGACGTTCTCGCCTTTTTTGTCACCTTCGTTGTCCGCTTCCACTACATATGTAAAAATCGAATTTTTACTTCGAAGTTCAATATATAAAAATCGTATTTTTACTTCGAAGTTCAATATATAAAAATTGTATTTTTACTTCGAAGTTCAATATATAAAAATCATATTTTTACTATGCTATTCAATATATAAAAATCGAATTTTTACTTCGAAGTTCAATATATAAAAATCATATTTTTACTTCGATGTTCAATATATAAAAATCGAATTTTTACTTCGAAGTTCAATATATAAAAATCATATTTTTATTTCAGCATATTTACAATAAAATTTTTCTTTTCTTCGCTACTTATATAAAGGTTTCATATTAAAAACATATTCTTTTTCATATATAAAAATATTTTTTTTTGCATATATAAAAATCTATTCTTTTGCATATATAAAAATCTATTCTTTTGCATATATAAAAATCTATTCTTTTTTTGTATAAACATAAATCACATTTTATATAAACTATTTTATGTAAAAACCGATTTTTAAAAATTAAAACTACATTTAAAACTGAAAATAGATCATTTTTATTTATTGCCTAATAATAACAGAAAAACACTGCAGTATTTTACCTTTCTTCTTCTTTTAAAACCACCGGCCGACGTCCCTCAAACCATGGTTCAAAACTAGGGCTCAAACTAGCGCCCACTACAACGCACTAGGAGATGATCGGATTGCTTCACCCTGACGGCCCAAGAGAGCCGCACCTCCTCCCTTCACGCATACGAACTCGGTGGGGTCCCCACGTCAGGATTCAAGCTCGAACCGGCGGTCTTGGGGAGGGCTCTCGAGCTCGATCAGGAAGGGGAAGAGGACGGCAGGAAGGCGGAGGGTGGAGTGGCGCCTGACGCCAGCGGAGGCGCGGAGGAGATCCGCCTGGAGTCAATCATTTTTTTTTTAATTTCCTCTGACGATTTGATTTTTGAAGAGGGGGGGGGGGGGGCAGAGCGAATAAAAGGGGAGAAAGTTTTTTTTTTATTTAATTATTTAATTATTTGTAAAAAGTGGACTTTTACATACGACCTCAAAACGAGGCCCACCGCCTGTCGCCCATAGCGTTTTACCCCCATTCTGAACACAATGAGATATGTATCGCTAGCTGATTTGATCGTTTCGACCAGTTTCCTTTAATTTTACATTTAAATCGCTATATTGAATTTTAAACGTACATTTCAAATTATCGGGGACACATACTAACTCTAAAAATTCCAGAAAAATATTTTCTAGCTTCGTATTGATGATACGGTCCTAACAAAACTAGTTTAGTCGAATTCTGAGACCGTTTGAAAAATGGCCATTTTCCAGTCGATTAAAATCAACTAAAATTGGTCAAACGCGTTTTCCTTTGCCACGCTCACATATTGATTCGAAAAATTATGAAATTTGGAATCTAGCAATAACTTGACACTGCGGATCCAACAAAACTGATTTCGTCGAAATCCGAGGTCATTTGCAAAATTCCCATTTTTAAGGGCCTGAATTCCATAGCGACTATTCAGAATTTTCAACTGGACATATCTTTTGGTTCCCGTTAAGAAATCTTGATTTTTCGGATTCGTTGGAAAGATATTATCAATTAGATCCTAATGTTTTTGGTTTCACTAAAATCCGGATTGTTTTGCACCCGGTACATTCAATTGAAGTTTGAAATCGAATTATCGAACTACCGCGCCATTTTCAATTCTATTTATAATTATATATAAATATTTATATTCTAACGACGACGCGTATAATATATACGTTTGAATTATATTCAAAATAAATTTCTCGTCGATATTATTTAAAATAATTCATTTTAAATAATCAAAATTCGCTAAAATTGCCAAAATAAAAATTTTAAACTGGCCCAGATTTTCGGGTTGTTACAGAAATGCAAGGGTCGTCCTATTCCAGAATGGTGCTTTCTGTTTGTCCGATCCCAGGACAACTTGTATGGACGAGTGTTTGACAGAGTATACCTAACAAATCACGTACATTTGATCTCTTAAAGGTATTACGTTTGGTGGTGGAGGAATTCGTCCGTCTTAGCTTTTTATACCCGTGATATGTTTGGGAATCGATTAGTGAATTGATGGGTTTGATGATGTGGCATTTAAAGTGAATGGTGATCAGATGTTCTGAAGATAGACGTAGTCTCTAGCCTCACAACCAGGAAGTAACAAAAGTTGGGCTAGGCAGCATGGCTAGTTGGGTCATACCTAAGCAGGGTGTATTGTCACCGATCTAGAGAAAATTCTTATTTGTTCTTCTTTTTCGATTATGTATCTTCGGATGACGGTTGGATGGCCAACAACCGTGGTGGCAATATATTCGATACACTCAAGCTAAAGGAGTGGTCGGTCATGTGTGGCCGGGTTGTAAGATGTTCTTGTTGAACCCGAGTGTGTACCCTCTAGGGTACACTGATCAGAAGGTGCTCCCATACCTTGTCTGTTGGAATCCAATCTCCAATAAGCGCCCTGCAGTTTTTTATTTTATACTATATATATGTGGAACGTGAGATGCAAGCGTTCTGCTACTTGGATATTTATTTGTTTAGACATTATCATAATATCACTGGATTTTGATATCAAAGTGTTTTGGGTTATAGTAAGGTAAAAGCCGTCCATGTTTATGTGTGGGTTGGTCTTACTATTATCCTTTTGTTTCAGTAGGAATTTCAAAGTTAAACAGTATGGTTGGAATTTACTCACGACAGTCCTATGACTGACCCAGAGTTTATTTTGTTTGTTTTTCCCTAAACTCTTGGGTGCCTAAATTTGTACGAGCAGTCAAGTGTTTCAGGATTTTACAGATTCACTTGGAGGAGCTCAAATTGGTACGGATTTTCGGGCAACTACATTTTCTATTTCTGTTTTTCTCTGTAATTTGAGCCATTTTATTTTCTTCATTATCTTTGTTGAATAGGCATTGTTGAGATTGCCGATAGGCTAGATTATTGGGTATTCTGTTTCCGTTGTTCAAATCACTATTTTTTTCTATAGTTTGGTATCCAAGCTTGTTATTTTGTTCAAAGGCTATTTTAGCTATGTCTAATTCCACAAAGAATAATGGTGCTAGAAGCTCTACAAATTATGAAATCGCTACATTTATTGGAAAAGGGGATTTTGGTACATGGAAGATAAAGATGGAAGCGATGTTGAAGAAAGAAAGGACATTTAAGGTTGTCTCAGATCCATAGAAATTGAAGAATTTAGCACCTGAAGAGATAGAGGAATTGGAAGAGGATGCTCTTACTACCATTCACTTAGCCTTTCTAATGAAGTACTTAGATGGTTTTCTCATGTGAAAACTGCTAAGGAACTATGGGATGCTCTTAAGAGAAAGTTCTACGACAAATCTCTCACCAATTCTATCATCCCACAGCAACAAATTTATTCATTCAAGATGTAGCCTGGAATCGATGCATTTTCTCACATGGATGCACTTAAAGGCTTGTCATGAATCTTCAAGCAGCTGATGTATAGATTGAGGATGAAGCGTAAGCAATTATTATGTTATGTTCTTTGCCTGTAGAGTATAACACTTTTGTTAACTCTATGATCTATGAACGTTCATCTATTTGCTTAGAGGATGTGAAGACAAATTTTCATAATGAGATGTTGAGGGGAAAATGAGCAAGCATGAGCATGGAGAATGCTTCCAAAAGCCTTATTACACAAAGAGGAAGTAGTAGTAGACCCAAATGTGATGGAGATAGAGCTAAGTCCAGATCTCAGTCAAAGAGAGCTCAGAAGGGAGTTTGTCATTATTGTAGAATACCTGGACATTATATTGCAAATCTCCCTAAGCTGGAGAATAAAACAAAGTTGTTCTTCAAAAGGCTTTAGTTTCTACTGCGAAGACATCAGATTCAAAAAGTGATCCTGGCATTTTTGCAGCTTCTGCCTCTTCTATGAAGAGTACTATGTGGATTATTGACTTAGGAGTATTCTATCACATGACACCTGATGGGCACTCTTTTTCCACTTTCGTCAGTTTGATGGAGGAGAGATTCTCATGGGAAATAATGCTTCTTGTCACATGGTTGGTATTGGAGCAACAAAAATTATGATGTTTGATGGTGTTGTTCGTACTTTATGTGATGTCAGGCATGTGCCTGATTTATAGTGTAGTTTGATCTCCATTGGAGCATTGCGCAATTTTGGCTTGAAGTGTGTAATAGAAAAAGATTCATTAAAAATTACAAATGGCTCATTGATAGTAATAAAAGGGGTAAAAACTGGGAATTTATATTTGCTGAAGGGTACAACTTCTTTTGCGGAGTCTGCTTTGATTGTTGATTCAGATTCTACCAGATTGTGGCATCTTCATACAGGTCACATTGGACAGTGCAGTTTAGAAGTATTGAGAAAGCGAGGTTTGATTAACGATGTTCATCAATCAAAACTTGGCTTTTGTGAAGGATGTGTACTTAGAAAGAAGATGAAGGTTTCTTTTAGCAGTGCGGAGCAAAAGTCTTAAAGAAGGTTTAGGGTATGTTCACACTGATGTTTGGGGCCCCGCACAATGCTTATCTTCTGGAGGAGCCAGGTATTTTGTTTCATTTGTTGATGATTTTTCTAGAAAGGTATGAGTTTACTTTATGAAGTCCAAATATGAAACTTTTGATAGGTTTCAAAGTTGGAAATCTCTTGTTAAGCAGTCTGGAAAGAAAGTGAAAGTTCTTCGTTCAGATAATGGTGGTGAATTCACTTCTCAAAAATTCATCAAATTTTGTGAGTATGAGGGAATCAAAAGATACTACACCATGCTTGGGGACCCTCATTCAAAAGGGGTTGTAGAGAGAATGAGTCATACTTTGTTGGAAAGAACTCATTGCTTATATCTGACTGTGGTACTAAAGAAGAGATTTTGGGTTGAAGAATTATCCATGGCAGTTTTCCCTATCAATCACACACCTTATCGTGCCATAGATATGAAGATTCATGAAGAAGTATGGAAGGGAGAGACTATGGCATATTCCTTTCTTAGAGCAACTTATGCGCATGAGAGCAAAGAGAAGTTGGACCCAAAATCGCGCAAGTATATTTTTATTGCATATAAGAAAGGAACTAAGGGTTATAGGTTGTGTGTCCTACTACTCAAAAGATTATTACTAGAAGGCATGTTAATTATGATGAGAAGGCTATTGTGAAGGTGGAGCCTTCTTCTTCTATTAATGATGACGTTGAGAGGACAAATTCAAAATACCAAATACAAGGTATAACATCAAACTTCCATACAAGTAAAAATGGTGATTTCGATGACACCATGGTTGATAAGGAGAGGACATATGATCAATCTCAAGGTGGAACTTAAGTTCAAACTCGACCAACCAGAGAGAAGAAAAGACCTACATAGCTTGATGATTTTGTAGGATTAAGTATTGAATACAATCAATTTGATGACATGGTAGCTTATGCATTAATCATATTTCATGATGAACCTAGAAACTATAGAGATGCCATTAGTTCAGTTGATAGTTCTAGTTTGTTGTAGCTATGGAGGAGGAGATTGAGTCTTTGCACAAAAATCACACTTGGTATTTAGTGCCACTTCCTTCCGGCAACAGAACAATTGGGTGTAAATGGATCTATAAGGTAAAAGATGGTAGCAATGGTGACTTAAGGTACAAGGCAAGATTAGCGGCGAAGGGTTATGTTCAGAAGAAAGGTGTGTGTGTGGATTTCCATGATAATTTCTCTCCGGTTGTTAGACACACTTCCATTCACATTCTTTTAGCATTGGTTGTTCACTTCGATACGGAGTTGGAACAATTAGATGTCAAGACGACTTTCTTGCATAGTGACCTTAAGGAGGACATTTACCTACAGCAGCCAGAGGGATTCATTGACAGTAGCAGGCCCAGTTACGTTTATAAACTTAACGAATCTCTTTAGGGTTAAAATGGTCTCATAGACAATGATATAAGAAATTTGATAAGTTAATGATATCACAAGGTTACTATAGAAGTTTTAAGGACCAGTGTGTCTATTTTAAGAAATGTAATGATGACATAATCTATTTGTTGCTTTATGTTGAAGATATGATGATAGCTTCTAAGAGCATGACTAGAATTTCAGAGTTGAAGATGAAGCTCAGCTATGGATTTAAGATGAAAGATTCGGTAAACGCACAGAGAATATTGGAGATTGAGATTCAGAGGGATAGAAAGCAAAGAGTTTTAGGACTCACTCAAACTCTGTATATTGAGAAAGTCCTATTTCAATTCAGTTTGGAGAATGCTAAACTGGTGGCTACTCCATTAGGCTCTCAATTTAAGCTATCCAGAGATATGTGTCCCACAAAGAATGAAGACAAAAGGGATATGTGTAATATTCCTTATTCTAATGCAGTTGGAAGCCTTATGTTTGCTTTGGTATTCAAAAGGCCTGATTTAGCTCATGCAGTTGATGTTGTTAGTAGATACATGCCTAACCCAGGAAAGATTCATTGGCAAACAATAAAGCGGATTCTAAGATATTTAAAAGGCACTTCTGAAATTGGCTTGTTGTTTGGAGGTAGTGACATAAGTCTAAGGGGTTATTGTGATTCAGATTATTCTGGGGATAGAGATAGTAGGAAATCGATTTCGGGCTATGTTTATACACTTGCATAGGCTCGATTTCTTGAAAATCCAAGCTACAATCCATTGTAGCTTTATCAACTACAGAGGAAGAGCTCATTTCTATTGTGGAAGCGACTAAGCAAGGATTGTATTTGTTGTAGCTTTCGAATGATTTATTATTGATGCAAAAATCCATGGAGTTGTTTTCAAATAGTCAGAGCGCCATTCATCCTATGGAAAATCAAGCCTACAAATCACGAACTAAGAACATTGATGTTAGGAGTTCCATTCTCATTCTTGAAGAAGAGAAAAATAAGATAAATCTGTCGAAGATTCACATTAATGACAATTTAACTGATATGCTAACGAAGTCGGTTCTAAAGGACAAGTCCATGCGGTGCTCAGACTTGAATGGTGTGGTACGAGCTACTTTGCACCATGAGGCGCTGACCCAACAACATTTTTTGTTGACTGATGCATATATTTAAATCGAGGTGGAGTGTTAAATTTGGGCGATTTAAATATATTAACGAGGAGATATTAACTGATTCTCGTAATCAAGTCAAATCGGGAAGATAATATAATAATATGGAGAAGGTATATTTATGATTTAATGAATCAATCAAATACCGGTATAGGGGTAAACAAATGCAAATATGCTAAATTTGTGGTGAAATCAAATCAAGTATATTTGGAAATATTTCATCCTTATCTTCAAAGAATTCTCCATCCTTCCTTATATATATAAAGCCATTTTCTCATATTTTCAACAAGCAAGATAAGAAATCTCTCCATACATTATCTTCAATAATATCTCTATTCCTGTATCTATTATACGGTGATAAAGTTGTGTTGAGTGTTGTGTGTTTCTTCTCATATTGCATCTCCTCTTGAAGTGAAGAAATAGAAGTTTGTTGGGTCCGAGGACGCAGGCATGGCCGAATCTCGTTATATTGGTATGTTCTTTTCTATTTCTGTTTTTCTATGTAATTTGAGCCATTTGATTTTCTTTATTATCTTTGTTGGATTGGCATTGTTGAGATTGTCAGTAGGCTAGATTATTGGATATTCTGTTTCCATTGTTCAAATCACTGATTTTTCTCTACATACCTCATGTTAGATGTGTAGTAGTTTTCACATTTGAGAATAATATTGATCTTGCTCAACTAAAAAGTACTTTAATTATAGTCGACCATATGACATCATGATCATGTTGCAACCATAGTTGGTTACACCTTGAAATACTTAAATTGAAACAATAATCAAGGGAAGATATATCTTCCTCATTGTTGATGTTAGCATTGAACGAGTTAGGGATACACACGAAGGGCAGTTATGCAAGTTCTTACATATATCTAAATCTATAACCCATCATGTTTATAATAAACTTATTTTATTTCCTATTATATACTTTGTTAAAGAGTGATATAGTCAAGCATATGTATAAATTTAAAGTAGATTAAAACAACAAATCCTTAAATGACATGTTATGCGATAATAGTTAGAAGTTAATTAGAAAATTATCATATTATTAAGCAATATAATATTTTAAATATTTATAATCAAGATGTTTCGAGCAAGGATATTCATACATCTGTTAAAACTAAAGTACGAACACTTTTTAAATGTTGGTAGTGTATTGCTCGTGGTTGCTAAGGAAACTAAGAGATTAAGTACTAATGGTCACTGGATAACTATGAAATGACTTACTTATGAGTTTCCTATTTATTATTATAAATAGGTCAAACAAGAAATCTTGGAATGAAATATTACATAGTTCTTTCTATATAAGAATACCGTTGAACTTCAATATTGATACTCCATTTTAATTTTAGTTAAATCATAGTATGACGACCATAAAATGACTATAGTTAGGTCTGAGTTGCAGTATTGAAAGTGAAACACCTTTCAGTTAGAGAATTCGTCTACTTAGTTTCATGATGTTAGTATAAAGACCAAATTGAGCAACTCAAGGTCAAAACCTCTAACCAAATAAATATAGTTAATAATAAATGTTGTTATTAAACTAAAGACTTTATTTATTGACCAATCGAGTTGAATATATATGATATTTTAATTTTAACCAATCAAGTTCCATAAGATCTATTATAATATAGTATTGACGAAGAGAAATGATATGAATAATCGTTACTAAAAGGTACTGCTTAAATAGTAAAACTGAAATTCAACGACAAAAATGTATAAACTATAAATTTCGCTCACACTGTCACTTCACTGCAATCGTATTGGTGAATTCTCCAAAATATCATGGAATTTAATCTATTTGTAATTGTTATAATTTAGTTGAATTAATAAATAATTACAAAATATTGATTATTTATTTATTAGGTGTATACGATGCTCGTAATGCTTTTTGGTTACCGCTGGTAATAAACTAGGCATGTATATAAAAGTTATATATATAACCGTATGTGTTGATATATGATGCTATACATTTAAATACAATTTAAATGGTATTAATTACCTAACTTATTTAGAGTGTTTTGATGGCCCAAGTAGCCCATTGTATGGTTGACTATAGCATAAGGAAATGAGCAGTATTTGTAACACCCCTTAGTTTGAAGTGGAATTAGAAGTCCCACATCGCAGAATAGGGGTATGAAGTGTGAACTTATATAGTAAAGCTTCACCTTTTAATAGCATCGAGGCCTTTTGAGGAACAAAACCCCACTCTCATATGGGGTTAATTTGGGGACTATATCTGCATGAATGAAGGTGTAGCTTGTTATAATGGTATCAATTCCAGTACCCAGCCAGAATTGTGCATTATGCGTCGACCACAAGGCATTGGTATAGGGTTTGTGGACTGTACATTGACCAGAAAATCCTAAAGGGAATGTCGGTCTCTAAGTGGGGAGATTGTATAACTCCATAGTTTGAAGTGGAATTAGAAGTCCTACATCATGGAATAATGGTATGAAGTGAGAACTTATATAGTAAAGCTTCACTTACTAATAGAGTCGATGCCTTTTAAGGAACAAAAACAAAATTTCATTTCTATATGGGGGCTAAGTTGGGGACAATATATGCATGGACGGAGGTGTCGGCTATTACAGTACCTTTTTTATGAAATTATGGGATCTTGAATTAGTAGACAAAGAATTTGTAAATGAAGGAGATTCTGTCTCTTTCCCTTCTCTATTTAAACGACCATACCACTCACATTTCCCTCTTGAAAAGACTTGTAACCTTCATGGATGTGAGCTTCCATTGATCCTTTGGTTGATGATACCTGATTCCAATACATAAAATGTAATTAAAACATTGGTGCTCCAAGCTGTTGCAAAGTTAAGAGATCAATTCATGGTCATTTAGTAGATCTCACTAACCAATGTGTGTTAAAAGTCTATATCCTTAGGGTCAATTTTTTTTTATTGTTATATGTATAATAATGTTGTACATAGTTTATATAACAATTTTATACATGCTTCTGTTGTCTTTTGTAAATACATTAATATATCTCACTATGTTACCTGATTTAACTATTATTGTTTTGATCTATGTAGCAAAATAAGACAATATACATACATGTTGAAATTTTAATTAAATTATGAGAATAATACATATATACATAAAAATGCACACAAAATCATATATATAATTTTGAAATATTAAAACTTATCTGTAATAATTTTAAATGCTATTATTTTAATCATATATACCTTATGTGTAACATCCCAGATTTTTAACTGTCCAAATTGACAACGATCCTCAACTGTCGATTTAAACGAATACGGATAGTTATTGGGGTTAAAATAAGAAGAAGAAAGAAAGAACAAATACAGAATCTCGCAGCGGAAGGGCAACATATAATAAATAAATAACAGTTCATGAAGTACATTTTATTATATTTACAACAATTATCAAAGTAAATTAACATAATACATACCAATATATTTTGCAGCAGAATAATAATTTTAATACGTCTGTTGAACTCCATCTCCATCTTCTTAAATGCATCTTCAAGCAAGGAAAATCTTCGCTAACTGCAACTTGGTCTGACCCGAGCGTATTGCATAAAAAGAAACACAACAAACACTCGGATCAGAACTAAATCATTCTCATATTAGTTAAATCAAATTTCATGTAATAATATGAATGCAATAACTTAAGAGATGTTACGGGAATTTCCATCTCCTAAGGATCCATCAAACTAATATCATATAATATAATACACTATTATAATAATGTCTATGGTTAAATATAACATGTTAAAATAGCGTAAGCGGGATTACATTTTTACCCTTACACTGTTTATAATACGGTAGTCTATACAGATACCGTAAAGTCCACAGTACGTAGTGGCTATCAGAGGGCACTCCTTAGGTACGATACAAATCAAAGTCGTAGGGGGCTCGATCAGGATAATATGACAAGGCACACGAGGAACGCCCATAGTAGGAGTATACTAGTTGCATGCCCGGACTAGTGGTAACGCATAGCCGCAACTACCGCCCACCTCGAACAACACTTTGAAATCACGGATGCGCATCAAATTAATCAAACCGAGGGACTATAGTAATAAAGGAAGAAATGTTGCTGATGGAGGTAGCTAACCCCACTTGGTCACGGTATAGCCCTGTTTTAGTCATTTTAATTATGACCCGAAGGTCAAGAATATCCATCATTGTTCTCTTTCTTCAAATCCAGTAATCGCCTCCAAATCCATCCAACACCATTTCTGGAACTCCACCGCATACACAATTGTTAAAGTGGTTTTCGGTATTGGTAGAGAGTATGACAATATCCGATCCCGGTCACTTTAACAACCAATCATTTACATTTTTCACACCGATCAGTTCTATTATATTTCGAAGAGGTTCATACTTCATATCAAAATATCCGATTTTCAAAATCATTCAATATTCGAGATAGAATATTATTCATACAAAAATATCCATCTAAACCAATTAAAATCTTGAAACAATTCCAACTTTAATAATTTGAATATTAAAATAGTTAACAGTATATTTAAAATAGTTTAGATATATAATTGAAATAGTTTGAAAATAAATAATTTGTAATTTAAAATAGAATTTATCAAATTTATTAAAATATATAGTCAAAACATTAAGTAATTTATAAAATAAATAGTAACTTTTAAAATGATTTATTTAAAATAATTTATAAAATAAAATAGTAATAAAATAAAATAGTTTATAAAGAAAAAAATTATTATTAAAATAGTTTATAAAATGATTTGAAATACTATAGTTGGAATTAGAATCGTTTCTATAACATTTCCAATTAAACTTGAGGTCAAATTTCAATTTCAATTCAACCAAGTCAATTTTTAATAATTCCATCGATCAAACTTCCAATTTACATTCATTTCAACTCGATTAAATTAATTCAACTGGTTACATTCCAAATAAGATGCTCATTTTCAGTGATTTATGGCAAATATCGAGTTCACAATTCATATATAATTCAAATCAATGTTGATTCATAATAAAATTCAAAGGTGGGTGAAACCATTCAATTTAAATATATTCGATTTACATTATATTTCACTTTTTATTTTGCTTCAGTTACAATAAAAAGTTATTTCCCCCTTTTTTATATTTCCAAAATTCAAGGTTCAATTTCAAAGGAAATAAATTATAAAACATCGCTTATATTGTCTTTAAAACAATATTTCAAAATTCATGGTTAAAACAAATTTTATTTAACCAACCGATGTCCGTATATAATTTTCTATCCTATGGCCATGTAACAACCCTGAAAATACGAGCTAATTTAAAAAATTTAATTTTGTTATTTTAATGAATTTGGAGTAATTGAAATAAAATATTTCAATTAAATAACGAGTTAGAAATAGTGCGGTAGTTTAAAATTTTGAATTCGAACTTTGACTGATCATACAAGATACAAAATAAAACGGATTGTAGCAAAACCAAATATATTTAAATCTTTTAAGAATATCTTTCTAACGAATCTGAAAAATCGAAATTTCATAGCGGGAACCAAAAGTTATGGCCAGTTGAATATTCACGATGGTTGCTATATAATAAATATAGCCCTTGAAAATTGACATTTTGCAAACGACATCCGTTTTCGACGAAACCATTTTTGTTGGATCCGGGATGTCAATTTATTGCTATGTTTCAAATTCCATAATTTTTGGAATTAATATGTGAGTGTGGCAAAGGAAAATGTGTTTGGTTGATTTCAGTCAAATTGGATCGACCAGAAAATGGCCATTTTTCAAACGGTCTAAGAACTCGACGAAACCAGTTTTGTTGGGACCGTATCGTCCCAACATAGCTAGATTTATTTTTCGGGAATTTTTAGAATCAGTATATGTCCCCGACAAATTAAAATGTACGTTCAAAATGGAATTTGAATGTTTTATATTTTAATTTGAAGAATAACTGACTGTAACAGTCGAATTAGCTTACGAAACATATCCCATTGTGTTCGAAATGGGGGTATTTAACTAGTGGTGATAGTCGTTGGGTTTGAATTGGAGTTCGTTTGGACTTAGGGATATTTTCGAAATTTAAAGAATTAAAAATAAATATAAAAATGAGCGGGCCAATAGAAATTCACTTTCATTATATCGGCCCAGGAAATTTTCCCGTAACCTCAACAACCGACGGCGGCTAACTCTTCAAATGATCTCTCCTCATTAACTCTCCAACCACTCAATTAAATTCAATGCTTCAGTTAGGGTTTTTGTAGAGAATCTTCCAAACTTCAAATCAATATATAGTATGCAATTTTTTGAGGAGTATTTCGCGAGATCCAATGCTCTAAAGTGCCACCGTCGCGCGCAGCCTAGGCCCACCGATCCTCCACCGAGTTCAACCCAACCACCAGCGATCTGAGCGCCTCTCGGAGCTCTTCAAGGTGGCGTAATCCGATCTAGACCTCGAGCTACGGTTTGGAAGAAAGAGCAAAATCTAGTTTTGAACGGTTGGTGAAGGTAACGGCTTGATTAAAATTTAAAGGCTATAACACTTTTAAGTGTTGCAAATCATGATTTTCAAATAAAAATCATATCTTTTTGCTATGTTGACGAAATTCGATGAAACAGAAAACATCGGACTCGTAGCGACATCATCTACATTCTAGAAGAAGCTAGAACGTGTTCCGAGCTCGCTACAAATTTCAGAAGGATTAAAATCAATGTGAGACATCTAAATTCAATATGGAATGAAATTGCATTGTATAAATTATATGAGCGAAATATAAATTATATACGCGTTGTACACCACATGCACGAGCGTTGTATAAGTTATATGAGCGATGTATAAATTATACATGCATTGTAAAAATCATATATTTGTTGAAATGGAAATGAAATATATTTATATACGTATATATATATATACACTTCCCTCGTCTAGAGACCATGGATGATATGAATTGATTCTGATTGACATGAAATTGATAAATAATGCGAATAGTTGAAAATTAGTTGAAATGCGAGTGGTTGGAAATAATTGTTTGTGTTTGAAATAATTGGTCGTGGTTGAAACAATGGGAATTATTGTGGAAAATTCATATGATATGAAATTGAACTTAGATCATTTAGATAAGCCCCCTTATGGAACGCCGCGAGGCCTAAGGTAGTGCGAGGAGCCGTACTCGGGACGGTACCGGTTTTTAACCCTCTACCATTATGCTGCCGAAATTTTCAGTAATATCTATGTGTTTGAATTATTTTCATGTATTGAATTATACTCATGTGTTGAATGAATTGTTTAGATAATAAAAAATCACATTTTTATTATGCGAGTGAAGTATATGAAGTATGCATGTATGAGATATTCATATGTTGAGATATTCATGCGTTAAATGACATTCATGTGTTGAATAAATTGTTTGAAAAGTAAAAATCACATTTTTATCAAATATGTGGACTATATAAAATACTACTGTTCTAAATAAATTATTTTAACTTCAAAAATATCATTTTTATCTTATGTATAAACTATATAAAATACTAGTGTTCTAAATAAATTATTTTAAGTTCAAAAATATCATTTTTATCTTATGTATAAACTATATAAAATATTAGTGTTACGAATAAATTGTTTTAATGATAAAAACATCATTTTTATTATATCTATGAACTATTTAAAATATTCATGTGTTGAAAATGATTCACGTGTTGAATAAAAGGATTAGACAATAAAATTTACATTTTATTGTGAATATAAAGTGCTAAAAACATTCATGTATGGAATAAATATTTTGAACGATAAAAATATCATTTTTATCATGTATACGACCCGCCAAAAATACACATGTGTTGAAACATATTTTTGTTCGCCAAAAATATCATTTTTATCCTATGTATGAAGTGTTAAAAATAACCGCATATTGAAATAAACATTTGTTTGCTAGAAATACTATTTTTACTTTAGTTCTGCATATATATACATGTGTTGAACATGAATATGGATTAGCTGTTGAGTAAAGAATATATTTGCCTGCCCGACAAATAGGTAAGCCTTAGTGAGTTGGGCACGCGATTATATTATTATATAAACTCCTGTGAATGCCACTGGATGTGGAGTGTTTGTTGTTCTGGGTGAAATAATAAACATCGCCATAGGATAGTAACAATTAATTTTGAACTACACTACATGGCATACTTCTTGAAGATAACATACCCTATCATATACCACATAAGCATTTGGAGCTTATGTGACGAGGTAGAAGATGTACCATACAAGCGAGAAGCTTATATAGTGACGACAATATTTCAGGTTGAACTGAAGACTGATATGGACTATATAAAATATAATGATAAATTGCCAGATTAATAAAAAAAACCACACGGGTCTGGAGATGACAATAAACACGTCTCTCTAGTCATTAAGGCACAAAAACCATTTATAAGGTGACGAGAATTTATTCTCTGGAGTTATGATCTATACACACTCCCCTGTGGACACCGGAATATATTATTATAAATATGTGCATGCTTTTTAGGATTTATTGGGTGCCTAATACGACCCAATAAATTTCCAAACCCCTCCCCGTACAAAGGAGGTTATGGCGAAATTTTCTGAAATTTAAAGGCATTAGTGAAATATTTGAAGTGAAAAACGATATGGAAATTGTCGAATGAATTATATATATATATACATAAATATAAATTAAAACAACGAATTAAGCAGCTGCAGTTCATGTTATGGAATCATAATTTGAAATGATTATATAGAGAAATCCGACCATCAGATTTCCCCAAAACCATTGGGTTCACTTTGGAAAAATCTTCCCAACGATATAAAGTTTGTTGAAATCCAACGGTTAGATTATGTGCAATGTTTAATTCAAATCTGAATGAAAATAGCGCCAGAATGGATTATATATATATATATAAATTAAATAAAACGAATAACGATGCTGTAGTTCGTATTTTGAAATTGTAACTTTAAACGATTATATCGAGAGATCCGACCGTCGGATTCTCCCGAAACCGGAACCGTTGGGTTCGCTTTGAAGAGATCTTTCCAACAGACTTAACTTCATTAAGGTCCGACTGTTAGATTTTGAGAAATGTGTAAATTAAAATTAGAGAAAAATAGCGGTAGGGCCACGTTATAGCCTGAAGCGTCATTTAATTAAATGGCGCTATTTTTAAATAAATAAAAATAGCGATATATCGTTATAAAATATTATAGGCGATATGGAATGGAAATAAACCGATTCTACTTATTTTGCATGATATTTGATCGTTGAATATGTTTGACATTAAAATTATATAAAAAAACATAAATGTGGATGTCGAATAATTTAACCATGGGCATAATTGATTTGAATTCTAATTGATCGACGAATAAATGTCAAAGATACGAAGATGGTGCAAGACCGGTGATCTTCACATCGTGTAGATTACTACTGATGCCTTTGAGATGGGTAGCTCCCTTGAAGATGTTACAATGGTAGTGGTCTGAACGTACCTGTTGATCATCCAGAAATGCGAGGGCCTCTCTCCTGTATTGGACATACGGGAGTAGGAATAAGGTGCCTCCGGTTTCGTTCAGACCCAGAACGGACTTGTAAATGGACATGTGTCTGACGTGTATTATGTGCTGTATTCGTTGATCTCTACTAAATATACATCTGTTTGGCGGCGGAGAATTTATTCTCTTGCTTAATGCTCTTCTCTGAGACATACGAGCTCAGAGGTTGTATATCGGTGGACATCAGTGGTATGGTGTGGATTGACAGCGTGGCATGCAAAGATGCAAATGATCAAGGCTTTTGTTGAAAAGCAGAGTCTTGTTGTTGATGGTCAAAGCACGTCTTTAATATAGCGTAGCTTTGTGTATGGCTTTAACTCGCGAGCCTCACACACCAGTATGAGTCAAAAATGGGATCGTGACTACAGGGAGTGCATGATGTTTCTTTCTAGCTATGGGTGGTGTCAGCGTTTTACTAGCCCTGACATAGTTGTTTATTTTACCCTTTGTGGATGTTGGAATGCGAGGCGCCTAAAATATATCGGTCTCTACGAAGCCGATGGATAGGTCCGATAGGACCGAGAAACGTGTGTTCAGGAATTACTAATCCTCAAATGTAAGGGAGGACTGGCCCTGAAGATCCAAGGGTTTCTGCGGGGAGTCCTGAGGCATTTGCTAGAGTGTCTCTAAGAGGTGAGGAGCTTGCCCCTTGCCTCAACTCATGACGAAATGCAAATTTCCAATACGAAATCACGGATTTGATTGTAACTTACATATGGCGTCATAATGGCATGGGACGCTCATGTCGTCTATGATTGATATTTATGATTGAATTTGCTTCTGAAACAAATATGTACTAGTAATAATATCAAATGATTTTTCTTTACACGTATTAAGCATATTTTGACCATTACAAGGTAAAACCCTATCCTCCGGTTTGCGTTGCATTGTATGATGGGACTTGGGTCTTATAATGGCTGCATTTTATAAAAAAAGCATTGCGTTATTTAAATAATTTACCTTATGAAATGCACTGGCAATCATTGGAGTAAACCTATTCCGCAAATGTGGCGTGGTCCTATGATTTGCCTTGTTATTGTTATTTATCTAGTTAAGTAGATTTCTCATACCAGTTCCATGACTGACTCGTAGTTTGTTTCACTTTGCAAACTCGGGTTCCCTTATTTTCACACGGGCAGCCTAGTGACAGGCGACGGGGTACATTTTGGCTTTTGCACTACAACATGAAGTGAACCTTTTGGCTTGTATGGCGAGGACTTGACTTCTCAGTATTTTGACTATTTGATATTCCGCCATTAGTACCTTATGCATATGATTTCCACTTATCGCGATGTAGACAGATTTGCTTTTATTATGTATCTATGATGTATATGTACTAGTGATCTTGATGTAGACCGATCATTTCCTTTCATGCACTAAGTTGTATCCTACACTGTGCTACTCTGATGTTTATTACATGTTATGATTCCGCTGTCATATTGATGTAAATTATTCTATTTTCTGTTTATGCTATTATCTGTTCTCTGCTAATGATGATTAATGTGTTATATTCCAATGATTATCCTTAATTCCGTCGTACAGAGTTTTGAGATCGTCACAGGTAGTATTGGAGCTTTGGTTAATCTTAGCTCTGGAATTTAACACATTAAACACCTCGTCAAGATAGACTCAGTAGTGTTCTAAGACGAGTAGCTCATTAGAGATAGGGTTAGTAATGTCCTAGAGTGAGCTAAGCAGAATCGAAAAATAACTTGATCAGTACATCGTTGTCTTTTCGTATATTCTTCTACTTTTACCATATCTTAAAATTATCATTTCTGTGAGCTTGGCTCTTTTCTTGCTTGTACAGAACTTGACTTAGATTGCTACACGAGCAGCTGCAGCTAGAGGTGGAGCAGGCCGAGGAGGGCGAGGCGGAGGACGGGGGAATATCCCTGTTGTCCCAGAGACTTTGTTTCAGTCACCACAACCCCCTCGACCATTTGAGTTAGACCGAGTGGGAAAGACATATAGGAATCTGGGAGGCAAGCCATTTTCAGGCACTGGTACTACAATTAAAGCCTTGGGCTGGTTGAACACTTGTGAGAAGATCTTCAGGGCCATAGGTGTTGAGGATCAGAGGAAAAGCTTTATGGGTGCTTGGCTATTACAGGACGAGGCCCAACTCTGGTGGGACGCCATCACCTTAAATGAGGAAGAGGTAGAGATGACATGGAATGAATTCAAAACACTATTCAAAGAGAAGTTCGTTCCAGAGCAAGAGATGGAGCGCTTGCATGATGAATTTTCCAATCTCCAGCAAGGATATCGCACCATCCCGGAGTACCTCAATAGGTTCACTCAGCTATCCCGCTACGCTCCAGAGCTTGTTCAGATTGTGAAGGAAAAGAATAAAAGGTTCATTCATGGACTTCAACGCAAGTTTCAGGATAGGTCAATGAGCCACGTTAACCTTACATTCGCCGAGATGGTGATATGGCTTGCAAATTAGAGAGCCTGGATGTGAGGAACATGCAAATAGACCGCACAAAGAATCAGGCGGGAAACAAGCGCAAGACTTCAGAAAGTCAGCCCAAATCCAGTAACACAGCAGCTAATACCAAGCCACAAACGAATAGCCCACCCAGAGGAAGCTGTTACAACTGCGGTCAAGCTGGCCATTACTCTAATGTGTGCACCGCTTCAAAGCGGCAGAAGACCACCCAAGCAAGCTCGAGTCAGAATTCTGGTGATAGGCGAGAGTGTTACAACTATCATCAAAAGGGGCATATCAAGGCCAAGTGTCCCTTGCTGAAGAATTCACAGGTTGCGCATATATATGAAGGGGCGAATCCTCCAGCTATTACCGATGGGACAGGTAAACCCGATGTTTTGGGAGGTACCCTTACTATTAAAAATATTCCTGTTCCCATACTATTTGACACTGGTGCATCACAAAGTTTTATTGCAAGTAACACTGTTAAAAAGTTAAAGTTAAATCTAAGAAAGCTTAAAGAATTGATTAGAGTTCATAATCCGATAGGAGGTTCTATTGTTCTTAGTTTGTATTGTAGAGTACCGGTCTCTTATACTTATTACAAATTTTCCTTTGATCTGATCGTCATGAACTTTTCCGAATTTGATATCATACTTGGAATGGACTGGTTAACCAAATACAAGGCCGAAGTGAGATGTGCCGAAAGATAAGTAAAGATTAAAACAAATCTTGGGTATATTACTATACCTTGCCAAGGCTCAGATTCAGATCCTAACTGAAAAGAATTTTGGTCTGCACTAGAAGTTATCCCCACTTTGTTAGAGAAGATTCCTATCGTTAAAAACTATGCGGATGTGTTTGAAGAAGTTGAAAGCTTACCTCCGCAAAGAGAAATTGAATTCAGGATCAATCTAATTCCGAATTCCAAGCCAGTAGTGCATTCAATTCGAAGAATGACTCTAAAAGAGAAAGTAGAATTAGGTGATCAAACTCGTCAACTGCTATGGAAGGGTCTGATCAGATCCAGCTTTTCTAATTGGGGTGTAGCTGTAGTGTTTGTTCCTAAGTCAGACGGTACTCTTCGATTATGTGTTGATTACCGAGACCTCAACAAGCAGACGCTCAAGAACAAATTTCCATTACCTCGCACCGACGATTTGTTGGATCAATTAAATGGAGCGAGAGTATTTTCCAGAATGGACCTAGCTACAGGTTTCCATCAACTGAGAATTGCCGAAGAGTGTGTTCCTTTGACATCTTTTAGAGGTCCAGACATATTTTATGAGTGGTTAGTAATGCCGTTCGGCTTATGTAACACTCCAGCATACTTCGTCGATCTAATGAATAGAGTGTTCAGGGAAGTCCTGAATAAATTTGTTCTGGTATTCATCGATGATATTTTAATCTACTCCAAGTCGGAAAGCGAGCATGAAAAACATTTAGAACAGGTATTGGGAATTCTGCGAAAGAACGTCTTCAAAGCTAAATTCTCTAAATGTATCTTCTGGCAAGAGGAAGTGAAGTTCCTTGGCCACATCGTGTCAAAGGAAGGAATTTCTGTAGATCCAAGCAAAATTACAGCAATCCAAGAATGGAAGCAGCCTACTACACCCACGGAAGTCCGAAGTTTTCTGGGATTGGCTAGTTATTATCGAAAATTCGTTAAGGATTTTTCGAAGATATCCGGTTCATTAACCAAGCTTACAAAGAAGCACGAAAGATTTAAGTGGACCCCTGAATGTGAGGAAGCTTTACAAGAACAAAAAGTAAAATTGACAACTGCTCCAGTATTAACCATAATCGATGGCAATCAGGATTTGACGGTTTGGACAGATGCTTTGATTAGTGGTCTTGGTGCAGTATTAATGCAAAGAGGCCAAGTAGTCGATTATGCTAGCCGTCAGTTGAAGCCGCATGAGAAGAATTATGCAACTCATGATCTTGAATTATTAGCCATCGTGTTTGCTATGAAAATATGGAGGCACTATCTACTGGGTGAGAAATTTAAATTATATATGGATCATCAATCATTGAAGTATTTGTTCACCCAGAAAGACTTAAATATGAGACAATAGTGTTGGCTAGAATTTCTTGTAGCGTATGATCTAGATATTCTGTATATGCCAGGAAAAGCTAATGTGGTAGCGGATGCGCTTAGCAGAAAAACCGCAATCATCGCCAATCTTATTATTACGCCTTCATTGATTGGTAAGATCGTTGTTCTCCAGAAAGACGATGAATTTATTAAAAGGATTAGCCAGCGAATTCAAGAAGGCGGGACTTCATATTTCAGTTTAGATAACAAAGGAATTTTGCGATTACAAGGGCGAATTTGTGTCCTAGAAATCCCTGAGCTCTGAAGGGAAGTACTGGATGATTGTCACAAGTCTAAACTTAGTATCCATCCAGGGGTGAGAAAAATGTACAACGATCTTAAGCGCACATTCTGGTGGAAATGTTGAAAAGAGACATTTCCTGAGACGACCCGAATTCCCGTTTTCACGGAAACAAGGTTATCTTTTGGAATATAACACAGAAACAGATAATAGCAGAACAGAATTAAATAAATACACCAGAATGAACAACAAAATATACTGGATAAAAGTAATCATCAGAGTTACACAGTATACAGGATCTTACTTAGCACAAATACAGTTCAGCTATACATAAATGTCTACAGCGGAAATAAACAAAATATGTACAATAGGAGCTGAACAGCATAAAAAGAAATAAATGATAGAATCCATCTTCAGCTCCAGCTATCCAGAAAGAACCAGCTAAACCTGAATACAAGGCTGCCCGTGAAGAAAAAGGGGCACCCGAGTTTGAGAGTGAAACAAACTACGAGTCAGTCATGGGACTGGTATGAGAAATCCACTCAACACATATATAATTGGCTAATCACAGGACCACGCCACTTTCGTGGAACGGGTTTACTCCATTGGATTGCCAGTGCTTTAAAACAAACCATTCTTTTAAACATCGCTATGCTTTTTATAAAAATGAAGCCGTTATAAGACTCAGTTCCCATCACACAATGCAACGCAAACCGGAGGATAGAGTTTTTACCTTATAACGGCCAAAATATGCTTGATACGAATAAAACAAAGGCATTTGATATTATTGCTAGTGTTTATATGTTTCGAAAACAATTTCAAATCATAACTATCAATCATAGACGGCATTAATGCCCCATACCACTATGTCGCCATATATAGGTATACAATCAAAACCGCACGATCACGTATTTGGAAATTGGATTTCCGTCATGAACCAAGGCAAAAGATAGTCCTTACCGAATTCGAGACAATCTAGCCCATGTCTCAGGTACAGCCGCAACCATACCCTGGATCGTCAGGGCCGGTCCACACGAAGTGGATTATAATGCCTGAACAATGCGTTTCTCCACCCTTTGGGGTGTAAATGAGCCAACGAATGACTCCATCGGACCCGGATCGTCCGATCAAACCGAGGCGCCTCGCAACAGCAACAACCACATAGGTGAAAAGTATATAAATGTCAGGGCTGGTAGGTCACTGACACCACCCTAGCTAGAAAGAAAACGCAAGTCCCCCCTGAGGTCCTTCTCCCGTTTTAGGTTCATACCGGGATGTGAGGCTCGCGAATTCACGTTATACACAAAGCTACGCCACACAGGCGGTGCTTTGATCATCACTACAAGACTTTGCTTTTCAACAGAAGCCCTGAACCCTGCATCTTAGCATGCCACACAGAATAAATCCTATGTCAGACACACAGTCCATTTACAAGTCCGTTCCGGGTCTGAACGAAACCGGAGGCACTAAATACCTCGCAAACCCTTCGATCAACACGTACGTCTGAACGATCACCACTCATTATCCATATTTCGGGATGCCTCCCAATCAGGACCTCGGTTACCATCCAAACGAGGTGAAGATCTCCGGTCTTCGACCATCGTCTTCATCTTCGAATTTCAATCGTCGGTCGATTATTCGAAATGAGAATTAACTCGGCCTTTTCAAATAATTCACGTATATTTAGAATTTCAAATCGATTTATTTCAATGGTTAAATTATTCGACAACACCAATTGTGTTCTTTAATATAGTTTTCACACCAAACACATTCAACCATCAAACATCACATAAATCAAGTAAATTCAGTTTATTTCCATTCCATATCGCTTACGATATTTTATAACTATTTATCGCTATTTTTATTTATTTTAAAATAGCCATTTTATTCAAAACGACGCTTCGGGCCATAAGGCGGCCGTGGCGTTGTTTTTCTTCAGATTTGATTTACACATATCTGAAAATCTAACCGTTGGATCTTCACAAAATTTACATCATTAGAAAGGTCTTTTCAAAACGAATCCAACGGTTCCAGTTTCGGGAAAATCCGACGGTCGGATCTCCCGGTACAATCGTTTGAATTTTCGATTTCAAAATACGAACTGCAGCGTCGTTATTCGATTAAATATATAATTATATATATATATATATAAATATTATCGCTTCTGGCGCTGTTTTTCTTCAGATTTGAATTAAACATTCCAGGCAATCCAACCGTTGGATTTTTACAAGGTTGGTGCCGTTGGAAAGATTATTCCAAGGCGAACCCGACGGTTGAGATTTCGGGAAAATCCAATGGTCGGATTTCCCGTACTAGTCGTTTGAAATCACGGTTTCAAAATACGAACTGCACGGCTTCGTTTCGTCTTAATTTTATTTATATTTATATATTTATATAAATATAGTTCATTCAACAATTTCAATATCGTTTTCACTTCAAAAATTTTTCTAACACCTTAAATTTTGGAAAAATTTCGCCATAACCTCCCCTGCACCGGGAGCGTCGGGAAATCGCAAATAGCGTCCCGGTCCTTCTAATCTCAAAAAGAAAAAGAAAAAGCCAAGCGGCTAGCCAACAGGCTCAAAATCATCACCCAAACAAATCAGTAAATGTGTACCTATTTGTCGGGCACAAATTTTATTCCTCTTCTCTAGCCCCTTTGCTATAACCTGTTCAATGAATATGCATGTACATATATATACAGTTCTTATCATTTATCAATTTCTATTCGACTTCATATTTGATTTCTATTTGGTTTAAAAAACTCCATTCATTCTAATGTTACATAAATAGGTGCAAATCATTTCATTAGCTAATTAATGAATATTTCATCTCATATATGTTTATTTTGAACAAGTGGCTATTTTTAACACTTCACATTTCAACGATTTATGCATACAATAAAAATGTGATTTTTATTGTAAAACAATTCATTTCAAAACACTATTTTTCTATATAGTTCATATAGTCGATAAAAGGTGATTTTTATTATCAAACGATTTATTTCAAAATATGAATACCATTCAACACATGAATTTCTAAACAACGAATGAATATCAATTCAACACATGAATGTTTCTATAGTTTCTATATATAGATAAAAATGTGATTTTTATTATCGAACAATTTATTTCAAAATATGAATACCATTCAACACATGAATTTCTAAACAACGAATGAATATCAATTCAACACATGAATGTTTTCAATAGTTTTTATATATAGATAAAAATGTGATTTTTATTATCGAACAATTTATTTCAAAATATGAATACCATTCAACACATGAATTTCTAAACAACGAATGAATATCAATTCAACACATGAATGTTTTCAATAGTTTTTATATATAGATAAAAATGTGATTTTTATTATCGAACAATTTATTTCAAAATATGAATACCATTCAACACATGAATTCCTAAACAACGAATGAATATCAATTCAACACATGAATGTTTTCTATACAATGAATAAATATAGTTTAAGCATATGAAAATAATTCAAACACACAAATATTATTCAAAATTTCGGCAGCATAACGGCAGGGTAGTTACACCGGCACCGTCCCTAGTACGGCTCCTCGCTCTACCTTAAAACCTCGCGGTTTTTGACAATGGGGATCATGCATCTAGTTTGCACGCAGGCGGCATGTATATATTTATTTCTATTCCACAAACTAATCCTATGTGGTTTCAACCAAATATTTCACAACCACCAATGGGTATTTTTCAACCACAATCAACCAATATCAATCACAAACAATCCCAAACAACCATTCAATTTTCACAACAATTTCAACCAATAAATATCGTCCATGGTTTGTGGACGAGGGGCGTATATATATATATATATTTATATATAGCAATTCACTTTTACTTCGCACGTATATATATATAAATTTTTAAATCAGAAATCTCACCAATAGCTATTCAACTGCACGACACTTCAATTATAGAAATCTTCGCCCTTTCGTCGCTTTCACCCGTATCCTCTGCATATGTAAAAATCGAATTTTTACTACGCTATTCAATATATAAAAATATTATTTTTACTTCGACTTTCACTAAATAAAAATTTGATTTTTACTTTGACTTTCACTAAATAAAAATATGATTTTTTACTTTTCTACAAATCTGATCTTTTTAAAGTTTAAACCTTTTTCTTTTAACTTAAAATTAAAATCAGTTTTTAACTTTCTTAAAAATGCAGTTTTTATTTTCTTTTCAAAACAGTTTTTGTTTTCTTTTCAAAACAGTTTTTAAAACTCTTTTATAAAAATGCAGTTTTTATTTTCTTTTCAAAACAGTTTTTCTTTTCAAAACAGTTTTTAAAACTCTTTTATAAAAATGCAGTTTTTATTTTCTTTTCAAAACAGTTTTTCTTTTAAATTTCTGTTTTTACATCCTAAAAAAAAGACAGTTTTAAAACTTTATAAAAAAAACAGTTTTTATAACTTAAAACAAAAATTCAGTTTTATTCTCTTTAAAAACAAAACAGTTTTTAAATTATTATAAAAGAAACCGTTTTTAAATTATATAAAAGAAACTGTTTTTAAATTATAAAAAAAATACAGTTTTAAAACTTTACTGTAAAACAAAAATAAAAACAAAAACAAAATAATTTAAACGCTCACCGATCTTGCGAAGGGGAGGAGGAGGAGTCGGCGGCTCGTTGGTGGAGGCGCTCGGAGGTTCGCGGTCGGGTTCGAGGGTGGCTTCGGGGTGCTGCTTTGATTCGATGTCGGCGGCGTCTTTGCTGGAAGGAGGCGGTCGCGAGGGTGGTGGGTGGCTTCGAGATGGGGGCGGCGTCGAGGGTTCGTCGGTGGGTTCTGGCGGCGGCGATTTAGGATTTTAGGTTTTTTTTTTTATTTATTTGTTAACTGAATGAGGAATCGGGGGGGGGGGGGCAAGCAGAAGAGAAAAGGGGGGAATTCTATTTTTTTATTATTTAATTATTAATTTTTTTGCCAAAGGGTTGACTTTTACTTATGACCTCGAAACGAGGCCCACCGCCTGTCGTCCATAGCGTTTTACCCCCATTCCGAACACAATGGGATATGTATCGTAAGCTGGTTTGATCGTTACGATCAGTTTTCGTTGAATTTACAATTTAAATCCTTTTATTGAATTTTAAACGTACATTTCAAATTACCGGGGTCACATACTAACTAGAAAAATTCCAGAAAAATATTTTCTAGTTTCGTATTGACGATACGGTCCTAACAAAACTAGTTTCGTCGAATTCTGAGACCGTTTGAAAAATGGCCAATTTCCAGTCGATTAAAATCAACTGAAACTGGTCAAACGCGTTTTCCTTTGCCACGCTCACATATTGATTCGAAAAATTATGAAATTTGGAATCTAACAATAACTTGACACTGCGGATCTAACAAAAGTGGTTTCATCCAAATCCGAGGTCGCTTGCAAAATGTCCATTTTTAAGGGCCTGAATTCCATAGCGACTATTCAGAATTTTCAACTGGACATATCTTTTGATTCCCGCTATCAAATTTCGATTGGTCGGATTCGTTAGAAAGATATCATCAACTAGATCCTAATGTTTTTGGTTTCACTAAAATCCAGATTGTTTTGCACTCGGTATATTCAATTGTAGTTTGAAATCGAATTATCAAACTACCGCGCCATTTTCAATTCTATATATAATTATAATTAATTATATTGGTTTTCAAATGTCGATTTCAACTCAGTTTTCATCGCCATTATTTAAAATATTTATTTTAAATAATTAAAATCCATTATTTTAGCCAATTAAAAATTTTTAAATTGGTTCAGATTTTCTGGGTCGTTACAATCTCCCCCACTTAAAACTTTTCGTCCCCGAAAAGGAATAAAGTCGAAAGTGGTTTGATAAATCTACCATCACAAAATACAACAACCAATTTGTTTTTAATATTCAGAGTATAGAATAAATAGTGCACATCCATGGGAAGAAAATAGCAACAGAATAGAGAATTAAATGGTAATGCAAGGTAGGGTAAATGTACCTGGCACCGGAGTCAATCAGAGATATCTACTCGGCATCTGGGATAAGCTTTCTGAATGCTCTCCTCAGTTTCCCAAGTACAATCTCGCGGATCTCCACTCCATTGCACTTTGACTAAGTGAACCTTCTTGCTCCTCAGCTCTTTGGTTTCTTTGCCGATAATCTTTAGCGGCTCTCGCCTCACGGCTAATTCTGGCGTAATTTCAATATCCTGCTGAGCTGCTTCTTCCACGATCAAGTCTGGATCATGAACGTGTTTTCGAAGTTGAGATATATGAAATACATCATGCACTCCAGGCAACCAGTCAGGCAGTTTGACCCTATAAGCGAGAGTTCCAATCCGTTCCAGAATAGGAAACGGACCAATAAATTTAGGCGCTAACTTTCCAGTTTTACCGAACCTGATAACTCCTCTCATCGGCGATACTTTCAAATATACATAGTCGCCAACTTCGAAGGATATATCTCTTCTTCTTTTATCGGCATAGCTCTTTTGTCGGCTTTGAGCGGCGAGTAATCGCTTCTTAATAAAATCGACTTTGTCAGCAGCTTCGCGAATCATATCAGGACCCAACACAAGTCTATTTCCTGGCTCGACCCAACAAGCAGGAGATCGGCACGGTCTACCATACAATGCTTCGAATGGCGACATTGTCAGACTCGCCTGGTAGCTGTTGTTATAAGAGAACTCAGCCAAATGTAGATTGTCTTCCCATGATCCACCGAAATCTATAACACAAGCCTGCAATAGATCTTCTAGAATGCGATTCACCCTCTCAGTCTGACCGTCTGTCTGAGGATGATAAGCGGTACTTAGGTTTAACTTCGTTCCTAGCTCGACTTGAAATGCTTCCCAGAATTTGCTAGTGAATATTGTATCTCTATCACTGACTATACTGAGTGGCACTCCATGTAGTCTAACTATTTCCCTGAAGTATAACTGCGCCAGACTCTGAGCGGTTCTATTTGATTTGACAGGTATAAAATGGGCGGTCTTCGTGAAACGATCTACGATCACCCAAATACTGTCATTTCCTTTTCTGGTTCTGGGCAAACCATCAATGAAATCCATAGAAATATGCTCCCACTTCCAACCAGGAACTTCTAGTGGTTGTAACAATCCAGCCAATTTCTGTTGGTCGCTTTTGACTAGCTGGCAAGTAGGGCATCGGCTAACATATATTGAAACGTCTCTCTTCATAGCCTTCCACCAGAATGTTCTTTTGAGATCGTTATACATTTTGGCCACGCCAGGATGGATACTCAGCTTGGACTTGTGACACTCGTCTAACACCTCCCTTTTTAACTCTGGGATGTCAGGAACACAAATCCTTCCTTTTAACCTCAAGGTCTCGTCGTTATCTATTTGAAAACACGAGGGTTCACCTTTCTGAATCCTTTTGATCATATCTTTAATAAAGTTATCCTCCTTCTGAAGAATAGATATTTTGTCAATCAAGGAAGTTGTGATAATAAAGCTGGCGATCATTACGTTCTTTCTGCTTAACGCATCAGCCACGACATTGGCTTTTCCTGGAGTGTATATAATTTCAAAGTCATATGCTGCAAGAAACTCCAGCCAACGTTGCTGCCTCAAATTCAAGTCCTTCTGAGTGAACAGGTACTTTAATGACTGATGATCTGTAAACAGTTCGAATCTCTCACCGAGAAGATAGTGTCTCCAGATTTTCAAAGAGAATATGATAGCCAATAACTCAAGATCATGAGTTACATAGTTTTTCTCGTGCGGCTTCAATTGACGGCTAGCATAAGCAATCACTTGACCTCTTTGCATTAACACTGCACCAAGGCCTTCTCTAGAAGCATCAGTCCAGACTTTTAAATCTTGGTTGCCATCGATGATGGTTAACACTGGAGCAGTAGTTAATCTCAACTTTAGCTCTTCGAAAGCCTCCTCACTTTCCTGAGTCCATTTGAACTTAGAATGCTTCTTTGTAAGCTTCGTTAAGTGGCCAGATATCTTCGAAAAGTCTTTAACGAACTTCCGGTAATAGCTAGCCAATCCGAGAAAGCTGCGGACTTCAGTGGGAGTACTGGGTTGTTTCCAATTCTGAATAGCTGTGATTTTGCTTGGATCCACAGCGATTCCATCTTTCGATACGACATGGCCCAGAAATTTCACTTCATCTTGCCAGAATATACATTTGGAAAACTTGGCTTTCAATACATTCCGTCTGAGAATTTCTAACACTTGTTCCAGATGCTTTTCATGTTCGGCCTTTGATTTAGAGAAGATTAGAATATCATCAATAAAAACCAAAACAAATTTATTCAATACTCCTCTGAATACTCTATTCATCAGATCGACGAAGTAAGCTGGAGCGTTACATAAGCCGAATGGCATTACTAACCACTCGTAGAATAGGTCGGGGCCTCTGAACGCTGTCATTGGAACACACTCTTCGGCAATTCGAAGTTGATGGAAACCTGTAGCTAGGTCCATTCGTGAGAATACTTGTGCTCCATTTAATCGATCCAACAAATCATCTATTCGCGGCAATGGATACTTGTTCTTTATTGTCTGTTTGTTCAGATCACGATAATCCACACATAGACGTAGAGTACCGTCAGATTTTGGGACAAATACCACTGCTGCACCCCAATCAGAGAAACTAGGCCTGATCAGACCTTTCCATACTAGCTGTCGTGTTTGATTGTCTAATTCCTCCTTCTCTTTCAAGGACATTCTTCAAATAGCGTGAACTACCGGCCTTGCATTGGGAATTAAAGCAATCCTGAAATCTATTTCTCTCTGCGGAGGTAAGCGAACAACTTCTTCGAACACGTCCGCATAGTTCTTGACGACAGGAATATCTTTAATGAGGTCAGGAATATTCTCAGTGATTTCAGGGACATTTTCTATTTGGGATGGAGAAACATCCAAAGCTGCCCAGAAATCCTTTCTATTAGCATTCTGACCTTCACAGGGAATGGTTATATAATCACCTGATTTAATCCTTGCCTTTACGATTCTGTCGGCGCATTTAACTTCAGCTTCATATTTGGTCAACCAGTCCAATCCCAAGATAAGATCAAACTCTTTAAAATTCATAACGACCGCGATGGTAGGAAACCGATAACGAGAGAAAGAAACCGGCACTCCACAAACCCAACTGAGATCAATGGAACCTCCAACCGGATTCTGGACAGTCATGGGTTCCTTGAGCTTTTTCAAATTCAAATCCAGTTTCTTAGCTGCATCCTTGGCAATGAAACTTCGTGACGCGCCTGTGTCAAACAGTACTTTGACTGGGATGTCTTTGACAGTTAGCGTGCCTTCTAATACATCTGGCCTTTCCTGAATAGCCGATGGCTCAGAAGCTTCTGCTACCTCATTTACTTGAGCTTCTTTGGTTGTTTTCAACAGCCGGCAATCTTGCTTTACATGACCTAATCGATGGCATTGATTGCATCTTTTACTTTCCTGGAGCTTCCTGCCGGATTTAGACCCATCATTCTTTTGTTTCTTCGAGGATTTACAATTTCCTTGCAAATGCCCTTTCTTATGGCAGTTATTGCATATGGCAGTCGTTGCTGGTTTCTTTTCAGCTTTGGCCCTTTTTCTCTTGGCACTGGGCTTCTTACTGGCTTCAGGAATATCAGTTTCCGACTTTGCTATGTCACTAGAACTGACTTCTTCTTCGTCGCATAACATTCCTTTCTTATGGAGATCTTCATACTGATAGGCCATATATATCATTTCTGAGAAAGGAAGCTTCACATGCCCCAATACTTTATTCTGGTATTTCCTTTGAAGGCCATGAATAAATCTCAGATTTTTCCTCTTTGGGTCTTGAATTAGATGAGGAGCAAAGTGAGCAAGTTCGTTGAATTTCTTATGATATTCGGGAATGGTCATATCACCTTGTATTAGATAAGAAAATTCATCACATAATCTCTCGGTCGCTTCGGGAGGAGTAAATCTTTCTAAGAAAATCACTTTGAATCTGTCCCAGGTGATATCACCTTCTGGATTATTCTCTATAACTGAATCCCACCAGAACAAAGCTTCATCTTTGAATGCCCAGGAGGCCAGTAATCTTTTCTGGTCATCCCTAAGCTTTAATGCTTCGAAGATTTTCTCAGCCGAACGAATCCAAGCTTGTGTCTTCATAATAGATTCTTCACCAGAGAACGGTATTCCACCCATATTTCGATATTTGATTAATAGGGCCTCAATACCCGGTTCTGCATTCCTTCTGCTTCTGAAACTCATTTTTCTAGTACTTCTGCAAATGGCAGATCAAGTGTCAGGTCACAGAAAAGGTATTTTAAAATATAGAAACACATACTTCAAGTGTAAATGTGTATCGAGGTGTAATTTCATTCTGCTTTACTCATACTAGGATATTACTGATCCTATCTGTATGGAGTTACCCGTCCTAGAACACTACTGGTTCTATTTCTGACGAGTTCGTTCAAATGTTATATTCCAGAACTAAGCTTAACCAAAGCTCTGATACCACGTTGAGACGACCCGAATTCCCGTTTTCACGGAAACAAGGTTATCTTTTGGAATATAAAACAGAAACAGATAATAGCAGAACATAATTAAATAAATACACCAGAATGAACAACAAAATATATTGGATAAAAGTAATCATCAGAGTTACACAGTATACAGGATCTTACTTAGAACAAATACAGTTCAGCTATACATAAATGTCTATAGCGGAAATAAACAAAATATGTACAATAGGAGCTGAACAGCATAAAAAGAAATAAATGATAGAATCCATCTTCAGCTCCAGCTATCCAGAAAGAACCAGCTAAACCTGAATACAAGGCTGCCCGTGAAGAAAAAGGGGCACCCGAGTTTGAGAGTGAAACAAACTACGAGTCAGTCATGGGACTGGTATGAGAAATCCACTCAACACATATATAATTGGCTAATCACAGGACCACGCCACTTTCGTGGAACGGGTTTACTCCATTGGATTGCCAGTGCTTTAAAACAAACCATTCTTTTAAACATCGCTATGCTTTTTATAAAAATGAAGCCGTTATAAGACTCAGTTCCCATCACACAATGCAACGCAAACCGGAGGATAGAGTTTTTACCTTATAACGACCAAAATATGCTTGATACGAATAAAACAAAGGCATTTGATATTATTGCTAGTGTTTATATGTTTAGAAAACAATTTCAAATCATAACTATCAATCATAGACGACATTAATGCCCCATACCACTATGTCGCCATATATAGGTATACAATCAAAACCGCACGATCACGTATTTGGAAATTGGATTTCCGTCATGAACCAAGGCAAAAGATAGTCCTTACCGAATTCGAGACAATCTAGCCCATGTCTCAGGTACAGCCGCAACCATACCCTGGATCGTCAGGGCCGGTCCACACGAAGTGGATTATAATGCCTGAACAATGCGTTTCTCCACCCTTTGGGGTGTAAATGAGCCAACGAATGACTCCATCGGACCCGGATCGTCCGATCAAACCGAGGCGCCTCGCAACAGCAACAACCACATAGGTGAAAAGTATATAAATGTCAGGGCTGGTAGGTCACTGACACCACCCTAGCTAGAAAGAAAACGCACGTCCCTCCCTGAGGTCCTTCTCCCGTTTTAGGTTCATACCGGGATGTGAGGCTCGCGAATTCACGTTATACACAAAGCTACGCCACACAGGCGGTGCTTTGATCATCACTACAAGACTTTGCTTTTCAACAGAAGCCCTGATCCCTGCATCTTAGCATGCCACACAGAATAAATCCTATGTCAGACACACAGTCCATTTACAAGTCCGTTCCGGGTCTGAACGAAACCGGAGGCACTAAATACCTCGCAAACCCTTCGATCAACACGTACGTCTGAACGATCACCACTCATTATCCATATTTCGGGATGCCTCCCAATCAGGACCTCGGTTACCATCCAAACCAGGTGAAGATCTCCGGTCTTCGACCATCGTCTTCATCTTCGAATTTCAATCGTCGGTCGATTATTCGAAATGAGAATTAACTCGGCCTTTTCAAATAATTCACGTATATTTAGAATTTCAAATCGATTTATTTCAATGGTTAAATTATTCGACAACACCAATTGTGTTCTTTAATATAGTTTTCACACCAAACACATTCAACCATCAAACATCACATAAATCAAGCAAATTCAGTTTATTTCCATTCCATATCGCTTACGATATTTTATAACTATTTATCGCTATTTTTATTTATTTTAAAATAGCCATTTTATTCAAAACGACGCTTCGGGCCATAAGGCGGCCGTGGCGTTGTTTTTCTTCAGATTTGATTTACACATATCTGAAAATCTAACCGTTGGATCTTCACAAAATTTACATCATTAGAAAGGTCTTTTCAAAACGAATCCAACGGTTCCAGTTTCGGGAAAATCCGACGGTCGGATCTCCCGGTACAATCGTTTGAATTTTCGATTTCAAAATACGAACTGCAGCGTCGTTATTCGATTAAATATATAATTATATATATATATATATATATATATATATAAATATTATCGCTTCTGGCGCTGTTTTTCTTCAGATTTGAATTAAACATTCCAGGCAATCCAACCGTTGGATTTTTACAAGGTTGGTGCCGTTGGAAAGATTATTCCAAGGCGAACCCGACGGTTGAGATTTCGGGAAAATCCAATGGTCGGATTTCCCGTACTAGTCGTTTGAAATCACGGTTTCAAAATACGAACTGCACGGCTTCGTTTCGTCTTAATTTTATTTATATTTATATATTTATATAAATATAGTTCATTCAACAATTTCAATATCGTTTTCACTTCAAAATTTTTTCTAACACCTTAAATTTTGGAAAAATTTCGCCATAACCTCCCCTGCACCGGGAGCGTCGGGAAATCGCAAATAGCGTCCCGGTCCTTCTAATCTCAAAAAGAAAAAGAAAAAGCCAAGCGGCTAGCCAACAGGATCAAAATCATCACCCAAACAAATCAGTAAATGTGTACCTATTTGTCGGGCACAAATTTTATTCCTCTTCTCTAGCCCCTTTGCTATAACCTGTTCAATGAATATGCATGTACATATATATACAGTTCTTATCATTTATCAATTTCTATTCGACTTCATATTTGATTTCTATTTGGTTTAAAAAACTCCATTCATTCTAATGTTACATAAATAGGTGCAAATCATTTCATTAGCTAATTAATGAATATTTCATCTCATATATGTTTATTTTGAACAAGTGGCTATTTTTAACACTTCACATTTCAACGATTTATGCATACAATAAAAATGTGATTTTTATTGTAAAACAATTCATTTCAAAACACTATTTTTCTATATAGTTCATATAGTCGATAAAAGGTGATTTTTATTATCAAACGATTTATTTCAAAATATGAATACCATTCAACACATGAATTTCTAAACAACGAATGAATATCAATTCAACACATGAATGTTTCTATAGTTTCTATATATAGATAAAAATGTGATTTTTATTATCGAACAATTTATTTCAAAATATGAATACCATTCAACACATGAATTTCTAAACAACGAATGAATATCAATTCAACACATGAATGTTTTCAATAGTTTTTATATATAGATAAAAATGTGATTTTTATTATCGAACAATTTATTTCAAAATATGAATACCATTCAACACATGAATTTCTAAACAACGAATGAATATCAATTCAACACATGAATGTTTTCAATAATTTTTATATATAGATAAAAATGTGATTTTTATTATCGAACAATTTATTTCAAAATATGAATACCATTCAACACATGAATTTCTAAACAACGAATGAATATCAATTCAACACATGAATGTTTTCTATACAATGAATAAATATAGTTTAAGCATATGAAAATAATTCAAACACACAAATATTATTCAAAATTTCGGCAGCATAACGGCAGGGTAGTTACACCGGCACCGTCCCTAGTACGGCTCCTCGCTCTACCTTAAAACCTCGCGGTTTTTGACAATGGGGATCATGCATCTAGTTCGCACGCAGGCGGCATGTATATATTTATTTCTATTCCACAAACTAATCCTATGTGGTTTCAACCAAATATTTCACAACCACCAATGGGTATTTTTCAACCACAATTAACCAATATCAATCACAAACAATCCCAAACAACCATTCAATTTTCACAACAATTTCAACCAATAAATATCGTCCATGGTTTGTGGACGAGGGGCGTATATATATATATATATATTTATATATAGCAATTCACTTTTACTTCGCACGTATATATATATAAATTTTTAAATCAGAAATCTCACCAATAGCTATTCAACTGCACGACACTTCACTTATAGAAATCTTCGCCCTTTCGTCGCTTTCACCCGTATCCTCTGCATATGTAAAAATCGAATTTTTACTACGCTATTCAATATATAAAAATATTATTTTTACTTCGACTTTCACTAAATAAAAATTTGATTTTTACTTTGACTTTCACTAAATAAAAATATGATTTTTACTTTTCTACAAATCTGATCTTTATAAAGTTTAAACCTTTTTCTTTTAACTTAAAATTAAAATCAGTTTTTAACTTTCTTAAAAATGCAGTTTTTATTTTCTTTTCAAAACAGTTTTTGTTTTCTTTTCAAAACAGTTTTTAAAACTCTTTTATAAAAATGCAGTTTTTATTTTCTTTTCAAAACAGTTTTTCTTTTCAAAACAGTTTTTAAAACTCTTTTATAAAAATGCAGTTTTTATTTTCTTTTCAAAACAGTTTTTCTTTTAAATTTCTGTTTTTACATCCTAAAAAAAAAAGACAGTTTTAAAACTTTATAAAAAAAACAGTTTTTATAACTTAAAACAAAAATTCAGTTTTATTCTCTTTAAAAACAAAACAGTTTTTAAATTATTATAAAAGAAACCGTTTTTAAATTATATAAAAGAAACAGTTTTTAAATTATATAAAAAAAATACAGTTTTAAAACTTTACTGTAAAACAAAAATAAAAACAAAAACAAAATAATTTAAACGCTCACCGATCTTGCGAAGGGGAGGAGGAGGAGTCGGCGGCTCGTTGGTGGAGGCGCTCGGAGGTTCGCGGTCGGGTTCGAGGGTGGCTTCGGGGTGCTGCTTTGATTCGATGTCGGCGGCGTCTTTGCTGGAAGGAGGCGGTCGCGAGGGTGGTGGGTGGCTTCGAGATGGGGGCGGCGTCGAGGGTTCGTCGGTGGGTTCTGGCGGCGGCGATTTAGGATTTTAGGTTTTTTTTTTTTTTTATTTGTTAACTGAATGAGGAATCGGGGGGGGGGGGGGGGGGCAAGCAGAAGAGAAAAGGGGGGAATTCTATTTTTTTTATTTAATTATTAATTTTTTTGCCAAAGGGTTGACTTTTACTTATGACCTCGAAATGAGGCCCACCGCCTGTCGTCCATAGCGTTTTACCCCCATTCCGAACACAATGGGATATGTATCGTAAGCTGGTTTGATCATTACGATCAGTTTTTGTTGAATTTACAATTTAAATCCTTTTATTGAATTTTAAACGTACATTTCAAATTACCGGGGTCACATACTAACTAGAAAAATTCCAGAAAAATATTTTCTAGTTTCGTATTGACGATACGGTCCTAACAAAACTAGTTTCGTCGAATTCTGAGACCGTTTGAAAAATGGCCAATTCCCAGTCGATTAAAATCAACTGAAACTGGTCAAATGCGTTTTCCTTTGCCACGCTCACATATTGATTCGAAAAATTATGAAATTTGGAATCTAACAATAACTTGACACTGCGGATCTAACAAAAGTGGTTTCATCCAAATCCGAGGTCGCTTGCAAAATGTCCATTTTTAAGGGCCTGAATTCCATAGCGACTATTCAGAATTTTCAACTGGACATATCTTTTGATTCCCGCTATCAAATTTCGATTGGTCGGATTCGTTAGAAAGATATCATCAACTAGATCCTAATGTTTTTGGTTTCACTAAAATCCAGATTGTTTTGCACTCGGTATATTCAATTGTAGTTTGAAATCGAATTATCGAACTACCGCGCCATTTTCAATTCTATATATAATTATAATTAATTATATTGGTTTTCAAATGTCGATTTCAACTCAGTTTTCATCGCCATTATTTAAAATATTTATTTTAAATAATTAAAATCTATTATTTTAGCCAATTTAAAAATTTTAAATTGGTTCAGATTTTCTGGGTCGTTACATTTCCTTATATGTCAGCAGGTGCTCCACTTGCCAACTAGTCAAAAGCGACCAATAGAAACTGGCTAGATTGTTGCAACCATTGGAAATTCCAAGCTGGAAGTGGGAACAGATTTCCATGGATTTCATAGATGGTTTGCCCCGAACCAGGAAAGGAAATGACAGTATTTGGGTGATCGTAGATCACTTCACGAAGACCGCCCATTTCATACCTGTCTGATCCAATAGAACCGCTCAAAGTCTAGCACAGATTTATCTCAAGGACATTGTTAAGCTACATGGAGTGCCGATCATCATAGTCAGTGATAGAGATCCAATATTTACTAGCTAATTCTGGGAGGCATTTCAAGTGGAATTGGGAACGAAACTGAATCTAAGCACTGCCTATTATCCTCAAACAGATGGCCAAACTGAGAGGGTGAACGGTATCCTAAAAGATTTACTACGGGCTTGTATTGTTGATTTTGGCGGATCATGGGAAGACCACCTACATTTGGCCGAGTTCTCATACAACAACAGTTATCAAGAAAGCTTGAAAATGTCGCCATTTGAAGCATTATATGGTAGACCATGCAGGTCTCCCGCATGTTGGGTAGAACCTGGCAATAAACTTGCGCTGGGACCCGATATGATTCGCAAAGCTTTAGACAAAGTCGATTTCATCAAGAAACGATTACAAATAGCTCAAAGCTGATAGAAAAGTTATGTGGATTCTAGAAGAAGAGATTTAGCATTTGCTGTGGGTGATTATGTTTATTTGAGAGTTTTTCCGATGAGAGGAGTAATCCGATTCGGTAAAACTAGGAAGTTGGCACCCAGATTTATTGGTCCATTTCCTAGACTTGAACGAATTGGAACTCTTGCTTATAAGGTTTAATTATCTGATTGGTTGCCTGGAGTACATGATGTGTTTCACGTATCTCAACTTCGAAAGCATGTACATGATCCAGATCTTATTGTAGAAGAAGCAGCACAATAGGACTTGGAAATTACTCCAGAATTAGCAGTTAGAAGAGAGCCGGTAAAGATTATTGGCAAAGAAACTAAAGAGCTAAGGAACAAGAAGGTTCATTTAGTTAAAGTGCAGTGGAGTGGAGATCCAAGAGACTGTACTTGGGAGACAGTAGAAAGCATTAAGCAAGCTTATCCCAATTGCAGAGTGGACATCTTGACTAACTCCGGTGCAAGGTACAATTACAATACTTTGCATTTCCGTTTGTTTCCTATTTTATTGCTGTTTCCTTTTCGGGGACGAAAAGTTTTAAGTGGGGGAGATTGTAACAACTCGAAAAATACGAGCCAATTTAAAATTTTTAATTTGGTTATTTAAATGAATTTGGAGTAATTGAAATAAAATATTTCAATTAAATAACGAGTTAGAAATAGTGCGGCATTTTAAAATCTTGAATTCGAAATTTGACTAATCATACAAGATGCAACATAAAATGGATTTTAGTGAAACCAAAAATATTTAAATTTGTTTAAGAATATCTTTCTAACGAATCTGAAAAATTGAAATTTCATAGCGGGAATCCAAAGTTATGGCCAGTTGAATATTGAGGATGGTCGCTATAGAATAAATATAGCCCTTGAAAATTGAAATTTTGCAAACAACCTCCGTTTTCGTCGAAACCACTTTTGTTGGATCCAGGATGTCAATTTATTGCTATGTTTCAAATTCCATAATTTTTGGAATTAATATGTGAGCGTGGCAAAGGAAAATGTGTTTGGTTGATTTCACTCAAATTGGATTGACCAGAAAATGACCATTTTTCAAACGGTCTCAGAATTTGGCGAAACCAGTTTTGCTGGGACAGTATCATCCCAACGTAGCTAGATTTATTTTTTTGGGAATTTTTAGAATCAGTATGTGGCCCCGACAAATTAAAATGTACGTTCAAAACAGAATTTGAATGTTTTATATTTTAGTTTGAAGAATAACTGACTGTAACAGTCGAATTGGCTTAAGAAACATATCCCATTGTGTTCGAAACGGGGGTATTTAGCTAGGGGCGATAGTCGTTGGGTTTGAATTGGAGTTCGTTTGGACTTAAGGATATTTTCGAAACTAAAAGAATTAAAAATAAATATAAAAATGAGCAGGCCAATAGAAATTCACTTTCATTATATCGGCCCAGGAAATTTTCCCGTAACCTCAACAATCGACGGCGGCTACCTCTTCAAATCATCTCTCCTCATTAACTCTCCAACCACTGAATTAAATTCGATGCTTCAGTTGGGGTTTTTGTAGAGAATCTTCCAAGCTTCAAATCAATATATTTTTTGCAATTTTTAGAGGAGTATTTCGCGAGATCCAATGCTCCAAAGTTCCACCGTCGCGCGCGGCCTAGGCCCACCGATCCTCTACCGAGTTCAACCCAATCACCAGCGATCTGAGCGCCTCTCAGAGCTCTTCAAAGTGGCGTGACCCGATCTAGACCTCGAGCTACGGTTTGGAAGAAAAACAAAACCTAGTTTTGAACGGTTGGTGAAGATAACAACTTGATTAAAATTTAAAGGCTATAACACTTTTAAGTGTTGCAAATCATGATTTTCAAATAAAAATCATATCCTTTTGCTATGTTAACGAAATTCGATGAAACAGGAAACATCGGACTCGTAGCGACATCATCTACATTCTAGAAGAAGCTAGAACGTGTTCTGAGCTCGCTACATATTTCAGAAGGATTAAAATCAATGTGAGACATCTAAACTCAATATGGAATGGAAATGCGTTGTATAAATTATATGAGTGAAATATAAATTATATATGCGTTGTACACCACATGTATGAGCATTGTATAAGTTATATGAGCGATGTTTAAATTATACATGCATTGTAAAAATCATATATGTTTTGAAATGGAAATGAAATATATTTATATACGTATATATATGTACTCCCCTCGTCCACAGACCATGGACGATATGAATTGATTGTGATTGACGTGAAATTGATTGATAATGCGAATGGTTGAAAATTAGTTGAAATGCGAATGGTTGGAAATAATTGTTTGTGGTTGAAATAATTGGTTGTGGTTGAAACAATGGGAATTATTGTGGAAAATTAATATGATATGAAATTGATCTTAGATCATTTAGATAAGTCCCCTTATGGAACGCCCCGAGGCCTAAGGTAGTGCGAGGAGTCGTACTCGGGACGGTGCTGGTTTTTAACCCCCTGCCGTTATGCTGCCGAAATTTTCAGTAATATCTATGTGTTTGAATTATTTTCATGTATTGAATTATACTCATGTGTTGAATGAATTGTTTAGATAATAAAAAATCACATTTTTATTATTCAAGTGAAGTATATGAAGTATGCATGTATGAGATATTCATATGTTGAGATATTTATGCGTTAAATGACATTCATGTGTTGAATAAATTGTTTGAAAAGTAAAAATCACATATTTAGCAAATATGTGGACCATATAAAATACTAGTGTTCTAAATAAATTATTTTAACTTCAAAAATATCATTTTTATCTTATGTATAAACTATATAAAATACTAGTGTTCTAAATAAATTATTTTAACTTCAAAAATATCATTTTTATCTTATGTATAAACTATATAAAATATTAGTGTTACCAATAAATTGTTTTAACGATAAAAATATCATTTTTATTAAATGTATGAACTATTTAAAATATTCATATGCTGAAAAGGATTCATGTGTTGAATGAAAGGATTGGACAATAAAATTTACATTTTATTATGAATATGTAGTGCTAAAAACATTCATGTGTGGAATACATATTTTGAATGATAAAAATACCATTTTTATCATGTATACGACCCGCTAAAAATACACATGTGTTGAAACATATTTTTTTCCCCAAAAATATCATTTTATCCTATGTATGAAGTGTTAAAAATAACCGCATATTGAAATAAAGATTTGTTCGCTTGAAATATTATTTTTAGTTTAGTTCTGCATATATATATGTATGTATATATATATATATATACATGTGTTGAACAGGAATATGGATTAGCTGTTGAGTAAAGAATATATTTGCGTGCCCGACAAATAGGTAAGCCTTAGTGAGTTGGCCGCGCGATTTTATTATTATATAAACTCCTATGAATGCCATTGGATGCGGAGTGCTTGTTGTTATGTGTAAAATAATAAACGTCGCCATAAGATAGTAACAATTAATTTTGAACTACACTACATGGCATACTTCTTGAAGATAGCATACCCTATCATATACCACATAAGCATTTGGAGCTTATGTGACGAGGTGGAAGATGTACCATACAAGTAAGAAGCTTGTATGGCGATGACTATATTTCAGGTTGAACTGAAGACAGATATGGACTATATAAAATATAATGATAAATTGCCAGATTAATAAAAAACCGCATCCGAGTCTGGAGATGACAATAAACACGTCTCTCTAGACATTAAGGCACAAAAACCATTTATAGGGTGACGAGAATTTATTCTCTGGAGTTATGATCTATACACACTCCCCTGTGGACACCGGAATATATCACTATAAATATGTGCATGCTTTTTAGGATTTATTGGGTGCCTAATACATCCCAATAAATTTCCAAACCCCTTCCCTTGTAAAGGAGGTCAAGGCGAAATTTTCTGAAATTTAAAGGCGTTAGTGAAATATTTGAAGCGAAAAACGATATGGAAATCGTCGAATGTATTATATTTATATATATATATATAAATTAAATAAACGAATCGCGCAGCTGCAGTTCGTGTTTTGGAATCGTAATTTTAAATGATTATGTAGAGAAATCCGACCATCGGATTTCCCCAAAACCGGAACCGTTGGGTTCGCATTGGAAAAATCTTCCCAACGATATAAAGTTTGTTAAAATCCAATGGTTGGATTGTGTGAAATGTTTAATTCAAATCTGAATGAAAACAGCGCCAGAATGGATTATATATATATATATATGTAAATATAAATTAAATAAAATGAATAATGACGCTGTAGTTCGTATTTTGAAATCGTAACTTTAAACGATTATATCGAGAGATCCGACCGTCGGATTCTCCCGAAACCAGAACCATTGGGTTCGCTTTGAAGAGATCTTTCCAACGGACTTAACTTCGTTAAGGTACGACTGTTAGATTTTGAGAAATGTGTAAATTAAAATTAGAGAAAAACAGCGCCAGGGCCACGTTATGGCCTGAAGCGTCGTTTAATTAAATGACGCTATTTTTAAATAAATAAAAATAGCGATATATCGTTATAAAATATTATAGGTTATATGGAATGTAAATAAACCAATTATACTTGGTTTGCTTGATATTTGATGGTTAAATGTGTTTGACATTAAAATTATATAAAGACCATAAATGTGGATGTCGAATAATTTAACCATGGGTAGAATTGATTTGAATTCTAATATACGTGAATTGTTTGAAAAGGCCGAGTAATTCTCAATTCAAATAATTGATCGACGAATAAATGTCGAATATATGAAGACGGTGCAGGACCGGTGATCTTCACATCGTGTAGATTACTACTGATGTCTTTTAGATGGGTAGCTCCCTTGAAGAGGTTACAGTGGTAGTGGTCTGAACGTACTTGCTGATCGTCCGGATATGCGAGGGCCTTTCTCCTGTATTAGACATACGGGAGTAGGAATAAGGTGCCTCTGGTTTCATTCAGACCCAGAGAGGACTTGTAAATGGATGTGTGTCTGACATGTATTCTATGTTGTATTCGTTGATCTCTACTAAATATACATCTGTTTGGCGGTGGAGAATTATTCTCTTGCTTAACGCCCTTCTCTGAGACGTATGAGCTCAGAGGTTGTACATCAGCGGACATCAGTGGTATGGTGTGGATTGACAGCGTGGCATGCAAAGATGCAAATGATCAAGGCTTTTGTTGAAAAGAAGAATCTTGTGATTGATGATCAAAGCACAGCTTTAATATAGCGTAGCTTTGTGTATGGTGTTAACTCGCGAGCCTCACACACTAGTATGAGTCAAAAACGGGACTGCAGGGAGTGCACGACATTTCTTTCTAGCTATGGGTGGTGTCAGCATTTTACTAGCCCTGAAATCGTTGTTTATTTTACCCTTTGTGGATGTTGGAATGCGAGGCGCCTCGGTTATATCGGTCTCTACGGAGCCGATGGATAGGTCCGATAGGACCAAGAAACGTGTGTTCAGGAATAACCAATCCTCAAACGTAAGAGAGGACCGACCTTGAAGATCCAAGGGTTCTCTGTGGGGAGTCCTGAGGCATTTACTAGAGTGTCTCGAAGCGGTGAGGAGCTTGCCCCTTGCCTCGACTCATGACAGAATCCAAATTTCCAATACGAAATCACGGATTTGATTGTAACATATATATGGCGACATAGTGGCATGGGACGCTCATGTCGTCTATGATTGATATTTATGATTGAATTTGCTTCTAAAACAATTATGCACTAGTAATAATATCAAATGATTTTGCTTTACATGTATTAAGCATATTTTGGCCATTATAAGGTAAAACCCTATCCTTCGGTTTGCGTTGCATTGTATTATGTGACTTGGGTCTTATAATGGCTGAATTTTATAAAAAAAAACATTGCATTGTTTAAATAATTTACCTTATGAAATGCACTGGCAATCACTGGAGTAAACCCGTTCCGCAAATGTGGCATGGTCCTATGATTTGCCTTCTTATTGTTGTTTATCCAGTTAAGTAGATTTCTCATACCAGTTCCATGACTGACTCGCAGTTTGTTTCACTTTGCAAACTCGGGTGCGCTTATTTTCACAAGGGCAGCCTAGTGGCAGGTGATGGGGTATATTTTGGCTTTTGCACCACAGCATGGAGTGCACCTTTTGGCTTGTATGGCGAGGACTTGACTTCTCAGTATTTTGGCTATTTGATATTCTGCCATTAGTACCTTATGTATATGATTTCCGCTTATCGCGATGTAGACAGATTTACTTCTATTATGTATCTATGAAGTATATGTACTAGTGATCTTGATGTAGACTGATCATTTCCTTTCATGCACTAAGTTGTATCCTACACTGTGCTACTCTGATGTTTATTACATGATATGATTCCGCTGTCATATTGATGTAAATTATTCTATTTTCTATTTATGCTATTATTTGTTCTCTGCTAATGATGATTAATGTGTTATATTCCAATGATTATCCTAAATTCCGTCGTATAGAGTTTTGAGATCGTCACAGGCCAGGTGATACTTAAATTTTAAATTTTAGTGTTTCGGGAAAGGATATATATCATTTCAATACAAATCAAAGTCATAGGTATTTATCTTTTCAACCTACGTTCTTAATTCATTTTAATGATTAATCCCAGGTTTATTCGATGCCCGTAACATCTGGAGTAATTATTGAGATTAATCAGCACAAACAAATGGTTGTATATGAATAAATATGAATAATAGGTAAATTCACCCAATTAATATCGATATGTCAAACATAACAAATTCAAGTCATTCATCACATCTATACATACAAACAGTCAAATATCATATAAATTTACCAATTATCAGGTGTTAGGTTTTAAAACAGTAATTAAATGTCAAATTTTAACTTAACTGTAAAATTTAATCTAACAGTCAAATTAAACTACATTATCGATGCAAATCAATATAAATATGCAATTTAAACTGTCAAACATCAATCCAAACAATCATATCATGACATAATAATATTTTAACTAATATTAGAATGCTTTAGTTAAGCGTGAGTGGGTTAAATCACTCACCGTGATTCTATATGCGATTGAAATTCCAAAATAGGCCCAAAATTTGACGGTCTCAGAATCAGTTCAAATCAGCGCCATCATGAAGAGCTCGTCGATACGATACTAACGAAACAAACCCCGTATCAATTGGAGCTCGTGTGAAGAAGTTATATGTGTTTAAATATTTGAAAATTTAAATTAAATAAAAAAAGAATAAAGCCACCTCACCTCTTGCCACATCTGCACACCCCTACATTCTTCCGCTTCTCCACTATATTTTCAAACGCAAGCCCTAGGAAAACACACCATTGCTGGTTCTTCTTTCTTACTTATCTCCTGCTACACTTCATTAAATCACGAACGAACAGATCCATCGATCTTCTTCTATGAGCCCTACCTCTCCGTCACCAACAAACCCAACTCGAGCCACCACTTCAAAATCTGTCCTTTCCCATCCACCTACATGTTGCGACATCAAATGATGTCAAATTCGACCAAAATTTTCCTACATGCTCTCCTTTCCGACATGCGTTCGAATTCGATCCCCAAATCTCTAAATAATATCTATATTAAGCAAGGATTCGAACCCTAGTTCGGCCTCAACACCATCGATTTTTCTGATGGATGTCGCATCCTTAAATAGTTACATAGAATCGAAGAGAATTGAGATACGAGTGCAATGAATTTAAATTGAGAATTTTCTGTGATGTATTTGAGGAGATCTTGAGTTTTAAAGGAGGAAAATATTCGGCCATTGCTGTTTCGGCTATAGGAAGAGAGATTTGTGGAAGGGTTAGATTAGGATTATGATTATTTATAGTAATTGAATTCAAGGGTTATTACGTTGACAAGGCATTCAATCCTTTATTATTATTTTTGATTTAATTCCATTTTTGAACATCAGTCGCTAAATCAATTCCTTGTTTAAAATATATTTTCGTCATTCATTTTTTTATATAAATTTCAATTTGAATTACCATTATAATTGAACTAAATCGATTTCCTCCCAATAGTTAATACTGAATTCAAGTTTTAATATTTATCAGTACAAACAAAATCATAATTTCATTTCCAAGGACGCCATTACAATCAATTAAAATTCACTACATACTAAATTTTAAAATTAAGTTTACATCACAAGATTTCACAATTTAGCATTAAATTTTATTTTGATGTAACCAAATTCATTTAAGTCTTAATAATTAAATATGGTTTCAAAATTTCAAAATAATTATTTTTAATTCAATTCAAACTTATTAATATCCAAATAAAATAGAGTTCAATTTAACTTTGTCAATCAAATTCTACTATAATAAGTTGAAATTCATTTCTTAATCAATTAGATTAAATTCATACCATACATTCACAATCAAATAAAAAAAAATTCTAACACAAAATCAAAATAAAAATATTATTAAATTCAATAATTTAAATGGCTGGAAAATATGGATAGTTACACTCTCCCTCACTCAAAACTTTTTGTCCTCAAAAAGGTGTAGTAAGAAAGTTGTCAATTTATATATATTTAGCCATATAAATTTTTATTCAACTAGATTTTATTAATATTTTTGTTTTAAATCAGGAATTGCCATATCGCGATTTTTTTAAAATTTGAATTACACATATCTTAAAATTCACAAGTCGAAACCTGAATTTTTCGCTTTCATTAGATAACTATATTCCAAAAGATTCTTGTTTCAAAGAATTCCGACTTATTTTGGATCCTATACATTCACTTAAACTTTAGTTCAGAAAATTACGAACTGCCGCTACGCAACGAGCTCGTTTTTAATTAATTTAATTAATTCGTTCAACCATCGTTAAGTTTATAATTATAAGCCTATTCACTTATATTTTCGCAAAACCATTCATTAATATCAATACATTTAGTGTATTACTGAATAATTTTCTTAATTGATTTTTTCATTGATTTGGTTAATTTATGTTACTTAGTTAAATTTGAATTTCACAACGTAACTAAGTATATTTCGTTTTATTACATAACTTAAATTTTATTTATAACCAATCAAAATTTTCCACTTTGATTTTCCATTCTTATACTTGTGCATTAATTAATTGCTTATTCTTATAACATTCAACTTCTTAATTAATTGGTAAGTTATTCATGTTACAGAACAAAATTGATTTTTACACAAGTTTCAGTGGTTATCGTTCGTTTCAATTTATTATCCGATTCTTAAGAATTTTATTTTAATTATAACTCTCTTAATATTCAGAAGTTTCAATTCATTACTTATTCAAGATTTCAAGAATTAAATTTCGGGTTCTTTTTTTTTCAATTTTTCGTATAATATATCCTTTACATAAAACCATACTATAAAAGGGATGTAAATAAAGTTCAATTTCGTAAAACAAAATACAAAATATTAAATGTCTCCCTACTTAGACTCTTGAAAATAAACATCGATGATGCGTGCACTCATCACTGAAATCATTTTCAAAGAAAAGAAGGTACATACTTATTTTTTTTCTTCCAATAATTCATTTAAAAACAATTTCTATATGAAACACTACTAAAATATAAATATATTATTTCAACCATTTGCAAATCAATATTACAAAATCACCCAAAATCAAATTCTTAAATTCATACTTTACCTCTTATTTCATTATCAATAAATTTTCAATATTTGATTTTTCTTAAACCAATCAACAACCAATGGTTTTAATTATTAATTGATCGAGTAATATATGATGAAAATTTAATATTATCATCAACAAAATCAAAATTCATAGATTTTCAAATAATTCTTTATATATATAAAATATAATTCAAAACGATATTATGTCGATAAGCCATGTTTGAGTGTTTAGAAATCCCTTTCGATGCTTTGGCGTCCCAAGTACCGACCAGAATTCATAAATACTCAACAGAACAACCAACACAATATAAAACCATTTTTGTATAAAAATACAAATATGCTCTCTCATATACACTCAAACTCGTTCTAGGGTATTGCTACCCCAAATCTAATGAGTTAGTCCCAAATAGAGCCAAGGTTTTCGCTAAACCAAAGCTCTGATACCAAATGTAACATCCCGGATTTTTAACCGTCCAAATCGACAACGATCTTCAACTGTCGATTTAAACGAATTAAAAATCCGGATAGTAATTAGGGTTAAAATAAGAAGAAGAAGAAAGAAGGAACAAATACAGAATATCGCAGCGGAAGGACAAAATATAATAAATAAATAACAGTTCATGAAGTACATTTTATTATATTTACAAAAATTATCAGATTAAATTAACATAACACATACCAATATATTTTGCAGCGGAATAATAATTTTAATACGTCTGTTGAGCTCCATCCCTGTCTTCTTAAATGTATCTTCAAGCAAGGAAAATCTTCGCTAACTGCAACTTGGTCTGACCCAAGCGTATTGCATAAAAAGAAACACAACAAACACTCGGATCAGAACTAAATCATTCTCATATTAGTTAAATCAAATTTCATGTAATAATATGAATGCAATAACTTGATAGATGTTACGGGAATTTCCATCTCCTAAGGATCCGTCAAACTAATATCATATAATATAATACGCTATTATAATAATGTCTGGTTAAATATAACATATTAAAATAGCGTAAGCGGGACTATATTTTTTACCCTTACACTGTTTATAATACCATAGTCTATACAGATACCGTAAAGTCCATAGTACGTAGTAGCTATCAGAGGGCACTCCATAGGTACGGTACAAATCAAAGTCGTAGAGGGCTCGATCAGGATAATATGACAAGGCACACGAGGAATGCCCAGAGTAGGAGTATACTAATTGTATGCCCGGACCGATGGTAATGCATAGCTGCAACTACCGCCCACCTCGAACAACACTTCGAAATCACGGATGCGCATCAAATCAATCAAACCGAGGGACTATAGTAATAAAGGAAGAAGTGTTGCCGATGGAGGTAGCTAACCCCACTTGGTCATGGTATAGCCCTGTTTTAGTCATTTTAATTATGACCCGAAGGTTAAGGATATCTATCATCGTTTTCTTTCTTCAAATCCAGTAATTGCCTCCAAATCCATCCAACACCATTTCTGGAACTCCACCGCGTACACAGTTGTTAAAGTGGTTTTCGGTATTGGCAGAGAGTATGACAATATCCGATCTCGGTCTCTTTAACAACCAATCGTTTACATTTTTCACACCGGTCAGTTCTTTTACATTTCGAAGAGGTTCATACTTCATATCAAAATATCAGATTTTCAAAATCATTCAATATTCGAGATAGAATATTATTCATACAAAAATCTCCATTTAAACCAATTAAAATCTTGAAACAATTCCAACTTTAATAATTTGAATATTAAAATAGTTTAGATATATAATTGAAATAGTTTGAAAATAAATAATTTTTAATTTAAAATAGAATTTATCAAATTTATTAAAATATATAATCAAAACGTTAAGTAATTTATAAAATAAGTAGTAACTTTTAAAATGATTTATTTAAAATAATTTATAAAATAAAATAGTAATAAAGTAAAATAGTTTATAAAGAAAAAAATTATTATTAAAATAGTTTATAAAATGATTTGAAATACTATAGTTGGAATTAGAATCGTTTCTCTAACATTTTCAATTAAACTTGAGGTCAAATTTCAATTTCAATTCAACCAACTCAATTTTCAATAATTCCTTCGATCAAACTTCCAATTTACATTCATTTCAATTCGATCAAATTAATTCAACTAGTTACATTCCAAATTAGATTCTCATTTTCAATGATTTCAATTTATTGCAAATATCGTGTTCACAATTCATATATAATTCAAATCAATGTTGATTCATAATAAAATTCAAAGGTGGGTGAAACCATTCAATTTCAATAAATTTGATTTACATTATATTTCACTTTTTATTTAGCTTCAGTTACAATAAAAAGTTATTTCCCTTTTTTTTATATTTCCAAAATTCAAGGTTCAAGTTCAAAGGAAATAAATTATAAAACATTTTTTATATTGTCTTTAAAACAATATTTCAAAATTAATGGTTAAAACAATTTTATTTAACCAACTGGTGTCCGTATATAATTCTCTATCCTATGGCCAGGTGATACTTAAATTTTAAATTTTAGTATTTTGGGAAAGGATATATATCATTTCAATCCAAATCAGGGTCATACGTATTTATCATTTCAACCTACGTTCTTAATTCATTTTAATGATTAATCCCAGGTTTATTCGATTCCCGTAACATCTGGGGTAATGATTGAGATTAATCAGCACAAACAAATGGTCGTATATGAATAAATGTGAATAACTGGTAAATTCACCCAATTAATATCAATATGTCAATTATATCAAATTCAAGTCACTCATCACATCTGTACATACAAACAGTCAAATATCATATAAATTTACCAATTATCAGGTGTCAGGTTTTAAAACAGTAATTAAATGTCAAATTTTAACTTAACTGTAAAATTTAATCTAACAGTCAAATTAAACTACATTATCAATGCAAATCAATATAAATATGCAATTTAAACTATCAAACATCAATCCAAACAATCATATCATGACATAATATTATTTTCACTAATATTAAAATGCTTTAATTAAGCGTGAGTAGGTTAAATCACTCACCTTGGTTCTATATGAGATTGAAATTCCAAAATAGACCCAAAATTTGACAGTCTCAGAACCAGTTCAAATCATCGCCATTGCGAAGAGCTCGTCGATACCATTCTAATGCAACAAACCGCATGTCAATTGGAGCTCATATGAAGAAGTTATATGTGTTTAAATATTTGAAAATTTAAATTAAAAAAAAAAGAATAAAGCCACCTCACCTCTTGCCACATCAGCAAACCCCTACGTTCTTCCTCTTCTCCACTATATTTTCAAACGCAAGCCCCAGGAAAACAAACCATTGCTGATTCTTCTTTCTTACTTATCTCCTGCTACACTTCATTAAATCACGAACGAACGGATCCATCGATCTTCTTTCTACGAGCCCTACCTCTCAGTCACCAACAAACCCAACTCAAGCCACCCCTTCAAAATCCGTCCTTCCCCATCCACCTACAGGTTGCGACATCAAATGATGTCAAATTTGACCAAAATTTTCCAACTTTCTCTCCTTTCCGACATGAGTTCGAATTCGATCCCCAAATCTCTAAATAATATCTATATTAAGCAAGGATTCGAACCCTAGTTCAGCCTCAGCCCCATCGATTTTTCTGATGGACGTCGCATCCTCAAACACTTACATAGAATCGAAGAGAATTGAGATACGCGTGCAATGAAATTAAATTAAGAATTTTCTATGTTGTATTGGAGGAGATCTTGAATTTTAAAGGAGGAAAATATTCGTCCATTGCTGTTTCGGCTACAGGAAGAGAGATTTGTGGAAGGGTTAGATTAGGATTATGATTATTTATAGTAATTGCATTCAAGGGTTATTACGTTGACAAGGCATTCAATCCTTTATTATTATTTTTGATTTAATTCCATTTTTGAACATCAGTCGCTAAATCAATTCCTTATTTACAATATATTTTCATCATTCATTTTTTATATATATATAAAATTTCAATTTGAATTACCATTATAAGTGAACTAAATCGATTTCCTCCCAATAGTTTATACTGAATTCAAGTTTTAATATTTATCAATACAAACAAAATCATAATTTCATTTTCAAGGACGCCAGTTACTTTTGCTACAATCAATTAAAATTCACTACATACTAAATTTTTAAATTTAGTTAACATCACAAGATTTCATAATTTAGCATTAATTTTTTTTTGATGTAACCAAATTCATTTAAGTCTTAATAATTAAATATGATTTCAAAATAATTATTTTTAATTCAATTCAAACTTATTAATATCCAAATAAAATAGAGTTCAATTTAACTTTTACAATCAAATTCTATTATAATAAGTTGAAACTCATTTCTTAATCAGTTAGATTAAATTCTTACCATACGTTCACAATCAAATCAAAAAAAAATCTAATACAAAATCAAAACACTTTTAAATTTAATAATTTAAATGGCTGAAAAATACGGGTAGTTACACTATGTATCCAAAATCAACTAAAAATTATTATTAAATTTAAAGAAGTAAATTTTAATAATAAAAAATTTCGTACCTATATTTCGAAACAAGTTAATTATAAATTTTTTAAACAATGCTTATATTAGTACATTACATACATATATATATATATATATCGTTTTCATATATATATACACACACACACACAAACAAACATATATATATATATATATGTGTGTGTGTGTCAGTCTTGATTCAATGATAAAATATTTTTGTATTTAGAAGAAATGGGTGAAATAGATATGTTACATTATATATATATGTTAATTTAACAGTTGTTTTATAGTAAAATACATTGGTAAAACTAATGCAGTCTATTAATAATATCTTCCCAATGCACCATATATTCATGGACTTAAGAAATGATTTTATTTTTAGTGTCAAAAATTTTATGACATCGTAATAAAATAGATAGAAAGTGTCTTTAGAGCAAGTGTTTTAAGTTTAGATCCCCTCCCATTGATCGACGTGTAACTATGAGGAATATAATGTCACAAGACATTATAGTAGGGCTTTCACTGAGAGAAAGAGATAGTTTTGCTATGGATGAGTTTGACCAGTTTATTACCAGAAGCATATAATAGAGTTACCTCTCAATAATAAATGCCTTACTTGGTCGAATATAAGAGAAGTCTTGTCTGTGGTGCTCCTACATTCTATTCCGATCATTATCCTATTATTCTCTCATGTGATAACTTGCTTTACGTGCGAAAAACTCTTAATTAAGTTATGGATTACGGAAAGCACTTTTTTAGACTTAGTCATTGATAAATTACTTTTAATGAGCAACAATAATCACAAATGTTACTGCATTGTTTTAAAAGTTTTAACTAATAAGCTTAGGTACTTATGATTATTTTTTAAAAATTGAAAAAGACATGTATAGCAATATTGAAATAAAAACAACTTTATGAAATCTTAAATTTAAATGAAGCAGAAGGATCTATAATGTTAAATATTTCTAAGAAAAACTGTTTAAATCAAGAAAAGAAATTAGATAAAATCACTACTCAAGAGGAAATAATGTAAAAGAAAAGGTCTTATGTTCATTAGATGGATGGGCAAGGCATGAATACCAAGTTCTTCTATAAATTAACCAATGGTGGTTACCATAGTAGTACTGTAAACTCCTTACTTATTAATAATATTGAAGTTTTTTTTATCAAAACAAACTAAATAATTCCTTCACTTATTGCTTTAAAGATACCTTTGGAACTAACAAACGATATAGAATTAAAGCAAGGTGGATTGACTTATACTCGGAAAATACTAGGATTGCCTTAGACGATACAGATAAATCATTCTCGATAAAGGATAACTTTAGGGCTATCTCTAATGTTCTAGGTGACAAATTGCTTGGGCCAAATGGCTTTCCCATTCGGTTTTGTCGAAAAAATTGAAGCATTTTAAAACAGACTAATTAATATTACAATTAGGCAGATTTAACTTTGCTAACGTAGTCCTACTTCACAAGAAAATGAACAGGATAAAGCTTAAGGATTTTAGACTTATTCCACTGATAAATTGTTCACTTAAAATTATATCAAATGTCTCACTGATTAGATTAAGCATTGAAATAAACAATCTTATGGAAATAACTCAACTTGCCTTTTATTAATGGTAGGAATATCATGGATTGGATCATAGTAGCTCAAAAAATTATCAATTTCTAATGAAAAAAATAACATTATTTGTACTCTTTGGAAACTCAGTTTAGTTAAATCTCTGACTCCATTGATTGATTTTCTCTCCTTAAAGATTTGCTAAAGGAAAGGGATTTTGGTTATAGATGGTGTTGACCAACTTTTTGGCAAACCAGTCACATGTCAAGTTTATGATTATTGGAGCACTCAATACTCGAGCACGGATTCGGAAAACACAAAGAAATTTGTTCAAAGTCGCGAAGTATTTGGAAATGGTTGGAAATATAGTCAATTCCTGGATAAGCATTCTCATATTGGCAAATTTGTTCTAGACTTCGAGTACAAAATCAAACTTTATACTTGGCAAACTCTCGTATAAGGTCCGATCACTTCAAAATATCCTATCACATCGAGGTGATCAAGTAAAAAGCTCGAATGAGGAGATGAAACTGGAATCGGTAAATCTGGAGTTTGGTCACTCAAAAATGGTTGAGCACCTCAGTCGGATCAACAAAAAACCAAGTGCACGGGAGGCATCGCATGGAAAAGTTAGGATCCCCAGATCGGGGCTCATTTTTGATGTCCCAAAAAGTTGGGATCGGCACGTACAGATCATCAGAATTCACTTGTGCACTTCATGGAATCCAGACTCAATATTGTGGAATACGAAGATGATCACTTCTTATCTGGCAAACCCATATATCGGAATGGTATATGCGGATCCTCTTTTATCACTTCACGACGCAGGCTTTGGACTCGATATACACCCGGATCGGTATTAGGATTTCGAATCTGGAACTATTCAAGAAGACATGATCGTCACATGTCGATCACCATGTTTCTAGGGATCATCATGGTATTTTCAGATCTGGCACTTTGCTTGGGGATCGGTACTCGTGTTTTCGACTTGAGATCGATAATCCTTGATTTGGCTTGGCAAAGCGCAGGGCACATGCAGATAAGCGGTTTTTAGGTGATCAACACAGCATGATCACCTATTTTCTGTACCTCATACTTAACACTTGGGATACGAAGTGGAATTCTTGGAAAATGGATTGGCAAACATGCACAGATCATCCTTTTCCAAGTGATAAATTACGATTTTAGTTTAATCTTTGGTTTTTGGCTTGGTACTTCGATTTTTGGAATTTAACTCAGAATTTTGGCTAAGTCCCGGGATACGTACTGATCTCGGGATAGGTACCGATCCCGGGATCGGTACCGACATAGAAAAATTTACAAGATAGATAAATTTAAGCAGCGGAAATTCAAACATTTATTGCATACGTAGTTCAATACAAAAGCATTACATCAAATTGTCTCCAAATAACTTCCAAAACATTACAACATAATCTATGTCTTGATTATTAAATAAAGAAACATAAACCAAAGTAAAAGTGCATAAATCCCCAAGGATAAAGTCCAAGAGCCATAGCCAAGGTGAGAGAGAGTCCAAATCATACATCTACTATCTTGAAGCTTGCAAAGAGTCTGACTAAGCTGCAGTATTCCCTCCCTATGGACCTGGGGGGGAACGGAAGAAAAGAGGACGAGAGAAAATGGGTCAAACAATTAGTCTGGTAAGTTTAGTGATTACTAGTATTTAAACAAGGAAAGGGATCATGACAGTGATAACAGAACATAGGACAATACCCTAATATAAGATAAGAGGAACATGTGATCGCACCCATTACTATAGTCTCTGCACCTACCAACTATTGGTTCGACCAGCCCCATGTGTTTATAACAAACGATCCCTTTAATGATCGGCTCCTACTCGCATGTATTCATGTCCTGTGTCATTCGGCCCCGCTTGACTGTAGCTACTTGTGCTGGTCCCACCATGGGGTGTATCAGTCCCTCTGGTGGCAACCCGACACGATTCAAGATGAACAGTGTACACTACTGATGCCCAGTGCCTGATTTTTCCACTCTGGAGTACGTGCACGCCCATACTCCGTCGGAACCTACACTGGCCCACCAACCGTCGACGTTTTGACCACTTATAATTCATCCCAGTAATCGTGCCCCACCCTGCCTAGTTTCAGGGTACCATGATACATCTATGTGGGTTACTGCTGAAATGGGTCCCCGTTACTAGGGTTTTCTAATCAACATGTTTATTGGTTAAGTGTCCAAGTTTACCTAACCCCACCCATTCGTTTAGTTAACATGTTGAGTCGGTTAAGTGTTTTCCTAATTTACTTAACTCTACCAATCCTGACTTAGCTTTAATTTATCAAAGCACCAACCACTCACATTAAACAGGTCTTGTTGTGGTCACTGGATGTGCCAGTCGGTTCCGGGAAGATTTACACCACAACTCAGTCTAACCTCGGGTTCTTTTTGGGCTTGATGCACTAACCACCCACATTAGACAGGTCTTGTTGTGGTCACTGGATATGCCGGGCGGTTCCGGGCAGATTTACACCACAACTCAGTCTAACCTCGGGTTAGGCATATTCATCTTTTCTAAAATTCATATTTTTCTATATATGTCAAATTTCTTTATGTAGATTAAATTTGATTTAATCATGGCATAATTATCCTTTGATTTTGCTTACCATAAATGGTATATCAAATATACCATTTAATGAACAAATCTATGCCATGAATTTTCATATTTTCCCATCGTTATCCCCGTAGAACGTGCGTATGAATTACATGAGATGCTGGGCTTGGAAATTAGCCCAAACCCATAAAAAAAAGGGGTAATAAACAAGGAGCATAAAACAAACATAAAATAGCATACATTTTACTTGTCAAATGTAACTTGGCATAGATGTACCATTATCTTAACTAAACAGGCAAGGGTGAACTTGTGACTAAGTTGGATCTAATTTTCATGTAAACTTGATATGGGTCTAACATGGAGGTTTAACATATAAACCACAATTTAGCATACTAACTTATGTATTTCAAAACATAAGAAAGCCACTATGAACATTTTTAATAATAATTTAGCATGATGTTAAAAAACATAAGAGAATTACAATTCCACTTTTACCACATGATTAGATTCAACCTAACATGAATATACATGAGTGTAGATCTAACAAATAAGCATGTGTTTTAGATCACAAACTTACAATTAACCATTTATAGCATGACATGTTTTACCATTTAATTGGCAAAATAAATCCATTACCCAAATCATAATAGATTTTAATAACATAAAATATGTTCGTCCCCACAAGCATATAGACATGATTAATATAACATGTTCATCGTCACAAGCATATAGACATGAAATATACAACATGTTCATCGCCACAAGCATCTAGACTTGAAATATACATCATGTTCATCGCCATAGACATGATTAATATCAATGATACTTTAAGATAAACGAGAATCAAATCTTATATATAAGCATTGTTCTATATCCTAATTACAACATGTCATGATTTTAATTGAAAGAATGTTTAAATCTACGTAATAACCCACTTACAAACTAAAAGAAATTCTTGTGCTCGGAAATCTGAATTCTGAAATTGGAGATGCGCGCCTTTGATGAAGATCGTTGAATTAGAATCATTCTTATTTGATTTTAGATGTAAGCTTTTAACTTGTCTTTGATTTGAAAATGGTGATGGCTACTCCAAGTTTTTTACTGACGGCATTTTAGTTCTAGGATTATTTTTCTATGAGTTTTTAGGTTGAACATTGAGTTGTTTATATAGAATTTCAGTTTAATTATAGCCGTCGGATGAACCTAGGGTTAATCATAGCCACTCAGACCAGATCAGGACCATCTAGAAACCCTAGTGACTCAACATCAAGTCAGCAGTCGTTAAAATTTTAGATCTAGTCGAGGGCCAGGTCGACCCTAAGGTCGACCTCTAGGGGGGAGGTCGACACTAGGGTCGACCCCCTGACCGACCTGCCTAGGCGGGAATTTTCCCGCCCAGCCCGCTTCTGGCTTCTGCTTGAATTTGAATTCGTTTTCGAGCTGTTTGAATTTATTTTGAATTTTTATGGAAACTTCTGACAACCATAACTTCTTCATACGAAGTCCAATTTACGCAAACTCGGACTCTATCTCAACCAGAATTCCGAGACGAACACAATGGCGTAACCCGTTTCCCTTAATTCTCACATTTTAAATTAAGTATTCTAGGATTCGTGTTAATAATGTTAATAGAAAATACGGGGTGTTACATTCTCCCATCCTTTTAGGATTTCGTCCCCGAAATCTTCAAGTCGAGAAGAACTTATATCCTACCATCCAAACACCCATCTATTCAACCATCAAACACAGGCGTCCATTGTCCTTAAAAGATTTTCTAATGCTTCATGATCATATGCATTGTGTGTGTACATGTCCTTATCTAATGCAAAATCAGGAGGTCTACTGATTCAGTTGACCTCCTTAATGCAAATTATGTCGGTGCCATGAGTCCATTATGAATGCAATTTTTCCCTACTCAAAATTTCTTACATGAGTGCACAACCATTCATATAAATGCAACGTCCATATGATAACACATCAAACTTCAATCCATATACAAATACCTATATGCATATGCATTATGAAAGTGACTGAGTCGATCTAATGCCTATCGTGTGTGTATATGCATCCACTAGCAACCACTAGCAACCACTTGCAACCATCAATCATAACATGTTTCAATTACATGTTTACATCCACATGGGTTCCTACCTAAGGATAAAGGATAGGACCGAGGAGATATACCTAAAAAGATAGATATGAGCATAAACTTAAGGAAAAAGAGATTAAAGACGTACCCTCAAAAAGAAAAGGGTAGGATGCGCGTATTCTGTCCTTAGTTTCCCAAGTCGCGTCTTCCTCGTTGTCGCTCCATTGAACTTTGACGAGCTTAACTTCGCGGTTGCGTAGCTTTTTGACCTCCGTTCCCAAGACACGGGTTGGAACTCTCCTCACAGTTTCTTCTCGTTCAACTTCAACTTCTTCTAGCCTACTTGGTTCTACCACTTCCGCAGATTCGTGTAAGCATTTCCGCAGGTGAGAGACATGAAAGACATTATGAACCCCGACCAACCTTTCAGGGAGCTGTACCCTATAAGCCATCTTCCCAATCTTCTCGATGATAGGGAATGGCCCTACAAATCTTGGTGCTAACTTCCCTGCGGATCCAAAGCGAACAACGTTCCTCAAAGGAGATACTTTAAGGAACACCTTGTCTCCCACTTCGAACTCAAGATCAGTTCTTCTTTTGTCTGCGTAGGACTTCTATCTGTCTTGGGCAATCTTCATTCTTCTTCGTATTAAGTCTACTTTTTCTGAAGTCTCCCTAATCATGTCTAGCCCAAGTATGAGCTTGTCTGTGGACTCTCGCCAGCAAGTTGGTAACCTGCACGGTCTTCCATATAAGGCTTCAAAAGGTGCCATGCCTATGGTAGCTTAGTAGCTATTATTGTACGTGAATTCCACCAAAGGTAGATGATCCTCGCATGTACCTCCGAAGTCAAGAATGCATAGTCTCAAGAGGTCTTCTAATACTCTGTTGACTCTTTCTGTCTGGCTATCGGTTTGAGGGTCATAGGTCGTGCTTAAGCATAACTGTGTGCCTACAGCTTCTTGTAAACTCTTCCAAAACTCGCTCGTGAAGATAGGGTCTCGATCACTCACTATGCTGGAGGGTATCCCATGGAGTCGAACTATCTCTTTGAGATATATGGATGCTAGAGATAAGGCAGTCCTTCTACTCTTGACGGGTATAAAGTGGGCGCTTTTTGTGAGCATGTCCACTATTACCCAAATGCTGGTATTGCCCCTTCTTGACCTAGGCAACCCATCTATAAAGTCCATCGAGATGCTATCCCATTTCCACTGTGGGACTTCTAGAGGATGGAGCAGACCACCAGGCTTCTTCTGCTCTGCCTTGACTTGTTAACATATTAAACACTTAGAAACAAATTCAGCTACGTCTCGCTTCATGCCATTCCAAAAGAAAACTCTCTTGATGCCTTTATACATTTTGTCTCCGCCTGGGTGTATGGTCAGTTTGGAATGGTGTGCTTCTTCTAGAACCGGCTTTACCAAGCCTCGTGCTTGTGGGACACATAGTCTTCCATCTCGTCTCAACCTGCCCTTGGGATCAATGGAGTATCTATTGAGGTGACTAGAAGTCTCACCCCTAATTAAATTGTCCATTACTTTGGCTAGCTGAGGGTCTTCTCTTTGCGCGGCACCGATTGAGTCTAATAGAGTTGGTCGCACTTCTAATGTTGCTAGCAAGCCAGGTACAAAGTCAGTGGAAGGTTTGAAGTTAAAGCTTGCTATGAACTCCAAGCTTTGCCTTTCCACAAAGAGAGGGCTTAAGGTCAGTTTCTTTCTACTCAAGGCGTCAGCTACTGCATTGCCCTTGTCAGGAGTGTAGGAAATCTCAAAATCGTATGAGGCAAGAAAATCCATCCACCTTTGCTGCCTCAAGTTGAGATCTTTCTGCGAGAATAGGGATTTCAACGATTTATGGGTCAGTATACATTTCAAATTTCTCCCCTAGGAGATAATGGCGCCAAGACTTAAGTGCAAAGACGATGGCTGCCAACTCTAGGTCGTGGGTTGGGTAGTTTTTCTCATGTACTTTCAACTGCCTTCCACCAGAAGCTACTACCTTCCCTTCTTGCATCAGAACAATGCCTAGTCCGGTTCCGCATGCATCTGTGTAAACCGTAAACATCTTACTTCCGTCAGGCAATGTCAGAACTGGGGCTGTTGTTAGAGCCCTTTTTAAACGTTGGAAAGCAATATCGCAATCTAAATCCCAATTGAAAGCTAGGTTCTTCTTTGTCAATTTTGTTAGTGGAGCTGAGATTTTGGCAAAATCTTTGATGAATTTTCTATAAAAGCCTACTAGCCCGAGAAAGCTTCATACTTCGGTTGCGTTTCGAGGAACCTTCCAATCTTGCACAACAACCACTTTCGCGGGGTCCACAGCTATTCCCTCTTTGGACACCACATGTCCAAGGAACCTAACTTCTTCTCTCCAGAAATGGCATTTGGAGAATTTCGCCTTCAACTGATGTGCACGGAGAGTATCCATGACTTCTTTTAGATGCTGAGCATGCTCTTCCTCATCCTTTGAGAAGATCAAATATCATCCACGAAGACCACCACAAATTTATTGAGGAATTCTTGGAACACCCTGCTCATTAAATCAATGAAGTAAGCGGGTGCGTTTGTCAAGACGAAAGGCATGACAAGCCACTCGAAGAAACCATCGGGAGTCCTGAACGCGGTCTTATCAATGCTGTCTTCAGCCACTCTTAGCTGATGAAACCCGGTAGCTAAATCTAATTGGGAGAAAACCGGTGCACCTACAAGCTGATCGAACAAATCATCTATTCTTGGGAGTGGGTGTCTATTCTTCTTGGTCAGCTTGTTTAGCTCCCTATGATCAACACACAGGCGAAGCGAACCATCAGCTTTGGTTGCGAACACTACCGGAGCACCCCACTCATAAATACTCCGTCTTATGAACCCCTTTTCAAGCAGCTCTTTGATTTTCTTACTGAGCTCCTTTCTCTCCCTTGGGGCCATGTGCCTAACGGGTAAAGCAATGAGATTTGCATTATCAACGAGGTATATGCGGAAGTCTATCCCCCGCTTCGGAGGTAAGCCCTTTACCTCTTCAAACACATCCGAGTATTCATGGACTATCCTTACAAACTGCAAGTTCTCAACAGACGCATCAAGAGATTCTAGATAACTAAGCATGACAGAGTTCATGGGATTACAAGAAATTTCGAGAGTGTTACCGAGGCGAGTCATAAGTCTAACCACTCTCTTTTTACAATCGAGGACGGCACCATTACTGGATAGCCAGTCCATGCCTAGAATCAACCCATAGCCAGTGAAGCCCAAAACAAAGGCATTACATTTAAACCCAACACTTAGTATAGATAATTTCAAATCCAAACAAACCATTGACAAATAGGCTGAGCCCCCAATTGGGTTTGAAACAACCAAGGGATCCTCTACTATACTGGTTTCTAGGTGCAGAGTTTCCACTAAAGCAGTAGATATAAAAGAGTGTGATGCGCCAGAATCAAATAGTGTACGAACATGATGATCAAAAAGATAGACTAAACTTTCAACAGAAATATTTCTACCTCGTTCTTGCGGAGGTGCCGTGAGAGCGTGAACTTGTCCTCCGGAAGAAGGTCCGGCTCCCTGCCCTTGCTTCTTTGGGCAAGCCCTTGCCATGTTTCATGTCTCACCATAGTGGAAACAACCACCCATCTTCCTTTTTTTCTTCTTGCAGTCTTTGATCAGATGCCTGGGAATGCCACAGAAATTACACTTTCTCTTTTCACGGGGTTTGTTGTTCTTCCCACCTTTCTTTGAATCAGCCTTCTTGTTCTGCGACCCTTCCCCTTCTTATCTTGAGGCACTTCTGCTTTTTCCTCATTCTTGCACTTGTCCTCCTCATGTAAGAGTGCCATGTCCACTAACCTCTTGTAAGTAGCCCCCATAGGTATATGGGTCATAGCCAAGTTGTAAAGTGGCTCATTCAACCCCTTGACAAAACGGAGAGCCTTCTTATGAGGAGTATTCACTAAGTCCAGTCCAAATCGGGTTAGCTGATTGAATTGGTTGACGTACTCCTTGACCATTATGCTTCCTTACTTAAGAGATAAGAACTTTTCCAGCTGTAAACTTCGTTTAGCTTGTGAGAGGAATCTCATCTCAAATCTTATTCTGAAATCCATCCATGTTTCAACCTGTCTTTCAGTGTTAATGACTTCCCACCAATAGGAAGCTTCATCTTTGAGCAACCACACTGCTAAATGTATCTTTTGTCTATCATCCACCTCGAAGATATCAAATAGATCTTCGGTTTCTTTGAGCCAATTCCTTACTTCTACAAATGATTCGGTTCGCTTGAAATCCTTTCCACCCATGGCCCTAAAGTCTCTACAAATCTTTGAGAAGCCATTTGCACGAGGAGGAGGGGGAGGAGGAACCGTTGCAGCTAGAGGAGGAATATCTGTTGGTCCTGCGTCATTGGCCCTAGCCTATAAGTACGTCCTGAACCAGCCAGGTATCAGTACACCCTCTGGAAGGTTAAGATTCCCAGACATGCTGAAACGGAAAAAGAAAAGATACAAAACAAAGAATAGAATGATAGGGCATATGGCTTTGGGGATTATGCCTTTTTAAGTTTATAACAACATTTTTCTAGAAAAATGCTTCTTTATGTTTCTTTTTGAAAATAGTTTTTCAAAAATTCTTATTTGATCTGGTAAACCTTTAATCTGATACCAAGTGAAACACTCCACCTCCGTTAAGGTCACTCACAAAGGGAATGCCTTAACTTTGGTGGAGGGTTATAGGTACAAGACATAGAAAAATTTACAAGATAGATAAATGTAAGCAGCGGAAATTCAAACATTTATTGCATACGTAGTTCAATACAAAAGCATTACATCAAATTGTCTCCAAATAACTTCCAAAACATTACAACATAATCTCCGTCTTGATTATTAAATAAAGAAACATAAACCAAAGTAAAAGTGCATAAATCCCCAAGGATAAAGTCCAAGAGCCATAGCCAAGGTGAGAGAGAGTCCAAATCATACATCTACTATCTTGAAGCTTGCAAAGAATCTGACTAAGCTGCAATATTCTCTCCCTGTGGACCTGGGGGGGAACGGAAGAAAAGAGGATGAGAGAAAATGTGTCAGACAATAAGTCTGGTAAGTTCAGTGATTACTAGTATTTAAACAAGGAAAGGGATCATGACAGTGATAACAGAACATAGGACAATACTCTAATATAAGATAAGAGGAACATGTGATCGCACCCATTACTATAGTCTCTACACCAACCAACTATTGGTTCAACCAACCCCAAGTATTTATAACAAACGATCCCTTTAATGATCGTCTCCTACTCGCATGTATTCATGTTCTGTGTCATTCGGCCCCGCTTGACTGTAGCTACCTGTGCTGGTCCCACCATGGGGTGTATCAGTCCCTCTGGTGGCAACCCGACACGATTCAAGATGCACAGTGTACACTACTGATGCCCAGTGCCTGATTTTTCCACTTCGGAGTACGTGCACGCCCATACTCCGTCAGATCCTACACTGGCCCATCAACCGCCGACGTTTTGACCACTTATAATTCAGCCCAGTAATCTTGCCCCACCCTGCCTAGTTTCAGGGTACCATGATACATCTACGTGGGTTACTGCTGAAACGGGTCCCCGTTACTAGGGTTTTCTAATCAACATGTTTATTGGTTAAGTGTCCAAGTTTACTTAACCCCATCCATTTATTTAGTTAACATGTTGAGTCGGTTAAGTGTTTTCCTAATTTACTTAACCCTACCAATCCTGACTTAGCTATAATTTATTAAAGCACCAACCACTCACATTAGACAGGTCTTGTTGTGGTCACTGGATGTGCCGGTCGGTCCCGGGCAGATTTACACCACAACTCAGTCTAACCTCGGGTTCTTTTTGGGCTTGATGCATTAACCACCCACATTAGATAGGTCTTATTGTGGTCACTAGATATGTCGGTCGGTTCCGGGCAGATTTACACCACAACTCAGTCTAACCTCAGGTTAGGCATATTCGTCTTTTCTAAAATTCATATTTTTCTATATATGTCAAATTTCTTTATGTAGATTAAATTTGATTTAATCGTGGCATAATTATCCTTTGATTTTGCTTACCATAAATGGTATATCAAATATACCATTTAATGAACAAATCTATGCCATGAATTTTCATATTTTCCCATCGTTATCCCCGTAGAACGTGCATATGAATTACATGAGATGCTGGGCTAGCAAATTAGCCCAAACCCATAAACAAAAAGTAGTAATAAACAAGGAGCATAAAACAAACATAAAATAGCATACATTTTACTTGTCACATGTAACTTGGTATAGATGTACCATTATCTTAACTAAACAGGCAAGGGTGAACTTGTGACTAAGTTGGATCTAATTTTCATGTAAACTTGATATGGGTCTAACATGGAGGTTTAACATATAAACCACAATTTAGCATACTAACTTATGTATGTCAAAACATAAGAAAGCCACTATGAACATTTTTAATCACAATTTAGCATGATGTAAAAAAAACATAAGAGAATTACAATTCCACTTTTACCACATAATTAGATTCAACCTAACATGAATATACATGAGTGTGGATCTAACAAATAAGCATGTGTTTTAGATCACAAACTTGCAATAAACCACCAATTTATAGCATGACATGTTTTACCATTTCATTGGCAAAATAAATCCATTACCCAAATCATAATAGATTTTAATAACATAAAATATGTTCATCACCACAAGCATATAGACATGATTAATATAACATGTTCATCGTCACAAGCATATAGACATGAAATATACAACATGTTCATCGCCACAAACATATAGACATGAAATATACAACATGTTCATCGCCATAGACATGATTAATACAATGATACTTTAAGATGAACGAGAATCAAATCTTATACATAAGCATCGTTGTATATCCCAATTACAACATGTCATGATTTTAATCGAAATAATGTTTAAATCTACGTAATAACCCACTTACAAACTAAAAGAAATTCTTGCATTTTGAAATCTGAATTCTGAAATTGGAGATGCGCGCCTTTGATGAAGATCGTTGAATTAGAATCATTCTTATTTGATTTTAGATGTAAGTTTTTAACTCGTCTTTGATTTGAAAATGGTGACGGCTACTCCAAGTTCTCTACTGACGGCATTTTAGTTCTAGGATTATTTTTCTGTGAGTTTTTAGGTTGAATATTGAGTTGTTTATATAGAATTTCAGTTTAATTATAGCCGTCGGATGAACCTAGGGTTAATCACAGCCACTCAGACCAGATTAGGACCATCCGGTAACCCTAGTGACTCAACATCAAGTCAGCAGTCGTTCAAATTTCAGATCTGGCCAGGGGCCAGGTCGACCCCCAGGTCGACCCCGAAGTCGACCTCTAGTGGGGAGGTCGACACTAGGGTCGACCCCCTGGTCGACCTGCCTGGGCGGGAATTTTCCTGCCCAGCCCGCTTCCGGCTTCTGCTTGAATTTGAATTCGTTTTCAAGCTGTTTGAATTTATTTTGAATTTTTCTGGAAACTTCTGATAGCCATAACTTCTTCATACGAAGTCCAATTTACGCAAACTCGGACTCTATCTCAACCAGAATTCCGAGACGAACACAATGGCGTAACCCGTTTCCCTTAATTCTCAAATTTTAAATTAAGTATTCTAGGATTCGTGTTAATAATGTTAATAGAAAATACGGGGTGTTACACTATATGCACTATATGGGAGTACTTTTCACTTCAGAGAACATTATGGCGAAGTGATTCCCTCTTTATCTCACGAATATCACTGCTATGTGGTTTCAGCAGCTCGAAATGAGTAGATTAATTTCTTGAATGTTTAGGTTGGGAAGTTCATCGAACATTTCAAGGTTCTCATTTCTCGACCCAAGAACGTGATGACTCTTACGACAATTAAGCAAAGGACTGGTGAAACTTTGCATAAGTTTTTGGAAAGGTTCAATGTTTCGGCGACTTTGATCAATCGACTGGAGCCTTATATTATTTTGATGGTTGCGGTTTCTGTTGTTCTAGATAAGACAAAGTTCAAGGTCTCACTTTAATGGGATCCACCAAGGGGCCTTGGTGAATTTTATTTTTAGGATGATCGGTTTATTAAGGAGCAGGATGCGAGGACTGATAAGAAAGTTCTCAAGGTTAATTCAGTTCAGGGCGAAGGATAGTCCAATTTTGGTATAGGAAAAGGAAAAGGAAACGTTATTCCCCGTAATGATCAGAATCCATGGAATCATCCTAAATTCCTTTTAGACGCAGAACAAACTTGCTCTCTGGAGGAGATTTATCTGGAAGTTCACTCAATTGCTTTCTTTAGGAAGCATCCTGAGAGGGAGAAGGATTCCAGTAAGCATTGTTTATTTCATGACTGGATGGTCACAACACCAACAACTGCATGCATCTCCGAGATATGATCAAAGAACGCGTCAGACGTGGCGAGCTGGTGAAATACATTTGGAATCGAGCTACGGTATCGGGACAGGCACAACTACCTGCACTGTCTCAGGATAAGAATGGACATTGGCGCGGCCACGGCGGTTTGGTCTTTAATTGATGTGGCTTTCTAGATTCTCTGGATTTGCGGCTCTTAGAATTTGGAGTTCTTGGTTTCTGGTCTTCTTGGTTTTTGGTTTATTGGCCTTTCATCTTTCCACACTTTGGATACCGGCTTTGCGGATTCTGGTCTTTTGGCTTTTCGTTTTTCGGGATCTGGCATTTATACTTTTGGTTTTCTGGTGTGTTAGTCTTTTGTATTATGATTATGATTCTATAGTATTATGACTTGTGGATACGATCCTAGTTTCTTGTTGGCTTTCTGGATATTAAAACTCTGGTTTTTTGCCTTTGGATTCTGGTTATATTGGCACTGGCCTTCTGGATATTTCACTTATGTATATTACGCCTCTGGTTTACCGACTACGAATGTTTCTTAGTCGGATCACACATGTATAGGACTAGGACTTAATACCTAGGCATGCTCTGTACCTAACTATGAATCATCCACCTTACTACTGACTAATAACTCAGGTTTACATGATTGTAGGTGGGCGGAGGGCTTAAGTCCGCATACCCATGTATGAGATTAGGCTTTAATCCCTAGGCATGCTCTTTGTGGATGTTAAACCGTCAAATCTTCTACTTTCGCTATGGTTATCTGGATTCGGATTTCCAAGGGCTAAGTCTGCCTACCCATGTACGGGATTAGGACTTAATCCTTAGGCATGCTCTTTAGGATGATAAACCCTTGAACATCCTTCACTCATTTCTAGTTACCTTGCTCAGGAGTTTGGAGAGCCAAGCCTATCTACCTATGTACGGGATTTGGACTTAATCCCAAGGCATGCTCTTTACAGGCGATAAACCGTCCATTCTCCTTTATTTAGTTTTCATTTTCCATCTTAAGGATGGCTAGATCGTCCTATCCATGTATGGGGATTGGTGCGACCGCTAGACATGCTCTGTACCCAAAGCTGGTCCATCTCCTTCAAATCTAATAGAACTCAATGAACTTGAAATCAATAGCGGCTAAGTTGACTCAGCCACATACATGATTAGGCCTTAACCTCTAAGCATGTTCTGTGCTCGACAATAAACTACTATGTTTTCTTTTGGATTTATTAAAATCTCCAACTATTGAAAACTTTAATAAAAATTACTTTGCTCATCAAGACGCAGCTTGCGAAGCAAGGAAATTTGGAATTGAAATTTCAAACTTTAAGGACTTGGCGTAGTAAGTACTTTTCTAGCTAAGTATAAAAATCCTAGTCCCCAAGTAAGGTCTTTGCTTAGGAAAGGGTGGGCAGTCTTGTCAGGACTTCGCAAGGCCGCCTTTCCTAGTGGCGGCTATGGCCCTACCCATTTGGCTCATCCTTAGTTCCCTTGTCATGATTTGGCAAAGACGCCTCAGACACATCTGGTTATCAAGTTAACAATTATGTTGGCTTCTCCTTGGTCATCTTGTCAAGATTCTACAAGGTTAGACTCATATGGTTATTCAGGTACTCTGGCTTTTGGATTCATCTGATCATATGTCTTGGTTATCTGGTTATTTGGCTATTGATTAATTATGTTTTACTTATAACGGGTTCCCCTGATCTCCTGGCTATGATCACTTAGGTTTTTCGACATTCTGGTATTCAGGTCTCCCAGGTTTCCCGATCTTTGGTTGTTTTGATATTTTGGTACTTAGACCCTTGTGGTCCTTAAGATATTGGTTATCTCGGTTATTCAGGTCACTTAAGCTATTCTGGTTATCCAGGTTATTTTGGTTATCTCTCAAGGAATGATTCGCAACGATCGTCGGTTTTCTTCGGATTCAATCTTTGGTTTTCTAGTCAATATGATCCAGCGAGATCATAGTCTTCAGTTTTCTGGTTATCTGTAACACCCGTAAAATACACTTAATTTAGATGTAAGTTAATTTAATTCTAAATGAATAGTAATAATTAATAAAATATTAATAAGCTGAAAATGGAATTTTGGACAATTGGGAATTCGACCACGAAAGTATTTTAGTTGCATTTGTGGGATTCTGATTTGTTTTCATATTTTATGTACAGAAAACAGAGTTCGTATGCAAAAATATTTAATAGAATAAAGTTGTATGTATACATTAACGTATAAAGTTTCAATTTCAAATAAATATATATACAAACCGAGAATATATTAATTGGATAAGCATGAAAATAATATTCCTTTTGAATTAAAACTCGTGTGTATATATATTAATACGCAGTAGGGGACAAGAATAATATTATAAAGACAAGAAATAAACTGAATTAATTAACGAACAATCAAAAAGTAACATACAGAAGACGATTGTCACCTGGGCTCGACCCAGAAAGGAGGTCAATCACCCTCCTATGGAGGGTGTCGACTGACCATCTATAGGGAAGTCGTGAGGGTTGTTTTGTGTAAGGACTTATTAATAAATACTATTAAACAGGCCACTTAGATTTAATTAATTAAATCAAACGACCTGTGTACACGATAGCAACTATAAGAAGATCCCCAAACCCTCACTCCGAGCTCGGCAAAAATTTGTCTCAATGCCTCGATGATTCCTTTCTTACGTCTCTAATTCGAGAAAGATTAAAGGATTTAGGTTTCTTCTGTTTCTCTAATCTATTCTATCTTCTCTATCTTATTCTAACATAGATCTATGGTTAATCAGGAATTTAGATTCATATGTATATATACAAGATTTGTAACAACCCGAAAAATCAGAACCAATTTAAAATTTTATTTTGGCAATTTTAACGAATTTTGAACATTTAAAATGATTTATTTTAAATAATTACGACGAGAAATTTATTTTGAATAGAATTAGAATGTATATATTTATTTAAATTGAAATTAGAATATAAATATTTTTTTAATTATAAAAGGAAATGGAAATGGCGCGGTAGTTTGAAAATTTGATTTCAAATTTCAAATGATTGTACAGGAAATTAAAATGGATTTTAGTGAAACCAGAAATATTTAAATCTTTTTATAAATATCTTTCTGACGAATCTGAAAAATCGAAATTTCATAGCGGGAATCAAAAGTTATGGTCAGTTGGATATTCAGAATGGTCGTTATGGAATAAATATAGCCCTGAAAAATAGCCATTTTGCAAACGACCTCCGTTTTTGATGAAACCAATTTGGTTGGATCTGGAATGTCAAATTATTGATAGGTTTCAAATTCCATAATTTTTGGAATTAATATGTGAGCGTGGCAAAGGAAAACGTGTTTGGTAATTTTAGTTTGAATTTAATCAACTGGAAAATGACCGTTTTACAAATGGTCTTCAAATTCGACGAAATTAGTTTTGTTAGGCCAAATCGTCAAAACATAGCCACATTTATTTTTCTGGAATTTTTGGAGTCCGTATGTGGCCCCGGTAAATTAAAATGTACGTTAAATTCAATATTGACCGTTATATTAATTTATATTTTAATTTAAAGAAAAACTGATCGAAACAGTCGAATTGGCTCACGATACATATCCCATTGTGTTCGGAATGGGGGTAATTAGCTAGGGGCGATAGTCGTTGGGTTCGATTCGGAGTTCAGATGGATAAACAAGTAAACTTGGATTAAAATAATATATATAAAAAAAGGTTTAAATAAACTAGAAATGGTCAAAAATACTAGGTCAAAATTGCCGTGGTCAACCATTTTCTCCCAGCCGATATTTCCAAACCGGCGATCCAAAAGTTCTGAAATTCAAAATCAAATAAATCCTAATCCGATTTGAATTAACCAATGATTTCAAAACAAGCATTGAAAAGCTTCAAGAGGTCTTGAATTTTGTACAAGTAAGATCGAAATTGGTGGAGTAATTTTCGTGAAATTCGAGTTGAAAGCTCTCTCGTTCGAATGCCATTTTCAGACGATGGGGGACGTCGAACTTGGAGGCATTCCAGGCGGTGGAGGCGGAAACCAAGGCGCGTCGAGGGGGAGGTCCCGATAGTGATCTGATGGTCTTGAACGCCGCGCGCAGGTGAAGTTAGGGGTTGAAGGTGTGTTCGCGGTTTAGTCCAGAACGATAGAGGAAGAAGGGTTATTACCCTTAACCAAGCAATTAAAGAATTAACTAGAATATGGCCCGTGCTTTGCATACGGGCACGTATTATAGTTGGAATATTGCTGCATTGCGGTCTGTTTTTGTTGTTGGTATTTGGGTTGGTGGGTTTGGTGGAAACATTTTGTGTTTAGCTGTAATATGCAGTTGTGTAGTCCGTGGTTGTGGTGTGTAGAAGATGGTCCAACCGGGTAAAAAAAAATTATTTGAAACTTATTGTGTAGGTGGTTGTTTACGCCGTGGGTGTTACCATGTAGAGGATTTTTCGTGAGTAAATCGTGTTTGGGAATATACTGTTGAATTAATGCAATATGTTAAAAGTGTAACATGCCGCAGTAGCAGTAGTATAATTGTTAGTGTATTTTCATTTGAACGATTAGAAGATGCTAATGTCAAATTTTAATTGTTTTCAATTGTAACGACCTGAAATCCCCCTTACGGGAAAGCACGGATTGTACCGAGGACAAGACGAATCAGAATACAAACAGAAGAACATTTCATTGCTTATTACAACAATTTCATCAGAATACAAGAATATACAGAGTATGAATAAATATTACACATTACTAAATATCAGATGTTTACAAATTACAATGCAGCGGAAAAAAATACAAAACACAACTGAAAAGAATATGCGGATACAGAGCTTTTCGAATATCATTCCAGCTGTAAATCAGGATCCTGTGAATATAAATATGCAAAACCAAAACTACTAGCTTCCCGCGCGGAAAATAGGGGCACCCGGAGTTTAGGTTAAAACAATAAACTCTAGGTCAGTCATGTGACTGGTGTGAGAACTAAAATGGTTATTTAAAACTTTACTTTAAATCAGATATATCAAGGGACCACGCCGTATAACACGGAATGGGTTTCCTCCCAAGAATACCAGTGCATATAACAAAACAGCGCAATGTTTTTTGGAAAAATGAAGCTATTATAAGACCCAGGTCCTATCACACAATGCAACGCAAGCCGGGGGATAGGGTTTTCCCTTATTTTATCCAAACATTCTTGGTACGTTGAAACAAATCATTTGATACTATTATAAGTGCATAGTGTATAAAACAACTTCAAATATAAATGTATCAATCCTAGACGGCATGGGTACCATATATCATGTCGCCAATACTAGGTTCAACAATCAAAACCGCAAAGTCACGTATTGGAAGTTGGATTTCCATCTGTGAACCAAGGTAAGGGATTGCCCTTACCGCTTCGAGACAATCTAGCCTACCATGTCTCAGGATCAGAGCTCGAGTGGCCCTTGGATCGTTAGGGCCGGTCCACTCGATGTGGATTAAAAAGCCTAAACACTGCGTTTCCCCGCCCTATGGGGCGTAAATGATCCAAATGACTCCAGCGGCCCCGGATCGAACGATATAACAGAGGCGCCTCCTATCCATCATCCACATAAGTAAAATGCCAGGGCGTGCAAAACGCTGACCCCACTCCTAGCTAGAAAGAAACGCATGCCCTCCCTGATGTCCTCTCCCGTTTATGGCTCACATCGGGGTGTGAGGCTCGCGAATTAACGCTACACAAAGCTCCGCTATATCAAAGCTGCGCTTTGATCATCAACCACAAGACTCTGGTTTTCAACAGAAGCCTTGATCATTTGCATCTCAGCATGCCACACAGGCAATTCACGCTATGCAACCAATGTATATCAATCACATAGAGTGAAATCCGATTTCATACACACATCCATTTACAAGTTTGTTCTGGGTATAAACAAAACCTGAGGCACCTTATTCCTCCCCCATATGTCCAATACAGGGGAGAGGCCCTCGCATATCCGGTCGATCTCCAAGTATGTCTGGACGATCACCACTTATTACGTTGCCTTGGGTGTACACCCCAATCAAGACATCAGTAATCATCCAAACGATGTGAAGACCTCCGGTCTTCCACCGCCGTCTTCATCCTCGACACAACGTCAATCAGTTATTCAGAATAGGATAAACCCGGTCTTTCTGAATAACTCGCGTATATAATAAACAAGTGTTATAAAAACATAACATATGCCTCATTCCAATCCAGAATATTCCTTAATTCAAATATTCTTATACTTTGGGAAAGGTTCCCATTAATTTTATCAAAGATAAATTCTTTAAATTTATTCTTTAATCTTCCTTTGGATATCATTTCAATCAATTAAAGATGCATTAAAACTCCACTTGGTTTTAATCTTCCCAAAAATCAATATTAACGATTGTTTAACTTGGGAAATCATATCCTTCCTTTAACTGGGTTAAAGAACCAATGTCATTTATAACACGGTTCACGATAAATCCAAAATCACATTCCATTCCATCAGCCTTTAACCGTAAATTAGCAAGTGAACAATTCCCTAAGTATTAACCTCGAAGGCCGAAACAAACATCAGATCAATGCCCAGGAAACCATTCAACTTAAATAATCTCCAATTAGTTTCTGAATTTCTTAACTCCGTTGGGCCTAAGAACAGTATTATTAAAGATAACATTCACGACAACCCAAAATCACATTCCATTAACAATGGAATCTTCATGGAAAACAAATCGATATATATAATCGATATAAACTTCCATATCCAACCGATAATATCAATGGAATAACGACAAGGTCTTTTAAATTCCATATAAATTAACCGTCTTCCTCTACATATGCTTACTTCGATTATTACCAAATCAAATTCCATTCAATTCCAATTTAATATGTTAAATTGGAAAACTTTACTTTGGAAAATCTCCTTTAAATCTTAACAAAAGATTTATAAATTTCAAATCCCAATTGACTGTAAATCGGTTTAAAGAATGATAGTAGTTAAAACACAGTTCATAACAAACCTAATTCACATTCCATCAGTCTCTAACCGTAAATTAGTAAGAGAACAATTCCCTAAGTATTAACCCCAAAGGCCGAATCCAACATCAGATCAATACCCAGGAAACCATTCAACTTAAATAATCTCCAGTCAGATTCTAATTTTCTTAACTCCATTGTGTTTAAGAATAGTATTATTAAAGATACCATTCACGACAACCCAAAATCCAATTTGATATTAAATACAAGGCTCTGAATAGAAAATATATCGGCTTATATTCAATATCAAATTCTGAAACCAACAAATATTGTATTGGAAATAACGATATAAATATATCTTTCAAATTTCCATAACAAAATCTGTACAATCACGAAATCTAACATCGAAATATTCCGAAGACAATTTCGATTCAAATCCATTTCCAATTTATATTTTGGAAATTCAAGTTATTTTTAAAACCATTTCAAATCCAATTTATTTTAAAAATAATTGAATTATAATTCTAGTTCAAAACTAGTTCATTTCAATAAAAATCTATTTTTATCTTTTCAAATATGGAAATTTTCACCCCAATTCTTTCCATATCATTTCTTATGATTTTAAACTAATTATTGATATTTTTAATAATTTTATCAAGGCCCGTACAGTCGATTTTCATAAACGGCCATCGAACTACACTTACAGCGACCTTTTCCAAATGTGATTTGGACATAATTCCAAATTCAACTGTTAGATTTCAAATCTCTAATATTCGTTAGAAAGCTCTTTTCGATACGAACCCAACGGTTCTGGTTTTAGGAGAATCCGACGGTTGGAACTCCTGTAATGTCCGTTTGAAGTCAATGGTCGAAATTCGCGAACTGCCACAGCGCGATGCGTTCTTTTCAGGCCATTATATTATATATATATATATATAATATATATTTCATCGATTTCCATTGAGAACGTATTTTATAAACCGTTTTAAATTCGTTTTCAAAGCGATTTCAACTTCGTATTCAATTTCAAATCAAAATCGAATATTCCATATCATCGATATATATATATATGATATTATTTTCAAAACATTAGATTTTGAAATCAATTCCTCTTCGATATTTATTATAAGAATGAATAAAATCGATATAAATATCGTTCACGTTAAAATGGCGTTAATCTAATCAACACGGCTTTATATATTTAAATATATTCGTGTCCATCCCAAATCGGACATCAAAAGCGGATTTTAATCTTTTACTGAATATTATTTTAAAATATTCGTTATTTTAAAATAATCGTTATTTTAAAATATTTATTCTTTTCTGAACTGGAATCAGACACAGTCAATTACCATAAAATGTGATTATATGGATTTCATACAACATGTATAATACAACAATCAAACACAGTCAACCATCATCCATAGTGCATTCTACACTGCATAAGCATCAAATACAAATATTTGACGCTTATAATAGTCTATCAATCGATCGACATACAACTAATTATTGGGATTAGTGTATGTTGTATATTATCCCAACACCCATGTGGGGTTTCAATCAAAAAATAACGAATTTTATTTGTGCAGTTGGGCGATGTGTAAAATTTATCGTCCCAATCAATATCAGTCAAATGGGTGTACATAAACAAATCATCTGATTTGTAAATGAATATCTATTTTATTCATATACACGTTAAAAATTATATTTTTAACTATAAAATATTTTATTTCAACACATGAGTATTTTATTTATTCCATTCCAAATCACACAATAAAATTTCACAACACAGTCAAATAAACAAACAAGTCGTCCATGGTCTGTGGACGACGAGTGTCGGGTGCTGCTAAGCACCATCTGAATTCAAGTATATGTTTTAACTAGAAATAAAATAAAAGTGAGAAGTTCTCATCTTTGGGATCCACTCCGTTGTGCTTTGATTGTCGGTCTACGTATTATACCTACGTTAAAAATTATATTTTTAACCAATCAATTCTTTGTATGATGATTTTATAAATAACATACATAGGCTAAAAATTATATTTTTATTTTTCTAAAAGTAGTTTCATATTTTTGTAACAATGCTACATAGATAAAAATCATATTTTTTTTATATCGCTGCTTAGTATAAAAATCATATTTTTATCATGTTAAAAATATAATCTTTCTCCATATAAAAATCTTGTCTTTTTCTATATAAAAATCTCACCTTTTTCTATATAAAAATCTCTCCTTTTTATCGAAGAAACTGAAAATAGAAAAACTCACCACTTTATAATTGCAGGAGGGGGTTTCACTATCGGAATTGGTGGAGGGGGGCTGTCAGGCCGGGCGCGGCGGATTGGGGAAGTCCTCTGGTGGTGGCGCGCCACCATGAGCGGCGCTGGTGGACCCGCGGTTGAGGTGGGGTAGGAAATCGATTTGGGGCTGTAGGGTTTCCATGGGGCGCGTCGGTTCAGCTCAGAAGAGGGAGAAGGGGTTCCCGGCATCGACGAGGAGATGGAGGCGGTGCCGGTGTTGGTGGCGCGTCGGAGTTTCAAGGGTGGCGATGGTCCTCGAAGGAGGGGCGACGCGATTTACTCCTCCGATCCCCTTTTTTTATTTCAACGGGGAGAGGGAAGGTATAAGGAGGGGAGTGTTATTATATAATATATATATTAATATTAATATATATATTTTTTAATTCAATTTATATTTGTAAAGCAACTTTTTAATTCGAACTCCATTTCGAACCCACCGACTGTCGCCCCTAGCTAATTACCCCCATTCCAAATACAATGGGATATGTTTCGTAACCCAATTTGGCTGTTACGATCAGTTTCCGTTAAAATTAAAATATGAATCGATATATTGAATTTTAACGCACATTCTAATTTACCGAGGCCACGTACGGACTCTAAAAATTCCTGAAAAATTATTTCTAGCTTCGTATTGATGATACGGTCCTAACAAAACTAATTTCGCCGAGTTTGGAGACCGTTTGAAAAATGACCATTTTCTGGTCGATCCAAATTGACTGGAACTATCAAAACACGTTTTCCTGCAACACACTCACATATTGATTCCAAAATTTATGAATTTTGTAATCTAGCAATAATTTGACATCACGGATCTTACAAAAGTGGTTTCGTCGAAAACTGAGGTCGTTTGCAAAATTTCCATTTTTAAGGGCTATATTTCCATAGCGACTATTCTGGAAATTCAACTGGACATAAAAAAATTTTCCCGCTATGAAATTTTAATTTTTCGGATTCGTTGGAAAGATATTTTCAATTAGATTCAAATACTTTTGGTTTTGCTAAAATCCGGTTTATTTTGAATCCTGTACATTCATTTGAAATTTGAAATCGAATTTTCAAACTACCGCGCCATTTTCAATTCCTTTTATAATTAAAAATAAATATTTATATTCTAGCGTCGATTCAAATAAATATACGTTCTAATTCTATTCAAAATGAATTTTTCGTCGTTATTATTTAAAATAATTCACTTTAAATATTCAAAATTCATTAAAATTGGCAAAATTAAAATTTTAAATCGGCTCGGATTTTCCGGGTTGTTACAATCTCCCCCACTTAAAATCTTTTCGTCCCCGAAAAGGAACGGAGCTGAAAGTTGTTTTACAAACCAACTCAACTTTCATTATTTCCATTATGGCTTAAGTTCTTCAGCTTTTCAGTTTCTAAGAACTTTTCAAATTTTTCAAAAATTTCAAATTTTTCAAAAATTTGGCTAACACCCTAAATTTTCGCCATAACCTCCCCTGTACGGGAGCACCGGGAAAATCCCGAAATCGCCCTACAGGCCCTCTCATCTCAAAAAGAAAAAGAAAAAGCCAGTCGGCTAGCCAATAGGCTCATAAAATCATCCAAAACCCAAGAAATTTGTAAACATGTACCTATTTGTCAGGCATACAATTTTATTCCTCTGCTCTAGCCTCTTTGTTATGACCTGTTCAATGGATACACATGTATATGCATGCAATTTAAAACAATTTTCAATACAGTTCCATATTTGGTTCAATTTGGCCTAAATTTACCTTTCATTCACATAATGGTTTAAAGGAATAATCATACAACGCAATCATCAATCAACAATCAATTAGTTGATTATCATTTCAAACACATAATTTTGATACATATATACAGAAAATCATGTTTTTAATGCCAATTCATAGCAATAACCCTATCTAGTTTTGGTTCCCACACCAGTCAATTGGAAATATATATATACATCCCACTTTCGAAACTCGAACACAAATGCTGATGATGACGAATCATCACCAGGATTATCCCCGGGCTACTAGAGTGTGATTCTATATCTATCTAGTATATTCGAGGCTTCAAATACACGTGGATCGGACGTATATTAAAATCTCTATATACTTGATTGTCCAAATTCAATATAAAAAAAATAATTAATTACGTATAATAGGGTTTTAAATTTTCAAAACAAAGTTTGTTTCCCCTTTTATTTTGAAAACACTACCCTTTACACTCGTTCTACGATACTACTGATCCTATCTCTAACGAGTCATTCTGATTGGATATTACTAATCCAATCTCTGATGAATTCTTTCGTTTGGTTCTAACGTGTCTTGTTCTCCGAGCTTTGTAAACCAAAGCTCTGATACCAAACTGTATCGACCCGAAATCCCCCTTACAGGAAAGCACGGATTGTACTGAGGACAAGACGAATCAGAACACAAACAGAAGAACATTTCATTACTTATTACAACAATTTCATCAGAATATAAGAATATACAGAGTATGAATAAATATTACACATTTACTAAATATCAGAGGTTTACAAATTACAATGCACTGGAAAATAATACAAAACACAACTGAAAAGAATATGCGGATACAGAGCTTTCTGAATATCATTCCAGCTGTAAATCAGGATCCTGTGAATATAAATCTGCAAAACCAAAACAACTAGCTGCCCATAAGGAAAATAGGGGCACCCAGAGTTTAGGTTAAAACAATAAACTCTATGTCAGTCATGTGACTGGTGTGAGAACTAAAATGGTTATTTAAAACTTTACTTTAAATCAGATATATCAAAGGACCACGCCGTATAACGCGGAACGTGTTTCCTCCCAATTTTACCAGTGCCCAGTGCATATAACAAAACAGCGCAATGATTTTTGAAAAAATGAAGCTATTATAAGACCCAGGTCCTATCACACAATGCAACGCAAGCCGGGGGATAGGGTTTTCCCTTATAATAGCCAAACATGCTTGGTACGTTAAAACAAATCATTTGATACTATTATAAGTGCGTCGTGTATAAAATAACTTCAAATATTAATGTATCAATCCTAGACGGCATGGGTACCATATATCATGTCGCCAATACTAGGTTCTACAATCGAAACCGCAAAGTCACGTATTGGAAGTTGGATTTCCATCTGTGAACCAAGGTAAGGGATCGTCCTTACTGCTTCGACACAATCTAGCCTAACATGTCTCAGGATCAGAGCTCGAGTGTCCACTCGATGTGGATTAAAATGCCTGAACACTGCATTTCCCCGCCCTATGGGGCGTAAATGAGCCAAATGACTCCATCGGCCCCGGATCGACCGATATAACAGAGGCGCCACCTATCCATCATCCACATAAGTAAAATGCCAGGGCGTGCAAAACGCTGACACCACTCCTAGCTAGAAAGAAACACATGCACTCCCAGATGGCCTCTCCCGTTTCTGGTTCACACGGGGGTGTGAGGCTCGCGAATTAATGCTACACAAAGCTACACTATATCAAAGTCGCGCTTTGATCATCAACCACAAGACTCTGCTTTTCAACAGAAGCCTTGATCATTTGCATCTCAGCATGCCACACAGGCAATTCACGCTATGCAACTGATGTATATCAATCACACAGAGTGAAATCCGATTTCAGACACACATCCATTTACAAGTTCATTCTGGGTCTAAACGAAACCGGAGGCAACTTACTCCTCCCCCATATGTCCAATACAGGGGAGAGGCCCTCGCATATCCGGTCGATCTCCAAGTATGTCTGGACGATCACCACTTATTACCTTGCCTTGAGTGTACAACCCAATCAAGACATCAGTAATCATCCAAACGATGTGAAGACCTCCAGTCTTCCACCACCGTCTTCATCCTCGACACAGCGTCGAATCAGTTATTCAGAATGGGATAAACCCGGTCGTTCTGAATAACTCGCGTATATAATAAACAAGTGTTATAAAAACATAACATACGCCTCATTCCAATCCAGAATATTCCTTTATTCAAATATTCTTATACTTTAGGAAAGGTTCCCATTAATTTTATCAAAGATAAATTCTTTAAATTTATTCTTTAATCTTCCTTTGGGTACCATTTCAATCAATTAAAGATGCATTAAAAATCCACTTGGTTTTAATCTTCCCAAAAAACAATATTAACGATTGTTTAACTTGGGAAATCATATCCTGCCTTTAATTGGGTTAAAGAACCAATGTCATTTAAAACACGGTTCACGATAAACCCAAAATCACATTCCATTCCATCAGCCTTTAACCGCAAATTAGCAAGTGAACAATTCCCTAAGTATTAACCCCGAAGGCCGAAACCAACATCAGATCAATGCACAGGAAACCATTCAACTTAAATAGTCTCCAATTAGTTTCTGAATTTATTAACTCCATTAGGCCTAAGAATAGTATTATTAAAGATACCGTTCACGACAACCCAAAATCACATTCCATTAACAATGGAATCTTCATGGAAAACAAATCGATATATATAATCGATATAAACATCCATATCCAACCGATAATATCAATGGAATAACGACAATGTCTTTTAAATTCCATATATATTAACCGTCTTCCTCTACAGAAGCTTACTTCGATTATTACCAAATCGAATTCCATTCAATTCCAATTTAATATGTTAAATTGGAAAACTTTACTTTCGAAAATCTACTTTAAATCTTAACAAAAGATTTATAAATTCCAAATCCCATTTGACTGTAAATCGGGTTAAAGAACGAATGTCGCTAAAACACAGTTCACAACAAACCCAATTCACATTCCATCAGTCTCTAACCGTAAATTAGTAAGAGAACAATTCCATAAGTATTAACCCCAAAGGCCGAAACCAACATCAGATCAATACCCAGGAAACCATTTAACTTAACTAATCTCTAGTCAGATTCTAATTTTCTTAACTCCATTGGGTTTAAGAACAATATTATTAAAGATACCATTCACGACAACCCAAAATCCAATTTGATATTAAATATAAGGCTCTGAATAGAAAACATATCGGCTTATATTCATTATCAAATTCTGAAACCAATAAATATCATATTGGAAATAACGATATAAATATATCTTTCAAATTTCCATAACAATATTTGTATAATCACGAAATCCAACATCAAAATATTCCGAAGACAATTTCGATTCAAATCCATTTCCAATTTATATTTTAGAAATTCTGATTATTTTTAAAACCATTTCAAATCCAGTTTATTTTAAAAATAATTGAATTATAATTCTAGTTCAAAACTAGTTCATTTCGATAAAAAACTATTTTTATCTTTTCAAATATGGAATTTTTCATCCCAATTCTTTCCAAATCATTTCTTATAATTTTACACTAATTATTGATATTTTTAATAATTTTATCAAGGCCCGTACAGTCGATTTCCATAAACGGCCATCGAACTGCACTTACAGCGACCTTTTCCAAATTTGATTTGGACATAATTCCAAATCCAATCGTTAGATTTCAAATGTCTAATATTCGTTAGTAAACTCTTTTCGATATGAACCCAACGGTTCCGGTTTTAGGAGAATCCAACGGTCGGATCTCCCATAATGTCCGTTCGAAGTCAATGGTCGAAATTCGCGAACTGCCGCAGCGTGGCGCGTTCTATTCAGGCCATATTATTATATATGTAACATATATAAGATATATTTCATCGATTTCTATTGAAAATGTATTTTATAAATCGTTTTAAATTCGTTTTCAAAGCGATTTCAACTTTGTATTCAATTTCAAATCAAAATTGAATATTCCATATCATCGATATATAAATGATAATATTTTCAAAACATTAGATTTTGAAATCAATTCCTTTTTTATATTCATTATAAGAATGAATAAAATCGATATAAATATCGTTTATGTCAAAATGGCGTTACTCTAATCAACACAGCTTTATATATTTAAATATATTCATGTCCATCCCAAATCGGACATCAAAAGTGGATTTTGATATTTTACTGAATATTATTTTTAAATATTCGTTAGTTTAAAATAATCGTTATTTTAAAATATTTATTCTTTATCGAACTGGAATCAGACATGGTCAATTACCATAAAATGTGATTATATGGATTTCATACAACATGTATACAACAACAATCAAACACAGTCAACCATCATCCACAGTTCATTCTACATTGCATAAGCATCAAATACAAATATTGGATGCTTATAACAGTCTGTTAATCAATCGATCGACATACAGCTAATTATTGGGATTAGTGTATGTCGTATATCATCCCAATACCCATGTGGGGTTTCAATCAACAAATAATGAATTTTATTTGTGTTGTTGGTCGATGTGTAAAATTTATCGTCCCAATCAATATCTGTCAAATGGGTGTACATAAACAAATCGTCTGATTTGTAAATGAATATCTATTTTATTCATATACACGTTAAAAATTATATTTTTATTTATAAAATATTTTATTTCAACACATTAGTATTTTATTTATTCCATTCCACATCACACAATAAAATTTCACAACATAGGTCAAATAAACAAACAAGTCGTCTATGGTCTGTGGACGACGGGTGTTGGGCGTTGCTAAGCACCATCTGCATCCTAGTATATATTTTAACTAGAAATGAAATAAAAGTGAGAAGTTCTCACCTTTGGGATCCACTGCGCCGTGCTTTGATTACCGATCTATGTAGTATACCTAAGTTAAAAATTATATTTTTAACCAATCAATTCTTTGTATGATGATTTTATAAATAACATACATAGGCTAAAAATTATATTTTTATTTTTCTAAAAGTAATTTCATCAAATAACATCCAACCACGTCCACGTCCTCCTACCTCGCCCATTTGCTGAGATCATCTACATTTTGCTTCGTGTCGAGCTCCAATCGGCCCAAACGTTTTCCTTAAGGAGGGCATAAAATTGCTGCTTTCTTTCTGTAGGGAGGCTGGCTCTTGGTGGGTCGTCTACTGCAAACCCGATAAACTATCCGCAAGAATTGTTTGTAGTTACCTCTGGGCTAGCAAGAGACGTTTTTTTTCACGGAAGCAGAATTAGACGCCTCAGGGGCTAATAACTGCTTGCTTCTTAGATGTGTCCTTATCTAAGTCCAAAGAATGACTCTCTTCGGTCGTTCGAGAGAGTGATCAACTTCGGGAGCTTTCTTAGTCACCTTTTTGGAGTTGACTTTCTTCTTGGGACGTTCGAGCAGAGAGTTATAACAATGCTACATAGACAAAAATCATATTTTTTTATATCGCTGCTTAGTATGAAAATCATATTTTTATCGTGTTAAAAATATAATCTTTCTCCATATAACAATCTCGCCTTTTTCTACATAATAATCTCGCCTTTTTCTATATAAAAATCTCGCCTTTTTATCAAAGAAATAGAAAATAGAAAAACTCACCACTTTATAATTGCAGGATTGGGTTTTACTATCGGAATTGGTGGTGGGGGGGCTGTCAGGTCGGCGCGGCGGGTTAGGGGATTCCTCCGGTGGTGGCGCGCCACCATGAACGGCGCGCCACAATAAGCGGCGCTGGTGGACCAAAGGTTGAGGGGGGGAATAGGAAATCGATTTGGGGCTGTAGGGTTTCCATGGGGCGCGTCGGTTCAGCTCAGAAGAGGGATGATGGGTTCCCGGCGTCGACGAGGAGATGGAGGCGGCGCCGGTGTTGGTGGCACATCGAAGTCTGAGGGTGGCGATGGTCCTCGAAGGAGGGGCGACGCGATTTGCTCCTCTGATCCCTTTTTTTAAATTTTATTTATTTCTGTTAATCAACGGGGAGAGAGAATGTTTAAGGAGGGGGGGTGTTATTATATATAATATATATATATTTATTTAATTCAATTTATTTCTATAAAGCAACTTTTTAATTCGAACTCCATTTCGAACCCACCGACTATCGCCCCTAGCTAATTACCCCCATTTCGAACACAATGGGATATGTTTCGTAACCCAATTCGGCTATTACGATCAATTTGCGTTAAAATTAAAATATGAATCGATATATTGAATTTTAACGCACATTTCAATTTACCGAGGCCACGTACGGACTCTAAAAATTTCCAAAAAATTATTTCTAGCTTCGTATTGATGATATGGTCCTAATAAAACTAATTTCGCCGAATTTGGAGACCATTTGAAAAATGGCCATTTTCTGGTCGATCCAAATTGACTAAAACTATCAAGACACGTTTTTCTGCGCTACACTCACATATTGATTCCAAAAATTATGAATTTTGGAATTTAGCAATAATTTGACATCCCGGATCCAACAAAACTAGTTTCGTCGAAGATGGAGCAAAATTTCCATTTTTAAGGGCTATATTTCCATAACGACTATTCTGAAATTTCAACTAGACATAACTTTTTATTCCCGCTATGAAATTTCAATTTTCGGATTCGTTGAAAATATATTTACAATTAGATTCAAATACTTTTGGTTTCGCTAAAATCCGGTTTATTTTGAATCCTATACAATCATTTGAAATTTGAAATTTGAAATCGAATTTTCAAACTACCGCGGCATTTTCAATTCCTTTTATAATAAAAAATAAATATTTATAATCTGACGTTGATTCAAATAAATATATACGTTCTAATTCTATTCAAAATGAATTTCTCGTCATTATTATTTAAAGTAGTTCATTTTAGATATTCAAAATTCATTAAAATTGCCAAAATAAAAATTTTAAATTGGCTCGGATTTTCCGGGTTGTTTCAATCTCCCCCACTTAAAATCTTTTCATCCTCGAAAAGGAACGGATCTGAAAGTTGTTTTACAAACCAACTAAAATTTCATTATTTCCATTATGGCTTAAGTTCTTCAATTTTTCAGTTTCTAAGAACTTTTCAAATTTTTCAAAAATTTGGCTAACACCCTTAATTTTCGAAAATTTTTGCCATAACCTCCCCTGTACGGGAGCACCGGGAAAATCCCGAAATCGCCATACAGGCCCTCTCATCTCAAAAAGGAAAAGATAAAGCCAAGCAGCTAGCCAATCGGCTCCTAAAATCATCCAAAACCCACGAAATTTGTAAACATGTACCTATTTGTCAGGCATACAATTTTATTCCTCTGCTCTAGCCTCTTTGCTATGACCTGTTCAATGGATACACATGTATATGCATGCAATTTCAAACAATTTTCAATACAGTTCCATATTTGGTTCAATTTGGCCTAAATTTACCTTTCATTCACATAATGGTTTAAAGGAATAATCATACAACACAATCATCAATCAATTAGTTGATTATCATTTCAAACACATAATTTTGATATATATATACAGAAAATCATGTTTTTAATGCCAATTCAGAACAATAACCCTATCTAGTTTTGGTTCCCACACCAGTCAATTGGAAATATATATACATCCCACTTTCGAAACTCTAACACCAATGCTGATGATGATGCATCATCACCAGGATTATCCCCGGGCGACTAGAGTGTGATTCTATATCTATCTAGTATATTCGAGGCTCCAAATACACGTGGATCAGACATATATTAAAATCTCTATGTACTTGATTGTCCAAATTCAATATAAATAAATAATAAAATACGTATACTTGGGTTTTAAATTTTCAAAACAAAGTTTGTTTCTGTAACACCCCACACCCGCTATGGTCACTCTCTAAGGGAATGCCATAACATCGGTGGAGTATTTTAAGTGAATATAGAACAGAAAAATTACAGCAAGACAGATATAAGTAATACTTGAAAATTTCAAAACGTCATTTCATTACAGCAGAAAGTAAAACATGTTTGGTTACATCACAAAACCATAATAAGAGTCAAGTACAAAATATCCATCCTGATAAATAAAAGTACATAATCCCAATACATGAACTGATAGCCATAAAAGAAAGGGTAAGCTGAGCTCTACACCTATGGTCCAAGCTCCAAAAGAGAATAAAGCAGCCTGATCAAAGCCCACTCGTACTGGGCCCACTCTGATAACCTGAGGGTTGGAAAAAAAAGATAAAAACAACGGGGTCAGACATAAGTCTGAGCGAGTCCTATAACTTTAACAATACAATCATTAAAGTAACCAGAGAAGACATAAGCTTGATATACGGTAACGTCTGGGGATGAATGGCTACACTAAGCAGCTTGGCAGACTTAGGACAAACTAAGATAACCGTAAAGATGCATTTTCCCACTCAAGGATAATTCCTAGATTTCACCACCCCAGATCTACCCTCCCAAGGGTAATTCCTACACTGCACCACACCAGTTCTACCCACCCAAGGGTAATTCCTACTTAAAGGTTGATCCCACTAAGTGTACTTAGAAATTTCACCCAGTAGATTCGTGTACCCCTACATAGGTGCCGTCTGCCTCTATCTTTACTAGGTGTACCCACTACTCCCAAGCGATCGGCTCCCTAGCGTAGATACCCGTGCTGGTCCCACAATGGGGTGTATCATTCCCCAAAGTGGCCACCTGATAATATCAACGGTGCAAGGCTTTATATCTACACGATGCAACAACGACTTACCAACCAGCCCGGGTCCACACACGCATATGAAACCCGTTGATCCTGCGTTGCCACCGCTAACCCGTTTGGCCTCTTATAGTCAAGCCCAATATGCGTGTCTCGTCACTCGACTAGATTCGAGCCTACTAAGATACGTTTGGGATATTGGTTGAAATGGGCCCCCACAAGCTACCACCTAAGCTTGTTATTTCTAGTGAATCCCACTTAACCCTTTAACCATGTCCACTTACATGTTATAAATTTTGGTTAAGTCATTAATCATATTTTAATTGCCATTCAAGGCACCCACTAGATCTCTACATGCCACCCAAAAGCACTTACTTAACCCTTTAACCATGTTTTAATTACATGTTCCACTTTGGTTAAGTATTCTAATCGTATTTTCTATTGCCACCTAAGGCAACCACTAGATTTCCTCATGCCACCCAAGGCACCCACTTAACCCCTCATGTCCCACTACATGCTAATAAGGTTAAGTGTTTCTTAATTAATTAAGACCATGATCTCCCATAAAGACCTCCCACATTAGACTGGCTGTTATGTCCGCCTGGTTAAGTCGGTAGGGTCCGGGCAGTCTTACGTCATAACAGAGTCTAACCTCGTGTCTTTACTTTAATCACGTATTTAATTTATGGATAAGACCTCTCACATTGGGCTGACATTTGTAGCAACTGGTTAAGCCGGTAGGGTCCGGGCAGTTTTACACTACAAATGAGTCCAACCTCGTGTCTTAGTCGATTAATTACACCTAATTAATCACCCCCATATTAATTATCCCTAATTAATATCAAGTTTTTCATAACATGGGTAGACCTAACTCAATAGGTAAATTCCCATGGGGTAGACCTAACTCAATAGGTAAATTCCCACTTATGTTAATTTATTTTTATGGTATGCTTAATCATACCCAATCATACTTTTATTAACATATTTATTAACCCCATCATTCCCCACGTAAATCATTCTCAATTCATGACATAATAAAGGGAAGATCCATCACAAATATCATGGGTTTCACCAAATCTTAGCATATAACTTTGTCATGGGTTAAGAGGAGGTCAACTTGCATATATGAGCATATATTAACCCAACTACATTTAACCCAAACTTGCATATTATCATACACATGACTTGCATAACATGTTGCATATGAACTTGCATATTATCATACATATGACTTGCATAACATGTTGCATATGAACTTGCATATTATCATACACATATCTTGCATAACATGTTGAACTTGCATATAAGCATTCTCATAACTTGCATAACATGTTAAACATACATTTAAGCATACACATAACTTGCATAAGCATTCACATTCTTGCATAAGCATTCACATACTTGCATAAGCATGCATAACTTGCATATAATGTTAAACTTGCATTTAAGCATACACATAACTTGCATAAGCATTCACATTCTTGCGTATAAGCATACACATAACTTGCTTAACATGTTGAACTTGCATTTATGACTTGCATCTTAAAGGAGGGTAGACATGCATATATATATATATATATATATATATATATATATATATACATACATACATACATAGCATATAAAGGTGTCATTTTGCATATGTATGCATCACATTTAAAAGGGTAAACTTGCATGTCATGATTTATGCATAATACCAAACACTTAGCATGCATAAAACCACATACTTAGCATGCATAGAATCAATTACTTATTATGCATAAACCCACCACTTAACTTGCATAAACCCACATACTTAACTTGCATAAACTCACATATTCAACATGCATAAACTCACATATTCAACATGCATAAACTCACATATTCAACATGCATAAACTCACATATTCAACATGCATAAACATAGGATTAATATTAAACATAGATTAGCATATTCACATCATATCATATGACTTGAAAACCCATTAATCCTCATGCAAAACCATAGATCTCATCATATCTCAACTACTTAATTTAACAATTGATCATCAAAGTGATAGAAACTCACAACTAGCAAATTTGCACTCCAAATGAAGAAGATTAAGATGCTTAGAATGGATTAGAGGTTGATTAGAGAGTGATTAGCTTGCAACCCTCTTCATAAATTAGTGGAGGCTCCTTCTAAGATTTAATTTGGCGGCATGTAGCCCTCAATTCTATTTTTAGTATGGATTAGGGTAGGTTTAGGGTGTATTTATAGGATTATGGTGCGTTTTAGACCATAGGATTAGCCCTAGGTTAGATTAGGTCCGTCAGATTTAGGAAACCTCTAGAACCCAGCCCAGCCCTAGCCAGAAAACCAGATCTGGCGCACCCAAGCCAACTGGCTCGACACGCCATGTCGACAGGCAAGTCGACAGGGCAGTCGACTCCCCAGTCGACATGCCTGTCGACAGCCCTGTCGACACGGGTAGGGCGGGAATTTTCCCGCCTGGCCCCCTGCTGGCTTCAATTTCGAAATCTGATTTTTAATTTTAAATCTGTTTTTAACTTGAATTTTCTGCCAACTTCATTGGGCCATAACTGGGCCATACGGACTCCGATTTACAAAATTTCGGACTCTATTCTGCGTATTTTTCCGAGACGAACGCAATGACGCAGCCCGTTTCCCCCAATTCTCACACCTGAGATTATTTATTCTGCAATTAGTGAATTTTAGCATTAACCGAAATTCGGGGTGTTACATTCTCCCCTCCTTAAAGGATTTCGTCCCCGAAATCTCTAAGCTAAGGAGAATGCATATCCTACCATCCAAACAACCATCTACTCAATCCATCAAACACGGGCATCCATTGTCCTTAAATCAAAATTTCTAATGATGTATGAGCATATGCAAAAGTGTGTGTATATGTTCCCTATCTAATGTATGAACATATGCAAACCATGATAGTGCCATGCATCCAATATGTATGCGAAAGAACCCTATTAACACATACTATTTCTACATGTGTGCACAACCATACACCAAAATGCATCATCCATATGATAACACAACCATTATACATCCATTAATATAGCTACCTACACACATAAATATGCAATATGCAATATGAAGTGACTGAGCCGATCTAGTGCCTAAAGTGTGTGTATATGCATCCACGAGCAACCACTAGCAAACACTTGCATCCACTTGCATCCATCATACATAACATGTCTTAAACACATGTTTCAACCATAGGACTATCCTATCTGAAGGTCAAAGGTACTAACGAGAGGACATACTAAGGATAAGATAAGCACAAGATATGCGATGAAGGAGAAGCAAAAGGACATACCCTCCGAAAGAAAAGGGTACCTCGAACGCATCTTCGCTTCCGTCTCTCAGGTAGCGTCGCTCTCTTCATCTCCCCATTGTACTTTGACTAGCTGAACCTCTCTGTTTCTCAACTTCCAAATCTCTGACCCAAGGATGCAAGTAGGAGCTCGTCGAATCGTCGCATCACGCTCTACTTCCACTTCTCTAAGCAAGCTCGGCTCTACCACCTCTGCGGTCTCATGTAGGCACTTCCTCCCATGGAATACATCATGTACACCACTAAGTCTGTCGGGCAACTCCACCAATGGAAGATGCTCCTCCCATGTACCTCCAAAATCTAAGATACATAACCTCAAAAGGTCTTCTAAAATATGATTCACCCTCTTGGTCTAGTCGTCCGTCTGAGGATGATATGCGGTACTCAAACACAACTAAGTCCCTACCGCCTCTTGCAAACTCTTCCAAAACTCTCTAGTGAAGATAGGATCTCGATCGCTCACTATACTGGAGGGTACACTATGCAATCTAATAATCTCTCGAATATAAACTGAAGCTAGCCATGGAGCAGTTCTCTTACTCTTCACGGGTATACGATGGGCGCTCTTAGTAAGTCTATCTACCACAACCCAAATTCCCGTATTACCCTTTCTTGATCTGGGTAACCTGTCAACAAAATCCTTCGAGATGCTATCCCACTTCCATTGCGGAACTTCCAATGGGTGAAGCAACCCACCAGGTTTCTTTTGCTCCGCCTTCACTTGTTGGCACACCAAACATCGAGCGACATGCACGACCACATCTTTCTTCATACCGGCCCAGAAGAAAACCCGCTTCATGTCCTGGTACATCTTGTCCCCACCGGGATGAATGGTCCTCCTAGAACGGTGTGCATCATCAAGAATAGTCTTCCTCAAACCCTCGTCTTGCGGTACACAAAGTCTACCGTCTCTACGCAACCACCCATTACCATCTAGGGTGTACCTACTCAAAAGGGCTGGACGACTCGCCCTCCTCATGAACTTCTAACTCAACCAACTGCGGGTCGTCCTGCTGTGCTCCGCCAACATACCCCAAAAGAGTAGGCCTAACCTCCAAGGAGGCTAGCAAACCGGGTACAAAGTCAACGGAAGGTCTAAAGTCAAACATAGAAATAAACTCTAAGCTCCGTCGTTCAACGAACCACGAACTCGAGGACAACCTTTTTCTACTTAAGGCGTCCGCTACCATGTTACCCTTGCCGTGGGTGTACGCTATCTCAAACTCATAGGATGCTAAGAATCCTATTCACTTTTGCTGTCTTAAGACTATGCGCCTGGAGAGTCTCCAATACTTCCCTAAGATGTAGGGCAGGTTCTTCTCCACTCCTAGAGAAAATCAGGATATTCTCCCATGCAAAATCGTCACAACTATCCATCTCTCACGCAGACCACCCTGGTCGAACTCGACATCCCCCAAATGCAAGCCCCAAAGGCATAAACCAATATCAGACAAACACCCAAGGGATGCCTCCTTCGAACCTAGACGTCCTACGTGAGATGATACTAGTAAAAACGGCTAAATAATTAAGCCCTTGTCCAATTCTGGATGTCCTCGCCAGTATCGCTCCAAAACCATCGTTTATCCCATACTGGCTTTGCTCAGCCTATTGAGCACACACGAAAACTTATTCCGCTCCTAGAAAAGACCAAGATGTCATTTACAAAGACCATCACAAACTTATTTAGGCACTCCCTGAACACCCTTCTCATCAAATCAACAAAATATGCGGGGGCGTACGTCAAACCAAATGGCATCTCCAGCCACTCATAAAAACCATCCGGAGTCCTAAAGGTAGTCTTCTCTATACTATCCTCAGTCACTCTCAACTGACGAAACCTCGTGGCTAAGTCCAATTGCGAAAATACTGAGGCGCCCACTAACCGATCAAAGAGATCATTAATCCTCGACAATGGGTGTCTATTCTTCTTTGTGAGCTATAGTCTACACAAAGTCTGAGGGACCCATCCGCCTTCGTAGCAAAAAAACTACTGGAGCACTCCACTCCGATATACTTCGTTTTATGAACCCCTTCTCAAGCAAATCGCCTACTTGCTTATGGAGTTCCCTCCTCTCACGAGGAGCCACGTGGCACACTGGCCAAGACACTGGTCTGGCATTGTCTACCAGGTATATTCGGAAGTCAATCTCCCGTTCCGGAGGTAAGCCCTTCACCTCCTCAACACATCCGAGTATTCCCGGACTACTCTAACAGACCGCAAACTCTCGACCGACATGTCAAGCGATTCTAGATAACTTAGCATAACAGATTCCATGGGATTACAAAAGACCTCGAGAGTGTTACCCAAGCGGGTCATCAGTCTAACAACTCTCTTTCCACAATAAGGACGGCACCATTACTGGATAAGCAGTCCATGCCCAAAACTAACCCATAGCCTGTGAAGCTCAAAAAGCATCACATCTAAACTCAACGCTAAGTATAGAAACTTTCAAACCCAAACACACCATGGAGCCCCAATTGGGTTTGAAACAACTAAGGGATCACCTACTAAACTGGTGTCTAAGTGCAGTGACTCAACTAACAATGATGAGATAAACGAACTCAATGCGTCAAAATCAAATAAAGTACGGACAGGATGATCAAACAGGAAAACTAAACTTTCCACGGAGATAGTTCTACCTCTTCCTCGAACCGGTGGAGCTGCGAGAGCCTGAACTTGCCCCCTTGCCTGAGCTGGTGCCACAAGAGCTTGCACCTGTCCTCCTGAGGTAGACCCCGTCCTTTGCCCTTTCTTAGGACAGTCTTTCACTAGATGTCCTGCTTCGTCACAGTGGAAGCAGCCAGTCTTCTTCTTTTTGCGACAATCCTTGTTTAGGTGGCCTAGTGTTCCACAATTGAAGCACTTCTTCTTTCCCTTGCCACCACTGCCTTTCCCACCCTTGTTTTGCTGTTGCTGTCGAGGTTTCTTCTGATCTCCTTCCTTCTCGGGTGCTTTATTAGCATTGGGACCCTTCTCTTCCTCATGCATGAATTCCATGTCTACTAACTTCTCGAAGGTGGCCCCCATAGAGATGTGGGTCATAGCCAACCCATGCATCGGTTCGTTTAAGCCTTTAACGAACCTCAAAGCCTTCTCTTCCGGTGTGTTTACCAAGTCTATATTGAACTTCGCTAACTGATTAAACTTGTTAACATATTCTTTCACTGACAAGTTCCCTTGCTTTAAGTTCAAGAACCTTTCCACGTGCATATTTTCTTCCGCTTTTGAGAGAAACTTTGCCTCAAACCTTTGCCTGAAATCCACCCAAGAGTCAATAGGGCATTCTCCATTAGTGACCTCCCACCAAAACGAGGCCTCTCCTTCCATTAACCAAGCGGCTAACCTGACTTTCTTTCCCTCTTCCACTTCCAAGATTTCCATCAATTCTTCCGTCTCATTAAGCCAATCCCTAGCTCCCACCAAAGGTTTTCCTCCCATAGCCTTAAACTTCCTACAAGTCATAGCAAAAGTATCCGCGCGAGGAGGAACGAGTGCAACGGGTGGAGGAGGAACATTTGCTGGACCCGCAGCGGCGGCCCTAGCCTCTAACAACCTCCTATACCATACTGGTACCGCTATACCGTCCGGAAGATAAAGATCTTCAGCCATGCTGAGACGAAAAAGGAAAGATTCAAACGGAGAATTCAAAAGATAAAGATATGGCTATCGGGGATTATGTTTTTCTTTTAAAAACTTTTCTCTTAAAAGACATGTTTTTGAAAATACTCCTTTCAAAATATTCTTAGAAAATAGTTTTTCTTGAAATTTTACCTGTTCCGGTAACCTTAAGCTCTGATACCACGTGTAACACCCCACACCCGCTATGGTCACTCTCTAAGGGAATGCCATAACATCGGTGGAGTATTTTAAGTGAATATAGAACAGAAAAATTACAGCAAGACAGATATAAGTAATACTTGAAAATTTCAAAACGTCATTTCATTACAGCAGAAAGTAAAACATGTTTAGTTACATCACAAAACCATAATAAGAGTCAAGTACAAAATATCCATCCTGATAAATAAAAGTACATAATCCCAATACATGAACTGATAGCCATAAAAGAAAGGGTAAGCTGAGCTCTACACCTATGGTCCAAGCTCCAAAAGAGAATAAAGCAGCCTGATCAAAGCCCACTCGTACTGGGCCCACTCTGATAACCTAAGGGTTGGAAAAAAAGATAAAAACAACGGGGTCAGACATAAGTCTGAGCGAGTCCTATAACTTTAAAAATACAATCATTAAAGTAACCAGAGAAGACATAAGCTTGATATACGGTAACGTCTGGGGATGAATGGCTACACTAAGCAGCTTGGCAGACTTAGGACAAACTAAGATAACCGTAAAGACGCATTTTCCCACTCAAGGATAATTCCTAGATTTCACCACCCCAGATCTACCCTCCCAAGGGTAATTCCTACACTGCACCACACCAGTTCTACCCACCCAAGGGTAATTCCTACTTAAAGGTTGATCCCACTAAGTGTACTTAGAAATTTCACCCAGTAGATTCGTGTACACCTACATAGGTGCCGTCTGCCCCTATCTTTACTAGGTGTACCCACTACTCCCAAGCGATCGGCTCCCTAGCGTAGATACCCGTGCTGGTCCCACAATGGGGTGTATCATTCCCCAAAGTGGCCACCTGATAATATCAACGGTGCACGACTTTATATCTACACGATGCAACAACGACTTACCAACCAGCCCGGGTCCACACACGCATATGAAACCCGTTGATCCTGCGTTGCCACCGCTAACCCGTTTGGCCTCTTATAGTCAAGCCCAATATGCGTGTCCCGTCACTCGACTAGAGTCGAGCCTACTAAGATACGTTTGGGATATTGGTTGAAATGGGCCCCCACAAGCTACCACCTAAGCTTGTTATTTCTAGTGAATCCCACTTAACCCTTTAACCATGTCCACTTACATGTTATAAATTTTGGTTAAGTCATTAATCATATTTTAATTGCCATTCAAGGCACCCACTAGATCTCTACATGCCACCCAAAAGCACTTACTTAACCCTTTAACCATGTTTTAATTACATGTTCCACTTTGGTTAAGTATTCTAATCGTATTTTCTATTGCCACCTAAGGCAACCACTAGATTTCCTCATGCCACCCAAGGCACCCACTTAACCCCTCATGTCCCACTACATGCTAATAAGGTTAAGTGTTTCTTAATTAATTAAGACTGTGATCTCCCATAAAGACCTCCCACATTAGACTGGCTGTTATGTCCGCCTGGTTAAGCTGGTAGGGTCCGGGCAGTCTTACGTCATAACAGAGTCTAACCTCGTGTCTTTACTTTAATCACGTATTTAATTTATGGCTAAGACCTCTCACATTGGGCTGACATTTGTAGCAACTGGTTAAGCCGGTAGGGTCCGGGCAGTTTTACACTACAAATGAGTCCAACCTCGTGTCTTAGTCGATTAATTACACCTAATTAATCACCCCCATATTAATTATCCCTAATTAATATCAAGTTTTTCATAACATGGGTAGACCTAACTCAATAGGTAAATTCCCATGGGGTAGACCTAACTCAATAGGTAAATTCCCACTTATGTTAATTTATTTTTATGGTATGCTTAATCACCATACTTTTATTAACATATTTATTAACCCCATCGTTCCCCACGTAAATCATTCTCAATTCATGACATAATAAAGGGAAGATCCATCACAAATATCATGGGTTTCACCAAATCTTAGCATATAACTTTGTCATGGGTTAAGAGGAGGTCAACTTGCATATATGAGCATATATTAACCCAACTACATTTAACCCAAACTTGCATATTATCATACACATGACTTGCATAACATGTTGCATATGAACTTGCATATTATCATACATATGACTTGCATAACATGTTGCATATGAACTTGCATATTATCATACACATATCTTGCATAACATGTTGAACTTGCATATAAGCATTCTCATAACTTGCATAACATGTTAAACATACATTTAAGCTTACACATAACTTGCATAAGCATTCACATTCTTGCATAAGCATTCACATACTTGCATAAGCATGCATAACTTGCATATCATGTTAAACTTGCATTTAAGCATACACATAACTTGCATAAGCATTCACATTCTTGCATATAAGCATACACATAACTTGCTTAACATGTTGAACTTGCATTCATGACTTGCATCTTAAAGGAGGATAGACATGCATATATATATATATATATATATATATATATATATATATATATATATATATATACATAGCATATAAAGGTGTCATTTTGCATATGTATGCATCACATTTAAAAGGGTAAACTTGCATGTCATGATTTATGCATAATACCAAACACTTAGCATGCATAAAACCACATACTTAGCATGCATAGAATCAATTACTTATTATGCATAAACCCACCACTTAACTTGCATAAACCCACATACTTAACTTGCATAAACTCACATATTCAACATGCATAAACTCACATATTCAACATGCATAAACTCACATATTCAACATGCATAAACTCACATATTCAACATGCATAAACATAGGATTAATATTAAACATAGATTAGCATATTCACATCATATCATATGACTTGAAAACCCATTAATCCTCATGCAAAACCATAGATCTCATCATATCTCAACTACTTAATTTAACAATTGATCATCAAAGTGATAGAAACTCACAACTAGCAAATTTGCACTCCAAATGAAGAAGATTAAGATGCTTAGAATGGATTAGAGGTTGATTAGAGAGTGATTAGCTTGCAACCCTCTTCATAAATTAGTGGAGGCTCCTTCTAAGATTTAATTTGGCGGCATGTAGCCCTCAATTCTATTTTTAGTATGGATTAGGGTAGGTTTAGTGTGTATTTATAGGATTATGGTGTGTTTTAGACCATAGGATTAGCCCTAGGTTAGATTAGGTCCGTCAGATTTAGGAAACCTCTAGAACCCAGCCCAGCCCTAGCCAGAAAACCAGATCTGGCGCACCCAAGCCAACTGGCTCGACACGCCATGTCGACAGGCAAGTCGACAGGGCAGTCGACTCCCCAGTCGACATGCCTGTCGACAGCCCTGTCGACACGGGTAGGGCGGGAATTTTCCCGCCTGGCCCCCTGCTGGCTTCAATTTCGAAATCTGATTTTTAATTTTAAATCTGTTTTTAACTTAAATTTTCTGCCAACTTCATTGGGCCATAACTGGGCCATACGGACTCCAATTTACAAAATTTCGGACTCTATTCTGCGTATTTTTCCGAGACGAACGCAATGACGCAGCCCGTTTCCCCCAATTCTCACACCTGAGATTATTTATTCTGCAATTAGTGAATTTTAGCATTAACCGAATTTCGGGGTGTTACAGTTTCCCCTTTTATTTTGAAAACACTACCCTTCACACTCGTTCTAGGATACTGCTAATCCTATCTATAACGAGTCATTCTCATTGGATATCACTAATCCAATCTTTGATGAATTCTTTCATTTGGTTCTAACATGTCTTGTTCTCCGAGCTTTGTAAGACAAAACTCTGATACCAAACTGTAACGACCCGAAATCCCCCTTACGGGAAAGTACGGATTGTACTGAGGACAAGACGAATCAGAACACAAACAAAAGAACATTTCATTGCTTATCACAAAAATTTCATCAGAATACAAGAATATAAAGAGTATGAATAAATATTACACATTTACTAAATATCATAGGTTTACAAATTACAATGCAGCGGAAAATAATACAAAACACAACTGAAAAGAATATGCGGATACAGAGCTTTCCGAATATCATTCTAGCTGTAAATCAAAATCCTGTGAATATAAATCTGCAAAACCAAAACTACTAGTTGCCCGTGCGGAAAATAGGGGCACCCGGAGTTTAGGTTAAAACAATAAACTCCAGGTCAGTCATGTGACTGGTGTGAGAACTAAAATAGTTATTTAAAACTTTACTTTAAATCAGATATATCAGGGGACCACGCCGTATAACACGGAACGGGTTTCCTCCCAATTTTACCAGTGCATATAACAAAACAGCGCAATGCTTTTTGGAAAAATGAAGTTATTATAAGACCCAGGTCCTATCACACAATGCAACGCAAGCCGGGGGATAGGGATTTCCTTTATAATAGCCAAACATGCTTGGTACGTTAAAACAAATCATTTGATACTATTATAAGTGTATAGTGTATAAAACAACTTCAAATATAAATGTATCAATCCTAGACGGCATGGATACCATATATCATGTCGCCAATACTAGGTTCTACAATCAAAACCGCAAAGTCACGTATTGGAAGTTGGATTTCCATCTGTGAACCAAGGCAAGGGATCAACCTTACCGCTTCGAGACAATCTAGCCTACCATATCTCAGGATCAGAGCTCGAGTGCCCCTTGGATCGTCAGGGCCGATCCACTCGATGTGGATTAAAATGCCTGAACACTGCGTTTCCCCGCCCTATGGGGCGTAAATGAGCCAAATGAATCCATCGGCCCCGGATCGACCAATATAACAGAGATGTCTCCTATCCATCGTCCACATAAGTAAAATGCCAGGGCATGAAAAATGCTGACACCACTCCTAGCTAGAAAGAAACGCATGCCCTCCCTGATGTCCTCTCCTGTTTCTAGTTCACACCGGGGTGTGAGGCTCGCGAATTAATGCTACACAAAGCTACACTATATCAAAGCCATGCTTTGATCATCAACCACAAGACTCTGCTTTTCAACAGAAGCCTTGATCATTTGCATCTCAGCATGCCACACGGGCAATTCACACTATGCAACCGATGTATATCAATCACACAGAGTGAAATCTGATGTCAGACACACATCCATTTACAAGTTCGTTCTGGGTCTGAATGAAACCGGAGGCACCTTATTCCTTCCCCATATGTACAATACAGGGGAGAGGCCCTCACATATCCGGTCGATCTCCAAGTATGTCTGGACGATCACCACTTATTACCTTGCCTTGGGTGTACAATGTAATAGCCCGGAAAATCTGGGCCAGTTTAAAATTTTTATTTTGGCAATTATAGCGAATTTTGAATATTTAAAATAGATTATTTTAAATAATATCGACGAGAAAATTTATTTTGAATGGAATTAGAACGTATATATTATACGCGTCGTCGTTAGAATATAAATATTTATATATAATTATAAATAGAATTGAAAATGGCGTGGTAGTTCGATAATTCGATTTCAAACTTCAATTGAATGTACTGGGTGCAAAACAATCCGGATTTTAGTGAAACCAAAAATAATGGGATCTAATTGATAATATCTTTTCAACGAATCCAAAAAATCGAAAGTTCGTAGCGGGAATCAAAAGATATGTCCAGTTGAAAATTCTGAATAGTCGTTATGGAATTCAGGCCCTTAAAAATGGACATTTTGCAAACGACCTCGGATTTCGACGAAACCACTTTTGTTGGGTCCGTGTTGTTAAATTATTGCTAGGTTTCGAATTTCATAATTTTTTGAATCAATATGTGAGCGTGGCAAAGGAAAACGCGTTTGACCAGTTTCAGTTGATTTTAATCGACTGGAAATTGGCCATTTTTCTAACAGTCTCAGAATTCGACGAAACTTGTTTTGTTAGGACCGTATCGTCAATACGAAGCTAGAAAATATTTTTTTGCAATTTGTAGAGTTAGTATGTGACCCCGGTAATTTGAAATGTACGTTTAAAATTCAATATAGTGATTTAAATGTAAATTTAACGGAAACTGATTGTAACAGCCGAATCAGCTGACGATACATATCCCATTGTGTTCGGAATGGGGGTTAAACGCTATGGACGACAGGTGGTGGGCCTCGTTTTGATGACGTATGTAAAAGTCAACTTTTAAAAATAATAAAATAATAAATAAAAATAAATAAATAAAAAGAAAACCCCCCTTCCTCCCTTAACCAGGCCCCCCCCCCCCCCGATATCTTCTCAGAAAAGAAAAAAAAATGAAATAAAATAAGAAAAAAAAAAGGGGGGAAAAGAGGGCGGAGCCCTAAATCGATCGACGGAGCCACCGTCGCGCCCTCCGCCTCTTCTCCTTCCTCCTTCATCGTCTCCGTCCACCCCCCCGCCTCGCGAACGCGAGTAGCCGCCTCGATCGGACTCCCATCGCCAACGCCGCCTTCCGCCCCCCTTCTCCTCCCCTTCCTCTTCTTTGACCTCGATGCGCCGCAACCCCCTAGTCTTCACCGACGAACTGCAGAAACCCCCCCCCCCTCAGTAAGTAATTCTTTTTATTTTATTATTATTTTTTTTTTTTATAAAAACAGAATTTAAAAACTGATTTATTTTTAATTAGGTTTAAAACTGATTTTGTTTAAAAGAATTTAAAATTGATTTTTAATGATTTTAAAACTGAAATTAATGTTTTAGGAAAATAAAGAAAAAGATTGAATTTTTATAAAGAAAAAGATTGAATTTTTATAAAGAAAAAGATTGAATTTTTATAAAGAAAAAGATTCAATTTTTATAAAGAAAAAGATTGAATTTCTATCATAAGAAGATTAGATTTTTCTTCGCTTTAAGAATAGATTTTCTTTGATCTCGAGAATAGATTTTCTTTGATTTCGAATATAGATTTTCTTTGATTTCGAATATAGATTTTCTTTGATTTCGAATATAGATTTTCTTTGATTTCGAATATAGATTTTCTTTGATTTCGAATATAGATTTTCTTTGAAGTGGAAAATGGATTTTCCCTAGAATTGAAAAAGAGATTTTCTTTGAAATGAAAGATTAGATTTTCTTTGAAATGAAAGATTAGATTTTCTTGGAATTGAAATATTTTTATGAAATAAAAATATGATTTTTATATATTGAACTTCGAAATAAAAATATGATTTTTATATATTGAACTTCGAAATAAAAATATGATTTTTATATATTGAACTTCGAATTAAAAATGTGATTTTTATATATTGAACTTCGAATTAAAAATTCGATTTTAATATATTGAATAGCGTAGTGACGAAGGTGACGAAGATGAGATAGCGATGAAGATTTCTATCAATGAAGTGCCGTGGAGCTAGGATAGCTATATGTGAGAACTTCTCACCTTTCAATTTAATTTTTCTAGTTATATTTATATACTAGGATGCAGACGGTGCTTAGTAGCACCCGACACAATCGTCCACAGACCATGGACTTGTTTGTTTGGTTGCATAGATTAGTTAGATGACGTGATTTGAAATTGAATTGTTTGGTGAAATGAATAATTTTGATTGATGTGTGAATGGCGTGGGCCTTCACTAGACCGGGGATAAGGCTAGGCCTTGTCCCGTTTCTAGTATCGTGCCGTTATGCCGCCGAAATTTTCTAAAATATGTTAGAAAAATAAAAATATCATTTTATTGAATAAATGAATTGAATAGAAATTCATAGGTTGAAATAAAATGTTTTATCGTTAAAAATATAATTTTTAACGTGAATATGAAAATAGTGAAGTGAATAAATAAATATTCATTTACAAACCAGATGGTTTGTTTATGTACACTTATTTGAATGACATTGATTGGGACGATAAATTTTACACATCGCCCAACTGCACAACTAAAATCTGTGTTTGATTGTTTGAAACCCCACACGGGTGTTGGGATGAAATATGAATTTCACTCATCCTGATTGATTAAATATGTCGATCGATTGATTGACAGGCTGTTATAAGCGTTGAATATCTATATTTGATGCTTATACAGTGTAGTGCACTTTGGTTGATGGTTGATTATTTTCAATGTTATTATATACATGTGTTGTATGAAAATCCATATAATTAATTTTATATGGTAATTGATTGGGCCTCATTCCAATCGTGAAAATAAAGAATATTTTGATAATAACAAATATTTTGATAATAGGAAATATTTGAAATAGAATATTTGAAAATAGAAATTTATGAAGCCGTGTTGATTAGATTGACGCCATTTTGACGTAAACGATATTTATATCGATTTTATTCATTTTAAAATGAATATTGAAAAGTAATCTCGAAATCGAATATTTTGAAATGAATTGAATTGAAAACGATTTTGAAATGAATTGAATTGAAAACGATTTTGAAATGAATTGAATTGAAAACGATTTCGAAATGAATTGAATTGAAAATGATTTCGAAATGAATTGAATTGAAAACGATTTCGAAATGAATTGAATTGAAAACGATTTCGAAATGAATTGAATTGAAAACGATTTCGAAATGAATTGAATTGAAAACGATTTCGAAATGAATTGAATTGAAAACGATTTCGAAATGAATTGAATTGAAAACGATTTCGAAATGAATTGAATTGAAAACGATTTCGAAATGAATTGAATTGAAAACGATTTCGAAATGAATTGAATTGAAAACGATTTCGAAATGAATTGAATTGAAAACGATTTCGAAATGAATTGAATTGAAAACGAATTCAAATTGAATTGAAAGCGAAGTGAAATGAATTCAAATTGAATTGAAATTTGAATTGAATAGAAATGGATTTTAAAACGAATTTATAAAGAAGAATTCAATTTTGATTTGAATTGAAATGGAAGTTGAAAATGTTTTTGAAACGAATTCAAAACTATTTATATAATTCGTTTTAAATAGAAATCGACGATATATATATATTATATATATTATATATATATAATATAATGGCCTGAATAGAACGCGCCCCGCCGCGGCAGTTCGCGAATTTCGACCATTTATTTCAAACGGGCATTACGGGGGATCCGACCGTTGGATTCTCCTAAAACCAGAACCGTTGGGTTCGTATCGAAAAGAGCTTTCTAACGGATATTAGAAATTAGAAATCTAACGGTTGGATTTGGAATTATGTCCAAATCAAATTTGAAAATGGTCGCTATAAGTGCAGTTCGATGGCCATTGATGGAAATCGACTGTACGGGCCTTGATAAAATTATTAAAAATAGTAATAATTTGTGTAAAATCATAAGAAATGATTTAGAAAGAATTGGGATGAAAAACTCCATATTTGAAAAGATAAAAATAGATTTTTATCGAAATGAACTAGTTTTGAACTAGAAATATAATTCTATTTATTTTTAAATAAATAAATTGAATTTAAAAAGGGTTTTAAAAATAACCAGAATTTCCAATGATTGCATTGGAGTGGATTTGAATCGAAATTGTCTTCGGAATATTTCGATGTTGGAATTCGTGATTATACAGGTGTTGTTATGGAAATTTGAAAGATATATTTATATCGTTATTTCCAATACGACATTTGTTAGTCGTGGAATTTGATATTGAATATAAGCCGGTATATTTTCTATTCAGAGCCTTGTATTGAATATCAAATGTGATTTGGGATTTGTCGTGAATGGTGTCTTCACTAACACTGTTCTTGAACCCAGTTGAGAAAAGATTAAATCTTTTTATTTAGATTTAATGAAGTGTACCAATTAAATAATATTTAATTGGAATTGAATTGATATTGATTTTTGGGTTTATTGTGGACAGTGTTTTAAATAACACTCGTTCTTTAACCCGATAATTAATGAAGGTGATTTTGGGTTTATTGTGAACTGTGTTTTTAAATGACATGGATTCTTTAACCCAGTTAACGATTAAAACTAAGTTGAGTTTTAATGAATCTTTAATTAGATTGAAATGGTCGAGAATGGAGTATCACCAGTTTTGCTCCAGGCGATAGTCAAATCTTTAATTAGATTTGAACGTGAAATGGTAATTGAGTTTACCGATAACACCGTGGTGTTAGATATGAAGTATTACCAGTATTACTTCATGGGATGAATAGGTTGGGATTGGGAAATTAAAACAAATGATCACTTCAGTAAGTTTCGTAAATCCCGACTAGTTGAATCGAAATTCAAAAGTAGATTAAAGAATAAATTCAAGGAATTTATCTTTGATAAAATTAATGGGAATCTTTCCCTATGAATGTGAAAATTAGAAACTAACTGTCGGTTAGCCAAGCAGAATGGTTTTCTGGATATTGATCTGATGTTGGTTTCGGCCTTCGGGGTTAATATTTGGGGAATTATTCTCTTGATTAATTTGCGGTTAGTGACTGATGAATTGGAATGAGGCGTATGTTCGTTTTGTGTAACACTTATTTAAATATACGCGAGTTATTCGGAAAGACCGGGTTTATCCCATTCTGAATAACTGATACGACGATAAGTCGAAGATGAAGACGATGGTCGAAGACCGGAGGTCTTCACGTCGTTTGGGTGGTTACTGATGATCTTGATTGGGCTGTACACCCAAGAATATGGAAACAGTTAGTGATCGTCCAGACGTACTTGGAGATCGATGGATATGCGGGGTACTAAGTGCCTCCGGTTTCGTTCAGACCCAGAACGGACTTGTAAATTGACTGTGTGTCTGACATTGGATTTCAGTCCATGTGATTGATCTCTATTAAATATATATCTGTTTGGCGGTGGAGAATTTATTCTCTTGCTTAACGCCCTTCTCTGAGACGTACGAGCTCAGGGGTTATATATCGATGGATATCAAACGCATGGAGTGAATTGCCTGTGTGGCATGCCTAAGTGGCAATTGATCGAGGCTTCTGTTGAAAAGCAAAGTCTTGTGGTGATGATCAAAGCACGGCCTTTGTGGCGTAGCTTTGTGTAACGTTTGCTTCGCGAGTTTCACACCCGGTATGAACCAAAAACGGGAGACGGACCTCAGGGAGGGCATGCGCTTCTTTCTAGTTAGAAGTGGCGTCAGTGGTTTTACACGCCCTGACTTATGTGGTTGTTGCTGTTGCGAGGCGCCTCGGATTGATCGGTCATTCTCGAACCGATGGAGTCATTTAGTTGGCTCGTTTACGCCCCATAGGGCGGGGGAACGCATGTTCAGGGTTTAAGTTTAATCCACATCGGTGGACCGGCCCTGTCGCTCCAAGGTCACTCGAGCTCTGACCTGTGGCTCGGGCTAGAGAGTCACGAATCGGTTGAGGACTATCTTTTGCCTTGGTTCATAGATGGAAATCCAATTTCCAAATACGTGACATTTGCGGTTTTATTTGTAAACCTATATATGGCGACATGATATATGGTACCCATGCCGCCTATGATTGATACTTATGATTTGAAGTTGTTTTATACACTATACACTTATAATAGTATCAAATGATTTGTTTTAAACGTATCAAGCATTCTTTGGCTGTTATAAGGAAAAAACCCTATCCTCGGCTGCGTTGCATTGTGTGATGGGACCTGGGTCTTATAACAGCTTCATTTTTCTTTATTTAGCATTGCGCTGTTTGTTTTATGCACTGGTATTCTTGGGAGGAAACCCGTTCCGTGTTATACGGCGTGGTCCCTTGATTTACCTAATGATTTAAAATAAAGATTAACTGTTTTAATTCTCACACTAGTCCCATGACTGACTTGGAGTTTATTATTTTAACCTAAACTCTGGGTGCCCTTATTTTGACACGGGCAGCTAGTAGTTTTGGTTTTGCAGATTTATATTCACAGGATCCTGGTTTACAGCTGGAACGATATCCGGAAAGCTTTGTATCCGTATATCTCCTTCTAGTTGTGTATTGTATTATTTTCCGCTGCTATGTATTTAAATGTAATTTAAATCTCTGATATTTCTATGTAATATTTATTCATTTATACTCTGTATATTCTTGTAATCTGATGCATTGTTGTAATATACAATGAAATGTTCTTCTGTATGCGTTCTGTTGTGGCTTGTTCTCGAACTATCCGACGCTTTCCTTTACGGGGAAGTTACGGGTTTTCACATACAACCCAATCAAGACATCAGTAATCATCCAAACGATGTGAAGACCTCCGGTCTTCCACCACCGTTTCATCCTCGACACAGCATTGAATCAATTATTCAGAATGGGATAAACCTGATCTTTTTGAATAACTCACGTATATAATAAACAAGTGTTATAAAAACACAACATACGCCTCATTCCAATCCAGAATATTCCTTTATTCAAATATTCTTCTACTTTGGGAAAGGTTCCCATTAATTTTATCAAAGATAAATTCTTTAAATTTATTCTTTAATCTTCCTTTGGATATCATTTCAATCTAATTAAAGATGCATTAAAACTCCACTTGGTTTTAATTTTCCCAAAAATCAATATTAACGATTGTTTAACTTGGGAAATCATATCCTGCCTTTAACTGGGTTAAAGAACCAATTTCATTTAAAACACGGTTCATGATAAACCCAAAATCACATTCCATTCCGTCAGCCTTAAACCGTAAATTAGCAAGTGAACAATTCCCCAAGTATTAAGCTCGAAGGCCGAAACCAACATCAGATCAATGCCCAGGATACCATTCAACTTAACTAATCTCCAATTAGTTTCGGAATTTATTAACTCCGTTCACGACAACCCAAAATCACATTCCATTAACAATGGAATCTTCATGGAAAACATTTCGATATATATAATCGATATAAACTTCCATATCCAACCGATAATATCAATGGAATAACGACAATGTCTTTTAAATTTCATATATATTAACCGTCTTCCTCTACAGAAGCTTACTTCGATTATTACCAAATCGAATTCCATTCAATTCCAATTTAATATGTTAAATTGGAAAACTTTACTTTTGAAAATCTACTTTAAATCTTAACAAAAGATTTATAAATTCCAAATCCCATTTGACTGTAAATCGGGTTAAAGAACGAATGTCGCTAAAACGTAGTTCACAACAAACCCAATTCACATTCCATCAGTCTCTAACCATAAATTAGTACGAGAACAATTCCATAAGTATTAACCCCGAAGGACGAAACCAACATCAGATCAATACCCTGGAAACCATTCAACTTAACTAATCTCTAGTCAGATTCTAATTTTCTTAACTCCATTGGGCTTAAGAACAGTATTATTAAAGATACCATTCACGACAACCCAAAATCCAATTTGATATTAAATATAAGGCTCTGAATAGAAAATATATCGGCTTATATTCATTATCAAATTCTGAAATCAATAAATATCGTATTGGAAATAACGATATAAATATATCTTTCAAATTTCCATAACAATATCCGTATAATCACGAAATCCAACATCGAAATATTCCGAAGATAATTTCGATTCGAATCCATTTCTAATTTATATTTTGGAAATTCTGGTTATTTTTAAAACCATTTCAAATCCAATTTATTTTAAAAATAATTGAATTATAATTCTAGTTCAAAACTAGCTCATTTCAATAAAAATCTATTTTTATCTTTTCAAATATGGAATTTTTCATCCCAATTCTTTCCAAATCATTTCTTATGATTTTACATTAATTATTGATATTTTTATTAATTTTATCAAGGCCCGTACAGTACTTTTCTATAAACGGCCATCGAACTGCACTTACAACGACCTTTTCCAAATTTGATTTGGACATAATTCCAAATCCAACCGTTATATTTCAAATCTCTAATATTTGTTAGAAAGCTCTTTTCGATACGAACCCAAGAGTTCCGGTTTTAGGAGAATTCGATGATCGGATCTCCCGTAATGTCCGTTCGAAGTCAATGGTCGAAATTCGCGAACTACCGCAGCGCGATGCATTCTATTCAGGCCATTATATTATATATATAATATATATTTCGTCGATTTCCATTGAAAACGTATTTTATAAATCATTTTAAATTCGTTTTGAAAGCGATTTCAGCTTCGTATTCAATTTCAAATCAAAATTGAATATTCCATATCATCAATATATAAATGATAATATTGTCAAAACATTAGATTTTGAAATCAATTCCTTTTCGATATTCATTATAAGAATGAATAAAATCGATATAAATATCGTTCACGTCAAAATGGCGTTAATCTAATCAACACGGCTTTATATATTTAAATATATTCATGTCCATCCCAAATCGGACATCAAAAGCGGATTTTGATCTTTTACTGAATATTATTTTAAAATATTCATTATTTCAAAATAATCGTTATTTTAAAATATTTATTCTTTTCTGAACTAGAATCAGACATAGTCAATTACCATAAAACGTGATTATATGGATTTCATACAACATGTATACAACAACAATCAAACACGGTCAACCATCATCCAAAGTGCATTCTACACTGAAGCATCAAATACAAATATTTGATGCTTATAACAGTCTGTCAATCAATCGATCGACATACAGCTAATTATTGGGATTAGTGTATGTCGTATATCATCCCAATACCCGTGTGGGGTTTCAATCAACAAATGATGAATTTTATTTGTGCAGTTGGGCGATGTGTAAAATTTATCATCCCAATCAATATCAGTCAAATGGGTGTACATAAACAAATCGTCTAATTTGTAAATGAATATCTATTTTATTCATATACACGCTAAAAATTATATTTTTAACTATAAAATATTTTATTTCAACACACGAGTATTTTATTTATTCCATTCCACATCACACAATAAAATTTCACAACACAGTCAAATAAACAAACAAGTCGTCCATGGTCTTTGGACGATGGGTGTCGGGTGCTGCTACGCACCGTCTGCATCCTAGTATATATTTTAACTAGAAATAAAATAAAAGTGAGAAGTTCTCACCTTTGGGATCCACTCCATCGTGCTTTGATTGCCGATCTATGTAGTATACCTACGTTAAAAATTATATTTTCAACCAATAAATTCTTTGTATTATGATTTTATAAATAACATACATAGGCTAAAATTTATATTTTTATTTTTCTAAAAGTAATTTCATATTTTTATAACAATGCTACATAGATAAAAATCATATTTTTTTTATCGCTGCTTAGTGTAAAAATCATATTTTTATCGTGTTAAAAATATAATCTTTCTCCATATAAAAATCTCGCCTTTTTCTATATAAAAATCTCTCCTTTTCTATATAAAAATCTCGCCTTTTTATCGAAGAAATTGAAAATAGAAAAACTCACCACTTTATAATTGTAGGAGGGGGTTTTACTGTCGGAATTGGTGGAGGGGGGCTGCTCGACCGGCGCGGCGGGTTGGGGGAGTCCTCCGGTGGTGGCTCGCCACCATGAGCGGTGCTGGTGGACCCTCGGTTGAGGGGGGAATAGGAAATCGATTTGGGGCTATAGGGTTTCCATGGGGCGCGTCGGTTCAGGTCAGAAGAGGGAGGAGGGTTTCCCGGCGTCGACGAGGAGATGGAGGCGGCGCCAGTGTTGGTGGCGCGTCGGAGTCTTGAGGGTGGCGATGGTCCTCGAAGGAGGGGCGATGCGATTTGCTCCAACAATCCCCTTTTTATTATTTTTATTTCTGTTAATCAACGGGGAGAGAGAAGGTAGAAGGAGGGGGTGTTATTATATATAATATATATAATATATATATATATATAATTCAATTTATTTCTATAAAGCAACTTTTTAATTTGAACTCCATTTCGAACCCACCGACTGTCGCCCCTAGCTAATTACCCCCATTCCGAATACAACGGGATATGTTTCGTAACCCAATTTGGCTGTGTTACGATCAGTTTCCATTAAAATTAAAATATGAATCGATATATTGAATTTGAACGCACGTTTCAATTTACCGAGGCTACGTACAGACGCTAAAAATTTCCAAAAAATTATTTCTAGCTTCGTATTGATGATACAATTCTAACAAAACTAATTTCGCTGAATTTGGAGACTGTTTGAAAAATGACCATTTTCTGGTCGATCCAAATTGACTAAAACTATCAAACACGTTTTCCTGTGCCACACTCACTTGTTGATTCCAAAAATTATGAATTTTGGAATCTAGCAATAATTTGACATCCCGGATCCAACAAAAGTGGTTTCGTCGAAAACGGAGGTTGTTTGCAAAATTTCCATTTTTAAGGGCTATATTTCCATAGCGACTATTCTGAAATTTCAACTGGACATAATCTTTTTATTCCCGCTATGAAATTTCAATTTTTCGGATTCGTTGGAAAGATATTTTCAATTAGATTCAAATACTTTTGGGTGTAATGAAATGGATTATTTTTTAAATCATTGTGGTCTGAAGCCAATTATTTATTATCATTATATTATTTATTTTGATACTTAAATAATCAATCCGATTGAAAAAAAATGTTGAATTAAAAAAAAATCATTTACGTTTCATGATTGATTAGTCGTTAGCAGATGAGATAATCATTTGATATATGTCTCTATCTGTGGATACGCATATCTACCATCCGAAAATTATTTCAGATTTTGATATAGGTTTCAGATTTTGATATAGGTTGACAATATATGCGTTTGAAAGTACTCATTGACAGACCTACACCCATCAAGATTTGTGAATTTAGATGTCAATAGGTGATTTAACCATATAATTTGTTCGGTTAAACTACGAATGCTTGCAAGCCAAGAAGAAAATATAATTTAGATGCTAGTACACTAACCAATAAATGAAGGTGAATCTCATTATCTTAATTTAACAGTACCATTGTGCAAAGCAGCAACATGAATACAAAATAGTAGAATGGTTGGAATTAGTGAATCTATGTACAATAGATTGGGTTTAAACATTCAAATTACATATGCAGCTCTTATCTAACCAAAATACAATTGTTTTTACAAAAACATAGGTATATTATCATAAAATGTTACTGAAAATATGTATTGATTAGAATATTATAAAATTAAGCATCATTTCAAATTCAAACCATGAAGAGAACATACAAATCAGGTAGGAAAATAAGTGAATAATCAAGCATGGATAAAAGATATCTATGTTTGCACTTACCTGAGTCAGAGCATTCAAATTGTGGCATGCTTATACTCATTCACAACTCAATCAATTTCTTCTAAAGATGATAGTCCTGGAAAAACAAATGTTCAGTTAGATCCAAATCTATATTGACACTTATTTGACAACTATGAGAGCAATATAATTTTTCATTAAATAGAACATTAGTGATTAAGCACATGAACATATGCAATGAATTCAGAAGTTTTAATAAGAAAGTAATTACCATTACCACTGGTTTGCATATGATAATTGAAGTCCTTAAATATATGAGAGGTTTGCATATCTTTGACATGGATTCCTCTTCCGTTAGCAGATGATATTAACTTAACAAAAAAAATTAAAGACGATATGCATGTCGAGAAAATGCAGTTGCTCTCAGATAGTGGTAAATAAATATAAAAATAAAAAAAAGGAGTTAGATATACTCATATGGTGTGCAGTTAAAAAAAATGTATATTTTAAAAAAACTTGGCAGGTCAAAGATTGCTAGCTAATTGCATGGAAGGATAGAATTGAATTAAAATTTGTTAGATAATTTCATTATTAAGGGTGACTGTTGTCATTCCAACACTACTTCATCTTCGTTTAATTATGGTGGTTTGATAGCTCATGTTACTATCACATGGAGAGCACGGTGGTTCTTAAGTATAAGGTATGATGGTTGGAATGAATAATTGAAATCAAAGTTATACCTTTTGCAGTGGATGAATGCAGGTACACAGGAAATGTGGCATCAGGTTTGTAGCAGGTCAGATACAATATCAGCATAGACTGGCTGTAAGAACAAAGATTTTGTTTTAAGGTGGAAACAAATGTACAAAGTATAATGAGTACAAATACTATGAAAGTTTAATCAGCACACGTGCTTAGGAAAGATCGTTGTGACTATATCGAGGGCATTATTCATTACTTGATCCTGGAATCTTGCATTTGAACATATTTGTTTCCAAATTTTGGATTTAAACATACGTTTATGTACAATGTACAACATCACACATTTCATTGGGTCGGATTTCTATGATGAAGTCATGTAAAAAAGTTGCAACGATCAGATATGCAGAAGGTGTGGAACCCATTCATCTGTTAATTAATAATTTCAATAATGGGAATTTAAATAGACAATACCGATGGCATATATTTTTGTTACCTTAAGCCGCCATGCTTAATTGTTAACATATTAGTGAAAGGTAATACCATGCAAATTTTGAAGAATGGCCACATACAAAAGATTTAAAAATAAGCCTAAAGCAAAGACTAAATATGGGTGTAATGAAATGGATTATTTTTTAAAACACTTTGGTCTGAAGCCAATTATTTATTATCATTATGTTTATTTATTTTAATACTTAAATAATCTATCCAATTGAAAAAAAAATGCTGAAGTAAAAAAAAATCAGTTATGTTTCATGATTGATTAGTCGTTAGCAGATAAGATAATCATTCGATATATGTCTCTATTTGTGGGTACGCATATCTACCTTTCGAAAATTATTTCTGATTTTGATATAGGTTGACACTATCTGCATTCGGAAGTATTCATTGACATACTTACACCCGTCAAGCTTTGTGAGTTTAGATGTCAATAGGTGATTTAACCATATAATTTGTTCGGTTAAACTCCGAATGCTTACAGTCCCACAAAAAAAAATTAGATGCCAGTACACTACACAGTAAATAAAGGTGAATCATTATCTTAATTTAACAATTTCATTGTGAAAAGCAGCAATATGAATATAAAATAGTAGAATGGTTGGAATTGGTGAATCTTTGTACAATAGGCTGGGTTTAAACATTCAAATTACATATGCAGCTCTTATCTAACCAAAATACAATTGTTCTTACAATAACATAGCTATATATTATCATAAAATGTTACTGAAAATATGTATGGATTAGAATATTATAAAATTAAGCATCATTTCAAATTCAAACCATGAATAGAACATACAAATTAGGTAGGAAAAGAAGTGAGTAATGAAGCATGGATAAAAGTTACCTGTGTTTGCACTTACCTGAGTCAGAGCATTCAAATTGTGGCCTTCTCATACTCATTACAACTCAATCAATTTTTTCTAAAGATGATAGTCTTGGAAAAACAAATGTTCAGTTAGACCCAAATCTTTATTGACACTTATTTGACAACTATGAGAGCAACATATTTTTTCATTAAATAGAACATTGGCGACTAAGCACATGAACATATGCAATGAATTCAGAAGTTTTAATAAGAAAGTAATTATCATTACCACTGGTTTCCATATGATAATTGAAGTCCTTAAATATACGAGAGGTTTGCATATCTTTGACATTGATTCCTCTTCCGTTAGCAGATGACATTAACTTATTAAACAAAATTAAAGACAATATGTATGCCGAGTAAACGCAGCTGCTGTCAGATAGTATAAAATAAAAATAACATTCCTATATAAAAATGCAATGATGTACTAAGGTGTAATCAAAGTACATGAATTAAAATTAAAATAAGAATCGAAACAGATTTGGATTTCAAAGATTTTCCAATTTATTTAGGGTTGGATTGACGAATCAAAGGATATTTCTGTTCCAATTTATGTTCAGCATAAATGTGTTCACAAATGGTTTGTTGCTATATTACACCGGTAAAGGTTAGACAAAGTCATAGAAACTGCAGTTAACATAGACATGTAATCTTTTTTACTCAAACTACTCTATCACCACTTTTGTAAAAATGAATGTAATAAAGATTGAAGAATGGGTTTCTAATATGCTAATAATCGGAATATTATTACCAACAATAGGAGAAGGGCATGTTGTAAAACATATTTCATGCTGTAAGGTTAAGCAGAAGGAGTGGTAGGTTAAATATGTTTTTTCTTTCGCTTGTTTGTTTTTCAGTTGGTAGAGTATGTAGGAAACAGTAGAAAGACTTTTCTCGGGTGATGTATGTTAGAAGATCTTTTTGTCAATACACAATTGTATTACAAAGTTAGATCCTTTTGTCAATACACAATTGTATTGCAAATAAATAGTAACAATATCAATGTTACTCAATAATACCACAATTGTCAAGTCAAACTGTGATTGCAGAAAAGACAGTAAGCAAGACCGATTGTGCACTGGATTGGAGCGGTACAGAACCGTCACCAACCGTAATGTCCGAGTCCAGAAATAATTCTGTTTCCTTAAAACAATATTGCCGTCGTATGCACTGATTGACGTGATCGCAATTTGTTTCCCAGGATAAAACGGACCAGCCCCGTAGTGCAGTGCCAGCAAACGGAGCTCCGACGAACTGAAGTAGATTATAGAAACTTGAATAGAGGAATGCTTTGAAGAGGGAGTAACAATTGAGAAGAATAATTAATATTTATTCTCTCCTTTTGGGCTATGTATTTATAGGCTGGAGGAAATGCCTATACGAACATTAATGACCTTTGGAAAGGTTGCGACCCTTTAACCAAGCGGTGCTTAAATGTGCGTGCGCATTTATGATGAAACGGTTGTATCCCTTCAATAGAAGGGACATACCAGATCATAAAATGATCAAAATAACTCGTTTCAGCACAATAGGCCCAAACTGAAATCAGCGGCCTATTTAACCATGAGACCTCAAGAGTCCCAAGGTCCAACGCCCAATTATTGACACTAATATCGTGTCATGGACTCCAAGAGTCCCCAAATCACTAAGCCCACATTTGACATCAATATAATATTGTGTCATGGACTCCAAGAGTCCCATAGCACTAAGCCCACATTTGACATCAATATAATATTGTGTCATGGACTCCAAGAGTCCCAAGGCACTAAGCCCGATTTGACATCAATATAATATTGTGTCATGGACTCCAAGAGTCCCAAGGCATTAGGCCCAAGTTGACATCAATGTAATATTGTGTCTTGGCTTAGCCACACCTGATATGAGCTCTCTTCTCCTTTATTTATATAAGATTGTAGAAGAGTTGGTACTCATATTTCATGATGTGGGACTAAAAGTTGTTTTCCTTTCTCTTCTTCCAAAATCCCTCTTTCTCTTTCTCATTCATTTCCAACAATCCCCCACATGAATGAGAAGTCGTTCTTAGTTTCACGAATCATTTATCGCATCGGTTAAAGTAGCACATGGGCTTTGAACTTTCCTAGTGATTACCTATTTGAATCACAGGCGAATCAGTAGACACTGACTGTCCTTGAACTGTAAGCCTTTTGTGTAATTCCAAAGTAGATAACACACGATAAATGTTTCTTATAACCCTTCGTTCTCTGTATGTGTTCGTTTTTGCCTTGAACACCTGCCTGGTCTCATAAGTGCTTAGAGAATTTGGCCTCATAATTCTCTTTGAAGCGGCGCCTTCGCACTTACGTAGGTGATTCTGTAAAGGGTATTCTCTTAATTCCTCAAATACAGACATCATTAAAAGTACTAATACTTATCCTTATTCAACATATAATGCACTGACTTATCATAGGAATGGTTTGTGTATAACAGTGCCATCAAGTTTCTCTTAAACTTCGTTGTCCCTTTGAACCTAGATCTTGGGATCTCCAGTCAACTAGGTGGGGTTTCCATTTTAGAGAAACCTTTAGTCTATAGGCCTTAGCCCCATTCCCTTCGATAAGATTTGAACTTTCTCTCTTGGCAAGCCTTTGGTACGTGGATCCGCTAAGTTATCTTTAGATCGAATGTAATCTACCGTGATAACCCCATTAGAGAGAAGTTGTCTTATTGTTTTATGTCTACGACGAATATGCCTAGATTTACCATTGTATAGTGTACTATTAGCTCTTCCAATAGCTGATTGACTATCACAATGTATACATATTGGAGGCACAGGTTTGCTCCAATTAGGAATGTCTTCCAAGAAGCTTCGAATTCATTCTGCTTCTTCTGCAGTCTTATCTAGTGCAATAAACTCTGATTCCATCGTAGATCTAGCGATACAAGTCTGTTTGGATGATTTCCATGAACTTGCTCCATTTTCTAATGTGAACACGTATCCACTTGTAGACTTTGTATCATTTGATCCAGTGATCCAATTTGCATCACTATATCCTTCCACTATTGAAGGATAGTTTGTATAGTATAAACCATAGCTCTGTGTATACTTTAGATATCCTAGAACTCTGATTATCGCTTTCCAATGATGCTTACCAGGATTGCTGGTAAATCTACTTAGTTTGCTTACAGCATATGCGACATCAGGCCTAGTACAGCTCATACATGATACTTCCTAGTATACGAGAGTATTCCAATTGGTAAATACCATCACCAGTGTTCTTTACCCAATTTTGGTTCATATCTACTTGTGATTTTGCAATAGTTACATTATATTGCTTGAATTTCTCAAGTATCTTGGTGATGTAATGCGATTGTGATAATGCATATCCATGTGGTGTTCTCAGAATTTTTACACCCAATATCACATCAGCCAGTCCTAGGTCTTTCATATCGAATCTAGAGGATAACATATCCTTTGTAGATGTTATTATGGCCTTGTTATTGCCTAGGATTAATAGGTCATCAACATAAAGACAAACAATGACATATCCAATATGTGTATGTTTTATGTACACACATTTATCTGATTCATTTATTATGAATCCATTTGATAACATATTATTATCAAACTTCTCATGCCACTGTTTTTGGAGTTTGCTTAAGGCCATAAAGTGATTTCACCTATTTGCACACTTTATTCTCATTTTCTGAGCTTAGAAATCCTTCAGGTTGTTCCATATAGATATCCTCCTCTAATTCATCATTCAAGAATACAGTTTTATCATCCATTTGATGTATTTCTAAGTCGTGTATGGATGCAATTGCAATGAGCATTCTAATTGATGTTTATCGAAATAGTCCAGGTCTTCCTTTTGTTTAAATCCTTGGACTACCAGACGAGCTTCGTACTTGTCTATTGAACCATCAGGTTTCAATTTCTTTTTAAATATACATTTATTACCTAAGGTCTTACATCCTTGAGGTAAATCAGCTAATTTCCATGTATGATTGGACATAATGGATACAATCTCATTGTTAATTGCCTCTTTCTAATAAGGGGCATCGCTGGAGGACATAGCTTGTTTGTATTTCAATGGATCATCTTCTAACATAAATGTATAGAAGTCCAGTCCAAAGGTTTAACGTCCTTGACCTTTTACTTTTTCTTGGCTCCTCCACTTGCTACTCAGCACTACTTAGCTGAGTGTTATTTTGTTCAGCATCCTCAATAGAGTAATGAATTTTTTTTTTTTTCCTTGATCTCTTAGGTGTATGATTTTCAATACCATATTTCAAGGGAAATATATGTTCGAAAAATTTAGCATTTCTCGACTCAATGATGGTATTTTCATGAATATCATCAATTTCAGATTTGTGTACCAAACATCGATATGCGGCACTGCTTTGTGCACATCCAATAAATACACAATCAATTGTTTTTGGTCCAATTTTGACCTTCTTTGGTTTTGGTACCTCTACTTTGGCAAGACACCCCCACACTTTTAGGTATTTGTAGGATGGTGGTCTGTTTTTCCAAAGTTCATGAGAAGATAGAGATGTTTTCTTTCGGGATATTTTATTTAAAATATGATTTGCCGAAAGAATAGCTTCTTCCCAAAAAATTATCTTACAAGCCAGGATAAGGCATTCATCATTTCTTTAAGAGTTTTATCTTCCGATCGGCTATACCGTTGGATTGAGGTGAATATGGTGCTGTAATTAGGTGTATAACACCATGTTCAGCGCAAGATTCTTCAAAAGGGAATACATATTCTCCTCCTCTATCACTTCTTAAAGCTTTGATTTTCTTGTTGAGTTGATCCTCAACTTCCGCTTTGTATTGTTTAAACACATCAAATCACATACATTTGTATGTATTATATCTAGCGGTTCTGTTTCTCGTTCAACATAATGAAACGAGATTCTTGTCAATTTTGCTTCTGCACAAATTTGACATTTAAAAATGGTGTCTAGATTAATCAATTTGTGCAATGTATCAAAGTTTACATCCCCTAATCTAGAATATCACACGTTGGAAGAGTCAACAATATAAACAAAAGATTCACTTTTATTCATATCAGTGTGTGGTACAATAGTGATTACATTTTCTTTAAACGAACCATCACACACATGTCCTCTTCCTACATACACTCCATTCTCAGCTTCAAGGATTAATTTAAATCCATGTTTGCTGAGCAATGATCCTGAAATCAGGTTCTTATGAATTTCTGGAACATAGAGAACGTCATTTAAAGTTAGTTCCTTTCCAGGTTGCATTCTGATATTACTGTATATAAATTCATATCAGCAATGCCCTTTTGGGGATTTCAGCCAATTTTTCTTTTTCCTTTTTTTTTTTTTTTTTTTTTTTTTTAGTCAGAAATTTGGCAAGTCCCAATGTTGTTAGACAAAGCAACATTTTTCTATTGTCTGCACTTAATATTGATGACGTTGAACTTCTCTGACCTTTCTCCATGAGGCAGAGTCATTATTGGAACCATTTGGCGCAATCAGAGCGTTGGTCACCGTCTGTGTCGGTGTAAAATTATTTTTGCTATTTGTGACACAGCTTATTGTCGTCTGCAACAATCAATATTGTTTTAAGATTGTTAGAAGATCTTTTTGTCAATACACAATTGTATTACAAAGTTAGATCCTTTTGTCAATACACAATTGTATTGCAAATAAATAGTAACAATATCAATGTTACTCAATAATACCACAATTGTCAAGTCAAACTGTGATTGCAGAAAAGACAGTAAGCAAGACCGATTGTGCACTGGATTGGAGCGGTACAGAACCGTCACCAACCGTAATGTCCGAGTCCAGAAATAATTCTGTTTCCTTAAAACAATATTGCCGTCGTATGCACTGATTGACGTGATCGCAATTTGTTTCCCAGGATAAAACGGACCAGCCCCGTAGTGCAGTGCCAGCAAACGGAGCTCCGACGAACTGAAGTAGATTATAGAAACTTGAACAGAGGAATGCTTTGAAGAGGGAGTAACAATTGAGAAGAATAATTAATATTTATTCTCTCCTTTTGGGCTATGTATTTATAGGCTGGAGGAAATGCCTATACGAACATTAATGACCTTTGGAAAGGTTGCGACCCTTTAACCAAGCGGTGCTTAAATGTGCGTGCGCATTTATGATGAAACGGTTGTATCCCTTCAATAGAAGGGACATACCAGATCATAAAATGATCAAAATAACTCGTTTCAGCACAATAGGCCCAAACTGAAATCAGCGGCCTATTTAACCATGAGACCTCAAGAGTCCCAAGGTCCAACGCCCAATTATTGACACTAATATCGTGTCATGGACTCCAAGAGTCCCCAAATCACTAAGCCCACATTTGACATCAATATAATATTGTGTCATGGACTCCAAGAGTCCCATAGCACTAAGCCCACATTTGACATCAATATAATATTGTGTCATGGACTCCAAGAGTCCCAAGGCACTAAGCCCGATTTGACATCAATATAATATTGTGTCATGGACTCCAAGAGTCCCAAGGCATTAGGCCCAAGTTGACATCAATGTAATATTGTGTCTTGGCTTAGCCACACCTGATATGAGCTCTCTTCTCCTTTATTTATATAAGATTGTAGAAGAGTTGGTACTCATATTTCATGATGTGGGACTAAAAGTTGTTTTCCTTTCTCTTCTTCCAAAATCCCTCTTTCTCTTTCTCATTCATTTCCAACAATGTACAAACTTGCAGCATGGATGCTAAGTAAATATAATATGACAATGATGGAGTAGGTTAAAAGTAACAACAATGAATTACAAAATATTTGGACAAAAACAAAATGATCTTGTTTTAATAACTGCACAAGTAGCCCATGAAATAGAGGAAATTCAAACTTAAATATAGCGAGCTGGAAAAAAAGGCTTTTAGCATACACGAATATAACGTAAATTAATTACAGTGATAAAATAGTACAGTAGGGTTGAATGATTTGGAAAGATAACTATGCTAATGCAGCAATAATGAACTCAAATTTAATCTTCATGGATTGAATGATCATCAGTACATAACATTATACAGAAACTAAATGATAACTGAGTCATGATAACAAAGAGTAGCATACTCCATAACATGACATTAGGCACAGTAGTAATCACGAACAATTATGTAGTGCGAAATGATCCAGCAAACGCTATTTCTTAAAATGAATGAATGTCATTTTTTTGATTCTTCAAGTAGGATTAACTAAATTAATAACATAAGTAATATATTGGAAAAATACAATCATTTTGCCAGATATTGAGAATAAAGTTTAATAACAACATCGAGAACTTACTTGGTATTACAAATTCTCTTTTTGACAGGATATAGAGCATATTTGTAACTGTTAACACATTCTGTACTGAATTCCTTCACCATCCACCAATGAAAAGCTTGATCCAAATATGGCTATAGTACAAATGCACACTAATTTGCTTCTCAATACCACTTCTGCCGGACATAGCAACTGGGAACATGCAATGGTAAAAATCATCTACTTTTATTGAAATAGTTTACAGTAAAAATTATTTTCAAATTCATATTATGAAACCAGAAGCAAAAATGCATGAAAGCTTTTCAAATTTGCAAGATAATCCGTGGTAGGAATAAACATTAACCAATTTAATATACTCAGTTTTGAATATTTGATTATTTTTTCATTAGGTCAAGGATCTTGTATTCCACAATTTGAGTAAAATAATGAGAAAGTTTTAAACATTACATTTTGGTATGGTTTTAAGATGCTACACGTATTGGTTAACTGAATAACTATGCAACTATCCAAAAAAATGTTTTTTGAGATCAATGGAAAGTCATAAAATTGGATGACACTGTTCATACAATAAAACTTCTGTATATTCATAATTAAAGATTCTTTCATAAGTTTCCCTTGATTGAGTATACATAATAGCGTTTATACACTTATACAGAGGTGAACCAAGTAAGAAGACCGGCAGTGCTCAGTTTCATGCGAGGACTGTAAATTATTCGGTCATGCGAGGACTGTAAATTATTCGGTCTGTTATAGTACAAAGTACAAAGAATGAACATTAATGTTAGTCAAAAACATAGAAAAACATGATTAATAGCACTGTGGCAACATGAAATCACTTCTGCATATTTTTTTAATGCAAGATGCTATTGTTTTAGTCTAGCTTATTGAACATGGTGTATATACAATTGTGATTAGTCTGCTACAAAAGTCTACTTTGGTAATCAAGCTATCACAAAATTTTCAGACTATAGGATTTTTTTCAGTAAGTAAATTATAACATCATAGAATGAGTAGTAAAAACTATCACAACTCGATATATATGGAAATGGAATAGTATATCTACAAATGATTACAACACTAAGACCAAGTGAGGAAAGAATGATAGAAGGTGATAATCAACATAAGCTTGTGATAATCAATTGTTACATATAGTTCTACTTGAAAAAAATTGCTAATAGTGGCAGAAATAAGGTAATGGAGATAGTAGTACAGGTTATATGGTAATTTACTGTAGAAATAGAAAAATGTAAATTTCACTTTTAGTTGAACAAATACTTAATACATTTAAGTAACAATAATAAAGTTTTAACCCAAAAATGTAACATAACAAGAAAAAAAGTAACAAACAAATAAGAATTATATTTAATCAAAAACATTAAATTGAAAGGCCCAAAAATGGTACTGGAAATTAGTTTGATTTGGTTGTAAGACGTGTAAAAGCAAAAAGTTTAACAACGTGAATAAAATCATGGTCATTGGTAGTTTGAATGGCAAATTTTTACAATATTTATGGGTAAGAAAAAAATTAATTCACATAACGAATTGTCGTGATAAGCAAAACAGTTGTAAAAAAAAAAGGAATGTGAGAAATGGTCCTTTGTTATTTCATTTAAGCATGTACCAACTGTTAAGACTTAAACTAAAAGCACTTAGCAAGTTGGTCAAAAATAAGTTAATAACTAAATAAAACAAATTCGGCTGCAAATGGTTCAATGAGTTGGTGTACTAAATTTCATACTTGAACGTATTGGGTACACAGAGCATGTAGAATAAGAAGAAAGATGAAGTAGAAAACATGCAATTGGAGTAAACTATTTAAAATAAGCTTTCAAACGAGATTCAAACGCATAATGGAAGCGCGACTTTTGAAAATATTCGAAGGTATAGATTATTATTGGTTTGGTTAATAAAGATGACAATTTTTGTACTGAAAGTTCATGTGAGTAGAAGGTATGCATTAGTGGGTATTTAACAATTATGGAAATACTAAATTTCAGTCAAGTAGTGGTTTAAAATTTTTAACCAAAAACAAGAATTATATTTAATTGAAAACATTAAGTTGAAAGGTCCAAAAATGGGACCGATAATTAGTTTGATTTCGTAGTAAGACGTGTGAAAGCAAAAGGTTTAACAATGTGAACAAAATCATGGTCTTTGGTAGTTTGAATGGCAAAATTTTACAATATTTATGTGTAAGAAAATTATTAATTCACATAACGAATTGTCATGATAAGACAGACAGTTGCAAAATAAAGGAATGTGAGAAATGGTCATTTGGTATTTCATGTTAGCATGTACCAACTGTTAAGACTTAAACTAAAAGCACTTAACAAATTGGTCAAAAATAAGTAAATAAGTAAATTCCACTTCAAATGGTTCAATGAGTTAGCATACTTAAATTTCGTACTTGAAATTATCGGTTACGCAGAGCATGTAGAATAAGAAGAAATTGATGAAGTAGAAAACATGCAATGGTAATACATAGTTTAAAATAAGCTTTCAAATGAGATGATAAGCATGAATACCAAATTCTGGGAAAGATAACATAAATAAGCAAGCATAGGAACAAATGAATCTAAATTGAGAACGTTTAGTTGGTAGAGTTGACGTTGGTGCATGCCTTATCTGTATGTAGGAGCGAAGGTCGTATAGAACGACCATGGGGTATACCGTTTGTGATAGTTATTGTGAAATTGGGGGTTTTTTAATTTCGTTGTAGCATACATTTGCAAGCAGATAGAAATCTAACCTTTGCCGATGTAAAATTAAGCGATGGCAAGGAACATGGCAGGTAGTGCGAAAAAGGTCTTTTAAATTACGCTACATCATATATTTATAAGCAGACAGAAATCTAACCTGTGCCAATGTTAATGAAACTAATGTTGCGTTGTTGAAATTCAGAGGCCGTTACCAGAGGTGGGTTAATGTTGGAGGAGAAACAGAATCATTTGCTGAATTTATGGGAGGCAAACATGGTTGATTCAAATTTGCAGCCGTATCGGGGACGGGTAATGGCCGACGGTTGATGCAAATTTGTAGTCGTGTTGGGAAGGGTAATGGCGTTGCCAGTTCAGGGTTTGTAGGAGATCCCAATTGGGCAAAGTGGAAGTATCTGTTTGGGTAGAGGAGCATGTGTCAAAGCCGTCGATGAATGGTTAGAAAGAATGGCGAGAAAGAACTGGTTGAGGAGACGGCATGGTGAGAAGGAAGCGTGTTTTATAAGAAATACGAAATCAACGGAAATGGAAAATGGGATTTAGGGGGGAATGATGGAGTGAAATTTTGACCGTTCCACATTGGTTGTTTAGGATGAAGTATTCGACGTTATTTTGAAATACGGACTGTAGGCGATGCCACGGGAACATTCCATTTTTCCTGCTTTCTTGTTTAAGTAATAGATAGATTATACATAATTATGTATTAAAATGTGCAAATGTTTATAATACCATATCTTGCTCAAACCAGATCAGAATTCGATGAAATTTGGTGCTTGGAATCCTCTCGATGAACTCTACATTTTAGAACCGACCAATGTGAGAATTCTCTCACTATAATTTTATTTGTACGGTTATTTATATTATAACTGCATATATGAACTGCTTCCTGTCGTCCATAGACCATGGACGATCTATTGATTGTGTTGTGATCGTGATTGTGATATGAAATGGATATATATATATATATATATATATATATATATATATATATATCCGTTGTGAAATTAATATATATGCATTGTGAAAAATATATATATGAAGTATGAATAAAATATATATATATATATATATGAAATGATATATATATATATATATATGAAATAATATATATATATGAAGTGTGAAAATAATATATATATGAAATGAATTATATATAGATAAGAAGTGAAAAATATATATACGATGTTAAATAAAATTATATATATATATATACACATATGTGATGTGAAATAATATATATATACGATGAAATATATATATATATGAAGTGCGAAAATGATATATATATATATATATGAAATGTGAAAAGATGTATGTATGAAATGTGAAAAAATATATATATGAAGTATGAAAATGATATATATATATATATATATATATATATATATATATATGAAATGTGAAAAATATATACATGAAGTGTGAATAAAATATATATATGAAATATGAATAATATATATATGAAGTGTGAATGAAATAAATATTGATTGGTTAAAAATGTTATTTTTAACATATATATGAGATGTACAACAAATTTCATGTAATGGAATATTCAATTTTGATTTGAAATTGAATATGAAGTTGAAACCATTTTAAACACGAATTTAAAACGATTTATAAAATATGTTTTAAATGGAAATCGATGAAATATATATATATATATATATATATATAATGGCCTGAATAGAACGTGCCGCACCGCGGCAGTTCGCGAATTTCGACCATTGACTTCGAACGGACATTACGGGAGATCCGACCGTCGGAATCTCCTAAAACCAGAAGCCGTTGGGTTCGTATTGAAAAGATCTTTCCAATGAATACAAGATATTTGAAATCTAATGGTTGGATTTGGAATCATGTCCAAATCAAATTTGGAAAAGGTCGCTGTAAGTGCAGTTCGATGACCGTTTATGGAAATCGACTGTACGGGCCTTGATAAAATTATTAAAAATATCAATAATTTGTGTAAAATCATAATAAATTATTTAAAAAGAATTGGGATGAAAAATTCCATATTTGAAAAGATAAAAATATATTTTTATCGAAATGAACTAGTTATGAACTAGAATTATAATCCAAATTTTTTAAAGAAATAAATTGGATTTGAAATGGTTTTAAAGATAACCAGAATTTCCAATATATGAATTGGGATGGATTTGAATTGAAATTATCATCGGAATATTTCGATATTGGATTCCATGATTATACAGATATTGTGGAGGAATTTGGAAGATATATCGTTATTCCCAATACGATATTTGTTGGTTTCAGAATTTGATATTGAATATAAGCCGATATAATTTCTATTCAGAGCCTTGTATTTGATATCAAATTGGATTTTGGGTTTGTCGTGAACTGTGTTTAAATGACATTAGTTCTTTAACCCGAGTAAAAGAAGGATTAATTTCTAGAAAGTTGAACAATCAATAAGAAATGACTTTTGGGACTAAAACCAATTGTGAATGAATAAATGGTAATTGAATTTACCAAAACACGTGATGTGATTAAACCAAATTTACTTGGTAGTTGGTATTCATGATTGTGATTGATTGTTCGGATTGTGCTCTAGCAGTTTATGAGCAAGATATGCTTTTACATTTAGCATTGGGTTGGGTAGAAATACTGTTAGGCTAACATCTTGTGAAACACTTCACGATTTGACTATGAGATGTGTAGCGATGTTGTTTTGTTCATTTCAAATTTAATGAATGATTTTGAAATGATATTATTCTTAAGTGAAAAAAATAGTATTCCTGATTTTGGACAGGGAATGTTTTATAAAAATGTTTATAAAACAGAAAGGATTTCGAGGGCTAAAACCCGATGATTTCGAAATGATTTGGAAATGTATTATGGTTTTACATTGTAGTTCATCACATATTCGATTACTTGCTGTTAATTTTGTATATGTTTGGTGGCGGAGAATTTATTCTCTTGCTTAACACCCATCTTTGAGACATACGAGCTCAAAGGTTATGTGATTAATAGTGACTGATCATATGTGTGAATTGCTAATGTGAAGTACTATAGTTGAAAGTACTTGTGATTATTATGTTGTGAAATGATTTTCCCTACTTAGGGATATAAAATGGTTTAGTGTGTGGCTAGAGATTCGGGTGACCCGAGATTGACTAAAAGCATGGGCTGGATCCAGTGCCTTAGGGTGAGTGGTCAACAGTGTAGCCTGCTCCATGTTTGGGAGGTGCGCATATATATATATATATATATATATATATGTGTGTGTGTGTGTGTGTGTGTGTGTGTGTGTATATCGAGTTGGAGGGGCGCTTGCTGCCCGGTCTAAGGGAAGATTCCTGATATTTGGTTGCATATATATATACATATAAATATATCGAGTTGGAGGGGCGCTTACTGCCCGGTCGAAGGGATGATTCCCGATATTTGGTTGCATACTTGTTTGTATGCATTTTTATGTTTTGTAATTGATATTTCCAAACGATTTGATTTGAGATCCCGAAGTGAAATCTACTTTGATATAAAAGCTAGATATGTATTTCAAATGATTTGAAATAGAAATCGGGAAATAAAGACCAAAGGAATAATTTCTGTAAATTGAATTGGATTTGGAAAATCTAAGTGTGGTGATTAATCTAAATGGGTAGATTGGGATATTGCATGTTGATTGATGCATGGTAGATCCATATATCTATATTGATTGTTGTTTATACACTGACATTCATGGGGGTAAACCCGTTCTGCGTTAGCGGTGTGGTCCTGTGATTTGCCTGATCATTTATATAAGTTAATTTTAAATGTAGAGTTTCTCACACCAGTCCCATGACTGACCTGTAGTTTGTTTTTCCCTTGCAAACTCAAGTGCCCTATTTTCCACACGGGCAGTCGAGAAGTTTATTTTGCAGATTTATAAGCAAGATTCTGGATTGAAGCTTAAAGTTGTTTCCAGAGTATTGATAGTCTTCCGCTGTGTCACTTTATTTGCTTTCCGCTGCATTTTGTTACATTTGATGTAAATTAATCTTCCACTGTATTATATTTCGATATACTCTGATATTATGTACTCTGATGTAACATTATAATGATGTTTATAAAAGTCTTTTGTTATTTGTTCTGATGGGTTGTATGCCCAGATTTAGCGTATGTGGGATTCGAACGGTCTTGGTCGGTTTAGCGATCGATTAGGTCCGAGCGAAATCTGTATCGTTACAAGATTCGATTGTGATTCTTATATATATATATATATATATATATATATATTTGAAAGGATTGGAGCACATTCGTTCTTAAAGGCCAAATCCAATTTTATTCTATTCAATCTTGATTTTTCCCTTCTTAATAGCTCTATGAGTGGAATCCGTCTGAGTTACTATTTTCTATAGTTTGATAGTTTAAAATCTAGATTTTTGTTCCTAGGAGGATTTGGGATACTACGAAAAGAAAATATGATTAAAACCCTCAAATCCACTGTTTATTTAATTGTTTGCAGAAATGATCAGTCTAGTTGTATTTTTGGTTTTGGGTTATTGTAATAAAAAAAAGAAAAACATGATTCTTGTTGTATGATTTTCTTTATTATTTGGATTACTTTTTGTTCTATTTTCATGTAAATCCATATGTTTGATTTTATGCAAAAGATTAAGATTTAGAAAGATTTGTAAATCTAATAGGTTTAAATCTCTATTTTTCTAAATAGAGCATTTGAACGTATTATTTACAATATATCAAAATATCAGGGTTAAACAGGCATAAGAAAGGGATCTATTCAAAATAGGAATTATAAACACACACACACACACACACACACACACACACACATATATATATATATGATGTTATGTGTATCGTTTATTGTTGCAGTAATCAAATCAAAACCTGGGTTATAGGTTTATATGTTGTTATGATTTACGTGTGGAACCTAAGACTTCACTCAAGTCATTTCTTATCGGTCTTAGTAAACCCCACGGGTAGTGATATACCCCGATTTTTCAATGCCTCCACACTACCTAGGTAGTCACCCTAGAAATTGGCAGAGGTAGCCCTCGAACCTGAGACCCATGTCTCATCCCAATTCGCCCACCTCTAACCAACTGAGCTAGGAGTGTCGAGTGTTTATATGTTGTTATGATTGTTTTTTCCATTTTATTATCATATGTTAATGTGTACATTTATAATATGGTTGAGGAAAATATGGTAAATGACTTGTACACCTTTCAAATTGCATAGGAATTGACATTTAAAAAGCATGGTAAGGTCGTTAATCTCGTTCACTTAATTTATGTTGTATGCATATATATAAAAAGCGTAATCAACGCAATATTAATATGTATTATGTGCGTAATATATACAATTAAATTAGGAATAGAATTTGAATGTCCCTAAAGGAATTTGTATGTTTGTATGTGTGTGAGTTAATGGCTTAACTAATATTAATGACACATGGACACGAGGTTAACCGTTAGTTGTAGTAAAAGACTATCCAGAACCGACCGACATATCCAACGTTTACAAGTAAATATGGTTAATGTGAGAGGTCTAGGTCTATGGGCCACTATAATTAATACACTATAATTAATACACAATAATTAATTCCAACCCAACGACTGTTGCCTCTAGCTAAATACCCCCATTCCGGACACAATGAGATATGTTTCGTTGGCCAATTCGACTGTCACAGTCAGTTATTTTTCAAATTAAAGTATAAAACATTTTATATTCAATTTGAACGTACATTTCAATTTTCCAGGGCCACAAACTAAATCAAAAAATTCCAGAAAAAACAAATCTAGCTTTGTTTCGACGATACGGTCCCAACAAAACCAGTTTCGTCGAATTCTGAGCTCATATGCAAAATGTCCATTTTCAGGTCGATCCATTTTAACAGAAATTGACCAATCACATTTTCTTTTGCCCCGCTCACATACTAGCTTCAAAAATTATGAAATTTGAAACCTAGCAATAATTTGACATCCCGGACCCAACAAAAGTGGTTTCGTCGAATTCCGAGGTCGTATGCAAAATATCTATTTTCAAGGGCTATATATGCAATATAGCGACCTTTCTGAAAATTCATTTAGCCATAACTTTTGATTCCCGTTATGAAACTTCGATTTTTCAGATTCGTTAGAAAGGTATTCATAAACAGATTTAAATATTTTCAGTTTCACTAAAATCCGTTATGATTTCCACCCTGTACAGTAAGACCAAGTTTGTATTCAAATTTTCAAACTACCTCACTATTCCCAATTCTTTATTTTATTGAAATATGCTATTTCAATTATTCAAATTCCTTGATAATAACCAATTTTAACAAATTTAAATTGGTTCACATTTTCCGGGTTATTACAATCTCCCCCACTTAAAACTTTTCGTCCTCGAAAAGGAAATAACAGCAAAGTAGGAAATAAAATGTAAATGCAAAGTATTGTAAAGGTACCTTGCACCGGAGTTAGTCAGAGATGTCCACTCTGCATTTGGGGTAGGCTTGTTTAATGCTTTCCTCCATCTCCCAAGTACAGTCTCTAGGATCACTACTCCACTGCACTTTAACTAAATGAATCTTTTTGCTCCTTAGCTCTCTAGTTTCTTTGCCAACAATCTTTAATGGCTCTCTTCTGAGCGCTAATTCTGGAGTTATGTCTATATCCTGTTGCGCTACTTCTTCTACAACAAGATCCGAATTATGTACATGTTTTCTGAGTTGAGACACGTGGAACACGTCATGTACACCAGGTAACCAATCATATATATATATATAATGAAACCCTATATGCCAGAGTTCCAATCCGTTCAAGTATAGGAAAGGGACCAATGAACCTCGGTGCCAACTTCCCAGTTTTACCAAATATGATTACTCCCTGCATCGGAGAAACTCTTAAATAAACATAATCACCAACGGTAAACGATAAATCTCTCCTTCTCGCATCAGCATAACTTTTCTGTCGGCTTTGTGCGGTTTTCAATCGCTTCTTAATGAAGTCGACTTTATCTGATGCTTCTCGAATCATATCGGGTCCTAACACAAGTCTGTTGCCAGGTTCTACCCAACATGCGGGAGATCTGCACGGTCTACCGTATAATGCTTCAAATGGAGACATTCCCAAACTTGCTTGATAGCTATTATTATAAGACAATTCGGCTAAATGTAAGTGATCTTCCCATGAGCCTCCAAAATCGATAACGCAAGCCCGTAGTAAATCTTCTAGAATTCTATTCACCCGCTCAGTTTGGTCGTCTGTCTGAGGGTGATAAGCGGTGCTTAGATTCAATTTGGTTCCCAATTCTGTCTGGAATGCTTCCCAGAATTTGCTAGTAAATAGGGGATCTCTATCACTGACTATATTAAGCGGCTCTCCATGTAGTTTAACTATTTCTTTGAAGTAAATCTGTGCTAAACTTTGAGCCGTTCTGTTGGATCGGACAGGTATGAAATGGGCAGTCTTCGTGAAGCGATCTACGATCACCCATATACTATCGTTTCCTTTCTTAGTTCGAGTCAAGCCATCAATGAATTCCATCGAAATTTGCTCCCACTTCCATCCTGGAATTTCTAATGGTTGTAATAGTCCAGCCAATTTCTGCTGATCGCTCTTAACTAGCTGACAAGTGGAGCATCTGCTAACATATAATGAAACATCCCTTTTCATTGATCTCCACCAGAATGTGCGCTTGATGTCATTGTACATTTTGCTCACACCGGGATGGATGCTTAGTTTGGACTTGTGACATTCATCAAGTATTCCTCTTCGAAGCTCTGGAAGATTTGGGATGCAAATTCTGCCCTTTAACCTAAGAACTCCATTGTCATCGAGTCGGAAACTTGTGGATTCACCTCCCTTGACTCTCTGGCTGATTCTCTGAATAAATTCAACGTCTTTCTGAAGGGTCGAGATCCTGTCAATTAATGAAGACGTAATGATAAAACTGGAAATGATTTCATTCTTTCTGCTAAGCGCATCTGCGACAACATTGGCTTTCCCTGGAGTGTATAGAATCTCAAAATCGTATGCTGCAAGGAATTATAACCAACGCTGTTGTCTCAAGTTTAGTTCTTTCTGAGTGAATAGATATTTCAAGGATTGATGATCGGTAAATAGTTCGAACTTCTCACCCAATAAATAATGCCTCCAGATTCTCAAAGCAAACACGATAGTTAATAACTCAAGATCATGAGTTGCATAGTTTCTTTCATGCGGCTTCAGCTGACGGCTGGCATAAGCGACCACTTAGCCTTTTTGCATTAATACTGCACCTAGCCCTCTAATAGAAGCGTCTATCCATACAGTCAAGTCTTGGTTGCCTTCTATAATGGTCAATACTGGTGCAGTTGTCAATTTCAGTTTCAGCTCCTGGAAAGCTTCTTCACATTCGGGAGTCCAGTTGAATTTCTCATGCTTCTTTGTAAGCTTTGTCAATACACCAGATATCTTTGAAAAATCCTGAACGAATTTCCGATAGTAACTAGCCAATCCAAGGAAACTTCGAACTTCTGTGGGGGTAGTAGGTTGTTTCCAGTTCTGAATCGCTGTAATTTTGCTTGGATCTACAGCAATCCCTTCTTTTGATACGACATGGCCTAGGAACTTAACTTCATCCTGCCAGAAGACACACTTAGAAAATTTAGCTTTCAAGACATTTCTCCTCAGAATTTTCAACACTTGTTCTAAATGCTTTGCATGCTCGCCTTCCGAATTGGAGTAGATTAAAATGCCATCGATGAAGACTAGCACAAATTTATTCAATACACCACGGAACACTCTATTCATAAGATCGACGAAGTATGCCGGAGCGTTACGCAAGACGAACGGCATTACTAACCATTCGTAGAATAAATCGGGACCCCTGAAGGCTGTCAAAGGAACACAGTCTTCGGCTATACGTAATTGGTGGAAACCTGTAGCTAGGTCCATTCTAGAGAATACTGTTGCTCCATTTAATTGATCTAACAGATCGTCTATCCGAGGCAAGGGATATTTGTTTTTCAGTGTCTGTTTATTGAGATCTCAGTAATCAACACAAAGTCTTAGAGTACCGTCTGATTACGGGACAAATACTACTGCTGCTCCCCAAGCTGAAAAGCTCGGTCTGATCAGACCTTTCCAAAGTAATTCTCGGGTTTGACTACCTAACTCTTCCTTTTCTTTCGGGGCCATTGTTCTAATTGGATGTACTACTGGTCGGGCATTCGGAATTAGATCTATTCTAAATTCTATTTCTCTTTGCGGCGGTAAGTTTTCTACTTCTTCAAACACATCCGCATAGTTTTTAACGACCGGTATCTTTTCTAATGAAGTGGGAGTAACTTCTAAAGAAGACCAAAATTCTGTTCTATTAATTTCTGAACCGAGACATGGTATAGTGATATGCCCAAATTTTGTTTTAACTTTCACGATTCTTTCGGCACATCTAACTTCGGCCTTATATTTTGTCAACCATTCCAAACCGAGAATAACATCGAATTCAGATAAATCCATAACGATTAAGTGGATGGGAAACTTGTAACATGAATAAGAGATAGGCACTCTGCAGTACGAACTGAGACTAACAGAACCTCCTATCGGGTTTTGAACTTTAATTGGTTCTTTAAGCTTTCTTTGTTTCAATTTTAACTTGTGAACATTGTTACTAGAAATGAAGCTACGTGATGCACCAGTATCAAAAAGTACAGAAACAGGAATATTTTTAATGGTAAGGGTACCTCCCAAGACATCGGGTTTACCTGATCCATCGGTGATAGCTGGCGGGGTCTCCCCGTCATACACATGAGCCACTTGTGCATTCTGCTTCAGAGGACAATTCCTGCTATAGTGCCCTTTCTTATGGCAGTTGTAGCATTCGGCTGAGCTATGGTCTGGATTTGCCTTTTTCTTCCTCGGGGCTTTGCACACATTAGAAAAATGTCCTGTCTTCCCGTAGTTGTAGCACTCCCTTTCGGTATCTTTCCAGATTTCTGAGTAGCGGCCGCTATAATGCTAGACTCTGGCTGATCTGCTGAAGCTTTGCGCTTATTTCCAGCTTGGCTTTTGGCGCGGTCTTGGTTGGAGTGTCTTTCATCCATATCTTCATAATTGCAAGCCATTTCCACTAATTCTGAGAATGAGAGTTTGATGTTGCTCATGGCTCTGTCATGGTACTTGCGCCGTAGCCCAAATATAAACCTCTTGTTCTTAGCTTTGTTAGTCATAATAAGCTCTGGACATAGCGCGACAACTGAGTGAATTTATTGAGGTAATCTTGGATAGAGAGATCTCCCTGCTTGAGATTAGCAAACTGCTTTCGCATCCTCTCTAAGGCTTGCTCAGGTACAAACTTCTCGTTGAACATGGCCTTGAATTGCTCCCAGGTCCTTACAGTACCTGCCACATCTTCTAAGGTGATGGCATCCCACCACAACTCTGCTTCTTCCTGTAGGAGCCAAATACCTAGTCGTGCTTTGTTGTTGGTCCCCAAACCCATGCCTTCAAAGATCTTTTCACAGGTCTTCAACCAAGCAATAGCCTCCGTCACTGTACCTAGGCCAGAAAAGGGTTTTCCCCCCAGGTTCCTATACCTCTTCGCTACTCTGTCTAGCTCAAAGTCCTGGGGTGCTGGTGGCTGAATAATAGGGCCCTCCTCAACTACGGGGATATTCCCCCGTCCACCTGCTATGCCTGCTCGGCCTCCACGGCCACCTCTGGCTGCTGCTGCTCGTGTAGCCATCAGAGAGAGTACTGTATAAGCAAGAAAAGATTCAAGCTCATAGAATTGATAACTTTCATATATCATAAAGCAGGGGAACATAAGGAAAGGTAATGATGTACTGATCAATTTGTTTTGCTAATCTGGTTAGCTCATTCTAGGACATCGCTAATCCTATCTCTAATGAGCTACTCGCCTTAGAACACTACTGATTCTATTCTGACGAGGTGTTTAATGTGTTAGATCCCGAAACTAAAGTTAGCCAAAGCTCTGATACCAACTGTGACAATCCCAAAATCCGTGTGACGGTATTAGGGATAATCATTGGAATATAACACATCAATCATCATAGCAGAGAACAGATAATAGCAGAAACAATAAATAGAATAATTTTACATGGATATGACAGCGGAATCACAACATGTAACAACATCAGAATAGCACAACGCAGGATATAACTTAGTAAATAAAGGGGGAATGATCAGTCACCATCGCCAGAGGCGGAATATATACATGCAGTGAGACATAATAAGGGTATCAGTCTACTTCGCCGAAGGCGATACATATACATACGATAATAAGTACTGAAAGTAAAGCAGTCTGCATAGCCTGTGGAGGAATCATAATATAAGTACAATAATGGCGGAAAATGTCAAAGTCATCTCGGTGAAGTCAGCCTCGCCATGAGCCAAAATGCACTCCATAAAACAGTGCTGAGCCAAAAACAACCTGTCACCTGTGAACTAGGCTGCCCGTGTGAAAATAAGGGCACCCGCGTTTGCAAAGTGAAACAAACAACGAGTCAGTCATGGGGACTGGTATGAGAAATCTACTTAACAATTTAAACAACAGTAATAAGCAAATCATAGGACCACGCCACTTTCGCGGAACGGGTTTACTCCAGTGATTGTTGGTGCATTTAAAACAAAGTAAATTCTTTAAAACAACGCAATGCTTTCAAAAAGAATGAAGCCATTATAAGACTCAAGTCCCATCATACAATGCAACGCAAGCCGGAGGATAGAGTTTTACCTTATAATGGCCAAATATGCTTAATACGTGTAAAGCAAAATCATTTGATATTATTACTAGTGCATATATGTTTCAAAAACGAATAGCATCATAAATATCAATCATAGGCGGCATAGCTACCATATACTATGTCGCCATACTAGTTCTACAATCGAATCCATTATTTCGTATTGGAAATTGGATTTCCATCATGAATCGAGGCAAGGGGCAAGCTCCTCTCCGCTTCGAGAGATTCTAGCAAATGCCTCAGGACTACACACTCTGGGTAACCCCTGGATCGGCTGGGCCAGTCCTCTCTTACGTTTGAGGATTAATTATTCCTGAACACACGTTTCCCGGTCCTTACAGACCTATAATCGAGGCGCCTCGCATTCCAACAACCACAAAGGTGAAAAGTAGATATAAATGTCAGGGCTGGTAGGTCACTGACACCACCATAGCTAGAAAGAAACGTCGTGCTCTCCCAGCGGTCCGTATCCCGTTTTTAACTCATACCGAGATGTGAGGCTCGCGAATCCACGCTATACACAAAGCCAGGCCACATAGACCGTGCTTTGATCATCATCCACAAGACTTTGCTTTGCAACAGAAGCCTTGATCACAACATCTTGGCATGCCACATGGGCAATCCACTCCATACGACTGATTTCTATCGATATATAACCTCTGAGCTCGTACGTCTCAGAGAAGAGCGTTAAGCAAAAGAATAAATTCTCCGCCGCCAAACAGATATATATTTAACAGAGATCAATCAGCATAGAACAAAATCCAATGTCAGACACACAGTCCATTTACAAGTCCGTTCTGGGTCTGAACGAAACCGGAGGCGTCAAATTCCTCGTATATCCGTACAATCAACACATACGTTCAGACGGCTACTACTTCCGTTCCTTCACGGTAGCTACTGCAGTCAGGAACCTCAGCAGCGCCCATCCAACCGATACGAAGATCGTCGGTCTTGAATCGTCTTTGTATTTTCCAATTCGAATCGCTCGATCAATTATTTGAAATGAGGGTTAGCTCGGCCTTTTCAAATAATTCACGTAATTAGAATTCAAATCAATTCTTTCCATGGTTATATTATTCGGCAATCACATTTCGGTTCTTTAGTATAATTTTCGTGTCAAACACATACAACCATCAAATATCAAGCAGATCAAGCCAAATTGGTTTATTTCCAATCTATGTTGCTTATAATATTTTATAACGATTTTTCGCCATTTTTATTTATTTTAAAAATGGCCATATTTAATTAAACGACGTTTCAGGTCGTGCCGTGGCACTGGCGCTGTTTTTCTCCTAATTTGTTTAACACATATCGGAAAATTTAACCGTTGGATTCCTACAAAGTCTATATCAGTGGGAAGATATTCCCAAAGCGAACCCAACGGTTCCAGTTTCGTGAAATCCGACGGTCGGATCTTCCACACTAGTCGTTTGAAGTTACGGTTTCAAAATTCGAACTGCAGTGTCGTTATTCGATTTAATTTAATTATATTTATATTTATATATAAATATAATCGATTCTGGCGCTGTTTTCTTCAGATTTGAATTAAACATTCCAGACAATCCAACCGTTGGATTTTTACAAGGTTGGTGCCGTTGGAAAGATATTTCCAAGGCGAACCCAGCAGTTGCGGTTTCGGGAAAATCCGATGGTCGGATTTCTCGTACCAATCATTTCAAATTATGATTCCAAAACATGAACTGCGCGGCTTTGATTCCTTTCTATTCTATTTATATTTATATATATAAATATAGTTCATTCATTTACTTCAAATATAGTTCATTCATTAATTTCAACTTCGTTTTCACTTCAAATATTTCACTAACGCCTTAATATTTCGAAAATTTTCGCCATAACCTCCTTTGTACGGGAAGGGGTTTGGAAATTTATTGGGACGTGTTAGGTACCCAATAAATCCTATAAAGCATCCACATATTTATAGTGATATATTCTGGTGTTTACAGGGGAGCGTGTATAGATAATAACTCCAGAGAATAAATTCCCGTCACCCCGTTCCATGTGGAAATAAATAGTCCTTGTGCCGTATCTAATGACTAGAGAGACCTGATTATTGTCAACTCTGGACCCGTGTAGGGTTTTTATTAATCTGGGAATTTATCGTTATATTTTATATAGTCCATATCAGTCATCAGTTCAACCTGTAGTATAAAATCATCGCCATACAATCCTCTCGCTCGTATGGTAAATCTTCCACCTCGTCACACAAGCTCCAAATGCTTATGTGGAATATGCTGAAGTATGTCTATCGTCAAGGAGTATGCCATGTAGTGTAGTTCAAAATTAATTGTTACTATCCTATGGCGATGTTTATTATTTTACACAGAATAACCAGCACTCCGCATCCAATGGCATTCACAGGAGTTGATATAAAAATAAAATTGTGCAGCCAACTCATCAAGGCTTACCTATTTGTCGGGCACGCAAATAATTTCTTTACTCTACAGCTAATCCATTTCCCTGTTCAACACATGTATATATATGCAGAACAAAGCTAATAATAATATTTCTAGCAAACTATTATTTATTTCAACACGTGTGTATTTTTATCAAAGCGTATACATGATAAAAGAAATATTTTTATCACCAAAAATATTTATTCAACACGTGAATGTTTTTAACACTTCATATTCACAATAAAAATGTAGTTTTTATTGTCTATTCATTTTATTTTAAAATACGATAACATTCAACACATGAATTTCAACTCGACGCACGAATCTCAATTCAACACATGAATATCCTCTATAGTTTGTATATATATATATAAAAATGTGATTTTTATCGTTAAATCTATTTGTTTAAAATCGAATAATATTCAACACATGAATTTCAACTCAACGAATGAATTTCAATTCAACACATGAATATTCTCTATAGTTTGTATATATATATATAAAAATGTGATTTTTATCGTTAAATCTATTTGTTTAAAATCGAATAATATTCAACGCATGAATTTCAACTCAACGAACGAATTTCAATTCAACACATGAATATTCTCTATAGTTTGTATATATATATATAAAAATGTGATTTTTATCGTTAAATCTATTTGTTTAAAATCGAATAATATTCAACACATGAATTTCAACTCAACGAATGAATTTCAATTCAACACATGAATATTGGTTTCAACATATGTAATTAATTTCAACAAATGAAAATTATTCTAACACATGAATATTTCAGAAAATTTCGGCAGCATAACGGCAGGGTAGTTAAAACCGGGACCGTCCCTAGTACGGCTCCTCGCTCTACCTTAAAACCTCGCGGTTTTTGACAATGGGGATCATGCATCTAGTTCGCATGCAGGCGGCATGTTTTATTTTCATTTCCACAATCCTATTCTAATTTGTTTCAACCACAAGAGGGTATTTTTCAACCACAAAGGTATTTTTCAACCACAAACAATTATTTCCAACCATTCGTCATACCATATAATATCACACCAATCACAAGCAATAAATATCGTCCATGGTCTGTGGACGAGGGGAGTATATATATATATATATATATATATATTATTTCTATAATTCACTTGCATTTCATCACAATTCAAAGCATATATGTTTCATACAACGCTTGTATAAATTATACATCGCTAATATAACTTATACATCACATGTACATGAGGTATACTATGCGTATATAATTTACACTTTGCTTATATAATTTATACAACATGATTCCATTCACACAATTTAGTTTAGATTCCTCACATTGGTTTTTGTAGGGTTAAAAATCGTAGGAAGATCAGAAAAATCCGCGGCTTCTGCTAGATGGTAGAAAGCCTCCCTGCGGTCCTGATGTTTCCTGTTTCATCGAATTTCGTTAACACGCTAAAAAGATATGATTTTTCAAAGTTTTGCAACACTTAAAAGTGTTATTTTCAATTCAGAAATTCAAAGCAGAATGGTTTGCAAAGCTTCAAAACTAGGTTTTAATTTTAAATCAAAACCGTATCTCGTTGTCCCGATCAGACTATACGGCGTCGAAGGGCTACGAACAGGCTTCCTATCGACGGTGGTGGCAGCGAACTCGGTGGCTCCTCTGGCGATCGGCTGCGGCAGAAAAGGGCGAACTTCCTCGAGGTAGAACGACGCGAATACTGCACGGTTTCTATCGAGGGTTGTTTTGATTTGAAGAGGGGAGGAAGGCGATCAGAATTGCTAACTGGAGGCGGCGGCGATATTGACTGTGGCGGCGGCGATCGAGGTGGGAAAGTCTTGAACGATTTCCGTCATTCGTTCTGTGGGTCGATCGATTTTTTTTTTGAAGTGAGAGAAAATAGAAGATATTTTCTAATTTATTATATTTTTAAATTCCTATAATACCCCTTCTACCCAACGTACACCAATTCCAACCCAACGACTGTCGCCCCTAGCTAAATACCCCCATTCCGGACACAATGGGATATGTTTCGTTGGCCAATTCGACTGTTACAGTCAGTTATTTTTCAAATTAAAGTATAAAACATTTTATATTCAATTTGAACGTACATTTCAATTTGCCAGGGCCACAAACTGAATTGAAAAATTCCAGAAAAATAAATCTAGCTTTGTTTCGACGATACGTTCCCAACAAAACCAGTTTCGTCGAATTCTGAGCTCATATGCAAAATGTCCATTTTCAGGTCGATCCATTTTAACAGAAATTGACCAATCACATTTTCTTTTGCCCCGCTCACATACTAGCTTCAAAAATTATGAAATTTGAAACCTAGCAATAATTTGACATCCCGGACCCAACAAAAGTGGTTTCGTCGAATTCCGAGGTCGTATGCAAAATATCAATTTTCAAGGGCTGTATATGCAATATAGCGACCTTTCTGAAAATTCATTTGGCCATAACTTTTTATTCCCGTTATGAAACTTCGATTTTTCAGATTCGTTAGAAAGGTATTCATAAACAGATTTAAATATTTTCAGTTTCACTAAAATCCGTTATGATTTCCACCCTGTACAGTCAGACCAAGTTTGTATTCAAATTTTCAAACTGCCTCATTATTCCCAATTCTTTATTTTGTTGAAATATGCTATTTCAATTATTCAAATTCCTTGATAATAACCAATTTTAAAAATTTTAAATTGGTTCACATTTTCGGGGTTATTACATATAATTTATGTCGAAAACATTCACTACAACAAAATGACCCTATTACACCGGTGGAACATACATTTTACAACGGTGGGCAAACCGTCGTGTATTAAGAAGTTGTAATAGACTAATATCTTTTACATCCTTTTTGCACTGTTGCAACACCGTTGTAATATGTATATTTTACAACTTTTTTCCACCATTGTAATAAACTTCATTACAACAGTTATGCACCGTTGTAATAAAATCTACTACAACTATTATGCACCGTTGTGATTGACATTTGGATTTAAAAAAAAATAAACATCTTTTGCAATTGAGAAGAACAATACGCTAAATATAGCAATACTCCATAAGAAAATCTGATATTATAGTTATTTGCAAACTAATTTATTGAAATACTCAAATATTCAGTATTACAAACAATAAGTTTTAGACAACATCGTTGTATTACAAACAATAATTCAAAATCTTCAACAAGTGCTACGATTTTATAAGAACCGGAAATTTACATGATCCTTTGGCTTGTGAGACCTTCATACTCAACTTGTAATGCTTGTGGAAGATCAAAGTGATACAATGTAACATGAGGCTCAATACCCGCAAGTATTGAAATCTCTTATGTGTTGTGTGTCCTTGAGAGGAATCTGCGTTGACAAGAAAATTATGTGTGCACCAAAATTAAATAACATAAATAACCAAAATTAAATAACATAAATTATGTGAGTAGCAATAAATTCAATGTACAAACAAGACAACTGAACCCACCCTTAAAAACACACTGGCCAAATAGCTTTTTTTGTTGTTGTTGTAGACATTTGAGTCTTGCCAGGTTACTTGAGTTTATAAATCGAGATTCAAAGAAAATACCTATGGTATCTTGACTAATCACAGCATGCAAGTAGTTTCCAAGTAGTTTCCAGGTGCACCTGCTCTAATGTCAAAACACAAGGCAGAAATGGATACCGTGCTGTTTTAATTCAAAGGAAATGGCATAGGAGGAAAATCCGATTTATCATCAGCCGGCGCACCATAATATGGACACCTGAATACAACTAAATAAAAACATTCGTATAGAAACAGAAGATACACAAGACTAACATTAAGATAAAAGAGACTGGAAAACATGATGAGTTTGATCTTAGAACTTACTTCTTTAAACTGACCAAAAATAAGGTCCATATACTATTTGATCTGTATACTTTGCAATACAAATGCAACAACGAGAGTTACCAAAAAAAACACGCAGCAAATTTTTTTTATCCACATGCATTCATGCACAAATTGGTAAAGTTCAATTCACCGCTGCGAAAAGAATGCAGAGAATAACAAAAAAAAGGAGAGGAAAAAACAGAGAAAAAAGTTACCGGCCGTCAGAAGAAGTAAAAGACTGAGCGAAACCCAAGGGTCTAACAGGAATACTACCCTGACTATCATCTTCTCTTGCAAAACTCATATTATGACTATCACAGTTTTCCCAAGACTCAACCAACTAAAGCAAAGGCTTATTCAAATCCACAGCAAAGCATTCATCTACTTTTCCTTTTGATGGCGTCCACTTCTCTACAAGAGGCGATAGAACATTAACTATATGGCACATATCCCGTCTTCTATATGGTTCTCTCGCTGCACAGTGCATATTTCCATTATTGTTATTCATTTTTGTATACTATTGACTTTTTAAATTTTGATATTTCTTATTTGATTGTGATGATCTATGTTTGGAAATTTACTGGTTCATGCATTTGGTTGGGAAGCTGCTAAATCATGTGATGGCCACTCACTATCTGGATCTGGTGTCTATAAACAAACGATATATTTATTGCGTTAATTACAAATACATCTTGAATATACTTGTGGAGGGGCTTGACAAATGGTAACTAGAAGATGAAACATAATGGTGTGATCTAGAATAAATAAAAAGAATTGTTCAAAGGCTAAAAAAACTAACCAAATCAAAGATGTGATTTTTTTGAAAAATTGGTACTTTATTAGTAATATATATTTTATTATGATTTGAACCTTACTTCTACTACTATGTTGAGGCTTACAGTAATCCTATTACTGAATTTAAACCACGTTCTCAAACTTCTAACAATCTGGTGCGCAGTTCTGCGAACTCACACCCACACTCCTTATGTAGCATAATGGAAAATCATTGCTAATCACGTATATCTGTTTCATCTTTAGCATACCGCAATCCAGTTTCTTCAATCATCGTCCTTGTATTGATTTTGATTTACTTTCTCCATTAACCAATTTCAGATATGAAGCATAGTTGTTAACTTAGGTATTGTCCCATTGCATATTTCCCAAGCTCATAAATTTGTTTCAAAAAAAATTACGGCATCTAATCCCGTTTTAGCAAAATGGTCAAAAGAAGCAATCCAAATTCAATCTTCAATTTCTCAGCGCAAAATTTAACAATCGAACAATACCTCGCCGTTAAAAACTAACATGCCCAGATAGTAGATATGTAGAGTTATATGGGCTATAAAACAAAGAAAGACCCAAATCATATAATTCAAAACCAAACTGTAGGATTCTTACCAGCGTAGGTCAAATTGAAGCACCGCTGTTTGCACTTAATTCATACGAGGGCTCGGTTGTAAGAATGAGGAATTCGTCAGCAAAAGTTCGCCACAACCCCCTATTCTCAAATGTCTTGAACCAACGTAAGTCGATCGTGGATGCCATCTTCAGATCCGCTTTCGAAAGGATTGAATCCTATGAGATCGAAAGTCGCCAGTATCATTCGTTTGATTCAAAAATTGGTTGAAAAAATTTGTAAAACGTTAAAATCGGCTTCACCGGAAAACCTACTCCTGAACGCTTGATCATCTGAAAGTGTTAAATCGCCAACTTTCAATTTTCTTAAAGGGTTGGGAGACTGTATTCACCGAAGATCCAGATCTATTACTCGACGAAGAATCCAAGCGGGTGATACCGGATGAATAGTTTAATTTGAGGAATATATGGCGGTTTCAGGCGAATTAAGAGAATGAAGGGGACGAAATTGATTTAGGTTAGAGTACCCAAGAGGTCGGCCCACACATGGGAGTAAAATACAATACAAAAGATATTTTGGAGCCAAATTTTTAGTTTCCCGCCTCGATTTCGTTCTTCCGCAAGAATTAACGTGAAAGGTTGTTTTTTTCCACTGTTCAGAATTAATAAGTAAAAACATATATTTAATATAATATGGAATTCTTGAGAGCTATCTTTTATTAAAATACTCGATATTACTTATTAAATATAGCTATTATTGCCTTGCCAAAAAATGGCGATTATTAATTATTACTCATTTCTACATAGTTATAAAATATTAAAAGTTAATTATTATGTATATGTTACTAGTTATTATAAACTATTCAATACATAATTGTAATTATTAAAAAAACCGCTATTTATTAATTATTTAAAAGTAAATATTAATTTGTAAAGTTATTATTGAATATTAATTATTCTTAAATACTAGTATTATTAAATATTAGTCATTATTAATAGTTAATAAGTCTCTATTACAACTGATTAAAAAAAAGTTGTAATAGGCATGTATTACAAGTGACAAAATAAAAAAGTTGTTAATTATAATCGAGAGTAATACTTATAAAAAGCTTATGCTACTATTAATTAATTAATAAGTAGTTAACATACATTAACTATTAAAAATAAATTACTACTTATTAACTATTAATTATTTAATAATAATTGTAAATATTATTGATTCCTGTGTTAATTATTAATTATTATTATTAAATATCAATATAATTAGTTATTAAATATATTATAAACATGAAGTTTGTAATAGGAATCTATTACAACTAATAAAATGAAAAGTTGTGATATATATGTTTATTACAACTTTAGAGAGCTGATAGTTGTAAAAAACATTTATTACAACAGTGCTTTTTGCACAGTTGTAAAAAAGAATTTATTACAACTGTGCTTTTCACACAGTTGTAAAATTAAAGTTGTAATATGGTGTTTTTGTTGTAGTGATTGTTCCTAAGACATAATTATAAAATTTTATGAAGTTTCCACGGTTGAGGGCATGTGTTACAGACCTACTAAGCTTAAAAAAGAATAATGGCAGATAATAATTGAGAAAACAAATATAAAATTTTCAAATTGTAACTATATATAATTATCAAGGCAAGTAGAATCATACTGAATAATTTAGTTCTATCGGCTCTCCCAATTTATTGGATACCCTTCTATATTTTCCCAAATGGACAATTAAGATAATGGACAAAGTTAGAAGAAATTTAATTTGGAGTGGGGACAACTCATGTAAAAGTATAAAATTCCTTGTTAGTTGTGAAACACTTTGTAAATCAGAAACGGAAAGGGCTTACAAATTACAAACATTCATCATTTTGCTGAGGGATTTTCACTTAAAGGGCTTATTTGTTCAGGGTAATAAGTTTTAAGGACATCACTTTTAAAAAAATTGTTTTGAGGACAATTTACAGGAAAAAGATAAATGAAATTATCATGTCTAGTTATATAAAAATAATGATAAAATAATTTATCATTTTCTGTATAACCTAAAAGATAAACGAACTTATCTTTTTCTTATAAATTGCCCTTAAAACTAATTATTCAGAAGTGTTGTCCTTAAAACTTGTTACCTTGAAATAAAGTGTGCTTCAACCTAGTTCCACCAGTTTATTGTATCTCTACAAGGGAAATGGTTTTGGAAATTCATTTACAATTAGGATAATTTCATTTGGAAAAAAGTAATTTCAAATCAATTTTATGGCAGTACTTAAAACTTCATCATGCCGCTACTAATGCTAACAATATGTCTCATTTTTGGAAGTGCATTACAATATCTATGAACATTTTTATCCTAGGGATCGATAACATAGTTCTTCTTGCAAATAATGTTTTGTTATGATACTGGATTTCATCTATATCCCTTAGGGTCGGATTCAAAGAACTTTTCGACGTCAAAGATTTCGAAAATGCCCTTATTTCAGAAGTTTTTACAGATCTTGCAACAAATTTCCATGGAATTCGACTTTTACTCACTTTCTAGCAGGCACTACCTTAGCATAATTTGTTTTGTTGTGTATTAAACTTGAATATTATATCATAGACAATAAGAGTGATATTAAGAAGTGGTATGGGGAAAATAATAATTCATTCTCTTCAAGATTGATTTAAAAGTTCTTAAATTTTCAAGAAACTAATCTAAATACGTTCAAATTATATGGAAAGTTGTTATTCCTTCAAGAAATAAAGTGCATTTCTGGTTAATAGTCCAAAAAAATGAACATATTTGTGTTACCAAAGAAAATGATTTTTCCAATAGTCAAAAAATGTGTATTTGTAATGTTGATTTAGGAAATCTAGCTCACCTTTATTTCATTTGTCCGTTAACTAGTTTGATTCACGTTAATACACTTATTATCTTCGACAAAACGAACATCTCTTATACTAACTTTGGTTACTACTGGAATACATGTATATTTACGTACACTAGAAGTTGTACTCATTATTACATCTTGATATCTTTGCTTTGAATAGAACTAGAGAATATCCAACAATATTAATTTCCAAATAAATTGCCAAATCTATGTTATATTTATTTTCGTTTATAATTAGATTGCAAATCCTAAATATAAAGTGTCAAAAATGACTTTTTCAAAGTGTTCCTTAAATGAGTCAAAAGTCGCATAGATATCCCGAGGGAAAGAACTGATATAAAGTGTGTCGCTAAAAGCACCCGAAATAGTGCTTCCTAACACAATTATTAAAAAATACCATAAAATTTTAGGTTACACACTTCCTAATACTAAACAATTTAAGGGCTTTCAAATGCATTATTTTCATTTTTTTCGACATGGTGAACAACTGCTGACCAACACCATTCTCTGCGGCGATCAACCACTGAATAACGGTAGTTTGGTGGTTAATGACCAAGGAAAACAGTGTTGGTCGACAGTTGTTTTTCATGTCAAATAGTTTTGCATGGTGGTTGATTGCCATATGAAATGTGTTTGGCATTCGGAAGTACATAAAATTTACCGGATTGATTATTTTTATCCGTGGTATTAGGAAGCACTTTCCTGGGTGCTTTTAGCAACACATTAAAATTTTGATAAACATAATTTGGTTATAACTAATGAACTAATAAATAAAATTAGAGAAGACAACTCTCTGAATGCTCTACCCCAGATTATTCCTACTGTCACACTCTTACTCAATAACATTTATATGAAAATAAACACTTTGTTACGTACATATAAATAATTGTTCTCTATTCGTCTGCTAATGACCTCCTTCATCACAATTATAGTATTTTCATTTAATTTGAGAGGAGAAACACACTCTAGATCAAAATCTGATTGAATGCCACCAAATTTGATCATATCAGCCAGGTAGATGGTATTTCTTTGTAATTATATTGATTATGCCTATTAATTGTATCTGTAAATGATGCTTTATTCTGCTTCTTGATCCAGGTTGCTTGAGAAGAACTTTTGTTCTTTACTGAATATGAATTCTGATTCATTTCAGGTCAGACACTGGTTTCTGATGGCATTTTTTCCCTTATCTTGACCGTTGATCACGTTATTTCTCTGATTTGCGTTGTCTAAAGCAAAATATGTTGTAGTTGAGGAATTTCTCTAATTTGTTCTATGTTAAAATCTTGGCAGTCACTAGCCGTCGCTAACCATAACAAGTCTGAAAACATAGTCCACAGCTAGCTGTCGCAAACTGCAATAAGTCTGAAAACATGATGCGTAGCTAGCCATCGCTAACTGTGGCTATATGGGACTAATAGGGTGTCGCTAACCATTGCAAACCTGAAACAAGTTTGATGTATTTTAGCCACCATTCTTTCTTTCGGCAACACATACTCGTACAACTCATATATGATCACTTCCATAATATATGATCATATCTAATAACTCAACATGCCATATATGCTCAAATTCATAACATAAACATATATTGTTAATCCCTCAAAAAATCCGCAGGCACATTGAGCAAAGGATGCAGAACGGGCACCATCAGAGTTGGTCGTGCATAATGTTATCTGAGGCGCTTAAACGACTCACCACGGAACAGGATGCGACCACACGGAGCAGGACCTAAATATCAAACCCAAGGCAAGTCAGGATAGACAGTATGACCAAAGATAACGACATGATATGCTACGAGAAGTGCCACCCAATAAAGATCAAGGTCGTATATCCTGTAAGCCGCTCAAACACAAAAACAAAACAAATCGCCCATTCAATATAGGCGGGAGCGACCGAATGGCACAACCATAGGGACAAACAGCGCTACACAAGGGCGGCAAAAGGTCGAGCGCCCTGGAACCAAGAAGGCCGGTCGTGCAAGGAACGAAGATGTATTAATTCCAGTCCCACATTCTGCTCTTATAAGATGTCTCAAAGAAATCATTCTCACATGGATGCCCACTCCTAGGGACTCGCACAACTAGTTAAGATGCTCGCTCCATTGAATCGCTCGTACGTGGTAACTAAATGCAACCACGGACAGTTGGCTACAGCTAGCCAATGGCGTGGTTGTAATTAATCAAGTGAGCGATCCGTAGCTGGCATGAACAGACTTCAGGTCATTTCCCAAGGGGAGCTCACCTATAAATACACCATGATTATCAACATAAATGGGGGATCTTGGAGACCACGAAATGCTGCCAAATTTTATCCTCAACCACTGATTCAACCATGGCGTCAACAACAATCTCATGACCATGGAAGACGGCTCCATTCTCTTTCTTAATTATCCATCCATTTTCCTTCTCCTCAAATTTTACCATTCTCTTGTGTAATCCCAAGATTGAAGTATATAAACGAAGGTGTATTGAGCGAATGCAAAGATGTATAAAAAGAGAGAATTGATGTATTTTGTAATCCTCGTTATAAGATTGAAACTCACCATCACAGTGGACGTAGGCCTAGTTAATGGCTGAACCACTCTAAATCTCACCTCTACTTTACTTTTCTTGCATTTTTCATTTTTAGTTGCTGATTAAACACGGTTCCATTTAGATCTTACCAAGTTGGTGAAGTACAGCTTAGTACCTTGGGTGATTAGACCATTTTTGGTGTAAACATTTTGGCGCCCACCATGGGGCCATGTTCATAATTCCCTTTCGTAGCGCAGCAAAAGAAAAATCCCAAAAAATGCCTTCTCTTTTGAACCCATGGTTGGATCGAACAAAGGCGACAAATCTACTAAAGTAACTACGATCAGTGAGGGTGATACTGCCGACGAAGCTACACCTCAAATCTTGAATCAAGGGGAAGGGGGTACCCCTAGGCCATCTATAACGCGAGATGAATTGGATGTGGTTGTAAATGGCCTGAACGAAAAAATGGATAATACAGCGAAAATGATAATGGAAAGGTTTTATGTCCTAACCAATGTTCAAGCCAATTTGTTACCGCCAAACGCTGTGGTTAATACTGGTGAAAAAGAGGACTCATCAGCCTTAGACCCTGGATAACCTCACAGCCCAGTGGGAGAAAGGGGAGAGGCCGGCGTTGAGGATCCTAACGCCAGATCTCCATAGTGAAAGAAGAACGTATGGCTCGAACTATCGCAAGTCCCACTAATGTAACATCCTTCAAAGAGGATGCAAGGCGCCAAAGCTTAAACTGTGGTCGCACCGATAAAAACGTTAGTGCTGATCCCGATGAGCAGGCAGGTGACGAGAGACGCGTTATAGACATGATACAGCGAATAATGAAGGAGAAGGCGACCCAGGAAGATGAAGAGAAAGAATGGGAGTTTTCCCCCAGAAAAAATCCGTTTACGGAAGAAATCCGTCAAGCGAAATTCCCGAAGAAATTTGTACCCCCAACAATAACGCCTTATAACGGAATTGGAGATCCAACCATTTTTCTGTTCAAGTACGACCAGCACATGAATGGAGCTAGGGTCACTGATGAAACCAAGTGCCTATACTTTCCCGTGTGTCTGGAAGGTGTGGCCTCATTATGGTTCACCAGACTTCAACCTAAATGTATTGACCGATTTGCTGACCTGGCAAGGAGATTTCAAGATCAATTCCGACTGCAAACCACCAAGGTAAGGGATGTAATGTCGTAAGGCGAAATGGAATAGAAGCATGGGGAAACCATTAGAGCCTTCCTTACGCGCTTCCATGCAGTAGCAGCTGAGGTTATAGAACCAGAGCGTTGGTACTTATTGGCAGCCCTGAAAGGAGCTATCGATAAGAAGTCAGAATTTGGAAAGTGGCTCAAGATGAAGAAACCAAAAACTTTGAAGAAATTTTAAAAAATGCTGAGGAATACATGAGTGTGGAAGATGAAGCTCCAAGTGTCCAGAAGACTATAGAAAGTAACACCGCCAGAGAAGGAAAAGGCAACGAGTCCAGGGTTGAGCAGAAGAGTGATGTAGGACAAAAAAGGGGAAAAGGCGAGAGGAATAGCAAGGCCTATAAGAAGACGTGGTTATACAAACCGTCCGAGCTAACCCACCTAAACGAAACCCCGGAAAGAATTTACCAAGCCACAAAGGACTTGGGCATTTTCCCTCAAATGAAGCCGTAGAAGGTAACTGAGCAGCAGGCGAATTCCGGAAAATTCTGCCGATTTCATGGCCAACCGGGACACAGCACCAACGAATGCCGACACCTGAGGAGTTTAATTGAAGAGCTCATCAGGAATAACCGACTCCAGAAGTACGTGAAACATCCTTAAAATACTCCAGCTGTGCAAGGACGTAACAATGCGGCCAGCCATCCCAACTCGAGTACGGAAGCCCGAATGTCAGCCGACTCGAGGCCGATAATCAATGTGATATTTGGAGGTCCCCTCTCGGCCGGAGCAGTTAGGAAGAGATGGAAAGATACGCTAACGAATTGAAGGGTGTCATGAAAAAGGAAGGATGCATGATCTTGAACAACGAGCTTCCGATGAAAATGCTCAAAACTTCGACCGAGGATGTGATATTCAAAGATAAAGATGCGGAAGGCATAATTACACCAACCGTCGATGCTATGGTGATCACAATTGGTCTCGGACCTGTTGTGGTAAAAAGGGTTCTAGTTGACATAGGGGCATCAGTCAATGTGATTTTTATAAATACTTTCAAAATATGGATCTCCTTATGGAAAAGGTGCGCACGTACCCAAATAAGATCCACGGTTTTACAGTCAACCTACGCAACCCATCAGAACGATAGATTTACCTGTGGCATTGGCAGATGGGGAACATAGGGTTTCCATGGTACAAACCTTTGTCCTAATAGATGAGTTTTCATCTTACAACGCATTCCTTGGGAGACCGACTCTTTCGGGTTTCAAGGTTGCATTAGCTCCATAGTCCTTGACCATGAAGTTTCCATCCAAAAAGGGAATTGGTGTAATTAAGGGCGGCCATATCGCCGCAAGGGACTGTTATGTGACAGAACTGAGGGAGGCTAAGAAAAAAGACTCAAGAAAGGATGCGGAGGCTCTTCCCCGCATCCCAAAACCCCCTTTATAGCAACTAAAAAAGGGTCCGTGCACTGGCGAACATAGTGGAGAGCAAAAGGAGATCGATCCTAGAGAAGCCACTGTAGAGGACGAAAGGGCGACCTCGGGCGAAGACACAATTCCTGTAGCTGTAAATCCGAAGGACCCAAACCGTGTGTTGAATATAGGATCTCGGCTAAGCCCCGAAATGAAAAATCAATTGATTGCCTTTTTGAGAGCCAACTTAGATGTGTTCGCATGGAATCATTCCGACATGTGCGGCATATCTCCGGACATTGCGGTCCATAAGCTAAACATTGACCCCCGCATTCCAGTTGTCAAACAAAAAAGGAGAACCCAGAGACCGGAGAGGTCACTCTCCTTAAAAGAAAAAGTTGACAGATTAATGGAAAATGGTTTCATTAGGGAATCTACCTATCCGAAATGGGTGTCCAACCCAGTTCTTGTGAAGAAGTTAAACGGTAAATGGCGGGTTTGCGTAGATTATTCAGACCTGAATAAAGCTTGTCCGAAAGATAGTTTCCCTCTTCCCAGAATCGACCAATTGGTGGATTCTACTGCCGGTCACGAATTCCTATCTTTCATGGATGCATATTCCGGCTATAATCAAATCATAATGTACGGTCCAGACTAGGAAGACACAAGTTTCATTACCGATTTCGGTCTATACTGCTATAAGGTGATGCCATTTGGTCTAAAAAACGCAGGGGCAACTTATCAGCGACTGGTAAATGCTATGTTTAAAAAGAAAATCGGTAGGACAATGGTGGTCTAGGTCGATGACATGTTGGTTAAATCAAAGAGAGGAATAGACCATTTGGATGACTTAGCCTGAATGTTCGATATCTTACGCCAATATGGCATAAAATTGAATCCCTTGAAATATTCTTTTGGGGTCGGTTCAGGAAATTTCCCTGGGTACATGGTCAACGCTAGAGGTATTGAAGCTAATCCAATTAAAATATCGGCTTTAAGAGAAATGCGTGCCCCAAGAACCAAGAAGGAACTCCGGTGTTTGAATGGGAAGATCGCAGCCTTGAACCGCTTTATATCTAGGGCGACGAACAAGTGTCTTCCATTCTTCGCTGCCCTTAGAAAAGGAAAGAAAGAGATACAGTGGACCCCTGAAGGTCAGAAAGCCTTCGAGGAATTGATCCAACACTTGGCAACACCGCCAATGCTATCGAAGCCTAGTGATGGGGAAGACTTGTTTCTATACCTGGCAGTGTCTGTCCATTCCCTAAGCGCAACACTGATCAAAGAAGACTTGAAGGTACAAAAACCGGCCTATTACATTAGCAAGAGGCTATCTGGAGCAGAGCTTAATTATCCAAAACTTGAAAAATTGCTTATTGTTTGCTCATTGGATCGAAGAAGCTTCGGCCCTACTTTCAGGCTCATCCCATCAGGGTTCTCACAGACCAGCCTCTAAGGCAAGTTCTGTCTCGACCAGAAACCTCCAGAAGATTATTAAAATGGAATATAGAGCTTACTCAATATGACATTACGTATCATCCTCGGAAAGCAATCAACGGACAAGCGCTTGCCGATTTTATCGTAGAATTTACCAATCGAGGGGAGGCAAAGGAAGAGGATGATATTGAAACTAGTACCCGGTGGAAATTATTTGTAGATGGAGCGTCGAACGATCCATGTTCTAGGGAAGGAGTTGTTCTCGAAACCCCTGAGGGAAGATCCTTATGCTGTGCATTAAGGCTAGAGTTTCCGTCAACCAATAACGAAGCTGAATATGAAGCCCTTGTCGCGGGAGTAAAACTAGCAAAAGAGCTACAAATAAAAACTATACAGATCTTCAGCGACTCTCAACTCGTAGTGTGCCAGATTTTGTGTAACACCCCACATCCGTTAAGGTCACTCACAAAGGGAATGCCTTAACTTTGGTGGAGAGTTATAGGTAAAAGATACAGATAAATTACAAGACAGACAAAATTAAAACAGCGGAAAATAGAACTTTACTTTATTGATTAAATAGTTTGTACAACAATTATTTTCCAATACCTGAATATCTGTCTTACAAAATAAAGAAGCACAAAATAACATTTATATTCCCCAATGTAGCGTGATCCAGCCATAACAATAGAAAAGAGAATCCAAGCAAAACTTCGACTAATCTTCAGCTTGGAAGAAAACTGGGCTAAGTAGTAATATTCCCTCCCTGCGAACCTAGGGGGGAACGGAAGACAAGAAAGCGAAAGAAAACAGAGCCAGACATAAAGTCTGGTAAGTTCAGTTACTTTCAGCATGTGAACAGGTAAAAAAAACATGGTATGAATTAACTAAATACAAGACTACACCATGATGACGGGAATCATAAGGTTAGCACAAGATATGATATGGTAAGATAAACTGAATGCACTTCTATACTTTCTCTACTTCGCCACTACCTTGTGACTCTAATTTCTATATCCCTGCACCACCTAACTAGTAATCTGTATAAACTGATGAGAACAGATACGTGATCCCAATCCCCGCAATTGTGGTTGTTTCAGGTGTACATCTATTATTTATTACCTAGGTCTAACCTAGGGTTTTCTATCGAGCGCATTCTAGATCCAACCAGGGTTTTCGCTACCTGGGGCTACTGGGGTTTATGCTACCTATTGAATGTTTCTCGGATTTTAGGGTTTACGCGACCTAGGTCCAATTAGGGATTATGCTACCTACCGAATGATGCCCCCTAGTCTAGGACACACTACCTAGAGCGGTATATGTTCCTAGACTTTTCCCACATATGTGTCGCGAATCGTTATCGCTGTCTAGATGCACATGTCCTCCGTATGTGCGACCTAAGTCTCGTGGCAGGGCAAATCAAGAAACACGGAACTCGGTCTGGAGCTTTCATATGTCTGTCGATGCAGATGCTAAGGTCTGTTTTTTTCTAGTGGCTATGGTCCCACCTGACCCCTCCCTCAACTAATGAAAGGCACACCTTGAAAAATGAGAACTATACGCAGGCCCCCCTATGCCCCACTAACCTATGGCCATCCGCAACCATAACTAGATAGCAAGTATATGGTCTTTTGGAGTTCTCCGCCTTTCCGCTTCACGTATCTCGATTGACTCAAGATGGTAGGTGGACCAAGAGTTGTTATCACAGGCCTACTGGTCTCGCTAAATCACGCTGGTCCATCCTAGTCTTTAGGTTGCCTTATATTGCAACCAAGGCATACCCTTGGTTCTTCTAACGCAGACCTTAACCTCTGTGAGCCCAGGCGGATCATCTGCAGCCTCACAGAGGGATACCAAGACTACCCTCACGTCCCGTCGAAGTCGGGTGCTTCGTACCCCAGTTCGTTGGACCCTTCTTTAAGATCAGATGGACGTTCGCTCCTTCTGGTATTCTACTAAGGTTCACTACTTAGTTCCCTTAACTAAGGTTTACTACTTAGTTCCCTGAACCATCGTTTTCTTAAATAAGGTTTACAACTAAATCCTCTTAACTAAGGTTTACTACTTAGTTCTCTTTCTCGTCAAGTTGGATTGGTAAAGTGTCATTAGTCAATTCAAGTTAACTTAACCCATTCATTTGTCATGTTAAACTGGTTAACTGTCATCAGTAGTTCATGTTGACTTAACCCTACCACAAATCAAGTTATATTGGTTAAGTATTTCTTATTACTTAACCCCACCCATTCGTCGTGTATTGGTTAAGTGTTCCCATAGTTAACTTAAACCTAACATTTGTTTAATGCACATGTTCTAATGGTTAAGTATTGTCCCTTTATGTTTTAACTTAACCTTATTCATTTGTCACACTATGATGGCTAAGTGTTCTAAGTTTACTTAACTCCACCTTCTAGTCAAGTTAACATGTTAAATTGGCTAAGTGTATTTTTACTTAACCCCACCTTCTAGTCTAGTTAACATGTTAAGTTGGTTAAGTGTTCCTATGGACTTAACCCTCCCATTCTAGCTTAACTGTTTCTTAGCTTTAAATTATTCATTTAAAGCACCAACCACTCACATTAGACTGATATTGTTGCGGTCACTGGATGTGTCGGTCGGTTCCGGGCAGATTTACACCGCAACTCAGTCTAACCTCGGGTCCTTTTTGGGCTCAATGCTCTAACCACCCACATTAGATAGGTATTGTTACGGTTGCTGGATTTGCCGGGCGGTTCCGGGCAGTCATACCGTAACTCAATCTAACCTCGGGTTAGGCATATTCGTCTTTCCTAGATTTACATATTTATCCTTTTTGTCTATATATAAATTGCTAACAACTCTTTTAAACAAATTTGGCCCGTATCATATTCATTTGTTATGCCCACTAACATACCTATATTCTAGGCCCAAATCTTGATTTACCTATCATTTAACCCAACCTGCAGTTTTATACCAATTTAGATCTAGTATTCCCATTTACAGTTCATGTCAAAACTAGATTTAATATTCTAGTTTACAATTTATGCCTAAAGCTTAGTTCACTTTCCAATACTAGATTCAATATATCAAATTACATCTTCTATAATTCACGTCAAATTACCCCAATTTGCATTTAATAGTCATGTTATAATACATGCTCTAAATTATGCCAAATAATGTAGATTTCATGTTATACCTAAATAACCCCGCATGCATAACGTACGTATACCATGATTTCACAAGTTTTCTAAATACTCATGAAATGAAATTAAAAAGGGAATGGAGGATAAACATGAGAATTGACAAAAAAGAATAGGCATACAAAAGCGAGCAAAATACAAGGATAATGGGTCCAATGGTTTTGGTGTACATAATAGCGAATAGGAATAAACTAAGCAAGTCACACCCAAGGTATGAGATCCAACAAAATGCCAGTTCGGTGTATAACATAGTCTGTAACTATAGTGTTATGGGCATAAACAATTAACCATAATAGTCTTAGGCAATTAACCACAATAGTCATAGTCATGGTCATAGGTAGAAATCTCATAGTTATGAATCATAGGCGATTAACCACAATAGTCCTTGTCATAGTCATAGGCATAGGCATAGGCATAGTCTTGTGTTCACAGTCATAGTCTTAGGCCATTAACAATAGTTTCAACGTCATAGGCATTGGCACAGTCTCATCGGTAATTAATTACAATAGTTCTTAATTAGATCCAAAGGCATATACAAGCACAGATTCAAATGAAAGGATCAGGCATATTCTTATATCCATTTAATTACATGCCACAAATAGATCTAGATGTTCAAATCTAAAAAGTAACCGACTTACATTGATCGGTTTTAGAAAAGGATAATAAGATAACGTTGAGGTGATTTGCTATGATTCGCGCGACGTTGCTCGAAGCCGTTGAATTAGCCTTTGCTTCCCTTCTTGAAGCTTTAACTTGATTTGAATTTCCAATTTGCAATTCCTAGCCATAGTCTTCAAGAAATAGTCTTCGTGTTTTATTTTAATTTATTTATTTCAATTATTCCAGAGGTAGCATAAGGAGAGAATAAAATGGTGTAAAGAGAATAGGGCTAGGGGGATGTTTATATAGGATTAGGCGGACGAATCTAGACTGAAAACGAGACCAGAAACATCAGAATGAACCCAGGCTCAAAACTGGGTTTCAGCATCAGGTCGACCCCCAGGTCGACCATAGGGTCGACCTGGTCCCTGGGAGGTCGACCATAGTGTCGAACCCTAGGTCGACCTGGTTCTGGGCAGGAAAATCCCCGCCCAGTCTGCGCTGGGATTTGAATTCGAATTTCGAATTGGAATTCGAGTTGTTTTTCTGTTCTGAAAATCCTTGAAACTTCGGAGGGTCATATCTCCCTCATACGGACTCCGTTTCTCGAAAAATCGGACTCATTTCCAAGCAGAATTTCAAGACGAACGCAATGGAGCAACCCATTTCCCATGATTCTTATCTTGAAATTTAATTATACTTTAATTTGCGAAACTTAATGTTACAGAATTACGGGGTGTTACATTCTCCCCCTCTTAAAAGGATTTCGTCCCCGAAATCTTCAAGTTAGGAAGAATGTATCCTACCATCCAATCACCCATCTACTCGACCATTCAATCACAGGCATTCATTGTCCTTAAAAATATTTCTAATGCTTTCATGTTCATATGCATAGTGTGTGTATATGTCTTTATCTAATGCAAAATCAGGCGGTCTACTGATTCAGTTGACCTCCTTAATGCGAATTATGTCAGTGCCATGCGTCCAATCATGTATGCAAGCATCCCTAGTTATGTAAATACTACATGTGTGCATAGCCATTCACCCATATGTAGTATCCATATGATAACATATCCAGTTAAATCCGTTAAGCAAATACATATACGCTAATGCAATATGAAACTGACTGAGTCGTTTTAGCGCCTATGGTGTGTATATGCATCCACGAGCAACCATTTGCAACCATCAATCATAACATGTTTCAAATACATGTTTACATCCATTGGCTTCTACCTAAGGATCGATGATACGCCCTAGAGGGTATACCTTAAAAGCTAGAAAGTATGCATAAAATTCCTAGAAAAAGAGATCAAGGACGTACTCTTAAGAAAAAGGGTATGATGCGTGTATCTAGTCTTCAGTCTTCTAAGTCGCATCTTCTTGAGCTTCACTATTCTGTACTTTATCTAATTAATCTTCATGATTGCGAAGCTTCTTGACTTTCATTTCCAAAATTGTCGTTGATCGGATAACTGGTTTTGCATTGTCAACTGGATATATGCGGAAGTCTATCTCGTGTTTTAGGGGTAAACTCCTAACCTAATCAAAAACATCTGCGTACTCATGGACTACCCTAACGGATTGCAAATCGTCGATAAATGCATTAAGCGATTCTAGCTAGCTAAGCCTAACTGATTCTTTACACGGAATCTCGAGGGTATTTCCAAGGCAAGTCAAAAGTCTAACTACCCTCCTTTCAGAATTACTAGCTAACCAACCCATGCCTAGAATCAACTCATAGCCCATGGAACCAAAAACATAAGCATTACGCTTAAACTCAACACTTAATATAGTTATTCTCAAATCCTTACAAACCAAAGGTAAACGGGCCGAACCACCTATTGGATTTGAGACACTAATGGAATCTTCTACTATACAAGTACTAAGGTGCAGAGACTCAATTATGGAAGTAGATATGAACAAATGCGAAGTGCTAAGATCAAAAGAGTACTAACTGGTTGATCAAAACGAAAAGCTAAACTTTTCCAATAGAGATTTTACTATCTCTCTCTCTCAGGTATTCTGGTGGTGGAAGCATGCACTCTCCCTTCTGAAAATCTTGTCCCTCGTCCTTGCCCTTGTCCTTAATTATATGCCCCATTATACCATGGAAAAGATACTTCCTCTCGTCTTAGGTTTTATAATTCCTTCTTTCTTCGTGAGTCAAGTTTATATCCATGAATTTCTCATCCATGCGTTGAGCTTCCTAGCCAAACTCCCTCATCCTCATCTTTACCATCCCTGTGTAATCATATTGACAAGTTTCTCAAAGTCTGCCTCCATCGCATGGAAAACCCTTCAAAGCTTGAAAGAAACTAGCTGTAGGTGAAACTACTATGGCTATAGATGGGAGTCGGGCACTACTTTGCCCTTCGATAGGCATCGTAGTCTTATCAAGCCTACGGAACCGTACCGCGATGAGCTTACCTCCCAGAAAGCCAGGAGCCCCGAAGACTCAAGAAAGAAGGGGACAAGAATTCAAATAGAGGATCAGAAGATAGTGCGTATGGCTTTTGGGGAATATGCCTTTAAAACAAAACTTTTCTTTTGAAAAATGCTTCTTTAAAAACCGTTTTGAAAATAATTTTTTTTTCAAATCTTTTATCTGATCCGGTAACCTTCAGCTCTGATACCACGTGTAACACCCCACATCCGTTAAGGTCACTCACAAAGGGAATGCCTTAACTTCGGTGGAGAGTTATAGGTAAAAGATACATATAAATTACAAGACAGACAAAATTAAAACAGCGGAAAATAGAACTTTACTTTATTGATCAAATAGTTTGTACAACAATTATTTTCCAATACCAGAATATTTGTCTTACAAAATAAAGAAGCATAAAATAAAATTTATATTCCCTAATGTAGCGTGAGCCAGCCATAGCAATAGAAAAGAGAATCCAAGCAAAACTTTGACTAATCTTCAGCTTGGAAGAAAACTGGGCTAAGTAATATTCCCTCCCTGCGAACCTGGGAGGGGAAACGGAAGACAAGAAAGCAAAAGAAAACAGAGTCAGACATAAACTCTGGTAAGTTCAGTAACTTTCAGCATGTGAACAGGTAAAAAAAACATGGCATGAATTAACTGAATACAAGACTACACCATGATGACGGGAATCATAAGGTTAGCACAAGATATGATATGGTAAGATAAACTGGATGCACTTCTATACTTTCTCTGCTTCGCCACTACCTTGTGATTCTAATTTCTCTATCCTTGCACCACCTAACTAGTAATCTGTATAAACTGATGAGAACAGATATGAGATCCCAATCCCCGCAATTGTGGTTGTTTCAGGTGTACATCTATTATTTATTACCTAGGTCTAACCTAGGGTTTTCTATCGAGTGCATTCTAGATCCAACCAGGGTTTTCGCTACCTAGGGCTGCTGGGGTTTATGCTACCTACTGAACGTTTCTCGGATTTTAGGGTTTACGTGACCTAGGTCCAAATAGGGATTATGCTACCATCCGAACGATGCCCCCTAGTCTAGGACACACTACCTAGAGCGGTATATGTTCCTAGACTTTTCCCACATATGTGTCGCGAATCGTTATCGCTGTCTAGATGCACATGTCCTCCGTATGTGCGACCTAAGTCTCGTGGCAGGGCAAATCAAGAAACACGGAACTCGGTCTGGAGCTTTCATATGTCTGTCGATGCAGATGCTAAGGTCTGTTTTTTTCCAGTGGCTATGGTCCCACCTGACCCCTCCCTCAACTAATGAAAGGCACACCTTGAAAAATGAGAACTATACGCAGACCCCCTTATGCCCCACTAACCTATGGCCATCCGCAACCATAACTAGATAGCAAGTATATGGTCTTTTGGAGTTCTCCGCCTTTCCGCTTCACGTATCTCGATTGACTCAAGATGGTAGGTAGATGATGAGTTGCTATCACATGGTTACTGGTATCGCCGAATCACGCTGGTCCATCCTAGTCTTTAGGTTGCCTTATATTGCAACCAAGGCATACCCTTGGTTCTTCTAACGCAGACCTTAACCTCTGTGATCCCAGGCGGATCATCTGCAGCCTCACAGAGGGATACCAAGAGTACCCTCACGTCCCCTCAAAGCCGCGTGCTTCGTACCCCAGTTCGTTGGAGCCTTCTTTAAGATCAGATGGACGTTCGCTCCTTCTCGTATTCTACTAAGGTTTACTACTTAGTTCCCTTAACTAAGGTTTACTACTTAGTTCCCTGAACTGCCGTTTTCTTAACTAAGGTTTACAACTTAGTCCTATTAACTAAGGTTTACTACAAAGTTCTCTTTCTCATCAAGTTGGATTGGTTAAGTGTCATTAGTCAATTCAAGTTAACTTAACCCATTCATTTGTCATGTTAAACTGGTTAAGTATCATCAGTAGTTCATGTTGACTTAACCCTACCACAAATCAAGTTATATTGGTTAAGTATTTCTTATTACTTAACCCCACCCCATCATCTTGCATTGGTTAAGTGTTCCATTAGTTAACTTAACCCTAACATATGTTTAATTCACATGTTCTAAGGGTTAAGTATTGTCCCTTTATGTTTTAACTTAACCTTATTCATTTGTCACACTATGATAGCTAAGTGTTCTAAGTTTACTTAACTCCACCTTCTAGTCTAGTTAACATGTTAAATTGGCTAAGTGTATTTTTACTTAACCCCACCTTCTAGTCTAGTTAACATGTTAAATTGGTTAAGTGTTCCTATGGACGTAACCCTCCCATTCTAGCTTAACTATTTCTTAGCTTTAAATTATTCATTTAAAGCACCAACCACTCAAATTAGACAGATATTGTTGCAGTCACTGGATGTGCCGGTCGGTTCCATGCAGATTTACACCACAACTTTGTCTAACCTCGGGTCCTTTTTGGGCTCAATGTTCTAACCACTCACATTAGATAGGTATTGTTACGGTTGCTAGATTTGACGGGCGGTTTCGGGCAGTCTTATACCGTAACTCAATCTGACCTCGGGTTAGGCATATTCGTCTTTCCTAGATTTACATATTTATCCTTTTTGTCTATATGTAAATTGCTAACAACTCTTTTAAACAAATTTGGCCTATATCATATTCATTTGTTATGCCCACTAACATACCTATATTCTAGGCCCAAATCTTGATTTACCTATCATTTAACCCAACCTGCAGTTTTATACCAATTTAGATCTAGTATTCCCATTTACAGTTCATGTCAAAACTAGATTTAATATTCTAGTTTACAATTTATGCCTAAAGCTTAGTTCACTTGCCAATACTAGATTCAATATATCAAATTACACCTTCTATAATTCACGTCAAATTACCCCAATTTGCATCTAATAGTCATGTTATAATACATGCTATAAATTATGCCAAATAATGTAGATTTCATGTTATACCCAAATAACCCCGCATTCATAACGTACGTATACCATGATTTCACAAGTTTTCTAAATACTCATGAAATGAAATTAAAAAGGGAATAGAGGATAAACATGAGAATTGACATAAAAGAATAGGCATACAAAAGCGAGCCAAATACAAGGATAATGGATCCAATGGTTTTGGTGTACATAATAGCGAATAGGAATAAACTAAGCAAGTCACACCCTAGGTATGAGATTCAACAAAATGCCAGTTCGGTGTACAACATGGTCTATAACTATAGTGTTATGGGCATAAACAATTAACCATAATAGTCTTAGGCAATTAACCACAATAGTCATAGTCATGGTCATAGATAGAAATCTCATAGTTATGAATCATAGGCGATTAACCACAATAGTCCTTGTCATAGTCATAGGCAATAGTCTTATGTTCACAGTCATAGGCATAGGCATAGTCTTGTGTTCATAGTCATAGTCTTAGGCCATTAACATTAGTTTCAACATCATAGGCATTGGCACAGTCTCATCGGTAACTAATCACAATAGTTCTTAATTAGACCCAAAGGCATATACAAGCACAGATTCAAATGAAAGGATCAGGCATATTCTTATATCCATTTAATTACATGCCACAAATAGATCTAGACGTTCAAATCTTAAAAGTAACTGACTTACATTGATCGGTTTTAGAAAAGGATAATAAGATAACGTTGAGGTGATTTGCTATGATTCGTGCGACGTTGCTCGAAGCCGTTGAATTAGCCTTTGCTTCCCTTCTTGAAGCTTTAACTTGATTTGAATCTCCAATTTGCAATTCCTACCCCTAGTCTTCAAGAAATTGTCTTCGTGTTTTATTTTAATCTATTTATTTCAATTATTCCAGAGGAAACATAAGGAGAGAATAAAATGGCGTAAAGAGAATGGGGCTAGGAGGCTGTTTATATATGATTAGGCGGACGAATCTAGACTGAAAACGAGACCAGAAACATCAGAATGAACCTAGGCTCGAAACTGGGTTTCAGCACCAGGTCGACCCCCAGGTCGTCCATAGGGTCAACCTGGTCCCTGGGAGGTCGACCATAGGGTCGACCTGGTCCCTAGGAGGTCGACCATAGTGTCGATCCCCAGGTCGACCTGGTCCTGGGCGGGAAAATTCCCGCCCAATCTGCGTTGGGGTTTGAATTCGAATTTCGAATTCGAATTTGAGCTGTTTTTCTGTTCTGAAAATCCTTGAAACTTCGGAGGGTCATATCTCGCTCATACAGACTCCGTTTCTCAAAAACTCGGACTCGTTTCCAAGTAGAATTTCGAGACGAACACAATGACGTAACCCGTTTCCCTTGATTATTATAATAAAATTTAATTATACTTTAATTTGCGAAACTTAATGTTACAGAATTACAGGGTGTTACATTCTGGGAGAATTCCAAACCAAGATGGGTAATCTGCCAGATTATCTTACCAAAGCCTTGGAATTGTTGGAGACTTTCGAGCATTACACCATATCCCATATTCCTAGAGAAGAAAATACCAAAGCTGATTTATTAGCCAAATACGCAAGCACAGGAGTTGCACAACTAATGGGGTTAGTTCCGGTGGAAACCCTTTCCAGCCTGAGCACGAAGCAGACTGAAATGGAGTGGATCATGGAAACAACTGATGAGTCAAAGTCATGGATGTCACCAATTAAAGAATACCTCACAACCGGGACACTCCCAGTTGAAGCCAAACTCCAAAGAAGGATTTTACGAAAAGATCCTTTTCACCTTATTCAGGACAGACGACTGTACAGGCAGGGATTTTCTACACCTTTACTTCATTGTGTTACAAAGGAAGAGTCCAAGGCAATCATGGCAGAATTACACGAAAGGGAATGCGGAGGACATACCAGTGGACAAACTTTGGCCAAGAAAATCTTACAATATGGCTACTTCGGGCCAGATATCAATAAAGATTCCACGGCCTACACTAAAAAATGTGAGAGGTGCCAAAGGTTTGCCAAGATCCCAAGGATGTCGTCCACAACCATAACTCACATGCTCAGCCCTTGGCCATTTGCTATCTGGGGCATCGACCTCATAAGAGCTCTCCCCACTGCAAATCCGATTTTAAATACGCAATTGTTGTCGTTGATTACTTTACAAAATGGGCTGAAGCGGAACCGTTGGCCACAATAACTTCGAAGAAAGTTATTAACTTTGTCTTGAAAAATATCATATGCAGGTTTGGGATACCACAAAAGATAATCACAGACAACGGGACCTAATTCGAAAGTGAGGAGTTTCAAAGCTTTTGCACCAAATACAAAATCCAGAAAAGCTTTTCAGTAGTCGCTCATCCACAAGCGAACGGGCCGGTGGAAGCAGTGAATAAAATCATCAAGACTACCAATAAGAAGCGACTAGAGAAGGCTAAAAGCGGATGGGTAGACGAACTCCCAGTGGCATTATGGGCCTATCGCACCATGCACAAAACTACGACAGGACATACTTCCTTTTCTTTATCCTATGGCTCTGAAGCCATGATACCAGTGGAGTTGGAAGTCCCTACCCATAGAAGGATACACTTCGACCCCAAAAAAAACGATAAGCTACTGCTTGAAGCCCTCGACCAACTTGAAGAAAGAAGAAAGGAAGCGAAACTCAGAGTATCCGCACACCAAAGAAGGGTGGCTAGGCACATTAATTCAAAAGTCAAGCATATAACTTTTGAAATTGGAGACCTTATTCTGAAAAAGATAATGACCGGTACTGGGTTCTTCGGACCCAATTGGGAAGGGCCTTATGTTATAAGTCAGAAACTCCAGGATGGTACTTTAAAATTGGCCACCACAGATGGGAATTAGATCCCACGAGCATGGAACAGCGAGCATATTCATCGTTATTTCTTATAGCATGTTATTCAATTGCATAGAAAATTCTGTAAAGATTTATGAAAGTTTTCGCATTCTGAGTGATGTACATAAAGTGACTAAGTATGGAGTTCTAATTACATGCATAGCTCACTTATTCACACGCTCCTACTAAAGGTTGACTTCCTTTTGTAGGCATACAAGCGATCAGGAGGCGCTAACTCGAGGGGTTCCGACTTTCATCAGGAAACACTGGATCTCTCGATACAGGACCAACAAAAGCTTGGTACCAGATTAAAGGAATCAATGCTAAAGCAAAAGCAACACAAAAGTCCCACGGATAAAAACGCTGAGCCCACCAAAGAAACACCTTCTTAGGTGCTGGACACGGGTTCTCCAACTTGAAAAAAAAAATCAATGAGGCGAACCAGTGTCTGTTTCCTTGGGCAAGGCACAAAGTCGGAAAAACCGACATGTCCCGAAACGGAAAATTTGCCAATCACGGGGAGCACCTTGTTAGGTGAAGGGCACGAAATTTATCCTTTCCGAGTCAAGGCTCGATGAGATAAATTGGTGTCTGCTTCTCGGGAGGAAGCATAAAAATGGGGAAGGATTAAACATGCTGGAAAGACCAGCGCAAAAACAGAGATCCTAGCCGAAAGGCGGTGTCCATTCTTTTTCTTTGTTGTTAACCATGTCAAATAAAGCCAAGATTGGATTTCAAAAGAAGAAATCCTAGCCATATGGGGGTGTCCATTCTTGTTCTTTATTGCTAACCAAGTCAAACAGAGCCAAGATTGGATTACAACATTCGAGCCCAAGTCCTCCCATGGGGGCATGCATAAAAATGCATCACGAAAATACCCCAAACAAATAAATAGGATATTTAATAAAAAAATTAAAATGGATAAAATTGCCAAAGTTAAAATAATGAAAATCTTACCAAGTCAAAGCCAAATACTAAAAACTGGATGATCCCAACTTAATAAGAACGTCGTAAGACTAGCCGTAATTCGATATTAACGAACGAGCGAACGCATCGTAATTCGATATTAATGTACGAACGAACATCCCGTAATACGATATTAACGCACGACCGCCGCGAAAAACTATTTAAAAAAAGTGTGTGCATTGTCAAGCATGGAAAAGAGACATGGCATGGAAAAGACACGAAGAGCATCGTAAAACCAACCAGACAACCATTCATTAGGATCGCAGAAGTGTCACAGATCAAACAACAGGTCACAACCAGCATAGCGTCATAAGCGAGGACCGGCACCCGCTTACACAACCGGTCTTAAAGTTCAAAAAACAAAATAACCAAGGAGAAGGAGATTACATATCTCTAACCTTCCTTGGCCTACCTACCTTCCTTTTAGTCGGAGCAGAACAAGATGGAGGCCTATCAGCATATGCAGAGACCGCCGACTCAACATCCCCAGGGGGGAAAGAAGCAACCAATCTATCCCTGGACCTAAGTGCCTGGATTAACTTTGCCTTATCATTTTCCAGAATAGAGATGCGTTCAAGATTGTCCTTGTGAAGTCTTTGGAGGTCGCAGGACAATGTATGCCAACCGTTCATCCGCTTCACAGAATGATTTTTCAGCAAATCCATCTGTTTCTCAAACTGACGAACAACAGTCTCAAGGCGGGCCAACATCTGACCTTTTGCCGCAGTCATGCATAAGAGAAAGTCTGAGAATCAGATGGAGATATATCAACATTCGAAGGTACTCCCTGCAAACTCCACCCCCGAAACTGCTTAGCTAGCCTAGAGTTACAAGGCCCAGGAGCATGGCATGGCCTGCTAATAATAGCTTGAAGTTATGAATAAGAAGGGCTGGAGGGAGAGTTTACAGACGGTTGACCAATTGATAGAATCTCGTCCTTTGGGACATTCAAATCAAAGAAGGTTTCCCATCGCCGCCGCTCTGGAGATGGAACCGTCCTGCAAACAGACCAGGAAATAACCATAAGATTCAAAGGAAGAATGAACATCGGAAAGAATCAACAAACCTGAGTAGCAGTAGAGGAAAGTTCGGAAATTTTTTTCTTCCTAATTTTAGAAGTCCTATTGAAGCGAAATGAGAGCAGAAATGAATTAGAAATAAGAGAATGAAAGGGAAGATTAAAGGACAGACATCATAAAGCACTCCTCACCACGTCAGCCTAATACTCGAGTACTGAAATGTGTGTCTCGTCAGAAGGCTAGTAGGCGTGTTCACTTCCCCATAATCTAGTCGTTCGCAATAATGACAAAACAGTCCAAGGCCTCGCCCAAAAAGTAAAAACGTCAACCAGCTACAATAAAGCAATCTTAATCCCTGCACGAACGACTCCTCAACAAGTCGGGACAAGCCTAAAAAACAATGTGCAACCAAATGCGTCGAAGCCAATAATTCCTTACAAAAAGAAATCACAGACTTCGAGGGGCAAGTGTTAATCCCTCAAAAAATCAGCACGCTCATTGAGCAAAGGATGCAGGACGGGCACCATCAGAGTCGGTCGTGCATAATGTTATCTGAGGCGCTTAAACGACTCACCACGGAACAGGATGCGACCGCACGGAGCAGGACCTAAATATCAAACCCAAGGAAAGTCAGGACAGACAGTACGACCAAAGATAACGACACGATATGCTACGAGAAGTGCCGCCTGATAAAGATCAACGTCGTATATCCTGTAAGCCGCTCAAACACAAAAACAAAGAAAATCGCCCATTCAATATAGGCGGGAGCGACCGAATGGCATAGCCATAGGGACAAATAGCGCCACACAAGGATGGAAAAAGGTCGAGCGCCCTGGAACCAAGATGGTAGGTCACGCAAGGAACGAAGAAGAATTAATTCCAGTCCCACGTTCCCCTCTTATAAGATGTCTCAAAGCAATCATTCTCATATGGACGTCCGCTCCTAGAGACTCGCACAACTACTGAAGACGCTCACTCTATTGAATCGCTTGTACGAGGTAACTAAATGCAACCAGGACAGCTGGCTATAGCTAGCCAATGGCATGGTTGTAATTAATCAAGTGAGCGATCCGTAGCTGGCATCAACAGACTTCAGGTCATTTCCCAAGGGGAGCTCACCTATAAATACACCATGATTATCAACAGAAAGGGGGGATCTTGGAGACCACGAAATGCTGCCAAATTCTATCCTCAACCACTGATTCAACCATGGCGTCAAGAACAATCTCATGACCATGAAAGACGGCTCCATTCTCTTTCTCAATCATCCATCCATTTTCCTTCTCCTCAAAATTTACTATTCTCTTGTGTAATCCCAAGATTGAAGTATATAAATGAGGGTGTATTGAGTGAATGCAAAGATGTATGAAAAGAGAGAACTGATGTATTTTGTAATCCTCGTTATAAGATTGAAACTCACTTTCACAGTGGACGTAGGCCTAGTTAACGGCTGAACCACTCTAAAGCTCACCTCTACTTTACTTTTCTTGCATTTTTCATTTTTAATTGCTGATTAAACAAGGTTCCATTTAGATCTTACCAAGTTGGTGAAGTACAGCTTAGTAACTTGGGTGTTTATATCATTTTTGGTGTAAACATATATATATATATATATATATATATATATATATATATATATATATATATATATATATATGCAAGCGTTCAGTTGCACCCCAAAAATGGAGCACCCCGTTTGCCCCCTGATTTCCACCTCTTGTTTATATTAAAGAATGTAGTAGAGGGGGGAGAGAGTTAGTTGAGGGAGAGAGAAAGTGATTTTGTGGTGGAAAAGAGGGAGGCCAAAGGGGCACTCCACTGTTTGAGGTGCCATTGAACCTGCCTCATATATATATACACACACACGCACACACATCACAAACTAGCTCATATACCATAAACTAACGTATATACCACAAATATCAACATCACACATTCTATAATAAACCAACGTATCAACAACAACTCAAATAAATCAAAAAAATTCAATAAATCAATATTTCAAGAAGCCAGGTTTATATTTACAAAAGACAAAACAGTCAAAAAAGGCAAGTACCGACTCGTCTTCTTCATCATCATATTACTCCTTATCCCTCGACCCATCCTCGTCGCAAGATATCCTCCTATGCTTGGAAAAATATGCAATGATCCACTCATCGAGTATGGTGGTCAGTTCATTCTTTCACCAATCCTGAAGCTCAGCAACCTCCTGATGAAGCATGTCGTTCTCTTCCTCCTGCTGGGATTTCCTGTATGAGATCTAGGTCATCGCTACCAGTAATTTATTATATTTAGATTTTTAATTTGGAATTTAGGATTAAATATAATTTATAATCTAGTTAATAAAACAGTTCACCTCTATATTTTTGAAACCATATCGCTTATTTCGGGTAGGCGGACCATTGACGGCGTCTCAGATGCGGTTGCACTTCTCTAGCGTAAGGTCACAACCTGAGGACTACGTCACTTGAGCGATCTCAGCCTGATATCTCTCCTATGATAACTAATAGTGAATTCACACATTAAATATTAAAATTCAAATTTATTGAATGTGAATTAGAAAATATTAAGAATGCTTACCATCACACGCTCGGACTTAGTGTTCGTCCGGGTATAGGATGCACTACCCTCCTCGTCGGCCTGCTCGACTGCATGAGTTTGGATTAACACCTCTGCAAATGTTGGCTCCCTTTCTAGAATTGACATCTAAAATTCTCCAAATGAACAATATTATCAGCATGATTGATTAAAAAATGTTACAACTACTAATACATGCAGTTTATGATATGTACTAGATCCCCCAATGTGGCAAAAAGGACTTAGAGTAACCACGGTGCAAAGTAGAATTTTTATTGTTGTTTGCCTAGTTTATCTTTAAAACCTTCTATAAATTTAATTATATGATTAACTTAATTGATATACGAAACATGAAACAATATAGAAATTAGAAACGGGTTTAAATAAATTATCCTCACCATAGGAGTATCCCATGATCGTAGATGTAACAATCCAGAAATTTTGATGTTTAAAATATGAATTTAATTAAGGATTTAACGTTAATAATCAAGATTTATTTATGAAATTTGTTTAGAATTTTAAATTTAGTTTATTTTAACTTAGTTTTGAATTTATCTTGTAAGTTAAAATTTAATTTCAATATTTGAATTTGAACGGTTTAGTTAAAATTCAAACTTTATTAATAAATTAACTAGTTAAAATGTAATCATTTGAGTATATAGGAATTTTGATTTTTGAAATTTAATTTGAGAATTTATAATCTAATTTATTTAATTTAAATTTGAAATTTGTTTTGAATTAAATTAATGTATATATTTGAAATGTATGAATGCACTTATATTGGTTTGTATACTCTAGTATAATAAATAGTATGTGCATTTTGCGAAAAATGCTTCTTTAGTATCTTGCACACTTGTTTAAAATTTGAGAAACTCATTTACACTTGTCCTTATTAAAAAACATTCGTTCACCACTTGTTTACTTGTTACTAAAATATTATCGCCATGCGTCCTTCCTCTTGTACATAACCCGTATCTCCACCGCTCCCATTCATTTTTTCTTTCTAGCTGAAAAAGAAAACCCTCAATCCCCAAATCACAAATCAATGTCCTCCTCTAGAAAATTGAAGCCACCTCCTTCAATGAAATCAATGGCTGGTCTTCGCCGCCTTCCTCAAATTAAATCGTCATCGATTAAATCGCAAGCCCTCCAACAAATCAAACCAAATTTGCCTCCTTCGAACGCCACTTGGATTGTTGTGGTCATTGAAGCTAGTCTACTCAGATCTGCGCTTCACTTTGGGATAACGCTGCAATGGTGATTTTTTAGCTCATGATTTATGTTGTTTCAAGCATTTCAACATCAATGTTAAACTGGAAATATAGTAGAAATGTCGTTGATACTAAGTTGGCTATTTCCATGATGTTTGGTTGTACTGTGTGCACTTGTACTTTATCACCATAATGCCGAGAATAGGAGATTTGAAACCTTGTAGATGATGTGCTTTGACCAATTCAACTAATTTTGAAATTGAGTATATTTTATTTGTTTTGCTTCTTTGTTCCCTTTTATAAACCCTCTCTATCGATTTCTCTAAACAAATACCTTATCTCGAATTGCCATTTGAAACAGATACAAGCTAGTGATCTTAGTTACCACTGTTTCTCTTTGCATTTGCAGTAAACATTTCAGAAAGATACTAAATTTGGTCTCTGGCATTGTTGTGATCATGTCTAGTAGTTGTAGACCTGAAATTTTTGCATTTTACTAGTTCAGTTATCATGCCATAGCCATGATATTCTTCTTCTGTGCATTTTCTTGACCTTAATGTTAATTGTTATAGTCTTGTACTTGTTGCTTTGAGCCCCTTTGTTTAAGACACTTGCACCTATACTATTTGTACTTCTTGATATTTCTCACTATCTTGAATACTTGTTGTTTATTGTATATATCGCTACTAGTGGAAGTTGATGCATGCACATGCAATTCTAAACACACACATATATATATATATATATATATATATATATATATATATATATGGATACACATTGTCATGTATATGAATACATGTAGTTTGTCACCTATTTTGTCACCATATCATACTCTTATACATATGAACATACTTAATTGTATGTGTATATGCACATATACATATGTGTATACATGTGCATCACAAATATTGATATTAAACTATTTATAATCTCCAATTTTCTTATGGAATTCATATAATTTAAATTTATGTGCATGTCAGCATATGTATATTTATATGTACGTGTATACACATGTATGGGCACATATGTATATGTAGTTATGTTCTCGAGTTCATTGCATGATTTGAACTATTCCCCTTGTTTACCATCACTGCCCTTGCTTTATTGTGTTGGACCTATGTCACTTACCCTTGCAACTATCTTGTGAGAACCTGTTTGCACTCATGTGAGTTGCTTGCTTTGGCTATATATATAGGTCAATTAATTGCATCACAGGCTAGTGGCCTGTAGCCCTAAACATAGACATGCCTATTGTCCTATCCATATTGACAGGCTTCCTATTTTATTTCTTCCATTATACTGAACTTCCACACACCATTACTATGATCGATGAACATGGAATTTGCTTTTGTACATCACCTTGGGTTACTCGTCCAAACCTGAGCAATGGTTGAACCATTTCCACTTTGTAAGCATGTTCCTCCATGTTCATTATGTGAGTGTACATTTTACATTGTGCATTAGGTAAACCTGCACTTTGGCATTTTACATATCCATTAAACTACTGACCTAAACTTGTGTTCAAGACTAGTATACCATGATCTGATTTCTTGAGCTGAAAATGCTTGCACCTATCCTTTGTATTGGTTGTTTCATATTAAATTCATTATACTGAATTCTGATTTGTTGTATATGCCACAACTGTGGTTTATATTACTTGGTATTTTGCCTTGCTTTTCCATGACCAGGAACATTTCCCACCCTTTCCTTGTTAAACTTGAAAACTCATACCCAGAGACATGTTCTGGTCCATACATCATTCCTTGTTTAAATTTCTAAATGAGTGTTTCCTGAATCACGTATTGTATGATTTTTACCAAATTTATGCTAATTATGATTCATTTGGCATTTGGCTTATGTTCGAATTTGTAACTTATATAAATGTTAGGATTAACTATTATATTTATTATATTTTATTGAAGTTGTTTTACTTGAACAAAGATTAATCCTGATCGAGTGTTATTATGTTTTGCATCGAACGCTTGGGTCGGACCCAAGTGTTGCAGATTTTAAAGACTACAGCTATCGATATAGAGTGGGGAAGACGCACTCACTTTAGGGTTCGACAAACTGTAAAGTTCATGTACTACAAATCTTATGTATAAATATTTTGTTGTATATTAAAAGTATTGTATAAACTCTGATTTGTTAAAAAATTCCATTTGGGAGATATTGTATTTTTTATCTTATTCTGTTATTCTATGTTTTGTTCTCTATTTTAAACTTGATAAGTAATAACAATCCGTCATTGTGAACGTTTTAAGTTGGTTTAATTACCGGCTTGAAACGGTCAAAAAGACCTGATCGATACATTTGGTATCAGAGCTTTGGTTTAACAAAACTTAGCTTATCGAGACTAAAAACTTATTAGAGATAGGGTAGCAATACCCTAGAATGAGTGGAATTGACACTAGAATTACTTAGAGAGAGCGTATTTTGAATGATAAATCATTTTTTGAAAATAAAAAGTATTTTGGAAGTTTAAAAATTTCTTTTCAAATCCCCACTCTCCAAATCGGTGTTTCGATAGCTCTCTTAGAAAAGGCCTCCTAAGGGTTGAACTCGATTCCATTTGAAATCCATCATCGAGTTGCTTGAAATTTGTTGAAGAAATTTTAGCTGAAGTTGTTAAACTATCGGAATGAAATAAGAAGTGTGTATTCAACCAGATAAATTAAAGTTGTTGAATAAGGACATATTAGGTTAGTTATAAGCAAGGAAATTGTTTGACTTTAACTCGAGAATTTTATTCCAGAATATTTTTTTTGAAATTGATTTTAAATGTTTGGAAATACAATACTAGCAATATATACAAGTATTTCCGAATAGAAATATTTCAAAGTGATTTTTTGAAATATTTTCGAATAGGAATGTTTTCAAAAAGAAAAATATATGAATTAAGACTACTATGGTAGCTTTTCTAATCATTTGTTTCTATATACAAATATGTACATATTTTCAATGGGTAAAAGAAAAAAACTAGAATTGAATCTCGTGTTGGTTGAATGGTAATCCTCTATATCATGGTAACATAATTGTACATCTTAAAGAGATGTCTTGAGGAAATGATTAAATTCTAGATTCCTAAGTATTGAATTGAAAGTTAATTTTGCCGACTATTGAATAATTCGATCATTTCCAATAAGATTTGATTTTTAAGTTGAGTTTAATCCAAGTTCAAAGCAAGTAAAAAATCGTAAGTGGAAACGAAGAAATTTTTATACAAATGAAAAGTTTTGAAATGTTTTAAATAAGATTTTGTTTTGAAAAAAAAAACATTTTTGGGAAGGAAATTTTATTTTGTCAAACTTGACCTTATGAATCAAACTAGTTTTGATATTAATTTGATATTTCAAGCTTGGACTAGTGATTTAAAATATTTCATTTGGAAGTGAAATTTAATTTGACTAATTTGATGAATGGTTTATTTGAGAAGTAGTTGATTGTTTTGAAAGTTGAAGATCAATGCAAGGTTTAAATGATGTTTAAATTTTGGTTTAAGTTCCAATGATAGATTTAAACTTGTGAAGAATCAATTTAAGCGAGAAGCTTAATATTTGGAAGGGTCGAAATTTGATTTAAAATCAATGTAATGGAGTAAATGTATGATTCAAACTTTACAGTAAGTTGAAATTGAGAATTGAAAAGGAGAAATCGAGTTATCGCGTAACTTGAACCATTGGTTCAACTTGAAATATTACAGAATTGAGTCTTAATTTAAATTGAGTTTAACTTCGAAATTAATATTGTAAGTCGAGTTTTGAATTTTAGATTTTGGTTTGGATTTGATGTCTGCATTGTAATTTATGACATAGCAATTGACATCTATTAGTATATATCTGTTTGGCAGTAGAGAATTTATTCTCTTAGCTTAACAACCTTCTCTGAGACGTACAAGCTCAGAGGTTACGTATTGATAGACATCAGTTTTGCGTTATGGATTAGCAACGTGACATGTAGTCTAAACCAAGTGTGAAAATTTATAATTGACTTACAAATATGAGTTTGAATTTGAAATAACATCAAATATTCAAATCGATGTAGAAATAAGGTTGAATTGGTAATGGAATTTTGAGATGAAGTTTTCAAAACTTATATGAAAATTTTAATTAAGAATGCAGTGAATTCGAAAACTATTGGATTGGAAGGTAATTGATTTGAAATGAAATCTTATATACTGGAATTTATATAAGAATGATATGGTTGAAAACATGATTTGTAAAGAAAATCTTATGTAAGTAGGCATAAGTGTGATAATTTGAGAAATTTGAAATGAAGTGCTATATGTATATAGTATCATATGTGAAACACCCCACCTCCGTTAAGGTCACTCACAAAGGGAATGCATTAACTTCGGTGAAGCATTCCAGGTAGAAGATACAGATAATTTACAAGATAGACATACAAATAGCGGGAAAAACTGGAATTATTTCATAAGCATCGTGGTTTAGTCAAAACATTACAACCATTGTCTCAAAACCCAACTTCCAAGTCATTACAATAAAACCTCTATCTTGATTAAAAACTCCAAATACATAAAGAAGAATAAAACAGTAGTAAGCGGCATAAATCCCCAATAAATGTGTAACCACAGCCATAGCCCAAGAAAAGAGAATCCAAGCAATACATCTACTCTCTTCATGCTGGAAAAGGTCTGAACTAAGCTGAAGTATTCCCTCCCTGCAGACCTCGGGGAGAGGGGGACGGAAGAAAAGAAGACGAAAGAAAACAGGTCAGACATAAGCCTGGTAAGCCCAGTGATTTTCAGCATGTAAACAAGTAAAAAGATCATGACATAAATAAACTTAATATAAGACAATACCATAGTAACAAGATAACATAAGACAAGGTAAGGCAAGATAAAATGAATATGTTATCGCACTCATTTCTCTTTCTCTACACCTATTAACAATTGTTTCAACTAGCCTCATGTGTTCATAATAAAATGATCCCTTTCTCGATCGACTTCTACTCGCATTTATTTATTACTTGTGTCATTCGGCCCCGCTTATTTGTAGATACATGTGCTGGTCCCACCATGGGGTGTATCAATCCCTATGATGGCAACCCGACACAATTCAATATGCACAGTGTATAAATACTGATGCCCAATGCCTGATTTTTCCACTTCGGAGTACGTGCACGCTCGTACTTCGTCGGAACCTACGCTGACGCACCACCTGCCGCTATTTTGACCGCTTATAATCAGGCCAGTAATCGTGCCCCACCCTACCTAGTTCAGGGTACCATGATACGTCTATATGGGTTACTGCTGAAATGGGTCCCCGTCACTAGGGTTTCCTAATCAACATGTTATAACGGTTAAGTGTTCTCAATTTAACCTAAACCCACCCATTTTTTTAATTAACGTGTTGTATTGGTTAAGTGTCGCCTATTCATATGTTACTTAACCTTACCATTCTTAGCATGTCTGTTCATTAGCATGAATTCATTCATTAATGCACCAACCTCTCACATTAGAACTGTTGTTTGCAGTTGCTGGATGTGTCGGGCGATTCCGGGAACATGGTGGCATCATAGAATAGGGTTATGAGGTTAGGGTTAAGTTTAGATATGTATTTATAGATGTGTAGGATTAATTAGAGCCTTTAGATCAACATAGGATCCATCCAAACCATCTAGTCCAAGAAAATGAGTCATCAGGCCAATCATAGAATGCCACGTATGCCCTAAAACACAAGAATTCGTCACAGGTCATTTTGGGCCGATGGGACCGACTCCAAACACCCTGAGTCGACCCAAAAAATAGGTCAGTTTGACATTTTGCCTTCCCGCTTCCACTGTTTTGAATTTTTTTCTTGAATTTTAGGTTGATTTTATTTTATTAATTTATATATATATACATACATTTCCCTTATATGTATACAAACTTCCAAGGTCCATAAATTTCTCATACATTATCCGTTTAACGCAAACTTTAGGTCCATCTTGACCAGAATTTTGAGACGAACGCAATGGTATAGTCCGTTTTACTTAATTCTTCTTCTAAAAATTTAGTATTCTTCATTTTGCCAAATTTAATATTCATAGAAAATACGGGGTGTTACATTCTCCCCTCCTTAAAGGATTTCGTCCCCGAAATCTCTGAGTTAAGAAGAATGTATCCTAACATCCAACATCCATCTACTCAACCATCAATCACAGGCATCCATTGTCCTTAAAAAGATTTCTAATGCTTTCATGATTATATGCATAGTGTGTGTATATGTCCTTATCTATTGAAAAATCGGGCAGTCTACTAATTCAGTTGACCTCCTTAATGCGAGTTATGTCAATGCCATGAGTCCATCATGTATGCAATTATCCCTAATCGTACTTTATAACTTCTACATGAGTGCACAATTATTCATACAAATGCAACATCCGTATGATAACAAATCAAGTTTCAATCCATATACAAATACATATATGCATATGCAATATGAAAGTGACTGAGCAGATCTAGTACCTAATGTGTGTGTATATGCATCCACGAGCAACCACTAGCAACCACTTGCAACCATCAATCATAACATGTTTCAAATACATGTTTACATTCATTGGTTTCTATTTAAGGATCAAGAATAGGACCAAGGAGATATACTTAAAAGATAGATACAAGCATGCATAAACTTATGGAAAAAGAGATCAAAGATGTACCCTTAAAAAGAAAAGGGTAGGTTGCGCGTATCTTGTCTTCAGTCTCCCAAGTCGCATCTCCTTAAGCGTCACTCCATTGTACCTTAACTAGCTTAACCTCACGATTGCATAGCTTTTTAACTTTTGTTCCCAAGATACGAGTTGGAACTCTTCTCACCGTCGCTTCTCATTCCACTTCCACTTCCTCTAGTATGCTCGGCTCCACAACTTCCGCAGACTCGTGTAAGAACTTTCGTAAATGAGAAACATGAAAAACATTATGAACTCCAGCCAATCTTTCGGGCAACTTTGCTCTATTAGCCATCGTCCCAATCCTTTTCATGATAGGGAATGGCCCTACAAATTTTGGTGCCAATTTTCCTACGGATCCAAAGCGAATGACATTCCTCAAAGGGGATACTTCAAGGAAAACCCTGTCTCCAACCTCAAACTCAAGGTCGGTCCTTCTTTTATCCGCGTAGGACTTCTGTCTATCTTGTGCGGTTTTCATTCATCTTCGTATCAAGTCCACCTTCCCTGAAGTTTCTCTGATCATGTCGGGCCCAAGTACGAGCTTGTCTGTAGATTCCCACCAACAAGTTGGTGATCGGCATGGTCTTCCATATAAGCCTCAAAGGGTGCCATGCCTATGGTGGCTTGGTAGCTATTGTTGTAGGCGAACTCCACCAAAGGAAGATGATCTTCCCACGTTCCTCCGAAATCAAGAATGCACAATCTCAAAAGAGCTTCTAATACTCTATTCACCGTTTCTGTCTGACCATCGGTTTAAGGGTGATAGGCAGTGCTTAAGCATAGCTGTATGCCTACAGCCTCTTGCAAACTCTTCCAAAACTCACTCGTAAAGATAGGATCACGATCACTTACTATGATAGAGGGTATCCCATGCAGTCGAACTACCTCTTTAAGATAAATGGATGCTAATGATGAGGCAGTCCTCCGACTCTTAACAGGTATAAAGTGAGCGCTTTTAGTGAGCCTGTCAACTATTACCCAAATACTGGTATTGCCCCTTCTTAACCTAGGAAACCTATCTATAAAGTCCATCGAAATGCTATCCCATTTCCACTATGGGACCTCTAGAGGATGAAGCAGACCACCAGGCTTCTTCTGCTCCACATTAACTTGCTGGCATATCAAGCATTTCGAGACGAATTCAGCTACATCCTTCTTCATGCAATTCCAAAAGAAAACCCTTTTTATGTCTTTATACAACTTGTCTCCACCTGGGTGTATGGTCAACTTAGAATGGTGTGCTTCATCAAGAACTGTCTTCACCAAATCCCTTGCTTATGGGACACATAGTCTTCCAACCCGTCTCAACCAACCCTTGTCATCTATGGAGTATCTATTGAGGTGACTACAAGTCTCACCTCTAATTAACTTATCCATCATATCAACAATCTGAGGGTCTTCACGTTGCGCGGTTCCTATTGAGTCCAAAAGCGTAGGTCGCACCTCTAGCATTGCTAACAAACCAGGTACAAAATCAAAAGATGGTCTACAGTCAAAGGTTGCTATATACTCCAAGTTTTGCCTTTCCACAAAGAGAGGACTTAGGGTCAACTTTTTCCTACTTAAGGCATCTGCTACCACATTGCCCTTGCCAGGGGTATAAGCAATCTCAAAATCGTATAAGGAAAGAAATTCCATCTACCTTTGTTGTCTTAAGTTAAGATCTTTTTGTGAGAAAAGGTACTTTAATGATTTATGATCAGTAAACAATTCAAACCTTTCTCCTAGTAGGTAATGATGCTATGACTTAAGAGCTAAAACAATGGCAGCTAGTTCTAAATCATGAGTTGGGTAGTTCTTCTCATATACCTTCAACTGCCTTCCCCCATAACAAACTACCTTGCCTTCTTGCATTAAGACAGCGCCTAATCCTGTACCGCATGCGTCTGTGTATACTGTAAACATCTTACTCTCATCAGGCAATGTCAGGACTAAGGTTGTTGTTAGAGCCCTTTTCAATCGTTGGAAAGAAATATCCCAATCCAAACCCCACGCGAAAGTTAGGTTCTTCTTCGTCAATCTTGTAAGTGGGGATGAGATCTTCGCAAAGTCTTTAATGAACTTTCTGTAATAGCCCGCTAGTCCGAGAAAACTTCACAGTTTGGTTGCATTCCGTGGAATCTTCCAATCTTGCACCGCAACTACTTTTGCGGGATCCACAACTATTCCCTCTTTGGACAACACATGTCCAAGAAACCTTACTTCTTCTCTCCAAAAATGTCATTATGAGAATTTTGCTTTCAACCGATGTGCTCGAAGAGTATCCATAACTTCCCTTAAATGCAAAGCATGTTTTTCCTCACTTTTTGAGAAATTAAAAATGTCATCCACGAAGACCACTACAAACTTATTAAGAAACTCCCTAAACACCGTACTCATCAAGTCTACGAAATTGGCGGGTGCGTTTGTCAAGCCGAAAGGCATGACAAGCCATTCAAAGAAACCATCCAGGGTCCTGAACGCGGTCTTATCTATGCTGTCTTCAGCCACTCTTAGTTGATGAAATCCGGTGGCCAGATCTAGTTGGGAGAAAACTGATGCACCTACGAGCAGGTCGAACAAGTCGTCTATTCTTGGAAGTGGGTGCCTATTCTTCTTGGTCAGCTTGTTTAGCTCCCTATAATCCACACATAGGAAAAGTGAACCATCCGCTTTGGTTGCAAACACTACTGGAGCACCCCATTCAGAAATACTCCGCCTTACGAACCCCTTTTCGAGCAACTCTTTAACTTGATTGCTGAGCTCCTTCCTTTCCCTTGGAGCCATGTGTCTAACAGGTAAAGCAACTGGTTTTGTGTTATCAAGTAGGTATATGTGAAAATCTATCTCTCACTTTGGAGGTAAACCCTTCACTTCTTCAAAGACATCCGAGTACTCACGGACTACTCTAACAGATTGCAAAGTTTCAACAGACGCATCAAGAGATTCTAGGTAGATAAGCATAACAGAATTCATAGGATTACAAGATATTACGAGAGTATTACCAATGCAATTTATAAGTCTAACCACTCTCTTTTCACAATCAAGGATGGTACCATTACTGGATAACCAATCCATGCCTAGTATCAACCCATAGCCCATGAAACCCAAAACATAAGCATTATATCTAAACCCAACGCTTAGTATAGAAATTTCTAAATCCAAACAAATCATCGATAAATAAGCCGAACCCCCAATTGGATTTGAAACAACCATGGGATCCTCTACTATACTGGTATTTAGGTGCAGAGATTCAAATAAAGCAATAGATATAAAAGAGTGCGAAGCGCTAGAATCAAAAAGAGTACGAACAGGATGATCAGAAAGATAAACTAAACTCTCAACAGAAATGTTTCTACCTCTTTCTTGCCAAGGTGCTATGAGAGCGTGAATCTGCCCTCCAGAAGTAGATCTAGTCCTCTGCCCTTGCCCTTGCCTTCTTGGGCAGTCCTTAGCCATATGTCCTATCTCGCCGCATTGAAAACAACCACCCATCTTCCTCTTCTTCTTCCTACAGTCCTTAACCACATGTCCAGGTATGCAACAAAAATTACACTTCCTCTTATCACGGGGTTTGTTATTCTTTCCGCCCTTCTTGGAATCCGTCTTCTTATTCTGTGATCCCTCCACTTTCTTGTCTAGAGGTTCTTCCATCTCTGCCTCTTTCTTCCCATCCTTGTCTTCCTCTTGTAACAGTGCCATGTCCACCAATCTCTCATTGGTCGCGCCCATAGGTATATGGGTCATAGCTAAGCCGTACGGTGGCTCATTTAACCCTTTAGCGAAACGGAGAGCCTTTTTATGTGGAGTGTTACCAACTCTAGTCCGAATCTGGCCAGCTGGTTGAACTTGTTGATGTATTCCTTAACTGATAGGCTTCCCTGTTTGAGTGCTAAGAACTTCTCCATCTGTAGGCTTTGTTCAACTTGCGAGAGCAACTTCATTTCAAACCTCATTCTGAAATCCTCACAAGTCTCAACTGGTCTCTCAGCATTAGTAACTTCCCACCGGAAAGAGGCTTCATCCTTAAGTAACCATATAGTCAACTGTATCTTCTGCCTATCGTCCACTTCGAAGATAACAAACAAATATTCTGTTTCCTTGAGCCAGTTTCTTGCTTCCACGAATGATTTGGTCCCATTAAAGTTCTTTCCGCCCATAGGTCGAAAGTCTTTGCATATCTTCGAGAAAGCATTCACGCGTGGAGGAGGAGGAACGATGGGTACAGCTGGAGGGACATCTCCTTGGCCTTCGGCGGGTGCCGTGGCCTCCAAATACCTATGGAACCATCCGGGTATTTTGACTCCCTCTGTAAGATTAAGATCCCCAGACATGCTGAAACGAAAAGAAAAGATTCAAAGCAAAGGATAGAAAGATAGGGCATATGGCTTTGGGGAATATGCCTTTAAAATAAAACAACACTTTTTTTGAAAATGCTTCTTTAAAACTTCTTTTTGAAAAATAGTTTTCAAAAACTTTTATCTGATCTGGTAACCATCAGCTCTGATACCAAGTGAAACAACTCACCTCCGTTAAGGTCACTCACAAAGGGAATGCATTAACTTCGGCGAAGCATTATAGGTAAAAGATACGGATAATTTACAAGATAGACATACAAATAGCGGAAAAAAACTGGAATTATTTCATAAGCAGCGTGGTTTGGTCAAAACATTACATCCATTGTCTCAAAACCCAACTTCCAAGTCACTACAATAAAACCTCTGTCTTGATTAAAAACTCCAAATACATAAAGAAGCATAAAACAATAGAAAGCAGCATAAATCCCCAATAAAAGTGTAACCACAGCCATAGCCCAAGAAAAGAGAATCCAAGCAATACATCTACTCTCTTCAAGCTGGAAAAGGTCTGAACTAAGCTGAAGTATTCCCTCCCTGCGGACATGGGGGGAACGGATGAAAAGAAGACGAAATAAAACGGGTCAGACATAAGCCTGGTAAGCCCAGTGATTTTCATCATGTAAACAAGAAAAAGGACCATGACATGAATAAACTGAATATAAGACAATACCATAGTAACAAGATAACATAAGACAAGGTAAGGCAAGATAATCTGAATATGTTATCGCACTCATTTCTATTTCTCTGCACTTACTAACAATTGTTTCAACTAGCCTCATGTGTTCATAATAAAATGATCCCTTTATCGATCGGCTTCTAGTCGCATGTATTCATTACTTATGTCATTCGGCCCCGCTTGTTTGTAGATACCTGTACTGGTCCCACCATGGGGTGTATCAATCCCTATGATGGCAACCCCACACAATTCAAGATGCACTGTGTATAACTACTGATGCCCAATGCCTGATTTTTCCACTCCGTAGTACGTGCACGCCCGTACTCCATCGGAACCTACACTGACGCCCCACTTGCTGCTAATTTGACCGCTTATAATCAGGCCAGTAATCATGCCCCACCCTGCCTAGTTCATGGTACCATGATACATCTATGTGGGTTACTGCTGAAATGGGTCCTCGTTACTAGGGTTTCCTAATCAACATGTTATAACAGTTAAGTGTTCTCAATTTAACCTAAACCCCACCCATTCGTTTAATTAACGTGTTGTATTGGTTAAGTGTCGCCTATTCATATGTTACTTAACCTTACCATTCTTAACATGTCTGTTCATTAGCATTAATTCATTCATTAATGCACCAACCTCTCACATTAGAACTGTTGTTTGCGGTTGCTGGATGTGCCGGGCGGTTCCGGGCAGACTTCTACCACAAATTCATTCTAAACTCGGGTTTTTGGGCTTAATGCGCTAACCTCTCACATTAGATCTGTTATTGCGGTCACTAGATGTGTCATGCGGTTCCGGGCAGCCTTACACCGCAACTCAATCTAACCTCGGGTTAGGCATGTTCATCTTTTAGCCAATTTACATATTTACCATACATGTCTAAGTCTAGATTTTTGTATGCCAATTATCCACAATTGTAGTCAATTCAAGTTATGTCTCATTTACTTGTTATGTCCAAAATTACCCCAATAATTTTTGCCCAATTCCCCGCGTTATAATCGTGTGTACAACAAGATTCAAACTAGGTTTCCAATTGAACCTAATATTCATAAAATAAAACAAAAAGGGGAATAGAGAAGAAACGCACGAATTAACAAAAGAGAATAACCATGTAAAGGTGTACCAAACACAAGAATCATGGTTCCAATAGATTTTTTGTACATTAACAATAAACATGAGCAAACTGAGCAAGTTACATCATAGGCACAAAGATTCGATAGAACTAAACATAAAAGAATCACCAATTTTATGTACAACAAGATCGATTCAATTTTCACTAGTAACAGTCTCACAGGAATAGGTAATCTCAGATTTGACAAAAGAATAAGAATGAATCAGAATTTGTTATCATTACAATTAGGCATAGTTCTAGATTCGATTCATTACAGTCATGATTCCTATTATGTGTTCAAATCTGAATAATAACTGAACTTATAGCGATAGGATTAGAAAAAGAGAATTATTTGACATTGTAGCGATTCTAATCTCTCTTTGTTGACTGAAGCGGAAAACCTTTACTTTAATTTGAAGCTCTCCAATTTGATTTCTAGTTTGGAGAAGAAGAAGGAGGCTAGGCTAGTTTAGAGATGGACAACATGGTGGCATCAGAGAATAGGGTTATGAGATTAGGGTTAAGTTTAGATATGTATTTATAGATGTGTAGGATTAATTAGAGCCTTTAGATCAACATAGGATCCATCCAAACCATCTAGTCCAAGAAAATGCATCATTAGGCCAATCAGAGAACGCCATGTATGCCCTAAAACACAAGAATTCGTCACAGGCCATTCTGGGCCGATGAGACCGACTCCAAACACCCTGAGTCGACCCAACGGGCCTCGGGTCGACCCAAAAAATAGGTCGGTTCGGCATTTTGCCTTCCCGCTTCCGCTGTTTTGAACTATTTTCTTGAATTTTAGGTTGATTTTATTTTATTAATTTATATATATATATACATACATACATACATTTCCCTTATACGTATACAAACTTCCAAGGTCCATAACTTTCTCATACATTATCCGTTTAACGCAAACTTTAGGTCCATCTTGACCAGAATTTTGAGACGAACGCAATGGTATAGTCTGTTTTACTTGATTCTTCTTCTAAAAATTAAGTATTCTTCATTTTGCTAAATTTAATATTCATAGAAAATACGGGATGTTACAATATGTTTTCAAAATCAAGATAAGGAAAGTACCTTCCTTCTCCTTTGAAATAATGTGCTTTGCCGATAGGTGCTGCAAGTGAAAGTTGGTTGTCCGGACACAAAACTCATGCGTCTTTTTTGAACTCAACTGCGTAGCGAAATTCGCAGGGATGTGAAGGGCTACGGCGAAGGATGTGTCTTGGGGGAACCAGGCATAACCATTGTGTCTGCTGCGATCTAGGGTAAATGGCGAAATCCGTAGAGCTGAGAAGGCTTACAGTTACAGATGTTTCCCAAGGGAACCATGTGCAACCATTGTGTATCTGCAGTCCACATGGCATGTATACAAGTGAAAGAGATGTAACCATTAAAGTTACTAAAGGTAGAATGGTGAGCCATTCGATTGGTTGGTGATAGTGTATGATAGTGATTTTTGAGTCACTTGTCATCACAACACCTTGTCCCTTCGACTTGATGATAGAGTAACCTTAGAGACTACAGTTTGTAGTGGTCTCAGATATTGTAGATATCTCCTATTGATTTGTTCATGACAAAATTCGTAGGGAAGTGAATTCCTATGGATACAGATGTTTTCTGGGGGATCCAGACAAAACCATTATGTATTTGCGATTCATGAATGGTTCAATGGTCGGCATCGGTTGGTACTTACCTTATCTATCATTTTCAAAAGTTTTAGAATATTCACTAGAAATTGAAACTAGTATATTTAAGTACTTGGAGATTTTAGTCATTCGCCTGGCCAGCGTATACCTAAGTCTGTGAGAACGACAATAACTTGGTAAACTTCGAGTTATCAAGTATTTTCGAACTTTAAATAACAAATCAATAATCTGAAATTAAAACTCATATGACATCAACAAATAAATTAAGAAAGAGGATTTTAAATGTTTTTCAAGCCCATAGCTTTGAAATGATATAAATACAAAAATTTCCCACACGAATTTCATATTTAAATTTGGAGTTTTGAAAAAAAATCAAAAGTTCTATCGAAGAATTAAGATTTTGGATATTTTCAAATTTTGAATATAAAATGGGTTTTCTAACAAATCTTAAATCATAGAATACTTTATTGTCGATGTTTAAACTTTTCAATGAGTATTTGAAGATGCTAAGTAGATTGAATGAATTGAGATTTGGTTGAATATGAATTGTACGTGATGGGCGCAATCCAAACTAAGTTGCTAAAAGGTAAAAGGTGATATTTTGGCAAGCAAATTGAACCTTACTTAAAAAACTTGGAAATGAATTTTGGAAGGAAATATTTACTTGAGAATTTGTCTAAGGAAATTTTTGAAATAAATTTTTAATGTTTGGAATAAACAATTTTGGGAAGCAATACTAGTTTGAAATTTGATCAAAGTGACGCGGCGAAAGCATGATGGTATTTTCATGGTGTAATGAATTTGAAATCTTTTCAAATGGAATTTGATATTTGAGGCAAGAGTGAATAAAAATCCAATACATTACTTGTATAAAGAATTTTTGAAATAAGATATATCTTTCAAAGGAAGAATATTGGATTTTATGAACCGTAGTTGATTTCTAAAATATTGATTCGGGCTTTTGAAAGATTATATCTTATGAAATAAGAAATTATTTGGAAATCTTGAGATATTTTAAAGGAAGTTGATATGATTTTATCATAGCATGTTTATGATTTTGGAAAATAATTTTGTTTTTAAAATCCCAAACAAAAGTATTTGTTTAAGTAAGTATAATTTTAAAGATCTCTCCTTTTCGAGGACAAAAAGTTTTAAGAGGGGAGATTGTAACGATCCAGAAATTTTGACGTTTCAAATACGAATTTAATTAAGGGTTTAACATTAATAATCAAAATTTATATTTGAAATTTGTTTAGCATTTTAAATCTAGTTTATTTTAACTTAGTTTTGAATTTATCTTGTAAGTTAGAATTTAATTTCGATAATTGATTTTTGAACGGTTTAGTTAAAATTTAAACGTTATTTATAAATTAACTAATTAAAATGTAATCATTAGAATATTAGGGAATTTTGACTTTTGAAATTTAATTTGAGAATTTATAATCTAATTTATTTAATTTAAATTTTAAATTGGTTTTGAACTAAATTAGTGTATGCATTTGAAATGTATAAATGCACTTATATTGGTTTGTATACTCTAGTATAATAAATAGTATGTGCATTTTGTGAAAAATGCTTCTTTAATATCTTGCGCACTTATTTAAAATTTGAGAAACTCATTTACACTTGTCCTTGTTAAAAAACGTTTGTTCACCACGTGTTTCCTTGTTTCTAAAAAATTAATACCACGCGTCCTTCCTCTTGTACATAACCCATATCTCCACCCCTCCCCTTCATTTTTTTCATTCCAACCAAAAAAGAAAACACTGAATCCCTAAATCACAAATCAATGTCCTCCTCCAGAAAACTAAAGCCACCTACCATGAAATCAATGGCTGCTCTTTGCCTCCTTCCTCAAATTAAATTGTCGTCGCCATCGATTGAATCGCAAGCCCTCTAACAAACATAACCAAATTTGCCTCCTTCGAACGCCACTTGGATTTCAGCGGTGATTGAATCCAGTCAACTCAGATCTGCGCTTCACTCTGGGATAACGCTGCAATGGTGAGTTTTTAGCTCACGATTTATTTATTTTCAAGCATTTGTACATCAATATTAAACTAGAAATATAGTAGAAATGTCGTTGATACTTAGTTGGCTATTTCCATAATGTTTGGTTGTACTGTGTGAACTTCTATTTTGTCACCATAATGCCGAGAATAGGAGATTTGAACCCTTGTAGATGATGTGCTTTGACCGATTCAACTTTTTTTTGAAATTGGGTATATTTTATTTGTTTTGCTTCTTTGTTCCCTTTTATAAATATGCTCTGCCGATTTCTCTTAACAAATTTCTTATCTCGAATTGCCATTTGAAACAGATACTAGCTAATGATCTTTGTTACCACTACTTGTCCTTGCAATTGCAGTAACCATTTCAGAAAGACACCAAATTTGGTCTCTGGCTTTGCTGTGATCATGTCTAAGATTTGTACACCTGGAATTTTTGCATTTTACTAGTTCAGTTATCATGCCATGGCTATGATATCTTCTTCTGTGCATTTTCTTGACCTTAATGTTAATTGTTATAGTCTTGTACTTGTTGCTTTGAGCCCCTTTGTTTGAGACACTTGCACCTGTATTATTTGTACTTCTTGATATTTCTTACCGTCTTGAATACTTGAAGTTTATGGTATATATTGCTACTCGTGGAAGTTGATGCATGAACATGCAAATCTAAACATATATATGGATACACATTGTCATGTATATGCATACATGTAGTTTGTCACCTATTTTGTCACCATATCATACTCTTATACATATGCATATATTTAATTGTACGTGTATATGCATATATACATATGTGTATACATGTGCATCCCAAATATTGATATTGAACTATTTATAATCTCCACCTTCTTAATGGAACTCATATAATTTAAATTTATGTGCGTGTCAGCATACGTATATTTATATGTACGTGTATACACATGTATGGGAACATATGTATATGTAGTTATGTTATCAAGTTCATGGCAAGATCTGAACTATGCCCCTTGTTTGCCACCGTAGCCCTTGCTTTATTATGTTGGACCTATGTCACTTACCGTTGCAACTATCTCGTGAGAACCTGTATGCACTCATTTGAGTCGCTTGCTTTGGCTATGTATATTGGTCACTTAATTGCATCACTCTTGTAATAACCCGGAAATCCGAGCCAATTTAAAAAATTTATTTTATTTTAGCGAATTTTGAATATTTAAAATGGGTTATTTTAAATATAAACGACGAGAAATTTATTTTTGATAGAATTCGAACGTATATATTTATATAGATCGTCGTTAGAATATAAATAATTATTTATAATTATAAAAGGAATTGAAAATGGCGCGGTAGTTCGATAATTCGATTTTACAACTCAAATGAATGTACCGGGTGCAAAATAAACCGGATTTTGGCGAAACCAAAAATATTTGAATCTAATAGAGAATATCTTTCCAACGAATCCGAAAAATTGGAATTTCATAGCGGGAATCAAAAGATATGCCCAGTTGAAAATTCTGAATAGTCGTTATGGAATTCAGGCCCTTAAAAATGGAAATTTTGCAAACGACCTCGGTTTTCGACGAAACCACTTTTGTTGGAACCGGAATGTCAAGTTATTACTAGATTTAAAATTTCATAATTTTTCGAAGCAATATGTGAGCGTGGCAAAGGAAAACACGTTTGACCAGTTTCAGTTGATTTTAATCGACTGGAAATTGGCCATTTTTCAAACGGTCTCAGAATTCGATGAAACTAGTTTTGTTAGGACCATATCGTCAATACAAAGCTATAAAATATTTTTCTGGAATTTTTTGAGCTCGTGTGTGGCCCTGGTAAATTGAAATGTGCATTCAAATTCAATATATAGAGCTATATGTTGATTTTGACGAAAACTGATCGAAACCGTCGAATCAGGTTACGATACATATCACATTGTGTTCGGAATGGGGGTAATTAGCTATGGACGACAGTCGGTGAGTTCGATTTCGAAGTCGAAATAAAAAGTTACTTTTGAGATTAAAATGGAATTAAATATATAAATAATAATAATTGGTCAACCCCCCCTTTTATCCTTCTCTCCCCCAATCCTTCGTTCAAAGAAAAACCCGTCTATTAAAAGAAAAAAAGGGAAGCACCGCGCCCTAGCGCGGCAATCACCAGGCGACGCCGCCTCCACTTCAGCACCCAGGAGTCCCCCCCACGATCGAAGTCTGACCCCCCCTCCTTCTCGACAGGCGAGCCCTCCCCCCCCTTCGAATCCCCCAAACCGCACATCCCCCCCCCCTTCGAATACCCCAAACCGATCCTCCTTCTCGACAGGCGACGCCCCACCACCACCTCAGAGCCCGGACCCGACCAGCGTAGGCACCCTCCTCTCCGTTCAACGTCAATAGTACGTTTCCTTTTGTTTATTTTATATTATTTCATTTAGTTGTTTTTATTTATTTAAAGGTCTAGATTTTCAAATAGAAAGGTTAATATATTTATATGAGAACGAATAAAGTTAGGATTTTTATTGATTTTAAAGTATAGATTTTTATATTTTAGAAAGAATAAAAATTCGATTTTTAATTTATAGAAGATATAAAGATATAATTTTTATATAATATAGATAATAAAAATTCGATCTTTATATCATAGGAAGGATAAAAATATGATTTATATTCATGTAGGGTAATAAAAATATAATTTTTATTATATTAGTGGCAAGATAAAAATAGAATTTTTATCTATATGGTAACGATGTAAAAATAGAATTTTTATCTGTATAGTAGCGGAATAAAAATATAATTTTTATTATGAAGGCAAAGTAAAAATATGTGATTTTTATACATGTAGTGAGTACGGGCAACGAAAGTGACAAAAGGCGAGCCCGGCGAAGATTTCCTACCTAAGAAGAGTCATGGGATTTGGATTAGCTTGTCGGTGAGAACTTCTCACTTTTTAATTTAATTTTCTAGTTAAAAATATATACTAGGATGCAGACGGTGTTTAGTAGCACCCGACACCCGTCGTCCACAGACCATGGACGGCTTGTATGTTGGTTTGTTTGATTTTGATGTGTAGTTGATTGTGTGATGTGATGTGAAATGAAATAAAATATTTATATAGTTAAAAATATTTTATAGTTAAAAATAGAATTTTTAACGTGTATTTAAAATGAAATAAATATAAACAAATCGAAGGATTTGTTTATATACACACATTTGACTGATATTGATTGGGACGATAAATTTTACACATCACCCAACTGCACAAATAAAATCTGTGTTTGATTGTTTGAAACCCCACACGGGTATTGGGATGATATTTGACATACACTAATCCCGATTGTTTAGTTGTATGTCGATCGATTGGTCGACAGACTGTGTAAGCGTTAATTATTTATATTTAATGCTTATGCAGTTGTGTGGTGCACTCTGGATGATGGTTGATTATTTATCGTTGTTATTTTATACATGTGTTGTAGAAAATCCATATAATTAACATTATATGGTAATTGATTAGGCCTCATTACAATTTTGAAAAAGAAATATTTGAAAAAGAAATATTTGAAATAGAATATTTGAAAATAGAAATATATAAAGCCGTGTTGATTAGATTTGCGCCATTTTGACGTGAACGATATTTATATCGATTTTATTCATTTTTTTAAATGAATATTGAAAAGTGATTTCAATAATCGAATATTTTAGAAATTGAATTGAATAGAATTCAAATCGAATTGAAATTGAATTGAAATTGAATTGAATAGAATTCAAATAGAATTGAAATTGAATTGAATAGATTTGAAATTCGAATTAAATTGAATAGTTTTGAAATTCAAAATAAATTCAAATGAATTGAAATTCGAATTAAATTGAAATTGAATTGAAATCAATTTGAAATGAAATTAAAACAGATTATATTGAAAAATTCAATTTTGATTTGAATTTGAAATGAAGTTAAAATCGTTTCGAAAACGAATTTAATACGATTTATAAAATACGTTTTAAAAGGAAATCGATGAAATATATATTATATATATAATTTAATGGCCTGAATAGAACGCGCCGCGCTGCGGCAGTTCGTGAATTTCGACCATTGACTTCGAATGGACATTGCGGGAGATCCGACCGTCGGATTCTCCTAAAACCGGAACCGTTGGGTTCGTATCGAAAAGAGCTTTCTAACGAATATTAGAGATTTGAAATCTAACAGTTGGATTTGGAATTATGTCCAAATCAAATTTGGAAAAGGTCGCTGTAGGTGCAGTTCGATGGCCGTTGATGGAAATCGACTGTACGGGCCTTGATAAAATTATTAAAAATAGTAATAATTTGTGTATAATCATAAGAAATGATTTGGGAAGAATCGAGATGAAAAACTCCATATTTGAAAAGATAAAAATAGGTTTTTATCGAAATGAACTAGTTTTGAATTAGAATAATAATTTATTTATTTTTAAAATAAATAAATTGGATTTGAAATGGTTTTGAAAATAACCAGAATTTCCAAAAATTGAATTCGAAAGGATTTGAATCGAAATTGTCTTTGGAATATTTCGATGTTCGATTTCGTGATGGTACAGATATCGTTATGGGAATTTGAAAGATATATTTATATCATTATTTCCAATACGATATTTGTTGGGCGTAGAATTTGATATTGAATATAAGCCGATATATTTTCTATTTAGAGCCTTGTATTTAATATCAAATGTGATTTGGGTTTGTCGTGAATGGTGTCTTCATCAACACTGTTCTTAAGCCCAGTTGAGAAAAAGATTGAATCTTTTATTTTGAATGAAGTGTACCAATTAAATAATATTTAATTGAAATTGAATTGGTATTGATTTTTGGGTTTATCCTGAACAGTGTTTTAAATAACACTTGTTCTTTAACCCGATAATTAATGGAATGTGATTTTGGGTTTATCGTGAACCGTGTTTTAAATGATACTGATTCTTTAACCCGGTCAAAGATTAAAACTAAGTGGAGTTTTAATGAATTTTTAATTAGATTGAAAAGATCGAGAATGGAGTATCACCAATTTTACTCCAGACGGTAGTTAAATCTTTAATTAGATTTGAACGTGAAATGGTAATTGAATTTACCGATAACACCGTGGTGTTAGATATGTAGTATGACCAGTTTTACTTCATGGGATGAATAGGTTGGGATTGGGAAATAAAATAAATGATTACTCTGGTGTGGTTCGCTAATCCCGACTAGTTTGAATTGATATTCAAAGAAGATTAAAGAATAAATTTAAAGAATTTATCTTTAATAAAATTAATGGGAACTTTTCCCAAAGTATAAGAATATTTGAATAAAAGAATATTCTGAATTGGAATGAGGCGTATGTTGTGTTTGTGTAACACTTGTTTATTATATACGCGAGTTATTCGGAAAGACCGGGTTTATCCCATTCTGAATAACTGATACGACGATAAGTCGAAGGTGAAGACGGTGGTTGAAGACCGGAGGTCTTCACATCGTTTGGGTGATTACTGATGATCTTAATTGGGTCGTACACCCAAGAGGAGGGAATCAGTTAGTGATTGTCCAGACGTATTTGGAGATCGATGGATGTGCGGGGTACTAGGTGCCTCCGGTTTCGTTCAGACCCAGAACGAACTTGTAAATGGACTGTGTGTCTGACATTGGATTTCAGTCTGTGTGATTGATTTCTATTAAATATATATCTGTTTGGTGGCTGAGAATTTATTCTCTTGCTTAATGCCCTTCTCTAAGACGTACGAGCTCAGGGGTTATATATTGATGGATATCCATCGCATGGAGTGAATTGCCTGTGTGACATGCCTAAGTGGCAATTGATCAAGGCTTCTGTTGAAAAGCAAAGTCTTGTGGTTGATGATCAAAGCACCGCCTGTGTGGCATAGCTTTGTGTAGCGTTGATTCGCGAACTCCGGTGTGAACCAAAAACGGGAGAGGACCTCAGGGAGGGCATGCGTTTCTTTCTAGCTAGAAGTGGCGTCAGTGGTTTTACACGCCCTGACGAGTTTGACTTATGTGGTTGTTGCTGTTGGGAGGCGCCTCGGTTTGATCGGACGATCCGGGTCCGGTGGAGTCATTCGTTGGCTCATTTACGCCCCAAAGGGCGGGGAAACGCAGTGTTCAGGCATTTTAATCCACATCGGTGGACCGGCCCTAACGATCCAAGGGTCACTCGAGCTCTGATCCTGAGGCTCGGGCTAGACAGTCTCGAATCGGTAGAGGACTATCTTTTGCCTCGGTTCACAGAAGGAAATCCAACTTCCAATATGTGACAATTGCGGTTTTGATTGTATACCTATATATGGCGACATAGTGGTATGGGGCATTCATGCTGCCTACGATTGATACTTATGATTGAAATTGTTTTTGGCACTATACACTTTTAGTATTATCAAAATAATCTGCTTTAAACGTATCAAGCATTCTTTGGCTATTATAAAGTAAAAACCCTATCCCCCGGCTTGCGTTGCATTGTGTGATAGGACCTGGGTCTTATAATAGCTTCATTTTTCTTTATTTAGCATGGCGCTGTTTGTTTTATGCACTGGTATTCTTGGGAGGAAACCCGTTCCGTGTTATACGACGTGGTCACTTGATATATCTAACTTTAAAAATAAAGATTAATAACTGTTTTAGTTCTCACACCAGTACCATGACTGACCTGGAGTTTATTGTTTTAACCTAAACTCTGGGTGCCCTTATTTTGACACGGGCAGCTAGTAGTTTTGGTTTTGTAGATTTATATTCACAGGATCCTGATGTACAGCTGGAACGATATCCGGAAAGCTTTGTATCTGTATATCTCCTTCTTGTTGTATTTTGTATTATTTTCCGCTGCTATGTAATTTATTGTAATCTCTGATATTTTGTAATGTATAATATTCACTTATACTCTGTATATTCTTGTATTATGATGGAATTGTTGTAATATACAATGAAATGTTCTTCTGTCTGCGTTCTATTTTGTCGTGTTCTCAAAGAGATCAGGGGTTTCGAACGGTCTTGGTTGGTTTAGCGACTGATTCGGATCGAGCAAAATTTCCGGGTCGTTACATTTGGTTTCAGAGCTTTGGTTTACAAAGCTCGGAGAACAAGACATGTTAGAACCAAATGAAAGAATTCATCAGAGATTGGATTAGTAATATCCAATGGGAATGACTCGTTAGAGATAGGATCAGCAGTATCCTAGAACGAGTGTGAAGAGTATATTTTCGAAATGATAATGAATTTTTGTTTTGAAAATTTAAATCAATTATACGTATTTGATTATTTAATTTATATTGATTTGGACAATCCAGTATATATAAAGATTTTGTATATACGTCTGATCCACGTGTATTCGAAGTTTTAATATACTGGATAGATATAGAGTCACACTCTAGTCGTCCAGGGATAATTCTGATGATGCGGCCGCATCATCAGTATTTATATTCGAGTGCCGAAAGTGTGATATCTATATATTTCCATTAGACTGGTGTGAGAACCAAAATTAGATAGGGCTTATTGTTGTGATTTGGCATCAAAAATATGATTTTGTGACTATATATCAAAGTTACGAATTTGAAATGATAATTCACTTATTGATTGCTGATTGTGTTGTTTGTTTATTGTTTGGTTAATTAAATGTTGAACCTATAACCAAATTGAATCAAATAGTGAATTGTATAGGAAATTTACCGCATTTGCATGCATGTACATGTACTTACACTGAACAGGTCATAGTGCCCGACAAATAGGTACATGTTTTTTGTATTTCTTGAGTTTTGGATGATTTTATGAGCCGCTTGGCTTTTTCTTTTTCTTTTGGATTGAAGAAGGCCATGGGAGGCTATATGAAATATCCCGAAGTCCCCGGTGCAGGGGAGGTTATGGCGAAATTTTTCGAAAATTTAGGGTGTTAGCCAAATTTTTGAAAAATTTGAAGTTCTTAGAAACTGAAAAGTTGAAGAACTTAAGCCGTAGGGAAAATAGTGAAAGTGGAGTTGATTAGTTAAACAACTTTCGGCTTCGTTCGTTTTCGGGGACGAAAAGTTTTAAATGGGGGAGATAGTAATAACTCGGAAATCCGAGCCAATTTAAAAATTTTATTTTGGCTATTTTAGCGAATTTTGAATATTTAAAATGGGTTATTTTAAATATAAACGAAGAGAAATTTATTTTTGATAAAATTCGAACGTATATATTTATATAGATCGTCGTTAGAATATAAATAATTATTTATAATTATAAAAGGAATTGAAAATGGCGTGGTAGTTCGATAATTCGATTTTAAAATTCAAATGAATGTACAGGGTGCAAAATAAACCGGATTTTGGAGAAACCAAAAATATTTGAATCTAATAGAGAATATCTTTCCAACGAATCCGAAAAATTGGAATTTCATAGCGGGAATCAAAAGATATGCCCAGTTGAAAATTCTGAATAGTCATTATGGAATTCAGGCCCTTAAAAATGGAAATTTTGCAAACGACCTCGGTTTTCGACGAAACCACTTTTGTTGGAACCGGAATGTCAAGCTATTGCTAGGTTTCAAATTTCATAATTTTTCGAATCAATATGTGAGCGTGGCAAAGGAAAACGCGTTTGACCAGTTTCAGTTGATTTTAATCGACTGGAAATTGGCCATTTTTCAAACGGTCTCAGAATTCGATGAAACTAGTTTTGTTAGGACCGTATCATCAATACGAAGCTAGAAAATATTTTTCAGGAATTTTTCGAGCTCGCGTGTGGCCCTGGTAAATTGAAATGTGCATTCAAATTCAATATATAGAGCTATATGTTGATTTTGACGAAAACCGATCGAAACAGTCGAATCAGCTTACGATACATATCCCATTGTGTTCGAAATGGGGGTAATTAGCTATGGACGACAGCCGGTGAGTTCGATTTCGAAGTCAAATAAAAAGTTACTTTTGAGATTAAAATGGAATTAAATATATAAATAATAATAATTGGTCAACCCCCCCTTTTATCCTTCTCTCCCCCAATCCTTCGTTCAAAGAAAAACCCGTCTATTAGAAAGAAAGAAAAGGGAAACACCGTGCCCTAGCGCAGCAATCACCAGGCGCCGCCGCCTCCACTTCGGCACCCCGGAGTCCCCCCTCGATCGAAGTCTGACCCCCCCTCCTTCTCGACAGGCGAGCCCTTCCCCCTTCGAATCCCCCAAACCGCACGCAGTGTATCAAACACATGCGATGAAAAAAATAATAACTATGATATTGATTTTGGGGTCGTTAAATGACAAATCAAATATTTTATAGAAGCATCTGAGAGTATAAAAGAAAATGATATAGAGAACGAGACCGAGACTGAATCAGAAAATGAAATAGACTGATAATATTTGTATCATTTTTGTATACATATATTTTGGATTTTAATTGTGTTGTGAGCTATGCTGTACAAGGACATGTTTTTTTAGTAATGAACCGATATGATGTACTGAATTTGTGAATTGATGTAATGAACCTATATAATGCGTGTTTTAAGATTACGGACTGATATACTATATGCTATTAGTTTTATTTAAGGATGGGTATCTTATGAATATGTTCTGATTAAGTTTATGAGTATGTTCGGAGTTTATCAACTAATACATATATATATATATATATATATGTTATCATTATACGTAATGACATGTTTGTGACATTTGTGACAGATATGCCTCTTAGGCGACATCCCGTTCACTCCCTTCTGCAGGTGCGAGCGACACAAAACCAGATTTATGTCTAGTAACAGAGCTCGTACCTAAGAGTGCAGGGTAAGTATCTAATTTAGTAAATGTTTATTATTTAAAAAAATTTGAATGCTTACATTGTATTCTCTGCAGGTGCTTTGAGCTCTAGCCTGCAGACTTTATTTTATATGTTTCTAGATCGACCTATATCAGTAGATTGACAGGTTCTTGGCTCCATTGGGATCACATTCCTGCTCATATCAGGAATAACATCCTCGTTGAGGTTTTGGTTAGTATAAATTTAATTTTTATTTCAAAATTAAAACAAAATATGTAATACAATTTGTTTTTTTAGATATGCAGGCTGTTGTTCGAGTTTAGCCCAAAGACATGGCTGTCTTTTTTAACCACTTGAGTAAGAAGATGCGAAAAAATTACAAAGACGCCATATACAAAAGTAAAAAGTGCAGGAAAGAAGCCAAACTGGATGAGCGAGGAGGTATAGTCAGGGTTTCTACTGTAACAATCCTATTTTTTAACCATTTCAAGTTGGTAATTAAACCAACTTAAAACATTTACAAAGAAGAATCAACACACATAATCACATAATATGATAAATAATACAATATCTCACAAACGAAATTTTATTAACATATCAAAGTTTATACAATATTTTTAATATACAACGAAAGATTTATACATAAGATTTGAAGACATGAATTTTAAAGATTTGACGAACCCTAAAGCAAGCACGTGTTCCCCACTCTCTAGCTTCGATAGTTGTAGTCTTTAAAATCTACAACACTCAGTCTGACCCGAGCGTTCCATGCAAAACATAAAAACACTTGAGTAAGGACTAATCTTTGTTCAAGTAAAACAACTTCAATAAAATGCTATAAATATAATAGTTAAACCTAATTTTTATGTGAAGTCATGAATTCGAACATATGTCAAATGCCAAATGAATCATAATTAGCATAAATTTGGTACAAAATCATACAATACGTGATTCTAGAAACACTCATTTAGAAATTTAAACAAGGAATGGTGTATGGAACAGAACATGTGTTTCTGGGTATGGGTTTTCATGTTTAACAAGGAAAGGCTGGGAAATGTTCCTGGTCATGGAAAAGCAAGGCAAAACACCAAGTAATATAAACCACAATCGTGGCATATACAACAAATCAGAAGTTAGTATGATGAATTTGATATGCAATCACCGATACAAAGGACAGGTGCAAGCATTTTCAGCTCAAGAAATCAGATCATGGTATATTGGTCTTGAACACAAATTTAGGTCAGAATAATTAGCATAGTTTAATGGATATGTAAAATGACAAAGTGCAGGTTTACCCAATGCACAACGTAAAATGTACACTCACATAATGAACATGGAGGAATGGGCTTACAAAGTGAAAATGGTTCAACAATTGCTCAGGTTTGGACTAGTAACCCAAGGTGATGTACAAAAGCAAATTCCAAGTTCATCGATCATAGTAATGGTGTGTGGAAGTTCAGTATAATGGACGAAATAAAATAGGAAGCCTATCAATATTGATAGGACAATAGGCATGTCCATGTTTCAGGCTACATGCCACTTGAGAGTTGTAATGAAAAGGAATTTCGCTCAATCCGAATCAGTCGCTAAACCAACCAAGACCGTTCGAAACCCCTGATCGCTTTGAGAACACGACAAAATAGAACGCAGACAGAAGAACATTTCATTGTATATTACAACAATTCCATCAGAATACAAGAATATACAGAGTATAAATGAATATTATACATTACAAAATATCAAAGATTACAATAAATTACATAGCAACGGAAAATAATACAAAATACAACTAGAAGGAGATATACGGATACAAAGCTTTCTGGATATCGTTCCAGCTGTACATCAGGATCCTGTGTATATAGATCTGCAAAACCAAAACTACTAGCTGCCCGTGTCAAAATAAGGGCACCCAGAGTTTAGGTTAAAACAATAAACTCCAGGTCAGTCATGGGACTAGTGTGAGAACTAAAACAGTTATTAATCTTTATTTTTAAAGTTAGATATATCAAGGGACCACGCCGTATAACACGGAACGGGTTTCCTCCCAAGAATACCATTGCATAAAACAAACAACGCAATGCTAAATAAAGAAAAATGAAGCTATTATAAGACCCAGGTCCTATCACACAATGCAACGCAAGCCGGGGGATAGGGTTTTTACCTTATAATAGCCAAAGAATGCTTGATACGTTTAAAACAGATTATTTTGATAGTACTAAAAGTGTATAGTGCCAAAAACAATTTCAATCATAAGTATCAATCATAGGCGGCATGAATGCCCCATACCACTATGTCGCCATATATAGGTATACAATCAAAACCGCAATTGTCACGTATTGGAAGTTGGATTTCCTTCTATGAACTGAGGCAAAAGATAGTCCTCTACCGATTCGAGACTGTCTAGCCCGAGCCTCAGGATCAGAGCTCGAATGACCCTTGGATCGTCAGGGCCGGTCCACCGATGTGGATTAAAATGCCTGAACACTGCGTTTCCCCACCCTTTGGGGCGTAAATGAGCCAACGAATGACTCCATCGGACCCGGATCGTCCGATCAAACCGAGGCGCCTCGCAACAGCAACAACCACATAAGTCAAACTCGTCAGGGCGTGTAAAACGCATGCCCTCCCTGAGGTCCTCTCCCGTTTTTGGTTCACACCGGGGTGTGAGGCTCGCGAATCAACGCTACAAAAAGCTATGCCACACAGGCGGTGCTTTGATCATCAACCACAAGACTTTGCTTTTCAACAGAAGCCTTGATCAATTGCCACTTAGGCATGCCACACAGGCAATTCACTCCATGCGATGGATATCCATTAATATATAACCCCTGAGCTCGTACGTCTCAGAGAAGGGCGTTAAACAAGAGAATAAATTCTCCGCCGCCAAACAGATATATATTTAATAGAAATCAATCACACAGACTGAAATCCAATGTCAGACACACAGTCCATTTACAAGTTCGTTCTGGGTCTAAACGAAACCGGAGGCACCTAGTACCCCGCACATCCATCGATCTCCAAATACGTCTGGACGATCACTAACTGATTCCCTCCTCTTGGGTGTACGGCCCAATCAAGATCATCAGTAATCACCCAAACGACGTGAAGACCTCCGGTCTTCAACCACCGTCTTGACCTTCAACTTATCGTCGTATCAGTTATTCAGAATGGGATAAACCCGGTCTTTCCGAATAACTCGCGTTTATAATAAACAAGTGTTATACAAACACAACATACGCCTCATTCCAATTCAGAATATTCTTTTATTCAAATATTCTTATACTTTGGGAAAAGTTCCCAATAATTTTATCAAAGATAAATTCTTTAAATTTATTCTTTAATCTTCTTTGAATATCAATTCAAACTAGTCGGGATTAGCGAACCACACCGAAGTAATCATTTATTTTATTTCCCAATCCCAACCTATTCATCCCATGAAGTAAAACTGGTCATACTTCATATCTAACACCACGGTGGTATCGGTAAATTCAATTACCATTTCACGTTCAAATCTAATTAAAGATTTAACTACCGTCTGGAGTAAAACTGGTGATACTTCATTCTCGATCTTTTCAATCTAATTAAAGATTCATTAAAACTCCACTTAGTTTTAATCTTTGACCAGGTTAAAGAATCAGTGTCATTTAAAACACGGTTCACGATAAACCCAAAATCACATTCCATTCATTATCGGGTTAAAGAACAAGTGTTATTTAAAACACTGTTCACGATAAACCCAAAAATCAATACCAATTCAATTTCAATTAAATATTATTTAATTGGTACACTTCATTCAATCTAAATAAAAGATTCAATCTTTTTCTCCACTGGGCTTAAGAACAGTGTTGATGAAGACACCATTCAGGGCAAACCCAAATCATATTTGATATTAAATACAAGGCTCTGAATAGAAAATATATCGGCTTATATTCAATATCAAATTCTACGACCAACAAATATCGTATTGGAAATAACGATATAAATATATCTTTCAAATTCCCATAACGATATCTGTATCATCACGAAATCCAACATCGAAATATTCCAAAGACAATTTCGATTCAAATCCTTTCTAATTCAATTTTTGGAAATTCTGGTTATTTTCAAAACCATTTCAAATCCAATTTATTTATTTTAAAAATAAATAAATTATTATTCTAGTTCAAAACTAGTTCATTTCGATAAAAATTTATTTTTATCTTTTCAAATATGGAGTTTTTCATCCCGATTCTTCCCAAATCATTTCTTATGATTTTACACAAATTATTACTATTTTTAATAATTTTATCAAGGCCTGTACAGTCGATTTCCATCAACGGCCATCGAACTGCACCTACAGCGACCTTTTCCAAATTTGATTTGGACATAATTCCAAATCCAACCGTTAGATTTTTACAGTTAAATTGGAAAGCATGCAGGTGAGAATCTAATTTAAATTCATTTTAAATTAGTTATTACAGTTAAATATAATTAGTCATTAATTTTAATTAGCGAATGGTCATGAATTGTTATGAATGTTTGCTATTGGTTGTTCAATAGGTGTTCATACAGTTCAAAAACACCGTAAACACTGAGCATTATTGACAGTAATGCTCTGCGCACAGTTAATTAATTATTTTAATTGTTGTGCTTGTGATGGATGAAATTGTGCTTGTTTGTTTGGTAACATTATTTGATTAGTTCTGATTTCATGAATTCACTCATACACCGTAGCTGTTAACTATACGGGTAATTGATTCACATTCTCCTTCTATTTAAATAAGATTTATTAAAATAAGGATTGTAAATTTAGTTTTAAATTCAATTTTAAAACTATTTAGAAATCAAATTAAGCAAATATCGTTGGAATGAGTTGAGATATTTTTGAAACTAATTCGAGCGCTAATGTGTTATTGAATTGAGTTTGACATTTAGATCAGAAAAGGATTTGAAATATAAATTTAAATGTTGGATGATTTATATTGATAACACCTTTTTCAATGATAATAATAACATATACCAGAACGTTCCAGGATGATAGAGAGGATAGTGTCTAGGCTTGGGTTTGGAAATATAGTTTCCTGCTCTCCCTGGCTATCCCAAACTAATCTGACAGACGGGATGGCTAATTTAAAAATAAAATTTGAAATTGAAACTATTTAAATTTAGAAGTAAGTTGAAATATAAAAGTATGATTTCGAGAAAAAAAAGATATTTGAAATACGGTTTTATACTAAGTTATGGAAATGGAATTCATTTTGGAAAAGGAACGGAACGATTTTTATTTAAACGTTATATAACGTAAATCGAACGCATCGCATAGCGACAGTTCGATAATATCGATTTTAAATTCCAAATGGTTGTAACTTGAACGTTTTGAATCGAATTGACGTGAAAAGAAAACCGTCAGATTTCTATTAATAATGGTTTTTGAATCAAAGAGGAATTTTCACTACAAGAAAAACCGAGATTAGCGACAAATTTTTATCAGTGGAAAATTCCGTCGTTAATAAGCGGCGGATTTCCGTGGGCTTTGTAAGAGAAAATAATTTGGATTTTATATGTCATCTTATTTTAAATTATTACCGTCGAATACTAATTCTGTCGCTAAATCGATGGAAATTGCAGCTCTTTACCGTTATATAATATTTGACGCTAAATTCCGTTGCTAATAGAGTCAGATTACCGTCGACATAATTATGAAGCTATTTTCCTGCAGTTTTCCAAGAGATTTGAAACAAACTTTTGTATTTTTTTATTTATTAAATATTTTAAATTTGTGTTATTACTTAGTAATTAATTAGTAAATTTAAATTTTGTATAATTAATGTAAATAATACATTAGTAATTAATAACAAATAATAACTATTAGAAGTAAATAAAATTCAATAGTTAATGCTGATTAATTTTTTTTTAAATTAATGCTGACTAATTGTTAATTACTATATAATATAAATAAGAGGTAATAGTAATTAATAAAATACATTGTTGTTCGATGTTTATTAAATTTGTTTTGATAATCAATGATTATTTAATAGTCTTTAATACGATTAATTAAATTAATATCAAGAAATTATTAATACATATTTTCTTTTAAGAAATTGATTGGTACGTATTATTTGATAAAGTTATAGGTCTAAATCAGGGATTTAGGTCTAATGATTTTGTCATGTTGTAATGCTGTAGGTCTAATTAATAATGAAATTTAATTATTATAAAGTTATATTTATAGTTTATAATTAAATAATTAAGTAATAGTTAATAAATAATGTCTAATAGTCAGTATTAAAAATTTAAAACCAGGTGTTTAGTTGGTTCAAGTGGTGTATTTCTTGTGTTGAGGTAGAAAAGAAGCTGGTGTCCCTTGCGTCCATAACAACAAAAATGAGAAAACAGAATTTTACATTGTTTAAATGTTTTTTCACAATAAAATCACCTTTTTACAATGTTTGTAAAATATAAACTTTTAATTTACAATGTTTTTTTGCAATACTGATAACAAAAATTTTTAAAAATCTTATGTTTTCAGAACATTTTGTTTAGAAACATTGTAAAATATAAACTTTTACAACGCTTTCATATAACACCGTAAAGTATGAAGTTTTGACAATATTTATTACTAATGATTATCAATTAACCTTTTAACAACTGTTTAAAAGGTTATAAAAACATTGGTTTCAACTACAAGGATTAATTATTGATAATTTATAATAAAATGATTATAAATAAATAACTTATAATTTATAACTCATAATTATTGTTTATAATCAGTAGCTAAATTTAAATTTTATATTTTATTATGATTAATTATGAATAGTTAGTAAATCATAAATTAATTTATATGTTAAATCTTGTTTGCTCCAAGCATGAAAGTATGAAACTTTTGGCTCCAACGACCCATTTTTTGGCTCCAACCCCGAAAAATTAACTTCGTAAGCCATGTTTTTATTGAACCATTCTCCTTCCTTCTCTCACTACTACAGAAAAATCTGGTCCACCTCAATAGCCGCTTCATACAGCTTCCCCAAAAAATATTGGAACTAGATAAAAGCATCAATGGATCTGATGGATGGGTACTGGCGAAGTCATAAATCTAGATCTAAGGCAGAAATTGAAGGCGGAAGAAAGAAGCTCGATGCGGAGGAAAAGTGGGTGAACAGGATTGAAACACGAGGACAAGACTGGGTACCGGGTAGCGAGGCGGCGACAGGCAGAAGAGAAAAGAAAACCGGGAGGGTGAATTAGGTGTAGATGAGGCAGAGGAGAGGTAGGATGAGAGCAAGAGGAGCACGGAAGAATAGGGCACGATGGTGGATACAGATGCATTCCTCCTTCATCCATCTTTAATAATTAATAATTAATAATCCTTTTTATAATTAAGAAGTACTGTTGATTAATTTTCTTTTAAAAATTACTTAGTTTAAAACTTAACGTTTAGTAATTAATATTTTTAATACTCTATTATTAATAATTACTATTAAATACCTAAAAATTCAAAATAGTAATTTACGTATAGTATTTAATATTAAATATATTATGTTTAGTAATTAATAATTACTATTAATTACCAATAATTAATAAAATATATATTATAATAAACATTGAATAATTTTTATTCGATTATAATTAAAAGTAATAAGTAATAATTAAGAATTGATGAAAAATAAATAATAATCAATAATTATTATTAAATTATTCATAATTAATAATCAAGACTATAACTAATTATTATTATTAAATAACTAATAACTAATCAAAGCTAACGTTTAATAACAAAAGTTTAATATATTTTTATTAGATTTCTTTAGCAACTCTACTTGATAGATAGCTGCAAATACTTATTTTGCACCTTTCTGTTTATATATTTATTTACGAAATTTGCTTGGCTCCAAGCCGTTGAAATTTTTGGCTCGTATGTCCGAAATTTTGGCTCCAAAGCCAAAAATTTCACTTATATCAAAAGTCGCTTTGCAGGCAACAATTTTAAATCGCATGGCATCTATCCTCAATTAAGCGATAGTCTATTATTTTGACTCTTCTTCTTCTTTCTAGGAACCAATCTTGCTTCTTGAAAAAACCAAATCGATCTTAAGTAGTAGTCCACCGTTTCCCCTAATTCTAAAAATCGAGACCTATTTCTCGAAACCCTAGCCTTTTCCATGGCACGTAGAAACCCGTAGTGATGGGACGAAGAGGATTCTAGGTATGTGTTTTACTTTCAACAACTAAAATTTAAGTTCTTTTGATCTGTTTATTTATTGATATATCAAACTAGTGTTATGCTGATTTGATTTAGCTGAGCTACGATTACAGGTCTGTTAAGTTTGTCTGATCCGATTCTCTGACAATATGGGTTGGATAACAGGTAATCTGAGAAGTTTGGATGCTTTTGTATGATAATTCGTATTGTACAAATATTATTTTTCTGGGTTATGCGATTTTCTGCAAGCATGGTTTCTGCGGCGTAATATTTCAAAGGGTTGTGTCAAATGGGGTTTAGATTAGGGAATTTTTTTGTTTGGTTTCTATTGGCTTTAATTTCAAAGACATATGCATAATATATAAGCCAAGTACAACTGCCCTTTGATTCTATTTGCTCTGCTCTTTTAGTTTTCGATGGGTTGCTTTTGGTCTATTCATATATGATAGGTTACTGCTTTCTGTCTGCTAAGTTTTATTGCTGTGTATTGGAGGTTATTTGTGGAGTTATGATGCACTGTTGCTTTTCTTCTCTGCTATATTGTACCTTCTTCGGGGAGTTGAGAATAATCATTTGCTATTACTTTTGTTTGGGAGCTTGTGGTTTTGATGGTAAGGGTATTGATTTTTGGGCCTTGCTTTCTGGGCTTATTGTGTTGCTTTAGTTGGTTGTGTAGCTAGAAGTTGGATTTCTCAGTTCTTTTGCACAAGTGTTCTCCTTTGGGATTTTGGTTGATGGCATGAAATTTTGTTTTGTGGATGTTTGATTTTGTGTTTCGTAGTGTATGACTATGAGCTTTAATTTTGTAATCTTTGATGTTTGGTCTGGTTTTTTAAGTCGGGTTGAGCTGGTATTAATTTTTGTTTGTATAGGATTCGTTTGTTCGGGCTTGTGGTCTGACGGAAAAGATTGAACCGGAGAATCTGCTCCATAGAGCCTTCAGTGTTTTCCTCTTCAACTCTAATCACGAGTTGGTACTTCAGCAAAGGTCCGCAACTAAGGTAACTTTTCCGCTTGTATGGACTAATACTTGTTGTAGCCATCCTCTTTACCGTGAGTTTAAACTTATTTAAGATAACTTTCTTGGAGTTAGGAATGCAGATCAGAGAAAGCTGCAAGATGAACTTGTTATTCCAGCCGATGAGGTACCTATTGATCAGTTAACTCCACTTGGGCGCATTCTATACAAGGCTCCTTCTGACGGAAAATGGGGAGAGCACGAGCTTGGTTATCTTCTTCTCATAGTTTGTGATGTGAGCGTGCATCCTAACCCAGATGAGGTGGCAGACTTCCAATATGTAAACAGAACTAAAGGTGGTTTTGAGAAAGTCAGATGCCAAAGAAGATGGCATAAAGCTGTCTCCATTGTGTAGGCTTGTGGACGACAAATTCTTATTCAAATGGTGGGATCACGTTGTAACACCCCACCTCCGCTAATGTCACTCACAAAGGGAAGGCACTAGGTTTGGTGAAGCATTATCGAGGTAAACATGCACAGAAATATTACAAGACATAACATATATAAAACAGCGGAAGTAAAACCAACTTTCATATCATTAATAAATAAGGTCTAAAGCCTTTTACATCAGAATACATCAAAACCTGTCTTGCAATAGTAAAGAAGCATAAAACCTTTTCATAAATTATTCCCCAAAATAAAGAGGTGAAGCAGCCATAGCCAAAAGAAGACCAAGCTATACATGATGACCTTCAAGCATAAGAGGTCCGAACTAACCAACATCATTTCCTCCCTGAAACCTGGGGGGGAACGGAAGACAAAGAGGAGAAAGAAAACGGGGTCAGTCATAAAGACTGGTAAGTCCTATCTACTTTCAGTATAAAAACAGGTAAAGGTAACATGACATGCATAAACTGAAAGTAAACATAAGGATGGCTACAAGATAGGTAAGCTAAACCAAGATAACTGGATGAACTACTGGAGCAAGCTAAACTAAGGTATCATGATAAATCAAGGTATCACATCGTCAGGTTTCTATCATGTATAACATCCCACGATATTTATCATGTATATTTGCTCTGCACCCCTCGTACTAGTATCCCAACCCGCGTCATGTGTTAACTATGAATGTCCCTTGCCCAATGTCATGTAATGGTCCATGCCAACCTAATATATATAGCATATGTAGGTTTTCCAACTCGTATGTTTCTTTCCATGTATAGGTTCAGCCCTTTGCCGTAGGCCGTATGGGCTTTCCCGTGTAAATCTATACCACCTTGACGTAGTACCATTTTATCCTTGAAGTTATTTTGGACTGCCACCCTTGATCTAGTTATGTTTCCTTACCATGAACTATCGCGCGTTCACTTAGGATTTATGCCACCTAGGACCACTAGGGATTATGCTACCTAATGAACGTTTTCGTGTCTCGGTTTGGGTTCAAGCCACCTAGGGCCACTAGGGATTATGCCACCCGTCAACCGCGCCCTTTATCCCGCGTATGTATCGTGAATCGTTTTCCATGTCTAGACGCACATGTTCCTCAATGTGCCATCCGAGTTCCGTGCCAGGGCAAATCAAGCAATACGGAACTCGGTCGGGAGCTTCAAGTCGTCTGCTGATGCAGATATCAAGGTCTGTTTTTGTACCCGTGGCTATGGTCCCACGTGACCCCTCCCTCAACTACTGAAAGGCAATCCAAGAAAAATCATGTATGAGAACCACATCCCGGCCCCACTATAGCCCCACTTTCCTATGGGCCAACCTCACCCATGACTTGATAGCAAGAACATGGTCTGTTGGGGGTTCTCTGCCTTTCCGTTCGTACACGATTGACTAAAGATGGTAGGTAGTCGACGACGTGCTATCCAGGGCAAAAATCAAGTATCGTCTACTCCACGCTAATCCATCCCCGTCTTTAGGTCGCTCGCATAGCAACCAAGGCATACTCTTGGCTCTTCTACCGCAGACCTTAACCCCCGTGATGTCGGGTTTCATGGACCATCTGCCACCTCACAGAGGGATACCAAGAGTACCCTCACGTCCCCCGAAGCTACCGCTTCGTCACCCAGTTCGTTGGAGCCTTTATCTAAGTCAGATAATTTGCTCCTCCTCGTGTTTTAAGCGATGACCTACCGTACCGAGTTACTCATCTATTCATGAACTAGTCCCATGTCCTTGGCTAAGAATTATTACTTAGTTATACTTAACTAAGGTTTACCACTTAGCTTCATTTCCCCGTTACCCTTGATTAACTACGATTTTCTACCTAGTTCCTCTACTAGGGTTTTGCCTATTGGGTTAAGTGTTGTTATTCAAGTTCATGGCTTAGCCCGCCTATGAATCATGTCAAGATTGGCTAAGTATTCAAGTCCAAGACCTAGCCCTACAAGTTGGTTAAGTATACCAAGGAGCTCATGACTTAACCCTATTCAATCATCAAGTCAATTTGGTTAAGTACTTGTTTATCTTAACCCTATCAGGTTATCGTGTTAGATTGGTTAAGCACAGATTATCTTAACCTCATCGGATTATCGAGTCGGATTGGTTAAGTATAGGTTAACTTAACCCCATCCACTAATCGTATTATAATGGTTAAGTATATTTAAAAGGTCTTATGATTTAACCCTATCAGGTCCGCATATTAGATTGGTTAAGTATAGGTTACTTATCCTCATCAAATCATCATGTGTAATTGGTTAAGTATAAGTTACTTAACCCCATTAAATTATCTTGTTAAGTTGGTTAAGTATTGGCTACTTAACCCCATTGAATTACAAAGTTTAGATTGGTTAAGTGTTTAATTTAACCCCATCGAAATACCGTATTTAGATTAGTTAAGTGTAGGTTACTTAACCCCATCTAATTACTAAGTCGGATTAGTTAAGCGTGAACTACTTAACCCCATCCCCTAATTGTCTTGTATGGTTAAGTGTCATTAAGAAATCAAGCCCGGTCCCAATTAACCTACCCATTCGTGTCATATCGGTTAAGTGTCATTAGTCAAATTTACTTAACTTTATCATGTGGCATTAATTTAATTAATGCACTCTCAACCTCTCACATTAGACCTTGTTGTGGTTACTAGTTAAGCCGGGCGGGTCCGGGTAGTTTTACACCACAACCTAGTCTAACCTCGGGTCTTAAGCGCGACATGACCAACTTCTCACATTGGATCCTATTGTTTGTAGCCACTAGTTAAGCCGGGCGGGTTCGGGTAGATTTATGCTACAAACTCAACCCAACCTCGAGTTGGCCACTTTCATGTTTGGTCTAGTGTTATATTACACTTACAACCCACCCATGTCTAGTTCAAGTTCCATGTTTTCCCACATGTCATGACCATATTTAAATGTATCATGAATGTCATGTTCTCATGTAAACCCCATGTCAAGTTTTCCGCGTCATTCTCATGTTTGTCTATCCTACCCCAAATCGTGTTTTCACTTGAGTAAAAGCGAGTCAACATAGTAGGTATACTATGGCTACATGAAGACCCCAAAACATGCACGATGCCACAAAAGGGATTGGCTCCAAACATGCATGGTATCATAAGGGGGTTTGGCCTTAAAACATGAACGATAGTGTCATATAGGGATTGGCCATAAGCATGCATAACAAAACAAAAAGGGATTGGCCACAAGCATGCATAATGTCATAAAGGATTTGGCCACAAACTTGCATATTATCATAGGAAATTTGGCCACAAACATGGATGTTGTCATAACGGGATTTGACCTTACATAAACATGATATCATAAGGGGGTTGGTTTCATTTACATGCATAAGCCCCAAAGTCCAATTTATGCAACTATTTCACAGGTCAAAGTGGCTCTAAGTGCTCATGCTATCATACTACAAGTAAAGGTCCAATCTTGCATGGCAAACTAAGTCCAATGCAACATGAATAGCATGGTTTAGTCGCTAAAACATAACCCAAAGTCATATGTTCATGATAAAGGGGCAAACTAGGTTTACATAGGTTAACATACTCATGTTACATCGCATTTTATCTCATGTCATCATTAAACTACCGTTAACATCTCGAAGTAGCTAGAACTTACATAGCGAGGCTTAGGGAAGGATCATGCATCGTCTTGACGAAGAAAGGTAGCTCCTTTGTTGAAGAAGCGTCATGAAACTCTCATAGCAACGTTAATCTACCCTTGATTTGATGTAGGAAGCTTGCACCTTCTGATTTGAACCAGATTTGAATGCATAAGCCCTTGGAGTTGGAGATGGAGGCCATGATCACTTGACATTTGGGCAGCACTTCATGGCATGAGTGAATTATGAGGGGTTAGGCTAGGTCTAGGGGTCTTTTTATAGATGTTAGGGTAGTTTTAGGCCGTAGGATAAACCCTAGGATAGATCTGAACCCTCCAAAATCGTCACAAGCCTCCAAAACCGATCCAAAACCAGAAGCAGGTGCACCAGGTCGGGGTTCTACACGGGGGGGGGGGGGGGTCGACCCAGGGGTCGACCCAAGGGTCGACACCCAAGTCGACCCCCTGGAGGGGGGGTCGACCCAGGGGTCGACACCCTGTGTGTCTGGCGGGAATTTCCCCGCCTTCTCTTTCTGGGCTGAATTTCAAATCTGTTTTCGGATTTGAATTTTCGTGAAACTTCGTTGGGCCCTAACTGGGTCATACGGACTCCGATTTACGAAATTTCGGACTCTATTTCGCGTATTTTTCCAAGACGAACGCAATGGTGCAACCCATTTATCCTGATTCAGATTTTATAATTTAATTCTGCCTTTATTCTTGTCTTAACACGTTGTTTAAAATTCGGGTTGTTACATTCTCCCCTCCTTTAAGGATTTTGTCCCCGAAATCTCCACGTTAGGAAGAACGTATCCTACCATCCATCATCCATCTACTCAAAACATCATCCACAAGCAACCATGGTCCATAAAAGGCTTCTAATGCTTTATGAACACATGCAAGAAAGTGTGTGTATATGTTCCTTAGCTAATGCTAATGATCGGGCCTGAATGATCTTCTAATGCAAAATATGTTTAGTGCCATGAATCCAACATGTATGCAAATGGTCCTAGTCATATAAACACTATATGTGTGCACAACCATTCATTCACATGCAACATCCACATGGTAACATATTCAATTTCAACCATAAACAAGTACAAATACTCGTGCATATGCAACATGAAACGTGACCGCGTCAATCTAGTATCTAATGTGTATTCGCGCATCCACGAGCAACCACTTGCAACCATTTGCAACCATATCAATCATAACATGTTTCAAACACATGTTTACATCCATAGGTTTCTACCTAAGGTTCTCACGATAGGATCGAGGAGATAAACAAGGTAAACTCCCTACGGGGTTTGCAACAGAAACAGGACCGAGAGGATAACATGCGAGCAAGCTCTACAGGAAAAACCAGGGATCAAGGATACACTCTTTAAAAAGAGGTACGATGCGCATGTCTAGCCTTACGTCTTCTAAGTCGCGTTTCCTTGAGCTTAATTCCTCGGTGCCTTGACCATCTCTTTAACTCCATGATCTTGTAGCTCCTTGATTCCTATTTCCAAGATATGAGTTAGAACTCATTTCATTGTCGCCTCTTATTCCACTTTCACTTATCCTTTTCCTAGTATACTTGGCTCAACCGTATCCACTTACTCATGCAAGCTCTCCAAAATTCACTAGGGAATTCTGGATCTCGTTTTTCGATGCCAATCCATGTTGCCAAGTGTACTTACTAGGGTGATCCCCATAACTCATGCATAAGCGAAACGAACCATCCGACTTAGCGGCGAATTCTACTCGAACGGATTACCAACAACTGCATCATGAGATTCTAGGTAACTAGCCATGACAGAACCTAGAAGGTTACACGAGACTTCGAAGGTATTACCAAAGCAAGTCAAGAGTCTAACTACCCTCCTTTCAAAACCGAGAATGGCACCCCTTATTGGGTGACCACTTTATCCCTAGAATCCATCCGTAGCCGAGACATGTCATTCTCAAATCCAAACAAGTCATGAAGAAATGGACCAACTCTCCAACCAGATTTTTGGGACAAAAACTGGGATCCTCTACCATGCTAGTACTAAGGTGCAGAGACTCAACTATCCAAGCAGACTTAAATGATACGATGATCAAGACAAAGTCTGGACGGGATGATAGAAAAAACGACTAAACCTTTACCAGAAATGGTACCATCTCTTTTAGGTACCCTAGAAATGGGAGCGTACAATTGCCCTCTATGATAATCTTGTCCTTGTCCTCCTTGATGGACTAAGCCATACCAACAAGTTGCTTATCCTTAAGCTCGCGTCCTTTATCCTTACTCTTATTAACCGTCCTTGTACCACGGCAACAGGTATCTCGAGAACCACCTCCATCGTACGGAAAACACCTACGTGGCTAGACAAAGATAAGTCACAGTTAGAACTACTGTGACTACAGATGGAGGAAAGAAAGGAAAAGAGATTCAATCAAGGAATCAAAGGATAGTGCTAATGGATTTTGGGGAATAGCCTTTAAATACTTTTCTTGAAAAATGCTTCTTTGTAAACGGTTTTTCAGATAATTTTCAGAAGGTTTTAAAAACTTTTTCCCAGTCTGGTAACCTTCTGCTCTGATACCAAATGTAACACCCCACCTCCACTAATGTCACTCACAAAGGGAAGGCACTAGGTTTGGTGAAGCATTATCGAGGTAAACATGCACAGAAATATTAAAAGACAGAACATATATAAAACAGCGGAAGTAAAACCAACTTTCATATCATTAATAAATAAGGTCTAAAGCCTTTTACATCATAATACATCGAAACCTGTCTTGCAATAGTAAAGAAGCATAAAACCTTTTCATAAATTATTCCCCAAAATAAAGCGGTGAAGCAGCCATAGCCAAAAGAAGACCAAGCTATACATGATGACCTTCAAGCATAAGAGGTCCGAACTAACCAACATCATTTCCTCCCTGAAACCTGGGGGGGAACGGAAGACAAAGAGGAGAAAGAAAACGGGGTCAGTCATAAAGACTGGTAAGTCCTATCTACTTCCAGTATAAAAACAGGTAAAGGTAACATGACATGCATAAACTGAAAGTAAACATAAGGATGGCTACAAGATAGGTAAGCTAAACCAAGATAACTGGATGAACTATTGGAGCAAGCTAAACTAAGGTATCATGATAAATCAAGGTATCACATCGTCAGGTTTCTATCATGTATAACATCCCACGGTATTTATCATGTATATTTGCTCTGCACCCCTCGTACTAGTATCCCAACCCGCGTCATGTGTTAACTATGAATGACCCTTGCCCAATGTCATGTAATGGTCCATGCCAACCTAATATATATAGCATATGTAGGTTTTCCCAACTCGAATGTTTCTTTCCATGTATAGGTTCAGCCCTTTGCCATAGGCCGTACGGGCTTTCCCGTGTAAATCTATACCACCTCGACGTAGTACCATTTTATCCTTGAAGTTATTTTGGACTGCCACCCTTGATCTAGTTATGTTTCCTTACCATGAACTATCGCGCGTTCACTTAGGATTTATGCCACCTAGGACCACTAGGGATTATGCTACCTAATGAACGTTTCCGTGTTTCGGTTTGGGTTCAAGCCACCTAGGGCCACTAGGGATTATGCCACCCGTCAACCGCGCCCTTTATCCCGCGTATGTATCGTGAATCGCTTTCCATGTCTAGACGCACATGTTCCTCAATGTGCCATCCGAGTACCGTGCCAGGGCAAATAAAGCAATACGGAACTCGGTCGGGAGCTTCAAGTCGTCTACTGATGCAGATATCAAGGTCTGTTTTTGTACCCGTGGCTATGGTCCCACGTGACCCCTCCCTCAACTACTGAAAGGCAATCCAAGAAAAATCATGTATGAGAACCACATCCCGGCCCCACTATAGCCCCACTTTCCTATGGGCCAACCTCACCCATGACTTGATAACAAGAACATGGTCTGTTGGCGGTTCTCTGCCTTTCCGTTCGTACACGATTGACTAAAGATGGCAGGTAGTCGACGACGTGCTATCCAGGGCAAAAATCAAGTATCGTCTACTCCACGCTAATCCATCCCCGTCTTTAGGTCGCTCGCATAGCAACCAAGGCATACTCTTGGCTCTTCTACCGCAGACCTTAACCCCTGTGAGGTCGGGTTTCATGGACCATCTGCCACCTCACAGAGGGATACCAAGAGTACCCTCACATCCCCCGAAGCTACCGCTTCGTCACCCAGTTCGTTCGAGCCTTTATCTAAGTCAGATAATTTGCTCCTCCTCGTGTTTTAAGCGATGACCTACCATACCGGGTTACTCATCTATTCATGAACTAGTCCCATGTCCTTGGCTAAGAATTATTACTTAGTTATACTTAACTAAGGTTTACCACTTAGCTTCATTTCCCCGTTACCCTTGATTAACTACGATTTTCTACCTAGTTCCTCTACTAGGGTTTTGCCTATTGGGTTAAGTGTTGTTATTCAAGTTCATGGCTTAGCCCGCCTATGAATCATGTCAAGATTGGCTAAGTATTCAAGTCCAAGACCTAGCCCTACAAGTTGGTTAAGTATACCAAGGAGCTCATGACTTAACCCTATTCAATCATCAAGTCAATTTGGTTAAGTACTTGTTTATCTTAACCCTATCAGGTTATCGTGTTAGATTGGTTAAGCACAGATTATCTTAACCTCGTCGGATTATCGAGTCGGATTGGTTAAGTATAGGTTAACTTAACCCCATCCACTAATCGTATTATAATGGTTAAGTATATTTAAAAGGTCTTATGACTTAACCCTATCAGGTCCGCATATTAGATTGGTTAAGTATAGGTTACTTATCCTCATCAAATCATCATGTATAATTGGTTAAGTATAAGTTACTTAACCCCATTAAATTATCTTGTTAAGTTGGTTAAGTATTGGCTACTTAACCCCATTGAATTACCAAGTTTAGATTGGTTAAGTGTTTAATTTAACCCCATCGAAATACCGTATTTAGATTAGTTAAGTGTAGGTTACTTAACCCCATCTAATTACCAAGTCGGATTAGTTAAGCGTGAACTACTTAACCCCATCCCCTAATTGTCTTGTATGGTTAAGTGTCATTAAGAAATCAAGCCCGGTCCCACTTAACCTACCCATTCGTGTCATATCGGTTAAGTGTCATTAGTCAAATTTACTTAACCTTATCATGTGGCATTAATTTAATTAATGCACTCTCAACCTCTCACATTAGACCTTGTTGTGGTTACTAGTTAAGCCGGGCGGGTCCGCGTAGTTTTACACCACAACCTAGTCTAACCTCGGGTCTTAAGCGCGACATGACCAACTTCTCACATTGGATCCTATTGTTTGTAGCCACTAGTTAAGCCGGGCGGGTCCGGGTAGATTTATGCTACAAACTCAACCCAACCTCGAGTTGGCCACTTTCATGTTTGGTCTAGTGTTATATTACACTTACAACCCACCCATGTCTAGTTCAAGTTCCATGTTTTCCCACGTGTCATGACCATATTTAAATGTATCATGAATGTCATGTTCTCATGTAAACCCCATGTCAAGTTTTCCGCGTCATTCTCATGTTTGTCTATCCTACCCCAAATCGTGTTTTCACTTGAGTAAAAGCGAGTCAACATAGTAGGTATACTATGGCTACGTGAAGACCCCAAAACATGCACGATGCCACAAAAGGGATTGGCTCCAAACATGCATGGTATCATAAGGGGGTTTGGCGTTAAAACATGAACGATAGTGTCATATAGGGATTGGCCATAAGCATGCATAACAAAACAAAAAGGGATTGGCCACAAGCATGCATAATGTCATAAAGGATTTGGCCACAAACTTGCATATTATCATAGGAAATTTGGCCACAAACATGCATGTTGTCATAACGGGATTTGACCTTACATAAACATGATATCATAAGGGGGTTGGTTTCATTTACATGCATAAGCCCCAAAGTCCAATTTATGCAACTATTTCACAAGTCAAAGTTGCTCTAAGTGCTCATGCTATCATACTACAAGTAAAGGTCCAATCTTGCATGGCAAACTAAGTCCAATGCAACATGAATAGCATGGTTTAGTCGCTAAAACATAACCCAAAGTCATATGTTCATGATAAAGGGGCAAACTAGGTTTACATAGGTTAACATACTCATGTTACATTGCATTTTATCCCATGTCATCATTAAACTACCGTTAACATCTCGAAGTAGCTAGAACTTACATAGCGAGGCTTAGGGAAGGATCATGCATCGTCTTGACGAAGAAAGGTGGCTCCTTTGTTGAAGAAGCGTCATGAAACTCGCATAGCAACGTTGATCTACCCTCGATTTGATGTAGGAAGCTTGCACCTTTTGATTTGAACCCGATTTGAATGCATAAGCCCTTGGAGTTGGAGATGGAGGCCATGATCACTTGACATTTGGGCAGCACTTCGTGGCATGAGTGAATTATGAGGGGTTAGGCTAGGTCTAGGGGTCTTTTTATAGATGTTTGGGTAGTTTTAGGCCGTAGGATAAACCCTAGGATAGATCTGAACCCTCCAAAATCGTCACAAGCCTCCAAAACCGAGCCAAAACCAGAAGCAGGTGCACCAGGTCAGGGTTCTACACGGGGGGGGAGGGGGGGAGGGGGGTGTCGACCCAGGGGTCGACACCCATGTCGACCCCCTGGGGAGGGGTCGACCCAAGGGTCGACACCCATGTCGACCCCCTGGAGGGGGGTCGACCCAGGGGTCGACACTCTGTGTGTCTGGCGGGAATTTCCCCGCCTTCTCTTTCTGGGCTGAATTTCAAATCTGTTTTCGGATTTGAATTTTCGTGAAACTTCGTTGGGCCCTAACTGGGTCATACGGACTCCGATTTACGAAATTTCGGACTCTATTTCGCGTATTTTTCCGAGACGAACGCAATGGCGCAACCCGTTTATCCTGATTCAGATTTTATAATTTAATTCTGCCTTGATTCTTGTTTTAACACGTTGTTTAAAATTCGGGTTGTTACACACGTCGACAAAGGTACTCTTCTTGACGTCGCTGATACGAAGACCATTCATAAGTTAACCTAAATGTGTATCAAGTGGTGATAGGTCGAAAAACTTCCATGCATCCTTTTTGTGTAGATTCCCATTTTTTTATGTTTTGATTTGGAAAATCGGTGTAAAATTATTTGGTTGTAACCATATGTTGTAAATAAATTTGGTGTTATATATATATATATATATATATATATAAGCTGATAAAGGCATCACGCAGAAAATGTTAACAGTCAATTTTAATGAATGATGAATTTATCTTTGTATTTTTGGATATGTTATTTATTTCAGTGCTCATAGTTGAGTTGATTGATATTAGTTCGATAAATACATGTATTTATGTGTGTATGTATGTGCATGTGTGTGTGTATATATATACATATACATATATATATAATAAATATACATATATGAATGTGTATATCTATATATATATATTTGCAGATTAGAAGGGGAACAACAACAAAATAGTAGTGGATGATGCTAGTTTAAATATTTACATAAATTAAAATCCGTCGCTAATCCCTTGCCAATTAGTAAGGGTTTACCAATGCCTTTTATATATAATAATTTATTATAAATTACTTAACCGTCGGTAAATAGTCGGTAAATAATTTTAAATTAAATTAATAAATAAAATTTTATTTTTATTATATAATTCGTAAAATGACGGAAAACTGTCGGAAAACTCATGCTAAATTCCATCGCAAAAATCTGACATAATTACCGTCATGGTTTTTACCGACTACCGTATTATGCAGGAAATCCGTCGCTAAGGCCAATATAGCGACGGATTAGAAGCGAATTTGGCAACTGCCAAATGCAGTTTTTTTTGTAGTGTTTCAAATTCCAACGCATGGTTTTCAAGTTATGTCTAAATTAAAATTGGAAAAGGTCGCTATACGTGCAGTTCGACGACTGTAATGGAAAATCGAATAAAAATGGGTTTATAAAAAATTATTTAAAAATCCAGAATAATATGATAAATTATATTTTTGTATTTTAAAGTGATTTGAGTTAAAATATGTGAATTTGGAATGATTTTGAATATATTCGGTTAAATAACCATTTCCCAATACTTTTCGTAATGCTTATAATGTTTGAAATGATTGGAATTTGAAGATTATGAGCCATGAGCTATTATTTATGAAAAAAAATGTTTTGCTAAATATGCTGAAAGATTTTAAAAGAGTTTAAAATGTAGGGTATGGCGGTTTTTTAAATTTTAAGTAAGATGTGGGAAGTTTGAATTAAAAAGGTAACGAGTTGGGATAGAATTGGTCGTTGGATATTCGATATGGAATCCCAAGATTGGACGAATACTATCAGAAATAGCAAAACATATTCATACCCAAATTATGATGGTGTTTGCCCGTGTTTGTGAATCGATGTCTTAAATTCTGTTTAAACTTATATTTGAAATATCATTCGTTTGAATTATCATAGATAGGGATTTAAATTCAAATTACGATTTAGTGGTTTTGAATACCTAAGGAAAGGGATAACGATGAGTTAATGGATTTTGTTTTTAAAATATAAGGTTGGAAACGAATATTGAATATTCAAGAAAAGGGTTAAGATGGAAACGTGGTTTAAGGGAATGAATCCAACCTTAATTGAAAGTAAAATGATAATGTTTGGGAAGGAGATTTAGATTGAAAGTCTGTGTAGACCATAACTATTGATTTTAAAGTACGCTTATTATTTGGAAAGTCCGGGATCGGATATAGGTCCGAAAACCATTCCAAGTAATAATACGACGTTATGGAGTAATTGAAGACATTAAAGATGATATTGAAGACCGGGATCCTTCATATCATAAGGACGACTTGCTGAATGTCTCAAATGGGTAGCTCCCATTTGTAGATGGATTTTATATCAGCTAAGTGCCAAGAAGCCCACACGTATGTGAAGGAATTCCGGAATGTGGCTTCGTCCAGACCCAGAATGTACTTGTATGGATTGTGTGTCTGACATTGTAATTAACTGCGTAACACTAATCTCTGTTAAATATATATATCTGCTTGGTGGCGGAGAATTTATTCTCTTGCTTAATACCCTTCTCTAAGATGTATAAGCTTAGAGATTATATATTGATAGAAACTAGTGATGCGTTGTGAATGGACAATGTGGCATACTTAGGTTATGTGATGAGCTATGGATGATCAAAGCAGGGCTTATTTAAGCGTAGCTTTATGTATATCATGACCTCAGCATGCCTCACAACCCGATAAATGGCTAAAACAGGAAAGATGCAGCGAAGTTAAGGGTAGTCATTTCCTTCTAGATAAAAGGTGTGCTATGGTATGATGCCCAGGTATTAACCTATGTGGATAAATTCTATTTTATATAGATGTTGATGTTGCGAGGCCTCGGTTTTAAAGGTTGGTAACGACCGGGAAGTGATATACTTAGGCGTGCTCTAAGTTACCCAGTTAAGGGATAACCCGGCTTCATGTTGGCAGAGAGCCAGATTTGGTTCTCGGGGCGTCCCTCTAGAGGCGTACCCATCGGTTCGGTAAGGAAGTTCCTTTGCCTGGTCATTTGTTGGAAATCCAATTTTCCACTAGGAGCCCGTACAATTTTAGTTGTATAGCCTGCTACCACAGGATTACGTCAATATGATGGGATGGGGCATTATGTTGGCTATGATTAATACATTTATTTGCGAAGTTGTTTTTATACTTTGCACTAGTAATAATATCAGAGGATTTTCATGTATCAAGCATTTTTTACTATCATAAGGAGAAACCTCGCCCATGTGTGCGTTTGCATTGTGTGTGTGCCGCGAGACCTTATGTTAGTTTCATTTTCAAATGTCATTACGAATTTTGATGCATGGGTATTCACATGGAGTAATTCCATTCAGCGGTAGCGGCATGGTCCGGTGAATTTCCCAACTTTAAAATGAAGCCTAAATAAGAACTGTGTTTTGAATCTCACACTAGTACCACGACTGACCTAGAGTTTATTGTTTCCCACACCTAAACTCTGGGTGCCCATATTTTTGCATGGGCAGTCAGAAGTTTGGTTTGCAGGTTTAGATTTTAGAGCTGGATTCAGATTGTAAGATAGAGTTATGATTTGGGCGTTTCTTATTCCATTGGAGAGTTATTTCCGCCGAGCATATGGTACTCTGATATTCCTTGTAATCTCTAATGTAATCGATAAAATGAAATGAAAAAGTTCTGTAATATTTTGTGCAAATATGTAAGCACCTATAACAATCCGTCTTTGTGAACGGTTTAAGTTGGTTTAATTACCAGCAAGAACTGGTCAGAAAGGCGGGTCGTTACACTTTACACTCTACACTGTCATATCTCAATAGTGTTTCACTTCATTTCTCTTCTACACACCACCTTCTGTCTAAACCAATATTCATTTCTTAACTTTTTGAAAACAGTTTCTTGTAGAATATTTGTTGTTATGATAATCGTTGCTTTATTTTTCAGAAAATCGATTTTAGAAGAATATTTGATCTTGTACATTTATTTTGTAATTTCTTAGAAAATCAAATTTATTAGAATATTTGTTGTAATTATTTTTATTTTTAAGCTATTTTCAAAACTAGTTTCAGTACATTTATTTTCTATTGTTATAATTATTTTACTTTTTTTTCAAACATATTTAGTAGGATATTTGCTCTTGTTGAATTCATTTCTAAACATTAAAGGGAACTGATTTCAATATGAAAATTTTCGTTGTTAAATTCATTTCTAACTTTTTTAGCAAAATCGATTTAAGCATAATATTTCTTAATTTCTTTTTAACTAAACTATAAACCTTAAAATATATTTTAAAATTCATATGATTTTTATCTTTTTCGCATAAAACTATAATAAATGTTATTTAATTAGCGCATAGCATTCGCTTAAACTTATCAATATGCATGTTAATTATTAATTATACTCTAATATTTGTAATTTACATCAACCATATTTTTTCACTAAACGTATTAAAAAACTAAACTACTCATTAATTCTCACATCAACTCACACACAATAATATCATCAACTAATTCAGAAATATAAATTAATAAATTTTTAATCTATAACTGATTTTTAATCTAATCAACTAAATTCCAAAATTTGGATTTAATCATATTCTTAAATCATGTACTAATCTATTATTATCATTTAATAACAGTTCATTAACATATACTCCCTCCAATTCAAAATAAATGATGCTTTGGAAAATTTCACGCATATTAAGAAAAAAAATGACATTGTTATCCTTCACCATGTTATTAAATGCACTTTGATTTTTCATCAAAGAACACACAATTCATGCACCTTTTGTTTAGCACTGGTGCATTGCATATAAATGTTTCATTGGAACTAAAAGATAGCCGTATTTATTAATGAGCAACATTTTCAAAAAGGTTAAAATGGAGAATAAGGTATTGTTTTGTTTTAAAACGTCCTATATTTTGCAAAATGTTCCAAACTTTAGAAAGTCATATAATATGAACTGGAGGGAGTATAGGAAAAAAATCGATGACTCAACGTTATGTTGATTGCTAAAGCAATCAATGATATGTTAAATTACATTCATGCTTTTATGGTCATTTTTCGTGCATAAAATTGTGTATGGTACAATGATGTTTTCACTAATTCATTTTTAATAGGTAAAGCACTTCTTTAAGAACTGTTTTCAGTATTTATATCTACTACATATTATTTTCAATTTCATCTATGTCACTTGCTTTTCCATTTGATTATACATACTATTATTATTGTTCAAATAATACCATTTTTCCATAAACTAAATAGCATGCGCATTAAATAAAATTTCTTTAGCCTGTTGATTTTTTACCAAGAATTAATTATGGTTCCTTACAAAACTTTGTACATGATTAGGCACAGTTTTCAAATACCTATAAATCCTTCACAAAGTCTATATTTCTCCAACAAGTAAGTTCGTCTCATTATATTAAAACCTTAAATTCAATTCCATTATATAATACTCCCTCCGGTTCAAAATAAATGACGTTTTGGAAAATTTCACGCATATTAAGAAAACAAAAAAATTGACATTGTTATCCTTCACCATGTTATTAATGCACTTTGATTTTTCATCAAAGAACGCACAATTCATGCACCTTTTGTTTAGCATTGGTGCATTGTATGTAAATGTTGCATTGGAACTAAAAGATAACTGTATTTATTAATGAGCAACATTTTTAAAAAGGGTAAAATGGAGAATAAGATGTTGCTTTATTTTAAAACGTCATATATTTTGCAAAATGTTCCAAACTTTAGAAAGTCATATAATATGAACTGGAGGGAGTACACACACACAAACTTCAACTAATACATACTTTTCATCAGTTTCCAATTGATAATTAACTAATTTCATAATATAATATCATGATCATATCCCTAAATCATCTAATAATCTCGTATTATCATCTAATAAATGTAAATCAATATATTCATATACACAATCATCAGAATTGAACAAAATTAAAATTAAAATGTATACCTTAGCTCAATAACAAATTGAAGGAGGAGGAGAAAGGAAAGGGGGAGGCAACAAGCGTTAGGTGGAAGGCAGCGCACGGCGATCGACATCGGCTACTGGGCGACACGTAGAGGGAAGCAGCTTAGGGTTTTAGCGTGAGGTGGGATGAAATAAAATGTTTGGTCTGTGGGTTCCCGGATTATACCAGGTGTATCGACGGTTTGCAACGGCTATTATCTTCGGCTTATTTAGACATACTACATGATGTAACAGGCTCATCCCCCCCTCCTGAAATTCTTCAGGAGGCCACGTCTTTCTGGAAGGACCGTCTAATTGGTTTCTTCTTGGACTCTAAAACTACTAAGGTTGATATGAATGAGGCATGTTGTACGTCGTGGCAGCTACTTGGCGATATGCGCTTCACTTATGTGGACGGTCTATATTATTTCAAGTTCTCGATACCCGAAGAAAATTACGTGTGTTAGATGGACCACCTGCTATTATAGATGGTAAACTTTCCATTATAACAACTTGGTCCCCCAAAATTTATAACATAAAAGAGCAAGTCCTATCCATACCCGTCTGGACGCAATTCATGCACGCTCCATCTGCTCTTCAGCCTCTCCTTGGCCTTAACTGGCTTGCCTTCCATATTGGCAAATTGAAGTGCTTTGACGCCAATACTGTAGCCAGGAAGAACTTAGTTTATGCGAGAGCTCTAATTGAAGTCACACCAGAGAAGCCACTACCTACTCAGATTAAGGTTGAAATTGAAGATCACGAATTTACAGTTGATGTCAAGTACAGATGGAAACCTGAAATATGCACGATGTGCAAAGCGTTTGGTCATACCTTAACCTCATGTACCAAAACTGAAACCTCTGAACCCCTTACTAAAGTACCCCTTCCCTGTCCACCAGTTTGTGTATGGATGCATAAGGTCCAAAAAGTTCATGTAGCTGTTGTTCCTCCTATCTTGCCTGATGCCCCTCCTAATCCAGATATCTACAGGAATGAGCAGGAGAATGCGTGGGTGCATTGTTGTATATAACGTTGTTGTATACACAATTATATGATTTTTGTTTGATGATAACAACCAAATATATATTATTATAAATGTGTTTGTAATACTGTTCTGTATATATACATCGCAGACAGGAATATAATATTATATTTAAATAAAATACAACTGTACAGACATTCAAATATTCACACTGTATTTTATTTAAATGGAATATTTTATTTCAACATTTGAATGGTACAAGTTTATTACTCCACTATTAGAACATATCACTGATATACAATTCATTTCATATACAATTTCATACATTGTTCCTCACTACAGCACTTTGTCTATACAAATCATATACATACATTCACTGACTCACACACTCATACACTATCACTTCTGTCTTCTGTCCTCTGTCAAACAGCACACTCAGTCCAGTCATCATCTGCTTACCTGTCACAAGAAACACACACGGTACACTACAATAGAAATGAAATTGAAACATGCAAATATAGATTTAACTTTTAAATTTTATCTACCTCAGATTTCTGGTGTGTTTCTCGTCATTTTTCATGACTTGATCTGATTCATTTGTTTCTAGATATCTTGTGATATTCACAGTGAAACACTGTAAACACCATAAGGCATCCAGTTTTTATATATATAATACAGGGACGGGAAAACTGGTTTGATCGACTGCATATACACATGTGCATATATATACACGTGTGCACTGCCTCGCCAATCAAAATACTGTGTGCAACTGAGGAGTAGCCACGTGGACCATCTCGACTCAGTGCACAATGCAAATCAGTGTGCAAATGGTCAAACATATCATGGAAATGCAACAATTTTAGATCAGCTCAAAACGTGTGGACAATCATGGTAGATCAGCTGTAGATCAAGTAATTTATACATGGCAGATCACAATTTTCATGGCAGCTCAAACATGATCAGTTTTTTTTTAAAAAAGACAGCAAATAGTCAAGATAGCAAAGTGATGGTGCAACAACATCAATATAAATAGCATACACAAGATGCAACTGAACTGGTCAGCTCAATGTAGTCGTGAACAAATGGTTCAGCATGTAGAAGCACAACAGCATGTAGTGTGAATGGAGTAAGCAGCATGTATTTATGTGCAACAAAAGTCATAATGAAACAGAAATATCGTGCCAAACTGCATACAAGAAGCAGCATGGTGAAAACAATTTACAAGTGAGCTCAGACTCAAGTCAAACAGCAGTGAAGTGGTCAAGCCAGCTTACATAGTGATATAGCATGGTAATAAGCATCAAGTATTTATAACAGGTGGTGTCAACTACACATCAAAGCAGTATGTACATAGAACTTGTGCACAAGTGTATATGTAGACATATGTTGGCAAGTCAGATTTATTTTTAAGAGTGCCAAAGTGAGCAGCTTCAGCAACAAACAAGAATGGAGCATAACATCAAGTGTTACATTCAACAAAACAACTCAGGTCTGAGTTTCAAAATGGTGCATGATTCAAGCAGAATCTTCATACTGAGTTATGGTCATGGAAAAATGCAAATGGATGTAAGTCAGTTAAAGTATGCTCATACAAGTGAACACAATAGATTTAAATGCAACTCAAATATAGGTGTGCACAAGTTTATATATGTACAAGCATGAGTCAAGGAGCAAGTACATGGAACATAGTGTGCACAAGGCAACGGTCCATACAGTATGACAGTATGAAGGTAAATATACAACTTGATTGAAGCAATCAGAATTATCTCATATGCAACAAATGTCATGGCAAAATCAGAAAGCAATTTATGTTTTGGTGCAACAAATTGTCGAGAGGAATCATAAGTTATTTGGAGCTTTTCTGGATATTGTCAAAGGTTTCCAGTTTTGAAAATGATCATACATGGCATATGTTAATTTCAGGACACAGCAAATCATGCAAGTATCATGGGAAATCGAATTGACTACTAAATTCATTTTTGGTAAGTTTTCAAAATGATTCCAGAAATCACATATAGCATGGTGACAAGGTTGAATAAAACTCGGCAACAAATTTGAAGATCTCTTTCCATATTAATCAATTTCGAGAGATATCTTTTTAAAAAGGGTAAATCTGTTTTTGAAGAAAACAATCAAGTCAAGATTAATCGAGGCAATCAAGGTAACAAAATTCTATTTCAATCGAGAGCAATAAAAAGGGAAACACGAAAAAAATCAGCCAAATCATTCATGAGAAATCAGAGCATTTAAGGTTTCAATTACCCTATATATACATCTATCATCACTAGCAAAAATCTGTCGAAAATTCAACACAGTCACTTCAAAGAAAAACATAGAAATCAAATTCATTTTACTCACAGATTTTCGACCGAAAATTTTCCAAATCGTAGACAAAGCAAGTCACAAGTTTTCGAGCTTCAGAGATTAATCAATTCATCAAGCATCGACGCGATTTGGGAATACTGAGGAACCCTAGCAATTTCCCTTTGCCGCCATTTTTCATCCTCCAGATTAGAAGAGAGATCGTGCAATAGCAAAGTTGTGTGGCTGGTCAAAATATACTTGGCTAAGCCAAGATTAATATAAAAAGGGAGGATTCTTTTTGCCTAGTTTAAACGGGTTTTATTTTATTTATTTTTGTTGTATTTTTATTCTTTTTGTAAACCGTCTCAACAGTTTCTAAAGTCTGTAAAAATCTAGAGAATACAGTTAGGGTGTTAACTGGCAGTTCACCAGAGTCTGTAAAAACTAGGGGAAATCTGATCTAAGGGTTTAGATCAGTCTAGGGTTTTGAGCATAGGGTTAGGACAGGAGCAGGCACTGCAAGTTTACATGGGATTGTAAGCGGGATCTATTTATAACACCTAGTAGAAACCTTAGGAATGCAGCAGTAGGAAGGATTTTGCCGAAGCTAGGTATATCTTGTGTAATTTACTTTCTGCATTTCTATTTCTTCTATATTCTGTAATCCCTAATATTTTTATATCTCACTAAAATTCAATAAACCCTATTCACCCCTCTCTAGGGTTAATCTAGATCCAACAAGTGGTATCAGAGCAGGTATATTCTGTTAACTCTAGAGAAATGGTGATCCCTAGTTGTTAGTCCATAGAGAGTCAGTCCAGTCGTATTCCACATATTTTTAATGGTACAGATTTTTTGAATTGGAAATCTAAAATGGAATCTTATTTAAAATCTGTTGATATTAAATGTTGGGGAAATATTATCAATGGATATGGTTGGGTAGGTAGAAATGATACTGAATTTAATTCTCGTGCTACTCATATTTTATATTCTTATATCAATGATGACCAATATAGCCTTATCCCCCATTGTTTAAGTGCGCAGGAAATCCGGGGGACTCTTAATACGATGTATGGAAAATTTGACGACTGCTCAAAACCCCAAAATGTTAACTCAAACTCAGATCTATGCGTAGCCGGGCTTACAGATGAGATTTTAGAAAGATCGAATAATGGAGATTCAACAGATGACGATACAGGAAATTTCTCATACGAAGATTTGGTTTATATGTGTGTTGATTTAACTAAATCTGTTGATAAACTCCAATTGAAAAATAAATCTTTGAAATCTAAGAATTCTGAGTTGACCAGCAAAATTGATAATTTGGAATTACAACTTGAATATTTCAAAAATTCTTCAAATTCAGATTGCAAAAATTGTTTGAAATTGGAAACCAATCTTGTTCATCTCAATAAAAATATTCAAAAGTTTGAAAAGGAAATTCTGATCTTAAAAGAAAACAAGATTGAGTTATTATGTTTGAACAATTTTCCCTAAAAGGAATTTGAAATTTTTAAGATTGATATACATTCCAAATTTAAATTGCTAAAAAGGAGAATTTATTGAAATCAGATTTGATTTTGAAATAACTTGAAAACGATACTGAAAGATTCAAGAAATTTGAGTCTGAAAATCGGAAACATTTTGAATGTGAGATTGCTGAGTCCCAAACCAAAATTAATTTGCTTAAAGATGAAAAATTTGGTTTTGAAATATGATTTTGAAAGATGTGAGATCACTGAAAATCATTGTTCAGATTTAATGAAAGAAAATAGTAATCATAAAACTAAAATTCAACAACTTGAAACAACTTTGGCTAAATTTTCTAACGGTGAAAAATTTCTGAATATGTTGTTGAAAAATCAATTTTCATCTGGAAATAAAAGTGGACTCTGCTTTGGGAAAAATAACGGTTTTGAAAAAGAGAAATCAAATGATTTTAAAAATCCTTCAAATCGTTTTGAAATATTCGTTCTGAAAATTTGAACTCAAAGAGTTTTTAAATCGAAAGCAAAATGAGAATTTGTTTGATAATAATCCATTTAAACCATTTTGGACCCCAAAAAGAAATATAGTGAATTCATCAAAATTCAGACAGATTTGGGTCCCTAAAGGTACTTTGGTAAATTCTGATGGATTGTTATATAAACAAGTTTGGGTACCAAAACATATCAATACAACTGTGAGTGGTTTTACTGATTTTGTTAGACCACTCGATCCTTTAAACTATTAGGTACCGAAGGTGGCTGAGGAACTGCTGTGCTGAAAGGAAATTTGAAATCATGTTGGTCTATAATTTTGTATCATTTACAGCTCCTTTAGCCAAGATCTGATGAGTTAGAGATCCTATTGTTTACATCGATTTCAGGTATAATCTCTAAACTCATCTTTGTAAATATTTTTCTTTTTCTTTGTGTATTCCTCCTTCTACCCCTTCTGGATTTTTTCTTTGATTTTTTCTTAGTTGATATGTCACTATCATATCATTGTAACTTCTTTTGGGCTTCATTAACTTCCAATTGTTGTATTCATGATCTTCTGGAAATTCGCTTTATTTGAATAGAACTCTAATGTCTTTAATAATTTCCTGATCTTGAATTTAACTTGCAAATATCTGCAATTGTTTTGAAGTTTATTTTCTGATTTCTGAATTCCTAACAGTGTTGATGTATTCGGGTCATATCTTGAACACTGTTAATTTTGAAATTATAATTTTTTTTGAAGATCGGAATATTTAATGAAATTCTACACACCTCTGCTTTTGGGTTTCTTCTAATTCATTTTAGAAAGGCTTGAAATAATATACTCATTACAGCACACCAATATTTATCAGTTGTGATAATTTCATTATTTTTCAGATTGGCTTGGTTATTTTGAAATGTCTTGAATCACAGTGATACATCTTGAAATTCATCCTTATTCGTGATCATTATGTTGAAATTTGTTTGCTTGAAATCATCTGAAATTCTCGATATTTTGAATATCACATACCTCTTAAATTTGAAATTATTAATCTTGTGTGACTGATTCATTATATCTCAAAACTTGACATTGATTCAAGTGATTTCAAATAAGTAAATTTTTAATTTTCTGGATCATGAATATCTCTCAAGTTTGATGTAAATGATCTGAAATTTCTCGTGTATTTGTGGATTTTTTTTGAAAAATGATCATTAAAACTCACTATTATTTCATGATGATTTGAGTTGAATATCTGTTGGTTTAAAATCATTTGAAATTATTGATTTATTGAATCACGCACATATCTTGTATCTAAAATTGATAATCTGATGTGATTGATTCATTGAATCGTGAGTTTTTCATATTTCCTTAAATGATTTCAAATAAACGGTATTTTTAATCTTGGATCATGAATCATATTCTGTGACCATTAGAAATGTCTTGACAAGTGTGCTTTGAAACCAATTTTGTGTTGCTTTGATACTGTTGTGAAAATACTTTAAATGACTTCTTGTTTTGAGAAGAACTGTTTGCTGCTCTGATAAAATTGCCTGATTTGTTAGTCTTGTCTATTTGGGCTTTGTGATTGAGATATCCCTATTTGTATCCAGTGTCATGTTAAAATTCTCATTAATTGAGACATCAAGCAGAATCAGTTTAGAAGTGCTGAATTTGTTTGTTACCGTACATATATATTTTTTAATCCCTCTTGGCTTGCATAGTTTTTCATATCCCTCTTGTAATTGATTTTCAATTTTAAAGTTATTTATTGATTATTCATTCAGAAATTGAAATCTATATCCAAATTGAACTGTACTTATAATTCATCAAAATTATTAACATATTTTGAAATTGTAATGAATTGTGACTGTAGTATATTTCACAACAAGAAGAGATTTTAGATTTTTCATGATGGTTGAACATTTATTATAATATCTTTGAATTGGCGATTATTTCACGACCATCTTCTTTATCTACCATTATTCTGCCATCCATCATGTTTTGTATATTAATGTGGAGAGTTTAATATTTTTTTTAAAATAATCATCTTGAATAAACAGTGAAAATATTTGTGATGGAATTGTGGTTACATTATTATTCAGAATTAGTGATAATTGAAAATTTTCAATGATCTCAGTACAATTAATCATATTTCATAATATGATTAATTTAGAAATTTATTTTACAAACCATTTCTGTACCTATCACATTTCTATCATCCATATTGGTTTTACATATTGAGGAGTTTTTCATTTTGAAACTGAAAATAATAAAAATTTAATATTCATAAGTGTTTCTCTAACCTCATTTAAAAATCCAAGCTTTGGTTATGCATGGTTATGAGATTACTTATATTTAAGCTGCAACTGATCTCATTTAAAATTCAAAGATCTGGTTATGCATGGTCAGTGTGCTCTTAAATTAAAAGAAAAAGAAAAGAAAATGATTTGAATAGATAAAAATTTATATGAAATTCTCCTTGGTATGTTATAACCAGCCTATTAATCCATCTTTCTAATTTGTGAAATGTGTTAATATTTTATGAAATATTATGATTTGTTGATTGATAGCTATTGAGATTTGAGATTATATGATTTTGTCACTTAAATTGAATTTACAATTATAGTCCAAATCCATCACTGTTTTTGTGCTCAATTTTATAAAATTCTTTTGGAAATAATTGGAAAATATTCATATTTTTTAACTCTCTCTATTTTTATAAATTCATCGTAAATCCGTCATTCTCTAAAATATGAAATATGCCACCTGTTCTTAGAATATTATGATTTTAGTTTGACTGATTGATAATTTATGACGACTGTTCTTCCTCTTAAGCTGAAATTATATTTCTAGTCATTATTCATCTATATTTTAAATTCTGTATCCTTCTGATGATTACAAAAGGGGGAGAATGGGTTGTGATTTTGATTTATGAGTGAATATTTTATAACTATTTTAATTCCATTCGTTTTTCATTCATTTCACTCATGCACAATTATAGGGGGGGTTTTCTGTTGTAGGGGAAGCTTTCAAATCGGGGGAGTTCAGTTTTTCACTGTCAAACACATTTATTGGATTCAAAATATTAATATTTGTTTGTTGTAATCAAAAAGGGAGATTGTTGTATATAACGTTGGTGTATACACAATTATATGATTTTTGTTTGATGATAACAACCAAATATATATATTATTATAAATGTGTTTGTAATACTGTTCTATATATATACACACATCACAGACAGGAATATAATATTATATTTAAATAAAATACAACTGCACATACATTCAAATATTCACATAGTATTTTATTTAAATGGAATATTTTATTTCAACATTTGAATGGTACAAGTTTATTACTCTAGTATTTGAACATATCACAGATATACAATTCAATTCATTTCATATACAATTTCATACACCATTCCTCACTACAACACTCTGTCTATACAAATCATATACATTCACTGACTCACACACTCATACACTATCACTTCTGTCTTATGTCCTCTGTTAGACAGTACACTCAGTCCAGTCATCATCTGCTTACCTGTCACAACAAACACACACATAGTACACTGCAATAGAAATGAAATTGAAACATGCAAATATAGATTTAATTTTTAAATTTTATCTGCCTCAGATTTCTGGTGTGTTTCTCATCATTTTTCATGACTTGATCTGATTCATCAGTGTCTAGACAACTTGTGATATTCACAGTGAAACACTGTAAATACCATAAGGCAGCCGGTTTATATATATATATATATATATATATATATAATACAGGGACGGGAAAACTGGTTTGATCGACTGCATATACACACGTGTGCACTGCCTTGCCAATCAAAATACTGTGTGCAACTGAAGAGTTGCCACGTGGACCATCTCGACTCAGTGCACAATGAAAATCAGTGTGAAAATGGTCAAGCATATCATGGAAATGCAACAATTTCAGATCAGCTCAAAACGTGTGGACAATCATGGCAGATCGGCTGCAGATCAAGTGATTTATACATGGCAAATCACAATTTTCATGGCAGCTCAAACATGATCAATTTTTTTTATTAAAAAAAGGACAGCAAATAGTCAAGATAGCAAAGTAATGGTGCAACATTATCAATACAAACAACATACACAAGATGCAACTGAACTGGTCAGCTCAATGTAGTCATGAAAATATGGTTCAGCATGTAGTGTGAATGGAGTAAGCAGCATGTATTTACATGCAACACAAGTCATAATGAAACAGAAATGCCGTGCCAAACTGAATACAAGAAGCAGCATGGTGAAAACAATTTACAAGTGAGCTCAGGCTCAAGTCAAACAGCAGTGAAGTGGTCAAGCCAGCTTACTAGTGATACAGCATGATACAGCATGGTGATAAGCATCAAGTATTTATAACAGGTGGTGTCAACTACACATCAAAGCAGCATGTACATAGAAGTTGTGTACAAGTGTATATGTAGACATATGTTGGCAAGTCAGATTTTTGTCAAGAGTACCAAAGTGAGCAGCTTCAGCAACAAACAAGAATGGAGCATAACATCAAGTGTTACATTCAACAAAACAACTCAGGTCTGAGTTTCAAAATGGTGCATGATTCAAGCAGAATCTTCATACTGAGTTATAGTCATGGCAAAATGCAAATGGATGTAAATCAGTTAAAGTATGCACATACAAGTGAACATAATAGATTTAAATGCAACTCAAATATAGGTGTGCACGAGTTTATATATGTACAAGCATGAGTCAAGGAGCAAGTACATGGAACATAGTGTGCACAAGGCAATGGTCCATACAGTATGACGGTATGAAGGCAAATATACAACTTGATTGAAGCAATCAGAATTATCTCATATGCAACAAATGTCATGGCAAAATCAGAAAGCAATTTCTATTTTGGTGCAAGAAATTGTCGAGAGGAATCTTAAGTTATTTTGGAGTTTTTCTGGATATTGTCAGAGGTTTCCAATTTTGAAAATAATCATACATGGCATATGTTAATTTCATGACAGAGCAAATCACGCAAGTATCATGGGAAATCGAATTGACTGCTAAATTCATTTTTGGCAAGTTTTCAAAATGATTCCAGAAATCATATATAGCATGGTGACAAGGCAGAATAAAACTTGGCAACAAATTTGAAGATCTCTTTCCACATTAATCAATTCAGAGAGATCTCTTTTTAAAAAGGGTAAATCTGTTTTTGAAGAAAACAGTCAAGTCCAAATTCATCGAGGTAATCAAGGTAAAAAAAATTCTATTTGAATCGAGGGCAATAAAAAGGGAAACACGAGAAAAATCAGCCAAATCATTCACGAGAAATCAAAGCATTTAGGGTTTCGATTACCCTATATATACACCTATCATCACTGGCAAAAATCTATCGAAAATCCAACACAATCACTTTAAAGAAAAACAGAGAAATCAAATTCATTTTACTCACAAATTTTCGATCAAGAATTTTCCAAATCGTAGACAAAGCAAGTCACAAGTTTTCGAGCTTCAGAGATTAATCAATTCATCAAGCATCGACACGGTTTGGGATTACAGAGGAACCCTAGCAATTTCCCTTTCCATTGCCGCCATTTTTCATTCTCCAGAAGAGAAGAGAGATCACGCAAAAGCAAATTGGTGTGGCCGGTCAAAATATACTTGGTTAAGCCAAGATTAATATAAAAAGGGAGGATTCTTTTTGCCTAGTTTTAAGGGGTTTTCTTTTATTTATTTTTGTTATATTTTTATTCTTTTTGTAAACCGTTTCAACAGTTTCTAGAGTCTTTAAAAATCTAGGGAATCCAGTTAGGGTGTTAACAGGCAGTTTACTAGAGTGTGTAAAAACTAGGGGAAATCTGATCTAGAGGTATAGATCAGTCTAGGGTTTTAAGCGTAGGGTTAGTACAGGAGCAGGCACTACGAGTTTACATGGGATTGTAAGCGGGATCTGTTTATAACACTTAGTAGAAACCTTAGGAATGCAGCAGTAGGCAGGATTTTGCTGAAGCTGGGTATATCTTGTGTCATTTACTTTCTGCATTTCTATTTCTGCTATATTCTGTAATCCCTGATATTTTTATATCTCGCTAAAATTCAATAAACCCTATTCACCCCCCATGTGATGACCCTAAACTCCCGTGCCACGGAAGCAAGGATAATCTTTTGAGTATAACACATAAACAATAACAGCAGAACAGAAATATATCATTACACCAGATAATGTATATTAAATTTCACTGGAACAAATATAATCTTCAGAGTTACATAGTATAACAGGATCACACTTAGTACAAAATACAGTTTCAGCTTTATATAAAATGTCTGCAGCGGAAACAAACATAATATACATAACAAAGTCTGAACAGCATAATAGAAATGATAGAATACATTTTTAGCTCCATAGTTATCCAGAATGAGCCTGCTAAAACCTGAATACAAAGCTTCCCGTGTAGAAAATAGGGGCACCTGAGTTTGCAAGTGAAACAAACTACGAGTCAGTCATGAGACTAGTATGAGAAATCTTAACCTATTTAACAATAAGGTCAATCATAGGACCACGCCGCTAACGTAGAACGGGTTTACTCCATTGGATTGCCAGTGCATAAATAAAGTAAATCATTTAAACAACGCAATGCTTTTCATACAAAATGAAGCCATTATAAGACTCAGGTCCCATCACACAATGCAACGCAAGCTGGATGATAGAGTTTTACCTTATAATGACCAAAATATGCTTGATACGTATAAATCAAAATCATTTGATATTATTACTAGTGCATATATGTTTCAAAACAATTTCAATCATAATATCAATCATAGACAACATAACTACCATCTACTATGTCACCATATATAGGCTTACAATCAAAACCGCATATGTCATATTGGAAGTTGGATTTCCATCATGAACCAAGGCAAGGGATCGTCCTTACCGACTTTGAGACGCTCTAGGCCGTGTCTCAGATTCAGAGCTCAAGTGACCTTTGGATCATCAAGCTGGCCGGTCCACACGAAGTGGATTAAAATGCCTAAACAATACGTTTCCCCGCCCTATGGGGCGTAAACTAGTCATATATCGACCAAACCATCCATCGGCAACGTAGTGACCGATATATCTAAGGTGCCTCGCTTTCCATCATCCACATAAGTAAAAATGCCTGGGCTCCATACCATGACACCACTCCTAGCTAGAAGGAAACGCATGTCCTCCCTGAAGTCCTCTCTCGTTTCTGGTTCATACCCGGGGAGTGAGGCTCGCGAATTAACGTCATATACAAAGCTATTCTATATTAAAGTTGTAATGACCCGTACTTTGAAGGATAATAAATAATTTATTTAATTATTTAAAATAAAGGTTTGGTAATTTAAAATGACCAAAATTTAAATAATAGGAATATTTAATTTATATAATAATTAAATAATATATTTAAGTTCCAAAATAGTCGGAAATAGTAGAATTCACAATACGATGTGAACTGGATCATATATAAGCTATAATTCAGTTTTGAATTTATTTAGAATAACGAATATATTTAAATAAAGAAGTTTGAATGTATAATTATAATATAATTGTAATCGAGCTCGAAATGGCATGGCAGTTCGTGATTTGGCGATTTGAACTTCAACTGGAAATACAGGGTTCGTTTTAAATCGGATTTCTGTGAAACAAGAAACATGTGGAGCTGGTGGAGTATATCTTCCTAGTGGAAGAGAAAAATCGGGATTTCATCATGTTGATTTTGATTTATGTCCAAATCAAATTTTAGAAAAGTCGTTGTGGAATTCCTTTATAATTTATAAAGGAATTATTTATATTTTAAAAAGGAATTTCATTATAAATCGAATATCCATTAAATCGGGATTTGAAATATCGAGTAGAAATTCATACAGGAATATTCTAGAGCTACATGATATTCCTCTGTGAATATATACGGTAATATTTATTTTTAAATATTATATTTAATTGTTTTTAAATATATTTATATATTTAAAAGGGTTATCTAGGGCTTTAAAAATAGCCATTTTTGCAAATGACCTCAGAATTCCACGAAACTAATTTTGTTAGATCCGCAATGTTAAATTATTGCTAGATTTCAATTTTCGTGATTTTTGAAGTCAGTATGTAGCCATACCGATTTTTAATGTGAAATACAATCGATAATTTGACCTTTAAAAATACACTGTGTGAGCAAACGGAGTCTGAATTCGACGAAACCAGTTTCGTTGGGACCGTAATGTCGAACTCTAGCTGTATGTCAATTTTCATGATTTTTGGGTATCGTGTGTGATCGCAGGAATTTTTAAGAACCGAATACAAATAGAGTAGAAGCGAATATTAATTAAATAATAAATATAAAATATCGTAAGATTTATAACTGATCAAAAGAGAGCCCACGTCTCCTTTCTTCTCAACCGCAGGTACTCAGTGGCCTCAAAACAACCACAACTCAACCAAATAGGAGTATATAAATCAAAACAAAGAGTATAAAATTCATAAATCACGAAATTCATATATTCAGACTTCTGGAGAGCTGCTCGTCATTCCTACATGAATATCATTGCGTCCGAAAATAATTTGTGGTCGCGATTTCCACAGCAGCGTTGGTGAAGCAGACCTAGGGCTCGAAATTTCCTGGGATTGAAGCACTGAACTGATGTTTGAGTATTTGTTTTGGAATCGCAGTGGAAAACCGCATCCTCTGTAATGTTTGTGGCGATTCCGGTGATGGAAGTGGTCGCACATTTTCTTTGGACAGTGGGAGACAGTGGACGTCGCATTTTGATTGAGGGGTGCGAAGTGGTGTGGTTGGCTATGAGTAGAAAGAAGAGATGAAGGGGATGTCGGTGGTGGTGTTTGTTTCGGTTTCAGGTGAAGAGAAGAAGGTGCGGTGGAGCTTAAAGGGGGTGTAATGGCTGTGGAGGAGGAGCCGACAACGTGGTTTTTAATTTGGGAAGAAAGGGATACGGTGGAGGGCCTTTAAATTGGTGTTGGGCCAGATAAGAAAAAGAGTTAAGGCCCACTTTTATTTTATATCCATGTTTTATTTTGAATTAAATGTATTAACTTGTGTAAGTCATAACTTGGCCATATGTGAACGAAATTCAGCGAAACAAGATCCGACAGGATCGAATGGACGAGGACAACACCATGGCACTGACTGGAAGTCCATTGGAGCTCGTTTGAATTTATGGTGAAATAAATTGTTTGATTCAAATCAAACAACAGTTTATCGTTCTTTAACGATGAACTGCCAAAGTGAGTAAAACTCACCAACTCTGAACAGTTATATTTTTATAACGTATTTTTAGAACTGTTAATCATCTATTGATTGTTGTGTGTTAATTGTTTGGTTGAATTGCTTGTGTATTGGTTGAAATTATAGATAACGATATATATATATATATATATATAAATCGTTAATCGAATATTGATTCTGTTTATCAGAATATTTTATATTTGTGTTATTTGTGTTGTTTAACATCTGTGATGCCGGGAAACAGGTTGGCGGAATCCAACTGGATTCCTCAACATTTATTTTACTGTTATTCATATATTGTGATATATGACGCGATATATAATCTGTTGTTGATTTTGTGTGGTTGGACGATATTTATCATTGTTAAATGATAGGGTAAAGTACCATGAAAAATACTGGGATGTAAAAAGGGGATTTTCTAAGTGTATTTTGAAAATAAATTATTTATATAAAATCAATGGATTTTATATATATAAAAAAGGAAAAGGGTTTTATAAAAGGGAATAATTACAAAATCTAAGTGTTATAAGGGAAAAGATTTGTAAAAAAAATGAAAAGGGATTATTTATTTAGAAAATAAATAAGATATTATAAAGGAATATTTATTTAGAAAATAAATATAATAGAGAAATATTTGTAAACCATTTACAAATAAATAGAATAAAGAAATATTTATTTAGAAAATAAATAGAAGTATAAGAGGATTATTTATTTAGAAAATAAATAGACAAATATAGGAAGAGAAATATTTGTAAAACATTTACAAATAAAGGTTATAAAAGGAATTATTTATTTACGAAATAAATAGAGTTATAAAGGGGAATTTTAAATAAGACTTAAGTGTTAGAAACGTAATGGATTATATAAATGAATTAATCGAGTTAGAATTAATCGATTAGAGTTAATTGAATATAAAGTTATTTGAAACAGAGTTTATCGAATATTAGTTATTCGAAATAGGGTAAATCAAATAAAGTTAAACAAGATTAGAAACTGACTAGGGATTAGTTAAGTTGAATAGTTTTCTAAGTATCGATCTGATGTTGGTTTCGGCCTTCGGGGTTTATACTTAGAGAATTGTTCTCCTACTAGTTTACAGTCACGGACTAATAGTTGTGGAATGATAGTTATATGTAAATAAACAACGGAAATGTTTTCCAGTGTTAATAACATATATTTTCTAAACATAGAAAATGAGGATATATATATATATGGTTGATGATTGATTGATAAAATTTCCATCTGGAAATAATATCGTTGTTTGCACACTTATCTTTCTTTGATAGTTAACTCACCGACTATCGAAGTTTTTGACCATTTTAACGTTGTTAATATGGAGAGACCGGTTGGATTATTATCCAAAGAACCACTCTGTATCGGCATAAGCGTTGCGAATCATATATGCCAAAGATAATTGAAGACGGAGTAAAGTGCAAGGGCTATTGTATAAGTCTTAGATAACAGTGCCTAAGATGGATGTACTGAATAGTGCCTTCGGTTCATCCTGTTCCTGGATGACTTGTATGGATGAATGTCTGACAGAGTATTTCCAGAAAGGTCACGTACATTGATTTCTTCAACCGTACCAAGAGTGGAAGCGGAGAAGGAAACTTCTTTAGCTAACACATAACGTATTGTTGTAGACATCAATTAGTGATTCTCGACGGATTTGACAATGTGGCATTCGAAGTGAATCTGATTTGATGATAAGGCGTAACCTCAAGCCTCATCAACCGGTAAATGACAGAAATCGGGAAGGTAGCATGGCTATGTAGGTCGCACCTATTAGGGTGTATAATCACCTGATCTAGAGTTTCATTTACTTCAAAAAAAATCTATTGTTGATGTTGTCCCATTCGGGAAACGGTTGCTGATCCCAACCGTTGGTGATATACATTCGATACACTCAAGCGAAATGAGTGGTCGGTCATGTGTGGCCGGGTTCCAAGATGTTCTTGTTGAACCCAGTGTATTCCTCTCTAGAGGTACACTAGCGAAAGGTGGTTCCATACCTTGTCATAGTTGGAAACCCATTACCCAATACGTGCTTACGGTTTTGATTGTATACTATATATATAGAATGTGAGATGAAAGCGTTTCTGCTAGATGATTATTATATTGTGGTTGATAGACATTATTATAATATCAAAAGGTTTTTGATATAAAGATAATTTGGATTCTCATAAGGGAAAAACCCGTTCCGTTATATGGCGTAGTCTTATGAGATATCGTTTACTTGTTCGAACTGTTTTAAACTGTTTTACTCATACCAATCCCATGACTGACCCGGAGTTTATTTTGTTTTGTTTTCCCTAAACTCTTAGGTGCCCAATTTTGTATGGGCAGTCAAGTAGTCAGGATTTTACAGATATATAATTGGAGAGCTTGGAGCAGGAGGCTTCAGGATCATATAGCTATTGTTTATTTCCGCTGTGTTGTAAGTGCTGAACTTTGATAATGATGTATATTTCAAGTTATGTTATATATATTATATGTTATTCGTTCCGATGTGAGGTTCGTGTTACTCTAATGTTGTGTTCTTCTTCTTCTTCTATTCTAAGTTTCTATCTTATCTTTCCTCACCCTCTGTTTTTCTTTCATTAACTATTCGGTTATTTTCGATCCTTGGATTTTCGATATGTGTTGTATATCAGATAACCAAGATCGCCAAATTTCCAGGTTGTTACAGTTGGTATCAGAGCTTAAGGTTAAGTGAATTACCTTGGCTCTGTGGCGTGACTCGGTAGATATAGGGTTAGTAATACCCTAGATTGAGTTGAGTGTATATATACGAGTGAGCGTATTTGTTATTGATTTAAAAATTGTTTTATATTATGGTGATTTATTGGTTGAGTTGTTTATGAGTTCTGGTCGATCAGTTTGATCCACTGTATCGGTAGGAGTTACTAAACACTCGAATACGATGGGTCGACACGATATGTTTTGGAAAAAGGGTAAATTAAAATAAGTTTACCCAAGGTATATCTTGATATAGAGAAGATATATATATCAAAATTATAATAAAGGATTTATATTGGTTATAATTAAAATCGAGTAAGATTGTGACAAGTGAAATGGTTATGTAAATAATCAATCAGAATTCTTATAAGTGAAATATATGGAATCGAAATGAATTAAATCTGAATTTGAATCACAACTGAAATTAAAACCCTCAAAATTGGATAAGTGTTTGTAAATGGATTTGGATTAAAAATAAGGAAAATTTAAGATCCTGGGAGATTTTAAATTGTTTTACAAGCAGCGTGAATTATATTTTGAAATGAATTTCAAAGTGGAAATGTTTAGAAATGGTTTTATAGTATTAAACTCACTTCGATCGCTGGGAAATAGATTCTGATGATGACAGCTGCATCATCAGTATTCATTTTCGAGTTGTAAGTGACGAATTACTACCAGAGATACTGTTTTGAATTTGTTTTGGGAAAAACAAGTTGTGTTGAATTTCAAAAAGTAAAATTTGGTTTTTGAAAAGAGTAAACTGTTTAAAAACTCCTAGGAAGAGACAGTTTGAATTAAAAACAAATTTAACAGAAATTTGTGAGAGTAAATTGGAATTAAAAATAAAGCTAGTTAATGGGTAACTAATTTGGATTAGAATGATACCAAGTAAGTTGGATTGATGAGTTAAGAATTTAAAATTTGAAAGTGGAACTTTGATTTGAAATTGAATTCGACTTAGGTATAAGCGAATGGTTGAATTTGTGGATAAAAATAGATTGGAATTTGATTGGGATGACCCTAGTATCTGCTGAATTGATAACAGGTGGAAGGGATATAATAATATGCCCGACAAAAAGGTACAAGTTTATATTTGATATAAGCATGAGATTTATGAGCCGAATTGGCAAGCCACTTGGCTGTTTGATTTTCTTTTGGGTTGGAGATGGCCCAGAGAGGCGAGTTGGAGTTTGACCTATTGACCAGTACAAAGGAGGTGCTGGCGAAATTTTTCGAAAAGTTAAGGCATTAGAAAATTTTCAGGATTATTGAAAATTTTCATTGATAAGAATTAATTAAATATTTAATTGAAATTAAATTGGTTCAGTTGAAACTGAAATTAAGAAGTGAACAAATAAGTTCTAACCAGTCGATAGGGTTTGTTTTCTACCTTAGCAATTTCAAGGACGAAATTATTTTAAGTGGGGAAGAATGTAATGACCCGTACTTTGAAGGATAATAAATAATTTATTTAATTATTTAAAATAAAGGTTTGGTAATTTAAAATGACCAGAATTTAAATAATAGGAATATTTAATTTATATAATAATTAAATAATATATTTAAGTTCCAGAATAGTCGGAAATAGTAGAATTCACAATACGATGTGAAATGGATCATATATGAGCTATAATTCAGTTTGGAATTTATTTAGAATAACGAATATATTTAAATAATGAAGTTTGAACGTATAATTATAATATAATTATAATCGATCTCGAAATGGCGTGGCAGTTCGTGATTTGGCGATTTGAACTTCAACTGGAAATACAGGTTTCGTTTTAAATCGGATTTCTATGAAACAAGAAACGTGTGGAGCTGGTGGAGTATATCTTTCTAATGGAAGAGAAAAATCGTGATTTCATCGTGTAAATTTGATTTATGTCCAAATCAAATTTTAGAAAAGTCGTTGTGGAATTCCTTTATAATTTATAAAGGAATTATTTATATTTTAAAAAGGAATTTCATTATAAATCGAATATCCATTAAATCGGGATTTGAAATATCGAGTAGAAATTCATATAGGAATATTCTAGAGCTACATGATATTCCACTGTGAATATATACGATAATATTTATTTTTAAATATTATATTTAAATTTTTTTTAAATATATTTATATATTTAAAAGGGTTATCTAGGGCTTTAAAAATAACCAGTTTTGCAAACGACCTCAGAATTCCACGAAACTAATTTTGTTAGATCCGCAATGTTAAATTATTGCTATATTTCAGTTTTCGTGATTTTTGAAGTCAGTATATGGCTGTACCGATTTTTAATGTGAAATACAGTCGATAATTTAACCGTTAAAAATACACTGTGTGAGCAAACGGAGTCGGAATTCGAGGAAACCAGTTTCGTTGGGACCGTAATGTCGAACTCTAGCTGTATGTCAATTTTCATGATTTTTGGGTATCGTGTGTGATCGCAGGAATTTTTAAGGACCGAATACAAATAGAGTAGGAGCGAATATTAATTAAATAATAAATATAAAATATCCTAAGATTTATAACTGATCAAAAGAGAGCCCACGTCTCCTTTCTTCTCAACCGCAGGTACTCAGTGGCCTCAAAACAACCACAACTCAACCAAATAGGAGTATATAAATCAAAACAAAGAGTATAAAATTCATAAATCACGAAATTCATAGATTCAGACTTCTGGAGAGCTGCTCGTCATTCCTACATGAATATCATTGCATCCGAAAACAATTGTGGTCGAGGTTTTCACAGCAGCGTTGGTGAAGCAGACCTAGGGCTCGAAATTTCCTGAGATTGAAGCACTGTGGTGATGTTTGAGTATTTGTTTTGGAATCGCAATGGAAAACTGCATCCTCTGTAATGTTTGTGGCGATTCCGGTGATGGAAGTGGTCGCACGTTTTCTGTGGACAGTGGGAGACAGTGGACGTCGCATTTTGATTGAGGGGTGCGAAGTGGTGTGGTTGGCTATGAGTAGAAAGAAGAGATGAAGGGGATGTCGATGGTGGTGTTTGTTTCGGTTTCAGGTGAAGAGAAGAAGGTGCGGTGGAGCTTGAAGGGGGTGTAATGGCTGTGGAGGAGGAGCCGACAACGTGGTTTTTAATTTGGGAAGAAAGGGATACGGTGGAGGGCCTTTAAATTGGTGTTGGGCCGGATAAGAAAAAGAGTTAAGGCCCACTTTTATTTTATATCCATGTTTTATTTTGAATTAAATGTATTAACTTGTGTAAGTCATAACTTGGCCATACGTGAACGAAATTCAGCGAAACAAGATCCGACAGGATCGAATGGACGAGGACAACACCATGGCACTGACTGGAAGTCCATTGGAGCTCGTTTGAATTTATGGCGAAATAAATTGTTTGATTCAAATCAAACAACAGTTTATCGTTCTTTAACGATGAACTGCCAAAGTGAGTAAAACTCACCAACTCTGAACAGTTATATTTTTATAACGTATTTTTAGAACTGTTAATCATCTGTTGATTGTTGTGTGTTAATTGTTTGGTTGAATTGCTTGTGTATTGGTTGAAATTATAGATAACGATATATATATATATATAAATCGTTAATCGAATATTGATTCTGTTTATCAGAATATTTTATATTTGTGTTATTTGTGTTGTTTAACATCTGTGATGCCGGGAAACAGGTTGGCGGAATCCAACTGGATTCCTCAACATTTATTTTACTGTTATTCATATATTGTGATATATGACGCGATATATAATCTGTTGTTGATTTTGTGTGGTTGGACGATATTTATCATTGTTAAATGATAGGGTAAAGTACCATGAAAAATACTGGGATGTAAAAAGGGGATTTTCTAAGTGTATTTTGAAAATAAATTATTTATATAAAATCAATGGATTTTATATATATAAAAAAGGAAAAGGGTTTTATAAAAGGGAATAATTACAAAATCTAAGTGTTATAAGGGAAAAGATTTGTAAAACAAATGAAAAGGGATTATTTATTTAGAAAATAAATAAGATATTATAAAGGAATATTTATTTAGAAAATAAATATAATAGAGAAATATTTGTAAACCATTTACAAATAAATAGAATAAAGAAATATTTATTTAGAAAATAAATAGAAGTATAAGCGGATTATTTATTTAGAAAATAAATAGACAAATATAGGAAGAGAAATATTTGTAAAACATTTACAAATAAAGGTTATAAAAGGAATTATTTATTTACGAAATAAATAGAGTTATAAAGGGGAATTTTAAATAAGACTTAAGTGTTAGAAACGTAATGGATTATATAAATGAATTAATCGAGTTAGAATTAATCGATTAGAGTTAATTGAATATAAAGTTATTTGAAACAGAGTTTATCGAATATTAGTTATTCGAAATAGGGTAAATCAAATAAAGTTAAACAAGATTAGAAACTGACTAGGGATTAGTTAAGTTGAATAGTTTTCTAAGTGTCGATCTGATGTTGGTTTCGGCCTTCGGGGTTTATACTTAGAGAATTGTTCTCCTACTAGTTTACAGTCACGGACTAATAGTTGTGGAATGATAGTTATATGTAAATAAACAACGGAAATGTTTTCCAGTGTTAATAACATATATTTTCTAAACATAGAAAGTGAGGATATATATATATATATATATATATATATATATATGGTTGATGATTGATTGATAAAATTTCCATCTGGAAATAATATCGTTGTTTGCACACTTATTTTTCTTTGATAGTTAACTCACCGACTATCGAAGTTTTTGACCATTTTAACGTTGTTAATATGGAGAGACCGTTGGATTATTATCCAAAGAACCACTCTGTATCGGCATAAGCGTTGCGAATCATATATGCCAAAGATAATTGAAGACGGAGTAAAGTGCAAGGGCTATTGTATAAGTCTTAGATAACAGTGCCTAAGATGGATGTACTGAATAGTGCCTTCGGTTCATCCTGTTCCTGGATGACTTGTATGGATGAATGTCTGACAGAGTATTTCCAGAAAGGTCACGTACATTGATTTCTTCAACCGTACCAAGAGTGGAAGCGGAGAAGGAAACTTCTTTAGCTAACACAAAACGTATTGTTGTAGACATCAATTAGTGATTCTCGACGGATTTGACAATGTAGCATTCGAAGTGAATCTGATTTGATGATAAGGCGTAACCTCAAGCTTCATCAACCGGTAAATGACAGAAATCGGGAAGGTAGCATGGCTATGTAGGTCGCACCTATTAGGGTGTATAATCACCTGATCTAGAGTTTCATTTACTTCAAAAAAAATCTATTGTTGATGCTGTCCCATTCGGGAAACGGTTGCTGATCCCAACCGTTGGTGATATACATTCGATACACTCAAGCGAAATGAGTGGTCGGTCATGTGTGGCCGGGTTCCAAGATGTTCTTGTTGAACCCAGTGTATTCCTCTCTAGAGGTACACTAGCGAAAGGTGGTTCCATACCTTGTCATAGTTGGAAACCCATTACCCAATACGTGCTTACGGTTTTGATTGTATACTATATATATAGAATGTGAGATGAAAGCGTTTCTGCTAGATGATTATTATATTGTGGTTGATAGACATTATTATAATATCAAAAGGTTTTTGATATAAAGATAATTTGGATTCTCATAAGGGAAAAACCCGTTCCGTTATATGGCGTAGTCTTATGAGATATCGTTTACTTGTTCGAACTGTTTTAAACTGTTTTACTCATACCAGTCCCATGACTGACCCGGAGTTTATTTTGTTTTGTTTTCCCTAAACTCTTAGGTGCCCAATTTTGTATGGGCAGTCAAGTAGTCAGGATTTTACAGATATATAATTGGAGAGCTTGGAGCAGGAGGCTTCAGGATCATATAGCTATTGTTTATTTCCGCTGTGTTGTAAGTGCTGAACTTTGATAATGATGTATATTTCAAGTTACGTTATATATATTATATGTTATTCGTTCCGATGTGAGGTTCGTGTTACTCTGATGTTGTGTTCTTCTTCTTCTTCTATTCTAAGTTTCTATCTTATCTTTCCTCACCCTCTGTTTTTCTTTCATTAACTATTCGGTTATTTTCGATCCTTGGATTTTCGATATGTGTTGTATATCAGATAACCAAGATCGCCAAATTTCCAGGTTGTTACAGTTGGTATCAGAGCTTAAGGTTAAGTGAATTACCTTGGCTCTGTGGCGTGACTCGGTAGATATAGGGTTAGTAATACCCTAGATTGAGTTGAGTGTATATATACGAGTGAGCGTATTTGTTATTGATTTAAAAATTGTTTTATATTATGGTGATTTATTGGTTGAGTTGTTTATGAGTTCTGGTCGATCAGTTTGATCCACTGTATCGGTAGGAGTTACTAAACACTCGAATACGATGGGTCGACACGATATGTTTTGGAAAAAGGGTAAATTAAAATAAGTTTACCCAAGGTATATCTTGATATAGAGAAGATATATATATCAAAATTATAATAAAGGATTTATATTGGTTATAATTAAAATCGAGTAAGATTGTGACAAGTGAAATGGTTATGTAAATAATCAATCAGAATTCTTATAAGTGAAATATATGGAATCGAAATGAATTAAATCTGAATTTGAATCACAACTGAAATTAAAACCCTCAAAATTGGATAAGTGTTTGTAAATGGATTTGGATTAAAAATAAGGAAAATTTAAGATCCTGGGAGATTTTAAATTGTTTTACAAGCAGCGTGAATTATATTTTGAAATGAATTTCAAAGTGGAAATGTTTAGAAATGGTTTTATAGTATTAAACTCACTTCGATCGCTGGGAAATAGATTCTGATGATGACAGCTGCATCATCAGTATTCATTTTCGAGTTGTAAGTGACGAATTACTACCAGAGATACTGTTTTGAATTTGTTTTGGGAAAAACAAGTTGTGTTGAATTTCAAAAAGTAAAATTTGGTTTTTGAAAAGAGTAAACTGTTTAAAAACTCCCAGGAAGAGACAGTTTGAATTAAAAACAAATTTAACAGAAATTTGTGAGAGTAAATTGGAATTAAAAATAAAGCTAGTTAATGGGTAACTAATTTGGATTAGAATGATACCAAGTAAGTTGGATTGATGAGTTAAGAATTTAAAATTTGAAAGTGGAACTTTGATTTGAAATTGAATTCGACTTAGGTATAAGCGAATGGTTGAATTTGTGGATAAAAATAGATTGGAATTTGATTGGGATGACCCTAGTATCTGCTGAATTGATAACAGGTGGAAGGGATATAATAATATGCCCGACAAAAAGGTACAAGTTTATATTTGATATAAGCATGAGATTTATGAGCCGAATTGGCAAGCCGCTTGGCTGTTTGATTTTCTTTTGGGTTGGAGATGGCCCAGAGAGGCGAGTTGGAGTTTGACCTATTGACCAGTACAAAGGAGGTGCTGGCGAAATTTTTCGAAAAGTTAAGGCATTAGAAAATTTTCAGGATTATTGAAAATTTTCATTGATAAGAATTAATTAAATATTTAATTGAAATTAAATTGGTTCAGTTGAAACTGAAATTAAGAAGTGAACAAATAAGTTCTAACCAGTCGATAGGGTTTGTTTTCTACCTTAGCAATTTCAAGGACGAAATTATTTTAAGTGGGGAAGAATGTAATGACCCGTACTTTGAAGGATAATAAATAATTTATTTAATTATTTAAAATAAAGGTTTGGTAATTTAAAATGACCAGAATTTAAATAATAGGAATATTTAATTTATATAATAATTAAATAATACATTTAAGTTCCAGAATAGTCGGAAATAGTAGAATTCACAATACGATGTGAACTGGATCATATATGAGCTATAATTCAGTTTGGAATCTATTTAGAATAACGAATATATTTAAATAATGAAGTTTGAACGTATAATTATAATATAATTATAATCGATCTCGAAATGGCGTGGCAGTTCGTGATTTGGCGATTTGAACTTCAACTGGAAATACAGGTTTCGTTTTAAATCGGATTTCTATGAAACAAGAAACGTGTGGAGCTGGTGGAGTATATCTTTCTAATGGAAGAGAAAAATCGTGATTTCATCGTGTAAATTTGATTTATGTCCAAATCAAATTTTAGAAAAGTCGTTGTGGAATTCCTTTATAATTTATAAAGGAATTAGTTATATTTTAAAAAGGAATTTCATTATAAATCGAATATCCATTAAATCGGGATTTGAAATATCGAGTAGAAATTCATATAGGAATATTCTAGAGCTATATGATATTCCACTGTGAATATATACGATAATATTTATTTTTAAATATTATATTTAATTTTTTTTAAATATATTTATATATTTAAAAGGGTTATCTAGGGCTTTAAAAATAACCAGTTTTGCAAACGACCTCAGAATTCCACGAAACTAATTTTGTTAGATCCGCAATGTTAAATTATTGCTATATTTCAGTTTTCGTGATTTTTGAAGTCAGTGTGTGGCTGTACCGATTTTTAATGTGAAATACAGTCGATAATTTAACCGTTAAAAATACACTGTGTGAGCAAACGGAGTCGGAATTCGAGGAAACCAGTTTTGTTGGGACCGTAATGTCGAACTCTAGCTGCATGTCAATTTTCATGATTTTTGGGTATCGTGTGTTATCGCAGGAATTTTTAAGGACCGAATACAAATAGAGTAGGAGCGAATATTAATTAAATAATAAATATAAAATATCCTAAGATTTATAACTGATCAAAAGAGAGCCCACGTCTCCTTTCTTCTCAACCGCAGGTACTCAGTGGCCTCAAAACAACCACAACTCAACCAAATAGGAGTATATAAATCAAAACAAAGAGTATAAAATTCATAAATCACGAAATTCATAGATTCAGACTTCTGGAGAGCTGCTCGTCATTCCTACATGAATATCATTGCATCCGAAAACAATTGTGGTCGAGGTTTTCACAGCAGCGTTGGTGAAGCAGACCTAGGGCTCGAAATTTCCTGAGATTGAAGCACTGAACTGATGTTTGAGTATTTGTTTTGGAATCGCAATGGAAAACCGCATCCTCTGTAATGTTTGTGGCGATTCCGGTGATGGAAGTGGTCGCACGTTTTCTGTGGACAGTGGGAGACAGTGGACGTCGCATTTTGATTGAGGGGTACGAATTGGTGTGGTTGGCTATGAGTAGAAAGAGGAGATGAAGGGGATGTCGGTGGTGGTGTTTGTTTTGGTTTCAGGTGAAGAGAAGAAGGTGCGGTGGAGCTTGAAGGGGGTGTAATGGTTGTGGAGGAGGAGCCGACAGCTTGGTTTTTAATTTGGGAAGAAATGGATACGGTGGAGTGCCTTTAAATTGGTGTTGGACCGGATAAGAAAAAGAGTTAAGGCCCACTTTTATTTTAAATCCATGTTTTATTTTGAATTAAATGTATTAACTTGTGTAAGTCATAACTTGGCCATACGTGAACGAAATTCAGCGAAACAAGATCCGACAAGATCGTATGGATGAGGAAAATTCCATGGCACTAACTGGAAGTCCATTGGAGCTCGTTTGAATTTATGGCGAAATAAATTGTTTGATTCAAATCAAACAACAGTTTATCATTCTTTAACGATGAACTGCCAAAGTGAGTAAAACTCACCAACTCTGAACAGTTATATTTTTATAACGTATTTTTAGAATTGTTAATCATCTTTTGATTGTTGTGTGTTAACTGTTTGGTTGAATTGCTTGTGTATTGGTTGAAATTATAGATAACGATATATATATAAATCGTTAATCGAATATTGATTCTGTTTATCAAAATATTTTATATTCGTGTTATTTGTGTTGTTTAACATCTGTGATGCAGGGAAACAGGTTGGAGGAATCCAACTGGATTCCTCAACATTTATTTTACTGTTATTCATATATTGTGATATATGATGCGATATCTAACATGTTGCTGATTTTGTGTGGTTGGACGATATTTATCATTGTTAAATGATAGGGTAAAATACCATGAAAAATACTGGGATGTAAAAAGGGGATTTTCTAAGTGTATTTTGAAAATAAATTATTTATATAAAATCAATGGATTTTATATATATAAAAGGAAAAGGGTTTTATAAAAGGGAATAATTACAAAATCAAAGTGTTATAAGGGAAACGATTTGTAAAACAAATGAAAAGGGATTATTTATTTAGAAAATAAATAAGATATTATAAAGGAATATTTATTTATAAAATAAATAGAATAAAGAAATATTTGTAAACCATTTACAAATAAATAGAATAAAGAAATATTTATTTAGAAAATAAATAGAAGTATAAGAGGATTATTTATTTAGAAAATAAATAGACAAATATAGGAAGAGAAATATTTGTAAAACATTTACAAATAAAAGTTATAAAAGGAATTATTTGTTTACGAAATAAATAGAGTTATAAAGGGGAATTTTAAATAAGACTTAAGTGTTAGAAACGTAATGGATTATATAAATGAATAAATCGAGTTAGAATTAATCGATTAGAGTTAATTGAATATAAAGTTATTCGAAACAGAGTTTATCGAATATTAGTTATTCGAAATAGGGTAAATCAAGTAAAGTTAAACAAGATTAGAAACTGACTAGGGATTAGTAAAGTTGAATAGTTTTCTGAGTATCGATCTGATGTTGGTTTCGGCCTTCGGGGTTTATACTTAGAGAATTGTTCTCTACTAGTTTACAATCAGGGACTAGTAGTTGTAGAATGATAGTTATATGTAAATAAACAATGGAAATGTTTTCTAGTGTTAATAACATATATTTTCTAAACATAGGAAATGAGGATATATATATATATGGTTGATGATTGATCGATAAAATTTCCATATGGAAATAATATTGTTGTTTGCACACGTATTTTTCTTTGATAGTTAACTCACTGACTATCGAAGTTTTTGACCATTTTAACGTTGTTAATATGGAGAGACCGGTTGGATTATTATCCAAAGAACCACTCTGTATTGGCATAAGCGTTGCGAATCATATATGCCAAAGATAATTGAAGACGGAGTAAAGTGCAAGGGCTATTGTATAAGTCTTAGATAACAGTGCCTAAGATGGATGTACTGAATAGTGCCTTCGGTTCATCCTGTTCCTGGATGACTTGTATGGATGAATGTCTGACAGAGTATTTCTAGAAAGATCACATACATTGATTTCTTCATCCGTACCAAGAGTGGAAGCGGAGAAGTAAACTTCTTTAGCTAACACGTAATGTATTGTTGTAGACGTCAATTAGTGATTTTCGATGGATTTGACAATGTGGCATTCGAAGTGAATCTGATTTGATGATAAGGCGTAACCTCAAGCCTCATCAACCGGTAAATGACAGAAATCGGGCAGGTAGCATGGCTATGTAGGTCACACCTATTAGGGTGTATAATCACCTGATCTAGAGTTTCATTTACTTCAAAAAAAAATCTATTGTTGATGCAGTCCGATTCGGGAAATGGTTGCTGATCCCAACTATTGGTGATATACATTCGATACACTCAAGTGAAATGAGTGATCGATCATGTGTGGCCGGGTTGCAAGATGTTCTTGTTGAACCCAGTGTATTCCTCTCTAGAGGTACACTAGCGAAATGTGGTTCCATACCTTGTCATAGTTGGAAACCCATTACCCAATACGTGCTTACAGTTTTGATTGTATACTATATATGTAGAACGTGAGATGAAAGCTTTTCTGCTAGATGATTATTATATTGTGGTTGATAGACATTATTATAATATCAAAAGGTTTTTGATATAAAGATAATTTGGATTCTCATAAGGGAAAAACCCATTCCTTTATACGGTGTGGTCTTATGAGATATCGTTTACTTGTTCGAACTGTTTTAAACGGTTTTACTCATACCAGTCCCATGACTGACCCGGAGTTTATTTTGTTTTATTTTCCCTAAACTCTTGGGTGCCCAATTTTTTATGGGCAGTCAAGTAGTCAAGATTTTACAGATATACTTGAAGAGCTTGGAGCAGGAGGCTTCAGAATCATATAGCTATTGTTTATTTCCGTTGTGTTGTAAGTGCTGAACTTTGATGATGATGTATATTTCAAGTTATGTTATATATATATTATATGTTATTCGTTCCGCTGTGAGGTTTGTGTTACTCTGATGTTGTGTTCTTCTTCTTCTTCTATTCTAAGTTTCTATCTTATCTTTCCTCACCCTTTGTTTTTCTTTCATTAACTATTCGGTTATTTTCGATCCTTGTATGTTCGATATGTGTTGTATATCGGATAACAAAGATCGCCAAATTTTCGGGTCGTTACAAAAGTCGTGCTTTGATCATCAACCATAAGGCTCTGCTTTTCAACAAAAGCCTCGATCACTGCATCTCAGCATGCCACATTGACATTCCACGTCATGCGACTGATGTCTATCGATATATAACCTCTAAGCTCGTACGTCTTAGAGAAGGGTGTTAAGCAAGAGAATAAATTCTCCACCACCAAACAAATATATATTTTATAGAGATTAATCAACATAAAATAAAATCCAATGTCAGACACACATCCATTTACAAATTCGTTCTGGGTCTGAACGAAATCGGAGGCACCTTATTCCTCGTCCTGTATGTCCAATACAGGAGAGAGGCCCTCGCATATCCGGTCGATCTCCAAGTACGTCTGGACGATCACCACTTATTACCTTGTCTTGTGATGCCTCCCAATCAAGACGTCAGTAATCATCCAAACGATGTGAAGATCTCGGATCTTCAACCACCGTCTTCATCCTTCGACTTTTCATCGTCGATTAATTATTTGAAATTAGAATTAACTCGGCCTTTTCAAATAATTCATGCATATATAGAATTCAAATCAATTTTTTCTATGGCTAAACTATTCGACATCCACATTTCGGTTCATTAGTATAATTTTCATGTCAAATACATCCACCATCAAAATATCTGATAAACCAAGTAAAATCGGTTCATCTCCATTCCACATCATTTATAACATTTTATAACGATTTTTCACTATTTTTATTTATTTAAAAATAGTCCATTTCCATCGAATGACGTTTCAGGACATTCGATGGCCATGGCGCTACTCTCGTCCAAATTTGATTTAAACATTTCGAAAAATATAACCGTTGGTTCTTAATGAATTTTATATCCTTGGAAAGATATTTCCAAAGCGAACCCAACGGTTCCGGTTTCGGGAAAATCCGACGGTCGGATCTCCTGTAATAATCGTTTAAAATTACGATTTCAAAACGCGAACTGCAGCATCGTTATTCGTTTCATTTTAATTATATTTATATATATATATATATAATATTCATTTTGGCGTTGTTTTTCCTCAAATTTGATTTAAACATTTCACACAATCTAGCCGTTGGATCTCAACAATTTTATATCATTAGAAAGATATTTTTAAAGCGAACCCAACGGTTCTAATTTCGGGGAAATCTGATGGTCGGATTCCTCGGTATAATAGTTTAAAATCACGATTCCAAAACATGAACTGCAGCGTCATTATTATTTTTATTTTAATTATATATATATAATTTATTCAATGATTTCTAAATCGTTTTCACATCAAATATTTCACTAACGCCTTTAAATTTCGAAAAAAATCGGCATAGTCTCCTTTGTACGGGGAGGGGTTTGAAAAACCGTAACTAGCATCGCAGGGCCCTCATCAATCCAAAAGAAAAAGAGAATGCCAAGCGGTCAGCCTTAGGCTCATAAAATCTTTAAAAGAAAAAAAAATGCCAAGCGGCCAACCTTAGGCTCATAAAATCTTTAAAAGAAAAAGAAAACTAGTAAACACATACCTATTTGTCGGGCATAAAATTTTATTTCCCTTCTTAGCAGTTTATCCGTAACCTATTCAACAATGTGCATATAGATGCATATCTAAGCTAAAAATAATATTTTTAGCTAACCAATATTTATTTCAACCTTTCTTTATTTCTAACAGTTCACATATATGTTAAAAATATTATTTTTCAATCAACCAATATTTATTTCAACCTTTCGTTATTTTTAACAGTTCATATATATGATAAAAATATTATTTTCAATCAACCAATATTTATTTCAACCAATATTTATTTCAACCTTTCATTATTTTTAACAGTTCATATATATGTTAAAAATATTATTTTCAATCAACCAATATTTATTTCAACCTTTCGTTATTTTTAACAGTTCATATATATGTTAAAAATATTATTTTTCAAATCAACCATTATTTATTTCAACCTTTCGTTATTTTTAACAGTTCATATATATGTTAAAAATATTATTTTCAATCAACCAATATTTATTTCAACCTTTCGTTATTTTTAACAGTTCATATATATGTTAAAATATTATTTTCAATCAACAGATATTTATTTTAACCTTTCGTTATTTTTAACAGTTCATATATATGTTAAAAATATTATTTTTAATCAACAAATATTTATTTCAACCTTTCGTCATTTCTAACAGTTCATATATATGTTAAGAATATTATTTTCAATCAACCAATATTTATTTCAACCTTTCGTTATTTTTAACAGTTCATATATATGTTAAAAATATTATTTTCATCGTTCAAACAATTTATTTCAAACATGAATATTTTACAACACATGAATATTTCAGAAAATTTCAGCATTACAACGATCGGGTATTTAGCACCGGCACCATGTCCAACACGGCTCCTCTGCTATCGTAGGCCTTGCAGCATTACAATATTTTCATTTCAATGATTTCTACAATATCATTCATTTTCACAATACAATGAACATACCACAAACAAAACCAAATTTGTTGCAACTACAATCAATCATTCTCAACCACAATCAATCATTCACAACACAATCAATTTATATCATCCATGGTTTGTGGACGAGGGGAGTGTGTGTGTGTGTGTGTGTATATATATATATATGAATATAAATATATTTATTTCCATTTCAATTCCATTCAACGCATATATGATTTATACAATGCATGTACAACTTATACATCGCTTATATATTTTATACAACGCCCATATATGAGGTATATAACACGTATATAATTTATACCAGTTTGAATTTAGATTGCTCACATTGGGTTCCACTCCTCCTTAAATTGTAGGAAGCTCCAAAAATTCTTCAGTCTCTTCTAGAATGTAGAAGACATCGTCACGAGTCCAATGTCTCCAGTTTCACTGGATTTCGAAACTGGATTTCGACAACATATGTTAAAGATATGATTTTTATTCTAAAATAATATTTTGCAACACTTTAAAGTGTTAAAATCCTTTATTAAAACTCCAGTCGTCACCTCAGCAGTTTGCTTCGAAACTAGGTTTTTGATTTTCGTGAAATCCGTTCAGCTTCAAAAGGATCGGAGGGTACCACGGTCTAGAGCTACGAGAGGGCTTTCCGGCGCTGGTCACGGCGTTCAAATCGACGCTGGTAGGGACGAGCGGCGGCGCTTCAAAGTCAACGTCTTCCTGGCCTCGATTCTCCGTGTATACGCAACGATAGAGGACCAAACCACTCTAGATTTTCAGATTAGAAGATTCACTACAAAATCTTCAACAGGAGCAACGAGTTTCGATGCGTGGATTTGGAGGAATGGAGAAGAGAAGGTCGGAGCTTCCGTCGTCGTTCGATTTGGGGGTTTACGAGATTTTTCTGGAGCGTGGAAAAGTGATGGCTAATTCTGATTAGGCCATTAATTATATATTTATTTTTTATTTCTTTAATTCGGAAAATACCCACTAATCCATACGAACTCCAATTCAAACCCAACGATTGTCACCTCTAGCTAAATACCCCAATTCCGGACACAATGGAATATGTTTCGTAAGCCCATTCGATAGTTTCAGTTGGTTATTCTTCAAATTAAAATATAAAACATTCAAATTTGGATTTGAACGTACATTTTGCCGGGGCCACATACTGATTCCAAAAATTCCCGAAAAATAAATCTATCTATGTTGGGATGATACGGTCCCAACAAAATTAATTTCGTCGAAATTGGAGACTATTTGAAAAATGGACTTTTCTGGTCGATCCAATTCAAACTTGAATTATGAAACGCGTTTTTTTTTTGCCATGCTCACACATCAACTCCAGAAATTATGGAATTTGAAACCTAACCATAATTTGACATTCCGGATCCAACCAAATTGGTCTCGTCAAAAACGGAGGTCGTTTGCAAAATATCTATTTTTAAGGGCCATATTTATTTCATAGCGACCATTTTGAATATTCAACTGGCCATAACTTTTGATTCCCGCAATGAAATTTCGATTTTTCATATTCATTAGACAGATATTTTTAAATAGATTTAAATGTTTTTGGTTTCACTAAAATCCGGTTTATTTTGAATCCTGTACATTTAGTCAAAGTTCAAAGTTGAATTTTCAAACTGCAGCGCTATTTCTAACTCCTTTTATATTTAAAATAAATATATTCGTTCTAACTTCGATTTAAATAAATTTTTAGTCGTTATTATTTAAAGTAAATTATTTTAAATATTCTAAATTCACTAAAATAGCCAAAATAAAAAATTTTAATTAGTTCTGATTTTCTGGGTTGTTACACCCTCCCTCCCCCTGGGTTAATCTAGATCCAACATGCATGCCACTTCTGAGATGCATTGTGATACTAATGATGTCTTTTTCATTTTTATTGATGACGCTGTGGAAGATCGCAGTCGCCTATTCTACATGCCAGAGGATGGAAAATTGGTTATCAGGTATGACGATGAAGTTGGTGAAAACAATGAAATTCTGTTGAAGGACCCTTCCTAGGATAAAAATTGTATTATAGCCCCTCTCAAAGTGGTTGATTTGGCTCTTCGCTTTTGGATTTATAAGCGCAATATGACACCCTACACGGGCTCTTTCTATGACGATGATCCTGACGTCGAAGTACCTTAGATTTCTTTCTGCATAACTTTTGTACTATGTTATGATGTTTTCTACTGCGCAAAATATGTATTGATAGTGACTGGACACTTCAAACCAGAAATGTTACTTTATGCATGTACGGAGTACCAGTTCCTTTATCTATAATAAAGGTGTTTGCGGTAACCTAAAAAACCGGTCGGCCTTGCCAAAAAAAAATGTTAGGGCTTTTAGTAATATAAAAATCTAGTGGGAGCCTTTTTAGGATAATAAAATGAAGATGTTTATCATTCTAATATTGCAAGAGCATACACTACACTAAGTTGAAACAATCTACTTCAAAAAATCTTACAACTATGATTTATGATTGACAAAGAATTACAAAATATATTTACCAATAAATCTTTTGGCATGTTGTCACTTTAAGACTCATGCAAGGGCCAAATCATACACATATTAAAACACTAATGCACATATCTCTTAAGTGCTTATTTACCTTAAATTGTATATCAATTTTTCCTAATCAATACAAGAATATGGATATTTGATCCATATTCCATTGCATATAATATTGATATAGAGAACAACTACGATTCATAGTGTAAGAAACCTAAATGAAATTGGCCCATTCAAAATGATCAAGTAAACCATAATGTTGAATCATGTATTAATTATAAATAAATCATAATAAGGTACTTATTATATCAACTGTAACAATAGTCTAAGAGCTACAAGGTATACCTAAGAATTCAATCATTGAGTTGTCAGTTTGATAAGTTTAGGTATGGTGTAACTTATTAGATATCCTTAAAATTTAAAGGTTTTCAATGCACTTTTGTTAAGAACTTGGTGTTTGCAGTTAGGTTTTCATTCTATATGGTTTTACCACTTTGAATGGAAAATGAATGTTTGAGAGCAGATATACGATGGACATAGTATGGATAGGGAGAGTGAATATTTTACTTTTCGTCCTTCATGAAACTGAGAATTTTATACACTAATAGATACTTAGCACAGAATGAGAAATATGATCTCTATTACAAATGTATTTTCATATAATCATTATTTTCAAAGAGAGTTATTCCTACTTGTTTAAGATATTTGATTTGAACCTCTCAATGATAACTAGTTAAAATGTATTAAATAAATCGAGCTATTGAATGAAGCTCCTTATTTCATGAGTTATAATAGAAATCACGATATCATGACAGTATACTGTATGACGCTTTTAAATGGATGCGTTAGGATACAAAAATTATTTTCGTAAACAGGAAACTAATGACAAGGACAATCGGCCTTAATAATTTATCTACAAGGACACGCGCTTAAAAATTTATTCAAAAGGACATAACTCTAAAAATTTCAGTCGCACATTCCTCTCTTTCGATTTCTTACAACGAAATCAACAAATCAAAATTAACTGTATCATCTCAACTGGAAATCGAATGAAAACAATTCTGCGACATCTCCTACAGTTGAACGTCGAAAATCAATCGAAACAGCAAATTTCGGCATGAAATCGAACTCAAAAATCAACCTCGACTGAATTTTTTTGTTGTTGCTATAATCATTATAATTTAATGTTCATTTCTACCGATTAGGTTTTTTTATTTCGCAAGGTGATTCATGTTTTTTTTTTGCTCTCCAATTTTAATGATCGGCTATTCAGCAGTTGGGTATCAGTTTTATATTTTTTAGTTATCATTTTTGTTTATTTAACATTGTTTTATATTTGTTTGTTGGGTTTTTAATGTTATATTTATTTTGTAGTTGTATTGTTGCATTATCTATGTATTACAGTCGAACTTATTTCATTATAATCAACCAAACTGTGATGTAACATTTTTTGCATTAGTTTTAGTTTTAAAATAGTTCAGCAGTTTTTAGGTATCAGTTTCCTATTTTTTTTTGTATCAGTTTTCTTGTATTAATAGTGTTATGTTGTTTTGCTTATAGTTTTGGTTCTATTTTACTTTTGTTCTTGTACTGTTGTATCAATTTTGCTACTCAAACGAATTTATTTCATTTTAAATAATCAAATTGTGATTCAAACATTTTCTGTATTACTTCTGTCAATAAATATTATAGCAGTTTTTAGGTATCAGTTATATATTTTTTATGTATCAGTTTTTATGGATTAGTGTATGAGAACTGTGACAAGTAGGTAGATTTGTGTTGTTTGTTTTGGTAATTGACTTTTTTTGATACACAACATTAATTCTAACTGATACTCACTGATAAGAAAACACCCAATTACTCAATTCAAATCTCACAAAAATAAATATTTATTCTCAATAATACCTAGTGATTAAAAAAATAATAGCAATCAATTCAATTCAATTATCAAAAAAATGAGATTATTCTCAGTAATACACAATAATACCCATTTGTATCATATAATACCTACAATGATACATAACTGATTTAATAGGATACACTGTTTTCCTACAAATCTAAGTACATAGAACACTGTTCCCCATTCCAAGTATGCATTCATGCATTTACTTTTACTTGTACTCAATCCAGTCTTGAATTCAAGTAAATTCCAGTAGCATGCAGTATCTGCAAGTATTTCATACACATTCAAAACTTATACCAACATAATACTCTGAATTCAACTAAAAAATATAAAATTCTACCTAAAAAAATATAAAACTGATACCTAAAAACTGCTATGATGTAAATTCAACTCAAAAATATAAAACTGATACCTAAAAAAAATAAAATATAACTGATACCTAGAAACTGCTATGATGTAAATTCAACCAGAAAATATAAAACTAATACCTAAAAAAATATAAAACTGATACCTAAAAACTGCTATGATGTAAATTCAACTAGAAAATATAAAACTGATACATAGAAAAAAAAACTGATACCTAAAAACTGCTATGATTTAAATTCAACTAGAAAATATAAAACTGATACCTAAACAAATATAGAACTGATACCTAAAAATTGCTATGATACTTTAAAGAAAAACTAATGCGAAAAATGTTTACATCCCGCTTTGATTGATTAAAATGACATAATTTCGATTGAGTTGCAAATCTAATGCAATAGTACAAGTACAAAACTGATATAACACCAAAATTATAAAGACAAAAGCATAATATTGTTAATACAGGAAAACTGATACTTTAAAAAGTAGTAAGCTAATACCTAAAAACTGATGCTAAATTCACAATCACAAAAAGTATTTTTCGTTGCTCAACTCTGTCGTTCATCCCTCTCGTTCGATTTTCTACGACGAATTCAAGAAATCAAAAATCATGAAATCATCTTTATTGCATACCGAATCAAAATCCATGGCACCTTCATGAATCGACGAAGTCGATTGAAACGATAAAATTAGGAAAATTGAATAAATTGAGGAGCTCGAACGATTCTAAAAATGATCGAACGAGAGAGACGTTTGAAGATCAAATCATGGAAAAAAAATCTGCGCTAAATAAATATTAAACGAGAAAAAAATCACGTAAGATAAGAGAGACGAAGAAGAAACAAGGCACGTGATTTAGGAAATTAAAATATAATTATTGTATTGCCCTTATGAATAAAAAACCCCTTAATTTTGTCCTTATGAACGTGATTTAATGGACTGTCCTTATGAATAAAAAAACCCTTAATTTTGTTCTTATCGTTAATTGTCCCTTTCGTAAATATACCAAATATTTTTTACGGAATAGTAACTATTTTCCGCATTGACTGGAAATAGATATGAATTTATTTTGTGATGAATATTTCAAGCGTTCATTATGAAACAAATATATGATAATTATGGTATTTGCTTCATAACATCAATGATGCATTAACACAAGAAAATACAGAAGTATATAATTTATTTATAGTTATTTTGTACTTTGTTGATTAATTTATATATTTGAGAAACAATTCTTTAATTGTGCAATTATGAATCATACGCTACAAGTGAATTATATCCCAAATGACTAAGGTGAATCACTATTTAGTGGAAGCGTTAAAAGAGTCAGCGAACTCTTCAAATTTGTGCATATAGACGCATGCAATAATATGTATAATGATACCAAGATGATTTCATATACTTCGTTAAATTCATCGATGAATTATCACAAACATGAACTTATGTATTTGATGTGCACTATGTCTATGATAAGTTCATAGAATATAAATGGAAGTTAATAACATAGCATGAAAAAAAAAGTTAATTTGATCAAATATTCTAGTATATCAAAAATTATTCCAAATGTTACTAAAATGAGTAAGATTCTTTCTCAAAATTATCTCTTCCCCATGATACATAATGATATATTGATGAGTACTTAAACTTCATTGGATAAAGAAAGATTGATTATGAATGAAGTTGAGTCAGCTTCTTTCAATTGGAGCGTGTACTAAAGACTAAAGAGTAAGTAGATATTTTGAACTTAATTTCATCTAAAGTACAGTTTATAAGATCGTAAAAGATAAAGTTTTATTAGAAACTCTTGCTTATCCAAGATCATGGAGTTGTATGCGATTCGAGAGGTTGCACACAATATTTTCTGGTGAGAAATCTTGTATGAACGATCCCAAAGAAGTTTGGGAATAAACAACACGGTTGACTAATTTATGTTCTGAAGAAGTTATAACTTCTCTAAGCTCAAAATTAAATTAGTTATATATACACACGCCCGTGCACACGCATATAAAGTAGTTCATAAAATGTTTCTAAATGCTGATTCCTTCGCACGGTTAAGTAGTTGTTATTTCAAGGAATATGGACTTCATGATCAAGGAATTTCTTTTAGAAATTATTGGTAGTAAAAGTGGATTTGGAAAAAATCCAAAGAAAAAACCGATCATGTGATGGTAGGCAGAAATTTGGTTCTAACTTTGATTTTTAGTTATAGAAATCAACGACACAGGACAAGAAAATAGGCTGTTGGGAACTTACGCCTGCTACCATGTTGAGCAATAAAAAAGTATGCGAATAGACGATTGTTTAAGCCCTACGTTGCAAAGTCACAACTTGGATTTGACCTAATCGTCCATTAGATCAAATTTCCTATCCTCGCAATTCTCTATTTCCCTGTACCCAACAAGCCCTCTGATTTTGACTTTTTTACAATTGAATCAGAGAGAGAAAACGAGAAATTTAACTGTAAAAGGTGAGAATCAAAAGTCCTGATTCGTTGGGTAAAGAGAATAAACGATTTTGGGGACAGATTATTTGATTTGCTTTTTAACAAATAAATTTGATCCTTATATGTTTTGACACATGGCACTCGCAACAGATGAATGGCTACAGATGTGAAATCGGCACTAATCATTTTCAGACTTTCAGTTTTTTCTTGACGACGTGAAATAGTTGGATCAACTAGGAAATGCTTACCTAAGTAGACTACAGGCCAATTCTATTAACATGCGATAGCTCTGTAATCTTCATCATGCAATAGGTATGCGAGTCTCAACATGGAGGATAACACCAATATAACTTTAGAGAGAAATGAGTGATTCTCACATGGAGGATAACACCAATATAATTTTATTTCAAACTTAAAAAAAGAGTTGTCAACAAGCTTGACAGATAGCAAAACCGCTCTATACAATGGAAAAGAAAAGAAACCCCTAGGCAATGCCTAAGAGCATCCCAACCGGGGGGTTGCTCGCTGTCAACTCAGGGGGGTTCCCGAAGGCGAAAGACACCTTACCGATTCCTTGAAGACGTCGTTAGAGGTATAACTTCTTAAACTGATTGATGTACTAATTCATAGCTAAAAAATAAGTTTGTCGTAAAAAAATTAGTAATTGTTTTGTATGTTAATAGGCTCGTACTGATCGTACATGAGGACCGTGGGTTAGTATCGTCCGTTTGTTTAAGACGATTCGTTCGTACGACACAGATGGCATTATTGCGGGATACCTTAGAAATATGGGATTTGGAGATTTCTTGAGTACGTAATTTTGATGATCTCACTTACATAATACGTATGTTATACAACATAATATATTAACTTAATTTAATTATTTTTAATTTAGGTATTCAAAACCTGTACAATAATGATGTTCAGTTATGTGGTGCATTAGCCATGTGTTGGTGGAAAACAACACATACATTTCACTTTAGTTTCGGAGAGATGAGTTTTACGCCACTAGATTTTACCATGCTTACTGGCATACCAATTGGTCAGGGTGCAACTTTACCTTACGATGAGCGATATCAACGGTATGACCTATTGGCTAGTATATTCCCACATTTGGACTTACAAGGGGGAGGCTTGTCAAATAATCATCAAATCAGAACCTCTTTCATGAGGCAAGCCATCATGAAATTAGTGGTACCTTGGCCTGCAGTTCACCACTTAGAGATTCTCAGATTATTTATATTATATATGATGGGTAATTTATTCTTTACGAATTCATCAAACACATTGCCAAGTGGATATGTAGCTATTGTTGCGAACGTGTCGTTCGACAGTAATCCTACTACATATGACTGGGGTACGCCGATTCTAGCTCATTTGTACAAGGGTTTGGACCAGCAGTGCACTATTAGGGCTCGTGGGTCGTCGATTACAGGTTTCTGGGAGGTTCTGCAGTATTGGTATTTTGAGTACTTTCATAACATGACCTTTCCGACATTGGATCTTACACTATCACATTTCTATCCTCGAATGAAAGTTTGGGCCCCCGAAAACCGGCGGGTTGTACAAGGAGGTGATTGCCGCCATCTATTTGCAGTGGCTCGTAATCGGATAGAGATGAGGACCACACGAGAGTCAGTTTTGTGGCGTCCGTTTGTCGATTCCCCTTTCTTGTCAGGCCCAGCCCAGCAGCACGCTCAGTTTCTGTCAGGTAGACGATTTCCATTGGTATCATCACCACACGCTTTAGGATGTTATTAGTACTTGGGGGAGCGCTGTTGGCGACAGTTATTCGATGTTGATGTTGTTCCCGATGATCCCCACCCTGATACAGGTCATTTACGGGTTTATTCCAGTGTTGATTTGCAGCAGTATGCCGGTGAGTGGTGGCCAGCTGACAGATTTATCATTACCGGTAGAGATTACATTTTTTTTGGGGATCGTTTTATATGCCGTCTAATACAGCAACGTTTGTTCATGCCGCCGCAGTTGATTTAGTTTGTCCATCTGCCTACACTCCGTTTGGTGATCCAGCTGTATTACGTGACATGTCTCAGGGTACGCTTACTTTGCAGAAGCCTCCTCAGCCTCCTCGGCAGCCTCCTCGTCATCAGCCTCCTCACCTCAGCCTCCTCAGCCGACCAGTTACGGTTGGACTCTGGGCATTCCTAGCACATCCGGTCCGGATACGTATGTAGATATTTCACGGCCTGTTGTTACACAGTTTCCAGATCCCGCTGTTCTTCCTTACGAGGAACTATATCATATGCATATTGGACTTCGCGATACTATGTATAGAGAGCATAAGCGCGTAGTTGATCAGTTGACGGCTCGTATTAACGAGCTAACTGCTGAGGATGACGAGCGATCTCATCCGACACGACGGGTAGATGACGATGATGATGACCATGTCGATAGTGGACCAGCAGTTGATCTTCGGGATGATTCGTGGTTCTTTAATGATATGCGTTAGATTCATTTTATGTGGTATTTAGTGTAGCTGGATATATATGTACGTTATCCTATTAGTGTGTTGTACTAGTAATTTTATGTAGTATGTACGATCTTATTATTATCTTTTTTGTTAGACTGTAATCTGATATGTAAGCTGTATGCGTGTAAGAAGCATGTATTTTGGGTATCATCTAGAAATGGTTGTATTGTAGTTGTTATCTTTCTGTATCTCTCTTTTGTACCTTGTAACTTATCTGATTATTTTTAATACTCGTACAATTGATTTTGGACTAGTACATATTATTTGTAATGGATGTGTGTAACAACTAACGATACGCATACAGATATAATAGTTTATAAGCATTAGGATGCAACAATAGCACAAATGGATCCAACAACAAGCATAAAGATACAGTAGTTTATGAAGATACAACAACTTACAATAGTACATGCGAACTAAAACATCAAACCATGAAGTTGGAAATAGTAACTTAAATAAACTACATGTTACGTTTAGTCTTAAGAGAGTTGACTTATGTTTAATCGCAACTGGTCAACATCACTTTGAACACGTCTAATCTCTCGTTCGAGTCCGTTAGCATATGTTATTCCTCGAGGACACAAAGGTTGGTCTATCCATTCCATGTAATTGCAACCATTTGGATAGGATGGACATTTCTGCATTCGCCGACCTATATTGTTTCCCCGTGCTCGAACCACAACTTCAACCGCATACCCGTAGTAGCAACGAACTGGATAGGAATCAACTACATGTTCTTGCATAGGAACTCGATGGAACTCTACTTCTTGCGTCGATTGATCGACCGACTGTTCAGATGATACTTGAACAGGTGGTACTTGCGTTTCATGTGTAAGTTGAACGTTCACCTGTTCGTGCGGCGGTCCAGTTCGAGGTCTCATTTGGTTTAGAAACTGGGATTCGTCTTAAAGCTCCTGTAGCCTCATCTCTTCGTGCGCCCGCTCCTCGAAATCTGTAGATGTTGACCACGAAGACATTTTCAGTGAGTGCTAATAGTAGGAGGTGCTCTAAGAATGGGAACAAAGTTGTTTGAGTTATTTGAGTGAGGTAAGTGGTGTGTAACTTAACGTATGTACATATAGCTGCAAGATTAGTAATGGTGTGAGCGGTCAGTAGCTACACTATGATTTACTTTTCGTGACTTTCAAAGCATGTGTCGGCAGTAAAACAAATATTGATGCAACCGGTCACTGATACGACTGTAGAGAATACTGTAGGGAATCTGCTTTTGATTGATAACGTATATCGAGGACGACCCAAATAGGACAAAGGAGTAAGGGCTGCACTATAATCTGAATACTCTCAAAAAGAGTGACATGACTCCACTCACTACAGGGTAGTAATCCAACATAGCACCAATATATAATTGACTTCGAAGATGTATATATATGCCCAAGTTTTATGCTCTGTAAGCTCAGAACTCGATTACTACACATTCACAATTTGAGCTATGGACAACTGGGAAAATGATGATGATGCTTCCGTTAATCAACGACCTGGAAAAGAAATTGTACTTGAAGGGAAGGTTTCCGAGCCCCTATGTACGATTGGATCCAACCCTATCTGCCATTGTGGACAAGAATTGGTCGTGGTTGTTGCGAATACTGAAAATAATGCCGGTCGTCGATTTTTCGCTTGCGAAGCGTACAAGGACCACAAGGTTTTTCCTAATGAAATTGATTGTTGTAACTTTAAGCAGTGGATTGACCCTCCCATGTGCGAACATGGACGTCAGTATGTACTAGAAGCGCAAGCCGAAATTAGACGCTTGAGCAAAATTGTTGCCGATAAACCTAGAGCTGGACCCTTCCCAAGGCCATGGTAGATGTATGTGTGTACTATATTTTTAATGCTTATTGTACGTCATTTGTTGTAGTTTGTACGAATGTGGTTCGGTCGCAAGCTTCTAGTTGCTCTCGTTGTTTTTATTTGTATGATTGTTGTTGTAGTTTGTATAATTTTCGTTGTTGTAAGCTTCTAAGCTCCAATGTTGTTGTACTTTGAATTTGATGTTTGGGTGTTCAGTTGTTGTAGACTTCTCCAGCACTCGTAGACTACATTGAGTAGTCAATTTTGAAATAAATGACAACACTATACGTAATTAATAGTAAATGCCAACATTTCTTGTGATGTGAACGGTCACTGTAGGGAACATAACATAATATCACGAGATTAATAGTAAATGCCGACATTTCTTTCTATGCCAACATTTTTCGTACTGCAATGATGTGAACGGTTACTGTAGGGAATCTAACATAATATCACGAGAACTCAGTAATCAGTATTCTACTATGTTGAATTGTAGCTCTTGGTAGTACATTATCCTTATAAGTACGACATATTTGCTAATCAATCCCATACCTTCTATATCTTCAAGTAGCACCATTCCAGACTCAAGTGAAAAAATTAATTTCCTTGCTTGCTTATTCTACTTCTAGTAACTCTACTTATTCTACTGATGCATAGGTTTCATGGATGATTCCGAAATAAGTGATAAACAAATGGGAAGGATTTTTGATGAGTACGAACGGAGCCTAGGCAACGATAACGAAGTTGAATTAGTTCATGATACACAAATTGGAGAAGTGCCTGCAGCGATTCAACATCGAGCGGTTTCAGCTCCGCGTCCTTCTCCAGTAAATCAACGACCTAGTAATAGTGTGCAAACATTGAATTCTCCAACTCGAGAATTTTCTTCCAAGGATTTGCTGGCCCTCGTAAAATCCTATATTGAGGTGGGAAAAAGAGAAGAGTTACTAATGCAAAGTGGAGGGGGTTTAACATATGATGGAAGATGGGCAATGATCACGAGGCTATATGTTGGCTAGCTTTTTGACCAAGCCATCAAGGTTCACATACAAGAAGAAAATATGAAGTCTCATTCCTCTAGTTCACGAAAAGTCAGATCACAGTCGTTCAACCATCCTCAGGTCGGATCGCCCCCCTTCGGATCGCCCTATCAATTCTCTACGAGCCCATGCGACCCGATCCACCCATGTCTACGCGACCCGGTCCATCCTCTCCTCTTCTACCCGATCCGATCTGAGCCCAGAAGACGAGGTGAAGGATGTGACTAGGTCCACCACGATCCGAGAATGTTGGATCTCGTGACACCTATCCACAACTGTCATATTGACCAATTCTTCATGAAGCTGCGATCCGATCCAATATTCTCGGGATTTGCGCCACGTATGACCGCGATCCGTCACCAGAAATCAGCTATAAATAGCCTAGAGCTTGGCATTTTTCAGGATCTTTTGGCAGTCAGAGTATTGATTCCACCATTACTGTCATACCACTATTTCTTATCAGTTTTACTTCGAGATTACTGAGAGAAATCATAATTGTAAGATTGAGTTTGAGAGAAATCAATGGTTGTACTAGCATTCAAAGTATAATCAATAGCATATAAAGTGGACGTAGCCTCGTTAATGCCGAACCACTATAAACCTTGTGTGTTCTCTGCTTTTTCCTCATTTTTTCAGTTATAATATTCGATGAATCAGAACAATTTGGGTGTTAGAGTCAAATTTTGATCTAACATTTTGGTGCTTTCACTGAGAATTGATTTCTCAGCATATTGGATTGTTGCTCCGTTGTTTGGATATTCAAGTCCGAAGAAGACAGTCCCAAAACTTCACTGTTCAGATTTTTGAAGATTTCAGCGGCATCTAATATCATGGCTGGAAAAAAGTCTAAGGAAGTACGAGCTTCGCAGACGAATGAAGCAGTTGAAGAAAGTGTGCATGAGCAGGTTGAGGAAGGCTTCGCAGATCGCGGAGACGTAGGGGCGATCCGACCCGAACGTGGCGCCACGATCCGAACTGAGGGCGGCACGAACCGAGCATCTGAAGGGGTCGTCACTCGATCCCGAGACAACACCACGAACCCTCCCCCTAATGTTACCACGGTCCGACCCCAAGGGGGCGCTACGAGCCACATACACGGGTCTACTACGATCCGAAGTGATGACCAGACTACAACTCGACCTGGAAAGGAGGTTATGGCTCGCTCTTCCCGTCCCGGTACCTCTGTTCGGCCTGGCTCAAGTTCTCTGCGCATAAGAGAAAATGTTGATGATCAATATGACCCCTCTGCTCCGGTCACTGAAGGAGATCTCTCTTGCTTCTCTGAAATGTGGGATAGGCTGTTTGATGAATTAGCTGCTCAAAGGCAGGAGAGCTCTGTGTTGCAACAGAACTTGACTGCTATGGATAGAAGGCTCGATGATCTCGCAAGGCAAAGAACACTCCCAGCTCATCCTCTTACCCCGGAGCACTCTTCTTCATCAGAAGAATCGCCAAGACCTCCGCGGCGACCGTATGAGAGGGCTGAAAACATAGAGCAGCTTCGATTTGGAACCCTGCCATCACAAAAGGAAGAGACACTCGGTGTAGGACCCTCGAACCGCAACTTGAATAATCGTGCCGCAACTCCTAGATCTCGAGTTGTGAACAATCCTATTGAGAATAGACCACCCCAGCCCCTTCGCCGCACAAATACTCATGGTAACTGGGGCAACGAAGCCCAGTCCGAGCTCCGGATTTCATGGATGTTCCTAGAAGAGAGATCATAGAATTCCACCGAGCGAGAAGCGCTGATCCCGAGCTTCCGATGACCAGTGCAAATGTTGTAGCTACGGTTCATCAAATCCTGGCAGATAGCCGTAGACAAAGGAATGAAGATTGGGGGATTGACCGCAGTCACACCCCTTTTACTGATGACATTCTAGATGTAACATTCCCGAGGCGCTTCAACATGCCGCAGATGAACCGTTACGCGGGTAGATCCGATCCAATCCAACATCTAATGAGATATTCTTGGTCAATGACCGCTGCCGCAGCCTCTGACGCTATAAAGTGCAAAGATTTCCCTATATTCCTGGAGGAAGTAGCGTTATTATGGTTTACTCGCTTACCAGCAAGATCGATTTCCAGTTTCAGGGAGTTGAGTGAAAGGTTCGTAGAACAGTTCCGCATTTATGCACAGAGGACAAAGAGTATGATTGATTTGTTCCTTGTCAAACAACGACCAGGCGAGAGCTTGAGGGTGTATCTGGATCGTTTTAACCTAGCGACCACTGAAGTCAAGGATCCCCATGAGCCAACTGTTGTGGCAGCCTTGATCGAAGGGGTAGATAAAGATACTGAATTTGGAAGATACCTGGCTGGCAAGCCGCCTCATACTAGAGAGTTATTCTACGAGAAAGCCAACGTATGCTTACGTCGGGAGGAGGTGTATGCTAACCGTAAGACGAAAGTGGCGGATAAGGAGGAAATCCAAAGCAATGTCACCATTAAGCAAACAGGAGACAGCTCGGGGAAGGTTGAAGTTAATGTTGGAAACCGAAACCAGGGCGGTGGCCGCTAGTCAGGAAATAATGATAATAACAGTAATGGCAATAATCGGAAAAGAAATCGGGGGAACGACTCCTAGAGAAGGACCCGTCCCAGGTCTTTCGAAAATTATACGCCAATAAATGATACTTTGGAGAATATCTTCGTAGACTCATACAACGTTCTCCAGCATAAAAGGCCTCCTCCAAGAGATTCGACGGAGAAGGAACGTGAGACAGGGAAGTTTTATCTCTTTCATCAGACTCACGGCCACTCTACAAATGAATGCCGTCATCTAAGAGATGTAGTTAAAAGGCTGCTCCGGGAAGGGAAATTGGATGAGTATAGGGTGACTCCTAGAGACAGAGGGCAAGCTGTTCAGACCCCGAACCAAACCCAGAATCAACCAAATGCCAGGCCAACTGCCCAGCAAAAAGGAAAGGATCTTGTTATCAATACCATAATCGGAGGGCTTCACCTAGCCGGGCATAGTTTCAAGGCGATGGATCAGTACGTAAACGCAACAAAGCAGCATCTTGAGGTAGGAGAGTGTAGCAACCCTCGGGACAATGTCCCGGTAAAACAGCAAAAGATGATGTCAGATGACGTCATTTTCTGCAATCGAGAGAGTATTGGAATTCACGCTCCGGCCGAAGATCCATTTGTAATCACAGTTCTTATTGGCCCGGCCATTGTTCATAAAGTTCTAGTGGATAATGGGAGTTCAGTCAACATTCTATTCAAAAAGACATTCGATCAAATGAACCTTGAATTGAAAGATTTAAAGCCGTGTGAAGGATGGATCCGTGGATTTAACGGAGCTTCAACCGCTCCAATGGGATATGTAGAACTGCCGGTAACACTTGGGGAAGGAGAACGCCAGAGAGTGAGAATTCTTCCCTTCGTGGTTTTGGGTATTGAATCGCCTTATAATGCCTTCTTGGGCCGACTGGCCCTAGCAAAGTTTAGAGCTTGTATAGCCCCCTGGTGCTTGTTATTGAAGTTTCCTATGGAAGCCGGTGTCGGCATAGTCAGAGGAGATCAGGTTGTCGCACGAGCATGTTACATTGCAGAGCTAAAGCTACTCCGTAAATGAAGGGATATAGAAACTAAAGACGCTTCTCCTCCCGCAAGGGAGGAGGCGTCATAGCAATTAAAGAGAATGACTATGGGTAAATCGCCCAGAGAACCGCCCGAGGATATAGATCCCAGAGAGGACGAAGAAACTGGGGGCAGAATGGCGGCACCCAACGAAACGACTGTGGATGTGCCGATCAATAACAGTGACCCAGAGAAGGTCCTGAAGATTGGATCCCAGTTGGATCCGGTTCGAGCTAAAGAATTGACGGATTTCCTAAAAGATAACTTGGATGTATTTGCTTGGACCCACGCAGACTTGTGTGGGATATCCCCATCAATCATGAGCCACTCATTAAGCATTAACCCAAAGCATCCCCCTGTAAAACAAAAAAGGCGAATGCTGGGCCCAGAGAGGTCCGCGGCCTTGAAAGAAGAAGTTGAAAAGTTAAGAAGTAACAGATTCATCAGAGACTCAACCTACCCAGATTGGATTTCAAATCCAGTTTTGGTAAAGAAGGCCAATGGAAAGTGGCGCACATGCATTTATTTTTCGGATTTGAATAAAGCCTGCCCAAAGGATAGCTTTCCGTTACCCAGAATTGATCAGTTGGTAGATTCAACGGTAGGTCATGAGCTTCTCTCTTTCATGGATGCTTATTCAGGATATAACCAGATCCCTATGCATGTTCCAGATCAAGAACACACTAGCTTCATTACGGATATGGGATTATACTGCTACATGGTAATGCCTTTTGGCTTGAAGAACGCAGGCACTACATATCAACGGTTAGTGAACAGAATGTTCTATAACGAGATTGGGAAAACGATGGAGGTATACGTTGACGACATGTTGGTTAAGTCCAGACAATCACTCAATCACACTACAGATTTGGCTGAGATGTTTGGTATCCTTCGAAAGTATGGGATGAAACTCAACCCAACGAAATGCTCATTTGGGGTTGCCTCCGAGAAATTCTTGGGATTCATTGTCAGCTCGCGTGGGATTGAGATTAATCCAGACCAGATCGCCGCAATCAGAGGCATTCAGGAGCCTAGACAAATCAAAGATGTGCAAAGCCTTGTAGGGAAAGTAGCAGCATTAAGCAGATTCATCTCTAGAGCAACAGACAAATGCATTCCATTCTTTGAATTGATAAAGCGAGGAAAACGCAATTTTAAATGGACTCCTGATTGCATAGAAGCATTTCAGAACCTGTTGAATCATCTGGAGAGGCCTCCGATACTTTCTAAGCCAGCGGATCACGAGGATTTATTCGTGTACTTAGCAGTGTCGTCCCACGCAATCAGCTCAGCATTAGTAAGGGAAGAAGACAAGGTTCAAAGGCCGGTGTACTACGTAAGTAAAAAATTGGCGGCAGCTGAGCGTAATTATCCGAGGATAGAAAAGCTGGCGTACAGTTTATTGATTGCATCTAGGAAGCTTCGGCACTATTTCCAAGCTCATCCTATCACCGTGTACACTGATCACCTGCTCAAGCAAGTCCTACAGAGACCGGAAACCTCCGGAAGATTGCTCAAATGGAACATTGAATTGAGTCAATTTGATCTGAATTTTCAGCCCCGACGATCGATACGGGGGCAAGTGCTAGCAGATTTCATAGCAGAATTGAATGTCCCGGAGGATGACATAGTAAATGAAGAGGCTGACCCACCAAAACTGCTTCTCGATCCTAGCGCCTGGAAATTATATACCAATGGTGCTAGGAATGATAAACGATCCGGTGCCGGTGTGGTGCTTGAAACTCCTGAAAAATGACTGATATCCTATGCCATCCGGTTGGAATTTCGCGCTACTAACAACGACTCCGAGTATGAAGCCCTGATAGCCGAGCTGAGGATCGCAAAGGAATTAGAGATCGCGAAGCTGGATATATTTTATGATTCCAAGTTGGTTGTAAATCAGGTCACTGGAAAGTTCCGAGCTAAGAGCTCAAGATTGATTTCGTATTTGGAGAAAGTGAAGGAGTTGCTGACTGGCTTTGATCATTACAGTATATCTTATATTCCGCGGTCAGAGAACCAACAGGCGGACAAGTTAGCGAAGATGGCTAGTTCCGGCAATTCTGAAGAAGCTGGGCTAGCCCCGATTGAAGTACTTCAGTTCCCTAGCATAGGTCAGATGGAAGTTGATCTGATACTAGAGACTGAGCCAGAAAGGGAGTCATGGATGACCCCTCTGAAGAATTACTTGATGAATGGAACGCTTCCGGCCAAGAAGAGCGAGAGGCGTAAAATAACTCATAAAGCTTCCCGATACGTTCGACAAGGTGGAGTCCTGTACAGACAGGGATTTTCGATGCCCTTCTCCGGTGTATAGCCCATGATGAAATCAAACGTGTACTGCAGGAAGTACATGAGGGTGAATGCGGTGACCATACTGGAGGACAGACATTGGCAAAAAAGGTATTGCGGTATGGATACTTTTGGCCTACCATAAACAAAGATGCGGCAAAATACGCACGACAGTGTGATGCATGTCAAAGATTTTCAAAAATTCCCAGGGCGCCTCCTGGCCAGTTGAAGACAATGATGAGTCCATGGCCTTTCGCTATGTGGGGAATTGATATCATCGGAAGCCTCCCTATAGCAAAGGGCGGAGCAAAATTCGTTATTGTAGCTATAGACTACTTCACCAAATGGGTCGAGGCTGAGCCATTAACTACAACCACAACCAAGCGAGTGATTAATTTCGTTGTTAGGAACATTATTTGCCGGTTTGGGATCCCAAAGATCGTCATAACTGACAATGGAACCCAGTTTGATAGCAACGAGTTCAGGGACTTCTGCCAGAAGTACCGCATTGAGAAACGGTACACCTCTGTGGCACATCCGCAGTCGAACGGACAGTTCGAAGCAGCAAATAAAGTGATTAAGTCCATTATCAAAAGAAGATTGAAGTGGGCCAAAGCCATGTGGGTCGATGAATTACCCTTGGCATTATAGGCCTACAAGACAACGTATAAATCGGCGACGGGCCATACCCCTTCTCTCTTGCTTTTGGAGCAGAGGCAGTCATCACGGTTGAACTAAAAGTACCATCTCACCGAGTCACTTATTACGATCCGATGACTAATAACGAGTTGCTCCTTGAATCCCTAGATACAATAGAGGAGAAGAGGGATGAAGCAGACCTACGTGCCTTGAGACACAAGCAACAGGTCACTAGGTACTACAACAAAAGGGTTCAAGCCCGAACCTTTGAACCCGGAGACTTGGTTCTGAAGCGTGTCTTTCCACCCCCAACTCATATGGGTGCGAAGTGGGAAGGGCCATACTCCGTTCTACGAAGGCTTGATAATGGAACCTTCAAGCTAGCAACCGTAGATGGAGAAGAAATCCCCAGAGTGTGGAATTCCCAACATTTGCGGCCTTATCTGACGTAAAGTCATCAGATTTATCCTTTTGTTTCATAGGACCATGTAAAAGGCATGACTTGCCTAGAATAGTCCAATGTCTTGAGCAAAGGATTATAAAGTTGATGTAGGTCACGATTCGACCGAACCACTATAAAAATATTGTGTGTCGTTTACCTTTATTTGCACTATTATTTATCTGATCTTCTATCTTTATAAAGTTTGCTGTAATACCATATAGCGATCACAGAAACTTGTAATTCTAAGTGCTTTCCATCAGAATGGAGAGTAACCCACAGCCTGAACGCTGAAGGTGCAATAAAGTGAGTCGCACCATTGATTGCACTCTAACTTTCCAGAGCCGAGAGAGAAAGTAAAGGACGCGAAAATAACGTCCACATGGCAAGGCGATGCACCATGATGAAAACCGCCTTGACATGACTCTAACCTTGGCGACCGCGGGGAGAGTATAAAAGCGTCTATGATTAAGCGCTGAGAAAGAGCTCTTACCCCGCTGAAGGATCGGGGAGCGACTGAACAGCTGAGCTCGAACTCTAACCTTGGCGACCGCCAAGAGAGTATAAAAGCGTCTATGATTAAGCGCTGAGAAAGAGCTCTTACCCCGCTGAAGGATCAGGGAGCGACTGAACAGCTGAGCTCGAACTCTAACCTTGGCGACCGCCAAGAGAGTATAAAAGCGTCTATGATTAAGCGCTGAGAAAGAGCTCTTACCCTGCTGAAGGATCGGGGAGCGACTGAACAGCTGAGCTCAAACTCTAACCCTGGTGACCGCCAGGAAAGTATAAAAGCGTCTGTGATTAAGCGCTGAGAAGGATGCTGGAGACTCAGCGTCCCCAAAATTTCTGCCCGGCTGAAGGATCGGTGAGCAGATCATGATACAAGTTCGAATTCTAACCCGCTGATGGATCGGGAAAGTATAGAGGTACCGGAGATTTGGTGCCTCAAGGACTATAATCCCACTAAAAAAATTCCAGGTCCCCCGTATTTAGAGATAGGGGGCAACGTGCATAGAAATTTTTAAATTTTTTTCTGTCGCTTGAAGGATTTGTAATATAATTTCAACTTGATTATAGTCAAATGACTTGTGACTAAGTGTGAAGAGTTTATTGAATGCAGGTACAAGATGACGCAAAATAAATAAACTTTCATTCATAAACTGCAAGCTTACAAGATAAAGAGGAACCTAAACAAAAGTGAGGGCCATTTTCACAATTACATTTCATGGCCAGTGGAAAGCCTAAAAATCCTAAGGACAAAATACGAACTGATGTCTGCATCCTACTTATGCCGGGGGGGTTATGTGGCCTTTTTGCTCTTCTTCTGCTTCCCCGACTTCTCCTTATCAACATCCGAACGATCACCTTTTTTCCTCTTCCTCTTATCAACAAGAGGCTCTGGCGAAGAACTAGAGGATTGAGAGGCTAGTTGTGAAGTTATTGATCAGGAGGAAAATCTTACGACCAACCCAGTTTTGGTATCGATCTCCGAAATAGGGGCACATATACTGGGTCCTGTTCCCCTCTCATAAGGAGCAACTGCCTCTCCTCTTCAGCCTGTTGCTTAGCCAAGGCTTCCTCTTCATCGCCCCTGATTTCTTTGGTAATGGCGACTTCCTCTTCATCGCCTTCGTGGCGCCCGTCCATATCTCTCAAAGCCTCGATGGGCTCAGCATCTAGGGGGACATCAGCACCAACACTTGGCAGGATGTCAACCTTCTCTGCCTCTGCCTTCTTCTCAGCATCCTTATCAACTGGCCCGCCACCTGTATCATGAGAAACAAATGTTATTTTGGGAGAGAATGCAGTTTGCCCAGTTGATTGTCCGACAAGTCGACGACAAGTGACAATTGCTTTGACAAGTTGCGGAGAAAATATAGAGATACCTTCCGCCGATCCTCCATCCAAACTAGCAGCGGAACCTCCGACAGTTGGAGGAGTTAGACCCAGAGGAATCAATGGATCGTCGGGATTGTATTCCTCAATTTCGGAGGCCTTGGGCTCTACAGCTGAGCTCAAGCCTTCTTCAATTTTATATTTGCCCTTGGCCTGAGTTTTCTCTTTATCAATCTCTTCTTGGAGTAGGTGTCTGCCTTTCTCTAAATCCTCAGGTTCATTATCCCTAAGAATGGTCCGCATCAACTCATTCTCATCAATCTCATCGACTCCTAATCGTTGTTTCTCGTCCTGGATGATTGCATCCCATATATTGGCTAAAGTAACATGGTAGTCCGGGATCCAGGAGATGTTACGGGTCTTGATGACCTGGCCAAGGAAGTCAAACAACATTTCTTCAAATCCTTCAATATCTTTCTCTCTCTCGAGGAGCTTTTCATTAGAAGCAGTAGCCATTTCAATGGCACTTTCCACATTATTTTCAGCAAGAATCGCGCGCTTCTCTGCACGCGCGAGTTGATCATTCAGAATAGCCCTCTCTTTTTCGGCCAGGGCTAAACTATCTTTCAAGCTTGCTTTTCTTTCTCCCAAGCAGCTTTTTCAGCTTCAAAATGATTCTGTGCTGTTTTCAATTCGGTGTTAACCATCCTGAGATCTTCTACCTCCTTCTTCAATGACACACGCTCTTTGCTGTTAGAATCAAGCTCATTATGAAAATGTTGCCTGGCCTCCTCCAGCTCTGTCTTGTAATTTTTAGCATCTCGTTGAGCCAAGGCAAGCAAAGATTGTGCATCTTCCAAGTCCTTTTCCATTTTTACCCTGGCCCTTTCATTGTTATCTATCCTCACTTTGGACCTGTGCGCTTCCATCTCTAGCGTTCGGACGACGTCTGAAAGATTGACAGCATGTTTCTTCATCACCTCATATTGCTTGGCTACATGACGAACGTGTCTGATGATTTCGGTATCCCAATTCCCAGGGACTGGTTCCAGAGTTGGAACGAACATCATCCTTTCAAAGTAGATATCGGGGAATTGTTCTCGTAATTTTTCCAGCTTGGCCTGAGTCTCAGGACCATGGATGTAGTCTCGTGCCCCGGGGGTACTCAAACCTTGTTGGTTGAAAGGGACAATTTCAGTTTTCTCCTTCACAGGATCCTTGTTTGGATCCTTAGGCTCGTGGTACTTTCTGGATGATCTACTGTGAGATGGCATGCTCTTCGGAGGAGTTAAGTCTTTGGGAAGTTGTTTTCCCCTTGCAGGAGGCATTGGATGACTGGGAGGCTTTCCAGAGGTTTGTTTTGATGGAGATCTGGACTGTGAAGAAGGAGGCTTGTGAGAATCCCGGGACCAATGGTTGTCTCCCCCTCGGCTGCTGCTACGAGCACGCTCAGGATTTGGATAGAGACTAGGTGTGCCTTCACGAAGAGAGCGATAGGAATAAGATCGTTTGCGAGACATCTTTCCTGCAAAAGAAACAAGTACATATTAAAACCTTGAATACTGTTGGTATAAAGTGTGGGGTCAGACGGTGCATATGATTTGTGCATCCCATATAATTCCCCCTAACAGACCAGGGCCCGGAGTTAGGCTCGTCTGGGTAGTCTCTCGTTCTTCAATTGGAACAGTTGTTTCCTCATAAATAGGGAAAAATGGCTCTCCTTCGAAGTCTTCCTGTGTATATACATCGTCGGGTATGAGAATCTTGCTCAATTCTTTAAATAACTGCTCCTTTGTTAAATCATCGGGAGCAGCAGGTTCAACCGGTAGAGAGGCCCTTGAGGAGAAACCCCCCGGAGAGGCTGGAATTTCCTTAGACTCGTCAGCACGGGCCTCATCTCCTCTATATACATTTAAGTCTTCGTCGTCCTGGATAATTATCGACGAAGGACTCTTACGAAATTTAGTTGTTTCTGATGCCTGTGACGTTCCTTCTCCATCGGTCGGGGGCACGTATTTGTAAGGTTTGCCACCCGCGCCAAGTCCAAACCTTATATCCAGAAGGCGGTGCTTGTGAAGGTTCTCGTTAGTAATACATTTTTTAATCTTTAAGTAGTCGGATTTTCTCTTCAAAAGGAGGGATAGTCGATTATTGTACACCGAGCCTTCCATCTTTGGAAAGATGTGATCTGCGTAGAGAAAAGAAGCATGTTAGCATTCCGATTTCTTAAACAAGTTATTCATTCAAAGGTTTAAAATTTACTTGATTTAAGCCATCTTCTTGAACACCCGGCCTGTCTCTTTATATAGAACCAATCGGCCTTGGGATCCCCTATGTTGTTGTAACCGTCAGATAAGACTTTCCTATTTGCTACCGATTCGAAGAAAGAAAAATTTGGGGTTGCCGTAGAGCGATGCTTGAAAAGGTAATAGAATTTCAAATCCTTAAACGTGAGCTCAGTTCGCAGGATTTACACATATGCAACGTATAGAGTGTATTGGGCTGCGTAGGCATTGGGATGAAGCTGCATCGGAGCAATACCCAATCGTTTTAAGGTTTCAATGACGATGGGAGGAAACGGAGGAATAGCGCCTACCCAGCACATGAGTCGGCTAACTGTCATATACCCCTCCGGAGCCAGATGAGGTCTATCTTCGCTACCTGGTGTCCTCACATCATCCCAGGGGATCCCGTGTCTCAAGCAAATTTTCTTAAGCTTTATGTCATCAAGTTTGGAAGCTAAAGAGTCAGTGAATTTCTCTATTTCTAGTGCACCAGGAATCTCGTCGGGAGCTCGGTCGTCTACTTCAGACTCCTCCTCAAGCAAGGTACTCTCAGAGGAATCCGATCCTGTTTTTGCCTCATATTCGGATCCAGAGTCTGCACCCTCTGGATTAATTGGAAGGACCTCGGGGTTGTGGTGCTCAGACGTCTCGGGATCCATCTCTGTATCAGATCTGGAAGGGGAACGGTTATCCGACATTACTGTTTAGGCGAGTAAACGTGAGAAACAAGAATATAATTACCCGTCCCCCGTGTGTGTAAGTGCAAGTGTGTGCCTGTGTATACATGGAAGAAAAGCATAAAGAATAGCTACATAAGCAAGGTATTGGTCGTAATGCGCTATCAAGTTACGCTGTTATTTAGTCCAGAGGGTTCGTCTCAAAGGCTCTAACCTAACTGTCCATTGGCATACCAGAGTTAAATTGCATTGTTTATTTAGTAAGTTCATCGGATCGCAAAACAGGGTTCAGATCGTAATATGTCTTCGGATCGCGGAGGATGGATCATGGGGCAAGGGTCCAATCGTGGTGAGTCTTTCGCGATCCACGACTCTCCGTCCCCTCGTGAATCAACAATCCATTCTCTACCACGACCCGATCCGTTCTACCCCACTTCTTCCACCTACCATCTCCGCGATCCACTGCCTCGCCATCCCCATGATCCGAACCCAAGCCTCACCCACGATCCGAACCCAAGCCTCACCCACGGCCCGAACTGGTCAGCCCCTTCTTCTTCTCCTTCCTCCCTTCTTCTTCATCGCCGAGCTCGAGCGATTAACACCCATGGCGCCCCATCAGCCTCCAAAGCTTCGAACGCCACAAAACCCTATCGTTTTCTCCTAAATTTATGATAAACGAGCGCGGAAGTAACATGGAAACATTCTTTTTATGCTTACCTTTCTAAAAGTTAAAAGATAAGTGGATTTCTTGGAAATTAAAGGCTAGGGTTTCGCTGGAAGGAACTAACGACGGCCAACAGCAGAAAGAAGAAGAAAGGGGAAAAGGAAGAAAGGGGGTTCGGGTTTATATAGACCAAACCGCGACCGTTAGAATTCTCTTTTTTGTTTTATTCGGACCGCTGAAATGGGTGGGCTGCAAACCAAAACCCGCCGTGCTTCGTGGAGAGGCCCATCACGTGACAAGGCCCGGATGCTCACCAATGAACGAGACGAACGACTCACCCCTACGAACGGTGATACGCTTGTGCGATACGAACCAACGAACCATAGACAGATGTGGAAATTCAGAAATGTTTGCAAAAAATTCAGGAGTCTACTTGGAATACTTGACGACGAATTCGCCAAAATTCAAGAGATAAAAATTATCCAGTAAGCAGGGAAATAATTGAAGATTTAACCGATATTTATACTGGCCAAAGGATACAACTTTCCGAAATGACACAACGTTTTGGACGGACGCAACCATTGATTTGCATCTACCTATGAAAAGATGTCTCTGCGGTTTCGAAGCATGTTCTATCCTCGATAAAACATACTTCGAGGGGGCAAAATGTTGGCTAGCTTTTTGACCAAGCCATCAAGGTTCACATACAAGAAGAAAATATGATGTCTCATTCCTCTAGTTCACGAAAAGTAAGATCACAGTCGTTCAACCATCCTCAGGTCGGATCACCCCCCTTCGGATCGCCCGATCAATTCGCTACGAGCCCATGCGACCCAATCCACCCATGTCTACGCGATCCGGTCCATCCTCTCCTCTTTTACCCGATCCGATCTGAGCCCAGAAGACGAGGTGAAGGCTGTGGCTAGGTCCACCACGATCCGAGAATGTTGGATCTCGTGACACCTGTCCACAACTGTTATATTGACCAATTCTTCATGAAGCTACGATCCGATATTCTCGGGATTTGCGCCACGTATGACCGCGACCCATCACCAGAAATCAGCTATAAATAGCCCAGACTTGTCATTTTTCAGGAACTTTTGGCAGTCAGAGTATTGATTCCGCCATTACTGTCATACAACTATTTCTTATCAGTTTTACTTCGAGATTACTGAGAGAAATCATAATTGTAAGAGTGAGTTTGAGAGAAATCATTGGTTGTACTAGCATTCAAAGTATAATCAATAGCATATAAAGTGGACATAGGCTCGTTAACGCCGAACCACTATAAACCTTGTGTGTTCTCTGCTTTTTCCTCATTTTTTCAGTTATAATATTCGACGAATCAGAACAATTTGGGTGTTAGAGTCAAATTTTGATCTAACACTATACAACAACCATCGTTCACGGCCGAGTAGATGAACATCAGTTGAAATCCAAATGGCTAATCGTCATTTTGCAAACGCTTGTGATAGGTACACAAAGATTATCGAATCTGTTGAAGACGAAAACATATTTAAAACAAATCAAGTAACATATGATTCTCATTACCTTTTCGAGCTTGGTGAGGAATTTGTTGGCTACAAAGCGTATAAACTCTGCTACAGTTGGTTGACCCGCTATGGAACTGAGTAGGCTTATAGTATTATGATTTTATTGTTGTTTTAATGTCTATTTAATTTGATGTTTGTACGTAGAATATGGAGTTATCTATAAACCTTGTTATGTCGGCGTGCTATTTAAGAATTTTGCCTTTCTAAACGAGAAGAGAGCTATCTTGTTCAACATCAATTTCAAACGTTAATACATTCCAAACAACACATACAGGAACTAGAACAACATCATTGACATAACCAAGACAATCTTGTGGACAATGATACAACATCATTGACATAAAGCGATATAACGTTTGAGTGATGCCATAAAGTAATAAAGTGAATCACTGTGGACAATGATAGGTCATACACAACTTGCAAGCGTAATGGTGACCATAACCAAGACAAACAACCCCAACATTTATTTATTTTAGTAGATACATCTTTCAAGGCAAACAAATTAATATTTCATCGTTTACCAACATTATTGCGTAGGCCCCCCTTTCTTTTTATGTCTTTTTGTATACCCGTGAACCAACATTGGATTCTTGCATTAATAACTCACCTATAAAGTTGGTGTGGCCTACAAAATTAATAGAACTAATAGTTTCATTCACAAGTAAGCACATATACTCATAAAAGATATATAAGTACACTATGTCGTGTGAACTAAACACATTCAATTTTGTTGCACTAAAAAAAATATACACCATGAATGCTTTGAAGCGATTATGGTGCTTCTCAAGTTCATCATCGTCTTCGTCTTCTTCTGACGAAGGTCAAAACCATCACAACAAGCAACGTATGTATCAACGAGAAACTTTAAATGCGATGCAACGTGATTTCGCAGAGAGCTCACAATCAAACCAAGGAGGTAGTACAATGAGAAGAAGAGATAAACGCTACAGACGTGACTATGCAGGGGGCTACAATCAGTTGACGAAGGATTACTTTGTGCCAAACCGAGTATATAGGGATGTATATTTTCGTCGTAGATTTCGTATGTCAAGGACAGTGTTCGATTGAGTTATAAACAAGGTTTCCGAATCCAATATATTTTTTACCCATAGGAAAAATGGAATCAACGAACTTGGAGTTTCACCATTACAAAAAGTAACTGCGGCACTTTATATGATTTCGCATGGAAGTTCAGCTGATTCATTAGATGACAAATTACGGATTGGTGGATCAACGACAGTTGTGTGTTTGAAAGAATTCTGCAAAACAGTTGTTCGTGTCTTCGGTGAAGAGTACCTCCGATCACCCACCGAACACGACATTGAACGATTGTTAGCAATAGGAGATCAACGTGGTTTCCTGGGTATGTTGGGAAGCTTAGATTGTATGCATTGGACGTGGAAAAATTGTCCAGTAGCACTACAAGGCCAATACAAAGGACACACTAAAAAGCTACGTTGGTGTTAGAAGTCATAGCTTCATTCGATTTGGACATATGGCATGCCTTTTTTCGCGTTCCTGGATTACTCAACGATATTAATGTCCTACGACAATCATACTTGTTTAATGATTTGTACAACGATCTATCGCCGCCGTGCAACTACAAATTTGGCGATAACGACCATTATGTTGGTTATTATTTAGTAGACGCAATTTACCCTAAATGGAAAACACTTGTGCAGGCATTCAAAAAGCCGAACAATGCCAAAGAGGTCAAGTTTACAAAACAGCAAGAAAGTTTACGAAAAGACATAGAAAGAGAATTTGGAGTTCTACAGGGACGGTTTCAAATTTTACGACAAGAAGTGCGCTATCATGAACAGGCAGTTATATCAGATATTATGTGTTGTTGTATTATACTACATAATATGATAGTTGAGGAAGAAAGGGGAGGATTTGAACTGCAACTTCAGAACTATTCGGATATAGCAGTGGCATTTACAAGAAAGCCGTACAAGGACCCGAATACTTTTGCAGAATATTTGCAACATATCCAGGACGTTAGAGATCCCCAAGCACATTTAGAATTAAGAGATGAATTGGTGGAACATTACTGGGAGCATGCGGGAAACCAGTAGGAAGTGGATTAACATATCAACATATTCAAGTTAATAACTTAAGTTCGCTTCGTATTATTTTTGATTTTATGCTTTTATGTATCATTGAATGCTAGTTTTATGAAATATTACGTTATTGTTCTCTTGTAACAACATAAAAGCCAAATTTAATTGAGGAACTGGTACAACACTAAGGACACTTACACTACATCCATGGCTATTACATCACCAGTACTTAATAATTAGAAAATGCATAACAACATAAAAACAAACAACTACAATTAAACGATGAAAACTTCAATCCGTCCTATCCCATGCGTCTTTTGCGGCAAGCTTCTAGTTCCTGCTCCAGTAATAAGCGTTGCATTAGGTTTAGTGTATCAAGGTTGACAGTCATAAGTGCCCTGTCATCTAAACGTTCGATTCGAGCCAGTTCACGCTCCCTAATATCCAAATCACGCTATCTTGATGTTTGTACTTCTTTATGTCTTCGTTGTTTTTCTTGAGCTCTCTCAGTTCTCTTAGCTTCCTTGGCTTCCGCCAAAAGGCGATTAGATTCTTCAAAAGCTACCATTTGACTACTTAGTTGTTCGTAATACAAACTATATTCTGTAACTGCTTTTTTTTTCCTTTGAATTTACCCGGAGGCCTACCACCAGAACTTGTAGAAAAAAGGGTGTTTTCTTGAGGATCTGGACTTCTCGGGCTAGATTCCTCCATCGACCTTCTCGGCATAAATCGCGATGCTGAGTGTTCTTGGCGTATGTTGCTCCATTTTTCTTCCCTAGACAGAATGGCGTAACAATTGTGCAAGTTGAATGGTACATTTTTGTGCTCTGCAATGTACACTTCGTTCGCTTTACTTAGCTGTGTGGATTTAACTAGTGTAAGTTGCTACAATTATGTAGTACAAAGATTGTATAAATAACTATGTAAGTGATAATTACCAAGTCAAAATCGTTGGAACCGCTTTGCCGTCTACTTTCTAGTCCTTCCATAATCTCCTTCCAACACTGACAGTTAGCGTTGATTCTCTTCCATGACTGTTTCAAAGAGTCTACGGTTCTCGGTGGGTTTTGTGGACTATGGCCGTTGAATAATCTCAGAATAGAACTCCAAAATGAGTTTTCCGTCTGACTAGTACCTTTAACATTATCTCTAGAGCATTCGACCCAACAAAAAGCTAGTCTTGCTTGTTCTTCTGCAGTCCATTTCACTATTTTGTTTGGTCTTCTCACTAGTGTGTTCGCATACATATCAGGAATATCAGTAACGTCAACTTCTGTTTCCTCAGTCATGTCGCTATTGTCTCCGAAGATACTGTTTAAATTTCTTGATATATTTGGAGAAGTTTCATGCGAGACTAACCTTTGATGGCTACTAGGAGAAGCGTAGTGATGATCAGTGTAATTTTGCTACAAAGACGGGTTATGTCCAGAACCAGAACTTTGAGTATTCTAATAATAATTGGATTTTTGTTGCGATAGATAGAAATTTGGGCTTTGTTGAGCATAACAGTTTGGACCATTTAGGAAGTTAACATAATGAGGATTTTGATTCTATGGGTACGTGGATTGCATAGGAGACTGATTGCGGTCGGACTGGTAACTGTGTTGATTTCGAGCAGATTTTAAGGCAGCTTTCTTACTTTTGACATTTTGTGACATTGCAAATAAATTGAAAAGGTAATGAAGAAGGAAGAGATGAGTGTGTTATGCTGTAAAAATCAATGTGGTATATATAACCATCAACAAAACAGTCACAAAACAAGCCGAACGGTCATTAAAAAACAACGATCGGAAGGTAAAATAGCTATATAGCCATATACGGTTTGGGTAAAGCCAGCCAGAAGGGGAGAATTTTTAAAACTCTCCCCCCTTGGCCGGTTTTACCCAAACCGGCCTAGGTGGGGACACGGGTCCCCAATTAACCGGTGTGGTTAAAACTGGTTTGGCCATAACCGGTTTTAACCACACCGGTTAAGGCCGAGTTGCTGGAGCAACCAATCGGTTGCTCCAACACCCTTCAGTGTTGCTAAAGCAACACTGAAAGGACCCGTGACCCAACCATTGGGGACGGTTGCTGGGCAACCGACCCACGGTTGGGAATGCCCTAAGTACTAGAGTTCAATATAAAATATACAAGATACAAAATAAAAAACCTAAAACTAGAGTCTACAAAAATTAATATACTATCCTAAAACTTGTTGTTGCAAAAGAAACTCACAGAAGATGGATAATATAATTGAATACAAAAGAAATACCAAATGACAACATGTATAGAACCAAAGACATAGGCAAACAGAAAATAAAACAAAATAAACCATCCCAGGCATAATCAGAACAACTATATCAGAGATCACATATAACACCATACATACATACATATATATATGTATATATATATATATAAACATGACTAAATGCAGCATAATTGAGAGCAACAGAAAAAACAAGATATAAATAATCATGCATCACAATTGGAAGCAACAGACGTTGATAGGGCATTGGCAGTAAGAATACAATTTGTTAATTTCGTTATAAAACGTGGTTCAAAAAATCATGTGTATCATACACAAGAGTGATAAATCGTTTATATTTACAAATCAATGGATCGGGCGATATTAACTAAGGATTGGGCACAAATTCTATGATGGAGCGGGAATAAATTCTATGACAGATCGGGCATAAAAAACTATGATGGATTGGGCAACTATTTTGGCCATGGATCTGGCAACTCTTTTGCCCATGCATCCATGGGCAAATCTTTTGCCCATTGATCAGGCAAGTATTATGCAAGGATCAAGCAGTTTTCCGATGTGTCCAAAAGCTACTCAAGTGCCCCTCATTTAGAGCAATGCATGGATGGATTCACCAATTCCCACGTGTTCTAAAACGGATGCATATATTTATATAGCGCGTATATATAATTGTGACAGCTAGCAACATGCTTGTGAAACATGAATACTTTTCCAGCGGCATAAGTATAGAGTACTTGGATCAGTCACTCCTTGTGATGGATAGGCTAATTAACAATATATGCATGGATCATTCCTGTTTTTATACGAGGCAGCAATTAGAAACGCAAGCAACAATATTACATGCTGACGTGGAATCATGGAACATTCATAAGTATAAACAATGCTTGGACCGTATATATATGATCATAGAATACTTGCACGGATCGGTCACTTTGTGAAGCATGGATCGGAGCAGAATAAGGCATGGATCGGTCCTATTGTTTGCCATTAATACAACATGCATTCCCATGGATCGTGCAGTATCCAACAGATGGATCGAACATAAAATATGTACATGGATCAGGCAGGTTATTTGCATGGATCGGACATTATAATAGGCAGTGGAAATTGTGTAAATATATGGATCAACTGCTTTATATATACAATATGGATCGGTTATTATTGTATAATGGGATGATCGCACATTTTTATTGGATGTAGTTATCACATATTAGTTTGTAGCAGCATAAAGGTGAAACGTGGCAATCTATGGAGAAACATGGAACGCTAAAAGCAAGTACATGTGGCATGGGTCATATGTAAATTATGTTAGCCATTCATAGTCCACCTAATAGATCATAACATTTACCAGGATGGATCGGCTGTAATTTAACTCAGTGGCAGTTATGTAAATACCATGGATCGGGCATCCGATCCATGGCCTGCATACACAAATTACAGCTCTGCCACTCCACTCAAATTTCACCTATAAATACTCCGTCTCCGCACACATTTAGGGGATCAAAATTTTCTATTCCGAAGGGCTGTCATTTTAATTTCTCATCGAGCAATCATCTCAAACTCTATTAGAGCTTCATCAAGCTTCATTCAACCATCTCCATCATTGTGAAATCGTCAAAGATCCTTAAAGTGCTCGATTATCGAATATCTATTTCAATAATCTCCACAAATAAAGAGATCTAAGCATTTCTATGACGAATTCAAGAGGTTGAAGAGAAGAGATAGAGAATCGTAGAGAAGAGAAATTCGTGGTAAAAGAAAATGTAAAAGATATATGAAGTGAAAATGAATATGTATCTTGCAATGACGAAGATCATAATGAGATCTCTGATTAAAGTGGATGTATGCCAAACCTAAGGCCGAACCACTATAAACACTCTCTCCTTTGCTTTTTCCTGCACTTATTTTGCTCTTAACCTTGTTTTGATTATTTGTGAAGTGTTGAAGCACACCTTGGGGTGTTAGTGTTATTTTTTGCATTAACATTTTGGGTGCCCACCATGGGGATCAAACTCACGACTATAAGGTTAAGAGCCTTGGTTGAGGGAAAATTGTTGAAGCTTGATCTTTCACTATAGATCCACGAGATATAAAAGTTAGGCCCATTCAAAAGATTTCTACGAAGTTATAAAAGTTGTCCGATATAATGACACCATCAAAGAAAGGAAGTAAATCTGCTAGAGTTACCGAAAATGATGTTGCAGCCACTTCTCAAACTAGTCACCCGAATATTGCTCAAACTTCAGGAGCTGGAGTAACCCGATATGAATTGGATGCAGTTGTGGCCAAAATGCAAGCCTCAAGCTTTGATGGATTGGTTAGAAGCTCTTTTGACTGCTCAAGCACTTCCGGCAAATCCAAAAGTTTAGGTTGACTTGGAGGATAATGTTGATCCTTCTGTGTCGGATCGCAACCATGATTACTACGTAGAGGAAGTGGAAGTGTTGTCAGACGATGCAAATATTGAGGGTGCCAAAGAAAATGCTAAGAATCATCACGAAAAGAATACTTCTCAAAAAATGGCAAGTCCTACCGAAGAGGCATGCCCCCGAACCGATATCAGCCTCGTAGAACGGCGCAACAAAATGGAGTGTATTTCGGAGATTATCAAGCAAGTCATGAGGGAAAAGTTGTCTCGAAATGAAGATGAAAGTGAGTGGGACTTCGCTCCAAGTGGAACTTAGTTCACAGAAAGGATTCGAAAGGCAGAATTTCCAAAGAAATTTGTTCCTTCAACTATCCCTACATACAATGGAGTCTCCGATCTGAATCTGTTCTTGCACAAATACAATTGTCGCATGGATGGTGCAAGGGCAACATACGAGCTCAAGTGTCTTCACTTTCCAATCTATCTAGAAGGTGTAGCTTCGCTATGGTTCAACAAGCTACCACCAAAGTCCATAGATCGGTTCGCTGACTTAGCAAGGAAGTTCAAGGAGTAATTCAGGTTGCATACTTCAAAGGCTAAGGATGTTATATCGCTATTCGTTCCGAAGAAAAATCCAGGAGAGTCATTGAAAGCTTTTCTTACTCGTTTCAATGCTGTTGTGGTAGAAGTTGGAAATCCGGAGCCCCAAATGGTGTTTATGGCATTAGTTCGAGTTGTGGACAAGAAGAACAAGTTCAAAAAATGGGTGAAAATGAAGGAGCCCAAAACACCAAACAAATTCTATAAGAAGGCTAAGGAGTTCATCCGACTAGAGGCAGATTCTTCTTTCCAGAATGTCATTGGAAGTAGAGTGGTGGAAGATAAGAACAACAATGATACTCAAGGTGACAAGAAGAATGTCGTAGGACTGAAATGGGAAATGAGGACAATGGAAAAGAGGAGAATGATAACAAAAAGCTTCGCTTTTTCAAGTCCGAAGAGTTGACCCCTTTAAATGACAATCCACAAAACATCTTCTTCGCTAACAAAAATGCAGGATATTTTCTGAAACCACCACAGTCGATCAAGATAGGGAACAAGGCAACAAATTTTGGGAGACTCTGTCAATTTCATAATCAACCTATGCTATATTAAGCGCTAAGCGAGGCAATGCGATGGAAGCCTTGCTTCGCTTAATGGCGCTTAAGCACTGCTTAAGTGGCGCTTAAGCACTGCTTAAGCGGCGCTTAAGCGGCGCTTAAGCACTGCTTAAGCGCTAAATCCATTCGGAGTCTAGCTATGCCTAATGGCTCTTAAATAGCGCCTAATTAGCGCTTAAGCAACAACTAAGCAGCGCATAAGCAATGCTTAATTATTATATAAGTAATTCATCAAAGTCCATTCTCTTAGAATATCCAAAACTCACAGAATCCATCGGATTTCAAAATTTCGGTGCTAAAAGCCTAATAGGAGGGATTCTACTGCCCATTTTATGTGATACATCAGACACATGGAAGTACTCAGGGGATCTATCGATGTCTTGGCAAAGTGATTCCCCGTCTTCCTCTCAGACTTGGCTGCCATGTGGTTCAGGTAGCTAGAGTCAAATTCTATCAGCAGCTGGAAAAACCTGGTGGAAAGTTTGTTGAACATTTTAGGGTCCATATCGCTAGACTCGAGAATGTGATGACACTCATGACGATCAAGCAGTGGATGAGAGAATCTCTGTGCAAATTTTTAAAGCGTTTCATATCTGTTGTGGCTTCTATGGATTGATAAGATACATTAATGGTGTTGATGGTCGCAACATCTGGCGTCCTATACAACTCCGAGTTCAAGATTTCCTTGGAGAGAGACAACCACGGGTACCTCGAAGCGAATAGGTTCCTAAGACAAGAGGATGCCAAAATTGATTGCGAACCTATCTAAGTGAATCATGCCAACGATGGAGAGTCGTCCAACGTCGGGAATAATAAGGAGAAGAGGGAGGCTGAAAGCAATCCCACCTTTACAAACCAAACTAGAAAGGGATAGAGATACGACTTGTATACACAGCTAAATGTGAGTCCGAAGTATATATTCCTATATATCAAAGACCTCCTTTCGGCGAGAAGGCAAAGTGGATGAAAGCCCTCCGAAAGAGACTTAAATTGCGAAAAATTCTTTCTACTCCATGAAAGGGAGGGAAATGAAACGAATGAATGCTGGCATTTAGGGATGTCATTGAGGGCCAAGTGAGAAAAAAACATCTGCAACAATATGTCCAAAATAGAATAACAACCGCGACTCAATAGGAATAGCCACCGACGGCCATGGATGTAGGCGAGTTGAGCACTCGTTGTGGATTTGTCATCAACTAACAAGTGGACATGGGATGATAATGGTGGCTAAGTCATCTACCCATGTACGGTAACCAGAGAGCTCCCTAAACATGCTCTTGGACCACCGAATCACTAGTCTTTGATTTATTTGTTTTAGTTCATTCATTAATCAAGCTGTAATAAAAAGGATAAGCCATTTATTCCTGTATGTGGAACTGAAGAGATCCCTATGCAAGTTCGGGATGGTAAAAAACCTATTAGTTTTGCAATAAAAATTCCTCTTCTTCCAATTTAATAAATATGTTTGGCATGTATGGATTATGCTCCTCAGATATAGATTTTGTGTTTTGCTACTTTAATAAGATCACTTGGCGTGTATGGATTATGCTCATCATGTGTGAAATATGAGATTGAAAAACTTTAATAATTTTTTCGATGAGTATGGATTATACTCATCGGACGTAGAACAAAACATTCGGTGAATATGGATTATGTTCATAAGATGTCCAACAAACCATTTGGTGGGTATGGATTTAGCTCATTAGACGCCAAAATCGATTTTGATATCTTGTTGAGTAAGGATTATGCTCATCAAGTATAAAACTCTTTAACTATGACGTCATGTACGAATTATGCATGGCAAGAGCCCGATAAGGCTAGGGATGCGTCGAGTATGGATTATGCTCGGCTATAGAGTATCAAGTATGGATTATGCATGGTAGAACGAGAATAAATGAGACATCGAGTATGGATTATGCATGGTGGGAGCCCGAGAAATGGGCTGTTAAGTATGGATTATGCTTGGCAGTCCAATCAAACTGAGAACCACTAAGTATGGATTATGCTTAATGAGGATCAATTGAATCATGAACTACCAGTATGGATTATTCTTAGCAGGGATCAAACCGAAATCGAAATGTTAAGTATGGATTATGATTAATTGCAGCCCAGAGAGGCTTCAAACCATCATGTATCGATTATACATGACCCAAAACCCAAAGAGGTTCGAATGCAAGAGCATGAATTATGCTTTATCTAAAATGCGAAGAGGCTCGAAATGCTAATTGTGGATCACGGTTAGTAAGGACATCACCAAAATATTCAAGTATGGATTATACTTAGCACAGAATCGACCCAGCGTAGTCATGAACTTTCAACATCGATTCATAGAAATTGCGGGAAAATGAATTAATACAAAACACGTCTTCCACAGTAAAATAAGTTTTGGGGGGCAAGTGTTAACCAATCTTTTGATAAGGCCTTTACTCTTTTGACTCAGACATCGGATTGCTTGTGGCTCGAGCGCGGACTCACACGAATTCAAATTAAGCATCAAAAATAACATTCACTTTGGGATCGGAAAATGGCTCGACTCGAATCCATTGCCTCCAAGCATCTTCCGATCACTCAGAAATAATTTGATGGGCTCGTTGGATTACTTCAAATCACTTGATCGATCGCGCACAGGATTAGATTGATCACCTTTAAAAAGCATGATCAGCACGTGCCTATCATCTTGAAATTAAGGATTAGATCGATTTGGCACTTGCCCGATCACGGTCTGATCACTGAAAATGGATAGATCATTACATGGAAATCATATAAAAAATTTGGCCCTATCCATTGGAAACATGGATCGGGACAACTCAAATGCATTGTCCGATACTCCAAAAATGGGTGATCAGCACGACCCGATCACTCAAAATAGATGGATCAGTCAAGCTGAAGCTTGCCAGATCACGTTGAAGACTCGGATTGATATTCTGATGAAAATGATCGATCACCTCGAAAATACGTGCATCGGACGACGTAATCACGAGAAAATGAGTGATCCGACAATGGAAGCAGTTTGCTCGATCACCTGGTCAAGGATCGGTATTTTGATGACCAGATCCAGGGATCGATATAATTTTGGATGATCATCCCAGTGTTTATACACCGATCAAGGGATCAACATTTCAATGAGATACGAAGATGAAGGCCTTGACACAAAAGAAAGGGATCAAAGGCTTCAGATCCGATAACTTTGGATGGTCAGCTCGACCAGATCAAGTAAAATTAAATGATCTGGTCATGGTTTCTGGGATACGAAATTTATCAAGGCTGCACAACGGATCTGAAGCACCAGATGATCAAGCACGAAGGAAGCAAGGTGGATCCATAGGAATTATGTGACCAGGCCAGGGATTTTGGACAAAAATTGATGATCGAGCAAATGACATTGAGCAAAACGTGGAAAATTGGCTAAGTCACAGGAGTTGTACTAATCCCGGGATCGATACCGATCCAAGGATTGATACTGATTCTCAAGCATGAGGACCAGATATGAAAATTCTAGGATTTGGTCAACTTGTGCTGAAGATTAATTTCAACTATTTTCTCCAATTTCTTTAGAACAAAGTTGCATTGTACTTGCAATTAGTAATATAATTAATTGATTGCTTCAAGTGGATGTAGGCATGATTTGTCGAACCACTATAAAACTTGTGTGTTCATTTAATTTTATGCACTATGTGAATGCTTTGTGACTATTCTGTGATTGTTCTATAACTGATACCTACAATTTATATCTAATTTATATGTGAATTGGGTGTTGGCATGTAATTGACCAAAATCAACCGTCAACATAAACTAAAAGTTGTAAAAAGGGTATCTGGTTGTATGCAATAAATAACAACACTAACGTAGTTGTAAAATGTTTATTATAACTTTTTATCGCGACGCCTTGAAAAATTATGATACACACTCTTACAATTGTGACTAACAACACTTAAGAATTTTTGAAAGACATATTAAAGTTCTTATTGATAGTTTTAAAAGACGTTTTTTTTTGTTTCAATACTCAATCAAATTCGCATCTTGTAGAGTGCTAGAACTTACCCAAAGTCTTCGCTGCACCTCTAAATACCAACTCCCTTCCCCTGTATAAGATTAATTTCAATAAGGAATGATTAATTTTGAATATTATAATGAATCCATCTTTTATGATCCCTCACGATACTTCTTGTATAATACAAATTTATGCTTCCATTGACGTAGCAATTACTTTTTCATGTATAAAATATATATTTTGACTCTTGGTTCTGTTATGCTATGGGCATGCAAGTTTCTGAGTTTTTACCTATTTCTCCTTTTACCTCCTATCCCTAAAAAATGTTTCAAATAAATTAGTTAGGTTAAAAGGTTATTAAGGAAAGTTCATCCGTAATTTAAAAGTTTTAATTGTTGAAATATTATTTTAGCTACAACCTACATTATATTCACATACGTTTCACCAATTTGAATTTCAATTTCTTAAATAACTTACAAATGAAACATTTTCACAAGATATGGACTAACTACATAAGTTATTGTGCAGGGGAGTTAGACCCTTTTATAAAGAAGGGAATTATCAAGGTTTTCCCTAGTTCACACTCTTCTTAGTGTTGGAGTTGCCTTTACTATTACATTTCCTATCCTGTCTTCGTCTTTTCCAAAAAATCGAAATGCTTTTTCACGTTCAAGAATTAATTGAGAAGCACCTCTTATTTTAACATTATGACGGTGCTTTATGTATTCCAAATCATCAGTAGAGTATTTTATTCATGTTATTTTATTTTACTAAATGCTTGTCATTGTTTACATTTTGATTTAAGATCAAAACCCGAATTTGTGTCTGGACGACCCTAACCTTACAGTCCTTACTCAATACCTTGGTGATAATCAGATTTGGTTTATCTTAAAGATGGAAAATCTTCACTTTGGGATTATCATCAAAATCGTTTTAAAGTTAACTAAATTCAAGAGTTAATAGAATGACTTAATTGAAAATTGTGATCACAACAATTAAAGTATGATGTTGAAATTGCACAATTCAACCAACATATATTTGACCTAGGGACTAATTTGCTAACATAATGGGGCGAGTATCAATTTTATGCTTTTATCTTGATTGAAGGAGAAAAAGGACTTCCTACCCTTATTCCAGTTTGGTCTGTAAAGAAAGCTTCTTTGAAATCCTCCTTCATTCTCATAATCATTCAATGAGTAATGGAAGTACTACTACTCTTTTCGCAATATCGCTGGAGACGGAAATATACCGAGTGTTTTCTAATATTAGAATTTAGGCAAATCCTATTAATTGAATAAAGGACGAGCTTATGTTTAAAGTTCAAATAATTGAACGTATTTATAAAAAATTATTTCATCAGAATTCGCAAATGGAAGGTGCCAATATAACTTATAAAAAGGAAATAGTTCAAATAATTGAACGTATTGATACCTTTGATGTCATTCATTGCAAGGAGAAAATTCGAAGGAATATCTTCATGTGCCAATTCAATACATTACCAGTCATCATTAGACGATGGCGACTTAGATGAAAGAGGTAAAAGAACTTAGCTCAACTAGAACTAATGAAGATTTTATCACTAAGGCATTTTAATTTGACTTTTTATTGGATTACCTTATTGAATTTATCATCGCTTTTGATTTAAAAATCAATTTCTCATATTTAGAACCAGAAAGAGATTAGCAATGATGAAACGGGCCACACACTCTATAAAAATGTGGGTTCAACTAGCAAAAGACATTTTAATATTTTAGAAGTTTAAGGAAATGGAAAAGAGCAAGTGCACTAATTCCAGCTTTTCCTCTTCTTCTAAACTTATGAGTTTTCTAAAACTTGTTTCAGTTGTTTATAAATGAGTTATATTTCTCTGAAAAATCCTTGTAATATCAATGAATTTTATATATTATTATAATACATACCCCCTATGCTTATTGACATGATTATTTAAATTCCTCCTTGTTTTACTCCCTTTTTCTCCTTAGTTAGCCACTCTTTGTGATTTGCATGGTTTATTGTCTAGGGCCAGTAGTGGTATTAACAGCTTGATTTTACCATTTACTCTTTAAGCAGGTTCTTTGGTTGGTCGTAGAAGTAGAACATAAGGCTTTATTGACTATCTCCCTTGGATGCATGTTATGGTCGGGTCCAAAGATGGGACCAAAGGCTTGATTGATCGTTACTATATATTAATAAGTGCTTTTGCTAAGCGTAGTAGCCAGACCAAAAGCATTATTTTCTGTTAGAATCTGCAAGAATCAGATTGGATCAGGTGTTCAGGCGTGTATTTCGCTATCCTTAAAGCAATACCTTCCCCCACTCGTTTAGAGTTTGCTAACAGGTTCGATGGCAGATTGCTTCCCCGGAAATAACAAAACCAGAACCCGAAGACATAACAATACATGTGGGTTCAATGGGATTTTTTTATTGGAAGAAGTTAAACATAGAGACGTACAGTTTACCTTAAAAAAATAGAAGAGAACATGTAGGCAACCATAACATCCATGACAAACAATAACTTAGCTATCACCGACTAAAGCCTTGAATACATTGATATCGAATGACTGGCCGCTGCCATTCGTCAAGGGCTAATGGAAAACCCCGGTTCTAGTCAGACTACCATACGTCCCCATACATTTGTCTTCCCAAAGACAACTAGATCACCTCCCAATGATCCATAGTACTCAATATCTCAGATCTTAACAGGCGTCCCCGCGATACTCTTGTTTTGATTCCGCTAGAATCCTTTGACTATCAATGGTTCCATAAAGCTTCTATTCACATGACCAATTTACGACTCCATCTTTTAGCTCAAGTCCCATTCAAATCAATCAAATTATCTCGCAGCCTCGTTCCACTATGAGCTACCTATCACGTTCACCTTCAACCACACCTCCTAAGTTCATAATCGAAGAATCAACACTATTTTGACGATAACTTCCATCCCGTAGATGCCATCAACTCAAGGAGACCACCAGTATGCTCCTGAAGATCCCTGCCTCTCATAGATAAAACCCCCAGTCTTCAATCACTATCATGATGGATCTGTATCAACCCATCCACTATGGATCGTACTAATCCATCACTTATGGATCGACATCGATCCATACATTTAGCCAAATTTTGGCTAAGTATATGGGATCCCTCTAATCCCTGGCTCGAATACTTCCCTCCGGTCAATTCTCATGCCAAATTGCCTCCAAAAAGCTTCACATATAAGTCTATCACTTCATATTTGAGCGATTACACTTTGACCCATCGACTGACTTCAAACTTTGCACATGACTCGCATAGGACTCTATGAAGTCATGTACAAAGACTCGAGTCCCCTCAGCCAATCATGATGGATCAGTACCGATCCGTAGGATATGGATCGGTACTAGTCCATATACTTAAACAATTTTCTGATGAAAATTCCGAAGTGCAATCTCGATGTCCTCTAGAGTTCCCCGACCAGGTGTTGTTTGAATTCGATCATCTGAACCTCCGATTCACTCTGTTCTTCGATTCTAAGTCCTACAACACACAATTCTAAATGAGCAAATCAAGCATAGATTACAATTCAACCAATCAACTAGTAATTCATCCAATTTCAAACATGGACAATCATTCAAACACATATAAACATGATTCACATCATAATACTCACAAATCTAGCATATTTTAATGTTAAACGTATATAAAACATGATGGATCTAGCCATTTATATGACATATGATTAATTTAGAATATCATAGGGTGTTTATATCTGAAATAAACATATATGATCTGGTTTTGGAGTGAAATTAGCATATGAGGTGCAAAATGATCCTAATTAACATATATAGTTTATAGTAGTTATGTGAGAGATCTCCATCACTCACCAAAGCCTATATCCACTGCAATTGTAATGAAATAAATTAAATATTGACAGTACGATATCTAATCCTCCTTGATGTATATCTTGCCTCTAGATGCGACTTAGAATGATGTAGAGAAAGAAATTAGGGTTTAGAGATTAGGTTGAAATAAAGGTTCACGGATGTGCAACCAAATTTTTAGAACAGGGAGAAGAACCCTAATTCTCTCCTCAAACCCTCTATTTATAATTATAAGTCATTAGTCTAATGGGATCACTAATCAGCCAATCAGTTGTTAGTTAACCTGTTATGCAGAAAAGAAAACTTAAAACAACGATTTCTCCTAAATCGTTGAGCCAAATCTTTAATGTCACCACCCTAAGGAATGACTAACCACCATCCTGATCCAATGAGACCAATTAGAGCATTTGATTCGATCCGCAACAAACATTATGGACAAAACAGTTAGTCATAGGGAAAAAATGGTCACAAAACGATTTGGTAAAAATCATGGACACGCCTTACATCCCAATGAGAAACATATTAAAATATGAGAATGATATAACCGCCAAGGAATTAAAAAGAATTATTTTACCGTTCTTTGATACACAAAATATGGGTCATTACATTCATCCCCCCTCCTTTATGAATTTCGCCCCTGAAATTCCAAGTAAACACGAGCAAACATAGTATCCCGCATTCCTACCATCCACGAGTAACTAGTCTATCATCCAACAATCCATGCAGCCAGAATCCTGTAACACCCCATGTCCGTTAATGTCATTCACAAAGGGAATGCATTAACTTCCATGAAGCATTATAAGTAAATAGAACAGAATATCACAAGACAGATACATAAAGTAGTACTTGAAAATTTTAGAACTTTATTACAACAGAAACAGAAATAAGTTTGGTTACATCCTTCAAAATCACAATACCAAAACCCAAGTACACAAGTATCAGTCTTATACCAAAATCCTTCAGAATGCATAATTTTAAAACCATAATGCCCAACATAAACTGCCATAAGAAGGTAGAGTCAAAGCCAAGCAATACTTCAAGCACTTAAAGCAGAGATAATATGAATCAAGCTCCTATGTTTCCACCCTGAGCACCTGGGGGGAGGGGGGAAACGGAAAGAAAAAGAGGCAAAAACAAACAAGGTCAGACATAAAGTCTGGCGAGTCCAGTAACTTTCAGCATATAAACAGATAGTAGTATCATGACATGTAAATAAAATTGGATGAGAGATTACAGCAACAGGAGTAGCAAGTATGCTTAAGTTAAACAGAAGAAACAAAATGATATAGATCAAGATATGCTTCTTACCTATATCTTACTTCTCTGCACTAATACTTAGTATAACAGGATTAAGTGTTACCCTAATGTTGAAACGGAAACAGAAACAGAATAATCTCTACAGAAACAGAATGCTAGTAATGGGTCTTTACCACCCCAACAGAGACAGAAGGTACAGAAACAGAATGCTAATAATGGGCCTTTACCACCCCAACTAACGGGCCTTTACCACCCCAACAGAAACAAACAGTACAGAAACAGAATGCTAATAATGGGTCTTTACCACCCAACTAATGGGCCTTTACCACCCCAACAGAAACAGACAGTACAGAAACAAAATGCTAATAATAGGCCTTTACCGCCCAACTAATGGGCCTTTACCACCCCAACAGAAACAAACGGTACACTAACAGAAACAAACAGAACTAGGTGTACCTTAAATTCTACCCCAAGCGATCGGCTCCCTAATACATAAATACCCTGTGACGGCCCTACAGAAGGGTGCATCATTCCCTAAAGTGGCAACCTATAGACACAGACCTATTTACAGATGTCACGGTGTCTTACATCCTCAGAGCAGTCCGGATCCATGCACGCACATGACCCGGTTGGAATGCGCCATCGACACCCCTCGCCGTTATCAGAGTGAACCTCTTACAATTAGTTCAGTAAGCATGCCACGGACCCCTCCTAGTGTTGGGTCATAGTTTTGATTCCAGAAAAGGGTTACTGACTAATATGGGTCCCACACAACAGATGACACAAGTAATTTCCCCTTCTAACCTTGTGTCCCCAGACTAACAGAGATTAACTTGCTTATAGTTTTTAAGATGTACAAAGTTCAAATTAACTAGTTCTCGGATCAGACATACAGGTTAACAAGTTTTCAGACTAATGGATCAGATATACAGATTAACAAACTTACATATTGTTTCACCTAACCTTGTATTGGGCCTACAGATTTACGAAACGGGTTTATTAGATTCATCCGCCCAGTTGATTTAACCTTATCCACCCAACATGTTTTAGGCATCATATTTATCCTAGATTTGCATTAATTAATCACTAATGCACAGACCTCTCACATTAGGTCGGTAGCTTGTGGCCGCTGGATGTGTCGGGCGGTTCCGGGTAGACTTCTGCCACAAGCCAGACCTAACCTCGTGTCTAAGCATCTTTTAGTTATGCCTACGACCTCTCACATTCGACTGATAGTTTGCGGTTGTTGGTTAAGCCGGTTGGGCCCAAGCAGGCTTCCACCGCAAACGGAGTCTAACCTCGTGTCTCAGCATTCTTAATTTTAGCTAAAGTATTAATTTACAGATTATGCCAATATCAGACTAATTATGCCAATTCAACAAATTAAACTTCTTTACAAGTTACAGAAAATTATTCAAAGTTATATTAACTTGTTTTGCTCAATTTTAGATCGAGTCTACAGATTTTCATACTCCAAATTACCGTATTCAGTTTTCAACAGATTTAGCAGGTTAGACAATTTAACAGATTTAATCATAAAATTAAGCCTAATTCTTCATGCCCAAATTATGGTCATAATTAACAATATAACATATGTCCCAAATTTTAGTTAAATTTACACAGTACAGAATATTCTCCAAAAACCCCAAATCATGATATACAATACGAATTATGCCAAATTATAGCCTTTGATTTTAGCGTATGCCAAATATCCAAAATCCCCATTTAAGCGTATTCACATTTAATAGTTTTCCTATTATAATATAGATCTTTGCGCCCAAGTCATATCCACAATAATTCTCCTTCTTCCAAATCACAGACTATCATATATAATATGCCCACATCCAGATCTTAAATTACAACATATGTTCTTTTCTCAAATCAGTCACAAATCAGTCATGTCCAATTATGCATCATTCACTATTTTCCCCAAATTTAGCGTTCGTGCGTCAATCTCTTATGAGATTTGGCTCAGGCCCGTGGTAGCCTGGCTATAGAACAGAAGGAAGGAAGAGATACAGAGTAGTTACTATAATATTAATAAGATACATCTATACAGAAAAACAGATCTGATAAACAGGAATATGCATATCTCAGATTCAGATTTATAACCATGTCAAGATCATAATTAAATTTCATATCTGAAAATAATTATACTCACCTTGGTTGGATTCTAAAAGAAAAAGGGGTTGTAGTTGTTCTCTTTTAATCCTATTCAGATTGGAAGAAGAGGAAGCACTAGTTCTAGCTTATCTTTCAGCAGAGTAGCGACGCCATTGATTTATTTTAATATGAATTAGGGCAGAGTATAGGCGTAATGAATTTATGTAGAGAAAGTTGTAGCCTTAGGGGTGTTTATATAGCATAGGGATCAACGAATCTGGTCAGAACGGGCGTGCAAATGCAGAAAAACGAACCAGTCCTCAGATCTGGAAAAAGGGGGGAGGTCGACCCCTAAGTCGACCCCCTGATCGACCCCCTGGTCGACCTGGGTCCTGGGTGGGAAATTTCCCGCCCAGCCCGGGTGTGTGTTTTGAATTTCAAACTTTTAAAATTTGAATTCGGGCTGGTTTTTATTTTAAATTCGTGAAACTTCTAAGTGCCATAACTTCTTCATACGAAGTCCGATTTACGCAAACTCAGACTCTATCTCAAGCAGAATTCCGAGCCAAACGCATTGGCACAACCCGTCTCCCTTAATTCTTCTCTTAAAAATTAAGTATACTTTATTTTGTTACTTTATGTTCGTAGAAAATACTGGGTGTTACAAATCCTATCCTAGGATATAAAACTCTATTAGTGCAAGACACAATGGCATAGTAAGGTACGATATATGGGACATACCACTAAAAGATTTATGGATGGGTCAACTTCGTTCTCTCTTCCGTTTTCCTTTTGCAATCATCATCATTCTTGGTCCATTTTACCTTGACAAGCTTAACAACCTTCATCCTAAGCTATTTATTTTCATTTCCAACAATGTGAAGCGGTCTACGAGGTCTAGAAACTTCCGGCACAGACTCTAAGACTTCCATCTGTTCTGGAGATAATACCACACTCGGGTCTCAAAAGAACTTCCGTAGATATGAGGCATGAAAAACATTGTGCACACCCACCATCTTCTGAGATAAATGAACTCTACAGGCGAGCTTCCCAATACGCTCTATAATTGGAAATGACCCAACGAATCTCGGAGCTAACTTGTCTTTTCTCCCAAATCGAATAATATTCCTTAGAGGTGAAATGTTAATAAATACTAAATCCCCTATAGAGAATTTCAAATCCTTTCTTCTCTTATCAGCATAACTCTTCTAGCGATCTTAGGCTGCCATTATTCTTCGTTAAATGACCTCAATCTTATCCATCATTTCTCTTACCAATTCTGGCCCAAATATCTACCTTTCTCCGATCTTTGACCAATAAGAGGGTGAACTACATGCTTTACTATAAAATGCCTCATACGGTGCCATATCAATACTTGACTGATAGCTATTGTTGTAGAAAAACTCAACTAGATGGAGGCAGTCTTCCCATGATTCTCCAAAATCCATTACTCAAGCTCTTAGAAGAACTCCCCATACTCAGTTAACTCGCCTTGTCTGACCATCAATTTGGGGAGGATAAGCTATACTTATATGTAGCTTGGTTCCCAATGTATCTTGCAAACTTTTCCAGAATCCACTGGTAAACAAAGGATCTCGATCGCTTACTATACTCTTAGGTATTTCATGGAATTAAACTATCCGTTTAATATATAACTCAACTAACTTGGATGTCGTCTTTGTAGATTTGACAGGATCAAACTTCGCACTTTTGGTTAAGCGATCGACGATATACCATCATATCTTTCCCTAGTCCTTAGTAATTCATCAATAAAATCCATTGATACTTACTCCCACTTCTACTAGGAATCTCTAATGGCTGCAATAATCCACTCGTCTTCTTGCTCAGCTTTAACCAACTAACAGTTCATACACTTCGAGGTGAATCTTCTAACATCCCCTTTCATAATGTATTTAACTCTCTTTATTTTTCTATACATCTTATTACCACTAGAATGAATAGTCAATCTAGAGTGATGACATTCTCTCGGAACTTCATATCTCAATCCATCTATGTTAGGAACAACCAGTCTTCCATCCTTATGAAGCCAACCATCTCGATCGACTTTGTAGCTCTTCATTTCCCTAGGCTCGACCTTTTTTTCTAATCTTTAGATGATTCCAATAAGCTTAGCTTCTCGCTTTTGGCTTTTTCCAATCCTTTCAATGAGTGTAGGCCTAATCGGTAAGCTCGTCAATATTTCAGGCTCTAACTCATAGTGAGGCCTGAAATCAAATCTAGCAAAATGCTCATGCTCTTCCATTTAGTAAACATGACTCCTAAACTCACATGTCTCCTACTCGACGCATCAGTCACTGTGTTTCCCTTCCCTGGAGTATAGGCAATATCAAAATCATAGGACACTAGAAACTCCAACTACCATCACTGCCGAAGATTCAAGTCCTTTTGGGATAAATGATACTTCAACGACTTATGATCCGTGAACAACTCGAATCTAACTCCCAACAAATAATGCCTCCACATCTTTAAAGAAAACATTATCTCCGCTAACTCCAAGTAATGAGTCAGGTAATTCCTTTTGTGTGGCTTTAGTTCTCGAGTCGCTCAAGCCACAACCCTATCTTTCTACATTAGCACTACTCCTAATCCAGTATCATATGCGTTAGTATGCACAATCATCTCGTCATTCCAACTTGGAATAATAAATTCAAAAGCACTTGTTAACCTCTATTTCAAGATGGCAAAACATGCTCACATCTCGCATCCCATGCGAAAGCTTGATTCTTCTTCGTTAATCCAGTCAACGGTGCGACTATCTTTGAAAATTCCTTGATAAACCATTGAAAATATCCAACTAAGCCAAGAAAAATTCTAGCATTCATAGCATTCTTAGGTCAATCCCATTCTTGGATTACTACCACCTTAGCGGGTACACTGTTATTCCTTGTCCTGATACGACGTGATCTAAGAATCTCACTTCTTCCTTCCAGAAGTGAAACTTCGACAACTTAGCTCTCAGCTGATGCTACTGCAAGATCACTAAAACAATCCTCATATCCGTCTTGTGTTCTTCCTCGGTCTTGGAATGAACCAATATATTATCTACGAACACAAGCACGAACTTATTCAATTGATCTCTAAAAACTTGATTCATAAGATCCATAATATACGCTGTCACGTTAGTCAATCCAAATGACATCACCAGCCACTTGTAAAATTCAAATGGTGTCCTAAAAGCAGTCTTCGACAGTGGATCACTAGCCACTCTTGGTTGCTGAAATCCCATCGCCAAATGCATTTCGGAGAACATCTTGACTTCGTAAAACTGATCAAACAAGTCATCGATCATCAGCAATTGATACTCGTTCTTCTTCGTCACCTTATTCAGCTCAAGATAATCCATATACAAAATCAGTGATCCATCAGCCTTAGTTTTCAAACACTACTGGTGCATTCCTCTCGGAAACACTTCTCTGATTGAATCCTTTAATTGAAAAATATCGTTCACTTGCACCTCTAGATCTCCTTGTTTTCTAGGCGCTATGCGCTTAAGAGGCATAACAATAGGTCTGGATCCATCCACTAAGTCAATCCGAAGCTTGATTTCCCTTTGCGGTGCCGGTCCTTTGACCTCGTCAAAGATATCAGAAAACTCTCTAACAATCGACACAGATGAAAACCAATCCTATGAAGTCGCAAGCTAATATAAAAAGCTGACTAGAACCTCGTCCTTTGGTAGGCAGTGTATCATAACTATTTCCCCTTCCACATTCCACGTTGTCACCTCGAGCTTTTCATAATCCACTATAGATATGTATCTCTTGAGTCGGTCCTTACCCAGAATAATCTCGAATCCATTGAAGTTCAAAAAAAAGCAATCAAAACAAAAGAGTAACCATGACTCGACAAGATTAGACCACGGCAAAGTATACAAAGACTAGAAGAACCCCCTGCTCGGTTAGTTACAACCAATGGTCTATCAACAATCTCAGTGACTAAACCTGACTTGCAAACAAGCTCATTACAAATAAAAGAATACGATGCTCCAACATCAAATAAAATTCGAACTAAAACATCACTGACAGAAAGCATACCTTTCACAATGACACTCTTCCCCTTTTCTGCTACAGTCGGAGCCCTTAAGGAAGATGACATAACATCCAATGCATATGCCTTCACAATGCTTATCCCTTGGCGGCACCAGGCAGTTTTTCTTCATGTGCCTAGTTTTGTCATTATTGACACACTTTATCCCCACCTTAGGGGCTTTGCAATCCTTAGAATAATGGCCCTTCTATTGATAGTTAAAGAAGGTAACATCGCTCTTAGGTTTCTTCTAGTCATTCTTCCCTTTCAGCTATTGATTCCTCTTTCCATTCCATTTCTTATTCCCTCTACCTTGCTGTGGCTTCGAGTCCTTCTTAATTTCAATAACAACTTCTACTTTCTTCGGGAACAAGCTCTTATGCCTTATGGCTTTCTCGACAAACTTCTCATATGGATCCACCAATTGTTCTGCAATATACTCATTCAATCCCATAATAAACTTCACATTCTTTTGATATGGAGTCTCAATATAACAACAAGCATACTCAGACAAAGCCTTAAAATCTGCTACATACTCAACTACAGAACTCCCACCTTGTTTCAGCTCAACAAATCTCTTAAAGAGAATCAACTTTTGGACCATGAAAATAAAAATTTCCTCCAACTTAGTCCTAAAGTGTTGCCAAGTAATCTGATCCTATGAAGTCTTAAGAGTAATGAAATTCCACCAATCCATAGTTTGGCTCTGAAGCTGCCTCGATGCGAGCTTCCTTTTCATCACATCATCAATCCCCAAGTCTCTGAAGATGCGAACACAAGTGTCCAACCAATTCTGGAGTTCAATCGAAGATTCTGTACCAACAAATGGCTTACCACCTAGAGAAGTATAATATTTGCACAACTTGGCGAATTCAACAACCCTAGGTGCCTACACAGGAGACCACTATCTACTGCCGCATCTGGAGTGGGTATCCTTCTCGTGATCGGTGCGTTCATGGTCTCGAACATAGCTGGAATATCGGGTGTAGAAGCACCCAATTAACTACCATCGCCTACCCCATAATAGCAGGCTAATCCTTAGAAGAATTCCTCGCATTTCGACGATTGGTTCTTTATTTGAAACAAGAATAGCCAGTCTTTATCAGAGAAGGAAGCAATGGTGCTTAAGTGCTTACTAATCTACTACTATATATATATATATATATTATATATTATAACACAGTTATCATCCAAATCAAATTACGAGTATGTCTCCTATACGCCTTTACGCTCTCGAATTTTTGGTAAAAATCGATCAACCAAAGCTCTGATACCAAGAGTGATGAACTCCCCAAACCTTCTGTGCTAAACTATAAGAAAGGTGCACTACATGACAAGCTCGGCCAATATGAGACGATCATCGAGGAAGATAAACCGTAACCAGAATCTATCGTATAACTCACAACGCTTGAATTATATATAATATAAAATATACAACGGAATATAGTAATAAAGCATGATAAAGCAGAAAATCTCATCTCTATAAAATCTTAGAAATCAAGTACAATGCATCTAAGTAACCAAATATCTGAATATATCATGCCTCATTATATAAGAGTCAAAGCAGCGGAAATCATCCAAATAGCTATATAGTAAGAATAGCAATACGCCATCTTCCAGCTCGCTACTGCACAACATCATCGTCATCAAACCTGTCAGCTGCTACTCAGTCTGCTATCAACATCGTCAATGAGCAACCAAGGTAATAAGTGGAAACATAAAATCTTGAGTCGGATAATAATCTGGTGTGAGTGATAAATAACTAACAACAGCTACACATGATAATATGATATTAGACCGTTCAAGTCTCACATACCTACCCCTGCAACCAAAGAGTTAGCATATAATAATCACTTTAAATATGCTACTCAAACACATAGAAATAGATACTAGTCATTATAGGCTTCCCAATCCCCACTTCACTTCAATATCCTATGGTGATAGCCTACCCAGAGAAAATAGAAGAGAATACACAAACAACCATAGCATCCAAAATGAACAATAACCTAGCTATCAGCAACTAAAGCCTTGAATACATTGATATCAAATAACTGTCTGCTGCCATCCGTCAAGAGATAATGGAAAACCCAAGTTCTAGTTGGACTACCATACGTCCCCCATATGTTTGTCTTCCCAAGACAACTAGATCACTTCTTCAGCGATCCAAGGTACTTGATTTGTCATATCCTAATAGGCGTCCCACAATACCCATGTTTTGACTCCGTTGGAATCCTTCGACTATCAACGATTCCTTGGCGCTTTCATTCACATGAGTTATTTACGGCTCCATTTTTAGCCCCAGTCTCACTCGAATTAGTCCATTATCTCGTAGTCTCATTCCACCGTGAGCTACCAATCACTTTCGCCTTCGACCACTCCCGCCTGAGTTCACAATCGAAGTATCAATACTACTTTGACGATAAAGTAGATGCTATCGAATAATGGGGACCACCACCATCCTTTGAATACCCCTTTTCCTCATAACCAAAACCCCAAATGTCCACTCATCATCATGATGGATCGATGCCGATCCATCCCTTATAGATTGGTACCGATCCATATGCTTAGCCAAATTTTGGCTAACTGTGTTTGGCTAAGTGTTAGATCCCTCGGATTACTGGCTTGAGTAATTCCCACCAGTCCATTCTCGTGTTAGATTGCCTCCTCGAAGCTTCACATACCTGTCTATCCTCATATTCGAGCGATTACACTTCGACCCATCCGATTGACTTCAAATTTTGCACATGACCTGCTGTAACAACCCATATTTTAATGATTAGATATTTAAATATTAATCGTTAATTAATCAAGTGACGGTTCCTAAAGGTGATTTTTCATAAACAATCGAGTAAGGACCTAAAACTTGTTCCATTGAGTTCGTATGGTTAATTATGTGAATAAAAAGTACAATGATAGCTATATTTCGAGATCGGGAGATTCTAGGGCCAAAAACTGTCTCGAAGTACGCGTAAAATTATCGTTTTAAGAAACTATCTTAGATTACAATGAAACTTATATCAACTAAAATATATTGTTGTAGTAATACTTGCTGCCAAGTTTCATAGCGAGCAGACTTACTATTTGATCGTAACAGATTAAAACGCGCGTTGATTTCTTGAAAAGTATTTAAATTGGAATGAGATAATTAAACAATAAAACTGATGAACCCCAACCCATTCCTTTGTAACCCGACCCGCTACTGTAGCATTTCCTCTTCACATGCAACTACTATTCCATCCATTCGAGGCCGCCTCTTATAGCGATTCTTTAAAAAACATCTCCATTGATTTAAGTAGTTTAAAAAGATGGGATAAACTCTGTTGAGTTCCTACCGATATAGGCTTCATGTTCATACCATTTTCCATGCACTCGACACTGGTTCCAAGAATATATGTCATGAGGTCATGAATTAATGTTTCAAACCATCACTTGATGGAGGCGAGATTGACTACAACGTTGGTGTCATTGGGTTTCTTGGCATGAATCGCACCATTTCCCTAAGTTTTAACAATTCTAATCTAATCGTACCAAAACTAAGGTAAGTTAAATATACATGTAATGGTTATGGTTCGTTCCATAAAATAGGGCAGATTTAGGAAAATAAACGATATATGTTAATAAGGATGTATTTGTTGTGGTCTATTCCGGTAGCACGGTGGCTGATTGGGGAAAATAAACAACTAAAGTTTAATCCCAGAATCAAGAGGGATTTGGGCTGAAGCGCAAATTAGAATATTTTTCTAGAACCCGTACTGATAGCATTCTCTTTTAGGTTTATCACCGATGGTCTCGCAATCGATGGTGGTGGAGGCTGGGCATGCTTATGTTGATTGTGGTAAATAAGGGGTCAATAGAGATAGAGTCGTGTGTAGGTGCGTTCCGGCAGTGTAGTGAGCATGCATGTGCATCGAGGAGAGAAAATAAGTCACTACTGGTCCAACACCGTTCATGTTATGTCTTTACTGATCGGTCGATTCAGATAAAAACCGAGATCCATAGTGACATAAGCTACCATGTAAGATGGTAGATTAGCAGCCGATAGATGGATAGTATTAGGAATATATCCTAATCATGTTTATAAGTTCAGTAATTGAGACAGTGCAAACAATTAAATATATCTATACTCATAAGTGTATTTCTTTGTATACTATTCCAATATGTTCACTTTTATAGTTGTACACGAACACTTACCTTATTTGACATTAGAACTACTATTGAGTCGATCTTTATTTTATTACTCAATCATCCTGGTAATTACAACACTCACCAGATTTTATGTTTGACCCACTCGTCTTTCTTCCTTTTTCCTTTCCCCAATAGGCTCTCAGGGCATAGATGGACCGGTACTAGCAACTTGGAAGGATTAATGTCAGAGATCTTACTTTCTTCTTATTTAGTGTACTTGACTACATTTTATGGTAGCTTATTTGTCGTGATCCAGATTTGTACTTGAGAATGTATACTCTGATTTGAGCTATGATTTTGTAAGACATATGATTTGTATTAAATCGTATTCTTTGTAAAATTTTATTTTGAGAATAACATGTTGTTGAAAAATAAATGTTTCCACTGTTTTTATTTTATGTCTTGTGAATCGTAGTCCTTTTGACTAGTTTCTTTGTACCTACAACATTCTATATTCCTTAATATGACCTTTATAGGGAATACTAACGGGTTTCACAAACCTTGTTTATTTTAAATTCGAAAATTTGAATCATCTGTAATATTTTTATAAGGGCTCAGTTTCCAGCACCTCATCACGAACGCAATAGTATAACTTTTGTAGCCAAATTGTAAAAACATTAAATTTATGGACTTTGAACTGTTATAAATAGTCAATTGTTTAAGTTTTTATGTCTACTTAAGCTAGATTTTACGAGGTGTTACAAGTGCCTAGGGATGAGGCGATTGGGTCTCATGATGCATTTCTAAATGAAAGGGATGATTTGGGATTGTCATATGGTTGGACTGGTCTATGTGGGCATTTCAAAAAATGTTTGGGCTGGATTTGATTGGAACAGATTACTTAAATTGGCTTGTTAATTACTTACGACAAAATTGATCAAAACCAGTTATCTTGTCATTAATCACCATCAATATCACTCTTTCTTAACTAAGTCATCACAGACATGGTTATACCCGAAGCAGATATCTACCATCGTTTACTTCCATTGTTTGCATATCCCTCGACTAACTCTATAGGTTTGGACTTTCGACCTGTATAGTGATTTAACTTCGTCATTTATTCTCCATTTCACGTTCTTATATGTTATCCTATTATGTATTGCACATACTTAACATGTCAAATTCTTATAGGTTAGTGCAATTACTTTTTGTACTTTAATTGGAGAAAGACATGATCTAGTTAACTTTACCATTAACTAATTTTTTAGACTTACACTGAGATAGTATACAGAAAAACCATTTACTTCACAAAATTATTCAAAAGTTATTTCATAAATTTTCAGATAAATCCATAAAATCATTTACTTTTCAAAATAAATTGGTTTTATGCAAAAATGCAGCAATGTGGATTTCTTTTTTCCATTTGGAATTCATTTATTAGCTTTTAAACTCATGTAAATTCTTGAATTCATATATTTATTTTTCCGTGGGAGTTCCATTCCCATAATCACATCTTAATATTATTATTATTCTATTCAAGTGCTTCTAAGCATAAATCAAGGCTTTTAGGGATCAATTTCCTCTTTAGTATTCATTTGACCTAGTTGTAAAATTTATATAACCCTTCCAATGACGTATAAAACTTAGGTAGCGTTTGCAAACGAAACTGGGGAGTTAAAGTTAGCGTTTGCGTCAGACGCGGGGACCCACTACGTTAGCCCGTTCAATTGGAACGTTGGAAATGGGGTGTTTTCCTCTCACGCGTCGAACGCCATCATCTGACGCAAACATCTCCTCCCCTACGACTGTTTTTCAAAACTTATTATATAAACCAACCACCATTCTTCACCTCTCCACCCCACCATTCTTCACCTCTCCACCACCATTCTCCACCTCTATCACCATTCTTCATGTCGTCTAGAGATGATTCTGATCCCGAAGATTTGCAGGATTTGCAAGACATCGTCCGTATTTGACAATACATAGCAGATCAGAGACCAAAAAGAGGCATAATACATGATTTCGAAACGTTTGGTATTACTTAGGAAAATGAAGTACTGACTGGACATGCGGAACGCCCGGTCTGAATTCTCCTTATCCGCCTACTGGACAATACTATTTAGTCGATTCAGGATATCCACTAGCGGAAGGATATATAGCTCATTACCGCTCTGCAAGATACCATATTCTATACTTCAACCGCAGAATGAACCAAAGTCGGACAATGAAGTTTCCAACTAGTATCATTCAAGTTTGCGCATGACAATCGAAAGAACTTTTGGAATTTGGAAGAAAAAAATTGTCATCTTACATAACATGCCAACATATCCATACAAAGTTCAAGTACGGATTGTTACAGCTACAATGGCTATTCACAACTTCATAACAAGATACAATGCCATTGATTTTGATTTTATGCCGTTCGACGATAATCTTGATCTAGTGCCTGTGGAATTTTTGGAAGAGTATTACAGTATGCGAAACCGCGGAAACAACGATCGAGTACCAGTTTAAAGAACCACAACAACAATATGGATGGCCTTAGTTCGTGACGGTATACGAAATGAACTAGTTGCTACGGGAATGCATTAACGTGTACCTGCAATTTAAATTCTAAAATTTGTATTCTGCATTTTAAATTCTGCCATTTGCATTATGCAATTTGAATTTTGAATTTTGTATTATGCAATTTGTATTATGTACTCTATTATTCAGTTAACAAATAAACATAAATAAATAATAAATTAGTAACTCCGTCGCTTCCAATTTGCCCCTTCTATTAAAAAAAGCATTACCCATTCATGAAAATGCCCCTTCCCCAGCCCCTTCCAAATGCCCATTTCAGTTCGTTTGCAAACGCACACTTAGCCTATTATAAAAACTTAAAATGATCATACAGAAACAAACATAATTATTAAGATTTTAAGTAATGTTGAGGTAATACTACTCACGCATTCACAAAGAAAATAATACCTTTAAGCTTTCATAGTTTTCTTTTATGAAGTCATAAAAGAATCTAGAAGTTTCCTCCCTGTAATGAGAATACGAAGAGGAGAGGCAAAGTGTGATGACATACGAAATTATTAGGCTTCAACTAAAAATAATTTGGTCGGTATAATACGGATCCTATGCGTAAACTAGGTCCATATAAGAAAATAAATCTCATTGCACATAACAACTCATTTAACGTGTTTACCTTTTTTACGTCTTAATCAACTTCCTTGTTTATAATTAATTATTCTCAACTGAATTCTATTATCCTACTCACATATTAACTTAATTGCACATCATTTTCAAAATCAAATTAGCGCTTATAAAATGTATTTTTACCATGTCACTCCAAGGCATTTTAGAAGATTGGTCAATCAGTCAATATTTATTTTGTGGTGTATTAATTCCTACAAAGTATCTTAGTTATAATACAAAAGAATATTTCTAGTGAAACACCAACGTTCTAGTGGCTACACTTCAACTTTGATGCGAAATGTCATAATTTTAAAACTTACGTATTGTGATTTGAATATATATTGATATTATACTAAAGATAACTTATAATACTCCTATGTATTATCATTAAAAAGAGAGAAAGAAGAAAGAAGAAGAAGGTGTATTTATTATGGCTGGATTCGGTTTGGTACCGAAATTTCATATTCAAAACCATTACCATATCAAAATATATGGTAATAGAAAACTCGTACCATTACCAACCAAAATAAATGGTAAATTGATAATTCGGTTTTTTGTTGGTAATGATTGGTAATACCATTTACCGTTTGCAAGTTTGATATCTATTTGTTTGCAAGTTTTCATGCTAAAAGTAAATATTAAGAGTTGTTATTTTCCATTATATGTGTATTTATCACTTTTATTTTGTGTCTGCAAGAAGCTAAAATATTGTATAAAATCATATTATCTTTAAATTATACACAATAAGAGTTGCATCCAATTTGATAACATAATAATATTTTACTATATTTTCTATTAAATCATTATACTTTAAATTCGGTTTTACATAATAGAAATATTACGTATACGCACAAACATATGTAAATATACATATATATGTTTATGTGTACAAAGATATATGGTAGGTATGGTAATTACCATATTTAATAGTTAATTATCATTACCATACCGCATAATTTCAGGCGGTTCTAAAAATGTCCAACCCTGTTATTTGTAATTACACATTATATCTATCATAGGCTTTATTACCCCATTAATGTGTAATGTTTTATTAAGAACTACGCTGGACCGATTTGCATGCTGTAAAAACCTATTTTGGGTCTGGCTATTGCCACTTCGATATTTGTTCTTCACCCTCCATTTAAAATTTTAAGCTTTTATTTCCAATTATACCATTTAATAATAAAATAGATAACTTATCTAACGTTATGCGGCGATTAAAAATGAAAAATCAGTCATCTATGATGTTTGAGTTTAAATTACAAACAGTACTTAAAATAAAAAATCAGCGACGTACTTGATTTCAATAAAATTAAGGACGGAAATTACAAACAAGAATTGAAATTTTAAAAATTGTAAAGTCAACGGTGTATATATAATTATGTATTTTGTGATCGAACAGATCGGCAGTGTACATGAATTGCAAATAACTAAATCATTATTGTAAGATGTGTTAATTTAAATAAACCAACGCTTAAATGGAGTGTTAGTTATCATAACCAACGCTAGACAATTAATGACATGTTTGTAGACGTTAATTAATTCGATCAATATGTTAAAGAGAGAGCTGCACAAACAAACTGTAAGTTTGAAATAAAAAGTAAATAACAACAAATAATAAGAATCAAAATGTAGTTGGGGCATTTTTGCAATAAGTGGAGTGAAAAAAGAAAAAAGTCGAGGTGTGTTTTATTTTCTATTTAGTGGAGTGTGAAGTGCGAGGTGTGTCCACGGATCCAACTACTTTTTAGCCCTAGTAAACGCTCCACTCGGACTCGGACACATCTGCTTATTGGCATATTCTATTCCAACCCAGAAAATTAATTAGTAGCCCCCTCTAGTTTGAAAAAACCGGTAAATCCTTATTTTCAGTGAGTATAGATTTTGTAGGGTTTTGTGTGATTTTTCAGGGTACCTCGTAGATACTCTACGTGGTTCTTTAGAATACCACGTAGTATCTCTATATGGTTCCTTGAGGGACCACGTAGGCTACTACGTGGTGCACTGAGGAACCACGTAGTGCGTACCCTGAAAACTGAAAAGAAAAATTGCAAGTTTTATTTATACGCCGAAAATAACTTAACATTCACCATTGTTTTTCTATAAAATTATATTACTAAATTACCCTTTTCTCATAATTGCTTTTTTAAAACTTTTGCATATAAATAGTCAAATTATTCTTAAATGTATTGAAACTCTAGGCAAACTAAATATTTTAATGAGGATGTTAATGAATTATTTAATCATAAAATCTAAAATTTCAATTAAGAAAATATTCAGAAATAATGGTCTAATTTAGAAGTGTTGATTTATTTTGTAAAATTAGAATAATTTTGTTGAAATTTACTCTTTTTCAAAAAAATTATAAAAGCTACAATATTAGTACAAGAAATAAATTTGATTTTGTTAAATTTTACTCAATTTGATGCAAAGAATTTCTAATTTTAGGTAATTGTGTTTTAAGTTTGAAAGACGAAATGAAAAGAAGATGAGAACATGGATAATTTATAAAAAGAAACGGTATGTAAAGTAATATATGGTGTATAGTAGTTTATTACAATTTTTGGTGTATGTTTAGCGATTTTTGTTGTATAAATAGAATTATCCAAGAAAAATAAATCAAAAGAAGGGTATTTTCGTTTTTTTATTTATTTATGAACGAGGTCTACTAATTGATTTTGTGGGGTGAATAGAATTAGCCCAGCTCATTATGCTTCTCGCAAAACCCTTCTTCTTCCCCACCTACAGTCTTCATTGTAACACCATCCTTCCTCTTCCATCCTCCATCTTTTCTAAACTCAAACCCATCGACGCTACTTCCACGTCAACACGGTCTCTCTCACCACCTGACCTCTTCTACCCGCCCGGCATCTCACGTGACGATGACCTCACCACCGAGTCCCTGCTCCTCCCTTTCTCCAACATCCTCATCGGCCCCTACGCCGGAGACGCTAAAATCAAGACCGTCGAGTTCATCAAAAGTAGCGCAAGTGCCAAAGACTGCCCACTCGACGACAAACCCGAGTTTGCCATTTTGGGTAGGTCTAATGTCGGAAAATCCTCGTTGATTAATTCGCTGGTTAAGAAGAAGGAGTTCGCTCTTACTTCTAAAAAACCTGGAAAAACGCGGCTCATCAATCATTTCTTGATCAACAAGAGCTGGTACATTGTAGATTTGCCTGGTTATGGGTATGCAGTCTAACTGTTTGATTGTTTGCTTGCCATGTAAATTCAGTCAGTTTTCTTCTTGATTTTTAATGGCTGTTGCTTCTTGGTGTAGGTTTGCTAACGCTTCCAAATCTTCACAGACGGATTGGACTTCCTTCACGAAAGGGTACTTTCTGAATCGAGATAGTTTGGTTTGTGTTATGTTGCTCATTGATGCGAGTATCCCTCCTCAACAAATTGATTTAGACTGTGCAAATTGGCTTGGTCGCAATAAGGTACCCTTTTAGATACATTTTTTGCTTTGCAAACTATTTTGCAAGCTTAGTTTTTACTGTATTACAATGTGTTATTGTCTGTTGTTTATAAATGTTAGATTACTAGGTTTCCAATGATGTTTAATATTCATGGTTCATATCTAATTATAGGTATTATTATATTAGTATCAACCTACCTCCTGTTTTTCTGCATTAGCAACTTAAGTAGTTTAGTTGATGCGGTGAGACAAAAAGATTTGTATAAGGACTCAGATCTGAATTTTCCACCAAAAATATAAGTACTCTGATGAGCGAATCTTTCCTTTACTAATCTTCTGGTTAATATAATAACTAAGAAAGCGCTAACATGCTCTGTTCCCTCAACTTCCCAAAGGAAAGGTTTGCGTTCCATGCGCTATACATGATCGAGCTTTTTCCCGCTTACACGAACATGCTTACTTTGGTGCGTTCTGCTTTGTTGACACAAATACATGTCAGTGCACCTTCCTCAACCCTTTCAACACACACAAAAAACATATCCATTCAAGTATACTGCCCAAATGACTCACTCAAATAGCTTCGTTCATGAAGTACACACATTACATATGTTTATTGAAAATTCAATTTCAGTGCTGGTATTTAAAAGGTGTTATCGGTCAATAACTTAAATGCGATGAAAGCAAAATAAGTTGGGGAACTTTTTGTTATTGATCTATTCTTTTTTTAATGCCACAACAACCGAAAATAAAATAACCTTTTTAGTATTTCTTGAGAACATAGGCTCAAAATTCATTTATGAAGGATTCGGTTAATGTCAAATTATATATCATGTCAACGGGATATTTAATTATTATTTAAGCAATGACAATTTTAGTCCATAACTAAAAAAGATTGTGATTAAAGATGATTCGCTCACATTGAATATTATATAGTAACAGCAAGTTGCTTGATATATTATCATCAAAATAAATTCCGGACCAATTTGGTATTAAAATTAATTGAAATGATTTTTTTCTTAAAAACACAAGTTTAAACTGAAATATAATATGATTAAAAAACTTTCTAAAAATGTAGTATAAAAATAAGGTTAAAAAAAAAATAAGGGGTGCGTTTGGTTTACATTTTTTAATTTTCGGTTTTCGTACATATAAAATGTTGAACTATGCACACGTATCATGGAAAATGATCGTTTTACAAAGCGAAATTAACACACAAAACAAAAAACAACTTTTTATTATTTTTCATATTTTAAGAAACAAAGGAAAAAGATAGCATTTATCCATCCACCATTCCCTCCATCCCTTTCGTCTTTGGCCCTCTACCTTCATTGTTCTTTAAATCTTCCCGCCTTTTGACAGTAATGTTGAAAACTCAAAACACAAAATAAACCAAACACTACCTGAAATTCTTGAAAAATGCACAATTTTGTTTTGAAATATATTGTAAATAGGTAAAAATAGAAATAGAAAGACCAATATCTAAAAATGGACAATAAAATTAAGGAGTGTACGAAGAATTTGAGATAAAAAAAATTTTGTAATGTTATTTTATTTGGGGATTTGACTTATATGATGTCATAAACATTATCAATTGATTATGAAATGGTTCAAAAAAAATTCTATATAAGCAAGCTGATTTTCTGACCTTAAAAACAGAGATGATTTTGGGTTTTATCACTTGGGCATAATTTATCAACTTTATTTTTTAATAAAGCACAAATAGTCGGTATAAGAATAATTATTTATTTTTGTAAAGACCTTTCTTGTTCGATATCATGAATATATTGCAGATTAGCACATATATTTAAAATACATCACAAATGAGAATGATAGATTTTTAGTGAAGAATGATGAGGCAAAAAGTAGATGGAGAGAATATTTCAATAAACTTTTCAACGAATAAAGTGATAACACTACGATCGAGGTGGATGACTCTTTTGATGATATTAGTAGATATTTTGTTCGAAGCATTCAAGAGTCTACGGTAAATGATGCGTTGAAATGGATGGAAACATGCAAGTTGGTATAACTTGATATCCCCATTGAGGTGTGGAGTTGCCTTGGAGATGCATGGATAACCCAACTAACAAAGTTGTTCGATAATATTTTAAAATCAAACAAGATGCCTGAAGAGTATAGAAGAAACATTTTAATATATTCAAAGTTGCACAAACTACAAAGAAATTAAGCTTATGAGTCGTACAACGATACTTTGTGAGAGAGTCTTCGAACGTTGATTGAGAAGGATGTCAGGTGTTTCAAAAACCAATTTAGTTTCTTGTCTGAAAGGTGGACCACAGTGACAATTTTCTTGGTAATGCAACTTAAATAAAAAAGATCTGTACATGGTATTTACCAATTTAGAGAAAGTTTATAACAAAGTACCGAGAAAGGTTATGCGGTGGGCTTTGTAAAAGAAGAAGACCTCAACAAAGTACATTATTCGTATCATGGATATGTACGTTGATGTTATGACTAGCGTCAGAGCTTGCAGTGGTAAAACCGGTTACTTTCCCATTAACATAAGATTATATCTGGGGTCGGCTTTTAGCCTCTACATTTTTGTCTTAGTGATGGGTGATGTCATGAAAGGTATAGAAGGTAAGATTCCGAGTATGTGTTCTTTGCTGATGATGTTATGCTGTTTGACGAAAGTAGGATAGAGTTAATAGAGAATTGGAGTTGTTGAAGTAGACTTTAGCATCGAAGGATTGTCAGCTTAGCATATCTAAAATAAAATATATGAAGCGCGAGTTCAGCGGTTTTATGCCAGAGGATGAAGATGTCACCTTGACCGGACAAATTATTGCTCAAGAAGAAATCATTTCGATATTTAGAGTTAGTGTTGTAGTCTGATGGTGAGATCGATGAAGATGTAAGTTTTAGAATTTGATCGGAACAGATGAAATGACAACTAGCGTCTGACATTCTCTATGGCAGTAAAATTTTAAGTTTAAACAAAAGTTATACAAAACAACAATTGGGCTTGCGATGTTATATATTGCAAAATGTTGACTTACTAAAAGACAACACGTTCAGAAGATAAGTGTAGCAAAGATGCGTATGCTACGATGGAGCTGTGGGCTTACAAGATGATATCAAATTAGAAATAACGATATACGTGGTAAACTTAAGGTCGCACCAATTAAAGAGAAGTTACTCCCACATTGCTTAAGGTGATTTAGACATCTCTAACGGAGGCCTCATGATGTATCTGTGCACATTGAAATTGTAGATCGCATCGAATGCTCTCAAAGTAAGGTAAATGTTGACCAATGATTATATGAGAGGAAGTAGTAAAAAATGACTTGAGAAATCGGAATATATCCGAAGTGCTGATGTCGAACAAGATCACATGAAAGGTAGCGATTCATGTAATTAAGGGGAGTATTATAAGTTTAGATTATCGGACCAGCGAACAAAGACATAATGCGTTGTTTGTGATTTGGATATTTTAAGTATCTTGTTGTTTGTAGATTTGAATTGAATGGACTTATGCCTTCTTAGATTGATTTATGCTAATCGTATGTAATGCTGGAGCCAATCAATATGATCGACCGGGTCAAAGATTTTAGCAGAAGACAAAAAGTAAAGTTATCGACCATGAATCAATTAAAACAAAGTCTGAGATAAGACTACAGTGTAAATTTGGTTATGGCCAATTAAAGAAGTGTAGTGTTTTTTTAGTTATATTGTGCAAATCAAGGTTGGACACATGCCCTAGATGGCCTACACCCTGAATTTTCCTCAAATCGTATGATGTTTTGTTCTAATATTGCATTTATATGCCTTTTTAAAATAAAATTTGTGTTTTCATGTATTTTAAAAGTGAGATCGATTCAATCCTAAGTAATAAAATTGGGAAACTGTTGATATTGCACCTGAAATAAAACCAATTGGCTGCAAATGGATTTTCAAGAAGAAAATGAAATCAGATGGCTCTATCAATAAGTATAAAGTCATATTAGTAGCCAAAGGATATCGTCAAAAAAGGTGTAGACTTATTTAACAAACATTCACCCGTTACACGAGTAACCTCGATAAGAATGCTAATAGCAATTGCATCCATTTATAATCTAGAAATTCATCAAATGGACGTAAAGACAACATTCTTAAATGGAGATCTCGAAGAGGAAATCTACATGGAGCAACCCGAAGGATTTATCTCCAAGGGGAATGAAAATAAAGTATGTAAATTGGTAAAATCACTATACGGACTCGAACAAGCTCCAAAACAATGCCACACAAAATTTGATAGTGTCATGATGAAAAATGGTTTTCGTATAAATGAATATGACAAATGTGTTTATCATAAACAAGTTGGACAATCGTATGTGTTTGTTTGTTTATATGTGGACGATATGCTAATCTTTGGTTCTAACATTAAAGTTATAGAGACCATAAAGAAAATGCTGATCGACAATTTTGTTATAAAAGATTTAGGAGTTGCCGACATTATTGTGGGAATCAAAATAATAAGAACGCCTAATGGAATACAATTATCTCAGTCACACTATGTAGACAAAGTAATTGAGAAATTCCAACATTATGGAATTAAAGGGGTAGGAACACCTTTTAATCCATCAGAAATACTGCATAAAACACTAATGAGAATGTAATGCAACTGGAATACTCTTGTGTAATAGAATGTCTAATGTATCTCATGAATTGCACGAGAACGGATATAGCTTATGCAGTAAATCGACTAAGCAGGTATACAAGTAATCCATGGAAGAAACACTGAAAAACACTAATGAGAGTGCATGGATACTTAGGCTGCGTTTGTTTTTTGTTAAATGTTCTGGATGCTTGTTCTGAATTATAAATCAGAACTTTTGAAGTTGTTTGTTTTTTGTTCAAGTTCTGAATGAAACCATCAATTCAGACAAAATAATTCAGAACATTTTTAATGCTTAATTTTTGTTCTGAATGCTGAATATTGTTTTTTTGTTCTGAATGCTGAATGCAAACAAACAAATTAGTAATCATTCAGCATTAAGCAATCAGCATTCAGACTTCAGAGTTCAATAATCAGAATTCAGAATTCAGCATTTTAAACAAACGAAGCCTTAAAGAATACCATAAATTATTCCTTGCATTACGGAAAATATCCAGCTGTCCTAGAAGGATACAGTGATGCAAACTGGATTGCAAATTTAGAGGAATCAAAATCCACAAGTGGTTATGTCTTCACTCTTGCAGAAGCAGCAATATCATGGAAATCTTCAAAGCAAACATGCATAGCTCGATCCACGATGGAATCGGAGTTCATCGCATTAGACAAAGCAGGAGAAGAAGCAGAATGCCTTCGTTATTTCTTAGAAGATATTCCATTATGGCATAAACCTGTAACGACCATATGTATTCACTGCGACAATCAAGCAACGCTAAGTAGAGCGAAAAACTTTGTGTATAATGGCAAATCACGATACATTTGTCGACGCCATAATACAGTTAGGCAATTACTTTCTAATGGAACTATCTCCATTGATTATGTAAGAACCAACGATAACCTAGCGGATCCATTTACAAAAGGGTCATCAAGAGAGAAAATAGATTGCGCATCTAGGGGAATGAGTTTAAAAGCCTAAAGCAACCAGAGTTATCTTATACGCAAACCTATCCTAACGACTAGAGATCCCACGGACTAGGATCAATAGGCAAACCGGTTTTGAATAACTCAAGAAGTAATGCATTTGTTTAGGACATAGTCCTATTCCATTCTATGGTGCAAAATATAAATGCATGCATACAGAAGTATTAACAGGTTAAAGCTATGTCTTTTAATGATGATCATATCTTAAAAAATAACAAGTGTGGTATATGTAGGATAATCTTTATGGTTGCGATCACCTATGGTAGTGTGAGCTGGGCCGGCTCTATGAGAATATTAAAAGCTTAAATTCTCTAAAAGCACTTGCAGAACAAAATTTGTTCAGGACCGAAATGAACACAACCAAAAGGTTGGATGAGAAGGGAAACAATGCTCTGTTAAACGTATTGTTTGGTTATACAATGACGGCAGACGGTTCAAGATGAAATAATTCACCGATTAGCCAAGTATATCCGATGAGTGTTAACAAGGGAAAGTTCAAAATGAAACATCTACTTATCCTTCATAAAGCATTATTCCATACGTATTCTGTGATATTCGACTTTGTGTGGAGAAAAAAGTATATTATCCTTCATGTAGGAGATTGTTGACAATTCTACGAGAGATGAATGAAATATACTTTAGTCCCACATTGGCAAAATGTAAGATTAAAATGGGGTATATGTGTAGGATCCTCGTTCCCTATATTGGCCCTTAGGGTCAGGTAATTTTGTGCGAGGGGAAGGACCTATATCTGATTAACACACGCGCGGGCGTGCGCCGCCGGCCGTGCCGTGTCGGATCGGGTTCGGGTCTAGCATGAAAAACTTATTTTTGCTCTGAAAAATCCTATCATTTTTTTACCGTTTTCTAAAGTGATGCGCCAACAACAACGATCATTAAAAGGGGTGCGATCCGTTTGAAATCTGACCGTTTGCGACCAACGGTAACATATATGACTGTTACTAAACAGTTGCGTTCGAATTGAAGGGACGTAACCCTTTAGAAGAGACACGAGCACACTAAATATTGGGAATTCTGATCAAATTCAAAATTGATTTTTCCGCTCGTTTTCCTCTTCTTCTTCCTGATCTACTACTGTGCTGCCATTAAAATCTATCACAGAACCGACGTACTCATCATTGTCTCGTGCAGTCTTCGATTGTTGTATCCTGGGAGACCATTTAGAAAATGTCTTAAGGAAATTGCTAAGGCAAGCCCCAATCAAGTTTTCTTACTTATTTGTTCTTTTCTGTTCTTGAATATACTGCATCCATTTGTGTGCAAGTCAGATTGTGGTATTGTTGTTTGTGTTGTTGTAGCACTTACAAGTTTTTCTGTTCATTTAACACATTGGTGTTGCTGTGTGCATCTGTTGCATCATGTTTTGGAATATACAACTTTTACAATAACTTACCTGTTTCAATCAGCAAGGACTTTTATTGTTAGAGTATAAAAAATAGATATGCATTTCTCTGCCTATTGACGATGGTTTTTTCTACTCTGTTTTTTCCTTAAAACTCACTTCCTCTTTCACTGGCTCATTGCTACATTAAAACTTTACCCTTTCAAAATATTACCACTTTAAGGAATTTTCACTTTCCTCTAATATAAATAATAGCATTTAACCTCTGCTTTGGAACTCTTGTATATAGTGACATCAAACTCCATCCATGGTCGTTCATGATAGTGCATACAAGGATAATACAAAGATTGGGCATAATATTTGATTACAACCGAAGATAATACATGGTCGTTCATAATAGTGCATACAAGGATTGGGCTTCATAATACTCATGCTTCGATGCCATTACGTGTAAAGTTTTTGTTCCTTACGCTAAACGAAGCCAATTGGAAGTGGTACTGTAAAATATTGCTCAACTCCATCTATTCGTTTTGATGAAATTAACTTTTCGCTTAAAAGATTACCATTGGCATTCCTGGAAAATGACTGCCTTAAACTCTTTTCTTGATTAAACAAAAGCAATTGGAAGCCATTGACTATTTCTTAAACAGATTTCATGATGAGTAGCGTCCACATTCATAATTTGCAAGATTCAACTGTAATCAGAACTCGATATGCCTTGGTAAGTTGATGTTTGCAAGATTTCACATGGCTGACCTCATATATTTGGAAGCAAGGACGACGATGCTAATGACGTTTAAAGATTCACGAAGCAGGTACTTAATCACCTATCCACTGCCTCATTCATTTGGAAAAACTTCACACAAGTGGTGCCATTTACCGAAGTCAAACAGCTTAATCAAATGAAGTTTAAAGAATGGAGAGAGCTTAGCGAAAATATAAAAAGGAACAAAAGCCGTTATGTTGAGTGTAGATCAAGAGACTGGCTAAATATATTATGATCGAGAAGACATTACATTTAATTACACCTACTCGACACTTCCTGACAACCATCGATAAAGTTTGAAGAGTTTAAATGACCTAAGCCTGCCAACTTATGTGGGAAGTGGGAACAGTCATTGTAAATATCATAAAGGTTATGGATATCTAACTGAAGGTCACGAAGAGCCCAAGAAGTATATCAGTTTTCCTATGCGAGATAGTCATTTACATAAATATATGAAAAGGGACATGTTTGAGAATAAGAACCTAACACAACCACAATGTCACTTTTCCAACATGGAAGCAAATCGATTTTCTGATTATGAATGGAACTTCTATAAAAAAGTTTGGATTTTCACATGAAGTAAAATATAATTCTAAAACACATTATTTAATATGATGCCATATTGGTTTGCAGAACTTTAATCCAATGAATATGTATCTTTACATCCATTTTCGCACGTTTTATTCGTGATGTTCATATACAATTTGCATGTTAAATACACTATTCTTTAATGACTTGATTCATTCATGTGATATTTGCAGATCGGAATCACTTTTGTTTTCACAAAGTGCGACAAAGTGAAAGGAGGTAAAGGGAGCAGACCAGATGATAATGTAAAAAAATTCCTGGAGATGTTGAGCAAATACTATGCAGAATCCCAGCCATGGATCATGACTAGCAGTGTCACAGGGCTAGGTCGAGAAGATCTCCTCCTCCATATGTCCCAGCTTCGGAACTACTGGGACAATTAACTAGGTATACCTACGTCCTTTCTTAGTGTAATATGTTACTACGTTAGCTTTCTGACCAGAGGTATTTCTTCAGTTGTGAAGCCTTACGAAAGGGCATTGGAATTATAATTTGTAAATTGCCCGTTTTATATCTAATTATGGTACAAGAATGGTGTTTTTTTTGTTTCATTACAAGAAGGATCTTTGCCACTTGTTGTTAAGAAAATTGCGTGGTGTTCTAGAGTAATAGGTTAAATGAATGGTTTATATTGTTTGTTTATATCTAGCAACTGTTTATTTAAATTTGTAATACAACAATCTAGATGGATATTATGTGTGTACGCATTGGATTTTCAAATCTTGAACATCAGTGTAATCCATGGTGTAAAGATAAAATGTCAATATTTTATACAGGAAAAAATATTCACAAGGACAAAATTGAAGGTTTTTTTAATCATAAGAACAGCCCACTAAAAATTTACTTAAAAGGATAATAAACTAATTCTTTTCTTCTTCTCGTGCGCTGATTTTTTCTTCTTCAACAATCTGACTCGCATGCGCTGATTTCTTCTTCCTCAACAATCCGACTCGTGCAAATTTCTCGATCTCTATGATTTCCAGCGCGATTTTTTTTCCTTTCATATTTCAGTCTTCAGCAATCCTCTTCAAAATCCATATCGATCGAGCTCCTTAATTTTTTTGATTTGCCCTAATTTTATCATTTCAATCGTCTTCGTTGATTCATGAAGGTGTCGTGGATTTTGGTTCATTTGGCAGTAAATATGATTTTTTGATTTCATGAATTCGTCGTGGAAAATCGAACGAGAAAGATGAACGAGAAAAAAATCGTTGGAATTTTTTTTTTTTTTTAATGGTGAAGTTAGCAGCAGTTTTTAGGTATCAGTTTGCTATTTTTTTAAGTATCAGTTTTTGTGTTTTAACAGTGTTATGCTGTTGTGTTTATAATTTTGATGCTATATAGTATTGTACTTGTACTGTTGCATTAGATTTGCAATTCAATCGAAGTTATGTCGTTTTAATTAATCAAAGTGGGATGTAAACATTTTTTGTATTAGTTTTCCTTTAAAATATCAAAACAGTTTTTAGGTATCAGTTCCATTTTTTTTTTTTTTAGGTATCAGTTTTATATTTTCTAGTTGAATTTAAATCATAGCAGTTTTTAGGTACCAGTTTTATATTTTTTTAGGTATCAATTTTATATTTTCTAGTTGAATTTACATCATAGCAGTTTTTAGGTATCAGTTTTATATTTTTTTAGGTATCAGTTTTATATTTTCTTATTGAATTTACATCATAGCAGTTTCTAGTTATCAGTTTTATATCTTTTTAAGTATCAGTTTTATATTTTCTAGTTGAATTTACATCATAGCAGTTTTTAGGTATCATTTTTATAATTTTTTAGGTATTAGTTTTATATCTTCTAGTTGAATTTACATTATTATGTTGGTATAAATTTTGATTGTGTATAAAATTCTTGCAGATACTGCATGCTGCTGGAATTTACTTGAATTCAAGACTAGATTGAGTACAAGTAAAAGTAAATGCATGAATGCGTGCTTGGAATGGGGAGCAGTGTTGTATGTACTTGTATTGTGTAGGAAAACAATGTATCCTAGTATATTAATTATGTATAGTTGTAGGTATCATATGATACTATGATAAAGTGGGTATTATTGTGTATTATTGTGAATAATCTCAAAAAAAGTCAATTACCAAAGCAAACAACTCAAATCTACCTACTTGCCACAGTTCTTATACACTAAACCATAAAACTAATACCTAAAAAAAATACAAAACTGATACCTAAAAACTACTTTAATATTTTAACGACAAAAGTAATACAGAAAATGTTTGAATCACAATTTGATTGATTAAAATGAAATAAATTCAATTGAATTACAACGCTAGTGCAACAGTACAACAACAAAATTAATACAGCAACAAAAAGTAACTAATAAAAACATATCACAGTGAATACAGTAAAAATGATACCCAAAAAATATATAAATGATACCTAAAAATTGTTGTAATGTTTTAAATAAATAGTAACACAAAAAATAATTATATCACAGTTTGGTTGATTATAACGAAATAAGTTTGACTGTAATACATAGATAATGCAACAATACAACTACAAAATATATTCAACATTAAAACACAACAAACGAATATAAAACACTGTTAAATAAACAAAAATGATACCTAAAAAAATATAAAACTGATACCCAAATGCTGAAAAGTTGAACATTAAAATTGCAGAACCAAGAGAAGTCATGAATCACCGATAGAAATTAAAAAAAAACGTAATTGCAAAGATGAACATTAAACTATAACGATTATAAAAAAAACAATCGATGTAATCTCCAAAATCGAATTAGGGTTTCGACATTCGGTTAATGGATCGCGTTATTTCGTGAATCGATTGCTTTGTATCCTGAAAGGCGATTTCATGATTGCGTTATTGCTTGATTTTGTGATTGCGTGATTTTGTGAAAGATGAATTCGTGATTTCATGGTTGCCTGATTTCCTGATTGCGTTATTGCGTGATTTCCTGATTAGACGGCTGTCCTTTTGGATAAATTATTAGGCGGCTGTCCTTATGGATAAATTTTAGTAGGTTGTTGTCCTTGTCATTAATTGTCCCTATTTTATATAGCTAATTAAAAATAAATATCTGTGTTGCAAACATGGTGAAGTCATGGATATATATATATATATATATATATATATATATATATATATATATATATATATATATATATAGGAGCGTTCAATGACACCCCAAATAGTGAGCACCCCATTTGCCCCTCTATGTAAGCCAAGTATTTATATTAGAATAAGTGAGTAGGAGGTGAGAGAATGAGTGGAGGGAGAGAGAAAAACGGGGTATGCGGTGGAAATCAGAGGGCATTTAGGGGTGCTGCACTATTTGGGGATGTCATTTAACGTTCGCCATATATATATATGTATATGTATATATATATGTATATGTATATATATATGTATATATATATATATATATATATATATATATATATATATATATATATATATATATATATATATATATATGAGGAGCGTTCCGGTGTATTTCTGTTTTGCAGCACTCCTTTAACTTCTCTATTCTACTGTGAGTTACACTAATTAAAATTCAACAAGAGTTTCTCCATTATCGAAGTACTTGCAACTTTTGTTGTTGACGACACCCTTTTTTTCTCTTCCATGTCTTGCCACTTCCACGCCCTCTTCCTCGATCATGTCCTCCAACTCTTTAATATCTATTATTCGTGCGGTTTTATTCCTTTAAGTTGAGTTGTAATAATTTTTCCAGGTTTTCTTTTACTTTTTTTTCCCACTATTTGCTTCTCCTCATAATTTTGTAAGCAAATAATGAGTTGCTCGATAGTTATGGTTTTTAAGGTTTTGTTTGTTTAAAATGTAAAATCTGAATTTTGATTGTTGAATTCTTAAGTCTGGTTGTTGAATTCTGAATAGTCACATAATTGTTTGTTTAATTAAGCATTCAGAACAAAATTAATATATTCAGCATTCAGAACTAGAAATAAGAAGGAAAAAGGTTCTGAATGGAAAGATCTGAATGCTTAATTTATTCAGAACATTTAAAAAAAAACAATATACAAAGTTCTGATTAATTAATCAGAAGTCAGATTCAGAACAAACCGAGAAAAACAAACGCAGCCTAAGTCTTTTTTTTTCTTTAATGTTTGTAATTAGACTGATAACATGATTTTTTTTTCCAGTGACTTTTACTTAACTAACATCTTCTCCATTTCTTTTTAATTGATTACAATTGACAATACACTAGTAAAACAGTCACAAACAGATTCAGATTCTTCCATTAATAGTAGTTCAAACTCACCTATGAGAGTTCAAGAACAAATCTTTTTAACTTGCACTACTCTTTTGTTTCAAGTTTAAAGCTTCTCCTAAGTTTCTTTTGTTGTAGTTGCATTTGGGACCCTCTCGAACAAATATTCACCCACCGCTTAATATTTAGATTTGAGGTTACCACACTATAAGAAAGCTTCAGTCATTTCTTTATAAATATTAGTATTAGTTTGATCTTCGTAGAGGTTATCTGTTGAATGATTTTGCTTGGAGGCTTTCCTGGTTACTATTTAGCAATCTGCATCTATGATTTTCCAAATTTGTTTTCAGTTTTCACTTTTGGTGAATTCTATGATTTCTTTCTCACCAGATGTAGTAAATTATTGTAAGGAGATAGACAGCCGCTATATTAAATTCCATAGAATTTGCTTTGTGATTTTTTTGGATGTACAAAATGCTTTCTCTGATATTCAAAAAATTGGGATTTTTGGATTGAAATTCAGTTTCTTTTTAACATTAAACCAGATGCATTTTGAAAAGATTTAGTTAAAAAATAGATGATTGATATTCTCTGGTTTCTCTTTACAAAACATGCACTTGAGTTTAGAATTGATTTTCCATTTTGAACTTTTATTTCTTGTTGGAAGTCTGCTTATTGTTGCAAAATATGAACAAGAAGCCATCTTTGGCTAGTTTGTTTTGTTCCAAATCACATTATACTAATCAACTTCAACTTTTGTGCCTTTGAAATATTTTCAAAGCTTTTTTGAAAGAAAACCTACCTTTACTGCATAAATTCCAGAATCAAGTATCATTCTACAAATCCGGATCAGTAAAAACTTTCTCAATAGCAGTTTTAAAAATAACAACAATTTAGTGACCATTTGTTTTTCAAGTATTTCCCTGAACTATATTTTGTACTGAGCATTAGCATCCTCGAATATAAGAAGATTTTGCCAACCAAATAGATTAATTAAAACATTTCTATGTAGCCATGAGTCAAATCAAAAGCTTATATTTTTACCATCTTTAAATTTCCTTTCTAATAAATTCACGCCCATTTTTCTGCTATTGAGAATGTTTTTCCAAAAGAAAGAATGATTACTCTCTATATTAATAGTCCAATTATTATTTTTCTGATATTTGTTTTTATCTATGTTCCCCGAAGTGATTTCCTTCAATGAATTTCCAAAATAGCTTTAGGCCACATCTGTTAACACCCTATAATCCTCCTTTCCCATCCCCAGTATTTAGTAAAAAAGAATCACACCCCACGATTTTCCTTTCCCACCCCATTTTATGCTAAGTTTGTCCTTTCTTTTTCCTGTTGTTTCTTTTTTTTCTTCTTTTTGCATTTAATTATTTCTCTCTATAATCACATCTTATTTAGTTCATGAAAGTTAAAATGAAGAATTAATCTAAGTTTTATCATTGTCTACAAATTAAATTTTGAACGGCTAAAAAATATTAATTTATTTTTCAACTTCTTTGTAGATTGGAATTTATAATATATTTGTTTTTAAATTTCAAAATGATTAAATATATTATTGAGTTTGGGAAACCGAATCATAATTTTCTTTATGGTAGAGTATTGAATAAATCTTGATGTAAATATTTAACTTTATACAGTATTTTCAACGAGGCTTATTAGTGAGAAGGAAAATGAATATTTTGACATATTGTTCAGGGTTTATAAGGGCAAACAAGATATTTCATCATTTTTAGTTGATGCTGGGGTGGGAAATGAAAATAATGGGGGACAAATAGATTTAGCCATAGCTTTATTTTGCATGCTTCACTAATATGACTTAGATTTCTTAACCGCAATCCTTTTTTTTTTTTTAGATTTACATACTTTATCCCATGAAATTTTGTGTTGCTTTCCCTACCAAATGAAGTTGGCACACATTTTTTCAATTTTGCGAATTCCTTTTGTTGGAATGTTATGCGATTGAACCTAGTAGATGATAACTGCTATGGTGACCATATGTACTAGCTCCAACCCACCCACTGTAGATAAGAATTTACTAGACCAGCCTTCTAGTCTATTTTTATCATATCGTATAATATGGTATGATATTTATCATTAATCTAGTTAATACTAAGTGACAGTCTTAAATATTTAATTGGCAACATACCTTCCTTGAAACTGAGAATTTTAAGCATATCGATTTATCGTTACATCCTTTACTAAAATATATTTTTCTTTTACTTTTATTTGTAGACTATCAAATTTCTCTAATTTCAAAAATACTGACCAACGTATGAACATTTTATCATATGTTTTCAAAAATATAAGAAGGTCATTGGCATAAAAAAGATCGGTAACGCTAGGCTTTGTTCTTTTGTAGCTTTTAAGTTACCATAACTAACTCAGTTTTCATTAGTATTGAAAATTACTGCATAACAATAGTAAAGAGGTAAGGAGACAAATAATCCCCTTGTCTAATTCCTGTATTAGTATTGATGAAAGCTTTTGGAGTGCATTAATAATGATTAAAAATGTAACATTATCAAAGCACTTTTTTATTAATATACAAAATTTCTCGTTGAAGCCTAATTCTTTCATTATATGAATAATGAAACTTCTATTAGCTTAGTCAAATGCTTTGTGTAGATACATTTTTAAGCACATGAGATTCTTACTTTTAATATTGAAATTTCTTAACATTTCATATGCTAATAGTGTTATCAGATAGCTTACCATGGATAAAAGAACTTTGATTTTCAATAATAATACATATAATTTTTTTTAATATGTTGTATAAAATATTGGAAATAGTTTTATAAATAAAATTACAACAGGATATTAGCCTATTTTTCCAGGCCATCTAGAATATTAAATTTAGGCACAAGAGTAATTAAAGTATGGTTAAAGTTGCTAAGCTCTTTGTCGGTGTCTCATCCCCTCGGCGATTGCCTACAACCCAATCCGTGGAATACGATTAAACAAGAAAATGATGAGAATACATCTATAGTTGAGATAAGCCTCCAAGAAAAGTCTTTTAAGCACTCCATAATAAGCGCTTCCACCCTATGAGCCTGGTGGGGGAGAAAAGAAAAGGGGAAAAGAGAGCGGGTCAGACATAAAATCTGGTGAGTTGTATAATTACTAGCAGGATTGATGAATAAAGGAAACAGACAGAATAATAGTCTTAGTGTCCGATAAGTTAAGTTTCTGTGCACAATTTATTTCGATTGTTTGTTATCTCATTCAATTTATTTCGATTGTTTGCACTTTCACGATTATAGAAAATGATAATCATAATTAAGATAAATTCCTAATACTACCCATCGATCTGCATAACCTACTAATTTACCATTTAAAAATGGCAACTAATTTCACTATGAGCCTCGGGCTTTATCTGAACCGACCCGTCAATGAATACATGTATACTCGATGCAACAATGACTTATTTCCCCTAGTCATTGCACATGCACGCTCATTGTTCCATTAGAATGCACCTGAATATGCCCTAGATCTTTTAATCTCTTATCTACCTCAGTCGGCATAAGCGTGCCCAGCCTCCACCATACATCGTATGTGAAACCACCGGTGATAAACCTGAAAGGGAATACTGCCGATACGGGTCCCTAGCAAACAAATTATAATAAATTTGTTCCCTCGCCTAGACTCCATGTAATCTAGTTCTTATAAATATAGTAACTTTTTCGCCCTTGCCTAGACTTCACGTAATCTAGATCTTATTCTTTGACCTCTTATTTTCCCAGTCTGCCTCATGCTGCTGGAACACACCACAACCCATATGTGCTTATTAAACTTAACATAAATTTTAAGTTTAGTTTATAATAAGTCATTACATTCATTTATAACCTCATGTTATAATTATATTTTCATTAGAGGTATAGTTCATAGAAGGTCTAAAATCAAAAGTAGATATATATATATATATACACACACACACACACACACACACTCCAAGCTATGCCACTCTATGAACAAAGGACTCAATGTCTCCATCTACCTACTCAAAGCATCTGCAACTGCATTCCCCTTTTGAGGGGTACAAGCGACCTCAAAGTCATATGATGCCAAAAATTCCATCCAAAGCTGCCGTCGTAGATTAAGATCCCTCTACGAGAATAACTACTTCAGAGACTTATAATCCGTATAGAGCTCAAATCTCTCGCCTAGCAGATAACGTCTCTATGACTTAAATGAAAATCTATCGTTGTCAATTCAAAGTCATGGTTAGGGTAATTCTTTTCATAAACCCTCAATTGTTCGCTTCCATAACACACAACCCTACCCTCCTGCATCAAAACTGCACCTAAGGCAGTCCCACATGCATCGGTGTATATAGTGAACATATTAGAACCATCCTGAAGCATCAACACTGGTGCACTAGTAAGTGCCTTTTTTAATTTTATGAAGGAATCATCGCAATAAACATCCTATAAGAACACCAAATTCCCCTTGGTTAAATGGGTAAGCGATGCCAAAATTCATGCAAAGTCCTTAATAAACTTTCTATAATAACCCTCCAAACCTAAAAAGCTAGTCACCTCTGTTGCATTCGTAGGGATTTTCCAATTGTTTCGCCGCTATCTTAGCGAGATCTATAGCTAATCCATCCTTGGAAACCATATGCTCCAAGAAACACAGTTCCTCTAGAAATGAAACTTAGAAAACTTCGTCTTAAGATGACGCGTATGGAGAATATGGAGAACCTCTCACCAAATGTAAGGCGTACTCATCCTCACCCTCGAGAGTACCAAGACATCATCCACGAAGACAACAATGAACTTATTAAGAACATCCCCAAACACCATTCTTATCAAATCCACAAAATAGGCTAGTGCGCTGCTTAGCCCAAAAGGCATAACCAACTACATGAAGAAACCATCAGGAGTTTGAAAAGTTTCCTTGTCTACACTATCCTCTGCTATTCGAAACTGATGGAAACTAGTGGCTAAATCCAACTAAGAAAACACCGATGCGCGAACCAACTAGTCAACCAAATCATCAATCCAAGGGAGTGGGTAGCGACTCTTCTTTATGAACTTATTCAGCTCTCTATAGTTCACACAAAACCGGGGAGAACCATCTGCTTTTGTAGCAAAGACGACTAGTTCTCCCTACTCAGAGGTACCTCATCTAATGAATCCCTTCTCCAATAACTCACCCACTTTCTTATAAGCTCTCCTTTCCCTTGGAACCGTATGTCGTATAAGTAATGCCATAGGCTTTGCACTCTCATTGAGATAATTCGAAAATCAACCTCTTGCTTAGGAGGTAGCCCTCTTACCTTCTCAAATACATCCGAAAACTCACGTACTATGGGTATAGAACCAATGTCATCGATAAAAGAATCGAGGAATACATAAAACTTAACATGAATGATCCCTGTAAGTCACAAGAAATCTCGAGGGTCCGACCACTTCACATCATCAATCGAACGACCATCCTCTCACAGTCGAGATAGCTCAATACATGGATGACCAATCCATCCATAAAATCATACCATACCTAGAGTCAACACGTAGGCATCACTATCAAACTTGACATCTAGAATCAAAACTTTCAAGCCCCTACAAACCATAACAAATGCGCAGAACCACTAATAAGGTTTGAAACAACTATGGGATCAGTAACAAGTGAAATGTCTAGGCGCAAACAATCGACCAAGGTACTAGAAATAAGTGAATGAGATGCTCCCAAATCAAAGAGGGTATGAACAGGAAGATCGAAAAATAGAAATCAAACCTTCTACGGCCACTTTCCTACCTCGATCTGGACCATTGCTAGTCGGACCTGCCTCCAACACATGAGCCTGCGCCACCGAAGCACCAGCTCCTTGTCCTGTCTCCTATGGACATGTCTTGCTAAGAAGTCCAGGCCATCCACAACTATAGCAGTTTCCTCCCCACGCGGTCTTCCTACAATCATTGATGTAATGCTCCATCATCCGACAACCATGACACTTGATCTCTTTCTTGATCTGCCTTTTCTGAGGTCCACCGAAATGTCTTTGTTAGGAAATGCAGATTACAGATCTTAAAGCTAACTTGACACTAGAGGAGGGTGAATAGCGTTTAATGAAATTTATAAACTTCTTGAAATCTTTTGAATTTAACATAATCAAATGCATATCACAGGTATGAATCATACACAGAATCAAACACAAATGCAAATAGTAAAGGAAAGAACACACTAGGATTTTATACTGGTTCAGAGTTACCCTACATCCAGTCCCATACAACTCTTGGTTGTGAAGATTCGTTTTCAAATAATATCCAATCTACCAATCCTCGATTTCAAGGGCCGCGAGGTCCACCCCCAAATGCATCCGAGCATAGGGCGCTCTCTTAATTTAGCCAGGGTACAAGATCACTTATTTGATTTACAAGCTACAATCACTCCCAACTGATTTGAACAGGCTATAGCCACACCTTTTCAATATCAGTTTGGAAGAAAGACTCGATAGAACTTTGATCTTACGATCTTTGATTACAAATACTCCTATAACTTTGGGTAGCACTTGGATCTTTGAGAGAGAGTGGTAGAGAATCAAACTAGGAAAGATTTAGTTTAATTCTCTTTGAATTTCTGCAAAGTTTGATTATGGAAACTTGAAAATTAAGAGTATAAATGGAGAGGAGAAAAAGAGAGAGGAAGAAAATGAAAGTAGGTGAAAATTTCAAATTTAGATGGGTACGTATAGGAATTTAGAAGTCAAGTCTCTTTTGGAAAAGTTTTAAACAAATAAACACTTCTTTTGAATTTTGAATTTTGAAAATAACGGTTATGATGTCGACATGGGGGGCAAGGGATGTTGATATGCCCTATATAATTTTGAAGTTCAAATTTTTTTTAAATAATATAACTGATGCATAAATAAAACAAGGTAATTTTGGAGTTTAAGCAAACTATTTTCTTATATATTAAATTAATATAATAGAGTAAAAATATAAATTAAAAAATATAATTATAATATATAAAAGTGATATCAAAACTTAGTAAAACTATAAATATAATTATGAGAAACTTAAAATATGAAATTATAAATATGAATATAAGGAAATTGAATATAAAATTCAAGTAAACATAAATAATTAAAACTAAAATATAAGTAAAAAAATCTAGAATATTTAAATCAGGAGTTAGATTGAAATCTAAGAATTTTTTTTGAATAATTTAAAGATTAGGAGATATATATGTATATATATTAAATTAGGAAGTAATTTTGAAATCAATTTGAAAATAAAAGATAAGAAGAAAAACATGGTGAGAAAATTGGAATAAAGGTTTTAGTGCTACTACGGAGTTTTAACAAAGATATAAGACTTTATTACTTATCCAGATTTCTTGAACCCTTGTTGTTCACGAGTCTTCAATCTTGAACTCTTCTTCTTTATAATCTATAATCTTAAATCTTTGAACTTTAAACAATTTAGTCTTTAAAATCAATACTTGCATAAAATACCTGTATACATCATGCATGAATATTTATATACAATAATGTTAATATATATTTTATAATAATAATTGTTAAAACAAGGTTGTTCGCATCAAAATCATCACAATTATTTCAATCCTTAACAATCTTTCACTTTTTGATGATGATGACATTTGTTTATAAAATACACTTACCTGATACCTTGATTTTTCAGTTACTCCCCCTAACTTTAACAGCTCCTTCTGAAACTACTAACTCCCCCTTAATCTAAGCCCTATTTTATAATTTTCCCCCTTTGTCATCCACAAAAACTATATACCTATGTTTAACCTATAGTACTCCCCCTTAAACTAATATAAGACTGAATTTAGACTTTTAAAAAAATGACTTTGATACTCCCCTTAGAAATATGGTACCATTTATGTTAGTAATATAGAGATTAAATCATGATGATATAATTGAACTAAACTTTATTGTTACTTTATATATGATACTATACATTGAGTATTTAATTATACAATTAAACATTTATGAACATAAATTAAATTTACAACGAACATTTTTGAATACATGTAATCCTTCTAACAAGTGTTTTTGACAACGAGTGATTTCTGAACTGGAAAATTTAGATAATGAAGACAAAAATCTCCATTTTGTTCAATCACATTCCCATTTCTCTCAAAACACACATCGCCAATGCAGATGACTTGATCGTCTTCTTCTATCTTAACGCCTTGTTCTTTTTCTCTTCTTCTTCTTCTACTTCTTCTTTATCTTCCATAGGATTATGGATAAGAATATTAGAAGAATCATCTTCAATGACGATGGGATCAAACTAATTATCCATTAGGAATTTCTATAGATTCCTAAGGACCTTTCCTTGTTTTTCTTGTTCTTTAGCCATTCAAAGTTTCATTATCTAAATTTCAGCGAGCATTTGTAGAGAATCCTTCATAGATTTTTCTACTTTGATTATCGAGTGAGCGTAGTACGTTGAAATGGTCCTTGATGGGACGAAGAGAATGAAATGGTGTTGCTTTTAGTAGTATTGGATGAAGAGGCCATTATTTTATTGTTTTCATAAATTTATTACAGAGAAAAATGAGTGAAGAGACAGAAAATTCTGAATTAAGAATAAATATGTATATAAACTGATTTTGGAGGAAACTTTAATTTTGAAAATTGATTGTTATATGTCGACATGGGTATGTGTATTTTGATTTTTTTTCATTTTTTTTATATTTTAATATATATACACTAATATATCTACTTATTATATTTTGGCTAATGAACAAATAGCTAGTTTTCTTCTTAATTAGTGAACGTTGCTTTATTTAAGAGTTTAGTTAAAATATCTGCAAGTTGATTCTTAGTTTTAATGAATTCAAATGAAATTTTTTCTTTATATACGTTATCTCTTAGAAAATGATGTCTAACAACAATATGCTTAGTTAGGCATAACGAGTAGGATTTTTGGATAAATTTATTGCAGTAATATTATCGTAATTAATTAATGATTTAGTTATGCTTAATCCAAAATCTTTTAGAGTTTGTTGCATATAAATTACTTGAGAACAAGCCAAAATAGCAGAGATATATTCTGCTTCAGCTATTGACAAGGATACAGTATATTTCTTTTTACTAAACTAGGAAAAAGGGAATGCCCTAAAAAGTGAAAAGTTCCACTTGTACTTTTTCGGTCAGATTTACAACCCGGATAGTCAGCATCACAATATTAAATTAAATTAATTGGATCATTTTTAGGGTAAAATAAACGAAACTCTAATGTGTGTTTAACATATCTTAGAATACATTTTACAACATTTAAGTGAGTTTCCTTAGGTTAAGATTGATATTTAGTGCAAAGACTGACACTATGCATTATATCTGATCTACTCGCAGTTATATATAGTAATGAACCTATCATGTCTCTATATAATTTTTGATCCACGTCTTTTGTTGAGTCATCTTTGCTTAAAGCTTCATTTGTTGCCATGGGAGTGTATGTTCCACTGGCATTAGTCATATTAAATTTATTAATTAAATCCCTAACATATTTTTCGTGATTAATAAAAATACCATTATCAAACTGTTTTATTTGTAATCCTAAAAAGAAAGTGAGTTCTCCAATATGACTCATTTCAAATTCTTTTTTCATAATCTCAAAAAATTCTTGATTCATTTCATTATTTGTTGATCAAAAAATAATATCACCAACATAGATTTGTACTAATTGAATATCATTTTTATTTCTTTTCATAAAATGAGCTTCATTGACTTTATTAATAAAAGACCCAGATTAATGAAGGCCTTCCAGATTTCGTTTTTCTTATGCCTCCATCCCTTTTCACCTCTCTAGCCCGTTTGATACCCCTCTCTCTCCATGCTTCCTTTCCCCCTTATGGCCAAGAACCACAAAAATAAAGCTCATTCCAACTCGTCCATTTTAACCAGATCTGGAAGTCGTGCACTTGAAATTCAAGCTTTTTTCGATGTAGATCATGATCACGACATTGACCCTAATCTCTCTTCTCCTACGCCTAGTTATGTCCTCTTCTCTGCGCACCCCCTTAATTTGATATTAAATGATTTATTCGACGGTCCTCTTGCTACTGTATCATGCCCTCAGATTACCCAGTCTTCCCTTATGTCATTGCTTGTGAAGGCGACTACTTCATGGCCAGAGCCTGCCAAGGCTACAGTTGAGGCTGTATCTTCTACTATTGGGTTTGGTAACTATCGAATGTTTGATAAACTTGGTTCCAGTTCGTTTCAAACCGCTCCCCAATTTTTTTGAGTGGAAGTCAAATGCGTTGAAGCTAATATTGTTAGTTTGAATACCCAATATGCAAACTTTCATGATTTGTAACAATCCGAAATTTCAGAACCAATTTAAAATTTTAATTTAATCAATTTTATTGAAATCTGGATATAAATTGGTTATTTTTATTAGATAAAATTTGAGAATAATTTTAAAAAATTAGTTATAATGTTTTTGACTTAAAAAGAAGCTCAGTAAATATATTAATTCGGTTTATAAGTATGAATTTAAGGATCGATATTTTAAAGGCTATATCGATCACTTGAAAAATGTCCATTTTTGTAACAGTCTCGAAATTCGACGAAACCACTTTTCTTGTATCTGGAATGTCGAAATATGTTGGGATTCCAATTTTCAAGTCAAACGGAGTTTGTATGTGAGAGAACGGTAAATAATCGTAAGCAGAAAATTCGGTCAGTTTTCAATTTAAGCTGAAAATAAGGTGATTTTTCAAATTGTCTCCAAATTCGACGCGGTTAGGTTCATTAGAACCATAATTCCAAAATATAGCTAGACTCCAAAATCCATAATTTTTGGAGTTAACGTGTGGCCGTGAGACGAGAACGAAGTTTGCAATGTAGAATTAATAATTGACCAAACTAGTCAAATCGTAAATAGTGCATACCCAATTAAAATTAGGCAAAGGGCCTCTTCTCTCCTCCACTTGGCACACTCTCTTTGAATGGTACTTACATGACATGATGAGTGGATAATTGGGTTTAATTAAAATCTAATGTTTCTTCCATTTGTTAAAAGAAGCTTAAGAGCTTATAAAAACTCAAAAATGGAAACCCTCCTCCTTCTTTCTCCACCATCGCCGCCACCTAGGGTTGCTCCACCTCCTTCCCGTTGCTGTGCCACATCAGCAGGCGTCCCCCTCCAGGCCATTGTGGCCGTGGGCCTAACCTCCTCCTAGAAATCCCTTTAAACTCCTCCATTTAGCTAAAAGTGGCTCCTTTACGCACTTAACCAAGTTTATACACCTCTAAGTGACCCACATGGACATGAGGCCCCTGAAAGCCCAGCCGCACTCCTCCTCTTCGCTGTACAGTTCTGGTCAGTGGCTCATGAGGGCGCCACGTGCCTGCAAATCCATAAAAATCACAACTTTCCTTTGCATAACGTGTGTTAGTGTGTATGCGAGAAGTTTGGCCTTAATTCGAGTGGAAAAGGCGAGATTTTTAACTCGTGGCAAGCGCGTAAGCGCCGATGGTGAAGTGTCGTGATGTTGGAATGCTCGGGGTGAGATTTATCATTTAGCTTATATAGTTTTTGTAGTTAAAATCATAGATATGTTGTTAAATGTTTGGTTAACGTATATATGCGAACTTGTAAAGATCATAACTTTTTCATACGGACTCGAAATTAGGCGATTCAAGATGCATTGGAACCGTATCGACGAAAGCTTCGCAATGAAACTAATTTGGTCAGATTTGTAGCTAGTTGGGAATTTGGGTTAAATTAAACCCGCGTTTAATTTAACTCAAAAGCGATTATTATTATAATGATCAAAAGTCTCAGTGAGAACTTTTATCTTAAATTAGTTGTAATAACCCGGAAAATCTGGGCCAGTTTAAAATTTTTATTTTGGCAATTTTAGCGAATTTCGAATATTTAAAATAGATTATTTTAAATATAATCAACGAGAAATTTATTTTGAATAGAATTCGACGTATATATTATATATACGTCGTCGTTAGAATATAAATATTTATATATAATTATAAATAGAATTGAAAATGGCGCGGTAGTTCGATAATTCGATTTCAAACTTCAATTGAACATACCGGGTGCAAAATAATCTGGATTTTAGTGAAACCAAAAATATTAGGATCTAATTGATGATATCTTTCCAACGAACCGAAAAATCGAAATTTCATAGCGGGAATCAAAAGATATGTCCAGTTGAAAATTCTGAATAGTTGCTATGGAATTCAGGCCCTTAAAAATGGACATTTTGCAAATGACCTCGGATTTCGACGAAACCACTTTTGTTGGGTCCGGGATGTCAAGTTATTGCTAGATTCCAAATTTCATAATTTTCTGAATCAATAAGTGAGCGTGGCAAAGGAAAACGTGTTTTGACCAGTTTCATTTGATTTTAATCGGCTGGAAAATGGCCATTTTTCCAACGGTCTCAGAATTCGACGAAACTAGTTTTGTTAGGACCGTATCGTCAATACGAAGCTAGAAAATATTTTTCAGGAATTTTTAGAATTAGTATGTGACCCCGGTAAATTGAAACGCGCGTTCAAATTCAATATATAGAGTTATATGTAGATTTTGACGAAAACTGATTGTAACGATCGAATCAGCTTGCGATACATATCCCATTGAGTTCGGAATGGGGGTAATACGCTATGGACGGCAGGCGGTGGACCTCATTTAGAGGTCTTATGAAAAAGTCAACCTTCATGGATTTAAAAATTAAAAATAAATAAAACAATATAAACATTTACATACCCCCCCTCTCTCGTTTTCAATCAGAAATCGAATAAAAGAAAAAAATATATAAAAAAAAGAGAGAAAGAAGGGCGACGGGAGGGGGTGAGCCGCCGCCGCCACCGCATCGCCCCCCCCCCCCCCCCCTAGCGACGCTGCCGCCGCCGCTTCATCTTCTTCCTCCTCCTCCTCCCGTTGCCTCGCACCCCTCCCCCTAGCGCCGCCATCCGCCACCGTGAGCCGCGAAGCCCACCCCGCTTCTCCACCTCCCTCCTCCTCCTTCCTGTGCTCGCTTCTCCCTCCTCTGCTGAATTGAACTGCCGCCTCCCTCTGGACCCACACCCGACCACCGCACCACCTCCCTGACCTCTCAGCACCCCTGCCGCAGCCTCCAGCCCCCCTTCCGCCGCCTGGACCACCGCCTCACCCCCAGCCTCGACCCTCCTCTTCACTCCACGCGTTGCTTCGCCTCTCTCCTCCCCTCCTTGAACCGAGACCCACGACCAACCCTAGCCGCCTCGCATCGAAGACCACCGCCGCCACAGCCGCACCCCCCTTCCACCGATCCTCCTCCTGCCGCCGAGCCTGGCCATCACCCCCCCCCCCCCGCTGTAAGTTTAATTTCAGTTTTTATTTGCTTTATTTTCTTATTGTTTACTATTTAATTTACATTCCTATGATAAAAACTCGATTTTTATTTAGGTAGGAAAAAAAAAATCTGATTTCTCTTTATGTAGATAGCGATAAAAATTTGATTTTTCTATATGTGAATAGCGAAGTAAAAAAAATACTATTTTTATCGTCTTGAAAGCGAGATCAAAGAACTGATTTTTTTTACATCTATTAAAATCAGTTTTTGTTTAGAAAGTATAGAAGAGTTTGATTTTTAAAGGCAAAATTTGATTTTTATTTGTTAAAAAATATGATTTTTATATTTTTAAAGTATTAAAAATATAATTTTTACATGATAGGAATATTAAAAATATCATCTTTGTATATGTAGCAAAATAAAAATGTGATTTTTATAATGATATATCTATATTTGAAAAGGCGAAATCTTTATATTTGAAAAGGCGAAATCTATATTTTTATAAAGGCGAAAACTTTATTTTTTAATAAAGGCGAAAACTTTATTTTTTATAAAGGCGAAAACTTTATTTTTATAAAGGAGAAAACTTTATTTATGAAAAGGCGAAATCTATATTTTTGAAATGTGATTTTTATATATTGAACATCGTAGTAAAAATTCGATTTTTATATATTGAATAACGAAGTGAAAATTCGATTTTTAAATATATGAAGTGATTATAAAAATATGATTTTTAAATTGAAAGAGAATAAATAAAAATGTGATTTTTATTTTAAAGACATCAAAATATAAAAATGTGTGATTTTTATATATGTAGTGAATACGGGCAACAAAGGTGACGAAGAGGCAAGAACGATGAAGATTTCTATAAAAGAAGTGCCGTGAAGTTGGATAGCTATTGGTGAGAATTTCTCACCTTTCAATTTCTTTTTCTAGTTATATATATATATATATATATATATATATATACTAGGATGCAGACGGTGCTTAGTAGCACCCGACACCCGTCATCCACAGACCATGGATGACTTGTTTGTTAAATTGTTTGGTTGAGTAGTTGGTTAGTTTGTTTGGTTTGAATTGAATTGTTGGGTGAAATGGAATGGATTGATTGATGTGTGAATGGCGTGGGCCTTCACTAGACCGGGGATAAGGCTAGGCCTTGTCCCGTTTCTAGTATCGTGCCGTTATGCCGCCGAAATTTTCTAAAATATGTTAGAAAAATAAAAATATCATTTTATTGAATAAATGAACTGAATAGAAATTCATGGGTTAAAATAAAATGTTTTATCGTTAAAAATATAATTTTTAACGTGAAAGTGAATAAATGAATATTTATAAACAAATCGGCCGATTTGTTTATATACACTGATTTGACTGATATCGATTGGGTCGATAAATTTTACACGTCGCCCAACTGCACAACTAAAATCTGTGTTTGATTGTTTGAAACCCCACACGAGTGTTGGGATGAAATTTGAAGTTCACTCATCCTGATTGATTAAATATGTCGATCGATCGATTGATAGGCTGTTATAAGCGTCAGATATCTATATTTGATGCTTATGCAGTGTAGTGCACTTTGGTTGATGGTTGATTATTTTTCAATGCTATTATATACGTGTGATGTATGAAAATCCATATAATTAACATTATATGGTGATTGATTGGGCCTCATTCCAATCGGGAAAATAATGAATATTATAAAAGAAAATTCATGTGTTGAATATAAAAATAGTCATGTGTTGACGATGATCATGTGTTGAAACTATTCATGTGTTGAGTAGAATATTTTAAATAATAAAAATTACATCTTTATCATATTTACAATTAGAATCTACTTCACGGTGGAGTCTAATTAAAATCAAAACGATAGATACCATAGTTTTATAAAATGTTTTACATAACAAAAATAGTGATGTGTTGACAGTACTCATGTGTTGAGATTAGTCGTGTGTTGAAAGAAATATAGATTCATGTGTTGAATGGGATAAATATTCATTTGTTGAATAGAATAAAGAAGTTTTTGAAAAATATAAAGCCGTGTTGATTAGAGTTGCGCCATTTTGACGTGAACGATATTTATATCGATTATATTCGTTTTTATAATGAATATAGAAAAGGTAGTGATTTCAAAATATAACGTTTTGAAAATATTATCATTTATATAGTAATGATATGAAATATTCAATTTTGATTTGAGATGGAATATAGAGTTGAAATGGTTTTGAAAACGAATTTAAAACATTTTATAAAATACGTTTTAAAAAGGAAATTGACGAAATATATATAATATATATATATATATATATATTATATATATAATGGTCTGAATAGAACGCACCGCGCCGCGGCAGTTCGTGAATTTCGACCATTGACTTCGAATTGACGTTGCGGGAGATCCGACCGTCGGATTCTCCTAAAACCAGAACCGTTGGGTTCGTATCGAAAAGAGCTTTCCAATGAATATTAGAAATTTGAATTCTATCGGTTGGATTTGGAATTATGTCCAAATCAAATTTAGAAAAGTGCGTTGTAAGTGCAGTTCGATGGCCGTTGATGGAAATCGACTGTACGGGCCTTGATAAAATTATTACAAATATCTATAATTTGTGTAAAATCATAAGAAATGATTTGGGAAAAATTGGGCTGAAGAATTCCACATTTGAAAGGATAAAAATAGATTTTTATCGAAATGAACTAGTTTTGAACTAGAATTAAAATCAATTTATTTTTAAATAAATAAATTGAATTTGAAGTGATTTTAAAAATAATCAATATTCCCAATACGTGGATTGGACTGGAGTTGAATCGAAATTATCTTCGGAATATTTCGATGTTGGGTTTCGTGACTATACAAATATTGTTATGGGGATTTGAAAGATATATTTTATATCGTTATTTCCAATACGATATTTGTTGGTTTCAGAATTTGATATTGGATATAAGCCGATATATTTTCTATTCAGAGCCTTGTATTTAATATCAAACGTGATTTGGGTTTATCGTGGATCGTGTTTTAGATGACATTGGTTCTTTAACCCAGTTAAAGGCAAGATGTTGATTTTTGAAAAGATTAAAACTAAGTGGAGTTTTAATGAACCTTTAATTAGATTAAAAATGTGAATTGATAATTTAAATTATCAAATCTGAAAGGTGATCGAGAATGGAGTACCACCAGTTTTGCTCCAAAGCGATAGTTAAATCTTTAATTAGATTTGAACATGAAATGGTAATTAATTTTACCGATAACACCGTGGTGTTAGATGTTGAGTATTACAGTTTTCTCCATGGGATATATAGGTTGGGATTGGGAAATAAAATAAATAATTACTTCGGTGTGGTTCGTTAATCCCGACTAGTTTGAAATGATATCCATAGGAGGATTAAAGAATAAATTTAGAAGAATTTATCTTGGATAAAATTAATGGGAACATTTCCCTAAGAATGTGATTTTGTGAATAAAAGAATATTCTGAATTGGAATGAGGCGTTTGTTGTGTTTGTGTAACATTCGTTTATTATATACGTGGGTTATCCAGAAAGGCCGGGTTCATACCCATTCCGAATAACCGATTCGACGAGATATCGAAGATGAAGACGGTGGTTGAAGACCGGAAGTCTTCACATCGTTTGGGTGATTACTGATGATCTTGATTGGGCTGTACACCCAGGATGAGGGAAACAGTTGGTGATCGTCCAGACATACTTGGAGATGGATGGATATGCGAGGAAAGTGCCTCCGGTTTCGTTCAGACCCAGAACGAACTTGTAAATGGATTGTGTGTCTGACATTGGATTTTATTCTGTGTTGATTGATCTCTATTAAATATACATCTGTTTGGCGGCGGAGAATTTATTCTCTTGCTTAACGCCCTTCTCTGAGACGTACGAACTCAGAGGTTGTATATCGATGGACATCAGTCACATGGAGTGAATTGCCCGTGTGGCACGCGTAAGTGGCAATTGATCAGGGCTTCTGTTGAAAAGCAAAGTCTTGTGGTTGATGATCAAAGCACGGCCTGTGTGGCGTAGCTTTGTGTATAACGTGAATTCGCGAGCCTCACACCTCGGTATGAGTCAAAAACGGGATAGTGACTGCAGGGAGAGCACGACGTTTCTTTCTTGCTAGGGTGGTGTCAGTGACCTACCAGCCCTGACATTTATATACTTTTCACCTGTGTGGTTGTTGGATACGAGGCGCCTCGGATATAGGTCTGTAAGGACCGGGAAACGTATGTTCAGGAATTGCCAATCCTCAAAAGTAAGAGAGGACCGGCCCTGAAGATCCAAGGATCATAGTGGGGTCCTGGGACATTTGCTAGAGTGTCTCGAATCGGAGAGGAGATTGCCCCTTGCCTCGACTCATGATGGAATCCAATTTCCAATACGTGTATTGCGGTTTTAATTGTAGAACTAGTATGGCGACATGATAGATGGTACCCATGCCGCCTATGATTGATACTTATGATTGAAATTGTTTTGACACTATACACTTATAATAGTATCAAATAATGTGTTTTAAACGTATCAAGCATGCTTTGGCTGTTATAAGGGAAAACCCTATCCTCCGGCTTGCGTTGCATTGTGTGATGGGACCTGGGTCTTATAACAGCTTCATTTTTCTTTATTTAGCATTGCGCTGTTTGTTTTATGCACTGGTATTCTTGGGAGGAAACCCGTTCCGTGTTATACGGCGAGGTCCCTTGATTTACCTAACTTTAAAAACAATATTAATAACTGTTTTAGTTCTCACACCAGTCACATGACTGACCTGGAGTTTATTGTTTTAACCTAAACTCTAGGTGCCCCTATTTTCCACATGGGCGGCTAGTAGTTTTGGTTTTGCAGATTTATATTCACAGGGTCCTGATTTATAGCTGGAACGATGCTCGGAAAGCTCTGTATCCGTGTATCACTTCTAGTTGCGTTTTGTATATTTTTCCGCTGCTATGTAATTTAGTGTAATCTCTGATATTCGTCGAATGAAATTATTCATTTATACTCTGTATATTCTTGTATCTGATGGAATTGTTGTAATAGCAATGAAATGTTCTTCCGTCTGAGTTCTATTTTGTCTTGTTCTCAACGCTATCCGTGCTTTCCTTCACGGGGAAGTTCGGGTCGTCTCAGTTTGGTATCAGAGCTTTGGTTTACAGAGCTCGAGAACAAGACACATTAGAACCATATGAAAGAATTCATCAGATATTGGATTAGAAAAATCCGACTAGAATGACTCGTTAGAGATAGGATTAGTAGTATCCTAGAACGAGTGTGAAGAGTATATTTTTCAAATGTAAACAATTTTGTTTTGAAAATTTAAATCGTTTTAAACGTATTTGAATATTTATTTATATTGATATGGGCAATCCCGTATATAAAAGTTTTGTATATACGCGTCATGAACGTATATTCGAAGTTTTAATATACTGGGTAGATATAGAAGCACATTCTAGATATCCGGGGATGATTCTGATGATGGTGCATCATCATCAGTATTCATATTTGAATTTCGAAGGTGTGATATCTATATATTTCCATTAGGCTGGTGTGAGAACCAAAACTAATATAGCTAGAACACATTTGTTGTGAATTGGCATAAAAACATGATTTTTTGTATATATATATCAAAATTATGAATTTGAAAACTCTAATCCACTAATTGATTGATGTTTGTGTTGTTTGTCTATTTGTTTGCTAATTTTGAACCATTTAGCCTAATTGTACCAAATATTGAACTGTATTGAAAATTGGTCGCATTTGCTTGCATATACATATACTTACATTGAACAGGTCATAGCAAGGAGGCTAGAGCAGAGAATAAAATTTGTTTTCCCGACAAATAGGTACATGTTTACTACATAATTTACTGTTTTGTTTGGGTGATGATGATTTTATGAGCCTATTGGCTAGCCGTTTGGCTTTTTCTTTTTCTTTTTGAGAATAGAAGGACTGGGGAAGCCATTTGAAATTCCCCGATGCTCCCGGTGCAGGGGAGGTTATGGCGAATTTTTTCGAAAATTTAGGGTGTTAGCCGAATTTTTGAAAATTTGAAAATTCTCAGAAACTGAAAAGTTGGAGAATGCAAGCCAGATCGAACGTAGAGTTGATTAATCAAACCACTTTCGACTTTGTTCCTTTTCGAGGACGAAAAGTTTTAAGTGGGGGAGATTGTAATAACCCGGAAAATCTGGGCCAGTTTAAAATTTTTATTTTGGCAATTTTAGCGAATTTCGAATATTTAAAATAGATTATTTTAAATATAATCAACGAGAAATTTATTTTGAATAGAATTCGACGTATATATTATATATACGTCGTCGTTAGAATATAAATATTTATATATAATTATAAATAGAATTGAAAATGGCGCGGTAGTTCGATAATTCGATTTCAAACTTCAATTGAACATACCGGGTGCAAAACAATCCGGATTTTAGTGAAACCAAAAATATTAGGATCTAATTGATGATATCTTTCCAACGAACCCGAAAAATCGAAATTTCATAGCGGGAATCAAAAGATATGTCCAGTTGAAAATTCTGAATAGTCGCTATGGAATTCAGGCCCTTAAAAATGGACATTTTGCAAACGACCTCGGATTTCGACGAAACCACTTTTGTTGGGTCCGGGATGTCAAGTTATTGCTAGATTCCAAATTTCATAATTTTCTGAATCAATAAGTGAGCGTGGCAAAGGAAAACGTGTTTTGACCAGTTTCAGTTGATTTTAATCGGCTGGAAAATGGCCATTTTTCCAACGGTCTCAGAATTCGACGAAACTAGTTTTGTTAGGACCGTATCGTCAATACGAAGCTAGAAAATATTTTTCAGGAATTTTTAGAATTAGTATGTGACCCCGGTAAATTGAAACGCGCGTTCAAATTCAGTATATAGAGTTATATGTAGATTTTGACGAAAACTGATTGTAACGATCGAATCAGCTTGCGATACATATCCCATTGTGTTCGGAATGGGGGTAATACGCTATGGACGGCAGGCTGTGGACCTCGTTTAGAGGTCGTATGAAAAAGTCAACCATCATGGATTTAAAAATTAAAAATAAATAAAATAATATAAACATTTACATACCCCCTCTCTCGTTTTCAATCAGAAATCGAATAAAAGAAAAAAATATATAAAAAAGAGAGAGAAAGAAGGGCGACGGGAGGGGGTGAGCCGCCGCCGCCACCGCATCGCCCCCCCCCCCAGCGACGCTGCCGCCGCCGCTGCTTCATCTTCTTCCTCCTCCTTCTCCCGTTGCCTCGCACCCCTCCCCCTAGCGCCGCCATCCGCCACCGTGAGCCGCGAAGCCCACCCCGCTTCTCCACCTCCCTCCACCTCCTTCCTGCGCTCGCTTCTCCCTCCTCTGATGAATTGAACCGCCGCCTCCCTCTGGACCCACACCCGACCACCGCACCACCTCCCTGACCTCTCAGCACCCCTGCCGCAGCCTCCAGCCCCCCTTCCGCCGCCTGGACCACCGCCTCACCCCCAGCCTCGACCCTCCTCTTCCCTCCACGCGTTGCTTCGCCTCTCTCCTCCCCTCCTTGAACCGAGACCCACGACGAACCCTAGCCGCCTCGCATCGAAGACCGCCGCCGCCACAGCCGCACCCCCTTCCACCGATCCTCCTCCTGCCGCCGAGCCTGGCCATCACCCCCCCCCACTGTAAGTTTAATTTCAGTTTTTATTTGCTTTATTTTCTTATTGTTTACTATTTAATTTACATTCCTATGATAAAAACTCGATTTTTATTTAGGTAGGAAAAAAAATCTGATTTCTCTTTATGTAGATAGCGATAAAAATTTGATTTTACTATATGTGAATAGCGAAGTAAAAAAATACTATTTTTATTGTCTTGAAAGCGAGATCAAAGAACTGATTTTTTTTACATCTATTAAAATCAGTTTTTGTTTAGAAAGTATAGAAGAGTTTGATTTTTAAAGGCAAAATTTGATTTTTATTCGTTAAAAAATATGATTTTTATATTTTTAAAGTATTAAAAATATAATTTTTACATGATAGGAATATTAAAAATATCATCTTTGTATATGTAGCAAAATAAAAATGTGATTTTTATAATGATATATCTATATTTGAAAAGGCGAAATCTTTATATTTGAAAAGGCGAAATCTATATTTTTATAAAGGCGAAAACTTTATTTTTTAATAAAGGCGAAAACTTTATTTTTTATAAAGGCGAAAACTTTATTTTTATAAAGGCGAAAACTTTATTTATGAAAAGGCGAAATCTATATTTTTGAAATGTGATTTTTATATATTGAACATCGTAGTAAAAATTCGATTTTTATATATTGAATAACGAAGTGAAAATTCGATTTTTAAATATATGAAGTGATTATAAAAATATGATTTTTAAATTGAAAGTGAATAAATAAAAATGTGATTTTTATTTTAAAGACATCAAAATATAAAAATGTGTGATTTTTATATATGTAGTGAATACGGGCAACAAAGGTGACGAAGAGGCGAGAACGATGAAGATTTCTATAAAAGAAGTGCCGTGAAGTTGGATAGCTATTGGTGAGAATTTCTCACCTTTCAATTTCTTTTTCTAGTTATATATATATATATATATATATATACTAGGATGCAGACGGTGCTTAGTAGCACCCGACACCCGTCATCCACAGACCATGGATGGCTTGTTTGTTAAATTGTTTGGTTGAGTAGTTGGTTAGTTTGTTTGGTTTGAATTGAATTGTTAGGTGAAATGGAATGGATTGATTGATGTGTGAATGGCGTGGGCCTTCACTAGACCGGGGATAAGGCTAGGCCTTGTCCCGTTTCTAGTATCGTGCCGTTATGCCGCCGAAATTTTCTAAAATATGTTAGAAAAATAAAAATATCATTTTATTGAATAAATGAACTGAATAGAAATTCATGGCTTAAAATAAAATGTTTTATCGTTAAAAATATAATTTTTAACGTGAAAGTGAATAAATGAATATTTATAAACAAATCGGCCGATTTGTTTATATACACTGATTTGACTGATATCGATTGGGTCGATAAATTTTACACGTCGCCCAACTGCACAACTAAAATCTGTGTTTGATTGTTTGAAACCCCACACGGGTGTTGGGATGAAATTTGAAGTTCACTCATCCTGATTGATTAAATATGTCGATCGATCGATTGACAGGCTGTTATAAGCGTCAGATATCTATATTTGATGCTTATGCAGTGTAGTGCACTTTGGTTGATGGTTGATTATTTTTCAATGCTATTATATACGTGTGATGTATGAAAATCCATATAATCAACATTATATGGTGATTGATTGGGCCTCATTCCAATCGGGAAAATAATGAATATTATAAAAGAAAATTCATGTGTTGAATATAAAAATAGTCATGTGTTGACGATGATCATGTGTTGAAACTATTCATGTGTTGAGTAGAATATTTTAAATAATAAAAATTACATCTTTATCATATTTACAATTAGAATCTACTTCACGGTGGAGTCTAATTAAAATCAAAACGATAGATACCATAGTTTTATAAAATGTTTCACATAACAAAAATAGTGATGTGTTGACAGTACTCATGTGTTGAGATTAGTCGTGTGTTGAAAGAAATATAGATTCATGTGAAGAATGGGATAAATATTCATTTGTTGAATAGAATAAAGAAGTTTTTGAAAAATATAAAGCCGTGTTGATTAGATTTGCGCCATTTTGACGTGAACGATATTTATATCGATTATATTCGTTTTTATAATGAATATAGAAAAGGTAGTGATTTCAAAATATAACGTTTTGAAAATATTATCATTTATATAGTAATGATATGAAATATTCAATTTTGATTTGAGATGGAATATAGAGTTGAAATGGTTTTGAAAACGAATTTAAAACGTTTTATAAAATACGTTTTAAAAAGGAAATTGACGAAATATGTATAATATATATATATATATATATTATATGTATAATGGCCTGAATAGAACGCGCCGCGTCGCGGCAGTTCGTGAATTTCGACCATTGACTTCGAATTGACGTTGCGGGAGATCCGACCGTCGGATTCTCCTAAAACCAGAACCGTTGGGTTCGTATCGAAAAGAGCTTTCCAATGAATATTAGAAATTTGAAATCTAATGGTTGGATTTGGAATTATGTCCAAATCAAATTTAGAAAAGGGCGTTGTAAGTGCAGTTCGATGGCCGTTGATGGAAATCGACTGTACGGGCCTTGATAAAATTATTACAAATATCTATAATTTGTGTAAAATCATAAGAAATGATTTAGGAAAAATTGGGCTGAAGAATTCCACATTTGAAAGGATAAAAATAGATTTTTATCGAAATGAACTAGTTTTGAACTAGAATTAAAATCAATTTATTTTTAAATAAATAAATTGAATTTGAAGTGATTTTAAAAATAATCAATATTCCCAATACGTGGATTGGACTGGAGTTGAATCGAAATTATCTTCGGAATATTTCGATGTTGGGTTTCGTGACTATACAAATATTGTTATGGGGATTTGAAAGATATATTTTATATCGTTATTTCCAATACGATATTTGTTGGTTTCAGAATTTGATATTGAATATAAGCCGATATATTTTCTATTCAGAGCCTTGTATTTAATATCAAATGTGATTTGGGTTTATCGTGGATCGTGTTTTAGATGACATTGGTTCTTTAACCCAGTTAAAGGCAAGATGTTGATTTTTGAAAAGATTAAAACTAAGTGGAGTTTTAATGAACCTTTAATTAGATTAAAAATGTGAATTGATAATTTAAATTATCAAATCTGAAAGGTGATCGAGAATGGAGTACCACCAGTTTTGCTCCAAAGCGATAGTTAAATATTTAATTAGATTTGAACGTGAAATGGTAATTAATTTTACCGATAACACCGTGGTGTTAGATGTGGAGTATTACCAGTTTTCTCCACGGGATATATAGGTTGGGATTGGGAAATAAAATAAATAATTACTTCGGTGTGGTTCGTTAATCCCGACTAGTTTGAAATGATATCCATAGGAGGATTAAAGAATAAATTTAGAAGAATTTATCTTGGATAAAATTAATGGGAACATTTCCCTAAGAATGTGATTTTGTGAATAAAAGAATATTCTGAATTGGAATGAGGCGTTTGTTGTGTTTGTGTAACATTCGTTTATTATATACGTGGGTTATCCAGAAAGGCCGGGTTCATACCCATTCTGAATAACCGATTAGACGAGATGTCGAAGATGAAGACGGTGGTTGAAGACCGGAAGTCTTCACATCGTTTGGGTGATTACTGATGATCTTGATTGGGCTGTACACCCAGGATGAGGGAAACAGTTGGTGATCGTCCAGACGTACTTGGAGATGGATGGATATGCGAGGAAAGTGCCTCCGGTTTCGTTCAGACCCAGAACGAACTTGTAAATGGATTGTGTGTCTGACATTGGATTTTATTCTGTGTTGATTGATCTCTATTAAATATACATCTGTTTGGCGGCGGAGAATTTATTCTCTTGCTTAACGCCCTTCTCTGAGACGTACGAGCTCAGAGGTTGTATATCGATGGACATCAGTCACATGGAGTGAATTGCCTGTCTGGCACGCGTAAGTGGCAATTGATCTGGGCTTCTGTTGAAAAGCAAAGTCTTGTGGTTGATGATCAAAGCACGGCATGTGTGGCGTAGCTTTGTGTATAACGTGAATTCGCGAGCCTCACACCTCGGTATGAGTCAAAAACGGGATAGTGACTGCAGGGAGAGCACGGCGTTTCTTTCTAGCTAGGGTGGTGTCAGTGACCTACCAGCCCTGACATTTATATACTTTTCACCTGTGTGGTTGTTGGATACGAGGCGCCTCGGATATAGGTCTGTAAGGACCGGGAAACGTGTGTTCAGGAATTGCCAATCCTCAAAAGTAAGAGAGGACCGGCCCTGAAGATCCAAGGATCATAGTGGGGTCCTGGGACATTTGCTAGAGTGTCTCGAATCAGAGAGGAGCTTGCCCCTTGCCTCGACTCATGATGGAATCCAATTTCCAATACGTGTATTGCGGTTTTAATTGTAGAACTAGTATGGCGACATGATAGATGGTACCCATGCCGCCTATGATTGATACTTATGATTGAAATTGTTTTGACACTATACACTTATAATAGTATCAAATAATGTGTTTTAAACGTATCAAGCATGCTTTGGCTGTTATAAGGGAAAACCCTATCCTCTGGCTTGCATTGCATTGTGTGATGGGACCTGGGTCTTATAACAGCTTCATTTTTCTTTATTTAGCATTGCGCTGTTTGTTTTATGCACTGGTATTCTTGGGAGGAAACCCGTTCCGTGTTATACGGCGAGGTCCCTTGATTTACCTAACTTTAAAACCAATATTTACAACTGTTTTAGTTCTCACACCAGTCACATGACTGACCTGGAGTTTATTATTTTAACCTAAACTCTGGGTGCCCCTATTTTCCACACGGGCAACTAGTAGTTTTGGTTTTGCAGATTTATATTCACAGGGTCCTGATTTATAGCTGGAACGATGCTCGGAAAGCTCTGTATCCGTGTATCACTTCTAGTTGCGTTTTGTATATTTTTCCGCTGCTATGTAATTTAGTGTAATCTCTGATATTCGTCGAATGTAATTTATTCATTTATACTCTGTATATTCTTGTATCTGATGGAATTGTTGTAATAGCAATGAAATGTTCTTCCGTCTGAGTTCTATTTTGTCTTGTTCTCAACGCTATCCGTGCTTTCCTTCACGGGGAAGTTCGGGTCGTCTCATTAGTATATTATAGTAGTTAGTTAGTTATGCATTTTAAGTTGCAAGTTATAAATTGCATCATGTAGTTATATTGCCCCTTTTTGGAGTTCAACACATGAACTATTCACAAATCATTTGCATTAGAAGCGTTGTATGAATATGTGACACTTGCATTTCATACTCTGTGGATGGACACTTGTGGCACCGTAAATGGTATTGGATAGTTGAGTATTTATTTATGACTACGGTGTGTGTGTGTGTGCATTGTATGCGTGTAATGATTCGTAAAATAATTGTTGTTATTTGAAAACCCCACACGGGTCTGGGGATGATAATTAACTCACATCTCCCTTGGATTTAATTATATGTCAATCGATTGATTGACAGACTATTATAAGCGTTATTTAATTATTTAATGCTTACACAGTGGTAAATTGCACTTTGGATGTGAATTGAATGTGTAATAGTTATTTATCACTATTTTAGAATACATGCGATGTATGGAATCCATATAAATAAAATTTGTATGGTAATTGATTGAGTATGATTCCAATTCAGAAATAACTAATATTTTAAATTAATATTCAGTGAAGAATCAAAATATGATTTTGATGTCTGATTTTGGATGGACACGAAAATATTGAAATATTCATAACTGAAATGAATATAAAGCCAAGTTAAGTAGATATACGCTATTTTAACTCAAACGGATTTTTTCTGTCGATTTTATTCATTTTATAATGGATATCGAAAGGATTTGATTTCTAAATCTGATATTTTGATATTATCATTTTAATATTATAGTGATATGGATTATTCAATTTTGATTTAAAATTGAAAAGGAAGTTGGAATCGTTTTTGAAATGAATTTATAAACATTTTATAAAATAGGTTTTGAATGGAAATCGATGAAATATTATATATATATATATATATATATTATAATGTTTTGAATAGAACGCGTCGCACAATGACCGTTTGCGAATTTCAACCATGGTATTCAAATTGGCATAACGGGAGATCCGACCGACGGATTCCCCTAAAAATAGAACCATTAGGTTTGTATCGAAAAGAGTTTTCGAATGAATATATGAGATTTAAATCTAAATGGTTGGATTTTTAAATATGTGCAAATCAATTTTGGAAAAGGTCGTTATGGATGTAGTTCGTTGGCCGATATTGGAAACCAACTGTAAAGGCCTTAATAAAATAATTGAAAATGTGAATAAATTATGTAAAATCATGAGAAATGATTGGGAAAGATTTTAGATGAAATATTCCATAGTTAAAAAGATAAAAGATATTTTTATCCGATTGAACTAGCTAACAACTAGCATAATAATCCAAAGTTTTAATTAATAAATTGGATTGAGAATGATTTTGATATAACCAGAGTTTTCCAACATACATACATACATATATATATATATGTATATTGGAATGAATTTGAATGGAAATTATCTTCGAATATTTCGATATTGAATTCCATGATTATAAAGACATTGTTGTGGGAATTTGGAAGATACTGATATCGTTATTCCAAAACGATATCAGTTAGTTTTAGAATTTGGTATTGAATGTAAGTCGACATGATTTCCATTCAATATCTTATATTTAATATCATATTGGATTTTGGGTTCGTCGTGAATGGGATTTTAATTAATACTTTTCTTGAACCCACTTGTGAAAGTGCTAAATCTTATAATTAAAATTAATGAAGTTTTCCAATTTATACATATAACTGGAAGTTGATTTTGGGTTTATCATGAGTGATGTTTTATGCAACATTGATTCTTTAACCCAGTTAAAGACAAGATTAATTCCCTAAAATTGAATAATCATTAAGTAATGATTTTTGAAGATTAAAACTAATTGGAGTTTTAATGAATCTTTGATTTGATTGAAAGGTAAATGAGGTAATTAAATTTACTGAATTTAAGAAATGATCAAGAATGAGTACCACCAGTTTTACTCCATGCGATAGTTAAATCTTTAATTAGATTTGAAACGTGAAATGGTAATTAATTTTACCGATAACACAGTGGGTGCTAGATATGGAGTACCACCAGTTTTGCTCCATGGGATGAATAGATTAGGATTGAAAAAATAAAATAAACGATTACTTTGGTAAGGCTCGATAATCTCGACTAGTTTGATAAACCTTAATTTGGTTTAAGATTGTTAAAAGATAATACAAAATCTTTTGCAATGGTTTTCAAAGAAAGATTAAAACAAAAGTTTTAAATGAATTAAATCTTTGATATGATTTATGGGAATGATTCCCAATGTAATGAATATTTGAATAAAAGAATATTATGGATCGGAACGAGGCATATGATGTGTTCTTATAACACTTGATTATAAGATACGTGAGTTATTCAGAAAGACCGGGTTTAACCCCTTCTGAATAATTGATATGATGATTAAAAGTCGACGACGAAGATGGTGGTTGAAGACCAGAGATCTTCACATCGAATGGATGATTACTGATGTCTTGATTGGGCTGTACACCCAAGATGAGGCAATAAGTGGTGATCGTCCATACGTACTTCGAGATCGACTGGATTTGCGAGGACCTCTCTCCTATATTGGATATATGGGACGAGGAATAATGTGTCTTCGATTTCGTTCAGGCCCAGAATGAACTTGTAAATGGATTGTATGTGTGGCATTGTATTTCGTTCAGTATTGATTGGTTTCTATTAAATATGTATCTGTTTGGTGGCGGAGAATTTATTCTCTTGCTTAACGCCCTTCTCTGAGACGTATGAGCTTACAGGTTATATATTGATAGACATCAATTGTATGGCATGAATTGTCAATGTGGCATGCTGAGATGCAATGATCAAGGCTTTTGTTGAAAAGCAGGGTCTTGTAGATGATGATCAGAGCACGGGTTTAAGTAGCATAGCTTTGTGTATAGCGTTAATTCGCGAGCCTCACACCTCTGAATGAGTCTAAAACGGGATTAGGGGCAACAGGGAGTACATGCGTTTCTTTCTAGCTAGAGGTAGTGCCATGGTATGGAGCCCACGCATATTTACTTATGTAATAACCCGGAAATGCGAGCCAGTTTAAAATTTTTATTTTGGCAATTTTAATGAATTTTGCATATTTAAAATAGATTACTTTAAATAATGATGACGAAAAATTTATTTTGAATATAATTCGAACGTATATATTATATAGATCGTCGTTAGAATATAAATATTTATTTTATAATTATAAATAGAGTTGAAAATGGCGGGTAGTTCGATAATTCGATTTCAAACTTCAATTGAAAGTACCGGGTGCAAAACAATCCGGATTTTAGCGAAACCAAAAATATTAGGATCTATTTGATAATATCTTTCCAACGAATCCGAAAAATTGAAATTTCATAGCGGGAATCAAAAGATATGTCCAATTGAAAATTCTGAATAGTCGCTATGGAATTCAGGCCCTTAAAAATGGGAATTTTGCAAACGACCTCGGATTTCGACGAAACCACTTTTGTTGGATTCGCGATGTCAAATTATTGTTAGATTCCAAATTTCATAATTTTTTGAATCAAGATGTGAGCGTGGCAAAGAAAAACGCGTTTGACTAACGCGTTTGACCAGTTTCAGTTGACTTTAATCGATTGGAAAATGGCCATTTTTCTAACGGTCTCAGAATTCGACGAAACTAGTTTTGTTAGGACCGAATTGTCAATACGAAGCTAGAAACTGTTTTTCTGCAATTTTTCGAGTTAGCATGTGACCCCATTAAATGGAAATGCGCGTTCAAATTCAATATATAGAGTTATATGTTGCTTTTGACGAAAACTGATCATAACGATCGAATCAGCCTACGATACATATCCCATTGTGTTCGGAATGGGGGTAATTAGATATAGACGACAGGCGGTGGGCCTCATTTCGAGTTCGAATGAAAAATTACTTTTTAAAATTAAAGTAAATTAAATAATATAAAAACCTTTATAAACACTCTCTCCCCTCACCGTTGATTTCAGTTTTAAAAAGAAAAAAAAACAAAAAGGGCTCGTGCCCTAGTCGAAGACCGCCGCCGCTGGCGGGGAGCCACCGCGCGCCTCCTCCCCTTGCGCTAGAGCGCGCACAACAGTCCCCCCCTCTCCGATCCTCTCGCCTCCATCTCCTTCCTCCTCCCTGCGATCGCTTCTCCCTCCTCTGCTGAATTGAACCGCCACCGATCCCCCCCTTCAGCCAAATCGAACACCGCGAGCACCTCTTCCACCACCGCGCCCACCAAACCCTTTCCACTTTGGACAGCCACCGACGAAGACAACAGACGCCTCCGAGGAGCGTTAGCGCCACTTCAACACCGTAGAATCACGTTCGATCGAGCGCGGAAGTGTCATACCGTAAAACGGTAATTTTAATTTTTACTAACTACTTTGTGCGTTAAATTTAAAATGTGATTTTTAATGTAAATGAATTCAGTAAAAAGATTTGATTTTTAGAAATAGCAAATAAAAGATCTGATTTTTAATAGGTAGAAAGATTTGATGTTTATATAAAAGAAAGATCGGATTTTTATGTATGTTTTAGCAAAGGGAAAAATGGGATTTTTATATTTACAAAGATTCGATTTTTATATTTAGAAAGGTTTGATTTTGCAAAGTAGAAAGGTTTGATTTTGCGAAGTAGAAAGGTTTGATTTTTCAAAGAATAAGAAAATATGATTTTGACTATGAAGTTGAAGTTATAAAAATATCATCTTTATAGATGTAGCGAAATAAAAATCTGTTTTTTATTATATATATGTTGAAATAAAAATGTGATTTTTATAGTGATGTAAGGAAAAGGCGAAATTTTTATCTATATAGTAACGATGTAAAAATAGAATTTTTATCTATATAGTAGCGATGTAAAAATAGAATATTTATCTATATAGTAGCGTTGTAAAAATAGAATTTTTATCTATATAGTAACGATGTAAAAATAGAATTTTTATCCATATGGAGTAATTATAAAAATGTGATTTTTATATACATGACAACAATATAAAAAATTTAATTTTTATATATTGAATAGCGAAGTAAAAATTCGATTTTTATATATTGAATAGCGAAGTAAAAATTCGATTTTTATATATATTGAATAGCAAAGTAAAAATGTGATTTTTATATATGTAGTGGCTACGGGCAACGAAAGTGACAAAAGGCGAGAACGGCGAAGACTTCTACAAAAGAAGAGTCGAGATGGTTGGAATAGCTATTGGTGAGAACTTCTCACTCTAAATTTCTTTTTCTAGTTATATATATATATATACCAGGATGCAGACGGTGTTTAGTAGCACCCGACACCTGTCGTCCACAGACCATGAACGGCTTGTATGCTTGTTTGATGTGTTGTGAAATTTGTTTGTGATGTTGATGTGAAATCGATAATATAGATTAATGTGTTAAAATAAATTAATTGTCGTTAAAAATATAATTTTTAACGTGAATATGAATAAATAAATATTCATTTACGAACCGAACGGTTTGTTTATGTACACCTATTTGAAGGATATTGATTGGGACGATAAATTTTACACATTGCCCAACTGCACAAATAAAATCTGTGTTTGATTGTTTGAAACCCCACACGGGTATTGGGATAAAATACGGCATACACTAATCCCAATAATTAGTAGTATGTCAATCGACGGATCGACAGGCTGTTATAAGCGTTAGATATCTATATTTGATGCTTATACAGTGTAGTGCACTTTGGATGATGGTTGATTATTTATCGTTGCTATTATATGCATGTGTTGTATGGAATCCATATAATTAACGTTATATGGTAATTGACTGGGCCTCATTCCAATTTAGAAAATAAAGAATATTATAAAATAAAGGTTCATGTGTTGACAGTACTCATCCGTTGAGATTAGTCATGTGTTGAACGAAATATTTTAACAATAAAATTTACATTTTTATCATTATAATATGAAGGTTCATGTGTTGACCGTACTCATCCGTTGAGATTAGTCATGTGTTGAACGAAATATTTTAACAATAAAATTTACATCTTTATCATATATGAAATTAGAAATTAACTGCAAAATAGATGAGATGAGTGGTCTCCTGGATATTGATCTGATGTTGGTTTCGGCCTTCGGGTTTAATATTTAAGGAATCGTTCTCTTACTAATTTACGGTTGGAATCTGATTTGAAATCAAACGATAGATACCATAATTTTTATAAAATATATTAAATAACAAAAATAGTCACACGTGGACAGTACTCATTCGTTGAGATTAGTCATGTGTTGACAAAAACATAGATTCCTTTTTTGAATAGAATAACGGAATTATTGAAATATATAAAGCCGTGTTGATTAGAGATGCGCTATTTTGACGCGAACGATATTTATATCGATTATATTCGTTTTATAATGAATATTGAAAAGAGGTTTAAAAATCGAATATTTAGAAAAACGAATTTGAATTGAATTGAATAGAAATCGAATTCGAATTGATTTTGAATATAGAATGAATTGAAATTTGAATAGAATTGGAAATGAAGGTCGAAATTGTTTTAGAAACAAATTTGAAACTATTTATAAAATTCGTTTTAAATAGGAATCGACGAAATATATATTATATATATAATATAATGGCCTGAATAGAACGCGCCGCGCCGCGGTAGTTCGTGAATTTCGACCATTGAATTCGAACGGACATTACGGGAGATCCGACCGTCGGATTCTCCTAAAACCGGAACTGTTGGGTTCGTATCGAAAAGAGCTTTCTAACGAATATTATAAATTTGAAATCTTACGGTTGGATTTGGAGATACGTCCAAATCAAATTTGGAAAAGGTCGCTGTAAGTGCAGTTCGGTGGCCATTGATGGAAATCGACTGTACGGGCCTTGATAAAATTATTAAAAATAGTAATAATTTGTGTAAAATCATAAGAAATGATTTGGGAAAAATTGGGATGAAAAACTCCATATTTGAATTAGATAAAAATAGATTTTTATCGAAATGAACTAGTTTTGAATTAAAATAAAACCCAAGTATTTTTAAATAAATAAATTGGATTGAAAAGGGGTTTTAAATAATCGGAATTTCAAATATAGTTGATTGGGATTGGATTAGAATTGATTTTGGGTTTATCGTGAACTGTGTTTTAAATGACTTTAGTTCTTTAACCCAGTAAAGAGAGTTTTAATGAATCTGCAATTAGATTGAAATGTGAACTGACAATTTAATTTATCAAATTTGGAAAATGAGCGAGAATGGAGTATCACCAGTTTTGCTCCAAAGCGATAGTTAAATCTTTAATTTGATTTGAACGTGAAATGGTAATTAATTTTACCGATAACACCGTAGTGTTAGATATGGAGTACTACCAGTTTTGCTTCATGGGATGAATAGGTTGGGATTGGGAAATAAAATAAATAATTACTTCGGTGTGGTTCGCTAATCCCGACTAGTTTGAAAAACCATAATTTGGTTTGAAATGACATCCAAAGGAAGATTAAAGAATAAATTTAAAGAATTTATCTTTGATAAAATAAATGGGAACCTTTCCCTAAGATTATGAAATTTAGAAACTAGCTGTAGGTTAGCTAAGAAGAATGGTTTCCTGGGTATTGATCTGATGTTGGTTTCGGCCTTTTGGGTTAATTTTGGGGAATTGCCTTCTTACTGATTTACGGTTAGTGACTAATGAATTGGAATGAGGCGTATGTTGTGTTTGTGTAACATTTGTTTTTAATATACACGGGTTGTTCGGAAAGGCCAGGTTTATACCTATTCTGAATGACTGATTTGACGATAAGTCGAAGATGATGACGGTGGTCGAAGACCGGAAGTCTTCACATCGTTTGGATAATTACTGATGATCCTGATTGGGCTGTACACCCAAGAGGATGGAAATAGTTGGTGGTCGTCCAGACGTACTTAGAGATCGATGGATATGCGAGGAAAGTGCCTCCGGTTTCGTTCAGACCCAGAACGAACTTGTAAATGGATTGCGTGTCTGACATTGGATTTTATTCTGTGTTGATTGATTTCTGTTAAATATATATCTGTTTGGCGGCGGAGAATTTATTCTCTTGCTTAACGCCCTTCTCTGAGACGTACGAGCTTAGAGGTTATATATCGATAGATATCAATCGCATGGCATGAATTGCCTGTGTGGCACGCTGAGTTGCATGGATCAAGGCTTCTGTTGAAAAGCAAAGTCTTGTGGTTGATGATCAAAGCACGGCCTACGTGGCAGCTTTGTGTATAGCGTGGATTCGCGAGCCTCACACCTCGGTATGAGTTAAAAACAGGATAAGGACTACAGGGAGAGCACGACGTTTCTTTCTAGCTTTGGTGGTGTCAGTGACTTACCAGTCCTGACATTTATATACTTTTCACCTATGTGGTTGTTGGATGAGGCGCCTCGATTTTAGGTCTGTAAAGACCGGGAAACATGTGTTCAAGAATAACTAATCCTCAAACGTAAGAGAGGACCGGCCCTGAAGATCCAAGGATTGCCCAGAGTGTGTAGTCCTGAGGCATTTGCTAGAGTGTCTCGGAGCGGAGAGGAGCTTGCCCCCTGCCTCGACTCATGACGGAAATCCAATTTCCAATACGTGTATTTCGGTTTTATCTGTAGAGCCTAGTATGGCGACATGATAGATGGTACCCATGCTGCCTAGGATTGATATTTACGATTGAAATTGTTTTGACACTATACACTTATTATAGTATCAAATGATTTGTTTTAAACGTACCAAGCATGTTTGGCTATTATAAGGGAAAACCCTATCCTCCGGCTTGCGTTGCATTGTGTGATGGGACCTGGGTCTTATAATAGCTTCAGTTTTCGAAAAAGCATTGCGTTGTCTTTTCTATGCACTGGTATTCTTGGGAGGAAACCCATTCCGTGTTATACGGCGTGGTCCCTTGAATTACTCTCTTTTAAAGTAAAGTTTTAAATAACTGTTTTAGTTCTCACACCAGTCACATGACTGACCTGGAGTTTATTGTTTTAACCTAAACTCTGGGTGCCCTTATTTTGACACGGGCAGCTAGTAGTTTTGGTTTTGCAGATTTATATTCACATGATCCTGATTTACAGCTGGAATGATATCCGGAAAGCTCTATATCCGTATATCACCTTCAGTTGTGCTTATTATTATTTTTCCGCTGCTATGTAATTTATTGTAGTCTTTGATATTTGTCGAATGTAATTTATTCATTTATACTCTGTATATTCTTGTATCTGATGGAATTGTTGTAATAGCATTGAAATGTTCTTTCGTCTGCGTTCATTTGTGTGTTGTTCTCAAAGTATCCGCTCTTTCCTTCATGGGGAAGTAACGGTTTCTTACAGTGGTATCAGAGCTTTGGTTTACAGAGCTGGAGAACAAGACACATTAGAACCATACGAAAGAATTCATCAGATATTGGGTTAGTAATATCCAATTAGAATGACTCGTTAGAGATAGGATCAGTAGTATCCTAGAACGAGTGTGAAGAGTATATTTTTCAAATGAAAACAATTTTGTTTTGAAAATTTAAACCATTTTATACGTATTTGAATATTTTATTTGTATTGAATTTGGACAATCCAATATATAAAGATTTTGTATATACGCGTCATGAACGTATATTCGAGGTTTTAATATACTGGATAGATATAGGATCACACTCTAGTCGCACGGACCTAATTGTGATGATTGGCGCGTCATCATCAGTAATTATTTTCGTGTTTCGAAGGTGTGATTTCTATATATTTCCATTAGACTGGTGTGAGAATCAAAACTTATATAGGATTATTTGTTGTGAATTGGCATCAAAAACATGATTTTCTGTATATATATATCAAAATTATGAATTTGAAACTCTAATTCACTAATTGATTGATGTTTGTGTTGTTTGTTTATTTGTCTAATAATTTTGAACCATTTAGCCTAATAGAACCAAATTTTGAATTGTATTGAAAATTTGTTGCATTTGCTTGCATATACATGTACTTACATTGAATAGGTCATAGCAAGGAGGCTAGAGCAGAGAATAAAATTTGTTTGCCCGACAAATAGGTACATGTTTACCATAATTTACTGTTTTGTTTGGGTGATGATGATTTTATGAGCTGATTGGCTAGCCGCTTGGCCTTTTCTTTTTCTTTTTGATATCAGAAGGCCTGTATGGCAATTTCGGGATTTTCCCGGTGCTCCCAGTGCAGGGGAGGTTATGGCGAAAATTTTCGAAAATTTAGGGTGTTAGCCAAATTTTCGAAAAATTTGAAAAGTTTTTAGAAACTGAAAAGTTGAAGGACTTAACCCGTAATGAAAATACTGGAAGTTGAGTTGAATTGTTAAACAACTTTCGGCTTCGTTCCTTTTCAGGGACGAAAAGTTTTAAGTGGGGGAGATTGTAATAACCCAGAAATGCGAGCTAGTTTAAAATTTTTATTTTGGCAATTTTAATGAATTTTGCATATTTAAAATAGATTATTTTAAATAATGATGACGAAAAATTTATTTTGAATATAATTCAAACGTATATATTATATAGATCGTCGTTAGAATATAAATATTTATTTTATAATTATAAATAGAGTTGAAAATGGTGCGGTAGTTCGATAATTCGATTTCAAACTTCAATTGAATGTACCGGGTGCAAAACAATCCGGATTTTAGCAAAACCAATATTAGGATCTATTTGATAATATCTTTCCAACGAATCCGAAAATTTGAAATTTCATAGCGGGAATCAAAAGATATGTCCAGTTGAAAATTCTGAATAGTCGCTATGAAATTCAGGCCCTTAAAAATGGGAATTTTGCAAACAACCTCGGATTTCGACGAAACCACTTTTGTTGGATCCACGATGTCAAATTATTGTTAGATTCCCAATTTCATAATTTTTCGAATCAAGATGTGAGCGTGGCAAAGGAAAACGCGTTTGACCAGTTTTAGTTGATTTTAATCGACTGGAAAATGGCCATTTTTCTAACGGTCTCAGAATTCGACGAAACTAGTTTTGTTAGGACCGTATTGTCAATACGAAGCTAGAAAATATTTTCTGTAATTTTTCGAGTTAGTATGTGACCCCAGTAAATGGAAATACGCGTTCAAATTCAATATATAGAGTTATATGTTGGTTTTGACGAAAACTGATCATAACGATCGAATCAGCCTACGATACATATCCTATTGTGTTCGAAATGGGGGTAATTAGCTATGGACGATAGGCGGTGAGCCTCGTTTTGAGTTCGAATGAAAAAGTTACTTTTTAAAATTAAAATAAATTAAATAATATAAAAACCTTTATAAACACTCTCTCCCCTCACCGTTGATTTCAGTTTTAAAAACAAAACAAAAACAAAAAGGGATCGTGCCCTAGTCAAAGACCGCCGCCGCTGGTGGGGAGCCACCGCGCGCCTCCTCCCTTCACGCCAGAGCGCGCACAACAGTCCCCCCCCCTCTCCGATCCTCTCGCCTCCATCTCCTTCCTCCTCCCTGCGATCGCTTCTCCCTCCTCTGCTGAATTGAACCGCCACCGATCCCCCCCCCTTCAGCCAAATCGAACACCGCGAGCCCCTCTTCCACCACCGCCCCCCCAAACCCTCTTCCACTTTGGATAGCCATCGACGAAGACAGCGGACGCCTCCCAGGAGCGTTAGCGCCACTTCAACACCGTAGAATCACGTTCGATCGAGCGCGGAAGTGTCATACCGTAAAAAGGTAATTTTAATTTTTACTAACTACTTTGTGCATTAAATTTAAAATGTGATTTTTAATGTAAATGAATTCAGTAAAAAGATTTGATTTTTAGAAATAGCAAATAAAAGATCTGATTTTTAATAGGTAGAAAGATTTGATGTTTATATAAAAGAAATATCGGATTTTTATGTATGTTTTAGCAAAGGGAAAAATGGGATTTTTATATTTACAAAGATTCGATTTTTATATTTAGAAAGGTTTGATTTTGCGAAGTAGAAAGGTTTGATTTTGCGAAGTAGAAAGGTTTGATTTTGCGAAGAATAAGAAAATACGATTTTGACTATGAAGTTGAAGTTATAAAAATATCATCTTTATAGATGTAGCGAAATAAAAATCTGATTTTTATTATATATACGTTGAAATAAAAATGTGATTTTTATAGTGATGTAAGGAAAAGGCGAAATTTTTATCTATATAGTAACGATGTAAAAATAGAATTTTTATCTATATAGTAGCGATGTAAAAATAGAATTTTTATCTATATAGTAGCGATGTAAAAATAGAATTTTTATCTATATAGTAGCGTTGTAAAAATAGAATTTTTATCTATATAGTAACGATGTAAAAATAGAATTTTTATCCATATGGAGTAATTATAAAAATGTGATTTTTATATACATGACAACAATATAAAAATTCGATTTTTATATATTGAATAGCGAAATAAAAATTCGATTTTTATATATTGAATAGCGAAGTAAAAATTCGATTTATATATATATTGAATAGCAAAGTAAAAATGTGATTTTTATATATGTAGTGGCTACGGGCAACGAAAGTGACAAAAGGCGAGAACGGCGAAGACTTCTACAAAAGAAGAGTCGAGATGGTTGGAATAGCTATTGGTGAGAACTTCTCACTCTAAATTTCTTTTTCTAGTTATATATATATATATATATATATACCAGGATGCAGACGGTGTTTAGTAGCACCCGACACCTGTCGTCCACAGACCATGAACGGCTTGTATGCTTGTTTGATGTGTTGTGAAATTTGTTTGTGATGTTGATGTGAAATCGATAATATAGATTAATGTGTTAAAATAAATTAATTGTCGTTAAAAATATAATTTTTAACGTGAATATGAATAAATAAATATTCATTTACGAACCGAACGGTTTGTTTATGTACACCTATTTGAAGGATATTGATTGGGACGATAAATTTTACACATTGCCCAACTGCACAAATAAAATCTGTGTTTGATTGTTTGAAACCCCACACGGGTATTGGGATAAAATACGGCATACACTAATCCCAATAATTAGTAGTATGTCAATCGACGGATCGACAGGCTGTTATAAGCGTTAGATATCTATATTTGATGCTTATACAGTGTAGTGCACTTTGGATGATGGTTGATTATTTATCGTTGCTATTATATGCATGTGTTGTATGGAATCCATATAATTAACGTTATATGGTAATTGACTGGGCCTCATTCCAATTTAGAAAATAAAGAATATTATAAAATAAAGGTTCATGTGTTGACAGTACTCATCCGTTGAGATTGGTCATGTGTTGAACGAAATATTTTAACAATAAAATTTACATTTTTATCATTATAATATGAAGGTTCATGTGTTGACCGTACTCATCCGTTGAGATTAGTCATGTGTTGAACGAAATATTTTAACAATAAAATTTACATCTTTATCATATATGAAATTAGAAATTAACTGCAAAATAGATGAGATGAGTGGTCTCCTGGATATTGATCTGATGTTGGTTTCGGCCTTCGGGTTTAATATTTAAGGAATCGTTCTCTTACTAATTTACGGTTGGAATCTGATTTGAAATCAAACGATAGATACCATAATTTTTATAAAATATATTAAATAACAAAAATAGTCACACGTGGACAGTACTCATTCGTTGAGATTAGTCATGTGTTGACAAAAACATAGATTCATTTGTTGAATAGAATAACGGAATTATTGAAATATATAAAGCCGTGTTGATTAGAGATGCGCTATTTTGACGCGAACGATATTTATATCGATTATATTCATTTTATAATGAATATTGAAAAGAGGTTTAAAAATCGAATATTTAGAAAAACGAATTTGAATTGAATTGAATAGAAATCGAATTCGAATTGAATTGAATATAGAACGAATTGAAATTTGAATTGATTTGGAAATGAAGGTTGAAATTGTTTTAGAAACAAATTTGAAACTATTTACAAATTTTGTTTTAAATAGGAATCGACGAAATATATATTATATATATAATATAATGGTCTGAATAGAACACGCCGCGCCGCGGCAGTTCGTGAATTTCGACCATTGACTTCGAACGGACATTATGGGAGATCCGACCGTCGGATTCTCCTAAAACCAGAACTGTTGGGTTCGTATCGAAAAGAGCTTTCTAACGAATATTAGAAATTTGAAATCTAACGGTTGGATTTGGAGATACGTCCAAATCAAATTTGGAAAAGGTCGCTGTAAGTGCAGTTCGGTGGCCGTTGATGGAAATCGACTGTATAGGCCTTGATAAAATTATTAAAATAGTAATAATTTGTGTAAAATCATAAGAAATGATTTGGGAAAAATTGGGATGAAAAACTCCATATTTGAAAAGATAAAAATAGATTTTTATCGAAATGAACTAGTTTTGAACTAAAATTAAAACCCAACTATTTTTAAATAAATAAATTGGATTGAAAAGGGGTTTTAAATAATCAGAATTTCAAATATAGTTGATTGGGATTGGATTAGAATTGATTTTGGGTTTATCTTGAACTGTGTTTTAAATGACATTAGTTATTTAACCCAGTAAAGGGAGTTTTTATGAATCTGCAATTAGATTGAAATGTGAATTGACAATTTAATTTATCAAATTTGGAAAATGAGCGAGAATGGAGTATCACCAGTTTTTCTCCAAAGCGATAGTTAAATCTTTAATTAGATTTGAACGTGAAATGGTAATTAATTTTACCGATAACACCGTAGTGTTAGATATGGAGTACTACCAGTTTTGCTTCATGGGATGAATAGGTTGGGATTGGGAAATAAAATAAATAATTACTTCGGTGTGGTTCGCTAATCCCGACTAGTTTGAAAAACCATAATTTGGTTTGAAATGACATCCAAAGGAAGATTAAAGAATAAATTTAAAGAATTTATCTTTGATAAAATAAATGGGAACCTTTCCCTAAGATTATGAAATTTAGAAACAAGCTGTAGGTAAGCTAAGAAGAATGGTTTCCTGGGTATTGATCTGATGTTGATTTCGGCCTTCGGGGTTAATTTTGGGGAATTGCTCTCTTACTGATTTATGGTTAGTGACTAATGAATTGGAATGAGGCGTATGTTGTGTTTGTGTAACATTTGTTTTTAATATACATGGGTTGTTCAGAAAGGCCGGGTTTATACCTATTCTGAATGACTGTTTCGACGATAAGTCGAAGATGATGACGGTGGTCGATGGATTGTGTGTCTGACATTGGATTTTATTCTGAGTTGATTGATTTCTGTTAAATATATATGCGAGGAAAGTGCCTCCGGTTTCGTTTAGACCCAGAACGAACTTGTAAATGGATTGTGTGTCTGACATTGGATTTTATTCTGTGTTGATTGATTTCTGTTAAATATATATCTGTTTGGAGGCGGAGAATTTATTTTCTTGCTTAACGCCCTTCTCTGAGACGTACGAGCTTAGAGGTTATATATCGATAGATATCAATCGCATGGCATGAATTGCCTGTGTGGCACGCTAAGTTGCATGGATCAAGGCTTCTGTTGAAAAGCAAAGTCTTGTGGTTGATGATCAAAGCACGGCCTACGTGGCAGCTTTGTGTATAGCGTGGATTCGCGAGCCTCACACCTCGGTATGAGTTAAAAACGGGATAAGGACTGCAGGTAGAGCACGATGTTTCTTTCTCGCTTTGGTGGTGTCAGTGACTTACCAGCCCTGACATTTATATACTTTTCACCTATGTGGTTGTTGGATGAGGCGCCTCGATTTTAGGTCTGTAAGGACCGGGAAACGTGTGTTCAGGAATAACTAATCCTCAAACGTAAGAGAGGACCGGCCCTGAAGATCCAAGGATTGCCCAGAGTGTGTAGTCCTGAGGCATTTGGTAGAGTGTCTCGAAGCGGAGAGGAGCTTGCCCCTTGCCTCGACTCATGACGGAAATCCAATTTCCAATACGTGTATTTCGGTTTTATCTGTAGAGACTAGTATGGCGACATGATAGATGGTACCCATGCCGCCAAGGATTGATATTTATGATTGAAATTGTTTTGACACTATACACTTATTATAGTATCAAATGATTTGTTTTAAACGTACCAAACATGTTTGGCTATTATAAGGGAAAATCCTATCCTCCGGCTTGCGTTGCATTGTGTGATGGGACCTGGGTCTTATAATAGCTTCATTTTTCGAAAAAGCATTGCGTTGTCTTTTCTATGCACTGGTATTCTTAGGAGGAAACCCGTTCCGTGTTATACGGCGTGGTCCCTTGAATTACTCTCTTTTAAAGTAAAGTTTTAAATAACTGTTTTAGTTCTCACACCAGTCACATGACTGACCTGGAGTTTATTGTTTTAACCTAAACTCTGGGTGCCCTTATTTTGACACGGACAGCTAGTAGTTTTGGTTTTGCAGATTTATATTCACAGGATCCTGATTTACAGCTGGAATGATATCCGGAAAGCTCTGTATCCGTATATCACCTTCAGTTGTGCTTTGTATTATTTTTCCGCTTCTATGTAATTTATTGTAATCTCCAATATTTGTCGAATGTAATTTATTCATTTATACTCTGTATATTCTTGTATCTGATGGAATTGTTGTAATAGCAATGAAATGTTCTTCCGTCTGCGTTCATTTGTGTGTTGTTCTCAAAGTATCCGCTCTTTCCTTCACGGGGAAGTAACGGGTTCTTACAACTTATGTGGATGATGGATAGCGAGGTGCCTTGGATATGATTGGCCAACAATGGCCAAGTGATAGGTCTGATAGGAAAGGGAAACGTATTGTTCAGGAATAACCAATCCTCAAAAGTAAGAGAGGACCGGCCCTGCAAGATCCAAGGGTCACGTGTGTTGATCCTGGGCATCCCGCTAGAGATGGCCCGAAACTGGTAAGGAGACATCCCTTGCCTTGACTCATGATAGAAATCCAATTTCCAATACGCGACTTTCGATTTCAGTTGTAAACATATATGGCAACACCATAGGATGGGGTACTATGCCATCTATGATTGATACACTTATATTTGAAGTTGATTTCTTCACTTATAGTAATATAAAAGATTAATTTTGCATATCAAGCATGTTTGGCCGTTATAAGATAAAATTCTATCCTCTGTTTTGTATTTGCATTGTGTGATGGGACTTGAGTCTTATAATAGCTTCATTTTTTTATTTTTAGCATGCGTTGTTTGTTTTATGGTATTCTTGGGAGGAAACCTGTCTGTTATACGGCGTGGTCCCTTGATTTACCCAACTTTAAAATAAAGTTAATAACTGTTTTAGTTCCCGCACTAGTCCCATGACTGACTCGGAGTTTATTGTTTCTACCTAAACTCTGGGTGCCCATATTTTCCATACGGGCAGCTAGTAGTTTTGGTTTGCAAATATTTCTCTTCACAGGATCCGGGATTAGGGCTGGAGCTATACTCGGAATGCATTGTATCCGTGTATTTCTTTTAGTTATGGAAGTTGATATTTTCCGTTATGCATTATGTTTATGTTTTTAAATGTAATTTAAATCTCTGGTAATTTTTCCACTATAAATTATTTATTTGTACTTTGATATAAATTGTTGTTATGGCAATGAAATGTTCTCATGTTTGTGTTCTGATGCGTCGTGTTCTCAAAGCAGTCCTCCTTCTTGTTCGGTTTAGGCCGGTTGGGAAGTTCGGGTTGCTATAGGTGATATCAGAGCTTTGGTTTACAAAGCTCGAGAACTAGACACATTAGAACAAAACGAAAGAATTCACCAGAGATAGGATTAGTAACAATTTAACGACCCTGAAATTCAGAACCAACTAAAAAATTTGTTTTAAGGAAATTTTGTCAGAAATTGAGTCAGAATTTAAAATTTTGATTTTTAAATTATAATATAGCCCATAAAAATAGCCATTATGCAAACGACCTCCATTTTCAACAAAACCACTTTTGTTGGATCCGGAATGTCAAATTATTACTAGGTTTAAAATACCATACTTTTTGGAATTGATATGTGAGTGTGGTAAGTTAAAACGCATTTGGCAATTTCTGTTGAGTTGGATCGACCATTAAAAAGGCCATTTTTCAAATGGTTTCCAAATTTGACAAAATTAGTTTTGTTAGGACCATATCGTCCAAACATAGCTAGATTTATTTTTCGGGAATTTTTGGAATCAATATGTGGCCCCAGTAAATTAAAATGTACGTTCAAATCTAATATTGAACATTATATATTTTAATTTAGAGAAAAACTTACTGAAACCGTCAAATTGGATTACGAAACATATTCCATTGTGTCCGGAATGGTGGTATTTAGCTAGGGGCGACGGTCGTTGGGTTTGATTTGGAGATTGTATGGATTAGTGGGTATATTTGGAAATAAATAAATTAATATATATATATACACATATCGGCGAATCACAAAATTCCGTAACCCTAATTTCATTAATTAAAATCCATGCCTCCAGTTAAAAGCGACGACGAAAATCGTTGAATCCGTTCCTCCTCCATAACTTTCAAACCACTCAACGAAGTTCAATGATTCTTGAGGGAATTTTGTAGAGAATCTCCCCATCTTCAAATCCATAGTGGTCTGGTAATTTATCGTTGTGTATATCGACCGATCCGAACCCTCAAACTAATGCTGTTTATCGCCAGTTTCCGCCGTCGATCATCAAACGAGTTGATCATGCTTCCAGGCGTGGATGCGGCTCTCCAAGCTCCTCCACGTGGCATCGTCTGATCTTGGCCTAACTCAATGGTTTGGAAGTTAAATCTAAACCTATGTTTGAACCATCAGTGAAAAATCACGGCCTGTGTATTGTGAAGAAGAAGGAGGTTAATTTTTAAACTAATTACTTGGTCAATTAATTTCAAATTGTCATTAACCTTCGAAAAATCAAATCTTTTTCATACGACGTCGAAATCCAATGAAATAGGAGACATTGGACTCGTGACAACGTACTCTACATTCTAGAAGAGACTTGAACACATTTGGAGCTCTCTATAAAATTAGAAGGAGTGGAACCCAATGTGAGATTTCTAAATTCAAAATAAACTGGAGTAAATTATTTATGAGTTGTAAAATCATTAAAATCGTATACGGTGCCAGTTAGCTCACCTCCCTCGTCCACAGACCATAGACGATTTAAATTGACTGTATTGTGTTGTGATTGTAATGTTATATATATATATATACGCTATATAAAATACATATATGCATTATACCATATTATGGTGTGAAATTGATTGTGATTGTGAATGCGATGTATGAAAATATTATATTGAGAAAGATTGTTGAATATGGGTTTGGAAACCCTATTATGGAATGATTGATGGATATAAATTGTTGTGATGTCGCAAGCCTAAGTTAGAAGAGGAGTAGTGCTCAGACACTATGTCGATGCTATAATACCCTACCGTTATAATGCCGAAATTTTCTGAAATGAACTATATAAAATATTCATGTGTTGAATAAAATGTTTGAACAATAAAAATATCATTTTTATTGTATGTATGAACCATTAAAAATATTCATGAGTTGAATTAAATGTTTGAACAAATAAAAATATTACTTTTATTGTATGTATGAACCATTAAAAAAATTCGTGTGTTGAATAAAATGTTTGAACAATAAAAATATCATTTTTATTGTATGTATGAACCATTAAAAACATTCATGTGTTGAATAAAATGTTTGAACAATAAAAATATCATTTTTATTGTATGTATGAACCATTAAAATATTCATGTATTGAATAAAATGTTTGAATAATAAAAATATCATTTTTATTGTATGTATGAACCATTAAAAATAGCCATGTGTTGAAATAAATATTTGATTTCTAAAAATATCATTTTTAACATGTATATGAAGTGAATAAAATGGATATGCAATGAAATAAATTGGTGGGAAAAAAATATTATTTTTAGCTTATATATGAGTTGAATAAAATTGTCATGTGTGGAAATAAATATTTGTTTGCTAAAATATTATTTTTAGCTTAGATATGCATATATATACACATGCTAAACATGTAAATGGATTGGCTGTTGAGTAAAGAGTTAATTTGTGTGCCCGACAAATAGGTACACCTTAATGAGTTAGATGTGCAATTTTATTATTATATAAACTCCCGTGAGTGCTACTGGATGCGGTGTGATGATTGTCCTGTGTGAGATTATAAACCACGCCATAAGATAGCAACAATTAATTTTAAACTACACTGCATGGCATACTACATGAAGATAACATATCCTATCATATTCCATATAAGAATTTGGAGCTTATAAGACGAGGTTGGAATTACCATACAAGCGAGAGTCTTGTATGGCGATGACTGCATTTAAGGTTGAATGGATTATGGACTGATTATAGACATAATTAAGGAATACATGTAACGGTGCTCGTGGCATGATTAATAAACAACCCCACAAGGGTATGGAGATGACAATAATTAACGTCTCTCTTGATTTTATATACGGCACATGGATTATTTATTTTCCAACACTAGACAAGGTGGTGAGACATGATCTTGTGAGATATGACTTTTACACTCTCCCTTGGGCATAGATAGGTCATTAAAAACTGTGTAAGCTTTTTCTGGATTTATTGGGTGCCTAATACGACCCAATAAATTTTTCAGACCCCTCTCAAACAAAGGAGTCTATGGTAAAAAAATTAAAGTTTAAAGGCATTAGCCAATTATTTGAAGAATTAAGTGGTTTCGAAGTCGTCGAAAAAATTATATAGTTTATATATAATATAAATTAAAATAAAACGAATTGCGCAGCTGCAGTTCGCGTTTTGGAGTCGTAATTTTAAACGATTATACCGGGAGATCTGACCATTGGATTTTTCCAAAACTGGAACCGTTGGGTTTGCTTTGGAAAGATCTTTCAGCGATATTAATTTGTTAAGATCCAACGGTTAGATTTCGAGAAATGTATAATTCAAATCTGAATAAAAACAACGCTAGGGCCATGTAATGACCCGAAGCGTCATTCGAATCAAATGGTCTTTTCTTATATAAATAAAAATAGCGATAAATCGTTATAAAATATTATATGCGATATGTAATGGAAATAAACAAAATTCACTTGGTTTATAAAGAAATATTGATGGTTAGATTCATTTGACATTAATCTATAGAATTGAATTTAACCAAGGAAGGAAATGATTTGGATTGTATTTATTCGAAAATTATTTGAACAGGCCGAGTTAAATCTCATTTCAAATAATTGAACAACGATTAAAAGTCAAAGGCAATGAAGACGGTCCAAGACCGATGATCTACACATCGAATGGATTACTACTGATGCCCTAGATTGATTAGCTCCCAGGAAGGGGATATAGTGGTAGTTGTCCGGATGTATTTGTTGATTGTCCGAATATGTGAGGACTCTCTTCTATATTGGACATATAGAACGAGGAATAAGGTGCCTCTAGCTTCGTTCAGACCCAGAACGGATTTTAAATGGATGTGTGTTTGACATTGGATTTTGTTCTGTGTTGATTAATTTCTATTAAATATATATTTGTTGGTGGCGGAGAATTTATTCTCTTGCTTAACACCCTTCTCTGAGACGTATGAGCTAGGTGTTATATATCGATAGACATCATCGCATGGTGTGAATTGTTAGTGTGGCATGCTAAGATGCAAATGAATAAGGCTTTTGTTGAAAAGTAGAGTCTTGTGGTTGATGATCAAAGCACAACTTTGTGTGTAGCATTAATTCGCGAGCTTCACACCCCGGTATGAGTCAAAAAGGGGATCGTGACTGCAGGGAGTGCATGCATTTATTTCTAGCTAGAAGTGGTGTTATGGTATGGAGCCTAAGCATTTTTACTTATGTGGATGATGGATTGCGAGGCGCCTCGGTTATGATTGGTCAACATACTGACCGTTTTAGAGGTCCGGTAGGACATGGAAACATGTTGAAACGACCCAAACTCGCTCTTTCGGGAAACCCGGATTGAGTTGAGAACACGACAAATCAGAACACAAACAGAAGAACATTTCATTGCTTATTACAACAATTTACATCAGAGTACAAGAATATTCCTGAGTATGATTAATTATACAACAGAAAATAATATCAGAGATTTAAAAAAAATTACATAGCAGTGGAAAATAAGATATAATATAATGTGTAGTGGAAAAGCTTTCCGAATATAGCTCCAGCTGTAATCCAGGATCCTGTTAAATAGAAATCCGCAAAACCAAAACTACTGACTGCCCGTGTGAAAAATATGGGCACCCAGTGTTTAGGAAGGAACAATAAACTCCAAGTCAGTCATGGGACTGGTATGAGATCTCAAAACAGTTATTAATTTTATTTTAAAGTTAGATAAATCAAGGAACCACGCCGTATAACACGGAACGGGTTTCCTCACAAGAATACCAGTGCATAAAATAAACAGCGCAATGCTTTTTTGGGAAAATGAAGCTATTATAAGACTCAGGTCCCATCACACAATGCAACGCAAGACGGAGGATATAGTTTTACATTATAATAGCCAAATATGCTTGGTACGCGAAAATTCGCTTTTATTATTACTATTTGTGCATAGTGTAGAAATCAATTTCGAAAGTAAATGTATCAATCATAAACGGCATGAGTGCCTCATCCCACTATGTCGCCATATATAGGTTTACAATTAAAACCGCAAAGCTCGTATTGGAAAGTTGAGTTTCCATCATGATGGCTCCTGATTCGAAAGATCTGTTGTGGAATACTCCATGGCTTACATCGCAGGCATGCGAAAACACCGTAATGCACATCCACACTTTTGGGAAATCAAGTATCACTGCGGCTTACGTCCCGACAAGAGAAAACACCGCTTACTCTATCCCTATATGGGAATCGGAGGAAATGCCCTATCCCTCATCTTGGTCGACCGAATCCATACTAATATCGAAAGCATACTAATCTGACCATTAGTTCACCATCATACCGGGGTGTGAGGCTCGCGAAGTCTAGCTGTAACGACCCGGAAAATCTGAACCAATTTAAAAAAATTTAAATTGGCTAAAATAGTGGATTTTAAATATTTAAAATAAATATTTTAAATAATAACGATGAAAAGTAAGGTTGAATCGAAGTTTGAAAATAAATATAATTAATTCTAATTATAAACAAGGCCTGATATGGCGCGGTGGTTTCAAATTTTGAATTCAAACTTTGCCTGACTTTACCGGGTGCAAAATAAAACGGATTTTAGTGAAACCAAAAATATTTAAATCTGTTAGTGAATATCTTTCTAACGAATCTAAAAAATCGAAGTTTCGTAGCGGGAAGCAAAAGTTATGGCCAAATGAATTTTCAGAAAGGTCGCTATAGAATTTATATAGCCCGTAAAAATGGCCATTTTGCAAACGACCTCGGAATTCGACGAAACCACTTTTGTTGGATCCGGGATGTTAAACTATTGCTAGGTTTCAAATTTCATAATTTTTGAAGCTAGTATGTGAGCGTGGCAAAAGAAAATGTGTTTGGTCGATTTCTATTAAATTAAATTGACCAGAAATGGGCCATTTTTCAAACAGTCTCAGAATTCGACGAAACTAGTTATGTTGGGACCGTATCGTCAAAACATATCCAAATTTATTTTTCTGGAATTTTTCGAATCAGTTTGTGGCCCTGGCAAATTGAAATGTACGTTCCAATCGAATATTGAATGTTATATATTTTAATTTGAAGGAAAACTGACTGAAACAGTCGAATGGGCCCACGAAACATATTCCATTATGTTCGGAATAGGGGTAAAACGCTAAGGACGACGGTCGTTGGGTTTGGATTGGTGTTAGTATTTGAAGAGGGGTATTTTTGAGAAAAAAAATTATGAAAAAAAATTAAATTTTCCATTGGCTAATCCACTCTCTCTCTCCCCCGATATTCTCTCTCCCCGCTACCAGTAGAAGGCGGAAACCTCTTCGAAGCTTCCCAGGCGATTTCCGATCGCCACAGGCCGAACCAGCCCCACCTCCAGTTGAACTTTTCGAAGCCCTCCCTCCCCTCTTCAAATCCGTCCTACCCTTGCCCTCCCTCTCCTCGTCATCATCGAGTTCTGCGCCTGGGAAGTCCACCGCCGTCGAGCCTGAAATCGCCACCACCGGAGATCCGAGCTGGTCGTGACCTACCTCACCGGGAAGCCCTCTCGTAGCTCTAGGCCGTGGTACCCTCCGATCGTCTCCACGCTGCTCGGTTTTCGCGAAAACTGCAAACCTAGTTTTGAACAAATCAGTGAGGTAATCGGCTTTGTTAATTTAAATCAGTTTTAACACTTTTAAACCGTTACAAATTTGTAAAAATCATATCTTTTTGCTATGTTGCCGAAATTCTGTGAAATAAGAGACAGCGGACTCGTGTGGACGTCTTCTACATTCTAAAAGATACCGCATATTTTTCTGAGCCTTCTGCTATTTTTGGTGGAGTGGAACCCAATGTGAGATTGTAAAAATCATATCTTTTTGCTATGTTGCCGAAATTCTGTGAAATAAGAGACAGTGGATTCGTGTGGACGTCTTCTACATTCTAGAAGATACCGCATATTTTTCTGAGCCTTCTGCTATTTTTGGTGGAGTGGAACCCAATGTGAGATTTCTAAATTATAAACGATATGAAAAACGACGATGTATAAATTATATAGTCGATGTATGAGTTATATAAGCGTTGTACACCTCTTGTATAAGCGTTGTATAAGTTGTACGTTCGATATATAAGTTATATATGCATTGTAAAAATTATATATGTGTTGAAATAGAAGTGAAATGCTTATAATATATATATATATATATATATATATATATATATATATATACGCCCCTCGTCCACAAACCATGGACGATATTTATTGTTTGTGATTGATGTGAAAATTGGTTGATAACGAATGGTTGATTAGAATTGTTTGTGGTTGAAATTGATTGATGTGGTTGAAAAATACCCGTTTGTGGTTGAGAATTATTTGGTTGAAAACCCACATAGGATTAGTTTGTGGAAATGGAAAAAAAATATACATGCCGCCTGCGTGCGAACTAGATGCATGAAATCCCCATTGTCAAAAGCTGCGAGGCTTTAAGGTAGAGCGAGGAGCCGTACTACGGACGGCCCCGATTTTAACTATCCTGCCGTTATGCTGTCGAAATTTTCTGAAATATTCATGTGTTAGAATTATTTTCATTTGTTGAAATTATTTTCATATGTTGAAACCGTTCATGTGTTGAATAGAAATTCATTCGTTGAATAGAAATTCATGCGTTGAATGGTATTCGTGTTTGAAATAAATTGCCTTATAATAAAAACCCTATTTTTATCATGTATATGAACTATATAAAATAGGCGTGTTTTAAAATAAATTGTTTTGCAATAAAAAACACATTTTTACTATATATATACAAACTATAGAAAACCGTTCTTGTGTTGAATAGAAATTCATTCATTGAATAGAAATTCATGTGTTGAATGGTATTCGTGTTTTAAAATAAATTGTTTTGCAATAAAAAATCTCATTTTTACTATATATATATACAAACTATAGAAAACCGTTCATGTGTTGAATAGAAATTCATTCGTTGAATAGAAATTCATGTGTTGAATGGTATTCATGTTTTAAAATAAATTGTTTTATAATAAAAATCCTATTTTTATCATCTATATGAACTATATAAAATAGTCGTGTTTTGAAATAAATTGTTTTACATTAAAAATCACATTTTTATTATATACACGAATTGTTAAAAATAGTGAAGTGTTGAAATAGAAGTCAGTTAGATAAAAATATCATTTTTATCATAGATATGAAAAGAATATGGTTTTGAAATCGAAGAATCGATTATATTTATATATATATATATATAAATATAATTAAAATATATCGAATAACGAAGCTGCAGTTCGTGTTTTGAAACCGTGATTTCAAACGATTAGTGCGGGAGATCCGACCGTCGGATTTTCCCGAAACCGAAACCGTTGGGTTTGCTTTGGAAATATCTTTCCAATGACACCAACTTTGTAAAGATCCAACGGTTGGATTGTCTGGAATGTTTAATTCAAATCTAAAGAAAAACAGCGCCAGAATCGATATATTTATATATATAAATATAATTAAATTAAATCGAATAACGACGCTGCAGATCGTATTTTGAAATCGAAACTTCAAACGATTGTACCGGGAGATCCGACTGTCGGATTTTCCCAAAACTGGAACCGTTGGATTCGTTTTGAAAAGATCTTTCTAATGATGTAAATTTTATGAAGATCCAACGGTTAGATTTTCAGATATGTGTAAATCAAATTTGAAGAAAAACAACGCCACGGCCGCGTTATGGCCTGAAGCGTCGTTCAAATAAATTGGCTATTTTAAATAAACAAAAATAGTGATAAATCATTATAAAATATTATAAACGATATGGAATGTGAAATTTAGAAATTAACTGAAGGTTAGCTAAGTCGAATGGTTTCCTGGGTTTTGATCTGATGTTGGTTTCGACCTTCGGGGTTAATATTTGGGAAATCGTTCTCTTACTGATTTACGGTTAGCGACTAATGAATTGAAATGATGCGTATGTTGTGTTTGTGTAGCACTTGTTTATTATATACGTGAGTTGCTCAAAAAGACCGAGTTTATCCCATTCTGAATAATTGAATCGACGATAAGAAATCGAAGATGAAGACGGTGGTCGAAGACCGGAGAGCTTCACCTCGTTTGGATGGTAACTGATGTCCTGATTGGGAGGCATCCCGAAATATGGATAATGAGTCGTGATCGTCCAGACGTACGTGGAGATCAATGGGTTTGCGAGGTATATATTGCCTCCGGTTTCGTTCAGACCCAGAACGGACTTGCAAATGGACTGTGTGTCTGACATTGGAATCCATTCTGTGTGATTGATAGTCATCAGTTACAAGGTGTGAATTGCCTGTGTGGCATGCTAAGTTGCAGTGATCAAGGCTTCTGTTGAAAAGCAAAGTCTTGTAGTTGATGATCAAAGCACCGCCTGTGTGGCGTAGCTTTGTGTATAACGTGAATTCGCGAGCCTCACACCCCGGTATGAACCAGAAACGGGAGAGGACATCAGGGAGGGCCTGCGTTTCTTTCTAGCTAGAGGTGGTGTCAGTGCTTGAACTGGCTGACATTTATATTATTTTCACCTATGTGGTTGTTGCTGTTGCGAGGCGCCTCGGTTATATCGGTCGATCCGGGACCGATGGAATCATTCGTTGGCTCATTTACGCCCCATAGGGCGGGGAAACATAGTGTTCAGGCATAATAATCCACATCGGTGGACCGGCCCTGACGATCCAAAGGGTTGATGCGTTCTGATCCTGAGGCTCGGGCTAGAGAGTCTATAATTCGGTAAGGACTATCTTTTGCCTTGGTTCATGATGGAAATCCAATTTCCAAATACGACACCGTGCGGTTTTGATTGTATATATATATGGCGACATGATATATGGTACCCATGCCGTCTATGATTGATAGTTATGATTCGAAATTGTTTTTGAAACATATAAACACTAGTAATAATATCAAATTCTTTTGTTTTATTCGTATCAAGCATATTTTGGCCATTATAAGGGAAAACTCTATCCTCCGGTTTGCGTTGCATTGTGTGATGGGAACTGAGTCTTATAATGGCTTCATTTTTATAAAAAGCATTGCGATGTTTAAAGACTTATTTGTTTTAAAGCACTGGCAATCCAATGGAGTAAACTCGTTCCGTGAAAGTGGCGTGGTCCTGTGATTCGCCAGATTATAATGTGTTAAGTAGATTTTTCATACCAGTCCCATGACTGACTCGTAGTTTGTTTCACTTGCAAACTCGGGTGCCTCTTTTTTCTACACGGGCAGCCTTGTGTTCAGGTTTAGCAGGCTTTTTCTGGATAGCTGGAACTGAAGATGGATTCTATCATTTATCTCTTTTTATGCTATTCAGCTCCTATTGTACATTATGTTTTGTTTTCCGCTGTAGACATTTATGTATAGCTGAACTGTATTTGTACTAAGTATGATCCTGTATACTGTGTAACTTTGATGATTACGTTTATCCAGTGTATTATTTGTTCATTATTTGGTGTATTTATTTATTTTTGTTCTGCTATTATCTGTTTCTGTGTTATATTCCAAAGATTACCCTTAACACCGCAGTACGGGGTTTTGGGGTTGTCACAACGTGGTATCAGAGCTTTGGTTAAACATAGTGCTGGAGTATAACATATGAACGAACTCGTCAGAAATAGAACCAGTAGTGTTCTAGGACGGGTAACTCGTTACAGATAGGATCAGTAATATCCTAGTATGAGTATAACAGAATGAGATAACACCCCGATAGACACATTTACATTCAAGTATATGTTTCTGCGTTTTGAAATATCTTTTCTGTTGACCTGACACTTGATCTTCTATTTGCAGACGCTCTAGAAAATGAGTGCCAGAAACATAAGAAGTAATACTGACCCAGATATAGAAGCTCTATTTATGAAATATAGAAATCTGGGTGGAAAACCGTTCTAGGGCGAAGAATCTATTATGAAAACACAAGCTTGGGTTCGTTCTGCTGAGAAGATCTTTGACGGTTTAAAGCTGAGGGATGACCAGAAAAGATTACTGGCATCCTGGGAACTCGAAGACGAAGTTTTGTTTTGGTGGGATTCGGTTATTAAAGATAATCCAGAAGGTGATATCACCTGGGATAGATTTAAAGTGATTTTCCTGGAAAGATTTACTCCTCCTGAAGCAATTGAGCGACTACGTGATGAATTTTCTTATTTGATACAAGGAGATATGACCATTCCAGAATATCATAAGAAATTCAATGAACTTTCTCACTTTGCCCCTCATCTAATTCAAAATCCGAAGAGGAAGAATTTGAGATTTATCAACGGGCTTCAAAGAAAATATCAGAATAGTGTAATGAGGAATGTGAAGCTTCCTTTTTCTGAAATGATATACATGGCTTACCAGTACGAAGATCTAGACAAGAAAGGTATGTTACGCTACGAAGAGGAGGTTAGTTCTAGTAATAAAGTTGAGTCTGAAACTGATCGTCCTGAGGCCAGTACGATGTCTGAGGTCAGTAAGAAGCCCAGTGCCAAAAGGAAAAGGGATAAATCTGAGAAGGAACCAGTAACGACAACTGTATGCTCTAACTGCAATAGGCAAGGACATCTCTCGATAAGTTGCCGATCTCTCAAGAAACGAATAAAGAGTGGATCTAAATCCAAGGAGAATTTTCAAGAGAAAAGGGGTTGCAGTAAATGCCATCAGACTGGTCATCTTGCAAAGGATTGCTGGCTCTTAAAGAAGCCTGGAATGGTACAAGTGAATGAAGTGGCAGAAACTTCAGCACCCTCAGCTAGTCAGGGAAGGTCTAATGTTTTGGAAGGCATGCTTACTGTTAAGAACATTCCAGTTAAAGTACTATTTGATACAGGCGCGTCAAGAAGCTTTATTGCAAAGAATGCATTTAAGAAGTTGGATTTGAAATTGAGGAAGCTTAAAGAACCCATCACTGTCCATAATCTGGTTGGGGGTTCTCTCGATCTTAGCTGGATTTGTGCAGTGCCTATCTCTTTTTCCTGTTATAAGTTCCCTACCATCTCTATCATCATGAATTTTACAGAATTTGATCTTATCTTGGGGTTAGACTGGTTGACCAAATATGAAGCTGAGGTTAGATGCGCCGACAGAGTCGTTAAGGCAAAGATTAAATCAGGTGATTATATAACCATTCCCTATGAAGGCCAGAATTCAAATAGAAAAGACTTCTGGGCAGCTTTGGATGTTTTTCCTGTTCAAATAGAAAATATCCCTGTAGTCACAGAGAATGTTCCCGACATCATAAAAGATATTCCTGTCGAAAAGAATTATGCGGATGTGTTCGAAGAAGTTGTCAGCTTACCTCCGCAAAGAGAAATTGATTTCAAGATCGCTTTAATTCCGAACGTAAGGCCAGTAGTGCACGCCATTCGGAGGATGACCCTAAATGAGAAAGAAGAACTAGACAATCAAACACGACAGCTTGTATGGAAGGGTCTGATCAGGCCTAGTTTCTCTGATTGGGGAGCAGCAGTGGTGTTTGTCCCCAAGTCAGACGATACTCTTCGACTATGTGTGGATTATCGTGATTTGAACAAGCAGACAATAAAGAATAAATATCCATTGCCGCGAATCGATGATTTATTGGATCGTCTGAATGGATCACAAGTATTTTCAAGGATGGACCTAGCTACAGGTTTCCATCAGCTTCATATTGCCGAGGAGTGTGTTCCAATGACAGCATTTAGAGGTCCAGACTTATTCTATGAGTGGTTAGTAATGCCGTTCGGCTTATGTAACGCTCCAGCTTACTTCGTAGATTTGATGAATAGAGTGTTCAGAGGAGTCCTGAATAAGTTTGTTCTAGTTTTTATTGACGATATTCTAATATTTTCTAAATCAAAGGCCTAACATTAAAAACATTTGGAACAAGTTCTGGAAATTCTGAGAAGGAATGTGTTGAAAGCTAAACTATCCAAATGCATATTATGGCAAGATGAAGTGAAATTTCTTGGCCATGTCATATCGAAAGAAGGAATTGCTGTGGATCCAAGTAAAATCACAACTATTCAAAATTGGAAACAGCCTAGTACTCCTACAGAAGTCCGCAGTTTTCTCGGATTGGCTAGTTATTACCGGAAGTTCGTTAAAGATTTTTCGAAGATATCTAGTCACTTAACGAAGCTTACAAAGAAGCACTTAAAATTCAAGTGGACTCCAGAATGTGAGGAGGCTTTTGAAGAGATAAAGTTAAGATTAACAACGGCTCTAGTGGTAACGATAATCGACGGCAATCAGAACTTGAAATTCTGGACAGATGCCTCTAGAGAAGGCCTTGGTGCAGTATTAATGCAAAGAGGTCAAGTGGTTGCTTATGCTAGCCGTCAGCTGAAGCTGCACGAGAAAAACTACGTCACTCATGATCTTGAGTTGTTGGCTATCATATTTGCTTTGAAAATTTGGAGACATTATCTACTGGGTGAGAAATTCGAACTGTTTACAGATCATCAGTCGTTAAAGTATCTGTTCACCCAGAAAGACTTGAATCTGAGGCAGCAATGTTGGCTAGAGTTCCTTGCAGCATACGATTTTGAGATTCTATACACTCCAGGGAAAGCCAATGTCGTGGCCGATGCGTTAAGCCGAAAGAATGTAATGATCGCCAGTTTTATTATCACGACTTCGTTGATAGATAAAATATCTGCTCTTCAGAAGGATGATCACTTCATTCAGAAGATCAGAGAGATAATTCAGAAAGGCGAGCCCTCAAGTTTTCAGGTTGATAATGATGGGATTCTAAGGCTAAAAGGTCGAATCTGTGTTCCTAACTTTCTGAGCTCCGAAAGGAAGTGCTGGATGAATGCCACAAGCCAAAACTTAGTATCCATCCGGGAGTAGGCAAAATGTATAATGAAATCAAACACACTTTCTACTGGAAGTCGATGAAGAGGGACATTTCTTTATATGTTAGCCGATGCCCTACTTGCCAGCTAGTCAAAAGAGACTAATAGAAACTTGTTGGATTGTTGCAACCGCTGGACGTTCCAGGTTGGAACTGGGAACATATTTCCATGGACTTCATTGATGGTTTGCCCAGAACTAGAAAAGGAAATGACAGTATTTGGGTGATCATAGATCGCTTCATGAAGATCGCCAATTTCATACCTGTCAGATCAAACAGAACTGCTCAGAGTCTGGCGCAGATTTACTTCAAGGAAATAGTTAGACTACACGGAGTGCCGATCAGTATAGTGAGTGATAGAGATCCAATATTCACTAGCAAATTCTGGGAGGCATTTCAAGTAGAACTGGGAACAAAGCTGAACTTGAGCACCGCCTATCATCCTCAGACAGATGGTCAGACTGAGAGGGTGACTCGTATTTTAGAAGATCTATTGCGGGCTTGTGTTCTAGATTTTGGTGGATCATGGGAAGACCATCTGCATTTGGCTGAATTCTCATATAACAACAGCTACCAGGCGAGCCTGACAATGTCACCATTCGAAGCATTATATGGTAGACCGTGCTGATCTCCTGCTTATTGGGTCGAACCTGGTAATAGACTTGTATTGGGACCAGATATGATCCGCGAGGCTGTCGACAAAGTCGATTTCGTTAAGAAACGATTACTCGCCGCTCAAAGCCGACAGAAGAGCTATGCCGATAAGAGAAGAAGAGACATACCATTTGCTGTTGGTGACTATGTATATCTGAAAGTATCGCCGATGAGAGGAGTTATCCGGTTTGGTAAAACTGGGAAGTTGGCGCCCAAATTCATTGGTCCGTTTCCTATTCTTGAACGGATTGGAACTCTCGCTTATAGGGTTCAATTGCCTGATTGGTTGCCTGGAGTGCATGATATATTTCACATATCTCAACTTCGAAAGCATGTTCATGACCCAGACTTGGTTGTGGAAGAGGCCGCACAACAGGATTTGGAAATCACTCCAGAATTGGCAGTTAGAAGAGAGCCGTGGAAGATCATTGGCAAAGAAACCAAAGAGCTGAGGAACAAGAAAGTTCACAGTCAAAGTGCAATGGAGTGGAGATCCACGAGACTGTACTTGGGAAACTGAGGAAAGCATTAAGAAAGCTTATCCTAAGTGCAGAGTGGATATCTCTGATTGACTCCGGTGCAAGGTACATATACCATACTTTGCAATTTCCATTGTGTTTTCTATTTTGTTGTTGTTTTCTTTTCATGGATGTAGAATTTTAATCATATAATCTGAATGGCTTTAAAAGAATATATAAATTAATTAATATATTTGTGAAAAGTTGAAAATAAATTGATTGTTGTTTGGGTTGTGTGATTGAGAATTTGATTAATTAAATTATTAGAATGGTAGTTAATTTAATCAATAAGAGAATGAATGGTAAAGTTTATTCGATTAAATCACACATTGAACTGATTTAGAAATAGATAGAAATATACACATGTGCATTATATATGTTTGAACAGGTAAATGGATTAGCTGTTGAGTAAAGAATTTATTTGCGTGCCTGACAAATAGGTAAACTTTAATGAGTTGGATGAGCAATTTTATTATTATATCAACTCCTGTGAGTGCCATTGGATGCGGAGTGCTGGTTATTCTGTGTGTAATTAATAAATATCGCCATAGGATAGTAACAATTAATTTTGAACTACACTACATGGCATACTTCTTGAAGATAGGCATACTTCATCATATACTACATAAGCATTTGGAGCTTGTGTGATGAGGTGGAAGATTTACCATACGAGCGAGAGACTTGTATGGCGATGACTATATTTTACAGGTTGAACTGATGACTGATATGAACCATATAAAATGTAACGATAAAATTGCCAGATTAATAATAAAACCCCACACAGGTCTGGAGTTGACAATAATCACGTCTCTCTAGTCATTAGATACGACACATGGATTATTTATTTCCCACACGGGACGAGGTGACAAGAATTTATTCTCTGGAGCAATTAAAATACACACTCCCTCAGGCTTTGACAAGGTGACGAGAATTTATTCTCTGGAGTTATTATCTATACACGCTCCCCTGTAAACACCAGAATATATCACTATAAATATGTGTGTGCTTTATAGGATTTATTGGGTACCTAATACGGATCAATAAATTTCTAAACCCCTCCCCGTACAAAGGAGGTTATGGCGAAATTTTTCGAAAATTCCGGATGTTAGCCAAATTTTTGAAGAATTTGAAAATTCTCAGAAACTAAAAAGTTGGATAATGGAAGCCAGATAGAACGTAGAGTTGATTAATCAAACCACTTTCGACTTTGTTCCTTTCCGGGGACAAAAGGTTTTAAGTGGGGGAGATTGTAACGACCCGGAAAATCTGAACCAATTTAAAATTTTTAAATTGGCTAAAATAGTGGATTTTAAATATTTAAAATAAATATTTTAAATAATAACGATGAAAAGTAAGGTTGAATCGAAGTTTGAAAATAAATATAATTAATTCTAATTATAAACAAGGCCTGAAATGGCGCGGTGGTTTCAAAATTTGAATTCAAACTTTGCCTGACTTTACCGGGTGCAAAACAAAACGAATTTCAGTGAAACCAAAAATATTTAAATCTGTTTGTGAATATCTTTCTAACAAATTGGAAAAATCGAAGTTTCGTAGCGGGAAGCAAAAGTTATGGCCAAATGAATTTTCAAAAAGGTCGCTATATAATTTATATAACCCGTGAAAATGGCCATTTTGCAAACGACCTCGGAATTCGACGAAACCACTTTTGTTGGATCTGGGATGTTAAACTATTGCTAGGTTTCAAATTTCATAATTTTTGAAGCTAGTATGTGAGCGTGGAAAAAGAAAATGTGTTTGGTCGATTTCTATTAAATTGGATTGACCAGAAATAGGCCATTTTTCAAACAGTCTCAGAATTTGACGAAACTAGTTATGTTGGGACCGTATCGTCAAAACATAGCCAGATTTATTTTTCTGGAATTTTTCGAATCAGTTTGTGACCCTGGCAAATTGAAATGTACGTTCCAATCGAATATTGAATGCTATATATTTTAATTTGAAGGAAAACTGACTGAAACAGCCGAATGGGCCTACGAAACATATTCCATTGTGTTCGGAATGAGGGTAAAACACTAGGGACGACAGTCGTTGGGTTTGGATTGGTGTTAGTATCTGAAGAGGGGTATTTTTGAGAAAAAAAATTATAAAATAAAATAAAATTTCCCATTGGCTAATCCACTCTCTCCCCCCCCCCCCCCCCGATATTCTCTCTCCCTGCTACCAGTAGAAGGCGGAAACCTCTTCGAAGCTTCCCAGGCGATTTTCGATCGCCACAGGCCGAACCAGCCCCACCTCCAGTTGAACTTTTCGAAGCCCTCCCTCTCCTCTTCAAATCCGTCCTACCCTCGCCCTCCCTCTCCTCGTCATCATCGAGTTCTGCGCATGGGAAGTCCGCCGCCGTCGATCCTGAAATCGCCACCACCGGAGATCCGAGCTGGCAGTGACCTACCTCGCCGGGAAGCCCTCTCGTAGCTCTAGGTCGTGGTACCCTCCGATCGTCTCCACGCTGCTCGGTTTTCGCGAAAAATGCAAACCTAGTTTTGAACAAATCAGTGAGGTAATCGGCTTTGTTAATTTAAATCAGTTTTAACACTTTTAAACTGTTACAAACTTGTAAAAATCATATCTTTTTGCTATGTTGCCGAAATTCAGTGAAACAAGAGACAATGGACTCGTGTGGACGTCTTCTACATTCTAGAAGAGACCGCATATTTTTTTGAGCCTTCTGCTATTTTTGGTGGAGTGGAACCCAATGTGAGATTTCTAAATTATAAACGTTATGAAAAACGACGATGTATATATATATATATATATATATATATATATATATATATATATATATATATATATATATATACGCCCCTCGTCCACAAACCATAGACGATATTTATTGTTTGTGATTGATGTGAAAATTGGTTGATAACGAATGGTTGATTAGAATTGTTTGTGGTTGAAATTGATTGATGTGGTTGAAAAATACCCGTTTGTGGTTGAGAATTATTTGGTTGAAAACCCACATAGGATTAGTTTGTGGAAATGGAAAAAAAATATACATGCCGCCTGCGTGCGAACTAGATGCATGAAATCCCCATTGTCAAAAGCTGCGAGGCTTTAAGGTAGAGCGAGGAGCCGTACTAGGGACGACCCCAGTTTTAACTACCCTGCCGTTATGCTGCCGAAATTTTCTGAAATATTCATGTGTTAGAATTATTTTCATTTGTTGAAATTATTTTCATATGTCGAAACCGTTCATGTGTTGAACAGAAATTCATTCGTTGAATAGAAATTCATGTGTTGAATGGTATTCATGTTTGAAATAAATTGCCTTATAATAAAAATCCTATTTTTATCATGTATATGAACTATATAAAATAGGCGTGTTTTAAAATAAATTGTTTTGCAATAAAAATCACATTTTTACTATATATATACAAACTATAGAAAACCGTTCATGTGTTGAATAGAAATTCATTCGTTGAATAGAAATTCATGTGTTGAATGGTATTCGTGTTTTAAAATAAATTGTATTGCAATAAAAAATCACATTTTTACTATATATATATATATATATATATATATATATACAAACTATATAAAACCGTTCATGTGTTGAATAGAAATTCATTCGTTGAATAGAAATTCATGTGTTGAATGGTATTCGTGTTTTAAAATAAATTGTTTTATAATAAAAATCCTATTTTTATCATCTATATGAACTATATAAAATAGTCATGTTTTGAAATAAATCATTTTACATTAAAAATCACATTTTTATTATATACATGAATTGCTAAAAATAGTGAAGTGTTGAAATAGAAGTCAGTTAGATAAAAAATCATTTTCATCGTAGATATGAAAAGAATACGGTTTTGAAATCGAAGAATCGATATATATATATATATATATATATATATATATATATATATATATATATATATAATTAAGATATATCGAATAACGAAGCTGCATTTCGTGTTTTGAAACCGTGATTTCAAACGATTAGAGCGGGAGATCCGACCATCGGATTTTCCTAAAACCGAAACCGTTGGGTTCGCTTTGGAAATATCTTTCCAACGACACCAACTTTGTAAAGATCCAACAGTTGGATTGTCTGGAATGTTTAATTCAAATCTGAAGAAAAACAGCGCCAGAATCGATTATATTTATATATATATAAATATAATTAAATTAAATCGAATAACGATGCTGCAGATCGTATTTTGAAATCGAAACTTCAAACGATTGTACCAGGAGATCCGACCGTCGGATTTTCCCAAAACTGGAACCGTTGGATTCGTTTTGAAAAGATCTTTCTAATGATGTAAATTTTTTGAAGATCCAACGATTAGATTTTCAGATATGTGTAAATCAAATCTAAAGAAAAACAGCGCTACGGCCGCATTATGGCCCGAAGCGTCGTTCGAATAAATTGGCTATTTTAAAATAAACAAAAATAGCGATAAATCGTTATAAAATATTATAAACGATATGGAATGTGAAATTTAGAAATTAACTAAAGGTTAGCTAAGTCGAATGGTTTCCTGGGTTTTGATCTGATGTTGGTTTCGGCCTTCGGGGTTAATATTTGGGAAATCGTTCTCTTACTGATTTACGGTTAGTGACTAATGAATTGAAATGATGCGTATGTTGTGTTTGTGTAGCACTTGTTTATTATATACGCGAGTTGCTCAGAAAGACCGGGTTTATCCCATTCCGAATAACTGAATCGACGATAAGAAATCGAAGATGAAGACAGTGGTCGAAGACCGGAGATCTTCACCTCGTTTGGATGGTAACTGATGTCCTGATTGGGAGGCATCTCGAAATATGGATAATGAGTGGTGATCGTCCAGACGTACGTGGAGATCGATGGGTTTGCGAGGTATATAGTGCCTCCGGTTTCGTTCAGACCCAGAACGGACTTGCAAATGGACTGTGTGTCTGACATTGGAATTCATTCTGTGTGATTGATAGTCATCAGTTACATGGTGTGAATTGCCTGTGTGGCATGCTAAGATGTAGTGATCAAGGCTTCTGTTGAAAAGCAAAGTCTTGTTGTTGATGATCAAAGCACCGCCTGTGTGGCGTAGCTTTGTGTATAACGTGAATTCGCGAGCCTCACACCCCGGCATGAACCAGAAACGGGAGAGGACATCAGGGAGGGCCTGCGTTTCTTTCTAGCTAGAGGTGGTGTCAGTGCTTGAACTGGCTGACATTTATATTATTTTCACCTATGTGGTTGTTGCTGTTGCGAGGCGCCTAGGTTATATCGGTCGATCCGGGACCAATGGAATCGTTCGTTGGCTCATTTACGCCCCATAGGGCGGGGAAACATAGTGTTCAGGCATAATAATCCACATCGGTGGACCGGCCCTGACGATCCAAAGGGTTGATGCGTTCTGATCCTGAGGCTCGGGTTAGAGAATCTATAATTCGGTAAGGACTATCTTTTGCCTTGGTTCATGATGGAAATCCAATTTCCAAATACGACACCGTGCGGTTTTGATTTCATATATATATGGCGACATGATATATGGTACCCATGCCGTCTATGATTGATAGTTATGATTCGAAATTGTTTTTGAAACATATAAACACTAGTAATAATATCAAATTCTTTTGTTTTATTCGTATCAAGCATATTTTGGCCATTATAAGGGAAAACTCTATCCTCCGGTTTGCGTTGCATTGTGTGATGGGAACTGAGTCTTATAATGGCTTCATTTTCATAAAAAGCATTGCGATGTTTAAAGACTTATTTGTTTTAAAGCACTGGCAATCCAATGGAGTAAACCCGTTCCGCGAAAGTGGCGTGGTCCTGTGATTCGCCAGATTATAACGAGTTAAGTAAATTTCTCATACCAGTCCCATGACTGACTCGTAGTTTGTTTCACTTGCAAACTCGGGTGCCCCTTTTTCTACATGGGCAACCTTGTGTTCAGGTTTAGCAGGCTTTTTCTGGGTAGCTGAAGCTGAAGATGGATTCTATCATTTATCTCTTTTTATGCTGTTCATCTCCTATTGTACATTATGTTTTGTTTTCCGCTGTAGACATTTATGTATAGCTGAACTGTATTTGTACTAAGTATGATCCTGTATACTGTGTAACTCTGATGATTATGTTTATCCAGTGTATTATTTGTTCATTTTCTGGTGTATTTATTTATATCTGTTCTGCTATTATCTGTTTCTGTGTTATATTCCAAAGATTACCCTTAACACCGCAGTACGGGGTTTTGGGGTTGTCACACAAGCTACACAAAGCTATGCTAAATAAAGATGTGCTTTGATCATCATCCATAAGGCTCTGTTTTCAACAAAAGCCTTGATCCATGCATCTTAGCATGCCACATTGTCAATCCATACCATACCATTGATTTCTGCCAATATATAACCTCTGAGCTCACACGTCTCAGAGAAGGGTGTTAAGCAAGAGAATAAATTCTCCGCCAGCAAACAGATATATATTGGCAGAGATCAACGAATACAGCGTAAAAGGAATACAACACCAGACATACCATCCATACAAGTCTGTTCTGGGTTTGAACGAAATTGGAGGCACCTTATTCCTCGTCCTGTATGTCCAATACGGAAGAGAGGCCCTCGCATATCCGAACAATCAACAAGTACGTCTGGACGGCCACCACTGTAGCCCCTTCAAGGTAGCTACTCCAATCACGGGCATCAGTAACAACTCATCCATTCGATGTGAAGATCGTCGGTCTTGCACCATCTTCAATCTCTTCGACTGTTATTCGTCATATTCATTATTCAGAATGGGTTAAACCCGGACTTTCCGAATAACTCGCGTAATTTATAATCAGGTACTATAAAAACACATCCAACGCCTCATTCCAATTCAAAATATTCTTTTAATAAAATATTCACATTTTTAGGGAAAGGCTCCCATTAATTTAATCAAAGATAAATCTTTTTCAATTTATTCTTTGTAATCTCAAAAATCATTACTTAAGGATTATTCAAATTTTAGAAATTAATCTTATCTTTAACTGGGTTAAAGAACTAATGTTTTTAAAAACATTGCTCACTATTAACCCAAATCTTCTTCCATTAACTATGAAATCTTCACGGAAATCATAACGGTATATAATCGATATAAATTCCTGTATCAAACTAATAATATAAATGGAATAGCGGCAATGCCTTTTAAATTCCATATATATATATATTATCGGTCTTCATTCACAGGAGCTCATCTCGATTATTACCAAATCGAATTCCACTGAATTCCAATTTAATATATTAAATTGGAAAACTTTACTTTGGAAAATTCCCATTTAAATCTTAATAAAAGATTTATAAATTCCAAATGATTTCTTCATGGTTAATTGGGTTAAAGAACAAGTGTTATTTAAACATTGTTCACAATAAACCCAAAATCCAATTTCAATTCAATTCTAATTAAATATTAATTAATTGGTAAAATTTCCTAAATATTAATTAAAAGATTTATTCTTTTCTAAACTTACAGTGTTATTAAAGACACCATTCACGACAAACCCAAAATCCAATTTGACATTAAATATAAGGTTTTGAATAGGAATTATATCGGCTTATATTCAATATCAAATTCTGAAACGAACAAATATTGTATTGGAAATAACGATATATTTATCTTCCAAATTCCTCACAATATTCGTATAATAATGGAATCCAATATCGAAACATTCCAAAGATAATTTCCATTCAAATCCATTCCAATATATATATATATATATATATATATATTGGAAAAATTCTGGTTATTTTAAAACCATTTTCAAATCCAATTTATTTATTTCTAAAAATAATTAAATTATTATACTAGTTAATAACTAGTTCAGTTTGATAAAAATATATTTTTATCTTTATAAAATTGGATTTTTTCATCAAAAATCTTTCCAAAACATTTACTATGATTTTACATAATTTTTCCATATTTTTAATAATTTTATTATCGCTCGTACAGTCAGTTTCCAATAACGGCCACCAAACTGCATCCATAACGACTTTATCTGAAATTGATTTGGACATATCTCCAATTCTACAGTTAGATTTCAAATCTCTTATATTCATTGGAAATCTCTTTTCGATACGAACCAAACGACTCTAGTTTTAGGAGAATCCGATGGTCGGATCTCCCGTAATGTCAATTTGAAGTTAATGGTCGAAATTCGCGAACGGTCGCTGCGCGGCGCGTTCTATTCAGGTCATAATATATAAATTATATATTTCGTTGATTTCCATTTAAAACGTATTTTATAAATTATTTATAAATTCATTTTAAAACGATTTCAACTTCATTTTCAATCTTATATCAAAATTGAATATTCCACATCTTTATCATATTAAAATGATAATATTTCCTACTTTGCTATCATGTAAATGATTTACATTTTAATGATTTTGTAATACAATAACAATGTAATTTCATTATTTAAACATTTTATTTAAAACATTGAAATATTTTCAATCATTCCTACATACACAATAAAAATGTATACTTTTATTATTAATATATTTTAGTCCAAAACAATGAATATTTTTAATGATTTAAACGTACAGTAAAAATTGCGATTTTTGTTGTAAAAACATTATCTTTTAAACATGGAACTTTTGATGAATCAACAATACAATAAAAATGTAATTTTTATTGTGCCAACATATCCTTTTAAATATGATTCTTTTTTAATGAATCAACAGTACAATAAAAATGTAATTTTATTGTGCCAACATATCCTGTTAAATATGATTCTTTTTTTTAATCTAACCTTCATACAATAAAAATGTAAATTTTTATTGTTAACATAGTTTCAAACAATGAGTATTTCATATCATTCTTATATTAAAATGATAATATTTTCAAAATATCAAATTTTGAAATCACTTTCCAATATTCATTATAAAATGAATAAAATCGATATAAATATCGTTCATTTAAAAAAATGGCATTTAACTACTTAACACGGCTTCACATTTCAATATTTACTGAATATTATTTTAAAATATTATTTATTTTCCAAATTGTAATGAGACCCAATAAATTACCATATAATGTTATTTATATGGATCAACAATAATGATAAACAATCATTAAAAATTTATACAACATCCAGAGTGCAATTTACAACTGTGTGAGCATTAAAATAAATAAATAAATAACGCTCATCACAGACTGTCAATCCATCGATTGATATATAACTAAATATTGAGAATAGTGTATGTCAAATATCATCCCAATACCCGTGTGGGGTTTTCAAACAACAATAGTTTATTTATTTGTGCAGTTGGGCGATGTGTGAAATTTATCGTCCCAATCCCTAACAGATAAATGGGTGTACATAAACAAATCGTCTGATTTGTAAATGCATATTTTATTGATTCACATATACAATAAAAATATGATTTTTATTGTATAAATATATTTTATTAAACATGAACATTTTAATAGACATCGCTAATACGACAATGTTTTTAATCTAATCTACCTACACAATAAAAATGTGTATTTTTAATGTTAACATATTTTAGTTCAAACAATGAATGTTTTTAATGTTTATAACATACAATAAAAGTGTGATTTTTATTGTAAAATCCTTATCCTTTAAACACAAATATTATATTTTATTTCTTTACAAACATGATAAAGATGACAATTTTATCATCAAAACATATATTAATAAATAATTCTTTTATTCTACATTGTCACGATAAAGATGACATTTTTCTCAATAAAACATACATTAATAAAAAAATTCCTTTATTCTACATTGTCGTGATAAAGATGACATTTTTCTCAACTAAACATAAATTAATAAATGATTATTTTATTGGTCTATACGTACAATAAAAATGTGATTTTTATTGTCAAAACATTTTATTGTAAACTTGAATCTTTTTAATGATTCATTCATACATTAAAAGTGTAATTTTTATCGTTAAAATATTTCCATTTCAACCTTGAGTCTTTTTAATGTTCATACTTACATTAAAATGTAATTTTTTTTTTATGTAAACACAATTTTATTATTCTTAAGTCTTTTTATATGATCCATCTTACATTAAAATGTACTTTTTAATGTAAACACAATTTTGCCATATTTGAATCTTTTTATATGATTCATACATACATTAAAATGTAATTTTTAATGTAAACACTTTAACCAGTTTGAATCTTTTTACATGATTCATCCATAAAGTCTTTTTATATGATCCATCTTATATTAAAATGTACTTTTTAATGTAAACACAATTTTACTATATTTGAATCTTTTTATATGATTCATACATAAATTAAAATGTAATTTTTAATGTAAACACTTTAACCAGTTTGAATCTTTTTACATGATTCAGCCATACATTTAAAAATGTAATTTTCAATATTAAAAACATTTTTATCAAATTTGAATCTTTCATACCTTAAAAATGTGATTTTATATGTTAACACATTTTTATTCAAACTTGCATATTTTTGATGATTCTTCTTACATAAAAAAATGTAATTTTTATATGTTAACACATTTTAATTCAAACTTGAGTATTTTTAAAGAATTAAACATACCGTAAAAATGTAATTCTTTTTGTTCAATCATTTAATTCCAAGAAATGAATATTTTTCATTATTTCTTATATACAATAAAAATGTAAATTTTTATTGTTTAAACATTTTATTTTCATTTCATGACAATATATATATGTATGTATATTTTATATAAATAATTTTTATATAAAACAATATCAAACAATAACAATCCAAACAAACAATCATGGTTTGTACAATCAATAGTGTCGGGTGCTGCTAAGCACCGTCTACATCCTAGTATAAATTTAACTGTAAAAAAATTAGAGTGAAAGGAGTTCTCACCGTGGTCGGTTTTGAAATAGTTGATCAACGATTATTTTAATAAAATTAAACCGATGTTTAATTTTGTAAAAATCCAAATAGTCTCTATTTCAGATCTGGTCTGTTCCATTGTGTTGTGCTCGATGAGAGGAATCCAATGCAACGAAAATCGTTCAGTTTCATTTCTGTATGACAAAGTTATAGCAATTTATATGTTAATAACATTTTGAAAAAAAATTAAATATGATTAATTAAATAATTACACTTGTTAATTACGTTTAACAAAAGTTTTGTCGTATATTCATCTTCCTCCTCGTGAATTTCCCGAAATGTAAACCCATTCGCTCCATATAAAAACCTTCCATCGCCTTCTTCTAGAAGCCTCCGGAAGTCAATCGTCGGTCCCCCTTCCATTCCCCTACGTGTCGCCGCCTTACTGCCAGAGTTCAGGCGAACTCGGTGGCTCCTCCGACGCTGGAACATCACACAAACACGCCGAGTTTGGGCACTAATTTCGAGCAAATTAGGCAATGAAATAAGATCAAATCCATTGGTTTTTGTATAGCGTGAAAATCTCTCTGATGTTTGTGTTGAATTCAAGGATTAATTGGTGATGGACTGAGGGAATTTAGTGAAATAAAATCGGGTATTCATGGCCATTGAAAGAGAGGCTGGCGGCTGTGAAGAATGATAGTGGTCTAGGGTTTTGTATGGGAATACGTGTATTTATACGTATATTTATTTTTATTTTATTTATTTAATTCCATTTAATTTCAATATAACCCCTGTATGGTTTCAGACTCCTAATCAAACCCAGTGAGTGTTGCCCCTAGCCAAATACCCCCATTTCGGACACAATGAGATATGTTTCGTAACCCAACTCGGCTGTTACGATATGTTTTTCTTTAAATTAAAATATAAATCAATATATTGAATTTTTAACATACACTTTAAATTACTAGGGCCACATACTGACTCCAAAAATTACAGAAAAATTATTTCTGGCTTTGTTTTGACGATACGGTCCTAACGAAACTAATTTCATCAAATTTGGAGACCATTTGAAAAATGGCCATTTTCTGGTCGATCCAATTCAACAAAAATTGACAAAACACGTTTTCTTTTGCCACGCTCACATATTAATTCCAAAAATTATGAAAATTGGAATCTACCAATAATTTGACATTCCGGACCCAATAAAAGTAGTTTCGTCGAAAACAGATGTCGTTTGCAAAATGGCTATTTATATGGGCTATATATTATAATGAATTCCATAGCGACTATTCTGAATATTCAACTGGCCATAACTTTTTATTCCCACTATGAAATTTCAATTTTTCAAATTCATTATAAAGATATTTTTAAATAGATTTAAATATTTTTGGTTTTACTGAAATCCGTTTTATTTTGAATTCTGTACATTCAATCAAAGTTTAAAATCAAAATTTCAAACTACCGCGCTATTTCTAACTCCTTTTATAATTAAAATAAATATATTCATTCTAACTTCATTTTAAATCAATTTTTATTCGTTATTATTTAAAATAAATTATTTTAAATATTCAAAATCCATTAAAATTGCTAAAATAAAAATTTTAAATTTGTTCTAAAAATCCGGGTTGTTACACGTGTGTTCAGGAATAATTAATCCACTAACATAAGTGTGGACCGGCCTTGAAACATCCAAGTTTTGCCCAGAGTGTGTAATCCTAAGGCATTTGCTAGAGTGTCTCGAACCAGAAGGAGCCATCCCTAGCCTTGACTCATGATGGAAATCCAATTTCCAATACGACATTACAGAGTTAATTGTACATATATATATATATGGCGACATGCTGTATGGTAGCTATGCCGTCTAGGATTGACACAATTATATTGAAAAGTATTTTAAACTGACTAAATAGTAGTAATAATATCAAATGATTTTTGTTTTATACGTATCAAGCATATTTGGCCATTATAAGGTAAAACTCTATCCTCTGGCTTGCGTTGCATTGTGTGATGGGACATGAGTCTTATAATGGCTTCATTTTTCTAAAAAGCATTGGGTTGTTTAAATGATTTACTTTATTTCATGCACTGGCAATCCAATGGAGTAAACCCATTCCGCGTTAGCGGCGTGATCCTGTGATTAGCCTTATTATTAAATAAGTTAAGTAAGATTTCTCATACCAGTCCATGACTGACTCGTAGTTTGTTTCCACTTGCAAAATCGGTTGCCCTTATTTTTACACGGGCAACCAAGTAAACATGTAGCTATTTATTTTGGATATGCATCATAGCATGAGGTGCTCTTTTGGCTGAAGACGAAGATTATCTTTTATTGCTTATTTTGGATATTTAAACATCTTATGTATGCTGTATTTGATGATGTTGTAGACTTATTATCTATCTGTTGGAACCTTTTATGTACCAAGTAGTATCCTGTATCTGTGTAACTCTGATGATGATGACATTTATGATTTCGCTGTTATGTTGATGATGTATATTATTCTATGATTTCATGTGTTATGCTATTATCTATAATCTGCAGATATGATTAATGTGTTATATTCCAATGATTATCCTTGCTACCATGGTATGGGGGTTTGGGTTGTCACAAACGTGGTATTAGAGCTTTGGTTAACCTTAGTTCTGGAATTAAACACATTAAACGTCTCGTCAAAATTAGAATCTGCAGTAGTCTAAGATGAGAAACTCATTAGAGATGTGATTAGTAATGTCCTAGAATGAGTGCAGCAGAATAGCATTATAACTTGATCATCGCATCATTAATTAAGCAATGTCTTCATGCCTTTACTGTTTCTTAAGATATCTTTCCTTTGGGCCTGACTCTTTTCTTAAAATTTGCAGTGCTAACAAAAAATGGTTGGTAGAGGAAGAGGCAGGAGAGGCAGAGGCTGATGAAGGGGTGAGATCCCCACTGCTCCAAATCAGCCCAATCTTGAAGAAGTCGAAACAGACAATAACATTGAAGCTGCAGTGCCACAACAACCCCCACAACCCATGTTTGATCTTGATAGGGTTGCTAAGAAGTACAAGAATTTGGGAGGTGTTCCATTCATTGGCAGTGGAACAGTAACCGAGGCTCAAGCTTGGTTAAGGTCATGTGAACGGATCTTCGCGGGCCTAGAGTTGGAAGGCCACAGAAAGAGGTTTATGGCTTCTTGGTTACTTAAGGATGAGGCTTTGATATGGTGGGATGCACTGACTATTGGCGATATTGATGTTGACATGACATGGGCTAGGTTCAAAGAAATTTTTACTGAAAGGTTTGTCCCTCGACAAGATGTCGAGCGCTTGCATGATGAGTTTGCTAATCTCCAGCAAGGGGATCAAACCATTCATGGGTATGTGAACAAATTTGAAGAACTCTCTCGCTATGCACCCGAATTGATTTAGGAATCTCTTTAGAAGAACAAGCGATTTATAGAGGGTCTTCTCCGAAGGTACCACAACCGAGTGACTGCACACATCGAGCTTCCATTTACCAAAGTAGTTGAGATAGCTTGTAGGTACGAGGGTATTGATAAGAAAAATTTTCAAGAAGACCGCCAACAAAGCCAAGCTAGCATCAAAAGGAAGCAATCTGATAAGAAGCCCGAAGAGAGAAACACTGAAGTAGCTAAGGCTCGAGAGAATAGGCGAGCAAAGATTAAATGCTTCAATTGTGACCAGTACAGATATTATTCTAGTGAATGTAATGCTCCAAAGAAGCTAAAGAGAAATGACTCAGCGCCTAATCAGAATCCTTGTGATACTAAAGAGCGTTTCAAGTGCCACAAGACGGGGCATGTTAGCAGGAACTGTCCATTGCAGAGGAAGTCCGAAGTGTCTCATGTTTATGGTGGGGCGAATGCGCCAGCTTCTTCTACAGGAGCAGGTAAACCAGATGTTTTGGGAGGTACCCTTACTATTAAAAATATTCCTGTTACAGTATTATTTGACATTGGTGCATCACGAAGTTTCATTTCAAGTAACATAGTTAAAAAGTTAAAGTTAAACCCAAGAAATCTTAAAGAATCGATTAGTGCATAATCCGATAGGAGGCTCTCTTGTTCTCGGTTTATATTGTAGAGTGCCAATCTCTTATTCTTGTTACCAATTTCCTATTAATTTGATGGTCATGAATTTTTCTGAGTTCGATGTTATTCTTGTGCTGGATTGGTTAACAAGGCATGAGGCCGAATTTAGATGTGCCGAAACAATTGTTAAGGTTAATAACGAAGCTTGTGGTTATATTTATACCATGCCATGGCTCAGAAACGGATAGAAAAGAATTTTGGTCTAATCTGGAAGTTACTCCTACTTCTATTGAGAATATTCCTGTAGTTAGAGATTATGCGGATGTGTTCGAAGAAGTTGATACTTACCTCCGCGAAGAGAAATTGACTTCAGGATCGATTTAATTCTGAATGCAAGGCCAATTGTGCATGCTATTCGAAGAATGACATTGAAAGAGAAAGAAGAATTGGGTGATCAAACATGGCAATTGCTATGGAAAGGTCTAATCGGGCCTAGATTCTCGTGTTGGGGAGCAGCCGTAGTATTTGTTCCTAAGCTAGAACTCTCAAATTATGTGTAGATTACCGAGACTTGAATAAGCAGACATTAAAGAATAAATATCCATTACTGCGTATTGAAGATTTATTAGATCGCTTGAATGGAGCGCAAGTATTTTCTAGGATGGACCTAGGTACAGGTTTCCATCAACTGCGTATTGCCGAAGAATGTGTTCCTTTGACAGTTTTCAAAGGTCCAGACTTTTTTATGAGTGGTTAGTAATGTCGTTTGGCTTATGTAATGCTTCTGCTTATTTTTTCGATTTAATGAACAGGGTATTCTGTGATGTCTTGAATAAGTTCGTTCTAGTTTTCATTGATGACATTTAAATCTTCTCCAAGTCAGCCAGCGAGCATGCGAAGCATTTGGAAGATGTTTTGGAAATCCTGAGAAAGAACATATTAAAAGACAAATTTTCTAAATGCATATTCTGGCAAGAAGAAGTAAAGTTCCTCGGTCATGTAGTATCGAAGGAAGGAATTTATGTGGATCCAGGCAAAATCACAGCCATTCGAGATTGGAAACAGCCTAGCACGCCCACAGAAGTCAGAAGTTTTCTAGGATTGGCTAGTTATTATTGGAAATTCATTAAAGATTTTTCGAAGTTATCCAGTCCATTAACGAAGCTCACTAAGAAGCATGAAAGGCTTAATTGGATGACTGATTGTGAGACAGCTTTCCCAGAGCTGAAATTAAGGTTGACTACTGCTCCAGTGTTGACTATTATCGATGGCAATCAAGATTTGAAAGTCTATACAGATGCTTCTCTTGAAGGTGTTGGTGCGATGTTAATGCAAAAAGGCCAAGTAGTTTCTTACGCTAGCCGTCAGTTGAAGCCGCATGAGAAGAGATATGCTACTCATGATCTTAAGTTGTTATCCATCATGTTGTCTTTGAAAATATGGAGGCACTATCTTTTAGGTGAGAAGTTCGAATTATATACAGATCATAAGTCATTAAAGTATTTGTTCACCCAGATAGACTTGAATTTGAGACAACAACATTGGTTAGAATTTCTTGCGGCATAAGATCTAGATATTTTGTATACTCCAGGGAAAGTCAATGTTGTAGCAAATGCTCTTAGCAGAAAGAATGCAATTATCGCTAATCTCATTATTACACCTTCATTAATTGAAAAAATCTCTGTTCTTCAGAAAGATGATGAATTTATTCAGAGGATTTGTTAAAGAGTTCAGGAACGCGAACCCTCGAGTTTCCAGATTGATAACAACGGAGTTCTGAGGTTATTAGTTCGAATTTGTGTTTCGAATATTCCTGAGCTCAGAAGAGAAGTGATGGATGAATGTCATAAATCCAAGCTTAGTATTCATCCCGGGGTGAGTAAAATGTGTCATGATCTCAAGAGCACATTCTGGAGGAGATCTATGAAAAGGGACATTTTTATATATTTTAGCAGGTGTTCTACTTGCCAACAGGTCAAGAGTGATCAGCAGAAACTTGCAGGATTGTTGTAACCATTAGAGGTTCTAGATTGGAAGTAGGATCAAATTTCCATGGATTTCATTGATGGTTTTCCTAGAACTAGGAAAGGCAACGACTGTATATGGGTGATCATAGATCGTTTCACGAAGATAGCCTATTTTATTCCTATGAAGTTGAATAGAACAGCTCAAAGTCTGGCGTAGATATATTTTAAAGAAATTGTTAGACTACATGGAGTGCCCAGCAGTATTGTTAGTGATAGAGATCCGATTTTCGCTAGTAAGTTCTGGGAAGCATTTCAGGAAGAGTTTGGAACAAAGCTGAATCTTAACATCGCATATCATCCTCAGACAGACGGCCAAACTGAGAGGGTGAATCGTATATTAAAAGATTTATTATGGGCTTGTATTCTTGATTTTGGCGGATCTTGGGAAGATCACATACATTTGTTTCAATTCTCATATAATATCAGTTATCAAGCGAGCTTGAAATTATCTCCATTTGAAGCCTTGTATCTTAGACCATGTATATTCCTGCATGTTGGGTAGAGCCAGAAAATCAACAGGTATTGGGTCCTGATATGGTTCGAGAGGCTTCAAATAAAGTTGATTTTATTAAGAAGCGACTACAAGCAGCTCAAAGCAGACAGAACAGTTATGCAGATTCTAGAAGAAGAGATCTGGCCTTTTCTGTTGGTTATTATGTGTATTTAAGAGTTTCTCCGATGAGAGGAGTGGTTCGATTCAGGAAGATAGGAAAGTTGGCATCTAGATTTATTGGTCCATTTCCTATACTCGAAAGAATATGAACTCTTGCTTACAGGCTTCAATTTCCAAACTGGTTGCCCAGAGTGCATGATGTGTTTCACGTTTCTCAACTTCGTAAGCATGTCCGTGATCCAGACTTGGTCGTGGAAGAAGCATCGAAACAAGAATTGGATATTACTCCGAGTCTAGCAGTGATAAGAGAGCCACTGAAGAATATTGGCAAAAAAAAAAAACAAAAGTTCTCAGGAACAAAAGAGTGCATTTAGTCAAAGTGCAGTGGAGCACAGATACTAGACACTGTACATGGGAAACAGCAGATAACATTAAGTAGGCTTATCCCAAGTGCAGAGTGGACATCTCTGATTAGCTTTGGTGAAAGGTACATTTACAAAATATTCTATTTTGGTTTGTTTCCTACTTTACTATGTTTCCTTTTCGGGGACGAAAAGTTTTAAATGGGGGAGAATGTAACAAACTTGAAATTCAGAACCAATTTAAAATTTTATTTTTATGAAATATTGTCAGAAATTGAATCAGAATTTAAAAATTCGATTTTTAAATTATAATATAGCCCTTAAAAATAGCCATTTTGCAAACGACCTATATTTTTTATGAAACCACTTTTATTGGATCCCGAATGTTAAATTATTGCCATGTTTAAAATTGCATATTTTTAGAATTAATATGTGAGCGTGGTAAATTAAAATACGTTTGGTAATTCTGTTGAATTGGATCGTCCATTAGAAAGGCCATTTTTCAAACAGTCTCCAAATTTGACGAAACTAGTTTTGTTAGGATCATATCATCCAAACATAGCTAGATTTATGTTTCAGAAATTTTTGGAATTAGTATGTGGCCCGGTAAATTAAAATGTACGTTCAAATCTAATATTGAATGTTATATATTTTAATTTAGAGAAAAAACTGACTGAAACAGTCAAATTGGCTTACAAAACATATTCCATTGTGTCTGGGTATTTAGCTAGGGGTGACAATCGTTGGTTTGATTTAGAGTTCGTATGGATTAAAGGGTATATTTGGAAATAATAAATTAATATATATATATATATATATATATATCGGTGAATCATAAAATTCCGTAACCTTAATTTCATTAATTAAAATCTACGCCTCCAGTTAAAAGTGATGACGGAAACCGTTGAATCCGTTCCTCCTCCGTAACTTTCAAACCACTCAACAAAATTTAATGATTCTTGAGGGAATTATATAGAGAATCTCCCCATCTTCAAATCCATAGTGGTCAGGTAATTTATTGTTGTGTATATCGGCCAATTTGAACCCTCAAACTCACATGTTCGTCGCTAGTTTCCGCCGCCAATTGTCGATCGAGTTGACCATGCTTCCAGGAGTGAGTGCGGCTCTCCAAGCTCCTCCATGTGGCATCGTATGATTTTGGCCTAGCTCAACGGTTTGGAAAATAAATATAAACCAAGTTTTGAACCATTAGTGAAAAACCATGGCCTATGTATTGTGAAGAAGAAGGAGGTTAATTTTTAAACTAATTAATTCGTTAATTAATTTCAAATTGTCATTAACCTTCGAAAAATCATATCTTGCTCATACGAAGTCGAAATCCAACGAAACAGAAGATATTGGACTCGTGACAATGTATTCTACATTCTAGAAAAGACTAGAACACATTTGGAGCTCTCTACAAAATTAGAAGAAGTGGAACCCAATGTGAGATTTCTAAATTCAAAATAAACTGGAGTAAATTATTTATGAGTTGTAAAATCATTAAAATTGTATACGGTGCCAGTTAGCTCACCTCCCCCGTCCATAGACCATAGACGATTTAAATTGACTATATTGTGTTGTGATTGTAATCCTATATATATATATATATACGCTATATAAAATACATATATGCATTATACCACATTGTGGTGTGAAATTGATTGTGATTGTGAATGCGATGTATGAAAATATTATATTGAGAAAGATTGTTGAATATGGGTTTGGCAACCTTATTATGGAATGATTGATGGATATAAATTGTTGTGATATTGCAAGCCTCGGTTAGAATAGGTGTATTTCTTAGACACTATGTCGGTGCTACAATACCCTACCGTTATAATGCCGAAATTTTATGAAATGAACTATATAAAATATTCATGTGTTGAATAAAATGTTTGAATAATAAAAATATCATTTTTATTGTATGTATGAACCATACAAAATATTCATGAGTTGAATAAAATGTTTGAACAATAAAAATATCATTTTTATTGTATGTATGAACCATTAAAAATATTCATGTGTTGAATAAAATGTTTGAACAATAAAAATATCTTTTTATTGTATGTATGAACCATTAAAAATATTCGTGTGTTGAATAAAATGTTGGAACAATAAAAATATCATTTTTATTGTATGTATGAACCGTTAAAAATAGTCATGTGTTGAAATAAATAATTGATTTCTAAAAATATCATTTTTAACATGTATATGAAGTGAATAAAATGGATATGCTATGAAATATTGGTGGGATAAAAATATTATTTTTAGCTTATATATGAGTTGAATAAAATTATCGTGCATGGAAATAAATATTTGTTCACTAAAAATATTATTTTTAGCTTAGATATGCATATATATATATATATATATATACATATGCTAAATAGGTAAATGGATTGGCTATTGAGTAAAGAATTAATTTGTATGCCCGACAAATAGGTACACCTTAATGAGTTGGATGTGCAATTTTATTATTATATAAACTCCTGTGAGTGCTATTGGATGCGGTGTGATGGTTGTTCTGTGTGGGATTATAAACCACGCCATAGGATAGCAACAATTAATTTTGAACTATACTGCATGGCATACTACATAAAGATATCATATCCTATCATATTACATATAAGCATTTGGAGTTTATTTGATGAGGTTGGAATTACCATACAAGCGAAAGGCTTGTATGGCGATGACTGCATTTCAGGTTGAACGGATTATGGAATGATTATGGACATAATTAAGGAATACATGTAACGGTGCTCGTGGCAGGATTAATAAAAAACCCCACATGGGTCTGGAGATGACAATAATTCACGTCTCTCTTGATTTTAGATACGACACATGGATTATTTATTTTCCAACACTGGACAAGGTGGTGAGACATGATCTTGTGAGAAATTATTTTTACACTCTCCCTTAGGTATAGATAGGTCACTAAAAATTGTGTACGCTTCTTCTGGATTTATTGAGTGCCTAATACGGCCCAATAAAATTTTCAAACCCCTCCCGAACAAAGAAGCCTATGGCAAAAAAAATCGAAATTTAAAGGCGTTATCCAATTATTTGAAGAATTAAGTGGTTTCGAAGTCGTCAAATAAATTAAATAATTTATATATAATATAAACTAAAATAAAATGAATCGCGCAGCTGTAGTTCGCATTTTGGAATCGTAATTTTAAATGATTATATTGGGAGATCTGACCATCGGATTTTCCCAAAATTGGAACCATTGGGTTCGCTATGGAAAGATCTTTCCAACGATATTAAATTTGTTAAGATCCAACGGTAAGATTTCGAGAAATGTGTAATTCAAATCTGAATAAAAATAGCGCCAGGGTCGCGTAATGACCTGTAGCGTCATTCGAATTAAATGGGCCATTTTTATATAAATAAAAATAGCAATAAATCATTATAAAATATTATAAGCGATATGGAATGGAAATAAACCAAATTCACTTGGTTTATAAAGAAATATTGATGGTTAGATTCACTTGACATTAAACTATAGTGTTGAACTGAATTTAACTAAGGAAATAAATTATTTGAATTATATATATATATTCGAAAATTATTTGAAAAGGCCGAGTTAAATCTCATTTCAAATAATTGAGCGACGATTAAAAGTCAAAGGAAATGAAGACGGTGCAAGACCGGTAATCTTTACACCGAATGGATTACTACTGATGCCCTGGATTGATTAGCTCTCAGAAAGGGGTTATAGTGGTAGTTGTCCGGACGTACTTGTTGATTATCCGGATATGCGAGGACCTCTCTTCTGTATTGGACATATAGAACGAGAAATAAGGTGCCTTCGGCTTCGTTTAGACCCAGAACAGACTTGTAAATGGATGTGTGTCTAACATTGGATTTCGTTCTATGTTGATTGATTTCTATTAAATACATATCTGTTTGGTGGTGGAGAATTTATTCTCTAGCTTAACACCCTTCTTTGAGATGTACGAGCTTAGAGGTTATATATCGATAGACATCAGTCGCATGGCATGAATTGTCAGTGTGGCATGCTAAGATGCAAATGAACAAGGCTTTTGTTGAAAAGCAGAGTCTTGTGGTTGATGATCAAAGGACAGCTTTAATTATCATAGTTTCGTGTATAGCGTTACTTCGCGAGCCTCACACCTCGGTATGAGTCAAAAACGGGACCGTGGCTGCCGGGAGTGCATGCGTTTATTTCTAGCTAGAAGTGGTGTCATGGTATGGAGTCCAGACATTTTTACTTATATTAATGATGGATTGCGAGGCGCCTCGGTTATGATTGGTCGACGTACTGACCATTCTAGAGGTCCGATAGGATCGGGAAACGTGTGTTCGTCAATAATCAATCCACTAACGTAAGTGTGGACCGACCCTGAAGCATCCAAGGGTTGCGTAGAGTGTGTAATCCTGAGGCATTTGCTAGAGTGTCTCGAACCGGAAGGAGCATCCCTAGCCTTGACTCATGACGGAAATCCAATTTCCAATACGACATTGCAGATTTAATTGTATATATATATATATATATATATATATATATATATGGCGACATAGTATATGGTGGCTATGCCATCTAGGATTGATACATTTATATTGAAAAGTGTTTTAAACTGGCTATACACTAGTAATAATATCAAATGGTTTTTATTTTATACGTATCAAGCATATTTGGCCATTATAAGGTAAAACTCTATCCTTCGGCTTGCGTTGCATTGTGTGATGGGACTTAAGTCTTATAATGGCTTCATTTTTCTGAAAAGCATTGCGTTGTTTAAATGATTTACTTAATTTCATGCACTGGCAATCCAATAGAGTAAACCCGTTCCGCGTTAGCGGCGTGGTCCAGTGATTAGCCTTATTATCAATTAAGTTAAGTAAGACTTCTCATACCAGTCCCATGACTGACTCGTAGTTTGTTTCCACTTGCAAACTCGGGTGCCCTTATTTTTACACAGGCAACCAAGTAAACAGGTAGCTGGATTTATTTTGGATATGCACCGTAGCATGAGGTGCTCTTTTGGCTGAAGACGAAGACTATCTTTTATCCCTTATTTTGGATATTTAGACGTCACCTTATGTATGTTGTATTTGATGATATTGTAGACTTATTATCTACCTGTTGGAACCTTTTATGTACTAAGTAGTATCCTGTATCTGTGTAACTCCGATGATGATGACATTTATGATTCCGCTGTTATGTTGATGATGTATATTATTCTATGATTTCATGTGTTATGCTATTATCTGTAATCTGCTGATATGATTAATGTGTTATATTCCAATGATTATCCTTGCCACCGTGGTATGAGGGTTTGGGTTTTCACAAACATCCTATAAGAATAACTCATTAGAGATAGGATCAGTAGTATCCTAGAATGAGTTTGAAGAGTGTTATTTACAAAAACGAATTTAGTTTTGAAATTAATATCTTATTATAAGTTTTAAATATTATTTTATTTCAAATTTGGACTATCGAGTATAAGAAGATTTTGCATATACGCGTCATGAACGTATATTCGAAGTCTCAAATATACTGGACAGATATAGAATCACACTGTAATCGCCTGGGGATGATTCTGATGATTAATCAATTATCATTAATATCAATGTTCAAGTTTGGAAAGTGGGATATCTATATATTTCCAATTAACTTGTGTGAGAACCAAAACTTAGTTAGAGTTTATTGTTTGTGATTTGGCACTGAAAATATGATATAAAATATATAAAAGTTATATATTTGAAAAGCAAATCAACAAATTGATTGTTGGTTGTGTTGTGTGATTGTTAGTTTAACTAATAAAAATATTGGAATAATAAAACCAATATGAGAGTGAAAGTTAATTTAAGCCAAATAAAATTTAATATTGAACTAAATTGAAAGTTAGTTCGAATTGGATTTATGTACATGGATATATACATATATATGTTGAGCAGGTTATGGATTTAATGTTGAGTAAAGGTTGAGTAGAGAAATAAATTTGTGTGCCCGATAAATAGAAGTGCACCTTAATGAGTTGGTTGAGCAATTTTATTATTATATTAAATTACTGTAAATGATTTGGATGCACTGTGATGGTTGTTCTGTGTGAAATTAAAACATACGCCATAGGATAGTAACAAATAAATTATGGACTACACCGCATAACATACTACTGTAGATGGCATAGCATAACATATTCCATATAAGCAATTGGTGCTTATATGACGAGGTTTGGATTACCATATGAGCAAGATGCTTGTATGGCGAGGACTGAATTACAGTTGAATAGAAGGCTGATTATGGACTTAATAACATATAACGGTAAACTGCAGGATTTAATAACAAACCCTACACAGGTCTTGAGATGACAAAAATGTACACGTCTCTCTTGTTTTAGATACGGCACATGGATTATGACTAATTCCCATCACTGGGCCGAGGGATGATTTTTCACACATCTCCCTTGAGCTTAGATAATTCACATTTGTCTTGTATGTGATATATTGATTTATTGGGTTCCTAATACGACCCAATAAATTTGTTTAGATCAACCCATACAAAGGAGGTTATGGCGAAAATTTTCAGAAATTTAGGGTGTTAGCCAAATTTAAGGAAAATTGGAAAGTTCTTAGAAATTGAAAAGTTGATGAACTCGAGCCAGAATGAAAGTTGAGTTGGTTAGTTAAACAACTTTCAACACCTTTCTTTTTCGAGGAGGAAAATGTTTTAAGTGGGGGAGATTGTAACAACCCAGAATTTCAGAACCAATTTAAAATTTTAATTTAATCTATTTTATTGAATTTTGGATATAAATTGGTTATTTTTATTAGATAAAATTTGAGAATAATTTTTAAAAATTAGTTTTAATGTTTTATTTGACTTAAAAGAAGCTCAGTAAAATTATTAATTCGATTTATAAGTATGAATTTAAGAATTGATATTTTAAAAGCTATATCGATCACTTGAAAAATGACCATTTTTGTAACAGCCTCGGAATTCGACGAAACCTCTTTTGTTGTATCTGGAATGTTGAAATATGTCAGGATTCCAATTTTCAAGTCAAACAGAGTTCTTGTTTGAGAGAACGGTAAATAATCGTAAGCTGAAAATTTAGTCAGTTTTCAGTTTAGTGAAAATTACTGTAGCATCCCTACTATGATTTGAAATATAAACGGCCTCCCTCCCTAACTTTCTTTTCAAAGTCGGTCCCTATTTTCTTAGTTACGTATTTTTCACAGAAAAAAGCATTGTCAGGAAAAAAAATATCTAAATTATGCAAATATTCCCAGAAGACCACAGAAACAAAAAAAAACTTGCATATATGTGTGCAAGTATTCACAATAGTTGCACACATATATGCAACTATTCACAAAGCAGTTTACGTTGAAAATCTTCAGGAATTCTTGCATATATGTGTGCAACTATTTTAAAATATTTGCACACATATATGCAAATATTGCATGAAGGTTTCACGTTGAAAAATATGCCTTCGTATTGTTGCATACATGTATGCAAGTATTCTGAAATACCTGCATGCATGTATGCAAATAAGTATGAACTGATTTGCATGCATGTGAATTTTTGCACACTTGCATGCAAGATTTTTGTAATACTTGCATGTCTGTATGCAAGAAAACCAACACAGTCTGAAAAACTAGCATGGATGTATGCATGAAATTCAAGATACACGCATACTAGTGTGCGATTAACTATAGTTTCGTTGTTTTCTGTTATTTTTTGTTTTTGATGTGCTGTTTGATGGTTTCTTAAACTGAAATTTTTGTCGAATGCATGTTTAATTTAAATATGAATTTACATTTTTTTATGAATTTTTGAAAAATAGGGACCTAATTTACAGTAAGTTTAGGACCGGATGTGAGCTTAATTTTGAAACTTAATAGGGACCTGTGCCAAACGGACCCTTCAGTTTAAGCTGAAAATAAGATGATTTTTTAAACGGTCTCCAAATTTGACGTGGCTAGATTCGTTAGGACCATAATTCCAAAATACAGCTAGATTCAAAAATTTATAATTTTTGGGGTTTACGTGTGGTCGTGAGACGAGAACGAAGTTTGCAATGTAGAATTAATACATTGATCAAACTAGTCAAATCGTGAATACTACATACCCAATTAAAATTAGACAAAGGGCCTCTTCTCTCCTCCACTTGGCACCCTCTCCTTGAACGGTGCTTACATGACATGATGAGTGGATAATTTGGTTTAATTAAAACCTAATGTTTCTTCCATTTGTTAAAAGAAGATTAAGATCTTATAAAAACTCAATAATGAAAACCCTCCTCCTTCTTTCTCCACCACAGCTGCCACCTAGGGATGCTCCACCTCCTTCCTGCTGTTGTGCCACGTCATTTGGCATCCCCCTCCAGGCCAGCATGGCCATGGGCCCCTCTTCCTCCTTGAAATCCCCTTAAACTCCCCCATTTAGCTAAAATTGTTTCCTTTAGGCCCTTAACCAAATTTATACACCTCTAAGTGACCCCACATTGCCATAAGGCACCCTGAAACCCCCGCCATACTCCTCCTCACTGTCCAGATCTGGTCAGTGGCTCACGTGGGCCCCACGTGCCCATAAATTCATAAAAATTACAACTTTCCTTTGCATAACGTGTGTTAGTGTGTGTATGAGTGTGTGCGAGAAGTTTTGCCTTAATTCAAGTGGAAAAGGCAAGATTTTTAATTCGTGGCAAGCGTGTGAAGCGCCGACGGTGAAGTGTCGTGATGTTGGAATGCTTGGCGTGAGATTTATCATTTAGCTTATATAGTTTGTGTAGTTAAAATCATAGATATGTTGCTAAGTGTTTGGTTAACGTATATATGTGAACTTGTAAAGGTCATAACTTTTCCATACGAACTTGAAATTAGGCGATTCAATATGCATTGGAACCGTATCGACGAGAGCTTCGCAATAAAACTAATTTGGTTAGATTTGGATCTAGTTGGAAATTTGATTTAAATTAAACCTACGTTTAATTTAACTCAAAAGTGATTGTTATTATAACGATCAAAAATCTCGGTGAGAACTTCTGTCTTAAATTAGTATACTAGAGTAGTTAGTCAGTTATTCATTTCAAGTTGCGAGTTAGAAATTGCATCATGTAGTTATATTGCCCTTTTTTGGAGTTCAACACATGAACTATTCACAAATCATTTGCATTAGAAGCGTTGTATGAATATGTGACACTCGCATTTCATACTCCGTGGATGGACACTTTTGGCGCTGTAAATGGCATTGGATAGTTGAGTATTTATTTATTTATGACTACGGTGTGTGTCCATTGTATGCGACTAATGATTCATTAAGTAATGTTGTTGTTTGAAAACCCCACACGGGTCTGGGGGATGATAATTAACTCACATCTCCCTTGGATTTAACTGTATGTCAATAGATTGATTGACAGACTGTTATAAGCGTTATTTAATTATTTAATGCTTATACAGTGGTAAATTGTACTCTGGATGTGAATTGAATGTGTAATAGTTGTTTATCACTATTTTTGAATATATCTGATATATGGAATCCATATAAATAAAATTTGTATGGTAACTGATTGAGTCTGATTCTAATTCAGAAATAACGAATATTTTAAATTAATATTCAGTGAAGAATCAAAATATGATTTTGATGTCTGATTTTGGATGGACACGAAAATATTAAACTGAAACGAATAGGAAGCCGAGTTAAGTAGATATACACTATTTTAACTCAAACAAATTTTCTCTATCGATTTTATTCATTTTATAATTTATATCGAAAGGATTTGATTTCAAAATCTGATATTTTGAAAATTATTATCATTTAATATTATAGTGATATGGAATATTCATTTTTGATTCAAAATTGAAAAGGAAGTTGGAATCGTTTTTGAAACGAATTTATAAACATTTTATAAAATATGTTTTGAATAGAAATCAATGAAATATATTATATATATTATATTGTTTTGAATCAAACGCGTCGCGCGGCGACCGTTCGTGAATTTCGAACATAGACTTCGAATTGGCATAGCAGGAGATCCGACCGACGGATTCTCCTAAAAACGGAACCATTGGGTTCGTATCGAAAAGTGCTTTCGAATGAATATATGAGATTTAAATATGAACGGTTGGATTTTTAAATATGTCCAAATCTGTTTTGGAAAAGGTCACTACGGATGCAATTCAGTGGTTGATATAGGAAACCGACTGTAAGGGCCTTAATAAAATAATTTAAAATATGAATAAATTATGTAAAATCATAAGACATGATTGGGAATGATTTTGGATGAAATATTCCACAGTTAACAAGATAAAAGATATTTTATCTGAATGAACTAGTTAACAACTAGAATAATAATCTAAAGTTTAAATTAATAAATTGGATTGAGAATGATTTTGATATAACCAAAGTTTTCCAACATACACACACACACACACACACACACATATATATATATATATATACTGGGATGAATTTGAATGCAAATTATCTTCGAATATTTCGATATTAGAGTCCATGATTATACGGATATTGTTGTGGGAATTTGGAAGATATTGATATCTTATTCCAAAACGATATCATTTAGTTTCAGAATTTGTTATTGAATGTAAGTCAACATGATTTCCATTCAAGAAATTATATTAAATATCAAATTGGATTTTGGGTTCATTGTGAATTATATCTTAATTAATACTGTTCTTGAACCCACTTGTGAAAGTGATAAATCTTATAATTAAGATTAATGAAGTTTTCCAATTAATACATATAAATGGAATTAAATGGAAGTTGATTTTGGGTTTATCGTGAGTGATGTTTTATGCGACATTGGTTCTTTAACCCAGTTAAGGACAAGATTAATTCCCTAAAGTTGAATAATCATTAAGTAATGACTTTTGAAGATTAAAACTAATTGAAGTTTTAATGAATCTTTGATTTGATTGTAAGGTGAATGAGGTAATTAAATTTACCAAATTTAAGAAATGATGGAGAATGAAGTACCACCAGTTTTACTCCATGCGATAGTTAAATCTTTAATTAGATTTGAAACATGAAATGGTAATTAATTTTACCGATAACACAGTGGGTGCTAGATATGGAGTACCACCAGTTTTGCTCCATTAGATGAATAGGTTGGGATTGGAAAAATAAAATAATTGATTACTTTGGTAAGGCTCATAATCCCTACTAGTTTGATAAACCTTAATTTGGTTTAAGATTGTTAAAAGACAATACGAAACCTTTTGCAATGGTTTTCAAAGAAAGATGTAAAGAAAAGTTTTAAATGAATTAAATCTTTGATAAGATTTATGGGAATGATTCCCAATAATGTAATGAATATTTGAATAAAAGAGTATTTTGGATTGGAATGAGGCGTATGATGTCTTCTTATAGCACTTGATTATAAGATACGCGAGTTATTCAGAAAGACTAGGTTTAACCCATTCAGAATAATTGACACGACGATTAAAAGTCGAAGATGAAGACGGTGGTTGAAGACCGGAGATCTTCACATCGAATGGATGATTATTGATGTCTTGATTGGGCTGTACACCCAAGACGAGGTAATAAGTTGTGATCGTCCAGACGTACTTGGAGATTGACTGGATTTCCGAGGACCTCTCTCCTGTATTGGACACATGGGACGAGGAATAAGGTGCCTCCAGTTTCGTTCAGGCCCAAAATGAACTTGTAAATGGATTATATGTGTGACATTGTATTTTATTCTATACTGATTGATTTCTATTAAATACGTATCTTTTGGTGGCAGAGAATTTATTCTCTTGCTTAATACCCTTCTCTGAGACGTATGAGCTTACAGGTTATATATTGATAGAAATCAGTTGTATGGCATGAATTGTCAATATGGCATGCTGAGATGCAATGATTAAGGCTTTTGTTGAAAAGCAGGGTCTTGTGGATGATGATCATAGGACGGCTTTAAGTAGCATAGCTTTGTGTATAACATTAATTCGCGAGCCTCACACCCCGGTATGAGTCTAAAACGGGATTAGGGAAAGCAGGAGTGCATATGTTTCTTTCTAGCTAGAGGTAGTGCCATGGTATGGAGCCTAGGCATATTTACTTATATGGATGATGGAAAAAGAGGCACCTCGGATATGATTAGTCGCCAGTGGCCAAGTGATAGGTCTGATAGGACCTGGAAACGTATTGTTCAGGAATAACCAATCCTTGAAAGTAAGAGAGGACCGACCCTACAAGATCCAAGGGTCACGTGTGTTGATCCTTGGCATCCCGCTATAGTGGCACGAAACCGATAAGTAGACATCCATTGCCTTGACTCATGATGGAAATCCAATTTCCAATACGCGACTTTCGATTTCAGTTGTAAACCTATATGACGACATTGTAGGATGAGGTACTATGCCGTCTATGATTGATACATTTATATTTGAAGTTGATTTCTTCACTTATAGCAATAACAAAAGATTAATTTCGTGTATCAAGCATGTTTGGCCATTATAAGGTAAAATTCTATCCTCTGGTTTGTGTTTGCATTATGTGATGGGACCTGAGCCTTATGATGGCTTCATTTTTTTCCTTTTTAGCGTTGCGTTGTTTGTTTTATGGTATTCTTGGAAGAAAACCCATTCCGTGTTATACGACGTGGTCCCTTGATTTACCCAACTTTAAAATAAAGTTAATAACTGTTTTAATTCTCACACCAGTCCCCTGACTGACTCGGAGTTTATTGTTTCTACCTAAACTCTGGGTTCCCATATTTTCCACAGGGGTAGCTAGTAGTTTTGGTTTGCAGATATTTCTCTTCACCGGACCCTGGATTACGGCTGGAGCTATATTCGAAATGCTTTGTATCTGTGTATTGCTTTCGGTTGTGGAAATTTGATGTTTTCCGCTATGCATTATGTTTATGTACTTAAATGTAGTTTAAATCTCTGATATTTTTCCGCTGTAAATTATTTATTTGTACTCTTATGTAAATTGTTTTAATAGCAATGAAATGTTCTCATGTTTGTGTTCTCATATGTCGTGTTCTCAAAGCAGTCCACCTTCTTGTTCGGTTTAGGCTGGCCGGGAAGTACAGGTCGCTACATTATTCTTCCCTAAATATGCAGTGCTCTCCAACTATTTGTTATAATGCCTCAACCTTTGATCCTCAACCAGCCATGCTAAATTGGTTGTCTTTGTTTACAGCGCTCCCCAACGCGGCATACCTTATACTCCAGTTGATTTTGATATCTTGTAATTGGGCTTGGCTCCATACCACCAATAAAAATTCACAATGAAGCAGCAATCTTTTGGAAGGAGAAACTTGTTGATTTTTTCCTAGACTCAAAGCCATCGACAGCAAGCCTGCATAAAGCATGTCGAAACTCCTGGTACATCCGAGCTTCCCTGCGAATAACTTATGTAGACAGTCTATATTACCTTAAATTTTCTTCTACGACAGAAAGGTTGCGTGTTCTAGAGGTAGCTCCATCCATAATTGGTGATAGGTTATTTATTGTTACGACTTGGAGTGCTTTGATTGATATAGTTCGTGAATAGGTGCTTTCGATCCCTGTTTGGAACCAGATTACCCACATACCCTGCATACTTCAGCCTCTTCTTGACCTGAATTGGCTTGCTTGTCATATTGGCAAGCTCAATTTCTTTGATGCCAATACCATTGCGAGAACAATCTTGTTTTCACGCGTGCTATAATTTAAATAATGCCGGATAAGCCTTTACCTTCTCAGATTAAAGTGAGCGTGGATAACCGTGACTAGTTTGTGGATGTGAACTACAGATGGAAACCTGATATATAAACTACTTGCAAATCCTTTGGACACTGCTCTGAATCTTGTCAGCTTGAAGACATTACTCCTCTCCTGGTTCGAACTCCTCTCCCATGGCCTCCTGTCAGATCTTGGGTCCCGAAAGCTAGGAAGATAGTTCATGATGATGTAGCCCCTTTAGGAGCTTGTTTTAAACCATATAGAGCTTTCTAATTTAGTTTATAAACATGATCTGGAAATTTTTCATCTTCAAATAATAGGGGTTGTTCATCATAAACATAGTTAATATGATTTAATGATTAAACTTGAGATGGACCGAATAGATCCATATGAAATAACTCTAAAGGTTTTGAAGTGGAAGTCTTATCTTTTAGTTTAAATTTACTCTTTCTTAGTTTTCCTAGTTGATATACATCACATATACTGTTTGTTTTAAAATCCATTTTATGAAGTCCTCTTTATAAATCTAGTTTGGAAATTTTAGAAAGGAATTCAAAATTTAAATGCCCAAATCTTTTGTACCAAATCCAAGGGTCACTTGTATTAGCCAAAAGCCAGAAGTTGTCATTTGAAATTTTCATACTTAGAATGTAAATATTTTTCTTCCTTATTCCTTCAAATATAATATTTGAATTATTATCTTCGATGTAACACTTATCTTTTTCAAATTTAATTTTGTATCCTTTATCACATAAATGACTTATACTAAGTAACTTTTGTTTCAAAGTCCTAACTAATAAAACATCAGAAATAGTAGGAATTTTATAATTACCCATATTGTCGATGCCAATAAAATATCCTTTTGAGTCATCACCAAAATTAACCACTCCTCCATCTTCATAAACTATATCATTCAATATATTTGGATTTCCAGTCATATGTCTTGAACAACCACTATCAAGTATCCATTTATCTTTCTTGATTTGCACCACTTGTTCATTGAGTATTGAATCGTCACGATACATATTACACATCTGTTCCTACACAATACACCAATTCGGTAAATAATTTGATTTTTCAAAATAATTAAATGCAAACTCATGAAACAATGATGAATTTAAATGTTTTGAACTAATAATATAAGAAATTCCAAAAATGGCCATTTAAAAAAAAAAAAAAATCAGATTATGAAAACTTTAAAAACCAATGCCTTAATACCAAGTGGCCACCTGAACCCTTCGTCAATCCCCAAGCTCTAACAATCCAAAATTCCACTTTGTACTCTTATGACAAGTACGTGCCTCTACAAAAGTCTTTGTGTCTGGGAAAGTCTTGTCGTCCAAATTCAAGAAATCCTTATAAAGTTTGGAGAAGGCGATGGTTGTTGGTAAGTCATGAGGAACCACCAGAGCATATGCAGGAACTTGCGCATACTCTTGTTTGTCGATTGGTTCCATAACGTTAAGGTATCTACGAAGACAACCTATAATCTGGACATCCTCAGGAAGATTGGGTCCCCCTGACATGCTTCCTAAGAGAAAATATAGAGATTTATGATTTTGAAAGAATCAAAGGAAAGTTGTATCTGACTTGAGGGGATAACTTTTTATTTTTCTAGAATGATTTTATTTTGAAAATATGTTTTCTTTAAAATAAAATTTTAGTGATCTTGTAACCTTAGGATCTGATACTAAATGTGACAGTCACCATAAGTGGTGGTGGTCACATATAGTAACCTCAGCAACTGGTTTACGTTAAACCTCTCGATCCTAAGCCCGTCCTTTGACTCCCTGTCCAAACCTCCTTAGGGCATGCAGGGGTAAGAGACAAAGCTTCACCATAATTCATAATGCGAGAACCCCTTATAATGCTTCAACCAACTCTGATACTAAATGAAACACGCCGCGCCCTTGATGTTCCCCCAAAGTAGGGTCCCGTTAAGAAATATGAAGCGTTATAGGTACAAAGACATAAATATACATTACAGGTAGTAAGATTCACAAGAAATAAGCAATAAACACAGCGGAAAAATACTTAAAATAGAAACATTGCATTTACTTCAAAACATTATCAAAAACTTGTCTCAAAGCATAAATAATATATGCCTCATCACAAGGTACATCTTGGTCATAGAATTAGAGTGTAATAAAAAAAAATCCCTTAAGTGAGTCATAAGTACAACCAAATCCATGGAATAAGGTAAAACAAGAAAGTAATGAGAATACATCTACAACTAAGATAAACAAAAAAGTCTTCTAAGAACTCCACACTAAAAATTTATGCATTTAATCCTAGTGGGGGAGAAAAGAAAAGGGAAAAGGAGAGTGGGCAAGACATATAATTTGGTGAGCTGTATAATTATTAGCACGATTGATAAATAAGAGAAATAGACAGAATAATAGTTCTAGTGTCAGATAGGGTAAATTTCTACGCACAACTATAAGGTGCGCATATAGGAATGATGTACAATGATTAAAGGTTTGGCCGATTATTTTCTCATTCAATTGATTTAGATTGTTTACACATTCACGATTACAGAACATGATAACCATAACTAGGATTCTTAATGCTACCTATTGAACGGCATAACCTGCTAATTTATCATTTAAACATGGTAACCCATGTCATATGGGCTTTAGGCTTTATCTAACCCGATCCATCAGTAAACACATGTCTGCTCGACGCAGTAGTTACTTATTTTCCCTATTTGATGCACATGCATGCTCATTGCATTGCCGGAACACATCCTCGCATAACCTAATTAGTTTTGACACCTTATCTACCTCAATTAACATAAGCGCGCATAACCTCCATAATACGTCATTTATGAGACCATTAACGATAAACCCGAAAGAGATTGCTGCCAGTACGGGTCCCTGACAAACAAAATAAAGTGAATTTATGCTCTCGCCTAGACTCCACATTATCTAGGTCTTAAAAATATACTAATTTTGGCGCCCTTTACTAAAGTCCACACAATCTAGGTCTTGTTCTTTGGCCCTTTGTTTTTCGCATTCAGCCCTATGCTTTCAAAATAGACCACAACCTATATAGACTCATTAAACTTAACATAAATTTTGATTTCATTTTATAGGAAGCCATTATATTCAGTTATAACCTCATGTTATAATTATATTTGCATCTAATTCATGTTCATTTGTTATATCCTTTCTGTTAGTACAATCTATCATATTATATGCAAACATGTTCAGTTCTTTCTCAATCACAATTGTGTCTTAATTACCTAGCAAATCTTAATGTTGCCTATTTCAATCCAATTCTCTTTAATTGCAATTTTGCTACATGTTTATTATATGCAAATTTAGCCTCAATTCATTATTCATCTTTTACACAATTCTGTTTGAATTATATTTCCTAACATGCGCAAAATAAATAAAAGGATTATAACCAGTCGTAGGATTACATCAATCGCATAAAATTAGGTGCACAAGTTAATTGCCTGAATTAGTTGTATACATATACCAATATTCACAGATCTAACCGTGTTTTATGCATAGCATAAAATAAACATAAAAACTATAAAATCAGATGCAAAAAAGGGAAAATAGACTTAAAAGATATCTTATGGTATTTAAATATGAACTAAATAAAAACTGTAAGGAAAAGGCTAAAAAACTATAGAAATTAACTTATAGAAAGAAATTTGCAGAAAAACAACTAACTTATAGAAAATAAACAAAATGGTAAGAAACTATAAATAAAACTGTAAATAAAAACTACATAAACTCTACAACTATTCTAATGTCTATATACCTAAAGGTACCAAAAATTAAGTAATTATAAAAACTCACAGCAGACAAAGCATTCCTCCGTGGCCTTTGTAGGTCCTGCCACCAAAATATGAAAGTTAAAATGTTTTTATTATAAATCCCTTTCCCCTAACATTTAGGTTAGGCCCGTTTCTTTCAATATAAAAGACCGAGCTCTAGCGAGGAAGATATTGTATTATGAGGAATGCGGGTGGTATGGAAGTCTATTTATGCTTGGGGTCTTAGACCGTTGAATTTATAGATTAAATATAGGTCAGCTACATCATTAGACCTAAATAGGCCAATTGAACACAATAAATCTGCAAAATAGCATGTAAAGATTTCGTTCATTTGTTGAATTTTGTGGTAGGCAAGACTTGGATATGGAAAAAGGGCGGTTCGACCCTGGCGCAACTCAGGTTGATCCCCTGGTTGACCTGGCTAAGTGTCGGGTCAATCCGACCCTTATGCATATACACTTTTCCTTAAGGTTTTGATTTGGATTTCGAATTGACATAACTTGTTCATTTTAAGTCCATTTCTCGCAAACCAAATATGTAACTGGATTAAACGCAATTACGCAATAGTGCATGTCCCATTGCCAAATTATAAATTTTTATAATCTATTAATTAATTAATTCATTCATTAATTAAATGTATCAAAAATTTCGTTTGTTATATTTCTTGATGCTCTGTTGGTTCATGAAGTTAGTTTGTTTATATTTCTTGAGCTTTATGTGCACTTTTGTAATGAAAATTTTCACCCTGTGCGATGCTCATTAAATGGTTTGGGTTTTCTTTCTACAAATGTTGATTGTGTAGGCTTTAGCTATTTGTATAGTACTGATACTCCCTGCATAGAGATTAATTATGTTACTTAATTAGATGTTTAGATGTTTAGTCTAGCTCATGTTCTTTAAGATAGAATAGTTCCTTAAGTCGATGGTCCACTATAAAAACTGTGTAAATAATAGATAGGCGAGTAGCATGTCCCTTATTCATTTCTATATTTATTATTTGTTGTAATAAAAAGTGTTACAAATCACTATAAAAACCAGTTGACTTTGCCATAAAAAAACATAGTTAGAATTTTTTATAACAATTTTCCTTTACCAGGGAAAGCCTGAAAATTAATATGTTGCATATCATTCCAATGAGTTTTGTAAAATTTAGCCTTCAAACCATCTGGTCTCGAACTTTCATCAACATTAGCATTAATGATGATATGCTTTGTTTCCTCAATTCTAACTGGAGAAAGAAGGATCTCTTGACTATTATTATTAACAATATATTTGGCGATAAGGCTAAAAATAATGGTGGGATAAAAGTTAGTGTTGTATAACATTGTAAAATATGAAATTGCTTTATTTACCACAAGTGGAGGTCCATCTTCACCAATTTTCCACTGTCACTTTTATTTCTTCTTGTAGTCGATCTTGCATATAAAAATTTATTAGCAACGTCCCCATTTGAAAGCTAGTCAATTTTAGTTTTCTACCTTAAATTAATAGATTCAATATGAAGAGAGTTAATAATAATGACTGAGAATTATACAAATTAATTATTATCTCGGGATTTGAGCAGTTTTTATCTACTTTATTTTGGCGTCTCTCACATTCTTGTCTAATATTTTAATATTGATTCTAACTCTTTTTGAATTCCAGTTTTCTAATTTTTTAACATTTTAGAGGATTTTGTTTGAACTTGAATTGTGCAGTGCCCTTTATATTAGAATTTTAAATGCTTTTAAATATTTTAAATGTAATTTTTTTCTAGAACCCAACCATTGACAAACCTAAAAGGACGTTTTCTTTTACATGTTATATTTTTGGATAAAGTGGTTTTTACTGGTATGTGATCACTTGTATCTTGAGGCTACGTAGAACAAATAAAGTCAGAAAAAAGTTTTGAAAGTTTGATTTACCAAATTTTTGTCTTACTTACAATAGGTATTTCTAAATTCACTAGATTTCCAAGTGAATTTGTTACTAAAAATAGCTGGTTCAATTAAACCAAATTGTAAAATTTATTCATTGAGGTGATCATTTTTTTTAAAAGGGACAGGGTTGCTCTCTCTCTTTTTCAAAGGCATGAAAAGCTATATTAAAATCCTCAATAAGAAGTTATGGTTGATCGATGTTTTTACCAAGATGTACAAAATTCTTCTGAAATTCCTTTTATTACTTTCACTATTTGATTCCTACACAAAGGTTATTTCTAGTAGAAATCCCCTTTTGTTTTTGCAAAAAACAGTGAATAAATTATTGTTCAATAATAAAATTGTAAATAATCCAAATATTTAAATCCATTAAAATCAAAATTCTTCCATTCCCCTATTAGAATATTTTTGATATTATTTCAATTAGGATATTTTTTTTCATATCAATTTTTTTAGTTTATGCTCTAAAATCCGAATAATATTCGAATTGTGATAATTTACTAAATTAGACAAATCTAGCTTCCTTCTAGGAGAATTAAGGCCTCTTACGTTTCAAGCAAGAAAAGCCATATTTAATTAAGATAAAATGGGAAAAAAATGCATGGTAAGGGTACATAAAGGATTTCATAGACTATAGTGAAGCACTGTCTATCTGTCCGCCTTCTGTTTTATCATCTGCTTTTTAGCTTTCTTTTTGCAAGAAGAATTATTTTTTGCTTTCAGCTATTCATCCTATTTATCATTTCTACGAATGTATTTTTCTTTGAATGAAGCTTCTTCTAAATCTTCATAGTTGTTCCCTCGAGAGAAAGGGGAAGATTCATTAGAAGGAGAGTCAATTTTTCCTTTACAAAGAATGATATCATTCAGATTTTTAATTTTCCCCTTCTTTTTCTTATTTCTGCTTTAGAAGAGGAAATTGAACCTACAATTTCTTTACAACTTCAGAAATGATATTTTCTTGAGATTCTAGTGTGTTTTACGTATTTTAAATCTAAGATAAATGAAACACGAGATTTTGTGTTTAACTCATATAATATTTTGAAAGAAGAAAATATAGGGTTTGTGAATTTTTGAATTGAGTATACTGGAATAAAATCAAATACCCTGTTGTAAAAGAAATTTATTCCAATTGATGTTTGTAAACTATAACTTGATGCATAATATGGATATTGAAAATATACAATATTGATTAGCAATCAATATTTAAGTAGATATATATTTTCAATATAAGTGTTGAATTGTTTAATAAAATGTGGATTAGTATTTGCAAATGCAACTTATACTATTTGACAAAATAAAATAGAGAATTATGTTTTAAACCATATTTAGAATTTGAGTAACAGTGCAATGATGGATTTTTGGCAAGATGGAAAAATAATTGTAGATTGTTGTTAGAAGTATGTTTTTGGCTTTGACAACTATATTGGTAAATTAATTGGATTACCATTTAAAAATAAAGTACAAATATTGATTGTGAATAATTATTGAACAATTAAAATATTCTATGTAGTTGATTGATTTAATTTTGTTAAATCAATGAAGTGTATAAATTTGTTGTAAAAATATAAACATGTTTTAAAGGTAAACTAATTATTTGGACAAACATGGTTACATTAATAATTTATGCTAAAATTGGTGCTTATGGTTTCGAAAATATTTTAACGTATGTGTACAATATTTTGTAAGAATTAAATAATTGTAAAATTTGTATATTATAATGAAAAACTTTAATAATAATGTTAAAAATGTTTCTGACAAATGGTTTGTGATTATATTCGGCATTATAACATTAAACTATAATAAGTTTAGAGGAATATACTATTACCCTGTAAATAGAGGGTTAGGCTAGGTAATTAGAGTATACATTCTTACTTTAGGCCTAAAAACTTATTAATATTTTTAATTGGGCCTTAAGGAAATGGATTATGAAGGGAGGGTTCTGTGGAGAAAATATTACAGTACATATTCCTCTTCCTCCCTTTCACTTTCTCATGAAAGTTGTATAAATTTGTTTCCTACCTCCTTCAAACCACAAGCTTTCCTCTTGAATTAAAAAGGAAAATAGCTAGATTATTTTATTACAACAAATCTCTGCAAGAATCAAAGGGGGAATCATGCATCATCCTATGAGCTCAAGAAGAAGGAGATTATAGTGAATTAGGTGCTGCATGTTTTCATATCTCACTGTTGCAAGAAGAAAGGTGCTAGAAATCCGTCCAAATCCAATCTCAGGTGAGTCGATAGACTCACACCTTTTAGTTTACAAGTATTTGAGGTTTAATTGTTGGATTTGAGTCTCTGTTATTGTTGGTAATCATTTACTGCAACTTGAGAATTTACAGTAAACTCTTAGCATCAAAATCATTTCCTGGTTACACCTTTTATGGCCCCTTATCTCCTTAAACTCTAGCTGGTTTTGAGAAATCCTTGTTTCAATTTGTTTCCATGGTTGTATTCTTACAATTAACCCCATTGCATGTTATAAATCGTACCTCGTATGTTTCATAACTTGATCCAAAACTGAAGATGAAGAAGGATTTTTATCCAGTAGGAAATGCATGCTCTGGGTCGACCACCTAATGAAGTGTCAACTCGTGGGTCGGCATTCATACTGCATGGGTCGACCCATGTGTTGCTTGGGGCGCAGGAAACTTTCCTGTATATTTTTGTGTATTCTGTTGTTTGATTGATCACTTACTAATGCATTTTTTGAGTATGTTCTATATTGTTTTTGTTGTGGCTTTATTCCTAATAATGTAAGCCATCATTATATTTGACCCGTAATCCGGATTTGATAATTTATTATGATATTGATACTTGGATTTATGATGAATTTGATGGATTTGCTTACGTGCACGATTTTATAAAGATGATCTAATATTTAGCTATAAATATAGATTTTCTATAGCCTTAAGGCAAATCGTTTTATTATTTTGGTTTACGAATGTAATCATCTCAAGGTAATAATATATACTTTTGAATTACAAAGGATTTCATAGAAAAAATTAAGTATTTTCGAAACCATTTTATAATTCTATTTTCACAGAACTACGTATTTTTCCATATATTAAGATACACATTTCTACACCTTTCGAGAATACATATTATGATTAAATGGTATAGTAAACCTCATGGTATGGAACATGAAGGTATATTTTATCGGTTAATTAAAGATCAGTCTAATTGAAGCACACGATTTAATGTTTCTGATGAGTTCATGTTTTGATGATTTCCGGTGTGGAATTAAGAGCGAATAGTAAACCAGTAGCGAGAACGTGTGGTATAAGATGCATAGTTACCACTGTTGGGTTACTGTCCACAATTTTATGACACATCCTATTGTTAATGCCAATGCCAGGGACTGGTGGGTCCCATACGTATGTAGATATATGTACAATCTTGTTTGGTGTTTGTTGTTGGTTGAAGGTTGGTGAGCCAGAATAAGGACTGATGGGTCACTTATTCTATTATCGAACTAGTGGGTTCAATAGAATGACATCGGATCCTTTAATTTTATGTTGTTGTCGGGACTGACGAGTCACGAATAGAGGCTGCGGAGTCTCAATATATGGTACATAGCAAACCTCGGGATGAGAAAAGCTCGAGGGAAGCTTATATACACATGCATTACTATGATGTTTCGAATCCGAATTAATACTATTATTATTGATGAATTTTGGGTGAATTCAAATATCAATGCTTTAATGATTTTATCTTATGATCATATTTACTCTGGTGTTTTGAATCCTAATTGATGTTTTGATGATATCACAGACTTTGCAGTTTTGGACCCTTTTTTGATGACTTGTTGAATTGTTGCTATTTAATGTTTTGGGTCCTGTATAGGACTGGAATGTCTAGACTGAATTCAATTTAGCCTTAGAACTAGTTGGTGTTTTTTTTTGATCACTTTTGATCGAGTAAACTTCTAAATGAGTTTATATCTTTTTAGTTGGAATTTTGATTCCATTCATCGATTTTATACTTTTGTTCTTAGCCTAAAGCTTAGGACGTGTTTGATGAAGTTAAACCCCCTCCTAGTGATTTATTATGTTGTTCTTGGTATCTCGTAGGCTGTCAAGCCTTGAGAACCTTATGAATCAATTATTGTCTTAGGTTTATACAATTCCTTTTTGTGTAAAAGGAATTCTTATCTATAATTTCATATTTCACATATTGTATTCTAACTTATTTGTAAACTAGACTGACCCATGTGTGCAAATGCTCGGGTCAGAACAAGCTGTTTCAGGTTTAGCTGGTTGTTTGCTTGGGTCTAGCAGTTTCGCCTTTGTGTTATCTGTCGAAGCTATTTCTCAGTTGTATTTGTCCATTTGATTCATTTTATATCTATTCTTTTGGTGATTGTTGTATTTCTTTTGTGGTTCATGTATAACCATTCGAATTTATGGCATATGCATATGTTATATTTCTATAATTGTATCTGTATGTATCTGTTATGTGATATATAAATGTGATGAATAATAGATTATTCTGAATGTGATCCTTAACCATCATAGTTTCATATTAGAGGCATAGCGTATGTCCATCCACTTAGGGTTAGAAAAGAAATTTTTATTCAACCAATCGACGTATTCGATACTCCTCTAATACGAAATACAGACGATCACCCCTAGCTAGCCCTATTCTCCACTCTGATAGCCGACACTACTTGTCAATGTTCTTTATTAGAGCAGGTATCAGGGTGAGGTATCACATTTTGGTATCAGGGCAAGGTTCAGAACAAAATACGATTAACTAGAATGTTACATGTGTTACCACGTAAAAGGATAACACTTGTGTGTACTTTATTACTCTTCTCTTTATCCTTTTCTCGGGATTCTTATCGGTCGGGTTGTATATAAGTCCAATTTAGGAATACGATTAGGAAAATATTTTATTTCATAGTATTCCTTGTGCAATGTCCTATCCTTTGTAGCCAGTTTTGATGAAAGATCACCATCCTCGGATCCTTTTAGTGCTTCATCCTTGGGTTTTGAATTTTGAGGAAAATTTTAAACCCTATCGTAACAACCCGAATTTTGACAAATTGATTTTTTTTTTCAAAAATCCCAATCTGTCAAAACTCGAGTCGGCTTGTTTGGAATCGTACAGAAAAGAAAGAGGTAATAAATATATCATAGCTTAGTAAACATTTCATAAAGGAATGGATAAAGTACAATATAATCAAATATAGCCTTACCAGTATCCAAAGCTATCACATCTCTGCCACAAATCTAACGTGCGAGTGTGTTACGAGGAGGGGACAGAATACGAACTTCTTGTGACTGGACAAATTATACATTCTGAAAGAACCCTACATACATCGTACAATTATATTTTCCTATTTATTAGGTTGTTTGGGTTAACATCACTCAAGGCTCTATACTCACGTCGTACCCATCCACTACCTAGTAGATTACCCTAATATAGTATATATGTAGCTACCCCCAACATATCAAGGTACTCACAGAGTACCCTCCTCGGTCTCCACCGTCATGCGTCATGCCATGGAAGCGTATCCTACGCCGAACAACTACGGAAATCCAAGTCATTACACCACATTACCGCACAGAACCATCATCGCTAAGCCATGCAAGCGTACAAATCGTCATATCCAAACTCCTCGATCGAATCAAGCATTAACACGGAGTAATGCCTTCTCGTCTACGATACACCACCCAGTGCATGTACTTAGGCCCTCACACGTACGTACTGTCTACTGTACCCCGAGTCCCGTAATAGGGTTACATCCAATGCACAGATCTTGGTCAGGAGTTTTCTATATCTGTATAGGTTCGCTCAAAGGACCTATAGTACGAATATCCATAGTATGGTCTTCATTTTCATGGTGGCTATGGTCTTACCCTGATCCCTTCCTAAAAGAGGGAAAGACAACATCAAGAGCTAAGTTACACACCCCCAGCAAATAATCTAACATCCAATTTGGCGTGTCTCTCGACCAACGTTTCGATAGTGAAAGATCGATGGTCTCTTGGTTTAGCTTTAGTCTTTCCACATCCCACCGAATGCCGATGACAGGTACCCAACGATTATTATCCTTAATTTGGTTATGACCAACCTCTCCCAAGGCCAATCGCCGAATCACCCTACGCCATTCGCCACAGCCTTCTAACTGCTAAGCTGTCGTTGCAGTCAAGGTATACTCACCAGGTGGTACCGTACAGACCAAACCTCTGCGAGTACAGCCTGAGCGTGTACCGCAACAGAGGGCCACCATGGAGTACCCTACCGTGTCCCTCAGAAGCTGTGTACTTCCCTCTAGTCCCGTAGATCAAGCTAACAGAAAAACCGACAGAATAATCAGATGGATGTTCTCCTCTCATGTCTCCAAACACCTTGATTATCTACCCCCATTAGGTTCTTCACCTTCGTACATGCGGATTGGTCCAAGCACATCACGCAAATGTGTTATTAGACCCTATGTCTAATCTTTTAATCAACTGCTTGATTTATCGTATAAGATTACTAATTAACTTGATTGCCCAAGTATTCACTTTTATTCAAGCTACTAGGTTTTCCCTGAACCTATTATATCCCTGAGGAATGGACTCTACTTGCTTATTAATTGTACATGTTCAACATAATCATTTTTTAAGTTCAAGCCCATAACATATTATTCCCTAGATTATAATTAACGAAGGTAATCTACAATCTTTTTACATTATTGCCACATCATTTAATATCCAACTACATGTTTATAAGTTTAATAACATGTTTTACTTAATGCATAATTAAGCATATCATTTGTCAATCCTCATGTTTTCTTATGACATGTCTACTTACTATATAACTAAGTACAACTTACTCCATTTTATAAGTCTACTTTATTCTTTCTTATTTAATCACAACCTTGTCTTACACTATCATCACAACCTGTTGTTGTTTACTTATTAACTTAGTTCTATTAACTAAGGTTTATTAATAAGTTCTCCTTTTCATTTATTACAACCCATGTTATAATTTCGCTTATCCCTAGGATAAGCCTACCTGTCATATTACATTCTCTTTCATATAATTAATGATAATAGGTTATATTCCCTATTTACCTCATTTTCCTTGGTACTTTATCATTAACCAAACTTTTACTGTTGTAACATTCATTTATTTATTGTCTTTTACATTTTAATTATTTCAAGAAAATATTTCACACACCTCATTAGATTGATTAGTGGAAAGATATAAAGATCCATTTCCATAACGCACATAAATCAAGATCCGTAGTTGCAAGCTATTTCTTTTACTTTTGTCGTGGACGTAAATATATCTTTTTATCTAATTGGTGTGCAATACAGTAAAAGAATCCTTATTTCACATTATTCCTTTTCCCCCTTTCTTTTCTTGCAACTACGTTCTTAGTAATTTTACCGTTATGGAAATGTATCAATTTTTCCCAAATCTTTTTCCCAAATCCATCTAACTCTGTCTACATCAAATTTTCCCTTTTTATTTTCTAAGTTTGTTGTTATTTACAATTCATAAATCACTGTAAATTTTCCATACAAATTAGCAACATCTATTCTTTTTCAATATTCCCAATTTCACTGTAATATGATTTACAATATACCTAATTTGTCATTAAATAACATCTTTAGTAACATATTCACGTTTATTGTAAATTCTACACTTTTTAGTATTGTAGTAGTTCTTAATCCAATTAAAAGATTCATAGAACAAATCTGTACAACAGTAAAATTCTTAACATAACTGAAAGTAAATTATATCAAAATTACCACAATTTACAGTTAATTAACCTTTTAAGAATAACGCGGAACGTAAACAACAAATATACCATTATCCAAAAGGTATAATTCTAAATCCACTCACATGACAACTTTCCAATCCTTAAATCTGATTCAGATCTTTGATTCCGTTGTCTTCCTAATTGAGTCAAGTATTAAAATCACCACAGATTTACAAATCTAATACTAAAACAAGAGGGAAAGAAAGAAACCTAAATAAATTAGATTCACAAGACTTACCTTACGTTGATCAGAAATATGAACACCTATATTGTAGATTTACATTCTTTATCTTCAAATCTTGAATCAGAATATCCTAAATCTATTTTTTCTAATTTATGAAAGATTTGGAGAGGAAAGAAAATGGCAGAGCCTTGGCGTCATCTCAGAAAATATGAGTTGAAAGCTAGGCCCTGCTACTCTATTTATAGGTGTACAGGAAATCCTCGTTCATCGGATTTACTAATATAAAATCTGAACCGTATAAATCAGAAAAATACGTCATCAGCCAAGCAGATCTGACCTCGAGTAGGTCGAACCCTGTGTCGACCCACTTTTAAGGTGGACCGACCCCTAGGTCGACCCCTCCTCGGGTTTGAATATGTATTTCTGTTCCTCTTGAATTCTTTTTTTGAAAGGTAAGCACAAAATTTTTATTACTAACAGGAAATTACACTATAAACAACTACAACTTACATGACACACTCAATGACACTGTACATAACAACCACTAAAACACTATTTATCAACATAAGTATTTGCATGTATCACTATATTCAAGTAACCATCCATCATCAGCCAAGAATAGAATGCCATCCTATTGAATACCACATCGGAGACTGATCACCAAGAATTCAAACTGAATACCACATCAAAACCTGAGTACCATAATGGAAACTGAATACCACAACAGAAATTGATCACCAAGACAAAGAAATCCATCCAATAGAGTACCAATACCGTCAAACTGGATACCATTGAAGACTAAAAAGAAAGCCAACTAACATGTACTAAAAGCACCAAAAAGCCTCCAATAAAAATTTAGCAGATCACTGAATATAACATGTGTTAAAGAAATCAAACAGGATTCCGCCTAGTATGCCTTTTACCAGATTTCGAATTGCTTTTACGAGGTAATACATCTTCCGTGCTATAATTAATACCCTCATCAATATTGTCCCAGAATTTTCCCTTAAGTTTTAAACTTTTAGCTTTCGACGAGGTAGCAGAACAAGATGGAACAGATGAAGATTTGATAACTGGAAATGTCAAACTAGAACCAGTAACTGGAGATGAAGACAAAAATAAAGAAGCCGATGCAGATTTAATAGCAGGGGGTAAAATAACATTGGGAGGAGGGGAAAGCTTGGTTAAGGAGAAACTGAAGGTGAAATTTTCGAACTGAAAGATGCACACACCACCGAGGCTAAAGTATTAACAGTAGCATGATTAACTGCAGTAGAAGACAATCCATTCGAACCTCCAATAACATTTACTTCCTTATTAAACAATGAATTTAAAGCATAATCTCCTAAAAGATCATAACCATTAACCCCAGAACCATTTCCTTTATCACTTGCTTTATCTTTTTCACTATTGAGCCCTTCATTACCCTCAAACTTTCCACCTGTTTGAAGATTTGATTCAGCATTACCATTTTCCAAAACAGAAGTAGATTATCCAATTTGTTCCCCAAATCAGCCACATTCACTACTGGTTCCTTCTGGACCACTTTATTCTTTTCCTGCCATATCATTTCCTTCTTAGAAGTAACTTTTGTCCATCCTCTTTTGCCAATATCAGGTTGTACATTATTCCTAGTCTGCTTATACCTAATAGAACCAACATTATTATAACCATCGAATCCATCACATTGCTTTTCATCAATCTCACTATCCTTAAATCCCTTCTCACAATCAACAGAATTATGGCTAAAGCATTTACAATGAACGCAAATACTCGGCTTCCATTCACATGAAAGTATAACCAACGGCTCATCACTTAAAGCAGGCAATTCTAAACAATCAGGCAACTCTGCTTCAGGAGATATCCCAACTAAAGCCCTAGCATACCTGAAACGCTGCCGTTTCTCTGTGTTATAATCAAAACAAATTAAACTAACAACATGACACGCAAGCCAATTTATACCAATCTAGGTCCAGAGAATTAAAGGGATATTAGAGAAGTGGATCCACGGGACCTTTCTTAACCTGCCTTTGAGCACAACCCACTGAAGGATCCCATTGAGTTATGATAAACATACGACCATTAATGAATATGGGATCTGATTGAAGGATCCTGGCTCTATCATGATCATTAGAAAATTGAAAGTAAAAATTTAAACCATCTGATTTAACACTAACTTCCCCCAAAAGTTTCCAATGTGATTTCAAATTAACAACAACATAATAGGAGAGTGAACCATCTAGAAAAAAGCCTACCAGATGATTACTCCAGTATTTGAGTCCTTCTTCCTCGACCAGATCTGGAAGCTTTCCATGCTTTGCAATTACAAACTGAATCGGCTTATAATGACCTGCGTTCCTCGGAAGTGAACCAAAAAGGGGGCTTAGTCTGATTTAGCAGAGAATTGCCCAGTAAAATTAGATTTCAATGATGGATCTGAAGGATCTGAAGAAGCACCCAATTTATCAGCTTTCGCGAAACCTTAAAAGAGACAGGGGGAGCAGAAGGAGGAGGTGAAGGAGCGCAGGAGTTTCGAAGAGGAGGAAAAGAAGACGAATCAAAGGAGAAGGAAGAAGAATTAGAAGGAATCGCCATACTAGATCGCGATTAAAGAAGAAGAATTCTGTTAAGCTTTCGTATGAATGGAGGCCAAGAATTTGTGTTAACTATAAATGTTTTGGTCATCGTACCGCTGACTGTGATCTAGGTTATAAGGATAAGGGATTTGATGGATTGCAATATGATGATTTCTATGCAGATAATATTAATTTAGAGAATACTGTGTATAACAGGAATTTTAAGAGTATAGACCATACTCAAACTGGTGAGAAGGGGTGGACAAGATATATCTCCAAGAAGCAGTTGAGATGGCAAAGGAAAAATGCTGAACATAATAAATCAATGGTGAATGTTGAAGGTACTTCTAATATTGATGAGTTTAATGTCAGTAGGATCAATTCATCTACTGGTAAGGATGATGTTAATAAGGATCAAATATCTAATGCAGTAGATAAGTCTGGTGGCAATAAGTGTAAGGATTCATCTACTAATAATAAAGAGCTTAACGTCAGTAAGAACACTATTGCTGTGAATGATGTAAACAAGGATCCAATGACTAATGTGGTGGATATGTCTGGTGGTGATAAATCTGATGGCATGGCTAATGTTTCTAGCATTAGTAATTATGGTAAAGATAAAGATATAGGTAAGGTTCTTGAGATGGACATTCGTGATACTAGTATTAGTGATTTTGATCATCATGGTGATTTTGGAATTAATTCTTTGTTCAATGAAGATGTTGCGGTTGTTATTGGTTTGAAGTCTTCATCACTAGATAACTCAGCTGCTGTTAGTACCAAATCTTCTATGTCATGTTCATCTTCCACCAGTTATGTAGTCCCTCTTTCATCATCTAATTAAAAGTTGAAGGGATCTTCTATCGCTCCTCTTGAATTCTAATTAATGTTAGTTAATAACGTTTAATCTATTTCTTTATATAACCCATCTGAATTATAATTTTCTGGTTATAACTTATGTTTAAGTTTGAATTTCGAATCTACGCGTTCATATATGCATACAATCTTTTGATTTATTAATTCATTAATAAATTTCTCATACGGGCTCCGTTTTGGACATGTCATATATAAAACTGAATCATAAAATTGCCACGAATACAATGGTATATGTTTCGCGGCTAAATTCTAAAACTATAAATTATCAATTTTTTTTTAATATTTATATAAAATATGGGGTGTTACATTCTCCTACTCTTAGGAAATTTCGTCCCCAAAATTTGGTAAGGGTAAGATTAAGCGATTCCCTGCATAATTCTCATCCATCATGTGTACACCCAATTTTTCAACCATTTGTGCGCTTGTGCAAAGTATAATACAACATAATAATACATAAATGAATTAAATGCTTAAACGATATCTCCTATATGAATTCAAATTTTTCTTGAAAGCTTTTTGAAAACATGATGCACATATCCTAAATATACTGGTAATTTCTATATGAATGCAATATTTTGAAAATCAAAATACTTCTTAATCCAATTTGTCCAACACTCTTACAGAGCAAGAGCACAGTTCATCCAATTTTTGCATTCAAACCCAATCAACCAACTTTAAATATGCGATTACTGAAAAGTCTAATTTTCCAAATTCAATTTCTTATGTTACAAAAAACGTAGGAAACGGAAAACTTTACGTTTTCATTTTTCTTTTATGTACCTTTTCCATCTATATTTGGATTTTATGCCATTATTATATAATAATTTCCTACCTTCCTATCGAAGCACAGCTTTATAAGAAAATTTTCTTTATTGTAAATTTTCTTTTCCAACTTACGTTAGGAAAAATCCAATTCTTGTCTATTCTCAAAATTTCCCATTTGTCATATTTATTGCTTTATTTTTGCAGTTGTTATCATTGTATGTTTTCTTTTTGTTATGTTATCACCTTCTTCCTTAGCTTATTTATCTTAATCCATCGATCTAAGTTTAATTTTTTTAAATAAGCCTTATAATTCTTATCAAACTAAAATAGGAAAACAAGCACACTACACAGCTACTACGAAGGGATAAGAATCCTAAGACCATGTCCCCATTGACAAAGAAAAGTCCAAACCACAGGATCAAAACAACTCACTTGTCCACTACCCTCTACTTGTCAAAACTAGTCTTTGTTGTGTACAACTGTCTTTTCCAAACAACAACCTAGGCTCTATAGTGCTTATGCACTATACGTGAATCTATTGTCATTCCAAAACTATTCTATCTATCCCTTATATAGCCTCAAAATACTCTCTGTATTCCCTAAGTACTAATCCTTACATACTCTATGTAGTCTAGCCTCATCATTTCATTTTCCTTCCAAAAATTAAAAGCTTCAAAACATTGTTTTTCTTCATGAAAACTTATTTTTTTCCAAACCATTAAAATATGACATCTCATAAAAAAAAATTCAAAACTTTTTTTTTTAATCATAAAAACTGGAGTAGACAAGGACAACTATTTCTCAATTAATTTCACAACCGTTCATTTTGCTATGCCAGTTCAGTTTCTTACAACAAAGTGTTAATTTATAAACTTATCACAGACATCTACTCTATTCTAAAATTCATTTTGAACTTATTTTTCCCACCGACGAAAGTATATGTCAAAACAGTTGTCAAAAATTCATGTTAAAAGAATAGAGGTTTTCGAAATTTTCTTTACTGAAAATTTTAATTTTTAACAAAATGCAATCTTTTCTATGTTTTGATATTTATTTCTTTCATACTTTATAGCTTAACAACTATTGAGCTATACATGCTTTATAATGTACACATTTTTCTGAAAGAATTCATTTTGACAAAAAATTCATGAGAAATCACCGTTTCCAAAATATACCCCATTTTCCCCAAAATCCAATAGTACTTTTCAAATATGTTACTTACATATTGTTAGACCAAAAAGTGGTTCTAACACCCAATTGAACGATATTTCTAAAGAAAATGAAACAAAAAAGCAACAAGAACGCAAGATTTATAGTGGTTCAGCATAAACGAGCCTACGTCACTTTATACTTCTCTGATTGATGAATTGAATACAAGTACAATGACAATATCCACTCAATCTCACTAGTGCAATCGGTAATTTCTCTCAATTTTGTAGAATTATACTGAAAGATTATAAGTACAATCTGAAATAATAGAGGAAATTCGTTGGTGATGGAGTTGGAGTAGATAAAAGGCCAACAGATCCATGAAAATGGTATGCATTAGTGTATTTTAGGCATAAAGTCCATTCGGTTTGGGTAGCACGTGGAACCTATCCCATGAATCTCGGATTCGGATGCTCTATGGTTAGGACAATGCATTAGCAATGTGGGTAGTTGTGTAGTCACTACTCCGGGTTTATAGGAACGTGGTATCATGGTGTGTAATCGCTTCTGGACATGATCTTTAGTTCAGTTCGACGGAGAAGGTTCTGATCCGATTTCTAGGGAAAATAGCATGGTAGAAGATCCGACCCGATCCATCTACACCCGTTGACCCGGTCCCTCTGCTGAAGTTAAGAAAGTGGTTTGTGTGCAGTGGAGCGGTTCGATTGGAGAGATCTGAACCGACCCGATGACTCGTCTACTATTTCCCTTGTTTTTGAGCATATCGATCGACTAATCCTTTAGCTTTGTATAGCCTGTTTACAAAGCATGCTAGCATTTTGCCCCATCGAAGTACGTTTTCATTGGAGATGAAGTGTGCTTCGAAGGTGTCTCCTTGGTTATTCCTAAATCAGTGCTAGTCAACAGTCGTGTCTTTGGGTTGAGTCGTGACACTTTATGAGGTCGTGCCCTTTGACATCTGCAAGGCCTATAAATACATAATGGGATTACGAATTATTTCTGTTGCCTCTAATAACTTCAGGATTTTATTCAAGGTCTAAGCATTTTTTTCAAGTAATCTTTTCGATGTGCATATGGGTGCTTTAATATTTTCTTTCCAATTTCCCTGTTATTCTTTCATGGGTTAAGTCATGTCGTTGGACTAAGGATTGCGTTTCGGTGCGGATCGAGTTAGCTTAATCCACTTTGCACCCGGTCCATTTCTGCGTTTCTGGGTTAAAAGGCTTTTAAGTTGCCCAATTTTCTTTCTATGTGGGTCGAGCTGGACTGCCAAGTCCATGAGAACACGAACGATCCTTCTTCTTGCATAAAATTCATGCACCCTTTTCTCTTATTCGTCATTTTCTACTATCATTTTTCGCAATTCCTGTATGAACCCTAATTCTCGAATTACTAAGAACCCGTCTAAATTCCAAATTAAACTTATAGGTGGGTTCTTAATCTTGTTTTCTCTTGTTTTTTTATCAAGCTATGCTCGAAATTGAAATCAATTTAGGTAATTTTATTCAATTCGACAATAACTTTGATGTCAACATCTTATTGTTCACTGCCATAGTCATTGGCGACTTCATCATCGCCTCGAAGTGATGGTGAAGATGATCTGAGCATGAGCGATGGTAGTATTAGTTCATGAGTGTGTTTCCAGATTAGATGAAAAGAATATGATGGGTTTATGACCCTTGACCAAATGGGAAGAAGGAAGATGATGGTTATAGAAGGAGGAACAGATCGAGTCGGAGCAGGAAGGATCTGAAACAAACTTGAAAGAGCTTGTGTAAAGTAATTGAAATGTAGTGTGGCGGTTCGGTTCGGCTTGGAGTCCACCGATCTGTGCAACTATAACCTCATCATAGTACTTCGATCCGACCTGATGTCCTCACATCCAGACATCGAAACTAATAAGAAATAATAATAACCAGACCTTTGAACTAATCTGTTGCCTTAACACTAGAATCTCTGAAACAATCTGATTGACTTAATTCCTGGATCTTCGAAATGATCCAGATATCTTTCATGTGGAACATACGTATAACTTAATCTTACCATCTCAACTTGGTTATGACTTGATCCTTGACAATGTGGACTTGCAATATGATTTCACGTATAACTTAGCCAAAAATCAAAAACTATTTTTGAATATGTGTGTACGTGCTAGTAGTATGCACGGATCGTGTAATATGGTTTATATCAGACAAGTATGAAATAATAACGAATCATAAATATAAAAACAGAAAATACAGTAAAATAGAAAAATCACACCAGGGATTTTTATACTGGTGCGGAGCACCGTCCTACGTCCAGTCCTAGACTTCTATCTGGATTTTCACTAACAATCACCTCACTTCACCTGGAGGAACATGTATACAACACCCGAGAAGACGAACGTGATTTCACGCCTCTAATAACACTGAGGACTTCAACACTTGCCTCTTACAACACCGAGGACATCAACAAAGATGAATATAATTGTTGTTGACGATATGTGTTCTCAATAACACAATTTTGTCACTTGTAGTACAAACTTCCTATAATCTTATTCTCAAATAGAATATTTGTGTAAATGAAGATTTGGAAGTGGATATCGTATTGAATCAAAAGAATGTTAAATATATTCTAGGATTCAAACGATATAGGATAAAATATGAGCAATTTGAGCGCTTGAGAGTTCAAGATTGAGATCAATAGAATAGAGATTAGACTGATAGAATCGGTGAATTGAAATGATGATTTCATGATGTTTATATAAGGAATAAACAGTTGTAACCATTCATGAAGAGTTACAAACAATGGATATGATCATTGGTGAAGAGAAAGAGAAGCAACTCTTGAAGAAATGGAAGTGTCTATACGAAAGGTTGCTTCTGGAAGAAAATGGTCGACAGTTTAAAAGGACCGGTAGATAGGAATTTGAATATATATACGTTATGTACACTTGTGCACGTTATCTGGGCATTCTAGGCAGAAACGGTCGACCGCCTGGTTTCTACCGGTCAACCGGTTTGGCCCAGATTGCAGAGTTAATGTGCAATCATATATTCTTATATATATATATATATTCAAAGATTAAAGGTGTGAGATTATTTGAGGATAGATTTTAACATAAATAACACTACTAACATACCATATAATCAACCTCTATTGTATGTAGCTCTTTGTGTCTCTTTAAACGAATGAATAACTTATTTTTGTCGATCATGACTTATCCCTTCGTCGGAAATCAAAACTCTATGAAATTCTTGACTCAACATTCTCCCCTTTTTTGATTGATGACAACATACTTTTGAATCTCCCCCTGTATATGTGCCTGTAAATCTATGTTTTCCTACATATAAATTGTTAGCACAATTTTCTCCCCCTTTGTCATCGATAAAAAGGAGTTTGATAATTAAATGTAATAGATACTAGAGAGAAATATAAGCAACATAAACTTCTTACCATAGAACAAAAGTCATCAAGAGTCACAAAATAAGAACATACACATAAGTTTAGTACGAATTAAACTATGACACTATTTAGATATAAGTGCCGGACAATGTCTTGAAGCAAAATAAAGTCATAAGTACGTAGAAAGAGATAAAGAGATAAACTAAGAAGACTCATTCCAACTCTGTTTCATCATCTTCTTCTTCTTCTTGTTGTTCAATAAGCTGAGTTTTCCCGCATCCATGCCTATGACTAGTTTTCGAGCTTGCACCCTCTTCCGAAGATGTCCAATTAAAAGAAGGAGGAGCTGGACGTTTGCTGGGATCTTAAGCTTGCGTAGATGAAGATGATGCACCACATGATGTAGCTTCCCATATAGATCCGAAGAAAGACTTAAGTTTGTTAAAGCGTTTATCCATCTTTGTGTCCATACGCTTAAGTCGTGCTTCGAGAAGGAATTGATTACGAGCAATAGTTTCAAGTGACTCCTTTGTAGAAGAAGACGATCGTAGAAGTTTAACTTCCTCTGGTTTTGGGCGGGACGGTCGTGATGAAGCTCCTTGATGGCATTGTTCTTTCCATTGTTCAAATGGCATAATATTGAAGTACGGAGCAGGAAGCTTCATCCGTGAAATAGATGCTTTGTTAATGCATTTGGGCTTTAAAACAGTCGACTCAGAAAGTTTGATTCCACAATCAAGTAATAGATGCATGATATATTCATTGTAAAATAAGTGCGGCCTAGATCTCTCATTAACTTGCAATATCTCATCAAAGATCATACCAATCCAGTTGATACGAATATCCCCATAGATTGCATATAATGCTTTGAAATTTTCTTTATAGACGACATCAAAATTTCCTATTCTCGGAAAAAGAGAGTGCATAAGGGTGTGATGAATAACTCTCACAGTAGGTTGTAAGCTATGGATTTTGTACTATCCTTATCATCTTCCATGAATTAATGACTAACATGATCACGTACATGGATATTACAAAAGTTACTAGAGAATTTTCCACCTAAAAAGGAGGAACCAAGAACATTTGCCATTCTATCACATGAGATAAAGACTTTTTTTCCACATACTACGGACTAAAGGCATTGAGAGGGATTTTCGGGTTTGTATTTCTCTAAATTTAGTTTAGCATAAAATAACTTGATCATAACATGGTTCATTGCCACATTATTTTGATCAAAGTCAATTAGGTTTTCAATATCGACACTTTTTGCTAAGCCAAGAACAAGATAACTAGAGAAATCAACAAACTTAATGTACGAACCCGGATGGATTTTAAAATCTTTCATCTCATTCCACCTTTTGACTGCAATTGGATCTACAAGCCACTTCTTCATAAAGAGATCGATTGGTTGTGTTTCGGAGGATGAAGCTTGCTTTAATTTCTTTTGTGGAGGAGCCATTTGGTTGAGATTGGAAGAAGAAATGAATTCTAGGGTTTTGGAGTAGAAAAACGTTTGAAGAAAAAGTGAGGAGATAGAGTAAAAAATCTGACCGTATATGTATTTAAAAACAGAATTCCCCGAGGTCGGTCAACCACCCTGAATTAACCGGTCCACTGTTTTTAACCAGAAGACAAAACAGTCGACTGGTGGATTTTGGCCGGTCGATTGGTTTGTCTGGGAGCTGTTTTTCTGATTTTTTTACTCTATTTCTGTTATTCAACGGTCCAGAGATACATATATATATTAGTACATGAAAGAAACACAAGAATACAATCACAATATTAATTTAAAAAATCTAATGAGAGGTAGAGGAATTATGATCAGTAGACTCTTCTTTGACATCATTAATGCGTGGTGTCCATGGAGACCACTTTTCTTTTGCACCTTCGTTTCGATTATAGTTTCGTTCCCAAGAATTTGGGCTCCTAGAGGAAGAAGGTACGTGTGGCATTGGCTCGTTACGCCATGTTTGTTTGAACCACAAAAGAATGATGCCATTCTTTCTAAAGGAGATAGACGTTCTGAGGTTAGTTGTTGCTCATAATGTAGCTGTCTTTGAAGATCGATTTGATGTTTTTGATAATGATGAATCTCGTCGATCTTCTCTCTGGTGCGGGGTGAACAAAACAACACTTTCTTTGCCTGTATCGAAGTTGGCATATTACCAGGAGTATGTTTGCATTTGTGATGACACTTTGATTTGTGTTTTGGAGTTTCGGGAGAGTAATACTCTTCTGGCTCAAAACTTGTGGCAGAAATATAGGATTTTTGAGCACACTCGTCACAAATATGTGCCATAATGAACTATATAAACTTTAGGCTCAGAAAGGGGGAGATGAAATGGAGAAATTTTGTCAACCTTATATAGGAGTTCCTATATATAAACTTGCGGGGGAGAATTACTAGGAAAACTTGGCCGTAGAAAAAATAAGAAGCTCATATTAAATTTTTTAAAGATAGCAATTAGCTAAAAATAGTTAATGTTTTGAGTAAGCATAAACTGAATGTGAAAAGAACTAACAAAATATAACCTTAGTGATAACATTTCTTATCAAATTCTTTTCGAGAAATAAGACCAAACTCTCTACGTAATTTAATGAAACTAGACTCAAGTAGAGGCTTAGTGAAGATGTCCGCTAGTTGATTATCAGTTTGGACTTATTCAAGATATATATTTCCTTTTTCGATATTTTCTCTAAGGAAATGATGACGGATATCAATGTGTTTGGATCGAGAGTGATTCACTGGATTCTTAGAAAGATTTATAGAACTTGTGTTATCACATTATATAATAGAATTTGATAAATGAATATCAAAATCTTGAAGTGTTTGTTGCATTTATATTACTTGAGTACAAGCGAGAGCTGCTGATATATATATTCTGCTTCATACATTGATAGTGAAACACAATTATGTTTCTTACTAAACCAAGAAACAAGTGATTTTCCAATAAAATGGCATGTACCACTTGAATTCTTTCTATCCGTTCGAGAGCCTGCGAAATCAGCATCGCTAAATGATACTAATTGTAATGGACATTCTTTTGGGTAGAAAAGACCAAAATCTTTGGTATTATTAAGATAACGAATTATACGTTTCACTGCTCGTAGGTGTGATTCCTTTGGATCTTCTTGAAAGCGTGCACATAGACAAACACTCATCATTATATCTAGACGACTAGCTGTAAGATACAGAAGAGAACCAATCATGCTTCAATATAATTTCTGGTCAACATTTTTACCATTTTCATCTTTTTCAAGATGTGTAGTTGTACTCATGGGAGTAGGTTTACCAGATGTATTTTCTAATCCGAAGCGTTTGATAAGATTTCCATTTCCACATTATTTTTCCTGATTAATAAAAATACCGTTTGGAAGTTGTTTGATTTGAAGTCCAAGAAAATATGGTAGTTCTCCCATATGAGACATTTCAAATTCTTTGGTCATAATATTTGCAAACTCTTTGCAGAGTTTATCGTTTGTTGAACCAAAGATGATGTCATCTATATATATCTGGATAACTAGAATATCTTTTCGAGAATGTTTGTAAACAAAGTTTGATCGACTTTGCCGATTTAAAATCCTGAGTTAATAAGATAGCTAAGTCGTTCATACCAAGCACGAGGTGCTTGTTTCAAACATACAGAGCCTTCTTAAGTTAGTACACATAGTGAGGATATTTTTTATGTACGAACAAAGGAGGTTGTTCGACATATACATTCTCTTTGTAAATCCATTTAAAAAAGCACTCTTGACATCCATCTGATAAATTTTGAAATTATGGTGACAAGCATAAGATAATAGCGTTCTAATAGATTCTAGTCGAGCAGCTGGTGAAAATGTTTCTTCATAATCGATACCTTCTTCCTGATTATAACCTTGTGCTACTAACCTTACTTTATTTCTGGTGATATTACCTTGTTCATCAGCCTTATTTTTAAAGACCCACTTAGTACCAATAACTGATTGATCAGTTGGTCTTGGAACAAGTTCCCAAACATTATTGCTCTTGAACTGATTTTGTTCTTCCTGCATGGCAATAATCCAGTAATCATCAGTAGCGGCCTCTTTTGGATTCTTAGGTTTGATGTTTGAAAGAAACGCGACATGACCCATTTGATGGAGTTAACTCCTTGTTCTGACTTGTGATGTTACTTCCCCGATTATATTTTGAGTAGGATGATATCTTAATATTCTTGGTGGAGATTGTATCCTTGGTGGAGATTGTCTCCTTGGTGGAGATCGTAACTCACATGGTTGGGAAATATTTTCAAAAACTATTTCTGAGTTAGAATCATTTGTGATGATAGGATTATCAGTGACTATAGTTTCGTCATCATCTGATATATTTTGAGGATGCTTATAGAATTCATCAAAAGAGACATGAAGTAATTCTTCAATAGTTTTGGTTCGTTTATTAAATATACAATAGGCCTTGCTTCGTTCCGAATAACCGACAAATATACCTTCATCGGCCTTTGGATCGAATTTACCGAGATGGTCTTTCGTATTTAAGATAAAGCACTTAGAACCAAATACTTTGAAGTAAGAGATATTAGGCTTTCTTTCGTTAAATAATTCATAAGAAGTATTCTTGTTGAGAGGTCGAATGGATACACGATTCAAAACATAACAGGCAACTGCAATGGCTTCTGCCCAGAAATGTTTTGGTAAAGTAGTTCCATTTAATAATGTTCTTGCACATTCTTGTAAGGTTCAAATTTTCCATTCTACAACTCCGTTTTGTTGTGGAGTTCTAGGAAACGAAAAATTATGATATATACCTTTCTTTGTACAAAAATGTTCAAATTCGTTATTTTCAAACTCTCTGCCATGATCACTTCTTATATTTTTAACCTTAAGCCCTTTCGATTTCTGAATTCTCTTGACGAAAGATTTGAAATGTTTAAAAGTTTCACTTTTATTTTTCAGGAAAATTGTCCAAGTGTAACGAGAGTAATCATCAACAATTACAAACACATGTCGACTATGGTTTGTTGACTGGACCTGAGTTGGTCCAAATAAATCTATATGCAGTAGTCCAAGTGGTTGTAATGTTGATATGACTTTCTTGGATTTAAAAGATGATTTGGTCAATTTTCCTAATTGTCGTGCGTCACAAATGTTGTCAACCTTAAAGCTCATTTTGGGTAGTCCTCTAACTAGATCGTTTTTGGCTAGCTTGTCGATAGTTCTGAAGTTTATATGACAAAAGCATTTGTGCCATAGCCATGGATCATTATCATTAGCCACAAGACACATATCTAAATTATGACTAATATTCATATTCAGAATATATATATATATTTCTGTCTCTATATCTTTCGAAACTAAATTATGGTTTTTATCTAAGATACTACACTTATTATCTAAAAAGGAGATTGTAAAACCCTAATCGCATAATTGACTAATACTAAGTAAATTGTGTTTCAAATTTCTAACTAGCATGACATTGGTAATAAGAGGTAAGTTAGATGTACCACAATTGCTCACATCGCCTTTGCCGATGATATAGCCTTTTGAATTATCTGCAAAAGTGACGGAGCCACCATCTGAATATGTAATATTTGTCAATAAGCTCTTGTCTCCAGTCATGTGCTTCGAGAAACCACTATCCAATAACCACTTTCCTCTTTTCTTAAGTGGTACATGCGAAAAATAAAATTAATTCCATGGTACCTACTTTTTATGGGGTCCTAAGAGTTAAGTCTTAGGAGTCCAAACCCATACGGGTCTGGTATCCCCTTTATATAAATAATTAGAATTAAAATGCACAGAATTCATGAAATGTTGAATATATTTGTTCCTAATCAAATTGTTATTTGTTTTAGGAACCCATATCTTGATAGTCTTGACATTTCTCTTATGAAATTTCACAACTAGTTTTGGTTGGGAATATAATAAACTAAGATTTATTAGCTTCATCTTTCTTCTTCTTGAAATGTTTCTTGATTTCATGTTTCTTATATCCCAAACCTTGTTTGTTTGAAGCAGGTTGTGAAGTTTTGATGATTTTTGTCAAATTTTCTTGACCTTTGTTGAAGTTAGAAACATTTTGAGTAATATCATCTAACTTAGTTTGTAAACTAGCCTTTTCCAGGTCCAGAACTTTGACTTTTGCCTTAAGCTCATGATTTTCAGTAGTAAGAGCATTATTTTTCTCTTGTTGACTTTCAATTTCTTGAATCAAAAGAGATAATTGAGAGTAAATATTAGATAATGATTCTTGAAGTTTTTCAAGTTCTTCTTCTAATATTTTCTTTTCGTTTTAACATATCTCGTTCAAACTCTGCACTATTCAAATCTGCTTTGGCTTTTTTTAATTGTCGTTTTATGTTTTTATATTTGACTATCAATTCGACATTAATATCAAGTACTTCATCAAATGTAGGAATTTGTATCTCATCTTCTGCTGCCATGAAATAAACGTTTGCTTGTTCATTTTCTCTGTCACTTTCACTTTCTGATGAAGATGAGTCTGAATCATCCTATGTAAATGAGAATGCTTATTTCTTTGATTTGTCCTTCTTGTACCTGAATTTTCCATTTTCTGACTTCTTCTTTTGCTCCGGACAATCCTTGTGTATGTGCCCCTTTTTGTGGCAGTTGAAACATTCTATAGCGGATGAAGATGGTTTATTTGATCATGTTTTCTTTTTGCTATATCGGCTTGCTTTTTGTTGTGTCAAGAATTTCTTGAAACCTTTTGCAATGAATGCTAGGTCTTCATCTTCAGAATCTGATTCATCTTCATCTTTTTCAGCTTGAAATCTACATTTTTCTTTTCTTCTTTTTGTTCCTTTCTATCCTGCAAATTAGCTTCATATGACATTAGATTTCCTATCAATTCATCTGGCTTCTTGATGGAAAGGTCATTAGCTTCTTCAATTGCTAATACTATTTCTTCCCTTTCACTAGTCAGAGAATGTAGGACTGTCAAAACAACATCAAAATTTGAATATTTTTGTCATAAACCAATAAGTGCATGGTGAATAATTTGAAACCGTGAATACATATCATTGATTGTCTCATTTGGCTTCATTTTGAAATTTTGAAACTGACTCTTCAGCATGGCTATTTTGGGTTGTTTAACCTTGTTAATACCTTCATGAGTGGTTTTCAGCATTTGCCAAATTTGATATGCGGTGGTACAGATACAAACATGGTTATATTCATTTTGGTCTAATGCACAAAACAACATGTTTATTGCTTTTGCATTTACAGCTGCTGCTGTTTTCTCAGCCAGTGTCCATTCTAAATAATCAGTTGTAGGATTCAGTATTTCTTTTTAGGTAGCATTCCAGGCATCATAGCTTTTTGATTGCATAAAGAATGACATATGTGTTGCCCAATAGCTATAGTTGAGACCATTAAAAAATGGAGGTCTTTGTGTTGATTGACCTTCTATGTAAGTCGCAGTGCTGGTGCTTGTGTTATTTGCCATATTACTAGAATATATCAAATAATTGTGTTATGGTTATATGATGACCGTGCTATGATACCAAATGAAAATGTGTGTACGTGCTAGTAGTACACACGGATCGTGTAATATGGTGTATAACAGACAAGTATGAAATAATAACGAATCACAGATATAAAAACAGAAAATGCAGTAAAATAGAAAAATCACACCAGGGATTTTTATACTGGTTCGGAGCACCGTCCTATGTCCAGTCCCAGACTTCTATCTGGATTTTCACTAACAATCACCTCACTTCACCCGGAGGAACAGGTATACAACACCCGAGTAGACGAACGGGATTTCACGCCTCTAATAACACTGAGGACTTCAACACTTGCCTCTTACAACACCGAGGACTTCAGCAAAGATGAATATAATTGTTGTTGACGATATATGTTCTCAATAACACAATTTTGTCACTTGTAGTACAAACTTACTATAATCTTATCCTCAAATAGAATATTTGTGTAAATGAAGATTTGGAAGTGGATATCGTATTGAATCAAAAGAATGTCAAATAGATTCTAGGATTCAAACGATATAGGATAGAATATGTGCAATTTGAGCACTTGAGTGTTCAAGATTGAGATCAATAGAATAGAGATTAGATTGATAGAATCGGTGAATTGAAATGATGAATTCATGATGTTTATATAAGGAATAAACAGTTGTAACCATTCATGAAGAGTTACAAACAATGGATATGATCATTGGTGAAGAGAAAGAGAAGCAACTCTTGAAGAAATGGAAGTGTCTATACAAAAGGTTTCTTCTGGAAAAAAATGGTTGACAAGTTAAAAAGGACCGGTAAATAGGAATTTGAATATATATACGTTATGTACACTTGTGCATGTTATCTGTGCATTCTGGGCGGTCAACCGCCTGATTTCTACCAGTCGACTGGTTTGGCCCAGATTGCACAGTTAATGTGCAATCATATATTCTTATATATATATATATATATATTCAAAGATTAAAGGTGTGAGATTAGTTAAGGATAGATTTTTACATAAATAACACTACTAACATACCAAATAATCAACCTCTAATGTATGTAGCTCTTTGTGTCTCTTTAAACGAATGAATAACTTCTTTTTTTTCGATCACAGCTTATCTCTTCATCAGAAATCAAAATTCTATGAAATTCTTGACTCAACAATATTTACTTCACAGACAGTTAGGATAGAGCCTTCATAATTGAAAATTCTCGGGGTGAACGAACAGATGATTGCTAACTTTCCAATGCATTCCATTTTGCTTATTTTATATTTTCTGATTTCAACATTGAACACACATGCACAATATAGATCACACACATACACGCGGGATCATGGGCAACCACTCTCAAATTCTATCATCTCTTGGATAGTACAACTAACATGTCTGGGAGACGCTCAACAAGGTTGGCCGATAAAACTGAAACTTCAGTGCCATTTGAACACCCCAACGTTGAAGATGTTTCATCTACTTCGGACCCAGATTAGGATAGTGCAGGTTCAGATTAGGAGATAGCGATTCATCAGACTGGAGAATCATCTGGAAGTGAAGTTTTTATAGATGAAGATGAGGAAGGAGGAGTAGGAGACAATCGTGCTCCTGACGAATTTGAGAGTGCCGCTATCTTAGAAGCCCCTTTAGATTCGATCGAATCGACAATCCCAAGCTTACACGACTATGTTTAAAACATGGAATTCTTCGGAAAGATACCAAATTGGCTACTAAAACGGACCTGCCTCATAATCCACCCAAAGGATATTTGGCGATTAGCCAGTTGATGTACATTGTCGCGGTGATCCCTCCATTTCCGCCATTGTCGTTGATTTTCTAAGACGAATTCAAATTGCACCCATGCAACTCCATCCGAATGCCTGTGCCTATCTGTACACATTGTATATAACTTATATAGAAATTCTAGGGACATAGCTCACCTACAAAGACATATGCTTCTTTTATAATTTTAAACACCAAACCAGGGATACTATGTCCTTTGTGTATTTAGAGTCGGTGCCAAAAAAGAAGATTATTGATGAACTGTTCAGCAATAAAGTAGGCGATGTGAAGCCTGAATGGTTATATATCAAGCAGCAGCCGAGATGTGCTTGGCGATGGCTTGAATCAAGTAAGCTTCAGGTTCCAACATTTCTACTTTAATTGTTGCTAAAAATGTATTGACTTGTCTCATTTTCATTTACAGTTGCTAATACAAAGAAGGAAGTGCATCAGGTGTACATGGATCGCCTGAACCGTTTGCTTAATGGTGACCAAAATTTTCTAACCGTCAGAGATTGTCTACTAGACGACTATCTTCATCGCCACCGTCTACTTGCCATGACTCGCAACATAAGATACGGGGATGGCCCTTATGTATATGTCCCTCAGTCGAGGGACAAGCTATAACTTCAGTTGAGAAAGGAGAGAGTTCGTAGGGTCAGGAACTCATAGGCTCCAGTCAAGAATTGCAAATAAAAGATAAAAAAATAATAGAGGGGGAGGATCCAACTGTCCCCCAAAAGAGCCCTTCTCCTATGCCAATTCAGGACGATGTATTAGTGAATATACCTGCTGGGGATAGGCATCGGTACATTACTCCTAAGGACGTTGCCACTCCCGAAGGACAAACCTCTCCTAAGACTCCACCGTTAGCGAAGTCTCAAGTCGATGACTCTCTTATGGAGGAGTCCATATATCAGGGTTTAGGGAGGATTCCCTTACCCGATGCCATATACACTTCGCAAGATATTGAAACAGATTTTTTCTTTCCCGCTTCTGAGGAAGATGTTACTCCCGTGAAAGCCAGGGAAACTACGCAAACATACCTAGCTCCAGGCTCTGGTCGGTTGGGGGGATCATTTATGACATACACACTATACTTGCACTACACGTCACAACACTTGTGTACCATATTAATTCGGATTTCTAATGTTTACTTGTGTCTTTTGCAGGAAAAATGACGCGCTATAGTTATCCCATTAGACATATTCGCTCAAACATGCCCGAATTCGATTCAGATACGTAGTATGATCGGGATGATGGTCGTGGGAGAGATAGCAGAAGACATCATGATTCTCACCATTCCTACTCTTCACGTTCTCGTTCCCCTCATCGGTCAGATGCTGAAAAGAATAAGAGCCACTAGGACCATCGCGAAGGATACAAATCACTATCCAAGGTTCCAGCTCCCCTGAAGGAAAAACATCATCAATAAAAGCTACCACCAAAGCATTCCGACCCACAGGATGAAACCAAATCTACTGAGAAAGAACAGGACAAGGGTAAATGGCCCTTGTATCTACCTAGCGACGAAAATTTGAATTATCAATCATGAAGCCTATGACTCTTGACTCTGAGAATAAAGAAAAATTAAAAGCTATAAAAGAGCAATTCCCAGAATATCACTTCGAGAATGCGCTTTTTGTTCCTGCTCTCGATCCAGTGCCTTCTAAGTGGCGGATGAGGTCAAGGATAAGGTAGAGTTGGTGGATAAACAGTGTAAGGAGATGAACAAGTACTCTTCCAAAATCATTCGAGACTTAATAACTGACATAAATAACATGAAGGAAATGGCCGTGTATGATGAGAGTACCTTGAAGGACACAGAAAAGGAAGTAGAGGATGAACGGGCTCAACTTGCCATCGTACAACGTGACATTGGCAACTACAAGAAACAATATGAAGAGATACAAAAGCATTATCACACTGAACTTGAAGCTCATAGCCAAGAACATTTAGACTTGAAGAAGCAAGCCGAGGATGCTAAATCTGAAAGCATCGCAGCAAAGTCAGCTAGTGCTTGTCTTGAGCAAGTGAAGGAGGAGTTAGCGAAAAAGAATGCCGATCTAGAGGCTAAATTTGCAGAGATTAAAGCAAGGGCAGTTTTGGCTGAGGGGAATGCAAACATCACTATCAAATCTGCTGAGAATGCTAATGCACAACTTACTGAGGCTCAAACGGAACTGGATGACTATGGCGAGACCATAATAGAATTCTTTGCTCAAGTGATTCATTACCGGTATATTTCCTAGATTAAAGACTATCCAACAACATTAGTCTGTGCGTAGGACCAAGTCGTCGACTAGGAAAAACGACATCTTAAGGTAGACACCATCAATGAGGGTAAACTCATGGAAAAATATCTGAAAGGTGAAGAGCCGAAACGGTTAGCTGAAGGACGAAAACTAATTCAACTAGTTATGGAGGAGGAGAGGCGTCAGGCCAAAGGAATAGAAACTATCGAAGCCGGTTCTTCTTCCGTCATCTATGGGGCTACTGATGTAGAGGGGTATGATCCAGAGAATCCAGGAATTCCGAGGACATCTCTCATGTCTCCAATTGTTGAAACAATTTAAAAACTCATGCTGCTCATGTTGAAAAGTCATATGAAGGCATCTCTACCATTTCGCCTCAATTTGTTAAAACCATTTCAACTTTTCGCCATATTGTTGCAGCGTCTATCGAAGAACCCAAGTTTTCTCCTGAACTAATAATTATTGCTTCTCGTCCTGTAGGTGCAAAGCCGACCGAGAAGATTGATGAGAAACAAGAAAAAGTCACCAATGCAAAGTTTGCTGAGAAGGCTGAGGAGAAACAGGAAGATATTGCTAATAAAGCTATCGTGTCATCTAGTACTGAGACTCACAAGGAAGGAGACATTATAGATACTCTAAAGGATGACTGTTGGAATGATGGGAACGAGGGAAACGATGATGTTATCATGACTGAAGGCTTGGGAGAGCTGATGAGATGACTTTGGCGGAGATGAAGGTAAGAATGATGCTCTTTTGAAAGTCAAATATGAAGGAGAAACCGAAGAACCCCTTAATGTTGATCCCATCCAGTCAGTACCCGTTGGGCAGAAGATAGTCGTTAAACTTTCAAAGTCAGTCATTTCTTAGTTTGCATCTCCGTCCTCTGTCGCCCCTATGTTACTCCTCCAAAGGAAAAGAAGAAGCCAAAGAAGCGCCTTCTCACGGATGCTGAGAAGGAAGAAAAAGAGAAACAGAAGGTTGCTCGAACATCCAAGCCTTCCCCCAAATCCAAGTGAAATGTGATTTAGTCTTTTCATTTTGCTTCCCATTGGCCTACTGTTGTTGTAATGAGTGCGGCCCTCGCATCTTTTGATTAGTCTCCTTGTGTAAACCTACACTTATGTAAATAAAGTAGCTTGTTTTCCTGCGATGTTGAATATTTGCAAGTTTGTCATTCATTTCAATTAAATTAGCTAGTAGTCCACGCATTATTAACATAAGTAAAAAATGATAAATCACATCATAGATTAAACAAAGAGTCTTACATGGGCTTCCCTGCAAACAATAATATGTACATTGCAAAAATCATTATTAACTGAGTAATAAACAACAGGGAGATGTGATATGTGCGTGTATGCCCCCAATCAATCTTGAATAAAATGTCTGGCCAGGGCTTGTTTGGGATTGATTAGGATTATCATTAAACTTCCCCCAATCCTTCGGTGGGGTAAGGAATCTTTTTCATCGGCACTTGTTCTAAGCGCTTTTATACTCTCCTCACATATGCCCAGGTTAGAGTGTGGTCAGGGCGCTCTTTTATCGTGGTGCACATTCATGCCTTGGGGATGTCATCTTCCCGTCTTTTATACCCTCTCTTGAGTTATGAGAGTTAGAGTTTAGTACATCGTCTTCCCGTCCTTTATACTCTATTATGCAAACGGTCATCTCGTTCGCTCCGGTTTTCGTTCAACACCTAATTTCTTAAGGCGGAGTCTCACCGGTTCGAGTGTTATACTTGTTTCCAATTTTCAATTCAAGTTTAATGTTTCATACCCAGAGTAAAACAATCATAGTATATAAAGAGATAAATGCAAGAGAAATAAATGACACAAATTTTTATAGTGGTTCGGCCAAATCATAGCCTACGTCCACTTTATAATCTTTTTTTTATATTAACCAAACTTTTCTAGGCAAGTTGTGCCTTTTTGCATGGTTTATAAAACAAAAGAAACGATACAATCTTAAGTCAAGTGTTGCCACAAGTGCTGGACGTTCCATGCTCTGGGTACCTCTTCACCATCTACGGTCGTTAACTTGAAAGCTCCTGTGTCAAGTTTCTACTGAATGGTATAAGGTCCTTCCCATTTTGGACCCAGGTGGACAGGGGTTGGGAAGACACGTTTCAAGACTAAATCTCCAGGTTCATAGGTCCAAGATTGAACCTTCCTGTTGTAATATCGTGCAACTTGGTGTTCGTACCTCGAGGTGCATAAGTCTGCTTCATCCCTCTTTTCCTTAATCTTGTCTAAGGACCCAAGGAGAGAGTGCTTTGTTCATCATCGGATCATAATATGTTCTCCTGTGAGAGGGAACTTCCAATTCCACTGAATGATTGCTTCTGATCCGAATGAAAGCGAGTAGGGAGCATAACCAGTCGCAGATTTGTAGGTCGTCCTATTGGCTCACAGTGCTAGGGGAAATTCATCAACCCACATAGCTTTTGCCTGTTTCAGCCACTTCTTAAGAATGGATTTGATGATCTTGTTTACTTTATCAACTTGTCCATTCGATTGTGGGTGAGCTACTGCGGGGTATCTCTTGTCAATTTTGTATTTCTGGCATAACTCTTTGAACTCGGTGTTATCTAATTGGGTTACACTATCGGTTATGATGACTTTGGGAATTCCAAATTGGCAAATTACATTTCTGACTACAAAATTGATTACTCACTTCGTTGTAATCATAGTTAAAAGCGCGGCCTCTGCCCACTTAGTAAAGTAGTATACAACCACAATTGTGTTTTTTGCCCCTAGCTTTAGCGATTGGTAGGATTCCAATGATGTCTATTCCCCACATAGCGAATGGTCGTAGACTCACCATTGACTAAAATTGACTAGGGGTGCTCTAGGAATCTTTGCGAACTTCTGGCATTGATTGCAGTGTCGTGAATAATCAGCCGCATCTCGATTTAAAGTAGGCCAGAAGTAGCCATATCGCAATATTTTCATTGCCAGTGTTTGGCCTCCGGTGTGATCTCCACACTCACCCTTACGCACTTCTTTTAGTACGCGCTTGATGTCGCCGTGTGCTATACATTGAAGCAAAGGCAATGAAAATCCCTGACGATAAAGAACTTTATCTTGCATAACATATCTTGGAGCTTTGCGAACCACGACCCGTCTCTCATTCTTCTTTACCAGGAGCATTCCGTTTTGCAGGTTGTTCTTTATTGGGTGCATTTTTTACAGGTCCCTGTTATAGTTTCAAAATAGAAAAAAAGACCGGTCATAAACTTATTGTAAATTAGGTCCCTATTTTCTGAAAATTCATAACAAAAATTTAAAAAAATCATGTAAATTCGTATTTAAATAAAACATGTAAAGGCTAAAAAATTCAGAACAAAAAATCATCAAACAAGGCGTCAAAAATCAAAAAAACAGAAAAAAAAACGAAATTTCCAGTTAAATGCATAATAGTATGCACATATATCATTTTCTTGCATACATCCGTGCTTATTTTTCACTGCATTCATCTTCGTTGATTTTTCTTCATGCAAATACGTGCATACATGTGTGCAAATATTTCAAATACTTGCACACATTTGTGTAGGTTTATTTTCAGATTTTAATCCGAACACAGCTTAAGGAAAAGTTGCATACATATATGCAATTATCAGTAATAATTGCATAAATGTATGCAACTATTTTTTTGATTTCCATACATTCCTGACATTATTTCCAGATTTCATAAAAAAAATTATGAACGAAAGCACATTTTTTTAAAAAAAATAAAAAAAGGCGGAAGTAATAAAATAGGGGGCGGGTTTAAAATTTTCAAAACTTTTTTTTTTATAAATTAGGTCCCTACTTTTAGCCAGTGTGTTATCCTATAAAAATGTTGCACACATGTGTGCATGTTTTCTGAGAAATTTGCACATTTGGATGCAAATAAAAATGAACTGAAATATTAACTTAAATCTATGCGCTGGAAGAACTGCAATAATTGCACATATGCATGCAATAAAATCAAAAACGTGCATAATATTATGCATTTAACTGCAGTTTTTTCTGTTTTTTGCTGTTTTCTTCTTTCTGACATTATTTTTGTTGTTTTTTTAACTGAATTTTTTGTATAATGCATACTATATTTTATTACTAATTTACGATTTTTTTTTATTTTTTTTAATTATTATTTTATAAGTTTTGAAAACAGGGACCTAATTTATATTAAGTTTATGACCGGATGTGAGCCTAATTAAGTTTCAAAATAGGGATGTGAGCCTAATATTCACTTCTTTATTGGCATCATCCATGATTCTCTTTCCGGTTTGGTTTCCAACACCAGATCAACTTCCATCTGGTCGATGCTTGGTGACCCTAATACCTCGATCGGGACCATCTCTATTTCCTCCGGATTATCAGAACTTGCCAACTTAGCTAACATATCCGCTTTTGAATTTCTGCCCGTGGAGTGTGGGTTATGCTATAATACTCTGAGTTGTCTAATAACTCTTTTACCCTTTCTAAGTAAGAGATGAGTCGAGGTCCTTTAGCTTGGAACTCCTTCCTAACCTGGTAGACAATGATCTTTGAATCACAGAAAATGTTCAGTGTTGTTACTCTTAATTCCTTAACGAGTTTCAACCCGGTAATCAAGGCATCGTATTCGGAATCTGTGTTAGTTGCAGAAAATTCTAACAACAGAGCATAGTAGATTGATCGTCCTTCAGGAGTTGTTAAAATGACCCCGACGCCGGATCGTCTATCATTCTCAGCACCATTTATATACAACTTCCATGGGCTAAGTTCTAACTCCTGCTCTGAGGGGCCAGCTTCTTTATCTATGACATCCTCTTCAGGGATTGTAAATTCAGCAATAAAGTCAGCTATTTCTTTCCCCCTTATTGATCTTATGGGTTGGAATTTTAGGTCAAACTGGCTTAGTTCAATTTTCCACTTAAGCAATCGTGCAGACGCCTCAGGCTGTTATAGGACCTTTCGAAGTGGTTGATCAGTATATACAACAATTGGATGAGCCTGAAATAATGGCAAAGTTTTCTAGAAGCGATCAGTAGGCTATAAGAAAGTTTTTCTATCTTCGGATAGTTGTGCTCTGATGCCGCCAACTTCTTGTTCACATAATATACTGGTCTTTGAACTTTGTCTTCCTCGCGAACCAGAGCTGAACTAATGGCATGAGACGATGCTGCCAAATATACAAATAAATCTTCATGGTCCAATGGTTTAGATAGTATCGGGGGCTTTTCTAGGAGATCCAGCAGGTTTTTAAAAGCTTCTACGTAATCTGGAGTCCACTCATAATTACGCTTTCCATGCTTTATAAAATCGAAGAAAGGAATGCATTTTTCTGTGGCCTTAGAAATAAACCTTCTTAGTGTTGCGACTTTTCCTGCAAAACTCTGGACATCTTTAATCTTTTGTGGTTTTTTTAATATTTCTGATTTCCACAATCTGGTCGAGATTAATCTTGATTCTGCAGGAGATAACTATGAAGCCCAAAAATTTTCCTGATGCAACTCTGAATGAACATTTTAGAAGATTAAGCTTCATTCCATATCGTCGGAGAACACTGAACATTTCTTCTAAGTCCATTGTAAGGTATGATGATCGCTTCGACTTTACAAGCATATCAATCACATATACTTCCATTATCTTCCCAATTTGTTTGTAAAACATCTGATTCACCAAGCACTGATAGGTGGCCCCGACATTCTTCAACCTGAACGACATCACCACATAATAGTACAACCGCAAATCCGTAATAAAACTGGTATGCTCCTGATCCGGTAGATGCATAAGAATCTGGTTGTACCATGAACATGCATCCATAAAAGAGATAAGTTCATGCCTTGCCGTTGAGTCTACCAATTGGTCAATTCTAGGGAGTTTGAAAGCTATTCTTCAGACAAGCTTTGTTTAGATCAGAAAAGTCAATACGCGTTCGCCACTTCCCATTAGATTTATTAACCAAGACGGGGTTTGATATCCAATCGGGATATGTCGAATCTCTGATGAACCCGTTATCTCTTAACTTCTCCATCCTCTTTCAAGACGGCTAACTTTTCCGGGCCTAACATATGCCTTTTTTGTTTCATAGGAGGATAATTTGGGTTTATGCTTAGTGAACGGATCGTAATTGAGGGAGAAATCCCACAAATGTTAGTGTGGGTCTAGGTAATCACATCTAAGTTTACTTTCATAAAGTCTGTTAATTCTTTCGCCTAAAAAGAATCCAAGTGAGATCCAATCTTCAAGACCTTTGTTGGGTCGTCATTATCGATTGGAATGTCTATGGTTGTTTCATTAGGCATCGCCTTCCTACTTCCTGGTTCTTCGTCCTCTCTAGGATCAATATTTTCAGGGAGATCGTCATGCGATTCCCTCGGTGACGTTGTCTTTAGTTGCTATGCTGAGTTCAACTTAGCTGGAGGGGAAGTATTCTTCGATCTGCATCTCTTCCATTGCACAACATCTTCAATTCTGCCATATAACAGGCTCTTCTAGTAACTTGGTCACTACGAATCATTCCCACTCCAGCTTCAGTTGGAAATTTCATTAACATGCACTTGGGTGCGATGTAGGACCTAAACTCTGCAAGGGTCGGTCGGCCTAAGAAAGCGTTGTAAGGCGAATCAATATCCATGATCATGAATTGGAGGATCCTTACTCTTCGGCGCTCTCCCTCCCCCAGCTCTACAGGTAAGTCTACCATTCCAATAGGAGCGGTTGATGATCCATAAAAGCCACGTATCCATCCTCCTCACGGCTTTAAATCCTTCATTCTAACTTCATATGATCAAAAGCTTTTTTAAATAGGATGTTGATGGAACTTCCGCTATCCACAAGGATTTTCTTAACTAATGCAGGTCCCATAAGGGTAGTTATCACCAATGGATCGATGCTGGGCACTTCGACTTCGATACTCTCTCTATCTCGAAAGATAACATCATCCGCTGCTGTCTTTTTCTATTTCACCGGTGTAGCCTCTTCAGGATTTCTACACTCTCCAATCTCTTGATGTTTGGCTGCATTAACATACTTCTCCATTATTCTGTTGCTAGACCCGACTGGGTGTGGTCCCCCAATTATAGTATTAATGACTAAACCTTTTCCCGTTTGCTGAGCAGTGGGTTTGGAAGTGGGTTGATTCTGATTTGGAGTCTGTCCTCCTTGCCCCCTGTCCTTTGGGGCGACTTTGTATTCATCCATCTTTCCTGCACGAAGCAGTTTTTCAACAACATTCATTCGTAGAGCGGCTGTAGGTTTCATGAAACAGACAGAATTTCCCTGTTTCGCGTTCCTTCTTGGTTTAGTCCCTGGGTGGAGGTTTTATATATTGAACAACATTATAAGTATCCATATAGATATTTTCCAATGTGTCGCTCAATGGCGTGTAATTCTCGAAAGTTTGAAATCATGGTCTCCTTATGGAATTGTTCTCCGAATCTTGTTTCTTTTGCTACCGTTTCCACCCTGGTTACCAATTCCTCCACTTTTATTCCCAATATTTACTTTGACTTTTTGTGCACTGTCTCCAGATTGCTTAATAGCAACATTACTCTGAATGTCTTCCTTGGGAGCTCTATCAGATTTTCTCTTTCGGTTGGCATATACTTCCTCTTGTCGTAGGGGAATATTTGCCTTTTCATAGAACAGCTCCCTGGTCAACAATGGCTTTATAACCAAATATCCCCCAAAATCTGTGTCCTTATCAACCCCATCTATTAGTGCCATCAAGATGGTCAGCTCATGTAGGTCACTAACTTTAGTAACTGGAAGGTTAAAGCGATATAAATATGACTTCAAAGATTCACCAGGAGCTTGCTTGATCCCAAATAGTTCAATGAAACTTTTGGACTTCCATGCGTGGAGTTGAAATTGGTTCATGAAGCTCTCACCTAGCTCTCTGAAATTGGAAATTGATCAAGAGGGGAGTTGAGTGAATCACATCAATGCAATATCCTCAAGATAAATGGCAAAAGCATTACATATTACGGCATCGGGAGCTTCTGCAGCATTCATGTACCACGAATACCTCATTAAATGCTGCCTTGGAACGATTCTTCCCATATATCGATCCACTTAGGGAAGATTAAATTGTCAAGGAATTGGAAATCCAGGATATCATCAGTGAAAGGGGTATGGCTACGCTTAATGCCCCAATATTCGTTGGCGTATGTCTATAATCAGCCATAATCTGGCGTACCATTGCCTCTACTTCACCATTGGTTAACGTTGGCTTGGGGTCCGCACTTCCAGTTCTCCTGATATATCTTGCGCCTACATCAGGCGATGTCCTTCCGTTTCCGATAGCAGCTGAATTTCCTTGTCCTCTATGTTCTCGGTCATTCATAGGACGAGTGGGCTAGAGGAGTTGTCTTTGAGTAGGGTTAGTGATGTTGGGATCTCTGGGAAGGACATGAGATCCCTGCATTGATAATAACATAGTTTCTCTTAGGCTCGGGTCATCAGGTCCTAACACGCAAGTCGCGTCTTCGCAAGGTCCCAATTATCCAAATGTTAATTACTCGAGGTTCTCATGTCTCTCATATAGCCTTTTCTGGCGTGAATGCCTTTCTTCCGAAGAAGATGAATGGTCTGCAGCGAGACGATGAGTCGGGGACGGTGTTTTCTGCCTGCGTAGCTCGTCTATTTTCCTACTCATAGTGACGCTTTCACATCTCTGGACCTCGAAGGCATCATTAGTTCTATCTAACATATGGAGCAACCGTGATAAATTCATGTGTGAGACGGGTGTAGAAGTAGAGGGTTAATCATTAGTTTTCGTGGCTGGCATTGGAGCATTTGTGGTGGCTCGATTAGAAGTACCAGCCTCTACCATAGTCAGTTCGGATTGGGTCATAGCTGCACCATCGGTTCGGGTTGTAGGGGTACTACAAGTGACATTCAAGTTTTCGGTTCAGTTCGGGCTAGCATCACTGGTTTGGTTCGGTGCACTAAGTTCGGGTCAGGTCGGCGTGCTTCTTCCGGTATGGTTCGGTCCTGAACCGTGCCCCCGTGACCTGGTGACAACTATTGCCTGCTGATCTTCACTCGCCTCATTTTACCGAGAAACTTGTGGTTCCTTTCCTTTTCTTCGAGTCATGAGGTTTGATTCCTTTGAGATTAACAAAAACTTCAGAAATAGTGGAAAAAGAGGACTAATTTTTTTGGTCTTGAGGATCCAAAAAGTAGAATGATAATCCGAAATGCTGAGAATTCAAATTTATCAGTGAAAGCACCAAAATGTTAGACCAAAAAGTGGTTCTAACACCCACCTGAACGATAATTCTAAAGAAAATGAAACAAAAAAGCAACTAGAACGCGGGATTTATAGTGGTTCGACGTTAACGAGCCTATGTCTGCTTTATACTTCTTTGATTGATGAATTGAATACAAGTACAATGACAATATCCACTTAATCTCACTAGTACAATCGATAATTTCTCTTAATTTTGTAGAATTATAATCAAAGATTCTAAGTACAATATGAAATAATAGAGGAAATTTGTTGGTGATGGAGTTGGAATAGATAAATGGCCAAAAGATCCTTGAAAATGGTTTACGTTGGTGTATTTAAAGGCATAAAGTCCATTCGGTTTGGGTGCCACATGGGACCCATTCCATGAATCTCGAATTCGGGTACTCTGTGGTTAGGACAATGCATCAACAATATGGGTAGTTTTGTAGTAACTGCTCCGGGTTTATAGGAACGTGCTATCATGGTGTGTAACCGCTTCTGGACATGATCTTTGGTTCGGTTCGGCGGAGAAGGTTTTGATCTGATTTCTAGAGAAAATAGCGTGGTAGACGATCCGACCCGATCCATCTGCACGCTTCAACCTGGTCCCTCTTCTGGAGTTAGGCTTCTGGGCTGTGTGCAGCGGGGCGGTTCGATTGGAGAGATCCAAACCGACCCATTGACTCGTGTGCTATTTCCCTTGTTTCTGAGCATATCGATCAACTAATCCTTTGGCTTTGTATAGCCTGTTTACAAAGCAGGATAACACATATTTTATTTTTTCAAACACAAAAAATATATCTTTTTGTTTCAAAAATTATTTCTATACGATTTAACTAGTACATACTTTAAAATTGCACTACAACAAATATGTTTATTCGCAGTGTTGAAAAAACGATGTTATAGCCTTTAACAACGTTTTGATGAACGATGTCTACCAACACGTTGTTATAGGTTCCTGGATATATCACAGCATTTTCAAAAACGCTGTAGAAAATTGACATATTACAGCATTTCAAATGGTGTTGTCCTTATGTTTATACAACGTTTTATATTTCAGAAATGTTGTTATCTTCCCTTTTCTACAACATTTGGTCATATATCACAGCATTTCTCGAAGTTTACAAGTTCTTTACTATCACAACGTTTTGCCACATACCACAACATTTCTGGAAGTTTACATGTTCTTTGCTATCACAGTGTTTTGCCATATATCACAACGTTTTTTGCATCTATCACATCAGTTACATATTGTAGTATCAAAATATTCATGCACAAATATATCAACATGTAAATATATATCAACCAACTAATTATATAACACAATATTCATGCACAAAGACATCATCAATAAACAAACTTTACATAATTTCCATAAAAAAATAACACCATAATTTTTTTACACAATATCCATCGAACAAAGTCACGAAATCTACAAATAAAAAAAATCCATAAAACAAGTTTGCACCGAATACCAACAAAATGAACATCTAAAGTTATTGCTTTCTCCGTAATCAGATACCACAAGCGATCTTTTTGTTAAGGGATCTTTAGAAGCACCTAGAGATATTCTGATTATAGTCAAATGCGCAACGATGCCTATCTCCAATACATATACACATGTGTTCGTGTTAGCACACATTAATAAGAAAACAATGCTCGACAACAAGAAAAAAGAATACAAGGAGAAAGTTGAAGATAACAACATAGTTGTTTACTCCTCATAAAATCGTACACACATTGATGAATTAAGACATAGTGAAAGACCAGAAGTTCTTGGGTTCAGTCTGTAACGGATCGGCCAGAAACATAGACTCCGACCAGCCAGTGCCTTCTTTGGGGTCCCACAGTTTAATATTATTCATCACGGTTGGTCAGTCTGAAGTATAAGTACTGATCGGTTGGACCTAAGGCTGCACATTATGACTAGTGGCCGTTGTACCGATCAGTCAAAAAGGGATGAGACCGGCCGGTCATAATTCGGAGTCCCAGAACGGTCAGCTAGCAAAAATGTGATACAATCATATTGATCGGTCAGGGTGAGGCATGGTGGATCGGTCATGCCAGGAGCAGCTCATTTTAATGAATCTTACCGAACCGATCGGTCAGGAAGGTTTACGACCGGTCGGTCCTATCATGAGGGTCAAACCAACCGGTCTCACGAGAAAGGAAGATGCACCAATTGGTCGCTTCTAAAGCAATGTATCTTATTCTAATATTACCACACCGATCGTTCAGAAAGATGTACAACCGACCGGTCATGATATGGGATCCACCACAGTCTAGTTTCGTAAGAAAGAAGATACACCGACCGGTCGGTTCTGATTTAGACTGATCGGTCTTGTTGCCAATTGTTGACAGACTGGCTTGTGGCAATTTCCATAAATATGACTTAGACCGACCAGTGTCCTGTACATGATATCTTGGCTCTCCCTCACTCCTATAAATAGGGGGCCAATCCCACTTTAGTGAGGAGGGAATGTCCTTGCTACGAAGTGCTGCTAAAATCTCTCCACAACTATTTCACATAATTCTAACACTCATCCATTATCATCAAGTGAAGATTCATTCATTCATTGATCACGGCTTTCATTAAATCCATCCAAGTGATCTAGGAGTTAGAGATCTATCATTCAAGTTCAAATACATGAAGAATTCTTCCAATCCTCCTCCGATTATACCTTATCTCCACTGGTCATATTTCTTTTTCATCACGTTCTGTAGATTTAAGTGTGATCTACAAGTGAGAGAGTGATAAAACTTGTTGTAAGAGTGAATCAAACCTTGTAATTGATAAGTTGGTAATGAAATCCTATGTGAAAGTGGATGTAGATCCCTCCCGGATTGAACCACTATAAAAATTTTCTTATATTTTACTATAATGCTTTCTATGCTTGTGATTGTGGCTCCACATACCTTTTGTTGAAGTGCTTGAAAGAGTACCTTTGGTGTTTCATACCGTTTTTGGTGTAAACATTTTGGCGCCCACCGTGGGGCCGCATTCGATCTTCCATTCTCTCATATTCTCTCACAAGGTTGATGGCCTTGCATTGAGAATTTAAGCCTATCTCTATCAAGGATCTTTCCATCAAATTTAAGTCTCCTTCTAAAGCCATGGGTAGACCATCTAAGAAGAATGCTAGCAAAACTGTCGACGAAGTTGATGACGCCGCTAACAACGAGAATACTCCCCTCACCAACCAATTTGATGTTCGCGAAAGTTCTAAGGCCGGAGCCGCCGTAATAAGAAGGGAGTTGGATGAAGTTGCAACAAGTTTAACAAGCCAAATAGACATTGCGAACAATGCCATGTTGAAGAAACTTGAATCTATGTTCGCCATGCAAGCTACGACTGCAAAAATTACCATGAATACTACTCATGCTAAGTCCATCCAAACCAATCATACAGAAAATGCGGGCTCTTCTTCTTTAAGTTCAAACTGTGGAAATTCTGCTCAAGAGGTTACAAATCTTAATGATCCTCAATGCAAGGAAGTTAAGTCACCTACACGCAACCATACCGATAAAGCAACTTTTCGACAAGCGCTTGGAACCACCAAAGGGGCACCTTCCTAAGTGGGAGGCTTAGGGCCCCGGAATCTAAACCATGACGGTTTTCTTAGGCAAACACCCGGTAAAGATGACAACGTCCGCCCTATGGTCCAGCTCAACGAAGAAGAGTGCATATTGGAAATGGTGCGTAGAATTATGGAAAAGAACTCAAAGAAGCAGGATGATTAAAAGGAGTGGGGATTCGCTCCCACTAAGACCCCACTCACGGAGAGGATAAAAATGGCACTGTATCCGAGTAAATTCAAGCCCCCGATGTTGCAAGCCTACAACGGAACCAGTGATCCCAATGTGTTCCTATTTAAGTATGATCAACATATGGACGGGGTGCGTACCACAAATGAGTTGAAGTGCCTTTACTTTCCAACTTACCTTGAAGGGGTGGCGTCTTTGTGGTTCTCAAAGCTATCACCTAAATCTGTGGATGATTTTGCTACCTTGGCCAAACTGTTTAGAGAGAAATTCAGGCTTCAAGCTACGAGAGTGCGGGATGTCATGGAGCTGAACGAGCTTTAACAGAGACCAGGAGAGCCCATCACATCTTTTCTCACCCGCTTCAATACCGCTGCAGCCGAGGTTGGAAACTACAAGTCGCGATTGGCTTTGACGGCTTTAAAGAGAGCCATAAATAAAAAGACCAAACTTGGACGGTGGATAAAAAAAATCATGTACACTTGAGGAACTGTTTGACAAAGCAGAAGAGTACATAGGCGTGAATGAGGATCCAGCCTATGCCTTAGATGCACCTGAAAGTAGCACACTGCCCGAAAAGAAAAGTAATGATGTGGAAGTTAATCAAAAGAATACAGTTGGTCAGAATAGGGGGAATGATGGGAAGGATAGCCGAGCTAATAAGAAATTCCGTTTCTTCAAAAATTCAGAGTTGATTCCTTTAAACGATATTTTAGAAAACATCTTCATGGCAACTAAAGACAGTGAAGAATACTCGACGCCAAAACCAGCAAAAGTCAGTGATGCCGCTATAAAATCCGGAAGGTTTTGTCGGTTTCATAACCAACCGGGCCACAGTACAAATGAGTGTAGACATCTAAAGAATCTTATTGAAGAATTGATACGTAAAAATAGGCTGCAACAGTACACAAAGAGTTAGCAAAATGCTCAAACTGCTCAAGGGAAAGGGACATCTGAGGGACCACCCAAACAAAATGAAAATGCTCCAGCTGATGTTGTCCCAAGGTTGATCGTCAATACCATTTCAGGAGGGCCTCATCCAGTCGGAATAAGTTGGAGGGACCTTGTGAAGCATGCAAACGAGTTGAAAAGCCTCTCTAAAGGAGAAGAACTCGTGATCGCAAGCGAAGCTTTCTCGACCAAGATACCAAAGACTCCATGGATGATATTGTATTCAAAGAAAGGGACTCAGATGGATTACTAACGCCAACAGTAGATCCAATGGGGATCACCATTGGTTTGGGTCCGGCCATTGTTAGAAGAGTCTTGGTTGATAGTGGAGCCTCCGTTAATGTTCTTTTTATTAGCGCGTTCAATAGAATGAACCTCTCGATGGGTGATGTGAAGGCTTGCCAAAATAAAATTCACGGATTCACAGGGCAGCATACACAACCAATTGGCATCAATAACTTGCTGGTTGAACTTGGAGAAGGAGAAAGGAAGGTTGCCATGAAACAGCATTATGTCATATTCGATGAGCCTTCTGCATATAATGCCTTTCTTGGAAGACCAACCCTCACAGTCTTTAGAATAACAATGACTCTGTAGTGTCTAACAATGAAATTCCCTACCGAAAATGGAGTCGGCGTAATTAAAGGCGACCAACAGGCAGTGAGAGAATGTTATATGGTGGAACATTTCAAAGCTAGGAAGAAGGAAGTGAAGAAGGATGTGGAGCCTCTGCTCCACATCGCTTCCCTCCCTTTATAGCAATTAAAGAGGGGCCCTCGTACTGGCAAGCATAGTGGGGCTCAGAAGGAGATCGACCCAAGAAACACCAGTGTTGGGGAGGAAAGAGCAGCACCAGCTAAGGCCATAGTTTCCATTTCGGTGCAAGATAAAGATCCAGATCGAGTCTTAAAAATAGGATCACAGCTGTGATTAAAGCTCCAAAGAGATTTGATTTTTTTTAAAAAGAAAATTTAGATATTTTCGCATGGATGCACTCCGATATGTGCCGAATATTGCCCGATGTAATTGTTCATAAGTTGAATATTAATCCCAGTTTTACTCCTGTAAAGCAAAATAGACAAATTCAAGGACCTGAAAGATCTATGGCATTAAAAGAAGAAGTGCATAGGTTATTTAAAAATAACTTCATACGAGAATCTACATATCCCGATTGGGTTTCTGATCCGGTTCTTGTTAAAAAAACCAATGGCAAGTGGAGAGTATGTATAGACTATTCAGATCTTAACAAGGCATGCCCCAAAGACAGATTTCTGTTACCTAGAATCGACCAACTTGTTGATGCAACAGCGCGGCATGAATTGTTATCTTTCATAGATGCGTATTCTGGGAACAACCAAATCATGATGCATAAACTGGACGAAGAAAACACAAACTTTATAACAGATAGGGGCTTGTATTGCTATAAAGTAATATCGTTCGGATTAAAAAAATGTAGGAGCAACATACCAACGCCATGTGAATTATATGTTCAAAGCTTAAATCGGAAACACAATGGAAGTCTACGTAGATGATATGCTGGTAAAGTCGAAAAAAGTTGAGGACCACCTTGAGAACCTGGCAGACATGTTTTATATTCTCAGGAGATATGTAATGAAACTCTGTCCACTTAAATGCTCATTTGGAGTGGCATTAGGAAAATTTCTAGGATTCACGTTCAATGCCAGGGGCATTGAAGCGAATCCTTCTCAAGTCACAACCTTACGGGAAATGCGTGCGCTAGGGACATAAAGGGAACTTCAATGTTTGAATGGGAAAATAGCGGTACTTAACAGATTTATTTCTAAAGCGATGGACAGGTGTATCCCTCTCTTCGATGCTCTGAAGAAAGGAAAGAAAGAATTCCAATGGACTCATGAATGCTAAACGGCTTTTGAGGAGTTAATTAGACACAAGCAGTCACCGCTGATGCTTTCTAAACCTAAATATGGAGAGGAGCTATTCTTATATTTGGCTATCTCGTCGCATGCTTTAAGTGCCACATTAGTTCGAGAGGACGCCAAGATCCAATGGCCAGTTTATTACATTAGTAAAAGGCTCGCTGGGGCAGAATTAAACTATCCAATGTTGGAAAAACTTGCATATTGTCTTCTCATCACCTGGAAAAAGTTAAGACCATATTTCTAGTCCCATCCTATAAAGGTTCTCACTAATCAACTGCTTAGGAAAGTTCTCTTCCGACCAGAAACTTCGGGAAGGTTATTGAAGTGGAACATAGAGCTTAGTCAATATGATATCACTTACTACCCTCGAAGAGCAATTAATGGGCTGGCTTTAGTAGATTTCATCGTCGAGTTCATGGATAGGGGAGAGGAAATGGAAGAACCAACACAGACGGTGACTTGTTGGAAGCTATACATCGATGGATCTAGAAATGATTACTATTCAGGAGCCAGAATCGTCCTTAAAACTCCAAAAGGCTATTCCTTATGTTACGCTTTAAGGTTGGAATTTTCGTCAACAAACAATGAGGCCGGATATGAAGCACCAGTAGTATGTCAATTCCTAAAGGAATTTCAAACCAAACTTGGAAACCTTTCTGCTTATCTTAATAAAGCTATGGAACTCCTTAGTGACGTTGATCACTATACAATATCTCATATTCCAAGAGAGGAAAACTCAAAGGTAGATTCTCTCGCCAAGTATGCCAGTTCCTCAAATACAGAGTTGCTGGGTTTAATTCCTATCGAAGTCCTCTCAACCCCGCCATTGCAGAGGCAGATGTTGACTGGATCATGGAAACGATTGAAGATCCTATGTCTTGGATGACTCCGATCAAGGAATATATCCTCAACGGAGCACTCCAAGAGGAGCCGAAAAAGCGGAGGAAGATATTGCACAAAGCTCCATTATACCTTATTCAAGACAGAAGGTTATACAAACTGGGATTTTCCATGCCATTACTGTGATGCATAACCAAGGAGGAATCAAAAGCGATCTTGGCAGAGTTGCATAAGGGAGATTGCGGAGGTCACTTTGGAGGTCAAACACTGGCCAAGAAAATTCTACGATACAGCTACTTTTGGCCCGACGTGAACCTGGCTGAAATGACCTATGTTAAGAAGTGTGGTAGGTGCCAAAGATTCGCAAAAATTCCAAGGGCACATCCCACTGAATTGACTCAAATGGTCAGTCCTTGGCCATTCCCAGTTTAGGGCGTAGACTTGATCGGAGCATTCCCCGCGGCTAAATCAAGTATGAAGTATGCGATAGTGGCAGTTGACTATTTCACTAAATGGGCTGAAGTTGAACCATTAGCTACTACTACATTAAAAAAGGTGATTAATTTCGTGTTAAAGAACATCATCTGCAGGTTTGGGGTGCCACAGAAAATAATCATCGATAATGGAACTCAATTTGAGAGCAATGAATTCTTAGACTTCTACGCCAAGTACAAGGTTAAGAAAAGCTTTTCAGTCGTTGCTCATCCGCAGGCCAGCGGGCAAGTAGAAGCAATCAACAAAATTCTTAAGTCAACCATCAAGAAGCATCTTGAAAAAGCCATAGGTGGTTGGGTAGACGAGCTTCCTCTTGCACTATGGGCATACCGTATGACTCACAAAACAACGACTGGGCATACTCCATTCTCGCTCGCATTCGGTTCCGAGGCTATGATTCCGGTAGAGCTGGAAGTTCCCATGCACCATAGAATCACTTCAATTAAGAGGAGAATGAGAAATTATAGCTCGAAGCACTTGACCTGCTTGAAGGAAAAAGAAAGGAAGCAAAACTTAGAGTCTCTGCACATCAGAGAAGGATAGCTCGTCATTTTAACGCGAGGACTTTCCAAGTTGGGGACCTTGTTCTAAAGAGAATCATGGTCGGAACTGGAGTGTTCGAACCCAGCTAGGAAGGGCCGATATAATAAGCAGAAAATTCTAAGACGACACATTCGAGTTGAAAACAACAGACGACATCCAGCTTCCTAGAGCGTGGAATAGCATACATCTTCAAAATTATTTCGTCTAATAGTTCTTTCATTTTACAATTTGTAAACATCATGCATTGTAAATACCATGCAATATTGTTACAAGTTATGTACATACTAATGAAATAAATTGCCTTACTTGCCTAAATCGTACATTTGCAAACTCTTGTTTACAGGTTGTTTAAATTCAATTTTGATTGCAGGTCTCCTAAAAGAACACTAACGCATACCTAACAAAATCTGGTGATAATTATAGCACGTCCCAACTGGAATAGCTCGAACACTCATTTATCAACGCTTAAAGTTTCACCCACAGTGAATACTAAGGTGTGGAACAAGATACAACAAAAAGGGACACCAGGGATTGGACGATTAAATAACACGGCGTTCAAATTACAAATGAAGTCATTAGTATTACCAAAGGAGCACCTTCTTAACTGCAAGGTCCACAACCCTAGTTCTAATAAATCAGGGTGAAACCAGATGAACGAACTAGCGTCCGCCCCATGAATCAATATGACTCTAAACCAAAGACCTCCTAGAGTGTCACCTAACCGATCGCCGGCACCATTAATACAAGGTCCAACTGTGACGAACACTAGGTTTTTAAACCAAAGACCTCCTAGACGGGCACCCAATTAATCGTCGATGCAATGAATACATAGCCGGATTGCAATATAAACACTGGGCTATAAAACTAAAGACCTGTAAAGACCCGCAAATTCCCGCCCTTTGGATCGACCATAAACCACACAGGTCCGATCCAAAAAGTGGAAACCTACGAATACTTTAACTTTGGGCATACAACACATTACAATAGGTAACAGAAGACTTTTATAACACTATAATAAATGTTACATCAGAGTACAGAATATACATATCAGAGTACATTGGAAAGAAATTACAGCAGAAGAATAAATTACAATAAATGAATACATTGCAGCGGAACTAATCTCAGTGGAAGGCTATCAACATTCTGGCCACAGCCTCAGTCTTCAATCCAGGATCTTGTTTTATATATCTACCAAATAAGCTACTCGATTGCCCGTGTGGAAAGTGGGCACCCGAGTTTGCAAGGTGAAACAAACTACAGGTCAGTCGTGGGACTGGTGTGAGAATTCTTAAACTAATCTTAATTAATAATAAGGCTAATCACAGGACCACGCCGCTAACGCGGAACGGGTTTACTCCATTGGATTGCCAGTGCATAACTAAAGTAAATCGTCAAATAACGCAATGCTTTTAGAAAAATGAAACCATTATAAGACCCAGGTCCCATCACACAATGCAACGCAAACCAGAGGATAGGGTTTTACCTTATAATGGTCAAGAAATGCTTGATACGATAAACACGGTATTATATAATAATAATGTGCAACCAATTTGAAATACATCAAAGTAAATGTATTAATCCTAGACGGCATGAGTGCCCCATCCCACTATGTTGCCATATATAGGTATACAATCAAAACCGCGTGATGTCGTATTGGAAATTTGGGTTTCCATCTGAGTCAAGGCTAGGGAGGAGATCCTTACCGATTCGAGACACTCTAGCAAATGCCCCAGGATTGGTACTCTGTCCAACCCTTGGATAGCTGCAGGGCCGGTCCATATGTTAACGCTTAATGGATTGGCAATTCCTGAACACACGCTCCCCGGTCCTTTTGGACCTATAATACGGCCAGTGGCGACCGCATAAAACCAAGGCCTCGAAAAATTCAACAACCACAATGAATAAATGCCAGAGCTGGTAGGTCCCTGGCATCACTCTAGCTAGAAAGAAACGTGTGCACTCCCTGCGTTCCCTTCTCCCATTTTAGACTCCACCGGTGTGTGAGGCTCGCGAAGTCACGTTACACAAAGCTATGTCTATACTAGACTATGCTTTGATCATCCCACAAGGCTCTACTTTGCAACAATAAGCCTTGATCAAGTGCAACTTAGCATACCACATCAACAACTCATATCATGTGATCGATAATTACTTAACGTACAAAAGGGTGTTAAGCAAGAGAATAAATTCTCCGCCACCATGCATTTATATATTAAATAAATACCAATTTTAATTACATGAAATAAATTTCAATGTCAGGCATGCTATCCATTTACAAGTCCGTTCTGGGTCTGAATGAAACAACGTATCCGTCGATCTCCAGTACGTCTGGAAGATCATTACTTTTTACCTTGCCTTGGGGGATCAGTCTCAATTCAAGATATCGGTCATCATCAACCAAATGATGTGAAGCTCTCCGGTCTTCAGTCACCGTCTTCATCTTCGACTCTTGATCGTCGTGATGATTATTCAGAATGGGTTAGACCCGGTCTTTCTGAATAACTCGCGTATTTGTAATTAAAATCAACCATACGCCACATTCCAACTTTGAATATTCTTTTAAATATATTATTTATGTAAAAAGGTTCTAATTAATTTTGTCAAAGATAAAATCAATAAATTACAATTTTTTTAATCTTTCTACAAAGATTTATTTATATTCTAATTTTCTTTGATTTTTATACAAAAATCATTATTACAAGATTATTAATTTTAATAAACCAATCTTGTCTTAAATTGGGTTAAAGAACTAGTGTCTTTTAAAACACAGTTCACGATAAACCAATAATCAATTTCTAAAAATATGGAATTTCTATGAAAATCAAATCAACAAATAATCATTATAAATTTCTTTATCGGACTAATATTATAAATGGAATAACGGCAAAGCCTCTTAAATTCCATATATAATATCGGTCTTCTTTTACAGAAGCCCATCTCGACTATTATCAATCGAATTTCCACTTAATTCCAATTTAATATATTAAATTGGAGAAAATCTGATTTTAGAAAATCTTCTTTTAAATTTATAAAATAGATTTATAAATTTCCAAATAATAATATCAATGTAAATTGGATTAAAGAACCAATGTCTTTTAAAAACACAGTTCACGATAAATCCAATTCACATATCAATTTACTTTCAATCCCAAAATATAATTATAAATAATCTTAATTAGAAGATTAACTCTTTCATCGGGCTTAAGGACAATGTTATTAAAGACACCATCCACGACAACCCAAATTCCATTACATGAACTAAATTCTAATTAAATGATAATCTAATTGAAAACTTCATTTAATCTGTTTGTTGAATATTTTCAATTCAAAATATTCTTTATATTACAAAACTCTTTATTTTACAAAAATTCTTTTATTATACAAAAATTCTTTATTTTACAAAAATTCTTTATTTAAAAAGAAATTCTGCATTGGAATGTGACTCAACCATGTACCATATAATTTGGGTCATATGGGTTTCATACATTTCATGTATAGGGTAGTAACAGGAAATAATCCTCAATCCATCCATTAACAACCAGAGTGACAATGTCAACTTTGTGAGCATTAAGATGAGATTTTAACGCTCATCGCAGCCTGTCGATCAATCGATAGACATATAATTAAACATTGGGATTTGTGTCAGTCAAGTATTGTCCCAATACCCGTGTGGGGTTTTCAGCCAACAACAGTTCATATAAATAAATAAATACATAATTGGTTAATAGGTTTAACCAATTTCAATTTCACTAAACATGTCACTTATATCGAGTAAAAATGTATTTTTCTCGTATGATTTCTCTGTATACTTCTAAAGTTACATAAACAGTAATTTATTTATATAGCTTTATTGCGGATGACAAATAAAATATAAATTTCATTATATTTTATTTGTATGAAATTTCTTAACAATTACATTTCAGTGTATATTGTTTGGACCAACAATACAATTTGTATACTAGAATATAAACTCTAATGCAAGGTTTCAAATAAAAGTTGGATTTTACATTTGCGTATAAATTCTACTGCATATTATGCAAATAAAAGTGATTGTTATATTTGCATATAAATTCTGTTTCAACAAAGATGTGTAAAAGTGATATACTCATTTTGTTAACAATTCTATTTCAACAAATACAATGTAAATAAAAGTGTATTTCTAATCTTGTACTTTTATTTGTACATAAAACACAAATAAAAATGTATTTCATGTATTTGTCTTTTTATTGGACAAAACAATGTTCTTTTAAATCTTGTCCTTTTATTTAAGAAAACAATGATAAATAAAATGTCATTTCTAATCTTTTACTTTTATTTAACAAAACAATGATAAATAAAATGTGTAATCTTCTTTCTATGCTTTATTTGCACATAAATTCAAACAAAAATATGTCATATTCTTATTTAAACAAAATAGTAAACTCACATAATTACTTCTTTTTACTTATAATAGAAAATGTAAATAAAAAGGGTTCACATAATTTGATCTTTTTATTTACAATTGAAAATGTAAATAAAAGTGATTCACATAATTTGTATTTTTACTTACTATAGAAAATGTAAATAAATGTATTTCTAAATTCTATTCTTTTTATTTACATAAGAAAATGTAAATAAGTGTATTTTCAAATTTTATTCTTTTTATTTACATAAGAAAATGTAAATAAATGTGTTTCTAAATTCTATTCTTTTTATTTACATAAGAAAATGTAAATAAACGTATTTCTAAATTTTATTCTTTTTATTTACATAAGAAAATGTAAATAAATATATTTCTAAATTCTATTCTTTCTATTTACATAAGAAAATGTGAATAAACATATTTGGTTTGATCACATTTCATATTCTACATATACAATAAAAAAAAGGAATTTTTTATTGTCATCACATATTTTTACATGTCATATGCATACAACAAAAGAATATTTTATTTTCTCAACATGTTCAATGTTTCTAATGACAAGCATAACATTTCTATATTTCTGATGACAAAATGAAAGAGAATTTATTTGTCATAACAAGTTTTGCATTTCTAATGACAAAATAAAAGAGAATTTATTCGTCATAACAAGTTTCTAATTTAACAAACATGACATATGCTAACAAAATGTAAGCTTTAAATCTAATAGAACACTTCTAGCAAAAATGTCATGTTTAAACTAAATAAACATTTCTATTATAATTAAACCATTCTAACCTCAACAAAAGGGCATTTTTATTCAGACAATGTATATTTTTCACAAAGCCTACTTTACATAAAAGTGAAATTTTTTATTCCAACATTTTTATATATACAATGTATTTTTTTTTTCATTTCATACTTTACATAAAAATGAACTCTTTTTATGTTTCAACATTTTTTTTTATACAATGTATATTTTTCACATGTTACGATAAAAGATTATTCTTATCGTCTGACAATTCTAAAAATTCTATGTTTCATATGTTACGATAAAAAGATTATTTTATCGTCTAACAATTCTAACAATTCTATGTTTCATATGTTATTGTATTTCTAACGTGACATTTTAAAACAAAATGATATCTTTATTCTAACATGGCGTGACTCTAACATAACATTAATGACAAATTTTGTTCTAATATAATACTAATGACAAATTTGTTTTCTATCATAACATAAATGACAAATATGTTCTGATATAACATTAATGACAAAATGACACATTTTGTTTTAATATAACATTAATGACAAAATGTTCCAATATAACATAAATGACAGAATGACACATTTTACATAAAAATGTAATTACTATCCTAAATATCACATTTTAATTAAAAATGTAGTTTTTCCATCCTTGTATTCCATTATATAAAATGTAACTCCTCTATTCTCTTTTATTACATTGTAAAAAAAAGTAACTTTTCTATCTTCTTTAATTACATAAAAGTGTAATCTTTCATATTCATCTTTAATTACATATAAAATGTAATCTTTCATTTTCCTCTTTAATTACATATAAAATATAATCTTTCATTTTCTTTGATTACAAAAATATAATTTCTTTATTCTTTGATTACATTAATGAACATTTTAAATGCTCATTAACATTAAAAGGTAAATCTTCAATGTATAAGACATTCTTCATAACATTTTTTTTTCATGTTTCATCTACAATATAAAATGTAAACTTCAAAGTGAATACATTTCATATTTATCAAGGGTCAATTTTACTATTCATTAACATTAAAAATATGAATCTCAACATATAAGCATTTTTCATAACAATGTTTTTATATATATATGATTTCATATCTAATGCTACAATATCAACTAATTTCGTTCCAAACACAATCAATCATCAAAAATCAACCAAATTCACATCACAATATAATCAACAATTCCAAACATCACAACAGATCTGATTATATTAAAGTATCTACATGGATTCAAATCAGCGAAAAATAATAATTAAATTTTAAAATAATTAAAAATAGAAATCTCACCATCATTTTAATATCTGTTCAGTTCAGATCTGAATTTTCTCTGCATTTTGATTTGCTTCTTTTCAGATCTGGTCTATTCTGTTGTGTAGTGCTTGACGCCACGATCGCAACGCAACTGAGTTTGCTCAATTCCGATCTCGCATGACCAAGTTAAGGCGTTACAAACATTTGACGACGTAATTAAAATAATTAATAAAAAATGAAACTCCTTAATTACTTTTAAAAGGAACGGCCTCTTCTTCCTGTATGCTACTACACCGAACCCATTTCTTCCATCCTTCTCTCTACTTGCGCCTGGAAGATGGTGAAGCTCGGTGGAGCCATGCTCTATAATCTTTGTATTAGAAGTATATTTTAATTTAAAGTGGATTTGAAGAAATTGGTGGAAGAAAACCGGAGCTTCATGGCCATTGAACCTTGAGGATGGCGGCTGGCTATGTTAGTGGATTAGAGATTTGGGAAAAGGACAAAAGCATTTTTATAATACTTTACTTCTAATTTTACAATTAAATCCATACATCCTTATTCCTTAATATATTTGGATATTTTTGAATCGTCCAAATTTAACATTTACATCTTTCCTATTAAATAGTGTGTATATTTTCTTTCAATATAAAGCTATTATGTAACAACTTATATACTCAAAAATGTATTCCATATTTAAATAAATTTTACCTATAGTAGATTAAGACAATTTTTAAACATATCACAACTCATATATATATATATATATATATATAATTTTAAGTTATGAAACCAAAATAGGAAAACATATCAATTTTAATTATCTATCTTTCTGTAACATTTATTATTATTATGCAAAGAAATTCAGCAAGCCCATTATTTGACGAGTATGTATATCAACCATTTCCAGCATGTAACCAACAAGGCAGTTTCAAATTTGACAGTGGGGCAAAGTTTTGTTTTTATTCCAGAAACCATGCATGTGCATTACGAACAAATACGTTTTTATGCTTTAATAGTGTTTTATAAATACCTCCTTAAATCCCCTTTTGATTACACGCTATAATGACACATTTATTCCTTTTTTTTATTATTCCAATTTCAAAAGTAGATGACAATGAAAGAGAGAGAGAGAGAGAGAATAACATGGAAAGGGTTAATGCTAGATTAATGTTGTTTGTTAATGAACATATAGTCTACATTTTGAATTTCTAAAAGTTAAATTTGAGTTGACATGGGAAATATTTAAGAGGACACCCAAAGATATGTACATATATATACATACATACATAGATATATATTAATATATATATATATATTGTTAGAATTTATTTCATTTATAACCCACACATTATTTTCAATCAATAAATTAATAAATGTCACTAAAGTTCCTAAGACATTTTTAATGTTAACATATTTGTCAATCAAGCATCCCTTTTTTTTATTAAATGAATCATATTACATATTGCACATTTAAAATATAATCTTTTATTGTAAGCTTCTTTACATTAAACAAATGTTGCATAAGAATATAATCTTTTTATATTACCTAAAAATGTAAATTTAATGTGAAATGTGTTTTTCCTAATATGAAAAAATTCTTATGTACATTCTTAACATTAAAATATAAATTTTAATGTAAAACAAGTTTTCTAACATGAACTCATGTTTATGTACATTCTTAACATTAAAATATGAATTTAACGTGAAACTTGTTTTTCTAAATGCAAACAAATATTTATGTACATTCAATACATTAAAATATACTTTTTAATGTAAAGCTTATTTTCTAAATACGGACAATTCTTATGTACATTCTTAACATTAAAATATAAATTTAATGTAAAACAAGTTTTTTTTTATTATTGTAAAACAAGTGACAATAAAAAGACATTCTTTTTTCCATTCTTTTTATAGTAACAAATGGCAAATAAAATACATGCTTTAGTTTCAATTCATTTTATAATGATTCTCTTACATTGGAAATATGAATTCCAATGTGAAAATAATTTAACATGAAAATGATTCTTTTTAATGTCTTATTAACATTAAAAATGTAAAGTCAATGTGAATACATTTTTATTTAGAAATGATCATTTTATTAAAAATAAAGTTTAATGTAAAAACATGTTTCATTTCATAACATGTACAATTTTGTAAATCTATCCATTTCATTAAAGATAAAGTTTTTGTAATGATGTTTCCTATGACAGATTTTGTTTACCTTCATTACATTAAATGTAAATTTATTCGTTTTAACTTCAATTAAAATAATTTTTTAATCATTATTATTTAAAATAAATAATTTTAATTACTTAAAAATCCTTTAAAATTTCTAAAATAAAATTTTAAATTGGTCCTGATTTTTCGGGTTGTTACAATCGCCCCCACTTAAAAACTTTTCGTCCTCGAAAAGGAACGTAGCTAAAAATTGTAAAATTAACAATCTTAATTTTAAATTTTAATGGTTAATTATCCTTTCAAAATATATATAACTTTATATATATAAAAATCACATTTCGAAGAATAGATTATAAATATCAAAAATACGTTAATTATAAATTTGTAACTCTTAACTCGTTCTAGGGCATTACTAACCCCACCTCTAATGAGTTCACTCATTCTAGGATACTACTGATCCTATATCTAATGAGTATTCTTATTGGACATTACTAATCCAATCTCTGATGAGTCTTTTGTTCAGTTCTAATGAGTTGTACCCCAAAGATTTGAGCTAACCAGAGCTCTGATACCAACTACAAAGACCCGCAAATTCCCGCCCTTTGGATCGACCATAAACCACACAGGTCTGATCCAAAAAGTGGAAACCTACGAATACTTTAACTTTGGGCATACAACACATTACAACAGTTAACAGAAGACTTTTATAACACTACAATAAATGTTACATCAGAGTACAGAATATACATATCAGAGTACATTGGAAAGAAATTACAGTGGAAGAATAAATTACAATAAATGAATACATTGCATCGGAACTAATCTCAGTGGAAGGCTATCAACATTCTGGCCACAGCCTCAGTCTTCAATCCAGGATCTTGTTTTATATATCTGCCAAATAAGCTACTCGACTGCCCGTGTGGAAAGTGGGCACCCGAGTTTGCAAGGTGAAACAAACTACAGGTCAGTCGTGGGACTGGTGTGAGCATTCTTAAACTAGTCTTAATTAATAATAAGGCTAATCACAGGACCACGCCGCTAACGCGGAACGGGTTTACTCCATTGGATTGCCAATGCATAACTAAAGTAAATCGTCAAATAACGCAATGCTTTTAGAAAAATGAAACCATTATAAGACCCAGGTCCCATCACACAATGCAACGCAAACCGGAGGATAGGGTTTTACCTTATAATGGTCAAGAAATGCTTGATACGATAAACACGGTATTATATAATAATAATGTGCAACCAATTTGAAATACATCAAAGTAAATGTATTAATCCTAGACGGCATGAGTGCCCCATCCCACTATGTCGCCATATATAGGTATACAATCAAAACCGCGTGATGTCGTATTGGAAATTTGGGTTTCCATCTGAGTCAAGGCTAGGGAGGAGATCCTTACCGATTCGAGACACTCTAGCAAATGCCCCAGGATTGGTACTCTGTCCAACCCTTGGATAGCTGCAGGGCCGGTCCATACGTTAACGCTTAATGGATTGGCAATTCCTGAACACACGCTCCCCGGTCCTTTTGGACCTATAATACGGCCAGTGGCGACCGCATAAAACCGAGGCCTCGAAAAATCCAACAACCACAATGAATAAATGTCAGCGCTGGTAGGTCCCTGGCATCACTCTAGCTAGAAAGAAACGTGTGCACTCCCTGCGTTCCCTTCTCCCGTTTTAGACTCCACCGGTGTGTGAGGCTCGCGAAGTCACGTTACACAAAGCTATGTCTATACTAAACTATGCTTTGATCATCCCACAAGGCTCTGCTTTGCAACAATAAGCCTTGATCAAGTGCAACTTAGCATACCACATCAACAACTCATATCATGTGATCGATAATTACTTAACATACAAAAGGGTGTTAAGCAAGAGAATAAATTCTCCGCCACCATGCATTTATATATTAAATAAATACCAATTTTAATTACATGAAATAAATTTCAATGTCAGGCATGCTATCCATTTACAAGTCCGTTCTGGGTCTGAACGAAACAACGTATCCGTCGATCTCCAGTAAGTCTGGAAGATCATTACTTTTTACCTTGCCTTGGGGGATCAGTCTCAATTCAAGATATCGGTCATCATCAACCAAATGATGTGAAGCTCTCCGGTCTTCAGTCACCGTCTTCATCTTCGACTCTTGATCGTCGTGATGATTATTCAGAATGGGTTAGACCCGGTCTTTCTGAATAACTCGCGTATTTGTAATTAAAATCAATCATACGCCACATTCCAACTTTGAATATTCTTTTAAATAAAAATATTATTTATGTAAAAAGGTTCTCATTAATTTGTCAAAGATAAAATCAATAAATTACAAATTTTTTTTAATCTTTCTACAAAGATTTATTTATATTCTAATTTTCTTTGATTTTTATACAAAAATCATTATTACAAGATTATTAATTTTAATAAACCAATCTTGTCTTAAATTGGGTTAAAGAACTAGTGTCTTTTAAAACACAGTTCACGATAAACCAATAATCAATTTCTAAAAATATGGAATTTCTATGAAAATCAAATCAACAAATAATCATTATAAATTTCTTTATCGGACTAATATTATAAATGGAATAACGGCAAAGCCTCTTAAATTCCATATATAATATCGGTCTTCTTTTACAGAAGCCCATCTCGACTATTATCAATCGAATTTCCACTTAATTCCAATTTAATATATTAAATTGGAGAAAATATGATTTTAGAAAATCTTCTTTTAAATTTATAAAATAGATTTATAAATTTCCAAATAATAATATCAATGTAAATTGGATTAAAGAACCAATGTCTTTTAAAAACACAGTTCATGATAAATCCAATTCACATATCAATTTACTTTCAATCCCAAAATATAATTATAAATAATCTTAATTAAAATTAACTCTTTCATCGGGCTTAAGGACAATGTTATTTAAGACACCATCCACGACAACCCAAAATCCATTACATGAACTAAATTCTAATTAAATGATAATCTAATTGAAAACTTCATTTAATCTGTTTGTTGAATATTTTCAATTCAAAATATTCTTTATATTACAAAACTCTTTATTTTACAAAAATTCTTTTATTATACAAAAATTATTTATTTAAAAAGAAATTCTGCATTGGAATGCGACTCAACCATGTACCATATAATTTGGGTCATATGGGTTTCATACATTTCATGTATAGGGTAATAACAGGAAATAATCCTCAATCCATCCATTAACAACCAGAGTGACAATGTCAACTGTGTGAGCATTAAGATGAGATTTTAACGCTCATCGCAGCCTGTCGATCAATCGATAGACATATAATTAAACATTGGGATTTGTGTCAGTCAAGTATTGTCCCAATACCCGTGTGGGGTTTTCAGCCAACAACAGTTCATATAAATAAATAAATACATAATTGGTTAATAGGTTTAACCAATTTCAATTTCACTAAACATGTCACTTATATCGAGTAAAAATGTATTTTTCTCGTATGATTTCTCTATATACTTCTAAAGTTACAGAAACAGTAATTTATTTATATAGCTTTATTGCGGATGACAAATAAAATATAAATTTCATTATATTTTATTTGTATGAAATTTCTTAACAATTACATTTCAGTGTATATTGTTTGGACCAACAATACAATTTGTATATTAGAATATAAATTCTAATGCAAGGTTTCAAATAAAAGTTGGATTTTACATTTGCGTATAAATTCTACTGCATATTATGCAAATAAAAGTGATTGTTATATTTGCATATAAATTCTGTTTCAACAAAGATGTGTAAAAGTGATATACTCATTTTGTTAGCAATTCTATTTCAACAAATACAATGTAAATAAAAGTGTATTTCTAATCTTGTACTTTTATTTGTAAATAAAACACAAATAAAAATGTATTTCATGTATTTGTCTTTTTATTGGACAAAACAATGTTCTTTTAAATCGTGTCCTTTTATTTAAGAAAACAATGATAAATAAAATGTCCTTTTTAAACTTTTACTTTTATTTAACAAAACAATGATAAATAAAATGTGTAATCTTCTTTCTATGCTTTATTTACACATAAATTCAAACAAAAATATGTCATATTCTTATTTAAACAAAATAGTAAACTCACATAATTACTTCTTTTTTACTTATAATAGGAAATGTAAATAAAAAGGGTTCACATAATTTGATCTATTTATTTACAATTGAAAATGTAAATAAAAGTGATTCACATAATTTGTATTTTTACTTACTATAGAAAATGTAAATAAATGTATTTCTAAATTCTATTCTTTTTATTTACATAAGAAAATGTAAATAAGTGTATTTTCAAATTTTATTCTTTTTATTTACATAAGAAAATGTAAATAAATGTGTTTCTAAATTCTATTCTTTTTATTTACATAAGAAAATGTAAATAAACGTATTTCTAAATTTTATTCTTTTTATTTACATAAGAAAATGTAAATAAATATATTTCTAAATTCTATTCTTTCTATTTACATAAGAAAATGTAAATAAACGTATTTGGTTTGATCACATTTCATATTCTACATATACAATAAAAAAAAGGAATTTTTTATTGTCATCACATATTTTTACTTGTCATATGCATACAACAAAAGAATATTTTATTTTCTCAACATGTTCAATGTTTCTAATGACAAGCATAACATTTCTATATTTCTGATGACAAAATGAAAGAGAATTTATTTGTCATAACAAGTTTTGCATTTCTAATGACAAAATAAAAGAGAATTTATTCGTCATAACAAGTTTCTAATTTAACAAACATGACATATGCTAACAAAATGTAAGCTTTAAATCTAATAGAACACTTCTAGCAAAAATGTCATGTTTAAACTAAATAAACATTTCTATTATAATTAAACCATTCTAACCTCAACAAAAGGGCATTTTTATTTAGACAATGTATATTTTTCACAAAGCCTACTTTACATAAAAGTGAAAAAAATTTTTCCAACATTTTTATATATACAATGTATATTTTTTTTCATTTCATACTTTACATAAAAATGAACTCTTTTTATGTTTCAACATTTTTTTTATACAATGTATATTTTTCACATGTTACGATAAAAGATTATTCTTATCGTCTGACAATTCTAAAAATTCTATGTTTCATATGTTACGATAAAAAGATTATTTTATCGTCTAACAATTCTAACAATTCTATGTTTCATATGTTATTGTATTTCTAACGTGACATTTTAAAACAAAATGATATCTTTATTCTAACATGGCGTGACTCTAACATAACATTAATGACAAATTTTGTTCTAATATAATACTAATGACAAATTTGTTTTCTATCATAACATAAATGACAAATATGTTCTGATATAACATTAATGACAAAATGACACATTTTGTTTTAATATAACATTAATGACAAAATGTTGCAATATAACATAAATGACAGAATGACACATTTTACATAAAAATGTAATTACTATCCTAAATATCACATTTTAATTAAAAATGTAGTTTTTCCATCCTTGTATTACATTATATAAAATGTAACTCTTCTATTCTCTTTTATTACATTGTAAAAAAAGTAACTTTTCTATCTTCTTTAATTACATAAAAGTGTAATCTTTCATATTCATCTTTAATTACATATAAAATGTAATCTTTCATTTTCCTCTTTAATTACATATAAAATATAATCTTTCATTTTCTTTGATTACAAAAATATAATTTCTTTATTCTTTGATTACATTAATGAACATTTTAAATGCTCATTAACATTAAAAGGTAAATCTTCAATGTATAAGACATTCTTCATAACATTTTTTTTTCATGTTTCATCTACAATATAAAATGTAAACTTCAAAGTGAATACATTTCATATTTATCAAGGGTCAATTTTACTATTCATTAACATTAAAAATATGAATCTCAACATATAAGCATTTTTCATAACAATGTTTTTATATATATATGTTTTCATATCTAATGCTACAATATCAACTAATTTCGTTCCAAACACAATCAATCATCAAAAATCAACCAAATTCACATCACAATATAATCAACAATTCCAAACATCACAACAGATCTGATTATATTAAAGTATCTACATGGATTCAAATCAGCGAAAAATAATAATTAAATTTTAAAATAATTAAAAATAGAAATCTCACCATCATTTTAATATCTGTTCAGTTCAGATCTGAATTTTCTCTGCATTTTGATTTGCTTCTTTTCAGATCTGGTCTATTCTGTTGTGTAGTGCTTGACGCCACGATCGCAACGCAACTGAGTTTGCTCAATTCCGATCTCGCATGACCAAGTTAAGGCGTTACAAACATTTAACGACGTAATTAAAATAATTAATAAAAAAATGAAATTCCTTAATTACTTTTAAAAGGAACGGCCTCTTCTTCGTGTATGCTACTACACCGAACCCATTTCTTCCATCCTTCTCTCTACTTGCGCCTGGAAGATGGTGAAGCTCGGTGGAGCCATGCTCTATAATCTTTGTATTAGAAGTATATTTTAATTTAAAGTGGATTTGAAGAAATTGGTGGAAGAAAACCGGAGCTTCATGGCCATTGAACCATGAGGATGGCGGCTGGCTATGTTAGTGGATTAGAGAATTGGGAAAAGGACAAAAGCATTTTTATAATACTTTACTTCTAATTTTACAATTAAATCCATACATCCTTATTCCTTAATATATTTGGATATTTTTGAATCGTCCAAATTTAACATTTACATCTTTCCTATTAAATAGTGTGTATATTTGCTTTTAATATAAAGCTATTATGTAACAACTTATATACTTAAGAATGTATTCCATATTTAAATAAATTTTACCTATAGTAGATTAAGACCATTTTTAAACATATCACAACTCATATATATATATATATATATATATATATAAAATTTTAAGTTATGAAACCAAAATAGGAAAACATATCAATTTTAATTATCTATCTTTCTGTAGGGGTGTAAATCGGTCGGACCGGACCGGACGGAGGTGTGTTCAGTTTCTGTCCTAAAAAAAATCGGACCGAACACGGACCGGACCAAAAAAATTCTCGGACAAATTTCGTTGTCCTAATTCGTGTCCTAAATAAAATCGGTCGGACACGGACATGTTCGGACCGATCGGACTCAGTCGGACATGGCTATTTATATCACATTTTATACATTTTACTAGATTTTCTCTCAACTATATGTCGAATTACAAGTAATTCGGACGAGCTCGGACCGGACATGATTTTTTTCTCGTACAAATTTTGTTGTCCTAACTCGTGTCCTAAATGAAAATCGGACGGACTCGAACGGACGTATTTCGGTCACAGACACGAACGGACGTCGGACATTCGAACAAAATTTACAGCCCTATCTTTCTGTAACATTTATTATTATTATGCAAAGAAATTCAGCAAGCCCATTATTTGACGAGTATGTATATCAACCATTTCCAGCATGTAACCAACAAGGCAGTTTCAAATTTGACAGTGGGGCAAAGTTTTGTTTTTATTCCAGAAACTATGCATGTGCATTACGAATAAATACGTTTTTATGCTTTAATAGTGTTTTATAAATACCTCCTTAAATCCCCTTTTGATTACACGCTATAATGACACATTTATTCCTTTTTTTATTATTATTCCAATTTCAAAAGTAGATGACAATGAAAGAGAGAGAGAGAATAACATGGATAGGGATAATGCTAGATTAATGTTGTTTGTTAATGAATATATAGTCTACATTTTGAATTTCTAAAAGTTAAATTTGAGTTGACATGGGAAATATTTAAGAGGACACCCAAAGATATGTACATATATATACATACATACATAGATATATATTAATATATATATATATATATATTGTTAGAATTTATTTCATTTATAACCCACACATTATTTTCAATCAATAAATTAATAAATGTCACTAAAGTTCCTAAGACATTTTTAATGTTAACATATTTGTCAATCAAGCATCCCTTTTTTTTAATTAAATGAATCATATTACATATTGCACATTTAAAATATAATCTTTTATTGTAAGCTTCTTTACATCAAACAAATGTTGCATTAGAATATAATCTTTTATATTACCTAAAAATGTAAATTTAATGTGAAATGTGTTTTTCCTAATATGAACAAATTCTTATGTACATTCTTAACATTAAAATATAAATTTTAATGTAAAACAAGTTTTCTAACATGAACTCATGTTTATGTACATTCTTAACATTAAAATATGAATTTAACGTAAAACTTGTTTTTCTAAATGCAAACAAATATTTATGTACATTTAATACATTAAAATATACTTTTTAATGTAAAGCTTATTTTCTAAATACGAACAATTCTTATGTACATTCTTAACATTAAAATATAAATTTAATGTAAAACAAGTTTTTATTATTATTGTAAAACAAGTGACAATAAAAAGACATTCTTTTTATTCCATTCTTTTTGTAGTAACAAATGGCAAATAAAATACATGCTTTAGTTTCAATTCATTTTATAATGATTCTCTTACATTGGAAATATGAATTCCAATGTGAAAATAATTTAACATGAAAATGATTCTTTTTAATGTCTTATTAACATTAAAAATGTAAAGTCAATGTGAATACATTTTTATTTAGAAATGATCATTTTATTAAAAATAAAGTTTAATGTAAAAACATGTTTCATTTCATAACATGTACAATTTTGTAAATCTATCCATTTCATTAAAGATAAAGTTTTTGTAATGATGTTTCCTATGACAGATTTTGTTTACCTTCATTACATTAAATGTAAATTTATTCGTTTTAACTTCAATTAAAATAAATTTTTAATCATTATTATTTAAAATAAATAATTTTAAATACTTAAAAATCCATTAAAATTTCTAAAATAAAATTTTAAATTGGTCCTGATTTTTCGGGTTGTTACAAGACCTCCCCGAGGGGTACTAGGTTAATCGTCAGTGCCATTTATACATGGTCCGATTGCGATAAACCCCGGGATCTGAAAAGACCCCTTCGGCGGCATCTGACCATATGCAGAATCCGCCAAAATTCAGAAAATGACAGACCTATAGACCTTTTCGGAGGCCCCCTACAAATTCTACAAGTGGCTAGGTCATTCAGCCACAACGAATAACAGGTTTACAAAGCACCTCTTTAGAGGTATGAAAAACAAGACCTCTCCGGGGGCACATGTCCAAATCGATCTTCGAAGGGCTTGGGTTACTAGGTTAGTGAGAAATATGATTGAGCATGTTAAAATATAAGACCTCTTGAGTAGGGGCACAGAAACAAGGGTTCAAATCTTTGAAGTTTACTACAAGTTCTGGTATGGGGGCATTACCACCGCATTAAGGAAATTCAATAATGCTCACTTAAACATACCATAAACTCGTCACAACTTTACAATGAAGCTTAGCACTCACAAGGTTTACTCCGACTAGTGGAGCTGGTTCTCGATATGACTAAGGCAAATTTGGGAACTTCGACATTGTGATAAGAACAAAATCGATCGTTTGCGAAAAAGAAATATCAAAACCTGCCCTAGTCACAATAAAGGGAGTCTAGTAAAATTGGTCAAATAAACCCGGTTAATGATGATTCGTCGTCATAACTGAAAAATCGTTATTTACCAAAAAGAAAAGGTGCCATAAGATCATTGTTATACCAAACACTACTGTAACAAATGATTTACGACATAAGGAATTTGTGATGCAAACATGTAAAGAAAAACAGTTGCGGAAAGTAAAAGCTTAAAGCACAATAAGCGGAACATGTTTCCATCATAATAACATAGAGTCAAAGTCGCAAAGTCATGAATCCAGCACACAAGTATCAGACACATAGAAACATAAAGTAATAAGTGGGGACTGGCACCCGCATATACAACCGATCTGAATACAACATATCGAAGAGAATAATAGAGAAGCAAAATTTGTTGGTATCAAGCAATACTACTTATTCCTGTCACCTGACCTTAAAACTGGTTTGTTAAGAGAAGGAGGAGGGGTCTCTTCCATATTACTTGGATTTTCTTGAGAAGATAAAATAATAGCTTCCATGTCTTTCTTCTTCTTCTTCTTCTTGTGCTTCTTAGATGATGAGGATTTGGTAGATTTCTTTCCTTTATCCTTGGAAGTATCCTTTTGTCTTTCATCCGTTTCAGTGGCCTCAAGATCGTCGCTAAGATTGTAATCAACGTCATCTAAGTCTGAGAACGCACCAATTCTTGCATCCCGTGACCCGAGAGTTGTAATCACAAGCAGGGAAGTGATACCAGGAGGAGGGGGTAATAACAGAAGCAATAGGGATGGTTGTCATGGGTGAATCATTTATAGCAGCTTCAGTTGTTGTTGCATTGCCTATAGTGGGAGAATCAACAATTGATTCTAAGTATGACACGGTATAGTTGGTTTCAATTTTACCTGCATCTCGAAGGTTTTCCTGGACATCCCTGTGCTCAATTCTCCAATTTTCAGTGTTTTCATCATCAACTTCATCATTTCCATCGGGCTCCTCAGTAATATTCTCTATAGGGGCATTCCTCTTGGTAACTATATCCTTCTCTTTGGGGACATCAAGTTGGTTAACCAATGTCTGTGAGCCAGAAACTCTAGGGTCCATAGGATTAGTAGGAAGGTTGCTATCAGGTTTGTTTTGAATTTGCTCTTCAAAAGTACCGGTTCTCTCGTTTGCTAGTTGAGCCTTTCCCTCAGCTAAAGCCTTCTTAGACCTATCATCTAAAATTTTATTAATGAATTCATCCTCGTTGCAATCATCACCATTGATTTCAAGCACTCGTTTCCACATAAGCGCCAAAGTAGTTGAAAAGCTATCCTCTAAGTAGTGCAAACTCCCGTGACTCATGACGCTGAAGACGTAAAATCAGAATATGTCTTCATCGGCCTCATCCATAGCTTGCTTAAGTGTTTCCTCAGCAGTTGTCATGTCTTCCTCTGGTGATTCAACCTTAGCCATCAATGTTTGATTGGAAGCCTTTAAGGAACCGATGGTTTTCCTAAGTTGAGAAGCTTCATCCTGATACTGCTTGGAAAAATCCTTTTCCACAGATAATGTAGCTTCAACATTGCATTTGGCGGTTAAGGCTTCCTTTTCCCTTTGTTTAGCAGCCTCAAGTTCTTCTCGGAGCTTCTTGTTTTCATTATCTAATGCTTCTAACTCTGTAACTCTTTTATTAAGTGACGCAATAGTAGCATCGCGAGAATCTAAAACTCTTTCCCATTTGACCTTATCGTTCTCCAACTCGGCAATTTTAGCAAGATTAGTACCATGATGCTTTTGGTGATCATCACCAAATTTACTCCATCCACGCAGCTTTCTCTTGGCACTGTCTTTGACAATATTCCACTTTGTATCAAGTTGGCTCTTAACATTGTCAAGATGAGTATATGTTTGCCTTATTACTGCATCTACCTCCTCAGATAGGTCATCGACGTCAGTTAAACTCACACAACGATCAAACATAAGCTCTTTTAAATTCCAACCTGGGAGTCGTTCGGAGAGAGGAACACTTACTGGTCCGGGATCATGGCGAGTCTTATGAATGATTGAGCGGATCTCGGCCGGAGGACCAGGGGGATCAGAAGATGGAATCAATCGGAGTCTAGTGGGAAGCTTCTCCATTCGGGAATGTTTGAATGAGCCACCTTTTCTTGATCATCTCTTCCTCGCTTCTTCCCTCGGCCCTCTTCATCAGGAGTATCTTCTCTGATCTAAGTACGTCTTCTCGCTTCCTCATCCTCTTCCTCACGTATCTTCCGCCTCTGCTCCTCAGTTAAGTCTAACTCTGGTATATGGAAAGGTTGATAAGAAGATTTCAGGGGCGGGGGAGAATGGAGTTGCTTATGATGATGTGATGGTAGCAGGGAATCAGATTGTAATAAGTGCTTTAGATTGATGGCTTTGCTTTTCCTACTGAAGTCTGATCTGAAACCCGATGAACGTTTCCCGTACATATCTAAACCTGAAATAAGATTAAGACGGATTTTAGTGCTTGACTTGCAAAGTACTAAAGGCAAACTATAAAAATATTCATTAGAAATATTGTATGTTAGAAATGTTTTCTAAAAAGGAAGTTGCTGCTAACGAACTGGTTTTCCTAGTTGGTTCCAAGGGAGTTCCTAAAGATTTCAGCAATTTTCCTATCTCAGAGATAGGATTTTCCATTATGCTAGCTGTTGTGACTGTGTTTTGAGGATCAAGAGGCTGAGTAATTGTATCATCGTGACTAAGGTACTTAGTTGAGTTAAGATTGCATAATTTATCAAAGCTACCTACAGAACCTTCTCTAGTCTCATCTTGAACAAGAAGGTCCCCAGTTATCGTTTCGGTATTCGGGTCAACTTCTAATGCATTATCATCTTCCTCAACATGTTCAGTTTCATGAGCAGACTCTGAGTCAATGCCCTCTCTCCCATCTTTCTCAACCCGGTCACTTACATCTTTGTGATGATCAGGATCCACTTCTTTAACGGAGGACAATTTACTTTTAGGAGGTGTTTTACTACTACCCGCAGTATCCGAGCATTTCTTTAAAGAAGCTTTCGAAGCAGGGGATTTAGGGGTAGTCTTTCCTTTAAGCATTAAAACTAGTTTGAGAGTATGAGAAGGATCAAGTAGGTGATACTGACAGAGAAGTTCTTCTATGATCAAAAATTTCGTGCTTCTCTCTTTGCATTTCTTAGAGCGTCTAATAGACCCTCATCCATGGCAAAGTCTGGATCGGTAGATGGGATTTCTGTATAACAGATGAAGAATGTAAGATTTAGTACTTAAACGCAAAGAGAAACAGAAAAGTTTTAAACAAGTGGATCTTTATCTCCTTCCATACATCCGCCTAGAATTTGTCGGGGCTTCGAACAAACCAATAGTTTTCTTTAAATTCCTTGATATTGTCCAATAAGTCAGTGATGATCTTGGAATGCCTTGCTTCCATAAATAGAATTGATCCCGGGCTCTTTTTAAAGGAGTAAAGAAAGTAGATCTCTTGGAAAGTGAGAAAACATTGCTTAACCCTCATAAAAAGTACACATAAGCCAGTTAAGATGGCATAACCATTCGGGTGTAACTGCATGGGAGCAATGGCTAAGCGTTTAAGAACCATTTCCAGGAAAGAGTTGAAAAGAGGAACGGCTCCCGCTGTTAACATCTGTCGGTTGACAGTAACAAATCCTAGGGGTGGGGAATCAACAAATTCATTATCCTCCAGAAGTTTAGCATCATCCTATGGGATCTTAAACTGAGCACATAAACTTTTATGTGACCGCTCGGAAAGTTTTGTTAGTTTCCTTTCATTAGGCGTTATAGTAAGAGGCTTTGGTTCAGGAAATTCTAGAGCAGTCTCAGATCCAGGGGCATTGGGCATTACAGTCTGAGCAGAAGTTCCAACTTGAACAGGCCCAGATGTTTCCTCAAGTTGTTCGCGCAACTGTTTTCGGGTTATCATTTTACATAGATAAGTGTACTTTTTTTCCTCAAATAAGAGGCATTATACTTAGGAACATAAAAGCAAGGTTTGAAATCTGCAGTAGATCGATCAATCTCTAGTTCTAAGACAAACTTATAGTTGAATGATCAATATATGTGAGAAGTGTGTGATTAAACTAAAAATAATCTTTGAGTCACTTCAGCATAGATGTGTCGATTAAATATTGGTTATAAAATGCTATGTATAAACCATCTAAAAATGTCTAACTGACTTCCTGCTGACACGGGCAGTCAGTAGCAGAGTATAATGGCCCAAAATGTTCAATTGTTTTGTTATAGGACAAACAAGCAATAAAATGAAGAGATTAGTAAAGGGGAAATTGTGAAAATGGAATGAAACACAAGGGGACCTTCAGTGTTGAAACATGAGCCGATCGGTACTATCCACTTTCTAAAAGATTGGAATCGACCGATCGGTGCTTGTGCCCAAAGATGACCGATCGTACTCTCAATCTTCCAGGGAATTCCAACAACGATCAGTGCCTAAGACGAGCCTGTCAATACCATTAATCCCCAGAAAATTGGAACTAACCGATCGGTGTTCAATACAAACCGACAGGTACCTCCAATTTCCCAGGGGTTTAATATAGACTGGTCGACACCCAGAACTGATCAGGTAACAAATTTTCCAAATGAATGGTAATGACCGGTCGGTACTGATGCGTTTTTGAAACCTGCAACTACTTCTAAGTCGAGCACAATTTAAATAACAAATGATGATGGCACAAAGTTTGCAAGCATTAAACTAAAAATTCATGTGGTTAAAAGACAATCATATTCGAGTCCATATGGTTCCATAGCAACAAGATAAAAAAAGTATTCAAGGTTAAAGTGCTCGACTCAAGCACTTCATCAAACACTTTGTAAGCAACAAATCAAAACCAAAGTTTTAAAGGGAGGAACACATCTCGACATGCCCTTTACACAGATTTTAATCCATTACAATCGATTACAATCCCATCCTAAACCATTTCATTACCAAAAAGTTAACATTCCAAAACCCTAAATCTATCGATTGCTCATACAAACCCCCAAACCGATCAAGCACAAAGCCTAAATCCAGTTCAGTTTGGAACCTAAACCGACCCTCATAAACATACGTGAGCTCGGCGATTCAAAATTAAATGCATACCTAGATTTGATTCAGATTTGCTGCAGCAGGCAGTGAGAATCAAACACTGGAGTTGAATGCTGGTCTCGGGTATGCATCGAGGTGAATTGAGTTGAAATCGAAGGGTTGGTTCGAGTGAAATGGATCAAAGAAGCAAGTTTCTTCAGAAAATCTAAGCCGTCGCCATTAATGGATATTTCTGGTCGGTTTGGAAAAAGTAAAGTAAGAGGAAAGATTGGAAGTCAAGGGTCCAATATAAAGGCAATTATCAAGCAGGCCGGTCGGCCCATGGAATCCTGCTACACCCAACCGATCGGTCACATGTAAAACAAATTTAATCCACCGACCGATCGCTCACTTGACCACTATGAATGAGCATGCATGCGTACCAAAAGCAAAGCCCGCGAGAACAACCCATTAATTGTGTAATTTAAACATTCATTTCGGAGTTTACAATTTTCACAAATAGAGAATTATAAACTCCGAGGGGCAAATTTTACTCCTCATAAAATCGTACACACATTGATGAATCAAGACATAGTGAAAGACCAGAAGTTCTTGGGTTCAGTTTGTAACCGACCGGCCAGAAACATAGACACCGACCGGCCAGTGTCTTCTTTAGGGTCCCACAGTTTAATTTTATTCAGCACGGTTGGTCGGTCTGAAGTACAAGTACTGATCGGTTGGTCTTAAGGTTGCACACTGTGACTAGTGGCCATTGTACCGACCGGTTAAAAAGGGATGAGACCGGCCGGTCATAATTTGGAGTTCCAGAACGGTCAGCTAGCAAAAATGTGATACAATCATACCGATCGGTCAGGGCGGGGCATGGTCGACCGATCATGCCAGGAGCAGCTCACTTTAAGAATCTTACCACATCGATCGGTCAGGAAGGTTACGACCGGTCGGTCATATCATGAGGGTCAAACCGACGGGTCTCAAGAGAAAGGAAGATGCACCGATCAGTCTTTTCTAAAGCAATGTATCTTATTCTAATATTACCACACTGATCGATTAGAAAGATGCACAACCGACCGGTCACAATATGGGATCCACCACAGACCAGTTTCGTAAGGAAGAAGAAATACCAACCGATCGGTTCTGATTTAGACCGATCGGTCTTGTTGCCAGTTATTGACAGACTGGCCGGTGACGATTTCTATAAATATGACTTAGGCCGACTGGTGTCCTGCATATGATATCTTGGCTCCCCAACACTCCTATAAATAGGGGGCCAACCCCACTTTAATGAGGAGGGAATGCCCTTGCTATGAAGTTCTGCTAAAATCTCTACACAACTATTTCACACAATTCTAACACTCATCCATCATCATCAAGTGAAGATTCATTCATTCATTGATCATGGGTTTCATCAAATCCATCCAAGTGATCTAGGAGTTAGAGATTTATCATCCAAGTCCAAACGCATGAAGAAATTCTTCCAATCCACCTCCGATTATACCTTATCTCCACTGCTCATACCGCTTTTTCACCACTTTCTGTGGATTTAAGTGTGACCTACAAGTGAGAGAGTGATAAAACTTGTTGTAAGAGTGAATCAAACCTTTTAATTGATAAATTGGTAATGGAATCCTATGTGAAAGTGGATGTAGATCCCTCCCGGATCGAACCACTATAAAAATGTTCTTGTATTTTACTTTAATGCTTTCTATGCTTGTGATTGTGGCTCCACATATCTTTTGTTGAAGTGCTTGAAAGAGTACCTTTGGTATTTCATACCCTTTTTTGGTGTAAACAATAACATACTTGGTAATATTTTATAATAGTTAGTTAACTTTTATATTGCTTAGTTAATTTTTAATTATTGCTATTATTATTATAGAATACTTGGTAATATTTTATATTTTTATATACTTAGTTAACTTTTATAAACTACTTCTTCGTTTTTATAAATTAGTAAACTTAGTTAAATTTTTATACTGTTTATTTAATTTTAATAATACTTAGTTAATTTTTAATTATTGCTATAATTATTATAGAATACCCGGTAATATTTTATATTTTTATATACTTAGTTAACTTTTATAAACTAACCTTCTAATTTTTTATAAATTTTGTAAACTTAGTTAATTTTTATAATACTTATTTGATTTTTATAAAACTTAGATAATTTTTATAATAGTTTAATTTTTATAATAGTTAATTTTTTTTATAAATTTAGTAAACTTAGTTAATTTTTATAATACTTAGTTAATTTTTGTAATAGTTAGTTAATTTTTATAATAGTTAGTTAATTCTTATAAAACTAGTAAACTTAATTAATTTTTTATAATAGTTAGTTAATTTTTATAATACTTAGTTAATTTTATAATACTTAGTTAATTTTATAATAACTAATACTTAGTTAATTTTGAATTATTGCTATTATTATTATAGAATACTTGGTAATATTTTATATTTTTATATACTTAGTTAACTTTTGTAAACTAAACTTATTAATTTTTATAAAATTAGTAAACATAGTTAATTTATTATAATAGTTAGTTAATTTTATAATACTTAGATAATTTTTAATTCTTGCTATTATTATTGTAGAATACTTGGTAATATTTTATAATTTTATATACTTAGTTAACTTTTATAAACTACTTCCTTGTTTTTATAAAATTAGTAAACTTAGTTAAATTTTTATACTATTTAGTTAATTTTAAGAATACTTAGTTAATTTTTAATTATTGCTATAATTATTATAGAATACTTGATAATATTTTATATTTTTACATAATTAGTTAACTTTTATAAAGTAAACTTCTAATTTTTTAGAAATTTAGTCAAGTTAGTTAAATTTTATAATACTTAGATAATTTTTATAATAATTAGTTAATTTTTATAATAGTTAGTTATTTTTTTATAAAATTAGTAAACTTAGTTAATTTTTATAATACTTAGTTATTTTTAATTATTGCTATTATTATTATAAAGTACTTGGTAATATTTTATATACTTAGTTAATTTTTTAAACTAAACTTCTTAATTTTTATAAGATTAGTAAACTAAGTTAATTTTTTATGATAGTAAGTTAATTTTTATAATACTTAGTTAAATTTTATAAGTTTATTTAATTTTTTATAAATCTTATTGTTATTATTATTATAGAAGTTTAATTATGTTTTGTATTTTTATATACTTTGCTAATCCTACATGAATGCCATGAACAGATAGTGTGATAGATATAATTACTCATAGAAAAAATGCAGAAGCATCGTCATTATCATCGCCATTGGAAAAGCTCAAGGCATGTCTCATCAACAAAAGGGCCATAAGCTGCACAACAAAATCAAGTAATAAGTTAACATCACATACAACCAACTGGTCGATAGAAGAACAACAGCAAATTTCAAACATATGAACCTAATTTCAGACGTCTGGCCTGGTTCAGACATCTGAAAATAGGTTTCAAACATCTGAAATGGATTTCGATCAATGCCCTGAGATCATTTAAGACGTCTGAAATTTATTTCAAACGTCTGAAAATGTTCTCGAGCAATTCCTAGGCCTGGTTCAGACGTTTGAAATTTATATAAATTTATTGATAAGAACTGTAAAAAATTATTAATAAGAACATATGACTATATAAATTTATAAATAATTTAAAATCATAACAGCTGACCATATGTTCATCATTTATAAGCACATAGAAGAAATTTATATAAGAACCGCAGAAACTTATACACACTTGGAACCTTGTAGATGAAGGGAGTAAGCTAACCTTCGTGCAAACATAGCAAAGCATTGAACCAAAATCCTCAATTGCATGTGTATAAACTCTACTCAGCAATGGAATTAAAGTGATGGCCTGTACGGCCACAAATACAGATTAGAAGAATTCTCTAAGCAATAGTTTGAATAAAATTCCGCATTCAAAATATAATCTTGTGCTTCAAAATGAATTTACCAATAAACTTTAGCATGCAATAAAATTCTGCTCTTGCACCATGAGTTTGCAAGTATAAGCAAGCAAATATGACAAGTTATGTCTACATTGTATGATAAATCAAGCACTTCAATACAATGTGAGATCGTGTAGAAAATACGGAAGGGAATGCATATGTTTACCATAACACAATTTGCTTACATGAAGAATGACCACTTGGGAAGCTTTTATGCCCTTCTCTAACGTCCCCTTCCTTGGAAAATCACATCTCCATACCTTGTAGGATCATATTTCTAAACATACATTTGTCGAAAAAGTTATAGGAATAATTCATGTCATGATTTTATAGTATTTACTAACAATGGCTATGTATTATGTACCTCTTTTCCATTGGGAAAACAACACCAAAAGAAGTCAGGTCTCGGTTGCAACAGTTATAACGCTAGTTATAAGCATAACATATAGAAGACCTGCTTTTATAGTGCAAATCAAACAAGAACATAATATTCATTTTTCTAGAACCACATTCTAACTATTTACTTTACAAATTTAAAATATTTTGTCTTGCATATTTTTCTGTACATTTGCTGAATCTGATGGATATTCGAGAATGGATTACTAATATTGCCTATATCTAATTCCAAAATTAATGAACCATTCAATATTCTTCTCATTGATGATATTATTCCATTCGCTGGAACTAGATGATGCATTTGGAAACTTTTTATATACTATCATAAATAAGTTGCAAAGTCCATCATGGATTATAAACAAAGATAGCATAACTACAAATTTTGGAAGCTACTATCTCGACCCAATGCAAATTATGGAGTAAAAATGTATTTATTGTAAGCACCAAACTCTTTAGTACAAACGTTCTAGGCTACTTATAGAGGTCTGCTCCAAACAAAACTGTAGTGTCCTCATCAACGTTAATTGGTTTCGGACTCTAAACCACACTAAAGTGTTTTATACTACCTTATATACAAGCGACTGAAAGTCTTATTTAGTTAACCTCAAATGATTCCTTTTACCTTTTATCCAAAGCCCTACAAAAGCATGATCAATCCAAGTTTGAGTTCGCCAAAAAACCAATCTAGCACTATAATATTTGAAAGTGCAAACGAATAATATTAAATGTAATCTAAGACAATGAATGAAAATTAGCAAAATTTAGAAAATGATATAAAGGAAATCAGGGTAAAAAAGCAATAGTCTTAAGAAAAATTACGGCAGTGATCGCTCAAAAGAGAAAGCTACGGAAATTTTCATATCCGGGAAGAAACTGGAAATAGTATTGAGAAAAGAAGCTATTGGTGCAAAAAATATATCTAAATGCAATTTTGGAGACCAAAATAACAAATATTTTCATGCCAAACTAACATGTAAATAATATGCAACATCTGCTCTTTGAATATGATTTGTCTCTCAAGTCCATCGAGAAGTAGCAAATGAAGGAGCTTTTAACTTTAAAAACCTTTTTAACAAAGATAATCAAGCAGAGTTCTTTCCACAAATAATAGTCAAATACAAAGTTTTAGAAAATGGAAAAGACTTACAGAGAGCTTAATCTATTTAGAATCTCTTGGACACATTGATCTGCATAAAGACGTATAAAACTTGATATTTTCAAGAAATCAGGTGCGAGATGTTGGTGAGGCAACATATACCTACCCAAGAAATCATTGTTGCTACAGATCAAATACTGAATGCATTTTGATATATGTTTTGATATATGTTTACCAAAACTGTAACAGATTTAGTTTGATATATGTAACACACGACAAAAAGAATGGCGAAAGCAACATTTTGATATATGTTTTAAAACATATTTACTTTGATATTAGTTTAAACATGTGGTCAAAAGCATAATCAAAACTTTTAAAAAGGAGTCATACCATATGCCGGCACAATTCACAGGAATCAAGATATTATTAATCAACAATGAGATCACCCACTCTCCCTTTTATTGATAACCAGGCAGCTAGTCGACGAGGTAAAGTGGATTATACTTCTCTTAGAAAAAGAACCCCTAATAAAAAAATAAAAATGTGATCCTGAATCTAGTTATAAGACTTACTTGTGTACAGATTAGTAGTTTTAATTACCTGACAACCATTTGCATTGCCCTACTTCTCAATTTGTCATGAGATAACAAATCAGTTTGGGTTTATTAATCCTTTGACACAAAATGCTAGTCTGCCACAAAATAAAATCATACTTTTAAGTCGGAAAAAATTAGAACACGTCCACTCAAATAACCAGGTATCCCTCGTTCTCACTTATCTAATCAAAGTCCAAAAAACAACCAAGAATTTAATAGAAATGCCAAAAAAGCATACCCAAAGTTCTTTTATATTCCTGAAGAGCGTAAGCTAGAATCTCATCATTCTATACAGAAAAATGATCTGCATAGTGGGAATTATTTTGGTTATATGCTTCACAATAACTATGATTAGGAAATAGTTCGACATGAAGTATATCCATACCTCAACGAAGAATATCATGATCCTGGTCATACATAATCATCTATAGTACCTGAAACAAATACCTATCAATTACATGACCTTGTATTAGTGTAAAAATATCATCACCTTTAGGGGAAAATGGCAGAAATATTAATCTTTAAGAACAGAACTGTATTCATCCCTGTTCATTAAAGGTATAAGTAGAATCCAATTACAAATTTACATTATCAGAACAAGAGAAAAATGCATTTGTTCCATCCTTAATCAGTTATTACAAAAATAAAAATCTAGAGAAGATGACCAGAAGTTGATGCTAGTATCAAGCTTTCTCTAGGAAATCAAAGGAATTGCGATAGCTAAAGGATTTGAATTGTCATTTTAATATATTCTGCATAATTAACAAGAGTACTGTAACTGGCAAGTGAAGACGGAATTAAGTTATTAACAAGAATCCTAACAACTAAAATTGACCAATAACCAGAATCCATATAAACAATTATTTAACAACTAAGACGCAACCACAAATCAAGTAAAAACAATTCAATTCATTACCTAATAGCATCCAAAATTCATCAAACAAGAAAATCTGAGCTTTACATAATATTTAATTTTCAAAAAATCAACCCAAAGAAATCCGTTTGCAAAGTCTCTGAAGGAATGGAATAGAATCATCAATTTATAGAATTAAGGGATCGAATTAAAAAATTAGAGCGATATCGAGATGCCAGACGCCAAAATTTACAGGCAGAAAATGAAAAAAGAATCTCGTATACCTGTCCGATTTAATCGGAGCGGCATGATTTTTGATTTTGTTTGCTCTTCAAAAGCGCAATAAGATTTTTGTAAAGTATTTTAAGATCTAGTGGGAGATTCTTTTTCAGGAGGGAACGAAATAGAGGGAGGGTAAGTGAAATCTGAGCACGTAATATAATAGCAATAGGGTGAAATTTACTACTAAAATAATTTGTTTTTGATGACAAGGAAGGGAAAACGTTGTCTGTTGGTATTGTGGAAAGGCACATTTCTTGTAGTGTTGTAAAATTTTAAGGGCAAAACTTGAAAAACACCATAAACTATCACCCAAAAGATTTTAAAATTTTCAAGTTCTTTACAGTTAACAATGGGGCTAGACTCAAAGTGGGTTTCTAACTTAATTAGACCTCCCTAAATATTTTTACAAAGTCATTTTTCTCAAATATATAATCCTAATCCATTTTCGTTTTTACTCTTTCCCCAATTTATAAGGCTCTGCTGCCAAACCCAATAGTCTGCAATACTAACATTTCACATGCTAACATATGGGATTCATCTTCTTCCATTACAAAACACATCGTAAACTTTTAACCCATACCACCTAATGGTCTCCTATTTCCATAACCATTCCTTTAGTGTACATAACTGATGTCCCAACTCTTTTCATATGCCGCTCTCCTTATTTAGTGGATTCCTTTATGAGTCTAGGTGTATATAAATATAATATTTTTATTTTTAAAAATACAAATACGTTCACTCACTATCTATACAGGAATGTTAAACCTAAGCTTTGATACCAAATGTAACAACCCGAATTTCGACAGACCGGTTATTTTTAAAAAAATCCCAATCTATCAAAGCTCGAATCGACTTGTTTGGTATCCTGCAGAAAAGAAAGAGGTAATAAATATATCATAGCTTAGTAAACATCTCACAGCGGAATGGATAAAATATAATATAATCAAATATAGCCTTACCGAAGTAATAATTTTGTCTAACCAGTATCCAAAGCAATCACATCTCTGCTAGATATCTAATTTGCGAGTGTGTTATGAGGAGGGGGTCTGAACACAAAGTTCTGGTGACTGGACAAATTATACATTCTGAAATAACCTTACATATACCATTTAATTATGTTTTCTTATTTATCAGATTGTTTGGGTTATCAACACTCAAGGCTCTATACTCACGTCATACCCATCCACTCCCCAATAGAATAACCTAATGTAGTATATATGTAGCTACCCCCAACATATCAAGGTACTCCCATAGTACCCTCCCCGCATGGTCTCCATTGTCATGCCATGGAAGCGTATCCTACGTCGAATGATGTATGGAAATCCAAATCATTACGCCACGTTACCACACAGAACCATCATCACTATGACACGCAAGCGTACAGATCGTTATATCCAAACTCCTCGGTCAAATCAAGCGTCAACGCGGAGTAATGCCCTCTCGACTTTTATACACCAACCAGTGCATGTACCTAGACCCTCACATGTATGTATTGTCTACTGTACAATGGGTCCCGTAATAGGGTTGCATCCAATGCACGGAACTCATTCGGGAGCTTTCCTTATCTGTATAGGTCCGCTCAAAGGACTTATAGTACATATATCCAGAGTATGGTCTACATTTTCATGGTGGCTAACGATCCAGAATTTTTAACCAATTTAAATTTGGAATTTTTATTACTTAATATGAATTTAAATTTGACATAAATATATATGGTTAAGAATATTTAATAATTTTGATAAGTTAGATGATAGATTTTATTTGAATTATAAATGAGAATGACTATTACCAGTTTGGGTTTATTGATACTATTTGTCGTTTGATTGGATTTTTCAAACCATAACATGAATTAGTAGCATTAGAATTAAGTGTTGCCCTTAGTTTTCATAGCATTTAAGGGAAAATGCTACCAAAAGTTCATCTTCTCTCCTCAAGACAAGTGTCCTTACACTTGTATTTTTGCATGCCTCCTCCCATGCATGCCTTCCACTTGCTCCCTTAGGTGTAATTACCTCCTTAACTCTCCATTCCTATATAAGGAGGCCTTTTCTCCATTTTCTTACCATTCCATTCCATTTCCTCCTTTCCACCTTCTTCTTAAAGCTTATGGCCATGGTTTCCATGGCATAAGTCTTCCTCTTTTCCACCATCACCTTGCCAAAGTTCTTCGTCATCCTCCTCCCCCTCTTATAATATAAAGATAGAGTGATTAGCATATATTATATTGTATATATTTTGGTGAAGAAGTTGTGCCCAAATATTGTCCGACGGTTCGCTTAGCTAGGCTCGCCTACCGTGAAGATTTGGGAAGCTGTTAAGTGAGAACTCTTTAACCATGGTTTATATATTTAATTAGTAGTTAGACTAATTTAAATATAGTGATGGATTATTAGTGGTTAATGATGGTTGATGTTTGTTATGATGGATGATGGATGCTTAGTTTAGAACACACATTATTAAGCATTAGTGTTATAACGCTTGTGCACAATTATGATTTACTTAATTATGTTAATGATGGTTGTTGTGGATGTTTATAATGGCTGTTGATGTTGTTTTGCACACACTATGACACAACAATTATGGTATCACATTGGTGATCGAAAAATCTCATTCGTAATTAGAAATAATATTATTATTGAAATCAAAGGTTAGTAATTGGGAAAGACCATATGTATGAATTCATATATATTGATAAAGTTCTTTAAATAAATAAAGAAAAACCGGAACATTCTAGGATGACAGAGAGGATAGTGTTAAGGCTTGGGTTTGGAAAATATAGTTTCCTGCTCTTTCTGGCTATCCCTAACTGATCCGACGGATGGGATGGTTAATTTGAAGTTATTTCAATTTAGAAATAAATTGGATTTTTAATTTAATATTTAATTAAGAGAAAAACAAAAGTTTAATTTTGAACCCGAAATAATTTGGAAAGTCGATGTAAACTACCTTAAATTATTTTAAATGGTATATAATGGTTTTCAAAGGTATTTTGAAATACTGAAGAATAATTTTTATTGCGGTCAAAATAGAGCTTGTCACACAATGGTAATTTGTGTATTTTGGTTACAAACTGTAAATTCTTGTAACTGTTTCAATCTAAATCAAATTTCCAAGAAACGAAAAACAAATGATTTATATTAACAAGAGCTTTTAAATGAATGAAAGCGGATTTTAATTTCGGGTTATAATTTTCAAGTTATGTTTAAAACCATTTTGGAAAAGATCGTTGTAAGAGAAGTTATCGACCATAAACAGCTGTTTTTAATGTTTCTAAAAATATGGAAAAAAATGGTAAAATCATTCTAAATTATGTAAAAATGTTTTGAATTGTAAAGTTTAAGTTTTGACTAGGATAAACGATATTTTGATCAAAGTAATTAAGATAACTGTTTTGTAACACTTTTGTAACTCTTTTGAAAACACTATCGTAACGCTTTCTTTCGGAAACAATCTATTTTGAAGTTTTTAACCTGCAAACTATTTTTCGAACTATAAGTAATCATTTTTAAATGATTTGTGGAATGTTTTTAAAGGTTCAAAAGTATTGGAAATATTTTGTATGGAATTTAAATTGAATTATTCAATATTACAATGAGCTTTAAGAAATTGGATATTGTTGGAGATAAATCTTCGGATGTTTGATATTGATTCAGTAGATGATGACTCTTACTATTTGAGGAATTTAAAAGGTATTTCACCGTTATTCCGCTTATAGTATGAGTTGGATACAGAGATTAATATAAAGTATAAGTGGATGATATTTCTATCCAGATCTAATGTCAAAGAGTTGGATAAATCTTTTAATTAAGATATGGGTTTCCCAATTTTATTGGGATATGTTGGATAGAAATAATCTTCGGATATTTGATATGAAATTCTTTGGTGTAAACATATACTATTTGAGGAATTTGGAAGATATTATTATTATATCGTTATTCCACTTATAGTATTCGTTGATTATGAGAATTGATATCTAATATAAGAAGATTCAATTTATGTGTAACTTATATTAAATACCGATTAATCTGGGTTTTTTCGTGAATTGTATCTTCAATAATATCGTTCTTGAAACCCAATGAGATTGAGTTATGGAAATTCATATCGTAATTTGGGGATTTAACTAAATATTTGAATTGAGGAAATTAAAAATAAGGAATTGGGAAGGAAGAATAATCTTTTAGTTAAGATTACAGAATTGAATGATCGGAAACCAATTTAATTGGAAACTAGGGTTGAAATGCGGGGTAAGGGTTTTCAAAGGAAACTGGGTTTTTGATAACGAGTTATCACATGGAAAATTAATTAAGGCTAAATTATCTTTGATTTAAGGGATGTGTTTTAAAAGAGAAAGGTTAAACTTGGATTTTGTAATAATTCGGGAATGAAGAAGTTTAATTTAACAAAATTCAAGATGGAAGGAGAATGGTAGAAAGCCTGTATGTTCCATGATTGTGTTTTTAATTGCGCTTATTATTTCTCCAGGATCCGAATTATGTCTGAAAACCATTCCAAGTAATAATACGACTTTGTGGAGCAATTGAAGACATTGGAGGTGGCATTGAAGATCGGGACCCTTTATGTCATAAGGGTGACTTGTTGAATGACTCGAATGGTTGGCTCCCATTCACAGATGAATTTTATATATTAGTCAAGTGGCAAGAAGCCCGAATGTATGTGACGGAATTCCGGATTGTTGTTTCGTTCAAACCCAGAACGGACATGTATGGATTGTGTGTGACATTGTAATTGACTACTTAGCACTGATCTTTATTAATATATATCTGCATGGTGGCGGAGAATTTATTCTCTTGCTTAACACCCTTCTCTAAGACGTATGAGCTTAGAAGTTATATATTGATGGAAATCAGTGAGGCGTAGTGAATGGACAATGTGGCATACTTAAGTTATGTGATGAGCTATGGATGATCAAAGCATGGCTTATTTAAGTGCTTTGTGTATATCGTGACCTCGACGAACCTCACATCCCGAATTGATGGTAAACTGGTGATTAGATTTTTATGTTTGTTTCGTATGTTCGGTGCATCGGGATGTGATGATGAAAGGGTACTACGAAGTCCCCAGTCTGGGACGCTATTTGTTGGGTACTCTGATTCATGTGTGGCGGGTTAGTATAATGGAGTCCGAGTTTGGACGTTATCCGTGAGTACTGGGATGATGCGCGCAAGAAATTTTGTGAGCCCACAAATGATCTTTCGTACCAGGAACCATCATATTATAAACTCAATTTCCACTACGAGCCCATACGGTTTTGATTGTATAGCCTACTGGTTACCAACAGGATTGTCAGTATAATGGGATGGGGCATTATGCTGGCTAGGATTAATACATTTATTTGCGAAAAGGTTTTTCACACTATATATAGTAGTAAAAGTGGATTTTCATGTATGAAGGCATTTTTTGTTATCATAAGGCATAACTCGCCCATCTGGTGTGCACTTGCATTGTGTGATGTGGGACGAGCTTATGATAGCTTCATTTTTCAAAAAGTCATTGCAGATTTCTATGCACTGGTATTCACATGGAGTAAACCCGTTCCACATTAGCTGTGTGGTCCAGTGAATTACCTAACTTTAAAATAGACCCTAAAAACAACTGCTTTGAGTTCTCACGCCAATCCCATGACTGACCTGGAGTTTATTGTTCCCACACCTAAACTCTGGGTGCCCATAATTTTTACATGGGCAGCCTAGTAGTTTGGTTCGTAGATTTAGCCTTGGAGTTGGTTGGAGCAGCATTCTGGTTTTAGCTGGAGCTATTATGTAACAACCCGAAAATCTGGGCCAGTTTAAAAATTTTATTTTGGCAATTTTAGCGAATTTTGAATATTTAAAATAGATTATTTTAAACAATATCGACGAGAAATTTAGTTTGAATATAATTCGACGTATATATTATATACGTCGTCGTTAGAATATATTATAATTATATATAATTATAAAAGGAATTGAAAATGGCGCGGTAGTTCGAAAATTCGATTTCTAATTTCAAATGAATATACAGAATTCAATATAAGTCAGAATTGAACGAAACAAGAAATATCCGACGTTTTCAATTCAATTCATTTCGAAATCGTTTTCAATTCAATTCGATTTCGAAATGAATTGAATTGAAAACGATTTCGAATTGAATTGAAAACAAATTGAAATGAATTCAAATTGAATTGAAATTTGAATTGAATAGAAATGAATTTTAAAACGAATTTATAAAGAAGAATTCAATTTTGATTTGAATTGAAAAGGAAGTTGAAATTGTTTTTGAAACGAATTCAAAACTATTTATATAATTCGTTTTAAATAGAAATCGATGAAATATATATTATATATATAATATAATGGCCTGAATAGAACGCGCCGCGCCGCGGCAGTTCGCGAATTTCGACCATTTATTTAAAACGGACATTACGGGAGATCCGACCGTCGGATTCTCCTAAAACCGGAACCGTTGGGTTCGTATCGAAAAGAGCTTTCTAATGAATGTTAGAAATTTGAAATCTAACGGTTGGATTTGGAGATACGTCCAAATCAAATTCGAAAAAGGTCGCTGTAAGTGCAGTTCGATGGCCGTTAATGGAAATCGACCGTACGGGCCTTGATAAAATTATTAAAAATAGTAATAATTTGTGTAAAATCATAAGAAATGATTTGTGAAAGTTTGGGATGAAAAACTCCATATTTGAAAAGATAAAAATAGATTTTTATCGAAATAAACTAGTTTTGAACTAGAATTATAATTCTATTTATTTTTAAATAAATAAATTGAATTTGAAATGGTTTTGAAAATAACCAAAATTTCCAATGATTGCATTGGAGTGGATTTGAATCGAAATTGTCTTCGGAATATTTCGATGTTGGAATTCGTGATATTACAGGTGTTGTTATGGAAATTTGAAAGATATATATGTATATCGTTATTTCCAATACGACATTTGTTAATCGTAGAATTTGATATTGAATATAGGCCGATATAGTTTCTATTCAGAGCCTTGTATTGAATATCGAATGTGATTTGGGTTTGTCGTGAATGGTGTCTTCACTAACACTGTTCTTGAACCCAGTTGAGAAAAGATTAAATCTTTTTATTTAGATTTAATGAAGTGTACCAATTAAATGATATTTAATTGGAATTGAATTGATATTGATTTTTGGGTTTATCGTGAACAGTGTTTTAAATAACACTTGTTCTTTAACCCGATAATTAATCGAATGTGATTTGGGTTTGTCGTGAATGGTGTCTTCACTAACACTGTTCTTGAACCCAGTTGAGAAAAGATTAAATCTTTTTATTTAGATTTAATGAAGTGTACCAATTAAATGATATTTAATTGGAATTGAATTGATATTGATTTTTGGGTTTATCGTGAACAGTGTTTTAAATAACACTTGTTCTTTAACCCGATAATTAATGAATGTGATTTGGGTTTGTCGTGAATGGTGTCTTCACTAACACTGTTCTTGAACCCAGCTGGGAAAAGATTAAATCTTTTGATTTAGATTTAATAAAGTGTACCAATTAAATAATATTTAATTGGAATTGAATGGATATTGATTTTTGGGTTTATCGTGAACAGTGTTTTAAATAACACTTGTTCTTTAACCCGATAATTAATGGGATGTGACTTTGGGTTTATCGTGGACCGTGTTTTAAATGACACTGATTCTTTAACCCAGTCACAGATTAAAACTAAGTGGAGTTTTAATGAATCTTTAATTAGATTGAAAAGATCGAGAATGGAGTATCACCAGTTTTGCTCCAGGCGATAGTTAAATCTTTAATTAGATTTGAACGTGAAATTTAGAAACTAACTGTCGGTTAGCTAAGTAGAATGGTTTTCTGGATATTGATCTGATGTTGGTTTCGGCCTTCGGGGTTAATATTTGGGGAATTATTCTCTTGATTAATTTACGGTTAATGACTAATGAGTTGGAATGAGGCGTATGTTGTGTTTGTGTAACACTTTTATAATATATACGCGAGTTATTCGGAAAGGCCGGGTTTATCCCATTCTGAATAACTGATACGACGATAAGTCGAAGATGAAGACGATGGTCGAAGACCGGAGGTCTTCACGTCGTTTGGGTGATAACTGATGATCTTGATTGGGCTGTACACCCAAGAAGATGGAAACAGTTAGTGATCGTCCAGACGTACTTGGAGATCGATGGATATGCGGGGTACTAGGTGCCTCCGGTTTCGTTCAGACCCAGGACGGACTTGTAAATGGACTGTGTGTCTGACATCGGATTTCATTCTGTGTGACTGATATCGGTTGCATAGGATGGTTTGCCTGTGTGGCATGCTAAGATGCAAATGATCAAGGCTTCTGTTGAAAAGCAAAGTCTTGTGGTGATGATCAAAGCACGGCCTTTGTGGCGTAGCTTTGTGTAACGTTTACCTCGCGTGTTTCACACCAGGTATGAACCAAAAACGGGAGACGGACCTCAGGGAGGACTTGCGTTTCTTTCTAGTTAGAAGTGGCGTCAGTGGTTTTACACGCCCTGACGAGTTTGACTTATGTGGTTGTTGCTGTTGCGAGGCGCCTCGGTTATATCGGTTTCGGCCGATGCATTCTGGTCGGCTGACGGACCAGACTTACACCCCATAGGGTGGGGAAACGTAGTGTTCAGGCATTTTAATCCACATCGGTGGACCGGCCCTGTCGCTCCAAGGGCCCACCTGAGTCTGGGTCCTGTGGCTCGGGCTAGAGAGTCACGAATCGGTTGAGGACTATCTTTTGCCTCGGTTCATAGACGGAAATCCAATTTCCAAATACGTGCCATTTGCGGTTTTATTTGTAAACCTATATATGGCGACATAGTGGCATGGGACGCTCATGTCGCCTATGATTGATACTTATGATTTGAAGTTGTTTTATACACTATGCACTTATTATAGTATCAAATGATTTGTTTTAAACGTATCAAGCATTCTTTGGCTGTTATAAGGGAAAACCCTATCCCCCGGCTTGCGTTTGCATTGTGTGATAGGACCTGGGTCTTATAACAGCTTCATTTTTCTTTATTTAGCATTGCGCTGTTTGTTTTATGCACTGGTATTCTTGGGAGGAAACCCGTTCCGTGTTATACGGCGTGGTCCCTTGATTTACCTAATGATTTAAAATAAAGATTAATAACTGTTTTAGTTCTCACACCAGTCACATGACTGACCTGGAGTTTATTGTTTTTAACCTAAACTCTGGGTGCCTTTATTTTCGACACGGGCAGCTAGTAGTTTTGGTTTTGCAGATTTATATTCACAGGATCCTGGTTTACAGCTGGAACGATATCCGGAAAGCTTTGTATCCGTATATCTCTTCTAGTTGTGTATGGTATTATTTTCCGCTGCTATGTATTTAAATGTAATTTAAATCTCTGATATTTCTGTGTAAGATGCATTTATGCTCTGTATATTCTTGTAATCTGATGCATTGTTGTAATAAGCAATGAAATGTTCTTCTGTATGCGTTCTGCTGTGGTTTGTTCTCGAACTATCCGACGCTTTCCTTTACGGGGAAGTTGCGGGTCTTCACATTTGCAACCTCCCCGTAAAGGAAAGCGTCGGATAGTTCGAGAACAAACCACAACAGAACGCATACAGAAGAACATTTCATTGTATATTACAACAATGCATCAGATTACAAGAATATACAGAGTATAAATGAATATCACACAGAAATATCAGAGATTTAAATTACATTTAAATACATAGCAGCGGAAAATAATACAATACACAACTAGAATGAGATATACGGATACAAAGCTTTCCGGATATCGTTCCAGCTGTAACCCAGGATCCTGTGAATATAAATCTGCAAAACCGAAACTACTAGCTGCCCGTGTCAAAATAAGGGCACCCAGAGTTTAGGTTAAAACAATAAACTCCAGGTCAGTCATGTGACTGGTGTGAGAACTAAAACAGTTATTAATCTTTATTTTTAAATCATTAGGTAAATCAAGGGACCACGCCGTATAACACGGAACGGGTTTCCTCCCAAGAATACCAGTGCATAAAACAAACAGCGCAATGCTAAATAAAGAAAAATGAAGCTGTTATAAGACCCAGGTCCTATCACACAATGCAACGCAAGCCGGGGGATAGGGTTTTTACCTTATAACAGCCAAAGAATGCTTGATACGTTTAAAACAAATCATTTGATACTATTATAAGTGTATAGTTTATAAAACAACTTCAAATCATAAGTATCAATCATAGGCGGCATGAATGCCCCATACCACTATGTCGCCATATATAGGTTTACAAATAAAACCGCAAATGTCACGTATTTGGAAATTGGATTTCCATCTATGAACCGAGGCAAAAGATAGTCCTCAACCGATTCGAGACTGCCTAGTCCGAGTCTCAGGATCAGAGCTCGAGTGACCCTTGGATCGTCAGGGCCGGTCCACACGGAGTGGATTAAAATGCCTGAACATGCGTTTCTCCGCCCTATGGGGCGTAAACGAGCCAACTAAATGACTCCATCGGTTCGAGAACGACCGATCAATCCGAGGCGCCTCGCAACAGCAACAACCACATAAGTCAAACTCGTCAGGGCGTGTAAAACCACTGACGCCACTTCTAACTAGGAAGAAACGCATGCCCTCCCTGAGGTCCGTCTCCCGTTTTTGGTTCATACCTGGTGTGAAACACGCGAGGTAAACGTTACACAAAGCTACGCCACAAAGGCCGTGCTTTGATCATCACCACAAGACTTTGCTTTTCAACAGAAGCCTTGATCATTTGCATCTTAGCATGCCACACCGGCAAACCATCCTATGCAACCGATATCAGTCACACAGAATGAAATCCGATGTCAGACACACAGTCCATTTACAAGTCCGTTCTGGGTCTGAACGAAACCGGAGGCACCTAGTACCCCGCATATCCATCGATCTCCAAGTACGTCTGGACGATCACTAACTGTTTCCATCTTCTTGGGTGTACAGCCCAATCAAGATCATCAGTTATCACCCAAACGACGTGAAGACCTCCGGTCTTCGACCATCGTCTTCATCTTCGACTTATCGTCGTATCAGTTATTCAGAATGGGATAAACCCGGTCTTTCCGAATAACTCGCGTATATATTATAAAAGTGTTACACAAACACAACATACGCCTCATTCCAACTCATTAGTCATTAACCGTAAATTAATCAAGAGAATAATTCCCCAAATATTAACCCCGAAGGCCGAAACCAACATCAGATCAATATCCAGAAAACCATTCTACTTAGCTAACCGACAGTTAGTTTCTAAATTTCACGTTCAAATCTAATTAAAGATTTAACTATCGCCTGGAGCAAAACTGGTGATACTCCATTCTCGATCTTTTCAATCTAATTAAAGATTCATTAAAACTCCACTTAGTTTTAATCTGTGACTGGGTTAAAGAATCAGTGTCATTTAAAACACGGTTCACGATAAACCCAAAGTCACATCCCATTAATTATCGGGTTAAAGAACAAGTGTTATTTAAAACACTGTTCACGACAAACCCAAAAATCAATATCCATTCAATTCCAATTAAATATTATTTAATTGGTACACTTCATTAAATCTAAATAAAAAGATTTAATCTTTTCTCAACTGGGTTCAAGAGCAGTGTTAGTGAAGACACCATTCACGACAAACCCAAATCACATTCATTAATTATCGGGTTAAAGAACAAGTGTTATTTAAAACACTGTTCACGATAAACCCAAAAATCAATATCAATTCAATTCCAATTAAATATTATTTAATTGGTACACTTCATTAAATCTAAATAAAAAGATTTAATCTTTTCTCAACTGGGTTCAAGAATAGTGTTAGTGAAGACACCATTCACGACAAACCCAAATCACATTCGATATTCAATACAAGGCTCTGAATAGAAAATATATCGGCTTATATTCAATATCGAATTCTACGACTAACAAATGTCGTATTGGAAATAACGATATCAATATATATCTTTCAAATTTCCATAACAACACCTGTATAATCACGAATTCCAACATCGAAATATTCCGAAGACAATTTCGATTCAAATCCACTCCAATGCAATCATTGGAAATTTTGGTTATTTTTAAAACCCTTTTCGAATTCAATTTATTTATTTAAAAATAAATAGAATTATAATTCTAGTTCAAAACTAGTTCATTTCGATAAAAATCTATTTTTATCTTTTCAAATATGGAGTTTTTCATCCCAATTCTTTCTAAATCATTTCTTATGATTTTACACAAATTATTACTATTTTTAATAATTTTATCAAGGCCCGTACAGTCGATTTCCAACAATGGCCATCGAACTGCACTTACAGCGACCTTTTTCGAATTTGATTTGGACATAATTCCAAATCCAACCGTTAGATTTCAAATTTCTAACGTTCATTAGAAAGCTCTTTTCGATACGAACCCAACGGTTCCGGTTTTAGGAGAATCCGACGGTCGGATCTCCCGCAATGTCCGTTTGAAATAAATGGTCGAAATTCACGAACTGCCGCGGCGCGGCGCGTTCTATTCAGGCCATTATATTATATATATAATATATATAATATATACTTCGTCGATTCCTATTTAAAACGAATTATATAAATAGTTTTAAATTCGTTTCAAAAGCAATTTCAACCTCCTTTTCAATTCAAATCAAAATTGAATTCTTCTTTATAAATTCGTTTCAAAATTCATTTCTATTCAATTCAAATTTCAATTCAATTTGAATTCATTTCAATTCGTTTTCAATTCAATTCATTTCGAAATCGTTTTCAATTCAATTCATTTCGAAATCGTTTTCAATTCAATTCATTTCGAAATCGTTTTCAATTCAATTCAATTCGAAATCGTTTTCAATTCAATTCATTTCGAAATCGTTTTCAATTCAATTCAATTCGAAATCGTTTTCAATTCAATTCAATTTCGAAATCGTTTTCAATTCAATTCATTTCGAAATCGTTTTCAATTCAATTCATTTCGAAATCGTTTTCAATTCAATTCATTTCGAAATCGTTTTCAATTCAATTCATTTCGAAATCGTTTTCAATTCAATTCAATTCGAAATCGTTTTCAATTCAATTCATTTCGAAATCGTTTTCAATTCAATTCATTTCGAAATCGTTTTCAATTCAATTCATTTCGAAATCGTTTTCAATTCAATTCAATTCAAAATATTCGATTTCGAAATCACTTTTCAATATTCATTTTTAAGATGAATAAAATCGATATAAATATCGTTCTCGTCAAAATGGCGTCAATCTAATCAACACGGCTTCATAAATTTCTATTTTCAAATATTCTATTTCAAATATTTCTTTTTCCAAAATAGTTGTTATTATAAAAATATTTTGTTCAACACATGACCAATCTCAATGAATGAGTACTGTCAACACATGAACTTTTATTTTATAATATTCTTTATTTTTCAAATTGGAATGAGGCCCAATCAATTACCATATAAAATTAATTATATGGATTTTCATACAACACATGTATATAATAACATTGAAAATAATCAACCATCAACCAAAGTGCACTACACTGTAAAAGCATCAAATATAGATATTCAACGCTTATAACAGCCTGTCAATCAATCGATCGACATATTCAATCAATCAGGATGAGTGAACTTCAAATTTCATCCCAACACCCGTGTGGGGTTTCAAACAATCGAACACATATTTTATTTGTGCAGTTAGGCGATGTGTAAAATTTATCGACCCAATCAACGTCATTCAAATAGGTGTACATAAACAAACCGTCTGGTTTGTAAATGAATATTCTATTTTATTCACTTCACGTTAAAAATTATATTTTTAACGATAAAACATTTTATTTCAACTTATGAATTTCTATTCAATTCATTTATTCAATAAAATGATATTTTTATTTTTCTAACATATTTTAGAAAATTTCGGCGGCATAACGGCACGATACTAAAAACGGGATAAGGCCTAGCCTTGTCCCCGGTCTAGTGAAGGCCCACGCCATTCACTCATCAATCAAATCAATTTCATTTTGCAAACCACAAAATTTGGAGTAAGAGTCTAACCTAGTCTTACTCCTTCGCCTTATAACGGCGCACGTCTAATCCTAACCAATTTATCGATTCGATTTTTCACACCACAAACCACATTCAAACCAATATCTCAATCAATCACCAAACAATCCAAACAAACAAGTCCATGGTATGTGGACGGGTGTCGGGTGCTTCTAATAAGCACCGTCTGCATCCTAGTATATATATAACTAGAAAAGTAAATTTGAGTGAGAAGTTCTCACATATAGCTATCCTAGCTCCACGGCTCTTCATCTGCAGAAGTCTTCCTCGTTATCGCCTCTTCGTCATCTTCGTTGCCCGTAGTCACTATATATATAAAAATCGAATTTTTACTTCAAAGTTCAATATATAAAAATCGAATTTTTATTTCAAAGTTCAATATATAAAAATCGAATTTTTATTTCAAAGTTCAATATATAAAAATCGAATTTTTATTTCAAAGTTCAATATATAAAAATCGAATTTTTATTTCAAAGTTCAATATATAAAAATCGAATTTTTATTTCGATGTTCAATATATAAAAATCGAATTTTTATTTCGATGTTCAATATATAAAAATCATATTTTTATTTCAAAGTTCAATATATAAAAATCGATTTTTTATTTCAAAGTTCAATATATAAAAATCGATTTTTTATTTCGATGTTCAATATATAAAAATCATATTTTTATTTCAAAGTTCAATATATAAAAATCGATTTTTTATTTCAAAGTTCAATATATAAAAATCGATTTTTTATTTCGATGTTCAATATATAAAAATCATATTTTTATTTCTACCTCATTATAAAAACCCAATGCTAAATTTAATTTAAAACAATGTACATTTTTATATTTCTAAACAAAATATATTTTCCTAAACAAGGTATATATATATTTTGTCTTAGCAAAGTTTTTATATTTTTCTTTAACAAATTTATATATTTCTTAATCAATGCTATATACAAATTTAAAAACCAATTCTAATTTTATTTTCAAAAGAGTTCTAATTTTATTTCTAACCCAAAAAAAATCAGTTTTTATTTTTAACCAAAAATCAGTTTTTATTTTTAACTAAAAAATCAGTTTTTATTTCTTTTTACAAAATCATTTTTACTTTTATAAAAAATCAGTTTTACTTATATATAAAAAAAAAAAAAAATCAGTTTCAATCCTAATTAAATAGAACAGTTTTAAAATCATTAAAATAACAAAACAAAACAAAAATAAAAAAAAAAAAAAAACTTACATTTCTGCGAAGAGAGAGGGGGGGGGAATCAGTGGCTGTCGGCGGTGGAAAGATCGTCGGCTGGGGGGGCTTCGGTCCTCGTCAGGTGGTTCGACGAATTGGGGGGGGCGGCTGCAGTCGATTCAGGGGGGGGTTGCTTCGCGATAGGGGGGGGTGCTCTGGTGGCTCGCCGCGGCACTGGGGGGGTGGGGTTTCGATGGGGGAGCTGCGGTGGTCGCCGCCGCCTAGGGGCGCGACGAATTCCGCCTCCGTCTCCTTTTTTTTTTTTTTTTTTTCCTTCCTGTAAAGTGAAATCGGGGGGGGGGGGGGGGGGCAGAAGAAAGATAAAGGGGAGGGAATTTAAAAATATTATTTATTTTTTTATTTTTTTTTATTTTTTTTTTTTTTATTTAAAGTTGACTTTTACCCAGGACCACGAAACGAGGCCCAACGCCTGACGCCCATAGCGTTTCACCCCCATTCCGAACCCAATGGGATATGTATCGCAAGCTGATTCGATAGTTACAATCAGTTTCCGTTGAATCTACATTTAAATCTCTATATTGAATTTTAAACGTACATTTCAAATTACCGGGGTCACATGCTAACCCTAAAAATTCTCGAAAAATATTTTCTAGCTTCGTATTGACGATACGGTCTTAACAAAACTAGTTTCGTCGAATTCTGAGACCGTTGGAAAAATGGCCAATTTCCAGTCGATTAAAATCAACTGAAATGGTCAAAACACGTTTTCCTATGCCACGCTCACATATTGATTCGAAAAATTATGAAATTTGAAACCTAGCGATAACTTGACACTGCGGATCCAACAAAAGTGGTTTCGTCGAAATCCGAGGTCATTTGCAAAATGTCCATTTTTAAGGGCCTGAATTCCATAGCGACTATTTCTAATTTTCAACTGGACATATCTTATCATTTCTAAGATGAAATCTCAGTTTGTTAACTTCGTTACAAAGATATAGTTATACAGATTCAAATATTTCTTGTTTCGTTCAATTCTGACTTATATTGAATTCTGTATATTCATTTGAAATTAGAAATCGAATTTTCGAACTACCGCGCCATTTTCAATTCCTTTTATAATTATATATAATTATAATATATTCTAACGACGACGTATATAATATATACGTCGAATTATATTCAAACTAAATTTCTCGTCGATATTGTTTAAAATAATCTATTTTAAATATTCAAAATTCGCTAAAATTGCCAAAATAAAATTTTTAAACTGGCCCAGATTTTCGGGTTGTTACATATTATGTCTTAGAGCATTCGCTTAATCGATGTACTCTGGTGTAATATTATTTTAATGATAATGGAAAAGTTCTTTTTATTTTGTGCAAATTTGTAAGGGCCCCTAACAATCTGTCTTTATGAACGGTTTAAGTTGGTTTAATTACCGGCGAAAACCGGGCAAAATGTCGGGTCGTTACATGGTCCCACCCTGACCCCTCCCTCAACTAGTGAAAGATTGCATCAAGAGCTAAGTGATGTGCCCCTAACAAACAATATAACATCCAATTTGGCGTGTCCCTCAACCAACGTCTCGATAGTGATAGATCGATGGTCTCTAGTTTTAGCTCTAGTCTTTCTGCATCCCACAGACTGCCGATGAAAGGTACCTGGCAATTACTATCCTGAATTTGGTCCTGACCAACCTCTCCCAAGGACAATCGCCAAATCACCCAATGTCATCTGCGACATCCTTCTGACTTCCAAACTATCGCTGTAGTCAAGGTATACTCACCGGGTGGTACCGCGCATACCAAACCTCTACGAGTACAGCCTAAGCGTGTACCGAAATAGAGGACCACCACGAAGTACCCTACCACGTCCTTTGGAAGTTGCGTATTTCCATCCAGTCCCGCATGGCATGCTAACAAAATAACTAGTAGAATAATAAGATGGACCTCCCATGTCTCCAAATACCTCGATGATCTACCCCGTTGGGTTCTTTACCTTTGTACATGTGAACTGGTCCAAAGGCATCACACAAATGTGTTATTAGACCCTATGTCTAATATTTTAACTGAGTGCTTACTTTTTCTTATTTGATTACTAATTAATTTGATTACCCAAGTATTCACTTTATTCAAGCTACTAGGTTTTCCCTGAGCCCCTTATATCACTGAGGAATGGACCCTACTCGCTTATTAATCGTGCAGGTTCAACTTAATCATGTTTTAAGTTCATTAATAAACTCATAACATGTTATTCCCTAGATTGTAATTAACAAAGGTAATCTACAATATTTTTATATTGTTTCCATGTCATTTACTATTCAACCATATGTTTACAAGTTCAATAACATGTTTTACTTAATGTATAATTAAGTATATCATTTTCCAAACCTCGTGTTTTCTTCTGACATGTCTACTTACTGTATAATTAAGTACAACTTATTTCATTTTATAAGTCTTCTTTATTTTTTCTTATTTAATCCTAACATTGCCTTACACTATCATCACAATCTGTTGTTGTTTACTTATTAACTTAGTTCTCTTAACTAAGGTTTATTAATAAGTTCTCTTTTTTATTTATTATAACCTATGTTATAATTTCGCTTATCCCTTGGGCAATCCTACCTATTATATTACATTCTCATTCATATAATTTATTATAATAAGTTATATTCCCCATTCACATTTTCCTTGGTTCTTTAACATTAACTGTAACATCCATTTATTTACCGTCTTGTATATTTTCATTATTTCAGGAAAATATTTCACGCACCTCATTAGATTGATTAGTAGAAAGATATAAATATTTATTTCCATAACGCACATAAATCAAGATCTGTAGTTGCAAGCTATTTCTTTTACTTTCATTGTGGCAAACGTATTTTTTTTTTTATTTGAGTAGTGTGCAATACGGTAAAAGAATCCCTATTTCACACTAATCTTTTCTCCCCTTTCTTTTCTTATAACTACATTCTTAGCAATTTTACCATTATGAAAATGTATCATATTTTTCCAAAATCCATCTAACTCAGTCTACTACAAAATTTTCCCTTTTAATTTTATGAGTTAGATGTTATTTACAATTCTTAAATCACTATAAATTTTCCATACAAATTAGGCACATCTATTCTTTTTCATTATTCCCAATTTAAGTGTAATTTTACAATATACCCAATTTGTCATTAAACAACATCTTTAGTAACATATTCACATTTATTGTAAATTCCACACTTTTCAGTATTGTAGTAGTTCTTAATCCAATTAACAGATTCATAGAATAAATCTGTACAATAGTAATATTTTCAACATAATTGGAAATAAATTATATCTAAATTACCATAATTTACAATTAATTAACGTATTAAGAATAACATGGAACATAAACGGTAAATATACCATTATCCAAAAGGTATGATTCTAAATCCACTCACCTGACAGCTTTCAATCCTTGAACCTGATTCAGATATGTGATTTCGTGGTCTTCTTAACTGAATCAAGTATAAAAAACCCACAGATTTACAAATCTGATACTAAAAGAAGAGGGAAAGAAAGAAACCTAAATAAATCAGATTCAAAGGACTTACCTCACGTTGATCAGAAATCTGAACACCTATGTTGTATATTTGCATTCTTTATCTTCAAATCTGAAATCAAAATATCCTAAATCTATTTTTTTTTATTTTTGAAAGATTTGAAAAGGAAATAAAATGGTAGAGCCTTGGCGTTGTCATAGAAAATACGAGTTGAAAGTTAGGCCCTGCTAGTCTATTTATAAGTGTACAGGAAATCCTATCCACCAGATTTAATAATATAAAATCCAAACCGTATTAATCCGAAAAACATGTCATCGGCCATGCAGATCTGACCCCGAGTGGGTCAACCCCTGTGTCAACCCACCTATAAGGTGGGTAGACCCCTAGGTATACACGTGGGTTGACCCATATGAACATTGGGTCGACCCCTCTTTGGGGTTTGAACGTGTATTTTTGCTTTTCTTAAATTATGATTAATGTTAATTAATAATGTTTAATCTATCTCTTTATATAACCCATTTGAATTATAATTTTCTAGTTATAACTTATGTTTAAGTTTGAATTTCGAATTTGTGTGTATATGCACGTAAAATCTTTTGATTTATTAATTCATTAATAACTTTCCCATACAGGCTCTGTTTTTGGCATGTCATATATCAAAATGAACTAGAAAATTGCCACGAACAGAATGGTATATGTTTCGGGGCTAAATTCTAAAACTATGAATTATCAATATTTTAGTTTATCATTTATATAAAACACGGGGTGTCATACCCCTCATCCTTTTATGTTTAATTTGATGGTTGGATTGAATTGATTTTTTGGGGATGGGTTAATGAATTAAATCCAAGATCTATATAAGTGAAGAAATGCTATACAAAGAATATTAGAGTGCACAGCAGAAACAAGTGGATTGTTTCGCATGTGCAATAATTTAATGGAAATTAGAAGAAGGGTTAAGGGATGGTAATTAATGTAGATAATTGTTCAAAGATTAATTGTCTTTGAATGCAAACCAAGTAAATACAAAAAAGGGTAGTATTGGATTGTTTCTATTTAAAGTATTGGTGATATATATAGAATAGAAATAACCATATATGAATCAAGAAGTTAATAATTATCTTTCGTGTTGGGTCGTCCGTTAGGTATTCTAAGGAGTTCTGATCAATACGTCTGATCAACGATATTGATAAGAATTTCTTAAATACTTATGAGAGGGATCAAACAAATTACAATGAATACAAAATGAGTTTTCGATGTAAAAATAGAGAATATTCATGAGCATGGTATTAAAGCACTACATTATTTGATAATAAGGAAGATTGGATGGCGAGGCGATAGCGATTTAGTTTCGACATCGCAGCCAAGTGATAAGATAAATTATGACGAATGGGTGGTTTGCTATTATTTTAAACGAATTAAAGAATTATCTGATAAAAATTGTTCTTTGGAAAATTCAATATAGATAAATATTAGAGTTGTATAAACTAAAAGTGTTTAGAAATTTAAAACAATCTTGAACATAAGTCGTATTTTTATATTACCCACTCTTATAATCAAGTTGAGAAATAGTTGCAGCCATCATGTTGGATGTATAAAATGGTGAATTACGAGGCTATTTGATATTACCATCAATTTAGCAGCCATTTTAGGGAGCAATTAAGACAAAAGTGTTGGCTTGGCAACATTTCTATTGACTTGAAATCGCAAAAAGTTGGTGTGTATTCGGAATAATCTGCTATGTGAAGGAATTTGAATTGATATGATATGGTGTTAAAACAAGAATTTGAAAATTGGTATGAAGTAAATATTTAAACCTTTATTGAGTAAAGGGGTTGTAATAGAAATAGTTCAAAATTTTTATGGTAGTTTGCATAATCTAAATTTGTGATGTAAGTATTTTGCTTAAGGAAATTGCGAGGACGTAATTACTTCAAGGAGGATGTGAAGACCCGTAACTTCCCCGGTAAGGAAAGCCCGGATACTTTGAGGATAAGACACACCGAAACGCAAACAGAAGAACATTTCATTGTATATTACAACAATTCCACCAGAATACAAGAATATTACAGAGTATGAATAAATATTACATAGAAAATATCAGAGATTTAAATACATTATTGCAGCGGAAAAATAATATAATACACAACTAGAAGTAATACACGGATACAGAGCTTTCCGAATATCGCTTCAGCTGTAAATCAGGATCCTGTGAATACAAATCTGCAAAACCAAAACTACTAGCTGCCCGTGCCAAAATAAGGGCACCCAGAGTTTAGGTTAAAACAATAAACTCCAGGTCAGTCATGTGACTGGTGTGAGAACTAAAGCAGTTGTTAATCTATATTTTAAAGTTAGGTAAATCAAGGGACCAAGTCGTATAACACGGAACGGGTTTCCTCCCAAGAACACCAATGCATAAAACAACAGCGCAATGCTAAATAAAGAACAATGAACCTATTTTAAGACCCAGGTCCCATCACACAATGCAACACAAGCCGGAGGATAGGGTTTTTACCTTATAATAGCCAAGAATGCTTAATACGCTAAATTTCATCTTTTATTATTACTATAAGTGTATAGTATCAAAATAATTTCAATCATAAGTATCAATCATAGACGGCATAAGTGCCCCATCCCACTATGTCGCCATACTAGGCTCTACAATCAAAACCGCAAAGTCACGTATCGGAAGTTGGATTTCCACCTGTGAACCAAGGAAAGGGATCGTCCTCTACCGAATTCGAGACGCTCTAGCATGTGTCTTAGGAACAGCCGCAACTGCCCCTTGGATCGTCAGGGCCGGTCCACCGATGTGGATTATAATGCCTGAACACTGCGTTTCCCCACCCTATGGGGTGTCAATGAGTCCACTGACTCCATCGGCTCCACATAGTGACCGATATATCCGAGGCGCCTCGTAACAGCAACAACCATAAAGCCAAACTCGTCAGGGCGTGTCAAATCACTGACGCCACTTCTAACTAGAAAGAAACGCATGTCCTCCCTGAGGTCCTTCTCCCGTTTCTGGTTCACAACCGGGGTGTGAGGCTCGCGAATCAACGCTACACAAAGCTATGCTACACAGGCTGTGCTTTGATCATTAACCACAAGACTTTGCTTTTCAACAGAAGCCTTGATCAATTTTCCACTTAGGCATGCCACACAGGCAATTCTCTCCATGCAATTGATATCCATCAATATATAACCCCTGAGCTCGTACATCTCAGAGAAGGGCGTTAAGCAAGAGAATAAATTCTCTGCCGCCAAACAGATATATACTTAATAGAAATCAATCACACAAAATAAAATCCAATGTCAGACACACAGTCCATTTACAAGTTCGTTCTGGGTCTGAACGAAACCGGAGGCACCTTGTACCTCGCATATCCACTGATCTCCAAGTACGTCTGGACGATCACTAACTGATTCCCTCCTCTTGGGTGTACGGCCCAATCAAGATCATCAGTAATTATCCAAACGACGTGAAGACCTTCGGTCTTCAACCACCGTCTTCATCCTCGACACCACGTCGAATCAGTTATTCAGAATGGGATAAACCCGGTCTTTCTGAATAACTCGCATATATAATAAACAAGTGTTACACAAACACAACATACGCCTCATTCCAATTCATCAGTTACTAACCGTAAATTAGTAAGAGAATAACTCCCTAAATATTAACCCCGAAGGCCGAAACCAACATCAAATTAATACCCAGGAAACCATTCATCTTAACTAATCTTCAGTTAGTTGCAAAATTTCACATTCTTAGGGAGAGGTTCCCATTAATTTTATCAAAGATAAATTCCTTAAATTTATTCTTTAATGTTCTTTTGAATATTAATTCAAACATAATTATGGTTTATCCAAACTAGTCGGGATTAACGAACCTTACCGAAGTAATCATTTGTTAATTTTCCCAACCCCAACCTATTCATCCCATGAAGTAAAACCGGTAATACTTCATATCTAACACCACGGTGTTATCGGTAAATTCAATTACCTTTTCATGTTCAAATCTAATTAAAGATTTAACTATCGCCTGGAGCAAAACTGGTGATACTCCATTCTCGATTGTTGCAATCTAATTAAAGATTCATTAAAACTCCACTTGGTTTTAATCTTCCCAAAAATCAATATCAATGATTGTTTAACTATGGAAATCATATCCTGTCTTTAACTGGGTTAAAGAACCAATGTCATTTAAAACACGGTTCACGAGAAACCCAAAATCACATTCTATTCAATCATCCTTTGACCGTAAAATAGCAAGTGAACAATTCCCTAAGTAATAACCCCGAAGGCCGAAACCAACGTCAGATCAGTACCCAAGAAACCATTCAACTTAACTAATCTCCAGTTAGTTTCTTATTTTCTTAACTCCGTTGGGTCTAAGAACAGTATTATTGAAGTTACCATTCACGACAACCCAAAATCACATTCCATTAATTATCGGGTTAAAGAACAAATGTTATTTAAAACACCGTTCACGATAAACCCAAAAATCAATTTGAATTCAGTTCCAATTAAATACCATTTAATTGGTACACTTCATTAAATCTAAATAAAAAGATTTAATCTTTTTTTCTCCACTGGGTTTAAGAAAAGTGTTAATGAAGACACCATTCACGACAAACCCAAATCCCATTTGATATTAGATACAAGGCTCTGAAGAGAAAATATATCGGCTTATATTCAATATCAAATTCTACGACCAACAAATATTGTATTGGAAATAACAATATAAATATATCTTTCAAATTTCCATAACAATATCTGTATAATCACGAAATCCAACATCGAATACTCCAAAGACAATTTCGATTCAAACCCATTCCAATTCAATTATTGGAAATTCCGGTTACCTTTAAAACCCCTTTCAAATTCAATTTATTTATTTCAAAAATAAATTGATTTTAATTCTAGTTCAAAACTAGTTCATTTCGATAATAATCTATTTTTATTTTTCAAATATGGATTTTTTCATCCCAATTCTTCCCAAATCATTTCTTATGATTTTACACAAATTAATACTATTTTTAATAATTTTATCAAGGCCCGTACATTCGATTTCCATCAACGACCATCGAACTGCACTTACAGCGACCTTTTCCAAATTTGATTTGGACATAATTCCAAATCCAACCATTAGATTTTGAATCTCTAATACTCGTTAGAAATCTCTTTTCGATACGAACCCAACGGTTCCGGTTTTAGGAGAATCCGACGGTCGGATCTCCCGCAATATCCATTCGAAGTCAATGGTCGAAATTCGCGAACTGCCGCAGCGCGGCACATTCTATTCAGGCCATTATATATAATATATACATATTTCGTCGATTTCCTTTTTAAAACATATTTTATAAATCATTTTAAATTTTGTTTCGAAACGATTTCAACTTCATATTCAATTTCTAGTCAAAATTGAATATTCCACATCATCGATATACAAATGATAATATTTTCAAAACGTTATATTTTGAAATCACTTCCTTTTCTATATTCATTTTAAAAATGAATAAAATCGATATAAATATCGTTTACGTCCAAATGGCGCATATCTAACCAACACGGCTTTATATATTTCAATAACTTCGTTATTTTATTCAACAAATGAATATTTTCTTCAACACATGAATATTTATTTTTCTATTCAACACATGAATTTATTTTCAATTCAACACATGAATTTATTTTTCTATTCAATACATGAATATTTATATTTCTAATTTTCCAAATTGGAATGAGGCCCAATCAATTACTATATAACGTTAATTATATGGATTCCCTACAACACATGTATATAACAGCAACGATAAATCATCAACCATCATCCAAAGTGCACCACATAACTGTATAAGCATTAAATATAAATAATTGACGCTTACACAGTCTGTCAACCCATCGATTGACATACAACTAAACAATCGAGATTAGTGTATGTCAAATATCATCCCAATACCCGTGTGGGGTTTCAAATCAACAAACATAGATTTTATTTGTGCGGTTGGGCGATGTGTAAAATTTATCGTCCTAATCAATATCAGTCAAATTAGTGTATATAAACAAAACTCCGTTTTGTTTATTACTATTTATTTTATACACACGTTAAAAATTATATTTTTAACTATAAAATATTTTCCACTATAAAATATTTTATTTCATATCACACAATCAAATTTCACAACACAACAATCAAACAAACAAGTCATCCATGGTCTGTGGACGATGTGTGTCGGGTGCTGCTAAGCACCGTCTGCATCCTAGTATATATTTCAACTAGAAATCAAAATAAAAGTGAGGAGTTCTCACCGACTAGCTAAACCAAACACCACGACTCTTCTTATGTAGAAATCTTCATCGTACTCGCCTTTTGTCACTTTCATCGTCCATAGCCACTACATATATCAAAATCACATTCTTATTATCTACTTTATATAAAAATCATATTTTTATTATTTACATTATTTAGAATGGCGTCAGCTTCCAGCATCATTCAAGAAAATCTTTTCGCAACAGATCCTTCATCTTTTAAACAACACGTGACTTACAAAGAGGCTCTATTAAACAATCCAGCTCCATTTATCGAGGAAAACAAAACGCAGTATTCAAGAACCGATTCATATTCCTCCAAATTGAATTATGTCAAATCAAAGAAAGGCTGCTTCAGATGTGGTGAATCAGATCACTGGGTTAGAGATTGCAGAAACCCAATTATATGTTTCAAATGCAAAAAAAAGGTCACAAAGGGTATCAGTGTTTTGAGACAAAGAAACCGCTTAGAACTCCGCAAAGAAATCCTTCAAATTCTTCTGATCCTCTGCCTGAAGTAACTACGCAGAGATCGCAAAAACCGCAGCAAAGAAAGAGGAGAATGGTGATCGGTAATGAGATTCATATTTCACAATTCACAGGCGATAACGATTTGGAGAGGCTTAATTCTTGGGTGGTTATTTCCATAGTTAAAGGTGAATTCTCGATGAACCATGTGGAGCAGTGCTTAAAGAAGGAGTTTAGCAAGTTACATCGGTGGGTCTGGAGTGTGAAACGTTTTAACAATGACTTTGTGGTGAAGTTCCCTCGAAATTTCTTGGAGGGTGAACGAATCTTGAATGTGGAGAGGGGAGTTCTTTGTCTGAGGCCATGGAGTCTTCGTTTCAACTCTGCTAAACCCAAGGAGATGACTAAAATCTGGATTACTCTGAAGAATCTTCCGCTTATCTTTAGAAATCGATGGATGGTTAGCTTGATATTGATGAAAGTGGGGGAGGTTACGAACTTGCAACAGAAGATTTGGGATGTTGTGGATCTGTCTTATATTAGGGTGGAGGTTGAGGTCCCTATGCCAGTGTATTTGCCATCCCTGTTGAGAATTTTTTCACGCAGATCATATCATGAAGTGGAGATCAGCAGGTACTTTGGGAATCCAAACGAATTGCCAGATCCGAATGAGTTCAAGAACGTTGTATTCAGAAAGGACTCTGAGGGGATTTTGAAAACTTGGAAGGCCAAAAGTGATGTTCACCTTCAGAATGTCTTTCTGAATATTCCTGAGAGGTGGGGAGAATCTTCTAATGTTTTTGGAAGGTTTTCTGGCGTTGGGGATGTTCAGGAGGCTATGGAGGATTTGCATGTTGATGAAGAAAGGTTGCATGTGGAGGAAAGGATAGAAAATTTGCTTGAGAGTGAGGATCAGAGCAATGAGCAAGTGGTGGATACTCTTACTGCTCCTGTGATGGTAGACAGTTCCAGTAAAGCATTCAAAGGCAAAGGAGTGGCTGGATCATCTGGTGTGACACTGCTTAGGAGGAGTGCACGGAGGAATCAAAACTTGGAGCATCCGCTGGAAGGTAGTATTTTTGTTCCTGCTTTTTTAAATAGCTTGTCGAATGAATAACTATATGACTTAGCTGCTAAAGCAGGTTTTAACATGAGTAGCATTGATGCTAGTATTGCTGATTTTAAGGAAAAGGAATTAGAGAGGGTTAATTCAAATAAATGATTATAGTGTCCTGGAGTGTTCGTGGTTTAGGCAAACCTAAAAAATGCCTTAGGGTTAAGAATATTCTGTTTTCTCTTAATCCTGATGTTGTTTTCATTCAAAAATCTAAGATTGCTAATGCTGATAATTTCTGTTTCATGAATTTGGGGGGCTCAATGTTGAATGGGTGGAGCCACTTGAATGCTTCTGGCAGTTCAGGGGGTCTCATGATTGGTTGGAATTGTGATAAATGGGAGTTAAAACAGGAGTTAAAAGATGTGCATTGTTTGCATGTGGTGCTGTGTTTGAGAAGTTTTGGGGTTATCTACTACTTCACTAATGTATATGGCCCGCAAACCAGAGAAGAGAGGAAAATTCTTTGGGCTGAATGTTCACAATTTGATAAATCTTTTCATGGACCATGGTTGATTGGTGGGGACTTTAATGTAACTAGATTCTCTTTTGAGAGAAATAGAAGAGTTGATAACTATGGTGAGGAGATGGAAGATTTTGGGGAGTGTGTTAGGGAGTGTAATTTGATTGATTTGCCTCTAAACAATCGTAATTACACTTGGAGTAGTGGAAGGGAGGATCCAACCTTAGTAAAGCTTGACAGATTTTTTATAAATCCTGAATTTGAAGACCTTCATCCTCTTTCATCTCAAAAGGGCTTTGCGTCATTGATATCTGATCATTGTCCAATCATTTTTGATTCCGGAGATCGTCTAGCGAAGAAGTCTTTGTTCAGATTTGAGAAAATGTGGTGTTTGGAAGAGGGTTTTGATGATATGTTGATGAACAAGTGGTCTGAATTCTCTAATTTGAATGAGGCTGCTAGTTCAATAAGAAGAAAATTGAAGCTTTTGAGGATGTTTTTGAAGAAGTGGAATAATGAAGTTTTTGGATCCATTAAAAAAAGAAAGGAGAACCTGGAGAATGAGATTCTAAATCTAAATATTACAGCTGAACAGAGATTGCTATCAGACTTAGAGAAAGTTACTTTGAAAGATAAGGAAAAAGAGCTTTTGAAAGTTATTGATCAAGAAGAAGTGTACTGGAGACAAAGATCTAGAGATCAATGGATTAAGGAAGGAGACAAGAACACTGGCTATTTTCATCGAATAGCCAATGGAAGAAGACGCTCAAATATGATATGCAGCATTGATCATGATGGTGTGGAGATTGCTAAGCAGGAAGATTTGAATAAAGTGTTCACAGATTTTTATGGGAAACTTTTTGGTTCAAATAGAAGTGTAAATCTGGAGGTTGACTGGAGACAATTATATCCAGTGAATTTGGATCTATCTTGTTTAGATTGTAATTTTTCTGAGGAGGAGATTTTTGCCGCTCTTAATGAAATGCCTAATGATAAAGCACCAGGTCCAGATGGTTTTCCAAATTTTTTCTTTAAAGAATATTGGAATTGGATTAAGGTGGACATCATTAAGTTGTTCAGAGATTTGGAGAATGGTTCCATTAATTTTGAAAAGATTAGCTATGCAAATATTGTTCTCATTCCAAAGAAAGAGGGCTCTTTATCTCCTTCTGATTTCAGACCAATTAGCCTATTAAACAGTACTTACAAGTTAATTACGAAAGTACTCGCCAATAGGCTAAAAGTGGTCATGGAGAGTCTCATTGACAAGTCACAAACCGCTTTTATTAAAGGCAGGCATATTCTTGAAGGGGCAGCCATGGTGCAAGAGATTGTATCCTACTGCTCACATAATTCTTTGCCTTGTGCTCTGTTAAAGCTGGACTTTGCCAAAGCTTTCGACACAGTGGACTGGAATTTTATTCTGAAATTGCTGGAAGCCAGAGGCTTTGGCAGGAGATGGATCAGTTGGATTGATGGTATTTTTAAGGCGAGCAAAGCTAATGTGTTTGTCAATGGTGTGGCGGGAAAGACTATCAGTTCTAAGAGGGGTTTAAGGCAAGGTGATCCATTGTCACCGTTGCTTTTTGATCTGGCAGCTGATGTCTTTACTCAAATTTTGAAGCTGAGCTGTGTGAATGGGATTTTGAAGAGTTTTGGAGATGATATTGTGATGGGAGGGATCACATCTTTGCATTATGCTGATGATACGATTATCTTCAGTAAGCCTGATTGTAAGTATATAGCGGCTCTCAAATTTATTTTGTATGCATTTGAAAATATCTCTGGATTGCAGATTAATTTTCATAAAAGCTCTGTTTTAGTAGTGGGGACTGATTGCAAAATTGCTAATGATATTGCTGAAATGCTGAATTGCAAAGTAGGCTCTTTTCCCTTGAATTACCTTGGGCTTTGTATCAGACCAGGTAAATAGTTAAAGGATGATTGGTATACTCTCATTAACAAAGTTGATTCCAGATTATCCAAGTGGAAAGGTAGATCTTTATCCAAAGCAGGAAGGTTAATTCTGGTTAACTCTGTTCTCTCAGCTACTCCTTTGTACTGGTTGTCCTTTTATAACTTTCCAGATTGGGTTATCAAAAAGATAGATGCTGTGCGTCGAAGTTTTTTGTGGTCAGGGGATAGAAAAGCTAGTGCTGCTGTTTGCTTAATTTCTTGGCAACAGGTGTGCAAGGCTAAAGAGCAAGGGGGTTTGGGTGTTTTGAATTTGGCGGAGATGAATACTGCATTACTATGTCGATGGTTATGGAGTATTTCTTCTCACACTTTGTGGGGTGAATGGATAGCTAATGCTTACTATGATGGTGCTTTCTCAATTCATAAAAATGTTGATCATCCTTCAGCTTTTTGGAAGGGGGTGTTAAGATGCTCTCAGATTTTTAAGGTGCATTTTAATTTGAAAGTGAACAATGGGAGGTGGAGTTATTTTTGGCTGGATAAATGGCTTCTCCCTATTGCATTAATGTCAGAATTTGATTCTCTATATGAAATTTCGTGTGACAAGCTGGCTACAGTTTCAGAGGTTTATGATTCTTCAGCGGTTGGTTTCAAGTGGAGATTGAGCTTTAATAGAATTATTGAAGGAAGGGCACTTTCTCAGCTTTTGGAGCTTTTCAGAATTCTGGAGAATGTGAATCTTAATGGGGAGAAGGATGAATGTTTGTGGAGAAGCAAAAGAAAATTCTCAGTAAAGCAATGTTACGAACTTATGAATTTTGGTGGTAGAAAGCTTGCGTACTTTTCGTGCATGTGGTGTTTTAAAGTCCCAATGAAGGTTCGAATGCATATGTGGACTGTTCTGCATGGGAAATTGAATACTAAAAGTTTGCTGAGAAGAAAGAATTTAAATATAGATATTGCATGTGTGTTGTGTGGAGCCGAGGATGAAGACAGTACACATTTATTTCATGGCTGTGATTTTGCTTACTATATTTGGGTTAAATGTTTAGTTAATGCTAACATTGACTTGAAGTGGAAGGATTCTCTATCTGACCAGTCCCTGTTTTGGGAGAATATCCCTTCTATTCAACTTGCTTTGTTGAATTTGTCTTTTTGTTGGGCCATATGGTATGAAAGGAACAATAGGTGCTTTCGAAATGCTGCTACTTCATCGAATACAGTGCTGTTTCAAGTTTTGAAATTTTTCTATAAATGGATGGGTGTTGACAATTGGTTATTTGTTGATTTTCTTACAGATGGCAGCGGAGCTTGATGATTGGCTCCAAGCTGCTGGGAAGGAGGACGTTGGCCATTTTACTTTTGCTGTCTTGTAGTTGTTATATGTAGTGGATATATGTAGTATGTTTGTAGTGGTGGTTTTTACTTTGTCGCTGTCTTTTGGCACATATGTGTGCGGTTTGTGTTGTAATTTGGCCAACTGGACTTTGTTTCTTTTATGCAGTATTTATACATGGCGGGGCAATGTATATTGCCTCTACCTTTCTGCTCAAAAAATTATTTACATTATTTAAAAATCATATTTGTATTTTTCACATATGATAAAAATCATATTTTTATTCTCTCTATAATATAAAAATGATATTTTTATTTTTCTCATAAAAATCGTATACTTTTTTTAACACGATGTTCACCTAAATAAAATCGAACTTTTTCTATATAAAACTCCTATCTTTTCATACACTTTATAAATAGAAAACTGATTTAAATTCAAAACCGAATTCAAACTAAAAACTGAATCTAAACAAAGATTTGAATTTAAATAAAGCCGATTTTTAAATGAAACTGATTTTATTTAAAACTGTAAATCACCTTCATTTCCCGTCGATCTTGCTGGGGCTGTTGGAGGAGCGGAGGGGGTCTCGCGTCTCGAGGTGGAGGAGGCACAGCTAGGGTTTTGGAGATGGTGGACTCGCGGTTCCAGGTGGGGGTGGTCTCGTCCCTCGGGCGAGAGGTTGGTGCGCACCATGAGGCTGTTGGAGGGGGAGGGTGTCCGCCATCGTCGGCGGTGGGATGAAGGTGGGTGGTGACGGGGCCGACTGCACGGTGGAGAGAAGAGGAAGGAAGAGGGAGCGGGAGGAAGGGGGTGGTTTGTTCGAGAGGAGGGTAAATGGAGGAAGGAGAGGCGGAGGGAGGGCGCCTCGCGCCGGCGGTGGCGGCGCGGTTCTCGGAGGAGCAGCGGCTCCCCCCTCCTCTTTTTTTTATTTATCTTTTCTGCCAAATCGATTGAGTGAGGGGGGGTAGGAGAGAGTATATAAATATTTATTTAATTATTTATTTTTTTAAATTTCAAAAATTAACTTTTAATTTCCAACTCGAAATCGAACCCACCGACTACCGTCCATAGCTAATTACCCCCATTCCGAACACAATGGGATATGTATCTTAAGTTGATTCGATCGATTTTCGTCAAAATCAAAATATAACTCTATATATTGAATTTGAACGCACATTTCAATTTACCGGGGCCACTTATAGACTCTAAAAATTCCAGAAAAATTATTTCTAACTTCGTATTGACGATTCGGTTCTTACAAAACTAATTTCGTCAAATTCTGAGACCATTTGAAAAATGGCCATTTTCCAGTCGATTAAAATCAACTAAAACTGGTCAAACGCGTTTTACTTCGCCACGCTCACATATTGATTCAAAAAATTACAAATTTCGAAACCTAACAATAACTTGACATCACGGATCCAACAAAAGTGGTTTCGTCGAAAACCGAGGTCGTTTGCAAAATTTCCATTTTTAAGGGCCAGAATTCCATAGCGACTATTCTGAATTTTCAACTGGACGTAACTTTTGACTCCCGCTATGAAATTTCAATTTTTCGGATTCGTTGGAAAGATATTCTCAATTAGATTCAAATATTATTGGTTTCGTCAAAATCCGGTTTATTTTGCACCCGGTACATTCATTTGAACTTTGAAATCGAATTTTCAAACCACCGCGCCATTTTCTATTCCTTTTATAAATAAAAATAAATATTTATATTCTAACGACGATTCAAATAAATATATACATTTTAATTATATTCAAAATAAATTTCTCGTCGTTATTATTTAAAATAATTCATTTTAAATGTTCAAAATTCGCTAAAATTTCCAAAATAAAAATTTTAAATTGGTTCGGATTTTCGGGTTATTACAATCTCTCCCACTTAAAACTTTTCGTCCCCGAAAAGGAACGAAGGCGAAAGTTGTTTCACAAATCAACTCAACTTTCACTATTTCCATTACGGCTTAAATTCTTCAACTTTTCAGTTTCTAAGAACTTTCAAATTTTTCAAAAATTTGGCTAACACCCTAAATTTTCGAAAAATTTCTCCATAACCTCCCCTGCACCGGGGACTTCGGGATATTTCAAATAGCCTCCCATGGCCCTCATCAATCCAAAAAGAAAAAGAAACAGCCAAGCGGCTAGCCAATCGGCTCATAAAATCATCCAAACCCAATAAATTTGTAAACATGTACCTATTTGTTGGGCAAACAATTTTATTCTTCTGCTCTAGCCTCCTTGCTATGACATGTTCAATGTAAGTACATGTATATGCATGCAAATGCGACTAATTTTCAATACAATTCACTATTTGGTTCAATTTGGCGAAAGGTTCAACATTCAATTAATCTAAACAGTAATCAAACAACACAACCATCAATCAATTAGTTGGTTATCATTTCAAACTCATAATTTTGATATATAGTTAAAAATCACATTTTTGGTGCCAAATCACAACAATATATTCTAACTATATTTTGGTTCTCACACCAGTCTATGGAAATATATAGAAATCCCACTCTCGACACTCGAATATAAATGCTGATGACGCCGCGCCATCGTCAGAATCATCTCCGGGCGACAAGAGTGCAATTCTATATCCATCCAGTATATTGGAGGCTTCCAATACACGTGGATCAGACGTATATTAAAATCTCTATATACCTGATAGTCCAAATCAATATAAATAAATAATCAAATACGAATAATTGATTTAAATTTTCAAAACAAAATTTTGTTTTCACTTTTAAAATATACTCTTCACACTCGTTCTAGGATACTACTGATCCCATCTCTAACGAGTCATTCTTATTGGATGTTACTAATCCAATCTCTGATGAATTCTTTCGTATGGTTCTAATATGTCTTGTTCTCGAGCTTTGTAAACCAAAGCTTTGATACTAACTGTGAAGACCCGTAACTTCCCCGGTAAGGAAAGCCCGGATACTTTGAGGATAAGACACATCGAAACGCAAACTGAAGAACATTTCATTGTATATTACAACAGTTCCATCAGAATACAAGAATATTATAGAGTATGAATAAATATTACACAGAAAATATCAGAGATTTAAATACATTATTGCAGCGGAAAAATAATACAATACACAACTAGAAGTAATACACGGATACAGAGCTTTCCGAATACCGCTTTAACTGTAAATCAGGATCCTGTGAATATAAATCTGCAAAACCAAAACTACTAGCTGCCCGTGTCAAAATAAGGGCACCCAGAGTTTAGGTTAAAACAATAAACTCCAGGTCAGTCATGTGACTGGTGCGAGAACTAAAACAGTTATTAATCTTTATTTTAAAGTTAGGTAAATCAAGAGACCACGCCGTATAACACGGAACGGGTTTCCTCCCAAAAACACCAGTGCATAAAACAACAACGCAATGCTAGATAAAGAACAATGAAGCTATTATAAGACCCAGGTCCCATCACACAATGCAACACAAGCCAGAGGATAGGGTTTTTACCTTATAATAGCCAAGAATGCATGATACGCTAAATTTCATCTTTTATTATTACTATAAGTGTATAATATCAAAACAATTTCAATCATAAGTATCAATCATAGACGGCATAAGTGCCCCATCCCACTATGTCGCCATACTAGGCTCTACAATCAAAACCGCAAAGTCACGTATCGGAAGTTGGATTTCCACCTATGAACCAAGGCAAGGGATCGTCCTCTACCGAATTCGAGACGCTCTAGCCCGTTTCTTAGGAACAGCCGCAACTGCCCTTTGGATCGTCAGGGCCGGTCCACCGATGTGGATTATAATGCATGAACACTGCGTTTTCCCACCCTGTGGGGTGTCAATGAGTCCACTGACTCCATCGGCTCCACATAGTCACCGATATATCTGAGGCGCCTCGCAATAGCAACAACCACATCAGTCAAACTCGTCAGGGCGTGTCAAACCACAGACGCCACTTCTAACTAGAAAGAAACGCATGTCCTCCCTGAGGTCCTTCTCCCGTTTCTGGTTCACAACCAGGGTGTGAGGCTCGCGAATCAACGCTACACAAAGCTATGCTACACAGGCCGTGCTTTGATCATCAACCACAAGACTTTTCTTTTCAACAGAAGCCTTGATCAATTTGCCACTTAGGCATGCCACACAGGCAATTCACTCCATGCGATTGATATCCATTAATATATAACCCCTGAGCTCGTACATCTCAGAGAAGGGCGTTAAGCAAGAGAATAAATTCTCCGCCGCCAAATAGATATATACTTAATAGAAATCAATCACACAAAATAAAATCCAATGTCAAACACACAGTCCATTTACAAGTTCGTTCTGGGTCTAAACGAAACCAGAGGCACCTTGTACCTCGCATATCCATCGATCTCCAAGTACGTCTGGACGATCACTAACTGATTCCATCCTCTTGGGTGTACGGCCCAATCAAGATCATCAGTAATTATCCAAACGACATGAAGACCTCCGGTCTTCATCCTCGACACCACGTCGAATCAGTTATTCAGAATGGGATAAACCCTGTCTTTCTGAATAACTCGCGTATATAATAAACAAGTGTTACACAAACACAACATACGCCTCATTCCAATTCATCAGTTACTAACCGTAAATTAGTAAGAGAACAACTCCCTAAATATTAACCCCGAAGGCCGAAACCAACATCAGATCAATACCCAGGAAACCATTCATCTTAACTAATCTACAGTTAGTTGCTAAATTTCACATTCTTAGGGAGAGGTTCCCATTAATTTTATCAAAGATAAATTCCTTAAATTTATTCTTTAATCTTCTTTTGAATATCAATTCAAACCAAATTATGGTTTATCCAAACTAGTCGGGATTAACGAACCTTACCGAAGTAATCACTTGTTAATTTTCCCAACCCCAACCTATTCATCCCATGAAGTAAAACTGGTAATACTTCATATCTAACACCACGGTGTTATCAGTAAATTCAATTACCTTTTCACGTTCAAATCTAATTAAAGATTTAACTATTGCCTGGAGCAAAACTGGTGATACTCCATTCTCAATCATTTCAATCTAATTAAAGATTCATTAAAACTCCACTTGGTTTTAATCTTCCCAAAAATCAATATCAATGATTGTTTAACTTGGGAAATAATATCCTGTCTTTAACTGGGTTAAAGAACCAATGTCATTTAAAACACGGTTCACGATAAACCCAAAATCACATTCTATTCCATCAGCCTTTGACTGTAAATTAGCAAGTGAACAATTCCCTAAGTAATAACCCAGAAGGCCGAAACCAACATCAGATCAATACCCAAGAAACCATTCAACTTAACTAATCTCCAGTTAGTTTCTGATTTTCATAACTCTGTTGGGTCTAAGAACAGTATTATTGAAGAGACCATTCACGACAACCCAAAATCACATTCCATTAATTATCGGGTTAAAGTACAAGTGTTATTTAAAACACTGTTCACGATAAACCCAAAAATCAATTCAAATTCAATTCCAATTAAATACCATTTAATTGGTACACTTCATTAAATATAAATAAAATTATTTAATTTTTTTTTATCAACTGGGTTTAAGAACAGTGTTAATGAAGACACCATTCACGACAAACCCAAATACCATTTGATATTAAATACAAGGCTCTGAATAGAAAATATATCGGCTTATATTCAATATCAAATTCTACGACCAACAAATATCGTATTGGAAACAACGATATAAATATATCTTTCAAATTTCCTTAACAATATCTGTATAATCACGAAATCCAACATCGAAATATTCCAAACACAATTTCGATTCAAACCCATTCCAATTCAATTATTGGAAATTCTAGTTACCTTCAAAACCCCTTTCAAATTCAATTTATTTATTTCAAAAATAAATTGATTTTTAATTCTAGTTCAAAACTAGTTCATTTCGATAAAAATCTATTTTTATCTTTTCCAATATGGAGTTTTTCATCCCAATTCTTCCCAAATCATTTCTTATGATTTGACACAAATTATTACTATTTTTAATAATTTTATCAAGGCCCGTACAGTCGATTTCCATCAACGGCCATCGAACTTCACTTACAGCGACCTTTTCCAAATTTGATTTGGACATAATTCCAAATCCAACCGTTATATTTCAAACCTCTAATACTCGTTAAAAATCTCTTTTCGATACGAACCCAACAGTTCCGGTTTCAGGAGAATCCGACGGTCGGATCTCCCGCAATATCCATTCGAAGTCAATGGTCGAAATTCGCGAACTGCCGCAGCGCGGCGCGTTCTATTCAGGCCATTATATATATATTATACATATTTCGTTGATTTCTTTTTTAAAACGTATTTTAAATCATTTAAATTCGTTTTCGAAACGATTTCAACTTCATATTCAATTTCTAGTCAAAATTGAATATTCCACATCATCGATATACAAATGATAATATTTTCAAAACGTTATATTTTGAAATCACTTCCTTTTCTATATTCATTTTAAAAACGAATAAAATCTATATAAATATCGTTCACGTCCAAATGGCGCATATCTAACCAACACGGCTTTATATATTTCAATAACTTCGTTATTTTATTCAATAAATGAATATTTTCTTCAACACATGAATATTTATTTTTCTACTCAACACATGAATTTATTTTCAATTCAACACATGAATTTATTTTTATATTCAACTCTTGAATATTTATATTTCTAATTTTCCAAATTGGAATGAGGCCCAATCAATTACCATATAACGTTAATTATATGGATTCCCAACAACACATGTATATAACAGCAACGATAAATCATCAACCATCATCCAGAGTGCACCACGTAACTGTATAAGCATTAAATATAAATAATTGATGCTTACACAGTCTGTCAACCCATCGATTGACATACAACTAAACAATCGGGATTAGTGTACGTCAAATATCATCCCAATACCCGTGTGGGGTTTCAAATCAACAAACACAAATTTTATTTGTGTGGTTGGGCGATGTGTAAAATTTATCATCCCAATCAATATCAATCAAATTAGTGTGTATAAACAAATATCCGATTTGTTTATTACTATTTATTTTATACACACGTTAAAAATTATATTTTTAACTATAAAATATTTTATTTCATATCACACAATCAAATTTCACAACACAACAATCAAACAAACAAGTCTTCCATGGTCTGTGGACGACGGGTGTCGGGTACTGCTAAGCACCGTCTGCATCCTAGTATATATTTCAACTAGAAATCAAAATAAAAGTGAGGAGTTCTCACCGACTAGCTAAACCAAAAACCACGACTCTTCTTTTGTAGAAATCTTCGTCGTACTTGCCTATTGTCACTTTCATCGTCCATAGCCACTACATATATCAAAATCACATTCTTATTATCTACTTTATATAGAAATCATATTTTTATTATCTACATTATTTAAAAATCATATTTTTATTTTTCACATATGATAAAAATCATATTTTTATTCTCTCTATAATATGAAAATGATATTTTTATTTTTCTCATAAAAATCGTATATTTTTTTTAACACGATGTTCACCTAAATAAAATCGAACCTTTTCTATATAAAACTCCTATCTTTTCATACACTTTATAAATAGAAAACTGATTTTAATTCAAAACCGAATTCAAACTAAAAACTGAATCTAAACAAAGATCTGAATTTAAATAAAGCCGATTTTTAAATGAAACTGATTTTATTTAAAACTGTAAATCACCTTCATTTCCCGTCGATCTTGCTGGGGCTGTTGGAGGAGCGGAGGGGGTCTCGTGTCTCGAGGTGGAGGAGGCGCAGCCAGGGTTTTGGCGTTGGTGGACTCATGGTTCCAGGTGGGGGTGATCTCGTCCCTCGCGCGAGAGGGTGGTGCGCGCCACGAGGCTGCTGGAGGGGGAGGCTGTGCGCCATCGTCGGCGGTGGGCTGGATGTGGGTGGTTACGGGGTCGGCTGCGCGGTGGAGAGAAGAGGAAGGAAGAGGGAGAGGTAGGAAGGGGGTGGTTCGTTCGAGAGGAGGGGAAATGGAGGAAGGAGAGGCGGAGTGGGGGCGCCTCGCGCCGGCGGTTGCGGTACGCTTCTCGGAGGAGTGGCGGCTCCTCCCTCCTCTTTTTTATTTATTTATCTTTTCTGCCAAATCGATTGAGTGAGGGGGGGGGGTAGGAGAGAGTATATAAATATTTATTTATTTATTTATTTATTTTAAATTTCAAAAAGTAACTTTTAATTTCCAACTCGAAATCGAACCCACCGACTGTCGTCCACAGCTAATTACCCCCATTCCGAACACAGTGGGATATGTATCTTAAGCTGATTCGATCGTTTCGATCGGTTTTCATCAAAATCAAAAATATAACTCTATATACTGAATTTGAATGCACATTTCAATTTACCGGGGCCACTTACAGACTCTAAAAATTCCAGAAAAATTATTTCTAACTACGTATTGACGATTCGGTTCTAACAAAACTAATTTTGTCAAATTCTTAGACCGTTTGAAAAATGGCCATTTTCCAGTCGATTAAAATCAACTGAAACTGGTCAAACGCATTTTACTTCGCCACGCTCACATATTGATTCGAAAAATTACGAATTTTGAAACCTAGAAATAACTTGATATCATGGATCCAACAAAAGTGGTTTCGTCGAAAACCGATGTCGTTTGCAAAATTTCCATTTTTAAGGGCCAGAATTCCATAGCGACTATTCTGAATTTTCAACTGGAAGTAACTTTTGACTCCCGCTATGAAATTTCAATTTTTCGGATTCGTTGGAAATATCTCAATTAGATTCAAATATTTTTGGTTTTGTCAAAATCTGGTTTATTTTGCACCCGGTACATTCATTTGAACTTTAAAATCGAATTTTCAAACTACCGCACCATTTTCTATTCCTTTTATAAATAAAAATAAATATTTATATTGTAACGACGATTCAAATAAAAATATACATTCTAATTCTATTCAAAATAAATTTTTCGTCATTATTATTTAAAATAATTCATTTTAAATGTTCAAAATTCACTAAAATTGCCAAAATAAAAATTTTAAATTGGCTCGGATTTCTGGGTTATTACAGAGGAAGTATGTAACAACTCATATTTTGGGTACCCAAGCTAAGCATATTCCAATGTGTTTTCTATACTTTGAATCTAAGATAAATAAAATACGATATTTTGTGTCTAACTCATATAATATTTTGAAAGAAGAAAATATAGGATTTGTGAATTTTTAAATTGAGTATATTCGAATAGAATCAAGAACCCTATTGTAATAAGAAATGTATTCCAATTTATGTTTGTAAACTATAACTTGATGCATAATATGGATATTAAAAATATACAATATTGAATAGCAATTAGTATTTAAGTAAATGTATATTTTCAATGTAAGTGTTGAATTGTTTAAAATGAACGTTAATATATTATGGACTAGTATTTCAAATGCAAGTTATATTCTTTGACAAAATAGAATAGAGAATTGTGTTTTTAAACTGTGTTTAGAATGAGTTTGGAAATTTAAGTATGGATTTTTGTTAAGGTGGAAAAATAATTATAGATTGTTTTTAAAAGTATATTTTTGGCTTTGACAACAATATTGATAAATTAATAAGATTACTATTTAAAAATAAAGTGCAAATATCGATTGCGAATCAATATTTAAACATTCAAAATATTTTATATAGTTGAATGATTTAATTTGTTCAAATCAATTAAGTGTGTAACTTTGTTTGTATAAATATAAATATGTTTTAAAGGTAAAACAATTATTTTGAAAAGTATGGTTACATTAATACTTTGTGTTAAAGTTGCTGTTTAAACGGTTTTGAAAATATTATAGCATATGTGTATGATATTTTGTAAGAATTAAACAACTATAAAATTAGCACATTATAGTGAAAACCTTTTATAACGATGTTGGAAATGTTTCTTATAAATGGTTTTTGATTTTATTAGGTGTTGTAACATTAAACTACAATAAGTTTAGTGAAATAGAGTATTATAGTGTAAATAGAGGGCTAGGCTTGGCAATTAGAGTATACATTCTTACTTAGGGCATAAAAACTTTTTGATATTCTTAATTAGGCCTTAAGGAAATGGATTATGAAGGGAGGATTCTGGAGAGAAAAGAGTACAATACATATTCTTTTTCCTCCTCTTCACTTCCTCAAGAAGCTGTAGAAATATCCTTTCTACCTCCTTCCAAACCCAAGCTTTTCTCTTGAATTAAAAAGGAAATTAATTAGCTCTCTTTATTACAGAAAATCTCTACAAGAATCAAAGGTGGAATCATGCATCATCTCAGGATCTCAAGAAAAAGGATATTACAATGAATAATTGGGAGCTGCATGTTTTCATATCTTACTGTTGCAAGCTGAAAGAAGCTAGAAATCCATCAAATCCAATCTCAGGTGCTTTTGTAGACTCGCACTTACTAGTTTACAAGTACTTAGGGTTTAATAGTTGGATTTGAGTCTCTATTACTGTTAGAAATCATATTATAATCTGAGAAGTTTCTTAGTATCAAAATCATTGTCTAGTTACACCTTTGAGGCTCTTTATCTCCATAAACTCTAGCTAGTTTTGAGAAATTCTTATTTCAGTTTGTTGCCATGGTTGTATACTTGCCTTTAACCTCATTGCATGCTATAAATCATACCACATATATTTCTGAACTTGATCCTAAATTGCACACGAAATATGATTTTTATCCTATGGGAAGTGCGTGCTCTAGGTCGACCCTGGGGTCCACCCAGACTAATGAAGTGTCGACCCATTGGTCAACACTCATATTGCATGGGTCGAACCATGGGTTGTTTAGGGCGCGGGAAACTTTCCTATATATTGCTATGTATTTTTTTGTTTGGTTGATCTTTAACTGATGCATTTTCTAAGTATGTTCTATAGTGTTTTTGTTGTTGCTTCATTCCTAATAATGTAAGCCAATACTATATTCAATGCGCGATTCGGATTCGATAATTTATGATGATTTTGATGCTTGGATTTATGATGAATTTGACGGATTTGCACACATGCACACTTTTATAGAGATAATCTAATATCTAACGATAAATATAGATTTTCTATACGTTGAGACAAACTGTTTTATTGTTTTGTTTTATGAATATAATCGTCTCAAGGTAATAATATTTACCATTGAATTATAAAGGATTTTATAGAAACTAAGTATTTCCGACATCATTTTATAATCCTGTTTTCGTAGAACTAAATATTTTCTATCTATTAAAATACACATTTCTACACCCTTCAAGAAGGTGGTTTGTGATTAAACGGTATAGTAAAGCTCGTGGCATGGGACATGAAGATATATTTTATCGGTTAATTACATATCCATCAAATTGAAGCAGATGATTTGATGTTTCTGATGAATTGATGTTCTGATGATTTCTGATGTGGAATTAACGAGCGAATAGTAAGCTAGTAGTGAGAACTTGTGGTATGGGATGCATATTACCACTGTTGGGTTACTATCCACAAGTTTATGACACATCCTGTTGTTAATGCTAGTACTAGGGACTAGTGGGTCTAGTATGTATGTACGTTCAAAGTTGTTTAATGTTGTTTATTGTAGGATGGTGGGCCAGAATAAGAACTGATGGGTCACTTATTCAGTTATTGAACTGGAGGTTCGATAGAAAGACATGGGATCCCTCAATTTTATGGTGTTGTCAGAACTGACAAGTCAAGACTAGAGGCCGATGAGCCTCAATATATGGTACTTAACAAAGCTTGAGGGAAGATTATATGCACGTGCAATACTATGATGTTTCAGATCTGAATTATTACTATTATTATTGATGAATTTTAGGTGAATTCAAATATTAATGCTTCGATGATTTGATCTTATGATCATATTTACTTTGGAGTTTTGAATCCAAATTGATGTTCCCATGATATCATTGACTTTGCAGTTTTGGAACCTTGTTTGATGACTTGTTGAATTGTTGCTATTTAATGTTTTGGGTCTTATTTACAATTGGTTTGTTGAAACTGAAACCAATCTTAGCCTTAGAGCTAGTTGGTGTTTGTTTTAATATATTGATCAATTTTGATTCAGTAAACTCCCAAACGAGTTTATATGCTGTTTTGTTGGAATTTTGATGTCATTTCTCGATGTTATAATTTTGTGCTTAGCTTGAAGCTTAACACCTTTTTGATGAAGTTAAAACCCTGCCTGGTAACTTCTTATGTTGTTCTTGATATCTTATAGGCTGTCAAGCCTGAAGAATTTTATGAATCAATTGTTGTATTGGGATTATACAATTCTTTTTTGTGTAAAAAGGAATTCTCATCTATATTTCATATTTCATCTATTATATTCTAACTGATTTATAAATTGGACCAACCCGTGTGTGTTAATGCTCGAGTAAGAACGAGTTATTTCAGGTTTAGCTGGTTGTTTGCTTAGGTTTAGCAGTTTCACTTTTGGATTATCTCCCGAAGCTTCTTAGTTGTATTTTTCAATGCAATTCATTGTATATCTATTCTTTTAGTCATTATTGAATTTCTTATAAGGTTCATGTATAACCATTCGAATTTGTAGCACAAGTATATGTTATATTTTTTTAATTGTATCTGTGTGTACCCATTCTGTGATAATTAACTATGATAAATCGTAGATTATTCTGAATGTGAGTCTTAACCATCGCAATTTCATATTAGATGTACCAGGTATGTCGATCCACTTAGGATAAGAAAGGAAAATTTAATACATCCAATCGATGTATTCAATACTCGTCTTGTACAAAACTACGGATGATCGCCTTTAGCCAGCCCTATTCTTTGCTTTAATAGATGATATTATTTGTTAATGCTCTTCATTAGCGTGGGTCTCGAGGTGGGGTGTCACATAAACTCTCCTTTGATTTTTCTTGCTAATTTGAGAATTATTTTCTTTAGACTTTTCAAGTTTCATGTTGTTTCCATTAGAAGAAATTTTATTGTTCTCAAAGTAATTGCATTTTCTATGGCTTCCTTGAGTATTTCTTTATCTAGTTGAATACAATCAGCCACTTCTTCAGTTTCTTGATTTTGGGCAAAAATGAAGTTTAATTTTTCTTGATTATCATTTCTAGATCCTCTTCCTCGTTTTGACCATTTTTCGTTACTTCCTCATTGTTATTTTCTTTCATAATATTTCAGACCCCTCCTTATCTGTAAAATCTTTCTCTTCTTTAGATGGATCTACTGATTTTTCATTATTTTTTGAATTTTGCAAGCATTGTTTTGCGATTCCTTCTCCATCCATACTTTTTATGTTGACATAACTATTTGTATTATGCATAAAACATCTACAAATTGGACATTTTAGGGAGCACATGCGTATTCTATTCTTTGTTTGATGATTTCCCCAACGTACACTACTATTATTGGTTTTTCAAGAATTTCGTTTTCTACATTTATCTCCACTAAAATTTTGATAAAATTGTGCCTTGTTTCATTTGTTGTGTGCTTATCCAATTTTAATGGTATGCCAACTACACTAGCTACGGCTACAAAAATGCTTCATTATCCTATAGCTGAGATTAAGATCGGGCACTCTAATCCATATTTGCATGGTGGATAAAACAATTTATCTATTTTAACCTTATTAGTGTATAACCCGTGCATTGCACACAATAATATTGTAAAATATAGTATTTAGAATTTTATTGTCAAAATTAGAACTTTATAATATAAAATATGATGAACTGACAAAATAAATAAACTATAAATTATTATTGTTATTATTGTTCATGTACAGTATGTATTATGTAACTTTTATTTGTTTGAAGAAAATTAATAATTTTATTGTTCTTATTACTCTGAGCAAGTGTTTATGCTGAAACTAACATATTTTAATTATTTTAGATTTATTAAAAAATATTATTTATTTCTTTTAAAAATATGTTAACTTTGAAATTATGTAATTGGTTCAAATATATTATCTTAAGAGTAAATAACCTAAATCAATTGAGAATGATTTAATAAAAAAATTATATAGGTCTTATTGTAGAGTTATTTGAAGTTAAAAATAGTTTTTTTTAACGTAATGTGCGATAAATTTACTGTTTATATACATAAACGATGATAGTTATTTACAAAATAACTTTATTATGGTTGTTTATGTATATAAATGTATGCATATGATCTATACATCTACAAAGTTAAACATAATTTTTAATTTTAATTTTACTAATATGTAATTCTACACATATGTGAATGATATATGGATTATTAAAATACATTAAATTCAAGAATTCATAAGAAATTTAAATACATAGGATTTAAATATAAAAAAGTTAGTAAATAGTCGATGAAGTGCACATAACTGTAGAAATGTCAGAAGATGGATATCTAAAGTTAAAAATAAAATTCTACAATGCAGATAAATTTATTGAGATAAATGAATAATAAATTATCTTTGCTAATGTTACTCATGTATACAATTTATGATATCTAAATTATATATTTTTATATTTAGATGAAAAATTCACTTGACTACGACTATTCGAACACAAAATTAGACATAGTTGGTGGCACAAGAGATATGAGCCATTGGATTTTTTATATAGAGAGTTAGAATTTAGAAATGATAGAGATTAACTATGTCACCAATTATACCAAAATTTTGTGTATAGATAGACTTTCCCTTATTGTAATATGAATATGATGTAACTATTTAAACCATTACATTGAAGGATTTATTAGATAAATTAGTGAATAATATTAATTAAATTTATTCAAATAATATAAATCCAACATTTACGTGATTAATTGAAAATATATGGATGTAAATGTACAAAATTGTGTGATACTAAGGTGGGTTTTTTTGGGCAACTATAGAAATTTCAAAAGGTATGCACTTTAGTTAAAATAAGAATTTTACAATGTAATGCACTAACGTATCTATATAGATGAATCATAAATTAAACTCATGATATTGTTTATGTACATAATTAACTGATGTAATTGTATATCCAAATAAATTTTATACCCTTTATTTAATATGAATATTGTGCAAATATTGAAATTTTCATTTTTTTAATGATTTATTTGACATCAACAACTAATAGTTACTAAATCTAATTATAGTTTTAAGATTTGTCATTAACTAAGTATAAAAATTAGAAGAGAATTAAGATAGTCTAGTAAAAGGTTAAAATTAAGGTTTTTTTTTGTAAAAACATATTTTTGTAATGCATGACAGAATTGTTGATACTTTTTCTGATATTCTTTGCTATTATTTTCTATTTTATTTCAAAAAATTAAATTTTTACTTGGTCTCACGTTTCTATAAATATTATTTTTTATTTTTCTTTGCCCAAATGCACCTTTTTTTTGCAAAAATAATTGCAATTATTCATAGATTGGCTGTAACTACAAGTGACAATGTTTATAAAGTATAACATGTTTTTTAAGAAAAAAAATGTATGGGTATTTCAAAATTTAAAGAGTGTTTCCTATTGTTTATGTTATATTGAATGTCGCATGACTTATGTATTTTAGTTTAATCAAAATAAAATTTTATCATATTTCACTGATATGAGCGTGACATATATTATTGAATTTTTCATATTTTCATGCAAACTAATGAATATCTCTTAATTACATTATCTTATTATTTTAAATTTTAGATTTTATAATTAATTTAAACATATGAGTTGAAACGTAAAACATATAAGAAAGTAGGGTGAAATTTGTAAATAATTGTGGTAATTTTAAAATCAGGAAAATATTTACAAGGACAAAACTAAGGGCTTTTTTATTCATAAGGACAGCCCACTAAAAATTTAACCAAAAGGACAATACACTACAATAATTTATTCGGCTGCTATTTTCTTTTCTTCATCAATCTGCTATCGCCGTCGATCTCGTCATTGATCATAAACACAATTTTTTTTCCTATTTTGTTTCGATCTCCAGTAATCATCTTCAAACATCTAGACCAAAATCAATCATGCGCGTACTGATTTGGGAATTCGTTCAAGAGATTAGGGTAATAAGAATCTCCTCAATTTATTTGATTTGCCCTAATTTTGTCTTAAAAACTTCATCGATTATTGAAGGTGCCGCGAATTTTGATTCAATAGACAGTGGAGATGATTTCGTTATTTTTGATTTTGCGAATTCGTCGTAGAAAATTGAACGAGAGAGATGAACGCGAAAAAAATCATTGGAAAATACTTTTTTTTATGGTGAAGTTGGCATCAGTTTTTAGGTATCGTTTTTCTATTTTTTTTAGGTATCATTTTTCGTGTTTTAACAGTGTTATGCTTTTGTGTTTATAATTTTGGTGCTATATCAGTTTTGTACATGTACTGTTGCATTAGCTTTGCAACTCAATCGAAATTATGTCATTTTAATCAATCAAAGTGGGATGTAAATATTTTTTGTATTAGTTTTCCTTTAAAATATCAAAGCAGTTTTTAGGTATCATTTTTATACTTTTTTAGGTATCATTTTTATATTTTCTAGTTGAATTTACATCATAGCAGTTTTTAGGTATCATTTTTATATTATTTTTTTACGTATCATTTTTATATTTTCTAGTTGAATTTACATCATAGCAGTTTTTAAGTATCATTTTTATATATTTTTTTAGGTATCAATTTTATATTTTCTAGTTGAATTTGCATTATTATGTTGGTATAAGTTTTGATTATGTATGAAATTCTTGCAGATACTGCATGCTGCTGGAATTTACTTGAATTCAAGACTGGATTGAGTACAAGTAAAAGTAAATGCATGAATGCATTCTTGGAATGGGGAGCAGTGTTGTATGTACTTATATTGTGTAAGAAAACAATGTATCTTAGTATATCAGTTATGTATAGTTGTAGGTATCATATGATACAAGTGGGTATTATTGTGTATTATTGAGAATAATCTCTTTTTTGTGATAATTGAATTGAATCGATTGCTATTATTTTTTAAATCAGTAGGTATTATTGAGAATAAATATTATTTTTGTGAGATTTGAGTTGACTAGATGGGTGTTATTTTTTTATCAGTGGGTATCAGTTAGAATTAATGTTGTGTATCAAAAAAAGTCAATTACCAAAGCAAACAACACAAATCTACCTAAAAATATAAAAATGATACCTAAAAACTGCTTTAATATTTTAACGATAAAAGCAATACAGAAAATGTTTGAATCACAATTTGATTGATTAAAATGAAATAAATTCAATTGAATTACAAAGCTAGTGCAATAGTACAACAACAAATTTAATACAGCAACAAAAAAACATAGCACGGTGAATACAGTAAAAATGATGCCCAAAAAAATATAAAAATAATACCTAAAATCTGTTGTGATGTTTTAAATAAAAAGTAACACAAAAATTACTTACATCACAATTTGGTTGATTATAACGAAATAAGTTCGACTGTAATACATAGATAATGCAACAATACAACTACAAAATAAATACAACATTAAAACACAACAAACGAATATAAAACAATGTTAAATATTTACATATAAAAATGATACCTAAAAACTGCTATGATGTAAATTCAACTAGAAAATATAAAAGTGATACCTAAAAAATTATAAAAAAGATACCTAAAAAATGCTATGATGTAAATTCAACTAGAAAATATAAAAGTGATACCTAAAAAAATACAAAAATGATACCTAAAAACTGCTATGATGTAAATTCAACTAGAAAATACAAAAATGTTACCTAAACAATATAAAAATGATGCCTAAAAACTGCTTTGATATTTTAAAGGAAAACTAATACAAAAAATGTTTACATCCCACTTATATTGATTAAAATGACATAATTTCGATTGAGTTGCAAAGCTAATACAACAGTACATGTACAAAACTGATATAGCACCAAAATTATAAACACAAAAGCATAACACTGTTAAAACATGAAAAATGATACCTAAAAAAATAGAAAAATGATAACTAAAAACTGCTGCTAACTTCACCATAAAAAAAGTATACAGCGACGAATTTATTCTCCTTCATCTCTCTCATTCGATTTTCTACGACGAATTCACGAAATCAAAAAATGAAGACATCATATTTACTGCCAAACGAATCTAAATCCGTGACATCTTCATGAATCGATGAAGCTTTTGAGACGATAAAATTAGGGCAAATCAAAAAAATTGAGGAGCTCGAGAAATTCTGAAGATGATCGAATGAGGGAGATGTTTGAAGAACAAATCATGGAGAGAAAAATCGCGGCGGTGGAGAAAAATTTAATGAGAAAAATTAAAGCGCGATGTGGTAGAAACTGAACAGGAGTGAAAATTGAATGGGAGTACTGTAGTGTATTGTCCTTTTGGAAAAAATATTTGGCGGTTGTCCTTATGGATAATTTTAGTGGCTTTTGTCCTTGTCGTTAATTGTCCCTTTTAAAATAGTTATTTTTAGTTAAATGCAGTATTTTATAATGCCATACATAATAAATATATTTTGCCATTTTAAATATAGGTATCTTATGTTAAATGATAAACGAATAAAAGATATTATGAGAATCGGTTGAATATAATAGACTTTTATTTTGAGTGGTTTGAACATTCATCATTACTGAAAATTATGGGGCTTCAAAATCATTGTAACACCCCACCTCCGCCAGAGTGGCTCTTGCAAGCACCCTGACTTTGGAGGGGCGTTTGTACCGGGTAAACATGCATAATGATATATCAAGGCAGAACAAGAACATATGTATATATATGTAAACAGAGTAAATAAGATAAGTAAAACAGCGGAAGATTTCAAACTATTTCAAAACAAGTCTGATACAACATAATGTCAACTTTCCAAATACACCAGTCTAGATAAAAACAATATCACTGAAAAACTGAAATACATAAGTACTATTCCCAAAATAAGTGATAACCATAGCTAGCTTCATGTCAAGACCGTACATGAGCTAAAATCCCACAAGCAAGTGATCAGAAATCCAAGCTAAGCTCCAACGTTCCCACCCTGAGAACCTGGGGGGGGGGGGGGAAACGGAAGAAAAGAGGCGAAAGAAAACAGGTCAGTCAAAAAGACTGAGTAAGCCCTACTACAATCAATGTAAACTGATAAAGTTAACTGGCATGAGAAGCAGGGATGAACATAAGGATAACAACATACTAGCATGATGATTAACTAACAAGGTAGATAAAGGTGTCATCGCATAATCAGGATTAAGGTTTTTGCACCACAGGTGTACTAGCAAACTAACATGACTTGAATAAACAAGTATTGATCCCTTGGCCCAAGCTTTGGCCCAATAACATGAAATGACCCTAATACGCGGTCCAACCAAACGGTCTAGTCGATCGGCTCCCTATAAGCCTAACTCGTCACGTGTTGGTGTCAATGCGGCCCAAACATAATTGTAGTCAGACTGTGCAGGGTCTCCCGTCGGGTGTATCAAGCCCTAGGGTGGCAACCCCTGGACACCATAAACATGAGTGCACAGTCTCGATCTACTGGTACCCGTGCATGTTTTCCCCGACTTCGGACTATGTGCACGACCATAGCCCGCCCGGAACTACACCGGCGTACCCTTCGGCCGTCGTTTTTGGTCACTTACCTCAAGTCCAGTAATCGTGCCCCCACCCTAGCCTAGTCCCTAGGGTCTTGATGATACAACTGGGAATTACTGCTGGAGTGGACCCCCATTGCTAGGATTTTCTAGTGGGTTAAGTACGGTTTAACCCTCTTGCTAATCATGGATTAACTTGGTTAAGTGTAACGATGAGTTCACGACTTAACCCTGATTAATCTACCAAGCCCAAATTGGTTAAGTATTAAGTGGACCATGACTTAACCCTAATCATGAGGCATTAATTAATTTAATGCGCCTTAACCTCTCACATTAGACCTTGTTGTGGTTACTAGTTAAGCCGGGCGGGTCCGGGTAGCTTTACACCACAACTTGGTCTAACCTCGGGTTCAAGGTACAACATGACCAACTTCTCACATTGGGTCCTATTGTTTGTAGCAACTAGTTAAGCCGGTCGGTTCCGGGTAGGTTTACGCTACAAACTCAACCCAACCTCGAGTTGGTCACACTTATATTTTCTAAGTGTCATGTCCATCATGTTTCCAAAACATGTTACAAGTTTTCAAGAATTTGGGTAGACCTAACTTAATAGGTAAATTCCCAATCTTATGTTTTTATGTCTTTTAAGTTTACCCAACCCCAAACGCAATCCCATCGCTTACATATCGCAATAGCGCATAAAGGATAGAAAGAGGGAACTTGGCATAATCATGACATAAAGGTGTTGAAGCCACAAGTTCAATATGGTGGCATATGAAATGTACATATGTTCATATACTTGCATATTACATTTTTAGGCCTCTAAAGCATGCATAAAACCAAACTTAGCATATTGGTGATACATGGTGATAAATGACATGTAGAAATGGCCATAAGTCCGCATTTAGCCTCACATGCAAGTTATCATAAGAGATATGATAACTTACATGTTGCCAAAATGCAACCTTTAGCATAAAGCTTGAAGCTTTATGTTCATATACTCAAGGTAAGCTTGCATAACATGATAACATGAACAAAATGATCAACCCAAACTTGCATAACATAACATGATAAACTTGCATATCATAACATGGCATACTTGCATAACATAATGATCACCCAAACTTGCATCATTCATTTAACTTTAGAGTTCAAATATGAAAGTAGAAAAGGGCTTACAATGCTTATGAAGACACAAAAATATGACAAAGCCCTTATGCAATCAATTAGACCCAAAATGCAAGCTCTAATAGAAAAACCCTTGAGCCAAAATGATCAAAACCCTTGCTTTATGATGCAAATATGGAAACTTGACTTGAATGCAAGCTAATGACACTCATACAAGCTTGAAAATACTTTATGCATGGAAAATCTCTCATAGAAATAATTTAGGAATTTTTATGAAGAGAGTGGAGGCCATGAGAGGATTGATTTTTCCATAGTTTAGTTACTTGAATGAATAATAATGATTTAGGGTTAGGTTAGGGTCTTATTTATAGGATTAGGCAAGTATTTTAGACCCTTAGATTAACCCTAGGTTAGATTAGGACCATCAGATCTCGGAAGCTTCCAGAAAACAGCCCCAAAACACAGCCCAAACCCTAAAATGGTGCACCAGGCCAAACTGGACGAGCACCCCCTGTCGACACTCAAGTCGACAGGGCTGTCGACTTGGTCCTAGCCAAGTCGACTGCCCAGTCGACAGGGCTGTCGACTTGGGTAGCTAGGCGGGAATTTTCCCTCCTGCGCCAAATGGCCACAATTTCGAAATTTGAACCTGAATTTTAAATCTGTTTTGAACTTTGAGTTGGAACCCATTTCATTGTCGCCTCTCGTCTTCCTTTTTCACTTACTCTTCTATCATTCTTGGCTTAAACATAACTATGACCTCATGGTTTCATGCAAGCTCTCCAAAATTCACTAGTGAATCCTGGATCTCGTTTACTTACCATAAAGTATTCCACGCAGCAGAACTTTTCTTGGAAATACCAATCCATGTTGCCAATTGCTCTTACTAACGTGATTTTCTATAACTCATGCTTGAACGAAATGAACCATCCGCCTGTGAATGATAGGCCGTACTTAGATTCAGTGCTTGCCCATGACTTCCCGTAGACTATCCCAAAACTGGCTAGTGAAGATTGAGTCATGGTTACTAACTATACTTTAGGGAACCTCGTGCAACCGCTTTATTTCTTGAATGTAAACTGTCGCTAGCTATGATGCAATCCTTTCGCTCTTTACCGGAGTGAAATGAGCGCTCTTCGTGAGTCTACCTACTATGACCCACATGCTCTTATTCCCTTTCTTGATCTAGGCAGTCCATCCACGAAATCCTTCGTGACGCTTTTTGTAACGGCGGGAATTTCGACCCAGAAAAATCAACATAAAAACACACTGTTGACTATTCAAGCATCGAAAACACCAGGACATTAATAGAAGAATTTAGAGGGTGAGAAAGAAAAGATAGAACTAATAGAATAGAAGAAGAAGAAGATCACAACTGAACAGAATCAGAGTAACACGAAACTCGCAGCGGAACAAAATAAGATGTATTATATAACATAACTTTGAATACAAAACTGTATTGTATATACATACCATTATCAGAGTACAATACATCATATCACAGCGGAAATAACTCTACATAACTAATGGTGAAGCTTCCTGCTTTTGAGCTCCTCCAAGTGAATCTGCAAAGCCTGAAACACTTAACTGCCTGTACAAATTTGGGCACCCAAGAGTTTAGGGAAAACAAACAAAATAAACTCTGGGTCAGTCATGGGACTGGTGTGAGTAAATTCCAACTATACGGTTTTACTTTGAAGAAAATCCTTTTGGAACAAAAGGATAATAGTAAGACCAGCCCACACATAAACATGGACGGCTTTTACCTTACTATAACCCAAATTACTTTGATATCAAAAACAATGATATTATGATAATGTCTAAACAAATAATTATCCAAGTAGCAGAACGCTTGCATCTCACGTTCCACATATATATAGCATAAAATCATAAACCGTAGGCCACTTATTGGAGATTGGATTTCAACGGACATGGTATGGGAGCACCTTCTGAATAGTGTACTCTAGAGGGGATACACTCAGGGTTCAACAAGAACGTCTTGCAACCCGGCCACACATGACCGCTCACTCATTTAGCTTGAGTGTCGCGAATATATTGCCACCACGGTTGCAGGCCATCCAACCGTCATCCGAAGATACAGAATCGAAAAGAAGTATAAATATGAATTTTCTCTAGATCGGTGACAATACACCCTGCTTGGGGATGACCCAACTAGCCATGCTGCCTAGCCCAACTTCTGTCATTCTCGGTTGTGAGGCTAGAGGCTACGTCTATCTTCAGAACATCTGATCACCATTCACTTTGAATGTCACATCGTCAAATCCGTAATCACACATTGATTACACAAATGCACACTGGGTGTAGAATAAAGAGAAGTTACCTTCTCCCCACCAACTTGGTATATCCGTACAATCAACGGCATGACCGTTAGAAATACTCTGTCAGACACTCATCCATACAAGTTGTCCTGGGACTGGACAAACAAAAAGCACCATTCTGGAACTGGACGACCCTTGCATTTAACTTCGTCTTCAATCATCTTCAGCATATCTAATTCGCAGCGGTTATGCCTATAAGGAGTGGTTTCGGATAACGTATCCAACCGGTCTCTCCATATCGACACGATGGTCAAACACTTCGATAGTCGGTTATTTTACTATCGAAGTAAAAACAAACATCCATTTACAAACACTGGCCCTTTTATTTAATACTAACTTTCTAGTTTTCCATATTTTTATAAAATCTTCCTTACTTCCCTTCACTTCTACTCTATTAGTTCCTCGTTATAAATCAGTTAAGTGAATAAATTTCTAAGTATCAACCCCGAAGGCCGAAACCAACATCAGATTGACGCCTCGAAAGTTACTCAACTCAACCAACGTACAACGGGTTCTAATTTCTTTATAACAAATGCAATACGCTGCTATATTCTCTTTTATAACTAATGGGATACGCTGCTATATTCTCTTTTACAGCTAATGGGATACGCTGCTATATTCTCTTTTACAGCTAATGGGATACGCTACTATATTCTCTTTTATAGCTAATGGGATATGCTGTTATATTCTCTTTTATAGCTAATGGGATATGCTGCTATATTCTCTTTTATATGATAAATCATGTTTCTAAGTCAGGTTCTTATTAAATTAATATCAGGTTTATAACTAAATATCGATTTCATATCCTATTTTAATTTGTTGTTTAAATCTAAATATTAGCTATCCTATCAGATTATAATTCCTAAAATAACTTACTTTATTACGTTCGACATCATCGAATTTTAGTTCTAATTCTTAATAATGTTATTTAGGTTCAGACCGTGTATAAATAATATAAAACAAACAATACATACAAATATTGAGGAATCCGGTTTGATTCCTCTAACCGGTTTCCTGTATCCACAGATGTCAGTCCACACAAACAACATCAATATCATGTCGATTCACGATACAGGATCAATGTTTAACCAACGGTTCGTGTATATATAACTGTGTTGATAATTTTAACCAATTTAATTGTAATCTACTTAAACGACCATCACACAGCATTCAACCAATATTAAAATATAATTAAAATATTTAAAATAGATCAGAGTGAGTGAATTTACTCACCTTGGCGCGTTAACCGTTAAATAACGGTTTGCGTCAGCTGATTATATCCGGCGCTCCAGACATCACCGGCTCGTAGCATTTATTACTGCGATTCCAACGTGACTGGCTTCACCGGATTCGTTGTCATGACAGCTGATTGTTAACGCGTTTTCCCCATCAGTTGTCCCTCAACCCGGTTCGTTCTTCTGAAATCTGATATCTCGTCAGGTTCATTTCAAAATTTAAGATCACCGCCTTTCTTCCTTAATTAAACACCGCGAGCCCCTCAGATAATACTTCTTTGCATAGAACGTCGCACTTCTTCCAATAGACCGCCCACATAACGTTGCAGCATCGTCCTCCATATATCATGTCACTGCTCATGCCGTGTCAACTGTCTTTACCTTGCGACTTGATTCCACCCTTGAACTTTGCAATATACTTTCAGTTCATAACCGAAATAATAACTGTGTAAACATTTCTTCCTTATCCCGATACAACCCCAGTGTACATTTCCTTTTCAACCGAAACTTCTTGTACCACCGTTATTTCCTGCCACCACTTTAACACACATCAAAGTTCATGTCCCCAGCTAGCGACTGTCATCTCCAACCTTCCCCATTCTTTCTTTGTCCACCGCGTTCTTGAACTTGAATGCCACCCTACTTGGCCTCTCCTCCCAAACTTCATATTACTGCACTGTTTTGATAACGCCATTCCTTCATGAACGCTGCGCCCAGAACACCCCGCACCGAGCCTCGTCCCCTGCTTGTATATATTACCACTTCCCCACGTTTTAAACTCAGTACAAAGAAACTTGCCACCAAATACCGTCCACCCCTTCTTCATAACATGCATGCCGTTACCTACATGATACATCACTGCGAAACTTCCATGTATACAAAACTACCTCACCGTGCTTTGCAAGACCATCCTTTCCTTCCAGCGCCTGCTACAAATGCCCCACCACTGTCATACTTGACCTCCTCGTCCGACTCTCCTTCCAACTATGAACACACAGGTCTTCACTCCATCTCTCCTCACGGCTACTTCCCCTCATTTTATAATTCACCATGGAGTGCTTCGTCAAATCTTGTTTTCTCTTCCTCTCGTTTGTTTTTGTATTTGGAAAGCCATTGAAGGCTGCGTCCAAGCTTGAGAGAATAGAAGAAACAACAAGGCGTGTTGTATTTAAACAATCAGATGCTTAACCCGTAAGCATACAACAGTAAGCTAGAGTAGGTCAGTGTTAAGGGTATGGCCATATAGTCTTGAGATTTGAGCTGATGTTGATATCCTAGCCTTAATTTCTTTTGCTTGTGTCCTTAGATTTTAGGTATATGGGCGAAGGCATGCTTGTGTATGCACTAGTATAGACTGTGCATTAATTTGATTTGAGTTATCACTGAGCGTACAACATAGGGCAGGATTTTAATACTCACAATAGGGTGATGGTGAAGAGTATGGGTATATATTACAAACGTATACATTAGTATTAACATAAGGGTACACGACGTGCTCATTCTCGGATGTCATGCAGGACTTGAGGTATAGGGTCATGCGCGTTTTATTGATAGGTAATGGGCTAAGAGAGATTTTTAATTTATTTTGACTTAACGTTTTGTTTTATATTAGATATTTATTAAGAGTACCCGTTGCGTAAATTTACATTCATGTCCAAGCCGCCACGGACAGAAATAAGAATACAGTCATGTGCAGTGAGGTTTCACGGTCCAAAAAATATAATAATACCGGTAGACGAACTCATATTTTGAAACCCCGAAATATCGATACAAGGTGCGAAATACTCCAAATAAAAAGTTGCATATTTAATTAATTAAAAATTACAGTAAAATACTAAAAATTAAATTATTGCTGCGCCTCAAAAGAACCTTGTCCCGATTTGCAACTAATATCAAGTTATATTCAAACAACCGTTACGGTCGATATATGATTTCACAGTGACTTTCTGAATATTTGATTTGGACATATCTTGCAATCTATACAACGAAATCTTAGTTTTTCACTTCTGTTAGAAAGATACAGTTCAACAGATTCCAACGCTTCTTGTTTCGAAGAAATCCGATTCAAAACGAGTCCGGTACACTCAGTTGAAGTTCAGGACGTTAAATTACGAACTGCAGGGTCGTTCTGAGCTCGATTATAATTAATATATATTTATACACGTTCAACTTCGTTTTAATTAATATATAAATCCATTTATATTCTGAATTCAATATTTAAACTGATTTAAATATTCAAATACCAACCAACAAAAATGCGAGACGTTACAGACCTTCCCCCTTAAAGTAATTTCGTCCTCGAAATTGCTAAGATAGGGAAAATGCTACAATCTCTGTTATAACATGGTTAAAAATCTTTTTGGTTTACTTCATAATTCCAGTTTCCACTGAACTGATTATTTCCAATTAAAATATTAATTCCTTATTATTTCGAATATTTTCGAAAATTCTGAAAATTTCCTAACAACTTAAATTTTCAGAGAATCTTGCCAGCATCTCCTCTGCACGGCTCACTCGGTACTACAACAACTTGCCACTCTGGGCCTTCTCCAAATCCAAAAGAAAATCAAACAGCCAAACGGCTTGCCCAAACTGACTCATGAAAAATCTCATACTCGTATATAAACGTGTACCTTCTCTGTTGGGCATTCAACTCTATCTCTGCCATCTGCTATCAAACCAGCATATCCAAGCATCCTTGGTTGATCTCCCATCAATCCGTTCTCAAACCAGTCTTTCGCTTTACTAAGCCAAATTTCTATTTCAACTCCGATTCCACTCTCAGTTCTTAACCTTGTTAAGTTTTGTTACGACATTCCATTTACTGATTTATTTCTCAAATCAGTTATCTCATCTCTAATTCAAAATTCGATTCTTATTCTCCAAGAATCAATTCATTTTTAATAACTCGAATCTCCAATATTTTTCTTTTATAATTTTCATTCTGGATCTTTCCAAATTCAGTCCAGTTTTGTTATCTTTGTCTAAATTCCATTTTTACCATTTTAACTCCATAAGTTAAATTTTTATTTCAGAATTCAAATTCCTGGGATTTATTTCAAATCAGTTTGAAATCATATATAATTCAAAACATTTGAGTTTCTGACAACTTGTTTCTCAAACAATACAAAACAAAATCTTTGGCAGTAATCCGTCACTTACCAGCTCGAAAATGAACACCGATAATGGCGCGCTTCATCATCGAAATTTATTTTCCAGTAATCGAAGTGAGTTCAATACTATTATCATTTTTCAAAACTCATTTTTCAAACATTTTCATTTTGAATATTACTTCAAAATATCATTCACAGCACTTGGAAAACAAAATTTCAAATCTCCCAGGATTTTAAAATTCCCATATGTTCAATCCAGACATTATTTCCAACTCTTTTCCAAATTTTTAGAGTTTTATTTCAATTCTGGTTTTAACTTCAGATTCAGTTTATCTGATTTTGCATATTATACTTATATAATATTTCGATTGGTTATTTATATAACCAACTCAATTATAGATCTTATTTGGTCATAATGATGATCAACACTATAATAATCTCAAGATATATACTCCTTGATATCAAAATATAATTTGGGTAAAATTATTTCATCTACCCTCTTTAAAAAACATACCGTGTAGAATTACTCTGTTCGAGGTTTTAGAAACACCTATCGATCCAGTTTGCACTACTGTTTCGACCAGAATTCATAAACCACTCGACTGACCAGTCAACACAATATAAAACAGTTTTATATAAATATGCAAATACGTTCACTCGTATATATACACTCAAACTCAATCTAGAGTATTACTAACTCCATCTCTATTGAGTTACGCCACAGAGCCAAGGTAATCACTTAACCTTATGCTCTGATACCAACTGTAACGGCGGGAATTTCGACCCAGAAAAATCAACATAAAAACACACTATTGACTATTCAAGCATCGAAAACACCAGGACATTAATAGAAGAATTTAGAGGGTGAGAAAGAAAAGATAGAACTAATAGAATAGAAGAAGAAGAAGATCACAACTGAACAGAATCAGAGTAACACGAAACTCGCAGCAGAACAAAATAAGATGTATTATATAACATAACTTTGAATACAAAACTGTATTGTATATACATACCATTATCAGAGTACAATACATCATATCACAGCGGAAATAACTCTACATAACTAATGGTGAAGCTTCCTGCTTTTGAGCTCCTCCAAGTGAATCTGCAAAGCCTGAAACACTTGACTACCCGTACAAATTTGGGCACCCAAGAGTTTAGGGAAAACAAACAAAATAAACTCTGGGTCAGTCATGGGACTGGTGTGAGTAAATTCCAACTATACGGTTTTACTTTGAAGAAAATCCTTTTGGAACAAAAGGATAATAGTAAGACCAGCCCACACATAAACATGGACGGCTTTTACCTTACTATAACCCAAATTACTTTGATATCAAAAACAATGATATTATGATAATGTCTAAACAAATAATTATCCAAGTAGCAGAACGCTTGCATCTCACGTTCCACATATATATAGCATAAAATCATAAACCGCAGGCCACTTATTGGAGATTGGATTTCAACGGACAAGGTATGGGAGCACCTTCTGAATAGTGTACTCTAGAGGGGATACACTCAGGGTTCAACAAGAACGTCTTGCAACCCGGCCACACATGACCGCTCACTCATTTAGCTTGAGTGTCGCGAATATATTGCCACCACGGTTGCAGGCCATCCAACCGTCATCCGAAGATACAGAATCGAAAAGAAGTATAAATATGAATTTTCTCTAGATCGGTGACAATACACCCTGCTTGGGGATGACCCAACTAGCCATGCTGCCTAGCCCAACTTCTGTCATTCTCGGTTGTGAGGCTAGAGGCTACGTCTATCTTCAGAACATCTGATCACCATTCACTTTGAATGTCACATCGTCAAATCCGTAATCACACATTGATTACACAAATGCACACTGGGTGTAGAATAAAGAGAAGGTACCTTCTCCCCACCTACTTGGTATATCCGTACAATCAATGGCATGACCGTTAGAAATACTCTGTCAGACACTCATCCATACAAGTTGTCCTGGGACTGGACAAACAAAAGGCACCATTCTGGAACTGGACGACCCTTGCATTTAACTTCGTCTTCAATCATCTTCAGCATATCTAATTCGCAGCGGTTATGCCTATACGGAGTGGTTTCGGATAACGTATCCAACCGGTCTCTCCATATCGACACGATGGTCAAACACTTCGATAGTCGGTTATTTTACTATCGAAGTAAAAACAAACATCCATTTACAAACACTGGCCCTTTTATTTAATACTAACTTTCTAGTTTTCCATATTTTTATAAAATCTTCCTTACTTCCCTTCACTTCTACTCTATTAGTTCCTCGTTATAAATCAGTTAAGTGAATAAATTTCTAAGTATCAACCCCGAAGGCCGAAACCAACATCAGATTGACGCCTCGAAAGTTACTCAACTCAACCAACGTACAACGGGTTCTAATTTCTTTATAACAAATGCAATACGCTGCTATATTCTCTTTTATAACTAATGGGATACGCTGCTATATTCTCTTTTACAGCTAATGGGATACGCTGCTATATTCTCTTTTACAGCTAATGGGATACGCTGCTATATTCTCTTTTATAGCTAATGGGATATGCTGTTATATTCTCTTTTATAGCTAATGGGATATGCTGCTATATTCTCTTTTATATGATAAATCCTGTTTCTAAGTCAGGTTCTTATTAAATTAATATCAGGTTTATAACTAAATATCGATTTCATATCCTATTTTAATTTGTTGTTTAAATCTAAATATTAGCTATCCTATCAGATTATAATTCCTAAAATAACTTACTTTATTACGTTCGACATCATCGAATTTTAGTTCTAATTCTTAATAATGTTATTTAGGTTCAGACCGTGTATAAATAATATAAAACAAACAATACATACAAATATTGAGGAATCCGGTTTGATTCCTCTAACCGGTTTCCTGTATCCACAGATGTCAGTCCATACAAACAACATCAATATCATGTCGATTCACGATACAGGATCAATGTTTAACCAACGGTTCGTGTATATATAACTGTGTTGATAATTTTAACCAATTTAATTGTAATCTACTTAAACAACCATCACACAGCATTCAACCAATATTAAAATATAATTAAAATATTTAAAATAGATCAGAGTGAGTGAATTTACTCACCTTGGCGCGTTAACCGTTAAATAACGGTATGCGTCAGCTGATTATATCCGGCGCTCCAGACATCACCGGCTCGTAGCATTTATTACTGTGATTCCAACGTGACTGGCTTCACCGGATTCGTTGTCATGACAGCTGATTGTTAACGCGTTTTCCCCATCAGTTGTCCCTCAACCCGGTTCGTTCTTCTGAAATCTGATATCTCGTCCGGTTCATTTCAAAATTTAAGATCACCGCCTTTCTTCCTTAATTAAACACCGCGAGCCCCTCAGATAATACTTCTTTGCATAGAACGTCGCACTTCTTCCAATAGACCGCCCACATAACGTTGCAGCATCGTCCTCCATATATCATGTCACTGCTCATGCCGTGTCAACTGTCTTTACCTTGCGACTTGATTCCACCCTTGAACTTTGCAATATACTTTCAGTTCATAACCGAAATAATAACTGTGTAAACATTTCTTCCTTATCCTGATACAACCCCAGTGTACATTTCCTTTTCAACCGAAACTTCTTGTACCACCGTTATTTCCTGCCACCACTTTAACACACAGCAAAGTTCATGTCCCCAGCTAGCGACTGTCATCTCCAACCTTCCCCATTCTTTCTTTGTCCACCGCGTTCTTGAACTTGAATGCCACCCTACTTGGCCTCTCCTCCCAAACTTCATATTACTGCACTGTTTTGATAACGCCATTCCTTCATGAACGCTGCGCCCAGAACACCCCGCACCGAGCCTCGTCCCCTGCTTGTATATATTACCACTTCCCCACGTTTTAAACTCAGTACACAGAAACTTGCCACCAAATACCGTCCACCCCTTCTTCATAACATGCATGCCGTTACCTACATGATACATCACTGCGAAACTTCCATGTATACAAAACTACCTCACCGTGCTTTGCAAGACCATCCTTTCCTTCCAGCGCCTGCTACAAATGCCCCACCACTGTCATACTTGACCTCCTCGTCCGACTCTCCTTCCAACTATGAACACACAGGTCTTCACTCCATCTCTCCTCACGGCTACTTCCCCTCATTTTATAATTCACCATGGAGTGCTTCGTCAGATCTTGTTTTCTCTTCCTCTCGTTTGTTTTTGTATTTGGAAAGCCATTGAAGGCTGCGTCCAAGCTTGAGAGAACAGAAGAAACAACAAGGCGTGTTGTATTTAAACAATCAGATGCTTAACCCGTAAGCATACAACAGTAAGCTAGAGTAGGTCAGTGTTAAGGGTATGGCCATATAGTCTTGAGATTTGAGCTGATGTTGATATCCTAGCCTTAATTTCTTTTGCGTGTGTCCTTAGATTTTAGGTATATGGGCGAAGGCATGCTTGTGTATGCACTAGTATAGACTGTGCATTAATTTGATTTGAGTTATCACTGAGCGTACAACATAGGGTAGGATTTTAATACTCACAATAGGGTGATGGTGAAGAGTATGGGTATATATTACAAACGTATACATTAGTATTAACATAAGGGTACACGACGTGCTCATTCCCGGATGTCATGCAAGACTTGAGGTATAGGGTCATGCGCGTTTTACTGATAGGTAATGGGCTAAGAGAGATTTTTAATTTATTTTGACTTAACGTTTTGTTTTATATTAGATATTTATTAAGAGTACCCGTTGCGTAAATTTACATTCATGTCCAAGCCGCCACGGACAGAAATAAGAATACAGTCGTGTCCAGTGAGGTTTCACGGTCCAAAAAATATAATAATACCGGTAGACGAACTCATATTTTGAAACCCCGAAATATCGATACAAGGTGCGAAATACTCCAAATAAAAAGTTGCATATTTAATTAATTAAAAATTACAGTAAAATTCTAAAAATTAAATTATTGCTGCGCCTCAAAAGAACCTTGTCCCGATTTGCAACTAATATCAAGTTATATTCAAATAACCGTTACGGTCGATATATGATTTCACAGTGACTTTCTGAATATTTGATTTGGACATATCTTGCAATCTATACAACGAAATCTTAGTTTTTCACTTCTGTTAGAAAGATACAGTTCAACAGATTCCAACGCTTCTTGTTTCGAAGAAATCCGATTCAAAACGAGTCCGGTACACTCAGTTGAAGTTCAGGACGTTAAATTACGAACTGCAGGGTCGTTCTGAGCTCGATTATAATTAATATATATTTATACACGTTCAACTTCTTTTTAATTAATATATAAATCCATTTATATTCTGAATTCAATATTTAAACTGATTTAAATATTCAAATACCAACCAACAAAAATGCGAGATGTTACACTTTTCCCTCTTCCATTGCGGGGACCTCCAATGGATATAATAGCCCACCGGGCTTCAATGACTCGGCCTTTAACCTGTTGGAACAACATGCACCTTGGGACAAACTCGGCCACCTCCTCGGGTGATGTGCATCTTCAAGAATCTTCTTTCTCTCATCGCGTCTTAGCCATCCCTTGTCATTTATAGCGAGGTGACTTAACATCTCGCCTCGAATCAACTTGTCCATGATCTCGACTAACTGCGGGTCTTCTTTCTGTGAAGTCCCTACTTGATCAGAAGGGTAGGTCTAAGCTCAAGGGATGCTAACTAACTAATTAAACTGAGAGAACTTCTTGCTTCAATTGTCCTCATCGGAGCTTTTCGGTTTTGAACCGCGACCACTTTAGCAGGATCCACCACTAAGCCTTGCTTAGAAACTATGTGCCCAAGAAATCTAACTCCTTTTTCTCCAAAATGACATTTGGAGGACTTGGCTTTCAACTGATGCGCTCTAAGTGTATCCATCACCTCCTTGAGATGTCTAACATGTTCTTCCTCGTTCTTTAAGAAAGTCAGGATATCGTCTACAAAGACTACCACAAACTCGTTCAGGAACTCCCTAGACACCCTACTCATCAAGTCCACGAAGTAGGCGGGTGCATTAGTCAAACCGAATGGCATGACCAGCCATTCTAAGAATCCATCTGGAGTTCTGAACGCAGTTTTGCCTATACTATCCTCAGCTACTCTGAGCTGATGGAATCCAGAAGCAAGATCAAGAGAAAACGGATGTTCCTACAAGCTGATCAAACAAATCATCGATCCTTGGCAATGGTTGTCTATTCTCTTTGTTTAACTCACGATAATCAACACAAAGTCGAAGAGAACCATTTGCCTTGGTAGTAAATACTACAGGCGCTCCCCATTCAGATATACTTCATCTAATGAAGTTCTTCTCAAGCAACTCCTTGACTTGCTTTCTTAACTCTCATCTTGTGGGGCCATGTGCCTAACCGGCCACGTAACTATCTTGGCATTATCAACCAGATAAATGCGGAAATCTATCTCTCGTTTAGGGGTAACCCCCTTCACTTCTCCTAAGATATCAAGATATTCTCGGACCACCCTCACCGATTGCAAACTATCGATAGACGAGTTGAGGGATTCAAGATAACACAACATGACGGGACTCATAGGGTTACTAGAAATTTTTAGGGTATTACCGAGGCGATTCATGAGCCTCTCAACCCCATGCTCAAAAATCAAGGATGGCTCCAAAACTGGACAACCCATCCATGCCCAAAAATCAACCCATACCCCATGAAACCGAGAATATAAGCATCTCACGAGAACTCTACACTAAAGATAGAGATTTTCAAATCCACGTAGATAATAGACAAATGGGCGGAAACCCCAATTGGATTTGAAACACACACGGGATCATTAACTAGACTAGTACCTAGGTGCAAACTTCCAACTAAATCAGATGAAATAAACTATGCGATGCACCAAAATCAAACAAGGTACGAACTGAAAAATCAAAAATGTAAACAAGACTTTTAACAGAAACACTACCTCGATCAAGAGCTGGAGCGACATTGAGAGCATGAACTTGCCCTCCTGAAGGTCCAGCACGCTGAGTCTGACCCTGGCCTTGCCCTTGCTTCTTCGGGCAATCCTTACTGAAATGTCCAGACTCACCACAATGAAAGCATTCACCACTCTTCCATTTTCTCTTCCTACAATCCTTAATAAGATGCCCAACTGAACCGCAATAATGGCACTTCCTCTTGTCGTTATTGCCCTTGCTATTGTTCCCCTTGTTGCCTTGACTCTTGTTCTTGTTCTTATTGCCTTGACTGCTCTGACCGCTTGGACTACCCTGATTTCCTTTCCGCTGGGAATCAGTCTTCTTGGCTTGAGTATCATTCATCTTGATCTCCTTCTTGTCACTCCTATTCTCTTCATTGAGTAGGGCCATATTCACCAAGCTCTCGAAAGTTGCCCCCAAGGGTATATGAGTCATGGCTAAACCATGTAATGGCTCGTTTAATCCTAGAGCAAAGTATAGGGCCTTCTTCTGAGCTGTGTTAACCAAGTCTGAACCGACCAGAGCCAGTTGATTAAACTTATCTATGTATTCCCTAATAGTCATGTCCCCTTGCTTCAGTGATAGGAACCTTAGTCCAAACTTTCCCCTAAAGTCATCCCAAGTCTCAATTGGCCTAGTAGCGGTGGTGACCACCCACCAACGTGCAGCTTCTTCCTTTAGCAACCACACTGCCAATAAAACCTTCCTACGGTCATCTATGTCCAAGATGGCGAAAAGATCTTCGGTTTCTTTCAACCAATTCCTTTCCTCTACATAAGTCTCGGTTCCAATGAAATTCTTGCAACCCATCGCCTTAAAGTCTTTGCAAATCTCCGCGAAATCCTCTCGTGGATGCTGAGGGGGAGGAGGAAGAGGAACCTCAGCGACAGGAGGAGGAGGAACATCAGCGATAGGAGGAGGAGGAACATTAACTACCGGAGGAGGAGGAGGAACATCTGCGGGGCCGGCTTTGGTCGCCCTAGCCTCCAAAAGTCTCCTATACCAAACAGGTACGTGTACTCCCTCCGGAATGGCAAAGTTATTGGCCATACTGAAACGAAGAAAAAGACAGATTCAGAATGGAGAAAAACGAAGGAATTTTGCTAATGGCTTTTTGGGGAATAGCCTTTTAAAATAAACTAGACTTTTCTTTGGAAAATACTTTATACTTGGTTTTGAAAATAGTTTTCCAAAAAGTTTTAAAAACCTTTTTGTTCCTTCTCGTAAACCATATGCTCTGATACCAGATGTAACACCCCACCTCCGCCAGGGTGGCTCTTGCAAGCACCCTGACTTTGGAGCGGCGTTTGTACCGGGTAAACATGCATAATGATATATCAAGGCAGAACAAGAACATATGTATATATATATATATATATATATATATATGTAAACAGAGTAAATAAGATAAGTAAAACAGCGGAAGATTTCAAACTATTTCAAAACAAGTCTGATACAACATAATGTCAACTTTCCAAATACACCAGTCTAGATAAAAACAATATCACTGAAAAACTGAAATACATAAGTACTATTCCCAAAATAAGTGATAACCATAGCTAGCTTCATGTCAAGACCGTACATGAGCTAAAATCCCACAAGCAAGCGATCAGAAATCCAAGTTAAGCTCCAACGTTCCCACCCTGAGAACCTGGGGGGGGGGGAACGGAAGAAAAGAGGCGAAAGAAAACAGGTCAGTCAAAAAGACTGAGTAAGCCCTACTACAATCAATGTAAAGTTAACGGGCATGAGAAGCAGGGATGAACATAAGGATAACAACATACTAGCATGATGATTAACTAACAAGGTAGATAAAGGTGTCATCGCATAATCAGGATTAAGGTTTTTGCACCACAGGTGTACTAGCAAACTAACATGACTTGAATAAACAAGTATTGATCCCTTGGCCCAAGCTTTGGCCCAATAACATGAAATGACCCTAATACGCGGTCCAACCAAACGGTCTAGTCGATCGGCTCCCTATAAGCCTAACTCGTCACGTGTTGGTGTCAATGCGGCCCAAACATAATTGTAGTCAGACTGTGCAGGGTCTCCCGTCGGGTGTATCAAGCCCTAGGGTGGCAACCCCTGGACACCATAAACATGAGTGCACAGTCTCGATCTACTGGTACCCGTGCATGTTTTCCCCGGCTTCGGACTATGTGCACGACCATTGCCCGCCCGGAACTACACCGGCGTACCCTTCGGCCGTCGTTTTTGGTCACTTACCTCAAGTCCAGTAATCGTGCCCCCACCCTAGCCTAGTCCCTAGGGTCTTGATGATACAACTGGGAATTACTGCTGGAGTGGACCCCCATTGCTAGGATTTTCTAGTGGGTTAAGTACGGTTTAACCCTCTTGCTAATCATGGATTAACTTGGTTAAGTGTAACGATGAGTTCACGACTTAACCCTGATTAATCTACCAAGCCCAAATTGGTTAAGTATTAAGTGGACCATGACTTAACCCTAATCATGAGGCATTAATTAATTTAATGCGCCTTAACCTCTCACATTAGACCTTGTTGTGGTTACTAGTTAAGCCGGGCGGGTCCGGGTAGCTTTACACCACAACTTGGTCTAACCTCGGGTTCAAGGTACAACATGACCAACTTCTCACATTGGGTCCTATTGTTTGTAGCAACTAGTTAAGCCGGTCGGTTCCGGGTAGGTTTACGCTACAAACTCAACCCAACCTCGAGTTGGTCACACTTATATTTTCTAAGTGTCATGTCCATCATGTTTCCAAAACATGTTACAAGTTTTCAAGAATTTGGGTAGACCTAACTTAATAGGTAAATTCCCAATCTTATGTTTTTATGTCTTTTAAGTTTACCCAACCCCAAACGCAATCCCATCGCTTACATATCGCAATAGCGCATAAAGGATAGAAAGAGGGAACTTGGCATAATCATGACATAAAGGTGTTGAAGCCACAAGTTCAACATGGTGGCATATGAAATGTACATATGTTCATATACTTGCATATTACATTTTTAGGCCTCTAAAGCATGCATAAAACCAAACTTAGCATATTGGTGATACATGGTGATAAATGACATGTAGAAATGGCCATAAGTCCGCATTTAGCCTCACATGCAAGTTATCATAAGAGATATGATAACTTACATGTTGCCAAAATGCAACCTTTAGCATAAAGCTTGAAGCTTTATGTTCATATACTCAAGGTAAGCTTGCATAACATGATAACATGAACAAAATGATCAACCCAAACTTGCATAACATAACATGATAAACTTGCATATCATAACATGGCATACTTGCATAACATAATGATCACCCAAACTTGCATCATTCATTTAACTTTAGAGTTCAAATATGAAAGTAGAAAAGGGCTTACAATGCTTATGAAGACACAAAAATATGACAAAGCCCTTATGCAATCAATTAGACCCAAAATGCAAGCTCTAATAGAAAAACCCTTGAGCCAAAATGATCAAAACCCTTGCTTTATGATGCAAATATGGAAACTTGACTTGAATGCAAGCTAATGACACTCATACAAGCTTGAAAATACTTTATGCATGGAAAATCTCTCATAGAAATAATTTAGGAATTTTTATGAAGAGAGTGGAGGCCATGAGAGGATTGATTTTTCCATAGTTTAGTTACTTGAATGAATAATAATGATTTAGGGTTAGGTTAGGGTCTTATTTATAGGATTAGGCAAGTATTTTAGACCCTTAGATTAACCCTAGGTTAGATTAGGACCATCAGATCTCGGAAGCTTCCAGAAAACAGCCCCAAAACACAGCCCAAACCCTAAAATGGTGCACCAGGCCAAACTGGCCGAGCACCCCCTGTCGACACTCAAGTCGACAGGGCTGTCGACTTGGTCCTAGCCAAGTCGACTGCCCAGTCGACAGGGCTGTCGACTTGGGTAGCTAGGCGGGAATTTTCCCTCCTGCGCCAAATGGCCACAATTTCGAAATTTGAACCTGAATTTTAAATCTGTTTTGAACTTTGAATTTTCTGCAAACTTCGTTGGGCCTTAATCGGGTCATACGGACTCCGATTTTCGAAAACTCGGACTCTATTTCGTGTATTTTTCTGAGACAAACGCAATGGCATAGCCCGTTTCTGTAACAACCCGTATTTTCAATAACCTGTTATAACATAAATCGAGGCAGAATTTAATTCTAAAATCTGAATCAAGGGAAACGGGCTATGCCATTGCGTTCGTCTCGGGAAAATACGCGAAATAGAGTCCGAGTTTTCGAAAATCGGAGTCCGTATGACCCAGTTAAGGCCCATTGAAGTTTTCAGAAATTTCCATAGTAAAAACAGATTTAAATTTTAAATTAAAAACAAGGATTAGGGCTAACTGGCGTCAGGCGGGAAAACTCCCGCCAAGACCCCCATGTCGACAGGCATGTCGACAGGGGTCTAAGGGTGTCGACTGCCCTGTCGACAGCCCTGTCGACACGGGGTGGCCGGGCAGTTTTGCCTGGCGCACCATTTTTGATTTGGGCTTGGTTGTGTGGCTTGGTTCTGGAGAATTCCAAAATCTGATGGACCTAATTCAACCTAGGGTTAATCCTATGGTCTAAATCACTAGCCTAATCTATAAATAAGACCCTAACCTACCCTAAATCACTCATTATTCATTCTAGCAACCAAACTATGTCAAATTGAATTCTCAAATGGCCTCCACCTAAAAAACCCTAGCCTCCACCCTCTTCAAAAATCATTCCTATGAAGATTTTGATGTTCATACAAGAATTTCTAAGTTGTATGAATGATCATTAGCTTGCATACATCATCAAGTTGCAAGCTTTATTTGCTAAGCTAGAGTTTTTGGGATTTTTGTTAATTGGAGCTTTGTTTTCGGTTTTTATATGCTTGCATAAAAGGGCTTCTCAATCTTTATTAGTAGATTTGTGTCTTCATAATATTTGTAAGCCCTCTTACCTTCATTTTACAAACTCTAAAGTTAATATGTGATGAAAGTTGGGATTTATGCATGTTTAATAAGTTATGCATGCTTATGCGAGTTCACTATGCTATGTTATGCATGTTTAATAAGTTATGCATGCTTATGCGAGTTCACTATGCTATGTTATGCATGTTTAATAAGTTATGCATGCTTATGCGAGTTCACTATGCTATGTTACACATGTTTGATAAGTTATGCATGTTTATGCAAGTTCACTATGCCATGATTTGCAAGTTCAACAAGTTATGCATGTTTATGCAAGTTCACTATGCCATGAATTGCAAGTTTAACAAGTTATGCATGTTTATGCAAGTTCACTATGCCATGATTTGCAAGTTTAACAAGTTATGCATGTTTATGCAAGTTCACTATGCTAAGTTATGCAAGTCCAACATGTTATGCATGTTTATTATGATATGTAAGACTCATCATGTATGTTGTGCCAAGTTCCCTCTTTCTATCCTTTATGCATTATAACGAATATGTAAGCGATAGAATGACGTTGGGGGGTTTGGGTAAAACTTAAAATACATGAAAATATAAGATTGGGAATTTACCTATTAAGTTAGGTCTACCCCTTGGGAATTTACCTATTAAGTTAGGTCTACCCAAGTATTTGTTAAACTTGTAATTATGGTTTGAAAATAAAGTGGACATGACACTTAGAAAACATAAGTGTGGCCAACACGAGGTTGGGTTTGTAGCGTAAACCTACCCAGAACCGACCGGCTTAACTAGTTGCTACAAACAATAGGACCCAATGTGAGAAGTTGGTCATGTGTACCTTGGACCCGAGGTTAGACCAAGTTGTGGTGTAAAGCTACCCGGACCCGCCCGGCTTAACTAGTAACCGCAAAAAAGTCTAATGTGAGAGGTTAAGGCACAATTAAAGTAATTAATGCCTCATGATTAGGGTTAAGTCATGGCCCACTAATACTTAACCAATTTTGGGGATACGAGGGATTAAATGGGGTTAAGTGGTGAACTGTTGGTTACACTTAACTAATTTAATCCCTGATTAGTGAGGGGTTAAACCACACTTAACCCTCTTAGAAAACCCTAGCAACGTGGTCTGTTCCAGCAGTAATCCCAGTTTGGTATCATTCACAACCCTAGAGGCTAGGCTAGGGCGGGGCACGATTACTGGACTGATGTAAGCGACCAAAGCGACGACTGAGTGGTACAGCGGTGCGGGTCCAGGCGGGCTACGGACGTGCACGTAGTCCGGTGTTGGACAAACTCGAGGCACGGGTACCAGTAGGTTTAGACTGTGCAATATTGCTTAGGTGTCTGGGGTTGACACCCGAGGGCTTGATACACCCGACGGTGGACCCAGCACAGTCTGACTACAACCATATGTGGGCCGTATGGACACCAACACTTGACGTGTTAGGTTTATAGGGAGCCGATCGACTAGACCATTGGGCTGGACCTTGTATTAAGGTCACCTCATGTTATTGGGCCAAAGTTTGGGCTGAGGGAGCAATACCCGTTATGTTAGTTTGCTAGTACACCGTGGTGCAAAGCTTAATCTTCTTTATGTGATGTCACCTTTATCTATTGCCAGTATGTTCATCTCAGTTTCCATCATGATGCTAACTTTATTAGTTTATAGACTGATCGTAGTAGGGCTTACCAGTCTTTTTGACTGACCTGTTTTCTTTTGCTTCTTTTCTTCCGTTCCCCCCCCCCCAGGTTCTCAGGGAGGGAACAGTGGTGCTTAGCTTGGATCGCTTGCTTGTTTGCTGGATAGCTCATGTATGTCTGGACATTGAGCTCGCTATGGTTTATCATCTTTATTTTGGGGATAGCACTATGTATTTCAGTATTTCTGTTTATGATGTACTAGACATGTTTATTTTGGCAGTTGACTTTATGATGTACTAGACTTGTTTTGAGATGGTTTGAGATATTCCGCTGTTTTATTTTCACTTACTCTGTTTTACATATATATTTATGTTCTTGTTCTGCCTTGATATATCATTATGCATGCTTACCCAGTTCTAACGCCCCCCAGAGGCTAGTGCCCCCAAAAGAGTGACCCTAGCGGAGGTGGGGTGTTACAAATTTGGTATCAGAGCCAGGTTTACGAGAAAGAACAAAAAGTTTTTAAAAGACTTTTGAAAAACTATTTTCAAAACAAGTATAAAGTATTTTCCAAAGAAAAGTCTAGTATTTTAAAAGGCTATTCCCCAAAAATCCATTAGCGTTATCCTTCGTTCCCTTGACCTAGCCTTATCTTATCTTTCGTTTCAGTATGGCTGAGAATCTTGCCATCCCGGATGGAGTAAACGTACCACTCTGGTATAGGAGACTTCTAGAAGCTAGGGCGGCAGCTGGCCCCGCAAACCCTACTCCCACTCCTCCTCCTGTAGTTGAGAATCCTCCCCCTAATGTCCCTCCTCCGGTGGTTCCTGTTCCCCCTCCTCCAGTAGTTAATATTCCTCCTCCCGTTGCTAATGTTCCTCCCCCTCCTGTTGCTGAGGATCCTCTTCCTCCCCCTCCCCCTCAGCATCCTCAGGTTGAGTTCACGAAGGTTTGTAAAGACTTCAAGGCGATGGGAGGCAAGAATTTCCTAGGCACGAAATCTTTTGTTGAAGCTAGGAATTGGCTGAAAGACACTGAGGACTTGTTTGCTATCTTTGGGATTGATGACGAGAGGAAAATCTTATTGACAGTGTGGCTTTTGAAGGATGAAGCAGCCTATTGGTGGGAAGTCACCAATGGGACGAGGCCCGTCGAGACTTGGGCCGATTTGAGGGCTAGATTTGTGGCCAAGTTTCTATCTTCTGCTGAGGCAAATTTGCAGATGGAGAAGTTCATTGCATTAAAGCAAGGTGATATGTCTGTCAAGGAGTATGTGAACAAGTTCAATCAGCTGGCCCGTTTTGGTTTGGATATGGTGAACACTCCTGAGAAGAAGGCTCTTCGATTTGCTAGAGGGTTGAATGAGCCGCTGCAGGGTTTGGCAATGTCACATATTCCGCATGGGGCTACTTTTGAGAGTTTGGTCAATATGGCTCTACTTCAGGGAGATGGAAAGAAAGAGATCAAGTCGAGTGATACTCAAGCAAAGAAGACTGATTCTCAGGGTAAAGGCAATCAAGGTGGTCAAAGCAGTCAGGGGAATCAGAGCAAGAACAAGAAGGGGAACAACAACAACAAAGGCAAGGGAAAGTGCAATTACTGTGGTGTGCCTGGACACTTTGCTAAGGATTGTAGGAAGAAGAAAAGGAAGCTTAGTGGTGGATGTTTTTCCTGTGGTGAGGCTGGACATTTCAGCAAGGAATGTCCGAAGAAGAAAGGGCAGGGTCAGACTCAGCATGCTGGATCTTCAGGAGGGCAACTTCATGCTCTCAATACCGCTTCAGTTCCCGATCGAGGTAGTGTTTCTGTTGAGAACCTTGTTTATGTTTCCGATCTTCCAGTTCGTACCTTGTTTGATTCTGGTGCATCACATAGCTTTATTTCATCTGATCTTGTTGATATTTTGCACCTTAGTACTAGCTTAGTGGATGATCCCGTTTGTGTTTCGAATCCCATTGGGGGTTCTGCTCATCTATCTATGATATGTGAGGATCTGAGGATCTCTATACTCAGTGTAGAGTTCTTGTGTAGTGCGTATGTTCTTGGTTTCAGGGGATACGGATTGATTTTGGGCATGGATTGGCTGTCTAGACATGGAGCCATTCTTGATTGTGAGCATAGGGTTGTGAGGCTTGTGACTCGCCTTGGCAACACCTTAGAGATTTCATGCAATCCGAAGGATCCCGTCATGTTGTGCTATCTTGAATCTCTCGACTCGTCAGAGGAAACCCTTCAGTCGGTAAGGGTGGTCCGAGATTATCCAGATGTTTTTGAAGAAGTTAAGGGGTTGCCCCCTAAACGAGAGATTGATTTTCGCATTTATCTGGTGGATAATGCTAAGCCTGTTTCTTTGCCCGTTCGGCACATGGCTCCGCGTGAGAGGCGGGAGCTGAGCAAGCAAGTGAAAGAGTTGCTTGAAAAGAACTTCATTAGACGAAGTATATCTGAGTGGGGAGCGCCTGTGGTATTTGCTACCAAGGCGGATGGTTCTCTCCGACTATGTGTTGACTATCGAGAGTTGAATAAGCTGACTAAGAAGAACAGACACCCGTTACCGAGGATCGATGATCTCTTTGACCAGCTTGTTGGTGCTTCTGTTTTCTCTCAGCTTGATCTTGCTACTGGATTTCATCAGCTCAGAGTGGCTGAAGATAGTATAGACAAGACTGCATTTAGAACTCCAGATGGATTCTTTGAATGGCTTGTTATGCCGTTCGGTTTGACGAATGCACCCGCGTATTTCGTGGACTTGATGAGTAGGGTGTTTCGAGAGTTCTTGAACAAGTTTGTCGTGGTCTTTGTGGATGATATTCTGATCTTCTCTAAGGATGAAGAAGAGCACGCGAGGCATCTTGTAGAGGTGATGGATACGCTTAGAGCACATCAGTTAAAGGCTAGGTTCTCCAAGTGTCACTTTTGGAGAAGGGAAGTTCGGTTCCTTGGGCACATGGTATCTAAGCAAGGCTTGGCAATGGATCCCGCTAAAGTAGTTGCTGTGCAGGATTGGAAGACTCCAAGGAATGCAACCGAAGTGAGAAGTTTTCTAGGTCTTGCAGGTTTTTACCGGAAGTTCATCAAGGACTTCGCGAAGATATCCGCTCCTCTTACTAAGTTGACGAAGAAGAACTTAGTTTTTGCTTGGAGCCTAGAGTGCGAGCTTGCTTTTCAGAAGCTCAAGAGAGCCCTTACCTCAGCACCAGTTCTAGCTCTACCCGATGGTGGTAAGATGTTTACCGTGTACACTGATGCTTGTGGCACGGGATTGGGCGCCGTTCTGATGCAAGAAGGCAGAGTCATATGTTTTGGTGGTAGGCAACTTAAGGTGCATGAGAAGAATTATCCCACTCATGATCTAGAGCTGGCAGCGATAGTATATGCACTCAAGGCTTGGCGTCATTATCTTCTGGGAGAGAGATTTGAGCTTTATACCGATCACAAGTCTTTGAAGTATCTCTTTTCTCAGAAGGATCTGAATCTGAGGCAGCAAAGATGGATGGAATTCTTGGCATCCTATGATTTTGAAATAGCTTATACCCCCGGCAAGGGGAATGTGGTGGCTGATGCATTGAGTAGAAGAAGGTTGACACTAAGTCCTCTATTTGTTGAGATGAAGAATTTAGAGTTCTTGGCAACCTTTGATTTCTCTTTGGCAGTTGAGTCGATGACCGGTTCTTTAGCATCTCTTGAGCTCAGGCCTACCCTTCTGGATCAAGTTGGGGCTTCGCAGAAGGAAGACCCTCAGATAATTGAGATTATGGATAAGCTGATTCGAGGGGAGACATCTAGTCACCTTGCTCGATATTCTATAGATGATAAGGGTTGGCTGAGGAGAGACGGAAGGCTTTGTGTTCCGATGATGGAAGACTTGGTGAGGAAAGTTCTTGAGGAAGCACATCGCTCCAAGTTGACTATACATCCGGGTGGAGATAAGATGTATAAGGATATGAAGCGCATTTTCTTCTGGCATGGGATGAAGAAGGATGTGGCAGAGTTTGTCTCTAGATGTATCATTTGCCAGCAAGTTAAGGCCGAGTCAAAGAAGCCCGGTGGGCTATTGCATCCTCTAGATGTTCCACTTTGGAAGTGGGAAAGTATCTCCATGGACTTTATTGATGGGCTTCCAAGGTCAAGGAAAGGGAATACGAGCATTTGGGTTATTGTAGATAGACTTACGAAGAGTGCTCATTTTATTCCAGTAAAGAGCAAGAGGACCGCATCTTGGCTAGCATCCGTATATCTTCGTGAGATTGTGAGACTTCATGGAGTCCCTTCTAGCATAGTCAGTGACCGAGACCCCATCTTTACTAGTCAGTTCTGGAACAGTTTGCAGGAAGCTATGGGCACGAGGTTGAACCTGAGTACGGCTTATCACCCACAAACGGACGGTCAGACAGAAAGGGTGAATAGGGTACTCGAGGATCTATTGAGGCTTTGTATTCTGGACTTTGGTGGTATATGGGAAGACCATCTTCCTCTTGTTGAGTTTGCTTATAATAACAGTTATCAGGCAAGCATAGGGATGGCACCATTTGAAGCTTTATATGGGAGGCCGTGCAAGTCGCCTACATGTTGGTGGGAAACTACAGAGAAGCTCATACTTGGGCCTGATATGATCAGAGATACGTCCGAGAAGATCGAGTTGATTCGGAGACGAATGAAAGCGGCCCAAGACCGACAGAAATCCTATGCTGATAAGCGAAGATCCGATTTGGAGTTTGATGTTGGGGATATGGTTTTCGTAAAGGTTTCTCCTTTGTGGAATGTGGTCCGATTTGGAGCCGTTGGGAAGTTATCACCGAGATTTGTTGGACCCTTCCCTATCATAGAGAGAATTGGGAAAATGGCTCATAAAGTGCAATTGCCCGAGAAGCTGTCCGGAGTGCATAATGTCTTTCATGTCTCGCATCTCCGAAAGTGCCTACATGAGTCCGCTGAGGTGGTTGAACCTAGCATTCTTGAAGACGTGGAAGTAGAGAAAGAGGCAACTTTGAGGAGAGCTCCGATTCGTATCTTGGGGACGGAGACCAAGAAGCTAAGGAATCGAGAGGTCCAGTTGGTGAAGGTTCAATGGGGTGAAGCCGAAGAAGACGCAACTTGGGAAACCGAGGAGAAGATGCGTGGGCTTTATCCATTCCTTTTTGAGGGTACACTCTCAATCTCTTTCCTTTGTTAGCATATCTTTCTCATTGCTATCTATGTTTATCTAGTTATCGTGCTAATCTTGTCATGAGAACCTTAGGTAGAAACCCTTTGGATGAAACATGTGTTTGAGACATGTTATGTTTGATGGTTGCAAGTGGTTGCAAGTGTTTGCAAGTGGTTACTCGTGGATGCATGATACACATTAGGCACTAGATCGGCTCACACACTCCTCATATTGCATGTGCATGAGTGTTTATGCTTATTCTTGGATGAAATTTGTATGCAATCACATGGATGTTGCATATGGATGTATGATTGAGCACGCATGTAGATATTATACATTATGTTAGGGATTTGCATACATATGGATACATTTCACTAACATATTTTGCATTGATCTTTGCATTAGATAAGTACATATACACACACTTTTGCATATGTTCATACAGCATTTAGAATCTTTTAAGGACAATGATTGCTCGTGGATGATGCTTTGAGTAGATGGATGGTTGGATGGTAGGATACGTTCTTCCTAACTTGAAGATTTCGGGGACGAAATCCTTTAAGGAGGGGAGAATGTAACAACCCGTATTTTCAATAACCTGTTATAACATAAATCGAGGCAGAATTTAATTCTAAAATCTGAATCAAGGGAAACGGGCTATGCCATTGCGTTCGTCTCGGGAAAATACGCGAAATAGAGTCCGAGTTTTCAAAAATCGGAGTCCGTATGACCCAGTTAAGGCCCATTGAAGTTTTCAGAAATTTCCATAGTAAAAACAGATTTAAATTTTAAATTAAAAACAAGGATTAGGGCTAACTGGCGTCATGCGGGAAAACTCCCGCCAAGACCCCCATGTCGACAGGCATGTCGACAGGGGTCTAAGGGTGTCGACTGCCCTGTCGACAGCCCTGTCGACACGGGGTGGCCGGGCAGTTTTGCCTGGCGCACCATTTTTGATTTGGGCTTGGTTGTGTGGCTTGGTTCTGGAGAATTCCGAAATCTGATGGACCTAATTCAACCTAGGGTTAATCCTATGGTCTAAATCACTAGCCTAATCTATAAATAAGACCCTAACCTACCCTAAATCACTCATTATTCATTCTAGCAACCAAACTATGTCAAATTGAATTCTCAAATGGCCTCCACCTAAAAAACCCTAGCCTCCACCCTCTTCAAAAATCATTCCTATGAAGATTTTGATGTTCATACAAGCATTTCTAAGTTGTATGAATGATCATTAGCTTGCATACATCATCAAGTTGCAAGCTTTATTTGCTAAGCTAGAGTTTTTGGGATTTTTGTTAATTGGAGCTTTGTTTTGGGTTTTTATATGCTTGCATAAAAGGGCTTCTCAATCTTTATTAGTAGATTTGTGTCTTCATAATATTTGTAAGCCCTCTTACCTTCATTTTACAAACTCTAAAGTTAATATGTGATGAAAGTTGGGATTTATGCATGTTTAATAAGTTATGCATGCTTATGCGAGTTCACTATGCTATGTTATGCATGTTTAATAAGTTATGCATGCTTATGCGAGTTCACTATGCTATGTTACACATGTTTGATAAGTTATGCATGTTTATGCAAGTTCACTATGCCATGATTTGCAAGTTCAACAAGTTATGCATGTTTATGCAAGTTCACTATGCCATGAATTGCAAGTTTAACAAGTTATGCATGTTTATGCAAGTTCACTATGCCATGATTTGCAAGTTTAACAAGTTATGCATGTTTATGCAAGTTCACTATGCTAAGTTATGCAAGTCCAACATGTTATGCATGTTTATTATGATATGTAAGATTCATCATGTATGTTGCGCCAAGTTCCCTCTTTCTATCCTTTATGCGTTATAACGAATATGTAAGCGATAGAATGACGTTGGGGGGTTTGGGTAAAACTTAAAATACATGAAAATATAAGATTGGGAATTTACCTATTAAGTTAGGTCTACCCCTTGGGAATTTACCTATTAAGTTAGGTCTACCCAAGTATTTGTTAAACTTGTAATTATGGTTTGAAAATAAAGTGGACATGACACTTAGAAAACATAAGTGTGGCCAACTCGAGGTTGGGTTGAGTTTGTAGCGTAAACCTACCCGGAACCGACCGGCTTAACTAGTTGCTACAAACAATAGGACCCAATGTGAGAAGTTGGTCATGTGTACCTTGGACCCGAGGTTAGACCAAGTTGTGGTGTAAAGCTACCCGGACCCGCCCGGCTTAACTAGTAAACGCAACAAAGTCTAATGTGAGAGGTTAAGGCACAATTAAAGTAATTAATGCCTCATGATTAGGGTTAAGTCATGGCCCACTAATACTTAACCAATTTTGGGGATACGAGGGATTAAATGGGGTTAAGTGGTGAACTGTTGGTTACACTTAACTAATTTAATCCATGATTAGTGAGGGGTTAAACCACACTTAACCCTCTTAGAAAACCCTAGCAACGTGGTCTGTTCCAGCAGTAATCCCAGTTTGGTATCATTCACAACCCTAGGGGCGGGGCACGATTACTGGACTGATGTAAGCGACCAAAGCGACGGCTGAGTGGTACAGCGGTGCGGGTCCAGGCGGGCTACGGACGTGCACGTAGTCCGGTGTTGGACAAACTCGAGGCACGGGTACCAGTAGGTTTAGACTGTGAAATATTGCTTAGGTGTCTGGGGTTGACACCCGAGGGCTTGATACACCCGACGGTGGACCCAGCACAGTCTGACTACAACCATATGTGGGCCGTATGGACACCAACACTTGACGTGTTAGGTTTATAGGGAGCCGATCGACTAGACCGTTGGGCTGGACCTTGTATTAAGGTCACCTCATGTTATTGGGCCAAAGTTTGGGCTGAGGGAGCAATACCCGTTATGTTAGTTTGCTAGTACACCGTGGTGCAAAGCTTAATCTTCTTTATGTGATGTCACCTTTATCTATTGCCAGTATGTTCATCTCAGTTTCCATCATGATGCTAACTTTATTAGTTTATAGACTGATCGTAGTAGGGCTTACCAGTCTTTTTGACTGACCTGTTTTCTTTCGCTTCTTTTCTTCCGTCCCCCCCCCCCCCCCCCGCCAGGTTCTCAGGGAGGGAACAGTGGTGCTTAGCTTGGATCGCTTGCTTGTTTGCTGGATAGCTCATGTATGTCTGGACATTGAGCTCGCTATGGTTTATCATCTTTATTTTGGGGATAGCACTATGTATTTCAATATTTCTGTTTATGATGTACTAGACATGTTTATTTTGGCAGTTGACTTTATGATGTACTAGACTTGTTTTGAGATGGTTTGAGATATTCCGCTGTTTTATTTTCACTTACTCTGTTTTACATATATATTTATGTTCTTGTTCTGCCTTGATATATCATTATGCATGCTTACCCAGTTCTAACGCCCCCCAGAAGCTAGTGCCCCCAAAAGAGTGACCCTAGCGGAGGTGGGGTGTTACAGTTTCCCTTGATTCAGATTTATAAATTAAATTCTGCCTCGATTTACGTTATAATAGGTTATTGAAAATACGGGTTGTTACAATCATAGTACTCTAAATTGTAAATGAGTTGGATGAAGCAATATTTTCATTCCCTATACATGCATTGAAACCGAATGTTGTGGAAATTGTGTTCTAATTGGAAATTGCAACATGTGTACATATTAAGCGGAGATGGTATACAATATCTTTGTCAATCGCTATTAAAAATTACAACCTAAATAAGATCTATCAAATAAAAAGTTTAATACAAAATATGTAAAGACTTTTAATGGGAGTAGCGATAAGGCAGAGAAATAAGGAGATAGCTTTAAAAGCTTATGCTTTACTATTATTTAATAGATTTGTCTATTTTTTTCAATATGATAAGCTTGTCATTTATGGGGTATGGATCATCTTTTAACACTTTTCACAATCTTCTAATTTGTGAATCTAGTTACAAAAAATCCATTACCCTTTGCAAATATATCAAAGTTACCTTTTGGATTCCAAGTTTTTTTGATGTAAGTCTTGAAGTGATGATATGCCGGATGAGTGCCGAATACATAAGTAAACATATATCCTATTTGTTCTCTATCTTTTTGCTAATGGCCTCATTTACAATAATAAGTTTCTTATTATTCATGTCCAATAGGGGTACAAAGCTCATGTTAAAATCCGATGATAAACCTCTTGGTTTTAGCATGTTAGTCCGTATTGAAGAGGTTTTTTTAAAGAAATTTGGTACTTTATTTTATATATATATATATATATATATATATATGTATGTATGTATGTATGATTTTACATCCTTGGTGGTACAACTCACAATAAGTGACAGACTACTCACTCTGTAAAACTCACTCGGAGACTCTGTACTAACTAAAGATATAAAATCAACAGACAACATATATGCCTAATATAAGACCAATTCAAAAGACTACTACAAGACCATAATGAAATAAGACTTTCTCCTGACTACGCTCTCCACAATACTATCCAGAAGACGCACCCTAACCAGAACAAGACTATGACTCCAACTTCTTGAACTTCTTCACTTTCTTCTTTTTCCCATCCTTTAATTTAGCAATCAAAGAATTTCAAGCAGGATTTTTAGTTACTCCTAAGTCTGTAGTAGCCTGAAAATTAAAAGTCTTCATCGGACATGTTCTTGCATGTTGGTTTAGTTCTAGCTGTATTCGGAGTTAAAGGCTTATTTTCTATGTTCATCTCATCTCGTAAGGACATATCTCATCATCATCAGTAGTCACAAAGGAAATGTCTTCGGGTGTAGGGTTATATTTGGCATGCTTATTAAAACTAAAATATAATAGTGCGACTAACCTTACGTTGTATATATTTCTCTCTATTGAATTGTACATGGGCTCAGCCCAAAACGTTTGTTTATTCATTACAAGCCCATATGTAAATATAACAACGTTCATATACACTCTTATATATATGACCAACTCTGTACAGAAGATTATTACTTTTTAGATCTATCAAATACAAAATTTCATTCTGCAATTCTGTTTTTTACAATTTCTAATTTGATATCAGAGCCAATATTTGCCTAACGACATTCTCATTCAACACTGCAGATCTCTCAACTCAACACATCAGAGAAGCCTCATCATTTGTGTTGTGTATATTCTTCTCAAAAAATCAACCATCTGACTATCAGTCACTGCTTGTTTGCAAAAAAGACTCAAGAACACTAACCAAAGTTTTCAAGAAATTGCAAGACTCAACTGTGTTATACCAAAAGAACTTGGATCAGAACTGTTCATCATATTCAAATTCTTGATTGCAACAGTTGAAGCGTTGTCAACCACTATCATCTCTAATCCGCAATTCTTAACTTCTTTGCTCAGTTTTCTTTCTTGATCATTTGCATGGCCAACGATGGTGGTACATCAGCGTCATCAGCACCTGCCGTGGACTCATAAAATCCTAGAATCCCTCCTAACAACCGAATAAAGACAACAATTAGTCCAACTCAATTAATTACTACTCAATTAGATGAGAATATTTACTTGCTATGGAAGTTGCAGATCGAAACAACTATAGAAGGATAAGGTCTTGAAGGATATATAAAGGGAACAATTTCTATTCCTCCAAAGCTTATTACCAATCAAGAAAATCGCATCGTACGCAATGAAGAATACAATAACTACCATAGGAAAGGTAGGCTTATCAGCTCATGGCTACTCTTATCTATTGGCCAAAATCTCTTACCACAAGATATTAGGTGTTAATCCGCTAATGAAATATGGCAGACAGTGGAAAAATCTTTTAACACCCAATCATACGCAAAAGTTATGTTCTATAAAAGGCAGCTTCAGAAAATTAGAAAAGAAGGCATGACAATGAGAGAATACTTGGCCAAGATAAAATCAATTTGTGATATGTTAGATGCTGCCGGTAGCAAATTGTCAGAATTTGAACAGATTCTCAGCATATTGAATGGTCTTAGTGAAGAATATGAAGCAGTGGAAGCCATAATAGCATCTCGAAAACAATTCTCATCAATTGATGATGTTCATGCAATATTACTATCACACGAAGCTAGAATTGAAAGCAAGAAGTCATAAGAAAGTAATTATACCATGAATTATGCTAGTAGTAATATCAAGAACAATAATCAAAATAACAAGACAGGTCAATCCTTCCTAAGAGGGAGTCCCCCTACTCGTGGAAGATACAGAGGGAGATGGTCCAACACTAGAAATAGGCCAAAGTGCCAAATCTGTGAGAAAATTGGTCACACAGCCCCAAGATGCTTTTACTGATTTAATGCCAACTATGTTGTAAATCAGAATCCAAAAGGATCAAATCCCTCGGCCAACATTGCTCAAGCTCAAGGTGACACTACCCAATCTGAACCATCAAGAATTCAGAGTGAATGTGCCAAAGCTGGACATATCAATGATGAAAGCTGGTGTCCAGACTCTGGAGCTACCAATCACATAACCAATAACCTGGAAAATCTCAACCTCGGTAATAGGGAATACAAAGGTAATCAGTCTATCTCAATAGGAAATGGTAAGTGTATAAATATTTCTCATATTGGTAAAGGTAGCATTAATGGAAGAAGGCAATTGTTCTTATATAATTTATTACGTGTACCCAAGATCAAGAAGAATTTGATAAGTGTGTCTTAGTTTGCCAATGATAACAACATTTTTTTTGAGTTCATTCCCAAATACTGCTTAGTTAGATATATACTAACTAAAGATATACTCCTGTAGGGTGATGCAGTAAAAGGGTTGTATAAATTCAATTTTAATAATTGCAACAATACTGCTAATATCAATTCTGCATGTAACATGATTGTTCTTAATGATCAAACTGATTCTCTGTCTACATTTTTTTTTGTTGAAAAGGTAAAAATATAGGCCTAAGGCCCAAATAGTTACAATCCATATAACCAGCCACTTTCGTGGCAAACCCTAGATTACAAACATATCAAACCCTAATCGTTAACAGGAGCTAAAATGGCGAGCTCCTAAGAAGAAAAGGCAGCGCTGTCTTCAAGGCGGCTTCCACGCGAGAAAATCCATGATTTCACAACTCTTCTCAGTTGTTTCAGGCTTGAGATTCACTTCGTGATCCTTCTGACACCTTCTCCAGTTGTTTGAATTCTCTGTCTACATTTGAATTATGGCATTACAAATTAGGCCACCCTAGTGTTAAAATTGTCAAACAAGTTCTTCTTGACAACAAAATACCCTTTAAGATACATTTACCTTATATTTTTACATTTTGTCAAATGGGGAAAAGTCACAAATTACCTTTTGCTAATCTTCTACTGAATACACTAAACCACTTGAGTTAATAACTACAGATCTGTGGGGTCCAGCCTCAATAAGCACTGATTTTGGTTATCGATTCTATATATCATTTGTTGATGCTAATAGTAGATATACTTGGTTATATCCTCTGAAATCAAAATTTGAAACTTCTAGTACTATTCAAAATTTTATCAAAATGGTAGAAAATCAGTTTAACAGTACTGTAAAAATCATACAATCAGATGGTGGTACTGAGTTCAAGCTACTTAATAATTTCTTTCTGAAAAAGGGAATAATATATAAGATAACATGCCCTTATACATCAGAACAAAATGGCTTGGTTGAAAGGAAATATAGACACGTAGTCGAAACTGGCTTAACATTACTAGCTCAAGCCTCTCTACCTCTAAAATTCTGGTCTGAGGCATTTAACTCAGCTGTGTTTTTAATAAACAGAATGCTTACCAAGGTTCTAGGTGGAATTAGTCCTCTATAAAAGTTATATAATATTAAGCCAGATTAAAAAAGTCTTAAAACATTTGGCTGTCTATGTTTCCCATATTTGAAGCCATTTAATTCAAACAAGTTTGACTACAAATCAAGACCATGTACATTTATTGGATACTGTACCAATCAGAAAAGATATAAGTGTATTGAACAGAGTGGTAAAATTTTCATAAGTAGGCATGTCATATTTGATGAAAAGATTTTTCCATATAAGAATTCTGAACTAAAAACCTCAAAGAAGGTTTACAATCCAAAAGTGGTTGTACCTAAACTGCTTATCATACATGAATTGTGGGAGAAGCCTAGTTGTAGTGAGGCTACCGGTACTCAAGCTGGCATTGAAGATACCACAGATGGGCAAAATCAGCATCAACCTGAAGCATCCATTTGTGCCATCCAACAAACTACAATAGAGGAAACTCAAAGCAGTAACACTGAGAATAACAATAATAATCAAGAAACTACAAGCAGGGCTGAAGATATAATGACAAGAGAAACAGATCAAACAAGCTCACCACAAAGCTCTCCACACATATAGTCGAAGAATCACATGATGACTAGAGCAAAAAGTGGAATATTCAAGCCAAAAATCTATGCAGCAATCACCAGCCATAATGAGCCAGTTGATTATAATCAAGTTGTTAGAGACAAAAATTGAAGAAATGCTATGAAAGAGGAGTACAATGTCCTTATTAAGAACAATACATGGGAACTTGTTCATCCTCCACATAATAAAAATATAATGGGTTGTAAATGGACTTTCAAAATCAAGAAAAATCCTGATGGATCAATAAACAGGTTCAAGCCAAGGCTGGTAGCTAAAGGCTTCACACAAGAATATGGATTTGACTTTAAAGATTCTTTTTCTCCTATTGTGAAGCCTTCAACTATCAAACTCATATTTACTATTGCTTTAAACAATAACTGGAAAATTAAACACTTAGATGTGAATAATGCCTTTTTAAATGGTGAGTTACAGGAAGACATATATATGCAGCAGCCACAAGGGTTTGATCAGGGTTCAAATCAAGTTTGCAAGTTAAAGAAGGCAATCAATGACCTCAAACAAGCCCCTAGAGTTTGATTTTAGAAGCTTAAAGCAACTCTGAGTTCAATGGGATATACCCAACAAAATCTGGCTCATCCTTATTCATTAAAATTAATAAATCGTCTAATGTTTACATACTAATTTATGTTGATGATTTAATTATTTCAGGTAGCAGTAAGGATGAAGTTAGACACTTAACTGGCTTCTTACACCTGCAATTTTCTATCAAAGATCTAGGAGAAGTTACTCATTTTTTAGGAATTAAAGTTACTAAACAGTCAAATTCAAAGATACATCTCTATCAGAAAAGATATATCTCAGAATTACTATTCAGAACCAATATGAGTGAAGCCAAACCTCAACTAACTTCAATGATTTCCAATCAGCATTATTCTAAAAACAGGGGGAAGCTATTAATAATATAAAACAATACAGAAGTATTGTAGGAGCATTGCAATACGCTACTATAACACGACCTGATATTACATTTAGCATTAATAAAGTTTCTTAATTTATGAAGAAACCACTTGACGAGCATTGAAAAACCATAAAGAGGATACTCAGATATCTTTAAAGGACAAACAATTTTGGGATGACTCTAACTACTAGCAATCATCTGAACATCACCGTCTACAGTGAATCAAACTGGACTGCAGACAGTGATGACAGGAAATCAGTGACAGGGTATTGCATTTACATTGGAAACAATGTTATATCTTGGTGTTCAAAGAAGCAAACTACGATATCCAGATCAAGTACTGAAGCTGAATACCGCAGTGTAGCTGGCACTACAGCTGAAATCCTATGGCTACAGTCAATTTTAAGAGAATTAAACCTACCTACTGAGAAAAAGCCAATTATATGGTGTGACAATCAAAGCACTATCTAATGACGGCAGATCCAGTACAACATGCAAAAAAAAAAAGCACATAGAGATTGATATCGTTTTCGTTTGTGAGCAAGTGCAACAAGGAAAACTACAAGTGAACTATGTGCCAAGTTTTCACCAAAAAGCTGACATATTCACTAAAGCTCTTTTAGCTAGAAACTTTACAAGACTTAGAGACGAGCTAAAGATTAAAGGAAATATACAACCTGATGAAGATCTGAAAGAGCAGAACCTCCAGAGACAGGTTTCCTTGCAATCAGATGGCATCTCTCTTAATCAAGCCAGACGAAGCCCTTCTGATGTATTGAGTCTCAGATTCATCGATTGCGAGCATCAGAGGGGAGATTTCATTTGAGCCACCACAGGAAATTAGGGTTTCCAAGCTTGATAAAGCCCTTTTGATGTATTGAAGTCTCAGATTCATCAATTACAAGCATCAGAGGGGCGATTTCATTTGCGCCGCCATAGCAAATTGGGGTTTCTCAGAGAAACTAAAAACCTAATTTGAGAGGAGGTGTTAAAACTAAAATATAATAGTGCGGCTAACCTTATGTTGTATATATTTCTCTCTATTGAATTGTACATGGGCTCAGCCCAAAACGTCCGTTTATTCATTACAAGCCCATATGTAAATATAACAATGGTCATATACACTATTATATATATGAAAAACTCTATACAGAAGACTATTAATTTTTAGATCTATCAAATACAAAATTTCATTCTGCTATTCTGTTCTTTACAATTTTTGATTATGCTGTTGCGACGTCAACTGCAAGTGCTGCTCACTATGCTCTTCTTGAGCCAATAATTCACCATCAGCTACATGTTTATGTCTTCCTTCTGTTACCATCAACTGTTTGTTGTACTTAAGTTTGGCTGCTTCTATGTTCAGAATATTCTCTAGGCTACAAGGAGGAGTCTGCACGACTGAATCATTGGAAGTCTGTGATCCCAATTCAACGTTCATGGACTGACTATTATGACTATGAGCATCTGTTTGCTTAGACACTCAAACCTTAGGAAACGGACGCTATATGAGTGTTCAAAATTTTGACAACTCGAACATACACTGGGGGTCTCCACTCGTACACAACGTCTTGCATTTGGAAAAAAAATTGATCAATATTACCTCTAACATTGTTGTAGCAATACTGATTATTATTCATCTTTAAACTGTTTGAGATCAATTTTTATGACTATCATTGAAGTTGTTTAGTGCTCCATTCTTGAAGTAGTTCTCTAAAGTTTCCTTTGAATTCAAATGCTGAGGTTTTTTCTTGCGCTGAACAACTCTGCACCCATCTTCAAAGATGACTGGCGGCTTTTCTCTGAAAGAGTCGAGAAGGCTATCATCAGGGACACAAATATTAGGATACAGGCATGTCTAATCAAGCTTTTAAGTTTGTAAATGATTTTGAGATGATTTTTTTTTTAATTTAATACAATTGCTAGAGACGCCATTGATGAAGCGGAAAGGTTGTTTTTATCATCTTTATGAAAAATACCGCATTTGCGTAAGGCGTTATTTGCCATGTAAACCGATTTTAACATCTACGTGTAAATCCTTAACTGAAAAATCACAATATATCCGTATGAGTTTGACTTTTTACATAAAACTAAATTGCTGAAGTTTCAACTTTCCATATTCTAATTTTAGTATCACATTGGAAGAGAAAACCCGTTTATGCCAAAGTTACATAATAATGTTTTCCATCAAGATGAAGAGTGTTTACATTACTGTTTTCTTGTTTCCTTGGTTCCTGTACTTTGGCTTTGCACAACAGGTTCTTATTCCTGATGTTGTTATAAGAAATGTTCCTGTCCTACGGCAATATGCATGTAAATTGTGACCTTATTTCGTCAAATCAAAACGTGCAATATAGCTTGCAGTTTCTTAATAAAAAGTACAATTTAACATGCCCTTTTTTCAAAAATTTCAAAATGTTCTAAAAAAAATAAAAAAGGGGAAAGTTAACTTATATTTTTTGTCAGAAAAGTGCAAGATGACTTAGAATTTTTATTTTGAAAAATAAGGACTAAAGTTATGTATTTATTTATGTAAGGGCTTTTCTTACGAGAACGTAAAAAAACAAATACCCGTGACTTGTTTCTTGTCTATTATATAAGAGGAAGTAATAACTATGATTTTACCATATCTGTTCGAAACAATGAAGCGTCTGTTGGAAAGTAAACCCAAAGAAAAGCATGTCTATTCAGTGAAATGTCATGTCTATTGAAGCTAAAGAGTTGTGTCTGTTTATCAAGAGTCACGTCCATTTATCAAGAGTCATGTTTTTTCGTTTAAGAGTCATGTCCATTAGTATTGTGTCTATTTGAAAAATTGAGTAGTCCACTATATATATGTGGTCATTTGTATTGTTGATAAGAAGCTAGATAATAAAGATTATAAGTAATATAATTCTCTTCCTCTAACAAAGTGGTATCAAAACCATAGTACTCATAAGAGTTTTCTGATCTAGGGTGTTATCTACCGGCGGCGGTAGCCATCGTAAAATGGTTGCATCCGCCGGATCGCAAGAAAAAAAAGGTAGAAAAAGAGGATAATCTTGAAGAAGAAGAATTCAATTAAAAAAACCATCAAAGAAGGCGATTTCAAAGAATGAAAAGATTGTTGAAGAGAATAGTGCACAGGAAGAAAATACCCCAAAAAAGCCACAAAATCTCCAAGTAATGGTAATAAAAGTAAGAAGATGACAGTAGAAGAAGATGAAGATTATATGGAGGAAGAGGAGGAAGTAAAAGAAAAAATGGACAAGGAAGCACAAGCGAGTCCAATTGGAGATCCAACAAGAGTATCTGGAAAAGGAAGGATGAAGAAGAGTTATTATTCTACTTTTGAATATGAAGGCAACATATATGAGCTTGAAGATCCCATGCTACTGACTCCAGCTTCAGAGGACGAAAAGTCATATGTTGCAATAATAAAGGACATATCAGATTCGGGAAGTGGTTTAACGGTAACTGAACAGTGGTTTTACCGTCCTGAAGAAACATCAAGAAGAGGAGGTGGAACTTAAGAAAGAAAAATGTGCCTCCCATTGATACCTTAAAGGCTAATAGGTGAAATATGAAATCTGAAAAAGCTACAAAGTCAGTGCCAGCGACTCCTACTAGCTGCCCAAGCGATGCATCAGAATTTTACAAGATTTTAGCAAAATTTAAAGTGCCGACTGGTGATTCAGTTCATGACAGGTGGTGCCTAAAAGGAAAAAAGAAAAAAAGATGGAGATAGCAAATATCTCTCTGAATTTATAGAAAAGAAACAGCAGAAAATACAGATGAAGCTGAAATGAAAGATGTTCAAGCCAGTCATCCTAAAAGGCAGAGGCACTGAAACTAAGAAGTCTGAAGACAAGCCTGCTGAAGAATCAGAAAAGAAAGGAACTAAAGCCAACAAGGCCGTACGACGCATGTTGAAGCAAATTGAGCACCCTATGTCAAAATGAGACTGTTGAACTAAAAGCTTGCAGTAAAGTGCTTCTGTGAAAATGAAGATGAAGACGACGAAGTGATGAACGTCACTTATGTGGTCGGATATTTGTGAATGCTTGAGAGAACTGTCTGAAGAAATACCTATTAGAAAATAGGTGTTTGCCTACAAGTGAAGTAGGTGTGAGTGAAGCATGTTTGATTTTATCCAACAAGCAAAAGAAAAAGGAACCGTAGCTATAGCTTGTTCGGAGAATGACAGATACAGAAGTATCCAGAGACAACTCGAGCGGAGAGGTCGATAAAGAAACCAAGAGTATTTGTTGATGATCAGAAGAACCAATCAACTGAAACTGTTGAGCATGCCCAACCAAATACAAATGAAAGTTGTGAGCAAATTTGTCTACAGAAGACGATGAAAAAAAAACTGCAGTTCGATGCTTTGTAAACTTGATATTAGCATATCAAGTTTAAGGGAGGGTGTGATAGAAACAATGAACCGTTCGTTGAAAAGTAAACCCAAAGAGAAGCATGTCTATACAGTGGAATGTCATATCTATTGAAGCTAAAGAGTTGTGTGTCTGTTTATCAAGAGTCATGTCTGTTTGTCAAGAGTCATGTCTGTTCGTTTAAGAGTCATGTCCATTAGTGTTGTGTCTATTTGAAAAGTTGAGTAGCCTACTATATATAGGTTGTCATTTGTATTGTTGATAAGAAGCTAGATAATAAAGATTATAAGTAATATAATTCTCTTCCTTTAACAATATCAAATATAGTTATCCTGGATTCTGTTATGTGATGAACCAGGTGGTTATCCATGGAACTCACAGAAGGGACAGGGATATGGAATTGAATTTGTAGCTGTTGTGATAAAAAGAAAGTTTTTTAGCTACGTCCAATGATTGCCAATTTTGTCTCCCATTTCATCCATCCAAGTAGCTTAGGATATAAATAAAATAAGGAAAACTATAAATGCGAAACTCTTCAATGTAGTTTTGTCATCTTTATTAGTAGTATTGACTTTGGATCCATAAATGGGGCGTATCAATCAAGAGCCAACTATTCAACGGAGATATCTATATTGAGCATCCTCTGATCCTCCACACATAAGCCAAAATTTGTACTGCAGTTCAATAAAAACACCAGAAAAATGGAAAACCAAAATGATCGACCAGAATCCATGCAAAAATCCAGCAAAAAAGGGACGTCAAAATTCAAAGTTGACGGTGGAGGAGCAATCATTACTGTAGCTACAATAATCGTTGCAGCAATTGGAGCTGCGCTAGTATCACATAGAGCTAAGACTCGTGCAAAAAATCAAAGATAGAAAAATAATGCAGCTGATCATGTTGAAGATGACAAAGCACTTCAAAACCTTCGTGATTTTGAGTAAGTTCTAAGCATGATTTGAGAAATATTATGTAAGTATTAAGCATAATTAGTGGACTTCTTTTTTTCTTTCAGAAAATTTGACGTCTCTTCTGATATTAACCTTGTGGTAAGATCTCTTCTTTTTCTTCTTCTCCTTTTTTTGAACCGATATGCATGAGTTGCACTATATTTTTCATCTGTTTGTGCACTGCAATTTAGGAGAAATTTGTTGATAAGCATGAAACAAACGAGGAAATAATAAAGTTTGAATGTGAAAGTAACAATGAAGAGATTGAGAAAGAAAAGGATGAATCAGAAGAAACAAGCATGGACTCTTCTATGGAATCAAATGTAGGAGCTGTATGGCCTTCAGAAATAATCGATCACAGGCGATTAAGGTATGTATTATTTCTTTATACCTGTAGAATCCCAGCCCAAAAGAACCTTAAAAAGGTGTTTGCATATATAGATAGGGTTTTCATAACTTCTTGTAGTATAAATATAACAGCTGAATGAGTTGTCATTGCAGGAAAGAACTACTAGCGTTTGGCAGTTTGATTGAAATTCAGGTTCGCTTGCATCAAAATAACAGGATATTCTGTAAGTATATGTAAGTACATTAATACAAACATGTGTTATTCTGTTATAGGAGACAGATTCTGACATGGTCGTAACAATAAATAAGAAGCAAGAAAGGAAAAGCAGTTTATCGGTAGCCGTAGGAACAGTTGAGAAGTTAACAATAATGGGAAATAATAACATCAATGGGAATGATGCTAGTAGTAGAGAAGCAAATGATTTCTCGTTCTGGAATGACAAACTCAACAATGAAGAAGATGCCGTGGTTAAAGAAGCATCGGAGGTTTCGGACAGAACCGATGATATATTTGAATTTGAAGGGCAAGAAGAGCAAGTTCATGTACAAGTTGAAGAAGATAGCGAAGAATACGATGGCATTGCTGGAGCAGAAGGAGAAGGGGTGAAAAAAGACAAAGAAGAGGGTGTGATAGTGTCAAATGAAATAGACTAACTTGTCAATATAGAAGAATGCTCAAAAAGGATAAATAGGTAAGGTGAAGTCGCTGTCTATACATGTGAGTCTGGAGAACTATTATCGATATACACATGTAAGGACAATAGTCCATGGAAAATGATATTGAATTCTGCCTTGTTCCATTTTATTATGTTGGGATTGTCTTTTAGCCATGGACAATTGTCTATGAAAAACTGGTATGGAGATGAGGGAGTGAGACAGAGTAGGGAAGAAGTTTAGTTAGAGATGGAGAGAAGTGAAGAAAAAGGGAAATTCTGATAAATTTTGCTTACACTAACCAGTTTATAGCCTACTCTCTAACAAACTTAGCCTACCTTGCTAAATAGGAATCATTTCTAATACAACTAGCAGCAAAAAGCACTAACAGAAATAGCAAATATTAAAATAAGGAGGAAATGCAGTATATATTATTCATGTGCACCAGCAACCTGCAGTAGAAAAAGACCGTGTTGCACCAATAGTTTGTACACACTACCGTATCATTACCATCCTCTCAAAATTGATCTTGTCCTCAAGGTCAAGGGTGCATTCAACATGGAAAATACCAGCGAGATTGAAGAGGAAAATGTGGTTTTCGCTTGATAATTTTGTGACATTCTTCATGTGTCTTTGTCGAAGCGCAACTAAAACAAAACCATTTAGAGATAAGTCTTTACTATAGTGTTACACTTTGCTTTCACATTCATACACCAGATCATCCATCAAATGAACTTTGGAATATGTTGCACATAGTACCCACCAGTCAAGAGAAAGAGCATAAGCATTAATGAGGCTATTGTTCCAGCCCTTTTTATACTTAAAACTGCTGCTCCTAGTATCTCTCCTGCTCCCTGATCTCTTAGTTGAGCCTCAGTTTCTATATTAGATTTCCACCATAAAAGGCCAAGGGAAGATGTTAGATCCAAAATTGGCTCTAACACCCAAATGAGTAATGATTCTACTGAAATGAAATCAAAAAACGAAGAAAACTCACAATTTATAGTGGTTCGGCCTTAAATAGCCTACGTCCACTTTCTACTTTTTGAATTGATGATTTGAATGTGAATACAACGATAACTTCCACTCAATTTTCACTTATACAGTACATTGATTAATATTCACTCAATTTCCTTCACAATATGATTCAAGAGGTGGTTGTAATCTGAATAAGTTGATGAAATTCGGATAGCAAAGGAGTATGAGTTCTGAAAATGCCAAAAGATCCTTTGAAATGAGCTTTGGAGGTTTATTTATAGGTGGAAAATGCCTCTGAAGTGGCTCCGGGTAGGGTATACGTAGCCTCCATCCCATTATTGTCGGGTTCAGATGGAATATGGTGGCAACAGCGCATCGGGTTAGTGGCAAACGTGGGGAGAACCTAGGTATAACCGCTCTGAGTCTTAAGGAAATACGGGCTGTAACCGCTGCTGCTTCAATTGTCTGGGTTCGGATCGGAAGTACTACAAATTAGGGGAACGGATCGGGTTTACCCGAATCGATCCGATTTGGCCTGCGCTCCTACCATCTCTGCTCTACGCTGTGCTGTATTTACCAAGGAAATCCGATCCGATCCGACTTGACTAAAAAACATTCTTCATTCTTTTTATCTTTTAATCTTTGTGTAGCCTAGTTCACAAAGTAGGCTAACATTTTGCCCCCTCAAAGGACGCTTCTATTGAAGATGGAGTGTGCTTTGACATTATTTGCTCACTAGTCTCTGAATTTGAACTATTGAACTGTCGCTTCCATTCATTCGTAGGGACGCGTTGTGTCATGAAGTCATGTCTCTTGTTTCCTATAAATACACTAAAAAGTTCACGAATTTCCTTCTTCGTTTCAAACAGCTTTGAGAACTTTGAATTTTGTCCAGCGACTCTTCCAGTTAAACTCTTTGTTTAATTTTATTTTCCTTTAAATTCAATTCGTATGCCAAGTCAGTGTGCGTGATTCCATCTGGGTTCAGTCTCCGATCCGAACGGCTTTGCTCACACTTCATTATCATTGAACGAATGGGCTGAATTCTCGTATGGGCTAGTACTCCAGTCCGATCGGAATGACGTGTTAGGAATACTAAGAGCCATTCCAAATCTATATAAATTCACTTTTCATCCTCTTCCTCTTTCTTTCCTTCACTACCACTGTCTTCTAACTTCTGCAAAAGAGAAAAACCCTAATTTCTGAAAAATCAAAATTCCCTTCGATTCTCGAAATAATCATCTAGGTAGGTTTGATAAACTTCAGTTAATTCCCTTTTAATTGATTTCGATTCAAGTTTGTGGGTAATTTGGACGATTTGAGTATGGTTCTTAACTGGCCTTAACGCCATGACCCTCTCCCCTCGCCTCGCCATCGTTGTTAATGGCCTTATCGCCATCTCGAGGTAATAACGGAGGGGATTTAGGAGTTAAGGTTGAACGCGTCAGCGCGTAAGTGCTTTCCTTTGATTCAGTTTTGGGCATGAGATTGGGTTCGGTGTTGATTAAGGAAGAAAGAAGATGAAGAAGAAGAAGAGGGAAAAGACTGGAATCAGTTTTGGTGAAGAGGTATAAGAGTAAAGAGGGGAGGGGGTTTCAATTGACCGGATCGGGTCGGAGTGAAAATAAAAAGAAGGATAAAAACGAGGTGTGTCCAACCGGGTCGGGTCGGAGTGATAGACATGGTCATGGAAGTATATGGGCACTCGGACCGATCCGGATCACGAAGAGTACCAACCTCTGAACCGAACCGATATGCTTGAGATGCATTAACTTCTGCTTTGGACCACACATGATCCTTCCCCCAGTCTGAACCCTTTCCTTTGTGGGTGCCCAATCCGAACCCCAAAATATATACATCCGCACCAAACTGAAACCATCCAATTCAATGCATAAGAAATGTCCGACTTGCTCAATCAATGCTTGCCTTGACTTACAACTTAATGAACAGTTAGGATAGTGTCTTATGAACATGAGCAAATATTTAAGACTATTCTGAACATTACTGTTTTGCCAAATCTTTGCATTATGCTCTTATGTGTTTACTTTGCATCTTTTGCACACATAGCACACACTTTAGTTCACACACGTGCACGGGGATACGGGCTATTTTACTCTAACTTATTTATTGCTTCTTCAGTAGTTTAGCGGCCATGGTAGACAGACGTTTATCTAGGTTAGCAGAAAAGAGAGAAGTTGCAGAAACTTCTGAGAAACTCACTCTTGATGGCATATCTTCTCCCTCAGACCCTGAATGGGATGATGAGGGCCTAGATTATGAAATGGAAGCACACAATAGTGAAATATCTTTCGGTAGTGAAGTTTCTCTTGGTGATGAAGAGGAAGGAGAGATAGGAGATGATTGTGCTCCCGACGAGTTTGAAACTGCCACTATATTGGAGTTACCCAAAGATTCTGTTGAGTCGATGATCGATGATGATAGACTCGTATGAATATGTCTAAAGCATGGGATATTAAAAAGAGATACCCTGGTGCCTTCGAAAATAGATCGCCCCACAACCCACCGGAGGGATTTATGGCAATTACCTGATTGATGTGTCTGGTTGGGGCCATTCCACCGTTTCTGCCTTTTGTCGTCGATTTTCTGAGACAGATGCGGATTGCCCCCATGCAATTACATCCTAACTCTTATGCTTATTTATACACCTTGTATATAGCATACAAAGAAATTTTAGGTATAGAGCCTACCTTCAATGATGTCCACTACTTTTATAATTTCAAACATCGGACTCAAGAGACTCCTTCCTTCTCATACTTTGAATCAGTCCCAAAAAGGAAAATTATTATTGTTCCATATAGCAACAAGGCTGGTGATTCTAAACTTGAATGGTTTTATATCAGACAGCAGCCGGGGTGTGCCAGGAGATGGACCAAATCAAGTAAAGCACCGACTTTCTAAATTTCAATTTTAAATGCTCATGCCAACACATTAATTTGCTTTCTTTTTCATTCATAGTTGATAACCCAAAGCAAATATCAGGTCAACTATATTTTGATCATTTGCATCGGCTGCTCAATGGTGACCAAAAGTTCTTGACCATAGACGAAGTTCTTAAGGATGAGTATCTCCATCATCACGGGTTACTATCTATTACCCGTAGAATAGTTCGTGGGACGGGTCCACATGTGTACATACCCCCGGTCGACATTATTCCTGAGACGGGCGAGGGCTCGAAAGGTCCAACAATACCTCTTAGAACTCCTCCTTGTCCATCCTCAACTCAGGACGATGAATTAGCCAACATAGCTGAAAAGCACAAAGAAGGGTATACCATTCCTGATGACGCTATTTCTCCTGAGAAGTCAACATCCCCTAAAGAGCTGCCACTAGACGCTTCTCAAGGAGATGCTCCTACTACCGACGATTCCACATTTAAGGGTTTAGGAAATCTTACTCTGCCCGAAACTATCTATACTTCAGAGGACTTTGGAACGAATCCTTTAACATTCACTTCTTCATAGGAGACTACTCCCGTGAAGACCAAAGAGCCCGCTCATGCTAGTCTGGCTTCAGACTCGGGTTTGTTGGAGGGAACACCACTTAGGATGCACATAACACATTAGCACCGCACGTCACAGCACTCATGTCTTATGTGAACATTGATTCTGAACTCCACTTATATTGTTGTGCAGGTACAATGTCACGCCCTTACTATGATGTCAGGAAAATTCGCCGTAGCATGTCTAGACCTCCTTCTGACACCGAGCATGATCGCCGTGAGAGCGGGGGCAGAGATGACAGAAGGCCTCATGATTCTCACCGACCTCACACTTCACGCTCTCGTTCTCCTGATCGGTCGGATCCAGACAGGTATAAGAGCCACCAAAATCATCGTGGGGAAGACACATCACAATCCGAAGACCGAGTTTCTCCCCAAGACAAATATAATCGAGAAAAAAGTCCACCAAAACATACTGATTCGCGAGACAAGCACAAAGCTTCTGAGAAACGATCTGAAAAAGGCGATGCAGCCATCGTCCCTGCTAAGCGGAAACATATTGAACTATCATATTGCAAACCCCCACCACTAGATGCTGATTCCAAAGCGAAATTGGCATTCCGGAGAAGCAATTCCCAGATCACTACTTTGAGAATTTAACTTTCTTACCGACGCTCCAGCCTATTTTTTTAAAGTGGGCAGATGAGGCTAAGGCAAAGATTGATGCAGTAGAGAAATAGTACTCGGAGATGTACAAATATTCACGCAATCTCTCCAGAATCATTCAGGCCTTAATTACAGACGTTAATGCAATGAAGAAGGCTGCAGATCCCGATGAGAATGTTTTGAAAATTCTGGAGAAGGACTTAGAAGATACACAGGCTCAACTTGTCATTGCTCAACGAGATGCCAACAACTTCAAAAAGAAATATGAGGAATTACAAAAGCGTTATCATGACTTGCTGGAATCTCACAGTCAAGAGTGTTTGGAGTTGAAGAAACAAGCGGAGGACGCTAAGTCAGACAGTGTCAAAATGTAACCGGCTTACAATACTCTTGAGCAAGAAAAGACCGAGTTAGCGAGGAAGAACGCCGGGCTGGAGAAACAAAATGCTGACTTGGAGTCCAAGTTAATGGAAGCGGAGACTAGGGCTGCCTTAGCTGAGGGGAATGTGGATAGCGCTGTTAAGTCTACTGAAGAAACTCATAAACAGCTATCAGAGGCTCAAGAAGAATTGCACGGCTTTGACGAACTAATGATTGAATTTTTTGCACACATAATCCGTCGCCAAAACATCTCTTGCATCAAAGACTATCCGACTACCTTAGTTCACGTATGGAGTCAAATCATCGAATGGGAAAAAGAGGAACTTAAGGTAGACTTTGTTGATGAAGATAAACTCATGGAGAAGTATCTGAGAGATGATGAACCGACACGTCTGGCCGAGAGGCGTCGCCTTATTGCTGCTGCCATGGAGGAGGAGAAACGCCTGGCCAAATAAAAGAATATCCTTAAAGTTGGTTCTCCTTCTGCTACCGCCGTAGCTACTGGAGTCAAGGGATATGATCCCGAGAATCCGGGAATTCCTAGAGCATCTCTTTTATCTCCTATACCAGAATCAGCATCAGAGACGGTAGCTACCCCAATTGAGAAATCATCAGAAGGTATTTCCACCTTTTCACCCCAATTCGTCAAGGCAGTCTCCACCTTTCATCACATCATTGGGCAATCGATTGAGGATTCTTTATTTTCTCCTGAGTTGATAACTGTTGCTTCTCATTCTGTAGGTGATGAACCAAACGAGAAGACTGACGAGCCTCGAGGAACCACCATAGGGGAAAAATCCGTGGAAAAGGCTCAAGAAAGGCAGGATAAGGCTACCATCATTGAATCCGGAGGGGGAGCTGAACCGCCTAAGGCCGACATTTCCCATGATGATGAAATGATAGATGCTTTGAAAGACGATGATGGTAATGAGGGGCATGAAGAAGATCCTGATGTTGCTATAATTGGGGATTCAAAAAATGCTGATGACATGACTTTGACTAAAATGAAAGCCGAACAAGACAAGCGCATGCAGCTGAAAGTTGCAGCTGAAAGTCAAGGAATTAGACCCCGAAAGCCTTAATCCCTTTGCAGTGGTTGATTCTGGATCGAGGTTAGTTGTTAAGCTTTCAACTAGGTCAATTACAGAAGAACTTGCTAAAAAATCTTCTCTTGATTCCAGTGCTCCGACTTCTGGGAAGAAATCTACCGACTCTGGAACCTCAATTACAGAGAAGAAGAAACCAAAGCATCTCATGTCTGATGCTGAAAAATAAGCTAGAAATGCTCTTAAGGCTGCCAAGAAGTCCAAGTCTACTCTAAAGCCCAAGTGACAATACGCTTTGTTTTTTATTTTGATATTCCACTAGTTCGCTAATGTTGTAGTGAGTGCGGCCCTCACATTTTTTTCTTAGCCTTCCTGTATAAACTCACATGTTTGTCAATAAAGTAGTTTGTTCCCTGCAATGTCTGATATTTGTAAATTTAGCATTTAAGTAAAAATGAAAATAAAAGTCATTATTAAGGGGGGAACATGTGTACATATATATGCCCACAATCAATCTTGGATAACTGATTAAGACTTATTCAAGATTGATTAAATTCAAAATCCAGGTGCCCCCGATTCTCTGAGGGGGCCATATTCTTTTCGTCATTGATGCCTATTCTTTTTAGCATCTTTATAGTCTCCTATCTCATAACCAGGTTAGAGTATTACTGAGGCGATCTCTTATCGGGTGCACCTTCACGCCTCAAGTGACGTCGTCTTCCCATCCTTTATATTCTCTCTCGATTCATGAGAGTTAGAGTTAAGAATGTCGTCTTCCCATTCTTTGCACTTTATCATGCAAGCAGTCATTTTGTTTGCTCCTGCACATAGGTCATCTCCAATCTTCCAAATTTAAATTAATGTTTTGTGTTTCATACTCATGATAGAATAATTGCTGAAGATATAAGTAATGCAGGAAAGTAAATGACACACGATATTTTTGTAGTGGTTCAGCTAAGTCATAACCTACATCCACTTCATAATCATTTGTTCATATAAACAAACTTTTTAAGGCAAGTCGTGCCTTTTTACATAGCTTATAAAAAAAAAGGAAGACATTTCATATTTAGCTCAGGTATCGTCGCAAGTGCTGAGCATTCTAAGCTCTGGGAATCTCTTCACCGTCCACGGTCGTTAGCTTGAATGCTCCTGTATAAAGCTTCCGTCGGATGGTGTATGGCCCTTCCCATTTTGAACCCAATTGGGTTGAAGGCGGGAAGACTTGTTTCAATACTAAGTCTCCTGGTTCAAAGGTTTTGAAGCGAACTTTCCGGTCATAATGACGTGCTAGTTGATGTTGATGTCTTGAGGCACGCAAGTCTGCTTCGTCTCTTTTTTCTTCAACCATATTAAGAGACTCTAGGAGGAGTGTTCTATTCGTCATCGGGTCATAGTATGCGACTCGATGAGAAGGGACTTTTAGTTCTACCGGGATTACTACTTCTGACATGAAGGAAAGTGAAAAGGGAGTATGGCCAGTGGCCGTCTTAAAGGTTGTCATGTAGGCCCACAAAGCTAGTGACAACTCATTCACCCACTTGGCTTTGGCCCGCTTCAACCGCTTCTTGAGAATAGATTTAATGACCTTGTTTATTGCTTTAACTTGGTCGTTTGACTGCGGGTGAGCTACAACAGTGTATCGTTTATCAATCTTGTACTTCTGGCAGAAGTTTCCGAATTCAACGCTGTCAAACTGTGTCCCATTATCAGTTATGATGGTCTTCGGTATCCCAAATCGACAGATAATTTTTCTGACCACAAAACTAATCACCTTTCTTGCCGTGATCGTAGTTAAAGGCTCAGCTTCCACCCATTTCGTAAAATAGTCCACGGCGACGATCGCGTACTTTGCTCCCCCTTTGGAAATAGGTAACACTCCAGTAATATCAATTCCCCACATGGAAAACGGCCATGGGCTTACCATCGACTTGAGCTGAGTCGGAGGTGTTCTGGGAATTTTGGTGAATCTTTGACATCAGTCGCAGCGTTGCGAATAATCAGCCGCGTCTTTATTCACGGTAGGCCAAAAATATCCATGCCGTAATACTTTCTTTGCTAGGGTTTGGCCCCTGGTGTGGTCCCCACACTCACCTTCATGTACTTCTTGCAGTACACATTTGATGTCGTCATGTGCGATACACCGTAGTAGGGGCATTGAAAACCCTTGGTGATAAAGGATGCTGTCCTGTAAAACGTATCTTGCAGCCTTACGTCTTACAGCTCATCTTTCACTTTTCTTCAACGGGAGGGTTCCATTCTTGAGAAAAATCTTGATCGATGTCATCCATGATTCTCTCTTTGGAACAACTTCCAAGGCTAGTTCCACCTCCATCAGGTTGAAGCTCGGTGATTCCAAAACCTCTATCGGAACCATTTCAGTTTCTTCGAGATTATCAAACTTGCTAGTTTTGCCAACCGATCTGCTTTCTGATTTTCTATTCTTGGAATATGTGTTATGCTGTAATGCTCCAAAATACCAAGAAACTCCTTTACCTTTTTGAGATAAGTAATGAGTCGAGGCCCTTTATCAACAAGTTCCTCCCATACTGGCATACAACTATCTGGGAATCGTAGCATATATCCAGTGTCTTCACCCCTAGTTCTTTGGCGAGTTTCAGCCCGGCAATCAGGGCTTCATACTCGGAATCGTTATTGGTAGCAGCAAACTTTAATCGCAATGCAGAGTAAATAGATCGTCCTTCAGGAGTTATTAAAACAACTCTGGCACCGTACCTTCGATCATTTTTGGCTCCGTCCGTATATAACTTCCACGGACTAAGCTCTAATTCTTGATCTAAAGTAACCACCTTGTCACCCACCGTTTCCTCTTCGGGAATTATGAATTCGGCTATAAAGTCGGCCAATGCTTGCCCCTTTATTGATCTTCGTGGCTGAAAATTTAAATTGAATTGACTCCACTCGATGTTCCATTTAAGTAACCGCCCCGATGCTTCGGGTTTTTGCAACACTTGTCTTAAAGGTTGATCGGTGTATACAACTATCGGGTGAGCCTGAAAGTAATGACGAAGTTTGCAGGAAGCAATCAGGAGGCTATAAGCAAGCTTTTCTATCTTCGGATAATTACGCTCTGCAGTAGCTAGTTTCTTGCTCACGTAGTATACAGACCTCTGTACTTTATCTTCTTTACGTACCAATGTTGTACTGATGGCATGAGATGATACCGCTAGGTAGACAAACAAATCCTTATGTTCCACGGGTTTTAATAATATTGGAGGCTTTTCTAATAAGTCTAATAAATTCTGGAAAGCCTCCACACAATCGGGGGTCCACTCAAAATGTAACGACCCGTATTCTACACATCATAGGATCGTAGAATAATTATTTCTTTCCCATGAGAAGTCGTATGGTCATGTAACTTTGGGAAACATCTATTAGAGTCATTTCCCATGTTCTTGATTTTTGTCGATTTTTAAATGACCATTTTGCCCTAGTTGGTACTGTTTTGGCCATAACTTTTGATTGGAAAGGAATTTTGACCTGAAACCACTTCCATTGGATTCGTTTGATGGTTTACCTTTCCGTAGAGTGGTCATAATAGCCAAACGGACTTAACGTTTGGGAGATATGGCTGAAATAAGGTTTGGAGGGTGAAAAACTGCTTAACCGGGCCAAATCGGGTGATTAGTGAGTAGGCCCATAACCCATTTCGGGATTAGGGTTATGCGGAGGCTGAAATAAGATAGAGGATCATTCCATTTCAGTTTTCTAGCCTCCACTTATCACCAAGGATCCCTAAAAATGGCCTCCAACCTCTAAATCACCTCCAAATCACCTTTTTGTCAAGGATTTGGCTTAGCAACCTCTAATCAAGGAAGATCTTCACCAAAGCAACATAGGAGCTGCTGTTTGGCATTGAAATTCACATCAAATCAGAGAATTATTTCAGATCTTAGTTTATTTGTGGCTAAGGTGAGTGATTTGCATAGTTTTACACTAATTATGGCTAATAATGAGTGATTAGTGTTAATTAGCGAATCTAAGCATGATAAAATTCGGGAAAAATGTTCATAAATTCTTAAACGATGTTTTAGACCTCTGATATGAATTTGGGTTAATTTAGTTAAGTTTCTCTAATCCTATCATTAGTTTCACCTAAACATGCTTAGGGGAAAATATGGGGTTTTGGGTATGTTTGATTCATTTTAACCTATCATGTTGATGTTTTGATGTTTGTGGTTGATTATGCATGTTGCTATGACTGTATGAAATGCTTTGTGACTGATTTCAATAGTTAGAATGGTCGAAAACGTCGTCGAATGGCGTAAACACTTGCTGGAACAGTCTCAGAAAACAGTGCAGGGTTCGGATCGGATCGGACATATGGCTCGGATCGGATATGTTGAACTGAGCAAGGAACCCGATCGGATCGGAACCCAACACTTGGGAAAAAGTGGCAAAAAGGAAGGCCACGCTAGCTGAACTGGGATCGGATCGGATCGGATCGAGGAGGACGGATCGGATCGAGGAGGACGAATCGGATCGAGGAGGACGGATCGGAGCGGAAGCAAGAAGACGAATCAGAGCGGGAGCATGAAAACGGATCGGATAGGAACATATGAAGGGAGCATGAAAACGGATCGGAAGAACGAACCAAGAAGGGACACCCGACCCGACCCGAAGGGAAGCACCCGACCCGACCCGAAGAGAAGCATCTGACTCGAACCTAGAGGAATACCCGACCCGAACCGCACCAGAAGGAGACCCGACCCGAACAGATGAAAGACACCGACCCGAACCGATAACTTGAGGAGGAACCCGACCCGATCCAGTATTGACCAATAACCCGAGATGCAAAGGTAGTCCAATATGGGAAGTTAGAGCTTAGGATCCAGTTGGGAACCGATGAGTTCACTTCATGGTTGGACTTTGCTGCGGGACGTGTGCTAAGGAGTTGTCGACGTTCATAACTTCGATTCACCACTAAGAATGAATGATGGGCTACTTATCAGTGCAGTAGGGTCATTATAACCTGAGGGGCAAGGTGATGGTAGCAAGACTACGTTATCAGTGCAGTAGGGTCATTATGACCTGAGGGGCAAGGTGATGCGTAGTAAGACTATGAGCCAGCGCAGATGGGGTGAATAACTCCATGGGGTAAGTGGACATAGTAAGGATTGATAAGACTATGAGCCAGTGCAGTGGGGTTCTTGTGACTCCATGGGGCAAAGTGGACATAGTAAGGATTAGTAAGGCTATGAGCCAGTGCAGTGGGGTTCTTGTGACTCCATGGGGCAAAGTGGACATAGCGAAGGATTGTGGCTACGTTATCAGTGCAGTGAAGCCATTTATGACTTCATGGGACAAAGTGATCGTAGCAAGGTATGTTGGGTGATCGAAGTGGTGAATATCGTATGCTTTACGCACTGAGTGAGAGATGTGAGGATGGATGCTATGTTTGATTGTTTGCCATCCCTATGACATGCACACCTCCTCCACCTCCGTATCTTTACACTGTTTGATATGGTACCTTAGAGTGTTGTACAGTATGTAGTGCTAACTCTTTGGTTGCAGGTCCAGGTTCAGGTATGTTTTAGTCTACCTGTTATTGTTCACTTTAGATGCTTATCGCTCATACCAGGCTTTATGTCTGACCCAGAGTTTTATGTCTCCTCTTATTACTATGGGTGCTCACACGAGCAGACTAGAGACAGGTTAGCTGGTGATGCGCAAGTAGCTGATTCGGAGGCGGGCAGGAGGCTTCCACGTATGATATATATATATATATATATATATATATATATATATATATATATATATATATATATATATATATAGACACACACACATTCTCCCTGTGTCGTTGGTGGTCTCTACTTGGGCATTAGTAGTGTACTCATTTATCTTACTTTTGCTTTGAGACAGTTTGAAAGTTGTAATAAGTTGTATTTTGGATTTCCGCTGCTATGATGTTTAGTTCTGATTTTCAGCTTATGCACTGTCTCTCCTGTTTTATGTCAAGTATGTTATTATTATATTTTGTTCTATGCGCTGTGAGACATTCTACAGGTTCTTTGTATGTTCATGTCCTTCTTCCCTTTACTTCTCACGACCCGTTCCGTGCTAACTGGACATGTGTACAGCGCACTTTTGGAGTAAATGTCGGTTGGTGCGGGGCGGGCCGTCACACTTGGTATCAGAGCTCTAGGTTGCGTAGTTAACCTAGGGAAAGACACTAGGGAGAGATAGTACGTATATGAGAGCGCGTATTTGTGATTACTTTGGTTTTCAAAAGCTATGTATATACATACTATTTGTAGTATAAGAATGAAGTCGCACTGCACTAGCACCACTATGGGGTCGTTAATCGTTTCCTTTTTTCAGATTGACGATGAGCCGAGACACGAGGGGTGCTGGTAGAGGGACCAACCAAGGGAATGCCGCTGACATGAGGGCGATGTTTACTAACCTCATGAGAGACATGCTTAGAGAAGTGCAAGGGGAAGTTCCCAATCCCGGAGTTGGTGTTGGCCCAGTAGTGCAGGCGCCTAGGGTCGATTTCGCCAAGTTGTGCAAGGATTACACTAATCTTGGTGGAAAGCCGTTCCACGGAACGGAGTCGGCCACAGATGTTCAAGATTGGATGGATAGCTGTGACCGTATCTTCGATGACTTGAGTCTTGAGGATGCGATGAAGAGAAGGCTAGCGTCTCGTCAGCTGCAAGGGCGAGCGATGAATTGGTGGAATGCCATTAGAACAGCTACTCCAGAGGACCAGGTTACTTGGGTTCAGTTCAAGGCTCGCTTTAGCGAGAAGTTCATTCCAGCTGCCCAGAAGTCAGTATTGTTCAAGAGGTTCTTGGAACTCAAGCAGGGTGGCAGGGCAGTTTCTGATTATATTGCTGAGTTCGACACTTTGTCGAAGTATGGACTGTCTCTTATCGATACTCCTGAGAAGAAGAATGAGAAGTTCATTACTGGTTTGGATGGATACTTGGGGGAGAGGCTTATCAACCACATCGATGAGACTTTTGAATCGATCGTGGGGAAAGCTTTGAGATCAGAGAGTCTTTACCCTAAGTCAAAGACTGAGGCTGCATCTGCAGAAGGGCCAAAGCCGCAAGCAGGCGGTGGAGGCAAGAATAACTCTCAAAATAAGAGGAAGCAGGACCAATCTAAAGGTGGCCAGAAAAAGAGCAAGAAGGATGTTGAGTGCTTCAGCTGTGGAAAGAAGGGCCATTATGCTAAAGAATGTCGGGCCAAGCCAGCGGAAAGGAAGTGCTACAACTGTGGTCAAGTGGGACATCAGAAGGATAAGTGTCTGCAACCTCTTAAGGAGAGGCAGATTGTGAAAGCATATGTTCTTGTTGCTGTTCCTTCTTCGTCGAATGCCCCAACTGCGGCGGAGAAAGGAAAGAATGTTGTTATTCAAGGTATGATTTCTATTTATGATGTACTAGTTCGAGTTTTGTTTGATACTGGGGCTTCCCGTTCCTTCATATCTAGTGACCTCGTAGATAGGTTGGGACTGGAACCCGAGATAGTCGATAGACCATTAGTTGTGACGAACCCGATTGGTGGTTCGACTAGACTTGGTATGATTTGCAGGAATTTGGTCTTATCGAGTCATGGATGTATGTTTGTATGTGATTGCTTTGTTTTGGGCTTTACTGGGTATGGCATTATATTGGGAGTCGATTGGCTCCAAAGATACAGGGTGGTGGTAGACTGTGAGGGCTTTTTTGTGACAGTGAGGGTGGATGATGGGCGGAGGGTAGTGTTTGGTAGTCTACCTAGTGATGGGGTTATGGCTAGTTTTGTAAATTCCCTCGACATCCCGCAGGATGAGTTGTCAGATGTGCCCGTGGTTGGCCAGTATCCGGACGTCTTCGAGGAGGTGACCGGGCTTCCACCACACCGAGAGATTGAAAACCGTATTGATTTAGTGAAAGATGTCAGACCTATAGTGATGCCACTTCGTCGTATGGCACCAAGGGAGCAGCGAGAGCTCGGGGTGCAAGTCAGCAATCTTTTGAAGAAGGGATTTATTAGAAGGAGTGTCTCCGAGTGGGGAGCACCAGTTGTGTTTGCCACTAAGGCAGATGGTTCCCTTCGTTTGTGTGTGGACTATCGCGAGTTGAATAAGGTGACGAGGAAGAATAAGTATCCTCTACCGCGGATAGATGATTTGTTTGATCAGCTGGAAGGAGCAAGAGTGTTCTCCCAGTTGGACCTCGCGACAGGATTCCATCAGCTTCGAGTAGCAGATGAGAGTGTTCCGAAAACGGCCTTTAGGACGCCGTCTGGATTTTATGAGTGGTTGGTCATGCCGTTTGGGTTGACCAATGCACCAGCCTACTTTGTGGATCTTATGAATCGAGTATGCAGAGATCAGTTGAATAAGTTTGTTCTTGTGTTCATGGATGATATCCTTGTTTATTCAAGGACAGAAGAGGAACACAAGGGACACTTGAGGACAGTGATGGAGGTGTTGAGGAAACACCAATTGAAAGCGAAATTCTCTAAGTGTCATTTTTGGAGAAGGGAAGTAAGATTCTTGGGTCATGTTGTTTCAGAGAGTGGTATTGCCGTGGACCTTGCGAAGGTGGCTACGGTACATGATTGGCCTACACCCAAGAATGCAACATATGTAAGAAGTTTCTTGGGATTAGCTGGATATTATCGTAAGTTTATCCAGGACTTCTCCAAGATAGCAGCACCGTTGACTCAGTTGACTAAGAAGAATCAGTCCTTCGTTTGGGACGAAGTGTGTGAGGATGCCTTCAAGAGTCTAAAGGAGAAGTTGACGCGTGCGCCAGTGTTAGTCATTCCTAAAGGGAATGAAGAGATAACGGTATACACGGATGCTTGTGGTACCGGACTGGGTGCAGTATTGATGCAAGAAGGTAGGGTTGTAGCTTATGCTAGTCGACAGCTAAAGCCGCATGAGAAGAAGTATCCTACCCATGATTTGGAATTGGCAGCGATTGTATTTGCGCTGAAGATGTGGAGACATTATCTCTTGGGAGAAAGATTTGAGTTGTTTACCGATCATAAATCGTTGAAGTATCTCTTCTCTCAGAAAGATTTGAATCTCCGTCAGCAGAGATGGTTAGAGTTCTTGGCTTCGTATGATTTTGATATCGCATACACACCTGGGAAAGGTAATGCGGTAGCCGATGCCTTGAGTAGGAGACATGCCAGTTTAGGGGCAATGTTTCTTGAATGGAAGCAACTGGAGTATATCGCGGGGTTTGATTTCAGACCAAAGTGCGAATTGGATCCAGTTATGCTAGCTAGTTTGACGATCAGACCCACTTTGATAGAGCGGATTGGTTCTAGCCAGAGGAACGATCCTAATCTATTGGAAATCATCTCCAAGTTAGAGATGGGTATCGATGAGGAGATGAATGTGTATGGGCTTGATCGAGATGGATGGCTTCGGAAGAATGGAAGGCTAGTTGTACCCAATGTCAATGGATTGAGAGATGAAGTGCTTAGAGAATGTCATCACTCAAAACTGACTATACATCCTGGTGGTAATAAGATGTATCGAGACATGAGACAGACTTACTACTGGGAAGGGATGAAAAGAGACGTTGGGAAGTTAATATCCAAATGCATGAATTGCCATCTAGTTAAAGCTGAGCAAAAGAAGCCTAGTGGGTTGTTGCAACCATTAGAAATTCCCGAATGGAAATGGGAGCAAGTCTCGATGGATTTCATCGATGGTTTACCAAGGACTAGATCGGGATATGATAGCATTTGGGTAATTGTGGATCGATTGACTAAGAGCTCAAGATTTATACCAGTCAAATCGACCAGAACGACAGCCAAGTTGGCAAAATTGTATATGAAGTGGGTAGTGAGATTTCATGGAGTACCCAAAAGCATTGTGAGTGACCGAGACCCGTTGTTCACTAGTGGGTTTTGGAAGAGCTTACAAGAGGCTCTAGGGTCAGGATTACATCTCAGTACCACATATCATCCTCAGACCGACGGTCAGACGGAGAGGGTGAATCGTATATTGGAAGATCTCTTGAGAGCTTGTATATTGGATTTTGGTGGATCATGGGATGACCATTTGCATCTAGTAGAGTTTGCATATAATAATAGCTACCAATCCAGTATCGGTATGGCTCCATATGAAGCTTTGTACGGAAGACCGTGCAACTCACCATCGTGTTGGATAGAGACTAGCGAGAAATTTATGCTTGGACCAGATGTGGTGAGGGAAACTTCTGATAGGATCAAGATCATTCAACAACGAATGAAAGCTGCTCAAGATAGGCAGAAGAGCTATGTTGATAAGAGGAGAAGAGACTTGAAATTCTCCGTTGGTGACTTGGTGTTTGTCAAGATCTCTCCGTTGAAGAGCGTGATTCGATTTGGCAGGAGAGGCAAGTTGGCACCAAGATTTGTTGGCCAATTCCCTGTTCTTGAATTAGTCGGGAATTTGGCATATAGAGTTGGCTTACCAGAGAAAATGGCGGGAGTTCACAATGTATTTCATGTTTCCCAACTAAGGAAGTTTGTTCACGACTCAGATATGACTATTTCACCTGATCAGTTAGAGGACTTCGAAGTAGAACCCGAGGCGGTTGGGAACCGCAAGCCGATTCGTATTGTGGGGCACGATACGAAGCAATTTCGAAGGAAGGCGGTGAAGCTAGTCAAGGTTCAGTGGGGCGAGGACGAGAATGATTGTACTTGGGAGACAGAGGGTAGCATTAGGAAGGCATATCCAGAACTCTTTGCCTGGTAAGATTTACTTTGCAATTTAGTTTTCCGCATGCTAGGATAGACTTGTTTTGCATGGTTGATTGTTGTTTTATGATTGATAGGCATGCGGGACCTTTATGTGTGTTTGGATTAGGGAATTTCGGGGGCCAAATTTCTTAAGGGGGGAGAGTGTAACGACCCGTATTCTACACATCATAGGATCGTAGAATATTTATTTCTTTCCCATGAGAAGTCGTATGGTCATGTAACTTTGGGAAACATCTATTAGAGTCATTTCCCATGTTCATGATTTTTGTCGATTTTTAAATGACCATTTTGCCCTAGTTGGTACTGTTTTGGCCATAACTTTTGATTGGAAAGGAATTTTGACCTGAAACCACTTCCATTGGATTCGTTTGATGGTTTACCTTTCCGTAGAGTGGTCATAATAGCCAAACGGACTTATCGTTTGGGAGATATGGCTGAAATAAGGTTTGGAGGGTGAAAAACTGCTTAACCGGGCCAAATCGGGTGATTAGTGAGTAGTCCCATAACCCATTTCAGGATTAGGGTTATGGGGAGGCTGAAATGAGATAGAGGATCATTTCAGTTTTCTAGCCTCCACTTATCACCAAGGATCCCTAAAAATGGCCTCCAACCTCTAAATCACCTCCAAATCACCTTTTTGTCAAGGATTTGGCTTAGCAACCTCTAATCTAGGAAGATCTTCACCAAAGCAACATAGGAGCTGCTGTTTGGCATTGAAATTCACATCAAATCAGAGAATTATTTCAGATCTTAGTTTATTTGTGGCTAAGGTGAGTGATTAGCATAGTTTTACACTAATTATGGCTAATAATGAGTGATTAGTGTTAATTAGTGAATCTAAGCATGATAAAATTCGGGAAAAATGTTCATAAATTCTTAAATGATGTTTTAGACCTCTGATATGAATTTGGGTTAATTTGGTTAAGTTTTGCTAATCCTATCATTAGTTTCACCTAAACATGCTTAGGGGAAAATATGGGGTTTTGGGTATGTTTGATCCATTTTAACCTATCATGTTGATGTTTTGATGTTTGTGGTTGATTATGCATGTTGCTATGACTATATGAAATGCTTTATGACTGATTTCAATAGTTAGAATGGTCGAAAACGTCGTCGAATGGCGTAAACACTTGCTGGAACAGTCTCAGAAAACAGTGCAGGGTTCGGATCGGATCGGACATATGGCTCGGATCGGATATGTTGAACTGAGCAAGGAACCCGATCGGATCGGAGCCCAACACTTGGGAAAAAGTGGAAAAATGGAAGGCCACGCTAGCTGAACTGGGATCGGATCGAGGAGGACGAATCGGATCGAGGAGGACGGATCGGAGTGGAAGCAAGAAGACGAATCAGAGCGGGAGCATGAAAACGGATCGGATAGGAACATATGAAGGGAGCATGAAGACGGATTGGAAGCACGAACCAAGAAGGGACACCCGACCCGACCCGAAGGGAAGCACCCGACCCGACCCGAAGAGAAGCATCTGACTCGAACCTAGAGGAATACCCGACCCGAACCGCACCAGAAGGAGACCCGACCCGAACAGATGAAAGACACCGACCCAAACCGATAACTTAAGGAGGAACCTGACCCGATCCAGTATTGACCAATAACCCGAGATGCAAAGGTAGTCCAATATGGGAAGTTAGAGCTCAGGATCCAGTTGGGAACCGATGAGTTCACTTCATGGTTGGACTTTGCTGCGGGACGTGTGCTAAGGAGTTGTCGACGTTCATAACTTCGATTCACCACTAAGAATGAATGATGGGCTACTTATCAGTGCAGTTGGGTCATTATGACCTGAGGGGCAAGGTCATGGTAGCAAGACTACGTTATCAGTGCAGTAGGGTCATTATGACCTGAGGGGCAAGGTGATGCGTAGTAAGACTATGAGGCAGCGCAGATGGGGTGAATAACTCCATGGGGCAAGTGGACATAGTAAGGATTGGTAAGACTATGAGCCAGTGCAGTGGGGTTCTTGTGACTCCATGGGGCAAAGTGGACATAGTAAGGATTAGTCAGGCTATGAGCCAGTGCAGTGGGGTTCTTGTGACTCCATGGGGCAAAGTGGACATAGCGAAGGATTGTGGCTACGTTATCAGTGCAGTGAAGCCATTTATGACTTCATGGGGCAAAGTGATCGTAGCAAGGTATGTTGGGTGATCGATGTGGTGAATATCGTATGCTTTACGCACTGAGTGAGAGATGTGAGGATGGATGCTATGTTTGATTGTTTGCCATCCCTATGACCTGCACACCTCCCCCACCTCCGTATCTTTACACTGTTTGATATGGTACCTTAGAGTGTTGTACAGTATGTAGTGCTAACTCTTTGGTTGCAGGTCCAGGTTCAGGTATGTTTTAGTCTACCTGTTATTGTTCACTTTAGATGCTTATCGCTCATACCAGGCTTTATGTCCGACCCAGAGTTTTATGTCTCCTCTTATTACTCTGGGTGCTCACACGAGCAGACTAGAGACAGGTTAGCTGGTGATGCGCGAGTAGCTGATTCGGAGGCGGGTAGGAGGCTTCCACGTATGATATATATATATATACACATTCTCCCTGTGTCGTTGGTGGTCGCTACTTGGGCATTAGTAGTGTACCTCATTTATCTTACTTTTGCTTTGAGACAGTTTGAAAGTTGTAATAAGCTGTATTTTGGATTTCCGCTGCTATGATGTTTAGTTCTGATTTTCAGCTTATGCACTGTCTCTCCTGTTTTATGTCAAGTATGTTATTATTATATTTTGTTCTATGCGCTGTGAGACATTCTACAGGTTCTTTGTATGTTCATTTCCTTCTTCCCTTTACTTCTCACGACCCGTTCCGTGCTAACTGGACATGTGTACAGCGCACTTTTGGAGTAAATGTCGGTTGGTGCGGGGCGGGCCGTCACACTTGGTATCAGAGCTCTAGGTTGCGTAGTTAACCTAGGGAATGACACTAGGGAGAGATAGTACGTATATGAGAGCGCGTATTTGTGATTACTTTAGTTTTCAAAAGCAATGTATATACATACTATTAGTAGTATAAGAATGAAGTCGCACTGCACTAGCACCACTATGGGGTCGTTAATCGTTTCCTTTTTCAGATTGACGATGAGCCGAGACACGAGGGGTGCTGGTAGAGGGACCAACCAAGGGAATGCCGCTTACATGAGGGCGATGTTTACTAACCTCATGAGAGACATGCTTAGAGAAGTGCAAGGGGCAGTTCCCAATCCCGGAGTTGGTGTTGGCCCAGTAGTGCAGGCGCCTAGGGTCGATTTCGCCAAGTTGTGCAAGGATTACACTAATCTTGGTGGAAAGCCGTTCCACGGAACGGAGTCGGCCACAGATGTTCAAGATTGGATGGATAGCTGTGACCGTATCTTCAATGACTTGGGTCTTGAGGATGCGATGAAGAGAAGGCTCGCGTCTCGTCAGCTGCAAGGGCGAGCGATGAATTGGTGGAATGCCATTAGAACAGCTACTCCAGAGGACCAGGTTACTTGGGTTCAGTTCAAGGCTCGCTTTAGCGAGAAGTTCATTCCAGCTGCCCAGAAGTCAGTATTGTTCAAGAGGTTCTTGGAACTCAAGCAGGGTGGCAGGGCAGTTTCTGATTATATTGCTGAGTTCGACACTTTGTCGAAGTATGGATTGTCTCTTATCGATACTCCTGAGAAGAAGAATGAGAAGTTCATTACTGGTTTGGATGGATACTTGGGGGAGAGGCTTATCAACCACATCGATGAGACTTTTGAATCGATCGTGGGGAAAGCTTTGAGATCAGAGAGTCTTTACCCTAAGTCAAAGACTGAGGCTGCATCTGCAGAAGGGCCAAAGCCGCAAGCAGGCGGTGGAGGCAAGAATAACTCTCAGAATAAGAGGAAGCAGGACCAATCTAAAGGTGGCCAGAAAAAGAGCAAGAAGGATGTTGAGTGCTTCAGCTGTGGAAAGAAGGGCCATTATGCTAAAGAATGTCGAGCCAAGCCAGCGGAAAGGAAGTGCTACAACTGTGGTCAAGTGGGACATCAGAAGGATAAGTGTCTGCAACCTCTTAAGGAGAGTCAGATTGTGAAAGCATATGTTCTTGATGTTGTTCCTTCTTCGTCGAATGCCCCAACTGCGGCGGAGAAAGGAAAGAATGTTGTTATTCAAGGTATGCTTTCTATTTATGATGTACCAGTTCGAGTTTTGTTTGATACTGGGGCTTCCCGTTCCTTCATATCTAGTGACCTGGTAGATAGGTTGGGACTGGAACCCGAGATAGTCGATAGACCATTAGTTGTGACGAACCCGATTGGTGGTTCGACTAGCCTTGTTATTATTTGCAGGAATTTGGTCTTATCGAGTCATGGATGTATGTTTGTATGTGATTGCTTTGTTTTGGGCTTTACTGGGTATGGCATTATATTGGGAGTCGATTGGCTCCAAAGATACGGGGTGGTGGTAGACTGTGAGGGCTTTTTGGTGACAGTGAGGGCGGATGATGGGCGGAGGGTAGTGTTTGGTAGTCTACCTAGTGATGGGGTTATGGCTAGTTTTGTAAATTCCCTCGACATCCCGCAGGATGAGTTGTCAGATGTGCCCGTGGTTGGCCAGTATCCGGACGTCTTCGAGGAGGTGACCGGGCTTCCACCACACCGAGAGATTGAGTTCCGTATTGATTTAGTGAAAGATGTCAGACCTATAGTGATGCCACTTCGTCGTATGGCACCAAGGGAGCAGCGAGAGCTCGGGGTGCAAGTCAGCAATCTTTTGAAGAAGGGATTTATTAGAAGGAGTGTCTCCGAGTGGGGAGCACCAGTTGTGTTTGCCACTAAGGCAGATGGTTCCCTTCGTTTGTGTGTGGACTATCGCGAGTTGAATAAGGTGACGAGGAAGAATAAGTATCCTCTACCGCGGATAGATGATTTGTTTGATTAGCTGGAAGGAGCAAGAGTGTTCTCCCAGTTGGACCTCGCGACAGGATTCCATCAGCTTCGAGTAGCAGATGAGAGTGTTCCGAAAACGGCCTTTAGGACGCCGTCTGGATTTTATGAGTGGTTGGTCATGCCGTTTGGGTTGACCAATGCACCAGCCTACTTTGTGGATCTTATGAATCGAGTATTCAGAGATCAGTTGAATAAGTTTGTTCTTGTGTTCATGGATGATATCCTTGTTTATTCAAGGACAGAAGAGGAACACAAGGGACACTTGAGGACAGTGATGGAGGTGTTGAGGAAACACCAATTGAAAGCGAAATTCTCTAAGTGTCATTTTTGGAAAAGGGAAGTAAGATTCTTGGGTCATGTTGTTTCAGAGAGTGGTATTGCCGTGGACCCTGCGAAGGTGGCTACGGTACAGGATTGGCCTACACCCAAGAATGCAACAGATGTAAGAAGTTTCTTGGGATTAGCTGGATATTATCGTAAGTTTATCCAGGACTTCTCCAAGATAGCAGCACCGTTGACTCAGTTGACTAAGAAGAATCAGTCCTTCGTCTGGGACGAAGTGTGTGAGGATGCCTTCAAGAATCTAAAGGAGAAGTTGACGCATGCGCCAGTGTAAGTCATTCCTAAAGGGAATGAAGAGATGACGGTATACACGGATGCTTGTGGTACCGGACTGGGTGCAGTATCGATGCAAGAAGGTAGGGTTGTAGCTTATGCTAGTCGACAGCTAAAGCCGCATGAGAAGAAGTATCCTACCCATGATTTGGAATTGGCAGCGATTGTATTTGCGCTGAAGATGTGGAGACATTATCTCTTGGGAGAAAGATTTGAGTTGTTTACCGATCATAAATCGTTGAAGTATCTCTTCTCTCAGAAAGATTTGAATCTCCGTCAGCAGAGATGGTTAGAGTTCTTGGCTTCGTATGATTTTGATATCGCATACACACCTGGGAAAGGTAATGCGGTAGCCGATGCCTTGAGTAGGAGACATGCCAGTTTAGGGGCAATGTTTCTTGAATGGAAGCAACTGGAGTATATCGCGGGGTTTGATTTCAGACCAAAGTGCGAATTGGATCCAGTTTTGCTAGCTAGTTTGACGATCAGACCCACTTTGATAGAGCGGATTGGTTCTAGCCAGAGGAACGATCCTAATCTATTGGAAATCATCTCCAAGTTAGAGATGGGTATCGATGAGGAAATGAATGTGTATGGGCTTGATCGAGATGGATGGCTTCGTAAGAATGGAAGGCTAGTTGTACCCAATGTCAATGGATTGAGAGATGAAGTGCTTAGAGAATGTCATCACTCAAAACTGACTATACATCCTGGTGGTAATAAGATGTATCGAGACATGAGACAGACTTACTACTGGGAAGGGATGAAAAGAGACGTTGGGAAGTTTATATCCAAATGCAAGAATTGCCAGCTAGTTAAAGCTGAGCAAAAGAAGCCTAGTGGGTTGTTGCAACCATTAGAAATTCCCGAATGGAAATGGGAGCAAGTCTCGATGGATTTCATCGATGGTTTACCAAGGACTAGATCGGGATATGATAGCATTTGGGTAATTGTGGATCGATTGACTAAGAGCGCAAGATTTATACCAGTCAAATCGACCAGAACGGCAGCCAAGTTGGCAAAATTGTATATGAAGTGGGTAGTGAGATTTCATGGAGTACCCAAAAGCATTGTGAGTGACCGAGACCCGTTGTTCACTAGTGGGTTTTGGAAGAGCTTACAAGAGGCTCTAGGGTCAGGATTACATCTCAGTACCGCATATCATCCTCAGACCGACGGTCAGACGGAGAGGGTGAATCGTATATTGGAAGATCTCTTTAGAGCTTGTATATTGGATTTTGGTGGTTCATGGGATGACCATTTGCATCTAGTAGAGTTTGCATATAATAATAGCTACCAATCCAGTATCGGTATGGCTCCATATGAAGCTTTGTATGGAAGACCGTGCAACTCACCATCGTGTTGGATAGAGACTGGCGAGAAATTTATGCTTGGACCAGATGTGGTGAGGGAAACTTCCGATAGGATCAAGATCATTCAACAACGAATGAAAGCTGCTCAAGATAGGCAGAAGAGCTATGCTGATAAGAGGAGAAGAGACTTGAAATTCTCCGTTGGTGACTTGGTGTTTGTCAAGATCTCTCCGTCGAAGAGCGTTATTCGATTTGGCAGGAGAGGCAAGTTGGCACCAAGATTTGTTGGCCGATTCCCTGTTCTTGAATTAGTCGGGAATTTGGCATATAGAGTTGGCTTACCAGAGAAAATGGCGGGAGTTCACAATGTATTTCATGTTTCCCAACTAAGGAAGTTCGTTCACGACTCAGATATGACTATTTCACCTGATTAGTTAGAGGACTTCGAAGTAGAACCCGAGGCGGTTGGGAACGGCAAGCCGATTCGTATTGTGGGGCACGATACGAAGCAACTTCGAAGGAAGGCGGTGAAGCTAGTCAAGGTTCAGTGGGGCGAGGACGAGAATGATTGTACTTGGGAGACAGAGGAGAGCATTAGGAAGGCATATCCAGAACTCTTTGCCTGGTAAGATTTACTTTGCAATTTAGTTTTCCGCATGCTAGGATAGACTTGTTTTGCATGGTTGATTGATGTTTTGTGATTGATAGGCATGCGGGACCTTTATGTGTGTTTGGATTAGGGAATTTCGGGGGCGAAATTTCTTAAGGGGGGAGAGTGTAACGACCCGTATTCTACACATCATAGGATCGTAGAATATTTATTTCTTTCCCATGAGAAGTCGTATGGTCATGTAACTTTGGGAAACATCTATTAGAGTCATTTCCCATGTTCATGATTTTTGTCGATTTTTAAATGACCATTTTGCCCTAGTTGGTACTGTTTTGGCCATAACTTTTGATTGGAAAGAAATTTTGACCTGAAACCACTTCCATTGGATTCGTTTGATGGTTTACCTTTCCGTAGAGTGGTCATAATAGCCAAACGGACTTAACGTTTGGGAGATATGGCTGAAATAAGGTTTGGAGGGTGAAAAACTGCTTAACCGGGCCAAATCGGGTGATTAGTGAGTAGGCCCATAACCCATTTCGGGATTAGGATTATGGGGAGGCTGAAATGAGATAAAGGATCATTCCATTTCAGTTTTCTAGCCTCCACTTATCACCAAGGATCCCTAAAAATGGTCTCCAACCTCTAAATCACCTCCAAATCACCTTTTTGTCAAGGATTTGGCTTAGTAACCTCTAATCAAGGAAGATCTTCACCAAAGCAACATAGGAGCTGCTGTTTGGCATTGAAATTCACATCAAATCAGAGAATTATTTCAGATCTTAGTTTATTTGTGGCTAAGGTGAGTGATTTGCATAGTTTTACACTAATTATGGCTAATAAGGAGTGATTAGTGTTAATTAGCGAATCTAAGCATGATAAAATTCGGGAAAAATGTTCATAAATTCTTAAATGATGTTTTAGACCTCTGATATGAATTTGGGTTAATTTGGTTAAGTTTTGTTAATCCTATCATTAGTTTCACCTAAACATGCTTAGGGGAAAATATGGGGTTTTGGGTATGTTTGATCCAATTTAACCTATCATGTTGATGTTTTGATGTTTGTGGTTGATTATGCATGTTGCTATGACTGTATGAAATGCTTTGTGACTGATTTCAATAGTTAGAATGGTCGAAAACGTCGTCGAATGGCGTAAACACTTGCTGGAACAGTCTCAGAAAACAGTGCAGGGTTCAGATCGGATCGGACATATGGCTCGGATCGGATATGTTGAACTGAGCAAGGAACCCGATCGGATCGGAACCCAACACTTGGGAAAAAGTGGCAAAAAGGAAGGCCACGCTAGCTGAACTGGGATCAGATTGGATCGGATCGAGGAGGACGGATCGGAACGAGGAGGACGAATCGGATCGAGGAGGACGGATCAGAGCGGAAGCAAGAAGACGAATCAGAGCGGGAGCATGAAAACGGATCGGATAGGAACATATGAAGGGAGCATGAAGACGGATCGGAAGCACGAACCAAGAAGGGACACCCGACTCTACCCGAAGGGAAGCACCCGACCCGACCCGAAGAGAAGCATCTGACTCGAACCTAGAGGAATACCCGACCCGAACTGCACCAGAAGGAGACCCGACCCGAATAGATGAAAGACACCGACCCGAACCGATAACTTGAGGAGGAACCCGACCCGATCCAGTATTGACCAATAACCCGAGATGCAAAGGTAGTCCAATATGGGAAGTTAGAGCTCAGGAACCAGTTGGGAACGGATGAGTTCACTTCATGGTTGGACTTTGCTGCGGGACGTGTGCTAAGGAGTTGTCGACGTTCATAACTTCGATTCACCCACTAACAATGAATGATGGGCTACTTATCAGTGCAGTAGGGTCATTATGACCTAAGGGGCAAGGTCATGGTAACAAGACTACGTTATCAGTGCAGTAGGGTCATTATGACCTGAGGGGCAAGGTGATGCGTAGTAAGACTATGAGCCAGCGCAGATGGGGTGAATAACTCCATGGGGCAAGTGGACATAGTAAGGATTGGTAAGACTATGAGCCAATGCAGTGGGGTTCTTGTGACTCCATGGGGCAAAGTGGACATAGTAAGGATTAGTAAGGCTATGAGCCAGTGCAGTGGGGTTCTTGTGACTCCATGGGACAAAGTGGACATAGCGAAGGATTGTGGCTACATTATCAGTGCAGTGAAGCCATTTATGACTTCATGGGGCAAAGTGATCGTAGCAAGGTATGTTGGGTGATCGAAGTGGTGAATATCGTATGCTTTACGCACTGAGTGAGAGATGTGAGGATGGATGCTATGTTTGATTGTTTGCCATCCCTATGACATGCACACCTCCCCCACCTCCGTATCTTTACACTGTTTGATATGGTACCTTAGAGTGTTGTACAGTATGTAGTGCTAACTCTTTGGTTGCAGGTTCAGGTATGTTTTAGTCTACCTGTTATTGTTCACTTTAGATGCTTATCGGTCATACCAGGCTTTATGTCTGACCCAGAGTTTTATGTCTCCTCTTATTACTCTGGGTGCTCACACGAGCAGACTAGAGGCAGGTTAGCTGGTGATGTGCGAGTAGCTGATTCGGAGGCGGGCAGGAGGCTTCCACGTATGATATATATATATATATATATATATACACACACACACACATTCTCCCTGTGTCGTTGGTGGTCGCTACTTGGGCATTAGTAGTGTACCTCATTTATCTTACTTTTGCTTTGAGACAGTTTGAAAGTTGTAATAAGCTGTATTTTGGATTTCCGCTGCTATGATGTTTAGTTCTGATTTTCAGCTTATGCACTATCTCTCCTGTTTTATGTCAAGTATGTTATTATTATATTTTGTTCTATGCGGTGTGAGACATTCTACAGGTTCTTTGTATGTTCATTTCCTTCTTCCCTTTACTTCTCACGACCCGTTCCGTGCTAACTGGACATGTGTACAGCGCACTTTTGGAGTAAATGTCGGTTGGTGCGGGGCGGCCCGTCACACAAAATTTCGTTTTCCTCATTTTATCAGATCGAAGAAAGGTACGCACTTATCTGTAGCTTTGGAGATAAACCTGCTCAATGCAGCAACTTTTCCGGCTAGGCTTTGAACATCCTTAATCTTTCGTGGTTCTTCAATATTCCTTATTGCTGCTATTTGAATAGGATTTATCTCAATCCCTCGAGAACTCACGATAAACCCAAGGAATTTCCCAGATGCGACCCCAAATGAGCATTTTAGGGGGTTTAACTTCATTCCATACCTTCGAAGAATATCAAACATTTCAGCTAAGTCCCTTGTATGGTCGGAAGATTGTTTAGACTTCACAAACATGTCATCCACATAAATCTCCATGGTTTTCCCGATTTGATTATAGAACATGCGGTTGACCAAACGTTGATACGTGGCTCCTGCATTCTTTAACCCAAATGGCATTACCACATACCAATATAACCCCAAGTCTGTGATGAAACTTGTGTGCTTCTGATCTGGTATGTGCATGGGAATTTGAGTGTACCCCGAATAGGCATCCATAAAGGATAAAAGCTCATGTCTAGCCATCGAGTCTTCTAGTTGATCAATCCTGGGAAGTGGAAAGCTATCCTTCGGATAAGCCTTGTTCAAGTCAGAGAAGTCAATACACGTACTCCACTTCCCGTTATATTTTTTGACCAGGACAGGATTTGATATCCAGTCGGGATATCTCGAATCCTTAATGAATCCATTATCCTTCAATTTCTCTAACTCTTCCTTCAAAGCTGCTGACCGCTCTGGGCCTAAGATTCGTCTCTTCTGTTTGACCGGTGGGTGCTTTGGATTAATGCATAAAGAGTGGCTCATAATGGTCGGCGAAATCCCATACATGTCAGCGCTAGTCCAGGAAAACACATCCAAATTTGCCCTTAAGAAATTAGCCAATTCTTTCGCTCGAATTGGAGCTAGTTGCGAGCCGATTTTAGTACTTTTGTCGGATCTGTCTCATCAATAGGGATATCTATTGTTTTCTCGTTGGGAGTCACATTTCTATCCTCTGGTTCTCTATCCTCTCTAGGATCTATATCCTCGAGCACATCTAAGGGCGACTCTCTTGGGGCTGGACCCCTTAATTGCTATGCTGAGTTTTCCTTGGAAGGGGGAGAATCGTCCTTGGATTCTATATTCAACCCCTTCATTAGCATCTTCAACTTCGTCATGTAACAAACTCGTCCCGTAGCTTGGTCGCCTCTCATCACTGCAGTTCCTGCGTCAGTCGGGAATTTAAGCAGCAAGCACCAAGGTGCAATACATGCCCTAAACTCGGCAAGGGCCGGTCGACCTAGGAAAGCATTATAGGGTGACTCTACATCCAAAACTAAAAATGGCAGGATCCTCACTCTCTGGCGATCTCACTGTCCTAACGTTACTGGCAATTCTACGTAGCCCATCATAGCCGTTGACGCCCCATTGAAGCCCCGTATCCATCCTTCGTAGAGCTTTAGATCTTTTGCTTCAAGTCTCATTTGTTCAAAAGCTTTTTTTAAGAGGATATTGACCGAACTCCCGTTGTCCACCAACACTTTATGGACTAAGGCAGGGTCGATGGCTGTGGTAATTACCAGTGGGTCTTCAGTTGGTGATTGAATTCCGGAATCATCTCTGCTACGGAATATGACATCGTCTTTTGTTTTTTTACTGGAGTAATGTCTTTGAGGTTACTGCATTCTCTTACCTCAAAGTTCTTGGCGGCATTTACGTACTGATCCATCGCTTTGAAACTACGGCTAGCTAGGTGGGGTACGCCTATAATAGTATTGATAACGATCCCGTTACCTTTCTGCTGGGCTGTGGGTTTAGAAGTAGGCTGGTTTTGGTTCGGGCTTGTCCCCCTTGCCCCATGTCCCTCGGGGAAACCTTGTACTCGTCTAACTTCCCTTCTCGCAACAATCTTTCAACTACATCTCTCAAATGACGACATTTGTTGGTGGAATGACCATAGGTTCCATAGAAAAAACAAAACTTTCCCGTTGCGATCTCTTTTTCAGTGGAGTCTCTGGGTGGTGGTTTTTTGTATTGCAATATGTTGTATGTGTCCAAATAAATGTTTTCCAAGGTATCATTCAATGGCGAATAGTTTTCAAAAGTTTGGAATCGAGGTCTTTTGCTGGAATTGTTCCCTCGGTTCCTACTCCTCCTATTGCTATTTCCATTCTTCTTGTTGTTACCTCCGTTCTGGTTGCCAGCATTTACTTCAACCTTCCCTGTACTGTCACCAGATTGTTTCACAGCAACATTACTTTGGACACCTTCCCTTGAGGCCCCTTCAGACTTTCTCTTCCTCTTTGCATGAGCTTCTTCTCGCCTTAAGCGAATATTAACTTTTTCGTAGAACAATTCCCTGGTGGGAGGTGGTTTCCCGGATAGATAATCCAAAAATTCTATGTCTGGGTCAACTCCTTCTATTAAAGCCATCAAAATAGTGGGTTCATGAGGGTCATTAACTTCGGTGACAGCCAGGTTGAAGCGATCCAAATATGATTTAAGAGATTCGCCCAGAGCCTGTTTAATCCTTGACAACTCTATGACGCTTTTGGATTTTCGGACGTGAAGTCGAAACTGGTTCATAAAGCGCTCACTTAATTTTGTGAAATTGGATACTGACCGTGGAGGGAGTCGGGTGAACCACACTAAAGCCACGTTTTCTAGGTAAATTGCAAATGCCTTGCATTTTATAGCATCTGGAGCTGCTACGACATTCATGAACCATGCGTACCTCATCAGATGTTGTCCCGGGTCCGTTCTCCCTGAATATCGATCCATTTGTGGCAAGTTGAATCGTCGAGGGAACTGGAAGTCCAATATATCATCTGTGAAGGGGGTATGACTTCGCTCAATGCCCCAGTCCTCATTAGTGTATTGTCGGCTTTCGTACATAATCTGACACACCATCGCCCACACATCGGCATTTGTTAATATTTACACAGGTTCTATAGGTCTGATATTCGGATTACCCCTGGGTTCCTGATTAGGGGATAACCTCATGTTTCTAACGGCGACTACTCTACATTGCTCCCTACGCTCCCGGTCGATCTCAGGAGGAAGGGGCTGGAGAAGTTGCTGTTGCGTAGGATTAGTAATGTTAGGATCCCTGGGTAGAACGTGGGATCCACGCATGGGCAACAACATAGGCTCTCTCAAGCTCAGTCATCAGGCCCTAACACACGAGCGGCGTCTTCGCGGGATCCTAAAGATCCAAAAGTTAATTGATCAAGATTCCGAGGTCGCTCAAGCGGCCTTCTTTCACGAGGACTTCCCTCATCTGAAGAAGATGAATAATCTGCAGCAAGGCGGCGTGTTGGGGAAGGTGTCTTTTGCCTCCGGAGCTCCTTGAGTTTCCTCCTCATGATGATCATGTTCTCTTGCATGCGAAGACTGTCACGTTTATGGGCTTCCAATGCCTCCTTAGTACTCTGGAGTATTTCAAGAAAGCGTGAAAAATTCCTTATGTGATGGGTGCAGAAGGATCAGGCTGATCATTGGTCATAGCGACTGGAATCGGAGCATCGGTAGGAGCTCGAGTAGAAGGTCCAGCTTCACTTTGATTCGGATCGGATCGGAGCATAGTGGTACGGCCGGACCGGTTCGGATGGGGAGAGTGGGTGAATTCAACATCATTGGATCGGCTCAGAACAGGGTCTTAGGTTTGGACCTTCCGGACCGGAGCGGCCTGCTCTAGATTCTTGACCACGCGACCTCGTCACGACCATTGTTTGCTGATCTTCGTTAAATTCGTTCTCTCGATTACTTTGGATTTCCTTGCCTTTTCCTTTGGCCATAATTTCCAATTCTTTAGTGATTAACCAACAGGTACTTAAAGATACCGAAAACAGAGGATTAACTTCTTTGAACTTTGAAGGTCCAAATAGTAGAATGATAATCCCAAAAAGCGGAGAATTCAAAAATTCTCAGTGAAAGCACCAAAATGTCAGATCCAAAATTGGCTCTAACACCCAAATGAGTAATGATTCTACTGATATGAAATCAAAAAATGAAGAAAACTCACAATTTATAGTGGTTTGGCCTTAAATAGCTTACGTCTACTTTCTACTTTTTTGATTTACATGTGGAACCTAAGACTTCACTCAAGCCATTGCTTGTCGGTCTTAGTAAACCCCACGGGTAGTGATATACCCCGATTTTTCTATGCCTTCACACTACCTAGGTAGTCACCCCTAGAAATTGGCAGAGGTAGCCATCGAACCTGAGACCTATGTCTCATCCCAATTCGCCCACCACTAACCAACTGAGCTAGGAGTGTTGGGTTACTTTCTACTTTTTGAATTGATGATTTGAATGTGAGTACAACGATAACTTTCACTCAATTTTCACTTATACAATACTTGATTCACTCAATTTCCTTTACAATATGATTCAAGAGGTGGTTGTAATTTGAATAAGTTGATGAAATTCAGATAGCAAAGGAGTATGAGTTCTGAAAATGCCAAAGATCCTTTGAAATGAGCCTTGGAGGTGTATTTATAGGTGGAAAATGCCTTTGAAGTGGCTCCGGGTCGGGTACACGTGGCCTCCATCCCATTATTGTCGGGTTTGGATGGAATATGGTGGCAACATCGCATCAGGTTAATGGCAAACGTGGGGGGGATGTGGGTATAACCGCTCCGGGTCTTAAGGAAATACGGGCTGTAACCGCTGATGCTTCAATTGTCTGGGTTCGGATCGGAAGCACTACAAATTAGGGGAATGGATCGGGTTTACCCGAACCGATCCGATTTGGCCTGCGCTTCTACCATATCTGCTCTGCGTTGTGGTGTCTTTACCAAGGAAATCCGATCCGACTTGACTAAAAAACATTCTTCGTTATTTTTATCTTTTAATCTTTGTGTAGCCTAGTTCACAAAGTAGGCTAACAAGATGGCTACTCCAACTGCTTGTGTGAGTCTCAATTTATCCAAGTAGTCTCTTCATCTTTCCCTAAGTGTTCTTTCCAACAATATACTAAATTGCTCGAACCAATATATAGCCTATTCCCTTTTCACTTGTATTGCTAACTAAATTTTCTTTGACTCTTTTATCACTTGGTTTTCAATTTTCTTTCTGAGTTCAATCTCTACCTTGTACTTAGTTTGTAAAAATTTAATGACTTGCACTTCGCATTTTTGAGGATTTGGATATCCTTGTAGAGTTTCAGGTGTTGTGATGTAATCCACCTCTCCAGTTGCCAAATCAAGTAAAAATTCTGCAGGATTCATTACCAGCTTAGGCACAAACCCAACGAGGCAAAATAATGCATATAATCTCTAGCTCTTTCATAAATCAAACATGTAAAACATTCGACTAGATGGTTGATGTATTATTGTGATAATAGTCCGTCCTGCCCTTGCTAGATACTGAAGAACATGGAGGAGTTTACTGGCAGATGTAGAATCAAGTCTTGTGTGGGATCACCAAGTAAAAAAAGTGAGGGATCCACTAGAATTTCATATCCAATACTTATTCTTTTCCTCTCGCCTCCTGACACCTGGAACCATTGTGATTAATCTGATCCAAGACCACTTGAATCCGATATCTAAACCACATAGCGCTAGCGAAAGGCTAGATTGTTGTTAGACTTGCAAAAACAACCAATACAATAACTCTAGTCACTAAACCAATATCAACCAATCACGAACAATCCAAATCTCAACCACGAGCAAGAAACTAATGACTAAAGTAATAAAAATAAATCACACAATGATTTATAGCACTAACATCTTATTAGTGTACATCCACTTTGGAGAGAGAATTTTATTACCATGATGAAAGGAATATAAGTAATTGATCCAATGATCACTATATTTCAATATAGAAAAGAGTTTGAGGAGAATAGAATTGAAGAATTGGAATTAGGTTATAAACCTCAATTCACCCTTGAGAATAAACCCTTGATCCCAAATCAAGTTTTTCCAAGCTCTCCCACTAACACACCAGAAAATAGCTTATATAGAGATAAGCCAATTACCAAAATTGCCCCCGTGTATTCACAAATCAGTTTGCCAAGTTTCCAGCCTGAAACAGCCTAAAAGTTACATCAGACGTCTGTCGCTAAAGCCAGCCGACACCAAACATTATTTTGGCTCTAAATTTTGCATACGAGCTCCGATTTGCGAACGGTCACCTCCGACTCGAAGCTATCTTCGTCATTTTCAATCCAAAATATAGTATCGCATACTTCAACACTCCACCTCGATACTATATCCCTCTCAACTCCAAACTCAAATGCCCCAAGCATTTCCTTCTACCTTCGACCAAGCAAGCTTGAATGTTTCCCTAATGAGCCCCGGCATGGCCACTGCCCATTGCACTACACCAACGAGTTCAGGCAAAGCCCCCACTCACTATTGTGGTGTTGAAAACATTCAAACCAAATCTGCCTCACCAAAAGACAATGTATTTGGTAGTGTAACGAGTACTTACCATGAAGATATATTTCCAATCTCTCACTGTTATTCCTTTCCATCAACACAAACAAAATCACACTCTCCCCCCGTGCCACCCCATGGCACCTAGCAACTCAACAAGCGAATTAAGTTCAAGAAATGCTCGAACTTCCCATGTGGCAATGCTTTAGTAAACATGTCCGCTGCATTATCCTATATGTGCACTTTCCAAAGGTATATTAGCTTACCCTCATCCATGGCTATAAGAAATGACCCCCTCACCTCAATATGCTTGGTCCGTGAGCTAAACGTAAAATTCTCTGCTAAATGTATAACACTTTGGCTATCACATTGAACATCAACACTCTCATGTTCAATACCCAAGTCACACAATAATCACTTCAAGTAGAGTGGCTTCTTGGCTGCTTCCACAGCGGCAATCAACTCCGCCTCCATAGTGGATAAAGCAACTATAGTTTGCAATCTCGATCTCCAACTAATGGTTGTCCCGCCAAGTTTGAAGACATACCCGGAAGTTGATTTCCTTCGATGCCTATTATTGGCGTAGTCCGAGTCACAATAACCAACCAACCTGCAACTCCTCTCATCACTACCGCCAAAGACAAGTCCATGAGATGTTTTGCCTTTCAAGTATATCAAAATAGCCTTCACGGCTTATGCGATTTCCCCGGATTAGCCACATACCGACTAACCACCTCGACGGCATTTGCAATATCGGGTCTTGTACACACCATTGCGTACATTTAAATTACCAACCGCACTTGCATATGGCACCTTTTCCATATAAGCCTTGTCTTTATCCCCGATAGGTGATCCTTTATCCAAAAGCTTCATGTGCAAAGGTAAAGGTGTATTCAACGCCTTTGCATTATCCATGCTAAACCGGCAAAACGCATTCTTAATGTATTCCTTTTGAGTCAATCTTAACTCAAAACACTTTCGGTCCCTTCCAATTTCCATGCCCAAGATTTTCCTTGCCTCTCCAAGATCTTTCATTTCAAATTCTGATTTCAAAAGCATCTTCAACTTGTTGATTTCATTTTTATCCTGGAAGCAATGAGCATATCATCCATATACAAGAGTAAATACACCCAACAATCATTTCCCAACCTCTTGAAATATATGCAAACATCCTTGATACTTCGATGGAAGCCACTTTCAACCATGAAATGATCGAATCTCTTGTACCATTGTCTAGGTGATTGCTTGAACCCATATAGTGATTTCTTCAACTTACAAACTATTTTAGACTTACCATCTACAAAAAACCCATTCGGCTGCTCCATGTAGATGTCTTCATCCAAGTCTCCATGCAAGAAGGCGGTTTTCACATCAAGTTGCTCCAACTCCAAGTCATGGATAACAACAATCGCTAGTAAAAACTGGATAGAAGTATGGCATATCACCGGTGCAAAAATTTCATCATACTCCTTTCCTTTGTGCAAACCCCTTTGCCACTAACCTTTCTTTGTATCTTCCATCATCCTTCACCTTGTAAATCCATTTGCGCCCTATAGCACGGTTTCCTTGAGGAAGTGGAACCAACTCCCAAGTTCGGTTCTTCATTAACGATTGCATCTCTTCCTCCATGGCGCAAATCCACTTCAAGCTCTCTCTCGACTCCATAAAGTCATCAAAGTCCATCAGCTCATCTTGGACTACATTGTGAGCATAGTCCAAATGATCACAAAAGCTAAGGTAGTTCCAATCACCACATCTTTCGGGAGGTCTTATTGCACATCGACCAGCCCCAGTAGCAATACTTTCACCCAAACACTTTTTGGCTCCACCTTGAGTTGAAACTTTTCTAGTATCATGTACATCACCAAAATTACTAGAGGAATCATGTGGACTATGTGATGTTTCATCAACCGCTTCAACCCTACGAACTTCTTCAACTCTACTACCACTTGGACGGGATGTGGGAATGACTTCCTTCTCCTTTGATTCACCATGAACCAAATCCGGAACATCTGATGAGCTCTCATTCTCCTTGAATAAAGTCGACTCATCAAAAGTTGACATGACGAGAATTAACAACCTTCTTCGTTTCCGGATTCCAAATCTGAAAGCCTTTCATGCCATCCGTGAAACCAAGCAAAACCACTTTGAATGCTCTAGCTCCAAGTTTATCGTTCTCCGGATCATGCGCATAAACCAGGCTACCAAACACACAAATATATCTCAAGTCAACACCCTTCCCTTTCCACACTTCCTCTGGAATTTTGTTATTAATGGCCGAGCATGGAATTCAATTCATAATATGCACCGCGGTTGACAAAGCTTCGGCCCAAAATCCCTTAGACAAACCCGATGTCAATCAGGCATCGAGCTTTCTCAAGTAGAGTTTGGTTCATTCTCCCTGCTACTCCATTAGATTGCGGATCTCCCGATGTAGTAAAATGTCTCCGGATTCTGTGATGCTTACAATACTCCAAGAATTCCCGGAAACATTTTCGCCGCCATTGTCGGTCCTTATCACCTTCAAAGTCTTGCCACTCTCATACTCAATAAGAGCCTTACACACTTTGAACTTAGCAAATGCCTCTGACTTGGCCCTCATTACATACACCCATACCTTTTGAGACAAATCATCAATGAAAAAAAATGTAATAATGAGCTCCTCCCAAAGAAGCAACCAATGTCGGTCCCCAAACATCCGAATGAAGATACTCAAGAACCTCCTTTGAGTCATGTTTGCCCTCATCGAATGATACTCTTGTTTGCTTTCCCATGACATATTCCTCACAAAACTCTAGTTTTTTGAAACTCTCACCCTTGATCATCTCCCGCTTCGGAAGAATATCCAAACTCCTCTCTGAGTCATTACCCAATCTCAAATGCCACAACCGTGTCGCATCCAAGTCACGAGAACTATCAACACCCACACAAGTCTCACCTCCTACGATCAAACCTTGAAGCAAATATATACCATGAGTCCTAGCACATTTCATAACCACAAGAGCCACCTTCGAAACCCTCAAGAAATCTGTAACAACCCGAATTTAATAACATGCTATAATCATAAATCAAGGCAGAAATAAACTTTAAAGTCTGAATTAGGGGAAACGTGATGAGCCATTGCGTTCGTCTCAGAAAAATACGCGAAATATAGTCCGAAATTTTTGTAAATCGGAGTCCGTATGACCCAATTATGGCCCGATGAAGTTTCAAAAAATTCAAATTTCGAAAACAGATTTGAATTTCAGCCCAATCAGGGTAGGCAGAAAAAGTTCCCGCCCAACCCACCAGGTCGACCTGGGGGTCGACACTAGGGTCGACCTGCCAGGCCAGGTCGACCTGGGAGTTGACCTGGGGGTCGACCTGCCCCAGGCCAGGTCGACTCTACAGTCGACCTGGGGGTCGACCTCCCCGGTCGGGCCATTTTGGCCTGGTGCACCTGCTTGTGTTTTCTGGCCCTGTTTGTTGGTTTCTGACGGAATTTGATGGTTTAGATTCGTTTCGGGGTTAATCCTATGGCCTAAACTTGTCCCTAATCCTATAAAAACACCCCTAGACCTACCCTAAACTCACACAAATCAATCTAGTAACTAAGTGCTGCCAAAATTCCTCTTGATCATGGCCTCCATCTTCATTCATATGAACTTGAGCTTCCAAAACTAGATTCAAGGCCAAAGTGCAATCTTTCTACATCAAACCAAGAGAGTAAAGTTAGCTTTCTTCACCAAATCAAGGGATTTGCTTCTCCTCCAACAAGGCAACTTGGAGCTTTGTTTGATTTGAGGGTCCCTAGAGCTTCTACAACGTCTCTATCTTGTTCTATTGTGTTCTAGTTCTCATAGCCATGATTTGTAAGCCCTATTCTACTCTTAGATTTAAACTATGAACTTAATATGACATGTAGCAAGTTGAAATGAGACTTTTGTGTTATTCTTGCCTTGGATTTCATGCATAGATTCACTCATGACCCTTTTGATCTATATTTGTGGACCTAATGTTTACCTATCATGAATCTAGTACCATTTATGTTGACTTTTGGGTGGAAAGCTATGAGCTTTATGTGGTGATTGTGCATAAATGCAACATAGAACCCCTCATGATCTTGATATTAACTTGCCATGATGCAACCTATATGCTAATCACAAGTTTATCACTCTATTTGCTAAGTTTAATGCCATACATGTGTAGATTGGGATTGGACCTAAGTGCAATATTTGCCTTGAACCTATCATTGTATGCATAGATCTATTCATGCCTCTCTTGATATATGATTGTGGACCTATCATGAACCTAGTACCGTTCATGTTGTCCTTTGGGAAAAGTGCTATGAAATGGATTATGGCTTATGCATGTTAATAAACCTTAACCCCTAATGTTCCTTAACATGCATATGATGATATTGACTCTATTTGCTATGCACAAGTTAGGATTGTCATCCTATGTCAACTATTACCATGTTACCACCCTATTTGCTAATTATGCTATCATACATGTTTGTGGCCAAATTACCCTTAGGCTATTATGCATGCTTGTTGCCAAATCACCCTTATGCTATTATGCATGCTTGTGGCCAAATCACCCTTATGCTATTATGCATGCTTGAGGCCAAAGCACCCTTATGCTATTTGATATGAGGCCAAGTCACCTTTTATGCTATCATACATGTTGAGGCCATATGCTAGTATGTTGAACACTTTTGCCTCAAATATCACCATGTTTAACTTGTGATAGCCTTTGACATCTTGTCATATTCTTATGTTCCCCTTTTTGATCTATTTGTGTTGATGCGAACTTACGTGCGATGGGGTTACGTTATGGGTAAACTAAAATGACATGAAACATGACTTGAAAACATGACATGTGATTATACTTGAAACATGAACGTGGACATGACATGTAGAAAACATGAAAGTGGCCAACTCGAGGTTGGGTTGAGTTTGTAGCATAAATCTACCCGGAACTGACCGGCTTAACTAGTGGCTACAAACAATAGGACCCAATGTGAGTAGTTGGTCACATCGCACTTAAAACCCGAGGTTAGACTAGGTTGTGGTGTAAAGCTACCCGGACCCGCCCGGCTTAACTAGTAACCACAACAAAGTCTAATGTGAGAGGTTGGGGTGCATTAAGTCAATTAATCCCACATGATAGGGTTAAGTCATGGACTACTTGAATACTTAACCAATTAAACACGATGGGTTGGTAGGGTTAAGTTATGGATTACTTGAATACTTAACTAATTAAACACGATGTATTGATAGGGTTAGGTCATGGACTGCTTGGATACACTTGACCAACTCAATACATGGTTAGGATAGGGTTAACCACACTTAACCCGCTTGAAATCCTAGTTACGTGGTCCTTTTCAGCAGTAACCCACTTGGGAGTATCTGGATACCCTGGACTAGGCTAGGGTGGGGCACGATTACTGGACTGATTGTAAGAGACCAAAAGAGACGGCTGAATGGTGCACCGGTTGTTCAGGCGGACCATGGTCATGCACATTAAGTCCGGAATTGAACATGGGCACCAGTAGGTTTAGACTGTGCGTGCTTGAATTGTGTCTGTGGTCTACACCTTAGGGCTGGATACACCCTAGGGTGGACCTTGCACAGTTAACTACATTCCATGATTAAGCCGTATGACACCGATACACGACGAGTTAGGCTTATAGGGAGCCGATCGACTAGACCGAGTAGTGAGACCTTGATTTAGGTCATCTCATGATGTTGGGCCAACTTTGGGCCAAGGGATCAATTCTTGTTTATACTTGACATGGATTAGAATACTAGTACACTTGGTGCAACTTAACCTTGTATATGCGATGCCACACCTGATCTATCTTGTTAACTTTTCACCATGCCAGTTATCATCCTATGTTTCATCTCTGTTTTACATGTCCAGTTAACTTTATTAGTTTTTATACTAATAGTAGGTAGGACTTACTAGTCTTTTTGATTGACCCGTTTTCTTTCGCCTCTTTCCTTCCGTCCCCCCCCCCTAGGTTCTCAGGGTGGGAATACTAGCACCTAGCTTGGATCTTTAGCTTGCTTACTGGATAGCTCATGTACGGTTTGGACTTGAGCTTTGCTATGGCTTTACCACTTCTACTTTGGGGGATAGTTTACTTTATGTTATTTCCAGTTTTCAGTTTATGTTTCTAGACTTGTAGTAGTTGGAAAATAATGACAAAGTACTTTGATGTAACTTGACTATGGTTTTGAAATTGTAGTTTTATCCGCTGCTTTACTTACTTTGTTTTACTTATATGTTCTGTCTTGTGATATCTTTATGCATGTTTACCCAGTCCAACACCCCTCCAAAGCCAGTGTACTTGCGAGAGTGGCCCTGGCGGAGGTCGGGTGTTACATTTGGTATCAGAGCATAAGGTTTACGAGATTGAACAAAAAGGCTTTTTAAACTTACCTTTTGAAAAACTATTTTCAAAACCAATTAAGTATTTTCCAAGAAAAGTCTAGTTTATTTTAAAAGGCTATTCCCCAAAAGCCATTTGCACTATCCTTTGTTTCCTCGTTCTCAATCTATCTTTTTCCTTCATTTCAGTATGGCCGATAATTTTGCCATTCTGGAGGGCGTACCAGTACCTATTTGGTTTAGAAGGTACATGGAGGCAAGGGCGATTGAAGCCGGCCCCGCGAACATTCCCCCTCCTTTCCCCGTGGCTAACATTCCTCCTCCTCCCGTAGCTGAGGTTCCTCTTCCTCCTCCTCAGCATCCACAAGCGGATTTCGCGAAGATTTGCAAGGACTTTAAGCCAATGGGTGGCAAGAATTTTGTTGGGATAGAGACTTATGTTGAGGCAAGAAACTGGTTAAAAGAAATTGAAGACCTCTTTGCTATCTTTGATGTGGAAGACCGTAGAAAAGTTCTGTTGGCAGTATGGCTATTGAAAGAGGAAGCTGCATATTGGTGGGTATTCACCACCACTACTAGGCCAATTCAGACTTGGGATGACTTTAGGAGAAGATTTGGACTGAGGTTTCTATCATCGACAGAAGAGAACCTTCAGATGGAGAGGTTCCTATCACTAAAGCAAGGGGACATGACCATTAGGGAATACGTGGATAAGTTTAATCAGCTTGCTTAGTTCGGTTTAGACTTGGTTAACACAGCTCAGAAGAAGGCCCTACACTTTGCTCTAGGATTGAATGAGCCATTGCACGGTTTGGCCATGTCTCACATACCCATGGGGGCGACCATCGAGAGTTTGGTGAATATGGCCCTGCTTCAAGAGGAAGATAAGAGTGGCAAGAAGGAGGTCAAGGAAAATGAGTCTCAAGGCAAGAAAGAAGATTCCGAGAAAGGAGACAAGAACAACAAGAAGGGAAACAAGGCCAACAACAACAAGGCAAAGGACACAAGAAAATGCAACTTCTGTAGGATCACTGGGCATATAGTCAAAGACTGTAGGAAGAAGAAGAGGAAGTTGGACAAATGCTTTTATTGCGGAGATACTGGACACTTCAGTAAGGATTGCCCAAAGAAGCAAGGACAGGGGCAAGGACAGGCTCAGCGAGCAGGACCTTCTGGAGGGCAGATGCATGCTCTCAACACTGCTCCAGTTCAGGACCGAGGTAGTATTTCTGTAGAAAGTCTTGTTTATATTTCTGGTTTTCCTGTTCGAACTTTATTTGATTCTGGCGCATCGCATACCTTTATTTCCTCTGACATTGTTGAAAGTTTGCACCTAAGTACTAGTCTAGTTGAGGATCCCGTTAGTGTTTCAAATCCAAATGGGGGTTCCGCCCATCTGTCTATGATTTGTATGGATTTGAGGATTTCTATCTTGACCGTAGAATTCACATGTAATTCTTATGTTCTCGGGTTCATGGGATATGGGTTGATTTTGGGCATGGATTGGTTGTCCAGTTATGGAGCCATTCTCGATTGTGAGCATAGGGTAGTGAGGCTTATGACTCGTCTTGGAAATACCCTAGAGATTTCTTGTAACCCTCTGGATCCCGTCATGTTATGTTATCTTGAATCCCTCGACTCGTCTATTGACAATCTTCAATCTGTGAGGGTGGTCCGAGAATATCCTGATGTTTTTGATGAGGTGAAGGGGTTACCCCCTAAATGCGAGATAGACTTCCGTATTTATCTGGTTGATAATGCCAAGCCAGTTTCATTGCCTGTTAGGCACATGGCCCCGCAAGAAAGAAGGGAGCTTAGCAAGCAAATCAAGGAGTTGCTTGAGAAAAGTTTCATTAGGCGAAGCATTTCAGAGTGGGGTGCTCCGGTGGTAATCGCTACTAAGGCGGATGGTTCGCTTCGTCTATGTGTTGATTATCGTGAGTTGAACAAGTTGACAAAGAAGAATAGACACCCGTTACCGAGGATTGATGATCTCTTTGACCAGCTTGTTGGGGCTTCTGTTTTCTCTCAGCTCGATCTAGCCACCGGATTCCATCAGCTTAGAGTGGCTGAGGATAGTATTGACAAGACTACGTTTAGGACTCCAGATGGATTCTTTGAATGGCTAGTCATGCCGTTCGGTTTGACTAATGCACCCGCATACTTTGTTGATTTGATGAGTAGGGTGTTCAGGGAGTTCCTTAACAAGTTTGTGGTTGTTTTCGTGGATGATATTCTGGTCTTCTCTAAGGGCGAGGAAGAACATGCTACACTCCTCAAGGAGGTTATGGATACACTTGTAGCTCATCAGTTGGAAGCCAAGTTCTCTAAATGCCATTTTTGGAGAAAGGAAGTTCGGTTTCTTGGACATATAGTTAGGATGAAGGTGTCCACTTAGTTGATCAAACTTTTTGGGCTTTATGGGATATGGGTCATAGTTGATAGACTTACGAAAAGTGCTCATTTTATTCCGGTGAAGAGCAAGAGGACCGCATCATGGCTAGCATATGTTTATCTTCGAGAGGTAGTACGATTGCATGGAGTTCCTTCTAGCATAGTCAGCGATCGTGACCCAATCTTCACTAGCTAATTTTGGAATAGTTTGCAAGAAGCGGTGGGTACGCGATTGAATCTAAGTACGACCTATCACCCACAGACGGATGGCCAGACCGAAAGGGTGAATAAGGTGCTAGAAGATCTTTTGAAGCTTTGTGTTCTTGACATTGGTGGTACTTGGGAAGACCACCTTCCTCTTGTAGAGTTTGCTTATAATAATAGCTATCAAGCTAGCATAGGGATGGCACCATTTGAACCTTTGTATGGGAGGCCGTATAAGTCACCATCTTGTTGGCGTGAGACAACGGATAAGCTTATACTTGGGCCCGATATGATACGTGACACATTCGAGAAAGTTGAATTGGTGAGAAGATGTATGAAGACGGCCCAAGACAGACAGAAATCCTATGCAGACAAGCGAAGGACAGACTTAGAATTTGAAGTTAGAGATATGGTCTTTGTGAAGGTTTCTCCTTTGCGAAATATGGTTCGTTTTGGAGCAGTTGGGAAGCTGGCACCAAGGTTCGTAGGACCCTTCCCTATTATAGAAAGAGTTGGGAAGATGGCTTATAAGGTGGAATTGCCCGAGAAGCTGGCCGGAATGCACAATGTTTTTCATGTCTCGCATCTTCGAAAATGCCTACATGAGTCAGCCGAGGTAGTTGAGCCTAGCATTCTTGAAGACATGGAGGTAGAGAAAGAGGCAACCCTGAGGCGAGCTCCGATTCGTATCTTGGGAACGGAGATCAAGAAGCTGAGGAATCGAGAAGTCAAGTTAGTCAAGATTCAGTGGAATGAAGCCGAAGAAGACGCAACTTGGGAAACCGAGGAGAAGATGTGTAGGCTTTATCCATTTCTTTTTGAGGGTACATTTTCAATCTCTTTTCCTAGTTGGCATATCTTTCTTTTGCTATCCATGTTTATCTAGTTTATCTTGTTTCATAAATCTTGTCATGAGAACATTAGGTAGAAACCCTTTGGTTGAAACATGTATTTGAAACATGTTATGCTTGATGTTTGCAAGTGTTTACAAGTGGATACTCGTGGATGCATGATACACATTAGGCACTAAGGTCGGCTCACAAACTTTCATATTGCATATGCATGAGTGCTTATACTTATTCATGGTTGAAACTTGTTATGCTATCACGTGGATGTTGCATATGGATGGATGTTATGTGCACTCATGTAGAGATTATAAGTTATGTTAGGAATTTGCATACATATGGACGCATTTCACAAACATATTTTGCATCAAGGAGGTTTATTGAATCAGTAACCGCCTGATCTTCGCATTAGATAGGTGCATATACACACACTTTTGCATATGTTCATACAGCATTAGAAATCTTTTAAGGACAATGATTACTTATGGATGATGTTTTGAGTAGATGGATGAGGATGGTAGGATACGTTCTTCCTAACTTGGAGATTTCAGGGACGAAATCCTTTAAGGTGGGGAGAATGTAACAACCCGAATTTTAATAACATGCTATAATCATAAATCAAGGCAGAAATAAACTTTAAAATCTGAATCAGGGGAAATGGGTTGTGCCATTGCGTTCATCTCGGAAAAATACGCGAAATAGAGTCCGAAATTTTGTAAATCGGAGTCCGTATGACCCAATTATGGCCCGATGAAGTTTCAGAAAATTCAAATTTCGAAAACAGATTTGAATTTCAGCCCAATCAGTGTAGGCGGGAAAAGTTCCCTCCCAACCCACCAGGTCGACCCTAGGGTCGACCTGCCAGGCCAGGTCGGCCTGGGAGTCGACCTGGGGGTCGACCTGCCCCAGGCCAGGTCGACTCTAGAGTCGACCTGGGGGTCGACCTCCGCGGTCGGGCCATTTTGGCCTGGTGCACCTGCTTGTGTTTTCTGGCCTTGTTTGTTGGTTTTTGACGGAATTTGATGGTTCAGATTCATTTTGGGGTTAATCCTATGTCCTAAACTTGTCCCTAATCCTATAAAAACACCCCTAGACCTACCCTAAACTCACACAAATCAATCTAGTAACTAAGTGCTGCCAAAATTCCTCTTGATCATGGCCTCCATCTTCATTCATATGAACTTGAGCTTCCAAAACTAGATTCAAGGCCAAAGTGCAATCTTTCTACATCAAACCAAGAGAGTAGAGTTAGCTTTCTTCACCAAATCAAGGGATTTGCTTCTTCTCCAACAAGACAACTTGGAGCTTTGTTTGATTTGAGGGTCCCTAGAGCTTCTACAACGTCTCTATCTTGTTCTATTGTGTTCTAGTTCTCATAGCCACGATTTGTAAGCCCTATTCTGCTCTTAGATTTAAACTATGAACTTAATATGACATGTAGCAAGTTGAAATGAGACTTTTGTGTTATGCTTGCCTTGGATTTCATGCATAGATTCATTCATGACCCTTTTGATCTATGTTTGTGGACCTAATATTTACCTATCATGAATCTAGTACCATTTATGTTGACTTTTGGGTGGAAAGCTATGAGCTTTATGTGGTGATTGTGCATAAATGCAACATAGAACCCCTCATGACCTTGATATTAACTTGCCATAATGCAACCTATATGCTAATCACAAGTTTATCACTCTATTTGCTAAGTTTAATGCCATACATGTGTAGATTGGGATTGGACCTAAGTGCAATATTTTCCTTGAACCTATCATTGTATGCATAGATCTATTCATGCCTCTCTTGATATATGATTGTGGACCTATCATGAACCTAGTACCGTTGATGTTGACCTTTGGGAAAAGTGCTATGAAATGGATTATGGCTTATGCATGTTAATAAACCTTAACCCCTCATGTTCCTTAACATGCATATGATGATATTGACTATATTTGCTCTGCACAAGTTAGGATTGTCATCCTATGTCAACTATTACCATGTTACCACCCTATTTGCTAATTATGCTATCATACATGTTTGTGGCCAAATCACCCTTAGGCTATTATGCATGCTTATGGCCAAATCACCCTTATGCTATTATGCATGCTTGTGGCCAAATAACCCTTATGCTATTATGCATGCTTGAGGCCAAAGCACCCTTATGCTATTTGATATGAGGCCAAGTCACCTTTTATGCTATCATACATGTTGAGGCCATATGCTAGTATGTTGAACACTTTTGCCTCAAATATCACCATGTTTAACTTGTGATAGCCTTTGACATCTTGTCATATTCTTATGTTCCCCTTTTTGATCTATTTGTGTTGATGCGAACTTACGTGTGATGGGGTTACGTTATGGGTAAACTTAAATGACATAAAACATGACTTGAAAACATGACATGAGATTATACTTGAAACATGAACGTGGACATGACATGTAGAAAACATGAAAGTGGCCAACTCGAGGTTGGGTTTAGTTTGTAGCATAAATCTACCCGGAACTGACCGGCTTAACTAGTGGCTACAAACAATAGGACTCAATGTGAGTAGTTGGTCACATCGCACTTAAAACCCGAGGTTAGACTAGGTTGTGGTGTAAAGCTACCCGGACCCGCCCGGCTTAACTAGTAACCACAACAAAGTCTAATGTGAGAGGTTAGGGTGCATTAAGTCAATTAATGCCACATGATAGGGTTAAGTCATGGACTGCTTGAATACTTAACCAATTAAACACGATGGGTTGGTAGGGTTAAGTCATGGATTACTTGAATACTTAACCAATTAAACACGATGTATTGATAGGGTTAAGTCATGGACTGTTTGGATACACTTGACCAACTCAATACATGGTTAGGATAGGGTTAACCACACTTAACCCGCTTGAAATCCTAGTTAGTGGTCCTTTTTAGCAGTAACCCACTTGGGAGTATCTGGATACCCTGGACTAGGCTAGGGTGGGGCACGATTACTGGACTGATTGTAAGAGACCAAAAGAGATGGCTGAATGGTGCACCGGTTGTTCAGGCGGACCATGGTCGTGCACATTAAGTCCGGAGTTGAACATGGGCACCAGTAGGTTTAGACTGTGCGTGCTTGAATTGTGTCTGTGGTCTACACCTTAGGGCTGGATACACCCTAGGGTGGACCTTGCACAGTTAACTACATTCCATGATTAAGCCGTATGACACCGATACACGACGAGTTAGGCTTATAGGGAGCCGATCGACTAGACCGAGTAGTGAGACCTTGATTTAGGTCAGCTCATGATGTTGGGCCAACTTTGGGCCAAGGGATCAATTCTTGTTTATACTTGACATGGATTAGAATACTAGTACACTTGGTGCAACTTAACCTTGTATATGCGATGCCACACCTGATCTATCTTGTTAACTTTTCACCATGCTAGTTATCATCCTATGTTTCATCTCTGTTTTACATGTCCAGTTAACTTTATTAGTTTTTATACTAATAGTAGGTAGGACTTACCAGTCTTTTTGACTGACCCGTTTTCTTTCGCCTCTTTTCTTTCGTTCCCCCCCCCCCCCAGGTTCTCAGGGTGGGAATACTAGCACCTAGCTTGGATCTTTAGCTTGCTTACTGGATAGCTCATGTACGGTTTGGAATTGAGCTTTGCTATGGCTTTACCACTTCTACTTTGGGGGATAGTTTACTTTATGTTATTTCCAGTTTTCAGTTTATGTTTCTAGACTTGTAGTAGTTGGAAAATAATGACAAAGTACTTTGATGTAACTTGACTACGGTTTCGAAATAGTAGTTTTATCCGCTGCTTTACTTACTCTGTTTTACTTATATGTTCTGTCTTGTGATATCTTTATGCATGTTTACCCAGTCCAACACCCCTCCAAAGCCAGTGTACTTGCAAGAGTGGCCCTGGCGGAGGTGGGGTGTTACAAAATCCTTCTCGTTACTGATCTTGCATCCTAGAGAATCCAATTTCCCCAAAGATATAAGCGACTTCCTAAGTCCTGGAACATAGCGAACATTAGTGACCGTGCGAACAACTCCATCAAACATCCTTATTTGCATGGAGCCACTACCCGTCGACTTGCAAATAGCATCATTTCCCATAGCAATTGCATTTCCCTCTTTGACCTCAAAGGATGAAAAACAATTTCTATTTGGCTTCATGTGATACAACGCACCTGAATGAGAACCCATTCGTTACCCGAAACACCCGATGCCACCGCCGTCAACACATTCTTATTTTTCTCACTATCCTCATTCTCCACCGCCACGGATGAAGATGCTACTTCCTTCTTATCATTGTCCGGACATTCATTCTTCCAATGTCCTGGTTTCTTGCAAATAAAGCACTTGTCATTTCTCTCTTTCGAATTACCTCTCCCACCTGGCTTTCTTGCTTTAGAATGCCTGGTTTCCTTTCTTCACATTTTTTTTATTTCTCCACTAACAACCCGTGACCACTACTAGCTCCAATACTACCCTCACCCATATCCTTCATTTGATCTCTCAACTCCTCACTAAGAAGACCCGTCTTGACATCATCAAGAGTCAAGGTATCCCGACCCTAGATTAAACTATTTGAGAAACTCGTACAGCGGCCCGGTAATGAACACAATAATATCATCGCATTTTGCTCTTCCTCAATCTTCAAATCAAAGGCCTTCATCTTCATGAGAAAGTCATCAAAGGCATTCAATGATATATCCTCCTTCATCTTGAAGGTGAAAAACGTTCGCAACAAGATCAAACGATTAGTGAGCGACTTCTTCATATACAATTCTTCCAACTTGTCCCAAATACCTTTAGCGATTGTCTAACCACTAATTTCGGAGATCACGTTCTCCCCATAGCAAGTTGAAGAGTAGTGTAAGCCCATTCCTCCATCTCCTCTCTCTCAACATCTGAGATATCACTTGGCAATAAGTGAGTATCAAATACTACTCGGTGCAACCGATTCCGCCTAAGAACCGCTTTCATTTTCCATTGCTACTTCCCAAAGTCATTATCACCATTCCACTTGTCAATTACCAATTGAGAACCCGACGTCGCATACTAACCCCGTACATAAGGCACCACACTATTCAGACTTCCGGTTGAAGGACTTACCGAGCTATTATCCGTTTTCGGCATTTTCACAAACACCTAATAAGCACCACAATTGCTCTGATACCAACTGTTGGAACCATTGTGATTAATCCGATCCAAGACCACTCGAATCAGATATCTAAACCACAAAGCGCTAGCGGAAGACTAGATCGTTGTTAGACTTGCAAAAACAACCAAAACAATAACTCTAGTCACTAAACCAATATCAACCAATCACGAAAAATCCAAATCTCAACCACAAGCAAGAAACTAATGACCAAAGTAGCAAAAATAAATCACAAATGATTTATAGTGGTTCCACTAACATCTTGTTAGTGTACATCCACTTTGGAGAGAGAATTTTATTACCACGATGAAAGGAATACAAGAGATTGATCCAAATATCACTATATTTCAAAATAGAAAAGATTTGAGGAGAATAGTATTGAAGAATTGGAATTAGGTTATAAACCCTAATTCACCTTGAGAATAAACCCTTGATCCCAAATCAATTTTTTTCCAAGCTCTTCCACTAACACACCAGAAAATAGCTTTTATAGAGATAGGCCAATTACCAAAATTGCCCCCGTGTATTCAAAAATCAGTTTTCCAAGTTTCCAGCCTGAAACAGCCCAAAAGTTACATCAAACGTCTATCATGGGAGGTGACAGATGTTTGTCCCCTTCCAAAGAATTAATTGGGATTCAGCACTCAACTCAGACGTCTGTCCCCAATATGACAGACGTATGTCCCTCTCTCAGACGTCTGTCATGGGAATGACAGACGTCTATCAGGACTCTCAGGAAAAATTACCTGCATACCCAGACGTCTGTCTTATCCCACGACAGACATCTATCGTTGAAGCTAGCCGACATCAAACATCATTTTGGCTCTAACTTTTGCGTACGAGCTCCGATTTGTTAACGGTCACCTCCGACTCGAAGCTATATTCGTCCTTTTCAATCCAACATATAGTTTCGCATACTTTAACACCTTTAACAAAACCTTCCTTAACTCTGGTGTGCCGACACCTCTCAAGGATTAACTCTTTGATGACTGCCTCCACTTTGCAATATTTTTGTTGTATGGTCATGCTGCTTGGAAGCCTTGGAAAAGCGACAAACACTAGTGTTTCTTCAACAGTTAGATGTGGGTAAAGCACATCATCTTTAATCACAAATCCAATCTTTCTTTTAAGATGAGGAACATAAGGAGTATCATTGTAAGTAATGCATCCATTGATATCTCCGTTCAATCCCCCACCCAATATTTTTCAGTAATGTTGTTTTTCAACTACCAGTAGGTCCCATCAAAGCTAAGATATCTCCAGGACCATTAATTGCATCACCATGTAAGATCCACACTGCAAACGAGCAACCAAATTTAACTTTACCAAATTTAACAAGCATATGAAGCAAGCGAGGTTGCTCTTCCAATAAGTCTCATAAATATCTCTTCAAAGTCATTATGAATTTCAAGGTGATTTTCCTTGGGACACCATACCAAAATTTTGGAGTGCTCCAATATAAGTCATAAAATGAATCAATATGATGGACTTCCATATGCCAGTAAAGTATGAGAAAAATATTCCTATACAGAAAGGTGTCAAAGCACCAGAAATGTCAACACTTACAAATGCGAGCATAGAACCCAAAATCTTTGGTAGGTTGTTTGAATTCCAAGCGGTCTTCACATATGGATCCTCCTAAATTAGTATATGTTTTATCCAAAGAAGTTGTAGGTATCCAACTTCTGAATCCTTTAGTGTCCAAATCAGAACCATAGAAGACCTTAATCTCTTAATTTGGACACTCATTAATCCTCTAATATTATGATAAAGGTTTAATTACAACAAAGCATATTTTAAAAATGTGTTTCATTAGATTCATGCCTTGAGATAAATCAGCTAAGACCGTTTTTATGTGAGATGAAGCAGTTTTGTTGTATTTCAAATCATGGCCACCTGGGTCAAAAATAAATACATTTCTTTTACCAACAATCAATGTACAAACATATAGATCAGTAAAATTAAATAGGCTTACAGTGTAGTAGCTGGTTTCATATTTAGTGAGTTCAAGGGATAATTCCATAGGCTTGATTATTTTATCAACCATGTTTCATGCATTGCCAAAAGAAGATTTCCTTTCTTTCTCACAACTTCCATCAAATAGCAGAACATGAAATGACTTATTCGATGGTGGATACTGTAGAGAATGGGTATGAGTCTGGTAATAGGTGTAGCGTCAGTAGAAAGAGGAGAACCAGCCGGCAAAGCGTTGCAGCAGTCATAGTAGATGTATCGGTATTAAACAATGAAATATCAATGGAAATTACTATAGCTGTAGTTGTGGTTATTGGTGGAGAATGAGGTGTTTGGGATTTTGGTAAGGGAGAATCTGCTGTCGCCAAACCTACGACGGTGGCAGGAAGCGAAGTTGGAGGAATCATAGATGTAGGAAGAGATGGTTGGTTGTCAAATTTTTGGATGAGTTCGGTCGTGGATTTGCTAAGGCCTTGTCGTGTTACTTTAATGTCGATAATGTCAGCATGTTGTTTTTTCCAGCATGGAGTTATGGCTTGTTTGAATGGCTTGGATGGTGGTAATTATGTCTTGATGGGTGGCTAGATGTTGGATGACTTTATCCAGTAGGGTCATGTTTGAAAGAAATAGTTTAGGAAGAGAGGAGGGGGAGATCAATCGGTGAAAGCATTAAACTGATATGGAGATAACAGAGTGAAACACGGTAGGAAAAAAGATTAGATAGAGAAGAAGGAGAGAATTGAAGAAATGACCATACTAGGCGTCCTATGTGTGCCCAACCAATAGCAGCTCCCTGATTTTCACCTTTTGTAGTAAAACCCTCCAAATGTTGAAGGATTTAATTGCAAAAATTGGAAATCAGGTAAATCTCATCTGTTGGGCACATAGGGATAAAAGAATTGAACCGCTTATATATAGCCAACTCTCTAACAAACTTGCCTACCTGACTAAATAGGAATCATTTCTAATACAACTTGCAGCAAAAGGCACTAACAGAAATAGCAAATATTAAAATAAGGAGAAAATGCAATATATATTATTCATGTGCACTAACAACCTGTAGTAGAAGGAGACTGTGTTGCATCATTACTTTGTCACTACTGTATCGGAAACTAACAAAATAATGACCACCAAACCACATACTCAATTGAAATTAACATTGGTCAAAAAATAAAAAATTCACCTTCATAAAACACAAAATTATAACCACCACCAACCGTTGCATTTATTAGATCAATTGTCTTCCCTGGCCTTGCATTGGGACCGGATCTGGGAAAATTGAGTCTTTTCCTGTCATTTATTGTTACATCAAAAGCACAAGACAATCATAAGAGCCTCCATTTTTTTAAAGTCCGAATGATAATCTAATGGCGTGATCACTGAAATTGGGCTTAAATTGTTTGGTAAACAACATATTAAATGCTACATTAATGGAATAGATGGAATAATAAACTTGGGCAGCCGAGGAGGAGAAAAAGAAGAAAAATAATTTTTATTATCTAAAATTTTTGTTAATTGGAGAATAGAACCATTGATTCCTTCTTATAAGATTATCACTAAGCTTTCTGGTTATATGTAAAGTTACAGTTTTTCAAATAAAAAAAAACAGTAGTACTCAAATGTTATTAATAATAAAAATGAATTCAGAAAACAAATAAATAATTAAAAACTAGAACATAGGTAAAAAAAGTATGTGGAAATAGAAAAGGATCGAATATAATATTATCTTCATTATTCTTTTACACTATAGTCTCTGATATAAAGTAGGTGAAGGTATAGTAGGCTTCCAATGGAGCAGTTTAATATAGCTTAATGGCTATGGTGGAACAATGGCATACGTTCAATGTAACTTTTGGTAGAAGCACATTTTCATCTTCTTCGTATTCTTCTATGAATATTCAATATTGGGGGAGTTAGAAACAACTACAAAGCTACTTTATACATTTTGAATTGCTTCAAACTAGTCAAGGGGACCGAAGATCCATTATTCTTCAATGTTTTTTTTTTTTTGAACTTGAATACTTAAATGATGTACATATTTGTACTACAACTCTTAGTATATGTCGATATATGTTCAAATCTAACAACATAGTATTCAAACTCTGTACCATAGTTAAAGAACCTAACGATTGAGACAGTGGTGTTGGCCTTATGGATTTATATCCATGTTTAAGAGCGAAAGGTTAAACTTGGAGTGTTCGAACAAGGAGATGTCATATTATACGATCAAGCATTGAGTTTGATTGATTAGGAGATGAGTTGAGTTCAAGTAGTCTAAAGTGATTAGGCATGAGTAGAATAAGTTTTAGTTCAAATTTGTGTGACATAGAAGTTGCTCGAAATTTGAGTTCGAATTCTGGAGGTGATCGGCTTAGGTCATTCTCTTATTCAATGCCCATAGTCTATCTTCAAATCAAATATGCATTGAACCAGAGTTGACATTTGGTCCTTCTAGAGTACTTAAGTTTCTAAGTTTTGTTGCTTAATTGAGTGAAGGAAATTCTTGGTGACTTTAGGGAAGTACTCTGAGCAAATAAAGATTTTGTGGTTGAATCTTAAGTGCATTTGGAGATGAGTGCTTGAGATGGTGCTTGGATACAGAGTTAGGTTAAGATTACTAGAAGTATGACTAGAAACCAACTTCAAGCTTCATATTACATGACCTGGATTGAACTATGATTGAAAATATGCAAGAATCTTTGAACATAGGAACTCGAAAGTGGCTTTGGCGAGACTGTTCTGGTTAGTAAGTACCGCTAAATGAATTCAAGTTGATTTGACTCTATTATGATTGAGCCTACTATCTTTTGGTCAGAACCACGTAACATTTCACTTTTTTTGGTGGCTCGATCTTGTGTTTATAAACTAGAGCATGCTTTAGGTCATCACACTATAAGAACGGTTGCATACAGCGATGGTCGACGGTCGTAGCTTTTCATTGCTATATAAGCTGACACTAACAAAATAGTGTCATCTTTAGCTATGGCTTCGGTCATCAAACTAACTACGGTTAACGAGGAAAATCTGAACACATGGATTTTTTATGGACCACCATATGTTTGTCACAAGATGTAGAAAATATACCGTAACCAGCATCACAAATTGAAGCTATACTTAACCTACAGTCTATAGCTAGTCGTCGCTAAATTAAAGCTTTTTCCCCTTTTCTCCTTTACGATGCTTCCCTCAAACCACACATATACATATCTGTTCATTCCACAACTCATATACAATCAATTCCACAACCCAACATCTCGTGTATATTCAAATTCATAACACAAACCAACATATATACTATAAACAAACCAGTATACTACAAACTAACTAACTAACCATAAATAAACAACATTAAACATTCCGAAACAAACCATCACATCTACCACCATCATAAAAAACCATATCCACAACATCATGTCCACAAACCAGCATCATGTCCACAAACCAGCAATAACAAGCCAAATACATAACCATAATGTTTACATACACAAATGGTACAAAAAAAATCAAAAAAGACAATGCGATCTCAGTCATCTGCTGATGGAACATGGCAATATCCTCCTCCTGATACGATCTCCTATATAATGCTTGGGTCATCACTACCTATAATATATTATATTACGAGTTTTGATTTATATTATTCTATCATGGTTTATGTAATGATCTCATACAAAACGAATTTAATATAACACTACGTATAATCATAAGCAATCAACACATAATCATCTGATATCCAAATTGATTACAAGTCAATATGTCCACCAAGTATTTTTATTTTAGAAACTTTTGTTTTATTTTCTTAAAATCTTTCCATTTTATCAAATAAATTGCTATAGCTCAAAAGCTACCACAATGCGATTTTTCTAGAAATTTGATTTTGACATAATCCAAAATCTACTAGATGAAATCTCAAATTTTCTCTTCCATTAGGAAATTATCGTATAATAAATTTAAAAGATCCGCATTTCAAAGAATTTAGACTTATATTGTATCATATACACTCATTCAAATTTCAAATCATAAAATTACGTACTATCACTGAGCAACGAGCTCGTTTTAATTATATTTAATTTATATGTTCGACCTTCGCAAAATTAAATCATAGACATCAATAATGATTTAATTTATAGGTTATTTTGGCTTTGTAACTGTGGTGGATTTTAATCTGTACAATTAATTAGTACAGCTAATTAATTTATGGATTTTCCACCACTAGAAGTCATGATTTTTATAAGTAGTTATTACCTAGTTAATGAAACAATTTACCTCGATGTTTCTGAAACTATAGCGTTTATTCCAGGTGTGAGGGTCAATGATGGCATACCAAATTCAATTGCACTCCTCTAGGGTCGGCTCACGACCTGGGGATTGCATCACTCATGCGACCTCTTCCTGGTGTCTCTCCTGTGATAGCGAACAATTAATTCACAAATTAAATATTCGACTTCGTATGAAGAGTGTGAAATACAAAATATTATGAACACTTACCATTATGCACTCTTACGTAGCGCTCATCCAGGTATAGGAGGTTGTTACCCTCCTTGTCGGTTTGATCGACTCTATGAGTATGGGTAAACACCTCAGCAAGCGTAGGCTCTCGTTAGAGAGTCGACATCTGAAATTATACCATAAAAGTTGAACTTCACCGATATGATTAAAAAAAGGTTATAACTACTTATAAATGCAATTTATCATACGTACCAATTCCCATTAATGCAGTGATAATGACTTAGAGCCACCCCAGTCAATACAGGATTTTTATTACTGTTTACCCAATTTCACCCTAAAACCTCCTATAAATTTGATTATACAATTAACTTAAGTGACATATGAAACATGAAACAAAACAGAAATTAAAATGAGTTCAAATAACTTACCCTCACCGCGAGACTCTCTCAATTTATAAGAAAACCCATACAAACCTGATCACTCATCCATGGAGGCTTCTTCATATCCTTTTTTGCTTTATAAAGGGTGTCTTTATAGTTCTTTCTCATCTTCTTATTCCAGTGATTGAGAAAGACCTGCATATCTTCGGGATGAACTTGAAGAGCAACCTAGATATAACAAAATTATCTGAATTACATATCTGATATAAGTTGAAATAAATAATAAATTTACAATTAGCAGAACTACTGCAAGGATGGCATTTCTAATCTAAACAGGAATGTCTACCCAAGCCAACAATCTATCAGCCTGCTAATAGAGGATGATCTAGAAACATATAAAATAAAATCCACAAGCTGGATCATAAGACCCTTGTAGAAAATATGATGTAAGTATTTAATAATATTTAAATTAGATATTTACCCTGCATTCTTGGGTATGAGCTCTGCAACTGGATGTAAATTCGGTGTTGCGTCGCTTGCACTAGCATCCGAAGAGTGGAAAGGCCATTGTCTAGAAGGCATATGTAATGACCCGTATTTTAGCGATATAATAATTAATTTATTTAATTATTTATAAAGTGATTTAGAGAATATAATGGTCATTTAATTAAATAATGGTGAATATTTAATTAAAATAATAAATTAAATAATATATTTAATTCTGAAATAATCAGAATTGGCTAAAATGGCGATATGGTGTGAACTAGATCATCTGTGATATATAATTCAGTTTAGAGTTGAATTACAATAATAAATATATTATATAAACGACAGTTGAACGTATAATTATATTATAATTATAATCGAGCTCGAAATGGCGCTGCAGTTCGTAAATTGGCAATTTGAACTTCAACTGAATGTACAGGATTCGTTTTAAATCGGATTTCTGTGAAACAAGAAACGTACGGAGCTGGTGGAGAATATCTTTCTAGTGGAAGAGAAAAATCAGGATTTTGTCGTGTATATTATGAGATATGTCCAAATCAAAGTTAAAAATAGTCGCTATAGAATCGTTTATCGACCATAATAGTTTATTCGGTATAACTAGAGATCGGGTTTGAATTTAGACAAGGTTCTTTTGAAACATAACGATAATTTAATTTTAGAATTTTATGGTAATTTTTAAATAATTAAATAAGCAACTTTCTATGTGGAGTATTTTGCACCCTGTAATCAACATTTTGAGGTTTCGCAATATAAGTTAATCTAACGGTATTATTATATTTCTGGGATCGTGGCACATTGATCGTCACGATGGTGTATTTGATCCGGTCGATAGCAGTTCGTAATTAACAAAGTTTCATAAAATGAGATGACCAAAATCTATTGGATATTGAGATGATGAAACAAACATAAGTAAAATCTCATATATATAGTAAGTGGGGCACTAAATGGACCACATGTTCATTTTTTTGGGTATGAGACTAAATAGAGTGGTAAAGTTTTTCTTTGCCAGATAGCTTCCTTAGGAACCAAGAGAAATAAAGTAAAAAAATATTATAACTATCTATAAATACCCAAACCTTTGCCTTAACCCTAAAACAAAACTTCCTCAGGTCAAACCAATTTATCCACCGCTGTTTCCTTCTTGGTTCAGCAGAACAATGGTTTGAAAATTCAAAACAATTCAAGTTAAAATCCTTAAATCTCAAAACATATATCCTTGGATTTGTTTCAAGTCAAGCTTCATTTCTCTATCGATTTTGTTTGTTGCGGTCATCATTCGTGGGACTGGAAACTGACGCAGCAAGCTAGGGCGTCCGTCATCTCAAGATCTAAACAGCGATGGGTGAATTCGAGTTTTGTTTTGGACTCAGGGTATCATATTCTTCTTTAGTGATCTTTGCGAGATTTAAATAAAAAAATATGTCGACCTTGTGTGTGAGCAGCAATGAATGGATTCACGAGCATGGACTGCGGATTGGGCGGAGGGAGAAGCGGGGAGTATTTGTGATGTCGGTGGCAGTTACTGGTGACCGGAGAGGAAGCCAGGGATGGTCATTGACGGGTTGAGGTCGGGTTCGATCTGTTTGGGAATTAGAAGGAGTAGAACAGAGCAGGATCTGTTGATACTGGAAGCATGGTGTATTCATGTTTTAATATGATTTAAAGAGGGACGTTGGTTAAGCACAACAGTATTTTGGAGAGGGTTAAAGGTTCTATGTTTAGGAACTTTTGAAGAGGAGTAATTAACGTGGATAAAGGGAAGGGGTCAAGGCCAGTGACGTTTGGTTTGAGGAAGTTCTGAAATAGTGAGAACAGTGAAAGAAGGAAGAAGGGTTATACTGGGGTTAGCATGAAGAAGGTGTGTGGTATTATTGATTCAAATTTTATTAAAGAAAGAAGGGAGGAGTTCGTACCAGAAATGAAAGGGAGAAACGATGTCCAGTATTTGCGGTTTGGGGATGATGGAGCTAGCGGGCCTGAGCACTTTGAAATGGGTTTGGGCCTTATAGAAATGAATTTCGAACGGTCACGGTGCCTACACCATGGAACTGACTGGGAATGAATCTGAGCTCATTACAGTTTATGGCAAAATAAATTGTCCGTCTGAATCAACCGATGGTTATCGTTATTAACGATGATCGTCCAATGTGAGTAAAACTCACCAACTCTGAACAGTTCTATTTTTATAACGTATATTTAGAACTGATAAATGATGACTGATTGTTGTGTGTTAACTGTTTGGTTGAATTGTTTATGTATTGATTGAAATCATAGATAACGATATATATATATAAATCGTTAATCGAATATTGATTCTGTTTAATAGAATATTTTATATTCGTGTGTTTAACATCTGTGGATGCAGGGAAACAGGATGGAGGAATCCGACTGGATTCCTCAATATTTATAATACTGTTCTGTTCATGTATTGTAATATATGATGTGATATATAATCTGTTATGGATTCTGTGTGTTAGAATGATGTTGATCATTGTTATTCGATATTTTTAATATCATAAGAAACCCTAGGATGTAAAAAGAAATATTTCAATGTATATTGAAATAAAGGAATTTTATAAAATCAACTGATTTTATAAAAGGAAATATTTTGAAAATAAAGTATTTAGAAATAAATAGGAGATTATAAAGGAGAATATTTATTTAGAAAATAAATAGGATAAAGGAATATTTATTTAGTAAATGGATAGAGTAAATCGATTAGAGTAAAACATACATAGTTATTCAGGATAAGTTACCATTTAGCATGACTGCTAGCGTAATTCGCAGGGCTGCAGATAGCCTACGGCGGTCGGATGTTTCCTGAGGGAATCAGGCGTAACCATTGTGATCGATGTGATCTAGAGTCAAGCGAATGGAGTTAAATTCAATATTAGTAATTCGAATAGGAGTTAAGCAAATAAAGTTATTCAATTAGAGTAAATCAAAATGGAGTTAAAAAAAATTAGAAACTGACTAGAGATTAATAAGTTGAATAAGTTTTCTGGGTATCGATCTGATGTTGGTTCCGGCCTTCGGGGTTTATACTTGGGAAGTTGTTCTCTTGTTAGTTATAGTTAGAGTCTGATAGATATGGGATGATAGTGATATGTAAATAAACAAATGGAAATGTTTTCCAGTGTTAATAACGTATATTTTCTAAACATAGAAATGAGGATATATATATGGTTGATGATTGATCGATATAATTTCCAATTGGATATAATATCGTTGTTTGCACACGTGTTTTTCTTTGATAGTTAACTCATCGACTATCGAAGTTTTCTACCATTTTAACGTTGTTAATATGGAGAGACCAGTTGGATTATTATCCGAAGAACCACGTTGTATTGGCATAAGCGTTGCGAATCATATATGCCAAAGATAATTGAAGACGGAGTTATGCAAGGGCCATCCTGTTTATAGAATAGTGCCTTCGGTTTGTCCAGTCCCAGGACGACCTGTATGGAAGAATGTCTGACAGAGTATATCTAATAGATCACGTAAGTTGATCTCTTCAAACGTATCCACGTTTGGTGGCGGAGGAATTCGTTTCTCTTAGTTGTATACCCGTGGTATTTTTGGGGAAATCAATTTGTGATTTGGCAGGTCTGACGATGTGACATTCAAAGTGAATGAAGATGTGACATGTAAAAGATAAGCGTAGCTTCTAGCCTCACATCCGGTAAATGACAGAAATCGGGCAGGCAGCATGGTTAAGTCGGTCGCTCCGAAGTAGGGTGTATAATCACCTATCTAGAGAATATTCATTTGCTTCTTAAATTTATCAATGTTGTCCAATATATATATATATATATATATATATATATATGGGAAACGGTTGATGATCCCAACCGTTGGTGATATACATTCGACACACTCAAGCGAAAGGAGTGGTCGGTCATGTGTGGCTGAATTGCAAGATGTTCTTGTTGAAATCCAGTGTATCGTTCCTAGAATACACTGATCGGAAGGTGGTTCCATACCTTGTCATAGTTGGAAATCCATTACCCAATACGTGCTTGCGGTTTTGATTGTATACTATATATGTAGAACGTGAGATGAAAGCGTTCCGCTAGATGATTAATATATTGTGGTTGATAGACATTATTATAATATCAAAAGGTTTTTGATATAAACATATTTGGATTCTCATAAGGGAAAAACCCGTTCCGTTATACGGTGTGGTCTTATGAGATATCGTTTACTTGTTCAAACTGTTTTAAACTGTTTTACTCATACCAGTCCCATGACTGACCCGGAGTTTATTTTGTTGTTTTCCCTAAACTCTTGGGTGCCCAATTTTGTACGGGCAGTCAAGTAGTCAGGATTTTACAGATATACCAGGACAGCTTGGAGTAGGAGGCTTCAGGATCATATAGCTATTATTTATTTCCGCTGTGTTGTAAGTGTTGTACTATGATAATGTTATTGAATACATATACTCGTTCTATTTCAAGGATATGTTATCTATTATATGTTGTTCGTTCTACTGTGAGATTCGTGATACTCAGATGTTGTGTTGTTTCTTTTTCTTCTATTCTAAGTTTCTATCTTATCTTTCCTCACCCTCTAATTTCTTTCTAATAGTTTCCTGGATTTCAGTGCAAATTGGGTTGGATTTGCGTTATTTGGTCAGCTCAAATTGGACGGGATTTTCGGGTCATTACAGTTGGTATCAGAGCTTAAGTTAAGTAATTACCTTGGCTATGTGGCGTGACTCAGTAGAGATGGGGTTAGTAATACCCTAGATTGAGTTGAGTGTATATATACGAGTGAATGTATTTGTTATTGATATAAAAATTTGTTTTATATTGTGGAGATTTATTGGTTGAGTTGTTTATGAGTTCTGGTCGATCAGTTTGATCCACTGTATCGGTAGGAGTTGGTAAACACTTGAATACGATGAACCGTCATGGTATGTTTTAAAAAGAGGGTAAATGAAATAATTTTACCCAAATTATATTTTGATATAAAGGATTTATATTGGAATGATTAAAATATATTGGATATATTGGTTGTGATTATAACCGAATGAGATTATAAAAAAGTGAAATGGTTATGTAAATAACCAATCAGAATTCATATAAGTGAAATATATGAAATCGAATTGAATTAAATCTGAAATTTAAAATCTGAATTGGAATTAAGAGTAAGGAAAATTTAAAATCCTGGGAGATTTTAAATTGGTTTGGAAGCATTGTGAATGGTATTTTGAAATGTTTTTCAAAATGGAAATGTTTAAGAAATGAGTTTTGAAAATGTTATAGTATTGAACTCAGTTCGATCGCTAGGAAATAATTCTGATGATGGTGTACACATCATTAGTGTCATATTCGAGTTTCTAAGTGACAGATTACTACCAAAGATTTTGTTTTTTGAAATGTTTTGATAAAACAAGTTGTTTAGAAATTCAAAAGTTTTGAATTGGTGTTATGGTTTCAAATTGATTTGAAATAAACCCAGGAATTTAAATTCTGGAATATATATTTAACTGATTAAGTTAAATAGATTAAAATGGTAAAAGGAAATTAGAATTTAACTTAAACCCAAGTTAAATTAAAACTGAATTGGATTATAGAATAATCTGGAATAGAATTGAATGGATAAGTCAAGAATTTGAAATTTAGCTTGGACTTAGAATTTGGAAATCAAGAATGGTACTTGAGATTAAGATTTGAAATTTGGCTTGGATAAGCGAATGATTGGGTTTGAGGATAAGAACTGATTAGAGTTCGATTGTGAAGGCAATGGTATCTGCTGAATTTGCAGCAGATGGAAATGATATAATGATCTGCCCTTCAAAAAGGTACAAGTTTATATTTCTATTGGATATGAGATTTATGAGCCGAATTGGCAAGCCGCTTGGCTGTTTGATTTTCTTTTGGGTTGGAGATGGCCTAGAGAGGCGAGTTGGAGTTTGATCTATCGACCAGTACAAAGGAGGTGCTGGCGAAATTTTTCGAAAAGTTAAGGCGTTAGAAAATTTTCAGGATTTTTGAAAATTTTCGTTGATGAGAATTAATAAATAATTTAATTGAAATTAAATTAGTTCAGTGGAAACTGAAGTTTAGAAGTGAACAAATAAGTTCTAACCAGTCGATAGGGTTTGTTTTCTACCTTAGCAATTTCGAGGACGAAATTATTTTAAGTGGGGAAGAATGTAATGACCCGTATTTTAGCGATATAATAATTAATTTATTTAATTATTTATAAAGTGATTTAGAGAATATAATGGTTGTTTAATTAAATAATGGTGAATATTTAATAAAAATAATAAATTAAACAATATATTTAATTCTGAAATAATCAGAATTGGCTGAAATGGCAATATAGTGTGAACTGGATCATCTGTGATATATAATTCAGTTTAGAGTTGAATTATAATAACGAATATATTATATAAACGACAGTTGAACGTATAATTATATTATAATCGAGCTCGAAATGGCGCTGCAGTTCGTAAATTGGTAATTTGAACTTCAACTAAATGTACAGGATTCGTTTTAAATCGGATTTCTGTGAAACAAGAAACATACGGAGCTGGTGGAGTATATCTTTCTAGTGGAAGAGAAAAATCAGGATTTCGTCGTGTAGATTGTGAGATATGTCCAAATCAAATTTTAAAATAGTCGCTATAGAATCGTTTATCGACCGTAACAGTTTATTCGGTATAACTAGAGATCGGGTTTGAATTTAGACAAGGTTCTTTTGAGATATAACGATAATTTAATTTTTAGAATTTTATGGTAATTTTTGAATAATTAAATAAGCAACTTTCTATGTGGAGTATTTTGCACCATGTAATCAGCATTTTGAGGTTTCATAATATGAGTTAATCTACCGGTATTATTATATTTCTGGGATCGTGGCACATTGATTGTCACGATGGTGTATTTGATCCGGTCGATAGCAGTTCATAATTAACAAAGTTTTATAAAATGAGATAACCAAAATCTGTTGGATATTGAGATGATGAAACAAACATAAGTAAAATCTCATATTTAGTAAGTGGGGCACTAAATGGACCACGTGTTCATTTTTTTGGGTATGAGACTAAATAGAGTGGTAAAGTTTTTCTTTGCCAGATAGCTTCCTTAGGAACCAAGAGAAATAAAGTAAAAAAAATATTATAACCATCTATAAATACCCAAACCTTTGCCTTAACCCTAAAACAAAACTTCCTCAGGTCAAACCAATTTATCAACCGCTCCTTCCTTCTTGGTTCAGCAGAACGATAGTTTGAAAATTCAAAACAATTCAAGTTAAAATCCTTAAATCTCAAAACATATATCCTTGGATTTGTTTCAAGTCAAGCTTCATTTCTCTATCGATTTTTTTGTTGCGGTCATCATTCGTGGGACTGGAAACTGACGCAGCAAGCTAGGCCGTCCGTCATCTCAAGATCTAAACAGCGATGGGTGAATTCGAGTTTCGTTTTGGACTCGGGGTATTGTATTATTCTTTAGTGATCTATGCGAGATTTTAATTAAAAAAAATGTCGACCTTGTGTGTGAGAAGCAATGAATGGATTCACGAGCATGGACTGCGGATTGGGCGGAGGGAGAAGCGGGGAGTATTTGGTGATGTCGGTGGCAGTTACCGGTGACCGGAGAGGAAGCCAGGCATGGTCATTGACGGGTTGAGGTCAGGTTCGATCTGTTTGGGAATTAGAAGGAGTAGAACGGAGCAGGATCTGTTGATACTGGAAGCATGGTGTATTCATGTTTTAATATGATTTAAAGAGGGACGTTGGTTAAGCACAACAATATTTTGTAGAGGGTTAAAGGTTCTATGTTTAGGAACTTTTGAAGAGGAGTAATTAACGTGGATAAAGGGAAGGGGTCAAGGCCAGTGACGTTTGGTTTGAGGAAGTTCTGAAATAGCGAGAACAGTGAAAGAAGGAAAAAGGATTATACTGGGGTTAGCGTGAAGAAGGTGTGTGGTATTATTGATTCAAATTTTATTAAAGAAAGAAGGGAGGAGTTCGTACCAGAAATGAAAGGGAGAAACGATGTCCAGTATTTGCGGTTTGGGGAAGATGGAGCTAGCGGGCCTGAGCACTTTGAAATGGGTTTGGGCCTTATAGAAATGAATTTCGAACGGTCACGGTGGCTACACCATGGAACTGACTGGGAATGAATCTGAGCTCATTACAGTTTATGGCAAAATAAATTGTCCGTCTGAATCAACCGGTGGTTATTGTTATTAATGATGATCGTCCAATGTGAGTAAAACTCACCAACTCTGAACAGTTCTATTTTTATAACGTATATTTAGAACTGATAAATGATGACTGATTGTTGTGTGTTAACTGTTTGGTTGAATTGTTTATGTATTGATTGGAATCATAGATAACGATATATATATATATATAAAAATCGTTAATCGAATATTGATTCTGTTTAATAGAATATTTTATATTCGTGTGTTTAACATCTGTGGATGCAGGGAAACAAGTTGGAGGAATCCGACTGGATTCCTCAATATTTATAATACTGTTCTGTTCATGTATTGTAATATATGATGTGATATATAATCTGTTATGGATTCTGTGTGTTAGAATGATGTTGATCATTGTTATTCGATATTTTTAATATCATAAGAAACCCTAGGATGTAAAAAGAAATATTTCAATGTATATTGAAATAAAGGAATTTTATAAAATCAACTGATTTTATAAAAGGAATTTTTTTGAAAATAAAGTATTTAGAAATAAATAGGAGATTATAAAAGAGAATATTTATTTAGAAAATAAATAGGATAAAGGAATATTTATTTAGTAAATGGATAGAGTAAATCGATTAGAGTAAAACATACATAGTTATTTAGGATAAGTTACCATTTAGCACGACTGCTAGCGTAATTCGAAGAGCTGCAGATAGCCTACGGCGGTCGGATGTTTCCTGAGGGAATCAGGCGTAACCATTGTGATCGCTGTGATCTAGAGTCAAGCGAATGGAGTTAAATTCAATATTTGTTATTCGAATAGGAGTTAAACAAATAAAGTTATTCAATTAGAGTAAATCAAAATGGAGTTAAACAGAAATTAGAAACTGACTAGAGATTAATAAGTTGAATAAGTTTTCTGGGTATCGATCTGATGTTGGTTCCGGCCTTCGGGGTTTATACTTGGGAAGTTGTTCTCTTGTTGGTTATAGTTAGAGTCTGATAGATATGGGATGATAGTGATATGTAAATAAACAAATGGAAATGTTTTCCAGTGTTAATAACGTATATTTTCTAAACATAGAAATGAGGAGACATATATATGGTTGATGATTGATCGATATAATTTCCAATTGGATATAATATCGTTGTTTGCACACGTGTTTTTCTTTGATAGTTAACTCATCGACTATCGAAGTTTTCTACCATTTTAACGTTGTTAATATGGAGAGACCAGTTGGATTATTATCCGAAGAACCACGTGGTATTGGCATAAGCGTTGCGAATCATATATGCCAAAGATAATTGAAGACGCAGTTATGCAAGGGCTATCCTATTTATAGAATAGTGCCTTCGGTTTGTCCAGTCCCAGGACGACTTGTATGGATGAATGTCTGACATAGTATATCTAATAGATCACGTAAGTTGATCTCTTCAAACGTATCCACGTTTGGTGGCGGAGGAATTCGTTTCTCTTAGCTGTATACCCGTGGTATTTTTGGGGAAATCAATTTGTGATTTGGCAGGTATGACGATGTGACATTCAAAGTGAATGAAGATGTGACATGTAAAAGATAAGCGTAGCTTCTAGCCTTACATCCGGTAAATGAAAGAAATCGGGCAGGCAACATGGCTAAGTCGGTCGCTCCAAAGTAGGGTGTATAATCACCTATCTAGAGAATATTCATTTGCTTCTTAAATTTATCAATGCTGTCCCATATATATATATATATATATATATATATATATATATATATGGGAAACGGTTGATGATCCCAACCGTTGGTGATATACATTCGATACACTCAAGCGAAAGGAGTGGTCGGTCATGTGTGGCTGAGGTGCAAGATGTTCTTGTTGAACTCCAGTGTCTCGTTCCTAGAATACACTGATCGGAAGGTGGTTCCATACCTTGTCATAGTTGGAAATCCGTTACCCAATACGTGCTTGCGGTTTTGATTGTATACTATATATGTAGAACGTGAGATGAAAGCGTTCTGCTAGATGATTAATATATTGTGGTTGATAGACATTATTATAATATCAAAAGGTTTTTGATATAAAAATATTTGGATTCTCATAAGGGAAAAACCCGTTCCGTTATACGGTGTGGTCTTATGAGATATCGTTTACTTGTTCAAACTGTTTTAAACTGTTTTACTCATACCAGTCCCATGACTGACCCGGAGTTTATTTTGTTGTTTTCCCTAAACTCTTGGGTGCCCAATTTTGTACGGGCAGTCAAGTAGTCAGGATTTTACAGATATACCAGGACAGCTTGGAGCAGGAGGCTTCAGGATCATATTGCAATTATTTATTTCCGCTCTGTTGTAAGTGTTGTACTATGATAATGTTATTGAATACATATACTAATTCTATTTCAAGGATATGTTATCTATTATATGTTGTTCGTTCTGCTGTGAGATTTGTGATACTCTGATGTTGTGTTATTTTTTTTTCTTCTATTCTAAGTTTCTATCTTATCTTTCCTCACCCTCTAATTTCTTTCTAATAGTTTCCTGGATTTCAGTGCAAATTGGGTTGGATTTGCGTTATTTGGTCAGCTCAAATTGGACGGGATTTTAGGGTCATTACAGTTGGTATCAGAGCTTAAGTTACGTAATTACCTTGGCTCTATGGCGTGACTCAGTAGAGATGGGGTTAGTAATACCCTAGATTGAGTTGAGTATATATATACGAGTGAATGTATTTGTTATTGATATAAAAATTTGTTTTATATTGTGGAGATTTATTGGTTGAGTTGTTTATGAGTTCTGGTCGATCAGTTTTATCCACTGTATCGGTAGGAGTTGGTAAACACTTGAATACGATGAACCGTCATGGTATGTTTTAAAAAGAGGGAAAATGAAATAATTTTACCAAAATTATATTTTGATATAAAGGATTTATATTGGAATGATTAAAATATATTGGATATATTGGTTGTGATTATAACCGAATGAGATTATAAAAAAGTGAAATGGTTATGTAAATAACCAATCAGAATTCATATAAGTGAAATATATGAAATCGAATTGAATTAAATCTGAAATTTAAAATCTGAATTGGAATTAAGAGTAAGGAAATTTTAAAATCCTGGGAGATTTTAAATTGGTTTGGAAGCATTGTGAATGGTATTTTGAAATGTTTTTCAAAATGGAAATGTTTAAGAAATGAGTTTTGAAAATGTTATAGTATTGAACTCAGTTCGATCGCTAGGAAATAATTCTGATGATGGTGTACACATCATTAGTGTTATTTTCGAGTTTCTAAGTGACGGATTACTACCAAAGATTTTGTTTTTTGAAATGTTTTGAGAAAACAAGTTGTTTAGAAATTTAAAAGTTTTGAATTGGTGTTATGGTTTCAAATAGATTTGAAATAAACCCAGGAATTTAAATTCTGGAATATATATTTAACTGATTAAGTTAAATAGATTGAAATGGTAAAAGGAAATTAGAATTTAACTTAAACCCAAGTTAAATTAAAACTGAATTGGATTATAGAATAATCTGGAATAGAATTGAATGGATAAGTCAAGAATTTGAAATTTAGCTTGGACTTAGAATTTGGAAATCAAGAATGGTACTTGAGATTAAGATTTGAAATTTGGCTTGGATAAGCGAATGATTGGGTTTGAGGATAAGAACTAATTAGAGTTCGATTGTGTTGGCAATGGTATCTACTGAATTTGCAGCAGATGGAAATGATATAATGATATGCCCTTCAAAAAGGTACAAGTTTATATTTCTATTGGATATGCGATTTATGAGCAGAATTGGCAAGCCGCTTGGCTGTTTGATTTTCTTTTGGGTTGGAGATGGCCTAGAGAGGCAAGTTAGAGTTTGATCTATCGACCAGTACAAAGGAGGTGTTGGCGAATTTTTTTGAAAAGTTAAGGCGTTAGAAAATTTTCAGGATTTTTGAAATTTTTCGTTGATGAGAATTAATAAATAATTTAATTGAAATTAAATTAGTTCAGTGGAAACTGAAGTTTAGAAGTGAACAAATAAGTTCTAACCAGTCGGTAGGGTTTGTTTTCTACCTTAGCAATTTTGAGGACAAAATTATTTTAAGTGGGGAAGAATGTAATAACCCGTATTTTAGCGATATAATAATTAATTTATGTAATTATTTATAAAGTGATTTAGAGAATATAATGGTTGTTTAATTAAATAATGGTGAATATTTAATTAAAATAATAAATTAAATAATATATTTAATTCTGAAATAATCAGAATTGGCTGAAATGGCAATATAGTGTGAACTGGATCATCTGTGATATATAATTCAGTTTAGAGTTGAATTATAATAACGAATATATTATATAAATGGCAGTTGAACGTATAATTATATTATAATTATAATCGAGCTCGAAATGGCGCTGCAGTTCGTAAATTGGCAATTTGAACTTCAACTAAATGTACAGGTTTCGTTTTAAATCGGATTTCTGTGAAACAAGAAACGTACGGAGCTGGTGGAGTATATCTTTCTAGTGGAAGAGAAAAATCAGGATTTCGTCATGTAGATTGTGAGATATGTCCAAATCAAATTTTAAAATAGTCGCTATAGAATCGTTTATCGATTGTAACAGTTTATTCGGTATAACTAGAGATCGGGTTTGAATTTAGATAAGGTTCTTTTGAGACATAACGAAAATTTAATTTTTAGAATTTTATGGTAATTTTTGAATAATTAAATAAGCAACTTTCTATGTGGAGTATTTTGCATCCTGTAATCAGCATTTTGAGGTTTCATAATATGAGTTAATCTACCGGTATTATTATATTTCTGGGATCGTGGCACATTGATTGTCACGATGGTGTATTTGATCCGGTCGATAGCAGTTCATAATTAACAAAGTTTTATAAAATGAGATAACCAAAATCTATTGGATATTGAGATGATGAAACAAACATAAGTAAAATCTCATATTTAGTAAGTGGGGCACTAAATGGACCACGTGTTCATTTTTTTGGGTATGAGACTAAATAGAGTGGTAAAGTTTTTCTTTGCCAGATAGCTTCCTTAGGAACCAAGAGAAATAAAGTAAAAAAAATATTATAACTATCTATAAATACCCAAACCTTTGCCTTAACCCTAAAACAAAACTTCCTCAGGTCAAACCAATTTATCAACTGCTGTTTCTTTCTTGGTTCAGCAGAACGATAGTTTGAAAATTCAAAACAATTCAAGTTAAAATCCTTAAATCTCAAAACATATATCCTTGGATTTGTTTCAAGTCAAGCTTCATTTCTCTATCGATTTTGTTTGTTGCGGTCATCGTTCGTGGGACTGGAAACGGACGCAGTAAGCTAGGGCGTCCGTCATCTCAAGATCTATACAGCGATGGGTGAATTCGAGTTTCGTTTTGGACTCAGGGTATCGTATTCTTCTTTAGTGATCTGTGCGATATTTAAATAAAAAAAATATGTCGATCTTGTGTGTGAGCAGTAGTGAATGGATTCGCGAGCATGGACTGCGAATTGGGCGGAGGGAGAAGCGGGGAGTATTTGGTGATGTCGGTGGCAGTTACTGGTGACCGGAGAGGAAGCCAGGGATGGTCATTGATGGGTCAAGATCGGGTTCGATCTGTTTGGGAATTAGAAGGAGTAGAACGAAGTTGGATCTGTTGATACTGGAAGCATGGTGTATTCATGTTTTAAAATGATTTAAAGAGGGACGTTGGTTGAGCACAACAGTATTTTAGAGATGGTTAAAGGTTCTAGGTTTAGGAACTTTTGAAGAGGAGTAATTAACGTGGATAAAGGGAAGGGGTCAAGGCCAGTGACGTTTGGTTTGAGGAAGTTCTGAAATAGCGAGAACAGTGAAAGAAGGAAGAAGGGTTATACTGGGGTTAGCGTGAAGAAGGTGTATGGTATTATTGATTCAAATTTTATTAAAGAAAGATGGGAGGAGTTCATACCAGAAATGAAAGGGAGAAACGATGTCCAGTATTTGCGGTTTGGGGAAGATGAAGCTAGCGGGCCTAAGCACTTTGAAATGGGATTGGGCCTTATAGAAATGAATTTCGAACGGTCACGGTGGCTACACCATGGAACTGACTGGGAATGAATCTGAGCTCGTTACAGTTTATGGCAAAATAAATTGTCCGTCTGAATCAACCGATGGTTATCGTTATTAACGATGATCGTCCAATGTGAGTAAAACTCACCAACTCTGAACAGTTCTATTTTTATAACGTATATTTAGAACTGATAAATGATGACTGATTGTTGTGTGTTAACTATTTGGTTGAATTGTTTATGTATTGATTGGAATCATAGATAACGATATATATATATATAAAAAAATCGTTAATCGAATATTGATTCTGTTTAATAGAATATTTTATATTCGTGTGTTTAACATCTGTGGATGCAGGGAAACAGGTTGGAGGAATCCGACTAGATGCCTTAATATTTATAATATTGTTCTGTTCATGTATTGTAATATATAATGTGATATATAATCTGTTATGGATTCTGTGTGTTAGAATGATGTTGATCATTGTTATTCGATATTTTTAATATCATAAGAAACCCTGGGATGTAAAAAGAAATATTTCAATGTATATTGAAATAAAGGAATTTTATAAAATCAACCGATTTTATAAAAGGAAATATTTTGAAAATAAAGTATTTAGAAATAAATAGGAGATTATAAAGGAGAATATTCATTTAGAAAATAAATAGGATAAAGGAATATTTATTTAGTAAATGGATAGAGTAAATCGATTAGAGTAAAACATGCATAGTTATTTAGGATAAGTTACCATTTAGCACGACTGCTAGCGTAATTAGCAGGGCTGCAGATAGCCTACGGCGGTCAGATGTTTCCTGAGGGAATCAGGCGTAACCATTGTGATCGCTGCGATCTAGAGTCAAGTGAATGGAGTTAAATTCAATATTAGTTATTCGAATAGGAGTTAAACAAATAGAGTTATTCAATTAGAGTAAATCAAAATGGAGTTAAACAGATATTAGTAACTGACTAGAGATTAATAAGTTGAATAAGTTTTCTGGGTATCGATCTGATGTTGGTTCCGGCCTTCGGGGTTTATACTTGGGAAGTTGTTCTCTTGTTGGTTATAGTTAGAGTCTGATAGATGTGGGATGATAGTGATATGTAAATAAACAAATGGAAATGTTTTTCAGTGTTAATAATGTATATTTTCTAAACATAGAAATGAGGATATATATATATATATATGGTTGATGATTGATCGATATAATTTCCAATTGGAAACAATATCGTTGTTTGCACACGTGTTTTTCTTTGATAGTTAACTCATCGACTATCGAAGTTTTCTACCATTTTAAGGTTGTTAATATGGAGAGACCGGTTGGATTATTATCTGAAGAACCACTCTGTATTGGCATAAGCGTTGCGAATCATATATGCCAAAGATAATTGAAGACAGAGTTATGCAAGGGCTATCCTGTTTACAGAAGAGTGCCTTCGGTTTGTCCAGTCCCAGGACGACCTGTGTGGAAGAATGTCTGACAAAGTATATCTAATAGATCGCGTAAGTTGATCTCTTCAAATGTATCCACGTTTGGTGGCGGAGGAATTCATTTCTCTTAGCTGTGTACCCGTGGTATTTTTGGGGAAATCAATTTGTGATTTGGCAGGTATGACAATGTGACATTCAAAGTGAATGAAGATGTAACATGTAAAAGATAAGCGTAGCTTTAAGCCTTACCTCCGGTAAACGACAGAAATCGGGCAGGCAGCATGGCAAAGTCGCTCGTTCCGAAGTAGGGTGTATAATCACCTATCTAGAGAATATTCATTTGCTTCTTAAATCTATCAATGTTGTCCCATATATATATATATATATATATATATATATATATATATACGGGAAACGGTTGCTGATCCTAACCGTTGGTGATATACATTCGATACACTCAAGCGAAATGAGTGGTCGGTCATGTATGGCTGAGTTGCAAGATGTTCTTGTTGAACTCCAGTGTATCATTCCTAAAGTACACTGATCGTAAGGTGGTTCCATACCTTGTCATAGTTGGAAATCCATTACCCAATACGTGCTTGCGCTTTTGATTGTATACTATATATGTAGAACGTGAGATGAAAGCGTTCTGCTAGATGATTAATATATTGTGGTTGATAGACATTATTATAATATCAAAAGGTTTTTGATATAAAGATATTTGGATTCTCATAAGGGAAAACCCCGTTCCGTTATACGGCGTGGTCTTATGAGATATCGTTTACTTGTTCAAACTGTTTTAAACTGTTTTACTCATACCAGTCCCATGACTGACCCGGAGTTTATTTTGTTGTTTTCCCTAAACTCTTGGGTGCCCAATTTTGTACGGACAGTCAAGTAGTCAGGATTTTACAGATATATCAGGAGAGCTTGGAGCAGGAGGCTTCAGGATCATATAGCTATTATTTATTTCCGCTGTGTTGTAAGTATTGTACTCTGATAATGTTATTGTATACATATACTGATTCTATTTCAAGAATATGTTATCTATTATATGTTGTTCGTTCCACTGTGTGATTCATGTTACTCTGATGTTGTGTTGTTTCTTCTTCTTCTATTCTAAGTTTCTATCTTATCTTTCCTCACCCTCTAATTTCTTTCTAATAGTTTCCTGGATTTCAGTGCAAATTGGGTTGGACTTGCGTTATTTGGTCAGCTCAAATTGGACGGGATTTTCGGGTCATTATAGCATATCTGTCACAAATATATCATTTCGTATAATAATAACACATACCATTTAGCATTTTCATTATCAAATAAAATAATAATATACAATTTATCAATTCATAAACTCAGAACATACATTATATAGATTCGCTGCATAATTCATAAACTTAGCACATCATATCGGTTCGTTATTATAAAACATATCTTTGTACGACATAGCTCACAACAGTTTAAAATTTTAGAATATATGCAAATAATAAATGATACAAATATTATCCATCATCTTTGTTTTCTGATTCATCCTTGATCTTTTATCTTCTGTACTCTCAAATGCTTCTATCAAAACATTTGATTCATCATGCAAAGACCATAAATCAATATCGTCAATTATTATTTCATTGTTTTGCTCTATATCTATTTGATACGCTACATCTTTTGGAATTCAAATGTAAACTTGTAATGGTCGCTTAGTTAAAACAAAAGAATCATACTTATAGTAATGTGATGTGTGCTTTATTTCTATAAGCTTATAATCATTATGCACATTGATTCCAGTACCAGATGCATTGTTGAATCAGTTGCACTTAAATAAAACAACATTTTCAACAGGCTGTACATAATATATCAACTTTAAAACCTGTGTTAAGAAGCCATAAAAGTCTTTTATATGCTCTTCTGGATCATTAATACCTTTGACAAACAAACCACTGTTGTATGTTAATCTATTAGTACCACGATCTTCGGTGGTGAATTTAAATCCGTTGACGAAGAATATTAGATAAGTCTCAACATTTATTTTTGGTCTGATTGCAAGATGTTGCAGAGCCTCATCATTGGTGTAGTTTATTGGATTGTAAACATATTCCAAAAACCATTTAGCAAAATTTTTACTGAGATCGCCAGATGGATTCTGTGATTCGTAAATACTGCAAACATACATGATTTTATTATTTTCTAACACTTAATGTAGATAAAATGGAAATAAATATGAAATTTATAATACCTAACAACTGATGTAACTTCAACACAATTTAGAAGAACATACGTGTGTGCTACATGGTGATTTCTATCGTCTAACCATATTTCAACACATTTTCCAAAAGATCACCCATGTTGCCAAAAAAATAGATAACATTGTCGGAAAAAGATCTTGTTCCACCACTTCATCATTAGGGGGACCGCTTGCAAATGATAAGTTCATATGATCATTGAAGTAATGAGAAAAAAAGAACGAAGCTTCTTCTTTAAGATAAGATTTGTAAATTGAACCTTCAACCTGTGTTTTTTGTCATACTTTTTTCTATAGATGATTCAAATACCTATTACAAAATTAATCTAGTTTACATGTACTTATGTAAGTATGAATCCTAAACTTACATAAATATTACTGATGTTTTCCGTTACCTCTCAAAAGGATACATCCATTCATATTGCATTGGACCTCGAAGAATAGCTTCTGATGGAAGATGAATAGGTAAATAATCCATTACATTAAGGAATCACAGAGAAAATATTTTCTTTAGTTTGCAAAAGAAATATTGGAATTTCTACTTCAAGTTTACGTAGACAATCAATCTTTGATGTTGCCGAACATAGCTTTTTATAAAATGGACTTAACTGTGTTATAACACCTCACACTTTTACAAGCAACGGTTCTTTGAACACCGTTGGTAATAATATTTAAATATGATATAACAATCATGATTTTTCATCCTACTCAATTTATTATTTTTAAAGTCAATATACCTACGGAGATTAGAAGAAATCCCATCAAGACGTTTTACTCCCTTAATCCATTTTAATACAAATTTTATTTCCTTGTTTTCTAGTTCATAGCATCCTTTGGATTTTTTGTTGTCATTAGGCTTTGTATGAAGTTCTAGACGTTTACATAAGTGTTTTATGTCACCTTGAGTTTAGATCCTCTGTTTTTCCCTTAACATTCAAAACTTTATTAAACACATTATTAAATACATTGTTTTCATTGTGCATCACGTCGATATTATGTCAAAGTAGGAGATCTTTTCAATAAGGTAGCTCCCAGTATATACTTTGCTTGCACCAATTATGAATATCAGATTTACTGGAAAATTCAGTCTGTGCTCCATTTTCATGTACCTTGGGATACTTCTTTACAATTTTGTATATTTCATCATGACCAAATTTTTGGTGCTTGCATATTCTCTTCTCTATTAGCTTGAAGTTTTTCTTATCTCTTCAAAATGTATGATTGAGATGTAGAAAACAACAATGACAATCAAACCAAGAAACTTCCTCCTATACTATAAGAAAAATGCTCATGTTTCTTCCATGCAATGAGGACAAGCTAGATGACCAGCCGTACTTCAACCTAAAAGCATCCCATATGGAGTGAAAACACTAATAGTCCATAACAAAGAAGCAAACATACGATTTCTTTTGAAATGTCGTTTGTTTCAACCCCTTCATGCCATAGTGTTTTCAACTCTTCTATTAATGGTTATAGATAAACATTGATTCCTTGCGTTGGATCATCAGGACTAGGAACGACAATAGTGAGAAACATCATGGAGTTTTCATAGACATCCACGAAGGTAGATAATAAAGAGTAATGATAATAGGCCAAGATGAATATTTACTACCAAATTGAGAGAATGATGAAAACATATCCGTACATAAACCAAGTATGACGTTACGACTCTTTACGGAAAATGTAGGATACATTTGATCAAAATGTTTCCATGCTTCTCCATTTGATGGATGTGTCAAAGTTCCTTCTTCTCATGTTATCAGACCATACTATCACATATGACATGCGGTTACTGAGGATGCATATAACCTTTGTAGTCTAGGTGTTATGGGTAAATAATGCATTCTCTTGTACGGAACTTCCTTTCCTTCTTTTTTTAGGAATCTACCTTTCCTCCTAACATATTTTGCGGTTACTAAGATTAATATCATCTTTCCAATAGAAAATGCAATCTCTTATGCAAGTACCCATTTTCTGGTATGGCATACCGAAAGCCGGCACTAGTTTTCTCACTTTGTAATGGCTATCGCGCATCAGATTATCGGTGGCATGTGTCTTTTTGTAGCTTGTACAACAACTGTAAATCCAACTTTTGTAAGAATGAATTTTGATTTCATATTGATGTATTCAGCGGTATTAATAATTCAGTTCCATTTGTACAACCATTCCACAACGGTCTTTTAGATGAAGCCAATAAATCATATATTTTTTCCATACCAGCATTCAGTTCATCTTAATATTATCGCAATCATCATCAACTTGACTAGTACGGAACATTGACAGTGTTACATCTTCCACCATATCTTCTATTGGAATCATCATAACTAATTCCACCTCTGACACTATAGGATTTACTGCAGGTGCAATAAGTTCTCCATGACGATCCTATAAATAATAATTTGGCACAAAACCATATTTATACAAATGTACTTTAACGTTGTCTAGTTTCCAAAACCCCATTAGTTTGCACTTACTACACGGACAAAGAAGATCCTCGTAATTTCCACTATTAGATACGGGTAATCCGATAAATTCGTCATCGCCATTGTAGAAATGTGATTTCGCTGAACCTTTCATTCTAGTTCTCGCTTCATATATCCAACTACAGATGACATAATAATCGAACATTTTCCTGATTCAAAAATATATCTTAGTGGTCTTGATAGAACATACATATATTAGTGTAAAGCCTTTTAGGACTAAAGACTTCACATTCACCACACTTCTGTCAAATTTCAACAATGCTTCGCTGCACTTCTCATCTACGCGTTAGTTGCATTCAAGGGACTCCTATTCTAAAAATAGAAATAAGTTAAACCTTTTGGGATGAAAGGTTTTACACATCACGTTATCATACCTTGATAGTACTTCACTTCACTTCACTTCTACACACCACCTTCTGTCTAATCAGTACGGTATTTTTTATTGTTAAAATATTTTTAACTTTTTTATAGAAAAACAAAATTAGTGGAATATGCAATCTTATTGAATTCATTTTCTAATTTTTTTTAAGAAAATCGATTTAATCATAATATTTATTTACTAAACTATGAACTTTAAAACATATTTTTCTAGAGATTCTAATTTTATTTTCATGAAATCCTTCCATTTTATTAAATAAATAGTTATAGTTCAAAAGCTACCACATTGTGATTTTGTAGAAATTTGATTTTGACATAATCCAAAATCTACTATATGAAATCTCAAATTTTCACTTTCATTAAATAACTACAATCCAATAGACTCGGAAGATTCTAATTTCAAAGAATTTTGACTTATATTGTATTACATACCCTCATTCAATGTTAAATCATAAAACTATGAATTGTCGTTCTGCAACGAGCTTATTTTAATTATATTTAATTTATATGCTCAACCTTCGCATAATTAAACTAGAGACATCGATAATGATTTAATTGTTAACATAATATCATGATCTAAATTTAGCATGATACAAACTGCGCACATATCTAAAAAATATATAATAGTTGACTTTTTCCAAAATTGATATTAACTAATTCACAATACATATATATTGATCGATTTCCAGTTGGTTATCATCTAATTGAATTCCAAAATTTCAAAATTAGGGCTTAACTTTATTCCAAACTCAATATTAATCTATGATTATCATCTAACAACGGTTTATTAACATATACATACACACAAACATCAACTTACACACAATATTCATCCATTTCAAATTGACAATCAACTAATTTTATAGCATAGAATTCTAATTGTATTCCTAAATCACTTAATAATCTAGCATTATCATTTAATAACAGTAAATCAACATATTCATATACACAAACATCAAAATTTAAAAAAAGAGAAATAAAAATTTATACCTAATTGCAAACTGAAGTAGTAGAGGAGGAGGGAGGTGCCGGAGGATAGCTGGTAGCAACTGGAGAAGGCAAGTGGCAAATCTAGAGGGGTAGGGTTCTTTTGTGGCGGAAGTTTGTTTTGGGAAACGAAAATTTTAGAGTTGGGCTTACGGGTTTATTTCCAGGTATGTTACGGCTTGTGAAGATTGGTGTCGATGGCTTTGTTTAGACTGTTGCCAACCGTCACAAGCGGCAGCCGAGATTTTAACAATTCCTTGTAGTGTCATTTTACCAGTTTGGCACTTTCTTTAGGCTTCAATTGAACTTGAGTAAAACTTCAATATGGTCGTACGTAAGGCTAGAGATCCATTCCTGGAGATAGTAGAAATCCTGAAGCCCCGACTCAGTGATTTATACTAGGAGTTTAGAATTCTATCTTTAGGACTAGTAGAAATCCTGATAAAACAACTACGATCTAATATTCAATGCTCTGCCCACATGGTGTCGAATGTTGTTTTAACAAAACTTTCATAAAAAAATGATGTGACAGTATCACAAAGGGTTAGACCCTTTAGTTTCCATGGGATAGCTTTAGGAATAAATCTGTGTGAGATGTTGAGGAGATGTAGCTTTTGTTGTAAAGCTTCAAAGTAGAAATCCTAAGATACCAAGTTTTATTGATAATTCCTCTATTGGAAACCCATGAATTAAAGCTTTGAGGCCCGCATTCGAATATTTGCTAGAAATCCATATCTGTTGATAATAGAAGTGAACCGAGACCTAGAAGACTAAGAATCCACTTCTAGCAATAAATTGAATCCACGGACCGAACCCAAATTCGAGTTTTGAGCGATGATCAAAAATCGACTCTAGTGTTCTGGTAGAAGTCCCAAATCAAATCCATATTCAGATATTTAATAGGCGACCAGTAATTCTCTTTTGGTATTTTGATGGAAGTCCTGAACCAAAACTAAGACACAGGTATTTGGTAGTGGACCAGAAATCCTCTTCTGGTATTTTGATAGAAGTCCCGAACCAAAACTTAGATTCAGGTATTTGATAGTAGACTAGAAATCCTCTTCTAGTATTTTGATAGAAGTCCCGAATCAAACCCAGATTTGGGTATCTAATAGAAGACCAGAAATCTTCTTCTGGTATGTTGATGGAAGTCCCGAACCAAAACCCAGATTCGAGTATTTGATAGTAGACCAGAAATTTCTTCTGGTATTTTGATAGAAGTCCTGAACCAAGACCTAGATTCAGGTATTTGATAGTAGACCAGAAATCCTCTTCTGGAATTTTGATAGAAGACCCAAACCAAAAATCCAAATTTTGATAGTAAACTAGAAATGCTCTTCTGGTATTTTGATAGAAGTCCCGAATCGAACCCTGATTCGGGCATCTAATAGAAGACTAGAAATCCTCTTCTGGTATTTTGATGGAAGTCCTGAACCAAAACCTAGATTTGGGTATTTGATAGTAGACCAGAAATCCTCTTCTGGTATTTTGATAGAAGTCCCGAACCAAAACCCAGATTTGGGTATTTAGAGAGTTGCCCCTTTAACTTTGCGAGCCACTATCCGGGCTTTTGTTTTGATTTTCGAGCCATCTTCTTAAGCTCTAATTTAATTTAATGAGCTGCTTTGTTGGGCCCTTGGTTTGATTTGACAGGCCGCTTCTTTGGGCCTTGATTGTCTACTTCAGCCTTATTCTTTAAGCAGAGGATGTACGTGCTCCAAGCGCTCCCTTCGAGCTTTTGTTCCCTTCTACGGGACGATTTGAGCAGAGGATGTATATTCTCTAAGCACTCCCATCGAGCTTTTGTTTCGTTATATTGGATGAAATTTAAGTAAAGGCACAGCATACTCCTTGGAGCAGAGGCAGGGAGTACGTAGTTGAAACAGAGGCAGTGCGTACTCATTTGGAGATGAGGCAGGGCATGCTTCTTGATTATAGACTTGAACACACAACTTAGGTGATCACATAGCTCATGCAGCGATAAAAAATAGCTTGCGTCGGAATGAGCACACAGCTCGCGTTATGTTGAGCACACAGCTCGTGTAGTGTCGATCATGAATATTTAAAGCGGAACCAAAACTCCATAGGTGGTCAAATCACAAATGACAATTAAGTATAAAATGGAAACATGTGACCAGATTCAGTTAGTAGATAGTCGAACTCAGCCAAGCGTTGTATAACTTCTGCATTAACAAAGTCGGACACGAAACAAAGAAAATCATGATGAAATTTATATCGTTGAAGTGTTTAAGGAACAGTTCGATGCAGCTATGTCTCTATTTCAACCAAAAGCAAAACAATTCAATTACCACATGACTATTGGTGGTGAGCACCTCATTTGCCTAAGGTTCACTGAGCTAGCTATTCTGCCAAATGTTATTCTTAACCACTTAGCACTAAAAGACTGAGAATTGGGTCCAAAGGTTTATCTAGTCAAAATCTCACACTAAACTTAATATTGCAAAAACCCCAAGTGGGCTCACAACTCCTAGTAAATCTATCTAAATACAAACCACACAAAGCATTCATAAACAAGCACAAGACATCAATGAAACTCAGTGACTGAAAGAAGGACTACTAGATTAGAAGGAGCGTAACCATGGATTTATTCAACGCCTAGCTTCTCTTCTGAAATGTAGGACATGAAAATGCTGCCTGCCCCAAAGTTTGGCAAATGCAAAAAGCACGAGACTTAGGACACTTACTAGAGTAATTGTCCCTTGATCCTCAATTACAACAATTCCCATGAGTAGAGTCAAGAGCTCCAGTCCCGGGGGTTTCATGCTTACCCTCAAAGCTCATCACCATTATTGTAAAAGCTAGCAAACTTGGATTTGGGAGGTGTAGGTACGGAAGTGGTTCCTGACTTAAGACCAAGTGGTTGTTGAGTCGTTCCCAATTTATCTTTGATGAATTCTTCCAGATGTCCTTGGATGAGCCCTCGTATTATTCCTTCTAGCACCTGCATTTGTTAGTTCTGTGCCCATTTATCCTATCATACTCACAGTACTCCCATCCCGTGACGGGCTCTGGATAGTTTTTAGCTATGAAAGGGATGGGGATGCTGACACTCTCTTTCATTACGACATATATGTGTGAGATAGGTTTACTTAAGGTCACGGGATTAGTGTTTGACCCTTCCCACTTTAGCTTCTTTTGATTTTAAAGAAATCCTATCTTCCTGTTTGGAGAATACTGATTAGAGTGAAATATCCCAACTTCTCCACGGTGACAGAGTTTTTTCTTGATTGATACAACTCTTCCATGCGAATGAATTTATTCTCCCAATGGTAAAATTATAGTAGGTCTTTGCATCCATGTGTGTATAGCTCTTTCCAAAAAGGTGTATTCTTAATCAATCCAGAATTGATGGCGACAAGCTTATCACGGTTGCTCATATCCTCTACTTTTGAAGATTCAACATTAAATTGTTTTAGGTAATCAACTAAAGATTCCTCTTGTCTTTGTTTTATACTTATAATGGAAAGGTAGTCCATAGTTGGATCCTTATAGTAGCAGAATCATGCAGAGAACTCATGAGAAAACTGTTCCCAAGAACAGATGACCTTCCTTTGATATTGATGATACCATTTAGTGGCTGCTTCTCACAATGTGATTTGAAACATTCAGCATCAAATATCTTCAGAAGCATTATGGAAGTCCATGTAACTTTCAAATGCAGCAAGGTGATCTTCGAGTTCTATAGTTCCTTCATATATAATGTGTGGTGCCTTTATACTAGACGGACCTTTAGTCGTTCTTTCCTTCCTATCTTCTGGCAACATTAGGCTTCTATTTTCTTCTAAACTGGTCACCTCTCTTAATACTTGGTTGCTTCTTCGCAAGGCTAGACAGCTTTGTAGATTCGATAAGGGTTTACTTTGGCTATCAAACTTTTCAAGTACCATTACTCTCGACTCTACTTCATATGGCACTATCTTTGAAGTTCTTCTGGCCAAGTATGCTTAAATAAATCTTCTAGTATTATCAATATGTGTTGCCAAAAGCAATATTTCCAACTCATTGATTGCTTTCTCGGTTAAGGTTGAAGGCTTAACTTCGTCCCTTTGATTTGGTTTGGTGCTTTCTGAAGTCTTCTATAATTGGGTAACTTCCCATAAGCTTTTCATTTCAAGTAGTTGTTGTTCCAGGACCTCTATCCTTTCGGAATTCTCATCTCTAGAACCTAGATTTAGAGGTTGTGTTAGGATAGGGGGTTTGTCTGCTCATGCAACATTTGGGTCAAATGACGAGGATATATCTCGTTCTGCATTGGCTATCTCTTTTGATGTTTGATTGGCTTTTTGTGAAACCAAATTAACCTACAGATTTGATGCAGATCTAGTTTGGTCTTTGAGTTCGAGAGGTGTCTTTGATCCTATCTGATTGGATTCCATTTCATAAGCTCTTTGGAATGAACACTCTTCAATTAATATCCTAGTAGCGTCGACTTGCAAAGTCAAGTATAATGCTTCTAATTCATCATCTTTTCCTTCCCCCGGAATCAGAGGTTCTTCGGCTTCCAAATTTACTAAGTTGACACTTGATAGCATGCTAGTTTCTATAATGGAGGGTGCATTAGAACCTTGCTCCTAGTTCTCTTGCGGTCTAACCATCCTTAAGGGATTCAGAAAGTGTTCTATTATGATGGAATATAAGGTAAAGGCGGAGTAGGAAATAAGCAAGAGGATATGTAAGGAAAGGCTGGAGGTATAAGGTTAAACAACACTTTGATCAATGACACTTTAAGTAGCAAGATGAAGTTCGAAAGGTCCTTGCCTAAATTCTTTTTCCTTGTTCTTAATTCTTCAAAACTTAGTCCAACCAGGACGGAACAACATAGTTAGGAATGTGGTTGTTAACCACAAGGTTAGAGGTTCAACCCCTCCTTCTAGCGCCAAAATGTTGACGATAATTTTCGACAACACCAGAAATAGGTCTAAGGATGTGGACCTTTGGGATGTAAGGGGTTATTTAGTTCCTAAAAGGTTGAATTACTTCACCGTTTCCTAGATATCAAGGTTGAAGATTAGTTACTCTTCCCTCATCGGGTGAGTATCAGGCTTACGAGACTTAACAACCAACAGTTACCTTGAGATAAGGGTTCCATAATCATAAAGCAAATTAGAAAGCTAAATGGCTTTGTAGAAGGGTATCTTGGTAATTCAAAAGCATAATAGGATGCAATCAGATACATAGCAGCAAACAATATAATGTACGAGAATAACAAGAATACAATAATTTATAGTGGTTTGGTTCTGATGAACCTACGTCCACTATAAGGACCTTGGTAATTTTATTCATGGTGGTGGTTACAAGGAAAATACCCAATTCGATTTAAAAATTATGGTTTGAACTCTCTCAAGTATGGAATTTGAGTATAAGGAAAAGTCCTCCAAAATGAGACTTTGGGGGTCTTATTTATAGACAAATCGGGCCCCCTTTATCATTGGTTCAACAAAAGACTCTTTCGGTTGCGGCAATAGGCTTTCGGCCTCTTTGCACCTTCTAGTTCTGGTAATTGTGTTTCGATCGGTTTTCTTTTTTCTTGGAGTTGTTATCGGGTTTATCTTATTCTCGGTCTTCAACGATAGGCTTTCGTCTTTTAGCTTTTATAACTTTTCCCTTATGCTTCCATGTCTTGTGATCCTAGGATATTCATCTCTTTCGGCATTGGCACTAAGCAAATTAGTGTGGATAACTTCTTTTCTTATGGATTTCGGCTCACTTTCTGTGACTCTTTGGGGTTGCTCTCGGCCTTGTGGAAACAAGCTCTTGGTACATCTCTTGATGGATTTTGGAGCTGTCTTTCGGGGGTCGACAAGCTTTGACTCCAATAGATACTTTTCGGAATGATTTCCTTGTGTTTCTGCTTCTTGTGGCTCTAATGTCTTTACCTTCTCTTGTCTCGACACTAATTTAATTAGTGCCGATAACCCTTTCGTCTCCGTTTTCCTGGCTTGATTCTTCCTGTTGTGTTCCAGATAATAAGATTGCTTTCCTGGTTCCGGGTCACGGGTCATAGGCTTCCGGCCCCTGCTCTTCTTTTCTTGCCTCCAGCTTCACGTAGAATACTTTCGGAGCTGAGCCCACGTTAATAACCATTAATGTCAGCATTGCTTTGCCGCTGTAACCTTTCGTATAAGTTCCAATTTCTTTCCTTCTACGTTGGCAATGAAGTCCACTTGTCCATATCTTCTCTCTTCCTCCTTCGGCCTTGGTAGCTTGTTTTCGGCCTTGTGTCTCAGAGTTATTTTGTTTGAGTTTGTAGTGCTCTGATACCCTTTTCTCGTTACTGGTTTCGGTGTCGAGAGTCCGGTAGTGACATTATTTCTTTCTGCCAATCTTTTATTATCAATGTTGTAGCTTTCGAACCTTACTCTTGGTATTGTCTTAGTTACCTTCGGGGTTTTTCTAGCTTGATTCACGTTTCTTTGTCTAAAGCTCTTTTTCCTTTTGACTTAGGAGTTTCCACCTTTTTATATTTGGCTAATGCAAATTTTAGTGTTAAAAGCTGGGCACCGGGCCTATTAGCTCTTATCTCCTAGAAAAATGTATGGGTTCAAATTGTCCTTACCTTAAAGTCTCTCTTTCCCTAGAAAAATGTCTGGGTTCAAATTGTCCTTACCTTAAAGTCTCTCTTTTCCTAGAACACATGTTAGCCGTCCCATTAGAAAGGTAGATGACAATTTTCCCTCTTAATGAACGAGGCACCCTCGATCATTTGGAATATACCAAGTCGATTACAAATATTATGGATCCATGAATTTGTCCCCTTTATTATAGAATAGAGCAGAGAGCTTTTAACCGTCTCTTACCCTAACGGGAAGGGGTCAGGGCATCATAGTGATGTCCATAAAAAGATAGAATGGGCCATCAGTACCATATTCATGAAAAGCCGTGTCCGACATGACAATCACCCATTCCTGCACATCCATACAAGATCCGAGTAGGCGGGTGAAGGTCACTGGTATATTATGTGGGTACCCAATACTCATAGTGGACCAGTATAAATATTGCTACTACAAAAGGCTAGTATGTTAATTATGGGACGCTGTATACGACGTCTGTATATTAATTATGAGGCTACCTTTATCAATTCAAGTAAATCATTGTTCTTAGGTGCAGGCGGCCTTGTACCATCCATCCCATTGCATTCCTATCAAAGAGATGTCTCATACCAGATACGTCTATGGACTCTATATAAGAATCTAAAATTTTCTAATATTGTGGATCCCCATGCACTCTGTTATCCCCAAACTGCAGATTGATTGTCCCTTGTATAATGGCCACCTATAGTTTAAAAACCATTACGCATATGTTGAAGAAGTATATCAACGAAAATAGATGCATATGTGATATGCAAATAAATATTTAATGATAAACATATCTTTTACAATTGACATTCCTACTAATTGTGAAAAATATTTTTTAACAAGTGTTTTATCCGACCAGTTGCAATAGGCGTATTTTTAACAACTTCGATTTCCCTATCAGATGCAATCAAGATATTAAAACAAATATTTAATAACTTACAATTGAAAATTTATTAACGATTAAGAAGTAGCATGTAATGTTTTATATTTTATAAATATAGTTAATAGCTGTATTTAATATTTGGAAAATATTAAGAAAACAAAATTTTGAAATTTAAGAGTATACTTCCATACACATTTAATATTGATTATTTATTAACAAAACGATAATTATATTTAGTATTTAATATTAAAAAATTTGATAACTAAAATTATTAAATAACAAATAATACTGATTATTTATTAATTAAGAATTATTAATTTATAATATTTTGGCAAGGTGTATTAACTTATAATATTATTATGACTAGTATTTATTAATACTATTAAATAATTAGTTTTAATAATCAAAAATAAGAAGTAATATACATTAAATTATTGTTTGTTAACTATAACTGATATTTATATTCAATGTTTAATGTTTGACAATAATAATAATTAAACAATAATTAAGGTGGATTATTTTGTAATTAAGAAATATTATTAGATATAATTTATAATCATATTTGATCAGTTTAATATTTTGAAATGGTTATTTTCTTTCTCTCATGGCATCCTACCATTTTTTGTGAATCGCGATTTCTGCTCTTCTCTCGTTGATTCTTAATTTTTTGGCTCTTTGAGTCTCTCCTGCTTTACGGATTCTCCTTTCTGATTCCCTATCGTTCAACTGGCATCGTTCAACTTGGTTCGAGGGTTTTCCATGGTTTCATTTGGGTCTTCTACGACCTTTATGCGTTGGGTTATGTAACGACCTGCATTTATGTATCGGAGGATCATAGAATATTTATTTTATTCTCATCCAATGTAGTACAGTCGTGTAACTTTGGGAAATGACTATTGGGGTCATTTCCCACATTAACGGTTTTTGCCGAACTTTAAATGACCGTTTTGTCCCTAGCAAATCTTGTTTCGCCTATAAGTTTTGATTGGTAAGAATTTTTGACCTAAAACCACCTCCATTGGATTTAGATGATGGTTTACTTTCCGTAGAGTGGTCACATTAATCAAAAGGACTTACCGTTTGGGAGATATGGCTGAAATACTATTTGGAAGGTGAAGAATAGAATAATTGGGTTTAACAGGGTGATTAGCAGCTAGGCCCATAACCCATTTCGGGATTAGGGTTATAGGAAAGCTGAAAGGATTGGAGAATCATGTCCTTTCATTTTTCTAGCCATCACAAACATTTCTCTAACCCTAGTAATGGCCTCCATCCTCCAAATCTCTCTCTAATCGCTTTCTAATCACATATTAAGCAAATCTACATCAAATCAAGGCAGATTAGCATTAAATTCGAGGTAGAGTTGTTGCACTACATAAGAATCCAAGCCAAATCAGTAAAAGTTTCAGATCTATCATTTATTTATGGCTAAGGTGAGTGATTAGCATGTTTATTCACTAATTATGGCTAATTAGGGGTGACTAGTGATGCTTAGCGAAATTATGACTCAGAAAATTATGGAAAAATATGCATAAATTCTAAAATATTATTCTATGTCATTGGTGTAAATTTGGTTTAATTTGGATTAAGTTCGCTAATCATATAGTTAAACGGGGCTAAGGGAAAATCATGGATCTTGGATATGTTTGATCTAAAATAGCCTATGTGATTGAGTTTTGATCTTTTTTTATTGAACCTATATGTTGCCACTACTATTTGGTATGTTTTGCGATTGTTTAGTAAAGTTAGTATGGTTGAAAACGATGTCATATGGAGAGAATGGAAATACAAACTTGCTGGAAATTCTGTAGCAATTCGGATCAGATCAACCAGGGGGATCGGATCGGCTAGGGGATTGGATCGGATGAGTTGAACCAAACCGGATTGGGGCATCACGAGAAGGAAGTCCACTTGCATAGAACTGGAGTCGGAGTGGGTATCGGATCTCATCAGGAGGGACCAAACCAAATCACACCAGGAGGCACCAAACCGAACCGCACTATGGAGCACCAAGACCCGAACCGAGGCAATGACCACGAACCGAACCTAAATGGAAAGCACAAACCCAACTAGGGTGTGGACCACGAGCACCAAACTGAACCGGATTTGAAGTTACTACTACGTGATGACTCATCTGAAGACCAACTCCGATCTAACTAAAACTCGAGACGCAAAGGAAGTCCAAAGGAGAAGTTAGCACTTCGGATCCAGATGGGAACCAATGAGTTAACTTCATGAGTTTGGTTTGCTGCTGGACGTGTGCAAAGGGTTATCGATATCCATAACTTTGGTTCACCATTGAGAGAGGGGGTATGTAGACGAACCAGTTCCAGGGTTATATGGACTGGTTGACCCGTTAGGGTTATTGACTATGGAACAGTGCAGGGGGGTTAAAGGTTGTATGGAGTGGGACTCCTTCAGGGCCCCAAAGGGCAAAGTGGTCGTAGCAATATTTGTACAAAGTGGGACTCCGTCATGACCCCAACGGATCTGATGACCAAAGTGGTGGATATCTTATACTTTACGCACTAAGTGAGAGATGTGAGGATGATTGTTATGTTTGATGTTTGTTATCACCATGACATGTACAGTTCCACTTTACACTCTATGTTAGTGTTACCTTAGAGTATTGTACATCTTGTTGTGCTAACTCTTTGGTTGCAGGCTCGGGTATGATTATTTATACTTGTTATTTTTTTGTTCGGTTATATAGAGTTGATATCACTCACACCAGACTTTTGTCTGACCCATAGTTTTATGTCTCTTCTTATTACTCTGGGTGCTCCTAAACTAATAGACTAGAGATAGGTTAGGTGGTTATGCACGAGTAGCTGTCCGGAGATGAGCATGAGGCTTCCACGTACTATATACATATATTCTTCCTGTGTTGTTACTGGTCACTTCTTTGGGCAATAGTAGTGTACCTCTTTTATTTCCATTTTAGAGACAGTAGTTTGAAGTTGTAATAATAGTTTGGATCATAAGCTGTATTTTAGATTCCGCTACTCTAATGGATATGGTTTAGTTTTCAGCTTATGCACTGTCTCGCCTGTTTTACATCAAGTTATGTTATTATCATATTTTACTCCATGCGCTACGAGATATACTACAGGTTCTCGGTGTCATAGTTTCAAATCCTTTTTTTTGACGACCATCCCGTGGCAGTTGGGCATTGGCACAACGCATTTCAAAGAAAATGTCTGATGGTGCGGGGCGGCCGTCACACTTGGTATCAGAGCCTAGGTTGTGTTGTTTGACCTAGGGGAAGACATCAGAGAGAGATAGTATACATATATGAGAGCGCGTATTTGTGATATTTTTGTTTTCAAAAACTATATATATATACTATTAGTATACCTAAGGATGAAGTCGCACTGCACGGGCACCACTAAAGAGATGGTTAATCGTTTTCTCTTTACAGACTGAGCAATGAGCCAAAATACGAGGAGTATAGGTTTAGGATCTAATGATGGGTTTACTGCCTTCATGTAGGAGATGCTTAGGGATGCTCAGGGAGCAGTTCCTAATGCTGCTGCGGTGGTGGTGCAGTAGTGCAGGCGCCTAGAGTTGATTTCGCCAAGCTTAACAAGGATTATACTAGTCTTGGGGGGAAGCCGTTCCATGGAACGGAATCGGCTATGATTTTTCAAGATTGGCTGGATTGTTGTGAGCACATCTTCGAGGATCTGGGGATCAATGATGCAATGAAAAGGAAGCTAGCATCATGTCAGCTTCAAGGACGGTCAATGAATTGGTGGAATGCCATTAAAGTGGCCACTCCCGAGGATCATGTTACTTGGAATCAGTTTAAGACTCGCTTCAGTGACAAGTTTATTCTAGCTACTTAGAAATCATAATTGTTTAGGAAGTTTTTGGAGCTTAAGAAGAATGGTAGGGCAGTCTCAGAATATATTGCTGAATTCGATATTTTATTGAAATATGGATTATCTCTTATCGATACTGTCGAGAAGAAGAACGAGAAGTTCATAACAGGCCTAGATGGGTACTTGGAGGAAAGATTTATAAATCATATCGATGAGACATTTGAACCTATTATGGTAAAGGCATTGAGGTCGGAGAGCCTTTACCCTAAGCCAAAGACTGAGGTCGCTGTTACATCTGCAGAGGAGCCGAGACCGCGGGCAAGCAGTGAAAGCAGTAAGAACACTTAGAAGAAGTGAAAATAGAACCAAACCAAGGATGGTCATAAAAAGAAGAATAATAAAGATATCGAGCGCTTTAGTTGTGACAAAAAGGGCCATTATGCCAGAGATTGCTGAGCAAAGCCAACGGACAAGAATCTATTGCGGACAAGTGGTACATCACAAGGATAAATGACCACAACCAACTAAGGACAAGGAGATCGTGAAATAATATGCTATCAACGTTGTTCCTTCTTCGTCGAATGACCCAACAGCGGTAGAGAAGGGAATGGTTGTTGTTGTCCAAGGTATGCTTTCTATTTATGATGTTCCTATTTGAGTACTATTTGATACTAGGGCTTCCCATTCCTTCGTATCTAGTGACCTAGTAGATAGGTTGGAATTGGAACTTGAGATTGTCGATAGACCTTTAGTTGTGACGAACCCGATCGATGGTTCGACTAGCCTTTGTATGATTTGTCGTAATTTGGTCTTATCGAGTCATGGATGTGTGCTTGCTTGTGATTGCTTTGTTTTGGGCATTATTGGGTTTGGCATTATTTTGGGAGTCGATTGGCTTCAAAGGTATGGGGGTGGTGGTAGACTGTGATGGGTCTTCGGTGACCATTAGAGCGGCTGATGGGAGGAGGGTGGTATTGGGTTGCCTACCTAGTGATGGGGTGATGGCCAGTTTTCTAAATTCCCTTGATATCCCGCATGATGAGTTATCAAATGTGCCTATTGCTGACGAGCATCCGGACATCTTCATGGAAGTGACTGGGCTTCCACCACGCCGAGAGATTGAGTTTCGGATTGATTTAGTAAAAGATGCCGGACCTATAGTGATGCCTCTTCGTCGTATATCACCAAGGGAGCAGTGAGAGATCGAGGTGCAAGTAGACGATCTTTTGAAGAAGGGATTTGTCTGAAGAAGTGTTACCGAGTGGCGAGCACCAGTTGTATATTTTACTAAGGCCGACGGTTCCCTTCGCTTATGTGTATACTAGCGCGAGTTGAACAAGGTGATTAGGAAGAATAAGTATCCTCTTCCATGGGATAGATGATTTGTTTGACCAACTGAATGTAGTGAGAGTGTTTTCCCAGTTGGATCTCGCGACAGGATTCCATCATCTCCGAGTAATAGCTGAAAGTATACCTAAAACGGCATTTTGGACGCCATCTGGATTTTATGAGTGGTTGGTCATGCCATTCGGATTGACCAATTCGCCCACATTTTTTATGGATCTTATGAATAGGGTTTTCAAGGAACAATTAAATAAGTTGTTCTTGTGTTTGTGGACGATATCTTAGTTTAATCGAGGACAGAGGAAGAACACAAGGAACATTTGAGGACAGTGATGGAGGTATTGAGGAAACACCGATTAAAGGAGAAATTTTCTAAGTGTCACCTCTGGAGGAGGGAAGTTAGGTTCTTGGGCCATGTTGTTTCAGAGAATGTTATTGTCGCACTTCTGGAGGAGGGAAGTTATGTTTTGGGCCATGTTGTTTCAGAGAATGGTTGCCATGGATCCTGCGAAGGTGGCTATAGTACAAGATTGGTCTACGCCCAAGAATGCAACGGACATGAGAAGTTTCTTGGGGTTTAGCTGGATACTATCGTAAATTTATTCAAGACTTCTCCAAGATAGCAGCACCGTTAACTCGGTTAACCAAAAAGAATCAAGCTTTTGCTTGGGACGAAAGGTCTGAGAATGCATTTAAGAGTCTAAAGGAGAAGTTAATGTGTGCGCCAATGTTACTTATTCCTAAACGGAACGAACAGATGACGGCATACACAGATGCCTGTAGTACCGGACTAGGTGTTGTACTGATGCAAGGAGGTAGAGCTGTAGCTTATGCAAGTTGGCAACTGAAACCGCATGAGAAAAGGTATCCTACCCATGATTTAGAATTGGTAGTGATCATGTTCGCATTGAAGATGTGGAGACACTATCTCTTGGGAGAAAGATTTGAATTTTTTACCGATCATAATTCTTTAAAGTATCTTTTCTCTCAAAAGGATTTAAATCTTCGTCTGCAGAGATGGTTAGAATTCTTGGCTTCATATGATTTCGATATCGCATACACACCCGAGAAGGGTAGTACGGTAGCGAATGCATTGAGTAGAAGACTTGCCAGTTTGGGGGCTATGTTTCTAGAATGGAGGCAACTGGAGTATATCGCAGGATATGATTTCAGACCTAAATGTGAATTGGATCCAGATATGTTAGCAAGTTTGACGATCAGACCGACATTAATTGAGTGGATTGGTTCCAATCAGAGGGACAATCCTAATCTATTGGAAATCATCTCCAAGGTAGAGATGGGTATCGACGGCGAGAGAATGAACAAGTATGGACTTGATCGAGAAGGATGGCTTTGAAAGAATGAGAGGCTGGTTGAACCCAACGTAAATGGAATGGGATATGAAGTGCTCAAAGAGTGTCATCGCTTGAAACTAACTATACATCCCGGTGGTAACAAGATGTATCGAGACATGAAGCAGACATACTACTGGGAAGGGGTGAAGAGAGACATTGGGAAGTTTATATCCAAGTGCATGAATTTCCAGTTAATTAAAGCTGAGCAAAAGAAGCCCAATGGATTGTTACAACCATTGGAAATCCCCGAATGGAAATGGGAACAAGTCTCAATGGATTTCATTAATTGTTTACCAAGGACTAGATCGGGTCACGATAGTATTTGGGTGATTATGGATCGATTGTCCAAAAGTGCAAGGTTTATACCGGTCAAGTCGAATAGAACGACAACTAAGTTAGCGGAACTGTATATAAAGTGGGTAGTGAGATTTCATGGAGTATCTAAAGGTATTGTGAGTGCTAGTGGGTTTTGGAAGAGCTTACAAGAGGCTTTAGGGTCAGAATTACATCTCAGTACCTCGTACCATCCTCAAACCAACGGTCAAACAGAGATGGTGAATCGTGTATTAGAGGATCTCTTGAGTGCTTGTATGTTGGATTTTGGGGGTTCATGAGATGACCGTTTGCATCTGGTTGACTTTGCATATAATAATAGTTATCAGTCCAGTAGTGGTGTGCCTCCATTTGAAGATTCATATGGAAGACCGTGCAACTCACCATCATGTTGGCTAGAAACCAGTGAGAAATTTGTGCTTGGACCATATGTAATAAGAGAAACTTTAGGTATGATCAAGGTTATTCAACAACGAATGAAGGCTGCCCAAGATAAGCAGAAGAGTTATGCTAATATAAGACGAAGAGGTTTGAAATTCTACATTGGTGACTTGGTATTCGTCAAGATTTCTCCGTTAAAGAGTGTGATTCGGTTTGGTAGAAAGAGTAAATTAGCACCAAGGTTTGTTGGTCCATTTCCAGTTCTCGAACAAGTTGGAAATTTAACATATAAAGTTGAATTAACTAACAAGATGGTGGGAGTGCACAACGTATTTCATGTTTCCCAATTGAGGAAGTTCGTGCACGATTCTGATATGACTATTTCACCAAATCAATTGGATGATATCAATATAGAACCCGAGGCAGTTGGAGACCGCAGACCATTTCATATTATCGAACACGATACAAAGCAACTTCAGAGGAAGACGGTGAAATCGGTTAAGGTTCAGTGGGTTGATAATGAGAATGACTATACTTGGGAAACAGAGAAGAGCATAAGGGAGTCATATCCAGAGCTCTTTACCGGGTAAGATTTTAATCACGATATAGTTATTCCCTTGTTAGTAAACCGCATGCTAGGATAGGCTTGATGTGTTATTATGTATGTTTGATTGTTTGTAAATGGCTGATAGGCATGCAGGGAACTATTGTATGTTTTCTTAGTTAAGAAATTTTGAGGGCGAAATTTCTTAAGGGGGGAGAGTGTAACGACCTGCAATTTACATATCGAAGGATCGTAGAATATTTACTTTATTCTCATATGAAGTCATATGGTCGTGTAATTTTGGGAAACGATTATTGGGGTCATTTTCTACATTCACGATTTTTGTCGAATTTTAAATGACCGTTTTGCCCCTAGCGAATCTTGTTTCTCCTATAATGTTTGATTGGTAAGGAGTTTTGACCTGAAACCACTTCTATTGGATTCGGATGATGGTTTACCTTTCCGTAAGTGGTCACATTAATCAAACGGACTTATAGTTTGGGAGATATGGCTGAAATACCGGTTTGGAAGGTGAAAACAGCATAATTGGGCTTAACAGGGTGATTAGAAGCTAGGCCCATAACCCATTTCGCGATTAGGGTTATGGGAGGGCTGAAAGGAGTTGGAGAATCATCTCCTTTCACTTTTCTAGCCGCTACAAGCATTTCTCTAACCCTGGTAATGGCCTCCGTCTTCTAAATCTCTCTCTAATCACATATTAAGCAAATCCACATCAAATCAAGGCGGATTAGCATCAAATTCGAGGTAGAGCTGCTGCACTACATAGAAATCCGAGCCAAATCAATAAAAGCTTCAGATCAATCATTTATTTGTGGCTAAGGTGAGTGATTAGCATGTTTATTCACTAATATGGCTAATTAAGGGTGATTAGTGATAATTAGCGAAATTATGACTTAGAAAAATATGGAAAAGATGCATAAATTCTAAAATATTATTCTATGTCACTGGTGTAAATTTGGTTTAATTTGTATTAAGTTTGCTAATCATATAGTTAAACGGGGTTAAGGGAAAATCATGGATCTTGGATATGTTTGATCTAAAATAGCCTATGTGATTGATGTTTTGATCTTTTTTGATTGAACCTATATGTTTCCACTACTATTTGGTATGTTTTGCGATCGTTTAGTAAAGTTAGAATGGTTGAAAACGCCCTCGTATGGAGAGAATGGACGATAAAAACTTGTTGAAAATTCTGCAGCAATCCGAATCGGATCGGCTAGGGGATCTGGTCGGATGAGTTGAACCGAACCGGATTAGGGCATAGCGAGAAGGAAGGCCACTTGCATAAATTGGAGTTGGAGTGGGTATAGGATTGCACCAGGAGGGACCGAACCAAACTGCACCTGGAGGCATCGAACCGAACCGCACCATGGAGCACCACGACCCGAATCAAGGCAATGACCACGAACTGAACCTAAATGGAAAGCACGAACCGAATTAGGTTGTGGACCACGAGCATCGAACCGAAACAGATTTGAAGTTACTACTATGCGATGACTCTTCTGAAGAGCAACTTCAATCCAACTAAAACCTGAGATGCAAAGGAAGTCCAATGAGAAGTTAGCACTCCGAATCCAGATGGGAACCAATGAGTTAACTTCATGAGTTGAGCTTTGTTGCGGGACGTGTGCAAAGGGGTTATCGATATCCACAACTTTGGTTCACCATTGAGAGAGGGGGTATGTAGATGAACCAAAGCCAAGGCTATATCGACTGGTTGACCTGTTATGGTTATTGACTATGGACCAGTGCAGTGGGGTCAGAGGTTGTATGGAGTGGGACTCCGTCAGGGCCCGAAAGGGCAAAGTGGTCCTAGCAATAGTTGTACGAAGCGGGACTTCGTCATGGCCCCAATGGATCTGGTGATCAAAGCGGAGGATATTATATGCTTTACGCATTGAGCGAGAAATGTGAGGATGATTGCTATGTTTGATGTTTGTTATCATCATGACATGTACACTACCATTTTACACTCTATGTTAGTGTTACTTTAGAGTATTATACATCTTGTTGTGCTAACTATTTGGTTGCAGGTTCAGGTATGATTATTTATACCTGTTATTTCTTTGTTCAGTTATATAGAGTTGATATAGCTCACACCAGACTTTTGTCTGACCCATAGTTTTATGTCTCTTCTTATTACTCTGGTGCTCCTAAACGAGCATACTAGAGACAGGTTAGGTGGTTATGCACGAGTAGCTGTCCGGAGACAAGCAGGAGGCTTCCACGTGCTATATACATATATTCTCTGTGTGTTGTTACTGGTCACTGCGTTGGGCATCAGTAGTGTACCTCTTTTATTTCCTTTTTAGAGACAGTATTTTGAGGTTGTAATAATGGTTTGGATCATAAGTTGTATTTTGGATTCCGCTACTCTGATGTATATGGTTTAATTTTCAGCTTATGCAATGTCATGCCTGTTTTATATCAAGTTATGTTATTATCATATTTTACTCTATGTGTTGTGAGATATACTACAGGTTTTTGGCGATTCATAGTTTCAAATCCCTTTCTTTTGACGACCATCCCATGCTAGTTGGGCATTGGCACAACGCATTTCAGAGGAAATGTCTGATGGTGTGAGGCGACCATCACAGGTTCTTTTGTTGGCCCTTTCCCTAATATAGGCAAGATTATTAACCTAGTTTCCTTTGCTACTGGTATTTCGGCTGTTGTAGCCTTGATGGGATATTTGAGTATTGTGGTGCAAGTGCTCTCTTCTTCGGATTTTGTGGTGCTCTTGCATCACCGCTATATTGTGGTGGGAGTTGTTTTCCATGAATTATGCCATATTTCCTTTTGTTTGAATGTGATTCCATCCCCAGGCTTGGATGATTGCATTTCAAATCGTCGGATCATAGGATTTTCCAATGATCAAGTTTGGTCTTGTTCTCCTTCTTGTGCCAGGCTTTCGGTTAATGGTGATATTGGTGTTAGGGGAATTGGTCCCCTCTATCCGCTATTTTCCTAAAACTATTGTTGGCTCTTTGATTTGTTCCTCAGAACCATTGCAGGTTAGTGATTCTGCTTTTGTTCCTTTTGGCAGTGTTGGGGGTAGTGCTGCTCCCTCTAGTTTTTACGCAGCTGTGTCTGATCTTGCTGGTGAAAGTGGGTCAGGGGATTTGATCCCCTATCTGCTTTTTGTCGAAGAAATTTGTTTCTTGTTTTTATTTTCCAACTAAGGGTTGGCCGGTGGTAAGAATTTCTGGTCGGGTTCATCAACGCCTTCGACGTCATGGGAGGTCGGGTAAGCTGGCGGTTGTGCAGAAGCGTGACTCAAATTTCCGTTCATCTTGCCCTAGGAAGGAGGAATTAAGGTTTTAAGTCGGTTGCTTGGCTCAATGCCATGCGTTATCCCCTCAAAATGTGTAATCTCTTTGACCTGAATTCCTAGGCTCCGATGTAGATGATCCTTCGTTGTTCCTGTTGGCGTAGTGCTATCCACTATTCCTAAGCATTCTTGGCTTATGGGTTGTGAGATTTGGCGTAGGCTTTCCTCTTTTGGTGTTTGTAGTGAGGGGAGTTGGGATGTTTCTTCTCTTTCGATGTATCCATTTAGCCATGCCGATAGCGAAGCATCTACGTCTCCTTGTTTTGCTTTAGAAGGGTTTTTGTTGGCAGGTGTTTGTAGGTTTTGTGCGGCTTGATGGGTGAGTCTGCATGCGTGGAGAAGGGTCGTACTATTTTTGTTTCTTTGTTGTCAGGTGGTTGTTCTTAGTTGGCAGCTGGCGATCTGTTGCAGCCCATTTCAAGTGGTGTGGCAACCAATGTGTCTAGTGTGATGGTTGTGCACGGGTCCGGGTCAATCATTCATCGGCATTTGTTCTGGTGTAACAACCCGCATTTTATGTATCAGAAAATCGTATTTTGATATGTTGTTTATGGGGATGTAAGACATGTCCATAATTTTTACCAATTTTTTTTGTGACTGTTTTACCTCTGTCGGTCTTGTACAAGGTATAACTATTGACTAGTGTTGAATCAGGTGCTAAGGTTGGTCTCATTGGAAAGGAAATGGTGTTGCCAATTCCATAGAGTGGTCACATTAAAGATTTGGTTCAGCGGTTTAGGAGGAATCGTTGTTTTTGTGTTTTACATTTTGTTGTTCAGGTTTTTAGAGCCATAACAGGCTGCTTTTGAGAGGCCCATTAGGGGGATAGTGGAAGGCTATAAAAAGGGGGTAGGAGGCATGAAGAATAGTTTACCTTCTCCATTCTCTCATTTGGGTAAGCTTGTGATCTTCCTTGTTCAACCAACTACACCTTTCCACTATTAGAATCGAGACCTAAAGAAGAGAATCGAAGATCTACATCGTTTGAAGATAGATCTACATCAATCAAAGAGAGAGTTCATCAAATCGACGAGTTTACAGAAAATTCTTCACTGTTCAGCATCGAGAGTTCATCATTTTGTGTTATTTTGGAGAATTAGTGAGAGATAAGCATCTCTCGCACGAATTCAATCAAGTATATAGGTTAATTGATCTCATTTTCATCATTTCAAGTTAGTTTCACATAGATCTATGTCATGGCAAGTATATTTTCATATGAATCACCATAGGATCTAATCTAGTAACTTAAAACCAGCAATTTCTATGTTAATTCATACATTTATGCAAGTTTAGATCTATTATTTTGTTAGTTCATTATTTTCTCATGATTTGGTGAATTTCATATAATTGAGTGATGATTATTGGTGTATGGATGATTGTTGATTGTTGCTTGAATTGGTTGTTGGTTGGTTGAATTGAGGTTGGTTGATTATGGATTAGAATTTGTGCATTAGAGTATTCATGGATCGACTCAAATCTGTGATGGATCTCTGACAGAACGGATCAATTCAATCTATAATGGATCAATGTTGGAATGATCAGTGACAGATCTATGATGGATCGATGACGAATGGATCGGTTGTTGATGGATCTACTCAAATTTGTGATGGATGGATCGGCTCAAGTTTGTAATGGATCAGTGATGGGTCTGTGGTGGATCGGTGACAAATGGATCGGTGGTTGATGGATCGGCTCAAACCTGTGATGGATCAATCACTCAATCGGCTCAAGTCTGTAGTGGATCAGTGACGGAATGATCAGTGATGGATCTGTGATGGATCGATGATGGATGGATCGTGGTTCATGGACCGGCTCAAACCTATGATGGATTGGTGATAAATGGATCGGGTCAAGTTCATAATGGATCAGTGACGGAATGTAATGGATCGGTGGTTGATGGATCGGCTTAAATCTGTGATGGATCGGTGATGGACGGATTGGCTCATATATGTGATGGATGGATTGGTGACAGATGGATCTATGGTGGATGGATCGGCTCAAATCTGTAATGAATGGATCGGATCAAATTTGTGAGAGATCTATGACAGAATGATCAATGATGGATTGATGTAGAATTGAACCAGAAGATAAAATAGCATTTCAGAAACGCTGCAAAAGGCTGTTTTGGCATTGTGGCCAGTTTCTATATCAGAAAAGATGGAAATGCTATGAAATGTAGTATCGACCAAATGAAGCTTGTATATGATTCGACGATGGTTCCTTCTTTGAAGCGAATTCAAGGAGGAATATATAAAGCATAGTGAAGTGTTCGTTGTCATCGTAATGCAACAAATGTGAATACAACTCAAGGGTTTTTGAGTTTTTTTTATAATAGTTGGATGTCGCCGTTGATGACAAGAGATACTGAAGGTCAAGGGATTATCGTTGTCGTAGGCAATAGCAGACTCAAAGCAGGGGTATAATAAGGATACCTAAAAGACCGATTGTATGGTCGAGTACACTGGGCAGCTCGAACGGGCCTAGATACTTTTTGTTGTATGGCGTATGGGGTTTATGCTAGAACCGAGGTTACCATTAGCCCTTGACAATTAATGGGAAATTGTTTAGCCGGTCATATGATTAACGATGGTTTCAAAGAAGAATTGGCGGTGATAGCCAGAGTTAGTCATGAAGGTTGTTTGTTTTCTTGTATCGTCTCATGTAGATTGTCTGACGTCGGGGGAGATGTTTCTTGGGTGTTTGTATGATATTGGTTTAGGCCTTTGGGGCTTGTGCTTGAGGGATATTGAGCTCGATTCGGATGGTTTACGTGAATATATAATTGGTTGTTCTGATTGTTGTTGTTTAGCTACTTCTGATTGCTATGAATGAATTGGTGTCTATTTGCCATGGATGTTTGGTTTAAATGCTTGATGTAAAGGCTATCAATGTCCGATGTGGGGAATATGGGTTAAGTTCTTCTCTGGTGTTATGGGTAGATTAATTGGTTTATCTACCTATTCTCGTATTCTTTAGTGATGATGTTAGATAGTTGTTTTATCGCCCACTAAAACTGTTGTCTAACTCAAGGTTTTATGTTTCCCTCTTATTACCTTGGGTTATTCATTGGATTTTTGGATGGGCAGACCAAGTAGCAGGCAACAGGTGATATCTTGGTGAGGACGACGTTGCAGTATGAGGGCGAGCAGGAGGCTGACGTATTATTTTTCTACTATATAGTGTCTATTGTTTCTGTTGTTTGATGTTAACTCTGAGTGTTGTAGTGAGGCAAATTTGTACAGACACTTATGTTGTAATCTGAGGCGTATGGGTATTCTTTCTATTTGTTATGAAAGTTGGAGTTTTGTGCTAAAAAATGCTTCACTATTATTGCCTGCTGTATATGTTCTATTATATTTTATCCTTGCGCTGTGAGGTATACGACAGGTTTCGCTTGTGATATCATAACTTGATGATCGTCCATAGCTGCCTAGCACGTTTCTCAATGCACCATTTTCCTTGTTAAGTGTAGGAGTTATGGGCAGTCGTCATATTTGGTATTAGAGCTCCGGTTATTGATTTTAACCAAAGTTCAAAGACGTAATCACGTATGAGAGGTGTATTATAGATTTTTGATGGGTGTATACTATATAACAGTGTACGGTATAATAGTATTCATACTTCATTTCTGTAGTTATCTCATATATGGACTAATCATTCAATTTTTAGATTTAGAATGAGTCGTCGGACTACGAGAAACACTACTATGGATGAGCCTACGATGGGAAAGGCTGGCGATGGTAACCAGCTGGGAGCTTCAGCTGTTATGCCAGAATGTCTGGATATGTTCGGGGCCATGATGGCAGTAGTCCTACTAGGGATGCCCATTCCAGAAGCAGCAGTAGAGCGTGGTGTTCCTGTGCAAGTACCTAGGGATGATTTCGCTAAGCGACAAAGGTATTGTTCTCCTATAAAGGAAGAAGATGAGTTAAGAAGGAGTATAGCTTTGGAGAAACTTTGACGCCGAGTTAAGGAGCAAGAAGAAAGGATCAGTGTTGCTTGGGATGAGGCTTTTAGAAGCAGGCATGAACCTCAAAAAGAAAATTTTACTGTCCCCAGTACAACAAAGAAGCTGAATAAAAGAAAGAAGAAACCTAAGAAGAATAACATCTGGTTCAACTATCAGCTAAAGGGCCATCATTCCAAGGATTGTAAGAAACCAAAAGCCGAGAGGAGGTGCTATAACTATGGCAAGCTTGGACATGATAAGAAAGATTGTCCAGATCTTCTAAAAAATAAGCAACCGGAGGAAGCATGTGTTCTGGAAGCTATTCCAGCTTCCTATTGCATTCCTGATGAGGATTAGTAGAAGCTGATGTTAGTTAGATATGCTTTCAGCTAGTGGAGATTGTTTGGGTTCTATTTGGAACTAGAGAGTTGCCTTCTTTTACATATAGCAAGATACTATGTTGATGGGTTCAGGAACTGAAGTTGTCATAGACCTTTGATTGTTACTAATCAAGTGTGGGTTTCATTTGTTCTTTGTATGACTTGTCGTAGTCTAGTTTATTTGGTCATGATTGCTCTTTATGATTGGTTGTTGTGACTTTCACTGGGTTAGGAATTATCTTGGGTGTGGATTGGCTCATGAGGTATGCGGAAAAAAGGTAGGTTGCAAGAGGGTGTAGGTGACAGTCAGGAACGTGGAAGCGAAAATGGGGATGATTCGATGTAGGTCCGTAGATGGTTTCGTCGCACGTTGTTTATATTCGCTTGAGATTCCATGGAATGAGTTGTCATCAAAGTGAACCGCAATTGAGGTTGGCGATGTCTTTGAGAAGGTCAAAGATTTATCGCTGTATCGTGAGGTTGAGTTTAGATTCAATTTTGTTGAGGGTTATAGACCTATCGTTATGCCTCTTAGGCAGGTGATGCCTAAGGAATAGCGAGAGTTAGAGGTGCAAGTTCGTGATCTTTGGAAAAAAAGATTCGTTCGGAGAAGTGTATCCAGAAGGAGTGCACCAGTAGAGTTTGCAACCATGGCAGATGGCTCGTTGAAATTGTGTGTGGATTAACGAGAGTTAAACCAAGGAAAATAGAGTATTCACTAAGATACAAAGTGTGAGCAAGCTTTAGGAAACCTGAAAGAGAGATTGGTGAGAACTACAGTTTTGACGATTCCGCATGGGAATGAACAAAGGTGGTACATACCGATGTATGTGGTACTGAACTTGGAACATTGCTGATAAAGAAGGATAGAGTTGTGACCTACGCATGTCAACAACAGAAGTCGCACGAAAGGAATTATCCAACTCATGATTCAGAGTTGGCGGCAATTGTGCTTGCTCTGAACATGTGGAGACACTACCTGTTGGGAGTTTGATTTGAGCTATTTATGAATCACGAGTTATTGAAGTGTATTTTCTCCCAAAAGGATTTGAATCTTCGGCAGCAGCGGTAGTTAGAGTTTCTGACATCGTATGGTTTTGGTATAGCCTATACTCCTGGTAAGGGTAAAGCAGTGGCGGATGCGTTGAGTCGAAGACACACAAGTTTGGGAGCGGTATTTTTGGAACGGTGAGTACTTGGCAAGAATTGATTTCAAGCCACGATGTGAGTTGGAACCTGAAATGTTGGAAAGCTTATCGATAAGACCAGCCAAAAGCGAGATGTAAAGCTTGTCGGGATTATCCAGAAGTTAGAACCAGAGGACAAAGAGTTTGAGGTCAATCGAGATGAATGGATCGGCTCAAATTTGTGACAGATCTGTGACAGAATGATCGGTGATGGATTGATGCGGAATTGAACCAGAAGATAAAATAGCATTTCAGAAACGCTGCAAAAGTCTATTTTGGCGTTGTGGCCAGTTTTTATAGCGAAAAAGCTGGAAATGCTATGAAATGTAGTATCGAACAAATGAAGTTCGTTTTTGAGTCGTCGATGGTTCTAGCTTCGACGCGAATTCAAGGAGGAATGTCTGAAGCATAGTGAATTGTTCATTGTTCGTCGTAATGCAACGAATGTGAAGACAACTCAAGGGTGGTTTAAGTTTGTTAATAATGGTTGGATGGTCGCTGTCGATGACGGCTAGAGATACTGAAGGCCGAGTGCTTATCGTTTTCGTAGGTTCTAGCGGATTTAAAGCAAGGGTATAATAGGGATACCTAAAAGACCGATTGTATGGTCAAGCACCCTGGGAAGCTTGAACGGGCCTAGATACGTTTCGTTCTATAGCATATGATGTTTTTGCTAGAACCGAGGTTACCATTAGCCCTTGACAGTTGATGGAAAATTGTTTAGTCAGTCATATGATTAACGATGGTTTCAAAGAAGGATAGGCTGTGATAGCCAGGGTTAGTCAGGAATGTTGTTTGTTTGCTTGTACCGTCTCACGTAGATTGTCCGACGTCGGGGGAGATGTTTCTTGGTTGCTTATCTGATATTGGTTTAGGCCTTTGGGGCTTGTGCTAAAGGGATGTTGAGCTGGATTAAGATGGTTTACGTGAGACATATAATTGGTTATTCTGATTGTTATAGTTTAGTTACTTCTAATTGTTATGAATGAATGGGTGTCTAGTTTCCATGGATGTATGGTTGAAATATGTGACGGCTCGCCCCGTACCAGCCGACATTTCCAATGAAATTGCACTGTGCCAATGTCCAACCAGCACAGAACGGCCATCAAAGGAAGGAAAGAAGGTAATTTGAACTAACAGGGAACCTGTAGAATGTCTCACAATGCATGGAATAAAATATAATAATAACATACTTGACATAAAACAGGCGAGACAGTGCATAAGCTGAGAACTAACCCATAATCATCATAGCAGCAGAAATTTAAAATACAGCTTATGTTCCGTATCATCATTATTACAACTTTTAAAACTATCTCTAAAGCCAAATAAGACAGGTACACTACTAATTCCCAAAGTAGTGACCAGCAGCGACATAAGGAGAATATATATATATATATATATATATATATATATATATCATACATGGAAGCCTCATGCTTGTCCGATACATCTACTCGTGCATACCACCTAACCTGTCTCTAGTCTGCCCATTTAAGAGCACCCAGAGTAATAAGAAGAGACATAAAACTCTAGGTCAGACAAAAGTCTGGTATGAGCGATAAGCAACAAAAAAGAACAGCAACAGGTATACTAAACCATACTTGAACCTAGACTTGCAACCAAAGAGTTAGCACACAAGATGTACAATACTCTAAGGTGATACTAACATATGGTGTAAAGATACGGGGGTTGGGGGTGTGCATGTCATTGTGATGGCAAACAATCAAGTATAGCAACCATCCTCACATCTCTCACTCAGTGCATAAAGCATATGATATCCACCGCTTTGATCACCCAAATCCTTGCTATGATCACTCTGCCCCATGGAGCCATGGAGACTCCACTGCACAGATCCATAACCACTAGTCCTTGCTATGTCCACTCTGCCCCATGAAGCCATGACGACTCCACTACACTGGCTCATGCCCCATGGAGTAATAACTTCCCCACTGCACTCATCCGTAGCCTGACATCCGTCTTGGTGGTGAGTCAAATCTATGGACGTCGATAACCCCTTTGCACACGTCCTACAGCAAAGGCCAACTCATGAAGTTAACTAGTTGGTTCCCAACTGGATCCTGAGCTCTACTTCCTATTTGGACGCCCTTTGCATCTCGGGTTTTGGTCTCCTCCGGATTGGTTTGGTTATTCTTCTCACCTTTGGTTCGGTTCGGAATTGTCATTGGGGTCGGGTCATGTTTCTCCCTCCTTCAGTTCGGGTAATGATTCCCTCTTCATTTCGGATCAGTTCGTGATGTCCTCCCCCTGGCGGTTTAGTTCGTGATGCTTCTTCCAGGCATCAGATCGGTTCGTGCTTCTTCCACCAGGTCGGGGTGCTTCGGATCGGTCGTGAGCTTCTGGTCCGCGGTGCTCTGCGTCCTCCAAGTCATCGGGTCGGTTCGTGTTACTGGCATTGAGTAGGGTGTCACGATCGGGTCGGGTTATGCCTCCTTCCTCCGATCCGATCCGGTTCGGGTCAAATTCCTGCAACTTTTCCAACGAGTTGTTTACGCCATACGACGACGTTTTCGACCATTCTAACCAAACTATTCGATCACAAAGCATTCCAAACAGTAATAGCAACATGTTAATCAATCATATACACTAAAACAAGAATTTTAACATGCCAATATGGATCAAACATACCCAAAACCAATGATTTCCCGTTAATCCCCCTTAATCATGTTTAAGCATACAATTAGCAAAACTTATCCAAATTAGCCCAAATTTCTATCAAAGCCCCAAAATAATATTTTAGAATTTTACAAATTTTCCCAGATTTTTCTGAGTTATAATTTCGCTAATTATCACTAATAACCCCTAATTAGCCGTAATTAGTGAAAAACAATGCAAATCACTCACCTTAGCCACAAATAAATCTCAGATCTGAAAATATCTTTGATTTGGATTGAATCTCTATGCAACACAACAGCTCTATTCCCAATTTGATGCTAATTTTCCTTGATTAGATGTAGATTAGGCTAAAACTTGATTAAATGGTGATTAGAAGGTGATTTGGGTGTTGAAGGCCATTGTTAGGGTTAGGAAAATGTTTTACACGGCTGAGAAAATGAAAATAGATCGTTTCCTACCTAATTTCAGCCTCCCCAAAACCCTAATCCCGAAATGGGTTATGGGCCTAGCTGCTAATCACCCTAATTAGGCCCAGTTAAGCTGTTTTTCACCTTCTAAACCTTGTTTCAGCCATATCTCCCAAACGGTGAGTCCGTTTGGCTAATGTGACCACTCACGGAATTGTAAACCATCATCTGAATCCAATGGAAGTGGTCTCAAATCAAAACTCCTTACCAATCAAAAGTTATGGTCAAAACAAGACCAACTAGGGGTAAAATGGTCATTTAAAAATCGGCAAAAATTGTGAACGTGGGAAATGACCCCAATAGTCGTTCCCCAAAGTTACACGACTATATGACTTCGTATGAAAAAGAAATAAATATTCTACGATCCTTGGATACATAGAATATGGTTCGTTACCCTCTTCCCCCCTTAAGAAATTTCGCCCCCAAAATTTCTTAACCAAAAACATACAAAGGTGTTCCGCATGCCTATCAGTCATTCACAAACAATCAAACACACACAACAAGCACATCAAGTCTATCCTAACATGCGGAATAACTAAATCGCAATTTAAATTTTTCCTAGGCAAAAAGTTGTGGGTACATCTTCCTAATGCTCTCCTCTGTCTTCCAAGTATAGTCATTCTCATCCTCGCCCCAATGAACCTTGACAAGATTCACCGCTTTCCTTCGAAGTTGCTTCGTATGGTGCTCGACAATACGAATCGGCTTGCGGTTCCCAACCGCCTCGGGTTCTACTTCGATATCATCCAACTGATCAGGTGAAATAGCCACATTGGGGTCATGCACGAATTTCCTTAACTGGGAAACATGAAATACGTTATGAACTCCCGCCATCTTATCCGGCAACTCAACTTTATATGCCACATTCCCAACTTGTTCGAGAACTGGGAATGGACCAAAAAATCTTTGTGTTAACTTGCCTCTCCTACCAAGTCGTATCACGCTCTTTAATGGAGAAATCTTGACAAACACCAAGTCACTAATGGAGAATTTTAAATCCCTTCTCCTCTTATCAGCATAACTCTTCTGCCTATCCTGAGCAGCCTTCATTCGCTGTTGGATAACCTTAATCTTGCCTGAAGTTTCTCTTATCACATCTGGCCCAAGCACAAACTTCTCACCGATTTCAACCAACATGATGGTGAGTTTAACGGTCTTCCGCACAAAGCTTCAAATGGAGCCATACTAATACTGGATTGATAACTATTATTATATGTGAACTCCACTAGATGCAAATGGTTATCCCATGATCCACCAAAATCTAATATGCAAGCTCTCAAGAGATCTTCTAATACTCGATTCACCCTCTCTGTCTGACCGTCGGTTTGAGGATGATACACGGTACTGAGATGTAATTCTGATCCTAAAGCCTCTTGTAAGCTCTTCCAAAATCCACTAGTGAACAACGGATCTCGGTCACTTACAATGCCTTTGGGTACTCCATGAAATCTCACTACCCACTTCATATACAGTTCGGCTAACTTAGCTGTTGTTCTATTCGACTTGACAGGTATAAACCTTGCACTCTTGGTCAATCGGTCCACAATCACCCAAATGCTATCATGGCCCAATCTAGTCCTTGGTAACCCATCAATGAAATCCATTGAGGCTTGTTCCCATTTCCATTCTGGAATTTCTAATGGTTGCAACAAACCACTATGCTTCTTCTGCTCGGCTTTAACTAACTGGCAATTCATGCACTTGGATATAAAATTTCCACCATCTCTTTTTATCCCTTCCTAGTAGTAGGTCTACTTCATGTCTTGATACATTTTGTTACCACCGGGATGTATAGTCAGCTTAGAGTGATGACATTCTCTTAGCACTTCATCTCTCAATCCATTCACGTTGGGTACAACTAACTTTCCATTCTTTCTAAGCCATCCATCTCAATCAAGCCCATACTTGTTCATCTCCTCGTCGATACCCATCTTTAACTTGGCGATATTTCCAATAGGTTAGGATCATCCTTCTGACTGGAACTAATCTGCTCAATCAAAGTAGGTATGATCATCAAACTTGCTAACATCTCTGGATCCAATTTGCACTTTGGTCTGAAATCATACCCAGCAATGTACTCCGTTGCTTCCACTCAAGAAACATAGCCCCTAAACTAGCATGTCTTCCACTCAATGCACCAGCTACCGCATTGCCCTTTCCTGGTGTATATGCGATATCGAAATCATAGGAAGCCACGAACTCTAACCATCTCTACTGACGAAGATTTAAATCCTTCTGAGAGAAAAGATACTTTAACGATTTATGATCAGTAAATAACTCGAATCTTTCTCCCAAGAGATAATGTCTCTACATCTTTAATGCAAATACGATCGCTGCCAATTCAAAGTCATGGGTAGGATATCTTTTCTCATGCGGTTTCAGTTGCCAACTAGCATAAGCTACAACCCTACCACCTTGCATCAATACAGCACCTAACCGGGTACCACATGCATCTGTATATACTGTCATCTCTTCATTCGCCTTAGGAATGACTAACACTGGTGCACATGTCAACTTTTCCTTTAGACTCTTGAATGCATTCTCGCACTTTTCGTCCCAGATGAAAGCTTGATTCTTCTTGGTCAACTGAGTCAACGGTGCTGCTATCTTGGAGAAGTCTTGGATAAACTTACGATAATACCCAGCAAACCCCAAGAAACTTCTTATGTCTGTTGCATTCTTGGGCGTAGACCAATCTTGTACCATAGCCACCTTCGCAGGGCCCATGGCAATACCATTCTATGAAACAACATGGCCCAAGAATCTCACTTCCCTCCTCCAGAAATGACACTTAGAGAACTTTGCTTTCAATTGGTGTTTTCTCAACACCTCCATCACTATCCTCAATTGTTCCTTATGTTCTTCCTCTGTCCTTGAATAAACCAAGATATCGTCTACGAACACAAGAACAAACTTATTCAATTGATCTCTGAATACCCTATTCATAAGATCCACAAAATATGTTGGTGCATTAGTCAACCCGAATGGCATAACCAACCACTCATAGAATCCATACGACGTCCGAAAGGCCGTTTTAGCTATACTCTCAGCTTCCACCCTAAGCTGTTGAAAATCTGTTGCGAGATCCAATTGGGAGAACATTCTTGTGCCACTCAACTGATCAAACAAATCATCTATTCGCGGTAGAGGATACTTATTCTTCCTCGTCACCTTATTCAACTCGCGGTAGTCCACACATAAACGAAGGGAACCATCTGCCTTGCTAGCAAATACAACTGGTGCTCCCCACTCAGAAACACTTCTTATGATAAATCCCTTCTTCAAAAGATCACTTACTTGCAACCCGAGCTCTTGGTGCTCCCTTGGTGCTAAACGACGAAGTGGCATCACTATAGGTCTGGCATCTTTCACCAAATCAATACGAAACTTAATCTCCTGGTGTGGTGGAAGTCCGGTCACTTCCTTGAAGACATCCGGATACTGGCCAGCCACGGGCACATCTAACAACTCATCATGCGGGATGTCGAGGGAATTTAGAAAACTGGCCATTACCCCATCACTAGGTAGACCACCAAACACTACCCTCCGCCCATCATCCGCTCTAACTGTCAACAAAAAGCCCTCACAGTCTACCACCACCCCGTACCTTCGGAGCCAGTCGACTCCCAAAATAATGCCTAACCCAGTAAATCCCAAAACAAAGCAATCGCAAACAAACATGCATCCATGACTCAATATGACCACATTACGACAAATCATGCTATGGCAAGTCGAACCACCAATCGGGTTCGTCACTGCTAAAGGTCTATCGACTATCTCGGGTTCCAATCCCAACCTATCTACTAGGTAACTAGACATGAAGGATTGGGAAGCCTCAGTATCAAATAGTACTCGAACAAGAACATCATAAACAGAAAGCATACCTTGAATGACGACATTCTTTCCTTTCTCCGCCGCAGTTGGGACATTCGACGAAGAAGGAACAACATTAAGAGCATATGCTTTCACAATCTGCTTCTCTTTAGGGGTTGCAGACATTTATCCTTATGATGTCCTACTTGGCCCCAATTGAAGCACTTACTGCCTGTAGGCTTTCCTCGACCTTCTTTAGCATAATGGCCCTTCTTGCCATAGCTAAAGCACTCAACATCTTTCTTGCTCTTTTTCTGACCATCCTTAGTTTGGTTCTGACTCTGCTTCCTTTTATTTTGAGAATTATTCTTGCCTCCATCGCTTGCTTGCGGCTTTGGCCCCTCTGCAGATGCAACAGCGACTTTAGTCTTGGGCTTAGGATAAAGGCTCTCTGACCTCAATGATTTCCCAATAATCGATTCAAAAGTCTCATTGATACGATTTATAAGCCTTTCCCCTAAGTATTGATCTAAGCCTGTTATGAACTTCTCATTCTTCTTCTCGGGAGTGTTGACAAGAGATAATCCATACTTTGATAAAGTATCGAACTCAGCAATATACTCCGAGACTGCTCTACCATTCTGCTTAAGTTCCAAGAACTTCCTAAAAAATTCTGATTTCTGAGCAGCTGGGATAAACTAATCACTAAAGCGAGCTTTAAATTGATCCCACGTAACTTGATCCTCAAGAGTGGCTGCCTTAATAGCATTCCACCAATTCATAGCCCGTCCTTGCAGCTGACGGGATGCTAGCATCCTCTTCATCGCGTCTTCGATTCCCAGATCCTCAAAGATACGCTCACAACTATCGAGCCAATCCTGAACTTATGTAGTCGATTCCGTTCCATGGAACGACTTCCCACAAAGACTAGTGTAATCCTTGCAAAGCTTGGCGAAATCGGCTCTAGGCTCCTGCACCGCTGCACCACCACCATTTGCAGCATTAGGAGCTGCCCTCTGAACATCCCCCTCATATCAGGAGCATTCCCATTATTAGCTCCTCTACCAGTACCCGTAGTATATCGGCTCATCGTTCAATCTATAAGGAGAAAACGATTAACCATCTCTTCGGTGGTGCCAGTGTAGTGCGACTCCATCTTTAGATATACTAATAATACATATACAATTTTTAAAAACCAAAATATCACAAATACGCTCTCTCATATACGTATATTATCTCTGCCTAGTGTTTTTCCCTAGGTTAACTACGCAACCTAGAGCTCTGATACCAAGTGTTACGGCCCGCCCCATACCAGTCGACATTTCCAACGAAAGTGCGTTGTGCAAATGTCCAACCAGCACGGGACGGTCATCAAAGAAAGGAAAGAAGGTAATTTGAACAAATAAGGAACCTGTAGAATGTCTCACAGCACATGGAATAAAATATAATAATAACATACTAGACATAAAACAGGCGAGACAGTGCATAAGCCGAGAACTAAACCATAATCATCATAGCAGCGGAAATTCAAAATACAGCTTATGTTCCATATCATCATTATTATAACTTTTAAAACTGTCTCTAAAGCAAAGTAAGAGAGGTAAACTACTAATGCCAAAGTAGTGACCAGCAGTGACACAGGGAGAATATATATATATATATATATATATATATATATATATATATATCATACGTGGAAGCCTCCTGCTCGTCCGGTACAGCTACTCGTGCATACCACCTAACCTATCTATATTCTGCCCATTTAAGAGCACCCAGAGTAATAAGAAGAGACATAAAACTCTTGGTCAGACAAAAGTCTGGTATGAGCGATACGCAGCAAAGCAGAATAGTAACAGGTATACTAAACCATACCTGAACCTGAACCCGCAACCAAAGAGTTAGCACACAAGATGTACAATACTCTAAGGTGATACTAACATATGACGTAAAGATACGGAGGTGGGGGTGTGCATGTCATTGTGATGGCAAACAATCAAGTATATCAACCATCCTCACATCTCTCACTCAGTGCGTAAAGCATATGATATCCACCGCTTTGATCACCCAAATCCTTGCTATGATCATTCTACCCCATGGAGCCATGGCGACTCCACTACACAGATCCATAGCCACTAATCCTTGCTATGTCCACTCTGCCCCATGAAGCCATGATGACTCCACTGCAATGGCTCATAGCCATGCTATGATCACTCTGCCCCATGGAGTAATAACTACCTCCACTGCACTGATCCGTAGCCTAACATCCGTCTTGGTGGTGAGTCAAAGCAATGGTCGTCGATAACCCCTTTGCACACATCCCGCAACAAAACCCAACTCATGAAGTTAACTCGTTGGTTCCCAACTGGATGCTGAGTTCTACTTCCTATTTGGACTCCCTTTGCATCTTGGGTTTTGGTCTCCTTCAGATCGGTTCGGTCATTCTTCTCATCTTTAGTTCGGTTCGGAATCGTCATTGGAGTCGGGTCATGTTTCCCCCTCCTTCAGTTCGGGTTATGATTACCTCTTCAGTTCGGATCGGTTACGGATGTCCTTCCCTTGGCGGTTCGGTTCGTGATACTTCTTCCAAGCAGTGGATCGGTTTGTGCTTCTTCCACCAGGTCGGGGTGCTTCGGATCGGTCGTGAACTTATGGTCCGCGGTGCTCCGTATCCTCCAAGTCATCGGGTCGGTTCGTGTTACTGGTCATGAGTAGGGTGTCACGATCGGGTCGGGTCATGCCTCCTTCCTTCGATCCGATCCACTTCGGGTCAAATTCCTGCAACTTTTCCAACGAGTTGTTTATGTCATACGACGGCGTTTTCGACCATTCTAACCTAACTATTCAATCACAAAGCATTCCAAACAGTAATAGCAACATGTATAACCAGTCACAAACACTAAAACAACAATTTTAACATGCCAATATGGATTAAGCATACCCAAAACCCATGTTTTCCCCCTTAATCATGTTTAAGCATACAATTAGCAAAACTTATCCAAATTAGACCAAATTTCTATCAGAGCCCTAAAATAATATTTTAGAATTTTACAAATTTTTCCAGATTTTTTTGAGTTATAATTTAGCTAATTATCATTAATCACCCTAATTAGCCGTAATTAGTGGAAAACAATGCAAATAACTCACCTTGGCCACAAATAAATCTCTGATCTGAATATATCTCTGATTTGGGTTGAATCTCTATGCAACACAGCAGCTATATTCCCAATTTGATGCTAATTTGCCTTGACTAGATGTAGATTAGGCTAAAACTTGATTAAATGGTGATTAGAAGGTGATTTGGGTGTTGGAGGCCATTGTTAGGGTTAGGGAAATGTTTTAGGCAGCTGAGAAAATGAAAATAGATCATTTCCTAATTGATTTAAGCCCCCCCCCATAACCCTAATCCCGAAATGAGTTATGGGCCTAGCTGCTAATCACCCTAATTAAGCCCGGTTAAGCTGTTTTTCACTTCTAAACATTGTTTCAGCCGTATCTCCCAAACAATGAGCCCATTTGGCTAATGTGACCACTCTACGGAATTGTAAACCATCATCCAAATTCAATGGAAGTGGTCTCAGGTTAAAACTCCTTACCAATCAAAAGTTATGGACAAAATAAGATCAGCTAGGGGCAAAACAATCACTTAAAGATCGACAAAAATTGTGAATATGGGAAATGACCCCAATAGTCGTTCCCCAGAGTTACACGACTATGCAACTTTGTATGGAAAAGAAATAAATATTCTACGATCCTTGGATATAAAAAATACAGGTCGTTACAAAATGCTTGATGTAAAGGTTATCACTGTCCGATGTGGGGAAGATGGCGTTGAGTTCTTCTTTAGTGTTATGGGTAGATTAGTTGGTTTACCGCCTATTCTCATATACTTTATTGATGATGTTAGACAGTTGTTTTATCACTCACTAAATGTTGTCCGACTCAATGTTTTACGTTTTTCTCTTATTACCTTGGGTTGTTCATCCGATTTTCGGATAGGCAGACTAAGTAGTAGGTGACAGGTGATATCTTGGCGAGGACGATGTTGCAGTATGGAAGCGAGCAGGAGGTTGACGTATTATATTTCTACTATATAGTATCTGTTGTTTCCGCTGTTTGATGTTAACTTTGAGTGTTGTAGCGAGGCAAATTTTTTGTTGGCAAGGCCGACCAGTTTTTATAGTGTTCCATAACAATCTTTTATTTATTTCAAAATAAAAGATACAAATGAGTACAGGTGATATGCATTGCACATATCAACTAAATTCGGTTTTTTAGGTGGACTGTCTACGGCATTCATAGTGGGTCGTCCATTGAATCTAATCTAGATTACAGTCCAGGAGCTAGATTAAGTTACTAAACTACTATAAACTCCACGTAGAGAGCGGATACATACTGAGTAAATTACCTGAGTTATTTTACAATAATAAGTGCTAAAGACAGCATCACGTGCTAGTCTGTTGAACCACACAAAGGTCAAACAAACAGCTGATTAAACAGGTAAGGACTTGCATTGGGCCACACAGCAGCACAACACCCAAGGATTACATGACATCTACGGCAGAAAAGTAGGGATGTGAAAGAAGAATGCAGCAGAAAATTTCGAGCACCTCAAAGACCCACCAAGTTGACAGGGGCGTCAAAAGGGCAGGTAGCATCATAGTTAGCACGCCATGACCAGAAACATATTATTGATAAACTATGGAAATGGCATGGTTGACCCTGTGCTGAAAATTGGAGCCACCAAAGATACACTCAGACATGTGTTTTCTCCAAACCATCAAAGGCAAAGGTCAAGGCAAGGCCTCTCGTATATAGCCAACAGGTTGGAGAAAAACACCTAATAATACCAAGGTGAACTAAAGATGAAACCGTTCACAAGACAACCTAAAATCACTAACTAATTATCAACCTGAATAGATAGATCTGAGCACCAGATAACCAGTAAGAGAACCAAACACCCAAAACAAGGAACTTTAGCCAAACTAATGAACCAACTATACTGCGGACTACCAACAAGACAAGCTAAATTGAACAATAAATACCCAAACAGGTCGTAAGATCCCATCACTGTAGACAAGACGCGTCAACCAAACAGACCAGAGGGAGTTGCTGCCTACGATGAAGTTCTACGTTGGTGTCAGGCTCTAAAAAGGGGAAGGGTAGTAGAAACTTAAGCTAGCGAAGAAGTTTGTATGGATGAGGTTGAAGATTGCAGTGGAAACCTGAGATCAGATACAGACACTTATGTTGTAATTTGAGGCGTATAGGTATTCTCTCTAGTTGTTATGAAAGTTGAAGTTTTCTGCTAAAAAATGCTACACTATTATTGCCTGTTGTATATGTTCTATTATATTTTATCCTTGCGCTGTGAGTTATACGATAGGTTTCACTTGCGTTATCATACCTTGATGAATGTTCATAGCTGCCTAGCACGTCTTTCAGCGCACCATTTCCCTTGTTAAGTGTAAGAGTTATGAGCGGTCATCATATTTGGTACCAGAGCTCTGGTTATCGATTTTAACCAAAGTTCAAAGACATAATCACATATGAGAGACGTATTTGAAGATTTTTGATGGGTATATACTATATAGTAGTGTACGATATAATAGTGTTCGTACTTCATTTCTGTAGTTATCTCATATGCAGACTAATTATTCCATTTTTAGATTTAGAATGAGTCGTCAGACTACGAGAAACACTACTAGGGATGAGCCTGCGATGGGAAGGGCAGGCGATGGTAACCAGCTGGAAGATTAAGCTGTTATGCCAGAATGCCTGGTTATGTTTGGGGCCATGATGGCGGTGATCCTAGTAGGGGTGCCCATTCTAGAAGCAGCAGTAGAGCGTTGTGTTCATGTGCAAGTACCTAAGGATGATTCCGCTAAGCGACAATGGGATTGTTTTCCTATAGAGGAAGAAGATGAGTTAAGAAGGAGTATAGCTTTGGAGCAACTTCGACGCCTAGTTAAGGAGCGAGAAGAAAGGATCATTATTGCTTGGGGCGAGGCTTTTTAAAGCAGGCATAAACCTCAAAAAGAAAATTTTAATGGCCCTAGTACAATAAAGAAGCTGAATAAGAGAAAGAAGAAACCTAAGAAGAACATCATCTGATTCAACTGTCAGCTAAAGGGCCATCATTCCAAGGATTGTAAGAAACTAAAAGCCGAAAGGAGGTGCTATAACTGCGACAAGCTTGGACATGAGAAGAAAGATTGTCCAGATCTTCTGAAAAATAAGCAACCGGAGGAAGCATGTGTTCTGGAAGCTATTCCGATTTTCTATAGCATTCCTGATGAGAATTAGTAGAAGTTGTTGTCAGTTAGATATGCTTTCTGCTGTTGGAGTTTGTTTGGGTTTTATTTGGTGTTAGAGAGTCACCTTCTTTTACCTATAGTAAGATTGTATGTTGATGGGTTCAGTAACTAAAATTATCATAGACCTTTGATTGTAACTAATCAAGTGTGGGTTTCATTTACTTTTCGTATGACTTGTCGTAATCTAGTTTATTTAGTTTATGGTTGCTCTTTATGATAGGTTGTTGTGACTTTAGTTGGGTTTGGGATTATCTTGGGTGTGGATTGGCTCAAGTGGTATGCAGCAAAAAGGCAGATTGTGAGAAGCTGTAGGTGACAGTCGGGAATGTGGAATGGAAATGGTGGTGATTCGATGTAGGTCAGAAGATGGTTTCCTGGCAAGTTATTTATATTCGCTTGAGATTCCATAGGAAAACTTGTCATCGAAGCGGATCGCAACTAAGGTTGATGATGTCTTTGAGATGGTCAAAAATTTATCGTTGTATCGTGAGATTGAGTTTATAATCAATTTTGTTGAGGGTGATGGACCTATTGTTCTGCCTCTTAGGCGGTTGGTGCCTAAGGAATAATGAGAGTTAGAGATGCAAGTTCACGACCTTTTAAAAAAAGATTCATTCGGAGAAGCATATCCGAACGGAGTGCACCAGTTGAGTTTGCAATCAAGGTGGATGGCTCGTTGAGATTGTGTGTGGATCAACGGGAGCTTAACAAGGTGACCAAGGCAAACCGAGTATTCACTAGGACACAAAGTGTGAGCAAATTTTAGGAACCCTAAAAAAGAGACTAATGAGTACTCCTGTTTTGACGATTGCACGTGGGAATGAAGGGATGGTGGTATATACTGTTGTATGTGGTACTGAACTTGGAACAGTGCTGATAAAGAAGGATAGAGTTGTGGCCTATGCAAGTCGACAGCAGAAGTCGCACGAAATGAATTTTCCTACTCATGTTTTAGAGTTGGCGGCGATTGTGCTTGCTCAGAATAAGTGGAGATACTACCTGTTGGGAGTTTGATTTGAGTTATTTGTGGATCACGAGCTGTTGAAGTATCTTTTCTCCTAAAAGGCTTTGAATCTTTGGCATCAGCGGTGGTTTGAGTTTCTGGCATCGTATGATTTTGGTATAGCCTATAATCCTGGTAAGAGTAACGCAGTGGAGGATGCGTTGAGTCGAAGACGTTTGGGAGCGGTGCTTTCGGAATGGAAAAGTCTTGAGTACTTGGCAAGACTTGATTCCAGGCCACGGTGTGAGTTAGAACCTAAAATGTTGGTAAGCTTATCGATAAGAACGACTCTCATTGAAAGGATTGGCGAAAGCCAAAAATGAGATGCGAAGCTTGTCGGTATTATCCAGAAGTTAGAACTAGAGGATAAAGAGTTCGAGGTCGATCAAGAAGGTTGGCTTCGAAAGAAAGGAAGACTGGTTGTTCCTAATACCAATGGGTTTTATAAATGGACTACCAAGAACCAGGGCAGGAAAATAAGAAATTTGGGTCATCATGGATCGTTTGACCAAAAGTGCTCGGTTTTTTCCTATTAAATCGACTAGGACAACATTGAAATTGGCTAAACTTTATATGAAATGAATAGTTCGATTCCATGGCATTCCAAAGAGTGTAGTTAGTGATTGTGGTCCATTGTTCACAAGTAGATTTTGGAAGAGTTTGCAAGAGGCTTTGGGGACCGAGTTGTGTTTGAGTACGGCTTATCATCCCCAAACTGATGGTTATACTGAGAGGGTTAACCGAGTTTTGGAAGATCTCCTAAGGGCTTGTGTACTATACTACGGAGGATCATGGGAAGACCTACGTCTAGTGGAGTTTGCATATAAAACAGCTACCAATCGAGCATTGGGATGGAACCATACGAGGTGTTGTATGGAAGACTGTGCAATTCTCTAGCTTGTTGGTTAGAGACTAAAGATAAGTTGATACTTGGGGGCCGAATATGATTAGAGAGACCTCGGATTGTATAGAGATCGTTCGGCAATGAATGAAGGCGGCCCAAGATCGTTAGAAGAGTTACGCTGATAAACATCAAAAAGACTAGGGATTCGATGTAGGTGATATGGTTTTCGTAAAGATTTCGCCGTTGAAGCATGTGGTTAGGTTAGGAAGTAAAGCGAAATTGTCTATTAGATTTGTTGGACCGTTTTCGAGCATTGAATGAATTGGAAAGCTTGCAAATAGATTGGAGTTACCCGAGAAGATGTCGAATGCGCATAATGTATTCCATGTGTCGTTTTTACGGAAGTGCGTGCATGATTCGAATGTAGTGGCATCTCTGGATCAGTATGAAGATCTTGAAGTCAAAAACGCAGTTACAAGACCTCGTAAGTTGCATCATGTTGTGGCAAATGACACGAAACAGCTTAGGACGAAGACAATTAGGTTAGTCAAGGTGCTATGGAGTGAGGATGATGACGATTGTACATTGTTATTGTTTTTGTGATTGTCGTTGTTAGAATTTCGCTTGCTAGGATAAGGCTATGGATGCATGGTTTGATGGCTGTTGGTTTGGATGATAGAATTGGTTGATCAAGGATGATAGACATGCAGAATTGTTTTGATTGCTTATGGTTGTTGAAAATTCGAGGGCGAAATTCCTAGGGGGGAGAATGTAACAGCCCGCATTTTATGTATCGAGAGATCGTAAAATATATTTTTTCATTCCCTGAGGGTTGGATCATTCTCATATTTTGATATGTTGTTTATGGGGATGTGAGACATGTCCGTAATTTTTACCAATTTTATTTATGACCGTTTTTCCTCTTTCAGTCTTGTATAGGGAATAACATTTGACTGGGGTTGAATCAAGTGCTAAGGTCGGTCTCATTGGAAAGGAAATGGTGTTTCCAATTCCGTAGAGTGGTCACATTAAAGATTTGATTCGGCGGTTTGGGAGAAATCACTTTTTTGTGTTTTACAGTTTGTTGTTCAGAGTTTTAGAGCCATAATGGCTGATTTGGAAAGGCCCATTAGGGGGTTGGTGGAAGGCTATAAATAGGGGTAGGAGGAATGGAGAATAGTTTACTTTCTCCATTCTTTGATTTGGATGAGTTTGTGATATTCCTTATTCAACCAACTATAACTTTCCACCATTAGAATCGAGAAACTAAAGAAGAGAATCGAAGATCTACATTGTTTGAAGCTAGATCTACAACAATTGAAGAGAGAGTTCATCAAATCGAAGAGTTTAAAGAAAATCCTTCGTTGTTTGGAATCAAAATTTCATCATTTTGTGTTATTTTCGAGAATTAGTAAGTGATAAGCATCTCTCGCACTGATTCAATCAAGTATATGGGTTGTTTGATCTCATTTTCATGATTTCAAGTTAGTTTAACATAGATGTATGTCATAGTAAGTATATTTTCATATGAATCACCATAGGATCTAATCTAGCAATTTAAAACTAGTAAATTCTATGTTAATTCATATATTTATGCAAGTTTAGATTTATTATTTTGTTAATTCTATATCTTATCATGATTTGGTGAATGTTACATAATTGAGTGATGACTATTTGTGTATGGATGATTTTTGATGGTTGCTTGAATTGGTTGTTGGTTGGTTGAATCGAGATTGGTTGATTTTGGATTAGAATTGTGTGCATTCGAGTATTCATGGATCGACTCAAATCAGTGATAGATTTGTGATGAAATGGATCGGTTCAGATCTACGATGGATTGGTGACAGATCTGTGATGGATCGGTGATGGATGGATCGATGGTTGATGGATCGGCTCAAATCAGTGATGGAGGGATCGGCTCAACTCTGTAATGGATCAATGACGGAATGATCAGTGACGGATCTATGATGGTTCGGTGATTGATGGATCGGCTCCAATTTGTGATGGATCGGTGATGGATGGATCGGCTCAAGTCTGTAATGGATCAGTGATGAATCTGCAATGGATCGGTGACGGATGGATCGATGGTTAATGGATCGGTTCAAATCTGTGATGATCGATGATGGATGGATTGGCTCAAGTTCATAACGGATCAGTGAAGAATAACGAATGGATCTGTGACGGAAGGATCGGTGGTTAATGGATCGGCTTAAATCTATGATGGATCGGTGATGGACGGATCGACTCAGATATCTGACGGATCAATGACGGAATGATCAGCGACGGATCTTTGATGGATCGGTGACAGATGGATCAATGGTGAATGGATCGGCTAAAATCTGTGATGGATGGATCGGCTTAGATTTGTGTTGGATCTATGAACGAATGATCAGTGACGGATCAATGATGGATCGGTGATGGATTGATGCAGAATTGAACCAGGAGATAAAATAGCATTTCACAAAACACTGCAAAAAAGCTATTTTGGTATTGTGGCCAGTTTTTATAGCGAAAAAGCTGGAAATGTTATGAAATGTAGTATTGGCCAAACGAAGCTTGTTTTAGAGTCGACGATGGTTCTAGCTTTGACATGAATTCAAGGAGGAAAGTTTGAAGCATAGTGAAATGTTTGTTGTTTGTCATAATGCAACGATTGTGAAGACAACTCAGAGGTGTTTTTAATTTGTTGATAATGGTTGGATCGTCGCCGTTGATGACGACTAGAGATACTGAAGGCTGATGGATTATTGTTGTCGTAGGTTCTAGCGGACTCATAGCAGAGGTATAATAGGGATACCTAAAAGACCAATTGTATGGTCGAGTACCCTGGGCAGCTCGAACGGACCTAGATACGTTTCGTTGTATGGTGTAAGGGCGTTTTGCTAGAACCGAGGTTACCGTTAGCCCTTGACAATTGATGTAAAGTTGTTTAGCTAGTCATATGATTAACGATGGTTTCAAAGCAGGATTGGTGGTGATAGCTAGAGTCAGTCATGAATGTTGTTTGTTTGCTTGTACCGTCTCACGTAGATTGTCCGACGTTGGGGAAAATGTTTCTTAGGTGCTTGTCTGATATTGGTTTAGGCCTCTGGGGCATGTGCTTGAGGGAGGTTGAGCTCGATTAGTATGGTTTACATGAGATATATAATTGGTTATTATGATTGTTATTGTTAATTACTTATGAATGCTATGAATGAATAGGTGTTTGGTTGCCATGGATGTATGGTTGAAATGCTTGATGTAAAGGCTATCACTGTCCGATGTGGGGAAGATGGGATTGAGTTCTTCTCTGGTGTTATGGGTAGATTAGTTGGTTTATCTGCCTATTCTCATATACTTTTATTGATGATGTTAGATAGCTGTTTTATTGCTCACTAGGACTATTGTCTGACTCAAGGTTTATGTTTCCCTCTTATTACCTTGGGTTGCTCATCTGATTTTTGGATGGGCAGACTAAGTGGTAGGTGATAGGTGATATCTTGGCGAGGACGATGTTTCAGTACGAATGTGAGCAGGAGGCTGACATATGATTTTTCTACTATATAGTATCTATTATTTCCGCTGTTTGATGTTAACTCTGAGTGCTGTAGTGAGGCAAATTTGTACACACACTTATATTGTAATCCGACGCGTATGGGTATTCTTTCTAGCTATTATGAAAATTGGAGTTTTCTGCTAAAAAATGCTTCACAACTTTTCCTGTTGCATATATCTATTATATTTTATCCTTGCGCTGTGAGTTATACGATAGGTTTCGCTTGTGTTATCATACCTTGATGATCGTCCATAGCTGTCTGGCAAGTCTTTCAACGCATTATTTCCCTTGTTAAGTGCAGGAGTTATGGGCGGTCGTCACATCTGGGCACTATCTCGGGTCAGGTATAGTTTTGCTTTGATTTTTCTTTATTTCACTTGCAGCTTTTTGCTGCAGTGCATTCTGCTCTGTGCTTTAGGGTGTTTTCTATTAGGGTGTGCTCTTTCCTCTTATGTTTGTGTGGGGTGGTGTCCATGTGGGTGCATTCCTCTTCGTTGCTTAGCAGTTCCTCGTATTGAAGGAGTTTTTTTTACTCCTTCCATGTTTGTTTGGCTTTGCTTACGTTCTGGGTATGGTTGTTTTGTTCCTTGTTGTTCTTTTGTTTCTTTGGAGGGAGGGATTTCTAATTGTCCTTATCTTTATGTTATTGTCCCTATGGGCTTCGGCCTGATTTTGCGTAGGTGACTGATCGTGAGCCCAGCTAGGTTAGTCTTGGTTGGGTTTGGGTGTGGTATTTGGGGTTTCCCTATTCATGGTATGTCAATCAATGACATGTTTATGGAGTCATTTTTGCATGGTTTTGGGTTGGTCCTTGCTTTGGTTGGGTTTGTCTCTGAACTGAATTTATAGGATTTCGATGTATGGAGTATGATTCTTGTTTTACCTATATGTCGCCGACTTACAAAGTCTATGTGGATTTGTCCTAGTTCATTTCTCATCCAGTGGTTTTTTACTGCCAAGCCTATCTTTTCCTCCCTTTTGGCGTTTCAGATTCCGCTTTGTTGCCGAATAGTCAATCTGTTGTTTATGTGGTAGCGGAGCCCATACAACAAGCAGTGGTATCGAGGCTCGATGCTTCTACATTCTCTATTTCTTCTTGTCTCTTCTTTTACTCGTCTGCCCTTCTTAATCCGAGCGAAATTAAAATCATTAACGATCGATTAGACCTGCTAACTAGAAGCAAGTTTGAGTGTCGTCAGGCACAGTGCTCACTAGACCAGGTTCTATGTCCATTAGGCTTGTTGTTTTCAGTCAGTAGTGCGAGACACTATGGCCTTTCCTCGCGTTCTTTTGCTCGTTTTTCTAGGATGGTGCCAGTTCCTAGGCGCTTACCCCTCGTACCATTCGCACCCGCTAGCTAGCGGAGTCTAAGCAGATAGTGAGATCCACCCGTCGTGCTCTTTACCTGATCTGATATGTTTTTGTTTTTTCATTGGTTATTTGTTCGTCGCTACAAAAAATTCTATCTAATTAGATATTCGTCGCGTGAAGTGTAATAAACCACAAGTGCATGACGTATACTTGCAGTACGTAGCGAATACAGGCCGATCCATGGAGAAAAAAATTAATTTTAAAATTTTACTCAATCAAATTAAACCAACTTGAGAGTGTGATTTAAAAACTAGAAAAAAAGGGAAGATAAAATTGAGATTAAAACTATGAGATTAAAATTAATTTAGAGGTAACTTCACTTCCTCTTTCTTAACATAGATTAACATAAAATCAATTGATGGTCTCTCTTTAATCCAAATAGGATTAGTGATGTAATTATCATAAGCATGGCCTATTTGAGTTATTAGTTAACACAAATAAGCCATAAAAATACAATACGCAACTAATCTTACTTTTTCATATTCATGAAACATGACATAGAAAATGAAACAAAAATCTAGTTTAAGCATGATCTATTTACTAATTAGTAACATAGATCATCAAATTTCAATTAAAACTTCTTTTTCATTGCCATGATCATATTTAAATGAAGAAGCACTTTGTAAATCATGAGATAAGCATAGCCTCTATGTTATGAAATGAACAAAAGAGGCTATCAAATTAAATATGAAACACAAATACACAAAAACATCCATTCTCATTAAACACAAAATAGATCATTATCATTCAAATATGTTGAGTCTACATAAATAAGAGGGAAAGCCGCATTACCCATAAATTGTAGGGGTTTAGCTCCTCATTTGTGTTATCAAATTAACACACAAAGATTTCAACATTGAAAACAACAAAAGTAGAGACAAAAGAAAGAAGGAAAATAGTTCAACAACTAAACTAATTGCATAAAAATGAAGCTGCTCTACTTGCATGCAAATAAATCCAATCTACTAATAAAAAAGAGCATGTAAGGGAAAATGAACATTAAAGAGAACATAAAATTACATAAAAGAGAAGGCTAGGAAGTCATTTTTATTATTCACTTCAACTTACACTTACATATAGATAACGAGAGAAAGAAGTTGAAAACTCTACATGAAACATAAGAGCATAGATAAATATGATCAAAACCCTAATCTCCTTTTTTGGGAACTACCCAAAATGCTCTCTTCATGTGTAAAAGCTTCTTGTAATTAGCTCTTAACTCTTCATTTAATATGCATGAAGCTCTTTTGTCTCTTTAACCAATGAATTAGCCTCTAATTTGTAGCTTTGAGGAAAATGGGTGGGTGGGTCCTCCATTATCCATCGGATGGATTATTTTCCTCTTCTCCTTGTGCATGCATATCCTCATATGTGCATTTCATAAAGCCTCTCCAATTTTTCCTCTTAATTACCATCACAAAAACAATTAAAATGCAGATGTAAATCTTACCAAAAATTTAGCACATGCACAAGTGACCGTTTTGTCCCCCAAATAAGTGTTGATTTGAAAATGTTTAAATGGTGTTTCAATCACGTAAAATACCCTAATATGTTCATTTATTTAACTAAAAAAAGAATAAATTTGTGAGTAAAAATATGCATATTTACGTGCTATTTAGGTTATAAGGATCAGAAAAAAATTGCTTTAAATAAATTGCTTTCACATTTTTCTAGATATAAAAGATTCGCTTTTTAAATAGTGAAATCACGAGTGACCGATTTACGACAAACCAAAATTACTTGAAAAATCATATACTTTTTTTGGCATAGCCAACTAATTTTTTAATTGATACGTAAATTTTTAATTATGAATAAATACATTATTATAGGAGATAGACAGTTCATCTACCTACTACTTACTGCTTTTGAGGTGGACCGTCCAACATTGACGGTTTGTAAAGTGGACTGACCACTATAACTCACCATGCAGGGTGAAGCTTACACTATAGGTTCCCAAGATAGACCTTGGAAAACTCAACATCTGTTGTTGCCAAGGCAATCGCATTACCCAACTACTCCACATAGGGAGAATTACAACTACATATCGAATTTGACATATAAAGACTCACAAACGAAACTACTGCAAGAGATAGTACAAAACAGGCATAATAGTTGTAGACAAGAGACCAATCAAAAACCATACACAACAACATAGCAAGCTCACCGATGAGAAACAATGTTCAACCAGCATCAGTGACCTACTAGCAAGTAATAACTTCCAACTATGACATATACAACTCACTAAATTCACCAACTCCAATTAGTACACTAACATACAGAGTACTCAAATAGAAATTACAGATACCACCAAAGGTATGAGGCACAACAGTGCTTAAGCATAAAAGAATCCTTTGCATTCAACATGACATAAGGAGAAGAAAGAATAGAAAGATTCAAACAACACCAACCACATCCTACGTACCTTGTAGCATGAGCTGACTAAAGTGGAGGAATTCCAACAAAGAAAAGCACATCTGACTTCTCCACATCTTCGCACAACCAAAAATTACAGATCCAAAATAAAATTCAACAAAACATCCCAAGTGTAGGAGACACAAAACACTAGATGAATAGACTCATAGACAACATCAAAGTTCACCAGCATTCGCATAAAACTATCTGAAGACATACCTCGATCAGCTAAAAATCAGTCACATTACGGGTTACATAAGGAATATTTTACACTGTCGAAAAACGATGATGTCAAGCCCTCACGCAAGATCCGATCCCTAGTTGATCATCAGAGTTGCAGAACAAGCGACATAATCAAAAATTGTTCTACATCTGGCCATATGAAACAGGGTTGAAAGAAGAGCTCTATGTGAAAACCCAGGCATCGGAAAGCTAGATCAGAAGAAGACGAAAAGATGAGCGAAATGAAGTAAGCAGAGAAATAGAAGAGTGAACAAATGGAGATTGGGGAAGAAAAGACTGATCCACTTGCTATTTCTAAGTTTTCAGCAGAGAGAAAAAGCATTCTTTTGCTACCAATTCCAGGTTTTTTTTTTAAATTGTATTCTTTTCAAACTTCATTTATTCACTTGGAAGTGTTTATATTTCATTTCTAAAACATTTCAAATCATTTTTGAGAGGTTTAACAATCCAATTTTTACCATTTCATTTTCCTTTGTGTTTAACAATGTGTGCTTAACGTGACTTGTTAAACATCCATACATTCAAACACATAAGCATTCAAACTTGGTAAACATTCATTATAACATTCATAAGCATCATTTAACATTCATATAGAAATATTTTAACTTCATTTAATAATCATTAACTTTATCTTAGTTAAGGTTATTAAAGTTGAGTTTTCACCTTCAATTGGATATTAATGTTCTTAAAAGTTGTTATAGCTTCGCTATAATTGCACTGATGCCTCTTGATCTAGCTCCTATACCTCCCTTAAGCTCGGCCTCCCTCCTACCTTTCTTTCTTATGGCCTAAGGGTTGTAGAGTGTGTTTTTGGATCTCTAAGCTTCGTCGAATGGTGCTGACTTTTGTATGAAGGTAAGTGGAGGTTTGGCTATAATTTCGATGCCTTAAGATACTTAGATGAGTGAATTCCTCTCTTTTTCCACTTTATTTCTTTAGAATCTAGAACCATTAGAAAGCTTAAGGAGAAGGAAGAAAGTGGTGTGAAGAAATAAGGTGAAACGGGTGGGCACTTATGAGGAAAAAACTTGGAAAATATCTTAGTGGCAGAATGACCAAAATACTACCTCTCTACCCTCTCCTCCCATACGCTATCCCCTTGAAGTGTTGTCATATCATGTGTAAGAATGATGTGACTAGACATTGTGAGGTGATATGCATTTGATTTGATTTGTTTACTCGGAGATGAAGCTATACATATTTTAGGAGTTTATATATGGATATACACATGTAAAGGTATTAGGATATGTATATGTACATAAAAGTGACATGATGTGTATTTATGTGAATTGATGGTGTATTAAGAGGAATTATGATGGGGGTGGTATTATTGCATTAAAGTAAAAAAAATTCTTATGCTTACTTTTACTAATATCTCTTACTTTAATTAATCCCTTCTTAGCTTAATTAATTACTTCACTAGCATCTTATGATTGTGTTATTATAATCATACATGTGTACATGTTCATTACACCTTTGTACAACTTTTATTCATCGAACCGATGAGAATCTGGGATTCATTTAACAATCACATTTCTTGGTTTGAGTCAAACTAATTTCCTAGGTAAAAAAATATGTGTATGATTTTATTACCACTTATATAAGATGATTAAAACTTTATTAAATCACCTTAATAATTATTATTCTTTAATTTTTAAAGAAATCAAGATTTTTCCTTAGCTTAGATCCTTAAATCAAGAGTTTAATTTTTAGGGTTGTCCCATTCTCCTCCTTAAAAAAAAATTGTCCTCGAAATTACCGATAAGGGGATAATATCCAAAAGATTATTTATTTCATTAGCAAGGACATAACATGATATGTATTTTTACCATAAACGGTACATACCTTAGTCTATACCAGATTGAACTCGGCGTATTCCCTCTTCAGTTTTTCCTCCATTTCCCAAGCGCAATCATCTGGATCACTATATTTAATCTTGATTAATTATATCACCTTCCTCCTTAGTGATATCTCATCGCGATCCACGATCCGAATTGGTTGCCTAATGATAGCTAAATTTGGATCTAACTCCATATCTTCTTGTGCAGCTGATTCTATTACCTACTTGGGGTTATGCACATACTTCTGTAGATGAGATATATGGAAGGAATTATGCACACCGGCCAATCTTTCTGGTAACTCTACCTGGTAAGCTAGAGGACCAATCCGCTCTAGAATAGGATAAGGTCCAATATATCAAGGATCTAACTTTCTCGCGACCAAATCTTACTACTCCCATCATTAGAGGGATCCTAAAAAATATGTAATCTCTAATAGAAAACTCCAAGTCCTTTTATATTTGATCCGCTTATCTAATATGTCTACATTGCGCTTCCTTCATTCTCTTCCTTATTTCTTCTACTTTCTCAAAGGCTTCTGTAATCTTCTCCATGCCAAGTACCAATCGATCACCAGTTTCTATCCAAAGGCTAGGGATCTACAACGGCGACCATATAATGCTTCGTACATTGCCATTTTGATGCTTTCATAATTATTATTGTAAGAGAATTCTACCAATGAAGATAATTCTCGTACGATCCTCCGGAAACTAAGACATAAGCCCTAAGGAGTTCTTCTAAGGTTCGGTTCACTCTTTCCGTTTGACCATCTGATTGAGGATGATATGTTGTACTAATACTCAATTTCATTCCTAAAGCTATTTGCAATGCATCCCAAAATTTGAGGGTTAAAATAAGGTCTCAATCGCTGACCATGCTACTGGGAATATCATGTAATTGCACTATCTACTTCATATATACTTCTTCGAGACTTGCAGCAGTTGTGGTTGGTTTTACCAGGACAAAATATGCACTCTTGGCTAGTTTATCGACTATAACCTGGATGCTTTCATTTCCATTCCTTGATCAAGGAATCCATCGACGAAATCCAATGATATTGATCCCAATTATAGGTTGGAACTTCAAGCAGTTGGTATAATCCAATGACCTCCTGCTGCACACTTTTGACCTGTTGGTAAATTGCACATCTACTAACATGGATAGAAATATCCCATTTCATGCTTTTCAACCAAATAGTCTTTTTCACATCCCGATACATCTTACTAACATCAAGATGGATATTTAGCTTCGATTGATGGCATTCGGCTAGCACTTCTTGGCTTAATATCCACGTTTGGAGCACAATCCCTTCCTCATAGTCTTAATACTTCCTTATCATCCTTCGTAAATCTAGAGTGAAATCCAAGTCATATACTCCTTATAATATTCCTAAACTTTGCGTCTCCCTTCTTATTATTTGCTATTTTTTCTAAAAGTGTAGGCATTACTGCCAAGTATGAGATGATGGTATGCTTTACGCTCAATGCATCAACTACAACATTGGCTTTTCCGGGTGCGTACAGAATATCCAGATTATAGGATGCTAGAAATTCAGGCCAATGCGGTTGTCTCATATTCAAATCCTTTTGAGTGAAAAGATATTTCAAAGACTTATAGTCTGTGAATAGCTCGATTTTTTCACCTAGTAAGTAATGTCGCCACATTTTTAGTGCAAACACCATAGCTAATAACTCCAAGTTGTGTGTTGCATAATTCCTTTCATGCATCTTTAGTTGTCTACTTGTGTATGCAATTACATGATACTGCTCCTACTTCTTCTTCTCCACAAGCATTCGTATACACAGTTATTCCTTCACTTTCATCAATGATTTTTAAAATCGGGGTCGTGGTTAACCTTTTCTTTAACTCTTGGAATGATTCCTCACACTTTGGTTTCCATTCGAACTTTGCGTCCTTTATGGTTAACTTGGTTAAATGGTGAGAAATCTTAGAAAAATCTTGAATAAATCTCCAATACTAACTAGCTAATACCAAGAAACTGCGAATATCCATTGGAGTTCTTGGTTGTTTCCAATCCATGATAGCCGTAATCTTTCCAAGATTAACTGAGATCCCTTTTTTCGACACAACATGTCAAAAAAAAAACCTTACTTTCTCTTCCCGAAAATGACATTTTGAAAACTTTGTTTTTAGGACATTCCTTAGTATCTTTAATACAATCTCGAGATGCCTCTCATATTCTTCTTGCACTTTGGAGTATACAAGAATGTCTTCAGTAAAGACTAACACAAATTTGTAGAGCACTTTTTTGAACACTGAGTTCATTATATCCACAAAATAGGCAGGTGCATGTAACATCCCATATTTTAATAATAAAAGTAATGAAAATAATTACAGAAACATTTAATAATAAAAAATAAACTTTTTTGAATTGTCAGTATTTGGCTATGAAATGTATACCATTGTGTTCATAGCAATTTTCTGACTATTTACATATAATATGTTCCGAACGGAGTTTGTACGGAAAAGTTATTAACGTTCAAAGTTGTGTGTCGGAAAAATATTTATAAGTTTGAATATGCGTAAATATATTAATTTTTAAAATTTATTCACATATTTATTCTAGAATTATGTGTTTTTGAAACTAAAATTAAATGCCTATTAAAAACAAAAAGGAAATCAAACAAAACAGAAAATAAAAAACAATGTTCGAAAATTAATCACATGATCAAAGCAGGAAGGGAAAACGTTGCCTAGCGTGTTCATACGAGCAACACATACTTAGGGTAGTTCGACCCAGGGATTGTCAACCCATCTGTCGACCCAAACAGGGTATGGGTCGACCCAGGCCATGTTTAATAGCATGTTCTTTTTCATTTTGATGGTTAGATTTTATTGTTTTTAATTCGAACGGAGGTGGTTTATTTGGGCATCTATAAATAAACCTACAGGGCTAATCGTCAAACTCATATTTTACAAAGTGGGCACGGAAACCCTATCCTTCCTCTTTCCTCCAAATTCTTCAGAAATAGAACATATTAGATTTAGCTATCTGATTCAAGATTTGGAGGCAGATGTTATAAATCTAAGGTTTAGATTCCCAAGTTCTCCATCCATATGAGGTACGTTCTTCAGATCTGAATTAAAATAATTTCTTTTATTCCTCTTTGATTTAGATAGTTTTTAGATTCATATAGGAAGGATCATGGACAATAAATCTAAATCCAAATCAAAACCACAACTTGGAGCACATATCCAACGTAACTGAATTTAAATTTTTCCTTTTAATAGCGGTATATATCATTGATCTATTCCTGTTAAATTAATAAGATATTTTTGTAATCCTCTTTTCTCCTTTATGCATCGGATTTTACATTATATGCAACTGATTACAATTATTTTTGTTTGTACGCATCAGAAAATATATTTTAATTAGAATTATGAATAAAAGAGGATTTGATAATTTGTGACTAAATGAACATATAATACCAAAACTGTAATGAAAAGGGGATTTGGGCTAAGGTTGGGCAACTAGATAAGATTTGTCATATAATTGGGACATGGGTTGACATGACATAATTAATATTACATGCGGTAAATTTGTAGTTGAGTGGTAAATCTGAGAATTTCTATATTTATTTGTTGAAAATTCCCTTTCAAAACGAATATAGAAATTTTGGAATTGAAAGAGAAAGGGGTACAAGCCAAATTATGCCCAAATTTATTGTAGTTATGTCAAGTTGAGAAACAAAAAGTAAGGAACTAATGTATACTCATTAAAATAGAAAGTTAGAATAAACTAGATTGATTGGTTAAGAAAAAGGAATATATATCCATAGTTTGGTTTGTGAGAAAAATGAAAAACGTAATTGCAAGAATAAAAAGAAATAAAGGCAAGGATTAGTGTGAAATAGGGATCTAACCATATTACGCACTTTCCAATAGCCAAAAAAAGAATAAGAAGAATATGTTGCAATTATGGGTTTTTTGTGATACAATTACCTTAAACTATGAAAATAGAGTATTATGTGATTTCAATAACCAATCAAACAGGAAGATGTATTTTTTAAAGAATAAATTGCAAAGACGGAAAGAAAAAGGATAACATAACTGAAAGATGTTACGTGTAGAAAAGAAATAAGAAAAAGTCTTATTGTAAACTTACAATTGTAAATTTAGTTTAATGAGCGCAATTCTATGGCAATGGTGCGTAATTCGATGGAAATGGTTATATAGTGAAAGCAAGATTATAACATAAAATTTATAATTTAAAAAGTGAATTGAAATAAGGAAAGCTTATTATGAATAAACTTAAAATTATGAATTAAGTTTAATAAGTACGATTCTATAATGACCTTGTGATTAGGAAATTCTGTGGTTTTAAGGTGGCCTTATGATTAAGTAATTCTACGACCCTATGGTGGGCTTACGATTAGGCAATCCTATGGTTCTACGATGGCCTCGTAAATAGGCATTCTATGGTCATTCGATGGTTTTACGATAACTAATAAAGTTGATGAACAAGTGATTAAAATTCAGATTGAACGGACTAAACAAGTAAAACAACAATAATAAAATTATGTTAAATGCATAATGGTAAATTAGACATAGGGTCTCATAAAATAATGAACGATATGCATTTGTATCAGTCTGAAGAAACGAAGTGACCAACATGGAAAATCATCGCAGGAGTCCGGAGACACAGTGGAGGCACGTCCCATTAATATTCGACGAGACTAGAAAGAAGTTTGAAACTTTACGGGACGTGAGGATACTCTGAAATAGCCCTCTAGGGTAGGCCTAATGGAGGCGTACCCCTAGAGAAAGGTCTTTGCAGTTCCATCCATAGAGTATGCCTTGGCTGCATTAATGTTGAGGGTAATCAAAAGACTGATAGGATGATTTTTAGGTTTCGGAGGTTGCCTTAGGTCCGAGAGCAGTCTTTTTGTTCAGTACCCAATAAGGATAATAAATCATCGAATACTTGTCATTTATCAGTCACAATAAGTATGGGAAATATTAGAGCTAAAACAATAGGCCAATGATCTTTCACTATCGAGACATTGGATGAGGGACAATGCTGATTGGATGTTTAGGTTGTTTGTTACGGGCACAGTCATTTAGCTCTTGAAATGGTCTTTCATTAGTTAGGGGGCCGATAGGGAGGTAGCCACCGAGAAAAGAGACATACCAAAGCTATGGATAACTGTATTATATGCATAAAGAAGTTGTCCTTTGCAGATGTAGAAATCCCCCAACTGAGTTCTATAGTGGACTTAGATAGTAGATAATAAGCTTTCGTAACATGACGATGGAGGCTTAGTACACTTTCATAGCATGGCCTAACAAATTTCATAGCGTGACAATGGATACTTAATATGCCTTCATCTCGTCGTCAAGTACGCGTGGCGATGGAGATTTAGTATGGTTTCTCCGTATGGTGATGGAGACCACTTGAGAATGGTACTATGGGGAGTACCTTGAGATGAGGGGCATACAACTATGTATGTGTGTGTATATATATATATATATATATATATATATATGATCTGTTAGGTCAATCTACATGGGAGTATATGAGTATGATTTAAAAAATCGGAAGTGTAACGTGAAGGATCTAAATTAACCTTATAGGGGGGAGAATATGGTTTATCATGGTTTTTCGCTAAATAACAAATAATAGCAACACAGATAATAATCAGAGTAAATGTGGAAAAGTAAATAACACACGTATATACCCATCTTCAGCAAAACCCTGTCTACTGTTGCATTCCCCAAGGTTTCCACTGGGTATTAAAACAATCTCTGCGCTTACAATCCCCTTTAAACTCGTGATACCTTCTACCAATTGTTCTAATCCTACACTCAAAACCCTGCACTGATCTAATCTATCCCCGAGACCAGATTTCCCCGAATTACTAACCCATAACTCGTCTCCCCAGTTTTGACAAACTGGAAAACTTTAAACACGATTACAAAATAAAACACTCAAAAACAATTAAAACAAATAACAAATTAAAAACCTAGTATCAAAATAATTTTATAAGCCTCTGTTAACACTTGGTCGGCTCCTTTTTTGCTATTGGCTCATTATTTTTATTCTGCCCACTTCATTTATCAACCCGTCTCTTTACTTGTGGAAATAAAAAAATGGCAAATGCAATTCAATTAGGGTTTCCAATCTCCATCTATTTGTGAAGTAAATTGCTTTCGTTCCTCTTTAGATTCGCTTAGATTTCCAGTTGCTATCTCCACTACTTTGATCGAGTTGAGATACTTCGATTCGATCCAAGTAATTTTCGTTCTCTGGTATGCTCTTTCAATTCGAACTTTGATTTGATTTATGCTCGAACTTGGATGCTTTAATTGCCAATGATGATGGGTGTTTAAATAGGATTAAAAATCCTAAATAATCTCTGATTTCAACATTTGACTTGGTCTTTGATATTTGCGAAATTTTCGGGCTGAAATCTTTGATTATGATATAGTTGAATTTTTCAAGTATTCTGGAATTACTTGTGTGTGAAATCCCTTGACTTTGAATTGGTCCCTTGTATATTTATCTTTCTGGAAATAAAAACTTAATTTCCTGAAACTGGTTGACAATTTCAATACTGAAATTAAAGTTGATATTTTGCAAATGTTTTCCTGTAGTTCTTCGAACCATTTCTGAACCTTAAAAACGATATTTATGTGTAGTTGCTCTAAACTACTTTGTTGTGCATCATGTCGTTTCAGTTGAAACCAATATTTGTTGATTCATGACTATTTCTCTGCATGTTTTATTGAGAAGAAATGGTACTTCAGTTGATCCTTGCTCAATGCAACCCAACTTTTGTGTACTTTATCTTGTGACGTGATTACATAGTCTTTTAGAATTATTGGAAGATGCATATGCAGTGTGTTGCTCTTCAACATTGAGCTCCTTTGCATTTTGCTCCTTGGTATTTTTCTCTTCATTTTTCTCCTTAACATTATGCCCGTTAACTGGTCCTTGGTTTTTATTCGCTTTCCTTGTTGTTACATGTCTAATTCTTTCTGATGTTGTAACCAGATATCATGGCTTTTTTTAAAGTTTGGTAAGATATTTGTGCAATGTGTTGCTCTTCAACATTGTGCTTCTTTGTGAAGTTAGACGTGTAACAGCCCTTATGTTTGCATGTCTACTTGAGGTATTAGCTTCATTGCTTTCTTTTGTGTGACTTGAAATTGTTTTCGGAATTGTTTGTGCAATCACGTCTTCTATGTTGGCTCCTGCTTGTGCACGGTTATGGCTTGATTCACCTGTGCATTAATTTGTGTCCTCTTTTGTTGTCATGTGTATTTTTTATATGGGTCTGAACTCCTTTGTCTTACTGGCTTGATGTTGGTTTTTAGCTATGTTTAAGCATGATGCTAAGTGATTCTTGCATATGTTTGCACCAGTATTAGCTCCTTGGTTCATGTTGTCTTGATTAACACACAACCATGCATTTGCGTGAGTTGGCTATGCATTGATTTGTTCCAGATTTGCATGCCTATGTCAGACCATATTCACCTGCACATTTATATATGTTTATATGCATACAATGGTATATGTATACATGTATCACGTATGTGCAACTTTTATATTTGTGGGACATTCAAATGACAGACATGATTTTTCTATTAGCAAACCTACTATATCTGCGTTGTGGCTATTTAGAACCAGCTAATTATAACTCTAGTTCTGATAAGCAAACCAGTGTAGTTGTCTTGGGGCTAAACTGTGAGCACTAGAGTATATATATCAGGCTGTTTTGTAGTATTTACAGTGTATCAGTGTGAATATTACAAGTAGTCTAGACTCAGATATATATATATATATATATATATATATATATATATGTTAGACCAAGTCTAGAAAAATGATGAGAAGCACACCAAAATTCTGAGGTAAATAAAAATTAAAATAAAATTATATTTTCTTGTATTTAAATATATTCTTGTTCCAATTTACTATATGTGTTTCTATGACACGTATATAGGTGATTTGGACTGGAAGTACTTGAAGACTCAATGTCAATGAAAGTATATGTAACTGTGTATGAGTCTGTATATGAACTGAGTTATCTGAGTGATATGTAGTGATATATGAGACTGATTATCAATGTGAACAAAATTGTACTATTATTTATGAATCTGTGATAAATAAATTGAATAAAATATATTTTTGTGGTTTAATTCAATCTGTCTATTTTGTCTGAATTCTTTTAGTACAGTTTTATATGTGATATATAAATGTGTCATGTTACAAATATTCAAACATATTATAATAATTTATAAATTATGGTGTCAAAAATATGTACGATTTCAAATATTGCAATAAAATATTTATTTGAATTAAAAATATTGTTTGTATATTCAATTTTGTGTAGTAGTTTTTTATTGAATATAAATATTTATTTCTGTATGATGTGAAATATATAATAGTACTATTTACAAACACATTTAAAAAATAATATATATGTTCGTTATCATCAGACAAAAATCGTACTATTATACTCAATAATCTCCACCTTTTGATGATGACAAACATACAAAGATTTCGAATGTGGTAAATGCGTTTGAATGTGAAATATAATATTCCCCCTACAATCGAAATCCCCCAATATGTATGTATATATGAGTGATTTAAAAATTGAATTGAATTTCCAATATTAGAATATTCTTGAATTATTCACTCGTCAATCAAAATCTTAACCATTCTCCTCGTTTTGTTACCATCAAAAGAATAATATAAATTGAAATAGTGAGGAACATAGACAAGAAATATAAATTCAAATGAAGAGGGAAAATATATATCTTAAATCTCATTTAATCAAACAAAAATTATAGTATTCTTCAAATTAGAGGCATATTTCACTTTTCAAAATGATGGATTTACGATTGATTTTATAAAAATGAGGAGATTTTTTAAAAAAATCAAATATAGGATTTATACATTTCATAGTTTTAAAATAAATTTCAATTTTAAACACATAAAAATTTAAGCACTTTCTAACCACGCATAACCGCTAGGACTTTTAAATAAGGTTAGTAGTAACTTAAATTTGTTAAGTATTTTCTAACCATGCATAACCGCAAGGGCTTTTGAATGAGATTAGAAGAATACTTAACTTAATCCTCTCATATGAGTTCCATCCACGCATACCCGCGAGAACTTTTGAATGACAGTGAATACCAAGGATTTTATTGTAGAATAATTTTGAAAATATTTCCTTATTTCCAAAACAATTTAAACTCCCTTCATAATATAAAACCATGATGAGTGACATAAATATGGTAAAAATAGAAGATGATAGTGAAATAAGCACTAATTCAAAAATATTATAAAATTTGTTTAATCATCATGAGAATTTAAATAATATTTTCTCTTGTAATGAAATATACCATAGTCATAACTCATCACAATTTCATAAATCTAATAATAATTTTGATGAGTTCCAAAATGGTTCAAATTGATCAATAATTTAAATTTTTTGAATAAACAATCAAAAGTAATTTTAGAGTTGAAAATATCAATTTCATGAGAGGTTTTTTGAAATAATAGTGCAAGTTGAAAATCAGTTTAAATATCAATCAGTAGAATATGAAATTCTCTAATACTTCTAAGACTGATTGCTCCTAGACAATTTTAAAAACACTTGTATATGTAATTCAAATTGCCTGTGGAATTTAATGAAATCTAGTTACTGATTTTTCAACTCAGCATCCAATTACCAGGACACTCAAACAAATCTTAACAAATCAATTTCATTTATCAGAGCAACAGAAAATCAGTTTCATGGCAAAAAATTTAAGAGAATATTTCAGAGTATTTTAACAAGCACAAGGGACAGTCAATGATTCAAATCGCAAGCAAATAATTTAAAATCACTTGATAAAAAAATATTTTTAGAATTCAAATCCAAGTATTATAATACATGAGATTCAAAAATCAATCATAAATGATTTCAAAATCAAAATAATCAAGTTAAGTCAAAAAATATGAAATTTTCACAACTAATCAATCGTAGCTTTCAAGTAGTGCACTGTATTGAGTGCAATTTTTCAATATTTTGTAAAGTGAATGAGAAGAAACACAAAATAACAAAGATATATGAAATTTCATCAACTTTCCAGAACATCATAAATTTTAAAGTTCCAATTAACAGTGCTCAAGATATGCCCAAAAATACTACAGCACTGTCAAAATTTCAGCTACCAATTTAAAAACTAAACTTCAAATGAATTGCAGTTTTTCATCAATTTAAGTTCAAAATTTGGAAATACTCAAAACATAAATAGACAATTGAATCTAATTTCTAAGAAATCAAGAATTTTGCAATTTGAAGTTAAGAAACTCAAGATATGTTAAAAATACTATAACAGTGTCAATAATAAATCAACATCAATAAGATAATGAAAATACGAGTTTAGAGATCATTCTTGACTTACCATAATCGATGTGAACTAATGAATCTCAAACTTAGAAATATATGGCTAAGTAACACTTGAAAATTTTATTAGAGTTATGGAACAAATTAAATTCACTGTTTCACACATTGTTCCTCAACCTCTCTTAGTACTTACACGTTTATAGGGTCGTATGGTCTAACAAAGGTTGTTTTACAACTCTCAGCTTCGTCTATATGTTTTGCTACCCAAACTCGGTTATATAACAATCCATTAGCATATACTAAAGTGCGATTAGGAATCCAAACTCTTTTAACCTTATTTGAATTCATCTTATTATCTTTTGGGATCCAAATTTGTTTAATTGGATTGTTCCTAAACAAGTTCTTATTTCGTTTATGATTCAAGAACCCTTTGAAATTATTAAAATTCAAAATTCCAATTTGATCTATTCCAAAGCTATTTGAAGGATTTTTAAAACCATTATAATTTTTCTTTTCAAATTGATCAAATCCGAAAACAAGTCCTTTCTTATTCTCAACAAAAAATTGGTTTTTTAGCAACATATTCAATAATTTTTTTCCTTTAGAAAATTTATTCAAATTTGATTCAAGTTGTTGAATTTTAGATTTAAGATCACTATTTTCTTTCATTAAATCTGAGTAAAGATTAATAGCGATCTTACTCTTTTCAGCATCAGTTTGTTTTAAAAATAAATTTTTATTTTTGAGTGCTTTGATTTTCGCGTTGGACTTAGAAATTTCAATTTCATATTGTTTACGCTTTTCAAAATCAAGTTTTTCAAATTCTCTAAGATTTTCAATCTCCATTTCAAAATCATGATTATCATTCTTCAAGTTCGCGTATTCACTTTTAAGCAACTCAAAACTAGTTTTACTATTCAAAAGATCATCACTCAAAATCTGTCATATTTTGCATTTCGAAATATGTGAATTCTTAACTTTTTCAAGTTTGCTTTCTAATTTGTTATTTTCTTGAGCTAGATTTGACCTATCAGATTTCAATTTATTAACTTTTAGCTCAACAGAATCGACATTTTTTGTGAGATCATGGCATATTAAAATAAAATCTTTATAAGTGAAATTCGATACCTCGCTTGAATCCTCTTCACTACTTTTCGAATCAAATTATGTCATAAGACACAAATTAGCTTCCTCTTCATTACTATCAGAAACATCTTCTCATTCCTCATCATCCCATGTAGCTGCATATGCCTTCTTCTTCTTCCTCTTCTTCTTTTCATTTTTAAGTCATGGACAATCTGGTTTGATATGTCTGAGTTTCTTGCAATTGTAGCAAATAACTTCATCGTCTGAGCTATCTGAATTTTCAAACTTGTTAGTTTTTATATTCTTCTTTTGCGGCTTGTAATTTCTTTTAGCCCACTTCCTAATAACAATGGCTAGCTCTCTAACTGAATCTTCGTCATCACTTTCAACAATATTATTTAGAGCAATCGTCTTTTTCTTCGATTCAGAATTCTTTAGTTCTTCTCTTGCTTTTAACTCCATCGCATAAGTAATCAGGTTTCCATCTAAATCCTCCATGCTTAATTTATTTAGGTCTTTTGATTCTTGAATAGTCGTCACTTTAGCTTCAAAATTCATTGGTAGCACTCTCAATTTTTTTTTTTGATCAATTCCTCCTTGGTATAAGCTTTGCCAAGAGCTTTTTCATTATAAATAAGTGATGAGAGACGACCAAAGATCTCTTTTATATCTTCGTCTTTTTGCATAGAAAAAATTTCATATTAATTGCTAAGTAGAGCAAGACGAGATTCCTTAACTTGAGATGTTCCTTCATGTATGACCTCCAACGTATGCCATATTTCCTGCTCAGTTAAACAATGAGATATTAGGTTAAACTTAGTTTTATCGAGAGCACATATTAAAGCATTCATTTCTTTGGCATTAGTTGAAAATAAATTATCATTAGCATCCCACTTATCTTTAGATTTATGGACTTCAACATCATTAACAATCACAGTGGGAGACATATAACCCGTTTCAATAATATCCCAAACATCATAATCAACTGAACTCAAATAAATTTTCATCCAAGCTTTCCAATAGGCATAATCAGTTCCATTAAACATAGGTGGCCTAGCTATGGACTGACCCTCAGAAAAAGCGTTACTAGACAGATTCATGACTCTAGAGTTAGAAACTACCCGCTTTGATACCCCTTGTAGGATCTAAGTTAACCCTAGAGGGGGTGAATAGGGTATATCATAGTTTTCCGCTGAGTAATAAATAATAGCAACTAAGATAATAATCAGAGTAAATGCGAAAAAGTAAATAATACACAGATATACCCAGCTTCGGCAAAACCTTACCTACTGCTGCATTCCCTAAGGTTTCTACCAGGTACTGAAACAACCTCTATGCTTATGATCCCCTGTAAACTCGAAACACCAGCTCCCAACTCTTCTAATCCTTTGCTCAAAACCCTGCATTGATCTCTAACCCTAAGACCCGATTTCCCCGAATTACTAACACGTAACTCGTCTCCCTAGTTTTGACAAACTAGAAAACTTTAAACACAATTACAAAATAAAACACCCAAAAACAATTAAAACAAATAACCAATTAAAAACCCTAGTATTAAAATAATTTTATAAGCAACTTTTAACACTTGGCCGGCTCCTTTTTTGCTATTCGCTCGTTCTTTTTAGCTTGCCCCTTTTTTATGAACATGTCACTTTACTTCTGGAAATAGAAAATTGGAGGATGAAATTCAATTAGGGTTTCCAATCTCCTTCTATTCGTTAAGTAAACTGCTTCGCTCCTCTTCAGATTCACTTAGATTTCCAGTTTTTACCTCCACTTCTTTGATCGAGTTGAGATACTTCGATTCGATCCAAGTAATTTCTGTTATCGGGTATGACTTTATAATTCAAATTATGATTTGATTTATGCTCGAACTTGGATGCTTTAATTGCCAATGATAATGGGTGCTTAAATAGGATTAAAAATCTGAAATAATCTCTGATTTCAACGTTTGATTTGCTCTTTGATATTTGCGAAATTTTTGGGCTAAAATCTTCAATTATGATATAGCTGTATTTTTCAACTATTCTGGAATTACTTGCATGTGAAATCCTTTGACTTTGAATTAATCCCTTGTATATATTTATCTTCCTAGAAATAAAAACTTTTGTAATTTCCTGGAACTGGTTGACACTTTCAATACTGAAATTAAAGTTGATATTTTGCAAATGTTTCCCTATAGTTCTTCGAACCATTTCTGAACCTTAAAAACGATATTGTTGTGTAGTTACTCTTAACTACATTGTTGAGCTTCATGTCGTTTCACTTGAAACCGATATTTGTTGATTCAGGACTATTTCTCTTTATGCTTTATTCGTGACGGCCCCAAACCCCCGTTCCACGGTGGCAAGGGTAATCTTTGGAATATAACACATAAAAAAATAACAGTAGACCAAAAATAAACAAATACACCAGATAATGTACAACAGAATACGCTGGATAAACATAATCACACAGTATACAGGATCATACTTAGTACAAAATACAGTTCAGCTTTACATAAAATGTCTACAACAGAATCAAAACATAATATGTACAACAGGAGCTGAACAACATAAAAAGAAAGAAATGATAGAATCCATCTTCATCTCCATAGCTATCCAGAAAGAGCCTGTTAAAACCTGAATACAAGACTGCCCGTGAAGAAAATAGGGCACCCGAGTTTGCAAGTGAAACAAACTACGAGTCAGTCATGGGACTGGTATGAGAAATATACTTAAATTATTTTACAATAAGGCTAATCACAGGACCTAGTCGCTAATGCGGAACAGGCTTACTCCATTGGATTGCCAGTGCTAAAAACAAGTGAATCATTAAAACATCGCAATTCTTTTTATAAAAATGAAGCCATTATAAGACTCAGTTCTCATCACACAATGCAACGCAAACTGGAGGATAGAGTTTTACCTTATAATGGCCAAAATATGCTTGATACGAATAAAACAAAAGCATTTGATATTATTACTTGTGTTTATATGTTTCAAAAACAATTTCAATCATAGATGGCATGGGTACCATATATCACGTCGCCAAATATAGGTTTACAATCAAAACCGCACAATGTCGTATTTGGTAATTAGATTTCCGTCATGAACCAAGGCAAGGGATCGTCCTTACTGCTTCGAGACAATCTAGCCTACCATGTCTCAGGAACAGCCGCAACTGCACCTTGGATTGTCAGGGTCGGTCCACACGGAGTGGATTAAAATGCCTAAACACTGCGTTTCCCCACCTTATGGGGTGTAAACTGGCCATATCCCGACCAGACCATCAGCTCCGAAGAGACGAAATACCCGAGGCGCCTCGCTATCCATCATCCACATAAGTAAAATGTTCGGGCGTGTAAAACCCAAAACACCACTCCTAGCTAGAAAGAAACGCATGTAAAGTCATCTCTCGTTTCTGGTCCATACCGGGGTGTGAGGCTCACGAATCAACGCTAAACACAAAGCTAGCTATTTAAAGCCCTGCTTTGATCATCGATCACAAGACTCTGCTTTTCAACAAAAGCCTTGATCACTGCATCTCAGTATGCCACACAGGCAATTCACGCCATGCAACTGACGTATATCAATCACACAGAATGAAATCCAATGTCGGGCACACATTCCATTTACAAGACCGTTCTGGATCTGAACGAAACCGGAGGCACCTTATTCCTCTCCCATGTGTCTAATATAGGAGAGAGGCCCTCGCACATCCGAATGATACATAAGTACGTCCGGACAACCACCACTGTAACCCCTCCAGGGAAGCAACTCCCATCAAAGGCATCAGTAGCCATCCATTCGATGTGAAGATCCTCGGTCTTGCACCGTCTTCATATCTTCGACTTCTAATCGTCGATCAATTATTTGAAATGAGAATTAACTCGGCCTTTTCAAATAATTCTTGTATATTTAGAATTCAAATCAATTCATTTCCTGGTTAGATTATTTGACATCTATAATTCAGTTCATTAATGTAATCTTCACGTCAAATACATTCAACCATCAAATATCCAATAAACCGAGTAAATTCAGTTTATTTTCATTCCATATCGTTTATACTATTTTATAACGATTTATCGCTATTTTTACTTATTTAAATATAGTCAATTTATTCAAACGACGCTTCAGGCCATAACGCGACCATAGCACTATTTTTCCTCAGATTTGATTTACACATATCTGAAAATTTAACTGTTGGATCTTTACAAATTTCATACCATTGGAAAGATCTTTTCAAAACGGACCCAACGGTTCTAGTTTTGGGAGAATCCGACGGTCAGATCTCCCGGTACAATCGTTTAAAATTACGATTTCAAAATACGAACTGCAGCGTCATTATTCGATTTAATTTAATTATATTTTTATATATAAATATAATCCATTCTGGCGCTGTTTTCAATTAGATTTGAATTTAACATTTCACAAAATCTACCCATTGGATCTTTACAAATTTGGTATCGTTGGAAAGATATTTTCAAAACGGACCCAACGGTTTCGGTTTCGGAAAAATCCGATGGTCGGATCTCCTGCAATAATTGTTTAAAATCACGACTTCAAAATACGAACTGCAGCTTTTAATTTAATTATACATATAATTCATTCTTCGATTTCCAAACTATTTTCATTTTATATATTTGATAAAAATAATATTTTTACCCAACAAATACTTATTTCAACACATGACTATTTTAATACTTCATCATATATATAATAAAAATGTGATTTTTATTGTCAAAACAATTTATTTCAAACACGATTATTTTTATTGATTCATATATATTATAAAAATGTGATTTTTATTGTTTAAAAAATTTATTTCAAACAATATTATTTTTAGCGATTCATATATGTTACAAAAATGTGATTTTTATTGTTTAAACAATTTATTTCAAGCACGTTTATTTTTAGCGATTCATATATATTATAAAAATGTGATTTTTATTGTTTAAACAATTTATTTCAAACATGAATATTTTATATACTTCGTACATACAATAAAAATGTGATTTTTATCGTTCAAACCATTTTTTTATACATTCAATGAAAATGTTAGTTTTATCGTTCAAACATTTTATTTCGAAAATGAATATTTTTCCAACACATGAATATATTTCAACACATGAATATTAATCAAACATATGAATATTTCAGAAATTTTTTGCAGCAATACGGCAGGGTAGTTAAAACCGGCACCGTCCTGAGTACGGATTCTCGCTTTACCTTAAAGCCTCGCAGCTTTTGACAATGGGGATTTCAATAATCTAGTTCATACGCAGATGAATTTTTCCACAAACTAATCCTATTTGGTTTCAACCACAAACAACCATAGTCAAATCAACCATTCGTAATATTCACCAAATTTCGTGTCAACCAAAATTCAAACAATCATAACCAATATATATCATCCATGATATGTGGACGAGGGGAGTATATATATATAGATATACGTATATAAATATACGTATATAAATATATTTCGATTTCACTTAAATATCATTTCAATTCCATTCAACGCACATATGATTTTTACAACGTATATATAACTTATACATCGCACATACAACTTATACAATGCTTGTACATGAGGTGTACAATGCTTATATAACTCATACGTCGATTATATAATTTATACATCGCCATTCCATATCGTTTATAATTTAGAAATCTCACTTTGGGTTCCACTCCTCCAAAAATTGTAGGAAGCTCTAAAAATTCTCCGGTCTCTTCTAGAATGTAGAAGACGCCCACATGAGTCCAATATCTTTTGTTTCACTTGATTTCGACAGCATAGCAACAAGATATGATTTTTATTCGATAAAATGAATTTGCAATGCTTTTAAACGTTATAAACAGTTAAATTAAATAAACCCGATACCTCTCTGTAAACGTTCAAAACTAGGTATGGATTTTTCTTCGAATCCGAAGCACGATATGCAGATCAGCCTTCGCAGCGACGAAGAGCTTGGAGGGGTTCACCATCACGCCGAATGCCATTGAACTCGGTGGGGGATCTCGCCTGGATTCGAGTGCAAACGACGGCTCTTTCCTGGCTCGATTCTCGATGTATACGAGGTGAGGGAGAGCGAGGGTGGTATGGATTGGAAGAGGGGAAATAGCTCCTCAAAAACCCCAACTGGGTCGACGGACTCTGGTGAGAGGATTCGCCATAAAAGAGGAGAGAAGAACAGAAAGTGTTTCCGCCGTCGAGATCGGGGAGAGAGAAGGGGTTCCGCATTTTTATTTTTTTTAATTAATGAATGAAAAATCCTTATTGGCTGATATTTATATTTATTCGAAAAATTGGGTTTTCCAATACGAACTCCAATTCAAAGCCAAGGACTGTCGCCCCTAGCTAAATACCCCCATTCAGGACACAATGGAATATGTTACGTAGGCCCATTCGACTGTTTCAGTCAGTTATTCTTCAAATTAAAATATAAAACATTCAAATAGGGATTTGAACGTATAATTCAATTTGTCGGGGCCACATACTGATCCCAAAAATTCCAGAAAAAATAGTCTAGCTATGTTTGGATGATACGGTCCCAACAAAACTAGTTTCGCCAGATTTGGAGACAGTTTGAAAAATGGCCATTTTCTGGTCGATCCAAATTGACTGAATCAACCAAACACATTTTCTTTTTCCATGCCCACATATTAACTCCAAAAATTATGGAATTTGAAACCTAGAAATAATCTGACATTACGGATCCAACAAAAGTGATTTCGTCGAAAACGGAGGTTGTTTGCAAAATGACTATTTTCACGGGTTATATTAATTCCATAACAACCTTTTTGAAAATTCATTTAGCCATAACTTTTGACTTCCGCTATGAGACTTTGTTTTTTCAGATTCATTAGAAAGATATTCATAAAAAGATTAAAATATTTTAGGATTCACTAAAATCCGTTTTATTTTGAATCATGTACAGTCAGTCAAAGTTCAAATTCAAATTTTCAAACTGTCGCGCCATTTCAGGCCTTGTTTTATAATTATAATAAATATATTCGCTATAACTTCGATCCAAATAGATTTTTGTTGTTATTATTTAAAATAAATTATTTTAAATACTCTAAATTCATTAAAATAGCCAAATTAAATTTTTTAAATTGGTTCTGATTTTCCGGGTTGTTACATTATTGATAAGAACCGGTACTACAGTTGATCCTTGCCCAATGCAATCCAACTTATGGGTGCTTTATCTTGTGATTTGATTACATGGTCTTTTAGAATTATTGGTAAATGCATATGCAGCGTGTTTCTCTTCAACATTGAGCTCCTCTGCATTTTTCTCGTTGATATTTTGCTTTTCATTTTTCTCCTTAAAATTACGCTCGTTAACTATTTAGTTTGTATTCGATTTCCTGTTTGTCTACTTCTTTCTGATATTGTAACCAGATTGCATGGATCTTTTTAAAGTATGGTAAGATATTTGTGCAATGTGTTGCTCTTCAACATTGTGCTTGTTTGTGAAGTTAGACCGGTAATATCCCTTATGTGTGCATGTCTACTTGAGATGTTAGCTTCACTGCCATGTTTTTTGTGACTTGAATATGTTTTTGAAATTGTTTGTGCAATCACATCTTATATGTTGGCTCCTACTTATGTGTATGTTTATGGCCTGATTCATCTATGCATTGATTTGTGTTCTGTTTTGTTGTCATGTGTATTTGTTGTATTAATCTGAACTCTTTTGTCTTACTTGCTTGATGTTGGCTTGTAACTATGTTTAAGTATGATGCTATGTGCATTCTTGCATATGTTTGCACTAGTATTAGCTCCTTGGTTCATGTTGTCTTGATTAACACACTGTTGCGTATTTGCGCGAGTTGGTTATGCATTAATTTGTTTCGGATTTGCATGCCTATGTCAGACCATATTCACCTGCACATTTATATATGTGTATATACATACAACTGTATATATATACATGTATCATGTATGTGCAACTTTTATATTTGTGGACTATTTGAATGACAAACATGATTTTTCTATTAGCAAACCTGCTATGTCTGCGTTGTGGCTATTCAGAATCAGCTAATTAAATTGTTGGTTCTGATTAACAAACCATTGTAGTTGTGTTGGGTTGATATGTTAGCACTAGAGTACATATATCAAACTGTCTTATAGTATTTACAGTGTACCACTGTGAATATTACGAGTAGTCTAGACTCGGATATATATATATATATATATATATATATATATATATATATATATATATATATCAGACCAAGTCTAGAAAAATGTGAGAAACACACCAAAATTCTAAGGTAAATAAAATTTAAAATAAACTTATATTTGCTCGTATTTAAATCTATTCTTGTTTCAATTTACTCTGTGTGTTTCTGTGATAGGTATATAGTTGACTTAGACTGGACTAGAAGTACGTGAAGACTCAGTGTCGGTGAAAGTATATATAACTATGTATGTGTCTTTATATAAATTGAGTGATCTGAGTGATATGTAGTGAGGAACTCCTGTATATGAGATCGATTATCGATGTGAATAAAATTGTACTATTATTTGTGATAAACAAATTGAATAAAATACATTTTTGTTGTCTAATTCAATCTGTCTATTTTGTTTGAATTCTTTTAGTACAATTTCACATGTCATGTTAGAAATATCCGAACATATTTGAGTGAATTATAAATAGTGGAGTAAAAAATATGTACTATTTCAAAAGCTGAAATAAAATATTTATTTGAATAAAAAATATTGTTTGTATATTCAATTCTATGTAGTAGTATTTTATTAAATATAAATATTTATTTTTGTATGATGTGAAATATAAATTATTACTATTTACAAACGCATTTATAAAATATTATATATGTTTGTTATCATCAAACAAAAATCATACTATTATACTCAACATAATGTGCAATAAACCCAAATAACTTAACAAAAGTATATTAGTGATAGAATAGTATATGTATGTTATTTATTGAATGTATAATTTGCCCATTCACCAGAATTTTGTCTTGTCCCCCTCCTTATAACAAACCCGCAATGTAGACAGGCAGTTTAGATTTTTATAGCTTAGAGACACTTTCTAGACAGTGTCATTATTAGGGTAAATATTTACTTACTATGATATTTTATTCGTTCCACTGTAAGATATTTTATTTTGAGCTCTGATATATTAATCTTTGCCTTTCTACCAGTTACCAGATAAATCAACTCGAGTTTCAATGAACTTGGATTTTTATAACAACCTGCCCGGAATGGGCCTAAATTCCGATCCAGAAAAAGGCAAACTGGAACTTAGAACCATTCTAAACGAATCATTGGTTCTTATAAGGAAATAGTTAAATAGGTACAACAGAGCAACTAAACGAAATCAACATCTCATACAACGAAAGGGATACAATATAATAAGTAAAAATATATGGACCGTTAAATAAAATGATAATAAATGTTGGTTACGATGAGCCTCAAACAACACGAAGAGGTACATCAATAATTATTATCCAAATAATATAAGAATATTGCCATAAATGATAACTAATAGCCATGGATCCTCCATTGTTGGGCTCTATCTCCAAGGCATTACTGATCCAAGTGTTCCCATCTACTATCATGCTAATATGTTAGGAGGAAGGAGTTCAGAACATAAAGTTCTAGTGAATGAAAATCATATAATTTTAGTAATGACTATTTCCTATATTTGGAAGTGTAAATTCTTCATGTTATGTCTATACAAACAAGCACGCGCAACTAATCATATTAGGTGGACATCCTTACAATCACTTAAGGCCTATGTAATGATATAAGGGTGGACATTCTTACAGTCATTTAATACCACAAGGCGGGCTATACCTGGTCACTTAATGCCATTACTTATTTATTAAGGGAAGATTCCTATTATCATATAAGGCCCTATGCCGAACCCCTAGCCACTTATAACTCCATCCCTAATGTCAATGTTATAAAAATAAATACTCTCCTTGTAGGTTGTGAGAGAGTAAGGGCCACTTAATACAAGGTTTAGGTAGGAACACAACATCATTTAACACCCTCCTGACTGACCATTTTGTTACTATCTAGTTGTCCCTATGAGTGAACTCCTAACCACTTAATACTTCCCTTAGATGGTGATTCTTTTAGGCCTTTGTATAAACCATCCCTAGGTCATCCCTCACTAGCCCCCTAGATAAGAAGCGGACATTACTTGGAGAACTACACAACTCATACGCTATCGTCTATTAGGACAATTTAATACCTTATAAGAGAAAGGCAGACCTAATGACCACTTAAGACCTAGAAGGGCGGGTCATATGACTTTGATCCAAAACCAAGGAGTGAGCTATAGGAACGAACCTAGTCCTAACCATTTAATACCCTACAAGGTATATCAGCCACTTAATGCATTCTCAAGGATGGCTTACTTCACACACAAATATACAGACACACACATACACCTCTAAACCTTCTTTGACTCAATGGAGATTCCTCCTTCGACTCTCCAGCCTAAACCTTCTACTAATACATCGAGAACTTCTCCAACTACAAAGACGACGGTGTCAAACTCTGTTCCAGGTGTCGCCAGTAATCTGATTTTATCTTCTGACCTAGATTCAGTCTCCCTTGAATTTGTCAAGCCATTGGAGAACCACGTTTAAATTCCTGAAGATATTTTTAAATCTTCTGTTGATTCATGGAAGAATATCGTAGCTCTTCATCCAGTCAATTTCAGATTATCAGTGAATAAACTAAAGGATTATATTTCAAAATTTTGGAGACTGAGAGTTAATTTTTTGGTTTATATTACTTCAGATTTTCGCTACATAGTTCAATTTGAGGATGTAAAGGATTATGTGTCATTGTTAAAATGTTCGACATATTCTTACTTTGGGAAGTTATTGATGGTGTTTAAATGGTTTCCTGGTTATGGATTTGAGAAGTTTTGTGCTAATAATGTCCACATCTGGATTAAACTATTTAAGTTAGAAATGGAAATGTGGTCGAATAAGGATTTTTTTTATAATTGCGAGTTTTATTGGCGTTCCTATTTGCACAGATCTGAATATAGCAAAGAAAAAAGTAACTAAGTATGCTAGAATTTTGGTTGGTATTAATTTGGATTCTAAGTTGGTTGATAAAATACCTATTATGTTACACAATGGTATGAAAAAGGAAATCTTAGTTGAATATGAATTTATTCCTTTTCAATGTGATAAATGTAAAAGGTTTGGTCATAAAACAATTGTTCATGAGCTATCTACAGAACCTGCTTGGACTTCAAAGCAAGCAACAAACATGGCTAGTTCATCTACAAGTGGTGATTGTCCTAATGAAGATAATATTCAACCTAGTACTCCTATGACTGATAAAAATAGTGGTGAAGTTGATTTAGATTTTTTTTAACTCTGAACTTCCTCATGATATACTTCCTGATGTTTTGAATCAAGTGGAAAATAATCTGACTGAGGTGCTTCCATCGAATGAGCATCAAGATGTTTCAGCTGGAATAAAAAAATGATGAATATCTTGCACGCATTAGAGGTAAGAGTAAGATCTCGACTGATGCTCCTCCTAAAAGGAAATTAAGGAGCAACACATCTATCGAATGAAAATAATGGCATGGAACATTAGAGGGATGAACACATCAAATCGTATGGGTGATGTGTTATCTTGGCTGACACAATACAAACCAACTATTGTTGGTTTGGTAGAAAATGAACTTAATAATGACAATTTCCAAGTATTTAGTAGATTAATGCCAAATAAATGGGATTATATTCCTCGTGTTGCTTCACAGTATTCTGGTAGAATATAACTTCTATGGAAATCAGATACTTAGTCTGTTAATAAATTTTCTTCTTCAAATCAGCGTTTAACAATTCAAGCTCAGAATGTAGGGGATCTTTCTATATTTGTTTCAGTTGTGTATGCTAGTAATAGTTTTAATGAACGACAAATATTATGGCAACATATTATTCAAAAGTCTGGATATATTAATGGGGAATGGGTTCTTATTGGAGATTTTAATAATTCGACATCTCATTTAGAAAAAAGAGGAGTCATGTACCATTTCAGCAAATCAGGGCTCTTAATAACTGCCTTACACAGTCGGGTTTGATTGCTATCATAGCAGTTGGATTTAATTTTACTTGGAGACATAGGGGTATTTCTAATAACATAGATAAATTTTTAGTAAATCATGTATATCTCCAAAAAATCACTGATATGAAAGCACATTCTTTATCTCAACTTTCAAGTGATTACAATCCACTACATATAGAGCTTATGGTTCCTGGTGTATTAAAAGGATACCCAATTAGATATTCAAATGGCATATCAAGGAGGGATATGAAGTATGTATTGTAAAAGGGTTATGGACTAGTGGATGGGGAATTTCCAGTTATATTTTTTTGCAGAAATTACATGCGTGCAAACTGGAGCTGAAAATGTGGAATAAAGAAAGGCCAAAAGGTAATGAATTACTTTAGAAGTTGAATCTTTATTTAGAGAAAGAGAGACTACATGTGATTTAGACTCTGAAAATTTGACACTGTATGAAATTATGTTAGAAGTTAAGCAAGCTCTTTCGGTTTAGAAACAAATTAAGTTTTGAATTTATAAACAACAAGCAAAGGTATCATGACTACAAGATAGAAACACTAATTCAAGTTTTTTTCATTCTAAAATGTCTTCCAAAAGATATACAAATAACTTGAAAGCTTTAATAAATGCCGATGGAGATCTGTTATATAAATCTGAAGAAGTTGCAGAGGAGGCAATTAACTATTTCGGTGGTTTATTCAATGGCTATTATGATGCAGAGTTCCTTACATTCCAATCAATAGCAGTGATCAATATGCAAGGTCAACAGGTATTACTTCAACCCATTTCGTTATAAGAAGTGAAAATTGCCATAGATTCAGTTCATGGTTGTGACATCCCACGTCCGTTAATGTCACTCATTAAGAGAATACATTAAGTTTCGTGAAGCGTTATAGGTAAACAAAACAGAAACATTACAAGACAGATATAAAAGCAACAGCAGAATTCAAATTTTTATTTCGAACATAAATCATATCATCGTGATCCAAAATATCATAAGTCTGAAACAACAAAAAAGCCATTAAAAAATATAGAACTTTCTATCTTGTTCCATCAGAGTACATAAAAAGCATAATTCCCCAAAAGAAGAGAAAGCCATAGTAGAGATAAGAACTTGAGCAATACTTCAAGAGCAGCTCCTAGCAAGATAAAGCAGAATCACGGTCAAGCCTGAGTGTTCCCACCTTGAGAACCTGGGGGGAAAACAAAAGAAAGAAGAGGAAACAAAAAGGGTCACACATAAAATCTGGTGAGTCCAGTTACTTTTAGCAAGTAAATAAATAAAAGTATCATGATATACATATAAAGTGGATAAGAAAGGTGGCATCACAAAAGGTAAGTATGACAAGGTTAACATGATAGAGTGTATACGCTTCCCTAATGATTACTCTGCACTATTACTAGTATAACCAGGTTAAGATGATCCCTTCCATTATAAGGTGGTAGACTTTGGCATACGTCCAATTGTGCCCTAACTACTACCCTAATCGATTGGCTCCCTAATCCATGTAGATGCTCTGTGCCGGCCCCACCGTAGGATGTATCATGTCCTAAAGTGGCAAACCTTCGCTGATATGCACAACCCCATATCTACAGGTGTCATGGTGGTCTTATACCCCTCTGCCCGTCCCATGCACGCACATGACCCGGTCGGTTTGCGTCGCCCACACCGTCCTCCACGTTTGGATATCTTACAATCAGTTCAGTAAGCGTGCCCCTTCTCCGACCTAGTTCGGAGTACTTTGTTTGATACCTACTCCGGGTTACTGATTGAATGGGTCCCACACAGTATGATACAAGTTCTCCCCTTTGTCTTGTATCCCCCACTAGGTTTTCCATAGGTTATATTTACCCTAAAAGGTGTCTTTAATTATATAACCCCAATCTTTCTATCGGTTATGCTTACCTATAGGTGTCTTTAATACCTAACCCCCAATTGGTTAAGTTTTGTGGGCCTATATTTAAATATTACCCACCCATCTCAGATATACTGAACTTAACCCTCCCTTTGTTCAACCAAGTTTACTTAACCCCTATTCATGTTTATGTTCATCCATTCCTTACCATGTCCATTTATGGTTTATAATGAGCTAGACCTCCCACATAAGGCCTACAACTTGTGGATGTTGGATATGTCGGTCGGTTCCGGGCAGACTTCTTCCACAAGTTGGGCCTAACCTCGTGTCTTAGTCCATCTCGTATTTGTGCACTTATACCCCTCACATTAGATTCAACATTTTGCGGTTGCTGGATATGTCGATCGGTTCCGGGCAGACTTCCACCACAAATGCAATCTAACCTCGTGTCATAAGTGTAGTTACAGTTTCTAATTACTGTAATCCTAGACATTTTAATTATTAGCCAATTAACTATGCCTATGTTTTATAGGTATTCATGCCCATTTACCCAATTATATGCATAATGAATTATATCTCCAAATTCATGTTCATAAACATTATTCAAGTTATGCCAATTTCAGTGTTTTCCCCAGTTCACTAACTAACGCATTCGCATATATTTGGCGGCATGCCTAGGCTAGAAAGTAGCCTGGCCATAAACAACAAAAGGGAAAGGTGATAGGGAAGATGACAGTAGTGATTATTTTAACATAATTGGCATAAGTATATATACTGGCATAGACATGTAATTGGTATAATAATAAGGTGGACATAAAAACAGATCTAGTGAATAGGTGATGATAAAACTAGATCTAACATAATAAGGATGTCCTAGTAGGCATGAATAGATCTAAATAAGGATTCATATGTCCAATTAATGACAAATCTAAATTAACCACCACATGATAGGTACAAAATGGTTTAGAGGGAGAATTAGATCTAAACAAGATTTTAACTGTCAAAATAATGATAGATCCAAATTAACCACTAAACATAGATAAAAAGTTAAGATCTACATATGTGACATGATAAATTAACCACAAGAGAATTTGATATATAAAAATAGATTTATCATGACAAAGGTTAAGATCCAAGAATTTCATAGATTCACAATTTATAACAGATTCAAATCATAGTCATATCACATATTACTTTTAATCATTTAGATCTAAAAGTAACTAAACTCACAGTGTTCGGATTTTAGAAGATAGAAGAGAAATTGATGGTGTTGAGTCTCAGATCTATACGTGAATCTCTAACTGATTAGCTCTATTTGATTGTTGTTGAAGAAAAGGATTCATTTCAATTCAGGCACCGTCATCATTTGGCTTCCATTGATTTCCAGTGAAGAAAACAAGAGAAATGGACCTATATTTATTGTTGTCACCCCCCATAAATCGACTGCCACCTCTGCCCTAGGGGGGTCGCGGCCCTGGGGTTAGCACCCCCCAAGTGGTCGACTCCCCTGAGGCGGGAAAATTGTCGCCTCTTTATTTTCAGATTTCGATCTGTTTTTTGATTTTTCTGATTTATTATATATATAATTCTTCTGCGCATACACAAACTTCAAACCTTTATAACTTCTTCATACGGTATCCATTTTACGCAATCCAATTGTCTATCTTGACCAGAATTTTGAGACAGACGCAATGGTGCAATCATTTCCCTTAATTCTAATTATTAAATTAATTATTATTTAACTTATCCTCTTTAATGTTGTTAAAATTATGGGATGTTACAATGATGATTCTAATCCCAGACCAAATGGTTTTAATTTTAAAAAAAAATTAAGCTACATTGGGAGTTTATAAAATTTGATCTTTTAGCTACAATGCAAGATATATTTTATTCTACAAATTACCAAAGGGAAGTAATCACACATTTGTTATTTTAATCCCTAAAGTAGAGAGACCAACTGAAATATCCCAATTTCGTCCAATCTCTTGTTGCAACATGTTTTACAAAAAAATTAATAAAATATTGTGTAATAGAATAAAATGGTTCTGGCCTCATTTAATCCCTCCAAATCAATGTGACTTTATTCCTAATCGACATATTGGTGATAATATTCTTCTAGCACATGAGTTATTAAAGGACTTTAAGAAGCTAGGGGTGAATAAATTCTGTGTAAGGGTTGATTTACATAAGGCATATGATATGATAAATAGAAATTTATCTGTCACATTACGTTAAAGATGGGTTTTCCTATTCATTTCATAAATGTTGTTTATGAGTGTATATCTACCCCGACTTTCTCAATATTGATTCAAAGAGCACAAAATGGATTTATTTCATTAAATAGGGGTATTCGGCAAGGTGATCCACTGTCATCATATCTCTTTTCAGTTGTAATGGAATATTTCACTTACTGTATAAATGAAGTTATCCTCCAAAATAAATTTATTCCTGTGCATAAATATGATTCATTGGTGACACATTTGATGTATGTGGATGACTTGATGGTATTTAGTAAATGTCTTCATAATTGTGCAGCTTCTTTGAATGGTATTTTTGATAGATTAAAACGCTATAGTGGGCTTACAGTAAGTGCTCTCAAGTCAAAGATATATATTAGCTTGCATGCACGTAATACAAATGAAGTTTCATTTATTTTAGGCTTTCAAATAGATCAGCTCCCAGTTAGATATTTGGGAGTACCATTATCTTCTAGTTACATCCATTATAATGGTTGTCAGTCTTTGCTTCATAGAATCCCGTTGTAAATACAATCATGGGATGCACGATTTCTTAGTTTTGTTGGGAGGCTGAGCTGATACAATTGGTTTTAACTCCAACTATTTTGTATTGGCTCTTTGTTTATCAGTTGCTTGAGCATGTAATTCATAAGTTGCATACAATATGTTCAGATTTCTTTTGGAGTGGATATTCTCACAAAGTTATTTGGGAGAAATTATGTTTACCAAAGTCTGAAGGTGGTAGAGGGTTGAAATTATTTTCTAACTTGAAGAAAGCGGCTTGTATAAAATTAATGGGGAAATATCTATCTTGTTCATCATTATGGAGTCAATGGATGAAAATGAAATAGTAATGGTAAACATTTTTGGAGCATACGTATTGATAACAACTCTTCTAGTACATGGAAAGCGATGCATAGATTGAGAACAACAGAAAATCAATTGTTTAACAAGGTGATTACTTCGGGAACTTCAACTCTTCTACGGTACGAGCCATGGATAAATAGTAAATGTCTTGCTGATATGTTAGGGATTTCTAGATTTAATAGCATTGGCAGGCATGAAGAATATGTGTCTTCTACCATTGTTGATGGGAAAATAAATGGGAACATGCATGCTGCTACTCGAGAGATCCAACATCAGGTTAATTCAATTACTCTGAATCAATGTCCTCGTGATGATTTTTATGAATGGAGTGAAGGCGGGGAGTTTAATTTTCATAAAGCATGACATAGAGTTAGAGAGAAACAAACTGGAAAGCTTTGCTTTAAAGTATTATGGTACTCGAAAAATGCAAGGAGAATGACCTTTATTAATTATTTAGCTGTTAATGACAGATTGTCAAAAAAGGAGAGGCTGGAAAAATTTGGCCTGGTTGAAGAAAGTGGATGTGTATTATGTTAAAGAAATACAGAATCATTGAAGAATTTGTTCTTTGAATGTGAGTATAAAAGTTTTTTATAGCTTTCTATTTTGCTAAAACTTGGGTTATCAGTTGAACAGGTTGGATCATTGGAGGTTGAAGCTGATAAAATTTTGAATGCCTTCAAAGATAAAGATCTGACTTTGGATATAGCTTGTGCAACATACACAACAACAGTATATCTGTTATGGCAAGAGAGAAATTCAAGGATTTTTAATAACAAAATCATTCCAAAAGATATTTGGCTAAACATGATTGAGAAGGAAGTGTTTTGACTAGTGAAGGATAATGGAAGCAAAACAATTTGTTCTCAGGTGAAGTCAGATTTGTTGAGAAGACAACGAATTGATTTATTTGGTTCTGATTAATTGTAATACCATGTCTTTGTGTTATTATATTTATTTATGTGATGGTTTGTAGCGTGAGGTAGCAAGTAGTTGTGATGTAAGTGGTTTTTATTTTGTATTGTTAATATATAGCGCTTATATGTACTCTTTTCCCTTATGTCGCACCCATTTAGGTTAGGGGGCATAATGTTTTGATGGGGCATATAAACAAAGTACATGGTTAGTATTAGCAATAAAGAGTACCAAATTTCAAAAAAAAAATACACACACTCTAGGCATCTCAAATTAAACCGACCACTTTTAGACATTGCATTTACCATACGGTTCCAGGTAGGGTTCTTCTATAAGTTGGGGTTAACCTCACATCTTAGTGTAATAATCATATTAGCCCATGGCAACTAGATCTCTCATATTAACCAGTCTTACATGTAAATGCTAGGTATGTCGATCGGTTCCGAGCAGGCTTCTACTACAAGTAATGGTTAACCAGTCTTACATGAGGATCTCATTGATCATCATCGATAATTTAATAGGAAAGATACTACTAATGCTAATCAAGGTAATTGGAAATCTATTAATACAAGAAATGCTAAGTATTGAAAAAAAAAGGGTTCAGAATAGTAGTAAGACAATTAAAAAGATGTGACAAATGCTAATTATAATCCCTTTAATGTTCTGGAATCAGAAGCAGATGGTAACAAACTACTGATGTGAATAATGTTAATAATGGTAATGATGCTGATCATATAGACATTAACACGGATAATGCCCTTGAAGTTGCATTAGATTCTGATGCACCAGAAAGAAATAATATTGATAAAGAGGTTCTTAATAATGTGATTAACAATGTTGTTCATTTTGCTGAAGATGCGGTGCTGCAGGGCAACATATTAGAAGGCCATAGCAATGAAACTGTTCAAACACCAAAGTCTTTATCTGGTAATAGCACTTCAAGTTCTTCAAATTCCTCACCAGACTTATCTAGGCCAAATACATCCATTTCTCCAATCGATAAAGGTTTGAAGCTTACCACGTCAACTCATAATCATTCACGGTCATCGGTCTCTCCTTATGCTAACTTGAAGCCTCCTCAAGGTCTTACTTTACCTCCTCCAATGGTCACTGGTTGTGGTTTAACTTTTCCATAACTTAATACCTCTTTAACTTCTCTATCTTCTGCAATTCCTTCGAGTTCTCTTCCTTTTTCATCTAACCCCAAGAAGTTGAAAGGGAAATTCTGGGATGACTCTGATTTAGATGATGGTAATGACTTCTTGCCAGAGGATGTGATGCCGCTTACCAACAAGATGAAAAGACATACCAGGAAGAATCCTGGTCCCATGTTTGATCCTGTCTTAAATTGAGTTTTTAGTGACAGCTTTACACAGTTATTGGTAAACTGTGATGAGAACCTTTGCGGTTTGGAATTAGTTTATGGGGATGATACATTGCATGTTTCTTTCTTTGTAATTTGGATATAGGAATTTTCTACTTGGTGTTGCTGTTGTGATTCTCGTGTGACGTAATATCTTCACCTTAATATGAATAATGTTGCAATAAGTATGCTTCATGTTTATTTTTGTAATCAGTATTGTAAGTTCAAGGCTAGACATTCAAGAGTCTATATTGCTTTTGCATTTTAAGTCGATGTAACTCTTGTTTTTGTGAATAATAAAATTTCACTTGCCTTTCGAGAAATTATAATTAAATCCATTTACTCAAGCATATACCAGTATGCATACAAATTCCTATGGGGATATTCAAATTCTATTTCCTAATTTAAACGTATTTAGTATGCAGTCTAATACGCAACAGTATTACGTTAAATTATGTTATGACTATACAAATTAATATGCGTGAATTAAGCGTATGGTAATAACGACTTAGTACATTTGAAATGTCAATCTTAACAATCACAATTCAGGTATACAATTAATTTCCCTATCAATTAACATGGTCCACATGCATATTCTCATTTAATGATAAAAAAGGAACTAACAAGTAATAACACATATGAATAAAACTTGAAACCTAAGCTTGAATAATTATTTAAATAATAAAAATATAGGCAAGATGCAATAAATCTAATTACATATACAAAAACCTTGCTTTTGGTGTTACTTCACTTTTTAGTTTATATTACATACAAAAACTTAAGATAGTATATTGCATATAATACGTTAAAACCAATCTATTTAAAATAGACATTTAAACTTATTAATTTACAATACAATCTTACGTTTTTATCATACAAACATATATGAGCATTAAAAGCAAGAATGAAGTGAATCAAAACCAAAAATTAAGAATTTTATAACACCCTAAGCCTAACTTTCATTATTCAAATAACAAAAACCCAAACATATCACTTTTGATTGACCATTTCTACGATAAACAAAATATAGGATTTGGAGGTTTGTAGTATTTTATTTTCGTTTAGTACAAATCCTATATAGGCATAATATTCCAAATCCAAACTACAAAAGATAGATAATAACAACTTATTTGGTTTCCACTCACGGTGATTTGAGAAGGAAGAACAATATGATCTGTAGAATCAGATCTAGATTTAGCCATCAAAATCATACTCCAATCCTTCTATTATAATACATGTATAATAATAAAATCTTAGAATATCATATATATAAAACTAAATTCCAGAATCTAAATCTACAAAAATCAAGAAAAGAGAAGATAGAATGGAGGTTAGAGGAATAGAAGAGAATACTAACCTTTCCCTGGAATTAGTAATGGTAGAAGGACAATATAAAGGTGTATTATAAAATGAGAGTATGGTTTAGAGTGAGGCTACAGAGCTATACTCATAGTTGCAAGTGTGTGTATAGACTAGATCGATTTAAGTTGGATGGTCTATTAATGCAAAACTATATAATACTCCCAATAAAAACACACCTTATCCACCAGTCCCTCAGGAGAGCGGTCGACCCCTAGGTCGATCCCCTCCTATAGGGGCGTCGAAACCCTTTTGGGGTCGAGGCAGGATAGTTGAATCTCCTATGATGTTGTTTTCTATTAATTCCTTAATTAATGGCTTTGATTTCTTTCCTTACGTTGATTATCTTTGTCCTCTTTGTACATGAACATATACACACAAATTCAAATCCTCTTGGAATATTTTTTTATGTCAATATATAATTAATTATATTCTGAATTCATATTTAATTAATTTAAATTTCAAAACTTGTGTATAAATATTTATGCATAACTTGTTTTATTGATATCTTCTTCATACAGACTTGTTTTTAGTAAATAAAATTTGAAAATGGATTAGAGTCTCACCACGAACGCAATAGTAATACTTTCGTGGCTCAAATCCCAATTATTTAATTATTATTTTCAGCCTATTAATTTATTTTCGATTATTATTATTTATTTTTATTTAAATTATCTTGTGTCTATTTTACGGAGTGTTACATTCTTCCCCTCTAAAAGAGGTTTCATCCCAAAATCATTTTGAAGGGGTGAGAAACACTACTTGCTCTAACAACCATGTTATACACCCATGTTATTTATAAGAACCCATAAAACATATAACTCACGGTGATTATGCATTTGCAAACTTGTAAAGTGAGCTCAGTCCTAGTGTGTCGTGCAATAAGTAATGCTGAATGTATGCAAAATACCGTAATGTGAATAAAATTTCTATATGTGTGCAGGGTGCGTTTATGGTGCCAAAAACTCCTACCACCAATCTAGCAACCATAAAATCCTAAAATTTCCAAGAAAGTCTACAAAATTTAAAGTTTTCATGCCTTTCATTGAATTTTCTTCCTTATGTACTCAAAGCAATCGAACTAAATATAACGAAGTCTTGAAATCTATTGCTCCACAATATCGGTAGGGGTACAAGACCCCCAAGGTTCTGTTTTTGTCCCCATTTCTTGATTAAGCCCTACCAAACTTAGCCATAGTGTGATGGTATCTTATCAAAATAGAAGTATAAAAACTTCAGGGACCCTATTAAAGAAATTCCCTCATTTCCCTAACACTGGGAAAGCCCAAAATATGATACTTACTTCCTAATCAAATTAGATCTTTTTCCCCTAAAATCTAATCACAAGTTTGGTTCTAGTAAAAGTTATGATGGTTATCCCATCAACATTTTGGTGTATTTGATGGCTTCTTTGAAATTCTTCAAAAGTGCTAACTAATTTCCAAAAGGTTAATTAGACTACTCCTAAAAAAGATATTATTCCTATTATCTAAGAGATCCAAGTTGCAACATTTCCTCTCATCCTTCCAAAGCTTTGGCTGTCGTCAATTTTCTCTCCAGTCTTCAAATGAGGTGTGACCCGAAATTTAAAAAAAATTCCTAAGATAAAATTTCCTATATCTAATTAATTAATGTTCTAGTTTATACTAATAACTAATATTTCCTTATGCTCCAGTTTGCTAGAATTTAAATTCTAGTTAGGTCTTTAGTTAAAACTTCCATAAATTTGCCCACACAATAAAATTGACATATTTAAAAATACAACGAATAGGTATTGTCTTATTTTGAATGGATAGTATAATTTGCGTGCAAAGACACAAAATTACACATTATATCCTTTTAATTTTATGTATATTCCCTATAATTTCAAATATATTACTTTCTATGAAAAATGATAAGAGGGCCAATTTGTTAAAGGTAAACAAATATCCCAACGCAAACCAAAATATGATTATATTCATACTAAAAAGCTAATACAAATCCAGTATTTAAGCCTATTCCTTAATCTCATGCTTTAACTTCTTATTGTTAAGGATTACATTCTTTTAAAGCTGAGCTTCCTCTTAACATGCTGCACATCCAACTCCGCTATTAACTTCCAAATCCCATATATGGTACGCTAATTTAAGCATTCCCGATGCCAATGAATTTCTTTCTTATTCCTTTATCTTAAAATTTAATAAGGGTTTAAAATTGCAACATCCCAAGCATAAATGGGGATTCATTACTTATATCACTTCATACTCTTATCCAATCAATACAGGAAACCACTAGTAATCACAACCTAAAAATATTCCTTGGAAGTTTTCTCCAACAATTAAGTAGTTTAAATAGTGCTGAGGTCTTAATACTTTTATCCAAATTCCTTAGGATGCCAATTCTTTCCTTTAAATCTTCCATTGTCATCTTTCTCATAAATGTGGTTCATTCATCATCAAAACCGGACCATTCCATGAATATTAAATTAATTGCTTTAAGCTTGAAAATATATTCATTTCTTTCCAAATAAATTTATCTTTTAAATCAGTCCCCTAAAACTAATGATTTTCCAGTCTTATAAATTATAAATATATTGTCCACTAAATTTGTAATTAATGTACATGCATCCTAATATCGGAAACCATGAATTACATAATTTATCCTATATTGTTTATATATAGATTTATATTGCCAGTTATTATATACGTTATAAACGTACTATCTCCTAGACAACCTTGGGCAACCCAGTTCACAACCAACCCTTGATTTTGTAAATATTATACCTCATCATCTTTTCAAATAGAAGCTTATGGGACTGACACTAAAATTTCCAGATTAGGTTGTGAAATTTATCCTTAATTGGTATTAGAACTAAATCCTAACTTACTTGATTTGCTACTCCTATTTACTCCAGAGTTATTTCTTTTATAAAGTGAAATTTTAGTAGTTACACAAAAAATATTTTTTTAGAATATTGTTATGCCCTCATTATTCCCCGAACTTACAAACATTTTAAAATAGGTATTTAATACCTTTATTAAAACCTGAGATGTTAATTTTTCTCGAAGATTTAATGCTTACTTAGCTAAATGTCAATACATGTCTTGTTTTAATAAAACATCCTTTATTAAGAATTTATTCCAAATGTTATAATTAAGATTTAGATGACTCTTTTCAACTGTTAACTAAAAGTTTAAAATAAAAGCAGAAATAATTTTCTATTTAAACACTTATCTTTATTAGCTATTTGAATGTCAGCTATTAACACTTTCCAAAATGGTCAATAAAACTTTCAATAGCTAATAAAACAGATGCTTATTCTATTTTATGAAATAAAATCTTAATTAATACCCAAGATTGAATTAGGTGGTATTTAAGTCTCTTAAAATGTCTAATGACATTATTGCTAAATTTTAAAAGTACGTCATTACTTCACACAATAACAGTTTTGAAGCATTACTCAAGGTTTTTGTACCTTTTAACAATAAAGCTTAATAACTTCTTTATTTCTTGCAAAACATTCCAAATAAATGCTCCATTTTAAAAATTATAAATGCTTAAATCAAGAGTAAAGTAGCCTTTCTTATTCTAACGCTTATCTTTTATTTGTATTTTGAATGTCAATCTTTAATGTCCTTTAAAACGACAAATGTTTTGACATAAATACTTGTTTTTATTTGAAAACAGGACTTTAATAATTCAGTGTTAAATTAAGTAGAAATTAAGCCTTTTAACACATTCATTTCTGTCTCAATTTATGTTGTTATTTCAAGAAATATGTTTTAAGACATTAGCCTAAGACTATGTTCATTTTGCCAATAAAGTTTAAAACTCTTACTGCCATGCACATATACTCCATCAAATTTCACATTGATGCATGTTTAATTTTTTTAAAATCCTTAATTATTCATTTATTTGTACAATGAGGGAGCTTTACAAAATTTAAATTTAATAGCCATAAATAAATTATAAGTTTCTAAAATAATTTATTGGAGTAGTCATTTATCATTTATTCTACTCCCAGTACTATTACTTCCTTATATACTCCTTATTATATGAGAATTTACTGTTTTAAATTCTACCCAAATTATGGAGAAAAAATTCTCTATCCATTCTCTTACAAATGAACATATTTATTTCGTTCACCCTACCAAACTTTTATATGTCTTTTTTTTCATTTTTCTGATTAAACATCAAATAAATTATCTAAATTTATAGGATTTTGAAAAAAAGAATCTTTTCAAATTCATTAGAATTTTAAAAGCCCGTTACCTCAAGGCTATGACAATTGTAAATTTACCATTTTAATAGTTCATTTTTTGCTTTATAAATACTTACATATTTTTTTCCAGTGAAGCTCAGGTGCAAAGTTTATTGTTAACCTTTTATTATTGCAAAGGATTTATTTTTTGTTTTGTCAAAAGCTGTTAAACTGTAACGACCCGGAAAATATGAACCAATTTAAAAAATTTTAAATTGGCTAATTAGGTGAATTTAAAATATTTAAAATAAATATTTTAAATAATAACGATGAAAAGTAAGTTTGAATCGATGTTTGAAAATAAATATAATTAATTCTAATTACAAACAAGGCCTGAAATGGTGCGGTAGTTTCAAAATTTGAATTCAAACTTTGACTGACTGTACCAGGTGCAAAACAAAACAGATTTGAGTGAAACCAAAAATATTTAAATCTGTTAGTGAATACCTTTCTAATGAAACTGAAAAATCAAAGTTTCACAGCGAGAAGCAAAAGTTATGGCCAAACGAATTTTCAGAAAGGTCGCTATAGAGTTTATATAGCCCGTGAATATGGCCATTCTGCAAACGACCTCGGAATTCGACGAAACCACTTTTGTTGGATCCGGGATGCCAAATTATTGCTAGTTTTCAAATTTCATAATTTTTGATGCTAGTATGTGAGCGGGGCAAAGGAAAATGTGTTTGGTCGATTTCTATTAAATTGGATCGACCAGAAAAGGGCCATTTTTCAAACGGTCTCAGAATTCGACGAAACTAGTTTTGTTGGGACCGTATCGTCAAAACATAGCTAGATTTATTTTTCTGGAATTTTCCAAATCAGTATGTGGCCCCGACAAATTGAAATGTACGTTCAAATTAAATATTGAATGTTTTACATTTTAGTTTGAAGGAAAACTGACTGAAACAGTCGAATGGGCCTACGAAACATATCCTATTGTGTTCGGAATGGGGGTAAAACGCTAGGGACGACAGTCGTTGGGTTTGGATTGGAGTTCGTGTGTGAAACGGGGTATTTTCGAAATTTAAAATATATAAATTAAAGAAAAAAACGTGATTGGTCCACGTACTCTTCTCTCTCCCCGATATCACCCAGAACGACGGCAGAACCCCCTTCGTAACTCCCCCCTCCGATTTCTCCTTCCACACTCAATAAAAACCCATGCCCCAGTTGAAGTTTTTGTAGATCATCTCATGAGCTTCACATCCATATGAAGTTTGGATTTTTTCGTGACCTGTAGAGCTCGAATCGAGCTCGGGATGTTCGTGACTTTCAGCCGTCGCCGCCATCACCTGGGGCCACCGAGTTCATCGCGGCTAGGGTCCTCTGGCGCGCCTCTCTCCCCTCTTTCATGTGGCGAAGGCCGATCGACGTATCGTTGCGCGGATTCAAAGAAAAACCAAAACCTAGTTTTGAACATTTCAGAAAGGTATACGGCTATTTTATATTAAACTGTATTACAGCAGTTTAAAGCGCTACGGTTTTTGATTTCACTGTAAAAATCATATCTTTTTACTATGTTAACGAAATTCAGTGAAACAAGAGACAATGGACTCATGTGGACGTCTTCTACATTCTAGAAGAGACCGCATATTTTTCTGAGCCTTTTGCTATTTTTGGTGGAGTGGAACCCAATGTGAGATTTCTAATTTATAAACGATATGGAAAACAATGATGTATAAATTATATAGTCGATGTATGAGTTATATAAGCATTGTACACCTCATGTATAAGCGTTGTATAAGTTGTATGTTCGATGTATAAGTTATATATACATTGTAAAAATTATATGTGCATTGAAATGAATTGAAGTATATTTATATACGAATATATATATACACTCCCCTCGTCCACAGACCGTGGACGATATTTATTGGTTGTGATATAGTTTGGATTATTTGGTTGATGTGAAATATGGTGAATAATGCGAATGGTTGTTATAAATTGTTTGTGGTTCAGAATGATTGACTGTGGTTGAAAAATACCCATTGGTGATTGAAACAAAATTAGACTAGATTGTGGAAATGAAAATAAAACATGCCGCCTACATGCGAACTAGATGCATGAATCCCCATTGTCAAAAACCGCGAGGTTTTAAGGTAAAGCGAGGAGCCGTACTAGGGACGGCCCCGGTTTTAACTACCCTGCCGTTATGCTGCCGAAATTTTCTGAAATATTCATGTGTTAGAATTATTTTCATTTGTTGAAATTATTTTCACATGTTGAAACCGCATTCATGTGTTGAATAGAAATTCATTCGTTGAATAGAGATTCATGTGTTGAATGGTATTCATGTTTTAAATAAATTGTTTTATAATAAAAATCATATTTTTATCATCTATATGAACTATATAAAATAGTCATGTTCTGAAATAAATTGTTTTACGATAAAAATCACATTTTTATTATATACATGAATTGTTAAAAATAGTGAAGGGTTGAAATGAATGTCTGTTGGATAAAAATATCATTTTTATCAAATATATAAAGTGGAAATAGTTTTGAAATCGAAGAAAGAATTATATTTATATATATTTATATAAATATAAATAAAATATAGTGAATAACGACGCTGCAATTCGTATTTTGGAATCGTGATTTCAAACGATTCGTGCAGGAGATCCGACCATCGAATTTTCCCGAAACCACAACCGTTGGGTTCGCCTTGGGAATATCTTTCCAACCGCACCAACTTTATAAAGATCCAACGGTTGGATTGCCTCGAATGTTTAATTCAAATCTGAAGAAAAACAGCGCCAGAATCGATTATATTTATATATATATATATATATATATATAATTAAATCGAATAACGACGCTGTAGTTCGTATTTTGAAATCATGACTTCAAACGATTAGTGCGGGAGATCCGACCATCGGATTTTCCCAAAACTGAAACCGTTGGATTCATATAGAAAAGATCTTTCCAATGGTTAGATTTTCAGATATTGGTAAATCAAATCTGAAGAAAAATAGCGCCATGGCCGCGTTATTGCCTGAAGCGTTGTTTTGAATAAATTGGCTATTTTTAAATAAATAAAAATATCAATAAATCGTGATAAAATATTATAAACAATATGGAATGGAAATAAACTGAATTTGCCTGGTTTATGTGATATTTGATGGTTGAATGTGTTTGGCATGAAAATTACATTAAAGAACAGAATTGGTGATGTCGAATAATTTAACCGTTGAAATGAATTGATTTGAAATTCTAGATATACGTGAATTATTTGAAAAGGCCAAGTTAATTCTCATTTCAAATAATTGATCGACGAGTGAAAGTCGAAGATATGAAGACGGTGCAAGACCGATGATCTTCACGTCGAATGGAGGGGTGCTACTGATGCTCATGATAGGAGTAGCTACCTTGACGGGGTTGAAGTAGTAGCCACCCAGACGTATTTGTTGATTATACGGATATGCGAGGTATTGTGTGCCTCCGGTTTCGTTCAGACCCAGAGCGAACGTGTAAACGGACTGTGTGTCTGACATTGGATTTTGTTCTGTGCTGATTGATCTCTATTAAATATATATCTGTTTGGCGGGGGTAATTTATTCTCTTGTTTAACGCCCTTCTCTGAGACGTACGAGCCCAGAGGTTATATATCTATAGAAATCAATCGCACGGAGTGAATTGCCTGTGTGGCACGCCTAAGTGATAGATGATCAAGGCTTCTGTTGAAAAGAAAAGTCTTGTGGTTGATGATCAAAGCACGGCCTGTGTGGCATGGCTTTGTGTATAGCGTTGTTTCTCGAGCCTCACACCCCGGTATGAGCCAGAAACGGGAGATGGACATCAGGGAGGACATGCGTTTCCTTCTAGCTAAGAGTGGTGCTTTCGGTTTTACACGCCCGAGTATTTTACTTATGTGGATGATGGAAAGCAAGGCCTCGGTTTGCTTCGGTCTCTTCGGAGCCAATGATGTGGTCAGATATGACCAGTTTACGCCCCATAGGCCGGGGAAACGCAGTGTTCAGGAATTTTAATCCACATCGGTGGACCGGCCCTGACGATCCAAGGGTCACCTGCTGGGTCCTGAGACATTATAGGCTAGATTGTCTCGAAGCGGTGAGGATGATCCCTGGCCTCGGTTCATGACGGAAATCCAATTTCCAAATACGACATCGTGTGGTTTTGATTGTATACCTATATATGGCGACATAGTGGTATGGGGCATTAATGTCGTCTATGATTGATACTTATGATTTGAATTGGTTTTTGAAACTTATAAACACTAGTAATAATATCAAATGCTTTTGTTTTATTCGTATCAAGCATATTTTGGCCATTATAAGGTAAAACTCTATCCTTCGGTTTGTGTTGCATTGTGTGATGGGTACTGAGTCTTATAATGGCTTCATTTTTATAAAAAGCATTGCGATGTTTAAAAGATTTACTTATTTTAAAAGCACTGGCAATCCAATGGAGTAAACCCGTTCCGCGAAAGTGGCGTGGTCCTGTGATTAGCCATATTTGAAAATGTGTCAAGTAGATTTCTCATACTAGTCCCATGACTGACTCGTAGTTTGTTTCACTTGCAAACTCGGGTGCCCCTTTTTCTACATGGGCAGCCTTGTATTCAGGTTTTAGCGGGCTCTTTCTGGATAGCTGGAGCTGGAGATGGATTCTATCATTTATCTTTTTATGCTGTTCAGCTCCTGTTGTACATATTATGTTTTCTTTTCCGCAGTAGACATTTATGTATAGCTGAACTGTATTTTGTACTAAGTATGATCCTGTATACTGTGTAACTCTGATGATTATGTTTATCAAGTGTATTCTATTGTACATTATCTGGTGTATTTAATTATTTCTGTTCTGTTGTTATCTGTTTATGTGTCATATTCCAAAGATTACCCTTGCACCGTCCTATCGGGGTTTGGGGTCGTCACAAATGTGGTATCAGAGATTTGGTTAAGCTTAGTTCTGGAATATAACATATTAACGAACTCTTCAGAAATAGAATCAGCAGTGTTCTAGGACGAGTAACTCATTACAGATAGGATCTGTAATATCCTAGTATGATTATAACAGAATGAAATACACCTCGATAGATGCATTTACATTCAAGTATATGTTTCTATGCTTTATAATCTCTTTTCTGTTTACCTGACACTTGGTCTGCTATCTGCAGAAGTAATAGAAAATGAGTGCCAGAAACAGAAGAAGTAATACTGACCCAGATATAGAAGCTCTATTCATGAAATATAGAAATCTGGGTGGAGCACTATTCTTGGGCGAAGAATCTATTGCTAAAACACAAGCTTGGATTTGTTCTTCTGAGAAAATCTTTGAAGGTTTAAAGCTGAGGGATGACCAGAAAAGATTACTGGCATCTTGGGCACTCAAAGACGAAGCTTTGTTCTGGTGGGATTCGATTGTTAAAGATAATCCAGAAGGTGATATCATCTGGGGTAGATTCAAAGAGCTTTTCAGTGAAAAATTTATTCCTCCAGAAGCAACTGAGCGGTTATGTGATGAATTCTACTATTTGATACAAGGCGATATGAATATCCCAGAATATCATAAGAGATTCAATGAACTTTCTCACTTTGCTCCACATCTGATTCAAAAGCCAAAGATGAAGAATCTGAGGCTTATAAATGGTCTTTAAAGAAAATACCAGAATAAAGTAATGGGGCATGTGAAGCTTCCTTTTTCTGAAATGATATACATGGCCTACCAGTATGAGGATCTCTATAGGAAAGGTATGTTGTGAGACGAAGAGGAAGTCAGTTCTAGCAGCAAAAGAAAATTCGAAACTGATAGCCCAGAAACTAGTGCACAGCCTGAGGCCAGTACGAAGTCTGAGTTCAGAAAGAAGCCTAGAGTCGACCAGAAAAAGATTAAAGCAGTCATATGTTTAAAGCGTAATAAGCAAGGACATTCGATGAGGAACTGTGAATCTTCAAGAAGTCGAAAGAAGGATGGGTCTAAGTCTAGTAAGATGGCTCGAGAGGGTCGGGGATGCCATAAGTGCCACCAAGCTGGTCATATTGCGAAAAACTGCCGACTATCAGAGAAATCTGAAATGGTACAGGTAAATAAAGTAGCAGAAGTTCGTGGATCCTCATCCGGCCAGGAAAGGCCAGATGTTTTAGAAGGCACGCTTACTGTCAAAAACATTCCAGTTAAAATATTGTTTGATACAGGCGCGTCGCGAAGCTTTGTTGCAAAGAACGCGGTTAAGAAACTAGACTTGAATTTGAAAAAGCTCAGAGAACCCATGACTGTTCATAATCCGGTTGAGGGTTCTGTCGATCTTAGTTGGGTTTGTGGAGTTCCAGTTTCTTTTTCCTGCTACCGATTCCCTACTATTGCGATTGTCATGAATTTTACAGAGTTTGATCTGATTCTGGGAATGTATTGGTTAGCCAAATATGAAGCTAAGGTTAAATGCATCGACAGAGTCGCAAGGGCGAAAATTAAATCAGGAAATTATATAACCATTCCATGTAAAGGTTTGAATTCTGACAGAAAAGACTTCTGGGCAGCATTGGATGTTTCTCCTGCTCAAACAGAACCTATTCCTGTCATTACAGAGAATATTCAGGTCGACATTGCAAATATTCCAGTTGTTAAGAACTATGCGGATGTGTTCGAAGAAGTCATTAGCTTGCCTCCGCAGAGAGAAATTGATTTTAAAATCTCTTTAATCCCGAATGCAAGGCCAGTAGTTCACGCTATTCGAAGAATGACCTTGAAAGAGAAAGACGAGCTAGACAATCAAACTAGACAGCTTGTATGGAAAGGTCTGATCAGGCCTAGTTTCTCTGATTGGGGAGCAGCAGTGGCGTTTGTCCCAAAGTCAGACGGTACTCTCAAACTATGTGTAGATTATCGTGACTTGAATAAGCAAACGCTGAAGAACAAATATCCATTGTCGCGGATTGATGATCTGCTGGATCGATTGAATGGCGCACAAGCGTTTTCCCAAATGGACCTAGCTACAGGTTTCCATCAGCTTCGTGTCACCAAGGAGTGTGTTCCTTTGACAGCATTCAGAGGTCCAGACTTATTCTACGAGTGGTTAGTGATGTCGTTCGGCTTATGTAACGCTCCAGCATATTTTGTCGATCTAATGAACTGAGTATTCAGAGGAGTATTGAATAAATTTGTTCTGGTTTTCATTGATGATATACTGATCTTCTCTAAATCAGAAAGAGAACATGAAAAACATTTGGAACAAGTGTTAGAAATTCTCAGAAAGAATATTTTAAAAGAAATTTTTTCCAAATGTATATTATGGAAAGAGGAAGTCAAATTTCTTGGCCACGTAATGTCAAAGCAAGGAATTTCGGTGGATCCAAGTAAAATCACTACTATTCAGAATTGGAAACAGCCTCGTACACCCACAGAAGTCAGAAGTTTTCTCGGGTTAGCCAGTTATTATTGGAAATTCATTAAGGATTTCGCGAAGATATCTAGTTCTTTAACGAAACTGACGAAGAAACATTCGAGATTCAATTGGACTTCAGAATGTGAGGAAGCTTTCCATAAGCTGAAATTAAAACTGACGACTGCTCCGGTGTTAACAATAATAGGTGGCAATGAGGACTTGAAAGTCTGGACCGACGCTTCTAAAGAAGGCCTTGGCGCAGTGTTAATGCAAAGAGGCTATGTAGTCGCTTATGCTAGCCGTCAATTGAAACCACATGAAAAGAATTATGTAACTCACGATCTTGAATTGTTAGCTATCGTGTTTGATGTGAAAATCTGGAGACATTATCTATTGGGTGAGAAGTTTGAATTATTCACTAATCATCAATCATTGAAGTATTTATTCACCCAAAAGGATCTAAATATGAGACAGCAGCGTTGGTTAGAATTTCTCGCAGCTTATGATTTAGATATTTTATATACTCCGGGAAAAGCCAATGTAGTAGCTGATGCACTCAGCAGGAAGAATGTGATCATCGCCAGTATAATCATTACACCGTCGTTGATTTATAAAATAGCTATTCTTCAGAAAGACGATAGTTTTATTAAGGAGATGATCAGAAGAATTCATAAGGACGAAGTCTCCAATTTCCAAGTGGATAGCGCAGGAGTTCTGAGATTGAAAGGTAGAATTTGTGTTCCTGACAACATTGAGCTCAAAAGAGAAGTATTGGACGAGTGTCACAAGTCCAAGTTGTGTATCCACCCGGGGGTTAGTAAAATGTACAATGACCTCAAGTGAACTTTCTGGTGGAAGGCAATGAAAAGGGATATCTCTATATATGTTAGCCAGTGTTCCACCTGTCAGCAAGTTAAAAGCGATCAGCAGAAGCTCGTTGGATTGTTGCAACCTTTGGAAGTCCCAGGTAGAAAGGGGGAACAGATTTCTATGGATTTCATAGATGGTTTGCCCAGGGCCAAGAAAGGAAATGACGGTATTTGGGTGATTGTCGATCGTTTCACGAAGACCGCCCATTTCATACCTCCCAAATTGAATAGAACTACTCAGAGTCTAGCGCAGATTTATTTCAAAGAAATTGTTAGACTGCATGGAGTCCCCATGTGCATCGTTAGTGACCGTGACCCAATTTTTGCTAGTAAATTCAGGGAAGCATTCCAAGCAGAATTGGGAACGAAGCTGAACCTGAGCACCGCTTATCATCCTCAAACAGATGGCCAAATAGAGAGGGTGAATCGTATTCTTGAAGATCTATTGCGGGCTTGTATTATTGATTTTGGCGGGTCATGGGAAGACCATTTACATTTGGCTGAATTCTCATATAATAACAGCTACCAGGCGAGCTTGAAAATGTCTCCATTCGAAGTATTGTATGGTAGACCATGTCGATCTCCTGCTTGTGGGGTTGAATCTGGTAATAGACTTGTATTGGGGCCAGATATGATTCGCGATGCTGCAGACAAAGTCGGTTTCGTTAAGAAACGATTACTAGCCGCCTAAAGCCGACAGAAAAGCTATGCAGATAAGAGAAGAAGAGATATATCATTTGTTGTTGGCGACTATGTATATTTGAAAGTATCTCCGATGAGAGGAGTTATCCGGTTCGGTAAAATAGGGAAATTGGCGCCCAAATTCATTGGTCTGTTTCCTATTCTTGAACGGATTGGAACTCTCGCATGTAAGGTTCAATTGCCTGATTGGTTGCCTGGAGTGCATGATGTATTTCACGTATCTCAACTTCGAAAGCACATTCATGATCCAGACTTGATCGTGGAAGAAGCTGTAACACCCCGTAATTCTGCGACATTAAGATTCTCAAATTAAAGTATAATTAATTTTTAAAAGAAAAATTAAAAGAAAAAGATCCATGCAGTTGTTTAATTTAAGTATTGTAACTAACATGAAAAAGAGAAGTAAGGAGAGAACAATAATTATTATTGTTCTAAGACTTATTAACAAAAGCCTCTGTAGCTCAGTTGGTTAAGGCATTGAATTTGTAGCATGGAGGTCGGGGGTTCGAACCCCGGCGGCGGCATAATTTTTTATCTTTGTTTTAGAGAGGGCCAACTGAACATGCAAATATATGTACGTATACAAATTCAAAATTTGAAAGGATAAGAACGTACATATAAGGAAATAAAGAATATATATATATACATATGAGAATATAAATATATATATATATGCAAAAATATATGTATACGAAAGATAAAATTCAAGATAAGGCTACAGTCAATGAAATATGGCAACATCATTTGAATTTTGAAAAATAAAATGAAAGTTGTGCGTATATATATACGCGTAAAATGGTCGGTAGAGGAATTGTATACATATAAGAATATTTCATGTGAATAAAACAGTTAAATAAATTCCAGAAATTCAAAAGTTTGAAAATCAAACTTTTACGCCAAAATAGCTTGTGGGACCCAATGCTGACTCAGCACTGCGTGTATGATAAGGTTTGGCTAGATTCATCTACGTACCTGGACTATTTTCTTAACTAGGTTCAATGCTGACTCAGCGCTGCGTGTACGATAAGGTCTTGAGCAGCTATATAAACAGCCCTAGTCTTCATTCTCTTTGCACCAATTCTCTTCTATCCTTATGCTGCTAAGATTCATGGCTTCTTCCCCTCTTCTAAATTTTCTTAAATAAATAAAATAAAATATGATTCAAGACGAGGAGATGATGCTAAAAGACTTTTAAGGAGGGATTCAAATCAAAGTTTCAAGTGAAGAATTCAATGGCTAGCTCAAACAAGTTTTAAGCAACGACGCACGAATCATAGCCACGCTTTCCTTCTTTTCTAGATCTATTTTCTGTAAGTTGGTTATTTCTAGATCTGAATATTTTGTTTTATTTGTGACATGAAATTAAAGGAATAAAGGAATATGCCAAGTCTCTCTCTCTCTTCGAATCTGTGTTTATACTCTTGGACTGAATTAAGAACTGTTATGATTCGAGGACAAATAAGACTGTAACCGTGACTATGACTATAGAACTGTGGCCTTTGAAAGCATATGCCTTTGGACTATGACATAAGCCTTTGATTTTGGGACATATAAACATTGCCTATGACAATTACTTAGGACTATGGGAATTATTTTCCCTTTTGGACTATGAACATCGCCTATATTGCCTATGACCATGGACATTACTTATGACTAAGAACATAAGCTTTCGAATTAGACATAAACTATTGCTTATGACATAATGAGGACAATTGTGATTTTGACACCCATGATTCATGATTAGGAAAATATTGCTTTAGTTTGGTGATTGTGAAATTGGGTCTAAACCCAATTATTTATTCTACCTGTTCCTTGGTTTTTTCTTTGGTTTTAAGACAGTGGGAATTTACCTATTAAGTTAGGTCTACCCACGTTCTTGAACCTATTTTGCCCATTCTTTGGTTTTAAGACAGTGGGAATTTACCTATTTAGTTAGGTCTACCCATATTTTTGAACCTACATTGTTATCCAAACCTTTTTATGCCAATTATTCCTTCTTGTCATTTTGATTCATTCCCTTTTTATCTACGAATCTAGATTTATTTATAATCTAGGTTGAATCACGATTATTCGAACGGTGTGAATGCGATTTGGGGAAAAACATGGAAATGAATATGAACGTAATTGTAAACTTGGAAATTGGCATAATTTGGAATATGTATTATGACATGCATATTAAAATGAAAACGGGGAAATTTGACATGGATTAGGGAATATGTGATTTTGACATATTAAATTTAGCGTTAGTAAGTAAGCTAAATTTTAGGCATAAAATGTAAACTAGAAAAATAATTCTAGTTTTGCCATAAATTGTGAATTAGGAAGTTAAACCAAGATTGGGTTAATTAAGGTTGATTTGGAATAAGTATATTAGCACAATTTTGAATTTATTCATAATTGTGAGCAATTGTCATGTTTAGAATAAATTATGGTTAGCGACACTAAATTTGGTATAATTTACATACCAAAAAATATAAATATGATAAATAAGAGAGAATGGACCATAATAATAAATGTGACAATGTACATTAAAAGAGTAGTAATGAAATAAGTAAATTAGGAGTAATTTACTTATAGAATTCGTCATAAATGTTAAATTGTTCATTTACCACAAAATATGTAACTTGGTTAAGTTTTGGCCATAAATTATAAACTAGGATATTTAATCTAGTTTCGACAATGAAATAGGAAATGGCCTAAACTGCATGTTGGGTTAGGACTTGGGCCTAGAATATAAGTATACTAGTAGGCTTGACAAATAAATATAGGCCAAATTTGTCTAAAAAGGGGAAATGGGCTTTTGAAATAAATTGTTAACAATTTATAAACAAAAGAAAAGTATTTTGATAACATCCCTTTTTATAACACATAGACCAGAAGGTTCTAGGGTGACAGAGAGGATAGTGTCTAGGCTTGGGTTTGGAAAATACAAGTTTCCTGCCCTCCCTGGCTATCCCTAACTGATCCGAAGGACGGGATGGTTGTTTTCAAAACCAGATTTGGAAATTAATCAAAAACCCTTTGAAATTAGAAAACATGAATATGCCTAACCCGAGGTTAGACTGAGTTGCGGTGTAAACCTGCCCGGAACCGACCGACACATCCAGTAACCGCAGCAATATCTGTCTAATGTGAGAGGTTGCGGCTTTAATTTATTAATTAAAGCTAGAACAAGAATGGGAGAGTTAAGTCTATAGGAACACTTAACCAACCTAACACGGTTAAGCTAGAATGGGAAGGTTAAGGAACACTTAACCAACTTAGCACAGTTAAAGCTAGAATGGGAGGGTTAAGTCCATGGGAATACTTAGCCAAATTAACATGTTGACTAGACTAGAAGGTGGGGTTAAGTAAAGTTAATACACTTAGCCAATTTAACATGTTAATTAGACTAGAGGTTGGGGTTAAGTAATACACTTAGCCAAATTAATATGTTAACTGGACTAGACCATAGGGTTAAGTAAACTTGAACGCTTAACCATCAGAATATGATAAATGAATAGGGTTAAGTAAAAAGCATGAAGGGATAACACTTAACCAGTGTAATAGGATAAGGGAAGAGGGTTAAGATAGCTTGAATCGACTAAATACACTTAACCAACCCAACCTGGCGAGAAAGAAAACTAAGTAGTAGACCTCAGTTGAAAAAGGGACTAAGTAGTAAAACTTAGTTAAGAAAACAAGGAATTTGGAAACTAAGTGGTAAACCTTAGTTAGTAGAACTAAGTAGTAATTCTTAGTATAACACGAAAGAGCAGACATTCATCTGGTTTTAAGAAGGCTCCAACGAATTGGGTTACGAAGCCCGAGGCTTCGAGGGGACGTGAGGGTACTCTTGGTATCCCTCTGTGAGGCTGCAGATGATCATCCTGGGCTCACAGAGGTTAAGGTCTGCGTTAGAAGAACCGAGGGTATGCCTTGGTTGCAATATATATATGTGGCAACCTAAAGACTAGGATGGACCAGCGTGATTCGGCGAGAAGACGGTAGCCCTGTGATAGCAACTCGTCGTCTACCATCCATCTTGAGTCAATCGAGATACGTGAAGCGGAAAGGCGGAGAACTCCAAAAGACCATATACTTGCTATCTAGTTATGGTTGCGGATGGCCATAGGATAGTGGGGCACCGGGGGCCGGCGTATAGTTCTCATTTTACAAGGTGTGCCTTTCATTAGCTGAGGGAGGGGTCAAGTGGGACCATAGCCACTGGAGTAAAAACAGACCTTAGCATCTGCATCGGCAGATATCTGAAAGCTCCCGACCGAGTTCTGTATTCCTTGATTTGCCCTATCACAGGACTCGGATCGCACATTACAGGACATGTGCATCTAGACAAGCGATAACGATTCGCGATACATACGTGGGGAAGCCTAGGAACATATACCACTCTAGGTAGTGTGTCCTAGACTTGGGGGCATTGTTCGACAAGTAGCGTAATCCCTAGTTGGACTAGGTGGCATAAACCCTGAACTCGAAAAGCGTTCAGCAGATATCGTAAAACTATAGTTAAATCTAGAAAGCAGTGGATAGAAAACCCTAGATTAGATCTAGGTAACAACTAATAAATGGATGCCTGAAGGCGATGGAAAATACAGGGATTGGGATCACGTTATCGTTACTAGTTGAAACACTAGTTAGGCGGTGCAGAGATATAGAAACCAGTATAACAAGTAAATAGCGAAGCAGCGAAAGTATTAGAGCGTATCCAGTTTATCTTAGCATATCTTGTGACTACCTTGTCTAATCTTGTTGACCCTATCGTCATGGTGTAATCTTGTATTCAGTTAATTCATGTCGTTTTGTTTTCCATGTTCACATGCTAGAAGTTACTGAACTTACTCAGGCTTTATGTCCGACTCTGTTTTTCTTTCGTCTTCTTTCTTCCGTTCTCCCCCCCCCAGGTTGTTAAGGAGGAAATAGGATAGCTCAGATTTGTTTTGGGATGATTTCTCTTTCCAAGCTTGAAGAATCTTGGATGCATCGGCTTTGGATTGCTATGGCTGGCTTTTGTTACATTGGGGAATATAAATGTATTTTATGCTTCTTTATTTTGTAAAGACAATTGATACTCTGATATTGTAAAGGAACCTTGTACAAATTATTTTGTCAATAAAGCAAAGTTTTATTTTCCGCTGTTTAATGTTTGTCTGTCTTGTAATTTATCTGCATCTTTTACCCATAATGCCCTACAGAACTTAGTGCATTCCCTTTGTGAGTGACACTAAGGGATGTGGGGTGTTACACGTGGTATCAGAGCTGAAGGTTACCAGATCAGATAAAGGATTTGAAAAATTATTTTCAAACGGTTTTAAAAGAAGTATTTTCAAAAGAAGAGATTTGTTTTAAAGGCATATTCCCCAAAGCCATACGCACTATCTTCTCTTCCTCTGTTTAAATTCTTGTCTCCTTCTTTCTTGAGTCTCTGGGGCTCCTGGCTTTCTGGGAGGTAACCTCATCGAAGGGCAAAGTAGTGCCCGGCTTCCATCCATAGCCGTAGTTGTTTCATCTACGGGCAGTTTTCTTTCAAAGCTTATAAGGTTTTCCGGACGATGGAGGCAGTTTTCGAGAGATTTGTCAACATGACTACACACAGAAGGGGATGAGGAGTTTGGCTAAGGAGCATAACCCTAGGATGAGGAATTCATGGATGTAGACTTAGCACACGAAGGAGGAAGAAATTATAAAACCTAAGACAAGAGGAAGTATTTTTACTAAGGTATGATAGGGCATATACTTAAGGACAAGGGCAAGAACGAGGACAAGATTTTCAGAAGGACAAGTACATGCCTTCGCCACGAAGCGCACCTAGGAGAAAGGTAGTTCGGTTGGAAGAGTCTAGTTTTCTGTTCGTGTTATTTCCTTAGGTTCTAGCGCTTCTCATTTGTTCATATCCACTTCCATAGTTGGGTCTCTGCACCATAGTACTTGTATAATAGAAAGATCCCACTAGAGTCTCAAATCCAATTGGTGGTCCGACCAGTTTATTTTTTTAGTAGGGATTTTAGAATAGCTATCGAGTTTTCTTATATCATCTCACGTAGATCGTCTAAATTCGGGGAGATATTCCTTGGGTGCTTGTCTGATATTGGTTTAGGCCTTTGGGGCTTGTACTTGAGGAATGTCGAGTTCGGTTTGGATGGTTTGCGGGAGAGATGAATAGTTGTGGTAGGCACCCCAAAGAGCATGTAGTGACCTTTCGACTCTTATAGTTATGGCATGACGGATAAGAGGGAAACCTCTAATCATCTTAGTACGTATACTTGGTACCGTGATTGACATCTGTTTATTTTGGAATTGGAGGTCGGAAACTTCACAATCGTGAAGTTAAATTGGTTAAGATACAGTGGAGTAAAGCTCAAGAAGGCTAGATACTAGCAACATGCCCTTTTTCCTTAAGGGTGCATTCTTGATTTCTCTGTTTAGGAGCTTTACGCGTAGTTGTTTCTCTCTTTCCAAAGTATATCCTCTAGGTCGTATCTGCAATCCTTAGGTAGAAGCCAATGGATGTAAACATGTATTTGAAACATGTTATGGTTTAATGGTTGCAAATGGTTGCTTGTGGATGCATATGCATACGTATTAGGCACTAGATCAAGTTCGGACGCTCTCATATTGCATTTACATATATGCATTTGTTTATAAGTTGAACTTGATATGATATCATATGGACGTTGCATATGGATGAATGGCTGTGCACGCATGTAGTATTTACATGACTAGGGATGTTTGCATGCATGATTGGACGCATGGCACTAACATGATTTGCATTAAGGAGGTCAACTGAATCAGTAGACCGCCTGATTTTGCATTAGATAGAGACATATACACACACTATGCATATGAACATGAAAGCATTAGAAATCTTTTAAGGACAATGAATGCCTGTGATTGAATGGTTGAGTAGATGGGTGATTGGATGGTAGGACACATTCTTCCTAACTTGAAGATTTCGGGGACGAAATCCTTTTAAGTGGGGGGGAAAAGTAACACCCCGTAATTCTGCGACATTAAGATTCTCAAATTAAAGTATAATTAATTTTTAAAAGAAAAATTAAAAGAAAAAGATCCATGCAGTTGTTTAATTTAAGTATTGTAACTAACATGAAAAAGAGAAGTAAGGAGAGAACAATAATTATTATTGTTCTAAGACTTATTAACAAAAGCCTCTGTAGCTCAGTTGGTTAAGGCATTGAATTTGTAGCATGGAGGTCGGGGGTTCGAACCCCGGAGGCGGCATAATTTTTTATCTTTGTTTTAGAGAGGGCCAACTGAACATGCAAATATATGTACGTATACAAATTCAAAATTTGAAAGGATAAGAACGTACATATAAGGAAATAAAGAATATATATATATACATATGAGAATATAAATATATATATGCAAAAATATATGTATACGAAAGATAAAATTCAAGATAAGGCTACAGTCAATGAAATATGGCAACATCATTTGAATTTTGAAAAATAAAATGAAAGTTGTGCGTATATATATACGCGTAAAATGGTCGGTAGAGGAATTGTATACATATAAGAATATTTCATGTGAATAAAACAGTTAAATAAATTCCAGAAATTCAAAAGTTTGAAAATCAAACTTTTACGCCAAAATAGCTTGTGGGACCCAATGTTGACTCAGCACTGCGTGTATGATAAGGTTTGGCTAGATTCATCTACGTACCTGGACTATTTTCTTAACTAGGTTCAATGCTGACTCAGCGCTGCGTGTACGATAAGGTCTTGAGCAGCTATATAAACAGCCCTAGTCTTCATTCTCTTTGCACCAATTCTCTTCTATCCTTATGCTGCTAAGATTCATGGCTTCTTCCCCTCTTCTAAATTTTCTTAAATAAATAAAATAAAATATGATTCAAGACGAGGAGATGCTGCTAAAAGACTTTTAAGGAGGGATTCAAATCAAAGTTTCAAGTGAAGAATTCAATGGCTAGCTCAAACAAGTTTTAAGCAACGACGCACGAATCATAGCCACGCTTTCCTTCTTTTCTAGATCTATTTTCTGTAAGTTGGTTATTTCTAGATCTGAATATTTTGTTTTATTTGTGACATGAAATTAAAGGAATAAAGGAATATGCCAAGTCTCTCTCTCTCTTCGAATCTGTGTTTATACTCTTGGACTGAATTAAGAACTGTTATGATTCGAGGACAAATAAGACTGTAACTGTGACTATGACTATAGAACTGTGGCCTTTGAAAGCATATGCCTTTGGACTATGACATAAGCCTTTGATTTTGGGACATATAAACATTGCTTATGACAATGACTTAGGACTATGGGAATTATTTTCCCTTTTGGACTATGAACATCGCCTATATTGCCTATGACCATGGACATTACTTATGACTAAGAACATAAGCTTTTGAATTAGACATAAACTATTGCTTATGACATAATGAGGACAATTGTGATTTTGACACCCATGATTCATGATTAGGAAAATATTGCTTTAGTTTGGTGATTGTGAAATTGGGTCTAAACCCAATTATTTATTCTACCTGTTCCTTGGTTTTTTCTTTGGTTTTAAGACAGTGGGAATTTACCTATTAAGTTAGGTCTACCCACGTTCTTGAACCTATTTTGCCCATTCTTTGGTTTTAAGACAGTGGGAATTTACCTATTTAGTTAGGTCTACCCATATTCTTGAACCTACATTGTTATCCAAACCTTTTTATGCCAATTATTCCTTCTTGTCATTTTGATTCATTCCCTTTTTATCTACGAATCTAGATTTATTTATAATCTAGGTTGAATCACGATTATTCGAACGGTGGGAATGCGATTTGGGGAAAAACATGGAAATGAATATGAACGTAATTGTAAACTTGGAAATTGGCATAATTTGGAATATGTATTATGACATGCATATTAAAATGAAAACGGGGAAATTTGACATGGATTAGGGAATATGTGATTTTGACATATTAAATTTAGCGTTAGTAAGTAAGCTAAATTTTAGGCATAAAATGTAAACTAGAAAAATAATTCTAGTTTTGCCATAAATTGTGAATTAGGAAGTTAAACCAAGATTGGGTTAATTAAGGTTGATTTGGAATAAGTATATTAGCACAATTTTGAATTTATTCATAATTGTGAGCAATTGTCATGTTTAGAATAAATTATGGTTAGCGACACTAAATTTGGTATAATTTACATACCAAAAAATATAAATATGATAAATAAGAGAGAATGGACCATAATAATAAATGTGACAATGTACATTAAAAGAGTAGTAGTGAAATAAGTAAATTAGGAGTAATTTACTTATAGAATTCGTCATAAATGTTAAATTGTTCATTTACCACAAAATATGTAACTTGGTTAAGTTTTGGCCATAAATTATAAACTAGGATATTTAATCTAGTTTCGACAATGAAATAGGAAATGGCCTAAACTGCATGTTGGGTTAGGACTTGGGCCTAGAATATAAGTATACTAGTAGGCTTGACAAATAAATATAGGCCAAATTTGTCTAAAAAGGGGAAATGGGCTTTTGAAATAAATTGTTAACAATTTATAAACAAAAGAAAAGTATTTTGATAACATCCCTTTTTATAACACATAGACCAGAAGGTTCTAGGGTGACAGAGAGGATAGTGTCTAGGCTTGGGTTTGGAAAATACAAGTTTCCTGCCCTCCCTGGCTATCCCTAACTGATCCGAAGGACGGGATGGTTGTTTTCAAAACCAGATTTGGAAATTAATCAAAAACCCTTTGAACTTAGAAAACATGAATATGCCTAACCCGAGGTTAGACTGAGTTGCGGTGTAAACCTGCCCGGAACCGACCGGCACATCCAGTAACCGCAGCAATATCTGTCTAATGTGAGAGGTTGCGGCTTTAATTTATTAATTAAAGCTAGAACAAGAATGGGAGAGTTAAGTCTATAGGAACACTTAACCAACCTAACACGGTTAAGCTAGAATGGGAAGGTTAAGGAACACTTAACCAACTTAGCACAGTTAAAGCTAGAATGGGAGGGTTAAGTCCATGGGAATACTTAGCCAAATTAACATGTTGACTAGACTAGAAGGTGGGGTTAAGTAAATTTAATACACTTAGCCAATTTAACATGTTAATTAGACTAGAGGTTGGGGTTAAGTAATACACTTAGCCAAATTAATATGTTAACTGGACTAGACCATAGGGTTAAGTAAACTTGAACGCTTAACCATCAGAATATGATAAATGAATAGGGTTAAGTAAAAAGCATGAAGGGATAACACTTAACCAGTGTAATAGGATAAGGGAAGAGGGTTAAGATAGCTTGAATCGACTAAATACACTTAACCAACCCAACCTGGCGAGAAAGAAAACTAAGTAGTAGACCTCAGTTGAAAAAGGGACTAAGTAGTAAAACTTAGTTAAGAAAACAAGGAATTTGGAAACTAAGTGGTAAACCTTAGTTAGTAGAACTAAGTAGTAATTCTTAGTATAACACGAAGGAGCAGACATTCATCTGGTTTTAAGAAGGCTCCAACGAATTGGGTTACGAAGCCCGAGGCTTCGAGGGGACGTGAGGGTACTCTTGGTATCCCTCTGTGAGGCTGCAAATGATCATCCTGGGCTCACAGAGGTTAAGGTCTGCGTTAGAAGAACCGAGGGTATGCCTTGGTTGCAATATATATATGTGGCAACCTAAAGACTAGGATGGACCAGCGTGATTCGGCGAGAAGACGGTAGCCCTGTGATAGCAACTCGTCGTCTACCATCCATCTTGAGTCAATCGAGATACGTGAAGCGGAAAGGCGGAGAACTCCAAAAGACCATATACTTGCTATCTAGTTATGGTTGCGGATGGCCATAGGATAGTGGGGCACCGGGGGCCGGCGTATAGTTCTCATTTTACAAGGTGTGCCTTTCATTAGCTGAGGGAGGGGTCAAGTGGGACCATAGCCACTGGAGTAAAAACAGACCTTAGCATCTGCATCGGCAGATATCTGAAAGCTCCCGACCGAGTTCTGTATTCCTTGATTTGCCCTATCACAAGACTCGGATCGCACATTACAGGACATGTGCATCTAGACAAGCGATAACGATTCGCGATACATACGTGGGGAAGCCTAGGAACATATACCACTCTAGGTAGTGTGTCCTAGACTTGGGGGCATTGTTCGACAGGTAGCGTAATCCCTAGTTGGACTAGGTGGCATAAACCCTGAACTCGAAAAGCGTTCAGCAGATAGCGTAAAACTATAGTTAAATCTAGAAAGCAGTGGATAGAAAACCCTAGATTAGATCTAGGTAACAACTAATAAATGGATGCCTGAAGGCGATGGAAAATACAGGGATTGGGATCACGTTATCGTTACTAGTTGAAACACTAGTTAGGCGGTGCAGAGATATAGAAACCAGTATAACAAGTAAATAGCGAAGCAGCGAAAGTATTAGAGCGTATCCAGTTTATCTTAGCATATCTTGTGACTACCTTGTCTAATCTTGTTGACCCTATCGTCATGGTGTAATCTTGTATTCAGTTAATTCATGTCGTTTTGTTTTCCATGTTCACATGCTAGAAGTTACTGAACTTACTCAGGCTTTATGTCTGACTCTGTTTTTCTTTCGCCTTCTTTCTTCCGTTCTCCCCCCCCCCCCCAGGTTGTTAAGGAGGAAATAGGATAGCTCAGATTTGTTTTGGGATGATTTCTCTTTCCAAGCTTGAAGAATCTTGGATGCATCGGCTTTGGATTGCTATGGATGGCTTTTGTTACATTGGGGAATATAAATGTATTTTATGCTTCTTTATTTTGTAAAGACAATTGATACTCTGATATTGTAAAGGAACCTTGTACAAATTATTTTGTCAATAAAGCAAAGTTTTATTTTCCGCTGTTTAATGTTTGTTTGTCTTGTAATTTATCTGCATCTTTTACCCATAATGCCCCACAGAACTTAGTGCATTCCCTTTGTGAGTGACACTAAAGGATGTGGGGTGTTACAGAAGCAACGCAACAGGATATAGAAATCACTCCAGAATTGGCAGTTAGGAGAGAGCCGCTAAAGATAATTGGCAGAGAAACCAAAGAGCTGAGGAGCAAAAAGGTTCACTTGGTCAAAGTGCAATGGAGTGGAGATCCTCGAGATTGTACTTGGGAAACAGAGGAAAGCATTAAGAAAGCCTATCTTAAGTGCAGGCTGGATATCTCTGATTGACTCTGGTGCAAGATACATTTACCATATTCTGCATTTCCATTATTTTCTCCAATTTGCTGTTGTTTTCTTTGCATAGATGTACACTTTTTAATTATATAGTCTGAATGATTCAAAAGAGTATATGAATTAATTGATACATTCTTGAAAAGTTAAAAACAAATTGATTGTTGTTTGTGTTGTGTGATAGCTGATTTGATTGATTAAATTATTAGAACGATAGTTAATTTAATCAATAAGCGAATGAATGGTAGAATTTATTCAATTAAATCACACATTGAACTGAGTTAAAAATAGATAGAACTATATACATGTGTATTATATATGTTTGAACAGGTAAATGGATTAGCTGTTTAGTAAAGATTTTATTTGCGTGCCCGACAAATAGGTAAACCTTAATGAGTTGGATGCGCAATTTTATTATTATATCAACTCCTGTGAATGCCATTGGATGCGGAGTGCTGGTTGTTCTGTGTGGAATAATAAACATCGCCACAGGATAGTAACAATTAATTTTGAACTACACAACATGGCATACTTCTTGAAGATAGGCATACTTCATCATACACCACATAAGCATCTGGAGCTTGTGTGACGAGGTTGAAGATTTATCATACGAGCGAGAGGCTTGTATGGCGAGGACTATATATTACAGGTTGAACTGATGACTAATATGGACCGTATAAAATATAATAGTAAACTGCCAGATTAATAAAAAAACCACATGGGTCTGGAGTTGACAATAATCACGTCTCTCTAGTCATTAGATACGGCACATGGATCATTTATTTCCCACACGGGACGAGGTGACGAGAATTTTTTCTCTGTAGCAATTAAAATACACACTCCCTCAGGCTTTGACAAGGTGACGGAAATTTATTCTCTGGAGTTATTATCTATACACGCTCCCCTATAATCATCAGAATATATCACTATAAATATGTGTATGCTTTATAGGATTTATTGGGTACCTAATACGGCCCAATAAATTTCCAAACCCCTCCCAGTACAAAGGAGGTTATGGAGAAATTTTTCGAAAATTCCGGGTGTTTGCCAAATTTTTGAAGAATTTGAAAATTCTCAGAAACTGAAAATTTGGAGAATGGAAGCCAGACTAGAAGTAGAGTTGATTAATCAAACTACTTTCGACTTTGTTCCTTTTCGGGGACGAAAAGATTTAAGTGAGGGAGATTGTAACGACTCGGAAAATCTGAACCAATTTAAAAAAATTTAATTGGCTAATTAGGTGAATTTAAAATATTTAAAATAAATATTTTAAATAATAACGATGAAAAGTAAGTTTGAATCGACGTTTGAAAATAAATATATTTAATTCTAATTATAAACAAGACCTGAAATGGCGCGGTAGTTTCAAAATTTGAATTCAAACTTTGACTGATTGTACCGGGTGCAAAACAAAACGGATTTGAGTGAAATCAAAAATATTTAAATCTGTTAGTGAGTACCTTTCTAACGAATCTGAAAAATCGAAGTTTCATAGCGAGAAGCAAAAGTTATGGCCAAACGAATTTTCAGAAAGGTCGTTATAGAGTTTATATAGCCCGTGAAAATGGCCATTTTGCAAACGACCCTAGAATTCGACGAAATCACTTTTGTTGGATCCGAGATGCCAAATTATTGCTAGGTTTCAAATTTCATAATTTTTGAAGCTAGTATGTGAGCAGGGAAAAGGAAAATGTGTTTGGTCGATTTCTATTAAATTGGATCGACCAGAAAAGGGCCATTTTTCAAACGGTCTCAGAATTCGATGAAACTAGTTTTGTTGGGACCGAATCGTCAAAACATAGCTAGATTTATTTTTCTGGAATTTTCCGAATCAGTTGTGGCCCTGGCAAATTGAAATGTACGTTCAAATTAAATATTGAATGTTTTATATTTTAATTTGAAGGAAAACTGACTAAAACAGTCGAATGGGCCTACGAAACATATCCCATTGTGTTTGGAATGGGGGTAAAACGCTAGGGACGACAGTCGTTGGGTTTGGATTGGAGTTCGTGTGTGAAACAGGGTATTTTCGAAATTTAAAATATATAAATTAAAGAAAAAAACGTGATTGGTCCACGCATTCTTCTCTCTCCCCGATATCACCCAGAACGACGGCGGAACCCCCTTCGTAATTTCCCCCTCTGATTTCTCCTTCCACACTCAATAAAAACCCATGCCCCAGTTGAAGTTTTTGTAGATCGTCTCATGAGCTTCGCATCCGTATGATGTTTGGATTTTTTTCGTGACCTGTAGAGCTCGAATCGAGCTCGGGAAGTTCGTGACTTTCAGCCGCCGCCATCACCTGGGGCCACCGAGTTCATCGCGGCTAGGGTCCTCTAGCGCGCCTCTCTCCCCTCTTTCATGTGGCAAAGGCCGATCGACGTATCGTTGCGCGGATTCTAAGAAAAATCAAAACCTAGTTTTGAACATTTCAGAAAGGTATACGACTATTTTATATTAAACTATATTATAGCAGTTTAAAGCGCTATGGTTTTTTATTTCACTGTAAAAATCATACCTTTTTGCTATGTTAACGAAATTCAGTGAAACAAGAGACAATGGACTCGTGTGGACGTCTTCTACATTCTAGAAGAGACCGCATATTTTTCTGAGCCTTCTGCTATTTTTGGTGGAGTGGAACCCAATGTGAGATTTCTAATTTATAAACGATATGGAAAACAATGATGTATAAATTATATAGTCGATGTATGAGCTATATAAGCATTGTACAACTCATGTATAAGTTGTATGTTTGATGTATAAGTTATATATGCATTGTAAAAATTATATATGCGTTGAAACGAATTGAAGTGAATTGAAGTATATTTATATACGAATATATATATATATATATATATACTCCCCTCGTCCACAGGCCATGGACGATATTTATTGCTTGTGATTTTGTTTGGATTATTTGGTTGATGTAAAATTTGGTGAATAATGTGAATGGTTGTTATAAATTGTTTGTGGTTGAGAATGATTGACTGTGGTTGAAAAATACCCATTGGTGATTGAAACAAAATTAGACTAGATTGTGGAAATGAAAATAAAACATGTCGCCTGCGTGCGAACTAGATGCATGAATCCCCATTGTCAAAAACCGCGAGGTTTTAAGGTAGAGCGAGGAGCCGTACTAGGGACGGCCTCGGTTTTAACTACCCTGCCATTATGCTGCCGAAATTTTCTGAAATATTCATGTGTTAGAATTATTTTCATTTGTTGAAATTATTTTCACATGTTGAAACTGCATTCATGTGTTGAATAGAAATTCATTCATTGAATAGAGATTCATGTGTTGAATGGTATTCGTGTTTTAAATAAATTGTTTTATAATAAAAATCATATTTTTATCATCTATATGAACTATATAAAATAGTTATGTTTTGAAATAAATTGTTTTATGATAAAAATCACATTTTTATTATATACATGAATTGTTAAAAATAGTGAAGTGTTGAAATAAATGGCTGTTGGATAAAAATATCATTTTTATCAAATATATAAAGTGGAAATAGTTTTGAAATCGAAGAAAGAATTATATTTATATATATTAATATAAATATAATTAAAATATAGTGAATAACGGCGCTGCAGTTTGTATTTTGGAATCGTGATTTCAAACGATTAGTGCGGGAGATCCGACCATCGGATTTTCCCGAAACCACAACCGTTGGGTTCGCCTTGGGAATATCTTTCCAACGGCACCAACTTTGTAAAGATCCAACGGTTGGATTGTCTGGAATGTTTAATTCAAATCTGAAGAAAAACAGCGTCAGAATCGATTATATATATATAATTAAATTAAATCGAATAACGACGCTGCAATTCGTATTTTGAAATCGTAACTTCAAACGATTAGTGCGGGAGATCCGACCGTCGGATTTTCCCAAAACTGAAACCATTGGATTCATTTTGAAAAGATCTTTCTAATGATATAAATTTTGTAAAGATCCAACGGTTAGATTTTTAGACATGTGTAAATCAAATTTGAAGAAAAACAGCGCCACGGCCGCGTTATGGCCTGATGCGTTGTTTTGAATAAATTGGCTATTTTTAAATAAATAAAAATATCGATAAATCGTGATAGAATATTATAAACGATATGGAATGGAAATAAACTGAATTTGCCTGGTTTATGTGATATCTGATGGTTGAATGTGTTTGGCGTGAAAATTAGATTAAAGAACAGAATTGGTGATGTCGAATAATTTAACCATTGAAATGAATTGATTTGAAATTCTAGATATACGTGAATTATTTGAAAAGGTCGAGTTAATTCTCATTTCAAATAATTAATCGACGAGTGAAAGTCGAAGATATGAAGAGGTGCAAGACCGATGATCTTCAGGTCAAAAGGAGGGGTGCTACTAATGCTCATGATAGGAGTAGCTACCTTGACGGGGTTGAAGTAGTAGCCACCCAGACGTACTTGTTGATTGTACGGATATGCGAGGTATTGGGTGCCTCCGGTTTTGTTCGGACCCAGAACGAATGTGTAAATGGACTGTGTGTCTGACATTGGATTTTGTTCTGTGCTGATTGATCTCTATTAAATATATATCTGTTTGGCGGCGGGGAATTTATTCTCTTGCTTAACACCCTTCTCTGAGACGTACGAGTCCAGAGGTTATATATCGATAGAAATCAGTTGCACGGAGTGAATTTCCTGCATGGCACGCCTAAGTGATAGATGATCAAGGCTTCTGTTGAAAAGAAAAGTCTTGTGGTTGATGATCAAAGCACGGCCTGTGTGGCTTGGCTTTGTGTATAGCGTTGTTTCGCGAGCCTCACACCCCGGTATGAGCCAGAAACGGGAGACGGGCATCAGGGAGGACATGCGTTTCCTTCTAGCTAGGAGTGGTGCTTTGGGTTTTACACGCCCGGGTATTTTACTTATGTGGATGATGGAAAGCGAGACCTCGGTTTGCTTCGGTCTCTTCGGAGCCGATGTTGTGGTCAGATATGACCAGTTTTCGCCCCATAGGGCGGGGAAACGCAGTGTTCAGGAATTTTAATCCACATCGGTGGACCAGCCCTGACGATCCAGGGGCCCACCTGAGTCTGGGTCCTGAGGCATGGTAGGCTAGATTGTCTCGAAGCGGTGAGGATGATCCTTGGCCTCGGTTCATGTCGGAAATCCAATTTCCAAATACGACATCTTGCGGTTTTGATTGTATACCTATATATGGCGACATAGTGGTATGGGGCATTAATGTCGTCTATGATTGATACTTATGATTTGAATTGGTTTTTGAAACTTATAAACACTAGTAATAATATCAAATGGTTTTGTTTTATTCGTATCAAGCATATTTTGGCCATTATAAGGTAAAACTCTATCCTCCGGTTTGTATTGCATTGTGTGATGGGAACTGAGTTTTATAATGGCTTCATTTTTATAAAAAGCATTGCGATGTTTAAGAGATTTACTTGTTTTAAAAGCACTGGAAATCCAATGGAGTAAACCCGTTACGCGAAAGTGGCGTGGTCCTGTGATTAGCCATATTTGAAAATGTGTCAAGTAGATTTCTCATACCAGTCCCATGGCTGACTCGTAGTTTGTTTCACTTGCAAACTTCAGTTACCCTTTTTCTACACGGGCAGCCTTGTATTCAGGTTTTAGCAGGCTCTTTCTGGATTGCTGGAGCTGGATTCTATCATTTATCTTTTTATGTTGTTCAGCTCCTGTTGTACATATTATGTTTTCTTTTCCGCAGTAGACATTTATGTATAGCTGAACTGTATTTTGTACTAAGTATGATCCTGTATACTGTGTAACTTTGATGATTATGTTTATCCAGTGTATTCTATTGTACATTATCTAGTGTATTTAATTATTTTTGTTCTGTTGTTATCTGTTTATGTGTTATATTCCAAAGATTACCCTTGCACCGTCCTATCGGGGTCGTCACATAAACCTTTCAAAAAAAATTATTAAATGCTTATATTTCCAAAAACCGTATTTCCAATTTCCTTCCTAATAGAATCATTATGTAAATCGAGGCTATAAATGAAATGTTAAACAGATGTCTTAAAATTTCTCTTTTTTCAAAATAATATTGTGGTGAATCAAAAAACATCTTTACAGCTTTCTTAACATTTCGTTCTTTTTGCTTAAACTTTTTAATACACTATTCTATGGAAGTCCATCTCTTTTTTTAAATCCTTTCTTCCAAGTTCTTATTATTTTCATTCCTTGACATTCCTAATTGTTGCCCTTATAAATGTCCTTTATCTCCATCTTATCCACTAAATAATGCTCATTCTTATGGACACGTAATTCAAAACCAAATATTCATTATTTTGCATAAATGGCATTAATTACTTCCTTAATATTTTCCAATTTCATTATCATTTAACTTATTGACCATTTAGTGCCCTTTCAAAATTCAAAATTCCATATTTACTACTATGGAGGTTTATTCCATTTAACAAAAGATATTCTTCCATTTTTCCTAGATCCTTAACATATCCTTATGCTATGGACTTTGAATTGCCCTTATTAACGATTATCCTAACAATACCTATTACAAAATGCTTCTATTGATTTCTCCCTTATCTTTTCTATAAATGATAATTAAGTCACCAATTGATCTCCATTAGCCGCTTATTAAATTCATGAGTTTAATTTCTTTCCACTCTTCCAACTTTATGGTTCTTAAAGTCCTTATATGCTTATAGGCTTCTAAATTGATAAGGAAGCTACTAATTCACTACATGGTTTCTAGGGAATTTTTAGAAATTAAGGTCAATTATTTCCTAGAAGGACCTATAGATATTATTTTCTAAAGATACGTATATCCTAAATAAATAAATAAATTCTGATCCAAAAAAAGACAAATCGGAACTTAGATCCATACTAAATGGACCATTGGTTCCTATAAGAAAATACTTAAATAGGTACAATAGTGAACCTAAATTAAATCAGCATCCCGCATAGCAGAAGGGATAAAATATAATAACTTAAAATAAATGTACCTTTAATTAAAACCATAATAAATGTTGGTTTTGACGAGTCTCAAGCAATCATAAAATGTATATCAATAGTATCTATCCCAATAATATAATATTACTACCATAAATGATAACTAATAGCTATGGATCCTCCATTATCGGGCTCCATCTACAAGGCATCACTGATCCAAGCGTCCCACCTACTATCATGTTTATATGTTAAGAGGGGGGAGGTCAGAACATAAAGTTCTGGAGAACGAAAATCATATAAGTCAAGTAATGCCTACTTCCTAATTTGGCAGTGTAAATTCTTCATGTTATGTCTACGCAAACAAACATGCACAACTACTCGTATGAGGCAGGTATCCTTACTTTCAGTTAAGGCCTAAATGTTGATATAAGGGTGGACATCCTTACAGTCAATTAATACCCACGAGGCGGGCTATACCTGGTCATTTAAGACCATTACCTAAATTATCAAAGACAGGTTCCTATTATCACTTAATACCCTATGGCGGACGGCTACCTACTTAAGACCTTGTCCCAAACATCAACGTTATAAAATATATATACTCTCTTTATAGGTAGAGAGATTATAACAGCTACTTAATACTAGGCTTAGGTAGGAACACAACTTCATTTAAGACCCTCATGGAAGACCATCTTTTTACTATCTAGTTGTCCCTATGGGTAAACTCCTAGCCACTTAATACTTCTGTAATGAACTGACATTTTCCCGATCCTGGTTATCGATACAAATACCATATCGACTAATCAAACACCAAGAAATTACCGGAACATTAATAGAAAGAAGTTAGAGGGTGAGAAATAGAAAGACAGAAATATTAGAATAGAAGAAGAACATAAAACAACAACATAGAATCTCACATTGCAGCGGAATAAAATATAATATATATAACAGCTTTTGAAATACAAAATTGTACTTACATACATTATCAGAGTACATCACATTTACAACACAGCGGAATAAACTCTATATAACTAACATTGAAGCCTCTTGCTCCAAGCTCCTCCAAGGGTATATGTAAATACCTGAGCTACTTGATTGCCCATACAAATTTGGACACCCAAGAGTTTAGGGTAAAACGAAACAAAATAAACTCTAGGCCAGTCATGGGACTGGTGTGAGTAAACACCAACCACTTGGTTTAACTTTCAAAAATCCTTTTTAAAAGAAAGGATAATCGTAAGACCAATCCACACATAAACACAGATGGTTTTTACTTTATGATAACCCAAAACATTCTTTGCAATCGATACTTTTCTGATATTGTAATTGTCTAAATCAAATAAATAACAATCTATCAGAACGCTTGCATCTCACGCTCTACATATATAATGTGTAATTAAAACCGCAGGTTCTTATTGGATAATGATTTTCCAACTAGTAAGGTATGGGACCACCTTCCGACAGTGTATCTCTAGAGAGGAATACACCGGGTTCAACAAGAACATCTTGCAACCCAGGCTAAATATTACCGGACCCTCACTTTGCTTGAGAGTATCGAATGTATTATCACCAACGGTTGGGATCAGCAACTGTTCCGAATCAACAACAACGATAAAATAAAGAAGCAAAAGGATTTTCTCTAGATCAGGTGCACCCTACTTGGGTGCAACCCACTTAGCCATGTGACCTACCCGATTTTATATCATTTCCCGGTTGCAAGGCTTGAGGTTACGATAACTTACCTTTCATTGATAGCACAATCATTTTGAATGCCATATTGATAGATCTGTTAATCACTAATTGATTTGCACAAAGATATTCAGGATTTTATGCTAAGAGAACAAATTCTCTACCACCAGATGTATATTTGTACAGACCAACATATGCGATCACTGGAAATACTCTATCAGACATTCATCCATAGACGTTCGTTCTAGGACTAAATGAAAATGAAGGCACAATTTCCATTAATCCATCTTAGGCAATTTCTACCGTGGACTAACAGAAAAAGCCCTTGCATTTTACACTATTTTCATATAATCTGATTCGCAATGCTACTACCAATATGGAATGGTTCTCGGATAATAGTCCAACCGGTCTCTCCATATTGACAACGATATTGGCCAATACTTAGATAGTCAGTTATTTAACTATCGAAGAAAAACAAACATTCATTCAAAGCATCAAACAATCACTGGGACCCTTAATTAATATTTCATTAATTAAATCATTTCTCCATTTCCTTATCAACATTTGTTAACCCAATATTTCAACAATTATCTTGGCCTCTTTCAATATTTGGAAAACATTTTCATATATCGCCTTCTTTTACTTTCTATACTTAGAAAATGTCTTCTATTTATGATTGGAATACATTCCAATTACTTATTCTTTTTCCCGAACTCGTTTATTTATGTACTTAGAAAATATTTATTTTTATATATCCAAAATTCAACGACCCTAAACTCTGGGGTGCCCAAATTTGTACGGGAAGTAAAGTAGTACAGGTATTTACAGATACACTTGGAGAAGCGTGGAGTAGGAGGCTTCAATTTTAGTTATATAGAGCTTATTCCGTTGTGTTGTGTAAATGTGATCTACTCTGATAATGTATGTAAGTACAACTTTGTATTTCAAAATCTATTATATATATTATATTTTATTCCGTTGTGATGTGAGATTTTATGTTATTGTTTTATGTTCTTCTTCTATTCTAATATTTCTTTCTTTCTATTTCTCACCCTCTAACTTCTTTCTATTAATGTTCTGGTAATTTCTTGGTGTTTGGTTAGTCGATATGGTATTTGTATTGATAATCAGGACCAAGCAAATGTCGGTTCATTACAACTTCCCTTAGACAGTGGTTCCTTTAGACCTTTTATATAAACCGTCCCTAGGTCATCCCTCACTAAGACACTAGATAAGAAGTGGACATTACTTGGAGAACTACCCCACTCATATGTTATCGTCTATTAGGACCACTTAATACCTTATAAGAGAAAGGCGAATTCAATGATCACTTAAGACCTAAAAGGGAGGGTCCCACGACTCTGGTCTAGAACCAATGAGTGAACCTTAGGAATGGACCTTGTCCTAACCACTTAATACCCAACAAGGTAGATCAGCTACTTAATACCTTCTTAAGGCAAGTCTACTTAATGCATAAATATATATATATATATACACATACACACACACACTAGACATCTCACTTTAAACCAACCACTTGTAGATACTGGATTTGCCAAGCAGTTCCAGGCAGGCTTCTATTATAAGTTGGGCTTAACATCGTGTCTTAGTGTAATAACTATATTGTCCCATAGCACCTAGACCTCTCACATTAACCTGTCTTACTTTAAGATGTTGGATATTCCGGTAGGTTCTGGGCAGGCTTCGACTAAAAGTAATGGTTAACCTAATGTTTATGTGTCGTTATTTATAATTAAACCCATTTACTCACACACATACAAATATGCTTACAAATTCCTATGGGGACATTCAAATTCTATTTCCTATTTAAATTTATTTAGTATGAACTCAAATACGCATAAATAATACATTTAACTATTTTATAAATATATAAATAAATAAGCGTGAATTAAGCATATAGGAATAACGACCTGACACGTTTGAAATGTGAATCATAACAACTACAATTTAGGCATACAAGCTAATTTCCCTATCAATTAACATGGTCCACATCCAGATTCTCATTTAATGGTAAAAGGGGAAATAACAACCCATACGAATAAAAATTGCAACCTATGCTTGAATAATTATTTAAATAATAAAAATATAGGCAAGGTGCAATAAATCTAATTGCATATGCAAAAACCTTGCTTTTAGCATTGTTTCACTTTTTAATTTATATTGCATACAAAAACCTACCATAGTATATTGTATATAATATATTCAAACCAATCTATTTAAAATAGACGTATAAACATATTAATTTACAATATATAAAAATCTTATGTTTTTTGCACACAAAGATATACGTGTATTAAGAGTAAGAATGAAGTGAATCAGAATTAAAAACTAAGAATTTAACAACACTGTAAGCCTAACTTCCATTATTCAAATAACACAAACCCAAATATATCACTTTTGATTGACCATTTCAGTGATAAATTTATACAAATCTATATTAGAGAAGATAGAATGGAGGTTAGAGGAATAGAAGAGAATCCTAACCTTTCTCTGGAATTATCAATGGAAGAAGAATACTATGCAGGTGTAGAACGAAACGAGAGTAGGGTTTAGAGTGAGGCTATGGAGCTAATAGTTGTAGGCATATGTATAGACCATTGGATTAGTTTATTTAATCTGGACAGTCTATTGATGCAAAACTATGTAATTCTCCCTATGAAAAACATGCCTTCATCACTCATCTCCCGAGAGGATAGTCGACTCCCCTCCTATCGGTGCGGTAGAACCTCCTTCTAGGGTCGAGCCAAGAGATTTGTATCTTTTATGATGTTGTTTTCTGTCAATTTTTAATTAATTTCTTTGATTTCTTTCCTTATGTTGATTATGTTTATCCCTTTGCATATGAATATATAGAAATAAATTTAAATCCTCTTGGAATATTCTTTTTTGTCAATCTATAATTAATTACATTTCAAACTTATATTTAATCAATTTAAATTTCAAACCTTGTGTATAAATGTTTACGCATAACTTGTTTTATTAACATCTTAAAATATGAAGTATCAGAATCTCGTTACGAATGCAATAGTAATACTTCGGGGGCCCTAATCCCAATTATCCAAAATTCTTATTTTTTGCCAATTAATTTATTATCTATTATTATTTTTTGTTTTGATTTAAATTATCTTATGTCTATTTTGTGGTTGATTTTATGGAGTATTATAATTTTAGCATTTTACAAAAAAACTCGAGCTAGCTGAAATTTAGGTCGTTATATCTTGTATCAATGCTTAGGTTGAGGATTCCTATATAGATAGCGAGTGAGCGTATTTGTATTTTTAAAATTATAATTATATTGTATTATATATATATGTAGATCCATAGAGAAACCCACTAGAAAAGAAAAGAAAAAATACATGTGGAAAAAAGTTGGAATTTTTGTTTTGTACACATAAGAAATGGCTGTGGAATTTCAGAAAATAAGTCCATGAGTGACTAGAATATAAGATATGCAAAAATGTTTTTTTTAAAAAAAGGGAAATTTCATTTGTCAATATCCGAAATTTAGGTATTTTAGATTTGTGGGTTGGGCAGTAAAGCCTTGTAATATTAGAAAAAGAAATGGATTATGAATGTGTGTGTGTGTGTATATTTCGTGCAAAGGGAACACTTGACTTGGAATTGAGTTTAGACATAGTGATAGAGTAATTAATGTTAAAGAAAATTTGGATAAAGGGAAAAATAATTCTGTGCAAAGGATTTGGAAACGCAAAATTTAGAAACCTTTTTGTACTTAGCCTCACAATATAACTTTTAAAAGAGCTTAAAAATGTAATTGTAAAGAAAAAGATTTCTAAAAGAGTTTTTAAGTTTCAAATTTAAAAGTTCACAGTATTCAGAAATTTATTTGCTTTAGCATTGTTACTACCGAAAAATTGACAATGGAATAGAGTAGCAGCGAAGGGGTATCGGATAACCATGAGCACTCGACGGTCTTCTAGAGAGTAGAGCCAAGGACTAAAAAGAGGAAAAAATAGGGAAGGAAAATTCTGAAGGGCAGCATCAACCAAGACTCATCCCCGCTACCAGTTAATGGCGAAAAGGGTACCTAGTGAGCATAAGACCGAAAGGGTGATTTAAGAGCCATACAGCCCCCACCTCCTTAGGAGAAAAGAATTCAAAGTCCGCAAATTGTCGACACAGCCCATTCGGTAAAGTATATTTGTTAAGGGATACCCCGTAACGAAGGAGGAGGAGTCCGAATAGGCAAACTAAGAAAAAAGGAGGAAAGAGCCCTGATAACGGAAACAGAGATGGGAGAAAGGGCTAATTGGGAGCTGACCTCCGAAGGCTTACAACTGGAAGCTACCATCAAAAAAAATCCAAATATCTCCCGAAAGGAACCGTATCGACAAATTTATACCTAGCTCAAAGACGTGACAAACAACCAACACCACCCTTCGAAGATCATAACCAGTACCGCAAAAACGACCGAGAGCCGGATGTCTGAAACCGAAGAAAAGGGGCGCTCGACATAGCTCTTACAGGCCCAATAGCCCAACAACAGAAAGGTCCTCCAATCCTCTATAAGTAAGACCCCAGGGGTAACATTGAGGGGAGACAGTCTTCTTTTCTTACTCTAGAAAATAGAAACTCAAATTGGAAAATCAATTTGGGGGAATTCCCATGTAACTTCCTCATAAAAACTCTTAAAATGGACGTAGGTTCCTAAGGAACTGAACCACTATAAAATCGTGTGTCTTCATTTTTTTCGCATACTGTGCTACTTTTCAGTATACTCTTGTGTAACCTTGTCATATGGCAGGATCATCAGAATATTTCCGTTGAAGCCGTTAGGTTCTCAGCAACCTAACGCTGTCTCTACGGTCCACTCTTCAGACCTATTTCCAGTGTTGACAAAAAATATCGTTAACATTTTGGCGCCAGAAGGAGGGCCTGAGCCTCCGAGTTTGCGGTTAATAAACGTAAAGACCTACCTGGGTTGTTCCACCCTGGATTGGACTAGATTTGAGAAAAAGGAACCAACCAAGGAGAGCCTTGGCGGGGAGTTCCATCACATATATAGCTACTTGAAGAAATCGATTGATGAAGAAACTGCGTAAACCTAAAGCCACCCACTTTCCCTCTCATATTCCCACTCCTTTTTACCCTACATTTCGTCATAGCAATATGTCTCCGAGAACGGTTCTAGAATGGATGCACAACTAGAGAGCGTAGGGCGAGGCTCCCACTTATCCTCGGATGTAGAAATTAGCGTACTATCGAATGCCAGCTCTGTGAATCTAAGAACGAGGAAGGCCCCGATTTTGATAGTGGAGAAGAACGATGAATTGGAAGAGTTATATCTGACTTTGCGGCTTGATGCAACTTGGTGGTCCATCGGGAAAAATTCAACCTGGAGAGCTTCCAAGGTGGAAACACATCAAATAGAGTTTAAGGCGAACATGCCCTCCGAATTTAACAGAAAAATTAAACCCCCATCTAGCCTACAAATTAATCCAACTAAATCATAAATGAAGGGATCTCCAGCCCTAATGTCAATGAGGGTGAACCACAAGATGGAAATATTACTTTTGGAAATACAAATCGATACTACTAGGAGACTTATCAAGGCAGACTTTGCCTGGATGGCCTCAGGCACAACGCCTTATGAAGAAGAATCAAGAATAAGGGAACCTCAAGAGTCTGATGACCCTTTCGAACCTATAGCGGACCTACAGAGCAATCCAGTTTCACAAGGGAATAATTGAGTGTCAAGTGAAGCAACAGATTCAAGCATAGACAAAAGTCTGTTACCGCCAGAGGGCGGAAGGGAAAGAACCACTGAAACTCCATTCAGTATAAAGGCACCACAATTTATATATAACGGAGCTACGGACCCTGAAGATCACCTTGCTGCATTTGAAACTTATATGGATTTCCATGATGCTTCAGAAATGATTCGACGCCTAATGTTTCCTCTGACCTTGCGAGAAATAATTGCTAAATTGTATCGCCGATATCAGGAGAAATAAATCCGTTCTTGGGAGAAATTCTCCCATGATTTCTCTATAGAGTTTTTAGCCGTAAGAACCCCATGGTAGATTACCCAACCGTTGTAAGCATAAAACAAGGGTTAGAAGAGTCAATAGCTGGCTACATAAAGCGATTCAATGCTAAAGCCTCGAGAGCGGAGGGTATACGCTTGTCGCTATTCATTCAGGACTGGTTGAAGGAACACCTTTTTGGGAAGAACTATATGTATGAGGATGTAAAGATTTACCAAAATTTTACCATCGCGCCAACACCTTCATCCGCATGGAAGAGTTGTATCATTCGAAGGGGCGTCTTTGTTGTTGCGAAGAAGACAAGAAGCCTCACACTCATCAGAATCTCCGGAATGAAAGGCTTAGATTTCATGAAGATCGAGAGAGCCTAAGGGAAGAAGAACTAAGAGCAGATACTGTGACCTTAAGCAGGCCTATTCCATACCTATATACAGCGACGAAGGAGAAAATCCACTTTTCGATGCCTTTCAAATCGAAGAACCATCCAGAACCATTCAAGGGAGGGGAATATTGTGAATATCATAAAAGAAAGGACATCAAATTGAAGAATGCGAGGCATTGGAAGCTGTAATGCAAATCCTCGTCCAGTAAGGACACCTAGAGGGAGATACCTATGAGGAAATGAAGTCAACTCAATAACCATTCAACCTCACGTTAGACGATCCAGTAGTCGAGCCCTCTCATGCACCTATGCCTATTAAAATAAGGTTTGCTAACTCTTATGGAAAAAATCTTGATCCCGGAAGCGAGAAGAAACCTTCCGGACTCAGAATCTTTGGCTTCACCCATGGGAATAGTTACAATTACGGGTCAAAGGACTGATACTCTAAGTGTCCAAGGACCCGTACTTGTCGCATTTTCCAAACGTCGGGACATGCAATGCTTGCATGCCCCGCGTTTCAGAAGAGATGTTAGGTACTAAGTAAGCTCCTAGAGGCACTCCTTCCGGATTGGGTAGTTGCCACTACCACAATTTCTAACTTTTGAATGATTGCTTATGTGTGCATTGTGTGGTTTAACCTAGATAGTCGTACTAGGGGTTATGTACCTGGTTAAGGTTTCTATAGTGTTAAGGTTAGCTTAAGAATTCTGCCTAGATGACCTTTCTTCGCACCCAATCCTTGTTCTTTAGGCGGATAGGGAGTTTAGGAAAGCACCTAGAGTAGAAAAAATTTTGATTCTAAGGCAAGTAGGAGGTTTTTCTACAAGGTGTCATGGACGATTGTTTGAGCGACTATATTGTTTTTCTTGATATGACATGTTACGAACCCTGACTTATGCTGGAAGGCACTACAATGTCGAGGGTGGGTTCCCCTGGAAATTCCTCGACATTCTAAATTTTGACATAATATCTTTGTCTTGTGTATCATGATAGTTTTGCATCTCATAGACCAGGATGCTCAAGCTAAGCAGCCAGCGACATTTGACCAATCTCGTCGGCCCGCGAAGCCTTGTGTGGATACACTTTTCACAACATTTTAGATGGCCAATGGGGGTTTGTCCATCTACGGAACCACGGTTCCGCTCTCAGCATTTTTACACTATGCAAGCTGTGTGCTCATTACGACATGGGCTGTGTGCTTTACGCTACACGAGCTATATGTTCACTTAACCAATGCTCTTCTCAAGTATGTTTTGACCAATGCTCTATATGGGTACATCTGACCAATGCTCTACATGAGTACGTCCAACCAATGCTCTTCTCGAACCAATGCTTCTTGAGTACGTCCGACCAATGCTCTACATGAGTTCGTCCAACCAATGCTCCAAAAAGGAGTACGTTTATCAAAATGCAACCCAAAGAAGGGATAAAAAGCTCGAAGGGAGCACTTGGAGCACGTACATCCTCTGCTCAAAATCTAACCCAAAGAAGGGAGAAAAATCTCGAAGGGAGCACTTGGAGCACGTACATCCTCTGCTCAAAATCCAACCCAAAGAAGGGAGGAAAAGCTCGAAGGGAGCACTTGGAGCACGTACACACTCTGCTCAAAATCTCACCCTGTGGAAGGGAGCAAAAGCTTGAAGAAGACAAAGCTTGAAGAAAGAAAAACCTTGAAGGAAGCAAAAAGAAATCTTGAAGGAAGCACCCAAAAATGCACACAACCTAAGCCCAGGTAAACGAAACCAAAACAAACTCCAACTTCTATTAATACCAAAAGAGGTTCTGGTCTTCTATATATTCAATACCCGAATCTGGGTATGGTTCGGGACTTCTATTAATACCGGAAGAGGTTCCGGTTTTATATATTCAATACCCAAATCTGGGTACGATTGGGAATTCTATTAATATCGGAGGAGGTTCCGGTCTTCTATCTATTTAATACCCGAATCTGGGTACGGTTCGGGACTTCTATTAATACCGGAAAAGGTTCCAGTCTTCTATCTATTTAATACTCAAATATGGGTATGGTTCGGGACTTCTATTAAATACCGGAAGAGGTTCTGGTCTTCTATCTATTTAATACCCGAATCTGGGTACGGTTCAGGACTTCTATTAATATCGGAAGAGCATCCGGTCTTCTATATATTCAATACTCGAATCTGGGTATGGTTCGGGACTTCTATTAATACCGGAAGAAGTTCTGGTCTTCTATCTATTTAATAACCAAATCTTGGTACGGTTCGGGACGTCTATTAATACCGGAAGAGGTTCAGGTCTTCTATATATCCAATACCCAAATCTGGGTTCGGTTCAGGACTTCTATTCATTCAGGTCTGGCCTGAAACTTTCTCTACATTGACACTGAAGGGATCCTCGATCCTCAGCCTTTGTTCAATCGAATGAAGAATGGTCCCGGAACCCTCTTTTCTGCTCGGATCTCTTTCTAAGAAAACGAAGATGAACGTACATTAACCAAAGTAAAGTTAGACTCATCTTTGCCTTCCGTACTCCTAGAAAGAAGTTAGAAAATTTGTCCGATATAAAACCCCATGTGCTAGCAAAGCCTCGGATAAACCTTGCATGCCCCGGTTAAAGAATTATTTAGAGAAATATTATTAAAAAAATTGCACCCAAAGCTGAGGCAAAGAAATCATCACTACTACTCTAAAGGTCTCTTCGTGATGTGGAAACCTGAGCAGGATCAAATCACATAAAGCGACAATAGTGGTATGGGAATTATAATCACCGTATTGAACACTATAGAAATCTGGTCCTTTACTTCGAGTATAAAAGGACAAGACATAAAGGATGTTGATGCTCCTACCCTCCATATTCAAAAATAAAAAGAGGACAGGAAAAAGGCAACCAGAAATGAGCTTAACATATCACCACTTATTTCTGACGAAGAATTATAGTACTTCAGTTCCTGGGCAAGAATTATAGTGCTTCAGTTCCTGGGCAATTATTTCGATTTTCTCTGGTCAGTTCTCAGTCATCAGCATTACACGAGCCTTGAAGTGGGAACTCTATTACCTGTACTCTTGGGAATGGAATGTCCAGAGATTCGATAATGTTTTTATCATTAGATTTCTAAGGGATTTCTTTACAGGGGATTTCTACTCCATTTCAACTTATAAGGGTTCTTTACACATTCGACCATTGAGTCTCAATTTTGGTTCCGCAAATCCCAGACAGGGGGTGGTTCATTGGGTTGTTCAAAAAAATCTTCTCATTACACTTCAAGTCTTAGGGATACAAGAAGAAGCGTGGGACGTGGCAGACTTTTCTTATCTTAAGGTAGGAATAAAGGTCCCATCACTGGTGTACATTCCGTCACTAATAAGGCTTTTTACTCAGACCTCATACCATGAAATTGAAGTTAATAAGCTTTCCAGAGATCCCAACGATCCTTTCGAGTCTAAATATTTCAAGAATTGAGTGTTCAGAAAAGGTAGGAATGGATTGCCCAGGGTTTGTAAACCAAAAAGAGAAGCGGTAGTTGTTGGTCGCCCCGTCATAGGAGGAGCATCCTCTTCAAATCCATTTGCAATCCTTTCAGGTATCAACGACGACAAAGAGGAGCTATCAGACGAAGATAAGGGGAAGATGTTTGATTCTGAAAGCGGTAAGGAAAGAACCAATGATATTTACATAGTACTGGAAAACGTGGGTTTTGGTGATAGCAACAGGACAGAGTATGCTAAGGAGACCTGTAAGGCGATTGGCTCTTCTGGTGCAGAGCTATCAAAGGGCAGTACTTGGGAAGGTTCACGTCTTGGTCATCTTCTGGGAGAATTCGATCGTTGTGAGTTTAACCAATGACTGTATGATTGTTTTGGAAGCAGGACACGCAGCAGATGGATGAAGTAGTTGGGGTTTGGAAAGTGCTTTCCTCGTTTTGCATGAAAATCTCGGCTCCTGTATGGGCCTCGTTTGTTTGTACTTTTGTTTTTAAACGATAACAGAAAAACTAATATGCTCTGATCGTTATACATGCTTAAGTGTAGCACCAAATTTTGTGGTGCCTTATTATCCTTTCTTCCTAAAAAAACCAGGTTAAAAAAAATTAGATTTTGCCGTATTCAAAACAAATAAGAACCACGCAAAGGAAAGCCGATTAAGACTTCAATCAAGAGAGATCGAAGGATATCGCGGGAAGGACAAGGAATTTGACTTGAAAAGTCAAAAAATACCCCTTCACTAGGGGGGCAAATGTTACTACCAAAAAATTGACAATGAAATAGAGTAGCAACGAAGGGGTATTGGATAACTATAAGCACACGATGGTCATCTAGAGAGTAGAGCCAAGGACAAAGAAGAGGAAAAAATAAGGAAGGAAAATTCTGAAGGGCAGCATCAACCGAGACTCATCCCCGCTACCAGTTAATGGCAAAAAGGGTACCTAGTGAGTACAAGACCAAAAGGGTGATTTAAGAGCCACACGGACCCCGCCTCCTTAAGAGAAAAGAATTTGAAGTCCGCAAATTGTTGACACAACCCATCCGATAGGGTATATCCGTTAAGGGATACCCCGTAATAAAAGGGGAGGAGTCCAAATAGGAAAACTAAGAAAAAAGGAGGAAAGAGCCCCGATAACGAAAACAGAGAAGGGAGAAAGGGATGATTAGGAGCTGACCTCTGAAGGCATACAACCGGAAGCTACCATCAAAAAATCCAAGTATCTCCCGAAAGGAACCGTATCGACAAATTCATACCCACCTTGAAGAAGTAACAAACAACCGAAGCCACCCTTCGAAGACCATAACCAGTACCGCAAAAGCGACAGGGAGCCAAATGTCCTTAACCGAAGAAAAGGGGCCCCCTGCATAGCTCTTACAGGCCCAATAGCCTAACAGCAGAAAGGTCCTCCAATCCTCTATAAGTAAGACCTTAGGGGTAACATTAAGGGGGGACAATCTTCTTTTCTTACTCTAGAAAATAGAAAATCAAATTGGAAAATCAATTTGAAGGAATTCCCATGTAACTTCCTCCATAAATAAAATCATAAAAACTCTTAAAGTGGACGTAGGTTCCCAAGAAACTAAACCACTATAAAATTGTGTCTTCATTTCTTTCGCATACTGTGCTACTTTTCAGTATACTCTTGTGTAACCTTGTCATATGGCGGGATCATCAGAATATTTCCATTGAAGCCATTAGGTTCTCAGCAACCTAACGTTGTCTCTATGGTCCACTCTTCAGACCTATTTCCGGTGTTGATGAAAAATATCGTTAGCAAGCATTAAAATAATTTTGAGAGATGTGTACACATTTGTTTCTGAAAAAATAAAGTGCATAAGCAAGTTATGGGGTCAAGTGACATAAGTAGTTAACGAAAAACGTGAATATAAATGAATCAGACATATGTTATGTGTCGATGGGATAGAAACAGATTTCAATAGAGAAGTAGATAGTCTTGAAATAGAAAATTGCTGATTTATCTTGGGAAACAAAATATAAGAGTTTTCCATAAAGATTGGGTTGTGACACATTTTAACTTATTGGAACAAGAACAATTATAAGATAAGTTTTTATGAATCGGTATGTTTGTAAGTAAACATGCTTTGTTAAAGTGATAAGGAAATGTGCAACGAAAGAAGTGTACAAAATATAGTTGAAACACCATATTTTGTGCTAACTATTAAAACAAAAAAATGGAAAATATTAAAATAATAAAGTTTCCTTGTTACTTTACATAGAATGCAAAAGTCCTCTTTAGAAAAGATTCATAGAAACTAAATCTTATTAATTCCTTTTGAAAAAGAAATGTGTATTAAAATAAATAGGAGCTCCAATGGAGTTAAATGCATAATCCTTTTTAACTTTCGAGAAAGGTTTTAGGAAGATAAAATTTTGGAGGATTAAAGATGGTTTAGTAGAAAGATTCCTTTAATCTATTTGAATAGTTGGAAGAAATATAAGGAATTATTTTGGTATTTGAGTAAACCTTAAAATTTGAGTGGTAACCATAAAAATATCTTAAGGGGAAAAATAAACACATAATTAATAGAAATAGTAAGCACTCAAAGGTTATACAGTAATGTAAGAGAATCAAGAAAAAGGAAATTTTGAAAAGACATCTCTTATATGGTTATTATTTTAATACAGAGAAGTTTAAGGAAAATTTTAAACTTGCATGGCTCATGTGAAAAGGATAAAGAGGAAATGGATTGAAAAAAGCAAGTTTGGGATTTTTATAAGTGAAACTAAGACATAGTTTGCAATTAATGGAAATCCCTTTTCAGCACTTCTTATGGAAATAAGAAGGTTTGACATGTTGTCTCAACCTATGATGGAACGAAACTAATATACGCGGCAAGATTTTGTAAAGAATGGTAGATGGAAAGAAGGAGCGCTATCATTGTCAAGATTCAACGATGAGTATCTTTTTATGTCAGAGGGACGTGGTCCTAGGCTTCCTAGTCCTTATGGATAGCCAAATTTAGCTATTATACTTTTACCTAGTAGTGAGTGCACTAGTGTATATTTTCTTTTAGTACAGATTTGCACCCTTATGTAGTATTTTATATTATTATTGATAATAGTTTAGTGTGACATTCTCTTTCTAGGTGTTTGAGATGATTAGTAGAAAATAATAAATAAATATGATATTGTAAATAAAATATTAATGGAGGCGAAAGATGAATAACTAAATGAAAAACAAACAAAATTTACAGAAAGTAACTAAGACAAAAACTGCAATAAATGAGAACACAAGAGAAAATAAATTCTTTCAAAATAAATTTGGGGAATTGAAAATGAAAATTTTCATATGTGAACTATGCTTGGAAATGAAAATAGGAAATTTTAGAGAGTAGAGATAGAAGGTTCCAAGTACAGGGGAAAAAAGGTGCGTAAAAGTGCAGTGAAAAATATAGAATTTTCCTATCTTTTTCAAACATGAGAAATCGAATTCAAAAAATTAGATTTTCCTGAAATCGCCAAATTTAAAGTAGGTTGGTAGGGTTTAGATGCAAAATTGGATGAACTACGCCCTTATTCAGTAAGGGTGTAGGAAAAATTAGATGAAAATATATTTTTATTTTTAAATTATTGCATTCCTGTAGAAATTGCCAGTATATTTAGGCTGTGTGCATCATGTTTTCAAAAGATTTTTAAAAGAAAAGAATATTCATATAGGAGGTACCACTTAGGCATTCATTACTTTAAGAATTTTATGATGTATTGCACTGTATACAAGTACGTGGATGTTGAAAAATTAGATGTACATATGATGGTTGTAGATTATGCGGAACTACATAATTTTACCCTTACCAAATTTCGGGAAATTTTTTTCTAAAGGGTAGGAGAATGTAACACCCTGTATTTATAATAATAAAAGTAATCAAAATAATTATAGCAATAATTAATAATGAAAAAATAAATACTTTTGGAATTATCAAATTTTGGTTATAAACATGTACCATTGCATTCGTAGCAATTTTTTGATAAATTACATATATAATATGTTCCGAACTGAGTTCGTATGGAAAAGCAATCAACATTTGAAGGCCTGTGTTGGAAAATTATTTATAAGTTTAAATAGCGTAAATATATTTATCTTTAAAATATATTGTGTATTAATTCCAGGATTATGTGTGATTGAATTTAAAATTAAATGTGCTTTAAAAACAAAAGGAAATAAAAAAAATAGGAAACCAAAAATGACTTTAAAAACAACATTCAAAAATTAATCACATACGAACAAAATAGGAAGGGAAAATGTGGCCTACCGCGTTAATACGCACATGGGTCAACCTATATTTGGGGTGGGTCGAACTAAGACTTGACACATGTGTTAATCCAAGCAAGGTGTTGGACGACCCAGGTCATGTTTAAACGACATGTTCTTTTTCATTTTGACAGTCATATTTTATTATTTTTAAATTCGAAGGATGTGGTTCATTTGGACATCTATAAATAAAACTACAGGGTCAACTGTCAAACTCATATTTTTCCAAGTAGGCACGGAAGAATTGCCATTCCCCTTCTCCTCCTAATTCTTTAAAGATAGAATATATTAGATTTAGGCTATTGGATTCAAGATTTAGAGGCAAATGTTGCAGATTTAAGGTTTAAATGCCCAAGTTCTCCTTCCATACGAGGTAAGTTCTTTGGATCTAAATTAAATAATTTCTTTCATTCCTCTTGGATTCGGATTTGTAAATCCGTGAAAAATATAGTTTCTAAATTCATATAAGAAGAACCACAGATAATAAATCTAAATTCAAATCAAAATCATAAATTGGAGTGCAAATCCAAGGTGAGTGGATTTAAATTACTCTTTTTAATAGCGATATATACCATCGTTTGATTCCGGATAAATTAATAAGATATTTTTTTGGTCACCATTTACCTTTTCTACGTTTAATTTTACAGTTTTATGTTGAATTTTGGTTGCCTGCAAAATATGCATAAATCTGTAATATTGGCACATTTATATAACTGCATTGTGCATCTAATTTTATGCGACTGATTATAATCCTTTTTATTTGCACACGTTGGAAAATATAATTCAATAGGAGTTATGAATAAAAGAGGATTTGATAATTTGAGGCAAAATGAACATGTACTACCAAAACTGTAATAAAAAAGGAACATGGGCTGAAATTAGGCAATTTGATATGATTTTTTAAATAATTGCAATGCAAGTTGACTTGACATAATTAATATTAGGTACAATAAATTCGTAGTTGAATGGATCTAAGAATTCCCATGTTTATTTGTTAAAAACTACCTTCCGGTTTTAAAATGGAATGAATATAAAAATTGTTGGGATTGAAAGAAAAAGAGGTATAAGCCAAATTGTGCCCAAATTTATTGTAGTTAAGTGAATTTGACGAAAAAAAAGTAAAGAACATATTGTATACCAATTAAAATAGGAAGTTAGAATAACCTATGTTGGTTGGCTAGGAAAAGGGAATATATATCCATAATTTGGTTTGTAAGAAAAATGGAAAACATAATTGCAAGAATAAAAAGATATAAAGGCAGGGATTAGTGTGAAATAGGGATTTAGCCGTATTGCGCACTTTCCAATAGTCAAAAAAGATTAAGAAGAATATCTTGAAATTATGGGTTTCTATTGATACAATTACCTTAATTATATATATATATATATATATATATATATTATGTGATTTCAATAACCAATCAAACAGAAACATGCCTAACTTTCTAAAGAATAAATTTGCAAAGGCGGAAAGAAAAAGGATAATATAACAGAAAGATGTTAAGTAAAAAAATAAATAAGAAATAAGATAAAGGCTTATCGTAAACTTATAATTGTAAATTTGAATAGACTTCACTCCCAGCTCCTTTACGAGCTTCATCCTGACAATCAGGGCTTCATACTCAGCTTTGTTATTGGTCGCCAAAAAGTCCAACTTTAATGCATAACAAATTGATCATTCTTCAGAAGCTAATAAGACAACTCCGAAGCCAGAACATAGATCGTTACGAGCTCCATCTGTGACCAACTTCCATCTAGTTTGGCACCCCAACATCTTCCGTAGTCGTGAACTCCGCAATGGAATCCACCAATGCTTATCTCTGGATGGCTCTCCATAGGATATATGCAAAATTGAATTGAATTAATTAAATATTCCATTTAATAACCTCCTAAACACCTCAACTCGTTAAAGGACCTATCATAGCGGCTGATCAATGTACACATTGATAGGATAAGCTAGAAAACAGTGGTGCAGCTGTCGTGATGCTATCAAGAGGCTATAAGCCAGCTTTTCGATCTATGGGTAATTAAATTCTGGTCCCTTCTTCCCCTTTCTCACATAGTATACTAGCAGTTAGGATCGATTATCCTTACAAATAAATGTTGAGCTTATAGCATGTAGGGAGGCTGCGAGATACATGAATAAATCCTTATGATCAATTGTCTTTGAGAGTATTGGTGGCCTCTCTAGGTGATTCAGAAGGTTTTGTAATGCTTCAACACAGTCTAGAGTCCACGCAAAGTTGCGCTTTCACTCTTTATCCGATCAAAGACTGGAATGTACTTGTCAGTCGCTCTGGATATAAATTGGCTTAGAGCAGCCATCTTTCCATTCAAGCTTTGCACATCTCTAGTCTTCCGAGGCTCCTGAATTTTCCAAATGGCCACTATTTGCTCAGGGTTGACTTCAGCCCCACATGAATTGAAGATGAGACCCGAAAACCTCCCTGATGCAATGCCAAAAGAGCACTTAAAAGGGCAAAGTTTCAACCCCTATTGACGAAGAACACTGAACATCACCACTAAGTCGTCTACATGGTTCGCAGATCATCGTGATTTTATGAGCATGTCATCAACATAAACCTCTTTCGATCTCCCAATTTTTTCTTTCAATATGCGGTTAACCAACCATTAATATGTTGCTCCAGTATTTTGTAATCCAAATGGCATGACCACATAACATTACAGTTCGAGATATGTAATAAAAATGGTATGCTCATGATCTGGTACATGCATTGCAATTTGATTGTGACCAGAGTAAGCATCCATAAAGAAGAGAAGCTCATGTCCAGCTGTAGAGTCTACAAGCTGATTAATTCTGGGAAGTGGAAAACTATCTTTGGGATAAACTCTTGTTTAAGTTAGGAAAACCAATGCACGTCTACCATTTTCCATTGGACTTCTTCACAAGAATTGGATTCTATAACCAGACGAGGTATAAGAAATTCCAGATAAATCCTTTACTCTTGAGCTTCTCTACATTCTTCTTCAATGTCGTTGACCTCTATGGATTGAGCATACGCCTTTTTTGCTTTGGGAGATGTACTTAGAGTCAATGTCGAGTGAGTGGCTTGTGAGTGGCTTATTGTGATTGACGATATCCCACACATGTCAATATGGTTCCAGTCAAACACATCAAGGTTTGCATGAAGAAAATAATTAATTCCCTCGTTTGGAGGGTTACAAAATGGGATCTGATTTTGATGACCTTTGAAAGATCGTCTTTATCAATTGGGATCGCCACCGTTGTTTCGTTGGGGGGCGCCCTTGGTATCCTGGCTCTTCGTCTTTTCAAGGATCAATATTCTTAAATTGACGGTTGTACTGTTTGGACCAGGATTTGTCCTTCATTTTCTATACAGTAGCGCCTTTGATGTGACAGGAAGTATCCACATCCTTTCTCATCGCCTTACTACGAGCATTTTTCTATTTAGCTAAGTAGCATTGTAACGATCCGTATTTTACATATCGAAGAATCGTAAAATAATTCTATTTAATTTCCTAATGGTTGTATCATTCTCACATTTTACTATGTTTCTCATGCGGATATGAGATATATCCATGATTTTTACCGAATCGTTTTGTGACAATTTTATCCTTATGATGTGATGATCCACAATACACCACTAGTGCTCATAACCAAAAAGATGTGCAAACACTCAATCGCTGTAAAGCAATCTTGAGGAGAAATAATTAGCAGAAAAAAGGGAAAAGAGAAAGAAGGAAATAGAAGTGAAGAGAAAGAAGGGAATACAGAACATAAACGCAATCACAAAACCTGTTGTATATCTCGAGGTGCATCAAGTAGCATATAATAGTAAAAATTGCAGATATAAAATAGACGAGATAGTAATAACTATATAGACCATATAATCATAATATATAGGCTCATACAATTATACAAAACAGTAATAGAGTTTATACACAAGAAAATAACTCAAACTGACAAGCTGTTTCTAACAAGAATACATAACACTATCAAGGCTCCATAGTGCAATACAACGAAATAAGCAATATGGTAATATGTAAAACGTCGCCACCTACGAATCCACCTACGCAACTCTGAATAATACCTGTACTTGTCACCTGGCTTTCCGATCAGCAGCATCGATGAGCACCCAAGGTAATAAGAGGATAATTAAACCTTGAGTTAGACTACAATTTGGTGTGAGAAATAAACAAATCTCGAAGTACTGTAAAAGTAGTAATAGTAAACATAACATAAAGGGTATGGGGAATAAACCCATCATGCCTTTAAATCCACAGAGTCAACGCATATAATAGTAATATATATACTACTCTATGACAATAAGTATGGGTGTATCTGCATCAGAATACTAAGGATGCCCGGATATCTAAATCGACGATATCCATATCACATGACGCCCCTAACATAGCATCCATTATCCATTCTCACATTCACTCACTCAGTCCATTGGATATGCAACTGCGCTCAGTTTCCATGATACTCGAATCCATACCACTTGCTTGGCTGGGACTTAGATTGTACCCACTTGTATGATCCATGGTAAAGACCCATCTTTGGTTCATGTGAATGTCATAAGTCCCCCATCATCGAAAACTAGGAGGACCCGTCTGGTCCAAATGGACATTACCTCCTCTTTACGAGTAACTGCTAAAACCAGACGTATCGATAACCCCTTTATGCACGTTCTCCATAGTAGAATCCATCATTAGACTATCCATAAGACTCCCATCTGAAATCGTCACAATATGGAAACTATTCCAAATGGCCATCGTATGCCATAGGATATAATCACGTGTCTCCCGTCTCTCTTTCTTTGGCAATCACATCAATACGTGAATTGCGGAGAAAAACCATTCGTTATAGCACTCGTGCTTTCCATCCTGGAATCACCCTCATTAAATGATGAATCACTACGTAGAAGCACGACATCCTTGTCTCAAGCCAAATCCATTGGTTGAATAGCCATCATGTTAAAAGCGCAATCGAACGAACCATCATATCCTGCTCCTTGGAATTGCACCATCGTCCATGTCAAATTGACCAAATAGAAAAGAGTGCTAAAGTAGGATCGAGTAATATGGATTGATATGAATATACAGAAGCTTAGACAATATGATATTCTAATCAATGCAATAGTTCTACAAGTAAACTAGATATAACGATATCACATATAAGCAATAAATAAAATAAATGGCACTACAGATTTTTATACTAGTTCGAAGCACCGTTCTACGTCCAGTCTCAGACAACATCTGGAATTTCACTAGCAACACCCTTACTTCACCCAGAGGAACAAGTTCACAATGCAACCGAGCAACCGAACGAGATTTCACGGCTAACAACCGAATAGGACTTCAACAACATACCTGAGTAACCAAACAGGAATTCAACAATACAATAGTAGTTTTAACTTCTGAATGTGTTCTAAGTAACACTGATCAGCCAAGGATTTGAGTACACTCTCCCTATAATCTTATCCTCAGATATTGAATATGTTTGTGAAGATCTGAAGGAAGCAGATTGTTATTAAATCAAGAGATATGAAATAAAATCAATGATTCAAAAGTAATTAGAATATTTTTGAATACTTTTAGAATGCAAGAGAATATAGAAAATAAGATCAGAAATTAGAAGAAGATTCGATGATTTGGAAATGAAGTTTGTGATGTATAAATAGTAGTTGAAGTGTGGTAATCGTTCATGAAAATTTATGATGAAAAAAAGCACTCCTATTTAGAAATGGAAAGAAAACCTTTCACGGAAGAAGATGTATTTTCAGAAAAATGACTGTTATATTCGGACCAGTCGATTGATAGAAAATGACCAGTCAACTAGTATTTAAAAACCTGTGTGTATATATATATATATATAGCTTAGCACACAAAATGTACTGGACTGTGCATTTTTGTACCAACCAGTCGACTGGTGGATTTTCCACCAGTCGATTGGTCTGTGCCAATACGCATAGTCCTGTTCGATAGTGTGCCATTATCTCCATATATATACATACACACATATACATATACATACATACATATATATATATTCGTGATTCTTGTGCTTGATTGTGTAATATATGAGGATAGATTATAACAAGTTCTAACACAACTAAAACACAAATAAATTATCATATTAAATCACTCTTTGTTTGATCTTCTTTTCTTTGTTGTCGTGAATCAAAAATCTCATGAGTCAACATTCTCCCCCTTTTTTGATTAATGACAACCTCTTGCAGTCTTTTGTAGAAATTTTATTTCTCCCCCTGAATGTATGATTTTTTCTCCCCCTGAATGTATGGCTATATATTTCCTGCTACAATTTGTTAGTGTACTTACCATTTTCTCTCCCTTTGTCATCAATTAAAAATATTATATAATGTGATAAATAATGAGATATTCATCATATATTGGAGTTCTCAAGCAAATACTAGATAGTGTTCACAAGCAAATACTAAGTAATGGAGTTCAAAGTGCAAGAGAGACTATTTATTACAAGTCTCTTGGATCATAGAAATATAAAAGCAACTATCTATCATAATACCAAATTAAAAAGCATAAGAACTTGTGCTCTCAGAAGTAGTCCAACTTATTGATGAAGCCGGTCTCTTTCCTGGATCCTGTACCCGAGTAAAAGTCGAGCATGAAATAGCATTCCACGTGTTTCTAAGAAAAGTTTTAATTTTTGTCGAACTTCTTGTCAATCTTTTTGTCCATTCGTTTGAGGCGAGCTTTAAGTAGCTGATTTCTAGCCACTACATCAATAGCTTCACGAGTAGTTTGAGATGAAAATTTTATTAATGGTTTCAAAATTTGAGTGACAAAATCTCTTGTGACATTACCAAGGATCGTTTTCTTTAGCTAATAAACACATATCAGGACTATTATTAATTTTCATATTTAAGATATAAATATTTTTATCTCTATTACCTTTGATTTTTTTTAATCAAAAATGCTATATTTATTTTCAGAAAATGACATTTTAAAACCCTTCTCACATAACTGATTATGTTTTAAATTCTTAACTAGCAAGGTATCAATAATAAGAGGTAAATTTGATGTACCGTAATTGCTCACATCGCCTTTGCCGATGATATATCTTTGGAATTATCTCCAAATGTGTCAGTTTCTCCTTTTGAGAAGATAATGTTCGTTATCATTTCCTTTTCTCCTATCATATGTTTTAAAAAAACCACCATTGATTATTCATTTCCTCTTTTCCTGAATGGGACCTGCAAAAAATATGTAATGACGTTGGTACCCACATCCTCCGTTAGGGTCCTAAGAGTTAGGTCTTAGGAAACCAAACCCAAGAGGGTTCAGTGTTCCTTTTAAAAGATTTATTATTATGAACAATTTCTAAAAGCGTTTTACTATATTTATTCCTAATCAAATAATTGTTTGTTTTAGGAACCATATACTTATAGTTTTAGAAATCTTTTTCTTGATAGGAAATGTTACTGGCTTGCTAGATCTAAATGTATTTTTCTTAGATTTCTTAGAAATATTTGTTTTTTGTGCATATCCTAATCCCTTTTTACTAGATGTAGGTTGAGAATTTTCTAAAATTTTAAATAAATTCTCTCTTCCTTCATTGAAATTAATAACATTTTTTGAAATATCATCTAGTTTAACCTTAAGACTAGACTTAACTAGTTCTATTATTTTAATCTTGGTATTTAACTCATGATTTTTTGAAGCAAGCAGATTATTCTTTTTCTTTTGAGTTTCAATTTCTTGACTCAATAAAGAAAGTTGAGAATTTGCATTAGACAGAGATTCTTGAAGTTTTTTAATTTCATCTTCTAATATCCCTTTTTCATTTTTCAACAAATCTCTTTCAAATTATGCCTTTTTCTTATCACCATTTGCTTATTTAAATTTTCTTTTAAAATTATTTCTAGATCCTAATATTTTTGTATTAATTTCTACCATATCTTTGAAAGTAAAATCACTAACCTTAGTTTCTTCAGCCATGAAGCATACATTAGCTTGTTCATTATCGCTTTCGCTATCACTTTCAGAAGATGAAGAATCTGAATCATCCCAAGTTACTAAGAAAGCTCGTCTCTTAGATTTCTCCTTTTTGTTTTTGTTGCACTATTCTTTTTATTCTGGACAATTCTTTTGATAATGTCCCATTTTGTGGCAACCAAAGCATTCACCTGAAGATGGAGCAACCTTATTATTACTGCTCTTGAGATTTTTCTTTCCATTGTTCTTGAATCCCTTTTTGTATTTCAGAAATTTTTGGCAATGATAGCTAAATTTTCTTCATTTGAATCTGATTCTTCTTTTTCAGCGTGGAAAGCTAACCTTTTTAGCCTGCAAATTAACTTCATACGACATTAGATTACCTATTAACTCTTCAGGTTTCATGGTCAAAAGACCGTTAGCTTTGTCGATAGCCAAAATCTTCCTTTCCCAAACGTCTGTTAAAGGGTTTAGGATTTTTGATACTATATCAAAATCAGATTATTTTTCTCCTAAGCCTAATAATGAATGATAAATATTTTGAAATATAGAATACATATAATTGTTCAATTCATTTTCATTCATTTTAAAATTCTGAAATTGATTTTTTAGCATGGATATATTGCTTTGTTTTACCCTGCTAGTTCCTTTATGTATAACTTTGAGTGTTCACCAAATTTCATATGCAGTATTGCAAATACAAATTCGGTTACACTCATTTCTTTCCAAGGCATAAAGCAACATATTCATGGCTTTAGAATTAGCTGTAGCTTCGGATTTTTCATTGGTTGACCGCTTGAAATAATTTGTAGTGGGGGTGTATATTCTCTTTGAGTAATATTCCAATAGTCAAAACCATTTGCTTGCATATAAATTCTCATATGTGTAGCCTAATAATTATAATTCATACCATTAAAAAATGGAGGTCGTGTAGTAGATTGACCTTCTGTGAAGCTTGTGTTTGTGCTGGTGTTAGTGTTCGTGTTATTTTCCATGTTAGTGATATATAAAATAACTATTTTATGGTTATACGATGTCCTGCTCTAATACAAAACGTAAAGAGTGCTAGAGTAGGATCGAGTAATATGGATTGATATGAATATGCGGAAGCGTAGATAATGTGATATTCTAATCAATGCAATAGTTATGCAAGTAAATATTTAATAAACTACATATAATGATATCGCAGATAAACAATAAATAAAGTAAATGACACCAGAGATTTTTATACTGGTTCAGAGCACCGTCCCACATCCAGTCCCAGACTCCTTTGGAATTTCACTAGCAGCACCCTCACTTCACCCGGAGGTACAGGTTCATAGTGCACCCAAGCAACCTAATGGGATTTTACGCCTGAGCAACTGAACAGGACTTCAACAACATGCCTAAGTAACCAAACAGGACTTCAACAACACAATAGTAGTTTTGACTTCCAAATGTGTTCTAAGTAACACTGATTAGCCAACGATTTGAGTACACCCTTCTTATAGTCTTATCCTCAGATGCAGAATGTGTTTATGAAGATTTGAAGGAAGTTGATTTTTATTGAATCAAGAGATATGAAATAAAATCAATGATTCAAAAGCAATTAGAATATTTTTGAATGCTTTTAGAATTCAAGAGAATGTAACAGCCCGCACCTCCGTTCACGCAAGATATTGTCCCTAACTTAGCCACCGTATAGGTGTGGGGTTTTGTTCCTCAAAAGGCCTCGGCGTTAGTAAGAGATGGGCTCTACTATATAAGTACCCACTTCACACAGGCTTCCACGATATGGGATTTAGGGGTGATACATTCTCCCCTCCTACAGAGCCCAACGTCCCCATTGGCTCACAAACACCTTACCCAGGCGTTGTGGTCCATACAGGAGCCACAATTCCGGCTGGGTATTGTCTCTGATACCACTGTAACAGCCCGCACCTCCATTCGCGCAAGATATTGTCCCCAATTTAGCCACCGTATAGGTGTGGGGTTTTGTTCCTCAAAAGGCCCTGGCATTAATAAGAGATGGGCTCTACTATATAAGTACCCACTTCACACAGGCTTCCACGATGTAGGATTTAGGGTGTTACAGAGTATATAGAAAATAAGATCAGAAATTAGAAGAAGATTAGGTGATTTGGAAATAAAGTTTGTGATGTATAAATAGTAGTTGAAGTGTGGTAATCGTTCATGAAAAGTTATGATGAAAAGAAGCACTCATTTCTATTTAGAAATGGATAGGAAACCTTTCACGAAATAAGATGTCTTTTCAGAAAAATGACCGTTATATTCTGATTAGTATGCTGGTAGAAAACGACCGGTCTACTGGTATTTAAAAACGTGTATGTATGTATGTATGTATATATATATATGTGTATATATATATATATTGGCATACAAAATGTACTAGACTGTGCATTTTTTACCAACCAGTCGACTGGTCTGTGCCAATATGCATAGTCCAGTTCGACTGTGCGCCATTATCTCCATACATACGTGTGTGTGTATATATATATATATATATATATATATATATATTAGTGATTCTTGTGCTTGACTGTGTAATATATGAGAATAAATTAACAAGTTTAACACAACTAAAAACAAATAAATTATCATACTAAATCACACTTCGTTTGATCTTCTTTTCTTTGTTGTCGTGAATCAAAAATCTCATGAATCAACACAAATGGCCAATAACAACGATAGTTGATAACAACCACTGCATACTTGTTGGTAACAACTACTTGGATCACGTATTTAACTAAAATTGGTTAAACACTCATCCATGGAAAATGTACGACAATTATTGTGAAATCCAACTTGTTGCCAAGTCAATCATTCGTCTTCAGATTTGCCACCAAGCTCTAGTGTCGTCCATCTTCGAATTTCCTACCAAACTCCAATGTTGCTCCATCGTCGAGTCCATCCATATGCTTTGAAGCTCCTTCGACAACTTTTCCTGCCCATTTGAGTCTACCATCTTTGTGCACTCAATCAGTATACACCAACATGTGCATTTGATTGATAAGCATCCCAAACTCTAACGAACGAAATATTTCCTATACCATATTGCCCTATGAACGTTGTTTTAAGCTAAACTAAACAAACAATATTACCATGCAACAAATAGTTAAACAAATTCCTAAACTAGCATATAAACATTTATAATGATAGTCACAAATAAAATAGAACCTATATACAGCAATCAAAGTGATATTTGTGTCCAAATAACCTATATCTAGAAACATGGTCAAAACATCGCGTAATAGCGTGTAAATGGTAAATAACGCGAAAAATAGCATGCGACTAGGTAAAAGGTTACAATAATGGTCAAGATTACTTAAATTACTTTTTAATCTTTTTATTAATTATTTACTAGGTTCAACTATCTTAATGTTAAGTTTTATAAATAGAAAACATTTAAAACATCAAATCTATACTATACAAACAAATACAGTCCGTTGAGGGATGACATCACTCACGATAGTCAAATAAGCGCAAACTAGCTCCATAGCATAGAGCTCATCAATACGAGTCAATAGGAATAAACACATCTGAATCCGACATCTAATGAGAAAGTTACACATGTTATAAGTTTCATGATTATATAAATAATTGAATCTTATTAACTACATAACTTATTAGCAACTAATCTAATTACCTATTTAAAGTCTTAATATTTCTTCCCTCATATGCTAATCATATACCAAATTAGTATCCATTATCGCCTGTTCAAACCACAAGCGCTCGCTCCCTCCTCCACGAAACACTACAACTAAGATTCTGACGAACTCCTATCTCTGGTCCTCCCTCCCCAATACCCTAGAATCAAACTCGATCCCCTAATCATGTCATTACACTTTCTCCTAGGTCACAACAAGCAAAATGTCACTCTCTCTAATAGGCCATCGAACTCCACCTTGCTTCGATGGAGTTAGATCTTGATGCTAGGAACTCGAAACAACTAACGTCATGCCTTCTTATCATCGAAAGCTCGCAAAAACTCAAACCCTAAATTTGCTGCAAAAATATTGAGACTGACAATGGAGATCGCATGTTGTTACAGAGACATGGACGTGAGCCCTTGTGAATCCAATGAACTTTGTTTCGGATTTTTTTGGTCAAGCGATTGGGGTGATTTTGATTTATGAATTAAAAGGATGGAGGCCGACATTATATTGCAATGAAATAGTAATAGTTATTTTATGGATGAATGAATAGTAACTGAGACCAATAGGAGATGAGGTTTGGGTATTGTAATATATTATTCTCCAACATTCCCAAAAACCCATGACCTCCAATCGACACAAGCAACCTGTCGTCATCTATGTAAAAACGTCTTCTGAAAATAATGGGACTAGCCTCGAGATCTAAATCGACCGTATGGAAGTTAGCCTTTAAAACACAAATTTACAATGTTAGTTTCTTACAAAAACAAACACACATTTAATTTACGTCGACAAATGTTCATCCAATCGCTACAAAACTTGATGACGTGTAATAACTCACTTTAATAATTCCCAAATTATGAGTTTGTCGTAATTCAACATTATTCTCGGAATAATGACTTACACATATATTGAGATTGTTATAACCGCCAATTAGCCCGAACTCGAAATATAGCAATCCGTGTACTTATTTTCCATGTAATAAATAATCCAGAATTAGTGGAGCTGGTTCCAAGTCCCAATTCGTTCGTTTTTGGATAATCTCATTTTGAAATCATCATCCAATTAATTAACGATCAATATTTAAATAAAATATTTAACTATCCAATATAATATGATCATTATATGTACCTAATTGTTTTAGCTATAACTTTTGTTAAGGACCGAATAAGGTGCTCCAATAGGTATCAATGGATTGAAATGGTGGTCGGTCATTCTATAGAGTGGTCTTATCAAAAATTTGGCTTAGCGATTTAGGAGATATCGTTGTTTTAAGTTTTTGTTTTTGCTGGCTAGGTTATTTAGCAGCTAATGGGCTTAAAAGTAAGCCTGTTAGGCTAATGATATGAGATTACAAATAAGGGATTTGAGAAGATAATTATGTGTAACACCCCGTAATTTTAATAATACTAACAGAGGACAAATTAAATATTAATTAATTTAATATTCAGAATTAAGGGACACTGACTGTGCCATTGCGTCCATCTCGAAATTCTGGTAAAAATAGACATTTGGTTTGCGTAAAACGGGCACTGTATAAAGAAGTTATTAGGGTTTGAAGTTTGTATACGCGAACAGTAATTAAATATATATATATATATATATATATATATATATGTATGTATATGTATATGTATATGTCCGAGAATTCAAAATTAGGTCCAGAAAATTCAAAAATGTTCAAATTTCAGAATGCGGGGTGAGCGGGAAAATTCCCGCCCAGGGGAGTCGACCCCTCAAGGGGGGTGTCAACCTCTCAAGGGGGTGTCGACCCCCTAGGGCTGACATGGCAGGTCGTTTCTGGGGCTGGCAGCTATAAATACGGCTCCATTTCTCCTGTTTTCTTCACTAAAAATCAATGGTGGCCTAGATGTTGTCGGAGCCTAGACTGAATCAAATACTTTTCTTCTTCTGTAAATCAAAGTTAGAGATTCAAGTGTAGATCTGTTCTTCTTCTAGATTTTTAGAACCAAACGTTGTGAGTTTCAAGTTGCTTTTAGAATTACATAAATAAAAAGTAAACATGACAGGACTGTAATTTGGATATATGCATGTTAATCCTTGAATCACTTCAGATTTGTAACAACTTGTGATTCTGTGATATTTTGGCATACTATGACTTGGATCTTAACCTTTATCATGTCAGATCTACTTTTGATTATAGATTAAGTTCATTATTCAGATCATCTTGTACCTATCATATTTATCATTAATTGGATCAATTATTAGTTGGACATCTAAATTGTTATTTAGACCTTAATCATGCCTATTATGACATCCCTAATATGTTATAAACAGATCTATTATCTTATGTTCACTAGATCTGTTCTCATATGCCATTTGATCACTATGCCACTATATGCTTATGTCAATTTCGTTAGTATAAACATCTCTGTCATCTTCCCTTTATCTTTCCCATTTATTTTTTATAGCCAGGCTACTTTCGAGCCTAGGCATGCCGCTGAAATATGCGAACGCGTTAAATGAGGAATGAGGGGGAAACGTTGAAACTGGCATACCCATTAAATTGGGAATTTGGGCATAATTGGAAAAAGGGGGAAATTGGCATAACTTGAATAGTGTTTATGTATTTGGACGTATAATTCACTATGAACATATTTGGGAAAAAGGGGCATGAAACCTATAACCTATAACGACATAGGTAAGAATTGACTAATAAAAAAATGTCTAGGATTACAGTAATTAAAAACTATAACTGCACCTAGACACAAGGTTAGATTATACTTGTGGTGGAAGTCTTCCTAGAACCGCCCGACATATCCAGCGACCACAAGTGGTGAATCTAATGTGAGAGGTCTAGGTGCACAAATACGAGACGTGCTAAGACATGAGGTTAAGCCCGATTTATGGAATAAGTCTACCCGGACCCGGCCGACATATCCAGCATCCACAAATTGTAGACTTAATGTGGGTGGTCTAGCATACTGTAGCCATAAATGAAATATGCTAATAAACCTTGAATTCTTAACCTAGTAGAGTCCATAGGGATTGTATGAACATGAACTTGAATAAGGGTTAAGTAAATATGTTTGAACAGTGGGTGGGTTGAGTAAATCTGAGGGGGTGGGTAATATTTATATATAGGCCCACAAACTTAACCTAAGGGGGTTATGTAATTAAAGACATCTAGTGGTAAGCCAAACCTGTGGAAATGTATACACTCTATACTAGTGTAGAGTAATCATTAGAGAAGCATATACACTCTGTCATGTTTACCTTGTCATACCTACCTTTTATGGTGTTATCTTTCATATCCACCTTATATGTCTGTATGCTACTTTTACTTGTTTACTTGCAAAAATTAAATGGACTTGCCAGACTTTATGTCTGATCCTTTTTGTTTCCTCTTCTTTCTTCCACTTCCCCCCTCCCCCAAGGTTCTAAGGGTGGGAATACTCAAGCTTAACAAGGATTCTGCTATCTTTTTGTTGGAGTTGTTAGATGTATTACTCAAGCCCCTATCTTTGCTACAATGGCTATGCTTTTATTTCAGGATTTTGCTTCTTTTACTTTGTACTATGATGTTTAAAAGCAAGACAAAAGTTATTATGATGTACTGGTTTTTACGCAATGCAGGCATACGATGTTTTGAACCACAATGCTTTATGATTAATAAAGTTAGTTTGTATTTCTTTGTTATTTTTATATCTGTCATGTAATGTTTCTGTTTACCTATAATGCTTCACGAAACTTAATGCATTCTCTTAATGAGTGGCATTAACGGACGTGGGGTGTCATACTTGGTATCAGAGCTAAAGGTTACCAGATTAGATAAAAGTTTTTGAAAAATATTTTCAAAAAAGGTTTTAAAAGGAAGCATTTTCAAAAGAAAAGTCTGTTTTGAAAAATATATTCCCCAAAGCCATATGTAATGTCTTTCGATCCTTTGTCTAAATCTCTTTTCTTTTCGTTTCAGCATGTCTACGGAACATAATATTCCTGAGGGCGTTACGATACCAGGCAGGTTCCGCAGGTAACTAGAGGCCACGGCACCTACCGAAGGTCAAGCTAACGTTCCTTCCCCAGTTGCACCCGTCGTTACTCTTCCTTCTCCTCCAAGAGCAGATAATTTCGCTAAGATCTGCAAAGATTTCTATGCCATGGAAGGGAAGCCATTCCCTGGGACTGAAACATTCATCGAGGCGAGGAATTGGCTCAAGGAGATCGAGGACTTGTTAGTAATATTTTAAGTAGAAGATCGAAGGAAGATTCAGTTAGCTGCCTGGCTACTAAAAGATGAAGCCTCGTTCTGGTGGGAAGTAACCAAAGCTGGACGTTCGGTTGAGACATGTGATGATTTTAGGCAGAGGTTTGAAATGAAGTTTCTTTTTCAAGCTGAGAAAAGCATGAAAATGGAGAGGTTCTTGGCGCTCAAGCAAGGAAACATGACTGTTAAGGAATATGTGAACAAATTCAACCAGCTAGCAAGGTTTGGATTGAAATTGGTAGATACTCCGCATAAGAAAGCTTTTCAGTTTGCTAATGGGCTGAACGAAACCATTCATGGGTTAGCTATGTCTCTTATTCCAATGGGAGCTACTTTTGAAAGGCTTATTGATATGGCCTTGATGCATGAGGAAGACATGGGGAAAAAGAAGGAAGTTAAGGCTGAGGAAACAACGCAAAACAAGAAGGTATGGCCCAAGAAAGGACAACAACAACAACAACAGAAGAAGAAGGGCGGAAAGAATGACAGGGCTAAGGATAAGAGGAAATATCACAGTTGTGGACGAGAGGGTCACCTGTTCAAGGACTGTAAAAGAACGAAGAATACTTGCTTCAATTATGGAGAGGTCGGACACTTTGCTAGGGAGTGCCCGAAGAAACAGGGACCACAGGGACAAATTCAAAAGGCAGGAGCTTCTGGAGGACAGGTGCATGCTCTCGCGACCAGTGCTCCGGATAGAGGTAGGAAAATTTCCGTGGAAGGTTTGATGTCTCTTTCCAGTCATCCTATTAGAACTCTTTTTGATTCTGGCGCTTCACATTCATTTATATCTAGTTCTTTGGTTGAATCTCTACACTTAAATACTAGTATGGTAGTAGATCACGTTGTTGTCTCAAACCTCATTGGTGGTTCGGCTCTTTTGACTATGATTTGTCGAGGTTTGAGAATATCTAACTTAGGCATCGAGTTTGAGTGTGATGCGTATGTGCTCGGTTTTGTGGGCTACGGTTTGATTCTAGGGATGGATTGGCTAACCATGTATGGTGCCATTCTAGATTGTGAGAGGAGGGTCGTTGGACTTTTGACTTGCCATAGGAGGACCCTCGAGATTTCTTGTGACCCACAAGGGTCTGTTATGCTTAGTTTCCTGGAGTCTCTTGATGCATCTATTGATGATCTGCAATCTGTTCCAGTAGTTTGAGACTATTCTGGTGTTTTTGATGAGGTACAGGGCTTACCCCCAAGGCACGAAATCGATTTTTGTATATATTTGGTGGACAATGCAAATCAAGTTGCATTACCTGTGCGCTATATAGCTCCAAGGGAAAGGAGGGAGCTTAGAAAGCAAGTAGGGGAGTAACTTGAGAAAGGGTTTATCAGGCGAAACATATCTAAATGGGGTGCTCCAGTAGTATTCGCAACTAAGGCGGATGGTTTGCCTCATTTGTGTGTGGACTATGGAGAGTTGAACAAACTCACAAAGAAGAATAGTCACCCACTTCCGAGGACAGATGACTTGTTTGACCAACTTGTTGGTGGCTCGGTATTTTCTCAGTTAGACTTGGCCATGGAGTTTCATCGGTTGAGGGTGGCTGAGGACAGTATAGATAAGACCGCTTTTAGGACTCCAGATGGTTTCTTTGAATGGCTAGTAATGCCTTTTGGGTTGATGAATGCACCCGCCTATTTTGTCAATTTGATGAGCAGGGTGTTTCAGGAGTTTCTAAATAAATTTGTCGTCGTCTTTGTTGATGATATCTTGATCTTCTCAAAATGCGAAGAAGAGCATGCCCAACATTTAAGGGAAGTTTTGAAAACTCTCCGTGCACATCAACTTAAGGTAAAATTATCCAAATGCCATTTTTGGAGAAAAGAGGTAAGATTTCTAGGGCATGTGGTTTCTAAAGAAGGGATAGCAGTGGATCCCGCAAAGGTGGTTGCATTTCAAGATTGGCAAGTTCCAAAAAATGCAACAAAGGTGAGAAGCTTTCTTGGATTGGCAGGCTATTATAGAAAGTTCATTAAGGACTTCGCAAAGATATCAGCTCCACTCACCAGGCTGGCAAAGAAGAATTTGATGTTTTCATGGGTTATAGATTGTGGTATTTCTTTCCAATGAATGAAGAGGGCTCTAATAACAGCCTTAGTCTTGACCTTGCCCGATGGGAAAAAAGTATTTACAATATACACTAAAGCATGCGGTATAGGGCTTGGTGCGGATCTGATGCAAGAAGGAAGGGTAGTATGTTATGGAGGAAGACAGCTAAGGGTTCATGAGAGGAACTACCCTTCCCATGATTTAGAGCTAGTTGCCATAGTATTCGCGCTTAAGATGTGGCATCATTATTTTTTTGGAGAGAATTTCGAGTTGTACACCAATCATAAGTCTCTCAAGTACTTGTTCTCGCAGAAGGATCTTAATCTAAGGCAACAAAGGTGGATGGAGTTCCTAGCTTCTTCTGATTTTGTGATTTCTTACACCCCTGGCAAGGGGGTAACGTGGTGGCAGATGCACTGAGTAGGAAGAGGATGGCCTTAAGTCCTCTGTTTGTGGAAAGGAAAAGCTTGGGGTTTATATCGACTTTTGATTTTAAACCCTCCTCCGAATTATTGCCTGTTTTGTTTACATCACTAGAGATTCGACCTACTCTTGTGGATCAGATAGGAGCTTCGCAGCGAAATGGTCCACAAATTGTAGACATCTTGGATAGGCTCAGTTAAGGGGAGACTTCTAGTCAGCTTAATAGACATTCCATTGACGATAAAGGGTGGTTGCGACGAGATGGAAGGCATTGTGTTCCTCAAACTGGAAGTTTGTTAAAGGCAGTCCTTGAAGAAGCTCATCATTATAAGATGACTATTGATCCAGGTGGTGATAAGATGTATAAGGACATGAAGAGGGATTTCTTTTGGGCTGGATGAAGAAAGATGTGGCAGAATTTTTTTCTCAATGTTTAGTTTGTCAGCAAGTCAAAGCTGAACAAAAAAAGCCCGGTGGTTTACTTCATCCGTTGGAGGTTCCAAAGTGGAAGCGGGAGAGCGTCTCTATGGACTTCATAGATGGTTTGCCTAGATCAAAGAAAGGCAACACCAATATTTGGGTTGTGGTAGATAGACTTACTAAAAGCGCTCATTTCATTCCAGTTAAGAGTAAGAGGACGGCAGCTTGGTTGGCAACAATTTATGTTCATGAGATAGTCTGTCTTCATGGAGTACCTTCCAGCATCGTAAGAGATCGTGACCCCATTTTCACTAGTGAGTTTTGGAGGAGCCTGCAAGAAGCATTAGGTACACAGTTATGTTTGAGCACCGCTTATCATCCTCAGACCGATGGACAGACGGAGAGGGTAAACAGAATTCTTAAGGATCTTTTGAGGCTGTGTATCCTAAACTTCAGAGGGACTTGGGAGCATCTTCATTCAGTAGAGTTTGCCTACAACAACAATTATCAAGCTAGCACTGGCATGGCACCCTTCGAAGCATTATACAGGCAACCCTGTATGTAACGACATGCATTCTACGCATCGAGGGATGTAGAATATTTATTTCTCTTTTGTATGAAGTCGTATGGTCATGCAGCTTTGGGAAATGATTACTGGGGTCATTTCCCATGTTCATGATTTCTGCTAAATTTTAAATGACCGTTTTGCCTTGGCGAATCTTGTTTCACATATAACTTTTGATTGGTAAGGAATTTTGACCTAAAACAACTTCCATTAGATTCGGATGATGGTTCACCTTTTCGTAGACTGGTCACATTGATCAAACGGACTTACTGTTTGGGAGATATGGTTGAAATAAAATTTGAAGATGGAAAAACTGCTTAAACGGGCTTAATAAGGTAATTAGCAACTAGGCTCATTAGACATTTCAGGATTAGGGTTATATAAAGGCTGATAGGGGCTAAAGAAACCCTCTTTTGTCATTTTTCGGCCGCCACAAACTTTCTCTTCAACCCTAACAGTGGTTTCCACCTTTTAAACCACCTCTAATCACTTTCTAATTAAGGATTAAGCTAGTCAACATCAAATCAAGTCAAAATAGCAACAAATCAGAGTTGGAGCTGCTAGGTGGAGACTTCAGATCTATAAATTATTTGTGGCTAAGGTGAGTGATTAGCATGTTTTTACACTAATTATGGGTGATTAGTGATAATTAGCGAAATTATAACTCAGAAAAATCTGGAAAAATTTGTAAAACTCTAAAATATTATTTTAGGGCTTTGATAAAAATTTGGGTTAATTTGGACATGTTTTGCTAATCATATGGTTAAACCATGATTAAGAAGATTAAGGGGAAACATGGGTTTTCGGGGTGTTTGATCCATATTAACATGTTATAATTGTTGTTTTGGTGATTATGGTTTATTATACACATTGCTTTTACTGTGTGGTATGGTTTGTGTTTGCATAGAAAAGCTAAAATGGTCGAAAACACTGTTGTGTGGCGTAAACATTTGTTGGAAGAAGATGCAGGAAAGGGGACCGGATCGAGTTCATAACCCCTGAACCGACCCGCTCGTGACCCCCGAATCGATCCCACTCGTGGGCTACCCCATGAACTGACCCACTCGTGGCCTATGTGCCATGACCCGACCTGGTGGAAGAAGCATGAACTGACCCGATGCTTTGGAAGTGGCATTACGAACCGAACCGCCAAGGGGAGGACAACACTAACCGACCCGAACTGAAGAGGGAACCACGACTCAACCCCAATGACAATTCTGAACCGAACCGCTTCAGGAGGACCAACCGAACTGGAAGAGACCAAAACCCGAGATGCAAAGGAAGTCCAAATGGGAAGTTATTACTCAAGATCCAGATGGGAAACGATGAGTTAGCTTTATGATTGGGCTTTGCAGCGGGACGTGTGCAAATGGGTTATCGATATCCATAATTTTGGTTCACCACTGAGAGAAGGATTGGTAGCTTTGGATCAGTGCAATGGGGTCATTGTGACACCCATGGGCAAAGTGATAGTAGTAAAGAATTGGGTGATCGAAGTGGTGGATATCTTATGCTTTACGCAATGAGTGAGAGATGTGAAAATGATTGCTATGTTTGATATTTGCTATCATCATGTCATGCACACTCCCATATTATCTTTACACTTTATGTTAGTGTTACCTTAGAGTATTGTACATCCTGCTGTACTAACTCTTTGGTTGCAGGTCCAGGTTCAGGTATGATTCTTATACCTGTTATTTGTTCATCTTAGAGATGTATACTTGTTACCACTCATAACAGACTGTTGTCTGACCCAGAGTTTTATGTTTCTTCTTATTACTCTGGGTGCTCACACGAGTAGACTAGAGACAGATTAGATGGTTGCACAAGTAGTTGTACCGGGGACGAGCAGGAGGCTTCCACCAATGATATATATATATATATATATATATATTCTCCCTGTGCTGTAGTTGGTCACTACTTTGGGCATTAGTAGTGTACCTTTTCTATTTTTCTTTAGAGACAGTATTTTGAAGTTGTAATAATGGTATTGGATCATAAGCTGTATTTTAGATTCCGCTGCAATGATGGTTTAGTTTTCAGCTAATGCATTATCTCACCTATTTTATGTCAAGTTATGCTATTATTATATTTTATTCCATGCGCTATGAGATATACTACAGGTTCTTAGATAGTTTTTCACCTTGCTTCTTTTCTTTTGACGACCGTCCCGTGCTAGTTGGGAATTGGCACAACGCATTTCGGAGAAATGTCGGCTGGTCCGGGGCGGGCCGTCACATTTGGTATCAGAGTTCAGGTTGCGTAGTTAACTTAGGGGAAGACACCAAGGAGAGATAGTATACGTATATGAAAGCGCGTATTTGTGATATTTTGGTTTCCAAAAGCTATATATATACTATTAGTATATCTAAGGAAGAATCGCACTGCACGGGCACCACTAAGGAGATGGTTAATCGTTTTCTCTTTATAGATTGAACGATGAGCCGATATACGAGGAGTACGGGTTTAGGAGCAAACCATTGGGATGTTCCTGATATGAGGACAATGTTTACCACCTTCATGAGAGAGACGCTTAGGAGGTTCAGGGAGCAATTCCTAATGCTGCTAACGGTGGTGGTGCAGTAGTGCAGGCGCCTAGAGCCGATTTCGCCAAGCTATGCAAGGATTATACTAGTCTTAGTGGGAAGTTGTTCCACGGAATGGAATCGGCTACAGAGGTTCAATATTGGCTTGATAGTTGTGAGCGCATCTTTGAGGATTTGGGAATTGAAGATGTAATAAAGAGAAAACTAGCATCCCGTCAACTTCAAGGACGAGCAATGAATTGGTGGAATGCTATTAAAGCAGCTACTTCTGAGGAACAAGTTACTTGGAATCAGTTTAGGACTCGCTTCAGTGATAAATTTATCCTAGCTACTCAGAAATCAGAATTGTTTAGGAAGTTTTTGAAACTTAAACAGAGTGGTAGGGCAGTCTCGGAATATATTGCAGAGTTCGATTCTTTATCGAAATATGGATTATCTCTTATTGATACTGCCGAGAAGAAGAACGAGAAGTTCATAACTGGCTTAGATGGGTACTTGGGAGAAAGACTTATAAACCACATTGATGAGACTTTCGAATCCATCATAGGGAAAGCATTGAGATCAGAGAGCCTTTACCCTAAGTCAAAGACTGAGGTTGCTATTACATCTACAAAGGAGGCAATGCCGCAGGCAAGTGGTGGAGGCAAGAATAATTCCCAAAATAAAAGGAAACAAGACCAAACCAAGGATGGTCGGAAAAAGAAGAATAAGAAAGATGACGAGTGCTTTAGTTTTGGCAAGAAGGGCCACTATGCCAGAGATTGTAGGGAAAAGCCTGGGAAAAGGAAGTGCTTCAACTGCGGCCAAGCGGGACATCACAAGGATAAATGTACGCAACTCCCTAAAGAGAAGCAGATCGTGAAAGCATATGCTATCAACGTTGTTCCTACTTCGTCAAATGCCCCAACTGCGGCGCAAAAGAAAAAAGATGTCGTTATTCGAGGTATGCTTTCTATTTATGATGTTTCTATTCGAGTTTTGTTTAATGTCGAGGTTTCCCATTCCTTCATATCTAGTGACCTGGTAGATAGGTTGGAATTAGAACCCAAGATAATCGATAGACCTTTAGCTGTGACGAATCTGGATGGTGGTTCGACTAGCCTTAGTAGGGTTTGTCGAAATTTGGTCTTATCGAGTCATAGATGTATGTTTGCTTGTGATTGCTTTGTTTTGGGCCTTACTGGGTTCAGCATTATTTTGCAAGTTGATTGGCTCTAAAGGTATAGAGTGGTATTGGGTACCTACCTAGTGATGGTGATGATAGCTGGAGTTAGGGGGGCTGAGAAATATAAGTAGCTGTTGTGACTTCCATTAAATGATATCTTAGTTTACTCGAGGAGTGATGTGCAGTCGTGACAGGATAAGACTGTTCGATGATATGGACTGCCCCGAGTGGAACTTAGTAGGGCTATGAGATGACTCAAGTTAGACTCGAGAAGGCTATAAGAAAATGGATTGGCTTGGGTGGGACTCTAGTTGAAGATGGAATTTTGGATAGCTCTTCAGATGGAGTGTTAAGGAATCGTCGATAGTTTGGAGTGTTCTAAGCGGACTCGAAGCATGGGTATCAGGGGACGCCCGTTTACCTTGGATCCGTTGGATGTGATCTAGAAATCCTTGGAGGATAAACGTACGTTCGACGTACAGTAGTCCGTTTGGAGAAGGGGCGTCCATTAACCCTTGAGATTGGTTGGACCAGTCATATGGGTATCGACGTATTTATGGTTTTAGCAGGTGATAGATAGGACTTATTCGATGAATGCTATGGATTGTTTAGGACCTTATGTTGATGTTATTTTTTATTTAAGAATGGTAATAACTTCGGAAAGAATTCAGTGGGGAAATTTCGAAGTGATAAGAGGGGTTCGTTGGTCATGGAGATGCAACGAAGGTTAGGACAATTCAAGTTGGACTTGAACTCGTAAATAATGGTTGTTCGTTGATCTTGGAGATGCAATGAGTAGGAAGACAAATCATACTGGACTTGAATTGGTGGGCAATGGATACTCGAAACTGGGTCTGAGTTTATGGTTAGTCGTCGGCGATGCCGATGAGAGTTATGAAGGGATTATCGTTGTTGTAAGTTCTAACGGGCTCAAAGCAAGGGTACAGTAGGGGCACGACAAGTTGGACTAGTCGAATACCCTGGACCTATTAGATGGGCATATTTGTCTCTAAAAGGAAAATGTACATTGGACGTGCAGTAGCCTGATTAGAACTGGGGTCATCATTAGCCCTTGACGGATGGTATGGTGACACAGCCAGTCATATGATTAACAATGGTTTCAAAGCAGGATTCACAGTGATGACCAAAGTCAGTTATGAGTGATTGGTTTCTTTGTTGAACCATCTCACGTGGATTGTCCAATGTCGAAGGAGACGTTTCTTAGGTGCTTTTCTGATATTGGTGCAGGCCTCTGGGGCTTGTACTTGAGGGATGTTGAATTCGGTTAGGACAGTTCACGTGAGATGTATAAACTGAACGTAATGAGTGCTATTGTTTGATTTCTTTTGATTGCTAGGATTGAATAGGTCATTCTGGTTTTATCTTGATGTGAGGTTGAAATGTTTTGTTATAAAGGCTATCACTGTCGAATGTGGGCAGTTGGGCTTAGAGTTCTTCTCTAATAATGTGATTGGTAGATTGATGGTTAATCTGCCTATTCTCGTATACTTTATTGTTGATGTTTGTTAGTTGTTTTATCGCTCACTAAGACTAGTTGTACCCAATGTTAATGGGTTGAGAGGGTGAGTCGTGTATTGGAGGATCTCTAAAGAGCTTGTATGCTGGATTTTGGAGGGTCCGGGGATGATCATTTGCATCTAGTTGAGCTCGTATATAATAATAGTTATAAGTCAAGTATTGGTATGACTCCATTTGAAGCTTTGTACGGAAGGCCGTACAACTCACCATCATGTTGATTGGAAACCGATGAGAAAATTTGTGCTTGGATCAGAAGTAGTAAGAGAAACTTCAGATAAGATCAAGGTTATTCAACAACGAATAAAGGCTGCCCAAGATAGGCGGAAGAGTTATGCTGATAAAAGACGAAGAGATTTGGAATTCTCCGTTGACGACTTAGTATTTATCAAGATCTCTCCGTTGAAGAATGTGATTTGTTTTGGTAGGGGAGGTAAGTTAGTACCAAAGTTTGCAGGTCCATTTCCTGTTCTCGAGTGAGTTAGGGATTTGGCGTACGAAGTTGGATTGCTTGACAAAATGGCGAGAGTTTGCAACTATTTCAGGTTTTCCAATTAAGGAAGTTTGTGCACGATCCCGATGTAACTATTTCAAGAGATCAGTTGGATGATATTGAGGTGGAACCCGAGTCAGTTGGGAACCACAGGTCGATTCATATTGTAGAGTATGATACGAAGCAACTTCGAAGAAAGACGGTGAAACTAATGAAGGTCCAGTGGGGTGATAACGAGAATGATTGTACTTGGGAAACAGAGGAGAATATAAGGAAGACGTATCCAGAACTCTTTACCTAGTAAGGTTTTAATTGCGATTTAGTTATCCCGCATGCTATTTGTTGTGCTATTATGTATGTTTGGTTGCTTGTAAATGATTGATAGGCATGCAGGAACCTTTGTATGTTTTGGTTAAGGAAATTCGGGGATGAAATTTCTTAAGAGGGGAGGGGGAGGGGAGAATGTAACGACCCGCATTCTACGCATCGGGGGATCGTAGAATATTTGTTTCTCTTCCGTATGAAGTCGTATGGTCGTGCAGCTTTGGGAAACGACTACTGGGGTCATTTCCCATGTTCATGATTTTTGCTGAATTTTAAATGGTCGTTTTGCCCTTGGCGAATCTTGTTTCGCCTATAACTTTTAATTAGTAAGGAATTTTGACCTGAAACTACTTCCATTGGATTTGGTGATGGTTTATCTTTCCATAAAGTGGTCACATTGATCAAACAGACTTACCGTTTCGGAGATATGGCTGAAATAAGGTTTGAAGATGGAAAAACTGCTTAAACGGGCTTAATAGGGTAATTAGCAGCTAGGCCCATTAGGTATTTCGGGATTAGGATTATATAAGGGCTAATAGGGGCTAGAGAAACCCTCCTTTGTCATTTTTCAGCTGCCACGAACTTTCTCTTCAACCCTAACAATGGTTTCCACCTTCTAAACCACCTCTAATCACTTTCTGATCAAGGATTAAGCTAATTAACATCAAATCAAGTCAAAATAGCATCAAATCAGAGTTGGGGTTGTTGTGTTGCATAGGAATTCGACCCAAGTCAGTGGAGACTTCAGATCTATAAATTATTTGTGGCTAAGGTGAGTGATAGCATGTTTTTACACTAATTACGGATAATTAGGGGTGATTAGTGATAATTAGCGAAATTATAACTCAGAAAAATCAAGAAAAATTTATAAAATTCTAAAATATTATTTTAGGGCTCTGATAAAAATTTAGGTTAATTTGGACATGTTTTGCTAATCCTATGGTTAAACCATGATTAAGGAGATTAAGGGGAAAACATGGGTATTCGGGGTCTTTGATCCATATTAACATGTTATAATTGTTGTTTTGGTGATTATGGTTGATTATACACGTTGCTATTACTGTGTTGTATGGTTTGTGTTTGCATAGAAAAGCTAAAATCGTCGAAAACACCATTGTGTGGCATAAACATTTGCTGGAAGAAGATGCAGGAAAGGAGATCGGATCGGGCTCGTGACCCCCGAACCAACCTGCTCGTGACCCCCGAACCGATCCCACTCGTGAGCTACCCCACGAACTGACCCACTCATGGCCTATGTGCCACGACCCAACCCAGTGGAAGAAGCACGAACCGACCCGATGCTTTGGAAGAGGCATCATGAACCGAACCGCCAAGGGGAGGACATCACGAACCGACCAGTACCGAAGAGGGAACCACGACCCGACCCTAATGACGATTCCGAACCGAACCGCTTTCGGAGGACCGAACCAAACTGGAAGAGACCAAAACCTGAGATGCAAAGGAAGTCCAAATGGGAAGTTATTACTCAGTATCCAGATGGGAACCAATGAGTTAACTTCATGGTTGGGTTTTGCTGCGAGACGTGTGCAAAGGGTAGATATCCATAATTTTGGTTCACCACTGAGAGAAGGATTGGTAGCTATGGATCAGTGCAATGGGGGCATTGTGACATCCAAGGACAAAGTGATCAAAGCAAAGAATTGGGTGATCGAAGTAGTGGATATCGTAAGCTTTATGCACTGAGTGAGAGATGTGAAAATGATTGCTATGTTTGATGTTTGCTATCATCATGTCATGCACACTCCCATATTATCTTTACACTTTATGTTAGTGTTACCTTAGAGCACTGTACATCTTGTTGTGCTAACTCTTTGGTTGCAGGACCTGGTTCAGGTATAATTCTTATAATTGTTATTTATTCATCTTAGAGATGTATACTTGCTACCACTCATACCAGACTGTTGTCTGACCCAGAGTTTTATGTTTCTTCTTATTACTCTGGGTGCTCACACGAGCAGACTAGAGACAGGTTAGATGGTTGCATGAGTAGTTGTACCGGAGATGAGCAGGAGGCTTCCACGTATGATATATATATATATATATATATATATATATATATATATATATATATATTATCTCTGTGCTGTAGTTGGTCACTACTTTGGGCATTAGTAGTGTACCTTTTCTATTTTGCTTTAAAGATAGTATTTTGAAGTTGTAATAATGTATTGGATCATAAGCTGTATTTTAGATTCCGCTGCTATGAAGGCTTAGTTTTCAGCTCATGCACCGTCTCGCTTGTTTTATGTCAAGTTATGCTATTATTATATTTTATTCCATGTGTTGTGAGATATACTACAAGTTCTTTGATAGTTTTTCACCTTGCTTCTTTTCTTTTGATGATCGTTCCGTGCTGGTCGGGCATCGGCCCAGTGCATTTCGAAGAAATGTCGGCTGGTCCAGGGCGGTCCGTCACACTGTAGGTCACCAATTTGTTGGTGGGAATCTTCTGAAAGACTATTACTTGGACCAGATATGGTTAGAGAAACGTCCTAGAAGATTGGTCTTATTAGACGACGAATGAAGACTGCTTAAGATCGAAAGAAATCATACGCAGACAAGAGAAGGACTGGCATTGAATTTGAAGTAGAAGACGTGGTTTTCATTAAAGTGTCACCTTTAAGGAATGTGGTTCACTTCGGATCTGTAGGGAAATTGGCACCAAGATTCGTAGGGCCTTTTCCCATAACAGAAAAGATTGGCCTATAAAGTAAAGCTACCAGAGAGACTATTCGGCGTTCATGATATTTTTCACGTCTCTCATTTGCGGAAGTGCTTGCATGATACCACAGAAGTTGTTTAGTTGAGTATATTGGAAGAAGTAGAGGTGGAATGAGAGGCAACAGTCAGACGAGTCCCTTCCCGTATTCTTGGATCAGAAGTTAAGAGCCTTTGCAATAAAGAAATCAAGTTGATGAAGGTTCAGTGGGGAGATAAACGGAGGATGCAACTTGGGAGACCGAAGACAAGATTCGTGCTTTATACCCTTTTCTTTTTAAGGATATGTTCTTAACTCCTTTTTCAAAGCTTTTATTTATGCTTGTTTCTATCATTTAAGTGTATCCTATCAATCGAATCTTCGACCTTTAGGTAGGAATCCCATGAATGTAAACATGTGTTTGAGACATGTTATGTTTGATGGATGCAAGTGGATGAGTGTTTGCTAGTGGTTGCCAACGGATGCATACACACACACATTAGGCGCTAGATCGGCTAATCACGCTCATACTGCTATGGATGTGTGTGCATTTGTCTTCTTTATGGATGAAAATGGATGTATCATCATATGGATGTTGCATTTGGATGGATGTTTGTGCACACATATAGAACTTACATGTTATAATAGGATTGTTGCATACATGTTGTATTCATGGCACTAACATACATTGCATTAAGGAGGTCGACTAAAATCAGTAGACCGCCTGATCTTCGCATTAGTACTGGGACATATACACAAACCTTTGCATATGTTCATATAAGCATTAGAAGTCTTTAAGGACAATGGACGCCCGTGATTGGGGGATAAGTAGATGGATGATGGATGGTAGGATATACATTCTTCTTAACTTAGAGATTTCGGGGACGAAATTCTTTGAACAAGGGAGAATGTAACACCCAGTAATTTTAATAATACTAAAAGAGGACATATTAAATAATAATTAATTTAATATTCATAATTGAGGTAAATGGACTACACCATTGCGTCCGTCTCGAAATTCTGGTCAAGGTAGACATTTGGTTTGCATAAAATGGACACCGTATGAAGAAGTTATGAGGGTTTGAATTTTGTATACGCGCAAGGTAATTATATATATATATATATATATAAATCCGAGAATTCAAAATTAGGTCTAGAAAGTTTAAAAACGTTCAAATTTTAGAATTCGGGGTGAGCGAGAAAATCCCGCCCAAGGGGGTCGACCCCTCAAGGGGGGTGTCGACCCCCTATGGGGTGGTTTGACCCCCCTAGCGCTGACATGGCAGGTCGTTTCTGGGGGCTGGCAGCTATAAATATGGCTCCATTTCTTCTGTTTTCTTCACTGAAAATCATTAGAGGCCTAGATGCTATCGGAGCCTGGACTGAATCAATCATTTTCTTCTTCTGCAAATCAAAGTTAGAGATTCATGTGTAGATCTATTCTTCTTCTACCTTTCTAGATCCAAACGCTATGAGTTTCAAGTTGCTTTTAGATTTAAATAAAAAGTAAACTTGATAGGACTGTAATTTGGATCTATGCATGTTAATCCTTGAATCATTTCAGATCTGTAACAACTTGTGAATCTGTGATATTTTGGCATACTATGACTTGGATCTTAACCTTTATCATGACAGATCTACTTTTGATTATATATAAATTTCACTATTTAGATCGTCTTGTACCTATCATGTTTATGGTTAATTGGATCAGTTATTAGTTGGACATCTAAATTGTTATTTAGATCTTAATCATGCCTATTATGACATCCTTACTATGTTATAAACAATTCTATTATCTTATGTTCACTAGATCTGTTCTCATATGCCATCTGGTCACTATGCCACTATATGCTTGTGTCAATTTCGTTAGTATAAACATCTCTGTCATTTTCCCTTTATCTTTCCCTTTTATTTTTTATAGCCAGACTACTTTCAAGCCTAGGTATGCCACTAAAATATGCAAACGCGTTAAACGGGGAACAAGGGGAAAACATTGAAATTGGCATATCTTGTAAATTGGAAATTTGGGAATAATTGTAAAAAGGGGGAAATTGGCATAACTTGAATAGTGTTTATGTATTTTGACATATAATTCTCTATGAACATATTTAGGAAAAAGGGGCATGAAACTTATAACCTATAACGACATAGGTAAGAATTGGCTAATAAAGAAATGCTTAGGATTACAGTAATTAGAAACTGTAACTGCGCCTAGACCCGAGGTTAGATTACAGTTGTGGTGGAAGCCTTCCTGGAACCACACGGAATATCTAAGGACCACAAGTGGTGAATCTAATGTGAGAGGTCTAGGTGCACAAATATGAGACGTGCTAAGACACGAGGTTAAGCCCGATTTGTGGAATAAGTCTGCCCGGACCCGCCCGACATATCCAGCATCTAGCATACTGTAACCATAAATGAAATATGCTAATAAACCTTGTATATTTAACCTAGTAGAATCTATAGGGATTGTATGAACATGAACTTGAACAGGGGTTAAGTAAATATGTTTGAACAGTGGTGGGTTAAGTAAATCTGAGGTGGTGGGTAATATTTATATAGAGGCTCACAAACTTAACCTGAGGGGGTTATGTAATTAAAGACACCTAATGGTAAGCATAACCTGTGGAAATGTTGGAGTTATGTCATTAAAGACACCTTAGAGTAAGCATAACTTGTGGAAATGATAGGGTTATGTAATTAAAGACACCTAGTGGTAAGCATAACCGGTGGAAATCCTAGTGGGGATACAAGACAAAGGGGAGAGTGTGTATCGTATTGTGTGTGGTACTCGTTTCAGTCAGTAACCCATATAACGATATCAAACGAGGACTTCGCCCTAGGTCGGAGTCAGGGTACGCTTACTAGATTGATTGTAAGAGATCCAAACGAGGACGGTGTGGGTGGCGCAAACCGACTGGGGACATGTGTGTGCATGGGCTGGGTAGAGGAGGCTAAGACGGTCGTGACACCAGTAGGTATGGCTGTGCACATCAACGAAGGGTTGCCACTTTAGGAAGTGATACACCTACTATGGGGCCGACACAGAGTATCTACGGAGTAGGGAGCCGATCTATTAGGGTAGTAGTTAGGTTACATCTAGACGCATGCCTAAGTCTACCATCTGATAGTTGTTGGGATCATCTCATTCGGGTTATACTAGTATTAGTGCAGAGTAGTCATTAGAGAAGCATATACACTCTATGATGTTTACCTTGTCATACCTACCTTTTATGGTGTTATCTTTCTTATCCACTTTATATGCGTGTCATGCTACTTTTACTTGTTTACTTGCTAAAAAAAACTGGACTCGCTTTATGTCTGACCCTTTTTGTTTCCTCTTCTTTCTTCTGTCCCCCCCACCCCCACCCCCAAACCACCAAAGTTCTCAGGGTGGGAATACTCAAGTTAACAAGGATTCTGCTATCATTTTGCTGGAGTTGTTAGATGTATTGCTCAAGCTCCTATCTTTGCTACTATGGCTATGCTTTTATTTTGGGATTTTGCTTCTTTGACTTTGTACTATGATGTTTAAAAGCAAGACAGAAGTTTTTATGATGTACCGGTTTTTACGTAATGCAGACATATGATGTTTTGAACCATGATGCTTTATGATTAATAAAGTTAGTCTTTATTCCGCTATTATTTTTATATCTGCTTGTAATGTTTATGTTTCTGTTTACCTATAACGCTTCATGAAACTTAATGCATTCTCTTAATGAGTGACATTAACGGACGTGGGGTGTCACATTATGGGTATTCTCCTCATTTCACTAATTATGTTGAGCGTCTGAGAATCCTAGTTCAACCTAATCCCTCTAAACCCTTATTTCTTTCTCAAATCTTTCTATGTTGCATTTAGAGGCAAGATCTACATCAAAGGATATTGGATATCATTACTTTGCACTGAATTCAAGAGTTTTTCCATTGTTTATTTACTTCCAGATTTGTTTTCATCTCTATTGCATTGGATCTGAGTTTTAGTGATTAATAGAGACCTCTTACATGTTTACTACATATTATATGTGTTAATCAGGTTAATCGAACACCACATATGCTAATTTTACCCTAAAACTGGATCATAAATGTTTAATTCAAATCTAGACGCCTTAGGATACAAACTCGATCATATATTATGTAGTTCGCTAGATCCATCATGTTTTATGTGTGTTTAACATTAGATAATGCTAGATTTGTGACTTTTATGCTATGAATCATGTTTATATGTGCTCATATGATTGTTCATATTCAAAATTGGGTGAATTTTTGTTTGATTAGTTGACTTGTATGTTATGCGTGATTTGTTTGTTTAGAATTGTGTGTCGTAGGACTTAGGATCGATAAACATAGCAAATCAGAGGTTCAGATGATCAGATTCAGATGAAACTTGGCTGAGGAGCCCTGGAGGATGACGAAGTTACACTTAGAAATTTTCAAGAAAAAATACTATATATACATGGACCAGTACCGATGCACAGCCTATGGGCCGATATCGATCCGTCACGGTTGGTCGAGGTGAAACGAAACTTCATGTGTGGGTTTATAGGGTCAATCACGGGTCATGTGCAAAGTCTGAAGCGAATTGGATGGGTCGAAGCGAAATCGCTCGAGAGCATGGATATGGATCAGCATATGAAGCTCCTCAAAGGCAATTCGAGATGCGAATGGATCGGACGGACATATTCGAGATGAAGAATGAAGTGGTCCAAAACTTGGACGAAAATTGGCTAAGTCTATGGACTGGTACCGATCCATATGGGATGGACATGTACCAGTTCATCATGTTAACGAATCAGGTGTCGGGGTCCTGGAGTAAGAAGCAGAGGTCTTCAGGAGCATGATGGTGGTCTCTGATAGTTAATAATCTCTTCGAGGTGGAAGTTATCGTTATAATGGTGTAGATTCTTCGATTGTGAACTCAGGTGAGAGTGGTCGAAGGCGAAAGTGATAGGCAACTCAAAGTGGAATGAGGCTGCAAGTTAATGGACCGACTCAACTATGACTCGAGCTAAAATATGGAGTCATGGATGGCTCATGTGATTAGAAGTGCCAATGAATCGTTGATACATCGAAGGATTCTAGCAGACTCAAAGTAGGGATATCGTCGGGACCTTGTTAGGATCTGAGAGACCGAGTACCCTGGATCGCTTGGGAAGTGATCTAGTTGTCTTGAGAAGACAAATGCACATGGGACGTATGGTAGTCCAACTAGAACCAGGGCTTTCCATTAGCTTTGACAGGTAACAACTGCCAGTCATTCAATATCAATGTATTCATGCCTTTAGTCGGTGATAGCTAGGTTATTGTTTGTTTTAGATGCTATGGTTGCTCGTGTGTTCTCTTTTATTTCTCTAGATAGGCTATCGCCGTAGGATACTGAAGAGAAGTGGGGATTGGGAATCATATTCTGACTGGTATCTACTTCTATGTACTTCAGAAGCATATTTAAGAGATTATTATGTTCTAGCTCTTTGGTTGCAGGGACAAGTCAAATGAGACTTGAACTATTTATTATCATATTATCATGTGTAGCTGTTGATAGTCTTTTACCGCTCATACCAGACTATTGTCTGATTCAAGGTTTTATGTCTCCTCTTATTACCTTGGGATGCTCATCGACAATGCTGATGAGTAGACTGAGTAACAGATGACAGGTTTGGTGACGATGTTGTTGTGCAACGATAAGTAGGAGGCTAGCGTATTACTATTCTTACTATGTAAATATTTGGACAATTTTTGTTGTTTTAGCATGTTATATACTCTGATGAGGGATGTAGTAAGACCTGACATATCTAGATATTTAGTTACTGAGATATTTTGTACTTGATATTCTGAGATTTTTGAGATGGGATTCCTACTTTGTTATGTTTCACTACCATCTCCTGTTGTATAATTTATTATTGTATATTATCTGTGCATTGTGAGTTATACGATAGGTTCTGTTTCGGTTGACTTTCCTTGATGATCATCCTATGTCGGTCTAGCACGTTATGTTGTGCACTTTTCTTATGGTTTAGTGCATGAGGTATTGGGTGGTCATCACAAGCATGCATGTCCTACCACTTGATCTCCCCATATGAGCACGACACCATCCTTACTTGGGAGCTTCAAAAGCAGGCACCAAGGAGCGATGCACGCTCTAAATTTAACAAGGGTCGGTCAGTCCAAGAAAGCATTATATGGAGAGTCGATGTCCAACCCAAGAAACGGGAGGATCCAAACTCTCCTATGGTCCCCCTCACCAAGCTCACCATTAGTTCAACCAAACCTTTTGGTTTATTTGATGATCCATTAAAATCATGTATTCTAGCATTGTATGTTTTAAAAACCTTAACCTCCAACATCATCTGCTCATATACACTTTTAAGCAGAATATTTACGGAACTTCCTCAATCAACAAGGATTTTATATACAAAGGTTGGGCCAATTATGACCAAAATTACCAACTGATCAATACTGGGGGCCTCCACCCCTTTTGCATCCCTATCACGAAAGATGACATCATCGGTAATCTTCCCCCGAAGCTTCACATGAATGGTTTCATCTACAGTGTTACACTTTTCAACCTTAGTGTGCTTCACTGCATTAATGAACTATTCCAATATACATATAATGAAACCAGCTGGATGTGTTCCTTTGACCATGGTATTAATAACGACCATTTTCCTTATCGGTATCGGGGCTAACAAGAATGGTGAGGACAAAAAACATCCATCACGTTCGTACTTTGGATACTCGTATAACCATCAAAGATTGTTGAAGACCTGTTTGCGTTTGTTGGGCGGTGACTCTAGGGTTGCTTGACCTTGATGATTGGGGTCTGAAGTCCTCTGTCCCTCGATGCCTCTTTGTATTCATCTAACTTTCCATTTTTGATCAATTTTTCCATGATGTCATGGAGATGACGACATTCATTAATCATGTGGCCATACACATGAAACATATAACTTCCGTGTCGCTTCTCCATCTACATAGACTCTCCGGTGCAGGTTTTCTATACTATGTGATATTACGTGTATCCGAGTACACATTTTCCAATGAGTCATTTGCTGGGTTGTAGTTATCAAAGTCTGAAATCAAGGATGCTTCTTAGCATTCCCTTTCTGATTGCAACCTCTCCATTGTTGCCTCTACGCTGGTTGCCAATCCTCTTGTTCTGGTTTTGAATATTAACCTGAACTTTTCTGGAATTCTCTCTAGACTATCTCACCGCTACGCCACATTACTCGAAATGCCCTCATTTACAAGATTGTCAATCCTTCTCTTTAGTGTTCTTTCCGCTTTCTCGATGCGTGAGAATTGGTTAACCTTCTCATAGAATTGATCCAGAGTAGATGAAGGCTTTCCTTCAGCCACTTTTCAAACTCTATATCGTGGCTGATGCCATCAACCAGTGTCATTAGAATAGTTTTGTCGTTATAGTTACTAACTTCGGTGATGACAATGTTGAAGTGTTCAAGGCAATCCTTGAGTAGTTCCCCATGATCTTAATTCATGTGAGAGAGGGTCGAGACGGGTTTTGACTTGGCAGCATGTAAACGGAACTGATTCATGAATTTTCCGCCCAAGTTATCAAACGAAGGCGTGAATCTGGGCCGCAGCCTTGTAAACCACATGAGGGCTACGCCATCAAGATAGACCGAGAGGGCCTTGCACTTTATGGCATCGCATATCTGGGCCAACTCCATATATCATCAATATCGCGTTAAGTGCTGACGAGAGTCGGTTTTTCCCGAGTAATAGGAAATTTTTGGCAGACTGAATCTTCGTGGGAACTCAGCGTTCAAGATTTCATCAATGAATGGTGTATGGCTATGATCTATCCCCCATGCTTCATTGTTATGGTTGCGACGCTCATTCATAATTTTCCTCACCATGCCAGTGAGATTCAGAGTGGAAAGGTAAGGTACGTACTCTGAATCATCCCCATGCCTAGGCCTTCTCGCCTCCCTCGCAGGTAACATCACATGTACTGTCGTTTGGGCAGTGTTTCCTTACCCAAATCATCCTTGTCATTCAGAGGACGTGAGGGTGGAAGCAAAGGAACACATGACGGTCCGAGTGCGTCGCGATCATACGACGGAGTAGCAGTCACTGGCCTTCTGAAAGCGGGTGCCCTAGTTTGATATTGTTTGAGTCAGCATGGTCGAGCCGATCTATATCGGTGGGAGTAATTTTCTTGGTTTTGGTATTCCGAGCGGGAGCATGTCGAATTGGAAGGGCTGGCTAGCATCCAGAACTCTTCTGGCCTATTGTGCCTCTATGCTTCTTCCCGAGGATAATGATTCTTTAGGCTGATATTTGATGGAGCAAAAGCTCTCTGACTCTTAAAGTCATTCCACTGCATTGTCATTTGATTCATGTCTTGTATGAGTGCGATATTCTTGCGAATTTGGTTGTTCAACGCGCTAGCGGTCTCATTCAATTTCGTCATAAGCGTCACGAGGTCAGCGGGCGTCATGAACATCGAATCCGATGCGGGAGTAGTAGGTGCGGTAGAAGCAGTGGTTGCAGCAATGTTTCCAGCATTGGTAAGTTGTTGACTTGCATCATATTGGGAGTATTTCTAGAAGATTTGGAGGAGGCATTCATTCTCTTGGACACCATCTTAAAGAAAAATCTGGGATGAGGTCTTCTCAATGAACTAGAAATCCATTAATATATTAAAAGATCCAAAAGTATGAGATGAGAATTCCATATTCTCAGTGAAAGCAAATGGTCCAAATGCCTAAAAGCTTATGAATATAGAATGAAATTGAAGAAAGCAAATGATAAGTGAGGAGACAGAGATCTATAGTTTTTAGACTTGAATATGCCTACATCTACTTCACAACTATCACTGATTTTGCACTAATATGATGATTACAAATGGTAGGATTATGCAAATCAAGAGTACGATAAATGAAGAGTGCAAAAAGTTGAAGAAGAAGTTATGTAATTATCGTCTAAATGAATATTTATAGCTGAGTTCATATCCAGGTCGACATCGTACTTGGCGGAAGTAGTTGGAGTAGTGGAAGTGGTGGGAAAGAGGCTAGTAAAGTAATGGAGGTCTTGGCCACGCCAGCCACATTGTGACATTTGGATTGATATGCCTTGGGTTGGCATAGGTCATGCCGACCCACCATTCATCTCGATGATGGCTTTCCCTCTGGCCGAGTTGAGGGTACCAAACCGTAGAAGGCTGATTTGAATTGGTGTTCTTCACATAAAAGACCGATTCAAAATAAGGTCGATATAAAACGTTACCGGAACCAAATTTTTATCGACCTAAGTTAGCTTACCTTTGAGCATCTGGGACTTAACTTAGGTCGAACTTGACTCTTGATTAATCTGAATCCCAAAGGCTAAGTACATGACAACCTTATCGAAAGGCTGGTAAACAACAACTGAAATGACAATTGAATTGTAAGAAAAAGAGAAAACATTAACTCCCATCAAAGCCATCGTCACTAACACACCTTTATCTCTTAACCTAACACCTTCATATTTCAATTTTTATAACTCGCAGGAGATTGAAATGGAAAGGAACCAGAAAATTCAAGAAATCAAACCCACTCGGCAAAGTAAAAAGACAGCAACAACAAAAAATGAACCACATTCTTTTTTTTGTAAAGCTGATCGGTTTTTATAGAGATGCATAATACTTTTATTATATTAAAATAATAAGTATATAAGGATAATGTGATATACAATGCACATATAAACTAAAATTCCCACGCAGGGGAAACACAGAGTGTGGAAAATCTTACATAACATGGCCACAATACTAACAAGTTAAACATTACATTTCTTTTTCATTCAAATAGCTTAGCGCCAAAAAAAGCACTCATTTCCATTCCTAGGCAACTAGCCCTTCTCTCTTGTTGGGTACTTGGCAACTCTTTCTTCTATTTCGTGAAACAGGGGGTTTCACCAGATGTGGAGGCAGCAGAAGGATCTGCTTCGGCAATGATCAGTGGAGGAGCCTTGTACCCAGGAGGTGGTAAAATGTGAGCATATGGGGAGACCACTTTAGTTTAAATCTTGATTTTGACATTAATGACATTGCTGGGAGAAGCATTAGGCAACACTGGATTTGGTTTTAAGGGGGCAAAAAGCCTGCGTTGAAGGGAATAAATGAAAATTGCTTAGGGTAGCCTATAACAGGTGGAACATGAGAATAGACAGCGTGATGTTTTCCTTTGATATTCATTTTTGTAGTCATATTGTCTCGGAAAGTGCTGAAATGTTTTAGCATCTTTTCCAGCATTTTACGTTCGTCAATATTAGCATCTCCATTGATCTTATCACTTGCAAGCTCAGCACTTATGTGATTCGTAATCTATTTTATTTCAGAAAAAATTCCACATTTAGAGGTCATATTAACTTTCAGTTTTGCAGGCAAATGCTCCCCACAATCTGCCTCAATGTTACCATCCAGGTTGAGGTTTTGTTGGAGAAAGTTGTCTAAAGGTTCGTTACAGCTCGAGCTGTCATAAGAAATCACTTCTTTTTCTTTTTGTTGCTGCCTAAAGTAGGAGCAACAATTTCATTCAATGTATGTTCATTATCACATTATCAACTGTCTGGGTTTCCTCGCCTACTTTTTCACTCCTACACCCATCTGTCATGAGTTGTTTCCCCTTATCACTTAAATGTTCAATGACATGAGGAACACTGGTAAAGGCCTTCGTAAGCAAGGCATTTATACTATCAATTTCTACTCTATCAAGGACAGATCTACCCAAGTTTTTATCAACTCTAGTGTCACCATTATTTTCTGTACCTAGACAGGATGTAATAACATCAGGTGCAACCCTGTAACTTACAGTGTTATCATTATTCTCACCCTCAACTATAGGTTCAGCACCAACAGGATTCATTTCTTTAATGGCTAGGACACTGAAGTAGTTACTTTCCAAATTGTAAGTATTGCCACCAGGGTGTTTCACTTCCTCAACAGAAGGTTGAGCATGGAGCTTTATGTTCCTGTCATTGCTTAATGGGTGAACATATATCATTTTTTTCCTATGACTTTCCTCTAGGTTTCTTTTCTCATGTTGATAGTTTTTTCCTTTAGCCTGTTAACATTAAATCCAACATCCATAGCCTTATCAAAAGCACTAGTGTTAACCACTTTTACACTCTTATCAGGACATTGCTAAGAATCAACACTCGAGCTCTCACATGGCATAGAACAAACCTTACTGACATGACTAAATTTTTTACATTTCAGGAAAAACTCAGGTTGCCACAGATACTCAATTAATACTTTTTTCTCAGTTCCATCTGTCAACATCACAGGAAATTCAGATGGTAAAGGAGCTTCTGGGGTGACCTCAACCATGCATCTTGCATATTCTAATCTTTCAATCTCCTTTGCAGATAAGTCAATACAAAAAAATGCCTATCTTAGAAGCCAACCAACATATCCCAAGTTTGGAACACAAGAAAATAGTGTAAAGGACAAAATGAACAAAATTTTTATCCATAAGGACAAGAGGCAAAAAGTTTAACCATAAGAACAAACTTTAGTATAAAGTATGAAATCATAGTGGGCCGCTGAATTCCTCCTTTTACCTGAAAGTTGTACTTGTGGTTAAATTTTTTGCCTCTTGTCTTTAACAATAAAAAATTTGTTGGGTTTGTCCTTGTGCCTGAAAACCCCTACTCTCATCCCAAGGTTTAACTAGAAATAACTTATTCTTGATAATAGTCGGATCAGCACGTAGTATACGATCCCCATCATAATAGTAGCAGGAAGAAAAAAGAATACCTTTCCTGTGGATTTGACATTAATGTTCCCTTTTGGCTTCCAACGTCTCTTGAGATGCGATATTACTGCAGTGTATGATGAAGGACGATTGATAAAATACCCTACCAAGTAATCTTGCCACTCGTCCTTAGCAGTCGAAAGAATGTCTTCCAAAGGAACTAGTGCTTTACCCGAGAATTTTAGAGTGAACAGAGGAGGGGTGAAAATTCCGCATTCCTAGGTAGGGTTGAGTGAGGAAGGCACAACAGCGGCGCAGAGAGCATCAGGTTGGGGGGAACAGGAGACGGCGGGACAATTATTGGAGGAGGAGGTGGCTCGAGGGATGTGAAAGGAGGATGTGAATGGGGAAGCAGAAGTCAGAGGAATTGATTGGAGGCCATTTTTAGTAGCTCAAGGGAGAAATCATATTCTTACGTGAAGAAAACAAAAGAAAAAACAAGGAAACAAAAGTAAAGTGATTACTTTGAATAACATAAATAAGAATCAAAAAAGACAAAAACCGAAAAATACAAAAAAAAAAAAAAAAAAAAAAAAACAAAAAAAAAAACAACAACAACAACTATGAATAATAGCATAAGCAAGAGAGGAACCATTAAAAAATGAACTAAACAAGCAAGAAAAGAATCAAAAGGAAAGGAAACAAAAAAAAGGATTCCATGGTAATTGGCTATGATAGAACCAACTTTTGAAGACATAAAGTAGTTTCATTGCAAATATTTGTCATTATTAACCAAAAAACAATAAAGTGTGACTCGAAATTTTTTATTTTTGACAAATTCACCACAAAAGAAAGTTTATAAATTATTTTGTTAATAATATTTGTTAAAAAATTAATTCAATTTTTTTCTCGTAAAACAGCGAAGTTGCTTGCGATGATAAAGATACAATCGGAGGATATTGCACAACAGAAAAAGATGTACTTAAAAAAAATTCATTGATGACCAAGTACTTTATTTATAACGAAATTAATAGTTGTTGAATAAAATACATAACTTTGTTATATTGTTAATTAACTTAATTTAATTAACAATAATATAGGACGAAACTGATACCAAATTGGTAAAAACAAAAATCTAGTAATTGTGTATGTCTTATCAAAAATAAAACACATACCTATATATATATATATATATATATATATATATATATATATATATATATATATATAACCAATATCCACTTTCTATTTAGAAAATATGATATCATCAATAATATGAAAGTGATACCGACTTCTTTAAACTACAGTATAAAATAAACTGATACCAATATGTAATCAAAAATGATGCTTGCTTGCTATTTATTATATGTTCACTATCTACTAAAATTATTAACACTGCTATATACTGAAAGTTAGTTAATCTATATTTTTTTAATTATTATTGTTAATACAAGTTGTAAACCAGTATACAACAAACATGCTCTGACCAGACAAAGTTATGCAATGGCAACAACGGCCGTAAATAAAATTTTGATGAACAAGTTTAACATAGTTATTACATATGTTGAATTACAACTGTTATTCATTCTCACTAGAAAGGAATAATAGAAAAATGAGAAGTTATTATAAAACGTTTAGTTGCCACATTTCAAGAAGTGGTGCTAGACTATTACACTGAATCAATATTCTTCTCATTGCATTATGAAGACCTAGATTCTAGTAACTTTGAAACATCCAACAATGCAATGATCACATCTCGATTCTCTATGTGCATGAAAATCAAACGAATATAAGGACTCAAATCTAAAATTTGCAATGAAATTGTTGTGATATATTCCCTAAAATAATTAACTAATATACACTTAAAACAAATTCTACAGAAACAAAAGCATGTAACAACTATGGAACAGACATAACATTAAAAACTTGCAACTAAAACCAAACGGAATACATCAAATAGACAACGCTCAACAAGCATCTGACACGTATTTTTTAATTTCTTTCTTTCAAATGCACTATTATAATTATTTGTCAGTATAAGATTGTAGTGTGCATAAAAATCAATACGAAAAAGCACAAAATAATACATATAGAGATAAATACTAATATTAATATAATTAATAGTATGCATAAAAATGATACTAATTGTATTAAAATTCATTAGCATATTATCTGTACATGAAATCACATATACTCACATCCATTTTTATACTCACTTGCGTACTATATGATTATGTTACAAAAAACCTCTAACACTAGCATGTTACCGTTTATCACACAATATACATCTTGTTATTTTGATACAATGGAATTTTAACTAGTATTCTTGATTAAATCTAATTTTCCTTCATTCACCATGACAGAATATTGAATCATTTGTAGTATTACAGAAGCAAACCTAAATATGCAAGAAATTATGAAATGAGTACAATTTTTTTTTTGTGTGTGTGTGTCTCTCTCTCTATATATATATATATATATATATATATATATATATATATATATATATATATATATGGCAGGTGCAATGACACCCCAAAAATGGAGCACCATTTTAGCCTACCACTTTTTCACCACACATTTCCTTTCTCTCCTTCCAATAACTCTCTCACCTCCCACTAACTTTAATTAACATAAATGAGAGGAGGTAAACATGGGGCCCAAAGGGGAGCTCCATTTTTGTGGTGTCATTGAATGCTCGTCATATATATATATATATATATATATATATATATATATATATATATATATGTATGTATATATGTAGATATATATGTGTGTGTGTGTGTGTATAGAGAGAGAGGGAGAGGAGCTTTCCGGGGCACCCCTGTTTCGTAGCATCCCTTTAGAACCGCTACCCGTTCGTGAGTTACACCAATCCAAATCCAACAAGAATTTGTAGATGTTCTATTTACATATACATTATCATCTATCCAAAATTTAAGGTCGTTCCGACATTCGTAACATTTTCAAAATCTTAGCTCAATTATTCATCGTTTAGACATTTATTTGAACCGTTAAATTTAAACATCAAATATATTATTCTATAAATGTCAGAGCAAGCTCAAATTTTTGATATATGATAATATATATGTGGATTGAACATCTACAAATTATTGTTGGACTTGGATTGGTTTGCTCACGAACGGATTGAGGTGCTAACGGGGTGCTAAAAAACAGGGGTGTCCCGAAACGCTCCTTATATATATATATATATATATATAAGTATGTATGTATATGCGTGTATGTGTATACGTATATCATAATTCATTAAACTTCTCTTCGCTAGCGACTTATTATTTCCTTCAAACGGAGTTGACTATGAAATATATGCTACGATCCACCATATCTTTAAATAAATTTGACATACCGACGAAAGTAAATCCAAAAGATACGTTGAGAACTAAAGCAAGAATTGTGTATGAGATATTAGCAAACATATGGTATTGTTGGGATCTATCCGATTTTATATCAAGTCTTCAACAAAGGAAAAAGTGAAGTAGAGGCTTATATGATGCCTAATTCAATAAAATATACATTTGACATGCTGACTTGTAGATACTTTAAGTTGTTGTAAACGTTGATATGATGATGTTAACACTGATGTTCTAAAGACAAACTTTGTATAACTTTTTACATACATTAAATTATGTAATTATTGAATGTATCTTTCACTTCGCCTACAACTTGAACCAAAATATTGATTATTACCTGTCCAATTTGTATTCGTTTGTATTGCTTGTAATTATGCTATTTGTCTTTAACAATGTTGTTATTATTGTCGTCCGGTTGTGTTTCTGTCATCCCATTGTGTCCTTCCCTCTCTCTCATTGGTTTTGCATCACCTTGCTCTGTTTCCTCCCCCTTCTTAGTAAGGAAGAGATTTCGACCATTAACGATCGTCTCTCTCACCTTACTAAGAATCCTTGTCCTTCAAGATCAGGTGCTTCGGTTTCTTCTTCGCATGGTCAGATTATCGGGGTGACCTTAGTGTTCCTCGAGATCCAAGAGGAGCAATATCACTCATTTTCCATTCCTTCTCGATCTTTGAGTGGAAGACCGATATTGGTGCCTTCCACTCCCCGCACCATTCACACACGCTCTATAGCGGTGTGTGAGCAGATCGTAAGATCTACTTGGTTCACGCTTTATCTTGTCTAAGTAGTTGTTTTCCTCCCTGGGTTGATGTTTTATTGCTGTCGTTTCTAGTTGCCTTCCATCTTCCTTTTGGATGACGGATTTTTTGTTTTGGAACGTTTGAGGCATCAGTAATGATGCTTCTTTGGCAAGGCTTAAGCGCATTGTCAAAAAGCACTTGGTTAGTCTGGTGGCACTTCAGAAGCCATTTATGGGTACAGAGGTGATTGCTGATCACCAATTCTGTTCTCTCCCTTAGCTTTGGGGGTGCTTTAGCTAATGTATCCAATAAGATTGGGATTCGTCCAAAGTCGTCGTAGTCCGTCCTGTTTTTGATTCCGATCATCTTCTATTTGTAACTTGTTCGATCTCTTCCTTTTCCTCTTCCTTTCCATTCTCGGAGGTTTACACTAAATGTGATCGAATTGAGAGGTTGGGCCTATGGTCTGATATCCTCTTTCTTTCTGATCTGTGGTTTGTTTAGTCAGTCATAGAAGGCGACTTTAACGTTGTCTCCTTCAGGTCGAGAAGCAGGGCGGATCCTCTATAAACCGGGAAGCGGTAGGGGATTTCAACTCATTCATCGTCAACTCTGGTCTCTTAGAGGTTTCTTTCGTCGGCTCGGCTTTTACTTAGTGTAATAACCAGGATCAATCTAGTCGGATCTTTTCTCGACTCGACAGAGTGTTCAGTTCAAAAGGTTGGTTTAACCAACGTTTCACGTTCTCTGTCTCCCACCTTCACTGTGCTTTCTCGGATCATGCTCTGATGATACTTCGATGTTCACCCTTCGCCTTATCCAGTCCATCTTCTTTTTGGTTTCGAAGTATGTGGAGATCCCACCACACGTTTCATCATGTAGTGGAAAATTCCTGGAACTCTCCTGATTTTGGCGATCCTTTTGCTGTGTTTTCTCGTAAGCTAAAACGTCTCAAAACTTGTCTTAAGTTTTGGAACGTGCAGGTTTTTAAGAATATCTTTGGTCGTGTTAAGGCAGTAGATGAGACTCTTATTTTAGCGGAATCATCCATTTATGAGATTCCTTCTTTCGCTAACAAGGAGGCGTGGGCGCTTTCCCAAATCGCCTTTTCGTCGGAGCTTCGAATTGAGAACGATTTCCTTTAAGTGGATTGTCGAAGGAGATTCGAACTTCAAATTCTTTCATTCGTCTATTCATAAGAAGAATAACCTCCTTTCGATTCATTAAATTATTTTCTTAGATCTTTCTTTGGCTTCCACTTCGGATGAAATCAAAGTGACTATCCTATCACACTTCCAATATTTCCTAGTCTCTCCTTCATGTCCTATGACCGGGATCTTTTGGCTTTTATCCCCAAGATGGTCCTTCCTGAGGAGGGTGGAGCTCTTTTCATCCCTCCTTCTTCTGAGGAAATTCGTGCCTGTGTATTTTCACTGAGTAAGGATAGTGTGAGTGGGCCAAACGGTTTCAATGGGTTTTTTTTTTCAGGAGTATTTGGTCGATCATTCAGGTGGACCTTTGTCTTGCCATCCAGTTTTTCTTCTTCGTTGAGCTCCCCTCAAAAATGGACTTCCACCAATTTGTTTCTCATCCCCAAGTGCGAAAGTACGCGTTCATACATGAATTTTCGTCCTATTAGTTTGTGTAATTTCTTTAATAAGGTTATCTCTAAGGCGCTAACTTCTAAACTAGCACCTTTTCTAGATCGTATCACCTCCTCTTCTCAAGATGGGTTCGTTAATAGATGTCTGATTCCGGATAACATCCTTTTAGCGCAGGAGATGGTGTCTCAAATCAATCGTAAGGTCAGGGGTTCTAATGTGGTTATCGAGCTCGACATGGCTAAGGCTTACGACTGTATGCCTTGGTTTTTTGACATTAGAGTTCTGAGCGCTTTCGGCTTCCCTGAGCCTCTTATTGATATTGTTTGGAGACTCATTTCCAACTTTCATTTTCTGTTCTCATTAACGGATCTGCCAATAGGTATATAAATTTGGGAAGGGGTATTAGTCAGGAAGATCCCTTTTCCCCGACTTTGTTTATCATCGCCGCTGAGGCTTTTGTACGTGGATTGCATTCGCTAATGATTGCGGGTCAAATTCATAGATTCGGCATTCCGTGTGGTATCCCTCTGATCTGCTCCTTATTGTTTGCAGATGACATTATCATTTTCTCAAACGGTAATCGACGGTCCTTCCACTATCTCATTGCCTTTATCCATCAAACGAGAGATGTTCGGGCCAACCCATGAATTTTGCTAAAAGTTGATTCGTCACTGCGAAAGACTTGTCCCCTAAAAGGACTTCTTGGATCGAAACCTTCTCCGGTTTCAAGGCAGCTTCCCTTCCTCTGCCTTACCTCGGTATTGTCCTATATAGAGGTAGGAAACTTAACGCAATTTTCGATCCCTTAACTGACAAAGCTAGGGGTAAGATTATTCATTGGAACGCGACTCTCCTTTCTCTCGCGGGTAGAATGGTTCTTATAAAACCAATTCTCGACTCTGTAGGATCACATGTCTTTGCTGCCATGACTCCAACTTCCTCCTTTTTCCGCTCTTATTGTTCTTTGGAATCGTCTTTTTTAGGGAAAAAAGGACAATGCTAATCGTCACCATTAGAGTTTTGGGACATAATTTTTCGTCCTAAAAGAGAAGGAGATCTGGGCCTTCGAAATCCAAAGGATATCTGTACCGCCTTTGCTTGTAAGTTGTAGGTCCGGTCCAGAGCTAACAACTACCTTTGGGCGTTGTTTCTTCATTCCAAGTTCCATAGACATTTGGCTGCGAATTACATCGATAACCCATCCTACGCTAGTGGGACGTGGAAACGGATGCAATCCATGAATTCCTTATCTGACTCTGATGGGGGTGGGATCAAGTGGGATGGAGGCCCTTTCTCGTTTCGGTGGCTTGGAATTCGGCTAGGACTCCGGCTCTAAGAATTACTATTTTTTCTTTCATTTGGGATGCTCGTATGCCTCCTAAGGTTTCCTTGTTTATGTGGAAAACTCTTCATAATGGGTTACCACTAGACGATAAGCTTAGGAGGATTGGCATTCCTCTCGTTTCTCGATGTAGGTGTTGCAGAGCAGGTGATATGGAATCTAGTGCTCATTTATCCTTTTAGGGATCTTGTGCCAGGGCTGTCTGGAATTTCTTCGAGAACTTGGTAGGTATCCGAGGAAATGCCACTTCTCTAGTATATTTGCTGATATATTGGTGGTCCAGCATCTCTCGCGAATATCTCTGTTCTATCATGTTTCGTCTGGTTCCTTGTCTTATCTATTGGCATATTTGGTGCTCTCGGAATAAGGCAACTTTTGATGAGACTCCTATAGACCCTCCTACCATCATCCGGGTGGTTAAGAATGATGTTTTCCTAGCCTTTTGTGGTAGGCCCTTCAGGGGAGCAATTGGATCTCGCTCATACCTTTGATGTTACGTCAGGTTCGCCTCCTTCCTGAGTGGGGATTGGTTGAAACATTGGCTGTTTATCGTGAGTGGGCTCAGTGTGTCTCCTGTTTTCCTGTCTTGTCCTCCTCCCCTAACATATATTATTGTCTAGAAGTGCAGGTGATGGACTTATAGGTACGTACTTGGTGGAATACTGCCTTTAGGGCTTACTTACTTCTAGGATATCTAGGAGCTTCTTAATAGACGGAGCAAAAGCTTTGGGCTGGATTTGGTTTGCTGCAGCAACTGTCGCTATTAGGTCCAGATCCTGCAATATTCGTAGCTAGTGGCCTGCAGCTGACGAGGCTTTGGCATCTTGGGTGGGGTTTAAGAGAGGCTCTCACTGGCCCTCCTGGCTTGGTTTTCAGCTGTTAGGTCGTCCTTGCTTTTAATTGCGATGGTTTTAGTTATCGGTGTTGTGTTTCTTTTTGTTCCACAGAATTTATAGTCGTCTGTTACTGTTGATCTGTTTTTTGAGCCATTGGAGAATAACTTGATTTTTCCTTTTGTTATTTATTATTATCTTCTGTTAAAAAACTATTGTTATTATTGTCTATGTGAAAATGATACCCAATAACTGATTATATAACAAGATTTTCTTCCAACATTGATACCTAAATGCATGCAAAAATAATACCCTGTAACTGTATATAACAATTTTTTTTTTACCAAAATTGATATGTGCAAAAATGATACTTTGTTACTGTATGTAATACAATACTTTAACAAAACCGTTACCTACATGTATGCAAAAATGATATCAAAAATCTAATTGTATTGTATGACGATCAATGAAGTTATTTATTTAGCTCATACACAATATGTGTATGCAAAATTCATGCTTTTTTTTTAATCTGTTCAGGAGGGAAACCGACTAGAGCCGTAAAACCCCCTAGTGCACCTAGTTCGATCCGCGGATACCACATAAGCTCTAAACCCCCTAGCATTCTTTGAGATAATTGCTAGAAATAAGTTCGATTCCAAATGTAGATAACAAAAAGTATGAAATGTCATAGAAAAAACATCAAGAATACCTAAAATTAAACATTGATGACGATCCGACATATAAACTAGATCACGATTTTCTTGAAGCATTCCCCCAAATGACTTAAGAATCATCTTCAATTATTCGCATTTTCAACAAAAACCATATCCATACCTAAAGGGAAGAAACTTGCAAATAACATTCTGAACTTAAAATTAAAACAAAGTTCAATCATTAATTAACTCAAAAACCGATACTTAGAAACTGCTAAAAATAACAAAAAGATGATACCCCTAAAAACTAAAAACTGAAATTTGATACTATTCATGCAACGTTCTAAATAACTTGTACCTAAAAAATGACAATCGACGCTAATATAAAGCATAACAGTTTAAAAAATAATACTACATACACATCACTTATTAATACTAAAAATGATAATATCAAAAGGGTACTAACACAACCTGATACTATTACTAACATTATTAAAAGAAACCAATGCTGACAAAACCAAATATGGAACTAAAAACAACACTAACAAAAGCCAAGAAAAGAAAATAAAAATAAAAACTAATACTAGTAATAGAAACTAAAACTTAAAAAATGATACCGATAATAGAAGCTAATAATAACTAAAATAGAAAATGATACTAATTATTTTCCATAAGAAAGATAAAACATAACAGTATAACTTAAAAATACGTCAAAAAAAAACTTACATTGATTATCATTCTTTACAGTATCCCCCATCAAAACATCTGACTGTTCCTTTAAATGAGTAGAATCTAAGAACGTCATAGCTCAACAATGCTTAAAACCAAATAAACAGGTATCGAGACCAACAAACACTACCACAAAGTGGTTAGTACAAGCATTAATATCCACATCAACATAATTATTTGGATTAACCTTCTTTAATGCCTTCAAATACCAATACAAACCGTTGTAAGACATAGTGCCATTATCATGTAATTCCATCAAAATAAATTGTTCTCTACAATAAGCAAAAGAATAAGACATCCAAAGATTATATTCTCATTTAAATCATCTATGATATCTATTGGCTTCTTACTAAGATGATCATGAATTTTATTAATAATCAATGATCTAGCAAATGAACTAGAAATATGAGGATTATTCAAATTTCTTAGCCCACCTCCATAAGAATGATCTCTAACCAAATTTTGAATAAAAAACTATTAAGTTATACAAAATCATATGAAGCATGCATTTTAAAAGACATCCACTCGTAGATGAATAACAAATAGCATAAGTGTTAGTTGAGCTATTCTTCAAAAACACTAATTTATCCTGTTTGGTTTTGATATGCCATCAAAACCACTCTAAAATCATTAACTCCTCCAAAACAATAAGCAGCAAAATTGAAAATGGATAATTTGATACATTTCTTCAACACATCTTTCAATTTTTTTTACTATGTACAGCAATATTTAAACCTAAAGACTCAGTAAATGACGAATAACTAGAAAGATTAAATGAAACTAAAATAGAACCACTCATTAATTTTCAATTGAGAACTCTTGACCATAACGCTAGAAGAAAAAAAGCACCATTTTTATGCAGTTGAAAACAAACTATACTTTGAAGATTAGAATCAGTGCCAACAACAAAAATATATTCTCAAGTACACAACCAATCTCAATGGAAAAAAAAGATAATTGAGACCAATGATGACGTATTTCATTCTTCAAATCATATAATAAGCAATCCATAGATAGCCGAGTGCTAAAAATATTATCATTGAATACAAACAGAATAAAAAGATATTGTCACCATTGCAAAAGGAATTTGAAAAAAAAAGGATTAGTCAATAAAAGATTATTTCAAAAATTATACATACAAGAAGTAAAATTGTTATCTAAATAATAAAAAAATGATATATGCAGCATACGAAACAGATACCTAAAACCAGATATTTAAATTGAAAAAAAAAATTATACACAAACAAAATTCATAGAATGTATGATAATAAAAAAAATCAAACTTTTAACACACAGGATATTGATGCATATAATCATATGAACGATATAACAACTGCATTTTCAAAAGATAAGGAAAGAGTAAAAAAATATATAAACGATTTTATACTTCATTCTATTAAACGGTACCGATAAAAAGTTGTTAGATCTTTTGTTAATACACAATTGTATTACAAATAGACAACAACAACAATCAATGTTACTCAACTATGCCACAATTGTCACGTCAAACTGTGTTTACAGCAATAACAGCAAGCGTGACCAATTGTGCACTAGGTTGAAGATGCATAGAAAATATTCTGTTCTAGTATTGTCCGAATGCAAAAATATTCTGTTTCCTTGAAACAATGTTGTCGTCACATGCACTAATTAACGTAACAACAATTTGTTTCCCAAGATAAAACGGACCAACCCCGTAGCATAGTGCCAGCAAACGGAGTTCCGACGAACTGAAGTAGATTAAAGAAACTAGATCAGAGGATTACTTTGAAGAAGAAGAAGTAATGCGAGCAGAGTGAAAGTGAATTCTGTCTCGTTTTTGGCAATGTTTTTATAGGCTAGAGGAGGTGCCCATCTGGGCATTAGTAACCGTTGGAATTGGAAAGGTTGCGACCCTTTAACCATGTGGTCATTAATGTTCATGCACTAAGAATTCAAATGGTTGTTCCTATTCATCTGAACAAACATGCCTTTCAAATTCTGGACTGAATGGACACGCCTTTCAAATTCTGAGAAAAAAATTATCGTTTCAGCGCAGTGGCCCAATCAGCAACCGTCGACCCTATTCAATCAAGAGACCCTAAGAGCCCTAAGGCCTAAGGCCTAATCTTTGACACTTTAATATATTATTGTGTCAAGGCCTAGCCTACGTTCATATATAATCCCCCTTTCTTTTATTTTATATAAGCCTACAAGTTTCTAATATATTAGGAGAGGTTGTGTTAATATTTTGATGATGTGGGACTTATAGGTTGCTATCTCTTCTTCTTCCCAAATTCCACTTTCTTTTGCTCATTCATTTCCATCAATCTCCCACATAAATGAGCAGTCGATATTAGTTTCGCGAACCATTTATCGCATTAATTAAAGTACCATATGGTCCTTGAACTTTCTAGTGATTACCTATTTGAATCACAGGCAAATCTATAGACATAGACTGTCCTAGAACTGTAGGCCTGTTGTGTAATTCCGAAGTAGATAACACACGATAAATGCTTCTTATAACACTTTATTCTCTGTATGTGTTCGTTTTTGCCTTGAACACATGCCTGGTCTCATAAGTTCTTAAAGAATTTGGCCTCATAATTCTCTTTGAAGCGGCGCCTTCGCACTGACGTAGATGATTCTGTAAAGGGTATTCTCTAATTCCTCAATTACAGATATCATGTAATGACCCGCATCTTCAGGGGTATTATAATTAATTTGTTTAATTATATAAATAGTGATATAGTGAATTAAATGGTGGTTTAATTAAATAATGGTGAATATTTAATTAAAATAATAAATTAAATAATATATTTAATTTATAAATAATCAGAATTGGCTGAAATGACGATATGGTGTGAACTGGATCATCTGTCATATTTAATTCAGCTTGGGATTGAATTTGAATAACGAATATATTATATAAACGACAGTTTGAACATAGAGTTATAATATAATTAAAATCGAGCTCGAAATGGCGCTGCAGTTCGTAAATTGGCGATTCGAACTTCAACTGAATATACAGGGTCTGTTTTAAGTCAGATTTCTGTGAAACAAGAAACGCTAGGAGCTGGTGAAGTATATTTTTCTAGTGGAAGAGAAAATTCGGGATTTCATCATGTAGATTTTGATTTATGTCCAAATCAAATTTTAGAAAAGTCGCTGTGGAATTCCTTTATAATTAGTAACGCTTTATTTACGTTATAAAAGGGTTTTCAATATATTTGAATATCGGGTTTGAATTTAGACAAGGTTCTTTTGAGACGTACGCATAATTTAATTTTTAGAATTTTACTGTAATTTTTAATTAATTAAATAAACAACTTTTTATTTGTAGTATTTTGCACCCTGTAGTCAACATTTTGGGTTTTCACAAAATGAGTTAACCTACCTATATTATTATGTTTTGGGACCGTGGCACATTGCTGAATAAAATGGTGTTCTTATTTCTGTCTATAACAGTCTATACGTAAAACGTAGAATTTAAAATCTATTTGATTCACTACTAAAAAAGAAAGGGGAAACAGCTTAAATACACCCCTCCTTTTATAAATACTAAGCCTCCATCCTTAACACCCTAAACAAGTCACTTTCCACAGTCAAAAGAAAGGCCACGCTTCACGTCTCTCAACCACCATGTTATTGCTAAAACGTGGAATGGGGAAGTCCACACAATCGAAAACAAGTATTTATAAAATCGTTTACACCAAACCCTTATTCATTCACTCTTTACCGATCAGTTCCTTTGAGCCGCCACGAATGATGTCCTCAAACAAATTCTCGCGGCCTTCAAAAATTCAAGAACAAATTAATGAAAATTCTATAAATCAAAATAGAGCTGTTTTTGGAATCAGCAAGGGATCTTCTTCAATTCGAGATCCATCTTTCAGGGAGCGACGTCATTTCTGTTCACTCGTTTCTCTTCAGTGAGCTTTATGGTTGAGATTCGAAAGCTTTTAGAGCCGTGATTCTTGGTTTGGTTGGTGCTATTAGACTCGCGAGGGGTTTTGCACCGAACTGTAGATTTCTTATTGAGTTCGAGGGTGTGTAGGAAGCCGTAGTCTTTGAGTAGCAGGAGGCGGGTGTTGAAGGCGATGGTGGCGGAGTGCTCGCGGAGTGGAGGCGAACGACGGGGTCAGTCAGTGGTTCCGTGATTTACTGATGGGATGAAGTGGTGTTGGTTTAGTGCGAGATGGTGAAGGCGGATTGCGAGTTAGAGGAGTGTTGAGGATGTGAGATTGGGTTAACAGGAGAGGATACCTGTGTTGCTAAACCGAGAGGAGGAGAATGATGCTTTGTTGTGAGAGTTGGTGAATAAGGAGTAAACGTTGTTTTGGTTCTTGATTTCATGTGTGAAGAATGGATGGAGCAAAATTATGGTAAGGGCAATATGGTGATGTTCAACGTGTTCTGTTCGGGGAAGAGGGCAGAAAGGGAAACGAGCGGGTCTGGGTACTTGGTTCAGAAGATGGGCTATGCAGAAAGAATCAGACGAAACAAGATCCGTCAGAATCGTATGGACGATGTCAACACCCTGGAACTGACTGGGAGTGGATTGGAGCTAGTTTGAATTTATGGTGAAATAAATTGTTTGATTCAAATCAAACAAACAGTTTATAGTTCTTTAACGATGAACTGCCAATGTGAGTAAATCTCACTAACTCTGAACAGTTTATATTTTCATGTTGTATTTTTAGAACTGCTAAATATTGGCCGATTGACTGTGTGTTGACTGTTTGATTGAACTGCTAGTCAGTTAGTTGAATTTATATATTGATTCTGTTTAACAGAATATATCATATGGAACTGAAAGTGATGTTGATTTTATTGTGTAACATCTGTGGATGCAGGGAAACAGGTTGGAGGAATCCGGCTGGATTCCTCAACAGTTATTTTATTGTTTTTCATATATTTTGATATATGATGTAAATTATAACCTGTTGTTGATTGTGTGTGTATGGAAGATATTGGTCATCGTGATATGATGTGTCAAGTACCATAAAATATCGGAATGGGAAAAGGAGATTTTCAAAGTGATATTGAAAACAATATATGTATAAATTGGAATATTTATAAATTGGAATAATTATAAAGTGAATTATTTATTTAGGATAAATAAATAAGATCTTATAAAATGGACTATTTACTTAGTAAATAAATAGGAGACAATAAGTGAGATATTTATTTGTTGAATAAATAGGATAAGATAATGGATTTATTTATTTGTTAAATAAATAAAATAAGGAAAGGACATATTTATTTGTTGAATAAATAGGGTTATTAAAGGAAACATTTAGAATAAATAAATAGGATATTAAACGGATTATTTATTTAGGAAATGAATAAGTTATGATAAAGGGATATTGACTTAGAAATTGAATAAGTTATAAAAGAGATGTTAAGCAAAATAAATGGAATAAAAGATTTTCTATTTAGAAAATAAAATAGTAGAGTTAATCGAATCAAGTTAATCGAACAGAGTAAATCAAATGGAGTTAAGCAAAATTAGAAACTGACTAGAGATTAGTAAATTAAATGGTTTTCTAAGTGTCGATCTGATGTTGGTTTCGGCCTTCGGGGTTTATACTTAGAGAATTTGTTCTCCTACTAGTTTACAGTAAGGGACTGACAGTTGTGAAATGATAGTGATATGCAAATAAATGGAAATGTTTTCCAGTGTTAATAACGTATATTTTCTAAATGTAGAAAATAAGGAAATACAAATATATATATATGGTTGATGATTGATCGATATAATTTCCATTTGTAAATAATATCGTTGTTTGCACACATTTTTTCTTTGATAGTTAACTCATCGACTATCGAAGATTTCAACCATTTTAACGTCGTAAATATGGAGAGACCGATTGGATTATTATCCAAAGAACCACTCTGTATTGGCATAAGCATTGCGAATCATATATGCCAAAGATAATTAAAGACAGAGTAAAGTGCAAGGGCTATTGTATAAGTCTTAGATAACAGTGCCTAAGATGGATGTACTGAATAGTGCCTTCGGTTCATCATGTTCCTGGATGGCTTGTATGGATGAATGTCTGACAGAGTATTTCCAGAAAGGTCACGTACATTGATTTCTTCAACCGTACCAAGAGTGGAAGCGGAGAAGGAAACTTCTTTAGCTAACATGTAATGTACTGTTGTAGACGTCAATTAGTGATTTTCGATGGATCTGACAATGTGGCATTGAAGTGAAACTGATGTGATGATGAAGCGTAACCTCAAGCCTCATCAGCCGGTAAATGATAGAAATCGGACAGGCAGCATGGCTAAGTCGGTCGCTCCGAAGTAGGGTGTATAATCACCTGATCTAGAGTTTCATTTACTTCTAAAAATCTATTGTTGATGCTGTCCCATTCGGGAAACGGTTGCTGATCCCAACCGTTGGTGATATACATTCGATACACTCAAGCGAAATGAGTGGTCGGTCATGTGTGGCTGGGTTGCAAGATGTTCTTGTTGAACCCAGTGTATTCCTCTCTAGAGGTACACTAGCGCAAGGTGGTTCCATACCTTGTCATAGTTGGAAATCCATTACCCAATACGTGCTTGCAGTTTTGATTGTATACTATATATGTAAAACGTGAGATGAAAGCGTTTCTTCTAGATGATTATTATACTGTGGTTGATAGACATTATTATAATATCAAAAGGTTTTTGATATAAAGATATTTTGGATTCTCATAAGGGAAAAACCCATTCCATTATACGGCGTGGTCTTATGAGATATCGTTTACTTGTTCAAACCATTTAAAAATGTTTTACTCATACCAGTCCCATGACTGACCCGGAGTTTATTTTGTTTTGTTTTCCCTAAACTCTTGGGTGCCCAATTTTGTACGGGCAGTCAAGTAGTCAGGATTTATAGATACTTGAAGAGCTGGAGCAGGAGGCTTCAGGATCATATAGTTATAGTTTATTTACGCTGTGATGTAAGTGTTGTACTCTGAAAATGTTATTGTATACATATACTGATTTTATCTCAAGGATATATTATCTATTATATGTTATTCGTTCCGCTGTGAGGTTCGTGTTACTCTGATGTTCTGTTTCTTCTTCTTCTATTCTAAGTTTCTATCTTATCTACTCTCACCCTCTAATTTCTTTCATTAATAACCTGTTATTTTCGACCCTTGGATGTTCGATATGTGTTGTATATCGGATAACCAAGATCACCAAAATTCCGGGTCATTACAGTTGGTATCAGAGCTTAAGTTAAGAGAATTACCTTGGCTCTGTGGCTTGACTCGGTAGAGATGGGGTCAGTAATACCCTAGATTGAGTTGAGTGTATATATACGAGTGGGCGTATTTGTTATTGATATAAAAATTGTTTTATATCGTGGTGATTTATTGGTTGAGTTGTTTATGAGTTCTGGTCGATCAGTTTGATCCACTGTATCGGTAGGAGTTTCCAAACACTCGAATACGATGGGTCGGCACGATATGTTTTGAAAAGAGGGTAAGTGAAAATAATTTTACCCAAAGTATATTTTGATACATATTGGATATATTGGTTGATATTATAATCGAATAAGATTATAAGAATGTGAAATGGTTATGTAAATAACCAATCAGAATTCATATAAGTGCAATACGTGAAATCAGATGAATTAAATCTGAAATTTAAATCAGAATTGAAATTGAAACCCTGGAAATTTGGAACAGAGTTGTAAATGGATTTGGATTAAAAACAAGGAAAATTTAAGATCCTGGGAGATTTTAAATTGTTTTACAAGCAGTGTGAATTATATTTTGAAATGAATTTCAAAGTGGAAATGTTTAGAAATGGTTTTATAGTATTGAACTCAATTCGATCGCTGGAAAATAGATTCTGATGATGACAGTTGCACCATCAGTATTCATTTTCGAGTTGTAAGTGACGAATTACTACCAGAGATACTATTTTGAATTTATTTTGGGAAAGACAAGTTGCGTTGAATTTCAAAAAGGAAAATTTGATTTTTGAAAAGAGTAAACTGTTTAAAAACTCCCAGGAAAAGATTGTTTGAATTAAAAACAAATTTAATAGAAATTTGTGAAAGCAAATTTGAATTAAAGTAAAGCAAGTAAAGTGGTAACTGAGATTGAATTAGAATGATATCAAGAAAAATTGGATTGTGAGATTCAAATTTGAAGTGTAATGTGATAATCAAGTTAAGAGTTGGGAATCGAGAAGAAACTCGAGTTGAAATGATATTTGGCTCGAATATAAGCGAATGGTTGGATTTATGGATAAAAGCAGATTAGAATTTGATTGGGATGACCCTTGTATCCGCTGAATTGATAACAGGTGGAAAGGATATAATGATATACCGACAAAAAGGTACAAGTTTATATTTCTATTGGATATAAGATTTATGAGCCGAATTGGCAAGCCGCTTGGCTGTTTGATTCGAGGACGAAATTATTTTAAGTGGGGAAGAATGTAATGACCCGCATCTTCAGGGGTATTATAATTAATTTATTTAATTATATAAATAGTGATATAGTGAATTAAATGGTGGTTTAATTAAATAATGGTGAATATTTAATTAAAATAATAAATTAAATAATATATTTAATTCTGAAATAATCAGAATTGGCTGAAATGACGATATGGTGTGAAATGGATCATCTGTGATATTTAATTCAGCTTGGAATTGAATTTGAATAACGAATATATTATATAAACGATAGTTTGAAGGTAGAGTTATAATATAATTAAAATCAAGCTCGAAATGGCGCTGCAGTTCGTAAATTGGCGATTCGAACTTCAACTGAATATACATGGTCCGTTTTAAGTCGGATTTCTGTGAAACAAGAAATGTTAGGAGCTGGTGAAGTATATTTTTCTAGTGGAAGAGAAAATTCGGGATTTCGTCGTGTAGATTTTGATTTATGTCCAAATCAAATTTTAGAAAAGTCACTATGGAATTCCTTTATAATTAGTAACGCTTTATTGACGTTATAAAAGTTTTTTCAATATATTTGAATATCGGGTTTGAATTTAAACAAGGTTCTTTTGAGATGTAGGCATAATTTAATTTTTAGAATTTTACTGTAATTTTTAATTAAATAAATAAACAACTTTTTATTTGGAGTATTTTGCACCCTGTAGTCAACATTTTGGGTTTTCACAAAATGAGTTAACCTACCTATATTATTATGTTTTTGGGATCGTGGCACATTGTGAATAAAACGGTGTTCTTATTTCTGTCTATAACAGTCTATACGTAAAACATAGAATTTAAAATCTATTGGATTCACTACTAAAAAAGAAAGGGGAAACAGCTTAAATACACCCCTGCTTTTATAAATACTAAGCCTCCATCCTTAACACCCTAAACAAATCACTTTCCAAAGTCAAAAGAAAGGCCACGCTTCACGTCTCTCAACCACCATGTTCTTGCTATGTTCTTGCTAAAACGTGGAAAGGGGAAGTCCACACAATCAAAAACAAGGATTTATAAAATCGTTTACACCAAACCCTTATTCATTCACTCTTCACCGATCAGTTCCCTTGAGCCGCCATGAACGATGTCCTCAAACAAATTCTCGCGGCCTTCAAAAACTCAAGAACAAATTAATGAAAATTCTATAAATCAAAATAGAGCTGTTTTTGGAATCAACAAGGGATCTTCTTCAATTCGAGATCCATCTTTCATGGAGCGACGTCATTTATGTTCACTCGTTCCTCTTCAGTGAGCCTTATGGTTGAGATTCGAAAGCTTGTAGAGCCATGGTTCTTGGTTTGGTTGGTGTTGTTAGATTCGCGAGGGGTTTTGCACCGAACTGCAGATTTCTTATTGAGTTCGAGGGTGTGTAGGAAGCCGTAGTCTTTGAGTAGCAGGAGGCGGGTGTTGAAGGCGATGGTGGCGGAGTGCTCGCGGAGTGGAGGCGAATGACGGGGTCATTCAGTGGTTCCATGATTTATTGATGGGATGAAGTGGTTTTGGTTTTGTGCGAGATGGTGAAGGCGGATTGCGAGTTGAGGATGTGAGATTGGGTTAACAGGAGAGGATTCCTGTGTTGCTAAACCGAGAGGAGGAGAATGATGCTTTATTGTGAGAGTTGGTGAATAAGGAGCAAACGCTGTTTTGGTTTTTGATTTCATGTGTGAAGAATGGATGGAGCGAAATTATGGTAAGGGCAATATGGTGATGTTCAACGTGTTCTGTTTGGGGAAGAAGGCAGAAAGGGAAACGGGCAGGTCTGGGTACTTGGTTCAGAAGATGGGCTATGCAGAAAGAATCAGACGAAACAAGATCCGTCAGAATCGTATGGACGACGACAACACCCTGGAATTGACTGGGAGTGGATTGGAGCTAGTTTGAATTTATGGTGAAATAAATTGTTTGATTCAAATCAAACAAACAGTTTATCGTTCTTTAACAATGAACTCCCAATGTGAGTAAATCTCACTAACTCTGAACAGTTTATATTTTCATGTTGTATTTTTAGAACTGTTAAATATTGGCTGATTGACTGTGTGTTGACTATTTGATTGAACTGCTAGTCAGTTAGTTGAATTTCTATATTGATTCTTTTTAACAGAATATATCATATGGAACTGAAAGTGATGTTGATTTTATTGTGTAACATCTGTGGATGTTGGGAAACAGGTTGGAGGAATCCGACTGGATTCCTCAACAGTTATTTTATTATTTTTCATATATTTTGATATATGATGTGAATTATAACCTGTTGTTGATTGTGTGTGTATGGCGATACTAGTCATCATGATATGATGTGTTAAGTACCATAAAATATCGGAATGGGAAAAGGAGTTTTTCAAAGTGATATTGAAAACAGAATATGTATAAATTGGAATATTTATAAATAAGAAATATTTATAAATTGGAATAATTATAAAGCAAATTATTTATTTAGGATAAATAAATAAGATGTTATAAAATGGACTATTTACTTAGTAAATAAATAGGAGATATTAAATGAGATATTTATTTGTTAAGTAAATAGGATAAGAAAATGGATTTATTTATTTGTTAAATAAATAGAATAAGGATAGGACATATTTATTTGTTAAATAAATAGGGTTATTAAAGGAAACATTTAGAATAAATAGGATATTAAATGGATTATTTATTTAGGAAATGAATAAGTTATGATAAAGGGATATTGACTTAGAAATTGAATAAGTTATAAAAGAGATGTTAAGCAAAATAAATGGAATAAAGGATTTTCTATTTAGAAAATAAAATAGGAGAGTTAATCGAATCAAGTTAATCGAACAGAATAAATCAAATGGAGTTAAGCAAAATTAGAAACTGACAAGAGATTAGTAAATTGAATGGTTTTCTAAGTGTCGATCTGATGTTGGTTTCGGCCTTCGGGGTTTATACTTAGAGAATTTGTTCTCCTACTAGTTTACAGTCAGGGACTGATAGTTGTGAAATGATAGTGATATGTAATTAAATGGAAATGTTTTCCAGCGTTAATAACGTATATTTTCTAAATGTATAAAATAAGGAAATACAAATATATATATATGGTTGATGATTGATCGATATAATTTCCATTTGGAAATAATATCGTTGTTTGCACACATTTTTTCTTTGATAGTTAACTCATCGACTATCGAAGTTTTCGACCATTTTAACGTTGTAAATATGGAGAGACCGTGTAACGACCCGTATTCTACACATCGGAGGATCGTAGAATATTTATTTCTTTCCCATATGAAGTCGTATGGTCATGTAACTTTGGGAAACATCCATTAGAGTCATTTCCCATGCTTATGATTTTTGTCGATTTTTAAATGACCATTTTGCCCTTGGCTGATCTTGTTTTGGCCATAACTTTTGATTGGAAAGGAATTTTGACCTGAAACAACTTCCATTAGATTCGTTTGATGGTTTACCTTTCCGTAGAGTGGTCATAATAGCCAAACGGACTTACTGTTTGGGAGATATGGCTGAAATAAGGTTTGGAAGGTGAAAAACTGCTTAACCGGGCCAAATAGGTTGATTAGTGAATAGGCCCATAACCCATTTCGGGATTAGGGTTATGGGGAGGCTGAAATGAGTTAGAGAATCATTCCATTTCAGTTTTCTAGCCTCCACTTATCTCCAAGGAACCCTAAAAATGGCCTCCAACCTCTAAATCACCTTCAAATCATCTTTTGATCAAGGATTAAGCTTAGCAACATCAAATCAAGGAAGATCTACACCAAATCAACATTGGAGTTGCTGTTTAGCATTGGGATTTGCATCAAATCAGAGATTTATTTCAGATCTTAGTTTATTTGTGGCTAAGGTGAGTGATTTGCATAGTTCCTCACTAATTATGACTAATTAAGGGTAATTAGTGTTAATTAGCGAATTTAAACATGATAAAATTCGGGAAAAATGTTTATAAAATCTTAAATGATGTTTTAGACCTCTGATATGAATTTGGGTTAATTTGGTTAAGTTTTGCTAATCCTATCATTAGTTTCACCTAAACATGCTTAAGGGGAAATATGGGGTTTTGGGTATGTTTGATCCATTTTAACCTATCATGTTGATGTTTTGATGTTTGTGGTTGATTATGAATGTTGCTATGACTTTATGATATGCTTTGTGATTGATTTCAATAGTTAGAATGGTCGAAAACGTCGTCGAACAGCGTAAACAATTGCTGGAAAAGCTTCAGGAAACAGTGCAGGTTTCGGATCGGATCGGATATGGTGGCTCGGGTCGGATAAGTTGAACTGGGAAAAGGATTCGATCGGATCGGAGCTTGACACTTGAGAACCCGGGTAAAAAGGAAGGCCATGCTAATTGAACTGGGATCGGATCGGCTAAAAGAGGGGGATCGGATCGGAGCATATGAAGGACGAGGGGGCTGATCGGAGCGGGAGCACGAACTGGAAGGGAGATGGCAACTCGACCCGACCCGAAGAAGGACACCCGACCCGAACCGATGCAACGCTGTGAACCCGAACCGAACCGCTACAGGGGAAGACAACACACCGAACCGACTCAACGTAGGCACCCGACCCGAACCGATGGCTTGGAGGGGAACCCGACCCGACCCGGTATTGATCAATAACCCGAGATGCAAAGGTAGTCCAATATGGGAAGTTAGAGCTCAGGATCCAGTTGGGAACCGATGAGTTCACTTCATGGTTGGACTTTGCTGCAGGACGTGTGCTAAGGAGTTGTCGACGTTCATAACTTCGATTCACCACTAAAAATGGATGATGGGCTACTTATCAGTGCAGTAGAGTCACTGCGACTCGAGGGGCAAGATGATGGTAGCAAGACTACGTTATCAGTGCAGTAGAGTCATTATGACTTGAGGGGCAAAGTGATGCGTAGTAAGACTATGAGCCAGCACAGATGCGGTGAATAACTCCATGGGGGCAAGTGGATATAGTAAAGGATTGGTAAGGCTATGAGCCAGTGCAGATGAGGTGAATAACTCCATGGGGCAAGTGGACATAGCGAAGGATTAGTGGCTACGTTATCAGTGCAGTGAAGCCATGTATGACTTCATGGGGCAAAGTGATCGTAGCAAGGTATGTTGGGTGATCGAAGTGGTGAATATCGTATGCTTTACGCACCGAGTGAGAGATGTGAGGATGGTTGCTATGCTTGATTGTTTGCCATCACTATGACATGCACACCCCCACCTCTGTATCTTTACACCTTTTGATATGGCACCTTAGAGTGTTGTACAGTATGTAGTGCTAACTCTTTGGTTGCAGGTCCAGGTTCAGGTATGTTTTAGTCTACCTGTTATTATTCACTTTAGATGCTTATCGCTCATACCAGGCTTTATGTCTGACCCAGAGTTTTATGTCTCCTCTTATTACTCTGGGTGCTCACACGAGCAGACTAGAGACAGGTTAGTTGGTGGTGCGCGAGTAGCTGATTCGGAGGCGGGGAGGAGGCTTCCACGTATGATATATAGATATTCTCCATGTGTCGCTGGTGGTCGCTACTTGGGCATTAGTAGTGTACCTCCTTTATCTTACTTTTGCTTTGAGACAGTTTGAAAAGTTGTAATAAGCTGTATTTTCGATTTCTGCTGCTATGATGCTTAGTTCTGGTTTTCAGCTTATGCACTGTCTCTCCTGTTTTATGTCAATTATGCTATTATTATATTTTGTTCTATGCGCTGTGAGACATTCTACAGGTTCTTTGCTAGTTCATTTCCTTCTTCCCTTTTCCTTCTGACAACCCGTTCCGTGCTAACTGGACATGTGTACAGCGCACTTTTGGAGTAAATGTCGGTTGGTGCGGGGCGGGCCGTCACATTTGGTATCAGAGATCTAGGTTGCGTAGTTAACCTAGGGAAAGACACTAAGGAGAGATGGTACATATATGAGAGCGCGTATTTGTGATTACTTTGGTTTTCAAAAGCTATATATATATATATACTATTGATAGTATAAAAATAAAGTCGTACTGCACTAGCACCACTGTGGGGTCGTTAATCGTTTCCCTTTTACAGATTGACGATGAGCCGATATGCTAGAGGTGCCGGTATGGAAGTAAATAATGGGAATGTTGCTGACATGAGGGTGATGTTTACTGACCTCATGAGAGACATGCTTAGATAAGTGCAAGGGGCAGTTCCCAATCCCGGAGTTGGTGTTGGCCCAGTAGTGCAGGCGCCTAGGGTCGATTTCGCCAAGTTGTGCAAGGATTACACTAACCTTGGTGGGAAGCCGTTCCACGGGACGGAGTCGGCCACAGATGTTCAGGACTGGATGGATAGCTGTGATCATATCTACGATGACTTGGGTCTTGAAGATGCGATGAAGAGAAGGCTAGCATCTCGTCAGCTGCAAGGGCGAGCGATGAATTGGTGGAATGCCATTAGAACAGCTACTCCAGAAGATCATGTTACTTGGGATCAGTTCAAGGCTCGCTTTAGCGAGAAGTTCATTCCAGCTGCCCAGAAGTCAGTGTTGTTCAAGAGATTCTTGGAACTCAAGCAGAGTGGTAGGGCAGTCTCTGATTATATTGCTTAGTTCGACACTTTGTCGAAGTATGGACTATCTCTTATCGATACTCCTGAGAAGAAGAATGAGAAGTTCATCACTGGGTTGGATGGATACTTGGGGGAAAGGCTTATCAATCACATCGATGAGACTTTTGAATCGATTGTGGGGTAAAGCTTTGAGATCAGAGAGTCTTTACCCTAAGCCAAAGACTAAGGCTGCATCTGCAGAAGGGCCAAAGCCGCAAGCAGGCGGTGGAGGCAAGAATAACTCTCAGAATAAGAGGAAGCAGGACCAATCTAAGGGTGGCCAGAAAAAGAACAAGAAACATGTTGAGTGCTTCAGCTGTGGTAAGAAGGGCCATTATGCTAAAGATTGTCGGGCCAAGCCAGCGGATAAGAAGTGCTTCAACTGTGGTCAAGTGGGACATTTCAAGGATAAGTGTCCGCAAGCTCTGAAAGAGAAGCAGATTGTGAAAGCATATGCTATTGATGTTGTTCCTTCTTCGTCGAATGCCCCAACTGCAGCGGAGAAAGGAAAGAATGTTGTTATTCAAGGTATGCTTTCTATTTATGATGTACCAGTTCAAGTTTTGTTTGATACTGGGGCTTCCCGTTCCTTCATATCTAGTGACCTGGTAGATAGGTTGAGACTGGAACCCGAGATAGTCGATAGACCATTGGTTGTGACGAACCCGATTGGTGGTTCGACTAGTCTTAGTATGATTTGCCGAAATTTAGTCTTATCGAGTCATGGATGTATGTTTGTATGTGATTGCTTTTTTTTGGGCTTTACTGGGTATGGCATTATATCGGGAGTCGATTGGCTCCAAAGATATGGGGTGGTGGTAGACTGTGAGGGCTTTTTGGTGACAGTTAGGGCGGATGATGGGCGGAGGGTAGTGTTTGGTAGTCTACCTAGTGATGGGGTTATGGCTAGTTTTGTAAATTCCCTCGACATCCCGCAGGATGAGCTGTCAGATGTGCCCGTGGTTGGCCAGTATCCGGACGTCTTCGAGGAGGTGACTGGGCTTCCACCACACAGAGAGATTGAGTTCCGTATTGATTTAGTGAAAGATGCCAGACCTATAGTGATGCCACTTCGTCGTATGGCACCAAGGGAGCAGCGAGAGCTCGGGGTGCAAGTCAACAATCTTTTGAAGAAGGGATTTATTAGAAGAAGTGTCTCCGAGTGGGGAGCACCAGTTGTGTTTGCCACTAAGGCAGATGGTTCCCTTCGTTTGTGTATGGACTATCGCGAGTTGAATAAGGTAACGAGGAAGAATAAGTATCCTCTACCGCGGATAGATGATTTGTTTGATCAACTGGAAGGAGCAAGAGTGTTCTCCCAGTTGGACCTCGCGACAGGATTTCATCAGCTTTGAGTAGCAGATGAGAGTGTTCCGAAAACGGCATTTAGGACGCCGTCTGGATTTTATGAGTGGTTGGTCTTGCCATTTGGGTTGACCAATGCACCAGCCTACTTTGTAGATCTTATGAATCGAGTATTCAGAGATCAGTTGAATAAGTTTGTTCTTGTGTTCGTAGATGATATCCTTGTTTACTCAAGGACAGAGGAGGAACACAAGGGACACTTGAGGATAGTGATGGAGGTGTTGAGGAAACACCAAGTGAAAGAGAAATTCTCTAAGTGTCACTTTTGGAGAAGGGAAGTGAGATTCTTGGGTCATGTTGTTTCAGAGAGTGGTATTGCCGTGGACCCTGCGAAGGTGGCTACGGTACAGGATTGGCCTACGCCCAAGAATGCAACAGATGTAAGAAGTTTCTTGGGATTAGCTGGATATTACCGTAAGTTTATCCAGGACTTCTCTAAGATAGCACCACCGTTGACTCAGTTGACTAAAAAGAATCAGTCCTTCATCTGGAACGGAGTGTGTGAGAATGCATTCAAGAGTCTAAAAGAAAAGTTGACGCGTGCGCCAGTGTTAGTCATTCCTAAAGGGAATGAAGAGATGACGGTATACACGGATGCTTGTGGTACCGGACTAGGTGATGTATTGATGCAAGGAGGTAGGGTTGTAGCTTATGCTAGTCGGCAGCTGAAGCCGCATGGGAAGAAGTATCCTACCCATGATTTGGAACTAGCAGCGATCGTGTTCGCGCTGAAGATGTGGAGACATTATCTCTTGGGAGAAAGATTTGAGTTGTTTACCGATCATAAATCATTAAAGTATCTCTTCTCTCAGAAAGATCTGAATCTCCGTCAGTAGAGATGGTTAGAGTTCTTGGCTTCGTATGATTTTGATATCGCATACACGCCTGGGAAAGGTAATGCGGTAGCTGATGCCTCGAGTATGAGACATGCCAGCTTAGGGGCAATGTTTCTTGAGTGGAAGAAACTGGAGTATATCGCGGGGTTTGATTTCAGACCAAAGTGCGAATTGGATCCAGTCATACTAGCTAGTTTAGCGATCAGACCCACTTTGATAGAGCGGATTGGTTCCAGCCAAAGGGACGATCCTAATCTATTGGAAATCATCTCCAAGTTAGAGATGGACATCGACGGTGAGGAGATGAATGTGTATGGGCTTGATCGAGATGGATGGCTTCGAAAGAATGGAAGACTAGTTGTACCCGACGTGAATGGTTTGAGAGATGAAGTGCTTAGAGAATGTCATCACTCAAAACTGACTATACATCCCGGTGGTAATAAGATGTATCGAGACATGAAGCAGACTTACTACTAGGAAGGGATGAAAAGACACATTGGGAAGTTTATATCCAAATGCATGAATTGCCAGCTAGTTAAAGCCGAGCAAAAGAAGCCTAGTGGGTTGTTGCAACCATTAGAAATTCCCGAATGGAAATGGGAGCAAGTCTCGATGGATTTCATCGATGGTTTACCAAGGACTAGATCGGGACATGATAGCATTTGGGTAATCGTGGATCGATTGACTAAGAGTGCAAAATTTATACCAGTCAAATCGACCAGAATGGAAGCTAAGTTGGCAGATTTGTATATGAAGTGGGTAGTGAGATTTCATGGAGTACCCAAAAGCATTGTGAGTGACCGAGACCCGTTGTTCACTAGTGGGTTTTGGAAGAGCTTACAAGAGGCTCTAGGGTCAGGATTACATCTCAGTACCGCATATCATCCTCAGACCGACGGTCAGACGGAGAGGGTGAATCGTATATTGGAAGATCTCTTGAGAGCTTGTATATTGGATTTTGGTGGACCATGGGATGACCATTTGCATCTAGTAGAGTTTGCATATAATAATAGCTACCAATCCAGTATCGGTATGGCTCCATATGAAGCTTTGTACGGGAGACCGTGCAACTCACCATCATGTTGGATAGAAACTGGCGAGAAGTTTATGCTTGGACCAGATGTGGTGAGGGAAACTTCGGATAAGATTAAGACCATTCAACAACGAATGAAGGCTGCCCAGGATAGGCAGAAAAGTTATGTTGATAAAAGAAGAAGAGATTTAAAATTCTCTGTTGGTGACTTGGTGTTTGTCAAGATTTCTCCGTTGAAGAGCGTGATACGATTTGGCAGGAGAGGCAAGTTGGCGCCAAGATTTGTTGCCCCATTCCCTGTTCTTGAACTAGTCGGGAATTTGGCATATAGAGTTGGCTTACCAGAGAAGATGTCGGGAGTTCACAATGTATTTCTGTAACAACCCGGAAATTCTGGGCCAGTTTAAAATTTTTATTTTGGCAATTATAGCGAATTTTGATTATTTAAAATAGATTATTTTAAATAGTATCGACGAGAAATTTATTTTGAATAGAATTCGAACGTATATATTTATACGCGTCGTCGTTAGAATGTAAATATTTATATATATTTATAAATAGAATTGAAAATGGCGCGGTAGTTCGAAAATTCGATTTCTAATTTCAAATGAATATACAGAATTCAATATAAGTCAGAATTGAACGAAACAAGAAATATTTGAATCTGTATAACTATATCTTTGGAACGAAGTTAACAAACTGAGATTTCACTTTATAAATGATGAAATATGTACAGTTGAAAATTAGAAATAGTCGCTGTGGAATTTATATATATTTTAATATAATATATAGCCCTTAAAAATAGCCATTTTGCAAACGACCTCGGATTTCGACAAAACCAGTTTTGTTGGGTCCGGGATGTAAAGTTATTGCTAGGTTTCAAATTTCATAATTTTTCGAATCAATATGTGAGCGTGGCAAAGGAAAACGCGTTTGACCAGTTTCAGTTGATTTTAATCGACTGGAAATTGACCATTTTTCCAACGGCCTCAGAATTCGACGAAACTAGTTTTGTTAGGACCGTATCGTCAATACGAAGCTAGAAAATATTTTTATGGAATTTATAGAGTTAGTATGTGCCCCCGGTAATTTGAAATGTACGTTTAAAATTCAATATGGTGATTTAAATGTAAATTAAACGGAAACTGATTCAAACGATCGAATCAACCTACGAAACATATCCCATTGCGTTCGAAATGGGGGTATTTGGCTAGGGGCGACAGTTGTTGGGATTTAGTTGGAGTTCGAGGTGTAAAGCAAGTTAAAGTGAAATTGAATATTATAAAATATATTATATAAAACCAATCCCACAACCCTAATAACTTAGTCAAAATCATTCCTTCGGTCAACCCAAAAACGCGCCTCCGCTCCTCTGAAATGAACGAACCGCATGTTCCATCCTTCCTCCACTTTTTCCTCCTAATCCCCATCGATTTTGAAAATGGTCCTTAAGGGAAATTTGCAGCGCCTGTCACGCTCTCTCCATCTATACCAGTGGGATCGACCTCGTTGCTTGAGGCGCTGGAATTTGGGAGCAAATCCTGCTCGTTCGCCGTCGATTTCCGACGAGATAAGAGGCGCGAGTTCGCCCTTGAGGGGTGGCGGTGGTGCGCAGTGCAGAGGTGGATAGCATGGTGTCGCCTGATCTGGAGCCGGTGCGACGATGGTGAAGTTACGGCGAACCCTAGATCTGAAGCTCGGTGGAGGCACTGTTTTGAACATCAGCAGTGTAATTTTATTTTATTAAGTAATTAGTTTAACTCCTTTGCTAATTCAGTGCATTTTATATAGTATAACATTATTTTCAAATGTGATTTTTATATTTGAAAAATATAAAATAAGTTTGCTTTGAAAAATATAAAATAAGTTTGCTTTGAAAAATATAAAATAAGTTTGCTTTGAAAAATATAAAATAAGTTTGCTTTGAAAAATATAAAATAAGTTTGCTTTGAAAAATATAAAATAAGTTTGCTTTGAAAATAAAATTACTGTTTTACAAATAGAATTCTTATATATCTAACAAGGATGTAAAAATATGTTTTTATACATTGAATAGCGAAGTAAAATTCGATTTTTACATAGGTAGTAAAAGCGGACAACAAAGGTGACAAAAAGGCGAAACGACGAAGACTTCTGCAAAAGAAGAGCCGTGGAGCTAGGATAGCTATATGTGAGAACTTCTCACTCAAAATTTCTCTTTTGCTAGTTATATATATATATATATATATATACTAGGATGTAGACGGTGCTTAGTAGCACCCGACACCCGTCCACAGACCATGGACTTGTTTGTTTGGTTGTGTAGTTGGTTAGATTAGTTGATTGAAATTGAATTGTTTGGTGATTTTGATAGATGTGTGAATGGCGTGGGCCTTCACTAGACCGGGGATAAGGCTAGGCCTTGTCCCGTTTCTAGTATCGTGCCGTTATGCCGCCGAAATTTTCTAAAATATGTTAGAAAATAAAAATATCATTTTATTGTGTAAATGAATAATAGAAATTCATAGATTGAAATAAAATGTTTTATCGTTAAAAATATAATTTTTAACGTGAATATGAAGATAGTGAAGTGAATAAATAAATATTCATTTACAAACCGGACGGTTTGTTTATGTACACCTATTTGAAGGACATTGATTGGGACGATAAATTTTACACATCGCCCAACTGCACGAATAAAATATTTGTTTGATTGTTTGAAACCCCACACGGGTGTTGGGATGAAATTTGAATTTCACTCATCCTGATTGATTAAATATGTCGATCGGTTGATTGACAGGCTGTTTTAAGCGTTGGATATCTATATCTGATGCTTATACAGTGTAGTGCACTTTGGTTGATGGTTGATTATTTATCGTTGCAATTATATACATGTGTTGTATGGAAATCCATATAATTAATTTTATATGGTAATTGATTGGGCCTCATTCCAGTTTAGAAATGGAAATATTTGAAATAGAATTATTTGAAATAGAATATTTGAAAATAGAAATTTATGAAGCCGTGTTGATTAGTTTGACGCCATTTTGACGTGAACGATATTTTTATCGATTTTATTCATTTTAAAATGAATATTGAAAAGTGATTTCGAAATCGACGATTTCGAAATGAATTGAATTGAAAACGATTTCGAAATGAATTGAACTGAAAATGATTTCGAAATGAATTGAATGGAAAACGATTTCGAAATGAATTGAATTGAAAACGATTTCGAAATGAATTGAATTGAAAACGATTTCGAAATGAATTGAATTGAAAACGATTTCGAAATGAATTGAATTGAAAACGATTTCGAAATGAATTGAATTGAAAACGATTTCGAAATGAATTGAACTGAAAACGATTTCGAAATGAATTGAATTGAAAACGATTTCGAAATGAATTGAACTGAAAACGATTTCGAAATGAATTGAATGGAAAACGATTTCGAAATGAATTGAATTGAAAACGATTTCGAAATGAATTGAATGGAAAACGATTTCGAAATGAATTGAATTGAAAACGATTTCGAAATGAATTGAATTGAAAACGATTTCGAAATGAATTGAAAACGAATTCGAATTGAATTGAAAGTGAATTGAAATGAATTCAAATTGAATTGAAATTTGAATTGAATAGAAATGAATTTTAAAACGAATTTATAAAGAAGAATTCAATTTTGATTTGAATTGAAAAGGAAGTTGAAATTGTTTTTGAAACGAATTCAAAACTATTTATATAATTCGTTTTAAATAGAAATCGACGAAGTATATATTATATATATTATATATATAATATAATGGCCTGAATAGAACGCGCTGCGCCGCGGCAGTTCGTGAATTTCGACCATTTATCTCAAACGGACATTACGGGAGATCCGACCGTCAGATTCTCCTAAAACCGGAACCGTTGGGTTCGTATCGAAAAGAGCTTTCTAATGAATGTTAGAAATTTGAAATCTAACGGTTGGATTTGGAGATACGTCCAAATCAAATTCGAAAAAGGTCGCTGTAAGTGCAGTTCGATGGCCGTTAATGGAAATCGACTGTGCGGGCCTTGATAAAATTATTAAAAATAGTAATAATTTGTGTAAAATCATAAGAAATGATTTGTGAAAGTTTGGGATGAAAAACTCCATATTTGAAAAGATAAAAATAGATTTTTATCGAAATGAACTAGTTTTGAACTAGAATTATAATTCTATTTATTTTTAAATAAATAAATTGAATTCGAAAAGGGTTTTAAAAGTAACCAAAATTCCAATGATTGCATTGGAGTGGATTTGAATCGAAATTGTCTTCGGAATATTTCGATGTTGGAATTCGGGATTATACAGGTGTTGTTATGGAAATTTGAAAGATATATATTTATATCGTTATTTCCAATACGACATTTGTTAGTCGTAGAATTCGATATTGAATATAAGCCGATATATTTTCTATTCAGAGCCTTGTATTGAATATCGAATGTGATTTGGGTTTGTCGTGAATGGTGTCTTCACTAACACTGTTCTTGAACCCAGTTGAGAAAAGATTAAATCTTTTATTTAGATTTAATGAAGTTTACCAATTAAATAATATTTAATTGGAATTGAATTGATATTGATTTTTGGGTTTATCGTGAACAGTGTTTTAAATAACACTCGTTCTTTAACCCGATAATTAATGGAAATGTGATTTTGGGTTTATCGTGAACCGTGTTTTAAATGACACTGATTCTTTAACCCAGTCACAGATTAAAACTAAGTGGAGTTTTAATGAATCTTTAATTAGATTAAAAAGATCGAAAATGGAGTACCACCAGTTTTGCTCCAGGCGATAGTTAAATCTTTAATTAGATTTGAACGTGAAATGGTAATTGAATTTACCGATAACACCGTGGTGTTAGATATGAAGTATTACCAGTTTTACTTCAGGGGATGAATAGGTTGGGATTGGGAAATTAAAACGAATGATTACTTCGGTAAGGATCGCTAATCCCGACTAGTTTGAATTGATATTCAAAAATAGATTAAAGAATAAATTCAAGAATTTATCTTTGATAAAATTAATGGGAACCTTTCCCTATGAATGTGAAATTTAGAAACTAACTGTCGGTTAGCTAAGCAGAATGGTTTTCTGGATATTGATCTGATGTTGGTTTCGGCCTTCGGGGTTAATATTTGGGGAATTATTCTCTTGATTAATTTACGGTTAGTGACTAATGAATTGGAATGAGGCGTATGTTGTGTTTGTGTAACACCTTTATAATATATACGCGAGTTATTCGGAAAGACCGGGTTTATCCCATTCTGGATAACTGATACGACGATAAGTCGAAGATGAAGACGATGGTCGAAGACCAGAGGTCTTCACGTCGTTTGGGTGATAACTGATGATCTTGATTGGGCTGTACACCCAAGAAGATGGAAACAGTTGGTGATCGTCCAGACGTACTTGGAGATCGATGGATATGCGGGGTACTAGGTGCCTCCGGTTTCGTTCAGACCCAGAACGGACTTGTAAATGGACTGTGTGTCTGACATTGGATTTTAGTCTGTGTGATTGATCTCTGTTAAATATATATCTGTTTGGCGGCGGAGAATTTATTCTCTTGCTTAACGCCCTTCTCTGAGACGTACGAGCTCAGGGGTTATATATTGATGGATATCAAACGCATGGAGTGAATTGCCTGTGTGGCATGCCTAAGTGGCAATTGATCGAGGCTTCTGTTGAAAAGCAAAGTCTTGTGGTGATGATCAAAGCAAGGCCTTTGTGGCGTAGCTTTGTGTAACGTTTACCTCGCGTGTTTCACACCCGGTATGAATCAAAAACGGGAGAGGACATCAGGGAGGACTTACGTTTCTTTCTAGCTAGAAGTGGCGTCAGTGGTTTTACACGCCCTGACGAGTTTGACTTATGTGGTTGTTGCTGTTGCGAGGCGCCTCGGATTGATCGGTCGTTCTCGAACCGATGGAGTCATTTAGTTGGCTCGTTTACGCCCCAAAGGGCGGGGAAACGTATTGTTCAGGCACTATAATCCACATCGGTGGACCGGCCCTGACGATCGAAGGGGCAGTTGCGGCTGTTCCGGTGGCTCGGGCTAGAGAGTCACGAATCGGTTGGGGACTATCTTTTGCCTCGGTTCATAGACGGAAATCCAATTTCCAAATACGTGACATTTGCGGTTTTAATTGTAGAACCTAGTATGGTGACATAGTGGGATGGGGCACTCATGCCGCCTATGATTGATACTTATGATTTGAAGTTGTTTTATACACTATGCACTTATAATAGTATCAAATGATTTGTTTTAAACGTATCAAGCATTCTTGGCTGTTATAAGGTAAAAACCCTATCCCCCGGCTTGCGTTGCATTGTGTGATAGGACCTGGGTCTTATAACAGCTTCATTTTTCTTTATTTAGCATTGCGCTGTTGTTTTATGCACTGGTATTCTTGGGAGGAAACCCGTTCCGTGTTATACGGCGTGGTCCCTTGATTTACCTAATGATTTAAAATAAAGATTAATAACTGTTTTAGTTCTCACACCAGTCACATGACTGACCTGGAGTTTATTGTTTTAACCTAAACTCTGGGTGCCCCTATTTTGACACGGGCAGCTAGTAGTTTTGGTTTTGCAGATTTATATTCACAGGATCCTGGTTTACAGCTGGAATGATATCCGGAAAGCTTTGTATCCGTATATCTCTTCTAGTTGTATATTGTATTATTTTCCGCTGCTATGTATTTAAATGTAATTTAAATCTCTGATATTTCTGTGTAATATTCATTTATACTCTGTATATTCTTGTAATCTGATGCATTGTTGTAATATACAATGAAATGTTCTTCTGTATGCGTTCTGTTTTGTCCTGTTCTCAAACGATAGCGCGTTTCGAACGGCCTGAATCGGTTTAGCGACTGGTTCGGACCGAGCGAAATTCCTTGCCGTCACAGTTGGTATCAGAGCTTTGGTTTACAAAGCAGAGAACAAGACACATTAGAACCTTACGAAAGAATTCATCAGATATTGGATTAGTAATATCCAATGAGAATGACTCGTTAGAGATGGGATCAGTAGTATCCTAGAACGAGTGTGAAGGGTATATTTTTCAAATGAAAACAATTTTGTTTTGAAAATTTAAATCAATTATTCGTATTTGATTATTTATTTATATTGATTAGGACAATCCAGTATATATAGATTTTGCGTATACGTCTGATCCGCGTGTATTCAAAGTTTTAATATATTGAATAGATATAGCATTACACTCTAGTCGCCCGAAGATGATATTGATGATAGCGATCGCATCATCAACATTTATGTTCGAGTTTCGAAGGTGTGATTTTCTATATATTTCCTATTAGACTGGTGTGAGAACCAAAAACTAAATTAGATAGGGCTAATTGTTGTGATTTGGCATCAAGAATCTGATTTTTGACTATATATCAAAAGTATGAATTTGAAACGTTAAATTCACTAATTGATTGATGTTTGTGTTGTTTGTTTATTTGTTTGCTAATTTTTAGCCATTTAGCCTAATTGAACCGAATATTGAACTGTATTGAAAATTGGTCGCATTTGCTTGCATATACATATATATCATTGAACAGGTCATAGCAAGGAGGCTAGAGCCAGAGAATAAAATTTGTTTGCCCGACAAATAGGTACATGTTTACTACATAATTTCCTGTTTTGTTTGGGTGATGATGATTTTGTGAGCCTATTGGCTAGCCGCTTGGCTTTTTCTTTTTCTTTTTGAGATCTGAAGGACCGGGGAAGCTATTTGAAATTCCCCGATGCTCCCATTGCAGGGGAGGTTATGGCGAAATTTTTCGAAAATTTAGGGTGTTAGCCAAATTTTTGAAATTTTAGAAAATTCTCAGAAACTGAAAGGTTAGAGAATGAAAGCCAGATCGAACGTAGTGTTGATTAATCAAACCACTTTCGACTTTGTTCCTTTTCGGGGACGAAAAGTTTTAAGTGGGGGAGATTGTAACAACCCGGAAATTCTGGGCCAGTTTAAAATTTTTATTTTGGCAATTATAGCGAATTTTGATTATTTAAAATAGATTATTTTAAATAGTATCGACGAGAAATTTATTTTGAATAGAATTCGAACGTATATATTTATACGCGTCGTCGTTAGAATGTAAATATTTATATATATTTATAAATAGAATTGAAAATGGCGCGGTAGTTCGAAAATTCGATTTCTAATTTCAAATGAATATACAGAATTCAATATAAGTCAGAATTGAACGAAACAAGAAATATTTGAATCTGTATAACTATATCTTTGGAACGAAGTTAACAAACTGAGATTTCACTTTATAAATGATGAAATATGTACAGTTGAAAATTAGAAATAGTCGCTGTGGAATTTATATATATTTTAATATAATATATAGCCCTTAAAAATAGCCATTTTGCAAACGACCTCGGATTTCGACGAAACCAGTTTTGTTGGGTCCGGGATGTAAAGTTATTGCTAGGTTTCAAATTTCATAATTTTTCGAATCAATATGTGAGCGTGGCAAAGGAAAACGCGTTTGACCAGTTTCAGTTGATTTTAATCGACTGGAAATTGACTATTTTTCCAACGGCCTCAGAATTCGACGAAACTAGTTTTGTTAGGACCGTATCGTCAATACGAAGCTAGAAAATATTTTTATGGAATTTATAGAGTTAGTATGTGCCCCCGGTAATTTGAAATGTACGTTTAAAATTCAATATGGTGATTTAAATGTAAATTAAACGGAAACTGATTCAAACGATCGAATCAACCTACGAAACATATCCCATTGCGTTCGAAATGGGGGTATTTGGCTAGGGCGACAGTTGTTGGGATTTAGTTGGAGTTCGAGGTGTAAAGCAAGTTAAAGTGAAATTGAATATTATAAAATATATTATATAAAACCAATCCCACAATCCTAATAACTTAGTCAAAATCATTCCTTCGGTCAACCCAAAAACGCGCCTCCGCTCCTCTGAAATGAACGAACCGCATGTTCCATCCTTCCTCCACTTTTTCCTCCTAATCCCCATCGATTTTGAAAATGGTCCTTAAGGGAAATTTGCAGCGCCTGTCACGCTCTCTCCATCTATACCAGTGGGATCGACCTCGTTGCTTGAGGCGCTGGAATTTGGGAGCAAATCCTGCTCGTTCGCCGTCGATTTCCGACGAGATAAGAGGCGCGAGTTCGCCCTTGAGGGGTGGCGGTGGTGCGCAGTGCAGAGGTGGATAGCATGGTGTCGCCTGATCTGGAGCCGGTGCGACGATGGTGAAGTTACGGCGAACCCTAGATCTGAAGCTCGGTGGAGGCACTGTTTTGAACATCAGCAGTGTAATTTTATTTTATTAAGTAATTAGTTTAACTCCTTTGCCAATTCAGTGCATTTTATATAGTATAACATTATTTTCAAATGTGATTTTTATATTTGAAAAATATAAAATAAGTTTGCTTTGAAAAATATAAAATAAGTTTGCTTTGAAAAATATAAAATAAGTTTGCTTTGAAAAATATAAAATAAGTTTGCTTTGAAAAATATAAAATAAGTTTGCTTTGAAAATAAAATTACTGTTTTACAAATAGAATTCTTATATATCTAACAAGGATGTAAAAATATGTTTTTATACATTGAATAGCGAAGTAAAATTCGATTTTTACATAGGTAGTAAAAGCGGACAACAAAGGTGACAAAAAGGCGAAACGACGAAGACTTCTGCAAAAGAAGAGCCGTGGAGCTAGGATAGCTATATGTGAGAACTTCTCACTCAAAATTTCTCTTTTGCTAGTTATATATATATATATATATATATATATATATATATATATACTAGGATGTAGACGGTGCTTAGTAGCACCCGACACCCGTCCACAGACCATGGACTTGTTTGTTTGGTTGTGTAGTTGGTTAGATTAGTTGATTGAAATTGAATTGTTTGGTGATTTTGATAGATGTGTGAATGGCGTGGGCCTTCACTAGACCGGGGATAAGGCTAGGCCTTGTCCCGTTTCTAGTATCGTGCCGTTATGCCGCCGAAATTTTCTAAAATATGTTAGAAAATAAAAATATCATTTTATTGTGTAAATGAATAATAGAAATTCATAGATTGAAATAAAATGTTTTATCGTTAAAAATATAATTTTTAACGTGAATATGAAGATAGTGAAGTGAATAAATAAATATTCATTTACAAACCGGACGGTTTGTTTATGTACACCTATTTGAAGGACATTGATTGGGACGATAAATTTTACACATCGCCCAACTGCACGAATAAAATATTTGTTTGATTGTTTGAAACCCCACACGGGTGTTGGGATGAAATTTGAATTTCACTCATCCTGATTGATTAAATATGTCGATCGGTTGATTGACAGGCTGTTTTAAGCGTTGGATATCTATATCTGATGCTTATACAGTGTAGTGCACTTTGGTTGATGGTTGATTATTGCAATTATATACATGTGTTGTATGGAAATCCATATAATTAATTTTATATGGTAATTGATTGGGCCTCATTCCAGTTTAGAAATGGAAATATTTGAAATAGAATTATTTGAAATAGAATATTTGAAAATAGAAATTTATGAAGCCGTGTTGATTAGTTTGACGCCATTTTGACGTGAACGATATTTTTATCGATTTTATTCATTTTAAAATGAATATTGAAAAGTGATTTCGAAATCGACGATTTCGAAATGAATTGAATTGAAAACGATTTCGAAATGAATTGAACTGAAAACGATTTCGAAATGAATTGAATGGAAAACGATTTCGAAATGAATTGAATTGAAAACGATTTCGAAATGAATTGAATTGAAAACGATTTCGAAATGAATTGAATTGAAAACGATTTCGAAATGAATTGAATTGAAAACGATTTCGAAATGAATTGAATTGAAAACGATTTCGAAATGAATTGAACTGAAAACGATTTCGAAATGAATTGAATTGAAAACGATTTCGAAATGAATTGAACTGAAAACGATTTCGAAATGAATTGAATGGAAAACGATTTCGAAATGAATTGAATTGAAAACGATTTCGAAATGAATTGAATGGAAAACGATTTCGAAATGAATTGAATTGAAAACGATTTCGAAATGAATTGAATTGAAAACGATTTCGAAATGAATTGAAAACGAATTCGAATTGAATTGAAAGTGAATTGAAATGAATTCAAATTGAATTGAAATTTGAATTGAATAGAAATGAATTTTAAAACGAATTTATAAAGAAGAATTCAATTTTGATTTGAATTGAAAAGGAAGTTGAAATTGTTTTTGAAACGAATTCAAAACTATTTATATAATTCGTTTTAAATAGAAATCGACGAAGTATATATTATATATATTATATATATAATATAATGGCCTGAATAGAACACGCCGCGCCGCGGCAGTTCGTGAATTTCGACCATTTATCTCAAACGGACATTACGGGAGATCCGACCGTCAGATTCTCCTAAAACCGGAACCGTTGGGTTCGTATTGAAAAGAGCTTTCTAATGAATGTTAGAAATTTGAAATCTAACGGTTGGATTTGGAGATACGTCCAAATCAAATTCGAAAAAGGTCGCTATAAGTGCAGTTCGATGGCCGTTAATGGAAATCGACTGTGCGGGCCTTGATAAAATTATTAAAAATAGTAATAATTTGTGTAAAATCATAAGAAATGATTTGTGAAAGTTTGGGATGAAAAACTCCATATTTGAAAAGATAAAAATAGATTTTTATCGAAATGAACTAGTTTTGAACTAGAATTATAATTCTATTTATTTTTAAATAAATAAATTGAATTCGAAAAGGGTTTTAAAAGTAACCAAAATTCCAATGATTGCATTGGAGTGGATTTGAATCGAAATTGTCTTCGGAATATTTCGATGTTGGAATTCGGGATTATACAGGTGTTGTTATGGAAATTTGAAAGATATATATTTATATCGTTATTTCCAATACGACATTTGTTAGTCGTAGAATTCGATATTGAATATAAGCCGATATATTTTCTATTCAGAGCCTTGTATTGAATATCGAATGTGATTTGGGTTTGTCGTGAATGGTGTCTTCACTAACACTGTTCTTGAACCCAGTTGAGAAAAGATTAAATCTTTTATTTAGATTTAATGAAGTTTACCAATTAAATAATATTTAATTGGAATTGAATTGATATTGATTTTTGGGTTTATCGTGAACAGTGTTTTAAATAACACTCGTTCTTTAACCCGATAATTAATGGAAATGTGATTTTGGGTTTATCGTGAACCGTGTTTTAAATGACACTGATTCTTTAACCCAGTCACAGATTAAAACTAAGTGGAGTTTTAATGAACCTTTAATTAGATTAAAAAGATCGAAAATGGAGTACCACCAGTTTTGCTCCACGCGATAGTTAAATCTTTAATTAGATTTGAACGTGAAATGGTAATTGAATTTACCGATAACACCGTGGTGTTAGATATGAAGTATTACCAGTTTTACTTCAGGGGATGAATAGGTTGGGATTGGGAAATTAAAACGAATGATTACTTCGGTAAGGATCGCTAATCCCGACTAGTTTGAATTGATATTCAAAAATAGATTAAAGAATAAATTCAAGAATTTATCTTTGATAAAATTAATGGGAACCTTTCCCTATGAATGTGAAATTTAGAAACTAACTGTCGGTTAGCTAAGCAGAATGGTTTTCTGGATATTGATCTGATGTTGGTTTCGGCCTTCGGGGTTAATATTTGGGGAATTATTCTCTTGATTAATTTACGGTTAGTGACTAATGAATTGGAATGAGGCGTATGTTGTGTTTGTGTAACACCTTTATAATATATACGCGAGTTATTCGGAAAGACCGGGTTTATCCCATTCTGGATAACTGATACGACGATAAGTCGAAGATGAAGACGATGGTCGAAGACCAGAGGTCTTCACGTCGTTTGGGTGATAACTGATGATCTTGATTGGGCTGTACACCCAAGAAGATGGAAACAGTTGGTGATCGTCCAGACGTACTTGGAGATCGATGGATATGCGGGGTACTAGGTGCCTCCGGTTTCGTTCAGACCCAGAACGGACTTGTAAATGGACTGTGTGTCTGACATTGGATTTTAGTCTGTGTGATTGATCTCTGTTAAATATATATCTGTTTGGCGGCGGAGAATTTATTCTCTTGCTTAACGCCCTTCTCTGAGACGTACGAGCTCAGGGGTTATATATTGATGGATATCAAACGCATGGAGTGAATTGCCTGTGTGGCATGCCTAAGTGGCAATTGATCGAGGCTTCTGTTGAAAAGCAAAGTCTTGTGGTGATGATCAAAGCAAGGCCTTTGTGGCGTAGCTTTGTGTAACGTTTACCTCGCGTGTTTCACACCCGGTATGAATCAAAAACGGGAGAGGACATCAGGGAGGACTTACGTTTCTTTCTAGCTAGAAGTGGCGTCAGTGGTTTTACACGCCCTGACGAGTTTGACTTATGTGGTTGTTGCTGTTGCGAGGCGCCTCGGATTGATCGGTCGTTCTCGAACCGATGGAGTCATTTAGTTGGCTCGTTTACGCCCCAAAGGGTGGGGAAACGTATTGTTCAGGCACTATAATCCACATCGGTGGACCGGCCCTGACGATCGAAGGGGCAGTTGCGGCTGTTCCGGTGGCTCGGGCTAGAGAGTCACGAATCGGTTGGGGACTATCTTTTGCCTCGGTTCATAGACGGAAATCCAATTTCCAAATACGTGACATTTGCGGTTTTAATTGTAGAACCTAGTATGGTGACATAGTGGGATGGGGCACTCATGCCGCCTATGATTGATACTTATGATTTGAAGTTGTTTTATACACTATGCACTTATAATAGTATCAAATGATTTGTTTTAAACGTATCAAGCATTCTTGGCTGTTATAAGGTAAAAACCCTATCCCCCGGCTTGCGTTGCATTGTGTGATAGGACCTGGGTCTTATAACAGCTTCATTTTTCTTTATTTAGCATTGCGCTGTTGTTTTATGCACTGGTATTCTTGGGAGGAAACCCGTTCCGTGTTATACGGCGTGGTCCCTTGATTTACCTAATGATTTAAAATAAAGATTAATAACTGTTTTAGTTCTCACACCAGTCACATGACTGACCTGGAGTTTATTGTTTTAACCTAAACTCTGGGTGCCCCTATTTTGACACGGGCAGCTAGTAGTTTTGGTTTTGCAGATTTATATTCACAGGATCCTGGTTTACAGCTGGAATGATATCCGGAAAGCTTTGTATCCGTATATCTCTTCTAGTTGTATATTGTATTATTTTCCGCTGCTATGTATTTAAATGTAATTTAAATCTCTGATATTTCTGTGTAATATTCATTTATACTCTGTATATTCTTGTAATCTGATGCATTGTTGTAATATACAATGAAATGTTCTTCTGTTTGTGTTCTGTTGTGGTTTGTTCTCGAACTATCCGACGCTTTCCTTTACGGGGAAGTTGCGGGTCTTTACAGTTTCATGTTTCCCAACTAAGGAAGTTCGTTCACGACTTAGATATGACTATTTCACCTGATCAGTTAGAGGACTTCGAAGTAGAACCCGAGGCGGTTGGGAACCGCAAGCCGATTCGTATTGTGGGGCACGATACGAAGCAACTTCGAAGGAAGGCGGTGAAGCTAGTCAAGGGTCAGTGGGGCGAGAACGAGAATGATTGTACTTGGGAGACAGAGGAGAGCATTAGGAAGGCGTATCCAGAACTCTTCGCCTGGTAAGATTTTAACTTCGATTTAGTTTTCCGCATGCTAGGATAGGCTTGTTTGCTTGTTTTGCATGTTTGATTGTTGTATGTGGTTGTTAGGCATGCGGGATCTTTTGTATGTTTTGGGTTAAGGAATTTCGGAGACGAAATTTCTTAAGGGGGGAGAGTGTAACGACCCGTATTCTACACATCGGAGGATCGTAGAATATTTATTTCTTTCCCATATGAAGTCGTATGGTCATGTAACTTTGGGAAACATCCATTAGAGTCATTTCCCATGCTTATGATTTTTGTCGATTTTTAAATGACCATTTTGCCCCTGGCTGATCTTGTTTTGGCCATAACGTTTGATTGGAAAGGAATTTTGACCTGAAACCACTTCCATTAGATTCGTTTGATGGTTTATCTTTCCGTAGAGTGGTCATAATGGCCAAACGGACTTACCGTTTGGGAGATATGGCTGAAATAAGGTTTGGAAGGTGAAAAACTGCTTAACCGGGTCAAATAGGGTGATTAGTGAATAGGCCCATAACCCATTTCGGGATTAGGGTTATGGGGAGGCTGAAATGAGTTAGAGAATCATTCCATTTCAGTTTTCTAGCCTCTGCTTATCTCCAAGGAACCCTAAAAATGGCCTCCAACCTCTAAATCACCTTCAAATCATCTTTTGATCAAGGATTAAGCTTAGCAACATCAAATCAAGGAAGATCTACACCAAATCAACATTGGAGCTGCTGTTTAGCATTGTGATTTGCATCAAATCAGAGATTTATTTCAGATCTTAGTTTATTTGTGGCTAAGGTGAGTGATTTGCATAGTTCCTCACTAACTATGACTAATTAAGGGTAATTAGTGTTAATTAGCGAATTTAAACATGATAAAATTCGGGAAAAATGTTTATAAAATCTTAAATGATGTTTTAGACCTCTGATATGAATTTGGGTTAATTTGGTTAAGTTTTGTTAATCCTATCATTAGTTTCACCTAAACATGCTTAAGGGGAAATATGGGGTTTTGGGTATGTTTGATCCATTTTAACCTATCATGTTGATGTTTTGATGTTTGTGGTTGATTATGCATGTTGCTATGACTGTATGATATGCTTTGTGATTGATTTCAATAGTTAGAATGGTCAAAAACGTCGTCGAACGGCGTAAACACTTGTTGGAAAAGCTTCAGGAAACAGTGCAGGTTTCGGATCGGATATGGTGGCTCGGGTCGGATAAGTTGAACTGGGCAAAGGATTCGATCGGATCGGAGCTTGACACTTGAGAACCCTGGCAAAAAGGAAGGCCATGCTAATTGAACTGGGATCGAATCGGCTAAAAGAGGGGGATCGGATCGGAGCATATGAAGGACGAGGGAGCTGATCAGAGCGGGAGCACGAACTGGAAGGGAGATGGCAACTTGACCCGACCCGAAGAAGGACACCCGACCCGAACCGATGCAACGCTGTGAACCCGAACCGAACCGCTACAGGGGAAGACAACACACCGAACCGACTCAACGTAGGCACCCGACCCGAACCGATGGCTTGGAGGGGAACCCGACCCGACCCAGTATTGATCAATAACCCGAGATGCAAAGGTAGTCCAATATGGGAAGTTAGAGCTCAGGATCCAGTTGGGAACCGATGAGTTCACTTCATGGTTGGACTTTGATGTGGGACATGTGCTAAGGAGTTGTCGACATTCATAACTTCGATTCACCACTAAAAATGGATGATGGGCTACTTATCAGTGCAGTAGAGTCACTGCGACTCGAGGGGCAAGTTGATGGTAGCAAGACTACGTTATTAGTGCAGTAGAGTCATTATGACTTGAGGGGCAAAGTGATGTGTAGTAAGACTATGAGCCAGCGCAGATGGGGTGAATAACTCCATGGGGCAAGTGGATATAGTAAAGGATTGGTAAGGCTATGAGCCAGCATAGATGGGGTGAATAACTCCATGGGGCAAGTGGACATAGCGAAGGATTAGTGGTTACGTTATCAGTGCAGTGAAGCCATTTATGACTTCATGGGGCAAAGTGATCGTAGCAAGGTATGTTGGGTGATCGAAGTGGTGAATATCGTATGCTTTATGCACTGAGTGAGATATGTGAGGATGGTTGCTATGCTTGATTGTTTGCCATCACTATGACATGCACACCCCCACCTCCATATCTTTACACCTTTTGATATGGCACCTTAGAGTGTTGTACAGTATGTAGTGCTAACTCTTTGGTTGCAGGTCCAGGTTCAGGTATGTTTTAGTCTACCTGTTATTGTTCACTTTAGATGCTTATCGCTCATACCAGGCTTTATGTCTGACCCAGAGTTTTATGTCTCCTCTTATTACTCTGGGTGCTCACACGAGCAGACTAGACACAGGTTAGCTGGTGGTGCGCGACTAGACACAGACTAGACACAGAGTTTTATGTCTCCTCTTATTACTCTGGGTGCTCTCTTTAAATAACAGGTTAGCTGGTGCTCCGAAGTAAGGTGTATAATCAACTGATCTAGAGTTTCATTTACTTCTAAAAATCTATTGTTGATGTTGTCCCATTCGGGAAACGGTTGCTGATCCCAACCGTTGGTGATATACATTCGATACACTCAAGCGAAATGAGTGGTCGGTCATGTGTGGCCGGGTTGCAAGATGTTCTTGTTGAACCCAGTGTATTCCTCTCTAGAGGTACACTAGCAGAAGGTGGTTCCATACCTTGTCATAGTTGGAAATCCATTACCCAATACGTGCTTGCGGTTTTGATTGTATACTATATATGTAGAATGTGAGATGAAGCGTTTCTGCTAGATGATTATTATATTGTGGTTGATAGACATTATTATAATATCAAAAGGTTTTTTATATAAAGATATTTTGGATTCTCATAAGGGAAAAACTCGTTCCGTTATACGACGTAATCTCATGAGATATCGTTTACTTGTTCAAACCGTTTAAAACTGTTTTACTCATACCAGTCCCATGACTGACCCGAAGTTTATTTTGTTTTGTTTTCCCTAAACTCTTGGGTGCCCAATTTTGTACGGGTGGTCAAGTAGTCGGGATTTACAGATACTTGAAGAGCTGGAACAGGAGGCTTCAGGATCATATAGCTATAGTTTATTTTCGCTGTGTTGTAAGTGTTGTACTCTGAAAATGTTATTGTATACATATACTGATTTTATCTCAAGGATATATTATCTATTATACGTTATTCATTCCGCTGTGAGGTTCGTGTTACTTTGATGTTGTGTTTCTTCTTCTTCTATTCTAAGTTTCTATCTTATCTATTCTCACCCTCTAATTTCTTTCATTAATAACCCGTTATTTTCGATCCTTGGATGTTCGATATGTGTTGTATATAGGATAACCAAGATCGCCAAAATTTCGGGTCATACACATCATTAAAAGTATTAATACTTATCATTATTCAGCATATAATGCACTGACTTATCATAGGAATGGTTTGTGTATAGTAGTGTCATCAAGTTTCTCTTAAACTTTGTTGTCCCTTTGAACCTAGATCTTGGGATCTCCAGTCAACTAAGTGTGGTTTCCATTTTACAAAAACCTTTAGTCTATAGGCTTTATCCCCATTCCCATCGATAAGGTTTGAACTCTCTCTCTCTCTTGGCAAGCCTTTTGTAAGTGGATCCACTAAGTTATATTTAGATCGAATGTAATCTATTGTGATAACCCTGTTAGAGAGAAGTTATCTTATCGTTTTATGTCTACGATAAATATGCCTAGATTTACCATTGTATAATGTACTATTAGCTCTTCCAATAGCTGGCTATCATAATGTATACATATTGGAGGCATAGGTTTGCTCCAATTATGAATGTCTGCCAAGAAGCTTCAAATTCATTCTTCTTCTTCTGTAGTCTTATCTAGTGCAATAAACTTTGATTCCATCGTTGATCTAGCGATACATGTCTGTTTGGATGATTTCCATGAAATTGCTCCATTTCCTAATGTGAACACATATCCACTTGTAGACTTTACATCATATGATCCAGTGGTCCAATATGCGTCACTGTATCCTTCCACTATTGAAGGGTAGTTTGTATAGTATAGACCATAGCTCTCCGTATACTTTAAATATCCTAGAAGTATAATTTTCGCTTTCCAATGATGTCTACCAGGATTGCTGGTAAATCTGCTTAGTTTGCTTACAACATATGCGATATCAGGCCTAGTACAATTCATAACATACATGATACTTCCTAGTATACGAGAGTATTCTAATTGGTAGATACCATCACCAGTGTTCTTTACCCAATTTTGGTTCATATCTACTCGTGATTTTGCAATAGTTACATTATATTGCTTGATTTTTTCAAGTATTTTGGTGATGTAATGCGATTGGGATAATGCATATCCTTGTCGTTTTCTCATAATTTTTACATCCAATATCACATCAGCCAGTCCTAGGTCTTTCATACCGAACCTAGAGGATAACATATCCTTTGTAGATTATGGCCTTGTTATTGCTTAGGATCAACAGGTCATCAACATAGAGACAAACAATGACATATCCAATATGTGTGTGTTTTATGTACACAAATTTATCTGATTCATTTATCGTGAATCCATTTGATAACACAGTGTTGTCAAACTTCTCATGCCATTATTTTGGAGCTTCCTTAAGTCCATAAAGTGATTTTACCAGTTTGCAAACTTTGTTCTCATTTTATGAGCTCATAAATCCTTCAGGTTGTTTTATATAGATGTCTTCCTCTAGTTCACCATTCAAGAATGCTGTTTTAACATCCATTTGATGCATTTCTAAGTCATGTATGGATGTAATTGCAATAAGCATTCTAATTGACGTTATCCTCGTTACTGGAGAATATGTATCAAAATAGTCTAGGTCTTCCTTTTGTTTAAATCCTTGGACTACCAGACGACTTAGTACTTGTCTATTGAACCATCAGGTTTCAATTTCTGTTTAAATATCCACTTATTACCTAAGGTTTTACATCCTTGAGGTAAATCAACTAATTCCCATGTATGGTTGGACATAATGGATTCAATCTCGTTGTTAATTGCCTCTTTCCAATAGGGGGCATCTCTAGAAGACATGACTTGTTTGTATGTCAGTGGATCATCTCTAACATATAGGTATAGAAGTCCAGTCCAAAGGTTTTTAAAGTCCTTGACCATTTACTTTTTCTTGGTTCCTCCACTTGCTATTCAGTACTACTTTGTTAACTGTTATTTTGTTCAGCATCCTCAAGAGAATAAGGAACTTCATCTTTCCTTGGTCTCTTAGGTGTATGATTTTCAGTACCATGTTTCAAGGGAAATATATATTCGAAAAATCTAGCATTTCTTGACTCAATGATGGTATTTTCATGAATATCATCAATTTCAGATTTGTGTACCAAAAATCGATATGCGGTACTATTTGTGCGTATCCAATGAATACACAGTCAATTATTTTTGGTCCAATTTTGACCTTCTTTTGGTTTTGGTACTTCTACTTTGGCAATACACCCTCACACTTTTAGGTATTTGTAGGATGGTGGTCTGTTTTGCCAAAGTTAATAAGGAGATTTAGATGTTTTCTTTTGAGGTATTTTATTTAAAATATGATTTGACAAAAGAATAGCTTCTCCCCAAAAATTATCTGGCAAGCCAGAGCTAATGTAACACACCGAATTTTCTATTAACTCTAAAGTTGCTAAAATATTAATAAGTGTGTAAGAGGGGGGATGTATCTAATATGAATATAATAATATTAATAAGTGTGTAAGAGAGGGGATGTATCTAATATGAATATAAAAATATTAATAAGTGTGTAAGAGAGGGGATGTATCTAATATGTATATAAAAACAATAATAAGTGTGTAAAAGGGGGGGATGTATCTAATGTGTACATTGTAGAATATATATATATATATTGCTGAGTGTTTGCTGAGTCAACAAGATAAACCCCATCTTGTCTGAACGGCTGCGGTTATTTCTAGGTTAAATCTAATGGCCTAAATGCATTCTAAAATCTATAAATAAGTGGGTAGACCCTAAACCTAAATCACTTGTAAAATTAGAGAAGCTACCGTCATGCTGCTGCCATGGAGTTCAGCGTAGCCGTCACAAACTAAGAAGAGGAAGCCTAATCATCTACAACTAAATCTACACAAATCAAATCAAAAGATCTCTCTTTCTCTAATTCTTTTCTTTTGTTGGTGAGTATGATGATTCTCACAAGACTATTACAAACTAATTTGACTCAGTTATGAATGGATCACAAGAAAGTGACGTGATTTGTAATTGTAAATTCTATATATTGTGGATCTCTTATTATGTTATTATGTTGTCGTATGATGTAAATTATATATGCTATGTCATGCTATGTTGTAAATTCTCTTATGCTATGTCGTGCTATGTTGAGAATCATGACAAGCTATGTTATACTATCATACTATGCCATGTTATAAATCATGCTATATTATGTTGTAAAATCATGATGTTGTTGGAACATGCTTAAAGTTATGTTTTTTTTAATTTAAATGGATCTTGTTTATGGGAATTTGCCTATTAGGTTAGGTGTACTCATAAACTTGAAACTATAATTAAATAAAACTTGAATATGGGAATTTGCCTATTGAGTTAGGTGTACCCATATAAAACCATGTTGTTAAAAAATTAGATGATGTTGATTCACACATGTTCATATGTAAGTTTATGAAAATTGATTGAGATTATATTAGGTGAATTTTGAACAAGTTGACACCTTTAGGTCCATGACATGTATAATCTATGCAAGTTGGACATATGCAAGTTTCACCCCTTATTATGATTCATTTGGTCACATATACATGTTGTTATTATGATAATCTCTTTTATGCTATGAGTTAGGCTATTCGAGTCTAACATATATTTTGCGAATAAACGTTCAAACGTGGGGTAGGGGTAATATTAGGAATTAATAAATTGGGTGCAATTTTGTAAGATTTTGCATACCATGAATGGATGTCCATAATTGAGTCAATTATGGACATTGTTAAAAATTTGAAAGTAATTAATAATTCAAGTAGGGAATTATTAAAATTGGGGGAAAGTGGATTATTATTAATAATCAATGCTTAGGACACGAGGTTGGACCCGTTTGTGATGTAAACCTGCCCGGACCCGCCCGGCAAATCCAGTAGTCACAAATGTCGGCCCAATGTGAGAGGTCCTAGGCCCAAACTAAAGCATAACAGTTGTAAAGACACGAGGTTAGACTCTTTTATGGTGTAAGACTGCCCGGACCCGCCCGGCAAATCCAGCTGCCATAAATGTCAGTCTAATGTGAGAGGTCTTTATGAGGTTATGGCCTTAATGAACTAAGAAATACTTAACCAGATAATCATGTAAGGTGGGACATGGGGGTTAAGTAGGTGCCTTGGGTGGCATGAGGAATCTGGTGGTTGCCTTTAGAGGCATTTGAAATACGATTAGACTTAACCAAACACACATGTAAATGAACATGACTAAGTGGGTTAAGTGGGATGGACTAATGGGGACAAGCTTAGGTGGAATGCTTGTGGTAAATAGTGGGGGCCCATTTCAACCAGTATCCCAAAACGTATCTTTGTGGGCTCGACCCAAGTCGAGGACGGGACACGCATACTGGGTTTGACTATAAGAGGCCAAAACAGGGAGCGGTGGCAACGCAAGTCCAACGGGTTTCATATGCGTGTGTGGACCCGGGCTGGTAGGTAAGACGTTGTTGCATCGTGTAGGTATAAGCCGTGCATGTCCGTTGTATCAGGTTGCCACTTTAGGGGAGTGATACACCCCACTGTGGGGCCAGCACGGGTATCTACGAGTTAGGGAGCCGATCGAATAATGGGAAGTAGGGTACACCTAGTGGAGATAGGGGCAGGCGGCACCTATGTAGTCAGCTAGGGGTACGTAAAGCCATTGGGAAAGTTTCTAAGTGAAGCTAAGTGGGATGAATCTTTAGGGTGACTGGTGTGGTGCAGTATAGTGTTTATCCTTTAGTATTTAGGAGCGCCTATAACGTTGCCTTTAGCGATTGTCTATGTCCTTAATCTGCTCTTCATAGACATTTTCTTGTTTTCCAGCTTATGCCTTAGTCCAGTTATTTTGGTAATAGTATTGTAGAATTATCATATTCACCAGACTTTATGTCTGACCCCCTCTTTTCCATCCTTTTTCTCCCTTCAGGTCCGCAGGTTGGGCCAAGTTCTAGTGGAGTCTAGTTGGATCGCTTATCTACTGGAAAGCTTGGACTGCTGAAGTAAAGTCCAGCTTGTTATCTTTCTTTTTAATGGCTATTCATGTAATGGGATTATGTACTTGTTTTATCAAGATAGATATTGTACTTGACATTGAATATGGTGTTATGATGTAATCAAACATGTTTTGACTTCTGCTACAATGAAATAAAGTTTTTGAATTTCCAAGTACTATTTTATATCTGTCTTGTTGTAATTTTACTGTTCTATATTCACTTAAAACCTCCATGGAAGTTAATGCATTCCCTTTGTGAGTGACATTAATGGACGTAGGGTGTTACACGTGGTATCAGAGCATAAGGTTACCAGAACAGATAAAAAAAAAATTTAGAAAAATATTTGTTTCTAAAGTATTTTTGGAAGAAGTGCTTTCAAAAAAAAACATGTTATTTAAAGAGAGTTTTTATGAAAAACATAATCCCAAATAGCCACATCCTTATCTTTATCTTTCGAATTCTCCATTTTGAATCTTTCCTTTTTCGTTTCAGCATGGCTGAAGATCTTAATCTCCCAGAAGGTGTGACGATTCCAGGTGGTTTAGGAGATACTTGGAGGCTAGGGCCACCACTGCAGGCCCAGCGGATACTCCTCCACCCCTAGTTGCACCCATTCCTCCTCCTTCTCCTCCTCGTGTTGACAATTTTGCAAAGACGTGCAAGGAATTCAAGGCTATGGGAGGAAAAACTTTTCAAGGGACTGAGACATTTGTGGAGGCCAGAGATTGGCTTAAGGAGACTGAGGAATTGTTGGATATCTTTGAAGTGGAAGATGGGAGGAAAGTCCGTTTAGCTGCTTGGTTAATGAAGGGAGAGGCCTCGTTTTGGTGGGAGGTCACTAACGGGGAACGTCCAGTTGATTCATGGGCGAATTTCAGACGAAGGTTTGATGCAAAGTTTCTTTCAAGGGCAGAGGAGAACTTAAATATGGAAAAATTCCTGGCACTAAAGCAAGGGAACTCATCAGTAAAGGAATATGTCAATAAATTTAATCAGTTAGCAAGGTTTGGCTTGGAGTTGGTGAACACGCCAGAGAAGAAAGCTTTGAGGTTCGTTAGTGTCTTGAATGAACCGTTGCAAGGGTTGGCTATGACCCACATCCCTATGGGAGCCACCTTTGAAAAGCTAGTAGAAATGGAACTTATGCATGAGGATAAGGCAGTTGAAAAGAAAGGGGATCAGAAGAAACCCCAACAGCAAAATAAGAAGGGTGGTGAAAACAATAATGGCAAAGGGAAGAAGAAATGCTTCAATTGTGGGACGCCTGGCCATCTCAGCAAAGATTGTAGAAAGAAAAAGAAGACTGGTTGTTTTCATTGTGGAGATGCGGGACATTTAGTGAAGGACTGTCCAAAGAAGGGGCAGAGGGCAGGGTCTACCTCGGGAGGACAGGTGCAGGCTCTTATGGCACCAGGGCAGGCAAGGGGGCAAGTTCAGGCTATTGCGGCCCCACCGCTGCAAGAAAGAGGTAGAACAATTTCTGTTGAAAGCTTAGTTTTTCTGTTTGATCATCCTGTCCGTACCTTATTCGATTCTGGCGCGTCTCATTCGTTTATCTCTGCATCATTAGTTGAATCACTGCACTTGAACACCAGTTTAGTAGAGGATCCCTTGGTCGTTTCAAATCCAATTGGGGGTTCGGCTCATTTGACCATGATATGTTTGGATTTGAAAATCTCTATACTTAGCGTTGAATTTAGATGTGATGCTTATGTATTGGGCTTCATGAGCTATGGGCTAATTTTAGGAATGGATTGGTTGTCTAGAAATAGGGCCATTCTTGATTGTGAAAGGAGAGTAGTTAGGCTTGTGACTCGCCTTGGTAATGCTCTCGACATCTTTTGTAATCCCATAAATTCCGTTATGCTAAGTTATCTTGAATCGCTTGACGCGTCTGTAGAGAACCTGCGATCGGTAGAAGTGGTCCGGGAATATCCGGATGTGTTTGAGGAGGTGAAGGGCTTACCTCCAAAGCGGGAGATAGACTTTCGAATTTATCTTGTGGATAATGCTAAACCCGTATCTTTGCCAGTGCGCCACATGGCTCCTCGTGAAAGGAGGGAACTCAATAAGCAAGTAAAGGAGTTGCTTGAGAAGGGGTTCATAAGACGTAGTATATCGGAGTGGGGTGCTCCAGTAGTTTTTGCCACAAAGGCGGATGGGTCTCTTAGACTTTGAATGGACTATAGAGAACTAAACAAGCTTACTAAAAAGAACCGACACCCACTGCCGAGGATTGACGATATCTTTGATCAGTTAGTTGGCGCCTCAGTGTTTTCGCAGTTGGACTTAGCCACTGGCTTTCATCAACTGAGAGTGGCTGAGGATAGTATAGATAAGACTGCTTTTAGGACTCCTGACGGATTCTATGAATGGCTAGTGATGCCCTTTGGTTTGACAAACGTCCCTGCATATTTTGTTGATTTGATGAGTAGGGTGTTTAGGGAATACCTTAACAAATTCGTGGTAGTCTTTGTGGATGACATCTTAGTCTTTTCTAAGAATAAAGAAGAGCACTCCCTACATCTTAGGGAAGTGTTGGAAACCCTTCAAGCGCATAACCTTAAGGCAAAATTTTCTAAGTGTCACTTCTGGAGGAAGGAAGTACGGTTCTTAGGGCACGTGGTTTCCAAAGAAGGGATAGCAGTGGATCCCGCAAAGGTGGTGGCCATCCAAGATTGGAAGGTCCCTAAAAATGCAACCGAAGTAAGAAGTTTCTTGGGGCTGGCTGGCTATTATAGGAAGTTTATCAAAGACTTCGCAAAAATATCATCTCCATTAACACGGTTAACGAAGAAGAACCTGGTTTTTACGTGGGACAAAGATTGCGATGATGCGTTCCAACGTTTAAAGAGAGCCTTAACTTCAGCCCCAGTCTTAGTGCTGCCAGACGGGAATAAACCGTTTACCATCTATACTGATGCTTGTGGGACGGGACTTGGCGCGGTCCTCATGCAAGAGGGAAGAGTAATAGCCTATGGTGGAAGGCAGTTGAGGGTTCATGAAAAGAATTACCCCACGCATGACTTAGAGCTAGCCGCAATTGTTTTCGCGCTTAAGTCTTGGCGTCACTATCTTCTTGGTGAGAAATTCGAACTGTTCACTGACCACAAATCATTAAAATACTTATTCTCTCAGAAGGATTTGAATTTAAGGCAGCAACGGTGGATGGAATTCTTAGCCTCCTACGATTTTGAAATAGCATATACCCCGGGCAAGGGTAACGTGGTGGCAGACGCCTTAAGTAGGAAAAGGTTGTCCTTGAGTCCGTTGTTTGTTGAACGACAAAGCTTAGAATTCATCTCTATGTTTGACTTTAGACCCTCCGTTGACTTAGTACCCGGTCTGTTAGCATCCTTGGAGGTTAGACCTACACTTCTAGGACGGGTTGGTGAGGCACAGCGAGACGACCCACAGTTGGTTGAGATAGTAGAAAAGCTCAAAGGGGGGGAGTCATCAAGCCATCTTCGTAGGTATACCCTAGACGATAAGGGTTGGTTACGAAGGGATAATAGACTTTGTGTACCACAAGACGAAGACTTAAGGAAGGCCATTCTTGATGATGCTCATCGCTCAAAAATGACCATTCATCCCGGCGGGGATAAGATGTACAAATATATGAAGCGGGTTTTCTTTTGGGCCGGTATGAAAAAGGATGTGGCCGAGTACGTCGCTAGATGCTTGGTGTGCCAACGAGTTAAAGCAGAACAAAAGAAACCCGGTGGGTTGCTTCACCCATTAGAAGTTCCACTATGGAAATGGGAAAGCATCTCAATGGATTTTGTGGATGGATTACCAAGATCAAGGAAGGGTAACACGGGGATTTGGGTTATAGTAGATAGACTTACTAAAAGCGCCCATTTTATTCCCGTGAAAAGTAAGAGGACTGCTCCGTGGTTGGCTTCTGTATACATTAAGGAGATAGTTCGTTTGCACGGTATTCCTTCTAGTATAGTAAGCGACCGTGACCCCATCTTTACTAGCGAATTTTGGAAGAGTTTACAAGAGGCGGTAGGGACTCAGCTATGTTTGAGCACCGCATATCATCCTCAGACAGACGGCCAGACCGAGAGGGTGAATCGCATTCTAGAGGATCTTTTAAGGCTTTGTATCCTAGACTTTGGGGGTACATGGGAAGAGCACCTTCCGTTAGTAGAATTCGCATATAATAATAGCTTTCAGTCTAGTATTGGCATGGCACCTTTCGAAGCTCTTTATGGAAGGCCTTGCCGTTCGCCTACATGTTGGGGGGAATCTACCGATAAAATCCTACTTGGGCCCGATATGGTTAGGGAAACCTCGGAGAAGATTGAGTTGATTCGAAGGAGGATGAAAGCAGTACAAGATAGGCAAAAATCGTATGCTGATAAGAGGAGGACAGATCTTGAGTTTGACATTGGGGACATGGTTTTTATCAAAGTATCTCCGTTACAGAATGTTGTTCGCTTTATGTCCGTGGGGAAATTAGCACCAAGGTTTGTAGGGTCGTTTCCTGTAAAAAAAACAGGATTGGGAAGATGGCATATAGGGTGGAGTTGCCTGAGAAACTTAGTGGAGTACACGACGTATTCCATGTATCACATTTGAGGAAGTGTTTGCACAAGACCGCGGAGGTGGTAGAGCCGAGCTTGCTTAAAGAGGTGGAAATAGAGCGTGATGCAACAATCAGACGAGCTCCTACATGCATTCTTGGGTCGGAGATCAAAAAGTTGAGGAATCGAGAGGTCAGACTGGTTAAAGTGCAATGGGGAGATGATGAGAGCAACGCAACTTGGGAGACAGAAGAGAAGATGCGTTCGTTGTACCCTTTTCTTTTTGAGGGTATGTCTTTTAATTTCTCCTTTATCACTTAGCTTATCTTATCTTATCTTATCTTTAGTATGTCCTCTCATTAGTATCTTTGACCTTTAGTTAGGATAATCCTATGGTTGAAACATGTGTTTGAGACATGTTATGTATGATGGATGCAAGTGTTTGCTAATGGTTGCTCGTGGATGCATATATACACACACTTTAGGCACTAAATCGGCTCAGTCACTACATATTGCATATTGCATATATATGGATGTATTTAGTAAAATGGATGAACGATGGTTGTATTATCATGTGGATGCTGCATTCAGATGATGGTTGTGCACGCATATAGAAGTATTATGTAGCATTAAGAATCTTTTGCATACATAATGGATGCATGGCACGATCATAGTTGCATTAAGGAGGTCAACTGAATCAGTGGACCGCCTGATTTTGCATTAGATACGGACATATACACACACTGTGCATTTAAACATGAAAGCATTAGAAGTCTGTAAGGACAATGGATGCCTGTGTATGATGGATGAGTAGATGGACGTTTGGATGGTAGGATATACATTCTTCCAGACTTGAAGATTTCGGGGACGAAATCCTAAAAGGAGGGGAGAATGTAACACCCCGAATTTTCTATTAACTCTAAAGTTGCTAAAATATTAATAAGTGTGTAAGAGGGGGGATGTATCTAATATGAATATAATAATATTAATAAGTGTGTAAGAGAGGGGATGTATCTAATATGAATATAAAAATATTAATAAGTGTGTAAGAGAGGGGATGTATCTAATATGTATATAAAAACAATAATAAGTGTGTAAAAGGGGGGATGTATCTAATGTGTACATTGTAGAATATATATATATATATATATATATATATATATATATATATATTGCTGAGTGTTTGCTGAGTCAACAAGATAAACCCCATCTTGTCTGAACGGCTGCGGTTATTTCTAGGTTAAATCTAATGGCCTAAATGCATTCTAAAATCTATAAATAAGTGGGTAGACCCTAAACCTAAATCACTTGTAAAATTAGAGAAGCTACCGTCATGCTGCTGCCATGGAGTTCAGCGTAGCCGTCACAAACTAAGAAGAGGAAGCCTAATCATCTACAACTAAATCTACACAAATCAAATCAAAAGATCTCTCTTTCTCTAATTCTTTTCTTTTGTTGGTGAGTATGATGATTCTCACAAGACTATTACAAACTAATTTGACTCAGTTATGAATGGATCACAAGAAAGTGACGTGATTTGTAATTGTAAATTCTATATATTGTGGATCTCTTATTATGTTATTATGTTGTCGTATGATGTAAATTATATATGCTATGTCATGCTATGTTGTAAATTCTCTTATGCTATGTCGTGCTATGTTGAGAATCATGTCAAGCTATGTTATACTATCATACTATGCCATGTTATAAATCATGCTATATTATGTTGTAAAATCATGATGTTGTTGGAACATGCTTAAAGTTATGTTTTTTTTAATTTAAAAGGATCTTGTTTATGGGAATTTGCCTATTAGGTTAGGTGTACCCATAAACTTGAAACTATAATTAAATAAAACTTGAATATGGGAATTTGCCTATTGAGTTAGGTGTACCCATATAAAACCATGTTGTTAAAAAATTAGATGATGTTGATTCACACATGTTCATATGTAAGTTTATGAAAATTGATTGAGATTATATTAGGTGAATTTTGAACAAGTTGACACCTTTAGGTCCATGACATGTATAATCTATGCAAGTTGGACATATGCAAGTTTCACCCCTTATTATGATTCATTTGGTCACATATACATGTTGTTATTATGATAATCTCTTTTATGCTATGAGTTAGGCTATTCGAGTCTAACATATATTTTGCGAATAAACGTTCAAACGTGGGGTAGGGGTAATATTAGGAATTAATAAATTGGGTGCAATTTTGTAAGATTTTGCATACCATGAATGGATGTCCATAATTGAGTCAATTATGGACATTGTTAAAAATTTGAAAGTAATTAATAATTCAAGTAGGGAATTATTAAAATTGGGGGAAAGTGGATTATTATTAATAACCAATGCTTAGGACACGAGGTTGGACCCGTTTGTGATGTAAACCTGCCCGGACCCGCCCGGCAAATCCAGTAGTCACAAATGTCGGCCCAATGTGAGAGGTCCTAGGCCCAAACTAAAGCATAACAGTTGTAAAGACACGAGGTTAGACTCTTTTATGGTGTAAGACTGCCCGGACCCGCCCGGCAAATCCAGCTGCCATAAATGCCAATCTAATGTGAGAGGTCTTTATGAGGTTATGGCCTTAATGAACTAAGAAATACTTAACCAGATAATCATGTAAGGTGGGACATGGGGGTTAAGTAGGTGCCTTGGGTGGCATGAGGAATCTGGTGGTTGCCTTTAGAGGCATTTGAAATACGATTAGACTTAACCAAACACACATGTAAATGAACATGACTAAGTGGGTTAAGTGGGATGGACTAATGGGGACAAGCTTAGGTGGAATGCTTGTGGTAAATAGTGGGGGCCCATTTCAACCAGTATCCCAAAACGTATCTTTGTGGGCTCGACCCAAGTCGAGGACGGGACACGCATACTGGGTTTGACTATAAGAGGCCAAAACAGGGAGCGGTGGCAACGCAAGTCCAACGGGTTTCATATGCGTGTGTGGACCCGGGCTGGTAGGTAAGACGTTGTTGCATCGTGTAGGTATAAGCCGTGCATGTCCGTTGTATCAGGTTGCCACTTTAGGGGAGTGATACACCCCACTGTGGGGCCAGCACGGGTATCTACGAGTTAGGGAGCCGATCGAATAATGGGAAGTAGGGTACACCTAGTGGAGATAGGGGCAGGCGGCACCTATGTAGTCAGCTAGGGGTACGTAAAGCCATTGGGAAAGTTTCTAAGTGAAGCTAAGTGGGATGAATCTTTAGGGTGACTGGTGTGGTGCAGTATAGTGTTTATCCTTTAGTATTTAGGAGCGCCTATAACGTTGCCTTTAGCGATTGTCTATGTCCTTAATCTGCTCTTCATAGACATTTTCTTGTTTTCCAGCTTATGCCTTAGTCCAGTTATTTTGGTAATAGTATTGTAGAATTATCATATTCACCAGACTTTATGTCTGACCCCCTCTTTTCCATCCTTTTTCTCCCTTCAGGTCCGCAGGTTGGGCCAAGTTCTAGTGGAGTCTAGTTGGATCGCTTATCTACTGGAAAGCTTGGACTGCTGAAGTAAAGTCCAGCTTGTTATCTTTCTTTTTAATGGCTATTCATGTAATGGGATTATGTACTTGTTTTATCAAGATAGATATTGTACTTGACATTGAATATGGTGTTATGATGTAATCAAACATGTTTTGACTTCTGCTACAATGAAATAAAGTTTTTGAATTTCCAAGTACTATTTTATATCTGTCTTGTTGTAATTTTACTGTTCTATATTCACTTAAAACCTCCATGGAAGTTAATGCATTCCCTTTGTGAGTGACATTAATGGACGTGGGGTGTTACAGCTAATTAGTAAGGCATTCATCATTTCTTTAAGAATTATATTTTTCCGTTCGGTTATACCATTGGATTGAGGTACGGGGTTGTAGTTTGATGTATAACTCCATGATCAACACATAATACCTCAAATAGAGACTTGTATTCTCCTCCTCTATCACTTCTTAAAGATTTTATTTTCTTGTAGAGTTGATTCTCAACTTCTACCTTATACTGTTTAAACATTTCGAATGCTTCGTCCTTGCTTCTAAAGAGATATACATGACAATATCTGGCACAATCATCAATGAAAGTAATAAAATACCTTTTTCCACCTCTAGTTTGACACATTTTCAAATCGCATACATCAGTATGTATTAAGTCTAGAGGTTCAGTTTCTCGTTCAACATGATGAAACGAGGTTCTTGTCAATTTTGCTTCTGCACAAACTTGACATTTATAGTTGGAATCTATATTGCATTTTGGTATAAATTCTTAACTAATCAAGTTTCGCAATGTATCAAAGTTCACATGCCCTAATCTAGAATGTCATATGTTAGAAGATTCAACAATGTAAGCAGAAGATTCACTTTTATCATATCAGTACGTAGTACAATAGTGGTTACATGTAACAACCCATGTTTTTATAACGTGTAATAACCATAAATCAAGGCAGAATTAATTTTTAAAATAAGAATCAAGGGAAACGGGTTACGCCATTGCGTTCGCCTTGAAATTCTGCTTGGAAACGAGTCCGAATTTTCGAAAATCGGAGTCCATATGACCAAGTTATGACCATACGAAGTTTTCAGAAATTTTCAAATTCAAAACAGACTCAATTTGAATTCAAAATTCGAATTTCAAACCTCCAAATGGACTGGGCGGGAAAAATCCCGCCCAGGACCAGGTCGACCTGGGGATCGACTATGTAGTCGACCTACCCAGGGCCAGGTCGACCATAGTGTCGACCTGGGGGTCGACCTGGTGCCCGAGCCCATTTTTGAAGCTGAATTCAGTCTGATGTATTTGGCCTCGTTCCTGTCCACATTCGTTGAACTGACCCTATAAATACAGCCCCTAACACCAGTCTCTCTACACCAAATTTCTTTCTGACCTTATGCTGCTCTGATTCTGGTTGAAAAGTTTGAGAGAGGGACTGCTTCTACTACGTTGAGACTGCGTTAAAGGAATTGCTAATTAAGGGACTTCTATTAGGACTTGACTAAGCAACAAACGACTCTCTTTTTCTAATTCTCGAACCACGATCTGTAAGCCCCAGTTATTTTCAGATTTAAACAGTAAATGTATTATGAATATGATGTAAAATTGAAATTGGGCCTATGTATGATGACTGTTTACATTCATTCTTGTTCATCTTGGATCTTGACTCTTGAATATTGCTATGACATCGATTTGGGCCTATTCATGTTGTAAATCAAAAAGAGAAACCCCTCTTATTATCATGTTGAATCTGTTATTAGCCTCATGTTTATGATTATCACCTTATGACAGTCGTACTGTGACTATACTATCATCTTATGACAATCGTTACTATGACTATACTATCACCTTATGACAGTCGTTACCATGACTATACTATCACCTTGTGACAACTGTTATTTTGACTAGCACCTTATCTTGCTAGATTTGGAATCTTTATGTTTGAGGCCAATATTTCATATGCCAGTAATGTTTTATTTCAAGTCATATCATGCTATGCTAGTAATCACTCTTGCCACCTTATACCCATTTCTTTTTTTTTATGTCCTTCCCTAATTAGATTTATTTGTATCGATTCGAACCTTCGTGCGATGGGAGTACGATTTGGGTGGATTAGGATATGGATTAGCTTTAAATTTGAACATGAACATTACTATGACTTGAATCTGAATATGGATTTGAACTTGACACGATTTGATATAGAACATAACTTGAAAACTCGACATGAATCTAAACATGAAAACTTGAACATGGGCATGACAGTTAGATAAACTTGAAAATGGCCAACTCGAGGTTGGGTTGAGTTTGCAGTGTAAATCTGCCCGGAACCGCCCGGCAAATCCAGTGGCTGCAAACAATAGGATCCAATGTGGGTAGTTGGTCATATTGCACGTAAAAACCCGAGGTTAGACTATGTTGTGGTGTAAATCTGCCCGGAACCGCCCGGCAAGTCCAGTAACCACAACAGTTAGTCTAATGTAGAGGTTGGCGTGCACTAATGAATTAATGCCATATGATAGGGTTAAGTCATGAACCACTTGAATATACTTAACCAACTTGACACGATGACTTGATAGGGTTAAGTCATGAACTGCTTGAACACACTTAACCAACTTGATATACGATCTGGATAGGGTTAAGTCACGAATTTGAATGACAACACTTAACCCATTAGAAACCCTAGTTACGCGGTCCTTTTCAGCAGTAACCCACTTAGATGTATCACGATACCCTGGGACTAGGCAGGGTGGGGCACGATTACTAGGCTGATTGTAAGCGACCAGAACGACGGCTGAGTAGGTGCGCCATTGTAGGTTCAGGCGGGCTATGGTCGTGCACATAGTCCGGAGTTGAAAAGGCAGTCATTGGGCACCCGTAGATTTACACTGTGCATGCTTGATTCGTGTCGGTGGTTGGCACCATAGGACTTGATACACCCATGGTGGACCTAGCACAGGTAACTACATTTCTGGATAGGGCCATATGACACAGACACATGACGAGCTAGGACTTGTAGGGGGCTAATCGATTAATAGATCGTACCATAGGACCCCGTAATGGGTCACCTCATGACACTGGGCTAAGGGATCATTTCATGGTTAATACTTGATATGGGTTAGAATACTAGTACAGTTGGTGCAGCGAACCTTGAACATGCGATGTCAGACTTGACTTACCTTGTTATCTTAATTATCCATCTAGTTCTGTTATCATCCTTATGTTTAATTCCAGTTTTCACATATCATGTTACCTTTACTAGTTTTCATACTGAAAGTCACTAGGGCTTACCAGTATTTATGACTGACCCTTTTTTTTCGCCCCTTTTTCTTTCGTCCCCCCCCCCCCAGGTTCCCGGGGAGGAAACACTAGCTCTTAGCTTGGATTCAACTTGCTTTCTGAAAGCTCATGTACGGTTTGGTCTTGGGCTATGCTATGGTTGCTTCTGCTATTTATGGGGAATAATTTAATTTTGTTTAAAAGTTTATGCTTCTTTACTATGAACTTGATGTAATGGAATAATTTGTATCTTGGATATATGAGCTTTTGGCTCTTCTCTTGGAAATAATAAAAAGTTGGTTTTTAATTTCTACCGCTGCTTTATTTATGTTCTGCCTTGTGATATCTCTATGCATGTTTACCTAGATAATACTCCACCAAAACTAGTGCATTCCCTTTGTGAGTGACCCTAGCGGAGGTGGGGTGTTACAATTTGGTATCAGAGCAGAAGGTTACCAGGCTGGGCAAAAGTTTTAAAAACCTTCTGAAACTGTTTTCAAAACCATTTATAAAGAAGCATTTTTCAAGAAAAGTTCTATGTTTAAAAAGGTTATTCCCCAAGAAGCCATTAGCACTTCCCTTTGTTTCCTCATTTGAATCTTTTCTTTTCGTTTTTTAGCATGGCCGATCTTAACCTTCCTGAGGGAATACCCATGCCTGGATGGTTCCGAAGGTACTTAGAAGCCAGGGCCAATGACGCGGGCACGACAGACATCCCTCCTCCTCCTCCCCAAGTGGTCGCGGTTCCTCCTCCTCCTGGTACCATCTTTGCCAAAATATGCGAAGACTTTAAAGCGATGGGTGGCAAGAACTTCGTTGGGACTGAAACCATCGTTGAGGCACGAAACTGGCTAAAGAAAACAGAAGACTTGTTCATTATCTTTGATATGGAGGACCATAGGAAAGTTCAGTTGGTAGCATGGTTGTTGAAAGAGGAAGCTGCATTTTGGTGGGAAGTCACCAACGCTACCAGGCCAGTTGAGACTTGGGCAGACTTTAGAGAAAGGTTTGGGCTCAAATTCCTATCGTCGGCAGAGGAGAACCTTCAGATGGAGAGGTTCCTAGCACTCAAGAAAGGGGATATGTCTGTGAGGTAGTACGTGAATAAGTTTAATCAGCTTGCTCGGTTCGGTTTGGATTTGGTCAACACAGCCCAGAAAAAGGCTGTACGCTTTGCTCGAGGATTGAACGAGCCACTACACAGCTTGGCCCTAACTCATATACCCATGGGGGCGACCTTCGAAAGCTTGGTGGATATGGCTCTACTCCATGAGGAAGACAAGAATAGCAAGAAGGAGGTTAAGCCTAATGAGACTCAGAATAAGAAGGCTGACTTCAAGAAGGGGAACAACAAGAATAATAAGAATAACAAGAGCAACAACAAATCACGTGAGACGAGGAAGTGCAACTTCTGTGGTATTACTGGACATCTAGCTAAAGACTGTAGAAGGAAGAAGAGGAAGTTGGGTGAATGCTTTCATTGTGGAGATACTGGACACATCAGCAAGGATTGCCCTAAGAAGCAGGGGCAGGGGCAAGGGCAGACTCAGCGGGCAAGACCTTCTGGAGGGCAGTTGCATGCTCTCAACACCGCTCCAGCTCCTAATCGAGGTAGTAATATTTCTGTAGAAAGCCTTGTTTACATTTCTGACTTACCTGTTCGAACTTTATTTGACTCTGGCGCATCGCATACTTTAATTTCTTCTGATATTGTTGAAAATCTGCACCTAAGTACTAGTCTGGTTGAGGATCCCGTTATAGTTTCAAATCCAATTGGGGGCTCCGCCCATTTATCTATGATGTGTGTGGATTTGAGGATCTCTATCTTAAGCGTAGAATTCACGTGTAATGCTTATGTTCTCGGATTTATGGGATACAGTTTGATCCTATGTATGGATTGGCTGTCCGATTATGGAGTCATTCTTGATTGTGAACGAAGGGTAGTGAGGCTCATGACTCGCCTTGGTAATACCCTTGAAATTTCTTGTAACCCGAAGGGTCCGGTCATGTTATGTTATCTTGAATCCCTTGACTCGTCCGACGATAATTTGCAATCTGTAAGAGTGGTCCGAGAATATCCAGATGTCTTTGATGAAGTGAGGGGATTACCTCCTAAACGCGAGATAGAGTTCCGGATTTATCTGGTTGATAATGCTAAGCCAGTTTCATTGCCCGTTAGGCACATGGCCCCGCGAGAAAGAAGAGAGCTCAGTAAACAAATCAACGAGCTGCTTGAGAAAAATTTCATAAGAGAAGCATTTCTGAATGGGGTGCTCCGGTAATATTCGCTACTAAGGCGGATGGATTGCTTCGTCTGTGCGTAGATTATTGAGAGTTAAACAAGCTGATAAAGAAGAATAGGCACCCGCTACCAAGAATCGACGATTTGTTTGACCAGCTTGTAGGAGCATCTGTTTTCTCTCAACTCGATCTAGCCACAGGATTCCATCAGCTCAGAGTGGCTGAGGATATCATTGACAAAACTGCGTTTAGGACTCCGGATGGGTTCTTCGAATGGCTCGTTATGCCGTTTGGATTAACGAATGCACCTGCATACTTTGTAGATTTGATGAGCAAGGTGTTTTGGGAGTTCCTTAACAAGTTTGTTGTAGTTTTCGTGGATGATATTTTGATCTTCTCAAAAGATGAAGAAGAGCATGCTAGACATCTCAAGGAAGTCATGGAAACGCTTAGAGCACACCAGTTAAAGGCTAAGTTCTCCAAATGCCATTTTGGAGGAAGGAAGTCCCGTTCCTCGGACATGTGGTTTCTAAGCAAGGCATAGCCGTGGACCCCGCAAAGGTTGTTGCGGTACAGGACTGGAAGATTCCTAAGAATGCAATGGAGGTGAGGAGCTTTCTCGATTTGGCAGGCTACTACAGGAAGTTCATTAAAGACTTCGCTAAGATTTCAGCCCCTCTTACTAAATTAACAAAGAAGAACCTACCTTTTACATGGGACATAGAATATGACGCTGCTTTTCAGAGACTTAAGAGAGCCCTCACTACAGCTCCAGTCTTAGCATTACCCGATGGAGGTAAGATGTTTACCGTGTACACAGATGTGTGCGGCACGGGGTTAGGCGCTGTCCTAATGCAAGAAGGATGGATAATATGCTACGGGGGCAGACAACTTAAAGTCCATGAGAAAAACTATCCCACGCATGACTTGGAATTGGCCGCGATTGTTTTTGCACTTAAAGCTTGGCGCCATTATCGTCTAAGGGAGAGGTTCGAGCTGTATACAGACCACAAATCGCTTAAGTACCTCTTCTCACAAAATGACTTGAATCTAAGACAACAGCGGTGGATGGAGTTCTTGGCATCATATGACTTCGATATAGCTTATACCCCTGGCAAGGGTAATGTGGTGGCAGACGCGCTAAGTAGGAAAAGGCTGACTTTGAGCCCCTTGTTTGTTGAAATGAAAAGCCTTGAGTTTATAGCAACCTTTGATTTTACACCTGCTGTTGAGTCATTGACTACTACGCTTGCATCTCTTGAGCTAAGACCTACACTTTTAGATCAAGTAGGGACTTCACAGAAGGAAGACCCACAGATAGTTGAAATCATGGACAAGCTGATTAGGGGTGAGACGTCGAGTCACCTCAGTAGGTATGCCATATATGACAAGGGATGGCTAAGGCGCGATGGAAGGCTATGTGTCCCACAAGTGGGAGACTTAGTAAGGAGAGTTCTCGAAGACGCGCATCAATCGAAGATGACTATACATCCCGGAGGGGATAAGATGTACAGGGATATGAAGCGCATTTTCTTTTGGGACGGAATGAAAAAGGACGTAGCAAAATTCGTCTCGAGGTGCATGGTGTGCCAACAAGTAAAGGCCGAGTTGAAGAAGCCCGGTGGACTATTAAACCCTTTGGAAGTTCCGCAATGGAAATGGGAGAGTATCTCGATGGATTTCGTGGATGGACTGCCTAGGTCTAGGAAGGGAAATACTAGCATATGGGTCATAGTTGATAGACTCACGAAAAGCGCTCACTTCATCCCCGTGAAGAGCAAGAGAACCGCATCAGGGCTAGCATCTATTTACCTTCGAGAAATAGTACAATTGCATGGAGTTCCTTCTAGTATAGTTAGTGATCGTGACCCGATTTTCACTAGCCAGTTTTGGAGTAGTCTGCAAGAAGCAATGGGAACACGACTGAACTTAAGCACGGCCTATCACCCATAGACAGATGGACAAACCGAAAGGGTAAATAGGGTACTAGAAGATCTCCTAAGGCTATGCATTCTTGACTTTGGTGGTACTTGGGAAGACTATCTTTCTCTCGTGGAGTTTACGTATAATAACAGTTACCAAGCTAGCATCGGAATGGCACCGTTCGAAGCCCTATATGGAAGACCGTGCAAGTCGCCAACTTGATGGTGGGAGACGACAGACAGACTTATACTTGGGCCCGACATGATAAGGGACACGTCTGAGAAGATTGAGTTGATACGAAGATGGATGAAAACGGCCCAAGATAGACAGAAATCTTATGCGGACCAGAGAAGGACAGACTTAGAATTCGAAGTCGGAGATATGGTCTTTGTAAAGGTTTCTCCGTTACGCAATGTAGTTCGTTTTGGAGCAGTTGGAAAGCTAGCACCAAGATTTGTAGGATCATTCCCCATCATTGAGAGGATTGGACGGATGGCCTACAAGGTAGACTTACCCGAGAAGTTGTCTGGAATACACAATGTCTTTCACGTCTCGCATCTCCGGAAGTGTTTGCATGAGTCAGCCGAAGTGGTTGAGCCAAGCATCCTTGAAGACGTGGAAGTGGAGAAAGAAGCAACATTGAGGCGAGTTCCGATTCGTATCTTAGGAACGAAGATTAAGAAGCTAAGGAATCGAGAAGTCAATTTAGTGAAAGTGCAGTGGAGTAAAGCCCAAGAGGATGCAACTTAGGAAACCGAAGAAAAGATACTTGCGCTTTACCCATTTCTTTTTGAGGGTACATTCTCGATCTCTTTTTCCTTGAAAACCATTTCGTATCATGCAATTAATATCTATGTTTGTCTTGTTATCTTCTCGATCTTATCTTGAGAACCTTAGGTAGAACCGTATGGATGTAAACATGTGATTGAAATATGTTATGGTTGATGTTTGCAAGTGGTTGCTAGTGGATGCATGACACACATTAGGCACTAGATCGACTCAGGCACATTTTCATGTTGCATATGCATGAATGCTAATACTTGTACATGGATGGAACTTGTTATGCTATCACTTGGATGTTGCATATGGATGAATGATTGTGTACTCATGTAGAGATTATGAACTATGTTAGGAATTTGCATACATGTTGGATTCATGACACTAACATATTTTGCATTAAGTAGGTTTACTGAATCAGTAACCACCTGATCTTTTGCATTAGATAAGTACATATACACACGCTTTCTGCATATGTTCATAAAGCACTAGAAATCTTGTAAGGATAATGGTTGCCTGTGGATGATGCTTTGAGTAGATGGATGATTGGATGGTAGGACACGTCCTCCCTAACTTAGAGATTTCGGGGACGAAATCCTTTAAGGGGGGAGAATGTAACAACCCGTGTTTTTATAACGTGTAATAACCATAAATCAAGGCAGAGTTAATTTTTAAAATAAGAATCAAGGGAAAGGGTTACACCATTGCGTTCGTCTCGAAATTCTGCTTGGAAACGAGTCCGATTTTCCGAAAATCGGAGTCCGTATGACCAAGTTATGACCATACGAAGTTTTCAGAAATTTTCAAATTCAAAACAGACTCAATTCGAATTCAAAATTCGAATTTCAAACCTCCAAATGGACTAGGCGGGAAAAGTCTTGCCCAGGACCAGGTCGACCTTGGGGTCGACTATGTAGTCGACCTACCCAGGGCCAGGTCGACCATAGTGTCGACCTAGGGGTCGACCTGGTGCCCGAGCCCATTTTTGAAGATGAATTCAGTCTGATGTATTCGGCCTCGTTCCTGTCCACATTCGTTGAACTGACCCTATAAATACAGCCTGTAACACCCCGTAATTCTGTTAATATTAATATTCACAAATTAAAGAATAACTAATCTCAGACGTGAGAATTGAGGGAAACGGGTTGCGCCATTGTGTTCATCTCGGAATTCTGATTGAAATAGAGTTCGAGTTTGCGTGAATTGGACTTCGTATGAAGAAGTTATGACCATCGGAAGTTTCAGAAAATTCAAAACAGCTCGCAGGAAATTTAAAATTCAAACAGAAAGTGCAGAAGCGGGCTGGGCGGGAAAATTCCCGCCCAGGCAGGTCGACTGGGGAGTCGACACTAGTGTCGACCTCCCCCCCCCCTCCCCAGGTCGACTATAGTGTCGACCTGGTCAGTCGGCTAGGGTTGACTGAGCCCAATTCTGAGCTGCTGATGTGTCTTTAGGGCTGAGTTGGCAAATTAAACGGTTCAGGTTAGTTCTGAGTTGATCTGACGGTCTAAATAAAACCTAAACTCTATAAATACCTAGGTAGTCTCTCACCCTAATTCATATGAAAAATAGAATAGCTACCGTCATACCGCCGCCATGGAACTCAGTGAAGCCGCCGCCAACTAAGAAGGAAGAAAAGCTAATCAAAACCTAATTCTACTCAACTCTAAAGCAAATCAAGACTCTCTTTTCTTCTCTAAATTGTGAGTATGATGATCTTAACAAGATTATTATTATTTTAATTAGGTTAAGTCATGAATGGATTATGAGTAGATGATGTGAATTGTCATATATGTTGTTGTAAACCTTATGCTATCATGTATGTTATAAATTCTATGCTATGTGGCGATGATATCCTATATGTTGTAAATCATGCTATGATGATGTTGTGTATGTTGAGAGTTTTTATGCTAAGTGTGATGAATCATACATGTTAAAAAGCCATGATGTTACTATCTATGCTAATTAGTTCATGTTAATCAAATCATGATGTTGATATTATTTGGGCTATGTTGATCTATATGACAAGTCACATATGCAAGTTTAGGTTGATTAGTAAAAGTTATGAACATATGCCATGACATCTATTATGACATCTAGGATTATGCTATGACATATGTGAAATTCTATGCTAGTTCACACCATCATTATGTTGCCTAAAACCCCATATGCAAGTTTATACATAAATTTAGGTTATGTTCATATCATGTAAATTGTGCCATTTAACAAGTTGACACCTTTAGATCCTTAACATGTGTAGTTTATGCCCCTATTATGATTAGATTCATTTTATTTGTTTATATGTTGTGATAATTTACCTTTGTGCTATGAGTTAGACTATTCGAGTCTAACGTATATTCTGCGTTGAATAAGCGAACGTATAAACGTGGGGTAGGGGTAATGTTAAGGATTTAATATAAAGAAGTTGGGGTGCAATTGATATGATTTTGCATGCCATGAATGGATGGCCATAATTGAGTTAATTATGGACATCATTAAAAGTGGACTTAATTAATAAATTGAATAGGGAATTATTAAAACTGAGGTAAAAGATTATAAGTGATAATCAATGCTTAGGACACGAGGTTGGACTCGTTTGTGACGTAAACCTGCCCGGACCCGCCCGGCAAATCCAGTGGTCACAAATGTCAGCCCAATGTGAGAGGTCCTAGGCCTAAACTAAAGCATAACAGTTGTAAAGACACGAGGTTAGACTCTTTTATGGTGTAAGACTGCCCGGACCCGCCCGACAAATCCAGCTGCCATAAATGTCAGTCTAATGTGAGAGGTCTTTATGAGGTTATGGCCTGAATGAATTAAGAAATACTTAACCAGATAAACATGTAAGGTGGGACATGGGGGTTAAGTAGGTGCCTTGGGTGGCATGAGGAATCTAGTGGGTGCCCTTAGTGGCATGTGAAATACGATTAGTAAGACTTAACCAAACACACATGTAAATGAACATGACTAAGAGGGTTAAGTAGGATGTACTAGTGGACAAGCTTAGGTGGGTAGCTTGTGGGGGGCCATTTCAACCAGTAACCCAAACGTATCTTTGTGGGCTCGACCCAAGTCGAGGACGGGACACGTATACTGGGTTTGACTATAAGAGGCCAAAACGGGGAGCGGTGGCAACGCAAGTCCAACGGGTTTCATATGCGTGTGTGGACCCGGGCTGGTAGGTAAGACGTTGTTGCATTGTGTAGGTATAAGTCGTGCATTCTCAAGTTGTATCGGGTTGCCACATTAAGGGAGTGATACACCCCACTGTGGGGCCAGCACGGGTATCTACGAGTAGGGAGCCGATCGAAAGTGGGTAGTGGGGTACACCTAGTGGAGATAGGGGCAAACGGCACCTATGTAGTCAGCTAGGGGTACGTAAGGCTATTTATATAGTTTCTGTGTAAAGCAAGGGGGATCAACCTTTAGGGTGACTGGTGCGGTGCAGTGTAGTAATTATTCGTTAGTAATTAGGTGTGCCTTTAACGTTATCTTTAACTTTATCTTAAACGTTATCTTTATCTGCTCTTCCATACCTAATAGTTCATAAACATTTACTTGTCTTCCAGCTTATGCCTTAGTCTAGTTATTTTGATAATAGTATTGTTAGAATTATCATACTCGCCAGACTTTATGTCTGACCCCCTCCATTCTATCCTTTTTTCCCCTCCAGGTCCTCAGGTTGGGCCCAGCTCTAGTGGAGTTTGATTGGATTGCTTTATCTCTCTTGGAAAGTTTAGACCGTTGAAGTAAAGCCCAGCTTGTTATCTTCTTTAATGGCTATTTGTGTAATGGGATTATGTATTTTGTTTTTATGAAGATGGATATTGTACTTGACTCTGATTTATGGTTTTATGATGTAATAAACATGTTTAATTTCCGCTGCAATAAAATGAAGTTTTAGATTTCCAAGTACTACTTATTATCTGTCTTGTTGTAATTTTTCTATTCTATATTCACTTAAAACCTCCATGGAAGTTAATGCATTCCCTTTGTGAGTGACATTAATGGACGTGGGGTGTTACACGTGGTATCAGAGCTTAAGGTTACCAAAACAAATATATTTTTTAGAAAAACTATTTTTCTGAAGTATTTTTGGAAGAAGTGCTTTCAAAAACATGTTTTAATGAGTAGTTTAAAGAGGAAAGTTTTTTTAAGGAAAAACATAATCCCCAATGGCCATATCTTTATCTTTCGAATTCTCCATTTTGAATCTTTCCTTTTTCGTTTCAGCATGGCTGAAGATCTTAACCTACCTGACGGTGTAACGATACCAGGATGGTATAGGAGGCTATTAGAGGCTAGGGCCGCCGTAGGTCCGGCCAATGTTCCTCCACCACCAGTTGCACCCGTTCCTCCTCCTCCTCGCGTAGATACTTTTGCAAAGACGTGCAAGGAATTTAAGGCTATGGGTGGAAAACCTTTTCAAGGGTCAGAAACGTTTGTGGAAGTTAGAGATTGGCTTAGGGAGGTGGAAGAATTGCTAGAGATCTTTGAAGTAGAAGAAGGGAGGAGAGTTAAATTAGCAGCTTGGTTAATGAAAGGAGAGGCCTCGTTCTGGTGGGAGGTCACTAATGGGGAGCGTCCTCTTGATTATTGGGCGGATTTCAGACGTAGATTTGAGGCGAAGTTTCTCTCAAGAGCAGAAGAGAATCTATATATGGAAAGAGTTGCTTGAGAAGGGGTTCATAAGACGAAGTATATCGGAGTGGGGTGCTCCAGTAGTATTTGCCACGAAGGCGGATGGGTCCCTTAGACTTTATGTGGACTATAGAGAACTTAATAAGCTTACTAAGAAGAACAGACACCCACTGCCGAGGATTGACGATCCCTTCGATCAGTTAGTTGGCGCCTCAGTGTTTTTGCAGTTGGACTTAGCTACTGGTTTCCATCAGTTGAGAGTGGCTGAGGATAGCATTGACAAGACTGCCTTTAGGATTCCGGACGGTTTCTATGAATGGCTAGTGATGCCCTTCGGTTTGACAAACGCCCCCGCATGCTTTGTTGATTTGATGAGTAGGGTGTTTAGGGAGTACCTTAACAAATTCGTGGTAGTCTTTGTAGACGACATCTTGATCTTTTCTAAGGATGAAGAAGAGCATGCCCTACATCTTAGGGAAGTGTTGGAGACCCTACGAGTGCATAACCTTAAAGCCAAATTTTCTAAGTGTCACTTCTGGAGGATGGAAGTACGATTCCTAGGGCACGTGGTTTCCAAGGAAGGGATAGCCGTGGATCCCGCGAAGGTGGTGGCCATCCAAGATTGGAAGGTCCCTAAAAATGCTACCGAAGTAAGAAGTTTCTTGGGGTTGACTGGCTACTATAGGAAGTTTATCAAAGACTTCGCAAAGATATCAGCTCCATTGACATGCTTGACGAAGAAGAACCTAGTTTTCACATGGGACGTAGATTGTGATGATGCGTTCCAACGATTGAAGAGAGCTTTGACTTCAGCCCTAGTCTTAGTACTGCCAGACGGGAGTAAGCCATTTACTGTTTATACTGACGCTTGTGGGACAGGACTAGGTGCAGTTCTAATGCAAGAGGGCAGGGCAATAGCCTATGGTGGAAGGCAGTTGAGAGCGCATGAGAAAAATTACCCTACACATGACCTAGAGTTGGCCGCTATTGTTTTCGCACTTAAGTCTTGGCGCCATTATCTTCTTGGCGAGAGATTCGAATTATTCACTGACCACAAATCGCTAAAATACTTATTCTCTCAAAAGGACTTGAACTTAAGGCAGCAAAGGTGGATGGAGTTCTTAGCATCCTACGACTTCGAGATAGCATATACCCCTGGAAAGGGTAACGTGGTGGCAGATGCCTTAAGTAGAAAAAGATTATCCTTAAGTCCTTTGTTTGTTGAGCGACGAAGCTTAGAATTCATTTCGATGCTTGACTTTAGACCTTCCGTTGACTTTGTACCCGGTTTGCTAGCATCCTTGGAGGTCAGACCTACACTTTTGGGACGGATTGGCAAGGCACAGCGAGACGACCCACAGTTGGTTGAGTTAGTAGAAAATCTCAAAGGAGGGGAGTCATCAAGCCATCTCCGTAGGTATACCCTAGATGATAAGGGTTGGTTACGTAGGGACGGTAGACTTTGTGTACCAAAAGACGATGACCTAAGGAAGACCATTCTTGATGATGCACATCGTTCAATGATGACCATCCATCCTGGCGGGGACAAGATGTACATGGACATGAGACGAGTTTACTTTTGGGCCGGTATGAAGAGGGACGTGGCCGAGTATGTCGCTAGATGCTTGGTGTGCCAACAAGTAAAAGCGGAGCAAAAGAAACCCGGTGGGTTGCTTCACCCATTGGAGGTTCCACTATGGAAATGGGAAAGCGTCTCAATAGATTTTGTGGATGGATTACCGCAATCGAGGAAGGGTAATACGGGAATTTGGGTTATAGTAGATAGACTTACTAAGAGCGCCCATTTCATTCCCGTGAAGAGTAAGAGGATTGCTCCATGGTTAGCTTCTGTATACGTCCGAGAAATAGTTCGTTTGCACGGTGTTCCTTCTAGCATAGTGAGCGACTGCGATCCTATTTTCACTAGCGAATTTTGGAGAAGCTTACAAGAGGCGGTAAGGACTTAGTTATGTTTGAGCATCGCATATCATCCTCAGACGGACGGCCAGACCGAGAGGGTGAATCGCATTCTAGAGGATCTTTTGAGGCTACGTATCCTAGACTTCGGGGGTACATGGGAAGAGCATCTTCCATTGGTGGAGTTCGCATATAATAACAGCTTTCAGTCTAGCATTGGTATGGCACCATTCGAAGCTCTTTATGGACAACCTTGTCGTTCACCTACATGTTAGTGGGAGTCTATGGATAAGATCTTACTTGGGCTCGATATGATTAGGGAGACTTCGGAGAAGATCGACTTGATTCGAAGGAGGATGAAAGCAGCGCAAGATAGGCAGAAATCTTATGCGGATAAGAGGAGGACATATCTTGAGTTTGAAGTTGGGGACATGGTCTTTGTCAAAGTGTCTCCATTACGGAACGTTGTTCGCTTTGGGTCCGTTGGGAAGTTAGCACCAAGGTTCGTAGGGCCGTTTCCTATTAAGGAGAAGATTGGACAGATGGCGTATAGAGTGGAGTTGCCCGAGAGACTTAGTGGAGTACACGACGTATTCCATGTGTCACATTTGAGGAAGTGCTTGCACGAGACCGCGGAAGTGGTAGAACCGAGTTTGCTTAGAGAGGTGGAGATCGAGCGTGATGCGGCGATTCGACGAGCTCCTACGCGCATTCTTGGGTCAGAGATCAAGAAGCTGAGGAATCGAGAGGTCAGGCTAGTCAAAGTACAATGGGAAGATGATGAGAGCAACGCTACTTGGGAGACGGAAGAGAAGATGCATTCACGATACCCTTTCCTTTTGAGGGTATGTCCTTTAATTTCTCCTTTATCGCTTATCTTGTACTTATCTTACCTTTAGAGTATCCTCTCGCTAGTATTCTTGACCTTTAGTTAGGACAATGCTATGGTTGAAACATATGTTTGAGACATGTTATGGATGATGGATGCAAAGTGGATGCAAGTGTTTGCTAATGGTTGCTCGTGGACGCATATACACACACTATTAGGCACTAGATCGGCTCAGTCACTTCATATTGCATATTGCATATAAATGGCTGTATTTAGTAAAATGGATGTATGATGATTGTTTTATCATATGGATGTTGCATTCAGATGATGATTGTGCACGCATATAGAGATGATATGTAGCATTAGGGAACTATTGCATACATAATGGACGCATGGCACTATCATGGTTTGCATTAAGGAGGTCAACTGAATCAGTGGACCGCCTGATTTTGCATTAGATAAGGGACATATACACACACTGTGCATTTAAACATGAAAGCATTAGAAGTCTATAAGGACAATGGATGCCTGTGTTTGATGGTTGAGTAGATGGACGATTGGATGTTAGGATATACATTCTTCTTGACTTGAAGATTTCGGGGTCGAAATCCTTTAAGGAGGGGAGAATGTAACACCCCGTAATTCTGTTAATATTAATATTCACAAATTAAAGAATAACTAATCTCAGACGTGAGAATTGTGGGAAACGGGTTGCGCTATTGTGTTCGTCTCAGAATTCTGGTTGAAATAGAGTCTGAGTTTGCGTGAATTGGCTTCGTATGAAGAAGTTATGGCCATCGGAAGTTTCAGAAAATTCAAAACAGCTCGTAGGAAATTTAAAATTCAAACAGAAAGTGCAGAAGCGGGCTGGGCGGGAAAATTCCCGCCCAGGCAGGTCGACTGGGGAGTCAACACTAGTGTCGACCTCCCCCCCCCCCCCAGGTCGACTATAGTGTCGACCTGGTCAGTCGGCTAGGGTTGGTTGAGCCCAATTCTGAGCTGCTGATGTGTCTTTAGGGCTGAGTTGGCAAATTAAATGGTTCAGGTTAGTTCTGAGTTGATCTGACGGTCTAAATAAAACCTAAACTCTATAAATACCTAGGTAGTCTCTCACCCTAATTCATATGAAAAATAGAATAGCTACCATCATACCGCCGCCATGGAACTCAGTGGAGCCGCCGCCAACTAAGAAGGAAGAAAAGCTAATCAAAACCTAATTCTACTCAACTCTAAAGCAAATCAAGACTCTCTTTTCTTATCTAAATTGTGAGTATGATGATCTTAACAAGATTATTATTATTTTAATTAGGTTAAGTCATGAATGGATTATGAGTAGATGATGTGAATTGTCATATATGTTGCTGTAAACCTTATGCTATCATGTATGTTATAAATTCTATGCTATGTGGTGATGATATCCTATATGTTGTAAATCATGCTATGATGATGTTGTGTATGTTGAGAGTTTTTATGCTAAGTGTGATGAATCATACATGTTAAAAAGCCATGATGTTACTATCTATGCTAATTAGTTCATGTTAATCAAATCATGATGTTGATATTATTTGGGCTATGTTGATCTATATGACAAGTCACATATGCAAGTTTAGGTTGATTAGTAAAAGTTATGAACATATGCCATGACATCTATTATGACATCTAGGATTATGCTATGACATATGTGAAATTCTATGCTAGTTCACACCATCATTATGTTGCCTAAAACCCCATATGCAAGTTTATACATAAATTTGGGTTATGTTCATATCATGTAAATTGTGCCATTTAACAAGTTGACACCTTTAGATCCTTAACATGTGTAGTTTATGCAAGTTTCACCCCTATCATGATTAGATTCATTTTATTTGTTTATATGTTGTGATAATTTACCTTTGTGCTATGAGTTAGACTATTCGAGTCTAACGTATATTCTGCGTTGAATAAGCGAACGTATAAACGTGGGGTAGGGGTAATGTTAAGGATTTAATATAAAGAAGTTGGGGTGCAATTGATATGATTTTGCATGCCATGAATGGATGGCCATAATTGAGTCAATTATGGACATCATTAAAAGTGGACTTAATTAATAAATTGAATAGGAATTATTAAAACTGGGGTAAAAGATTATAAGTGATAATCAATGCTTAGGACACGAGGTTGGACTCGTTTATGACGTAAACCTGCCCGGACCCGCCCGGCAAATCCAGTGGTCACAAATGTCAGCCCAATGTGAGAGGTCCTAGGCCTAAACTAAAGCATAACAGTTGTAAAGACACGAGGTTAGACTCTTTTATGGTGTAAGACTGCCCGGACCCGCCCGGCAAATCCAGCTGCCATAAATGTCAGTCTAATGTGAGAGGTCTTTATGAGGTTATGGCCTGAATGAATTAAGAAATACTTAACCAGATAAACATGTAAGGTGGGACATGGGGGTTAAGTAGGTGCCTTGGGTGGCATGAGAAATCTAGTGGGTGCCCTTAGTGGCATGTGAAATACGATTAGTAAGACTTACCCAAACACACATGTAAATGAACATGACTAAGAGGGTTAAGTGGGATGTACTAGTGGACAAGCTTAGGTGGGTAGCTTGTGGGGGCCCATTTCAACCAGTAACCCAAACGTATCTTTGTGGGCTCGACCCAAGTCGAGGACGGGACACGCATACTGGGTTTGACTATAAGAGGCCAAAACGGGGAGCGGTGGCAACACAAGTCCAACGGGTTTCATATGCGTGTGTGGACCCGGGCTGGTAGGTAAGACGTTGTTGCATCGTGTAGGTATAAGCCGTGCATTCTCAAGTTGTATCGGGTTGCCACTTTAGGGGAGTGATACACCCCACTGTGGGGCCAGCATGGGTATCTACGAGTAGGGAGCCGATCGAAAGTGGGTAGTGGGGTACACCTAGTGGAGATAGGGGCAGACGGCACCTATGCAGTCAGCTAGGGGTACGTAAGGCTATTTATATAGTTTCTGTGTGAAGCAAGGGGGATCAACCTTTATGGTGACTGGTGCGGTGCAGTGTAGTAATGTGCGGTGCAGTAATTATTCGTTAGTAATTAGGTGTGCCTTTAATGTTATCTTTAACATTATCTTAAACGTTATCTTTATCTGCTCTTCTATGCCTAATAGTTCATAGACATTTACTTGTCTTCCAACTTATGCCTTAGTCTAATTATTTTGATAATAGTATTGTTAGAATTATTATACTCGCCAGACTTTATGTCTGACCCCCTCCATTCTATCCTTTTTTCCCCTCCAGGTCCTCAGGTTGGGCCTAGCTCTAGTGGAGTTTGATTGGATTGCTTTATCTCTCTTGGAAAGCTTGGACCGTTGAAGTAAAGTCCAGCTTGTTATCTTCTTTAATGGCTATTTGTGTAATGGGATTATGTATTTTATTTTTATGAAGATGGATATTGTACTTGACTCTGATTTATGGTTTTATGATGTAATAAACATGTTTAATTTCCGCTGCAATAAAATGAAGTTTTATATTTCCAAGTACTACTTATTATCTGTCTTGTTGTAATTTTTCTGTTCTATATTCACTTAAAACCTCCATGGAAGTTAATGCATTCCCTTTGTGAGTGACATTAATGGACGTGGGTTGTTACACAACCCCTAACACCAGTCTCTCTACACCAAATTTCTTTCTGACCTTATGCTGCTCTGATTCTGGTTGAAAAGTTTGAGAGAGGGACTGCTTCTACTACGTTGAGACTGCGTTAAAGGAATTGTTGATTAGGGGACTTCTATTAGGACTTGACTAAGCAACAAACGACTCTCCTTTTCTAATTCTCGAACCACGATCTGTAAACCCCGGTTATTTTCAGATTTAAACAGTAAATGTATTATGAATATGATGTAAAATTGAAATTGGGCCTATGTATGATGACTGTTTACATTCATTCTTGTTCATCTTGGATTTGACTCTTGAATATTGCTATGACATCGATTTGGGCATATTCATGTTGTAAATCAAAAAGAGAAACCCCTCTTATTATCATGTTGAATCAGTTATTAGCCACATGTTTATGATTATCGCCTTATGACAGTCGTACTCTGACTATACTATCATCTTATGACAATCGTTACTATGACTATACTATCACCTTATGACAGTCGTTACCATGGCTATACTATCACCTTGTGACAACTGTTATTTTGACTAGCACCTTATCTTGCTAGATTTGGAATCTTTATGTTTGAGGCCAATATTTCATATGCCAGTAATGTTTTATTTCAAGTCATATCATGCTATGCTAGTAATCACTCTTGCCGCCTTATACCCATTTCTTTTTTTATGTCCTTCCCTAATTAGATTTATTTGTATCGATTCGAACCTTCGTGCGATGGGAATACGATTTGGGTAGATTAGGATATGGATTAGCTTTAAATTTGAACATGAACATTACTATGACTTGAATCTGAATATGGATTTGAATTTGACACGATTTGATATAGAACATAACTTGAAAACTCGACATGAATCTAAATATGAAAACTTGAACGCGGGCATGACAGTTAGATAAACTTGAAAATGGCCAACTCGAGGTTGGGTTGAGTTTGCAGTGTAAATCTGTCCGGAACCGCCCGGCAAATCCAGTGGCTGCAAACAATAGGATCCAATGTGGGTAGTTGGTCATATTGCACGTAAAAACCCGAGGTTAGACTATGTTGTGGTGTAAATCTGCCCGGAACCGCCCGACAAGTCCAGTAACCACAACAGTTAGTCTAATGTGAGAGGTTGGCGTACACTAATGAATTAATGCCACATGATAGGGTTAAGTCATGAAACACTTGAATATACTTAACCAACTTGACACGATGACTTGATAGGGTTAAGTCATGAACTTCTTGAACACACTTAACCAACTTGATACACGATCTAGATAGGGTTAAGTCACGAATTTGAATGACAACACTTAACCCATTAGAAACCCTAGTTACGCGGTCCTTTTCAGCAGTAACCCACTTAGATGTATCACGATACCCTGGGACTAGGCAAGGTGGGGCACGATTACTGGGCTGATTGTAAGCGACCAGAACGACGGCTGAGTAGGTGCGCCATTGTAGGTTCAGGCGGGCTATGGTCGTGCACGTAGTCCCGAGTTGAAAAGGCAGGCATTGGGCACCCGTAGATTTCCACTGTGCGTGCTTGATTCGTGTCGGTGGTTGGCACCATAGGACTTGATACACCCTGTGGTGGACCTAGCACAGGTAACTACATTTCTGGATAGGGCCGTATGACACAAACACATGACGAGCTAGGACTTGTAGGGGGCCGATCAATTAATAGATCGTACCGTAGGACCCCGTAATGGGTCACCTCATGACACTGGGCTAAGGGATCATTTCATGGTTAATACTTGATACGGCTTAGAATACTAGTATAGTTGGTGCAACGAACCTTGAACATGCGATGTCAGACTTGACTTACCTTGTTATCTTAATTATCCTTCTAGTTCTGTTATCATCCTTATGTTTAATTCCATTTTTCACATATCATGTTACCTTTACTAGTTTTCATACTGAAAGTCACTAGGGCTTACCAGTCTTTATGACTGACCCTTTTTCTTTCGTTCCCCCCCCCCCCCCCGGTTCCCAGGGAGGAAACACTGGCTCTTAGCTTGGATTCAACTTGATTTCTGAAAGCTCATGTATGGTTTGGTCTTGGGCTATGCTATGGCTGCTTCTGCTATTTATGGGGAATAATTTACTTTTGTTTAAAAGTTTATGCTTCTTTACTATGAACTTGATGTAATGGAATAATTTGTATCTTGGATATATGAGCTTCTGGCTCTTCTCTTGGAAATAATAAAAAGTTGTTTTTTAATTTCTACCGCTGCTTTATTTATGTTCTGCCTTGTGATATCTCTGTGCATGTTTACCTAGATAATACTCCACCAAAACTAGTGCATTCCCTTTGTGAGTGACCCTAGCGGAGGTGGGATGTTACATTACATTTGCTTTAAACAAACCATCACACTATCCTCTTCCAACGTACACTCCATTCTTGTAATGTACAAATTTACCAGCTTTAAAGATCAACTTGAAACCATGCTTGCTCAATAAAGATCCTGAAATCAGGTTCTTGCGAATTTCTGGGACATGGAGAACATCATTTAAAGCCAGTTCCTTTCCAGAAGTCAGTTTCAACACAACTTTTCCTTTGCCTTCGACCTTTGAAGTAGAAGAATTACCCATAAAAAGTTGTTCATCATCAGTTGCAGTTTTATATGTTGTACACATTCACTTGTTAGCACATATGTGTCGAGTGGCTCTAGTGTCTACAAATCATTTCTTCAAGTTACCAACAAGGTCGCATTCTAATATTACTGCACATAAATCAAGATCAGAAATATCTTTCGAAACATCAGTCGTATTTGCTTCAAACTTCTTCTTTTTAGTTACGTGACATTCGGCTGCTTTGTGCCCTTTCTTCCACAGTTGTGGAAAAAATCCAGAAATTTCTTTGACTTCTTAAGAGCATTCTCCCGTTTTCTCTTGTTAGTCTTGTCTAACTCAACTACATTTGCTTTGAAAGCAATATTCTAAGAAATCTTTTTCTCAGAATTTTTGTTATCTTCCTCAATGCGTAGACGAACTATGAGCTCTTCCATTGTTATTTTCTTACGCTTGTTTTTAAGGTAATTTTTAAAGTGCTTCCAAGAAGGAGGCAATTTCTCAATAGTTTGCGGCAACTTGAAAAGACTCGCTAAGAGTCATCTTTTCATCTTCTAGTTGACGGATGATAAGTTGCAATTCTGAGTTTGACTTATCACCGTCTTTGTCAACCATTTTGAAGTCAAGAAATTTTCCAGCAATGAATTTCTTCATGCCTGCATCTTCAGTTTTATACTTCTTTTCCAAAGCCAACCAGAGTTGTTTGGATGTTGCAATAATACAATAGATATTGTGGAGGCTATCATCCAGAATATAATTTTTACACATGAAATGTGAGTTTTACCAGATAGTCAGAGCCTCTACTTTGGTAGCATCAGTTCGAGTTCGGCTACCACAGGAGCATCTTCAGTCAGAAACTTGGCGAGGCTCAATGTTGTTAAATAAAACAACATTTTCTGTTGCCAACGCTTGAAATTGATTCCTTGAACTTCTCTGGCCTTTCTTCATGGGACAGAGTCATTGTTGGAAGCACAGGCGCTGGCTGAGCGTTTTTCACAGTCTGAATCGGTGTAGAATCAGTGTTGCTGTTTTGCGTCATCTACAACACATATTGTTTCAAGATTGTTAGAACTTTTGTTAATACACAATTGTTTACAAATAGACAACAACAACAATCAATGTTACTCAATTATGTCATAATTGTCACATCAAACTGTGTTTACAACAATCGCAGAAAGCGTGACCAATTGTGCACTAGATTGAAGATGTACATAAAATATTCTGTTTCAGTAATGCCCAAGACTAGAAATATTTTGTTTTCTTGAAACAATATTGTCGTCGTATGTACTGATTGACGTAATAGCAATTTGTTTACCAGGATAAAACGGATTAACCCCATAGCATAGTGCCAGCAAATGAATTTCCAACGAACTGAAGTAGATTACAGAAACTAGATCAGATGATTACTTTGAAGAAAAAGAAGTAATGCAGGTAGAGTAAAAATGAATTCTGTCTCATTTTGGGCAATGTTTTTATAGGCTAGAGGAGGTGCCTATCTGGGCATCAGTAACCGTTGGAATTGGAAAGGTTGCAACCCTTTAACTACGCAGTCATTAATGTGCATGTACTCAGAATTCAAATGGTTGTTCCCATTCAGCTGAACAAACATGCCTTTTAAATTCTGGATCGAACGGACACGCCTTTCAAATTCTGAGAAAATAATTATCGTTTCAGTGCACTGGCCCAATCAGCAATCGTCGGCCCTATTCAATCAAGAGACCCTAAGGCCTAATCTTTACTTTAATATATTATTGTGTCAAAACCTAGCCCACATCCGTATATAATCCCTCTTCCTTTTATTTTATATAAGTCTATTGACTTCTAATATATTAGGAGAGATTTTGTAATATTTTGATGATGTGAGACTTATAGGTTGCTTCTTCCCAAATTCCTCTTTCTCTTCCTCATTCATTTCCAACAAAAGTAACATAATACCTAAAATCCCGATCTAGACCAAAGTAAACATAGCAATACACTTTCATGCAAAGTAGCATAAATCATATGAATTAAACCGAAACAAGAACAACATTTAAAACCAAAGAAAACAAATCAAACCTGCAGCTACTCCTCGAACTTGCCATAAATCATGAAAAAAGAACATAGAACAACAAACATGCTTACAATTTTCAAAAAAATAAGCAACAAAATCGTAGAAATAAACCAATTAAACCTGTGACAAAACAAACAAAAAAAGAGCAGAAACGAAAAATCGTACTTAGATTCAACAATTTTCTATCTTGAAGAGGAAGTCACTCAAATTGAATCACGACCAAATGAAGGAATCACGCATGACATGCAATGAAGATGAGACGGAAAAAATGAAGTTTGAGTGAAGCGGTTAAACAAGAATTTGAGAGAAAGGAACACGGTCGAAGAAGAAGCGAAATATCAAAGAAGAGAAAGATCATGACAGTTTGTACTAAACTAATTTAAATATTATAACGATTTTGTCAATTGAAATAGAATCTAGGTATGTTGTCCTTAAGTATAAGAAAGTCTCTAATTTTGTCATTCACGTTATTGTCGAAGAATTGGAAAGAAAATTATTTTATGTTCATGTGCACGTTCTTAATTACGAATTATTGTAAGTTCCAAAGCAAACTAATAATCTATATTTGAGGTTCAAAGCAGAAAAACAAGACAAATTTTATTTAAATCGAATTTTTGCTGAGTAACCCCTTATTTGGCAAAAATGAAAAAAATGTATCATTTTTATTAAGTAGTCTCATTTAACAAGAAAACCACTAATACATTTTTTCATAGGACCATAATGTGGTGTTTGTAGAGCATGAAGCATAGCGGGCACCACGCGGTGCCAACTATGCGGTCAACTTAGCAAAAACTTTGTCCAAATAGAGTTTGCCACTTAGCCAGAAAACAAACGTACCGTATGTTTCGAGGGAGAGCCCGCTAATCGCATTGTAAACCATCTTCTTCCTGAAATTCTAAAAGAAGACCCATGGCTGCCACATCTTCCTCGTCCGACACCGACACATCTTCATATTCCCGACACCGACGTCACCGCAAGCGTCGCCGTCACGGGATCACAGATAACTGCGGCGGGAATAGCGGAAACGACGTTAGTAAAATCCGCAAAAGAGATCGTTCTCGATCCAAGCGAAAGCGAAGGCATCGATCTCCTTCCGATTCGGACTCTTATTCATCTTACTCATCTGATTCTGATGGATACAGGTAGGGTTTCAGATTAATCCGTGTTAAGATTCGTTACTTCCACATATTAATTTAGTTGTAAACAGGACGAATTAAGTTCAGGAGGCTTATTATCCTATTTTCTCGGTTTGTTTAAAACGCTGAATTCTGATTGCTGAACGATGAAGTCTTAACGCTGATTGCTTAATGCTAAACTCTAATTAATCACTTTTGAAAATTTGAAGTTTGAGCGAAGCGGTTAAACAATTATTTGAGGGAAAGGAACATGATTGAATAAGAAGAGAAAGAAGAGCATGACAGTTTGAACTAATTCAAATGTTATAACGGTTCTGTCGTTTGAAATAAAATCTTGGTGTGTTATCCTCATGCATAAGAAAGTCTCTAGTATTGTCATTCACGATATTGTCGAAGAGTTGGAAAGGAAATTATTTTATTTACTATGTACACCTTCGTAATTACGAATTATTGTATGTTCCAAAGCAAACTAGTAATCTATATTCGGGGTTCAAAGGAGAAAAACAAGACAAATTTTATTTAAATCTAATTTTTTGTCCAGTAACCCCATATTTGGCAAAAATGAAAACAATGTATCATTTTATTAAGTAGTCTCATTTACAAGAAAACCACTAATAGACTTTTTCATAGGACCATTATGTGGTGTTTGTAGAGCATGAAGCATAGTGGGCACCACACAGTGACAACTATGTGGTCTACTCATTGTTTTAAAAAACCCGCCTCGAGGCTCGCCTCAAGGCTCGTTTCGAGGAAATAAGAGATAAAACGCCTTGAGGCTTATTCCAAAAGGCTTTTTACCTCTAAAGCTTACGCCTCAATAACTTGAGGCATACAAAGCACGTAAAGCTTACGCCTCGCACGCCTCAAACCGCTGAGGCATATGACTTAAAAACCTTTGAATCTTTAGTTGCAGATATTGACACAAATAAATGTCATTGAACTTTACTTATTTAATAGAAATAAAAAAAGACAAAATTTAAAAAAATAAAAATTAGCATTTTTTACTTTTCAATTTCAATATCGGCACAATCAAGTAAAATTGTTTATGAAATAATGATCATGAGCAATATAATGAATTTTCTTATTGTTATTTAAAGAATGTTTTTCAATAAACTTTGTTATATCTCGAAATAAATTTTGCAAATCGATTTGAATTGATGTAACATATCAAAATTGCAGTTTGATGTAATCTTCAAATAGTTTTAAGAAATCAAAATTTGAATTTTTTGCATGAAGAGGAAGATATCATTTGATCTTTTGCATTTTATACTAAATGTGCAAGAATGATTGTATTTTGTTTGAATTGCTTCGAATGCTTTATGGGTTTTACTTAGTATTTGACGCTTAATGTTATTCCATATTAAAAATTAAGTTATGTGTTGCGCTTTTTTTTTTTACCTGAAAGGCTTACGCCTCAACGCTTCGAGGCTTATGCCTCGCCTCACGGACCCGAAAACGCCTCGTGTACGCCTTTTACGTTTTAAAACATTGGGTCTACTTAGCAAAAAATTTGTTCAATCCGATTTTTCGGGGCACCCCTGTTTTGCAGCACCCCTTTGGCACCCTTTCCCTACTATGAGCTACATCAATCCAAATCCAACAAGATTTTGTAGATGTTCAGTCCACATATATATGCTACCAATGTCGGAATGAGCTCAAATTTTGAATAGACAATAATGTATATATGGATTGAACATCTACAAAATCTTGTTGGATTTGGATTAGTGTAGCTCACTGTAGAGTATGAGTGTTTAAGGAGTGCTGCAAAACAGGGGCATTTCGTAACGCTCTTCACACACACACACACACATATATATATATATGTATATATATATATATATATATATATATATATGAGCGATCAAGAGCACCCCAAATAGTCCAGCACCCCTTTAGCCCCCCTGATTTCCACCACACAATCATCTTTCTCTCTCCTTCCACTAATTCTCTCTCACCCCACTAACTTAATAAATAACAAATGAGAGGCTATTATAGAGGTGCAAAGGGGTGTCAACAAAATGGGGTGCCATATAACCTTCCTCATATATATATATATATATATATATATATATATATATATATTCTTTGAGGAATTAGATGAAATCAGAGAGAATGATATGAATTCACTGGAAATTCTCTAATATTGTCTGGTTTGCGAATCGGTGAAGAATTAAAGCGAAATAATATCGATTTGCAAAGATAATGGAAGATGATTCAATCGATGTCTTATGATAGAGTATGAAAGAGAAAGAGTAAGAGAATGACGTGAACATTGATTGAAAATTTCGTTTTCCTTAGCCTTTCTATAGTGCTAAAGAGACGTCTTTTGTGAAGAGGTGACGGTTAAATTCCTTGATTTGAATTTTAAAAAATTGCCCAATGGAACATATGTTTTGTATTGCAAAGGGATCAACAACGCTAATAAATACTGCAAATTTTTTAAATTTTAAATTACCTCTTGTTTGTGAATTCTTGTGATTCAATCGAAGTCGATGGTTGATGCCCTTTAAGTATGATTGTCATAGGGTTTTTTAACAAGAGTTTCTAAGAATTGACTAACTACTCATCACTTCAAACACCTCTACCCCTTCAGCATTCTTCCTCAATCAGTTTTGTTCTTTTGTTGTTGTGATTATTCTTCATTCATAATTCATTTGCTTCCCACTGGACCCTTGTTTATATTTAGACCCTTGTTTATATTTATAAATATCTCCATGGTATATCTGAAATAACCGCTCAACTTGGAAATACGTTAGTAGTAATATTTACATGGTTGTTGTTTTCAAAGTCAATATATATAGTATAAACAATAAATACATTGAATATATTAATATGTATCAACTGATTTCTCTTCAATTTCGGTTTTAATTGGTTTTGAATCGAAATGTAAATCAAATCGAAAAAAAAGATTATTTTTGAAATGAGATTTAAGTTGGCGGTATGATTTTCGACATTGATCGTTTATCATACAACATTATATGTTAGTAATTCATATCAATAACATATATGGAATCCTAAATCGGATCATAACAAATGAAAATGGCATACATTCATGTATATCTATAGGCATTAGCTTATTATTTTGTATTTATTTTGACAATTTATGGTAGGGGAATATATGGAACCATTAGTTGGATCGTAACGATGGAAATAACAAACACATTAAGTGTATACAAATTATAATTGTTATTTAGATAGTTCTTTCACCATTGTTGCCTAATATTTTTCTTATTTTTTTGCCACTCTTTGAATTTTTCCTCCTTTTGCTTATAATTTTATTTGACTTATATGAATGACCCTATAACATTGACATGCTTTTTTTTAATAGCTTTTAGGGGGATTTTGTTATGGCTACATTTTTTTTGTTCGTAATTAGTTTCTGGACTACCAACTTTAGAAATTAGGTAGAGTACACAATCGACTTTCAAACCGTGTTCCATACCACTCAACCACACTTCCTTTTTGTTCTACCTTTGGTGTTGCTTCCCCATGCTACTACTTCTAGGGTTACCCCCTTGTCACACCATTCACTTCCGCTGCCATTTAGTCATGACCCACAACTAGATCCTAAAACCTCAAATTCTTTCAAAATCCAACCATGTTGCCTTGTATCAACACCTGTTGTACTAAGTGGATTCGCCAATCACCATGACACCAATTATCACCTCCTCTTATGCCATTGATCATCAACAACCATTAATAGTAGAAATGTAGCAGCACGTGTGAAATGATACTCTGCAGTATCAACAATTTTTTAAAATTAAACTGCAGGTGCAAATGCTACTATACAACAGCATTAAGGTAAAATATTTCAATAGAAATTAATTATTATGTTTAAAAGAAAGGAGCAGGTACTAAAATACTACTATGCCATAACATTACAGGAAAATATTTCAACCATAGGAAAATATATCAACATAATTAAAAAATGATACTAAATGCTTGATTAAAAAAGGCGACTTAAATACAATGCAATAAACACGAAAATAAAGAGAAGTAAAACCAAGTAATAGCATTGAAATCATTAAAGTAACTAAACATGTAATAAAGAATGAAATGATACTATCTGATAAGCATAAAGTATTATAACAAAGAAGTGCTCTGTTCAATTCCAAAGCACGTAAAAAGACTAATAAAAGATGTACTACAAGGTGGCATTGGGTTTTCAGTTTATTAATATGCATGATTTTGTTACGTCTAATATGAGAAAATGAAATGATACCATAAAGCACCTTTACAAAATAAAATGCTGCAAAGTACCTTTTTAAAAATAGGAAAAGATGCTATTGTGTATGATCATAGAATGCTATTACAAGGTAACTTAATTTAAAAATACTACTAAATAGCTTTATGATCTATGATCTATTGTATACATTTACTTCAGCTAAAGAACTGCTACATTTGTAATGCTATTGCGAAGTAGCATGTGGGTTAATCAATGTTGTAAAAATCGCTAGGGTGTAAGTATAGACTAGAGGTTAATCACTTAAGCGGGGGTTAATTGAAGATTAATAAGAAGCAGACGATTTTAATAAACTAAAGCATTTTGGATGAAAATTTAATATTTTGTTTAGTATTAGTTGTATCACAGTGAGATATTATGGATTTGGAGGAGTTTAAGAGTTATCATGGAGACAAATTCGTTTGAAACAAACATTTTGTTGTTTACAACATCAAGGCTAAATATGTGCATACAGGGTGCCCATAAACATATTTGTATGCTTAGATAATGCAGTATGTTCCATTTGGGTGGATTAGACATTCAAGTGAATTAGAAAATATTTAAATGGTAAGTTTAGCCTAGCACATAAATGGGGTCTAAATGAGAACCTTGTAGGATTTTTACAACAGAGGAGTTTATATACGCAAAATGCTACTACATTTCGTAAAATGCTGTTATAGAAATGAATTATGAGCTAAGATATATGTAAGTTTTTGTTAAAAAAACATCCAGTGCTTCTAAATAGTAGCATTACAGGTTGTATATTTTTTCTCAATTCAAAGCCGCTCCTTCATAACCACCATAATTACATCCATCTCCAAAATACTAGTCAATCTTTTTCTAGTCATCGCCACCACCCTCAAAAGTTAATGCATCAACACTTTCACCGCTACAATTCGTCGCCACCATCTTATTGATTAGGGTTGAAAGCATAATTTTCACCTGATACCATTAATTTTCTTATTTTTTTAATTTCTCTATGATTCTAAGGGCAATTTACGTATGTATCAAATAACACAACATTTAAAATACTACACTACTAGTAAACATATCTAATAACGTGACATTAAAAGCACTGCACTATTTATAAAGATTTACAAACTACTGAATGACATCAAGTACCCTTCTTGAAGAAAAACAAAGCCTAGCGCAAATCATTTGAAATATCTTTGCAATACTCAAGTTGGAACACAAATTTGTGAATGCTTTGATTGGATCGATGAAGTAAAAAATGATCTTTATTTAGTGCTATCAAGCGCATGTCTGGACATAATAAAAAACGAGGTACACATTCAGGGATGTCAACGGATGCCTCCGCATCCGCAACCGAAATCATTCTCGGATGTCGGATATCCACATACGCAGATATGGGCGGATATTTGATAATTATCCAATCCGTCAACGATCGATAAATCTAGGAACACAAATTAAATTTTTTAGTTTAACGTAATTTTTTAGATCAGTTGATTATTAAAGTGCTAAAATAAACAAATATGATAACAATAAATAGTTTGATCAATTAATATGCATTATCTATGCATTTATTATGTATAATATATATTTTCAACTTAACAAAATAATAAATTAGTATATTTCATTATGTTAAAATACACATAATTTAAACAATAATAATGAAAAAAGCGGATGGATAATTCTCGAATGCGGATGTGTCTATATCTGCATCAACATCCATTCTTTCAGATATCGGATATTTATTCGCTTTCTTGAAAGTGGATACGAACATGTTTCGAATTTTTGGAATATTTATTGACAACCATGTACATATTTACTCTTCTATGCATGTAATATCTATTGACAACCATGTACACATTTACTCTTCTGGGCATGTCTAGGTGCAACAACACACAAATCACAATGAAGGTATAAAAATTTCGTAAGACAATCAAAGGCAATACACACAAAAAGCCTATTGGCCTCATACTCTTGATTTTGGAATTTTAGATTTTTGGACCCAAACCCAACCTAATAAACTTTTTTTCTTAACACAAACCAATTAAAAATAAAATTTGGCTTCGATCTAGTCTTCTTTCGATCAGCTACATTTTAAAATTACCTTTTTTAACATGTGACTTGATCGGAGCAGTATACTAGATCAAACCCTAAATTTGTTTTTAATTGATTTTTGATTAGGTAGAAAGCTAATTAAGTCATATTTTGGTTTGATAACCTAATATTTTTTACATTGTTTTTAAAAATATAATTATTTGTTTAAGTATTTAAAGTATCTATTGGGAATTAAATGTAACTAAATAGATATGTTATATATTCTAAAAGTATACGGGACATGAATTTTGTCACTAATAATGTTAGAAAAGTTAATAGTGCATATTAGTTTCACTTTTCAACAATTTAAATAAGGAAACATACTAGTTACACTTTTATAATATTAAAGAAAAAACCATGGTGACAAATTGTAGTATTAAAGGGAAAAAGCGGTGCTAATTTTGTAAATATTTATAAAGTACAAAAATAATGTTTTTCTCACTAATGTATAAGAAATGCACATCACCAAGGAAATTGCTTATTAATTTGAAGTGGTCGGTACTTTGTTCTTCTTAAAACTTCCATGTAAGCTATATAAGTAGTTCGTGTCACATTATCCTAGGGCCCCAAAGATGGAAATGGATAAGTATCTTAGTGGTATAGTCATAGTTATCAAGGTGGACCCAAGGTTTTCGGATATCGGTCGCGTTTCGTCTTGGGGATTTTAGAGACTTGATTTCGTATCGGGGTAGATCTCGAACGAGATGAGTATAACTCGGGGGGTTCGTCTCGGATTTCCATTTCGGGTCTGAAAATTTATATCAGAACGATCTCAGGGTATATGATATGTTAAAAAATGATATTCTTACAAAATGATTTTTATGAATGCTATTAAAAACATAGTAATTTAAACTTGAATTGCAAAATCACTTTATTATTCTTAATTTACGAAAAATCATTCATACCGTAAATCGTAACATGCTTAAAACATAAATGTGACACAATGCAAATAGATTAGTGCTTAAAACATATAATCCAAGAAAATGAATTATTGTTAGACATAAAACATTAAAAAGATCCAAAACATTAAAAAATACAGCATAAGTAGACCATTAAATATATAATTTCGGAGGTAACATGAATGTAAAAAGACGAATTTGAAAATCATAAACATTGTAACACATATATGGACATACAATATGGTCATTTAACATGCAAAATGTAAAATAGCAAGATATTATCATGACTATATTTGAGTTTTTTATTTATTGTTCTAGTTCAGCCACAGATTTAAATTTTAACAAAAAAAAAAAAAAGATCTCGGACGATATTCCAGTATTTCGTATCGGTCGATATATCGTTTGATATGACAATATCTCGGGAAATATGTTCGAAAGGAGATTTACAGTGATATTTGTTGTTTCGTTTTGGAAGGAATCCAAATCGAGATCTCGGGCGATATTTTGAGATCTGAAACAGTGGGCGCGACTAAGCGCAGAAAAGCCCAAGGCTCAAGGCTTGCGCTTTTTTGCAGTTTGAGTGTGCCTTTTTGTAGTTTTAGGCGCTTTTTTTGCTAAATTCAAAATTTTGTTTGTAAATAGTTAAATAAAAAATTAATTGTTCAATAAATTATAAAATATGGTTTAAAATTTAAATCTTATTAATAAAATATGTAGATAATTGAATGAATTATAAATTATGGTTTAAAAATTAATTTGTAGTTAGTAAAATAGCAGATCAAACTCATATAAAAGACATACAGAAAAGCCTCAGGCTCAATGCTAGCTACTTTTTGCGCCTTAGCGCCTTGACTACTGTGGGTATGGTATGCTGTTTCTTGATAAATTCTTAATTGACGTTGAATATGCAATCACCTTTTAAAGACGGCTGTATTAGTCTACCGGTCAAACCTACCATGCAGATTTAATTTTTTGTTGACAATGTCTCCAATGGTTTAATGGTAAGGATCTAGTGATGTTTGAGTTCTTTAATGTGATTGGGGACTTCATGGTTATTTCCGCGCAATTGTCACAACCATAGTCAAACTGTTTTATATCTTTTTTTTTTTTTTTTTTTTTTTTTTTTTTTTTGTTGCATAGGAAAACCGACACATTTCATGGCCCTGTGTTTTTTTGTCGTATGTATGATAATTTCAAATTTAACTGCGTGTAAGTATCATTTTTGCTCTTTTAAAATTTCTCATGTACTTAGATATTTCCATTGTTTTGTATGTGTTTGCATGAGTCTGAATGAAACTTATAGATATCTAATACATTTGGATATCTAATACTGTCTAATATTGAAAGTAAAAATCTTCAATGACATGAAAAAAATAGTGTCTTCACACTGTTACGCAACCCATAAGTATCGATATAACTAACAATAGACCATAACGTGTGCACAATCCATTGCCTAAACTGTTTAAAAAAATTAAAACCACTTTAATGTTTACAATGTCACACACGAATCTTTGCATTTTCCAAATATAAACATGAATATTAAGATATTGTTTCTTATAACTACTTGATTTCAACGTCTAAAAGTTTATAATTTGGATGACATTCAAGGTTACATTATTAAGGTTTAGAGTTTGACGTTCTTACGAAGTATATAAATTAACTGGAATACACAACTTTAAGTTTTTTTTTTTTTTTTTGGTAAGGCTTGAGATCTCAGTTCCGATTTTGGTCTCCGTCATTTAAAATTTTCGTAGTTTCGGTTTTTACAGGAAAATTTTGCTTTTGGTTTCAGTTCCAGTTTGATTTAGCCTATTCTTTTAGTGAAAACGAGTTGACAAACTAAAAAAATTTAAACCCTGATTGGTTTTAAATCCCCAAAATCTTAATCATTTGTCCAACACCCTAATCAAATTACGTCCAACACCCTAATCAAATTACTTGATGCTTTTAAATAACAAAGTAGCATATTAGATGAACTTCTTAATTCGCTAGGCCCAATTTGAATAAGCCTGCTCCCAAATTTACAAAAATCACCTTCGCCCTCTCACTTCTTGCTTACCCCTTGATTAACATCATCTTCTTCAAAAAGCAATTTCTTAAAAAAGGAATTTTTACTTTTAATTCATAAATTTAGGCCCTGTTCTCAAATATGTCCTTTTCCAAATTAGAAGGCATCTCAAAAAATTCACCATCTCAGAGTTTGGTTTGAAGCTTGCTGTCTCGTATCAAATTTTGGGCTACCTCCGAAGGATTGTTCGTTGCTAGATTGAAGCAGTGCTTGTGCCAATATAATCACGCGAGCTCCTTGAACACAGTTCTTTTGGCTCAAGCCTTTCATTTAAATTTCAATCAAAGCAAAAAATTATGGCAACATTATAATGATTGTAGTAGAAAATAAATGAAAGTTGATTCGATTTCATTGCAAAAGATATTGCTTTCCAAGGAGATTTCATTGCAAAGGCCATCGGATTTCACTGAAATAAGTGTTTGAATCTTCCTTTTTTAAAACTTTTCCCTTTGTTTTTCACCATCTCAGATTTGATTTTTCTTTTAAGTAAACAAATTAGCAAGTCCGAAAAACTTAGTCAGATATGAAGTATCGTGTAATGCATATTGTTTATTTTTATTTCAAATAAATATTTCATAGCTAGTATTTAATAGGCAATAATAAATTCAGGTTCAAATTCAAATACTTACTACGAATTCAGACACAGAAAGCCCCCCCAAAAAAAAAACTGACGGTGATAATCTGCGATGAAGGCGTAGTCAGTCTCTAGAAATGCCTCAGGACCGTTGATATCCAACGTCAACATAGCCAAGTTCAATTTCTCTGGCTCCGACTGTAAGATACCAGTAGTAGCTTCGTCTTATTAGATAATCGTGCCATGTTACGAAGTTGTTTCGTAACCTTCTTCCACCGAAAATAGGTTGCATGAACATGAGCAGGAGCACGAGTAAGAGCAGTGGAAGGTTCAGCAGCATCGCATCGCTTGGTTTTTCAATTAGGTTGGTGATGTACAATTGACAGTGTATGTTGGGTCGATTATGTATCATCTAGAGTGGAAGATACATCGTCAAATGATGAAAATCACCGTTATCCAGCCCCATCATTATCTCTTTTGTGCTCTTATCAGTCCTCCACAGGCCTGATTAGACGCACAACTTCGTTGTAAGATAGAAATGAAAAGATAGTATAATCAATCTGATCAGAACAGAAACGTTCCGTGGATCAAATGTCTCTCTACCAGAAAATCCATCGCTTCTTAGCTGTATGGAGAACGACGTTTGAGAACCATAAAAAACAGTATGCCTCGTGCTTTTGGTCGGACCCGGAGCATCATTGCCTGTAGTGATTTTCCTTTCAGCATCCTAGCTAGCTTTCTTCACCATCATCAAACTTTGAAATGACTGCAAATTCAGACATGGTTATCCCATCTGCGGATAAGAACAATGTACTCTGGCGTAGTTTTTTTAGCAGAGATGTTTGGACATCGGACATGAATGCGATCTTTCTGATTTGATTTCTTAATCATGATTGTTTTAAGCAATTCTGTATAATAAAACCTTGTGCTATAAAAGCAAATAATAATATATATTTTTATAGTACTACGTGAACCATCACATCATGTTAAAATTATACTGAATATAAAATTATACAGGTGCAGAGGAATGTAGAAGTCCTGTAGCTATCGCGTTTGGGATATAAAAGATGTTATAATATGCATTTTTTTTACGATAATTTTTTTATATAGGCATTTGAAAATAACTTATTATGGAAATGGACCAAAGCAAAAAAAAGCTTATTATAAAAATAGGCCCTTTTGGCTTGGAGGCTTGTGTTATTTTTATAACATACCATGAACATTTACAAAAAACACATGTTATATTTTATGTTTTATGAATTCAAAATGCATGGAAATGGGGCTTAACTACGCAATCCCCATAAATCTTTCCTTCCTTTTTCTACCTCTTGCTATTTTCAACCAAAAAAACATTTTATAAGCCCTAGATCCCCAATCCTAATACTAAAATTTCAAATACAGTTTTATTTTGGACTATAATTCACAAGTGGTAAACCAAATTAGCAGCGACATCATCGTTTAATCAATTGAAGATTTTCATTTTTTTTTTTTAACTTTTACCAACTTTTTTGATGTTTGGAATTAGTTGCGTGACTTGCGTCCTAGTACATCTTTTCTTGTTTGTAATGCATTTGATGCTATTATTATTATTATTATTACTATTTTAGTGGAACTCATTTGAGTTCGAAAATTTTATAGTAAATGTCAATGTTTCAATATTATATGTATGTATGTATGTGTGTGTGTGTATATATACATACATATATATATATATATACATACATACATATATATATGTATATGTATATGTATATGTATATGTATATGTATATTACTATGGTGATGAATTAATGACTGATGATGGTGATAGACCTTGGTGGAAAATACAAAAAATTAAGAAACATGGTGTTGAAGAGCTTAAGCAATTATTTAATCACAGTATGAGGAATTCATATCATACGGTCAAAAACATTTATTACGCAAAGAATGAATATGATTCCATATACGACTAATAAACCAATTCTATGTCTTCCATGACTCAGTTTACACAATACCATAAGCTATTGAAAAAAAAAAAAAATTGCATTAACAGTAGTTGCTACAAGTTGTGTCTGGATACCTTATAAGTATCTTCAATAGAAAGTAACGAAAAGCCATGAATGCGGCTGAAATCAGATATTGTTCCAGGATTGTTTTGCACTGCTTTAAGATACTTTGGTAATTTTATGTTCGATGTGTCACAGTCTTCATGAATCATTTCTGAAGCCTTTGTTCACCATTTCCAAGCTTTTGTGTAATTAACTTTGATATGGAACATATTTGACATTGTTTCTCGAACAGTTTTTATAGTCAAATTTGTTTTAGATTTGACATTGTATCTTGTCATATATAAACTTATTTATTGCATGGTATTTTTGTATGGTTCAAACAAGTGAGGCCGTCTCCATACAATTCACTTTTCAGCTAGTTTTGAGATTTGTTTTCCTAGAAAGATTAACATGTACTCTCTAAAAGCAGTTATCATCAATGTCACATCAAACTGTATGGTCATTCGCACACTACTTTCCTACCTCAAGCTGGATTGGTTTCTAAAACAAAAGAATAATTAAGTGAATGGACAATTAAATGTTCAGGTTCCAATGATGACTAATGATTACTAGATCGATTAAGAAGAAAGCTTAATTAGATGTTGAAATTATTATGAGAGTGTGTTGACAAAAGATATGAGGAAAAAGTAGCAACCGAACTTCCACATTTGTTTGGATAAGCTATTCTTGTGGTGTGCTTCGTTTCAACATTGCAGCACTAACTAAGTTAGGCGATAGATTAATATGCTGGTGCACTTGCTTTTTAGTTGACATGTGCTTTTGCACTTGTCAAATAAACAAGTTCTTGGTCTTTTTCTCGAACAATGCTAGATGAATACTTGTTTAAGCTGTTGCAATAATTTAGTCCTGCTACCAACGAACCATTGCCAGTTACCGGTGGTCCACACAATTATTCTAGGCGAGCTTCTCTTTTAGCTAGTTCCTTGCCTGTAAGCAGTTCTCTTACGCGATAGAGGACACTTGTCATACCAGAAACCCATGCGGAGAGAGCCCACTGATAGAGAAAGGACTTTTGACAAATATTGGCTATTCCACGAGCTGGATGAGCATAACACCAATGACTGTTACACTCAAATGAAGAGATAGAAGAACATGTGTGGAATGGTCAACTCCCACAGTATACAAGGAATAAAATTGCGGTGACAAAATAGGATGAACCGTCATCCGTGTCAAATCAAAGTGGTCCCAGCTCATAGGCATGGATCGTCATCCTTTAACATGGATGGCGTATACCTAAGAAATAATAATAAATCCCATAATAAAATGGCTAAGTAGCCTACATATGTACAAGATCATTATTTGATCGCTATACATGCTTTAAGATAACGGTAAACCGTCAAGTTCGAAGAGGCTACAATGCTGCAACTAGTTTTTGAAAATTTGGACATTATTACTTAAGTAAACATTTCAATCCGCGTTAAACGATGAACAAAGAAGATCGTGGTTGCTTCCACTGACGAGTGATAACCGCAAGGGGATTTCCTTTTGTTGAAGAGCAATTGCATGAATTCGTACACCACGGATAATCAAAAGTCCTTGGCGGAGGAGCCAAGATTGTAGTATCAAAAAAAATTTCTCATCGGAGAGTCAATATCAGAGAATAAGCCAAATCCTCAACCGAAGAGTCAAAGCCATAGAATCAAAGCAAGTCGGTTCGTCACAGAGCGACATGGTCGATTTGCATCTCTTAATAAAAGTCCTTGATAGTAGAATCAAGGTCGTAGAATAATCACACCCTGATACAACCTTTGGCTGGAGAAAGAAGTAAGTTGTTCCATTGGAGAGCAACATGGTCGATGTCGGCTTACTTATGGTCGTCGAGCTTGGATTATGCTTGGAATGAGTCCGAAGAGACTTATCGGTCCGTACAGATTATGAACATCGCATTTTATACCGTCATAGTGCAAAGATAAAACCGCTTAATCGAAGATTGACTTGATTGTCCTTCTCATCTTTGTTAAGCATGGATTGTGTTTAGCAAGAGTCTGGATAGACTACTATTAGCTTGGGAGGGCCATGAACATCACATTTTGCCCTCTTGAAGCATCGGTACATAAGAGTGAGGAGTAAGCCGCTTCGTCAAGGACCGACATGGTTGACCTATTCATCATTAAAGTCTGGATTATGCATGGTAAGGGTCCGAAAAGACTGTGGATCGACCTGTAGAGATCATGAACCTAGCTATTGTCCGAAGAGGCCTCGGAATTGGATGACGATCTGAAGAGACCATGGATCGGTTCGAAGAGGCTACGAACTTGGTTAACGATCCGATGAGATCGGTGGTTTTGTAAGACGACTCGGAGAGGTCGCGAATTCGATAACGGTTCAGAGAGATCACATGATTTGGTTATCAACTCAAGAGCAGTCGCAGGATTTGACTCTTGATCCGGAGAGATCAAAGCTTGAGCAGGATTTGACTCGTGATCCGGAGACATCAGAGCTTGAATATTCACTTACAAAATAATTCGAAATTGGATAATACAAAGCATGTCTTCCTATCGCAAGGCATGCTTTATGGACAAGTATTCACCCTTTTTTTTTTTTTTTTTTTTTTTGTAAGGTTGTGTTCAGTTAAATGGACTTTTCGATCATCAAGGAAGGATGCTTGTAGAGATGATTAAACGGCTTAGAAATCAATTACATATGAAGATATAAAGTTGGGTTGAGTGTATTCACTCAAATATCGTTTTGGATTGACTAAATGTGGATTTGAACTTTCCCTAAGTAAGAGATCGGTGTACTCCCGATGACATGAACAAACACTTAAAACTCTACAAGGATCACTCAAATTTTCAAGAGAACACCTAGGTGACTTCATCGACAAATCACGGTGACCGAAGTAAATGTCATGTGGGACATACCATAGAGATTGTAGCCTTCAAATAAACACTTAGAGTGATCGGTACTAATCCCCTATAGGAATCAATACCGATCCCTCATTATAAGCTGCAATCCAGCCCAAATTTCTTGCTCTTTGAGCCGGACTCTGCCACTATATTCTTGATACTCAAAGTACTTGTAACTGTAATCTCTTTACAATATAAATACTTTCTCTGAACCAGACGAAGAATTGCCGAATTAAAATATATTTTCATGTCTATTTTCAATTTTCAATTTTCAATTTTCAATTTTCAATTTTCAATTTTCAATTTATTTCTCCACTGTATTATGTGATTGGAACAGCATAGCAGCTTCTTTTTTTATATTTTTAGGTCTGTTGTTTTTTAGCTAAAGGACCGTGTTCATCATTTATCTATTTATTTTGCTTTTTTTTTTTTTTTTTTTTTAAAAAAAAAAAAATCAGTTGACCTGCGTATGTGTTTCTTGTTGTGGTGATCAAATTTCTACTTGGTTTTTCTATATGTTTAAAGTTAATTCCGAAACTATTTGTGATAATCAGTTCCAAGACCTCATCTGATAGTCATCACAAGGATTATGGTTGCTTGAAGAAACAAAAACTCAGTGATAGAAATAAAAAGGTGAGCTAAGATATTATTAAATGGGCACTATATTCACGTTACTGATTCTAATTTGAATATTGTAATCGTTTGTGCTTTTCTTTTTATCAGATTAAAGACAAGGATAGAAAATCTGACAAGCATAAACGCAACAAGCACAAACATAAAAAAGAGGTATGATGTTGTTTCTTATTTTGTAGAGCCTTTTAAAACATGTTAATATCGGTAAGTCAGTTTTGTTTTGAAACTTGAATATCGCTTTTGATTCTGGCACTTTATTAGTAAAAAACCCGTCCCTTTCAAATCCTAATGATTTAAGAGCGGTCATTATTAGCCTAATAAGAATTTAAAAGGTTTTGCCCATAATGCAATCAGATTCAACCGATTCTGAATTTTGTGCAAAATGAATTAAAACCGCGGTACATCTTATATTTTCTTAGAGATATAGGACTGGAAATAGTTTTTTATTCAACTATTCGTACATTTTTTTAATATTCAATCTGGTTTTCTTTTGTAAAACATTTTTACCAGCCGAATTATATGTCATAAATGTCTAGACATCAACTGCCCAGCATAGGACCACTTAAATTCCCGTACCAGCTGAATTATATGTCTTAAATATAATGATTACCATGAGGTATTTTGTTATCATAACAAAGTTTGTAAATCTCGGCCCAGTTTGAAACTTTTCTTATGCCTAATAAGACCTGTCTTTTTTCTTTTTTCTCATTATCAATGTTTCTCTCGTAAGTACTATTTTCATATATCTTCGTCTGTATATATCCAATTTTAAAAATTTAACGTTATAGCAAAAATTATAATGATTCAATATTCAATTTTATCATAGCACTTTTTTTTTTTTTTTATTTTAAATGCATGCTTTGTAAATTAAAAATGGTAAAATATAGATGAGAGCAATGTAAGATTTACAGCTTATGTTAGTTTCTCAAAGGCACGACGAATAAATCTTAATATATAATCAGATGCTTGATAATAAGATGTTTGTAAACAAACAAAATGAATTTACAAATTCGATCATTGTCAAGTTAGTAAGAACAAAATATAGATAACCTTAGTTAAATGCTGTTTTGAAATTATGTATTTTAGTCAAACTATAGGTTGTTTTTATTGTTAAATGGTACATCTACCGATTTTTCCTGAATTAGTTGTATGAATAATAGGCGCTTCTGATTTAAATCGAAGTTTTACATCTAATAAATGATATCTGAAATAGAAACCTATCAGATCATCTAAATTTGTTCAAAATATGCATATTGGTTAGTATGATGATTAGGATTTTCCAAGATATCAGTCTTTTTCCGCCCTTTTTCCTTATTCTCAAACAAGATTTTTTTTTTCCCCTTCCGTACCGAGTATATTGCTTCTTTGAAGAAGATGTTACATGCCTAATACTTATATACATGCAGTAACTACAGGTAGCAAAAGGGAAAACAATTGAAAGTAAACCTAACCCATTATCTCTTTACAAACAACCAAACCTTCAACTCAAATCATTTACAGAAGTTTTAAAATCTAAAGGTGAACAAATCTGTTTTATAGCACAGATTGTTAGTTACAATTTTGTCCCTCTCCCCACTGAATTCCAGTGTGGATAAAGGGCATAATTGTAAAATAATGTTGCAACACATCCAATTCTCTGTGTTATGATCTCTGTTGTAAAATCCTTCCAGGTTACTGCTTAGGCACCTCCTAGACACTAAGCCTGCTTTACCGTCTAGATTTTTGATGAATCTGCCTAGATGAGAATGACTGTTTTGTCTGAGCATATAAATAGGTTTATAAGCATCATTTATGCTTTAATTTAGGCTTCATGCTTTTTATAAGCATCAAAATGATTGTTTCAAGCGATCTTACCCCTATGGCTGCTTTTACAATACATCCAACCAAATCCATGATATCCCATTGTGGACTAGTTAATACTGAGCAAAATACTATAATTTAGCCATAATGCACGAGTTTATTTAAAAAAACGCCTAGTTTTGATTGATCCATGGTTAATCCCTCCTTTGACTATTAACCCTAGTTCATGCTTACTGCGTAAAATCCACCTAATGATTTTTACAACCTTGGTTATGACAGATTCATATATTCCTCTAAAATCAATAATCTTGTTTCAGAAAGAATAAACTGACCTCGAATGTGGGAAACAAACAAAAGTCCTTTATAATTGGAAAATGATACCGTAGAATTTTTTATTAGATGTAACAAGTTTCGGACATCGAGTATGTTATGTGGAAAACAGGACTACATAAATTTTTATAAGAAGTAACAAGTTTTAAGACAGTATGTTATTAAATCAAGAACATCATGTCAAATGCATGCCTAAATAATTGTCTGCTGAAAGTGGTTTTTTTTTTTTTTTTTTTTTTGGTAATTTACTCTATTTAATCTACCATAGAGCATGTGACATGACCATCTGCACAAATATTTTAATATGAACTTTCTACTTATCACGACTTTGTGTACAACTCATCGTACTTATTGATGTATTTTATGAAATATAAACAATGAACTTTCATTTTTGAGTTGAATCCCACTTAGGATTTACACGTATATTTCGGATTCTTATGTTACTTTCTTCTTGCTTTCTGATTTGGCTCTCTATATTGGAGCTATGTCATTGAATGGATAAACTGGTCTGGTATTTTTATTTGGTCGTTGGAGCTATTCTATAGAAGTTGAAGTCCGAAAGAAGCAGCAGTCCAGTTCAGCTTTCAAAGGTATACCGCTAAAGCTTTTTTTTTTTTTTCCTTTTTGGTTAGTTCTGATTTAGACTTATAATTTTTCATTAGTTCCTTGGCCGTGATAAAGATGACACAGTCAGATTCAGTGCTGTTTCTGGGAAAAAGGTTTTTTTTATTTTTTTTTATCTTCTCTTTTTTATTTCTCAGTTTTGCTTCTTACCAGCAATTGTAATTTATTGCGTTCTGATATCATGCAGATTCAACTGAAAGTCGAGAAATCAAAGCAAGACAAGCTAGCTGAGACTAATAGAAACGAGTTGCTTTATTTTTTGAATTCGAGCTATGATTAACAATCTTTAAAAACCGTGTTTTTGATATTCAGTCATATATGATTTTATGGTCATTTGGTTGCAGAACGAACTGGGTTAAAAATTGAATTGAAGAATGTAATGTATTTTAGCATTGTTATTTCTAGTAATTTCAGTTTGAATTTGTTTAGTGTGTAAGATGCTTTTATCATGCCTTGTAAAATGTCTACTATGAATTTTGCTACTAAAAGCTGTTATTGCCACAAAATTCTGGTTAGATATTATTGCAACAAGTGAATGAGTGATGAATTGAGATCAAATTTGAGCTATAAAAGAAATCTTTATTATATTTGTAGAGAGTACATCTCTGCTTTTTCTTACAAGCAGTTTCTAACAGTATATCCACACAATGCAAAACACCAACTTATTCTTCGGCTGTCTTAGTGAGATCCAGTGCAATGTTGCAAAGGTCCACCAAGTGATTTATCTTCTTCTTGAATGCAGTCGCTTTGTCCTCCTTTCCAGTCTCAGCTATGCACGAGTAGTGGCACGCTTTTGCGTCCGCAATTGCATCTTCAATCAATTGCTCAGCATCGTGGTAAGCCTCGCTGTGTATCGCTGCGGCTGCTAGATCGAGTTGCTCGACTACTTCAGTGAGGTGTTCCAAGCTTTCGTGAAAGCATCGTTTTAGCCCTTTCTTGATCTTTGAAGTGCCTTGTTTCATGGTTTGGTATATGTCGCTTCTCGTCCCTTCACTATAGTTTGCCGCGGTTCTGCCAAAGCAATAGCCATACAATTATTGTCGATTACAATATAAGCTACATGAATCCATATCGAGGTACAGATTCATGATGGTTTCTAAAATGATCGTATCAGATGCACGGTCACTTAATCCATATTGTACAGTTATGATGATTTGTCATATCAGTGTAAAATGATGATTTATCGTCAATGTGGTAAGGGAAAAAGAACCTGATGGCAAGGCCAGCGAGATGGGGTACGTCGGCGGTGCGACTCTCGGGGTAAGTGAGGAGGGACTTGAGGCAGAGGTCAACTTGAAGGGTGTGGCTACAAGCTTCTTGTAGCTCAGCCATGGATGCTCCAAATATGTGCATGCTGAGCGTAAAGGAGAAGAGGATGCGGAAAAATGATGGTGGTGCCATTTGATGTGATCTTGCAGCTTCACTTGTTAGTTGGTTTTAGGAATGTTTTAATTGTCTTATTTTAGGAAATTTAGCGAGGAGTGGAAGATTAGTTTGAGAAGAAAATGGTTTTATTATAGTTAAAGTAGATCAAGAGGTCGGGAGGAATCAAAGGAGAGGGAAATGGTAGTTGCTGTTTGATTGTGGCTGAGACTTAATTTTGTGGTTGATTTTATGAATAAACCTTTAATTTGCAACAGGCGTCCTCGTGTTTGTAGACTTCTAGTATGAACATGCTGGATAGTACCGAATGAAATGTTACCATATCTATTTTACTCAGTGTGCGTGTAGACATTGTGAGTTCGGTTGCAATTTAAGAGAGAAATTAAACCATCTTTTTCAAATGTATGTTTGATAAATACAATTTTATATTTGTAATATTATCCTATAATTTGGTTTTCCATCTTTAAAAACGAGTGTGTAACCCGTGCGTTGCACACGATAATGTTAAAAATATAGTATTCAGATTTTTTTTTTTTTTTTAAATTGGAACTTTATTATATAACATGGTGAATCTGACAAAATAAATAAACTAAAATTATTATTGTTGTTGTAGTTTATATAAGGTATGTATTATGTAACTTTTATTTATTCAACGTAAACAATAATTTTATTGTTCTTATTACTATAAGCAAGTGTTTATGTTGAAACTAACATATTTTAATTATTTTAGATATATTAAAAAATATTATTTATTTCTTTTAAAAATACGTTAACTTTGAATTTACGTAATTGGTTAAATATATTATCTTAATAGTAAATAATCTAAATAAATTGAGAAGGATTTTATAACGAAATTATATAGATTTTATTGTAGAGTTATTTGAAGTTAAGAATCATTTTTTTTTTTTAACATAGTGTGCGATAAATTTATTGTTTATATACAGAAACGATGATAGTTATTTACAAATTAACTTTATTATTGTTGTTTATTTACATAAATGTATGCATGTGATCTATACATTTACGTAGTTAAACGCAAATTTTTTATTTTGATTTTTATCAATATGTAAATCTGCACATGTGTGACTGATAAGTAGATTATTAAAATACTTTAAATTCAAAATTTCGTAAGCAATTTAAATACATAGGATCTAAATACGAAAAATTAGTGAACAGTCTATGAAGTGCACATAACCATAGAAATGTTAAATTATGAATATTTAAAGTTAAAAATAAAATTCTACAATACAGATAAATTTATTGAGGTAAATGAATAATAAATTATCTTTGATAATGCTGCTCATGTATACTATTTATGATATCTAAATTATACATTTTTATATTTAAATGAAAAATTCACTTGACTATTTTTTAAGAGAGAGACTACTTGGATGTAAAATTAGACATAGTTATCTGAGAAGCTGGATCTTTTTATCATTATATAGAGATGTAGAATTCTGGGGGTGATCTAATGGTGGAGATTAACTGTGTCACTAATTATACCTAAATTTTGTATCTAGATAGATTTTTCTTATTTTAATATGAATATGATGTACATATTGAAACCATCACATTTAAGAATTTATTAGATAAATTAGTGAATAATTATTGATTAAATTTATTCAAATAATTTAAAACCAACATTTACGTGATTAATTGAAAATATATGGATGATAATGTATAAAATTATGTGATATTGAGGTGGTTTTTTTTTACAACTGTAGAAATTTCAGAAGGTATGCACTTTAATTAAAATAAGAATGTTATAGTGTAATGCACTAATGTATCAATACAGATGAATCATAAATTAAACTTGTGATTATTGTTTACGTATATTATTATGTTAAGTGATTAATGTACTTGTATATCCAAATAAATTTATACTATTTATTAATATGAATATTGTGCCAATATTGAAATTTTCATATTTTTTAATGATTTATTTGACACATCAACTACTAATGGTTTACTAAATTTAATCATAGTTTTAAGATATGCGATTAACTCTAGTGTATGAGGTTAAATATAAATTATTAGAAGAGAATTGTATTATTTTTACCCCTCACAATCAAGTTCTTATTGACGAACAATTTCAGTAAAACCAAGTCAATAACCATTCATATAACAATGGCAAGTTATAAGTTTATCCTTATGTAAACTAATGTAAAACAGTCAACAACATTTATAGGATGGTTTAATGTCTTATAGGGAAGATTATATGGTTGTGGGTTTGTCAGTAACAATTGAAAGTAGGCTAATAATGAAGCAATTTTGAAGCAGCCTAAGTTAAATGCAACGTGCAAGCATTATAGGTCAGTGCACATGGAACGTCTTATAGCTTCTGACATGGTTTTACCATTTAAAGCATATGTCAAAAATAAAATGCATGAAGTTTGAATGTACACCTAAAATGACAAAAGGTATATGCATCCAAATCACAAGAAACAATCAAAATAGAGGTATAATATATTCTATAACTTAAGCGTACAATTAAGTTATATGGAAAATATGTTATGTCCAAGAAAATATTAAAATAGATGATACGAATAAACTGCTAAATTAAAATTTATAGGATAAAAGCACAAAAGAGTAAGCACAGAAATGATAACCATGAACTACTCTTTGTTTTCATTGTTTTTTAGTACAATCTTACAAAACCATCTTAAATCTCAATATATAAATTGATAATTGCAAAGAACAATCAATGTATCTGTGCTTATATATGGATAACTGGGCATGTGTATGCTATTCCAACTCTCATCTCAGGAAAAAATCCCAACTGCAAAAAAATATGAAGTGCTTATTAGTTCAAAATATATATAGATCACCTTTTCATAGCAAAGGACATTATAAAGCAAGACTCCTAAATGGAAAATATTCCAAGTAATTGAGGATTCCCTAAAAGAAAAAATATGTTTGCTATGGTTAACATTGCATTAGGCTTGGTTACCATATAGTAAATAAAGTTTATCAAGTACACGTCATTTAAGTCTTTTAGCCCTTATAATGTAGCTCAACCCTTGAGCTTAGAAAAATATTGATGCATTATTCCAAAATGATTAAATGAAGAATGGAAAGATTTTCCAGCATAAAAACAAAGAAAACATTGTATCCACGTATCAAGATAAGATGTCATATGTTCAAGTATGTCGTTTTCCATATTATAAAATCAGAGTTCATCATATGAAATGAATAAATGATAAGTTCAAAAAATAAGTCTAACAATATACTGTAGTGAAATGTTGAACTGAAGCCTTCTTCTTCGTCAAAATCAAAATTATAGCTTTTTTTGTTTGTTTGCGTAACCAATAAGTAAAAGGTTAAATTAAAGGATAAAGTCATTTATGTTTACTTGTGAATGAGAAGTTGAAATTTATGAGTTCCAGTCAGTTCCAAATCCAATTGGTAAGGGATATCGATTGTGTAGCATTAATATACTGATTACAATACTACATATTCATATCTCAATTTTGATAACCGCATGAGTTGAAATACAAAATCTCATTTGAATTCCACAATTAAAACTATGGTATTTGGTGACCGACCTGCACCAAGAAATGCAGGTGCACACAGACTAATAGATGAAAGAACATATTTGATGACTTATCATTTTATTCATCCCTACGCTAATTGAATGGATGAACCGACAGGCTTAACTCGGAATTAGTGGATGCAGCCGGGGAGGAAGGGGGGGGGGGGGGGGGGGGGGATGTAGCGGCTACATATCCATTTCCATTCTTTTGATGTCAGTTTCCATATCCTTATCTTTTTAATGTTTCTCATTGGTGACCTCCTAATTCAACATATAACTAAGTCCCCAGTTCATTTTTGTGTTTGATTTCACGATAGATAATTTTACTTTTCTTTGGCCAAAAGTATGCATGCTAGGATAACAAATAATATGCCTCATATATGAATATTTGCATTAAGCAACCATTCATCTTGATGGAAACCTTCATTGCAAAAATTTAGTAATAGTTCTTTTGGACTTCAAATTGGATAAGGTATAATTTGAATAAGTGAACATTTAGGAAGTTAGAATTAAACTCGGTTTTGATAACAAAAAATAAATAACATATATTTATATATTTAAGTAGAAATTGGTTAAACCTGATAAACTATAAGCACTAAATAATCATGACTTATTTCATCTTTTACAACAAAATATCATCAGAAAATCAGCTTATAAATCCGACTAATTTTACTTTATTATTTGCTCAAAAGAAGTTAAAATTTATGATCCAAAAGTTATATTAGATAATTGAAAAAAAAAAGTTGCATCCTAACAGCTTTTTTTATGTGCTAATGTTATTGTAGGCATGAAAAATAGGTAACCAACAGTTTTGTACTTAAGAAATGTTATTCCTTCAAACGTAGATTGGTAAATTATACAACTCATACAATATTTCATAGATAGAGAAAGTATCTTAATTTTGTAATTATGCAATATATGAAGATCTAACATACTAAACTTTTAGATGGTTGTTTACTCATTAGCAGGTTGTAACCAAACAGATGTACCGGTATTTGCCTGATACTGCACATAATAGCATATAAGTTAATAAACTTAACACCTAATGTTGTGAGCAAAGATTTAATGATAAACTATGACAAATGACGGATCTTGGAAGGTAAAGCCTACTCACGCATTGATATTATTTTAGCATGCACAAATCCTTGAGCAAGGATGGCAGAAAAAATGCATTAAAATGAAAATAAATTATAAGAAACTAATACCGATCGTTATGAACCACTCCTTTCAAAAATGATGGACTAACTTGTAATGGCTTAGTTTGAGAAAGACGGACATCCATGGGTATTCTAATCATGGCCCCATTGAAATATATTTAAAATTGTTAGCCAAAGGATGCATGCAGAATGACAAAAGAGCTTTAACAAACGCCCAGTCTAAACAATAGCATGCAAATTAAACATGGATAGTAGTGCATACATGTGCTATTCATGCAAAATGCTAACATACTTTACTTATAGTTTTTTTATGCAACTAATAGTTAAAATATTTTTCATATAATCTAGCATAAGATATGTATATTGTTGGTGTAATTTTTTGTACCATAGGATTTATTGTATAATTAATCGTATATAAATTATCACATTCTTTTAGCTCTTATAGTTTAACACTATAAATAATGAGCACTTCTTCAAGATGTACGAATTGAATATCGAATCATACAACACTCAAAGCCAAAAAGGAATGCCTTTTGTCAGTAGTAACAAAAAACATGGTTGCTACTACTTTTATTTAGGAAATTCCCTATGCATTGTATTTTTGGCTCTAATAAATTGAAATTCAATATTAATGTTGTAATATGCTTATTTGGGCAATAGAATAATTGGCTAAATATATCTTTTAAGAAATAACTATATACGAATTCGTAAATACTGTGTTGAAATCAGCGAAGATTATTTTTTGCATGCAAAAAGAAAATAAAATCTAAATTCAAAACAGTGTTTATAACGGAAAAAAATGATTAAGCATAAATTGAACAAAAAAAGGAAAAGGAGCAATTTAATAAGAAAATCATTATACATGGAATATAAATTGATGAAATCAAAATTGTAAAAAGACCAGGATTTTGTGAGTAGATACAGTAGAAGGGGCAATGTAAACAAAATTTGATAACACATATACCTACATTGCCCAGAGGACAATGGTTTGTCTATTTTGACATAGCTCATTTATTGTAAAAGTTATATGCAAAATGAACATTCAAAGCAATATCTACAAAGTAGACTTTTGTGTAGAACTCGTCCACACAGTATGGCAGTACTATCTGCATACAATCGTTCATTTTTATTATATTTATACTTTTACATAGTGCAATATTAAACTAATATCTTTGCGAAACACCAACATATGAAATTGTAATGTGAGCTATTGAATATAGAATTTTAACAGTACACACGTATACACAAATATATATTTATCATTAATGAAGTTTCTCAAATTTTTATATAAGTTTCCAAATAATAGCAATGCTAAAAGCTTATCTCTTATAAATATTTTGATAATTGGAAACACTACCAAATACCTAAATGATATTTTCTTCAACATGTACATCAATATGATCAACTTGGAGCACACAAAATCAATTTGTTCTGGAAAAAGAGCCACAGTTAGTTGTTTTAATATTGTGATCATATTGGTAGAAAATAGATATTATCTTTAGACATGGTTCAAAGTGGATAATATTTATTAAGAAAATGAAAAAATCAGAAAGGCAACTGTATAAAGTCCATTATTAAGAATAAAACATGGCAAACTATTAGAACATAAAATTCCGAATAACAATCAGTTAATGCAGGGTGGAAAAAAAATCCAGCGAATACCCCAAGAAAATTGCACAAAAAAAGGGAAGAAAAATAGTGTTACCACATAACCTCATTTTTATCCAAAAAGGGAGGAAACAAAACAATGTAGATTGTTTTATGTAAAAAAGCAAGAAAAATTATCGCGCACGAAAACGAAACCGCTTTGATGTAAGCGACGAAGAACATTTTATTCGGTTCATTTGATTTTAGATTTGTATCATGCAACGCTACAAAATATACTAAATTATATAGTAGTACAAAACCTGACATGTGTTAAACACATATATTTTTTTCTAGCTGAAAATTAAAGTAAATTTAGAGGTACTGAATGTCTCACAACTATTTGCTTTTTTTTTTTTTAAAAAAAACATAGGAGTAGCAGCCCAACATTGTCTAAATGGATGGGTTAGGCATAATACATAGGTTTTCACAATATTTCAAATGACATAAAATAGAACCAACTGAACATGGAAAAAAGAATAGAAAAGATGCTGGCAAGGCATTTATCTTGATAATCAAGTCAAGAATTAGTTATCTAATGCAAAAGCCTAAGCTAGTGACCATTATATCTACACATGTTTGAACATGTTAAGAAGATGATGTCCTTTAACTTTTTTTATTTTTGTTGTTGGTTTAACTGAAAATATTTACTGTGCCCTGACTGCATATAGTGTACTTCTATAGCTAAAATAAGTATTCGGGCAATCATAAGCTCTTTACATCTCTTGTCTCTTGGTTATCTTTTTGTTTTCAGCATTAAAGAAAATTTATAATGCTTCGCTATAAATATATTTTCATTAGTAAGCAACATATCAATCACTATGCCAACTGTGCATTCGGAAGAACAGGAAGTCTCTTGACATCATTATGCACATGAATGTTTTCCATTATATTTTAATAACAACTTATAGATTAGACAAAATTTGCAAGAAGCAAAATAATGTAATTAGATTGGCTAATAGAAAGAGTAATTTCATCATGTAGAAATATAAATACAATTGAACTAAAAAGTAAGCAAATAGTGACAGAAGCACTAAATACAATCAGTACTTGCTTATTTGTCATACTAATGTAGAAAAATATCATCTACGGCCTTCACAGCACCTAAAGAAGATATGTCACCATATTTAGGTTTCGACCTTAATTCAAGTAATATAGATCTTTCACGAAACTTTTTCGTGTAGTCATGCACACTCAATGAAATGATATTTGGATCAAATCATGCAATTCAATCCTTAACAACCTGCTAAAGAAATTTTTATCGCTTTTCTATCCATGTGGAAAACACTAAAATCATTGAGTAGTGTGCATAATCTATCCATGCTTATTTAGTACTGAATTGTGAACCCAGTAAAAAAAATAGAAATTTAAAACTCATTCATATGTAAACATGACTATGAAAAAGTACATCATATATGCAAATAAATAAATAAAGGCATAACCACATATTGTAGAATTTACCAAACATGCAGATGAGGTAACTAAATGTAGCGTAGTTAGAAAGTGCCAAATGGGAATACTAACGTAACATTATGAACTTATATTATATATTAAATTTATCATATCAATTTTATCTAAGATAAATAGGAAATAGATCTTACAAAATAAATAACTAAAATAACAATGCATGTCTAATTGTAGCTTTCAGTTTTCGTAATAAACTATGTGTTTTACTACATTCGCACATGCCAAAGTGAAAGTTAACGACATTTTAGTGCAAATTTTTGTTTGCTATTAGTGTAATACGAATTAATTTTCTTTCTTTAAAAGGTAGAAATTAACAGTTAGGATGAAGAAATTAGTTCACCTCTTTTGCTATGCATGGAAAGTGGAAGGAAAAATAACGCCAAAAAAAGAGAGAAATATCATTCATAAGAAAAGTACTACACATAAATAAGATAATAGGTAGCAACATTGAATTTCAGTTTGCATTTCAGGAGAGAAATAAATGACCAACTCTTCCGCCATGCATAAATTGTATTTATTAGATAAATTACATGAATATATAGGAACAAACATTTAACAAAATCTAAATACTTACAAAGGGGCCGAACCATGAATATTCTTCATTTGAGTGAAGCCGTTGTAAACAATATACAAATACATTTCAACTGTTTCCACTTGTTGAATTATTCATGCCCTGCATAGGACCTTGTATAACAAATGTTTGGTAATGAACTTTTAATAGATATTTGAAAATAACTCATGTTTTTAGTACAAACTTCCAATTTATATTATTTTGAACTACTTCCAATTCCTACCATGTAAAGCTGCTTCAAAAAAATAGGATGAAGAAATAAAATTTGGATAAAGCTTTATAGGCATGTAGTAGGTTGAAAGCGTTTATTTAACTAAAATCTAATTATATATATAAATATATATTAGTATGATTAGTGCAGCTTAAGTCCAGATTAGACTCATAAGATGTTAAATAAGATGAAAGTTATGCTTACAAAATATTTCATGTGTGATATGCAAACCTCAGCAAAAACTTGTCACTATAACATAACGAATAAACTATTTGTAAGGGATGATGACACATGTTATAGTTGAAATAACGAATAAAGTACTAAGACTGACTTAATAAGATTAGATTTAAGAAAAGGAGAAAATATTATATAAGTATGTCATAGTATGAGAACGAAGAACTGCTTAGTAAACTTATACCCCTAGGTTGAACCTGTGCTGCACACATGGATATATTCCAAATAACTAATTAACATTGCAAAAAAAAAAAAAAAAAAAAAAAAAAACCTAATTCGAGATAGGCTCTTTTGATAATATGATTTGACTAAAAGTTCTCTTTAGCTGTTACACCGAAGGTGAATATTCATGCCTTAGAAACCATTGTTCAATGCTTTTGTGTGTGTGTGTGTGGATTTTTTAGAAGGTTTCCATCAAAATCAAACAGAGGTAAAGAAGGAACAAAACAAATTTATAGAACTATAAGGATTTGTCGCACTGAATATATGGAAATGCATAGAATGAGAAATGGCTTAACTCTTTATCATTAATTTTTGCTACCAATCCAAAATCTTCAACATATCAGCCTTTATATGGCAAACCTATGGCATTTTGAGAAATATTATTATTTCTACAATGGTACACACAATCCATGATCAAGATAGTTAAAGATTTCATTTAAAAAGCATAACTATAACTTTTATATTTAAAGCATGAAGTAGCGTGTGTTTCGTAGCCTGCATGTTATAGAAATGAGGCTTGTTAAGAGGTCGAAGTATTCATAAGAAGAAAAAAAAAATTAAAATTGATACAACATCTTGGAAAAAAAAAATCTTAAAAAAGGATATTATATGGAAAAGCTATCATTACAAAAAATAAAGGTACGGCAGCCAACCCTCACATGGAGACAAAACAAAAATAATGACATATCGAGAGAATATAGTAAAAATAACTTGTTGTAAATCCATTAAAATTTAATCTCCCATATTTTAATAGCATATTCACGTAGCAGCTACAGTCAAAAAGCATAACATATATGCTGGCATTACTATGCGTTTCAAGCAAAAAAAGTAGGACATACATATAGATAGCAAACCATCAGTACTGATGCATGAAGCATAACGAACACGCACGCGTGCGCGCGCGCGCGCACACACACACACACACACACACACATATATATATATATATATATATATATATATATATATATATATATATATATATATATATAAGAACAGTAATGTATACCATCAACTTGAGATTGAAGGTTCGACGCACCAACTTCTTTTGAGCCCTCTCCGAAGTGTGGGAAAATTCGAAAATATAATGCTCATTTACTAATACCATGAACATTACTCCTCTTTCCTATAGAAATGCCCTGACTTACATGCCCTGACAGAGTACTGCTAATTCTTTTACTTTCATTATGAACCATTCTACGGACAAAAACATTGGACTGTTAGTATAGTATAACACAACCAAAAGCACAAGAAACCTGAATACCAACTTGAAGCTCAAGAGTCCCCATATTGGACATTGCTTATGATTTAGCCCTTTCCACATGTAAATATCAGTATTCGTTAATGGCGAATACACTGGGCTATTATCCTCTTTAACACAAACATGGATTTTTACTAAATAAGTGCAACATTCAAAAATGATTCATGTAGAAAAAGTATAAAAAAAATCCTGTAAAATTTTGAACCAATTTCAAATAACAAATCATGGATGTATGTGTAGTCATCGAATATTAAGGCTTACTGCAGCAAGTGCATATCCACCAAAAAGTGCGTATCTTTGTAGTTAGTATAGTAGAACACCTAAGCAGAGCAACACAAGACCATGCGAGATCAACCCAGATCTTGGAGGTATAAACAGTTTCCTAATTTAAAGTCAAAACACATTTTTAACTGAATCAAAAACTTCCTCACCAGCAACAAATCGTTTCAGTATTCCATTATTCACAAATATTTGGCAAAAGAAGAACTAAACAGAGAACACAATAAAGTGACAAATGAAATTACCTTAGCACGATGGTTGGTAGACCCATAGGAAACATGTTCAAAAAAGTGACAGTAGGAAGGCAAAGGAGGAACACGAAAAATGATGCTGGTAAATGATCGGGAGCAACGTACATTGGAAAGCTTTAATCGTAGATGAAACCGAGAAACGATCGCGGAATTACCTGGCTCAGGCGCAGTCGAATTGATTTAGGTCAGAGAAAAGAAGCTGAGATGGAGAGAATGTGCGGAGGTTACACATGAGCAGATGGTTCATTTCCAGAATACGCATGTCACGACCTTTTCAAGCTAAATTAGAAATGCACGGGCAAAATAAAAGGGTTCGAGGTTCCACTATTTCGTACTTAGTTTTAATAATCCTATGGATTAGGTCTCTTTCTTAAAATATGTATTAAATTTAAATTTTAATACAAAAAATCCTGAGAGTTTTAAGCTAAATAGATTTATATTGTTGTATTATTTTGATTTATTAAAAATATCCTTAGAGAATTAAGGAGAATTTAGAGAATTGAGAGAATTAAGGTGAATTGAGAGAATTGAGAGAATCAAGGAGAGAGCTGGAAATTCTTCTGCTTTACTATTATTTAATAGATCAGACACCATAAGTTGAATAGCTTTCAGCTTATGGACGCCTAATAGAATAGTAACTTAGCATAGCTGCAAACATATGGTTGATTTTTGTAACATTAAATCATAGCAAAACAACATAATTTCCGGTTCTATTAATAATTTTAGATAATTTCTCTTTATCTCTTTAATTTTTTCTTGATATTTGGTTTACAAATGTTTTAGTTTATCAATTTATATTTATTTTAACAAATTTCTCGCACATTTTATGTTTTGATATACAAGTTAAAAGTTTATAAAGTTAATTACAATTGTTTCATCCATTGCCCTGGCATTTTATATTATGATCCATGTATTCAACTTAGTTACATAATCCAAAATTTAATATATTTAAATAAATTTAGTAAATGAATATTTATTAATATTTCTGGTAAATACTAGCAGATGACTATTTCAATATGTATACCAGTATTGTCCTAACTGGAATGATAAAAATTATTATTTTAATTCCTTTATGATAAAAAATCATATAAAATGATGATACGAAAATTAGTTTGGAATTTATTCGTCTTAATAATTTATTATGTATTGTACTATAAATGTTGACTTGAAATTTTAAATGGTACATTTAAAACTACCACAACTATTTGCAAATTTCACCTTACCTTTCTGTAAACATTTTGCGTTTCAGTCTATGCATTTAAGTTAATTATGTAATCTTAAGGTAAAAACTAGTTAGATAAATACAAGCAAATGTATCGGTTTAATTCGTTCTTTTTTTTTTGTAATGAAATTTGAAATTCTATTAAGTATAACATACTCATTTTAACAAAAAAAAAGGTAAAAATATCTTTTTACATTTTAACTAAATTGATAAATCACGTAACATACATTATATACATAAACACATGGAACTCAACATGCTTTAAAATTTCCACATGCGTAATTGTCTATGATAACGTTGAAGGTATCAGGTATGTCACAAGGGTAAATTCTATCTGATCTTTAATGAAGAGGCATGTAGATCTCTTGTAGAGTTAGGAGTACGCCATAGGTTAGGCCTGACCCTCCCCTTTGTTTCGGGTTGCCCAAGACAGGAAAAAAAAATGAAGGAAAATGGTTGGGCAGGAAGCATGGGAAAAAAACAACTGCAATAAGCTACTTATAAACAAGAATTTAAAAGAAAGTTTAAGCTTTGTTGCCACGCCCCTGCTGTGTTGCCTCAGGCGGTTGCCTTGACGGCCTCTCCCTAGGGCCAGGCCTGTCATAACCACATAAGCTATGATAAGACAGGGACCGGTATCGATCCATATGATATGGATAGATACTACGAATTTTGACATGTGATCTCTTGTAGGTCTTCCCTTTGGCGTGTTTAGCTTAGTTTTATGATGCTTTAGCTAGTTGCCTCATCGTTTAAGAGATATGAAGCGATGATAGTTGAATCCAGACTTTAAGCTGGTTCGTTACAGAGTATACCAGTCTGAAGCATAAAATCATGTGGATCCCTCACTTAGCGAGCTCTCGGATAATATTTTATTGTGTTTCCTTGAAATTCATCTTATGATGATATCCATCCTTAATGTCTGAATCTTCAGACCATCATCGTCACTTTGGATGATTTGAATCGACATTGTCAAGTTGTAACAATCTGGATCGTTGAAAATGGTAAGGGTGTTAAGTAAATTTAGTAAAACAAAAAACTCAATGAATTTTACCAAAAATATAATAAAATGCACAACAAAAGAAAAACCATCATTGAAAAAACCTACGAAAATACCATTCAATAAAAACTTGATATTGTTGCCTTTTGGCCCGTACCCTTGCACCGACCACACGAATGGTTTGGACAATTCCTTTGTACTTGTCATATGATTTATTTCAACCCATCCTATGTTACGAATGTCAACCGCATGACCCCATAACGTAGATAAACTTTGGTGAAGTCGATGATTTTATTGGTTTACAGGTCGAATTTTATGATTTCATTTGCTCGGGAGGATCTGGATAAGGGATGGTGCAACCACCATATGTGTTGAGACAAAATCTCTGATGGTGTGAGCGAGCCTTGCATTTTTTTCAACTTTGCTTTGTCATATCTTTTAATAGCTAAAGATAGGAAAGACATTTTCTATCATACAAGTCTAAAATTCTCAATCGTTTTGGAGTTGGAACAACATCCATCAAGCAAGAAGGATAGGTCTTCTCAGTCTCGACCTTTGAAATAATACGGAATTTTGTGACCTTGATTAGGGATATTTAAATTATTTTAAATATTCAAATATAAATTAATTCCAACTAATAATGAATTTTAAGGTAAAGAACCATGGTGTTGAAATCATATTGGAAAATTAGTTTGCAAAATGTTCCCATAGGTAAATAGTTAAAAATGACCAAAATCGTTTTATTAATAAAATTGGTTTATATCCATATGGATCGCGCACAGCTGTGGATACATACACTTAATTTCGTAATTGAAGAAGAATATAAAATAAAACATTATATTTTATTTTATAAGTTTATGAAGTGATGACATCATCAATAAAATATTATTCAATAATTGAAGTATGGATTTAAATGAAAATTTTAGCAATTTGATAATTACTCAAATAAGAATATAAATGTTAAGAAGTCATTTTAAATATGTTATGTGTTGATAGCATATCAACGGTGAACAAGTTATATAAAATAATATACTTAACTTGAAATATAAGACAAGTCAGTATCGGTAAAATCTTGAATCGCATAATAATGGATAAATATATTTTAATAGGATTTTAATGATTAAATGATCATGTTTTGATTATTTAAAAATAATAAGAAAATTATTTTTTAATTTTGTTTACCCAAATAAATATTTCGAGTGAAAACAGAAAATGTGACAGATAAAATAGTTTTGGTTTCTTAAAGGTTTGACGAATGAAAGTTGTATGAAGGTGTAACGTATATGTAAACACATAAATTAGTATGCTAACATAAATATAAGATGCCAATGAAGAGGTTAATTAAGCTAAGATAAAGGTTATAAAAAGTTAGCATAAGAAGATAAAAAGGGTTTACTTTAATATAATAATATCATACCCTGCACTCATTATTCTTACACGCTATCATTACACTTACACTCATACATTACTCTTACACATGATGGGATATATAAGGAAGGGGTAATGGTCAAATTTAAGGGTGAAATTTCCGTCTCTTATTTTATTTCTAAGGATTTCCTATAAATACTCGCCTCTTCCTCTCGTTTCTTTATACCTTATTTCTTCTCTTCTTTTCTTTTCTTTAAGCCCTTAGGAAAATCAATAATGACTTTAAAAGCCTTAGGAAAAGTTACCATCTTTCCTCATTAACTTTTTCAAAGTTGCATCAAATGAAACTGAAACCCTCTCAGACTATTCCAAAGTTTTATATCATCATTAGAACCTTTTATACCAAGTTTGAAGTAAGGAAAAATTTTTGGAGCCCCCATCTAACCTTGGCTGAGCTTAAAAAAGAAGGAATGCGCATGTTCAAGTTACTTCGATGCGATTGTAGTGGAGCTATAGCCGATTTTAGGAATGTTAGAAACTAATCAAAGGTGAGAAACTAAACCTTAAACAACCCTAACTAAACATAAGTTAGTGGTTGTTATATGAAGTTGAAATAATTGCTATATGTATGTTAAATGTTGCTTATGAATTTTTGCCAAGTTTGGATGATTATATGTTTGATTGCATGAATGTTTAACAAGTCACGTTAAATACACGCCGACAAGCACACAAAAATCACTTGCTTTTAAGTGAATGAAATGGAGAATATAGTAAGATTAAACCTCCAAAAAAATGGTTTTAATTGCTTTAGAAATGAATTATAAACAGTTCTAAATGTTCATATGAAGTCAAAAAAGAATATGAATTTCGAAGCAATTTTGGTGTGTCGTGAATCAGTAACTCACGATTTCACTACTCAAATATTGAATTTTTTTGTGTATGAAGAAATATGAATCCAAATTCCTTAGAGAAAATTTTTTCCAAATCTATATAACCGTAGCTTTCCAAAGAATTGAAAAAAATCAAGATTTCATTGAGTTGAAATATGACTAAAACAAGTTTCGAAAAATATCGCGGTTTTGTAGTTCGAAATCCAGAAAATGAGATTTTTGAAAATGAAGTTTGGATTTCCAGAAAATTATGGAATAAATCTTGTAAATCATTTAAAATATTTTAAAAGTTATTAAGTTGATTATAATAATTTTACAATGACAAAGATACCGTTTTATCAAAATAAACCAAAATAGCACTTTCCGCAGCACTTTTTAATGACGATTGAAATTGAGGTTTGAACTTTACGAATCTTCTCCAAATATTTAATGAATGTTTTTAAATGATTAATGCAGTAATTTGGAGATTATTTTGAAGACCTATTAAATTATTTGAAGATATTAGATAATCGAATTGAATCAAAAATCTATAATAAGTAATAATTTAATGGTGACTCTAATTAGCCGACGAGTAAAGTCTGAGTTTTTATTTCTGAAATCCGGATGTGGGTGTTTAATAAAGGAGATGTTCAGGAGAAACCAGTGCCATGGCTCACCTGGCCTTTTCCTAGGCGAAGATTTGATAAGGATGTGTAGGAGGTGACGTCTTTTCATATTACACCTGTATTGTTGCTGCTTTTTCCGTTGCATTTTACTGTGGAGCCTTGATAGAGTTATTTAATATTTTGAGATTTATTTATTGTATAAAATCTATTATTGTATATAACTATATAGGCTTGTACTCTGATTATGTGGTTTGTATAGTTATTACTGTCTCATTTATTATGCCTGTGATTATTATATATTGTCTGATACGATGTGAGATATTCGGCAGGTTTTGTGTTTTCGTTTCCTTCTTTTCTCTTCTATTCTATTATACTTTCTTCATTTTGTATTATTTTTTCTCTTAGAAACCGTACATGAAATTATAGAATGCACATAAAAGTGCTTTAATCATTTTCTATTGAGCAACATGGGGGTAATAATATTCGTTATATCAACCTATGTAAGGAACCAAAATCAGCAACAAGTTTTAATAACTGCCTTTCATTGTACTGTTACATCAAGTGTTATGTTTAATGGTCCAGAGCTCAAATAATTCAAATTCATCCTTTCTTCAAAAAAATATTGGTTTACTATGAAAAAAATCATCTTCACAATTTCATTATTCATGCAATTAGTTTTTTTTCATAACATGTGTAATGCAATGCACCAGAGGTACTACAAATAGTACAAATAATGAGAAGATTTAAACTAAAACAAATATAACGAGTAACAATAATATAGCATCCTAGACATGAAAATTAAAAATGCAAGCATACCTAACTATTAAGTCATTCATTCGATTATTCATAACCGGCTAAGCTTCCTCACCATGTAAAACAAATCCTTAATGTTTCGTCAACTAAATTTTTAGTCACCATTCTTTTAATAACTAGTGTGTTACCAAGAACAAATTTGATTAACATAGGGTCATTTTCATTTCTAGCAAAAGAAGTCAAATAGTACATGGTTATAACTAAGCCTGTAATTTGGAACCAATGATCCATACATTTAACTCGTCTATATTCGGACCTTTCTTTTCTTATCAAACGCAACAAACATCTTTTGGCTTGCTTCAGAATTACATTCTAGGACAACGGTATAATAATGTAAGAAATTTGATTGCATTGTAACACCCCACACTTTTCCGAGCGCGAATTTTTGATAAAAATCGAAACTTAAACCCATCCAAGAACAAGGAGTATGAATTTGGTATCTGCAATTAATGAGCATGAGCATAATCAGAGTAAATAAAACCAACTCATAGCGGAAACGAAATAAGATAACAAATACCAACTAAGGCGACTACCTTAAGGCACATCACCACATCGATATCAAGCATGAGAGAACGAGAACCGAAAACCAAACTTGAACACTTGCTAAGACCTGTCTTCCTCGAGCTAAACCTGAAATTTATTATGAGCAGGGGGTCAGAACAACAAGTCCTGACGAGTAGAAAATGTATAACACTGTCTATAATACACAAATGTACTTTGTTTGGTCAAAACCAAAACGTATGTCTAAAAGAGCTAGTAATTCTAACCTAACCCATTTAGAATTTACGCATAACGACTAACCTCTAAACCCAAGGTAATATTCCACACATAGCGGTATCACAATACCGAGTTAGAATGTTTACGCATAAGCATGAAGTATTTAAACCACCATTAACTAATTAAGCGGTAAGCAACCAACTTCTAACTATCACACAAGGAGAGTACTTATTTTTTATATATACACTTAAGACCTCGCTACCTATATAAGGTAAGGGTAAATATTTCTGATCAGTTAATACCCAAAGTGAACCTTTTGATCACTTAATACCTTATATGGTGGTTTTTTTTACCCTAGTATAAATTAGAGGACACTAGCTATTAAGTCTTACTAATCCAAGGCTTCTATCATTCACGCGTATAACCATTCCCAGCATATGACAAGAGATAGTAAGAAGTCACTTATTACCTGAAACACCCCACCTTCATTAAGGTCACTCACAAAGGGAATGCCTTAACTTTGGTGGAGGTTTTTAAGTAAAAGTCACAGATAAACACAAGACGGATATATAAACACATATATATAAGCAGCGGAAAGCAAACAGACTTTTTATTTCATAAATACGTGTTCATACAAAACATTTCCATAACTGTCACATAATAACTTCCAAAACATTACATCATCATTTCTGTATTGGTTATTAAATAAAGAAGCATAAATCATAATTAAAACTGCATAAATCCCTATAGAATGTGTCCAACAGCCATAGCCAAGGAATGAGAGTCCAAACCGTACATCTACTATCTTGAAGCTTGCAAAGAGTATGACTAAGCTGGGTTGTTTCCTCCCTGTGGACCTGGGGGTGGGGACGGAAGAAAAGAAGACGAAAGAAAATAGGGTCAGACATAAAGCCTGGTAAGTCTAGCGACTCTTCGGTATGAGAATAAGAAAAAGGGCATGATAAGTATAAACTGGAAATAGGAAAGTATCATAAACTAAGATAAAGCAGTTTGAATCGAATATACTATCGCACCCCACACTATATCTCTGCACCTACTTGCATTTTCTCAACTGGCACCCCATGATCGAGGTGAAGTGATCCCCTTTCTCTAAAGATCGGCTCCTACTCGCATAATCATTTGTGTCTTACGACCCCCAATGAGTGTAGATACCTATGCTGGTCCCACTATGGGGTGTATCAAGTCCCATGGTGGCGGCCCGACACAATTCTAGAATGCATAGGTTATATACTGGTGCCCTCAGCGCCCTGTTTATCTGCTTTGAAGTGTGTGCACGCCCGCACTCCGTTAGAACCCACACTGTTGCACCCACCGCCGTCGCTTTTGACCGCTTACAATCAGCCCAGTAATCGTGCCCCACCCTGCCTAATTTCAGGGTACCATGATACCTAATTGGGTTACTGCTGAAATGGGTCCCCGTTACTAGGGTTTTCTAGTCAAACATGTTAAGTGGTTAAGTGTTTGTATTTACCTAACCCCACCCATCAGTTTAATTAACATGTTGAATTGGTTAAGTGTTTTAGTTAACTTAACCCTACCATCCTGACTTGTCTGTCCTTAGCTTTTTAAAGCACCGACCACTCACATTAGACAGGTATTGTTACAGTTACTGGATGTGCCGGTCGGTTCCGGGCAGGTTTACACCGTAACTCAGTCTAACCTTGGGTCCTTATTGGGCTTAATGCTTAACCACCTACATTGGATAGGTATTGTTGTGACTACTGGACAGTCGGGCGGGTCTGGGCAGGTTTACATCACAACTCAATCCAACCTCGTGTTAAGCATACTCGTATTTTCTAAATTTACATATTTGTCTCTATTACTTGTTATATGTAAATTTGCTAACAATTAAATGTTATGGCCCACTATCCAAGTTTAACATCTTTGGTATAAGAATTTATACCATTCAAGTGCCACTAATTTTGGCATGTGACAAACATGCCAATTTCATATATTTTCACCAATTTATGTCAAGTTTCCTATAATTACCAATTTTCCCAACGTTACCCTGTCTAAATATTAGGTAACAATCTTATCCTAATTTCCATTCGCATGGTTTTTAACATATAATATTAGGCTAAAAACTTAGCCTAATTTAGCGTACACAAAATTGGCATAAGGGATTCATAAACATAAACATGACATAGGTGTAAACTTGGCATAGTCAATATGAACATCATAGGTGTGAACTTGAAAAATAGTCAACATGAATATCATAGGTGTGAACTTGAAAAATAGTCAAAATGAATATCATAGGTGTGAACTTGCAACGTAGACTAAATCAATATACATATATGTGAATTTGCAACATAGGCTAAATCAACTTACATACATGTGAACTTGCATTGAAATAGGGGTCTAACCAAATAGGTGTCACATGAATTAACATATGATTTAGACAGTATAAGCCTAAACATGTTTAGATCTAGGCATAACATCGAACATCACTAGCATATGACAAGAATATAACATGTCCATAAAGTATGTATAATTCCATCGCATGTGTGAACTAGATCCAATCATGTTTACTACTATAACATGAAACTTGTATTAAAATGGATCTTGGCATGGATCCAATTATGAACTTTGCAACTTTTGTATAAACATAGGAGCATGTACATGAACATAATCATATAGGCATAGAGGTTTTAGCATATATACATGAGATCTTAACTTGGACATATCACGTACAACTTATATAATCACATAAACATATAGGTGCAGATTATAACATGAACTATACAACTTGCATGTGATGTTGTTTTCATTTGAATGGATCCAACACCAAGTAAATTTAACCACAAACATTCCAACCATTCACAATACAATCATTTCAATACATAGATACGAATTAACATCATCGTTATACAATAGCACAACTCCATTTCCAATTTACAGCGAATCAAGTCTTAATTTATATTCACATCGGAAAAATCACTATACTTACAACAAACGACGGTCTTGTTTTCTGATTTCTAAGATCTGAATTTGAAATGCTTTCCTTTGGGTAGACAAACGTTGATTGATTCTTGTTTTACTTTAGTTTTGGCTCGTCTCTAAGCTTTCTCTAACGACGGCTACTCTTAGCTCCCTTCCAGCAGCATGACGGCTTTAGTTCTATTTTATTTGTGTGAATTTAGGTTGAGTGTTGAGTTGTATTTATAGAATTTCAGAATGATTTGAGTCGTCGATGAAGCTAGAGTTAATCCAGACCATCCATCTCAAGCGAAGCCAATCAGAAAGTGACAAGTCAGCCCTAGTGACACAGCCAAGCTCAGAAATTCGACCAGAAACCGACCAGGCCAGCCAGGGCCAAACTAGGTCGACCCTATGGTCGACCTGATTACCCAGGTCGACCCCCAGGTCGACCTGGTGCTTGGGCGGGAATTTTCCCGCCCAACCTAGTTTGGGTCTGTTTTTCGAATTTCGAACTGAATTTGAACCGTTTGAATTTTTAAATTGAATTCTGAAACTTCCGGAGGTCATAACTCCTTCATACGGAGTCCGATTTACGCAAACTCGGACTCTATCTCAGGCAGAATTCCGAGATGAGCGCAATGTCATAACCCGTTTCCCTTAATTCCTTCACTTAGAATTAATTATACTTTGATTTGTCAATTTACAGTTGATAGAAAATTCGGGGTGTTACATTACCTACAGGATAGGTAGGGGACATCTCGCCATTTATGACCTTTCTCTGTCGGACACCCTCGTTACTATCTAGCTGGCCTTATTGGATAGTTCCCTTAGTCACTCAATACTTCCCGCAGGATAGGCAGACCTTTGGCACATACGAAGTGGTCATTTAGTACCTATTCCCAAGGTGGACCCGCAACCTAATAACTTACTACCTCGAGGAAGCAGATTAACGTGGAAATTACCAAGTTTGTGACGACCCGCCTTCCCGTCCGATTCAAATCGATAATTCAACCGACTTAAACTGATCAACAAGACATATCGCTTGGGGTTACAATGCATAAGAACTATACAAAACAAAATTTTCATTATCATTGCAATAACTTTTACATCAGAGTACAACATATTATCGGAGTACAATAGCAAATACATGCACAGCGGAAATAACTATATCATAGTGTATCAGGTACATAGCGGAAAACATAAACTCTCAGCGGAAGAAATAAATTGCTCTGAACACAGCTTTAGCTTCTATCCAGCACTTTATCAATAAAATATCTGCAAACCAAAACTACTAGACTGCCCATGTTGGAAAATATGGGGACTCAGAGTTTAGGTGGAAGAACAATAAACTTCGGATCAGTCATGGTACTGCTATGAGAACTAAAATAGTTATTTACTTCTATTTTAAAGTTAGGTAAATCATAAGACCACGTCGCATAACACGGAATGAGTTTCCCCTCATGAATACCAGTTATAATATACTCACAATGTTTTTTGAAAATGAAGATATCATAAGACTCCCATCCCATCACACAATGCAACACAAACCATTAGGAGCAAATTTTGCCTTATGATAACCAAATATGTTTGGTACGTGAAAGTCTCTTTTATTATTACTAGTGCATAGTGTGTAAATCACTTTCGAAAGTAAATGTATAATTCTTAGAAGACGTAGGTACCCATATATTACATCTACATACATAGGTTACAAGGCTTGTATTGGAAGTTAGGTTCCATCAATGACCAAGTCAAAGGATCTTCCTTAATCGCATTCGGGAACACCTCTAGCGGGATGTCCCAAGAGTCAACAAATGAGTCCATTTGCATCGGCAAAGCCATCCCACAACTATTTCAGATGATGTTCGGGTTACTCTTGAACATAACGCTCCCCGGTCGTTGTTGACCTTTATCTGAGGCGCCTCATTCCATCATCCACTAAGTAAATTGTCTGTGCTTCATACCATGGCATCACTTTCTCAAACTAGAAGTAAACTTTAGTCCTTAACTCTGCGGTACTTCATCCTATTTCGGATCATTTCGGTTGTGAGGCCATGAAGTCGCGCTTCTACATAAAGCTTTTCTTTTCAACAAAAAACTTTGATCATTAATTGCTCATTACTTAGCATGCCACATTGTCAATTCACAACATATGATCGGTGTTTATTAATATATTACCTTCTGAGTACATAAGTCTCAGAGGAGGGTCTTAAGCTAAGAGGATTGAACCTCCGCCACTAACTGATATATCATTAATAGAAACCAATTGGTTATGTCACATGGGAAATCTATTAGTTTGTTTTTCAGTTTCGAGATCAAGCTCAAGCTTGAAGACTTGGAGTTTCAGATAGAGCTGGAGTTTCAATATAAAATCCGGACGTACTCTATTATCGGCATATTATGTTAAGTCTTTATGGAGTAAAGGTATGTAAAATCATATTTGTATTCAAAAAATGTTTTCTGCTGCGATAATATATTCTTATTATATTTTATCTGTTCCACTGTGAGCTTTGTATTCCGCTGTGTTTGTCTGATAAGCCCTAACGAAACGTACTTTTGCTTCCCTTGAGTCGATGTGGGTTTCGGTTTTTGGTCGGTTTGAAGTAGGTGGAAGTGCGGGTCGTTACATTTGGGTAAAATATGACATTGGACACACATCCATTTACAAGTTCTTTCTGGGTTGTGAACGAAATCGAAGGCCTTTTATTCCTCGTCCAATAAAGAAAATAGACCCTTGAAAGTTCGAAAAATCTCCCAGTACGTCTGGACGACTGCCACTTATAATCTCGTCTTGGGTGTACACCCCAATCAAGATATCAACAATTAATCCAAATGATCTGAAGATCCCTGGTCTTCAACCACCGTCTTCAATGTCTTCAATACTCATCGTATAGTTATTCTGAATGGGTTGAAATCCGGTCTTTTCGAATAACTGGCGCATCTTTACAAGCCATAATTGATATACAAAAATATTATGAGTCTCATTCCATCTTGGAATATTCTTTTAATAAAGTCATTATTTATATTGGTATACCCATTTAAATATTATCAAAGATTTACATTCTTTAAACTCTTATTTAAATATTTCCATGGAAATCATTTTAAATTGTTTATAAAATCTCATTTCACAAATTTAACTCAAAACGAGTTTTCTACGCTTTATCGGGATTATTGAACCTTGCAGAAAAAGATATTTTCTCAAATCTTATCTCATTCCCATCCTATTTATCCCATAGAGAAAACCGAAAGTTTTTTATATCTAGTTCCCCTCATATTTTGGTAAGCTTGATTACCCTCTTTCATTTCAAATCTGATTAAAGATTTCAATTATCTTTACGGGAAAACATATTTACCCAAAAACTACCCATTCATTGATCATTGATCATTGATCATTGATCATTGATTAGGGTAGATTAGTTTATCTTTCCTTAATCATATCTCTCGCTCAAGATCATACTTACAATTTCTTAATCTTATCACTACACAGAAAGCACGCTTATCTTCTTTGGAGTGATCCTTAAACTTTGTTCCCATCATCGTTTGCTAGGGGAAGCTCTTTCATTAAATCTTTATAATCAAATTAAATAAAGTTTTAATTACAACTTAACATGGGAAATCATTTTTCCTTTCAAATGGGTTACAGAATGAATGTTACTCAAGACATCGTTCACGATAAACCCAAAATCATCCTTTCATTTGAAAGTGACAATTAGGGTTTCACAAATGTATTTTGCATCGAAATCATTAAACCCTAAACAGGATCTATTACGAAAACAATAAATCAAGATAAAATCGTAAACTAGGGTTTTCATGCTTCTGAATTCAAAGATGAATCTGTATTGAATCGAACCGTATAGCACAACAAATTGTCAGGCCTCTATCGATATCCACTAGAACGTTTCTCTATTTCAATCGAATTGAAGAAGAAAGTGAAAGGAGAACGGTACTAGCCACCATTAAAATTCTAGGTTTTTTAGTAGTGGTATTCTCATCTTTTCTATTTCGATCTTATCTCTAATTAACTTAGGGTTTTCAGCCGTGTATATTAAAAGGAATACGTGTGTTCCTTTTAAAACAAACGTTAACTATCAAATAGGAACCCAAATGAATACTCATTCCAACATGAAATAAAACATCAACCTACTGATATTTTATTTGTCTAAAATAATTTCTCCTTTACAACGTTCTATTGTGCGGCCTTATAGGTTATTACAATATTGGAAATGATTTTAAATCGTATTTAAAATCATAATAAGTGGTTGTTATCTAGTAATACGTCGCTGCTACCCAAGTTATAATAAGATCAATGATTCGATACAACCTTTCATGACCAATGTATCAATGTAATATAATCCTTTTAACCAATATATCCAAGATTAAACTCGAGGCGTGGATCGTATCATCCTCTGTATAATTTAATCCTTTTATCTTGATCGATGAGCAGACTATATAAAACAAATCAATATTTGAGCACGGCCATGCGTTTCATAGTCTCACTCAATCAAGAGGCCCATGGATATCACTACAAATATATTGTAGGGTTAAATTTCATCTAGATCATTCATAATTTTCATTCGATTCAAGATGTATCCAATAATCACCGTTATCGTCTACTCGGTTAAAAGCAACTTTAGATGATATCAAAACACAAATATCCTCGAATAAAATTATAATAATTTCAGGTCTGAGGACCATCACATCACTGCCACTATGAGAATAACTTATGATACTGTTATTTATATTCCCTGTAGTTTTATCACGTTGGGTCAACCCAATACACTATTCTCCAATGCGTATTTGTGTCTTAACATTAATATCACGTATATTAATGATCAATGAGATGTGATCATCAGTCAATCAACATACTAGTCTCAATGTTTTATTGTTGTCCTATATAAACAATAAAACTTGACTATAACATTTAAGAATTATAGTACCTAATATATATTATATAATCTCAAGTTCTAGTCTTACACGAACTATATAATTCCGTATTATTATTCTAAGGACTTCTATTATGTTAATATCTATATTACGCAGTAAATATAACATGACATAATATTTTTATTCCAAATAAAACAATAACATCAACAATGTTATTAATCACATCAAATGGATAGCCTCTAGGGAATAAACTCTAACAATCTCCCATTTGCACTAGAGTCAATCATTTATGTATCGTATACTCATGAAACTAGTGTGACTATTAAACTTCTGTTACGACAGAGTTTAATTCAGTAGGTCTGCAACATTACAACTTTTGCAACTTTGCAGATATGTTCTTTTCCTCTGTGAACAACTTCACATAAGAATTATATTTCTTTAAATATATGTTTCGATCGATAATGAGTTTAAGGTTTTAGGCCTAAGCAATAGACACATTGCTATATGTAAATAATTGGATCAACAATGAATTAAGTTCACTTATGAATTTCCTAACCCAAATGTTTTCTTTCTCAGAATCAGTATCTATTTTTTTTAAAACTAACATTATTCACAATAATTAATTTTTTATCAATATATAACATTAGAATTATTGTGTCACTCCCACTCAATTTCTTGTCTATACAAGATTCAATGGTATTTTGTGGTATCCGAGACATTTCGAACTCTATTTCATTCCTATCGGTATCTTAGGGGTTGACTCTCTTTTAGAAGGATACCAATTTGAGAAATAAACATTTTATTCTCAGAGGATCTATAGAAATAATATCCTTTCGTTTCTTTTGGATATTCCATAAAATAACATTTATTAGATTTTGGGTTTGAGCTAGTAGATGCAAGACGTTTAACAAACGTCTCACATCCTAAATCTTCATAGAAAACATATTAGGACGATTCCCAATCCATATTTTATATGGCATCTTCAGAGTCATTTTATCAAGATTACAATTAAAATAAAGGCAATTATTTTAAGGGGATAATTTCAAAATTATTGGAAGATCTGTATAACTTATCATCAATCGTACCATATCTTATAGGGTGTAACGTCTCCTTCTAGACACACAATTCCAGGATGGTGTTCTAAGTGGAGTGAGTTGTGAAACAATTTCACACTCATTGGATAGTCATTTAATTTATTAGCTTAAATATTCTCTTTGATCTGTTCGAAGAGTATTTATTTTCTATCAAAATCGGTTTTGAATTTCATTTTTGATTTCTTTGAACTTTTCTAATGATTCATATTTGTGTTTCATAAGATACACAAATCTATATCTACTGATATCATCAGTAAATATAATGAAATAATAAAACCTACTCTAGCTCATGTATTCATTGATCCATATACATTATTATGTATGAGACTCAATACTTACTGTAACAACCCGAAAATCTGGGCCAATTTAAAATTTTTATTTTGGCAATTTTTAGCGAATTTTGATTATTTAAATAGATAATTTTAAATAATATCGACGAGAAATTTATTTTGAATAGAATTCGACGTATATATTAAATACGTCGTCGTTAGAATATAAATATTTATTTATATTTATAAAAGGAATTGAAAATGGCGCGATAGTTCGATAATTCGATTTCAAACTTCAAATGAATGTACCGAGTGCAAAACAATCCGGATTTTAGTGAAACCAAAAACATTAGGATCTAATTGATGATTTCTTTCCAACGAATCCAAAAAATCAAAATTTCATAGCGGGAATATGTCCAGTTGAAAATTCTGAATAGTCGCTATGGAATTCAGGCCCTTAAAAATGGACATTTTGCAAACGACCTCGGATTTCGATGAAACCACTTTTGTTGGATCCGCAGTGTCAAATTATTGCTAGGTTCCAAATTTCATAATTTTTCGAATCAATATGTGAGCGTGGCAAAGGAAAACGCGTTTGACCAGTTTCAGTTGATTTTAATCGACTGGAAATTGGCCATTTTTCAAACGGTCTCAGAATTCGACGAAGCTAGTTTTTTTAGGACCGTATCGTCAATACGAAGCTAGAAAATATTTTTCGGGAATTTTTCTAGTTAGTATGTGGCCTCGGTGAATTGAAATGCGCGTTCAAATTCAATATATAGAGTTATATGTTGACTTTGACGGAAACTGATCGAAACAGTCGAATCAGCTTGCGATACATATCCCATTGTGTTCGGAATGGGGGTAATTACTAGGGGCGACAGTCGTTGGGTTCGATTCTGAGTTCGAAAGAAGAAGTTACTTTTTGGGCCAAAAATAAATAATAAATTATATTTAAATAAAAGGGAGGCCCACACACTTTCTCCTATACGGTCAAACCTCCCTTCCCCGTTAGAAATCGATTCAGTAAAGTAAAAAAAAACCCGCGTTCTTCCTCCTCGCGACGGCCTCCCTTCGCCGGACCTCCACCGCACCCTCCCAGCCTCTGACGATGGCGCCTCCCCCAAAACGCCCTCCTCCTCTACGTCCCTTCCCTTTTCTTTCTTCATCTCCAAACACCCGAACTCGCTCAAACACCCACCGCCGCCACCCGCGACTTCCGCCGCCCTCTGAACCCCAGTCCGACCACCATAGACCCCGGCGCTCCCCCTCTCCACCTCCAGCAGCTCCGATTTCCCCCTCCCAATCAAAACCCTAAAAGGAATTGTAAGTTTCTACTTCTTTTATTTTGTTTTTGTTTATTTAATGTTATTATAAATATGATTTGGAGTAGAATAAATAGTTTAAATCGAAAAGGGTTTGATTTTCATATTTTTAAAAGCAAAAAGACGAGATTTTTGTTTAGAAGAAAATTTGATTTTTAAAAATAAATAGAAATATATTTGAAAATAGAATAGCATTCATCTTGTAAAATAAAATAGCATTCTTATGGTAAAATAAAATTTGCACTTGTTTAGAAAATATTAAATCACTTGTTTAGAAAATATAAAATCAGTTTGATTAGAAAATATAAAATGGCATTGTTTTTAACAGAATAAAAATATGATTTTTATAAAGTAGAAGGAGTAAAAATATGATCTTTATATTTGAAAAGGTGAGGTCTTTATATAGAGAATGACGATAGTAGAAATATGATTTTTATATATTGAATAGCATAGTAAAAATTTGATTTTTATATATTGAATAGCGAAGTAAAAATATGATTTTTATATATTGAATAGCATAGTAAAAATATGATTTTTATATATTGAATAGCAAAGTAAAAAATCGATTTTTACATATGTAGCGGCTACGGGCAACGAAGATGACAAAAGGCGAGAACGATGAAAATTTCTCCAAAAGAAGAGCCATGGAGTTAGGATAGCTATCGGTGAGAATTTCTCACTCTTTAATTTTATTTTTCTAGTTATATATATATATATATATATATATATATATATATATATATATATATATATACTAGGATGCAGACGGTGTTTAGTAGCACCCGACACCCGTCATCCACAGACCATGGATGGCTTGTTTGTTTAATTGTTTGGTTGTGTGGTTGGTTAGATTAATTGAAATGGAATTGAATTGTTTGGTGAAATGAAATTGATTTGATTGATGTGTGAATGGCGTGGGCCTTCACTAGACCGGGGATAAGGCTAAGCCTTGTCCCGTTTCTAGTATCGTGTCGTTATGCCGCCGAAATTTTCTAAAAATAAGTTAGAAAAATAAAGATAACATTTTATTTAATAAATGAACCAAATAGAATATTCATAGGTTGAATAAAATAGTTTGATCGTTAAAAATATAATTTTTAACGTGAATGTGAATAAATAAATATTCATTTACAAACCGGACGGTTTATTTATGTACACCTATTTGAAGGACATTGATTGGGACGATAAATTTTACACATCGCCTGTAACGACCCGCATTCTACGCATCATAGGATCGTAGAATATTTATTTCTGTCACATACGAAGTCGTATGGTCATGTAACTTTGGGAGACGACTATGGGGGTCATTTCCCATGTTCATGATTTTTCCCGATTTTTAAATAACCATTTTACCCCTAGTTGGCACTGTTTTGGCCATAACTTTTGACTGGTAAGGAATTTTGACCTGGAATCACTTCCATTGGCTCCGGATGATGGTTTCTCTTTCCGTAGAGTGGTCACATTAGTCAAACGGACTCACCGTTTGGGAGATATGGCTGAAACAAGTTTCAGATGGTGAAAAACAGCTTAATTGGGCTTAACCGGGTGATTAGCAGTTAGGCCCAGAGGGGAATTTCGGGTTTAGAGGTATAGGAGGACTGATTAGGGTTAGGTTATCACTTTCATTTCAGTTTTGAGCCGCCACAAACCTTCTTGAGACCTTAGTAATGGCTTCCATCCTCTAAAACCATCCCAAAACACATTTTTAGTGAAGATTAAGCCTAAACTACATCAAAACAAGGCCAAATAGCAACAAAGAAAGGTTAGAGCTGCTGTTATACATAGGAATTCGACCCAAACAGAGGATACTTCAGATTTGGTGTTTTATTTTGTGGCCAAGGTGAGTGATAGCATCGTTTTGACACTAATTACAGTTAATTAAGGGTAATTAGTGAAGATTAGCGAATTTACACGTAAATAAATTCTGGAAAAATTACTAAAATTCTAAAATAATGTTTTAAGGCTCTGTTAGAAATTTGGGTTAATTTAGATGTGTTTTGCTAATTGTATGCTTAAACATGATTAAGAAGGATTATGGGAAAATGTGAGGTTTTAGCCACTTTTGATCTATTTTGATTCATTTGGATTGTTGTTTGGTGTTCGTGGTTGCTCTTACATATTGCTATGACTCTATGGTATGTTTTATGATTGATTAGAATAGTTAGATTGGTTGAAGACGCCGTCGTATGGCGCAAAACACTCGCTAGAAAAGTTGCAGGAAATACTGCAGGGATCCGGATCGGATCGGGTAGGGGATCGGATCGGACATATCCGAACCGGACCGGGGCGTGGTACTTTCTGGAGCATGACGTGAAGAGGCAACAAGGAAGGCCTGGTCGGATCGGAGGGGCGTAGCGTGGGATCGGAAGGAACAAGGAGGACTGAAGTGGAAGAAAGAGGAGCATGGATACCATATTCCGAACCGAACCGAGAGCAATACACGAACCGAACTGATGCTGACGAGACGGAGACGGAGGCACTCAAGCTATGGAGTATCCGAACCGAACCGCTTCAGAATCACCGAACCGAACCGCATGAGGGAGAGCACCGAACCGAACCGCATGAGGGAGAAGGACCCGAACCCAGAGGATGGTGGCACTCCGAACCGAACCGGGGAACGTATCCGAACCGAACCGAGCATGGGTGACCGGACCGAACCGGACGTGTACTTTTACTACTCCGTGATGACTCTTCTGAAGACCAACTCCAATTCGATCAAACCCGAGATGCAAAGGAAGTCCAAATGAGAAGTTAGAGCTTAAGATTCAGATGGGAATCAACGAGTTCGCTTCATGGTTGGGCTTTGCTGCGGGACGCGTGTCAAGGAGTTATCGACGTCTATAGCTTTGGACCACTATGGTAGGAGGTGCGAAGGCGGATTCAGGGCCATTATGGCATCGGTAGAACCAAGGGCTACGACCAATGAAGTGGGTCATTGAAATGTTTGGTCATGACTCCAAGTGTTTGGCTTGGTCACAGCAGGGTTTCTACAAGTCGGGATTCGTCGTTACCTCAGTTTGTCTAGTGTTCCAAAGTGATAGATGTCGTACGCTTTACGCACTGAGTGAGAGATGTGAGGATGGTTGCTATGGGTGATTTGTTTGCTATCATTGTGACATGCACACCCCACCCCCGTATTCTTACACTATTTATTATGGCACCTTGGAGTATTGTACGGTATGTGGTACTAACTCTTTGGTTGCAGGTCCAGGTTCAGGTATGGTTTAGTATACCTGTTATTACTCTGTTTAGATGCTTATCGCTCATACCGGGCTTTATGTCTGACCCAGAGTTTTATGTCTCTTCTTATTACTCTGGGTGCTCACACGAGCAGACTAGAGACAGGTTAGCTGGTGATGCACGGGTAGATGATCCGGAGACGGGCAGGAGGCTTCCACGTAATATATATAGTATTCTCCCTGTGTTGTTGAAGATCACTGCTTGGGCATTGGTGGTGCATCTTCTACTTTAGCTTTCTTTTGTTTAGAGACAGTAAATTTGGAAAATTGTAATAAGCTGTATTTGGATTTCCGCTGCTTTGATGATTGATGTTGATTTTAGTTATCAGCTTATGCACTGTCTCGCCTGTTTTATGTCAAGTATGTTGTTATTATATTTTATCCCATGCGCTGTGTGACATTCTACAGGTTCCTTGATTAGTTCATCCTCTTCTTTCCTTTCTCCTGACGACCGTCTCGTGCTAGTTGGGCATGTGTACAGCGCACTTTCGGAGGAAATGCAGGCTGGTGCGGGGCGGGCCGTCACACTTGGTATCAGAGCTGGTTGCTTAATTGGTACGGATGATAGGGGGTTCTCGCTTCGCGTTTGGTGGCGAACGGGAGACTCTTACCCCTACATCTCCCGACAATGTGGGTTGGTCGAGTCGCGAGGCTGGCCGTAAAAGCAGTTCTGAGGTATCTCTGTAAGCCACGGTGGGAGGTTAGCCCACTGCCGTTGGGTCGTTACACTTGGTATCAGAGCTCTAGGTTGCGTAGTTAACCTAGGGAAGTTATCAGGGAGAGATAATACACGTATACGAGAGGGCGTATTTGTGATTACTTTGGTTTTTAAAAGCTATATATATATACTATTAGTAGTATAAGGATGAAGTCGTACTGCACTAGCACCACTATGGAGTCGTTAATCATTTCCTTTTTCAGATTGACGATGAGCCGATATGTTAGAGGTACCGGTAGGGGTAGGGGTGAGCGTTTGGTTGGTTTGGTTTATCCGATGATAAAAACTAAAAACCAAACTAAAACCAATGAAAATGAAAACCAAACCAAACCAACCAAATTAAGATTGGTTGGTTCGGTTGATTATCCGATTTAGCCGAATTAAAAATATTTTATACTTTATGTTCATAATATTAACAATAATTTTAAATAAAATATAAATATATGATTAAAGTATTATTATTTATGACTCTTATGCTTCCCAATATTAATTCTGGTACATATATGATGATTAAAATTAACTTAAATAACTAAACTAAGCTAAAATATTTACAATAATTTCGATAAATTTGAAAATATAATAAAAGTTCGGTTAATTTGGTTAAACTGATAACCAAACTAAATATTTTTCTGAACCGAATACAAACCATTCTAATTTCAAAACCGAACCAAACCGACCAAAATCAATTGGTTTGGTTGGTTTATTTGGTTTAACCAAATAATGCTCACCCTTAGGTAGGGGAGCCAATAATGGGAATGCTGCTGACATGAGGACGATGTTTACTGACCTCATGAGAGAGATGCTTAGAGATGTACAGAGGGCAGCTCCCAATGGTGGAAATGGTGGTGGTCCAATGGTGCAGGCGCCAAGAGTCGACTTCGCCAAGCTGAATAAGGATTATACTAGCCTTGGTGGGAAGCCGTTCCACGGAACGGAGTCGGCTACGGATGTTCAGGATTGGGTGGATAGTTGCGAACGTATCTTCGAGGATTTGGGTATCGAGGATGCGATGAAGAGAAAGCTAGCGTCCCGTCAGCTGCAAGGGCGGGCAATGAATTGGTGGAATGCTATAAAAGCAGCTACTCCCGAAGATCAGATTACTTGGGAGCAGTTTAAAGCTCGCTTTAGCGAGAAGTTCATTCCAGCTGCTCAGAAGTCAGTGCTGTTTAAGAAATTCTTGGAGCTCAAGCAGAATGGCAGAGCTGTCTCCGAGTATATTGCCGAATTTGACACTTTGTCAAAATATGGGTTATCTCTTATTGATACTGCCGAGAAAAAGAATGAGAAATTCATAACCGGTTTGGACCAGTACTTGGGGGAAAGACTTATTAACCACATCGATGAGTCGTTTGAGTCGATTGTAGGGAAAGCATTGAGGTCAGAAAGTCTCTACCCTAAGCCGAAGACTGAGGTTGCATCTGCAGAAGAGCCAAAACCACAAGCAAGTGGTGGAGGCAAGGGTAGTTCCCAGAATAAGAGAAAGCAGAACCAAGCTAAGGATGGCCAGAAGAAAAAGAATAAGCAAGATGTTGAGTGCTTCAGCTGTGGTAAGAAGGGCCATTATGCTAGTAATTGTCGGGCCAAGCCAGCGGATAGGAAGTGCTTCAACTGTGGCCAAATGGGACATCACAAGGACAAGTGTCCACAGCCCCCTAAGGAAAAGCAAATGGTGAAAGCCTACGCTCTTAATGCTATTCCTTCTTCGTCGAATGCCCCAACTGCGGCGGAGAAGGGAAAGAATGTCGTCATTCAAGGTATGCTTTCTGTTTACGATGTTCCTGTTAGAGTTTTGTTTGATACCGGAGCTTCCAGTTCTTTCATATCTAGTGACCTGGTAGATAGGTTGGGATTGGAGCCCGAGATTGTCGATAGACCTTTAGTAGTGACGAACCCGATTGGTGGTTCTACTAGCCTTAGCATGATTTGTCGTAATGTGGTCTTATCGAGTCATGGATGCATGTTTGTTTGTGATTGCTTTGTTTTGGGCTTTACTGGGTTTGGCATTATTTTGGGAGTAGATTGGCTCCAAAGATATGGGGTGGTGGTAGACTGTGAGGGCTTGTTGGTGACAGCTAGAGCGGATGATGGGCGGAGGATAGTGTTTGGTGGTCTACCCAGTAAGGGGGTATTGGCTAGTTTTCTAAACTCCCTCGACATTCCGCATAGTGAGTTGTCAGGTTTGCCCGTGGTTGGCCAGTATCCGGATGTTTTCGAAGGAGTGACCGGACTTCCACCACACCGAGAGATTGAGTTTCGTATTGATTTGGTAAAGGATGCCAGGCCTATAGTGATGCCACTTCGACGTATGGCACCAAGGGAGCAGCGAGAGCTCGAGGTGCAAGTCAGCGATCTTTTGAAGAAGGGATTTATCAGAAGGAGTGTTTCTAAATGGGGAGCACCAGTTGTGTTTGCTACCAAGGCGGATGGTTCCCTTCGTTTGTGTGTAGACTACCGCGAGTTGAATAAAGTGACGAGGAAGAACAAGTATCCTCTACCGCGGATAGATGATTTGTTCGATCAGTTGAGTGGCGCGAGAATATTTTCTCAGTTGGATCTCGCGACAGGTTTTCATCAGCTTAGAGTGGAAGCTGAGAGTATAGCTAAAACGGCATTTCGGACGCCGTCTGGGTTTTATGAGTGGTTGGTCATGCCATTCGGGCTGACCAATGCCCCAGCATATTTTGTGGATCTTATGAATAGGGTATTCAGAGATCAGTTGAATAAGTTTGTCCTTGTGTTCGTTGATGATATTTTGGTCTACTCAAGGACAGAGGAAGAACACAAGGGACATTTAAGAATAGTGATGGAGGTGTTGAGAAAACACCAATTGAAAGCAAAGTTTTCTAAGTGTCACTTCTGGAAGAGGGAAGTGAGGTTCTTGGGCCATGTTGTATCAGAGAATGGTATTGCCGTGGACCCGGCAAAGGTGGCTACGGTACAGGATTGGCCCACGCCCAAGAATGCAACAGATGTAAGAAGTTTCTTGGGGTTAGCGGGATATTATCGTAAGTTTATCCAAGGTTTCTCCAAGATAGCAGCACCATTGACCCAGTTGACCAAGAAGAATCAAGCTTTTGTCTGGGATGGAAGGTGCGAGAATGCATTCAAAAGTCTAAAGGACAAGTTGACAAGCGCACCAGTGTTAGTCATTCCTAAGGGGGATGAAGAGATGACGGTATACACGGATGCCTGTGGTACCGGACTGGGTGCTGTATTGATGCAAGGCGGTAGGGTTGTAGCTTACGCAAGTCGGCAATTGAAACCGCACGAGAGAAGATACCCTACCCATGATTTAGAATTGGCAGCGATCGTGTTCGCGTTAAAGATGTGGAGACACTATCTCTTGGGAGAAAGATTTGAGCTGTTTACAGATCATAAGTCGTTAAAGTATCTCTTCTCTCAGAAAGATCTGAATCTCCGTCAGCAGAGATGGTTAGAGTTCTTAGCTTCCTATGATTTTGACATCGCATACACACCAGGAAAGGGCAATGCGGTGGCTGATGCATTGAGTAGAAGACATGCCAGCTTAGGGGCTATGTTCCTTGAATGGAAGCAACTGGAGTTTATCGCGGGGTTTGATTTCAGACCAAAGTGCGAATTGGATCCAGAAATGTTAGCAGGTTTGACGATCAGACCCACTTTGATTGAGCGGATCGGCTCTAGTCAGAGGGACGATCCTAACCTATTGGAAATCATCTCCAAGTTAGAGATGGGTATCGATGAGGAGATGAACAAGTATGGGCTTGATCGAGATGGATGGCTTAGAAAGAATGGAAAGCTTGTTGTACCCAATGTCAATGGATTGAGGGATGAAGTGCTTAGAGAATGTCATCACTCAAAGCTGACTATACATCCCGGTGGTAATAAGATGTATCGAGACATGAAACAGACTTACTACTGGGAAGGAATGAAAAGAGACGTTGGGAAGTTTATATCCAAATGCATGAATTGCCAGCTAGTTAAAGCCGAGCAAAAGAAGCCTAGTGGATTGTTACAGCCATTGGAAATTCCCGAATGGAAATGGGAGCAAGTCTCGTTGGATTTCATCGATGGTTTACCAAGGACTAGATCGGGACATGATAGCATTTGGGTAATTGTGGATCGGTTGACTAAGAGTGCAAGATTCATACCAGTCAAATTGACTAGAACGGCAGCTAAGTTAGCAGAATTATATATGAAGTGGGTAGTGAGATTTCATGGAGTACCCAAAAGCATTGTGAGTGACCGGGACCCGTTGTTCACTAGTGGGTTTTGGAAGAGCTTACAAGAGGCTCTAGGGTCAGAGTTACATCTCAGTACCGCATATCATCCTCAGACCGACGGTCAGACGGAGAGGGTGAACCGTATTTTGGAAGATCTCTTGAGAGCATGTATATTGGATTTTGGTGGATCATGGGATGACCATTTGCATCTAGTAGAGTTTGCATATAATAATAGCTACCAATCCAGTATTGGTATGGCCCCGTTTGAAGCTTTGTACGGAAGACCATGCAACTCACCATCATGTTGGATAGAGACTGGCGAGAAGTTTATGCTTGGACCAGATGTGGTGAGGGAAACTTCAGATAAAATCAAGACCATTCAACAACGAATGAAGGCTGCCCAAGATAGGCAGAAGAGTTATGCTGATAAGAGGAGAAGAGACTTAAAATTCTCCGTTGGCGACTTGGTGTTTGTCAAGATTTCTCCGTTGAAGAGCGTAATACGATTTGGCAGGAGAGGCAAGTTGGCACCAAGAATTGTTGGCCCATTCCCTGTTCTTGAGCTAGTCAGGAATTTGGCATATAGAATTGACTTACCGGAGAAGATGGCGGGAGTTCACAACGTATTTCATGTTTCCCAACTAAGGAAGTTCGTTCACGACTCAGATATGACTATTTCACCTGATCAGTTAGAGGACTTCGAAGTAGAACCCGAGGCGGTTGGGAACCGCAAGCCGGCCCGTATTGTCGAGCACGACATGAAGCAACTTCGAAGGAAGGCGGTGAAGCTAGTCAAGGTACAGTGGAGCGAGGACGAGAGTGATTGTACTTGGGAGACAGAGGAGGACATTAGGAAGACACACCCAGAACTCTTTGCCTGGTAAGATTTTGACTTCGATTTAGTTTTCTGCATGCTAGGATAGGCTTGTTTTCTTGTTTTGCATGTTTGATTGTTGTACGTGGTTGTTAGGCATGCAGGATCCTTTGTATGTTTTGGGTTAAGGAATTTCGGGGACGAAATTTCTTAAGGGGGGGAGAGTGTAACGACCCGCATTCTACGCATCATAGGATCGTAGAATATTTATTTCTGTCACATACGAAGTCGTATGGTCATGAAACTTTGGGAGACGACTATGGGGGTCATTTCCCATGTTCATTTCCCATGTTCATGATTTTTCCCGATTTTTAAATGACCATTTTACCCCTAGTTGGCACTGTTTTGGCCATAACTTTTGATTGGAAAGGAATTTTGACCTGGAACCACTTCCATTGGCTTTGGATGATGGTTTCTCTTTCCGTAGAGTGGTCACATTAGTCAAACGGACTCACCGTTTGGGAGATATGGCTGAAACAAGTTTCAGATGGTGAAAAACAGCTTAATTGGGCTTAACCGGGTGATTAGCAGTTAGGCCCAGAGGGGAATTTCGGGTTTAGAGGTATAGGAGGACTGATTAGGGTTAGGTTATCACTTTCATTTCAGTTTTGAGCCGCCACAAACCTTCTTGAGACCTTAGTAATGGCTTCCATCCTCTAAAACCATCCGAAAACACATTTTTAGTGAAGATTAAGCCTAAACTACATCAAAACAAGGCCAAATAGCAACAAAGCAAGGTTAGAGCTGCTGTTATACATAGGAATTCGACCCAAACAGAGGATACTTCAGATTTGGTGTTTTATTTTGTGGCCAAGGTGAGTGATAGCATCGTTTTGACACTAATTACAGTTAATTAAGGGTAATTAGTGAAGATTAGCGAATTTATACGTAAATAAATTCTGGAAAAATTACTAAAATTCTAAAATAATGTTTTAAGGCTCTGTTAGAAATTTGGGTTAATTTAGATGTGTTTTGCTAATTGTATGCTTAAACATGATTAAGAAGGATTATGGGAAAATGTGAGGTTTTAGCCACTTTTGATCTATTTTGATTCATTTGGATTGTTGTTTGGTGTTCGTGGTTGCTCTTACATATTGCTATGACTCTATGGTATGTTTTATGATTGATTAGAATAGTTAGATTGGTCGAGGACGCCGTCGTATGGCGCAAAACACTCGCTAGAAAAGTTGCAGGAAATACTGCAGGGATCCGGATCGGATCGGGTAGGGGATCGGATCGGACATATCCGAACCGGACCGGGGCGTGGTACTTTCTGGAGCATGACGTGAAGAGGCAACAAGGAAGGCCTGGTCGGATCGGAGGGGCGTAGCGTGGGATCGGAAGGAACAAGGAGGACTGAAGTGGAAGAAAGAGGAGCATGGATACCATATTCCGAACCGAACCGAGAGCAATACACGAACCGAACTGATGCTGACGAGACGGAGACGGAGGCACTCAAGCTATGGAGTATCCGAACCGAACCGCTTCAGAATCACCGAACCGAACCGCATGAGGGAGAGCATCGAACCGAACCGCATGAGGGAGAAGGACCCGAACCCAGAGGATGGTGGCACTCCGAACCGAACCGGGGAACGTATCCGAACCGAACCGAGCATGGGTGACCGGACCGAACCGGACGTGTACTTTTACTACTCCGTGATGACTCTTCTGAAGACCAACTCCAATTCGATCAAACCCGAGATGCAAAGGAAGTCCAAATGAGAAGTTAGAGCTTAAGATTCAGATGGGAATCAACGAGTTCGCTTCATGGTTGGGCTTTGCTGCGGGACGCGTGTCAAGGAGTTATCGACGTCTATAGCTTTGGACCACTATGGTAGGGGTGCGAAGGCGGATTCAGGGCCATTATGGCATCGGTAGAACCAAGGGCTACGACCAATGAAGTGGGTCATTGAAATGTTTGGTCATGACTCCAAGTGTTTGGCTTGGTCACAGCAGGGTTTTTACAAGTCGGGATTCGTCGTTACCTCAGTTTGTCTAGTGTTCCAAAGTGGTAGATGTCGTACGCTTTACGCACTGAGTGAGAGATGTGAGGATGGTTGCTATGGGTGATTTGTTTGCTATCATTGTGACATGCACACCCCACCCCCGTATTCTTACACTATTTATTATGGCACCTTGGAGTATTGTACGGTATGTGGTACTAACTCTTTGGTTGCAGGTCCAGGTTCAGGTATGGTTTAGTATACCTGTTATTACTCTGTTTAGATGCTTATCGCTCATACCGGGCTTTATGTCTGACCCAGAGTTTTATGTCTCTTCTTATTACTCTGGGTGCTCACACGAGCAGACTAGAGACAGGTTAGCTGGTGATGCACGGGTAGATGATCCGGAGACGGGCAGGAGGCTTCCACGTAATATATATAGTATTCTCCCTGTGTTGTTAAAGATCACTGCTTGGGCATTGTTGGTGCATCTTCTACTTTAGCTTTCTTTTGTTAAGAGACAGTAAATTTGGAAAATTGTAATAAGCTGTATTTGGATTTCCGCTGCTTTGATGATTGATGTTGATTTTAGTTATCAGCTTATGCACTGTCTCGCCTGTTTTATGTCAAGTATGTTTTTATTATATTTTATCCCATGCACTGTGAGACATTCTACAGGTTCCTTGATTAGTTCATCCTCTTCTTTCCTTTCTCCTGACGACCGTCCCGTGCTAGTTGGGCATGTGTACAGCGCACTTTCGGAGGAAATGCAGGCTGGTGCGGGGCGGGCCGTCACATCGCCCAACTGCACAAATAAAATCTGTGTTTGATTGTTTGAAACCCCACACGGGTATTTCGATGATATTTGACGTACACTAATCCCGATTGTTTAGTTGTATGTCGATCGATTGATTGACAGACTGTTATAAGCGTTGAATATTTATATTTGATGCTTATACAGTGTAGAACGCACTTTGGATGATGGTTGATTATTCATCGTTGTTGATATATACATGTTTTGTAGAAAATCCATATAATTAACATTATATGGTAATTGATTGGGCCTCATTCCAGTTTCGAAAAAGAAATATTTGAAATAAAAATATTTGAAATAGAAATATTTGAAAATAGAATATTTGAAAAGAAATATTTGAGATAGAAACATTCGAAATAGAATATTTGGAAATAGAAACATATGAAGCCGTGTTGGTTAGATTGACGCCATTTTGACGTGAACGATATTTATATCGATTTTATTCATTTTATAATGAATATCGAAAGTGATTTCAAAATCTGATTTTTTGAATATAAATGAATTCGAATTGAAATTGAATATAAATGAATTCGAATTGAAATTGAATTGAATTGAATTAGAACTGAAATTGAATTAGAAATCAATTTGAATTGAAATCGATTTGAAATGAATTTAAAATGAATTTATATTGGAATATTCAATTTTGATTTGAATTGAACATGAAGTTGAAACCGTTTTGAAAATGAATTTAAAACGATTTATAAAGCACGTTTTAAATTGAAATCGATGAAGTATATATTTATATATATTATATATATATAATATAATGGCCTGAATAGAACGCGCCGCGCCGCGGCAGTTCGCGAATTTCGACCATTGACTTCGAACGGATATTGCGGGAGATCCGACCGTCGGATTCTCCTAAAACCGGAACCGTTGGGTTCGTATCGATAAGAGCTTTCTAACGAATATTAGAAATTCGAAATCTAACGGTTGGATTTGGAATTATGTCCAAATCAAATTTGAAAAAAGGTCGCTGTAAGTGCAGTTCGATGTCCGTTGATGGAAATCGACTGTACGGGCCTTGATAAAATTATTAAATATAGTAATAATTTGTGTAAAATCATAAGAAATGATTTAGAAAGAATCGGGATGAAAAACTCCATATTTGAAAAGATAAAAATAGATTTTTATCGAAATGAACTAGTTTTGAACTAGAATTATAATTCTATTTATTTTTAAAATAAATAAACTGGATTAGAAATGGTTTTGAAAATAACCAGAATTTCCAATATTTGAATTAGAATGGATTTGAATCGAAATTGCCTTCGGAATATTTCGATGTTGGGTTTCGTGATGATACAGATATTGTTATGGGAATTTGAAAGATATATATATATATATCGTTATTCCCAATACGACATTTGTTAGTCGTAGAATTTGATATTGAACATAAGTCGATATATTTTCTATTCAGAGCCTTGTATTTAATATCAAATGTGATTTTGGTTTGTCGTGAATGGTGTCTTCATTAACACTGTTCTTGAGCCCAGTTGAGAAAAGATTAAATCTTTTTATTTAGATTTAATGTAGTGTGCCAATTAAATAATATCTAATTGGAATTGAGTTGGTATTGATTTTTGGGTTTATCGTGAACAGTGTTTTAAATAACACTTGTTCTTTAACCCGATAATTAATGGAAGGTGATTTTGGGTTTATCGTGAACCGTGTTTTAAATGACACTGATTCTTTAACCCAGTCAAAGATTAAAACTAAGTGGAGTTTTAATGAATCTTTAATTAGATTGAAATAATCGAAATGGAGTATCACCAGTTTTGTTCCAGGCGTTAGTTAAATCTTTAATTAGATTTGAACGTGAAATGGTAATTGAATTTACCGATAACACCGTGGTGTTAGATATGAAGTATAACCAGTTTTACTTCATGGGATGAATAGGTTGGGATTGGGAAATTAAAAATAATGATTACTTCGGTAAGGTTCGCTAATTCCGACTAGTTGATTCGAAATTCAAAAGAAGATTAGAAAATAAATTCAAGGAATTTATCTTTGATAAAATTAATGGGAACCTTTCCCTAAGAATGTGAAATTTAGAAACTAACTGTAGGTTGGCTAAGCAGAATGGTTTCCTGGATTTTAATCTGATGTTGGTTTCGGCCTTCGGGATTAATATTTGGGGAATTATTCTCTTGATTAATTTACGGTTAGTGACTGATGAATTGGAATGAGGCGTATGTTGTGTTTGTGTAACACTTATTTAAAATATACGCGAGTTATTCGGGAAGACCGGGTTTATCCCATTCTGAATAACTGATACGACGATAAGTCGAAGATGAAGACGATGGTCGAAGACCGGAAGTCTTCACGTCGTTTGGGTGATTACTGATGATCTTGATTGGGCTGTACACCCAAGAAGATGGAAACAGTTGGTGATCGTCCAGACGTGCTTGGAGATCGATGGATATGCGGGGTACTAGGTGCCTCCGGTTTCGTTCAGACCCAGAACGAATTTGTAAATGGACTGTGTGTCTGACATTGGATTTTAGTCCGTGTGATTGATCTCTATTAAATATATATCTGTTTGGCGGCGGAGAATTTATTCTCTTGCTTAACGCCCTTCTCTGAGATGTACGAGCTCAGGGGTTATATATTGATGGATATCAAACGCATGGAGTGAATTGCCTGTGTGGCATGCCTAAGTGGCAATTGATCGAGGCTTCTGTTGAAAAGCAAAGTCTGGTGGTGATGATCAATGCACGGCCTTTGTGGCGTAGCTTTGTGTAACGTTTACTTCGCGAGTTTCGCACCCCGGTTATGAACCAAAAACGGGAGAGGACCTCAGGGAGGGCATACGTTTCTTTCTAGCTAGGGTGGTGTCAGTGACCTACCAGCCCTGATATTTATATACTTTTCACCTGTGTGGTTGTTGCTGTTGCGAGGCGCCTCGGTTAGATCGGACGATCCGGGTCCGATGGAGCCATTCGTTGGCTCATTTACGCCCCAAAGGGCGGTGAAACGTAGTGTTCAGGCATTTTAATCCACATCGGTGGACCGGCCCTGTCGCTCCAAGGCTTGACTGAGTACTTGCCTGAGGCTCGGCTAGAGAGTCTCGAATCGGTAGAGGACGATCCCTGGCCTCGGTTCATAGACGGAAATCCAATTTCCAAATACGCGACTTTGCGATTTTGATTGTATAACCTATATATGGCGACATAGTGTTATGGGGCATTCATGCCGCCTATGATTGATACTTATGATTTGAAGTTGTTTTATACACTATACACTTATAATAGTATCAAATGATTTCTTTTAAACGTATCAAGCATTCTTGGCTATTATAAGGTAAAAACCCTATCCCCCGGCTTGCGTTGCATTATGTGATAGGACCTGGGTCTTATAATAGCTTCATTTTTCTTTATTTAGCATTGCGCTGTTGTTTTATGCACTGGTATTCTTGGGAGGAAACCCGTTCCGTGTTATACGGCGTGGTCCCTTGATTTACCAAACTTTAAAATAAAGATCAATAACTGTTTTCGTTCTCACACCAGTCACATGACTGACCTGTAGTTTATTGTTTTAACCTAAACTCTGGGTGCCCCTATTTTGACACGGGCAGCTAGTAGTTTTGGTTTTGCAGATTTATATTCACAGGATCCTGGTTTACAGCTGGAATGATATCCAGAAAGCTTTGTATCCGTATATCTCTTCTAGTTGTGTATTGTATTATTTTCCGCTGCTATGTATTTAAGTGTAATTTAAATCTCTGATATTTCTATGTAATATTTATTCATACTCTGTATATTCTTGTATTCTGATGCATTGTTGTAATAACAATGAAATGTTCTTTCGTCTGCGTTCTGTTGTGGCTTGTTCTCGAACTATCCGCTCTTTCCTTTACGGGGAAGTTATGGGTTTTCACAGTTGGTATCAGAGCTTTGGTTTACAAAGCTCAGAGAACAAGACATATTAGAACCATATGAAAGAATTCATCAGAAACTGGATTAGTAATATCCAACGGGAATGACTCGTTAGAGATGGGATCAGTAGTATCCTAGGATGAGTGTGAAGAGTAAAATTTTAAAATAAAAATGAAAACCAATTTTGTTTTGAAAATTTAAAATCAATTATTCGTATTTGATTATTTATTTTATATTGTTTTGGACAATTCAGTATATAAAGAATTTGCATATACGCCTTGCAAACGTATATTCAAAGTTTTAATATACTGGATAGATATAGATTCACACTCTAGTCGCCCGAAGATGATTCTGATGATTGTAGCTACATCATCAGAATTAGTGTTCGAGTGTTGAAGGTGTGATATTTATATATCTCCTATTGACTGGTGTGAGAACCAAAATTAGATAGGGCCTATTGTTGTGATTTGGCATCAAAAATCTGATTTTTGACTATGTATCAAAGTTATGAATTTCAAAAGCTAATTCACTAATTGATTGATGTTTGTGTTGTTTGTTTAATTGTTTGATAATTTTGAACCATTACGCCTAATTGTATCAAATATTGAATTGTATTGAAAATTGGTCGCATTTGCTTGCATATGCTTGTACTTACATTGAACAGGTCATAGCAAGGAGGCTAGAGCAGAGAATAAAATTTGTTTGCCCGACAAATAGGTACATGTTTACTACATAATTTACTGTTTTGTTTGGGTGATGATGATTTTATGAGCCTATTGGCTAGCCGCTTGGCTTTTTCTTTTTCTTTTTGAGATCAGAAGGCCTATATGGCAATTTCGGGATTTTCCCGTAGCTCCCGGTGCAGGGGAGGTTATGGCGAAATTTTTCGAAAATTTAGGGTGTTAGCCAAATTTTTGAAGAATTTGAAAATTCTCAGAAACTGAAAAGTTAGAGAATGGAAGCCAGATCGAACGTAGAGTTGATTAATCAAACCACTTTCGACTTTGTTCCTTTTCGGGGATGAAAAGTTTTAAGTGGGGGAGATTGTAACAACCCGAAAATCTGGGCCAATTTAAAAATTTTATTTTGGCAATTTTTAGCGAATTTTGATTATTTAAATAGATAATTTTAAATAATATCGACGAGAAATTTATTTTGAATAGAATTCGACGTATATATTATATACGTCGTCGTTAGAATATAAATATTTATTTATATTTATAAAAGGAATTGAAAATGGCGCGGTAGTTCGATAATTCGATTTCAAACTTCAAATGAATGTACCAGGTGCAAAACAATCCAGATTTTAGTGAAACCAAAAACATTAGGATTTAATTGATGATATCTTTCCAACGAATCCGAAAAATCAAAATTTCATAGCGGGAATCAAAAGATATGTCCAGTTGAAAATTCTGAATAGTCGCTATGGAATTCAGGCCCTTAAAAATGGACATTTTGCAAACGACCTCGGATTTCGATGAAACCACTTTTGTTGGATCCGCAGTGTCAAATTATTGCTAGGTTCCAAATTTCATAATTTTTCGAATCAATATGTGAGCGTGGCAAAGGAAAACGCGTTTGACCAGTTTCAGTTGATTTTAATCGACTGGAAATTGGCCATTTTTCAAACGGTCTCAGAATTCGACGAAGCTAGTTTTGTTAGGACCGTATCGTCAATACGAAGCTAGAAAATATTTTTCGAGGATTTTTCTAATTAGTATGTGGCCTCGATGAATTGAAATGCGCGTTCAAATTCAATATATAGAGTTATATGTTGACTTTGACGGAAACTGATCGAAACAGTCGAATCAGCTTGCGATACATATCCCATTGTGTTCGGAATGGGGGTAATTAGCTAGGGGCGACAGTCGTTGGGTTCGATTCTGAGTTCGAAAGAAGAAGTTACTTTTTGGGCCAAAAATAAATAATAAATTATATTTAAATAAAAGGGAGGCCCACCCACTTTCTCCTATACGGTCAAACCTCCCTTCCCCGTTAGAAATCGATTCAGTAAAGTAAAAAAAAACCCGCGTTCTTCCTCCTCGCGACGGCCTCCCTTCGCCGGACCTCCACCGCACCCTCCCAGCCTCTGACGATGGCGCCTCCCCCAAAACGCCCTCCTCCTCTACGTCCCTTCCCTTTTCTTTCTTCATCTCCAAACACCCGAACTCGCTCAAACACCCACCGCCGCCACCCTCGACTTCCGCCGCCCTCTGAACCCCAGTCCGACCACCATAGACCCCGGCGCTCCTCCTCTCCACCTCCAGCAGCTCCGATTTCCCCCTCCCAATCAAAACCCTAAAAGGAATTGTAAGTTTCCACTTCTTTATTTTGTTTTTGTTTATTTAATGTTATTATAAATAGGATTTGGAGTAGAATAAATAGTTTAAATCAAAAAGGGTTTGATTTTCATATTTTTAAAAGCAAAATGACGAGATTTTTGTTTAGAAGAAAATTTGATTTTTAAAAATAAATAGAAATATATTTGAAAATAGAATAGCATTCATCTTGTAAAATAAAATACCATTCTTATGGTAAAATAAAATTTGCACTTGTTTAGAAAATATTAAATCACTTGTTTAGAAAATATAAAATCAGTTTAATTAGAAAATATAAAATGGCATTGTTTTTAACAGAATAAAAATATGATTTTTATAAAGTAGAAGAAGTAAAAATATGATCTTTATATTTGAAAAGGTGAGGTCTTTATATAGAGAATGGCGATAGTAGAAATATGATTTTTATATATTGAATAGCATAGTAAAAATTTGATTTTTATATATTGAATAGCGAAGTAAAAATATGATTTTTATATATTGAATAGCATAGTAAAAATATGATTTTTATATATTGAATAGCAAAGTAAAAAATCGATTTTTACATATGTAGCGGCTACGGGTAACGAAGATGACAAAAGGCGAGAATGATGAAAATTTCTCCAAAAGAAGAGCCATGGAGTTAGGATAGCTATCGGTGAGAATTTCGCACTCTTTAATTTTATTTTTCTAGTTATATATATATATATATATATATATATATATATATATATATATACTAGGATGCAGACGGTGTTTAGTAGCACCCGACACCCGTCATCCACAGACCATGGATGGCTTGTTTGTTTAATTGTTTGGTTGTGTAGTTGGTTAGATTAATTGAAATGGAATTGAATTGTTTGGTGAAATGAAATTGATTTGATTGATGTGTGAATGGCGTGGGCCTTCACTAGACCGGGGATAAGGCTAGGCCTTGTCCCGTTTCTAGTATCGTGCCGTTATGCCGCCGAAATTTTCTAAAAATAAGTTAGAAAAATAAAGATAACATTTTATTTAATAAATGAACCAAATAGAATATTCATAGGTTGAATAAAATAGTTTGATCGTTAAAAATATAATTTTTAACGTGAATGTGAATAAATAAATATTCATTTACAAACCGGACGGTTTGTTTATGTACACCTATTTGAAGGACATTGATTGGGACGATAAATTTTACACATCGCCCAACTGCACAAATAAAATCTGTGTTTGATTGTCTGAAACCCCACACGGGTATTGGGATGATATTTGACATACTCTAATCCCGATTGTTTAGTTGTATGTCGATCGATTGATTGACAGACTGTTATAAGCGTTGAATATTTATATTTGATGCTTATACAGTGTAGAACGCACTTTGGATGATGGTTGATTATTCATCGTTGTTGATATATACATGTGTTGTAGAAAATCCATATAATTAACATTATATGGTAATTGATTGGGCCTCATTCCAGTTTCGAAAAAGAAATATTTGAAATAGAAATATTTGAAAATAGAATATTTGAAAAGAAATATTTGAGATAGAAATATTCGAAATAGAATATTTGGAAATAGAAACATATGAAGCCGTGTTGGTTAGATTGACGCCATTTTGACGTGAACGATATTTATATCGATTTTATTCATTTTATAATGAATATCGAAAGTGATTTCAAAATCTGATTTTTTGAATATAAATGAATTCGAATTGAAATTGAATATAAATGAATTCGAATTGAAATTGAATTGAATTGAATTAGAACTGAAATTGAATTAGAAATCAATTTGAATTGAAATCGATTTGAAATGAATTTAAAATGAATTTATATTGGAATATTCAATTTTGATTTGAAATTGAACATGAAGTTGAAACCGTTTTGAAAATGAATTTAAAACGATTTATAAAGCACATTTTAAATTGAAATCGACGAAGTATATATTTATATATATTATATATTTAATATAATGGCCTGAATAGAACGCGCGGCGCCGCGGCAGTTCGCGAATTTCGACCATTGACTTCGAACAGATATTGCGGGAGATCCGACCGTCGGATTCTCCTAAAACTGGAACCGTTGGGTTCATATCGATAAGAGCTTTCTAACGAATATTAGAAATTTGAAATCTAACGGTTGGATTTGGAATTATGTCCAAATCAAATTTGAAAAAGGTCGCTGTAAGTGCAGTTCGATGTCCGTTGATGGAAATCGACTGTACGGGCCTTGATAAAATTATTAAATATAGTAATAATTTGTGTAAAATCATAAGAAATGATTTAGAAAGAATCGGGATGAAAACTCCATATTTGAAAAGATAAAAATAGATTTTTATCGAAATGAACTAGTTTTGAACTAGAATTATAATTCTATTTATTTTTAAAATAAATAAACTGAATTAGAAATGGTTTTGAAAATAACCAGAATTTCCAATATTTGAATTAGAATGGATTTGAATCGAAATTGCCTTCGGAATATTTCGATGTTGGGTTTCGTGATGATACAAATATTGTTATGGGAATTTGAAAGATATATATATCGTTATTCTCAATACGACATTTGTTAGTCGTAGAATTTGATATTGAACATAAGCCGATATATTTTCTATTCAGAGCCTTGTATTTAATATCAAATGTGATTTTGGTTTGTCGTGAATGGTGTCTTCATTAACACTGTTCTTGAGCCCAGTTGAGAAAAGATTAAATCTTTTTATTTAGATTTAATGAAGTGTGCCAATTAAATAATATCTAATTGGAATTGAGTTGGTATTGATTTTTGGGTTTATCGTGAACAGTGTTTTAAATAACACTTGTTCTTTAACCCGATAATTAATGGAAGGTGATTTTGGGTTTATCGTGAACCGTGTTTTAAATGACACTGATTCTTTAACCCAGTCAAAGATTAAAACTAAGTGGAGTTTTAATGAATCTTTAATTAGATTGAAATAATCGAAATGGAGTATCACCAGTTTTGTTCCAGGCGTTAGTTAAATCTTTAATTAGATTTGAACGTGAAATGGTAATTGAATTTACCAATAACACCGTGGTGTTAGATATGAAGTATAACCAGTTTTACTTCATGGGATGAATAGGTTGGGATTGGGAAATTAAAACTAATGATTACTTCGGTAAGGTTCGCTAATTCCGACTAGTTGAATCAAAATTCAAAAGAAGATTAGAAAATAAATTCAAGGAATTTATCTTTGATAAAATTAATGGGAACCTTTCCCTAAGAATGTGAAATTTAGAAACTAACTGTAGGTTGGCTAAGCAGAATGGTTTCCTGGATTTTAATCTGATGTTGGTTTCGGCCTTCGGGGTTAATATTTGGGGAATTATTCTCTTGATTAATTTACGGTTAGTGACTGATGAATTGGAATGAGGCGTATGTTGTGTTTGTGTAACACTTATTTAAAATATACGCGAGTTATTCGGGAAGACCGGGTTTATCCCATTCTGAATAACTGACACGACGATAAGTCAAAGATGAAGACGATGGTCGAAGACCGGAAGTCTTCACGTCGTTTGGGTGATTACTGATGATCTTGATTGGGCTGTACACCCAAGAAGATGGAAACAGTTGGTGATCGTCCAGACGTGCTTGGAGATCGATGGATATGCGGGGTACTAGGTGCCTCCGGTTTCGTTCAGACCCAGAACGAACTTGTAAATGGACTGTGTGTCTGACATTGGATTTTAGTCCGTGTGATTGATCTCTATTAAATATATATCTGTTTGGCGGCGGAGAATTTATTCTCTTGCTTAACGCCCTTCTCTGAGACGTACGAGCTCAGGGGTTATATATTGATGGATATCAAACGCATGGAGTGAATTGTCTGTGTGGCATGCCTAAGTGGCAATTGATCGAGGCTTCTGTTGAAAAGCAAAGTCTGGTGGTGATGATCAATGCACGACCTTTGTGGCGTAGCTTTGTGTAACGTTTACTTCGCGAGTTTCGCACCCCGGTTGTGAACCAAAAACGGGAGAGGACCTCAGGGAGGGCATACGTTTCTTTCTATCTAGGGTGGTGTCAGTGACCTACCAGCCCTGACATTTATATACTTTTCACCTGTGTGGTTGTTGCTGTTGCGAGGCGCCTCGGTTAGATCGGACGATCCGGGTCCGATGGAGCCATTCGTTGGCTCATTTACGCCCCAAAAGGCGGGGAAACGTAGTGTTCAGGCATTTTAATCCACATCGGTGGACCGGCCCTGTCGCTCCAAGGCTTGACTGAGTACTTGCATGAGGCTCGGGCTAGAGAGTCTCGAATCAGTAGAGGACGATCCCTGGCCTCGGTTCATAGACGGAAATCCAATTTCCAAATACGCGACTTTGCGATTTTGATTGTATAACCTATATATGGCGACATAGTGTTATGGGGCATTCATGCCGCCTATGATTGATACTTATGATTTGAAGTTGTTTTATACACTATACACTTATAATAGTATCAAATGATTTCTTTTAAACGTATCAAGCATTCTTGGCTATTATAAGGTAAAAACCCTATCCCCCGGCTTGCGTTGCATTGTGTGATAGGACCTGGGTCTTATAATAGCTTCATTTTTCTTTATTTAGCATTGCGTTGTTGTTTTATGCACTGGTATTCTTGGGAGGAAACCCGTTCCGTGTTATACGGCGTGGTCCCTTGATTTACCGAACTTTAAAATAAAGATCAATAACAGTTTTCGTTCTCACACCAGTCACATGACTGACCTGGAGTTTATTGTTTTAACCTAAACTCTGGGTGCCCCTATTTTGACACGGGCAGCTAGTAGTTTTGGTTTTGCAGATTTATATTCACAGGATCCTGGTTTACAGCTGGAATGATATCCGAAAAGCTTTGTATCCGTATATCTCTTCTAGTTGTGTATTGTATTATTTTCCGTTGCTATGTATTTAAATGTAATTTAAATCTCTGATATTTCTGTGTAATATTTATTCATACTCTGTATATTCTTGTATTTTGATGCATTGTTGTAATAACAATGAAATGTTCTTTCGTCTGCGTTCTGTTGTGGCTTGTTCTCGAACTATCCGCTCTTTCCTTTACAGGGAAGTTACGGGTTTTCACACTTACTAACCTATTCGCTGTGTCAAGTGTAAGATGACTCAGTTATTTAGAGTAGGCGCATAATAAGTTTCTGCCCGCTTCTTAAAATTAGGATGAAACTTCCCTTCAAGAAAACTTCATGAACTATTGAACTAACTGAAGAAGGGATTGAATGAATAAAAAAGACTACCCCTGCCTGACCTCTCTGTCCCCGGACGCTTTAATAAACAAGATTTGCATTCTTCATGTGATTCGAAATCAAATGACTCCAAAATTCTATCATTATGGAGTTTTGGTATACTTTTCTTGTTCATATTGGCTAACTGAGAATGCTAAAGGTGTACCGGACTCAAATCATTAAATTTAAAACGCTCGGTATTTATGTTAAGTACATCATAGTTAAGGATTTATAAAGATCATTAACTATTTGTGAAATTCCATATGATATTTCATTTAAATAAAATGGATAACAATTGTTCTTTTATTACAAATGAAATTCATACTTGTCTAAACAAGATCTATTATAACATTTATTTTAAATGGAATTTCATGATAACAATTAGTTTATTTATTTAATTAAGCCAGTATATAGAACAAGAATCAACTTCCTATGGATAATCCATTAACATTTGCTTAATTTCCAATCGTAAGTTCACTTGTCCTTTTGTCAGATTTCTACTTGTTTTGCAATTTCTGTAAATTTACATTTACGTGATTCATAACTAGTATCTAATACTAGAGGTGTATGAGTAGATTATTATAAAATTTATATCTTATTCAGTTGAAGTCACACTTCAACTTTTATTTTAGGTCTTCGATATTTGTAAACCAATTACGTTTAATTTGTTTGAGGACAATCCTCAAATTACAATATTAGTCAAGAAATTTGATTTAATTCAATTTATCGTTCTTAAGGATTAATTTAAATTATCAAAGTTATTTATTATTTAATATCTACAGTAGATAATAAATAATAACTTATTCTATACTATTTATTTAATATAAATACAAATTTTGGACAATTAAAATTTATACATACATAAATGTATAATTCAAAACTAAATTACGCTCCCACTCAAATTAACATCCCTCTGTTTATATATATATATATATATATATATATATATATATATGTGTGTGTGTGTGTGTGTGTGTGTGTGTGTGTGTGTGTGTGTGTAATTGTGTTCCAAGATCCGTATCTAATCATGCCTTGATCTGGCTTTGGCTAACACCCCAAAACACAACCTTTTAGGTAGACATCGTATGTCAATTATATTGTATATAATTCTTGATCGCATGATGAACATTTTCTTCATTGAATTATGCATTTTCTCAAATATAGAATAATACATGCTCTTTGTCTCTAAGGCCATAAATACTATTATGCAGCCTTAGTTATGTCAGACCCAATAATACAGTCGAAGCACCACAATTACTCCTACCGCATATAACCGAAATAAAAGGAAGCACAATGCTTTAGCATTACTTACATCCAATGAGATTGGGCATTGATGGGTGTACTATTGGAAGACTTCACCATGACTTAATATAACAAAATTTGCTTTAAAGGGAATTTTATAATTCGTCGTGGGAAACAATATCAGTGTAATTTACACATATCAAATTATATGTATTTTATATTCGTAACATTAATTGGATTTAAATAAAATATATGAATCATATATATTTTATACTTAAATTCAATGTTATTTATATAGATGGCTTGCCTATTCTTCTATTGAACGTTTAAAAGTTATGATAGTCAATACCAAACTTTTGTATAGCATCTCACATATATGAACTCGTATATAATATTCATGCGTAAATTATTTCTAATGGACTGAGTGGCAGTATTATGTACATAGGCATGAATAAGTAAGTGAACATTACCCAGTACAACTAAGAATAAAGATTCATGTGCATATATAATTATTATATCAAGTCGTTTGTTAATATGTATAATGCCATTCACCATATTCATAACGGAAAACAACATTTATGCAGGGTCAGGCCCTATTTCATATAATAAAACATTATAGTTACACGGATACAATCTACTCTTATAAACAAAATTCGTTCCTTGTATTTTAAACCGGACATGCAAAATCATACACAGATTGACCTCTGAACGAGTCATACTTATTTTATTTTGCATCCATTATACAAAACATATATTCATATATATACAAATAAAGGGTCAGACCTTTTCCAATATAATAACATTAAAAAATTCAATAGGATATCTATTAACTTGCTCTGTGATAATACATGTTTGTACATACTATTAGGTATTTCATACAAGTTCAAAAGCTTATACATATTTAATAAAATTTACAAATATTGCCTCTCACTATCTTGTACAGTTTCACATATAAATAAATAAATATATATATATACATCAAATGCTTACATATATTCTCCTATATGTACAGACCAATCAGAATAGAAAATTGTAATATTTGCTACTGCCGAACCCTGCTTTTGAGTTTATCTTTCTGCTCAAACAATTTCAGCAAGCACAATTCCTACAAGTATGAAACAATTTCAATCTATGGGGTTAGGCAGAGTTAAATATATCAAATGTATTTAATATTTACGCATTCATTTATAAATAGATCAAATGTGTGTGTGTGTGTATAACACATCTATATGTATTGAATCAATGGCCCATGTTTTAGCTCAATTCTTTTTAGTTTGTGAATTTTGTTTATATATATATATGATCTAGGCAACTAATACACGATTAACATTTAAAAGCCAAATTCGTATTTATATTGAGAATGTTTAAAAAAAGGCTGAAATATTAGCAAGTCATACTTGTTATGTCCAGTGCATCCAAAATTAGAATACTTTATATATAACAATACTAATATATATATATATATATATATGTATGTATGTATGTATGTATGTATGTAATAATAATAATAATAATACATTGTATGTCATGAATATGAAACATTATATCAAATATATAAATATGTTGTTGTATGAACTAAACTTCATATCTAGACTTATGTTCTAACAAACATATCAAGTCACAGGTATCATATTAGATGTATATATGCAGACATGGCTACATATTAAACCTGGTACTTCTGGTTTGTAATCTGGACATTGCTCCAGATTCTTAAACATATATAGGTATCATATTATACTTAAAAGAAACAGTAATATATTTATATATGTAGATTTAAAACGGTTAAATTACTATATATCATTTATATTCACTTATCATGATGTTGAGTGTGCTTTCAATGTATCATATACATTTATATACGACATTCATATATATATATATATATATATATATATATATATATATATTTGTGCAACAAGGTAACACATAACAGTGATGTTGAAACACTAAGATACATCTAACTTTTAGTGTCTCACATTACAAATGATTTCCAAATTATAAACCTAAATACATATATCATATAAACCATTTGTGGAGTGTTAAATTACATGGATAAGACAATTTTGAAATCAATTAAGATGTTAACTCAAATGCATATTTCTATATATATATATATATATATATATATATATATATATATCGGTTTATTGCGCATCTGAAATGTCCATGTAATATGTTATGATACTATAAGATAAATTCAGTTTATAAATCACCTACATAACCAAATCTGTTGCGGCCTTGAAATCACAACTGCATTATGGATATCTTATTATATATATCATATACATATATAGATATATAATGTAATTTTTTTTTTACTTGCATAACATGGGTGAAAATTAATCAGCAAATCATATTTGCATTCATCCATATATCATTATATATAGAGAAACTAAATCTATACAACTATGGTGTATAAAACTTGCAAATCAAATTTACAACATTCATATATCAATATTAATGATCAATTTACCATAGGAGATATTTCTATATATATATATATATATAATAATTCAGATATTTAAAACCATACAATATATATATATATATATATATGTATTTGAATATGGTTATAAGCTAAGGATTGTATATTAATTTGTATAACCTATTTAACTCAGCATAATAAACAAATTTAACTAATCAAGTTCAAAATGATTTTCATACCTGTTTAGAAAAGTTAATTAATCAGGTTAATTCATTGATATATATGTATATAATACCAAGATTCAAAATGATTCAAAATCATTCAAGCAATAATGATCATCCATCAAAATTATAATGGTGTGAGTCCATGAATACCGATCAGGTTCATGTTTCCATAAGTTTTAACAATATCTTAATATTGAACCACTATTAAAAACAGGAGCACAAATAAAATATGTTAAACATGCTTAACATTTACATGTCTATCAATAAAGAATTCTGTAATGACTTAAAGGTCTTTCTATCCGATCAATATTAGTGTAGCAAGAATGTTTTAAGTTCAATTCTCCATGAATTTTAAGTTTGTGAATCCAAATATCACTAAAATAAAACCATAAATTGATTAACATCATAATGAAAAAGAAGGAAGATAATTAGGTACATTTAACAGTTTTGAAATTAGTTTGAGTATTCATATCAAACCTGAACTATTACATGTTAACATCGAATCATTTTATACAACGTAAATGGGTTTTTAAAACGTCCAGTTTATCAATATAAACCTTAGCAATAAAACTAATTGATCCTTATTTTGACATAGATTACGAGATAAGATCCAAACATACATTAAATATGCACAGATTTAACAAGTTCAACCCTCAGTAATACTGTATTCCAAATATCTATTGAACAGAAAATTAAACCTTTCATTTTCAGAATTCAAATAGAACTAGGGATAATTTTGTGGTTGCAATAAAAGATTCAATTCAAAACAAACCCAGAATTTCATTCTTATTAATATAATTAATCCTATTTTATAGGATTAGTTGGATAGGAATCTTTTTCAGAATTGATATTGAATATCGGATCTTAAGTTGTTTTCGAATTTAAATTAAACATGAGATTTTAATTTGGATGAAACAATATAGCTCAAAAAAAAATTTGTTAAAATCTTTTATTAAAATTGTATCAGTGTTCGTAACACTTTATTAAACATGACATTGAATTCCATTTTATGGTCATTACCATAACCGAGATAGGATTAGCAATTATTTGACAATTATCGATGCTCAAATTCAATTTTTGACATTCAACGTACTTACAGAGTTTCATAAAAAAAATACTGTCAATGTTGTTCATTTTCAAAGTTATTAGCATCAACCCAGATTCAATAATCAAACGATTCATACATGAAACAATACCAGATAAACGTTATCAATCATTTTCGTAAACCATATGCTATGATACCATTGAAAGTAACAATAAGGGTTTCACAAATGTATTTTGCAGCGGAATTATTAAACCCTAAACATGATTTATTACAAAAACAATAAATCAAGATAAAATCGTACTTGGGGTTTTCATGCTTCTGAATTCGAAGATGAATCTATGTTGAATCGAACCATATAGCACAACAAATTGTCATGCCTCTATCGGTATCCACTAGAAGGTTTCTCTATGTCAATCGAATTGAAGAAGAAAGTGAAAGGAGAATGGTACTAGTCGCCATTAAAATTCTAGGTTTTTTAGTAGTGGTATTCTCAGCCTTTTTGGTTCGATCTTATCTCCAATTAACCTAGGGTTTTCAGCCGTGTATATTAAAAGGAATATGTGTGTTCCTTTTGAAACAAATGTCAACTATCAAATAGGAACCCAAATGAATACTCATTCCAACATGAAATAAAATATCAACATATTGATATTTTATTTGTCTAAAATAATTTCACTTTTATAACGTTCTATTATGTGACCCTATAGGTTATTACAACATTGTCAATGATTTTACATCGTATTTGAAATCATAAACAGTGATTAGCATTTAGTAATACATCGTTGCTACCCAATTTATAATAAGATCAACAATTCGATACAACCTTTCGTGACCAGTGTATTAATGTAATATAATCCTCTTAACCAATATATACAGGATTAAACTCCAGGCATGGATCGTATCATCCTCTTTATAATTCAATTCTTTTATCTTGATCGATGAGTAGACTATATAAACAAATCAATATTTGAGCACGGCCATGCATTTCATAGTCTCACTCAATTAAGAGGCCCATGGATATCACTACAAATATATTGTAGGGTTAAATTCCATATAGATCATTCATAATTTTCATTCGATTCGAGATGTATCCAATAATCACCATTATCATCTACTTGGTTTGAAGCAACCTTAGATGATATCAAAACACAAATATCCTCGAATAAAATTATAATGATTTCAGGTCTGAGGTCCATTACATCACTGTCACTATGAGAATAACTTATGATACTATTAATTATATTCAATGTAGTTTTCTCATGTTGGGTCAGCCCAATACGCTATTCACCACTATGCATTTATGTCTTAACATTAATATCACGTATATTAATGATCAATGAGATGTGATCATTAGTCAATCAACATACTAGTCTCAATGTTTTATTGTTGTCCTATACAAACAATAAAACTTGACTAGGGACATTTAAGAATTATAATGCTTAATATATTATATAATCTCAAGTTCCTGTCTTACTCGAACTATATAATTATGTATTATTATTCTAAGGACTTCTATTATATTAATATTTATATTACGCAGTTTATGTAACATAACAGAATATTTTTTGTTCCAACTAAACCAATAACATCAGCAATATTATTAATCACATCAAATGGAATGCCTCTAGGACATAAACTCTAACATCATTTTCAATGAAATCTTCACGAAAATCATATTAGCTCATAATCGATTTAAATTCTGGTATCGGACTAATACTATAAGCGGAATAGCGGCAAAGCCTTTTAAATTCCTTAAATAGTAAATGTCTTCATCCATAGAGACTCAGCTCAATTATCACTAAATCGATTCCCTTTCAATTCCAATTTAATTCATAATATTCCAATTTAATTCATAATATTCCAGTTTAATTCATAATTGGAAGACTTAAATATGAAAAACTTCATTAAACCTTAATTAAAAGATTCGTTGTTACTTTCTATTCTAAATCATATCTTAGTCACAGTTGGGTTAAAGAATAACGTTATTTAAAACATCATTCACAAGAAAACCTAAAATGTAATTGATATCAAATATAAGATTCTTCAGAATTTTGCATCAACTTATATTAAATATCAAATTTTGAAATATACGAATACTAAAAATGGAATAATGATATAAATATATTCCAAATTTCTCAAATAACAAATGTCTACACAACGGAAATCAATATCAAATATTCGAAGATCATTTCTATCCAAATCCAATTTATTTAAATTGGGAAACTTTCCTAAATCAAAAGATCTAGCAGAACATATCTTTTGAAATGACAATTATATTTGATAAACCAAATAACTTAAGTTCATTTTACTTAAATTCCCAAAATGTTGTTTTATCGTATTAAGCAAGTTAGGCTGAAAATACAAAACTAGAAATATAGTTCAAAACTTCATATTTCTTTCTCAAATCACTTTAAAATCATTAATTTGATTTATCATAACTATTCCATATTTTTTGTATGGCCATTTCGATCGATTTTCAATTACGGTCATCGAACTGCGATTACAGCGACCAATTTTCAAAAATAGATTTAAACATAACCTGAAATCTATCAGTTGAAATTCAAAATTTTCTTCTTTCCCTTGAAATCTATCATTAATAGAAAACAAGGGCTTTTCGTTTGAAAATCCGATTTAAATTACATTAGTTATGGTCGTTTGAAGTTCATTGTCGAAATCCGCGAACTGCCGCTGCGCAACACATCCTATTCATAACGTATTATTATTTAAAATAAAATCGTCCAATTCAATTCGAATAATTTTATAAAATGTTTATAAACTCATTTAAAAACGATTTCAACTTCAAATTTGATTATAAATCAAAACTGATTATTACATTATTATACTATTAAAATAATAATATTTTTCAAAATTAAATCTTTTGAAATCCAAACTTTGCAGAACTCCATTCAAACAACATATAAGATGTTTGAAATAATCAACTCGAGTTATAAACGTCGTGTGTATATATATACACACACACATAACTCAAATTCACTTTTTGATTTACTATTCAAAATCAATTACAAATTAAAATAAGCCGTTTCTAATTCAAAACTCTCTCGAATCCATTTCAACTTTTTCAACAGTTGTTTGAAATCGTCTTAACTTCATTTCCTAAATCATTTCGGATACAAGAAAATCCAATTTCCATTTTCATGCCTTATTTCATTTAAATGAATGTGTGTATATTTAAAATTCCAGTGGAACGAGGCTCATTCAGTTTCCAAATAATTCCATATTCATGGTGTCAATTTGTGTGAACAATTATAATAACAACCACTATAGTTAACATTCATCAATCAACGGTTATAATATAAGCGTTTTAATCGTTGATGCTTATACGTACATAAACAGTATAAATAAAACTATAATAAACATCCATCATCCACGAAGCAACCATAGCAACCACAAGAAATCAATATATAACCAGTCGACGATTATGAATAATTTTTCAAGTTAAAAAGAGTTCTCATGGTGATTTTTGATCGTTGCAATAACGATCATTTCAAATTAAATTAAACATGAGTTTAATTTAACTCAAAATTTCAATTAGCTCCAATCTCGTTCAAGTCAGTTCGATCGTAGAGAATTCTTCTCCATGATTCCAACGGATCTTGTTTTGTCAAATTCTGAGTTCATATGAGCAAGAAATAATTATTTGAACTTAAATAACTAAAAATAGTCACTAACGAAGTAATTAAAATTTAATTAACCTTTAATAGTTCTTCCTACAATTCACGTCACCTACTTCCACCCGAATTATCGTCACCACCGCCACTGTAGCCACCTCCAGTCTATCATGATGCCACCCCCTGCTCGGTCGTTCTGAGGCACCCCTTCGCCGACCATGCCGCCTCCCAATTTGCCGCCGCCTCAGCAAAATAAACCGACGAACCGAAAATGGTTCGACCCCGATTTCTCCACTGATACGTAGGGCTGTAAATTTTGTTCACGTCTGCTCGTGTCCTAACCAAAATACGTCCGTCCGAGTTCGTCCAATATTCATTTAGGACACGAGTTAGGACAACAAGATTTGTATAAGAAAAAAACATGATCGGTCTATTTCGTTTGAATTCATTGTAATTTGGTATATGTTGAAAGAAAACCAAATAAAAAGTACAAAATTTGATATAAAAAGTCATGTCCGACCGGGTCCGTTCATGTCTGTGTCAGAAAAACATATGTCCATGTCTGACCGATTTTATTTAGGACAAGAGTTAGGACAACAAAATTTGTACGAGAAATTTTTTTGTCTGGTCCGTGTCCAATCCGATTTAATTTAGGATAGAAACTGAACACACCTCTGTCTGGTCTGGTCCAACCGATTTACATCCCTATCCATACACCACCTGCGTCGTCGCCCCCGCTACCGTTCGACGTGTCGTGCTTCCCCCTCCCATCTTCCTGTTGACCACCTCCTCTAATTCGTTCTCCATCGGTGGCAAAACACCAAAGTTTGAACCCTACACCCCTCCAAAGCATCATCCACGTTTAACTCAAAACCATTACCACCACAGGCCGACTGACCAACGGCGAAGTCATAGACCATCCTCCCCTTTCCAACTTCTCTGTTGACACCATAGCCTAACTCCTCTTCGTTTGTATGAAAAACCACAAAATCCGAAACTCGCTAGTTTTTCGTTCGTAGAAATTCCCAACCACCACAGGTGACCGTTGGCCATGAAATTTGGTCAGCGTGTCGCTCTCAACACGATATACAACTTTCATGTTGATGACTTCATCGATTCTCAATAGTTTGTGAGGTATAAATCAAAACGTGAAAATGGACCTTATTGCAAAACGTTGCTGATTTGGGGCTTAGGGATTCTAAAACTTGGGTCTAGTGTTGGGTACTTATGGGGGAGATATTTTAGGATAGGTTAGCTTATAGGTGAAGCTTCATATATTATTTTATTAATTATTATTCAATCGCTTCCTCCTTTCGTCGTTTATAAACTCACACGATTACATATGAATTCCGTTCGTAATGAAAATGGATATACAACTACAGTTTGTCATTGCGGTCCTAATGAAACTTTTTTCATCGAAATCAGAGTCTGTTTCCACAAATAGCGCTAGTTTGAGTTCAAACTATTGATTTTATATTCATACATATTTACACTAAACGTTTATAGCTCGCACAACCATATACTAACTCCGATTGATCCGAAATTTGAAATCCTACAATAATTTACTATTTCGGATCCGATAAAATTGGTTTCGTAAAAATCCAAGATTGTTTGCAAAAATGGCTATTTTCTAGTATTCAATTAAATCGATAAAATATAATTTAATTTCAAAATAATCAAATCCTATTGTAAACGAAATATTGTCTTTATATATATTCAAATAAAACTTAATATAGCTTCAAAATAAACTATGTTGTATTTTAAACTCGATATTTCATTATCAAGCTAAATCGATTTTCAGTTCATTTTAAAATCCCTTTATTTTATTTAATAAATCGTTATGGTTTATAAACGATTCCATAAGGACTTTCTGAAAATTTGATTTGGACATAACTCACAATCTACAAGATTAGATCTCTAATTTTATGTTTCATTGGAAAATTATAGTTTGATAGATTCGAACGTTTCTTGTTTTAACAAATTCTAACTTATATTGGATCTTATACCTTTATTTAAAGTTCAAACATAATATTACGAACTATCGCGCCGCTGCGAGCTCGTTTTAAATTATATTATAAATTATACGTTCAAATCTTAAATTAAACAAATTCTGAGTTGTTAATTCTTAAAATAAATCATTTTAAATATTTAAATTAATTAAATATTCCTTGATAAAATTTGGAGCGTTACAAAGTCCAATTACACTGTTGGAAAGTGCAGACTTCTGTCCAATAAGGCAACTGACCTCGCATCATTAACCTACTAAGTCCAATTCCTATTTCAAATTATAATAATTCTAGATTTACTAGGAACTTATAACTTCCTATCTTAGAATATTTATCTATAGGTTTACTTATTGGACTTAGCATTTACTATGCTAACCAATCCCCATTAATTCCCCTTCCCTATTCCTTTTATTATCATTAATTTGATATTTTCCACTAATGATCCAAACGTTCATATTTTCTAAGGCATTAATTAACCTATTAAATGCCATTTATGACACTAATGGTCATATTATTCTAAGGCATTTATTTTCCTGTTCATATCAGTCCCATTTAGTTCTATTCTATGTATTGTAACTCCATTATTACTGTATTTTAAATTCCCCTTACTTATTTTTATTTATTCGTACATATATATATATATATATATATACTTTCTATTTATTAGATTCCCTAATCGGAGTTACCATTCCTAACATAATTCAAATTGTAACTATTTAGCATGTTTATCCTATTTAATTCATTTCCCCAATCAAAGATGGTTACAACATTCTTTTTTTATTTATGACCTTATTTATAACAAATCCAATTCATTTATTGTAACAACGGTCAAATACCTATTTCCGTTTATTATGGATTATATTTCCATATACATTTCCATGGAAATGGAAACTATTTAAACATACGACAATAACAAATATTTATTATAATATTATATTTGCATTATTTACGTAGATTCGGACAGATATGAATATATATATATCTTTAAGCGCATTTAACATAGTTACTTTATTTTATTATTATTAACCATTTACATTTTGATCTAAACTAATGACTAGAACAATATAATATAATAGGAGATAGGCAGACCGCCTATCTGCTACATACATATTGCCCTAACTACACCTAAACTATAATCTATCACCACGTAGGATGAGATTAGTTAATGTAAATAGCTAGAAGGCAGTAAACGTACATGCACAACAGATTACAATTTTACTACTTCTATTTTCAGGTTGCACAGCAGTCCATTGTAGGCCCACTTATCTAAAATAGATTACATACAGAGCTATAACGGTTAATCTTTCATAAAGGCAGTAGTTTGTAAGAAGGGATGCGGCTAGCTGAAGGGGTAGAGAATTGAATACCCTACTACGTTGCGTACACATAAACAAGAGTAGCACCAATTAACTCGCTTCTTTTGCACCAAGCACATATACATATTATAGAGTTAAAGCCAGATGACACAAAAGAGCAATTAACCAGCAAAGCTCTATAAATCAAGAAAGCAGAAGTTGAATATGAAAATGGTTGAAGTCCTTGGAACACAAATAAACTGCCAGCAAATCAGAAAAGCAATACTTGGCAACAGACTATCAGCTATATTACCAGAACCAGCTACAAACACAAACAAGGCAGTCCAAAAAAAGAAAACATATAGACCTACACCACCGCGTTGATCATTCACAAATCGACACACGCCAACAAACATGAAACACACACTCAAGAACCATAAACATGGATCAACCAACAACCTCAATGCTCAACAACAGCCACACCCAGAAGGTCAAAGATGACACACACAATAAGGTACGAACACTCACAGGCAACCAAAACAAATTTCTAATAGACTCAAACTCCTCAATACAAACCAAGCAATCCAAATAACTTACCGTATTAAGCACGCTTACAACCCGCAGTCGCCTGAAACGACATTAGCTACAAAATAAGCAGCCGATGAAGAAGCTAGCTGATTTGAAATGGTTGTTGTAAACTACATACAAATATACTTATTTCAAAATAAGAAATATATGTTTTTGGAATGGTTGTTGTAAACTACGTACAAATGTACGTAAATTTACACATCATTTCCTAATTATTTAATAAATATTTCTTACGAACTTGAAACAATGTCCTTTTTTATTAAAGAGAACAAAAAGGCATCTTTACAATAACCAAGTAAAACCCCAACAACATCAAATATAAACAGGTATAATCTTTTAATCTAAATTCACATAAACCTCAAATCAACACCAAAGCTAAGGATCTGGAATAAAACTACAATTTTGACAACGGTTTTGGGACTGATTTCCAGATCTATGGTGTATACAATAACCGCAACAACCTAAATATAATTGTAGGTAATAATATAATAAACTAGATAAGCCTACATAAGACGACCCGAACTTCCCCGTGAAGGAAAGCCTGGATTGAGTTGAGAACAAGACGAATCAGAACACAAACAGAAGAACATTTCATTTCTTATTACAACAATTCCATAAGAATACAAAATTATACAGAGTACGAATAAATATTACACATTAGAAAAATATCAGAGATTACAATACATTACATGGTAGCGGAAAAATAATACAAAACATAACTGAAAGAAATACACGGATACAGAGCTTTCCGAATATCACTTTAGTTATAATCCAAGATCCTGTGAATATAAATCTGCAAAACTAAAACTACTAGCTGCCTGTGTGGAAAATAGGGGCACTCAGAGTTTAGGTTAAAACAATAAACTCCAGGTCGGTCATGTGATTGGTGTGAGAACTAAAACAATTATTTAAAAATTTATTTTGAAAGAAAGTAATTCAAGGGACCACGCCGTATAACACGGAACGGGTTTCCTCCCAAGAATACTAGTCCATAGAATAAACAACGCAATGCTTTTTGGAAAAATGAAGCTATTATAAGACCCAGGTCCCATCACACAATGCAATGCAAGCCGGAGGATAAGGTTTTCCCTTATAATAGCCAAACATGCTTGGTACGTTTAAAACAAATTATTTTGATACTATTATAGTGTAAAGTGTATGAAAACAACTTCAAATATAAATGTATCAATCATAGGCGGCATGGGTACCATCTATCATGTCGCCAATACTAGGCTCTACAATCAAAACTGAAATGTCACGTATTGGAAATTGGATTTCTGTCATGAGTCGAGGCCAGGGATGGCTCCTCACCGATTTGAGACACTCTAGCAAATGCCTCAGGACTACACACTCTGGTTAACCCTTGGATCTTTAGGGCCGGTCCTCCATTACGTTTGAGGATTAGTTATTCCTGAACACACGTTTCCCGGTCCTATTGGACATATATCCATCGGCTCCTAAGAGACCGATATATCCGAGGCGCCTCGCAATCCAACAACCACATAGGTAAAATAACAACGATGTCAGGGCGAGTAAAACGCTGACACCACCCATAGCTAGAAAGAAACGTCGTGCACTCCCTACAGTCACGATCCCGTTTTTGACTCATACCGAGGTGTGAGGCTCGCGAATTAACGCTATACACAAAGCTACGGTGTACAAAAGTCGTGCTTTGATCATCAACCATAAGACTCTGCTTTTCAACAAAAGCCTTGATCACTGCATCTCAGCATGCCACACTGGAAATTCATGCCATGCGACCGATATCTATCGATATATAACCTCTGAGCTCGTACTTCTTAGAGAAGGGCATTAAGAAAGAGAATAAATTCTCCACCACCAAACAGATATACATTTAATAGAAATCAATCAGCACGGAATAAAATCCAATGTCAGACACACAATCCATTAATAAGTCCGTTCTGGGTTTGAACGAAACCGGAGGCACCTTATTCCTCCCCCGTATGTCCAATACAGGGGAGAGGTCCTCGCATATCCATTGATCTCCAAGTACGTCTGGACGATCACCACTTATTACCTTGGCTTGGGTGTGCAACCCAATTAAGACATCAGTGATCATCCAAACGATGTGAAGACCTCCGGTCTTCAACCACCGTCTTCATCGTCGACATATCGTCGAATCAGTAATTCAGAATGGGTATAAACCCGGCCTTTCCGAATAACTCGCGTATATATTAAACAAGTGTTATAGAATCACAACATACGCCTTATTCCAATTCTGAATATTCTTTTATTCAAATATTCACATACTTTGGGAAAGGTTCCCAATAATTTTATCAAAGATAAATTCTTTAAAATTTATTCTTTAATCTTCCTGTGGATTTCACTTCAAACCGCATTCTATCTTTAATTGGGTTAAAGAACCAATGTCATTTAAAACACAGTTCACGATAAACCCAAATCATATTCCATTCCATCAGCCTCTAACCGTAAATTAGCAAGTGAACAATCCCCTAAGTATTAACCCCGAAGGCCAAAACCAACAACAGATCAATACCCAGGAAACCATTAAACTTAACTAATCTCCAGTTAGTTTCTGATTCTCTTAACACCATTGTTAATCGGGTTAAAGAACCAGTGTTATTTAAAAAACCATTCACGATAAACCCAAAGACCAATTTCAATTTAATTCCAATTAAATATATTAAATTGGAAAACTTAACTTTGGAAAATTCCCATTAAGTCTTAATAAAAAGATTTATAAAATCCAAATCTCATTTCACTGTAAATCGGGTTGAAGAACGAATGTCGCACAGTTCACAACAAGCCCAAAATCCAATCAGTCTCTAACCGTAAATTAGTAAGAGAACAATTCCCTAAGTATTAACCCCAAAGGCCGAAACCAACATCAGATCAATACCCAGGAAACCATTCAACTTAACTAACCTCCTGTCAGTTTCTAATTTTCTTAACAACATTCAGTTCAAGAACAGTATTATTAAAGATACCATTCACGACAAACCCAAAATCCAATTTGATATTAAATACAAGGCTCTGAATAGAAAATATATCGGCTTATGTTCAATATTAAATTCTGAAACCAACAAATGTTGTATTGGAATAAAGATATATATATCTTCCAAATTCCTCCACAATATCTATATAATCACGAAATCCAATCGAAATATTCTGAAGATAATTTCTATTCAAATCCATTCCAATTCATATATTGGAAATCCTGGTTATTTTTAAAACCATTTCAAATCCAATTTATTTATTTTAAGAATATTGGATTTATCATTCTATTTCAAAACTAGTTCATTTCGATAAAAATATATTTTTATCTTTTCAAATATGGAATTTTTCATCGCAATTCTTTACAAATCATTTATTATGATTTTACACAAATTATTGATATTTTTAATAATTTTATCAAGGCCCGCATAGTCGATTTCCATAAATGGCCATCGAACTGCACTTACAGCGACCCTTTCCAAATTTGATTTGGACATGATTCCAAATCCAACCGTTAGATTTCAAATTTCTAATATTCGTTAGAAAGCTATTTTTGATACGAACCCAATGGATCCGGTTTTAGGAGAATCCGACGGTCGGATCTCCCGTAATGTCCGTTCGAAGTCAATCGTCGAAATTCGCGAACTGCCGCAGCGTAGCGCGTTCTATTCAGGCCATTATATATATATATATACTTATAATATATATATATATTATGTATTTCGTCGATTTCCATTTAGAACGTATTTTATAAATCGTTTTAAATTCGGTTTCAAAACAGTTTCTACTTCATCTTCAATTCCAAATCAAAATTGAATTTTCCACTATAAATTCGTCTCAAATTCATTTCAAATTGATTTCAACTTCTATTCAATTTCAATTCATTTTGAGTTCATTTTAAATCGATTTCAATTCAATTTCAATTCGTTTTGAGTTTTTTTCAAATTGATTTCAATTCAATTTCAATTTCAATTCAAATCAAAATTGAATATTCTATATCACTTCAATATTTTCAAAACATCATATTTTGAAATCACTTTTCGATATTCATTATAAAATGAATAAAATCGACCAAATTCCCATTCGTGTTAAAATGGCGTTTAACTACTAAACACGGCTTCACATTCCGATATTCACTGTATATTATTTTAAAATATTCGTTAATTCTGAACTGGAATCAGACTCAATCAAGTACCATATAATTTCAGTTATATGGATTTCAACATCACATTTATACAACAATGATGATAAACAATCATTAAAAATTCAAACAACATCCAGAGTGCACTCTACAACTGTATAAGCATTAAAATAAATAAATAACACTTATACAGCCTGTCAACCCATCGATTGACATATCACTAATTATTGGGATCAATGTATGTCAAATATTATCCCAATACCCGTGTGGGGTTTTCAAACGACAAATATTGTTTATTATTTATGCAGTTGGGCGATGTGTAAAATTTATCGTCCCAATCAATATCAAATAAATTGGTGTACATAAACAAATCGTCCGGTTTGTAAATGAATATTTATCTCAACTTATGAATATTTTATTCAGTCCATATATATAATAAAAATGATATTTTCATTATTTAAATATTTTATTCAACTTGAATATTTTATTTACTTCATATACACAATAAAAATGTGATTTTTATTGTTCAAACTATTTATTCACATATGAATATTTTTAACACTTCATTCCACATCACAAAATCAATTTTCACAACACATCAATCAAACAAACAAGTCATCCATGGTCTGTGGATGACGGGTGTCGGGTGCTGCTAAGCACCGTCTGCATCCTAGTATATATTTCAACTAGAAAATAAATTAAAAGTGAGGAGTTTTCACCTTTGGGTTCCACTCCCCGTGCTTTGATTGTCGATCTATGTAGTATACCTACGTTAAAAATTATATTTTAACCAATCAATAATTATTTCTTTGTAGGATTATTTTATAAATAACATACATAGGCTAAAAATTATATTTTTACCTTTCTAAAAATAATTTCATAGTTTTATAATAACGCTACATAGATTAAAATCACATTTTTATGACGCTACTATATAGATAAAAATCAAATCTTTCTATCGCTAATGAATATATAAAAATCACATTTTTACATTGCCATTCAAACGATAAAAATAGTATTTTTACTTCGCTAGCTTCATAATAAAAATCGTATTTTTATTTACCTTCCATACATATAAAAAAATCCTATTTTTACTTTTCTACATATATGATAAAAATCACAATTTTATATCGCCACTTCATATATAAAAATCGTATTTTTATCCTATTGCTACATATATATAGATCAAACTTTTATTTCGCTACAACATTATAAAAATCCTATTTTTATCACGCTACTATATCTATAAAAGAATCTTATCTTTTTAAACAATAAAAATCAAATTTTTACAATGTCATTTCATTTTAAAAATTGTATTTTTATCATATCGTTACATATATAAAAAATCACATTTTTTTCATATATCGTTCATATAAAAATCATCTCTTTTCTATGATAAAAATCACTTCTTTCCTATTGATAAAAATCACATCTTTTTCGTTTTATCTAATGCTATTTTATTTTAAAATCAGGAGTTCAAACACTTACTAAATTAAATAAACTAAAATAATAAATAAAAAGAAGAAAACTCACTGTTTGCAGGGCTGAGAGGGCTTGAACGTTGAACGGAGGAAGGGAGAGAGAAGGGAACAGGGCAGAAGAGGGGCATCGGAGCTTTGGGGGGGCATCGGCGGTGTTGCGTCGGAAAGGGGATGGGGTAGCGGTCACTGATTTGGGGGTTTGGAGGTGTCAGGTTTTCTCGAGCTGAAGGGGATAAGGAGGGAGGGAGAAGGGGATGGAGGTGCCACCGTCGCTGCTTAGGGGGGGGGGGGCGATCGATCACCAACGTCTCCCTTCCATTTTTTTATTTGCTTTTGAAAATAACGACCGGGGGGGGGGGGATGGGTTGACCTAGAAGAGAGGAAAGGTGAGGGTGTATTTAAAAATATATATACTTTATATTCTTTTAAATTTTCCAAAAAGCAACTTTTAAATTTACATCTCCAAACGAGACCCACCGCCTATTGTCCCTAGCTAATTACCCCAATTTAGAACACAATGGGATATTTATCGTAAGCCAGTTTGGCTGTTTCGGTCGGTTTCCGTCAAAATCAAAATATAAATATATATATTGAATTTTAAACGTACATTTCAATTTACTGGGGCCACATACGAACTCTAAAAATTCTAAAAAATATATTTCCAGCTTCGTATTGACGATACGGTTCTAACAAAACTAACTTCGTCAAATTTGAAGACTGATTGATAAATTGCCATTTTTTTGGTCAATCCAAATTGACTGAAACTATCAAAACACATTTTCATGCGCCACGCTCACATATTGATTCAGAAAATTATGAATTTTGGAATCTAGTAATAACTTGACACCCCGGATCCAACAAAAGTGGTTTCATTAAAAACCGAGGTCATCTGCAAAATTTTCATTTTTAAGGGCTATATTTTCATAGCGACTATTCTGAATTTTCAACCGGGCATAACTTTTTATTCCTGCTATGAAATTTCAATTTTTCGGATTCGTTGGAAAGATATTTTCAAATAAATTCTAATATTTTTGGTTTCGCTAAAATCCGGTTTATTTTGAATGTTGTACATTCATTTGAAATCGAATTTTCAAACTACCGCGCCATTTCCAATTCCTGTTATAAATAAAAATAAATATTTATATTCTAATGACGATTCAAATAAATATATACATTCTAATTCTATTAAATCTAAATTTCTCGTTGTTATTATTTAAAATAATTCATTTTAAACATCCAAAATTCATCAAAATTGCCAAAACAAAAATTTTAAATTGGTTCGGATTTTCCGGGTTGTTACAATCTCCCCCACTTAAAATCTTTTCGTCCTCGAAAAGGAACGGAGTTGAAAGTTGTTTTACAAACCAACTCAACTTTCATTATTTTCGTTATGGCTTAAGTTCTTCAACTTTTCAGTTTCTAAGAACGTTTCAAATTTTTCAAAAATTTGGCTAACACATTAAATTTTCAAAAAATTTCGCCATAACCTCCCCTGTACGGGAGCACCAGGAAAATCCCGAAATCGCCATATAGGCCTCTCCAATCCAAAAAGAAAAAGAAACAGCCAATCGGCTCATAAAATCATCCAAGCCCAAGAAACTAGTAAACATGTACCTATTTGTCGGGCATACAAGTTTATTCCTCTGCTCTAGCCTCCTTGCAATGACCTGTTCAATGTATGTACATGTATATGCATGCAATTCCAAACAATTTTCAATGCAGTTCAATATTCGACACAATTTGGTTATATGTACTGTTCTTTCACATAATGGTTTTATTGGTTAACAAGTAATCATACAACACAACCATCAATCAATTAGTTGGTTAATGTTTCAAATTCATAATTTTGATACATATGCAGAAAATCATGTTTTTGATGCCAATTAACAACAAGTAACCCTATCTAGTTTTGGTTCTCACACCAGTCAATTGGAAATATACAGAAATCCCACTTTCGAAACTCGAACATAAACACTGATGGTGATATATCAATCATCAGTATCCTCTCCGGGCGATTAGAGTGTGATTCTATATATATCCAGTATATTAAAACTTCGAATACACATTTGCAAGGCGTACATGCAAAATCTTTATATATTGGATTGTCCAAATTCAATACAAATAAATATTCAAATATGTATAAAATGGTTTAAATTTTCAAAACAATATTTGTTTTCATTTTTATTTTAAAAACACTACTCTTCACACTCGTTCTAGGATACTACTGATCCCATCTCTAACGAGTCATTCTCATTGGATATTACTAATCCAATTTCTGATGAATTCTTTCATTTGGTTCTAATGTGTCTTGCCCTCGAGCTCTGTAAACCAAAGCTCCGATACCAAAATGAGATGACCCGAACTTCCCCGTGAAGGAAAGCCCGGATTGAGTTGAGAACAAGACGAATCAGAACACAAACAGAAGAACATTTCATTGCTTATTACAACAATTCCATCATGATACAAAAATATACAGAGTATGAATAAATATTACACATTAGAAAAATATCAGAGATTACAATACATTACATAACAGCGGAAAAATAATACAAAACATAATTGAAAGAAATATACGGACACAGAGCTTTCTGAATATCACTTCAGCTATAAACCAGGATCCTGTGAATATAAATCTGCAAAACCAAAACTACTAGCTTCCCGTGTGGAAAATAGGGGCACCCAGATTTTAGGTTAAAACAATAAACTCCAGGTCAGTCATGTGACTGGTGTGAGAACTAAAATAGTTATTTAAAACTTTACTTTAAAAGAGAGTGATTCAAGGGACCACGCCGTATAACACGGAACGGGTTTACTCCCAAGAATACTAGTGCATAGAATAAACAGCGCAATGCTTTTTGAAAAAATGAAGCTATTATAAGACCTAGGTCCCATCACACAATGCAACGCAAGCCGGAGGATAGGGTTTTCCCTTATAATAGCCAAACATGCTTGGAACGTTTAAAACAAATTATTTTGATACTATTATAGTGTAAAGTGTATGAAAACAACTTCAAATATAAATGTATCAATCATAGGCGGCATGGGTACCATCTATCATGTCGCCAATACTAGGCTCTACAATCAAAACCGAAATGTCACGTATTGGAAATTAGATTCCCGTCATGAGTCGTGGCCAGGGATGGCTCCTCACCGATTCGAGACACTCTAGCAAATGCCTTAGGACTACACACTCTACGTAACCCTTGGATCTTCAGGGCCGATCCTCCATTACGTTTGAGGATTAGTTATTCCTAAACACACGTTTCCCGGTCCTATCGGACCTATATCCATCGTCTCCAAAGAGACCGATATATCCGAGGCGCCTCGCAATCCAACAACCACATAGGTAAAATAACAACGATGTCAGGGCGAGTAAAACGCCGACACCACCCATAGCTAGAAAGAAACGCCGTGCACTCCCTGTAGTCACGATCTCGTTTTTGACTCATACCGAGGTGTGAGGCTCGCGAATTAACGCTATACACTAAGCTATGATGTATTAAAGCCGTGCTTTGATCATCAACCACAAGACTCTGCTTTTCAACAAAAGCCTTGATCACTGCATCTCAGCATGCCACATAGGTGATTCATGCCATCCGACTGATATCTATCGATATATAACCTCTGAGCTCGTACGTCTCAGAGAAGGGCGTTAAGCAAGAGAATAAATTCTCCGCCGCCAAACAGATATATATTTAATAGAAATCAATCAGCACAGAATAAAATCCAATGTCAGACACAGAATCCATTTATAAGTCCGTTCTGGGTCTGAACGAAACCGGAGGCACCTTATTCCTCTCCCATATGTCCAATACAGGGGAGAGGTCCTCGCATATCCATCGATCTCCAAGTACGTCTGGACGATCATCACTTATTACCTCGGCTTGGGTGTACAGCCCAATCAAGACATCAATAATCATCCAAACGATGTGAAGACCTCCGGTCTTCAACCACCATCTTCATCGTCGACATATCGTCGAATCAGTTATTCAGAATGGGTATAAACCCGGCCTTTCTGAATAACTCGCGTATATATTAAACAAGTGTTATAAAAACACAACATACGCATTATTCCAATTTTGAATATTACTTTATTCAAATATTCACATACTTTGGGAAAGGTTCCCATTAATTTTATCAAAGATAAATTCTTTAAAATTTATTCTTTGATCTTCCTTTGGATTTCAATTCAAACCGTATTCTATATTTAATTGGGTTAAAGAACCAATGTCATTTAAAACACAGTTCACGATAAACCCAAATCATATTCCATTCCATCAGCCTCTAACCGTAAATTAGCAAGTGAACAATCCCCTAAGTATTAACCCCGAAGGACGAAACCAACATCAGATCAACACCCAGGAAACCATTCAACTTAACTAATCTCAAGTTTGTTTCTGATTCTGTTAACTCCATTGTTAATCGGGTTAAAGAACCAGTGTTATTTAAAACACCGTTCAAGATAAATCCAAAGACCAATTTCAATTCAATTCCAATTAAATATATTAAATTGGAAAACTTTACTTTGGAAAATTCCCGTTAAATCTTAATAAAAAGATTTATAAAATCCAAATCTCATTTCACTGTAAATCGGGTTAAAGAACGAATGTCGTTGAAAACACAGTTCACAACAAACCCAAAATCCAATCAGTCTCTAACCGTAAATTAGTAAGAGAACAATTCCCTAAGTATTAACCCCGAAGGCCAAAACCAACATCAGATCAATACCCAGGAAACCATTCAACTTAACTAACCTCCATTCCGTTTCAAATTTTCTTAACTGCATTCGGTTTAAGAATAGTATTATTAAAGATACCATTCACGACAAACCCAAAATCCAATTTGATATTAAATACAAGGCTATGAATAGAAAATATATTGGCTTATATTCAATATCAAATTCTGAAACCAACAAATGTTGCAATGGAATAACAATATATATCTTCCAAATTCATCCACAATATCTGTATAATCATAAAATCCAATATCGAAATATTCTGAAGATAATTTCGATTCAAATCCATTCCAATTCATATATTGGAAATCGTAGTTATTTTTAAAACCATTTCAAATCCAATTTATATATTTTAAAAATATTGGACTTATCATTCTATTTCAAAACTAGTTCACTTCGATAAAAATATATTTTTATCTTTTCAAATATGGAATTTTTCATCCCAATTCTTTCCAAATCATTTATTTTGATTTTACACAAATTATTGATATTTTTAATAATTTTATCAAGGCCCGTACAGCCGATTTCCATAAACGACCATCGAACTGCACTTACAACGACCCTTTCCAAATTTTATTTGGACATGATTCCAAATCCAACCGTTAGATTTCAAATTTCTAATATTCATTAGAAAGCTCTTTTCGATACGAACCCAACGGTTTCGGTTTTAGGAGAATCCGATGGTCGAATCTCCCGTAATGTCCGTTCGAAGTCAATGGTCGAAATTCGCGAACTGCCGCAGCGCAACGCGTTATATTCAGGCCATTATATAATATATATATATATATATATATATATATATTATATTTCGCTGATTTCCATTTAAAACGTATTTTATAAATCGTTTTAAATTTGGTTTCAAAACAGTTTCTACTTCTTCTTCAATTCCAAATCAAAATTGAATTTTCCATTATAAATTCGTCTTAAATTCATTTCAAATTGATTTCAATTCAATTTCAATTCAATTTCAATTCAATTTCAATTCATTTCGAGTTCATTTTAAATCGATTTCAATTCAATTTCAATTCGTTTTGAGTTCATTTCAAATTGATTTCTATTCAATTTTAATTCAATTTCAATTCAAATCAAAATTGAATATTCTATATCACTTCAATATTTTCAAAACATCAGATTTTGAAATCACTTTTCGATATTCATTATAAAATGAATAAAATCAGCCAAATTCCCATTCGTGTTAAAATGGCGTTCAACTACTTAACACGGCTTCACATTCCGATATTTACTGTATATTATTTTAAAATATTCGTTAATTCTGAACTGGAATCAGACTCAATCAATTACCATATAATTTCAATTATATGGATTTTCAACATCACATGTATACAACAATGACGATAAACAATCATTAAAAATTCAAACAACATCCGGAGTGCACTCTACAACCGTATAAGCACTAAAATAAATAAATAACGCTTATACAACCTGTCAACCCATCAATTGACATATCACTAATTATTGGGATCATTTTATGTTAAATATTATCCCAATACCCGTATGGGGTTTTCAAATGACAAATATTGTTTATTATTTATGCAGTTGGGCGATGTGTAAAATATATCGTCCCAATCAATATCAAATAAATTGGTGTACATAAACAAACCTTCCGGTTTGTAAATGAATATTTATCTCAACTTATGAATATTTTATTCAGTCTATATATACAATAAAAATGATATTTTTATTATTTAAATATTTTATTCAACTTGAATATTTTATTTACTTCATATACACAATAAAAATGTGATTTTTATTGTTCAAACTATTTATTCACATATGAATATTTTTAACACTTCATTCCATATCACAAAATCAATTTTCACAACACATCAATCAAACAAACAAGTCATCCATGGTCTGTGGACGACGAGTGTCGGGTGCTGCTAAGCACCGTTAGCATCCTAGTATATATTTCAACTAGAAAATAAATTAAAAGTGAGGAGTTCTCACCTTTGGGTTCCACTCCGCCGTGCTTTGATTATCGATCTTTGTAGTATACCTATGTTAAAAATTATATTTTTAACCAATCAATTATTATTTCTTTGTATGATTATTTTATAAATAACATACATAAGCTAAAAATTATATTTTTACCTTTCTAAAAATAATTTCATAGTTTTATAACAACGCTACATAGATAAAAATCACATTTTTATGCCGCTACTATATAGATAAAAATCAAATCTTTCTATCGCTAATGAATATATAAAAATCACATTTTTACATTACCATTCAAACGATAAAAATTGTATTTTTACTTCGCTAGCTTCATAATAAAAAATCATATTTTTATTTACCTTCCATACATATAAAAAATCCTATTTTTACTTTGCTACATATATGATAAAAATCACATTTTTATATCGTCACTTCATATATAAAAATCGTATTTTTATCCTATTGCTACATATATAAAGATCAAACTTTTATTTCACTACAACATTATAAAAATCCTATTTTTATCACGCTACTACATCTATAAAAAATCTTATCTTTTTAAACAATAAAAATCAAATTTTTTAAACAATAAAAATCAAATTTTTACAATGTCATTTCATTTTAAAACCGTATTTTTATCATATCGTTACATATATAAAAAATCACATTTTTGTTTATATATCATTCATATAAAAATCATCTCTTTTCTATAATAAAAATCACTTCTTTCCTATTGATAAAAATCACAACTTTTTCTTTTTCTCTAATGCTATTTTATTTTAAAAATCAGGAGTTTAAACACTTACTAAATTAAATAAACTAAAATAATAAATAAAAAGAAGAAAACTCACTGTTCGGAGGGCTGAGGGGGCTTGAACGTTGAACGAAGGAAGGGAGAGAGAAGGGAACAGGGCAGAAGAGGGGCATCAGAGCTTGGGGGGCCATCGGCGGCGTTGCATCGGAAAGGGAAGGGGGTAGCGGTCACTGATTTGGGGGTTTGGAGGTGTCAGATTTTCTCGAGCTGAAGGGGATCGAGGAGGGAGAGAGAAGGGGATGGAGGCGCCGCCACCGCCGCTGGGGGGGCGATCGATCGCCAGCGTCGCCCTTCCATTCTTTTTATTTGCTTTTGAAAATAATTGTAAGAACCCGTAACTTCCCCGGTAAGGAAAGCGCGGATAGTTCGAGAACAACACACAAAAGAACGCAGACGGAAGAACATTTCATTGTATATAACAATTCCATCAGATTACAAGAATATACAGAGTATAAATCAAAAATACACATTCAATAAATATCAGAGATTACAATACATTGCATAGCAGCAGAAAATAATACAATACACAACTAGAGGTAATACTCGGATACAAAGCTTTCCGAGTATCGTTCCAGCTGTAAATCAGGATCCTGTGAATATAAATCTGCAAAATCAAAACTACTAGCTGCCAATGTCAAAATAAGGGCACCCAGAGTTTAGATTAAAACAATAAACTCCAGGTCAGTCATGGGACTGGTGTGAGAACTAAAACAGTTATTAATCCTTATTTTAAAGTTAGGTAAATCAAGGGACCACGCCGCATAACACAGAACGGGTTTCCTCCCAAGAATACCCGTGCATAAGACAACAGCGTAATGTTAAATAAAGAATAATGAAGCTATTAGAAGACCCAGGTCCCATCACACAATGCAACGCAAGCCGGAGGATAAGGTTTTTACCTTATAATAGCCAAGAATGCTTGATACGTTTAAAACAAATGATTTGATACTATTATAAGTGCATAGTGTATAAAACAACTTCAAATCATAAGTATCAATCATAGACGGCATAACATCCCATGCTACTATGTCGCCATACTAGGCTCTACAAATAAAACCGCAAAGTCACGTATTGGAAGTTGGATTTCCATATGTGAACCAAGGCAAAAGATAGTCCTCCCCGATTCGAGACTGTCTAGCCCGAGCCTCAGGAACAGCTGCAACTGCCCCTTGGATCGTCAGGGTCGGTCCACCGATGTGGATTAAAATGCCTGAACACCGCGTTTCCCCGCCCTTTGGGGCGTAAATGAGCCAACGAATGATTCCATCGGACCCGGATCGTCCGATTAAACCGAGGCGCCTCGCAACAGCAACAACCACATAAGTCAAACTCGTCAGGGCGTGTAAAACCACTGACGCCACTTCTAGCTAGAAAGAAACGCATGCCCTCCCTGAGGTCCTCTCCCGTTGTAATAAACCGCATTCTACGCCTTGGGGGATCGTAGAATATTTATTTATTTCCCGTATGAAGTCATATGGTCATGTAACTTTGGGAAACATCCATTAGAGTCATTTTCCATGCTTATGGTTTTTGTCGATTTTTAAATGACCATTTTGCCCCTAGTTGACCTTGTTCTGGCCATAACTTTTGATTGGAAAGGAATTTTGACCTGAAACCACTTCCATTAGATTCGTTTGATGGTTTACCTTTCCGTAGAGTGGTCATAATAGCCAAACGGACTTACCATTTGGGAGATATGGCTGAAATAAGGTTTGGAAGGTGAAAAACTGCTTAACCGGGCCAAATAGGGTGATTAGTGAGTAGGCCCATAACCCATTTCGGGATTAGGGTTATGGGGAGGCTGAAATGAAGTAGAGAATCATTCCATTTCAGTTTTCTAGCCTCCACTTATCACCAAGGAACCTTAAAAATGGCCTCCAACCTCTAAATCACCTCCAAATCATCTTTTGATCAAGGATTAAGCTTAGCAACATCTAATCAAGAGAGATCTACACCAAACCAACATTAGAGCTGCTGTTTAGCATTGGGATTCACATCAAATTAGAGATTTATTTCAGATCTTAGTTTATTTGTGGCTAAGGTGAGTTATTTGCATAGTTTTACACTAATTATGGCTAAATGAGGGTAATTAGTGTTAATTAGCGAATTTATACACTAATAAATTCGGGAAAAATGTTCATAAATTCTTAAATGATGTTTTAGACCTCTGAAATGAATTTAGGTTAATTTGGTTGAGTTTTACTAATCCTATCATTAGTTTCACCTAAACATGCTTAAGGGGAAATATGGGGTTTTGGGTATGTTTGATCCATTTTAATCTATCATATTGATGTTTTGATGTTTGTGGTTGATTATGCATGTTGCTATGACTGTATGATATGCTTTGTGATTGATTTCAATAGTTAGAATGGTCGAAAACGTCGTCGAATGGCGTAAACACTTGCTGGAAAAGTTCCAGAAAACAATGCAGGTTTCGGATCGGATCGGATATGGGGGCTCGGATCGGATATGTTGAACTGGGCAAGGGATTCGATCGGATCGGAACCTGACACTTGAGAAAATTGGCAAAAAGGAAGGCCACGCTAACTGAACTGGGATCGGATCGGATAAAGGAGGGGGATCGGATCGAATAAAGAAGGGGGGATCGGATCGGAGCACGTGAAGAACGAGGGAGCGGATCAGAGCGGAAGCACGAACTGGAAGGGAGATGGCACCCGACCTGACCCGAAGTGAGACACCCGACCCGAACCAAAGAGAAGCACCCGACCCGAACCGTACCAGAAGAAGACCCGAACCGACGCGATGCAGTGGACCTGACCCGAACCGATGGCTTGAAGATGAACCCGACCCGACCCAGTATTGACCAATAACCCGAGATGCAAAGGTAGTCCAATATGGGAAGTTAGAACTCAGGATCCAGTTGGGAACCGATGAGTTCACTTCATGGTTGGACTTTGCTGCGGGACGTGTGCTAAGGAGTTGTCGACGTTCATAACTTCGATTCACCACTATAAATGAATGATGGGCTACTTATCAGTGCAGTAGAGTCATTATGACTCGAGGGGCAAGGTGATGGTAGCAAGACTACGTTATCAGTGCAGTAGAGTCATTACGACTCGAGGGGCAAGGTGATGCGTAGTAAGACTATGAGCCAGCGCAGATGGGGTGAATAACTCCATGGGGGCAAGTGGACATAGTAAGGATTAGTAAGGCTATGAGCCAGCGCAGATGGGGTGAATAACTTCATGGGGCAAGTGGACATAGCGTAGGATTAATGGCTACGTTATCAGTGCAGTGAAGCCATTTATGACTTCATGGGGCAAAGTGATCGTAGCGAGGTATGTTGGGTGATCGAAGTGGTGAATATCGTATACTTTACGCACTGAGTGAGAGATGTTAGGATGGATGCTATGTTTGATTGTTTGCCATCACTATGACATGCACACCTCCCCCACCTCCGTATCTTTACACTGTTTGATATGGCACCTTAGAGTGTTGTACAGTCTGTAGTGCTAACTCTTTGGTTGCAGGTTCAGGTATGTTTTAGTCTACCTGTTATTATTCACTTTAGATGCTTATCGCTCATACCAGGCTTTATATCTGACCCAGAGTTTTATGCCTGCTCTTATTACTCTGGGTGCTCACACGAGCAGACTAGAGACAGGTTAGCTGGTGATGCGCGAGTAGCTGATTCGGAGGCGGGCAGGAGGCTTCCACGTATTATATATATTCTCCCTGTGTCGTTGGTGGTCGCTACTTGGGCATTAGTAGTGTACCTCTTTTATCTTTCTTTTGCTTTGAGACAGTTTGAAATGCTGTAATAATGTTTACCTTTGGATCATAAGCTGCACTTACATTTTCCGCTGCTATGTTAGTTGTTTCAGCTTATGCACTGTCTCACCTGTTTTATGTCAAGTATGTTATTATTATATTTTATCCTATGCGCCGTGAGACATTCTACAGGTTCTTTATTAGCTCATTTCCTTCTTCCCTTTTCCTTTTGACGACCCGTTCTGTGCCAACTGGACATGTGTATAGCGCACTTTTGGAGTAAATGTCGGTTGGTGCGGGGCGGACCGTCACACTTGGTATCAGAGCTCTAGGTTGCGTAGTTAACCTAGGGAAAGACACTAGGGAGAGATAGTACGTATATGAGAGCGCGTATTTGTGATTACTTTGGTTTTCAAAGGCTATATATGTATATACTATTGGTAGTATAAGTATGAAGTCGCACTGCACTAGCACCACTATGGGGTCGTTAATCGTTTCCCTTTTTCAGATTGACGATGAGCCGAGACTCGAGGGGTGCTGGTAGAGGGACCAACCAGGGGAATGCCGCTGACATGAGGGCGATGTTTACTAACCTCATGAGAGACATGCTTAGAGAAGTGCAAGGGGCAGTTCCCAATCCCGGAGTTGGTGTTGGCCCAGTAGTGCAGGCGCCTAGGGTCGATTTTGCCAAGTTGTGCAAGGATTACACTAACCTTGGTGGGAAGCCGTTCCACGGGACGGAGTCGGCCACAGATGTTCAAGACTGGATGGATAGCTGTGACCGTATCTTCGATGACTTGGGTCTTGAAGATGCGATGAAGAGAAGGCTAGCGACTCGTTAGCTGCAAGGGCGAGCAATGAATTGGTGGAATGCCATTAGAACAGCTACTCCAGAAGATCAGGTTACGTGGGATTAGTTCAAGGCTCGCTTTAGCGAGAAGTTCATTCCAGCTGCCCAGAAGTCAGTGTTGTTTAAGAGGTTCTTGGAACTCAAGCAGAGTGGTAGGGCAGTTTCTGACTATATTGCCGAGTTCGACACCTTGTCGAAGTATGGACTATCTCTTATCGATACTCCTGAGAAGAAGAATGAGAAGTTCATTAATGGTTTGGATGGATACTTGGGGGAAAAGCTTATCAATCACATCGATGAGACTTTTGAATCGATTGTGGGGAAAGCTTTGAGATCAGAGAGTCTTTACCCTAAGTCAAAGACTGAGGCTGCATCTGCAGAAGGGCCAAAGCCGCAAGCAGGCGGTGGAGGCAAGAGTAGCTCTCAGAGTAAGAGGAAGCAGGACCAATCTAAGGGTGGCCAGAAAAAGAGCAAGAAAGATGTTGAGTGCTTCAGCTGTGGTAAGAAGGGCCATTATGCCAAAGATTGTCGGGCCAAGCCAGCGGATAAGAAGTGCTTCAACTGTGGTCAAGTGGGACATTTCAAGGATAAGTGTCCGCAACCTCTTAAGGAGAAGCAGATTGTGAAAGCATATGCTATTGATGTTGTTCCTTCTTCGTCGAATGCCCCAACTGCAGCGGAGAAAGGAAAGAATGTTGTTATTCAAGGTATGCTTTCTATTTATGATGTACCAGTTCGAGTTTTGTTTGATACTGGGGCTTCCCGTTCCTTCATATCTAGTGACCTGGTAGATATGTTGGGACTGGAACCCGAGATAGTCGATAGACCATTGGTTGTGACGAACCCGATTGGTGATTCGACTAGCCTTAGTATGATTTGCAGGAATTTGGTCTTATCGAGTCATGGATGTATGTTTGTTTGTGATTGCTTTGTTTTGGGCTTTACTGGGTATGGCATTATATTGGGAGTAGATTGGCTCTAAAGATACGGGGTGGTGGTAGACTGTGAGGGCTTTTTGGTGACAGTGAGGCGGATGATGGGCGGAGGGTAGTGTTTGGTAGTCTACCTAGTGATGGGGTTATGGCTAGTTTTGTAAATTCCCTCGACATCCCGTAGGATGAGTTGTCAGATGTTCCCGTGGTTGGCCAGTACCCGGACGTCTTCGAGGAGGTGACCGGGCTTCCACCACACCGAGAGATTGAGTTCCGTATTGATTTAGTGAAAGATGCCAGACCTATAGTGATGCCACTTCGTCGTATGGCACCAAGGGAGCAGCGAGAGCTCGGGGTGCAAGTCAACAATCTTTTGAAGAAGGGATTTATTAGAAGGAGTGTCTCCGAGTGGGGAGCACCAGTTGTGTTTGCCACTAAGGCAGATGGTTCCCTTCGTTTGTGTGTGGACTATCATGAATTGAATAAGGTAATGAGGAAGAATAAGTATCCTCTACCGCGGATAGATGATTTGTTTGATCAACTGGAAGGAGGAAGAGTGTTCTCCCAGTTGGACCTCGCGACCGGATTTCATCAGCTACGAGTAGCAGATGAAAGTGTTCCAAAAACAGCATTTAGGACGCCGTCTGGATTTTATGAGTGGTTGGTCATGCCATTTGGGTTGACCAATGCACCAGCTTACTTTGTGGATCTTATGAGTCGAGTATTCAGAGATCGGTTGAATAAGTTTGTTCTGGTGTTCGTAGATGATATCCTTGTTTATTCGAGGATAGAGGAGGAACACAAGGGACACTTGAGGATAGTGATGGAGGTGTTGAGGAAACACCAACTGAAAGCGAAATTCTCTAAGTGTCATTTCTGGAGAAGGGAAGTGAGATTCTTGGGTCATGTTGTTTCAGAGAATGGTATTGTCGTGGACCCTGCGAAGGTAGCTACGGTACAGGATTGGCCTACGCCCAAGAATGCAACAGACGTAAGGAGTTTCTTGGGATTAGCCGGATATTATCGTAAGTTTATCCAGGACTTCTCCAAGATAGCAGCACCGTTGACTCAGTTGACTAAGAAGAATCAGTCCTTCGTCTGGGACGGAATGTGTGAGAATGCATTCAATAGTCTAAAAGAGAAGTTGACGTGTGCGCCAGTGTTAGTCATTCCTAAAGGGAATGAAGAGATGACGGTATACACGGATGCTTGTGGTACCGGACTGGGTGCTGTATTGATGCAAGGAGGTAGGGTTGTAGCTTACGCTAGTCGACAGCTAAAGCCGCATGAGAAGAAGTATCCTACCCATGATTTGGAACTAGCAGCGATTGTGTTCGCATTGAAGATGTGAAGACATTATCTCTTGGGAGAACGATTTGAGTTGTTTACCGATCATAAATCGTTAAAGTATCTCTTCTCCCAGAAAGATCTGAATCTTCGTCAGCAGAGATGGTTAGAGTTCTTGGCTTCATATGATTTTGATATCGCATATACACCTGTGAAAGGTAATGCGGTAGCCGATGCCTTGAGTAGGAGACATGCCGGCTTAGGGGCTATGTTTCTTGAGTGGAAGCAACTGGAATATATCGCGGGGTTTGATTTCAGACCAAAGTACGAATTGGATCTAGTTATGCTAGCTAGTTTGGCGATCAGACCCACTTTGATAGAGCGGATTGGTTCCAGCCAGAGGGATGATCCTAATTTATTGGAAATCATCTCCAAGTTAGAGATGGACATTGACGGTGAGGAGATGAATATGTATGGGCTTGATCGAGATGGATGGCTTCGGAAGAATGGAAGACTAGTTGTACCCAACGTAAATGGTTTGAGAGATGAAGTGCTTAGAGAATTTCATCACTCAAAACTGACTATACACCCCGGTGGTAATAAGATGTATCGAGATATGAAGCAGACTTACTACTAGGAAGGGATGAAAAGAGACGTTGGGAAGTTTATATCCAAATGCATGAATTGCCAGCTAGTTAAAGCCGAGCAAAAGAAGCCTAGTGGGTTGTTACAACCATTAGAACTTCCCGAATGGAAATGGGAGCAAGTCTCGATGGATTTCATCGATGGCTTACCGAGGACTAGGTCGGGATACGATAGCATTTGGGTAATTGTGGATCGATTGACTAAGAGCGCAAGATTTATACCAGTCAAATCGACCAGGACGGCGGCCAAGTTGGCAGAATTGTATATGAAGTGGGTAGTGAGATTTCATGGAGTACCTAAAAGCATTGTGAGTGACCGAGACCCGTTGTTCACTAGTGGGTTTAAGAAGAGCTTACAAGAGGCTTTAGGGTCAGGATTACATCTCAGTACCGCATATCATCCTCAGACCGATGGTCAGACGGAGAGGGTGAATCGTATATTGGAAGATCTTTTGAGAGCTTGTATATTGGATTTTGGTGGATCATGGGATGACCATTTGCATCTAGTAGAGTTTGCATATAATAATAGCAACCAATCCAGTATCGGTATGGCTCCATATGAAGCTTTGTACGGAAGACCATGCAACTCACCATCATGTTGGATAGAAATTGGCGAGAAGTTTGTGCTTGGACCAGATGTGGTGAGGGAAACTTCCGATAAGATTAAGATTATTCAACAACGAATGAAGGCCGCCCAAGATAGGCAGAAGAGTTATGCTGATAAGAGGAGAAGAGACTTGAAATTCTCCGTGGGTGACTTGGTGTTTGTCAAGATTTCTCCGTTGAAGAGCGTGATACGATTTGGCAGGAGAGGCAAGTTGGCACCAAGATTTGTTGGCCCATTCCCTGTTGTTGAACTAGTCGGGAATTTGGCATATAGAGTTGGCTTACCAGAGAAGACGGCAGGAGTTCACAATGTATTTCATGTTTCCCAACTAAGGAAGTTCGTTCATGACTCAGATGTGACTATTTCACCTGATCTGTTAGAGGACTTCGAAGTAGAACCCGAGGCGGTTGGGAACCGCAAGCCGATTCGTATTGTGGGGCACGATACGAAGCAACTTCGAAGGAAGGCGGTGAAGTTAGTCAAGGTTCAGTGGGGGCGAGAACGAGAATGATTGTACTTGGAGACAGAGGAGAGCATTAGGAAGGCGTATCCAGAACTCTTTGCCTGGTAAGATTTATTTCGTTATTTAGTTATTCCGCATGCTAGGATAGACTTATTTTGCTTGTTTGCATGTTTGATTGTTGTTTTATGGTTGATAGGCATGCGGGACCCTTTGTGTGTGTTTTGGTTAGGGAATTTCGGGGGCGAAATTTCTTAAGGGGGGGAGAATGTAATAACCCGCATTCTACGCCTCGGGGGATCGTAGAATATTTATTTCTTTCCCGTATGAAGTCTTATGGTCATGTAACTTTGGGAAACATCCATTAGAGTCATTTCCCATGCTTATGGTTTTTGTCGATTTTTAAATGACCATTTTGCCCCTAGTTAATCTTGTTCTGGCCATAACTTTTGATTGGAAATGAATTTTGACCTGAAACCACTTCCATTAGATTCGTTTGATGGTTTACCTTTTCGTAGAGTGGTCATAATAGCCAAACGGACTTACCGTTTGGGAGATATGGCTGAAATAAGGTTTGGAAGGTGAAAAACTGCTTAACCGGGCCAAATAGGGTGATTAGTGAGTAGGCCCATAACCTATTTCGGGATTAGGGTTATGGGGAGGCTGAAATGAAGTAGAGAATCATTCCATTTCAGTTTTCTAGCCTCCATTTATCACCAAGGGACTTTAAAAATGGCCTCCAACCTCTAAATCACCTCCAAATCATCTTTTGATCAAGGATTAAGCTTAGCAACATCTAATCAAGAGAGATCTACACCAAACCAACATTGGAGCTGCTGTTTAGCATTAGGATTCACATATAATCATAGATTTATTTCAGATCTTAGTTTATTTGTGGCTAAGGTGAGTGATTTGCATAGTTTACACTAATTATGGCTAAATGAGGGTAATTAGTGTTAATTAGCTAATTTATACACTAATAAATTCGGGAAAAATGTTCATAAATTCTTAAATGATGTTTCAGACCTCTGAAATGAATTTGGGATAATTTGGTTGAGATTTACTAATCCTATCATTAGTTTCACCTAAACATGCTTAAGGGGAAATATGGGGTTTTGGGTATGTTTGATCCATTTTAATCTATCATATTGATGTTTTGATGTTTGTGGTTGATTATGCATGTTGCTATGACTGTATGATATGCTTTGTGATTGATTTCAATAGTTAGAATGGTCGAAAACGTCGTCGAATGGCGTAAACACTTGCTGGAAAAGTTCCAGAAAACAATGCAGGTTTCGGATCGGATCGGATATGGGGGCTCGGATATGTTGAACTGGGCAAGGGATTCGATCGGATCGGGACCTGACACTTGAGAAAATTGGCGAAAAGGAAGGCCACGCTAACTGAACTGGGATCGGATCGGATAAAGGAGGTGGATCGGATCGAATAAAGAAGGGGGGATCAGATCGGAGCACGTGAAGAACGAGGGAGCGGATCAGAGCGGAAGCACGAACTGGAAGGGAGATGGCACCCGACCTGACCCGAAGTGAGACACCCAACCCGAAGCGAAGCGAAGCACCCGACCCGAACCGAAGCGAAGCACCCGACCCGAACCGTACCAGAAGAAGACCCGAACCGACGCGATGCAGTGGACCCGACCCGAACCGATGGCTTGAAGAGGAACCCGACCCGACCCAGTATTGACCAATAACCCGAGATGCAAAGGTAGTCCATTATGGGAAGTTAGAACCCAGGATCCAGTTGGGAACCGATGAGTTCACTTCATGGTTGGACTTTGCTGCGGGACGTGTGCTAAGGAGTTGTCGACGTTCATAACTTCGATTCACCACTATAAATGAATGATGGGCTACTTATCAGTGCAGTAGAGTCATTATGACTCGAGGGGCAAGGTGATGGTAGCAAGACTACGTTATCAGTGCAGTAGAGTCATTACGACTCGAGGGGCAAGGTGATGCGTAGTAAGACTATGAGCCGGCGCAGATGGGGTGAATAACTCCATGGGGCAAGTGGACATAGTAAGGATTAGTAAGGCTATGAGCCAGCGCAGATGGGGTGAATAACTCCATGGGGCAAGTGGACATAGCGAAGGATTAGTGGCTACGTTATCATTGTAGTGAAGCCATTTATGACTTCATGGGGCAAAGTGATCGTAGCAAGGTATGTTGGGTAATCGAAGTGGTGAATATCGTATACTTTAAGCACTGAGTGAGAGATGTGAGGATGGATGCTATGTTTGATTGTTTGCCATCACTATGACATGCACACCTCCCCCACCTCCGTATCTTTACACTGTTTGATATGGCACCTTAGAGTGTTGTACGGTCTATAGTGCTAACTCTTTGGTTGCAGGTCCAGGTTTAGGTATGTTTTAGTCTACCTGTTATTATTCACTTTAGATGCTTATCGCTCATACCAGGCTTTATGTCTGACCCAAAGTTTTATGTCTCCTCTTATTACTCTGGGTGCTCACACGAGCAGACTAGAGACAGGTTAGCTGGTGATGCGCGAGTAGCTGATTCGGAGGCGGGCAGGAGGCTTCCACGTATTATATATATATATTCTCCCTGTGTCGTTGGTGGTCGCTACTTGGGCATTAGTAGTGTATCTCTTTTATCTTGCTTTTGCTTTGAGACAGTTTGAAATGTTGTAATAATGTTTAACTTTGGATCATAAGCTGCACTTGCATTTTCCGCTGCTATGTTAGTTGTTTCAGCTTATGCACCGTCTCACCTGTTTTATGTCAAGTATGTTATTATTATATTTTATCCTATGCGCCGTGAGACATTCTACAGGTTCTTTGTTAGCTCATTTCCTTCTTCCCTTTTCCTTTTGACGACCCGTTCTGTGCCAACTGGACATGTGTACAGCGCACTTTTGGAGTAAATGTCGGTTGGTGCGGGGCGGGCCGTCACACCCGTTTTTGGTTCACACCGGGGTGTGAGGCTCGCGAATCAACGTTACACAAAGCTACGCCACACAGGTCATGCTTTGATCATCAACCACAAGACTTTGCTTTTCAACAGAAGCCTTGATCATTTACCAATTAGGCATGCCACACAGGCAATTCACTCCATGCGATTGATATCCATCAATATATAACCCCTGAGCTCGTACGTCTCAGAGAAGGGCGTTAAGCAAGAGAATAAATTCTCCGCCGCCAAACATATATATATTTAATAGAAATCAATCACACAGACTAAAATCCAATGTCAGGCACACAGTCCATTTACAAGTTCGTTCTGGGTCTGAACGAAACCGGAGGCACCTAGTACCCCGCATATCCATTGATCTCCAAATACGTCTGGACGATCACTAACTGATTCCCTCCTCTTGGGTGTACGGCCCAATCAAGATCATCAGCAATCACCCAAACGACGTGAAGACCTCCGGTCTTCAACCACCGTCTTCATCTTCAACACCACGTCGAATCAGTTATTCAGAATGGGAAAAACCCGATCTTTCTGAATAACTTACGTATATATTAAACAAGTGTTACACAAACACAACATACGCCTCATTCCAATTCAGAATATTCTTTTATTCAAATATTCTTATACTTTGGGAAAAGTTCCCATTAATTTTATCAAAGATAAATTCTTTAAATTTATTCTTTAATCTTCTTTGAATATCAATTCAAACTAGTCGGGATTAGCGAACTACACCGAAGTAATCATTTATTTTATTTCCCAATCCCAACCTATTCATCCCATGAAGTAAAACTGGTAATACTTCATATCTAACACCACGGTGTTATCGGTAAATTCAATTACCATTTCACGTTCAAATCTAATTACAGATTTAACTATCGCCTGGAGTAAAACTGGTAATACTCCATTCTCGATCTTTTCAATCTAATTAAAGATTCATTAAAACTCCACTTAGTTTTAATCTTTAACTGGGTTAAAGAATAAGTGTCATTTTAAAACACGGTTCACGATAAACCCAAAATCACATTCCATTAATTATCGGGTTAAAGAACAAGTGTTATTTAAAACACTGTCCACGATAAACCCAAAAATCAACACCAATTCAATTCCAATTAAATATATTTAATTGGTATACTTCATTAAATATAAATAAAAAGATTTAATCTTTTTCTCAACTGGGCTTAAGAACAGTGTTAATGAAGACACCATTCACGACAAACCCAAATCACATTTGATATTAAATACAAGGCTCTGAATAGAAAATATATCGGCTTATATTCAATATCAAATTCTACGACCAACAAATATCGTATTGGAAATAACGATATTAATATATCTTTCAAATTCCCATAACAATATCCGTATCATCACAAAATCCAACAACGAAATATTCCGAAGACAATTTCGATTCAAATCCCTTCCAATTCAATTATTGGAAATTCTGGTTATATTTCAAAACCATTTCAAATTCACTTTATTTATTTCAAAAATAAATGAATTATAATTCTAGTTCAAAACTAGTTCATTTCGATAAAAATCTATTTTTATCTTTTCAAATATGGAATTTTTCATCCCAATTAGTCACAAATCATTTCTTATGATTTTACACAAATTATTACTATTTTTAATAATTTTATCAAGGCCCGTAGAGTCGATTTCCATCAACGGCCATCGAACTGCACTTACAGCGACCTTTTCCAAATTTGATTTGGACATAATTCCAAATCCAACCGTTAGATTTCAAATTTCTAATATTCGTTAGAAAGCTCTTTTCGATACGAACCCAATGGTTCCGGTTTGAGGAGAATCCGACGGTCGGATCTCCCACAATGTCAATTCGAAGTCAATGGTCGAAATTCATGAACTACCGCAGCGCGGCGTGTTCTATTCAGGCCATTATATTATATATATAATATATATAATATATACTCCATCGATTTCCTTTTAAAACGTATTATATAAATCGTTTTAAATTCGTTTTCAAAACGATTTCAACTTCTTTTCAAATTCAAATCAAAATTGAATTTTTCCTTATAAATTCGATTTAAATTCATTTCAAATTGATTTCAATTCAAATCGATTTTTAATTCAATTTTAGTTAGTCTTCAATTCCAATCAATTTCAATTCAAATTCATTTCTATTCCATTCCAATTCGAATTCCATTCTATTCAATTTCAATTCGAATTCTAATTCTTTTCAAAATATTAGATTTTGAAATCACTTTCGATATTCATTATAAAATGAATAAAATCGATATAAATATCGTTCACGTCAAAATGGCGTCAATCTAATCAACATGGCTTCATATATTTCTATTTTCGAATATTCTATTTCAAATTTTTCTTTTTTTTTCAAATATTTCTATTTCAAATATTTCTATTCAAAACTGGAATGAAGCCCAATCAATTACCATAGATTTTATTTCTATGGATTTCCATACAACGTATGTATATATCAACAATGACGAATAATCAACCATCATCCAAAGTGCATTCTACACTGTATAAGCATCAAATACAAATATTTAATGCTTATAACAGTCTGTCAATCAATCGATCGATCGACATACAACTAATTACTGGGATTAGTGTATGTCATATATCATCCCAATACCCGAGTGGGGTTTCAAACAATCAAACACAGATTTTATTTGTGTAGTAGGGCGATGTGTAAAATTTATCATCCCAATCAATATCAATCAAATCAGTGTATATAAACAAATCTCTGATTTGTTTATATTAATTTATTTCATTTCATATACACGTTAAAAATTCTATTTTTAACTATATAAATATTTTATTTCATTTCACATCACACCACACAATCAACTACACATCAAAATCAAACAAACAAGCATACAAGCCGTCCATGGTCTGTGGACGATGGGTGTCGCGTGCTACTAAACACCATCTGCATCCTAGTATATATTTTAACTAGAAAATAAAATTAAAAGGTGAGAAGTTCTCACAGAGGGTTCCACTCCGCCGTGCTTTGCTTTTGAACTGTTGAACATCTGGATTTGTTTGATATTCCATTGCAGTTCTTTTCACGCTATTCAAATATAAAAATTATATTTTTATCACTTCTTTTCAATAAATAAAAATCATATTTTTATTTTTACTTCATATATTTTTACAATGCTTCTTTCTATATAAAAATTATATTTTTATATTTCTACTCCTTATAAAAAGATCGAATTTTTACTAACTATATACTATAAAAATTATATTTGTATTCTTCACATCATATAAAAATTTGAACTTTCTAACGTTAAAAATCATAACTTTATAATGTTAGAAATATAACCTTTGTATAAATAAAAATCGTATTTTCCTTTAATCAAAAATCCAGCTTTCCTATATGATAAAAAATCTTATCTTCCTCTCTCGACATTCTCTATATAAAGATTCGATCTTTCTACTTTCTACCTTGCTAATTTCTATATAAAAACTGAATCTCCATCTCGCTAACTTCTATATAAAAATCAAATCTTTCACCCAATAAAAAACCATATTTTTATAATGTTGAAAACCATATTTTTATAATGTTGAAAACCATATTTTTATACATGAATAAATATAAAAATCCAAGATTTTTACTTTAAAAATCAGATTTTTATAAAAATAAAACAAAACCAAACAAATATATGGAAAAACTCACTGTTAATCACGCCAGAGGGGTTCACGTCGGCTTCGGGTGGTGGGGGAGGCGGGGCTAGCGGGCCTATACTGGACGGCGCTTGGTCAAAGGGGGAGGGGCTGGGTACTCGTGGTGAGGGGGGTTTCTCGCTCGATTGGGGAAGGGGCGGGTTTGCGCGACGAGGTAGGAGGAAGGGGGGTTTCCTGGTCGGCGACGGCGCCACCAAAGGGGGGGTTAGCGCGGTGGGTGGCTCTGACGGGGGAGGGGGGGCGATTAGGGTTCTTCTCTTTTTTTCTGTTTTGTTTTCTGATTTGGAAAATATCGGGGAGGGGGTGGGGTGGGTATAGGAGATAAGTAAGGGTTTATATATATTAATTTATATTATTTAATTTCAAAAAGTTGACTTTTTCATACGACCTTTAAACGAGACCCACCAACTGTCATCCATAACTAATTACCCCCATTCCGAACACGATGGGATATGTATCATAGGTTGATTCGACTGTTTCGATCAGTTTCCGTCAAGATCAACATATAACTCTATATATTGAATTTGAACGCGCATTTCAATTTACCGGGGCCACATACTAACTCGAAAAATTCCAAAAAAATATTTTCTAGCTTCGTATTGACGATACGGTCCTTACGAAACTAGTTTCATCAAATTCTGAGATCGTTTGAAAAATGGCCATTTTCCAGTCGATTAAAATCAACTGAAACTGGTCAAACGCATTTCCTTTGCCACGCTCACATATTGATTCAAAAAATTATGAAAATTGGAATCTAGCAATAACTTGACATCACGGATCCAACAAAAGTGGTTTCGTCGAAATCCGAGGTCGTTTGCAAAATTCCCATTTTTAAGGGCCAGAATTCCATAGCGACTATTCTGAAATTTCAACTGGACATAACTTTTTATCCCCGCTATGAAATTTTGATTTTTCGGATTCGTTGGAAAGATATTTTCAAATAGATTCTAATATTTTTGGTTTCACTAAAATCCGGTTTATTTTGCACCCGGTACATTCATTTGAAATTTGAAATCGAATTATCGAACTACCACGCCATTTTCAATTCCTTTTATAATTATAAATAAATATTTATATTCTAACGTCGAGCTATATAAATATATACGTTCGAATTTTATTCAAAAGAAATTTTTCGTTGATATTATTTAAAATAATCCATTTTAAATATTCTAAATTCACTAAAATTGCCAATTTAAAATTTTTAAATTGGCTCGGATTTCCGGGTTATTACAACCTCCCCCACTTAAAACTTTTCGTCCCCGAAAAGGAACGAAGCCGAAAGTTGTTTAACTAATCAACTCAACTTTCACTATTTTCACTACAGCTTAAGTTCTTCAACTTTTTAGTTTCTAAGAACTTTTCAAATTTTTCAAAAAATTTGGCTAACACCCTAAATTTTCGAAAAATTTCGCCATAACCTCCCCTACACCGGGGACTTCGGGATATTTCATATAGCCTCCCATGGCCTTCTTCAATCCAAAAGAAAAAGGTAAAGAAAAGCGTCTAGCCAATCGGCTCACAAAATCATCATCACCCAAACAAAACAGTAAATTATGGTAAACATGTACCTATTTGTCGAGCCAACAATTTTATTCTTCTGCTCTAGCCTCCTTGCTATGACCTGTTCAGTGTAAGTACATGCATATGCAGGCAAATGCGACTAATTTCCAATACAACTCACTATTTGATCAAATTGACTATATGGTTCGAATTTATGAATCAAACAATAATCAAACAACGTAACCATCAATCAATTAGTTAATTATCATTTCAAATTCATAACTTTGATATGGCATCAAAAAATCAGTTTTTTGATGCCAAATCACAACAATAAGCCCTATCTAATGGTTCTCACACCAGTCAATTGGAAATATATAGATATCCCACTTTCGTCACTCGAACATAAATACTGGTAATGTGATCACAATTATCAGTATCATCCCCGAGCGACTAGAGTGTGATTCTATATCTATCCAGTATATTAAAACTTCGAATACACGCGGATCAGACATATACGCGAAATCTTTATATACTGCATTGTCCAAATTCAATATAAATAAATATTCAAATACGAATAATTCAATTTAAATTTCAAAACAAACTTTGTTTTCATTTTAAAAATATACTCTTCACACTCGTTCTAGGATACTACTGATCCCATCTCTAACGAGTCATTCCCATTGGATATTACTAATCCAATATCTGATTAATTCTTTCGTATGGTTCTAATGTGTCTTGTTCTCTGAGCATTGTAAACCAAAGCACTGATACCACTGTAAGAACCCGTAACTTCCCCGGTAAGGAAAGCGCGGATAGTTAGAGAACAACACACAAAAGAACGCAGACGGAAGAACATTTCATTGTATATAACAATTCCATCAGATTACAATAATATACAGAGTATAAATCAATAATACACATTCGATAAATATCAGAGATTACAATACATTGCATAGCAGCGGAAAATAATACAATACACAACTAGAAGTAATACGCGGATACAAAGCTTTCCGAGTATCGTTCCAGCTGTAAATCAGGATCCTATGAATATAAATCTGCAAAACCAAAACTACTAGCTGGCCGTGTCAAAATAAGGGCACCCAGAGTTTAGGTTAAAACAATAAACTCCAGGTCAGTCATGGGACTGGTGTGAGAAGTAAAACAGTTATTAATCTTTATTTTAAAGTTAGGTAAATCAAGGGACCACGCCGCATAACACGGAACGGGTTTCCTCCCAAGAATACCCGTGCATAAGACAACAGCGCAATGCTAAATAAAGAACAATGAAGCTATTATAAGACCCAGGTCCCATCACACAATGCAACGCAAGCCGGAGGATAGGGTTTTTACCTTATAATAGCCAAGAATGCTTGATACGTTTAAAACAAATGATTTGATACTATTATAAGTGCATAGTGTATAAAACAAATTCAAATCATAAGTATCAATCATAGACGGCATAGCATCCCATGCTACTATGTCGCCATAGTAGGCTCTACAAATAAAACCGTAAAGTCACGTATTGGAAGTTGGATTTCCATCTGTGAACCGAGGCAAAAGACAGTCCTCACCGATTCGAGACTGTCTAGCCCGGGCCCCGGGAACAGCCGCAACTGCCCCTTGGATCGTCAGGGTCGGTCCACCGATGTGGATTAAAATGTCTGAACACTGCGTTTCCCCACCCTTTGGGGCGTAAATGAGCCAACGAATGACTCCATCGGACCCGGATCGTCCGATTAAACCGAGGCGCCTCGCAACAGCAACAACCACATAAGTCAAACTCGTCAGGGCGTGTAAAACCACTGACGCCACTTCTAGCTAGAAAGAAACGCATGCCCTCCCTGAGGTCCTCTCCCGTTTTTGGTTCACACCGGGGTGTGAGGCTCGCGAATCAACGTTACACAAAGCTATGCCACACAGGCCGTGCTTTGATCATCAACCACAAGACTTTGCTTTTCAACATAAGCCTTGATCATTTGCCACTTAGGCATGCCACACAGGCAATTCACTCCATGCGATTGATATCCATCAATATAAAACCCCTGAGCTCGTATGTCTCAGAGAAGGGCATTAAGAAAGAGAATAAATTCTCCGCCGCCAAACAGATATATATTTAATAGAAATCAATCACACAGACTAAAATCCAATGTCAGGCACACAGTCCATTTACAAGTTCGTTTTGGATCTGAACGAAACCGGAGGCACCTAGTACCCCGCATATCCATCGATCTCCAAGTACGTCTGGACGATCACTAACTGATTCCCTCCTCTTGGGTGTACGGCCCAATCAAGATCATCAGCAATCACCCAAACGACGTAAAGACCTCCGGTCTTCAACCACCGTCTTCATCTTCGACACCACGGTGAATTAGTTATTCAGAATGGGATAAACCCGGTCTTTCTGAATAACTTACGTATATATTAAACAAGTGTTACACAAACACAACATATGCCTCATTCCAATTCAGAATATTCTTTTATTCAAATATTCTTATACTTTGGGAAAAGTTCCCATTAATTTAATCAAAGATAAATTCTTTAAATTTATTCTTTAATCTTTTTTGAATATCAATTCAAACTAGTCGGGATTAGCGAACCACACCGAAGTAATCATTTATTTTATTTCTCAATCCCAACCTATTCATCCCATGAAGTAAAACTAGTAATACTTCATATCTTACACCACGGTGTTATCGGTGAATTCAATTATCATTTCACGTTCAAATCTAATTAAAGATTTAACTATCGCCTGGAGTAAAACTGGTGATACTCCATTCTCGATCTTTTCAATCTAATTAAATATTCATTAAAACTCCACTTAGTTTTAATCTTTAACTGGGTTAAAGAATCAGTGTCATTTTAAAACACGGTTCACGATAAACCCAAAATCACATTCCATTAATTATCGGGTTAAAGAACAAGTGTTATTTAAAACACTGTCCACGATAAACCCAAAAATCAACACCAATTCAATTCCAATTAAATATATTTAATTGGTATACTTCATTAAATATAAATAAAAAGATTTAATCTTTTTCTCAACTGGGCTTAAGAACAGTGTTAATGAAGACACCATTCACGACAAACCCAAATCACATTTGATATTAAATACAAGGCTCTGAATAGAAAATATATCGGCTTATATTAAATATCAAATTCTACGACCAACAAATATCGTATTGGAAATAACGATATTAATATATCTTTCAAATTCCCATAACAATATCTGTATCATCACGAAATCCAACAACGAAATATTCCGAAGGCAATTTCGATTCAAATCCCTTCCAATTCAATTATTGGAAATTCTGGTTATATTTCAAAACCATTTCAAATTCACTTTATTTATTTCAAAAATAAATGAATTATAATTCTAGTTCAAAACTAGTTCATTTCGATAAAAATCTATTTTTATCTTTTCAAATATGGAATTTTTCATCCCAATTCTTCACAAATCATTTCTTATGATTTTACACAAATTATTACTATTTTTAATAATTTTATCAAGGCCCGTACAGTCGATTTCCATCAACGACCAACGAACTGCACTTACAGCGACCTTTTCCAAATTTGATTTGGACATAACTCCAAATCCAACCGTTAGATTTCAAATTTCTAATATTCATTAGAAAGCTCTTTTCGATACGAACCCAATGGTTCCGGTTTGAGGAGAATCCGATGGTCGGATCTCCCGTAACGTCAGATCGAAGTCAATGGTGAAATTCACGAACTGCCGCAGCGCGGCGCGTTCTATTCAGGCCATTATATTATATATATAGTATATACTTCAACGATTTCCTTTTAAAACGTATTATATAAATCGTTTTAAATTCATTTTCAAAACGATTTCAACTTCTTTTCAAATTCAAATCAAAATTGAATTTTTCCTTATAAATTCGATTTAAATTCATTTCAAATTGATTTCAATTCAAATCGATTTTTAATTCAATTTCAGTTCGTCTTCAATTCCATTCAATTTCAATTCGAATTTATTTCTATTCAATTTAAATTCGAATTCCTTTCTATTCAATTTCAATTCGAATTCTAATTCTTTTCAAAATATCAGATTTTGAAATCACTTTCGGTATTCATTATAAAATGAATAAAATTGATATAAATATCATTCACGTCAAAATGACGTCAATCTAATCAACACGGCTTCATATATTTCTATTTTCGAATATTCTCTTTCAAATATTTCTTTTTTTTTCAAATATTTCTATTTCAAATATTTCTATTCAAAACTGGAATGAAGCCCAATCAATTACCATAGATTTTATTTCTATGGATTTCCATACAACGCATGTATATATCAACAATGACGAATAATCAACCATCATCCAAAGTGCATTCTACACTGTGTAAGCATCAAATATAAATATTTAACGCTTATAACAGTCTGTCAATCAATCGATTGACATACAACTAATTATTGGGATTAGTGTATGTCATATACCATCCCAATACCCATGTGGGGTTTCAAACAATCAAACACAGATTTTATTTGTGCAGTTGGGCGATGTGTAAAATTTATCATCCCAATCAATATCAATCAAATCATTGTATATAAACAAATCTCCGATTTGTTTATATTAATTTATTTCATTTCATATACACGTCATAAATTCTAGTTTTAACTATATAATATTTTTAACTATATAAATATTTTATTTCATTTCACACAATCAACTACACATCAAAATCAAACAAACAAGCATACAAGTCGTCCATGGTCTGTGGACGATGGGTGTCGGGTGCTACTAAACACCGTCTGCATCCTAGTATATATTTTAACTAGAAAATAAAATTAAAAGGTGAGAAGTTCTCACAGAGGGTTCCACTCCGCCGTGCTTTGCTTTTGAACTGTTGAACATCTGGATTTGTTTGATATTCCATTGCAGTTCTTTTCACGCTGTTCAAATATAAAAATTATATTTTTATCACTTCTTTTCAATAAAAAAAATCATATTTTTATTTCTACTTCATATATTTTTACAATGCTTCTTTCTATATAAAAATTATATTTTTATATTTCTACTCCTTATAAAAAGATCGATTTTTTACTAACTATATAATATAAAAATTATATTTTTATTCTTCACATCATATAAAATTTTGAACTTTCTAACGTTAAAAATCATAACTTTATAATGTTAAAAATATAACCTTTGTATAAATAAAAATCGTATTTTCCTCTAATCAAAAATCCAGCTTTCCTATATGATAAAAAATCTTATCTTCCTCTCTCGACATTCTCTATATAAAGATTCGATCTTTCTACTTTCTACCTTGCTAATTTCTATATAAAAACTGAATCTCCATCTCGCTAACTTCTATATATAAAAATCAAATCTTTCACCCAATTAAAAACCATATTTTTATAATGTTGAAAACCATATTTTTATAATGTTGAAAACCATATTTTTATACATGAATAAATATAAAAATCCAAGTTTTTTACTTTAAAAATCAGATTTTTGTAAAAATAAAACAAAACAAAACAAATATATGGAAAAACTCACTGTTAATCACGCCGGAGGGGTTCACGTCGGCTTCGGGTGGTGGGGGAGGCGGGGCTAGCGCGCCTATACTGGACAGCGCTTGGTCAAAGGGGGAGGGGCTGGGTACTCGCGGTGGGGGGGGGGGGGCGTGTTCTCGCTCGATTGGGGAAGGGGCGGGTTTGCGCAACGAGGTGGGAGGAAGGGGGTTTCCTGGTCGGCGACGGCGCCACCAAGGGGGGGGTAGCGCGGTGGGTGGCTCTGACGGGGGGGAAGGGGGCGCGATTAGGGTTCTTCTCTTTTTTTCTGTTTTGTTTTCTTATTTGGAAAATATCGGGGGGGGGGGGTATAGGAGATAAGTAAGGGTTTATATATATTAATTTATATTATTTAATTTCAAAAAGTTGACTTTTTCATACGACCTCTAAACGAGACCCACCGACTATCGTTCATAACTAATTACCCCCATTTCGAACACGATGGGATATGTATCGTAGGATGATTCGACTGTTTCGATCAGTTTCTGTCAAAATCAACATATAACTCTATGTATTGAATTTGAACGCGCATTTCAATTTACCGGGGCCACATACTAACTCGAAAAATTCCAGAAAAATATTTTCTAGCTTCGTATTGATGATACGGTCCTAAAGAAACTAGTTTCGTCAAATTCTGAGACTGTTTGAAAAATGGCCATTTTCTAGTTGATTAAAATCAACTGAAACTGGTCAAACGCATTTTCCTTTGCCACGCTCACATATTGATTCGAAAAATTATGAAAATTGTAATTTAGCAATAACTTGACATCACGGAACCAACAAAAGTGGTTTCATCGAAATCCGAGGTAGTTTGCAAAATTCCCATTTTTAAGGGCCAGAATTCCATAGCGACTATTCTGAAATTTCAACTGGACATAACTTTTTATCCCCGCTATGAAATTTTGATTTTTCGGATTCGTTGGAAAGATATTTTCAAATATATTCTAATATTTTTGGTTTCACTAAAATCCGGTTTATTTTGCACCCGGTACATTCATTTGAAATTTGAAATCGAATTATCGAACTACCGCGCCATTTTCAATACCTTTTATAATTATAAATAAATATTTATGTTCTAACGTCGAGCTATATAAATATATACGTTCGAATTTTATTTAAAAGAAATTTTTCGTCGATATTATTTAAAATAATCCATTTTAAATATTCTAAATTCACTAAAATTGCCAATTTAAAATTTTTAAATTAGCTCGGATTTCCGGGTTATTACAATAATGACCGGGGGGATGGTTTGACCTAGAAGAGAGGAAAGGTGGGGGTGTATTTAAAAATATATGTTTTATATTCTTTTAATTATCCAAAAAGCAACTTTTAAATTTCGATCTCCAAACGAGACCCACCGCCTATCGTCCCTAGCTAATTACACTCATTCCAAACACAATGGGATATTTATCGTAAGCCAGTTTGGCTGTTTTGGTCGGTTTCCGTCAAAATCAAAATATAAATCTATATATTGAATTTTAAACGTACATTTCTATTTACTGGGGCCACATACAGACTCTAAAAATTTTAGAAAAATTATTTCTAGCTTCGTATTGACGATACGGTTCTAACAAAACTAATTTCTTCAAATTTGAAGACCGTTTGAAAAACGGTCATTTTCTGGTCGATCCAAATTGACTAAAACTGTCAAAAACACGTTTTCCTGCGCCACACTCACATATTGATTCAGAAAATTATGAATTTTGGAATCTAGCAATAACTTGACACCCCCCAGATCCAACAAAAGTCGTTTTTTCGAAAGCGGAGGTGTTTGCAAAATTTCCATTTTTAAGGGCTATATTTTCATAGCAACTATTCTGAATTTTCAACTGGACATTACTTTTTATACCCGCTATGAAATTTCAATTTTTCGGATTAGTTGGAAAGATATTTTCTAATAGATTCTAATATTTTTGGTTTCGCTAAAATCCAGTTTATTTTGAATCATGTACATTCATTTGAAATTTGAAATCGAATTTTCAAACCACCGCGCCATTTCCAATTCCTTTTATAAATAAAAATATATATTTATATTCTAACGACGATTCAAATAAATATATACGTTCTGATTCTATTCAATATAAATTTCTCGTCATTATTATTCAAAATAATTCATTTTAAACATCCAAAATTCATCAAAATTTCCAAAATAAATTTTTTAAATTGGTTCGGATTTTCCGGGTTCTAATATCCAAACAACAACCTATTATTTCAGATTTGAAAAAAATAATAAACAAATTTGATAAACTTTTAGGCATGCATTTAAGATCTATTTCAAACGAACTAATCAGGTAATTATAACGATGTATATAAGTTTGTCACTCACCTAAAAGCTATCCAAATCTGAATTTGAATAAACCTTTAGGCCTATAATTCCCAAAATTTTACAGATCTACGATTATTCTAAAAAGGGGATTCTTTCAGATTTGCAGATCAACAAGAAAATAGGAAAGATGGAAGAAATTTGAATGGAGGAAAACCTAATCGCAACACCATCTCCTTTGCACATAAATCTGATCCTAAGCTTCTTCAATCTATGTTTGTTTTCATTATATGTATTTAGATTTGGTTTAAAAGAGAATTGGAAGAAGAGGGAAATGACAGAGATTCGTTGTTGCCTTCAGAATTGTGTGCGAAAGGATGGGGTCTAACCCTATAAATATTTATCGGGATTAGAATGGTCCTAGACCATTAGATTAGTTTTAGTTAAAATCAATCTGTGTGTGTATATATATATATATATATGTATATATATATATAATTTATATAACAAAACCCTAGCCGCCACGCTGCCAGGCTCGACCTAGTTCGAACAGGGGTCGACCGCTTGTGTCAACTTAGCTGTGGTCTAGGCATGGGTTAAGGTAAATAATGATTACCTTATATAACTTATTCCATTTTACTTATTTTTCATCTACTTTCGTATTTCGTCCCCGTAACATTTTCATACAGACTCCATTCGCGATGTTCCAAACATGATAGCTGACCAGAATTCCATCATGAATGCAACGGTGCAGGTTTCGTGGTCAAATTCCATCATTTGCGAAAATTCCATTTTCGGATCCTAATAAATAACTAAATTAATAATTGCCAAAATTTCGGGTCGTTACATTTTCTCCCCTTAAAACAAATTCCATCACGAAATTTCTACCAGTGACTAAGTTATGGCATTGTCGTCTAACTATCCTAAACTAAGCAACCAATTAGTGTTCATCCAATTTTGCAACCAAGTGTGCGTGTCACAGTGTACATAATGCATCACAAACATAAAACATGTATGCATAATGATTTTAAATCAGATCCTCCTATATGCATGCATTTTATTTTTGTAAACACTTTTGAAAAACATGATGCAAAACATCCTAAATATGCTGGTAGTTCTATAAGAATGCAAATTTTTGAAAACATTTTCATCCATAACTCTTACGCTTCTATGAATAGAGGTGCGAAGCAATAAATTTTGCATCTAGATCCTACCATCCGATTCGTTAATGTATCTAAATCACTTTTATTTATTTCCCCTAAGCCAGAAAAAGAAAATCAAAGTCGAGAATTTTAACATTCCTTCCGCTCGTAAATATTCTAATCCCCGTCCAACAGTGGAATTATACCTTAATAGCCCCCAAAATACTCCGGAAATTTCCATCTATAAACTGCAAAGAGGTTTGACACCTATTCTAAATCATAAAACAAGGTAATTAATGACTCGCGCATAACATCCACAAGGTATGTAAACAACGTTTCCTCGGCTAAAACAACATTTTCCTTGTAAATCTTGGATGTCACTTTATAGCATTTTGATTATGAAAACTATACATGTACATATATATTATTCTCAATTAACATTGTTTTGCAGGAAGAAACTCAACAACAGATTCAAGAGCTCAAATTAAAGATTACATGTGATTAGAGTTTGTTAACGATAGTGTATATTGTTAAAATCTTCCTTGGTGATACACACACATATGCACATTTTATTTTATAAAATGTTATATAAGGCATGCACAAGGCATAGGCATGACACAACAAACAAACGTCTGAAATTTCCAATTCAGACGTCTGTCTGCTGAAAGAAAAATATTTTTATCACAATATTCAGACGTCTATTCTGAAATATTCAGACGTCTGAATACTAGCCGAAATAGCTTATTTCCTTGCTGTTTGAATATTTATTTAAAAACAAACTTCTGAATTTTTAGTTCAGACATCTGAATATGAATGGATGCAACTATTCAGCGAAGAGTTACAACTTTCTATCTATATCTACTCATTGAATCTCTTCGTGAATGATTGTAACCATTTGTATATTACAAATAGAGATTCAAACAAACATTTTACTTCACCGATTTTCAATTCTAATTCTTTCTACTTACAAGCACACTCTATTTCCATGTTTTTGTGATTACAAATCATTTTCAATCTTCCATATTCTTTCACGAACTACACTATTATCATCAAGGAAAGATTATAGGAAGGTTGTACTTAAATTTGACATATTTGTGCTATCAAGAACACAAATAGTCAATAAAACTTTTGTATTGTTGAAGACCTCTTCAACTGTTGAGGCAATAAATCCTGTTCGGGTTAAGTGAGGATTGTTAGTAGTGAAATTCTAGAAGGAATTCTGGGACTGGACGTAGAACGAAGGTTCGAACCAGTATAAAATATTGGTGTCACTTGTATTGACTACTAATACTCTGCTGTCTACACATTATACCATGCTTATACTCCATACTATATGATCCAATCACTGCATAGATTTTTTTCAATCAGTGTCGGAGCAAAGGATTCTAGAGATCATAACAACATCCTAGAATATACCGCAATAAAGAAATCTAGTCAATGAATTAGAAAGAAAAAGAGCAACAAGGCAGAATCAAAAGAACAGTGTCTCATGGCTAAAGTCAAATCACAATCGGTATGTGTTGATTCATTATATAAAGATCTTTTGTTAGACCATGAAAAATTTGTTAAAAGAATTTAAAACTTTGAATAAACTTAATGCAGTTATTTTAGCCAAGTCTAAAGATTTTGAGCAAGAAAATTCCAAATTAAAAAAATAAAAACAATGATCTTTTAAAGGAAATCGATGTTTTACAAAATAAAAATACTTCAACAGAAGATTATTTAAATAATTCTAGTTCCTTAATTTTGTCTCTTGAAAAAGAGAATGAATCTTTAATTGGAAAGAATTTAGAATTATCTAAAGAATGTGAGTTTTTAAAATTTAATAATAATATTTTGCAAAAAGAAATTTGTGACTCAAAAGAAAATTTTGAAAGTTTACAATCGTCTTTAGATAATTCAGAATCTCTAATTTGCCATCTTGAAAATGAGAATAATACTTTGAAAAGGAAGAATTCTGAATTGAATAAGGTAATTGATAATTTAAAAAGTAGCAAAATTTCTTTTAAAAGTGTCAATCGTGACTTTGGAATCAAATTTGAAAAATGTACATGTAAGCTTGTGAAATTTAATAAAGGTCAAAATGATTTAAATGTGATTTTGTCTAATTCTAAACCCTTACACGACAAAAGTGGTTTAGGATATAATAAAACTAATCATAGTAATAGTACAAGATATACTTTTATGTACAATAAAAATATCACTGCTAGTACTAAAGCACGAGTAAATCCAAGATTCAATTTTTATCGAAATTCGAATACTTCTACGATTAGATATATTTATAATAAATTTAGAATTGTACGAAAGAAAATTCCAATATAAATTATTTAAGTATTTGGGTTCCTGTAAATTGGAAAAACAGAGAAAAATGTATCGACGATTATTTTTGATTAAGCAGTTGATAATGAAAATTTTATTTATAAAGGTTCCATTAAACGCTCGTGGGTATGGTTACCTTCCATTTAATCCTTGGACCCTGACAAAGGAAATGAGTACCAAAGTATTTATCATATTTATTTGTAGGTACACCACAACAATGAGGAGGTTATTCCAACATCTTTGAAATCTTTGGAAACAGAGCTCAAAACAAAAGAATAAATTAGAAAATCCGGTAATCTTATATATTTATATTATCATTTATATGTAATTGTTAAAATTCTTTTGCAAGTCATATTTCATATTAATGGTCAATTGATATACTATATCATTACTTAATATTCTTATATAATTCCTTATGGAAATACTTCATGATAATATATATCACAAGCTCATAAGTAAATATAGCTTACATGATTTCTTTTTTGACTCATATATGAATACATCTCTAAAAGATAATAAAGATTATGTAAATTTGCTTTCATATGATCAACTTGTAGCTTGTGCCATAGAAGACATATTGAACTTGAATATAAACTTACAAGTTATATCTAACCATGAATATCATATGCAAAACTTAAAAAAAAACATATTCAACCGACTGAATCCCAGGTTTAGCTGTCTGAATGTTCAAGACATCAAAATTTTATCCCATAATTCAGCCATCTGAATGTGCTTGCTACTATGTTTAAAATGTTTATCATTTGTCTGTTTGTTTGTAAATATTTATGTTTGGTGTGTGTGTCTTGTTTGTGGTACATATTGATGTGTATTGCATTTTTCTATTTATATAAGTATCTCCTTTTTGTCAATGACAAAGGGGGAGAAAATATATGCATGTTGAATGGGGGAGTTACATATATAGTTGTCATTATCAAAAAGGGGGAGAATGTATGATGTCGATTTATGACGCCTTGATTATGACAATTATACATGTACATATATATTATTATCAACTAACTCTGTTTTGCAAGAAGAAACTCAACAACAAATTCAACAGCTCAAATTGAAGAATATATGTGATTAAAGTCTGTTACTGATAGTGTATATTGTTAAAATCTTCATTGGTGATACACACACATATGCACATTTTATTTTGTAAAATTTTATATAAGACATGCAAAAGGCATAGGCATGACACAGCAAAAAAAGTCTGAAATTTCCAATTCAGATGTCTGTTTGCTGAAATAAAAATATTTGTATCACAATATTCAGACCTCTGTTCTAAAATATTTAGACGTCTGAATATTGGCCGAAATAGCCTATTTCCTTGTTGTTTGAATACTTATTTAAAAACAGACTTCTGAATTTTTAATTTAGACATATGAATACGAATGGATGCTACTATTCAGCGAAGAGTTACAACTTCTTATTCATATCTATTGACGTCAAAAGTTAGTCACTATTGACAATCAACCCCCAATCGTGCATAGAACACGCGAATAACAATCACAGAGTACGGAAAGTAAAGTAAAAATGGGGAACACACGCATAATTTTATAGTGGTTCAGCAAAATCGGTGCCTACGTCCACTTTATATGTATTGATTTACATTTGATTACAAGTACAATCTTTTTTCTTCTTTGAAGAAAGTGGGAGATGAGAAATATGAACACAAAATCCTTATGTTTGAGTGGGATGAGAGTTGGCTATTTTTAGAGTTAGGCGTTAGTTCCTATCGGATCTTCCAGCCTGCCCTTCCACTTTAGGGAAGGAGGTATTTATAGTTGAATGAGTAGGGTGAACTGTGGGTCATGTGGCTTGCCTCTTTTTCGGAGCTTGGATACGTGGAGCTTGATCCATTGGAATAGTTGCGGCGATGGAACCCGGTCTACTGCTGAGTAATAGTTTTCTCGAGAATTGCGGCTTGCGTGGCACTTGAACTATAGTGTATCAAAAGCAGCGTTTTGGCCGGAAGTGTTTGACCGCTTTTATTTCCTTGGGAATCAGGCTTCCTTGGATAGATCTTCTGGATATTTCCAAGTTAACCAGATCAATCCGAATTTTTAGAAGAGGTCGACTCGGTCAGCTAAGAGCAATTATGTAGGGAGGAGATATGCCACTCCTGGAAGGAATCTGAACCGGGTCGAGCCTCGTTTGGTCTTCCTGGAATGAAGAGTCATTCGATGGGATTGGTCGATGTTGTATCGTGTGGCTTTTTGGTATTGGGCTCTGATCCATCGAGCCTTGACAAATTTTGACAAAAAGTTGGTTAACACTTTTCCCCCTAGAATACATATTTTTGGTAAAGGGAGATGTGTTCTGGATCTTCTGAAAGAATATAGCATCAGAGCTCAATGCACAGGTTAGCTATGATTACACCGAAGATTGTACTAAGGCTAGAAAACCGACAACCACCGAAGATCGTATTAAGGCCGGGATTGTTAGCTGACAAACATTGTTGTGATACCTGCACAAATAGTATAAGCCATTCTCGGTTTAGAGATGGCTATAAACTTGGATGAGAGGTGGCGGCAAGTATTAGTCATACTCGACTCATGGAACGAGTGAGTGTTAGTTACACTCGGCTTGTGTACTGTCAACTATACTCGGCTTGTGGAACCAGTTAAGATATGGTGGCGAGTATCAATTATGCTCGGGTTATAGAACATGGGCCATACTCGGCTCGTGGAGTTGGCTTAGATATGGTGGTAGGCATCGACCGTAGCTTAGAGGTGGTAGCTAGCGCTAACCATATTTGGATCGGCGAGCGTTAATCATGCTCGGCTTTGAATCGTTTCAAACATCATCTACGTTCAGAAAAGAAAGTTTATTGCTGCTAAAGAGCTAATACAGGAAAATGAAAATAAACTCTAAGGAAGTGATAGTTGAATCTAGAGCACACCTATGAGCTAATTTCGTACGTGTGTGCTTCAACATATCGACATTATTAAAAGAAAAATACTAAAAGTGAATTTCTTATGAAATGGGAAAATCTAAGTTTTATTAATTGATGATGATGCCGTCATTGATGGGCTCAGAGTCCTTTCCGTTTCTAGGAGATCGAGGACTGGACTGAGGAGCTTGGGCAGAGGATTGTAGCAGCACGACCTATGCAGGTTTCTTACCATACTCGGGTAGTTCTCCTCACCTAACCCTTTCGTCGATGAGATCCCGCAAGTACTTGCATTCACTGATGTTGTGACCTGCCATGTTGTGGTATATGCAGTGCTTTCCATAGTCGAATTCCATTTGGGTCGGCTCCCTTCGAAGAGGCTTTAGGAAAGGCAGAGTTCCTCGTATATCAAGGTAGATGTCGAGTAAGGAGGAATTAAGCTCGGTGTTTGATCATACTTGTTTTCTCTCCGAGGTCGTACATTGCGATCGTTTTTGTCTGAGACTTTTCCTTTTCCTTTGTCATGGCCATTGGTGTTGGATAAACCTCCGTCCTTGGTTGCAAGCACCTCAAGGCTTTCCATCTCAATGTTGGCATCCTCTTGTTAGGGGAATCGGTCTGCTTCGGCATAGAAGTCATCGTTGTCCTTGGTTAAAGAGACCTTGAACTCTAATCGATTCTGAACACCTGCAATGGCAACCATAAGCACCATCGATGGCTCGGGTCGATCGACAGATGCTAGGACATCGTTGAATCTATATAGGAAGCACCGAAGGGTCTCGCCGAGTCGTAGTTTAATGGTGGTGAGAAACATAACGCTCTTCGGCCGGGAGATGTGAACTCTGAACTTCTCAATGAAACGGGTGACCAACATGTTCCCACTATTGATCGAATCAGTTGTTAGCTGTCGGAACCACATGTCGGCTATATCGGTGAGAAAGAGGGGTAATCACTTGGCCATGACATTGGTCAATGCTGAAAGAACTTTCATATTGCGCATGTATCGCATGAGATGAACGGTCAGGTCAGTTTGGCCGTTATTGGGCTCTATGGCCAGAAACTTGAAGTATGGAGGATTTCTGGAATTTCTGATTTCCTTGGTGAATGGGCTACGGGGGATATCGTCTATATCCTACTGAGAAGACGTACCCCGGGTGAAGCGTCTGATGATATTTGCAAGCTGGCTTCCACCCCCGAGGATTCGTTGCCATGAATCCATTTCTGCACTGGGGGCGTTGATGAGAGTCCCAGGTTAGGATCCGCTGAAAGCGTGCTCAAAAGGGGAACGGTTGGTTGCGTTCGGCCTCTGAGAGTTGAGTGAAGATGAGGGTGTATCCTAGTCTCGAGAGCTGGTTCAGTCGCTGCTAGAGTCGTTCGATCATTATTGGACTGAACCATACCTATCCTGGAAGGGTTGGTCCAAGTTTAGTTAGAATTGACAGATCCATCATAGTATGTGATGTCCGGGGCTCTGCATTTCCCCCGCTCGGGATGATATTACGATGATCTTTGGTAGCATTTTCCTCCGACCTACCCTGGGTTGTCCTAGTAGAGTGGTATTGTTGGTTCGAAGGGTTAGTGCCCCCAGCTTGGTTTGGATTGACAAGCTGGGAAGGCTGTGGGTGAGGCGACATGAGACGAGTCCGTTGTAAGATGCTGGGTTGTAATGGAAATGGCAATGTTCCTGGTTCTGGTCGACCCAGCGGTTGCTCGGTGGGTCCAGGGAATCAAGTCGATCCTTGGACCGGAGACAAAATGGTTGAACGACCTAGATCTTGATCGCCGCCAACCCGAGAATATGTTGAAGCTATAGCACGGGGAGCTACTGAGAGTGGCAACCCGAGTATCGGTCGTTCGAGAAGTGAGGTTGATCCAGGAGGAAGCAAAGGTATGGTCCGATCTGGGGCTTGTATTTCTGCAGACCGAAGATCAATTGCTGCCCCAGTCCTGCTCGGTGTAGGAAATGATACTAGAATGTTATGTCCCTTGTCCATCCAAGCGAGGAGGTCGCTCATCACTTCCTGCTGACGTTTGAGGAGTTCACCTTGAGATGCCATCTGTTTTCTAAATTCAGACAAGACTTTATCCATGTCATCTCAGGCGAGGTATTAGGATGTGTCTTCATGGGAGGAAGCCTCATGGCTTTCCCCGTTGTTGTTGTTGTTCCTGTTGCATCAGCAGGTAAAGGATGAGAAGATGAGGCATCCTTCTTCCGCTTGTTTGCCATCGTTTGGTTTAGATATTGCTGAAGGCGGTCGAAGGCCGTAGGGTATTTCTGGTGCGTCTAACTCCACCCTACCTGGCATGCCAAAGTGTTGACGTCAAAAGTTGGTCACTATTGACAATCAACCCCCAATCGTGCATCGAACGCATGAATAACAATCATAGAGTACAGAAAGTAAAGTAAAAACGGGGAACACACGAAGAATTTTTATAGTGGTTCGGCAAAATCGGTGCCTAAGTCCAATTTATATGTATTGATTTACTTTTGATTACAAGTACATATTTTTTCTCCTTTAAAGAAAGTGGGAAATGAGAAATATGAACACAAAATCCTTGTGTTTGAGTGGGACGAGAGTTGGCTATTTTTAGAGTTAGCCGTCAGCTCCTATCAGATCTTCCAGCCTGCCCTTCCACTTTAGGGAAGGAGGTATTTATAGTTGAATAAGTAGGGTGAACTGTGGGCCATTTGGCTTACCTCTTTTTCGGAGCTTGGACACATAGAGATCAATCCATTGGAATAGTTGCGGCGATGGGACCCGTTCTATTACTGAGTAATAGTTTTCTCGAGAATTGCAGCTTGCGTTGCACTTGAACTATGGTGTATCAAAAACAGCGTTTTGGCTGGAAGTGTTTGGCCGCTTTAATTGCCTTGGGAATCGGGCTTCCTTGGATAAGTCTTCAGGATATTTTCAAGTTAACCAAATCAATCCAAATTTTAAGGAGAGGTCGACTCGGTCGGTTGAGAGAGTGATTATGTAGGGAGGAGATATGCCGCTGCTAGAAGGAATCTGGACCAGGTCGAGCCTCGTTTGGTCTTCTTGGAATGAAGAGTCGTTCGATGGGATCGGTCGATGTTGTATGGTGTGGCTTTTTTTGGTATTGGGCTCTGATCCACCGAGCCTTGACAGCTTTTGTCAAAGAGTTGGTCAACAATATCTATTCATTGAATCTCTTCATGAATGATTGTAACTATTTGTATATTATAAATAGAGATTTAAACAAACATTTTACTTCACTGATTTTCAACTCTAATTCTTTCTATCTATTCTATTGTGATCATACTTACAAGCACACCATGTTTCCATATTTTTGTGATTACAAATCTTTTTCAATCTTCCATATTCTTTCACGAACTACACTATTATCATCAAGGAAAGATTATAGGAAGGGTGTATATAAATTTTACATATTCGTGTTATCAAGAACATAAATAGTCAATAGAACTTTTGTATTGTTGAAGGCCTATTTAGTTGTTGAGGCAAGAAATCCCGTTCGGCTGTTCGGCTAGTTGTAAACCTATTCCTCCAGGTTAAGTGAGGGTTGTTAGTAGTGAAATTTCAGAAGCGAGTCTGGGATTGGACGTAGAACGAAGGTTCGAACCAGTATAAAATCTTGGTGTCACTTTTATTTACTGCTAATACTCTGTTATCTACACATTGCCTTGCTTATACTCCATAATATACGATCCTACCATTGCTTAGACTCAAAATCTTAGTGTCACTTTTATATACTGCAAATACTTTGATGTCTACACATTACCTTGCTAATACTCCATGCTACCACTGCATAGACTCTTTCAGTTACCGTTAATGCTTTTAACGCACCGTCGTTCCTAATGCACTGCTAAACCGCGCAAACAATCATTCAAAATCTTCCTTATGCTTTACATGTGATTAAAAATCGTAAATTTTCTATCAAAATAAATTTCCATTTGAAAAACTCTTTATGCAAAATTTGAAATTCCTTTTTGGTGATGTTCACTTTCCCTAGCGGATTCATATAAAAACAAAATTTCGGTAATGTGCGTTTTACTAGATTTAAACCATCTATTTTTATACAAAACAGATAATTAAACATTCGTAAGCCACCGCACCTAAATCTATGTCTATACACAAAACAGGTTTTACGGGAAAGCAAGAACAGACAAAACATGATATTTTTAAAAGGAATTTTTTTTGTTTTTTTCCCTTTCCAAACAACATTTGCAAAAAGTATATTTCGTGGAAGTTTAAATGATTTAAATCACGTGTAGGCATTGAAGGAAGTCGGTCGTGCAAAACTACAAAGAACAAAACCACATAAGCCAACTCAAAAATAAATTTTAGCTTAAAAGGAATAACCGACAAACAATAAATGTACCCATGACGAAACAATGCAAAAACCTGTCCGTCGCCAAAACTTATCTACCATAGAATTTTACACTTTCCAGCTCTAAGGCAATTGTTAGTTAGATAAGAAAATTTTAGGGGTTGCAGAAAAGATCGTTAAGGCAAAACAAACACTAGAGGGGTGGTGAATAGTGTTTGTGAGAATTGAAACAAAATCTAAAATTTATGTGAACTACATGATAAATCAAACACCACAAACATAATCACAAACACAAATTCACAAATAAACAGAAATAAAATGCAGAAAAGGAAAGAACACACCGGATTTTATATTGGTTCGGATTGCTCCTACGTCCAGTCCCGCATAACGCTGGATTGCGCAGAGTTTTATTACTATTCCAATAGTCAAGTACAACCTCCTTGATTTCATGGCCACAAGGGATACCACCGATTACTACTTCCTTGGTTTCATGGCTACAAGGAAACCACTGATTCCTACTTCCTTGGTTTCACAGCTACAAGGAACACACCGACTCCTACTTTACTCAACCCAAGCAATTACAAACAACCCTATAACTCTTCAATAGCACTTGATTCAGAGAGAGATGAGAAGAGAGTATAGAAAGAAGAAGTTTGAACAAAATGGAATTGAATTCGGCAAAGTATAAGTGTAGATATTATAAAAATGATTAAGAATAATTATATAATGAAAGAGAGTGAAAGTGGAGAAGAAGATATGCTTAAAAAATCGAATTCAAGCCCTTTTTATAGTGTTTGAAAGGTTGCAACGTTTCTGAAACGTTTCAAATAGTTAAAAGACACTTCCTTTCAAATTTGAATTTCTGACATTTATATGTCGACATAGTGTTTTCTACATGTCGACATACTCTAGTATATTTTTGAATTTTAAAACATTTCAAGTGTTTTGATCTAAATATAATTCTGGAAATTCTTAATTAAAAATCTAGTGTAGTAAATTGATATTATAAAGTAGAAAAACATATGAAAACATAAATTTAACTATATAAACATATTTATAAAATTATAATGTTTTAAACTATATAAATATAAAGTATAAAAATATATATATATATATATATATATAACTTAAGTTTGAAAAACAAATATAAATAAAAAAAGAAAATTAGAAAAGATAAAAAATAGAATAGAGAGAATTGAGGATAGAAAACAGAATTTGAAAATCAGAGTTTGAAAATCAAAATTTGAATATTGAACCTGGAGTGCTATTTAGAGTCTTATATAATCTAAACTCTATAACTATATTAATCTTGAACTCTCAAACTATTGAAATCTTGAATACTCATGAGTCTTGAAATTTTTTCTGAATTCTGAATCTCTGTCATCTTTAAACTGTACAGTCTTCATTAATATTTCATGTATATAATTCCTGCATATGTGTGTGTGTGTGTGTGTATATATATATATATATATATATATATTCTATAAAAATATGTTAGTATATATTTTATAATCAATGAAAATTGAAATAAGGTTTTTGTCATCAAAACTGCATTCTCTAACAATCTCCCCCTTTTTGATGATGACAACCTTAGTTTATAAAATATCATACCTATATATACCTATTGATGATGATCCTTCTAATACTCCCCTGTTTGTAAGAATCTGATAAACTATGTCTATATTTTATAATTTCTCCTCCTTTGGCATTATCAAAAAGAAACCATAAAGGTACCCCCCCTAAATTGTATAACTCTCTGAATAGAACTTAAGTAACTCACCCAATAAAGATACTTCCCCTTAATCTATTAACTAATCCTAAGTAGAATATTCCCCCTTAATCTATTCAAACCTATAATATGATGATTAAGTACAAACCAATCCAAGTATTTATAACTACATATGTTTGTTTGATACAAACAAAACCAAATCAAACCACACCAATAGGATTCAAATCAAATCACACCATACAATATGTCTTAGAATATTTAGACAAATCAATCAAATCATACCAAATAACTAAACGTTTCTTGGAACTTCAACCCTACCATCTTCTCCAAAGATAGGATCCTTCTTAATGACTTCCCAGTCTTCATCTTCTTTGGTTGGCATATCATCATCATTTATGTTCGAGCTTCCCACCTGTGGCGACCCAAACTTCCTCGTGAAAGAAAGCCCGGATTGCTTCGAGAACACGACAAATCAGAACATAAACAGAAGAACATTTCATTGCTTATTACAACAATTCCATCAGAATACACGAATATAACAGAGTATAAATGAATAAATATTATACATTAGAAAAATATCAGAGTTTAAAATACATAGCAGCGGAAATAAAATGCATAAATACAATGCGTAGCGGAAAATAATACAAAACACAACTGAACGAGATCCTGTGAATATAATTCTGCAAAACCAAAACTATTAGCTGCCCGTGTGGAAAATATGGGCACCCAGAGTTTAGGTTACAACAATAAACTCCAGGCCAGTCAGGTGACTGGTGTGAGAACTAAAACAGTTAATAATCTTTATTTTTAAAGTTAGGTAAATCAAGGGACCAAGCCGTATAACACGGAATGGGTTTCCTCGCTAGAATACCAGTGCATAAAACAAACAACGCAATGCTAAATATAGAACAATGAAGCTATTATAAGACCCATGTCCCATCACACAATGCAACACAAGCCGGAGGATCGGGTTTCCCTTATAATAGCCAAATATGCTTGATACGTGAAATTTCATCTTTCATTATTATTATAAGTGAAGAAAACAACTTCAAATATAAATGTATCAATCATAGACAGCATGGGTACCATATATCATGCCGCCAATACTAGGCTCTACAATCAAAACCGAAAAATGTCGTATTTAGAAATTGGATTTCCATACTGGTGGTTACTAATTCGAAAGATCGATTGCGTACTGCAATTCCCCACGGTTTACGTCGCAGGCGTGCGAAAACACCGTAATGCACATCCACACTATCCAGGAAAACAAGTTACCGCGGTTTACGTCGCAGGCATGCGAAAATACCGCTAACCCTAGCCATCAGGGAAATCGGGGTGTGTGCCCTATCCCTCTTGAGCGTGAGGCGACCACCCTCAGCTCGTCTCGGTCGACCGAATCCACGACACCACTAAGGTGCCCATCCTCTAAAAAGCATATTGATTCCATCAGTTTACCACCATATCGGGGTGTGAGGCTCGCGAATTAACGCTACACAAAGTCGTGCTATATTAAAGTTGTGCTTTGATCATCAACCACAAGACTCTGCTTTTCAACATAAGCCTTGATCACTTGCCACTTAGGCCTGCCACACAGGAAATTTACGCCATGTGACTGATGTCTATCGATATACAACCTCTGATCCCGTACATCTCAGAGAAGGGTGAAGTAAGGGAATAAATTCCCCTTCACCAGGCAAATGTATATTTAATAGAGATCAATTAGCACAGAATAAAATCCAATGTCAGACACACCATCCATTTACAAGTTCGTTCTAGGTCTGAATGAAACCGTAGGCACCTTATTCCTCTACCCGTATGTCCAATACAGGAGAGAGGCCCTCGCATATTCGTACAATCAACAAGTATGTCTGGACGGTTACCGTTGTAGCCCATTCAAGGTAGCTACTCCAATCATGAGAGGCAGTAGCAACCCATCCATTCGATGTGAAGATCGCCGGTCTTGCACCGTCTTCATTCTCTTCAACTTCTAGTCGTATCAGTTATTCAGAATGGGTTAAACCCGGCCTTTCCGAATAACTCGCGTATCTTATAATCAAGTGCTATAACAACACATCATACGCCTCGTTCCAATCCAGAATATTCTTTTATTTCCTTTGGGAAAGGTTCCCATTAATTTTATCAAAGATAAATTCTTTAAATTTATTCTTTAATCTTCCTTTGGATATCAAACCATATTAAGGTTTTCCAAACTAGTCGGGATTAGCGAACCACACCGAAGTAATCATTTATTTTATTTCCCAATCCCAACCTATTCATCCCATGGAGCAAAATTGGTAATACTCCATATCTAACACCATGGTGTTATCGGTAAATCTTAATTACCATTTCGCGTTCAAATCTAATTAAAGATTTAACTATCGCTTAGAGAAAAACTGGTGATACTCCATTTTCGATCATTTTCATGAATTGATCATTTTAATTATCACATTCACTTTTCAATCTAATCAAAGATTCATTAAAACTCCATTTAGTTTTAAATCTTCCCAAAAATCAATATTAATGATTATTCAAAGCTAAGAAATTAATCTTATCTTTAACTGGGTTAAAGAACCAATGTCATTTAAAACATGGTTCATGATAAACCCAAAATCACATTCCATTAATTATGGAATCTTCATGGAAAAACAAATCAATATATAATCGATATCAATTTCTGTATCTGACTAATAATATAAATGGAATAACGACAAAGCCTTTTAAATTCCATATGTATTAACAGTCTTCGTCCACAGAAGCTCACTTCGATTATTACCAAATCAAATTCAATTCAATTCCAATTTAATATATTAAATTGGAAATTTTTACTTTGGAAAATTCCATAAATCTTAATTAAAAGATTATAAATTCTAAATCATATTCTTCACTATTAATTGGGTTAAAGAACAAGTGTTATTTAAAACACCATTCACAATAAACCCAAAAAACAAATTCTTTTCTTCCATTCCAATTAAATATTAATTAATTGGTAAACTTCATTAAATCTAAATAAAAAGATTTAATCTTTTCTCAAAGGGGTTTAAGGACAGTGTTAATGAAGACACCGTTCACGACAAACCCAAATCCAATTCGATATCAAATACAAGGCTCTGAATAGAAAATATAATTTTTTTTTCTTTTCAGAACTAGAATTTTTCAGCCAAATTCTTTTCAAATCATTTATTATGATTTTACATAATTTTTCCATATTTTTAATAATTTTATTATCGCCCGTACGGTTGGTTTCCAATAACTGCCACCAAACTGCATCCATGGCGACCTTTTCTGAAATTGATTTGGACATATCTCCAAATCCAACCATTATATTTCCAATCTCTTGTATTTATTGGAAAGTTCTTTTCGAGACGAACCCAATGGTTTAGATTTTAGGAGAATCCGACGGTCGGATTTCCCGTAACGTCCATTTGAAGTTAATGGTAGAAATTCGCGAACTACCGCTTCGCGACATGTTCTATTTAGGCCATTATAATATATATATATATATATATATATATATTATATTTCGTTGATTTCCATTTAAAACAAATTTTATAAATTGTTTTAAATTCGTTTCAGAAACGATTTCCACTTCCATTTCAAATTCAAATCAAAATTGAATTTTCACTTATAAATTCATTTTAAATTCATTTCAAAACGATTTCAATTCAAATCGATTTAAATTCAATTTAAATTCATTTTAAATTCAATTCAAAATGATTTCAATTCTATTTAAATTCATTTCAAAATGATTTCAATTCAAATCGATTTCAATTCTACTTTCAAATTCAAATCAAAACTGAATATTCCATAGATATTCGTTTTAAATTCATTTCAAATCGATTTCAATTTTATTTTCAAATTCAAATCCAATTTGAATATTCCATATCATTTCAATATTAAAATGATAATATTTTCAAAATATCAGATTTTGAAATAACTTTTCGATATTCACTATAAAATGAATAAAATCGACCAAATTCACGTTCGTGTTAAAATGGCGTTTAACTACTTAACACGGCTTCACATTTCAATATTCACTGAATATTATTTTAAAATATTCGTTAATTCTGAACTGGAATCAGACTCAATCAATTACCATATAATTTTATTTATATGGATTTTAACATCATATAAATACAACAATAATGATAAACAATCATTAAAAATTCAAACAACATACAGAGTGCGTTCTACAACTGTATAAGCATTGAAATAAATAAATAACGCTTATACAGTCTGTTAACCCATCGATTGACATACCACTAATTATTGGGATCAGTGTATGTCAGATATTATCCCAATACTAGTGTGGGGTTTTCAAACAACAAATACTGTTTATTATTTGTGCAGTTGGGCGATTTGTAAAATTTATCGTCCCAATCAATATCAGATAAATTGGTGTATATAAACAAACCGTCCGGTTTGTAAATGAATATTTGTTTCAACACAGGACTATTTCATACCTTTCATATATATATAATAAAAATGGCATTTTTATTGTTCAAATATTTTATTTCATACATGAATATTTTATATGTTTTATATATATACAATAAAAATGATATTTTTTTATTATTCATATATTTTATTCCATACAATACAATCAATAATCACAATACAGTCCATTTCACATCACAATAAATGTTCACATAGAATACAATCAAACAAGTCGTCCATGGTCTGTGGACGACGGGGAGCAGTTCATATGTGCAGTTACAAAATAATTTAAATAACTGTACAAAAATAATAGTGAGAAATTCTCACCTTGATTTTGATTTCTGAATTTTTGAATTTCTGTTCGGATTTGAAATTGCTTGAAATTCCAACTTGCTCCGTTTTGGATGAAGGTCAGTTTTGTTGTGAAGCTCTCGTCCTCACGATCACAATGGATCCAGTTTTGCTCGATTTTGACCTCGTATGAGGGAGATATGTTATTTTAAACATTGGGATAATTAAAATAGTGATTAATTAAATTAACTAAAATTACAACACCTTTTATAATGTTTAAAACGCTACCCTCTTCATCTCCTTTCTGAATCGCCTGAACCCATCGTCGAGGACCAACTACCCCCTGCGCACGTCAAATGGGGCACCCAGCCACTGATCAGAGATGACCCCCCCCCCCCCCCCGATCCCCCTCAACGCTGCCATCACACCCTAGCCACCACGGCGGATTCGAGCTTGCCATCACCTCGAAAAACCCACCCAAAACAGATGGCTTTGACGCCAAAATTCGACCGACTCAGGCGCCCAAACCCGATCACCGCCATTCATCTAGTAGAGCTCGAGGAGCTGAATGATTTTCTCTTATGGAGCTTTGGATTTTATTAAGGGGATTAGAAGAAAACGGGGGAGGAAGGTTGGTGCGGTTCTGGACGTCGATTAATTGGGTGGTGGCGGAAAATTCCCTAGGGCTAGGGTTTTATTTTTCGAGATTTCTGAATGGCTGGGGTGGGTTTTTATAGTAATTTTTTATTTTTAATTCCTTTTAATTCGAAAAATAGGGTTTTTGCATACGAACTCCAAATCGAACCCAACGACTGTCGGCCCTAGCTAATTACCCCCATCCCGGACACAATGGCGTATATTCTGCAAGCTGATTTGACTGTTTCGAATAGTTTTCGTTAAATTTAAAAAATAAATCAATATATTTTAAATTCAAACGCACAATTTAATTTACCGGGGCCACATATGGTCTCTAAAAATTGCTAAAAAAAATATTTCTTGCTTTGTATTGACGATATGGTCCTAACAAAACTAATTTCGTCGAATTTGGAGACCGTTTGAAAATTGACCATTTTCTTGGCAATCCAAATTGAATGAAACTGTCAAAACACGTTTAACTTCGCCACGCTCACATATTGATCCCAAAAATTATGAAAATTGGAATCTAGCAATAATTTGACATTCTGGATTCAACAAAAGTGGATTCGTTGAAAACGGGGGTTGTTTGCAAAATGGCTATTTTTACGGACTATATTTTCCATAGTGACTATTCTGAATATTCAACTGGCCATAACTTTTGATTCCTGCAATGAAATTTCAATTTTTCAGATTCGTTAGAAAGATATTTATAAACAGATTCAAATATTTCTTGTTTCATCCAATTCTGACTTATATTGAATTCTGTATATTGAATTGAAATTAGAAATTGAATTTTCGAACTGCCACGCCATTTCAAGCTCGTTTTATAATTACAATAAATTTATTCATTTTAACTTCATCTAAAATAAATTTTTTGTCGTTATTATTTAAAATAATTCATTTTAAATATTCAAAATTCATTGAAATAACCAAAATAAAAATTATAAATTGGTTCTGATTTTTCGGGTTGTTACAATCTCCCCCACTTAAAAGCTTTTCGTCCTCGAAAAGGAACGGAGTTGAAAGTTGTTTAACTAACCGACTCAATTTTCATAATGGCTTTCAATCTTCAACTTCTCAGTTTCTAAGAATTTCTAATTTTTCAAAAGTTTGGCTAACACCCTAAATTTTCAAAAAAATTCGCCATAATCTCCTTTGTACGGGAGCACCGGGAAAATCCCCAAACCACCACACCGGCCCTCTCATCTCAAAAAGAAAAAGAAAAGGCCAAGCGGCTAGCCAATCGGCTCATAAAATCATCATCACCCAAGAAATTAGTAAACATGTACCTATTTGTCGGGCATACAATTTAATTCCTCTTCTCTAGCCTCCTTGCTATGACCTGTTCACACATATATATGTACATGCATGCAATTCAAATAAATTTTCAATTCAGTTCAATATTTTGATTCGATTTGGCTAATGGTTCAAAATTTAATTAATCAAACCAATAATCATACAACACAACTAGCAATCAATTAGTTGATATTTTTTTCTCAAACATATAACTTCTATATGTAGTCAAAAATCATATTGTTGATGCCAAATCACAACAATATATTCTATCTAGTTTAGGTTCTCACACCAGCCAATTGGAAATATACAGATATTCCACATTCAAAACTCGAACACAGATGCTGATGATGTCTAGAATAGCATCAGAATCATCTCCGAGCGACTAGAGTGCGATTCTATATTTACCCAGTATATTTGAGACTTCAAATTCGTGTATATTCAAAAGCTTCATATACTCGATAGTCCAAATTCAATATAAAGTAAATATTCAAATACGAATAATAAGGCATTAAATTTTCAAAACAAAATTTATTTTCATTTTTATTTTATAAATAACACTCTTCACACTCGTTCTAGGATACTGCTAATCCCGTCTCTAACGAGTCATTCTTATTGGATATTACTAATCCAATCTCCAATGAATTCCTTCATTCGGTTCTAATATGTCACGTTCTCTAGCTCTGTAAACCAAAGCTCTGATACCACCTGTGGCGACCCAAACTTCCCCGTGAAGGAAAGCCCGGATTGCTTCGAGAACACGACAAATCAGAACAAAAACAGAAGAACATTTCATTGCTTATTACAACAATTGCATCAGAATACACGAATATAATAGAGTATAAATGAATAAATATTATACATCAGAAAAATATCAGAGTTTAAAATACATAGCAGTGGAAATAAAATGTATAAATACAATGCGTAGCGGAAAATAATACAAAACCCAACTGAAAGAGATACATGGATACAGAGCTTTCCGAATATCGCTTCAGCTGTAAACCAGGATCCTGTGAATATAAATCTGCAAAACCAAAACTACTAGCTTCCCGTGTGGAAAATAGGGGAACCCAGAGTTTAGGTTAAAACAATAAACTCCAGGTTAGTCATGTGACTGGTGTGAGAACTAAAACAATTATTAATCTTTATTTTTAAAGTTAGGTAAATCGAGGGACCACGCCATATAACATGGAACGGGTTTCCTCCCAAGAATACCAGTGCATAAAACAAACAGCGCAATGCTAAATATAGAAAAATGAAGCTATTATAAGACCCAGGTCCCATCACACAATGCAACGCAAGCTGGAGGATAGGGTTTTCCCTTATAATAGCCAAATATTCTTGGTACGTGAAATTTCATCCTTTATTATTACTATAAGTGAAGAAAACAACTTCAAATATAAATGTATCAATCATAGACGGCATGGGCACCATATATCATGTCGCCAATACTAGGCTCTACAATCAAAACCGAAAAATATCGTATTTAGAAATTGGATTTCCTACTGGTGGTTACTGATTCGAAAGATCGACCACGTAGTGCAATTACCCATGGTTTACGTCGTAGGCATGCGAAAACACCGTAATGCACATCCGCACTATCTAGGAAAACAAGTTACCACGGTTTACGTCGTAGGCATGCGAAAACACCGCTAACCCTATCCATTAGGGAAATCGGGGGGTGTGCCCTATCCCTCCTGAGCGTGGGGCGACCACACTCAGCTCATCTCGGTCTACTGAATCCACGACACTACTAAGGTGCCCATATTCTAAAAAGCATACTGATCTAACCATCAGTTTACTACCATACCATGGTGTGAGGCTCGCGAATTAACGCTACACAAAGCCGTGCTATATTAAAGCTGTGCTTTGATCATCAACCACAAGACTCTGCTTTTCAACAGAAGCCTTGATCATTTTCCACTTAGGCCTGCCACACAGGCAATTTACGCCATGCGACTGATGTCTATCGATATACAACCTCTGATCCCGTACGTCTCAGAGAAGGGTGAAGTAAGGGAATAAATTCCCCTTCACCAGGCAGATGTATATTTAATAGAGATTAATCAGCACAGAATAATATCCAATGTCAGACATACCATCCATTTACAAGTCCGTTCTAGGTCTGAATGAAACCGGAGGCACCTTATTCCTCGTCCCGTATGTCCAATACAGGAGAGAGGCCCTCGCATATCCGTACAATCAACAAGTACGTCCGGATGGTTACCGTTGTAGCCCCTTCAAGGTAGCTACTCCAATCATGAGCAGCAGTAGCAACCCATCCATTCGATGTGAAGATTGTTGGTCTTGCACCGCCTTCAATCTCTTCGACTTTTTGTCGTATCAGTTATTCAGAATGGGTTAAACCCGGCCTTTCCGAATAACTCGCGTATCTTTTAATCAAGTGCTATAACAACACATCATACGCCTCATTCCAATCCAGAATATTCTTTTATTCAAATGTTCTTTTCCTTTGGGAAAGGTTCCCATTAATTTTATCAAAGATAAATTCTTTAAATTTATTCTTTAATCTTCCTTCAGATATCAAACCATATTAAGGTTTTCCAAACTAGTCGGGATTAGCAAACTACACCGAAGTAATCATTTATTTTATTTCCCAATCCCAACCTATTCATCCCATGGAGAAAAACTGGTAATACTTCATATCTAACACCATGTTGTTGGTAAATCTTAATTACTATTTCACGTTCAAATCTAATTAAAGATTTAGCTATCGCTTGGAGCAAAGCTGGTGATACTCCATTTTCAATCATTTTCTTGAATTGATAATTTTAATTATCCCATTCACTTTTCAATCTAATCAAAGATTCATTAAAACTCCATTTAGTTTTAAATCTTCCCAAAAATCAATATTAATGATTATTCAAAGCTAGGAAATTAATCTTATCTTTAACTGGGTTAAAGAACCAATGTCATTTAAAACACGGTTCACAATAAACCCAAAATCACATTCCATTAATTATGGAATCTTCACAGAAAAACAAATCAATATATAATCGATATCAATTTCCATATCCGACTAATAATATAAATGGAATAACGACAAAGCCTTTTAAATTCCATATATATTAACAGTCTTCCTCCACAGAAGCTCACTTCGATTATTACCAAATCGAATTCCATTCACTTCCAATTTAATATATTAGATTGGAAATATTTACTTTGGAAATTTCCATAAATCTTAATTAAAAGGTTATAAATTCCAAATCATATTCTTTACTATTAATTGGGTTAAAGAACAAGTGTTATTTAAAACACCGTTCACGATAAACCCAAAAATCCAATTCTTTTCTTCCATTCCAATTAAATATTAATTAATTGGTAAACTTCATTAAATCTAAATAAAAAGATTTAATCTTTTCTCAATAGGGTTTAAGGACAGTGTTAATGAAGACACCGTTCACGACAAACCCAAAATCTAATTCGATATCAAATATAAGGCTCTGAATAGAAAATATATCGGCTTATATTCAATATCAAATTCTGAAATCAACAAATATCGTATTAGAATAATGATATATATATATATATATATATATATATATCTTCCAAATTCCTCCATAACGTCCGTATAATCACGGAATCCAATATCTAAATATTACAATGATAATTTCGATTCAAATCCATTCCAATTCGTATATTGGAAATTCTGGTTATTTTTAAAAACCAATTCAAGTCCAATTCATTTATTTATTAATAAATAAATTATTATTCTAGTTAATAACTAGTCCATTTCGATAAAAATATATTTTTATCTTTTCAAAACTGGAATTTTTCATCCAAATTCTTTTCAAATCATTTATTATGATTTTAAATAATTTTTCCATATTTTTAATAATTTTATTATCGCCCGTACAGTCGGTTTCCAATAACGGCCACCGAACTGCATCCATAGCGACCTTTTCTAAAATTGATTTGGACATATCTCCAAATCCAACTGTTAGATTTCCAATCTCTTGTATTCATTGGAAAGTTCTTTTCGATACGAACCTAACGGTTCTAGCTTTAGGAGAATCCGACGGCCGGATCTCCCGTAACGTCCATTTGAAGTTAATGGTCGAAATTCGCGAACTACTGCTTCACGGCGCGTTCTATTCAGGCCATTATAACATATATAATATACTGGTATTATTTATTTCGTCGATTTCCATTTAAACGAATTTTATAAATCGTTTTAAATTCGTTTCAGAAACGATTTCCACTTCCATTTCAAATTCAAATCAAAATTGAATTTTCCCTTATAAATTCATTTCAAAACGATTTCAATTCAATTTCAATTCAATTTCAATTCGTTTTAAATTCAATTCAAAATGATTTCAATTCTATTTAAATTCATTTCAAAATGATTTAAATTCAAATCGATTTCAAATCTACTTTCATTTTCAAATCAAAATTGAATATTCCATAGATATTCGTTTTAAATTCATTTCAAATCGATTTCAATTTTATTTTCAAATTCAAATCCAATTTGGATATTCCATATCATTTCAATATTAAAATGATAATATTTTCAAAATATCAGATTTTGAAATAACTTTTCGATATTCATTATAAAATGAATAAAATCGACCAAATTCACGTTCGTGTTAAAATGGCGTTTAACTACTTAACATGGCTTCACATTTCAATATTCACTGAATATTATTTCAAATATTCGTTAATTCTGAACTGGAATCAGACTCAATCAATTACCATATAATTTTATTTATATGGATTTCAACATCATATATATGCAACAATAATGATAAACAATCATTAAAAATTCAAACAACATCCAGAGTGCATTCTACAACTGTATAAGCATTAAAATAATTAAATAACGCTTATACAGTCTGTCAACCCATCGATTGTCATACCACTAATTATTGGGATCAGTATATGTCGGATATTATCCCGATACCCGTGTGGGGTTTTCAAATAACAAATACTGTTTATTATTTGTGCAGTTGGGCGATGTGTAAAATTTATCATCCCAATCAATATCAGATAAATTGGTGTATATAAACAAACCGTCCGGTTTGTAAATGAATATTTGTTTCAATACAGGATTATTTCATACCGTTCATATATACAATAAAAATGACATTTTTATTGTTCAAATACTTTATTTCATACATGAATATTTTATATATTTTATATATATACAATAAAAATGATACTTTATTATTCAAATATTGTATTCCATACAATACAATCAACAATCACAATACAGTCCATTTCACATCACAATAAATTTTCACATAGAATACAATCAAACAAGTCGTCCATGGTCTGTGGACGACGGGGAGCAGTTCATATGTGCAGTTACAAAATAATTTAAATAACTGTACAAAAATAATAGTGAGAAATTCTCACCTTGATTTTGATTTTTGAATTTTTGTTCGGATTCGAAATTGCTTGAAATTCCAGCATGCTTTGTTTTGGACGTGGCCAGTTTTGTTGTGAAGCTCTCGTCCTGACGATTACAACGGAACCAGTTTTGCGCGATTCCGACCTCGTATGAGGGAGATATATTATTTTAAACATTGGGATAATTAAAATAGTGATTAATTAAATTAATTAAAATTACAACACCTTTTATAACGTTTAAAATGCTACCCTCTTCAACTCCTTTCTGAATCGCCTGAACCAATCGTCGAAGACCAACTACCCCATGCGCACGTCAAACGGGGCACCCAACCACTGATCAGAGATGACCTCCCTGATCCCCCTCGACGCCGCCATCCCACCCTAGCCACCACGGCGGATTCGAGCTCGCCATCACCTCGAAAAACCCACCCAAAACAGACGGCTTTGAATCCAAAATTCGACTGACTCAGGCGCCCAAACCCGATCACCGCCATTCATCTGGTAGAGCTCGACGAGCTGAATGATTTTCTCTTATGGAGCTTTGAATTTTATTAAGGGGATTAGAAGAAAACGGGGGAGGAAGGTTGGTGCGGTTCTGGACGTCGATTACTTGGGTGGCGGCGGAAAATTCCCTAGGTCTAGGGTTTTATTTTTCGAGATTTCTGAATGGCTGGGGTGGGTTTATATAGTAATTTTTTTATTTTTAATTACTTTTAATTCAAAAATTAGGGTTTTGCATACGAACTCCAAATCGAACCCAACGACTGTCGGCCCTAGCTAATTACCCCCATCCCGGACACAATGGCATATATTCTGCAAGCTGATTTGACTGTTTTGAACAGTTTCCGTTAAATTTAAAATATAAATCAATATATTTTAAATTCAAACGCACAATTTAATTTACCGGGGCCACATATGGTCTCTAAAAATTCCAGAAAAATTATTTCTAGCTTCATATTGACGATACGGTCCTAACAAAACTAATTTCGTCGAATTTGGAGACCGTTTGAAAAATAGCCATTTTTTGGTTGATCCAAATTGACTGAAACTGTCAAAACACGTTTAACTTCGCCACGCTCACATATTGATCCCAAAAATTATGAAAATTGGAATCTAGCAATAATTTGACATTTCGGATTCAACAAAAGTGGTTTTGTCGAAAACAGAGGTCGTTTGCAAAATGGCTATTTTTATGGGTTATATTTTCCATAGCGACTATTTTGAATATTCAACTGGCCATAACTTTTGATTCCCGTTATGAAATTTCAATTTTTCAGATTCGTTAGAAAGATATTTATAAACATATTCAAATATTTCTTGTTTCTTCCAATTCTGACTTATATTGAATTCTATTTATTCAATTGAAAATAGAAATCGAATTTTTGAACTACCGCGCCACCTCAGGCTTGTTTTATAATTAAAATAACTTTATTCGTTTTAACTTCATTAGGAAAAAAAAATCCATCATTATTATTTAAAATAATTCATTATAAATATTCAAAATCCATTAAAATAACCAAAATAAAAATTTTAAATTGGTTTTGATTTTCCGGGTTGTTACACGGAGCCTTTGTGAGATTATTATCTTCATCTCTGAAAAGAGATTAGATTAACCATCGCATTGCATCAAAATGCTTCTCTTGTTGTTCAAACAACTTTACTTGACTTAGTTCTAGATGGCGCTAATTCCGTAGAATGATAGAGAGAATATTTTTAAAAGGATTCAAAGTTTCTTCTAGATTTTCACTAAGATTATGGATAGGATTTGCCATGGATTTGATAAGAAATGAATAAAGAAGAGGGAGTGATGGAATAATGAATTTTTATGGAAGAAATAGACTTAAATAGGGTCTGGAATTCGTTGGATTTTGAATGGAAATGAGTAGTTATTTTAATTTAAAATTTGAAACAATTTGAAAAACTGTCAGTTATATGTCGACATACACTTTTTGCTATGTCGACATACTATAGGGTTATTAAAATTTTGAAATTTTAAATTTTGAATTCTTTTAAACTCTATTATATTATAATTAGTTTTATAATTTTGCAAAAACATAAAGATGATTTTTATCACAGATAAAACTCCATTCATTACATGATAGAAAGCAAATACATCCAACTAGTCAAGACACACTTTAAATACGAGATTCGCAAGCAAATACAAGGAAATATATAAAGATAGATTAAACTAGATAACCTAGTTTCCGGATGATGATGGGGAAGATGAAATTCCAAGCTTTCTTCCTTTCTTAACCATTAATTTGTATATTTTGGAAAGCCTCTTATTAAGCTTCTTTTGATTGTTGACGATTTTCACTTGATTTTGAACAATCGTATCTTTGTAAATACGCTTAGAAGATGGATACTCAATACTTTCCATAGAGTCTTCTTCTTCGATTTCCATTGGTTCTTGCCCTTGCTACATTCGAGCTTGTTTGGCTTTGAATGTCTCATAAGGTTTGAAAGTGAGAGGAATTTGCATGAGATGAATATTTGATGCATCAAACACTTTTCTAGGCACAAATTCTTCTCCATGAAGATCAACATTAAAGTATATGAAAATACGAGTGAGATCAACACCATAGTAGAGAGTGTTTTCTCTTGTAGATAAATCTATGGGCTTTATTTCATTTAGGATCATTTCGGCCCAATTTATGACATATTCACCCATAATAGCAAAAAGAGCCTTTTGGACTCAGAGAGTTGGATTGTTGAAATTTCCGGAATAGGGAGTGATGGTATGTTAGAGGAGAAGGTTGATAATCCTTACTTTTGGATGAAATAAGCGATTTCTGAATTCCATTGGAGCACCATCATCAAATATGTCATGAAATGTTTCCAAATCGGTTTCGTCGATAGAAAAATTTGAGAAATCCGAGCCCACGCTTCTACAATTTAGAATGGTGCCTATGAGTTCGGCATCGAGAACAATTTGAGTGCCTTTTAAACTACTCTAAATTTGATTTTCGTTTCCTTCGTAAAATACGCGATTGAGATTTGCATAGAACATCTTAACGAGTTTGGGATAACATACTTCGTTGTTATCACGAGAGTTAATTAGACTCAATATTTCATTGTGTTTGAAAAGAGAGGGGAGATCATAAGAGGAAAAGTCGCTAAAGACGGTGAAAGCACCCGTGTTTACTTTAGCGTTTGCTAAATAGTTACCATAGGTTTTGATGGCCTCTTTGTCATTATGAAGATAACCTTTGATGGTTTTGGTTATCTTCAATTTTTGCGATGAACTTGAGGAAGCCATTGAGTTGATAATTTTGAAGAGAATAGATATGAAGAATATAGTTTTGAGTTGTGAATGAAAGGTAGAAATGATATATATACATATAGAATTTGAATGGATATGAATTAAATAGGCACAACTTTTCAGATTGAAATTGCACCTTTTCAAACCTTGGGAGTTGGTGAAAAGATTGGAGGGAAGTTTGAAAGTTTGAACTTTTTAATTTCAAAAATTTGAATTTCAAATTAGTCAGATATGTCGACATAGACATTTCTTTATGTCGACATACTTGTCTAATTTCAAAGGAAATTGGATTTTATGTTTTAAAATTTATATAATCGATTTATATTTCAGTTTTGACGTTTCCTGAAATAATTCTAATCCTAATAAACACTCAAACAATTTATTTTATTAATTTATTGGTTATTTAATATTATATTATTATTTTTAATTTCAAAATTCAAACTTCAAATTTGAATTTCAAAATTCAAAAATTTTATTATTATTTTTTTAAAAAAAGTTTTAAACAAACAAAGCAACCATTCAACCAAATTAAATTAAAAATTAATTAATGCGTACCCGGTTTTTAGATCCTTCTCTTCATGATTTTCTGAACTCTGAATTGCCGTAAAGAATATATTCGTATTTCCGGTTTCTGGTTCTTCATCACTTAATGATGAATCTGAATCATCTAATGTTGTTGCATATGCTTTCTTTCTTTTTCTTGACGAATTTGTTGAGTCGATTTGTTTGGATATGGACACGTTTTCTTTATATGGCTTAGTTTGTTGCAGTTAAAACATCGACCATCATTAATTTTTGAATTTCCTTGAATATAACTCTTCCTTCCATATTTTAGAAATCTTCTAAAATGATTTTTCATAAGTGTTGTTTCTTCATCATCTTCACTACTCGAGTCAGGATCATTTGTTGTTGCTCTAAATTCAATAGATTTCTTATTAGTTGGTCTGTTTTCTTTTCTTTCTGTAATTGGACTTCATAAGATATCAAATTTCCGATTAACTCCTCAATCTTCCTTTCATTGACATCATTGGCTTCTTCGGCAGCCAAAGTTTTCTGATCCCAATCTGGAGTTAATGAATTCAATATTTTTCTAACTTGATCTATTTAAGAATAAGTTTTTTCAAGTGTTGTTAATGAATGCACTATCTCTTGAAATCTGCAATACGTATCTGAAATAGACTCATTCTCGTTCATTTTGAATAATTCAAACTGATTAACTATCATTGTTATTTTAGTTTGTTTAACTTTACTAGTTCCTTCATGTATAACTTGTAAAGTTCTCCAAATTTCATAAGCAGTTTTACATATTAATACTCTATTAAACTCATTCCTATCTAATGAACAAAATAACATATTCATGGCTTTAGAATTGCTCTATGCAGTGCAAATGTAGTTGTGGGTTCAACATACTCATTTTGTGTACTATTCCATGTATCTAAACCTACTGACTGTAAATAAATTTTCATTCTACATGCCCAATATGAATAATTACTACCATTAAACAATGGTGGTCTTACAGTGGATTGACCCTCTATAAAAGAACTATTATTGGTACCAGTGTTGGTTGCCATTATCACTATTTTCAAAAATCAAATTATGAACTTTTTGAAAGACCTTTCTCTAATACCAATTGTTAGGGATTGCGAAAAGGATCGTTAAGGCAAAACAAACGCTAGAGGGGGTGAATAGTTTTTGTGAGAATTTAAACAAAATCTAAAACTTATGTGAACTACAGGATAAATCAAACACCACAAACATAATCACAAACACAGATTCACAAATAAACAGAAATAAAATGCAGAAAAGGAAAGAACACACCGGATTTTATACTGGTTCAGATTTACTCCTACGTCCAGTCTCGCACAACGCTGGATTGTGCAGAGTTTTATTACTATTCCAATAGTCAAGTACAACCTCCTTGATTTCACGACTATAAAGGATACCACCGATTACTACTTCCTTGGTTTCACGGCTACAAGGAAACTACTGATTCCTACTTCCTTGGTTTCACTACTACAAGGAACACACCGATTCCTACTTTACTCAACCCAAGCAATTACAAACATCCCTATAACTCTTCAATAGCACTTGATTCAGAGGGAGATGAGAAGAGAGTGTAGAGAGAAGAAGTTTGATCAAAACGGAATTGAATTCAGCAGAGTATAAGTGTAGAAATCATAAAAGTTATTAAGAATAATTATATAATGGAAGAGAGTGAAAGTGGAGAAGAAGATATGTTTAAAAAATCGAATTCAAGCCCTTTCTATAGTGTGTGAAAGGTTGCAATGTTTCTGAAACATTTCAAATAGTGAAAAGATACTTGCTTTCAAATTTGAATTTCTGACGGTTATATGTCGACATAGTGTTTTCTACATGTCGACATACTCTAGTATATATTTGAATTATAAAACATTTTCAAGTGTTTTGATCTAAATATAATTCTGGAAATTCTTGAATAAAAATCTAGTGTTGTAAATTAATATTATAAAGTAGAAAAACATATGAAAACATAAATTTAACTATATAAACATATTTATAAAATTATAATGTTTTAAACTATATAAATATAAAGTATAAAAACATAAATATATAGAACTTAAGTTTGAAAAACAAAGATAAAAAAAATTATAAAAGATAAAAAATAGAATAGAGAGAATTGAGGATAGAAAATAGAATTTGAAAATAAGAGTTTGAAAATCAGAATTTGAATATTGAACCTAGAGTGCTATTTAGAGTCTTACATAATCTAGACTCTATAACTATATTAATCTTGAACTCCTGAAATCTTGAATACTCATGAGTCTTGAAATTTGTCTGAATTCTTAATCTCTATCATCTTTAAACTGTACAGTCTTTAGTAATATTTCCTGTATATAATTCTTGCATATGTGTGTGTGTATATATATATATATATATATATATTCTATACAAAAAGTTTTAGTATATATTCTATAATCAGTGATAATTGAAATAAGGTTATTGTCATCAAAACTCTATTCATTAACATAAAATGGATTCCATTCAAATAGATAATGCGAATGTCACAAAATATTTCAAACATAAAATTTCATTAATCGTCGTGTTATTTCAAAGACAACACTAATAGTTACAACAACAAAGATTAAATGCTGGATAGGGAAACACAAGATACAAGCTAACACTGCCTAAGCACTACGAGATGGTCGGAATTCACGGTTGGAACTCGATCCATTACCACGCCTATTGTGACGGCCCGCCCCACACCAACCGACATTTACTCCAAAGGTGCGCTGTACACATGTCCAGTTAGCACGGGACAGTCGTCAGAAGAAAGGAAAGAAGAGAATGAACTAATAAAGAACCTGTAGAATGTCTCACAGCGCATAGAACAAAATATAATAACAACATACTTGACATAAAACAGGTGAGACAGTGCATAAGCTGAAAACTATAAACATCATAGCAGCGGAAAATCCAAAATACAGCTTATTACAACTTTTAAAATACTGTCTATAAAGAAAAAGCAAGATAAAGAAGGTACACTACTAATGCCCAAATAGTGACTACCAACGACACAGGGAGAATATCTATATATCATACGTGGAAGCCTCCTGCTCGCCTCCGAATCAGCTACTCGCGCATCACCAGCTAACCTGTCTCTAGTCTGCTCGTGTGAGCACCCAGAGTAATAAGAAGAGACATAAAACTCTGGTCAGACAAAACGTTTGGTATGAGCGATAAGCATCTAAACAAAACAATAACAGGTACACTAAACCATACCTGAACCTGGACCTGCAACCAAAGAGTTAGCACTACATACTGTACAATACTCTAAGGTGCCACTAACATATGGTGTAAAGAATACGAGGGCGGGGGTGTTCATGTCATAGTGATGGCAAACAAATCAAGCATGGCAACCATCCTCACATCTCTCACTCAGTGCGTAAAGCATACGATACCCGTTACTTTGGCCACCTAGTTCTTTGGGCCATGACGGAATCCAATCCCGTACAACTATCACTACAAGCCCCTAATCTGTCTCTCAGTAGTGAACCAAGGTTACGGATACCGATAACCCCTTTGCACACGTCCCGCAGCAAAGTCCAATCATGAAGTGAACTCATTGGTTCCCAACTGGATCCTGAGCTCTAACTTCCAACTTGGACTACCTTTGCATCTCAGGTTATTGGTCTCCTCCGGATCGGTCTTCATTCAGTTAACAGCTCATACCTCGCGTTCAAGCTTCCTGGTTCAGTCTGCAGTCACCATACTGGTTCGGGTCGAGTTCCTCCATTCAGACCGGGTCGCGCCATAAGCTCATGGTCCTCCAGCTCCATCGGATCGGGTCGTGGCCAAGCTTCAGGTCCATCGGTTCGGTTCGTGCTACCTCGTCTGGATCGGGTCGTGCCTTCTGGTCGTGACACCATGCTCTAGTTCAGTTCGTAACTTCAACTCCAGATCGTGAGCACCATTCGTGGATCGGCTCGTGGTCAACTAGCTAGAGCGATTCGGATCGTTCCTCCTGGTCGGGTCGGGTCGCTGAACCTGTTCGTGGCTTGCTTCCCCAGGAAGTTCGTGAAGGGGTTCGGGTCGGTCACCATCATCACGAGCAGGTCGGGTAGAGGGAGGCGATCCGATCTGTTTTCCTGCAACTCTTCCAGCGACTGTTTACGCCATACGACGGCGTTTTCGACCATTCTAACTTTTCTAATCAATCACAAAGCATATCATACAATCATAGCAACATGTATAAACATCCACAAACTCCAAAACAACAATATGATATGTCAAAACGGATCAAACATACCCAAAACCCATATTTTCCCCTTAATCCCCCAAATTCCAGGATTTGCAAAATTAGTCGAAATTAACCCAAATTCATATCAGAGGCATAAAATGATGTTTTAGAATTTTTCTAGATTTTTCTGAGCCATAATTTCGCTAATCTTCGCTAATTACCATAATTAGCGATAATTAGTGAGGAACTATGCAAATCACTCACCTTAGCCACAAACAAAACTCAGATCTAAAATAAATCTCTGATTTGGTGAAGATCCCAATGCAAAACATCAGCTCTAATCTTGATTTGGTGTTGATCCGCCTTGATTTGATGTTGCTAAGCCCAATCTTCAAGTAGAAAGTGATTTGGAGGTGATTTAGAGGTTGGAGGCCATTTTTAAGGTTTCTTAGAGGTAAGTGGAGGCTAGAAAACTGAAATGAAATGAAACCCTAACTCATTTCAGCCTCCCCATAACCCTAATCCCGAAATGGGTTACGGACCCATTCACTAATCACCCTATTTGGCCCGGTTAAGCAGTTTTTCACCTTCCAAACCCTATTTCAGCCATATCTCCCAAACGGTAAGTCCGTTTTTCGCATGTGACCACTCTACGGAAAGGTAAACCATCAAACGAATCTAATGGAAGTGATTTCAGGTCAAAACTCCTTTCCAATCAAAAGTTATGGCCGAAACAAGATCAGCTGTGGGCAAAACGGTCATTTAAAAATCGGCAAAAATCATGAACATGGGAAATGACCCCAATAGTCGTTTCCCAAAGTTACGTGATCATACGACTTCGTATAAGAAAGAAATAAATATTTTACGATCCTCCGATGCGTAGAATGCGGGTTGTTGCATTCTCCCCCCTTAAGAAATTTCGCCCCCGAAATTCCCTAACCAATACACACAAAGGGTCCCGCATGCCTATCAACCATAAAACAACAATCAACGTGCAAAACAAGTCTATCCTAGCATGCAGTTTACTAACAAGGGAAGAAACTATCACTACCAAAACCTTACCAGGCAAAGAGTTCTGGATACTTCTTCCTTATATCCTCCTCTGTTTCCCAAGTACAGTCTTTTTCATTCTCACCCCACTGGACTTTGACTAGTTTCACCGCCTTCCTTCGAAGCTGCTTCGTATCGTTCCCAACAATACGCATAGGCTTGCGGTTCTCAACCGCCTCGGGTTCAACCTCGATATCATCCAACTGATCTGGTGAAATAGCCACATTAGGGTCTTGCACAAACTTCCTTAACTGGGAAACATGAAATATGTTGTGAACTCCCGCCATCTTGTCAGGTAGCTCTACTTCATACGCCAAATTCCCAACTTGCTCGAGGACTGGGAATGGACCAACAAATCTTGGTGCTAACTTACCTCTCCAACCAATCCGAATCACATTCTCAATGGAGAGATCTTGACGAACACCAAGTTGTTAACGAAGAATTCCAAATCTCTTCGTCTCTTATCGAGATAAGTCTTCTGCCTATCTTGGGTAGCCTTCATTCCCTAATATACAATTCACTCAAATACCATCATGACATGACCTAGTCCTTGGTAAACCATCAATGAAATCCATTGAGACTTGTTTCCAATGGTTGTGACAAACCACTAGGCTTCTTTTGCTCAGATTTAGCTAACTGGCAATTCATGCACTTGGACATAAACTTCCCAACGTCTTTCTTTATCCTTTCCCAGTAGTAGATCCGCTCCATGTCTCAATACATCTTGTTACCACTGGGATGTATAGTCAATTTCGGGTGATGATATGCTCTAAGCACTTCATCTCTCAGTCCATCTACGTTGGGTACAACTAGTCCCTTATTCTTTCGAAGCCACCCTTCTCAATCAAATCCTTACTTGATCATTCCCTTTCCATCGATACCCATCTCTACCCTAGAGATGGTTTCCAATAGATTAGGATCGTCCTTCTAACTGGAACTAATCCACTCAATCAAAATCGATCTAATCGTCAAGCTTACTAGTGTTTCTGAATCCAATTCACTCTTGGGCCTGAAATCATATCCTGTGATATACTCTAGTTGCTTCCAACCCAGAAACAAAACCCCTAAACTGGCATGTCTCCTACTCAATGCAACTATTACCGCACCCAAATTCTTTACTATGATCACTCTGCCCCATGCAGTCATGGCGACTCCACTGCACTGATCCATAGCCACTAGTCCTTTGCTATGTCCACTCTGCCCCATGAAGTCATAACAACTCCACTGCACTGGCTCATAGCCTTACTAATCCTTTACTATGTCCACCTTGCCCCTCGAGTCATGACGACTCTACTGCACTGGCTCATAGTCCTACTACAATCACTTTGTTCCCCATCGCTGGAACCCTACAGGTGATAGTCTACTCAAGAGAAGAAAGAGAGGAACAAACATAGCAACCATAATATCCATCAAACAAATCCTATCTATCACCTGCTAAAGTCATAAACACATCGACACCTACAGGACTGGTCTAACCAATCCCAATATGTCGATTCTAGTATGTCTGGTCCAACCAACATCAATAACTAATGGAAGCCCAGCCTCCATACATACACCGATGCCTACTTGACTGGTCCAACCAATCCCAGGCTAATGGAAGCCCCGCCTCCCTACGGACTACCATACGTCCAACGTACGTTTATCCTCCAAGGATAACTAGATCACGTCCAACGGATCCAGGGTAACGGGCGTCCCCAGATACCCCTGCTTTTAGTCTGCCTAAAATACTTGAGTCCAACCCAAGTCTATCCATTATCTTGCTGCCCTCTCGAGTCCAACTCAAGCCGAATCCAATTCCTTGCAGCCTTCTCGAGTCCAACTCGAGTCAATCTATAACTTAGACCCAGTCTTGGGTATCCATTACCGACAAACTCTAGTCCAACGTGAGTCGTCGTCTCCTTATTCGTTGCATCTCCAAGATCAACGGACACCCATTTTCCTTTTTACGAGTTCAAGTCCAACTTGAATCGCCCTAATCTTCGTTGTATCCTCCATGATCAACGAACACATCCTATTCCTTCAAAATTCTACTATCCAATAGAGAACATCAACATAGGGTCCTAAACAATCCATTACTTTGCATCTTTCTCGAGTCCCACTCGAGTCATCTCATAACCCTATCGAGTCTAACTCTGGGCAGTCTATACCATCGAACAGTCTTATCATGTTCCGTCTGCCCATCACTCCTCGAGTAAACCAAGATATCATCCAATGAAAAATCACAACAACTATTTACCCCTCACGCAAACCATCCTAGTCGAAATCGACATTCCCCAAGCACAAGCCCCAAAGGCCTAAACCAATATCTGACAAACACCCAAGGAACATCTCCTCCGAGTTTGGACAACCCACGTGAGGTGATACTAGCAAAACAATCTAGCACTGGAGCACTCATTTGCCTCCCAGAGACAAGTAGAACTTATTACATCGATAACCTCTTAGCTTCCTTAACTTCAGTTACTATCGCCATCACTAGGTAGGTACCTAATACCACCCTATTCCTTTAGAGTAGATCGACTCCCCAAAATAATGCTAAACCCAGTAAAGCCCAAAACAAAGCAATCACAACAAACATACATCCATGACTCGATAAGACCACATTACAGCAAATCATGCCAAAACTAGTCGAACCACCAATCGGGTTCGTCACAACTAGAGGTCTATCGACTATCTCGGGTTTGTCAAACAATACCCGAACAAAAACATCTTAAATAGAAAGCATACCTTTTATAACGACACCCTTTCCCTCCTGCACCGCACTTGGAGCATTCGACGAAGATGGAACAGCGTTGATAGCATACGCTTTCACAATCTGCTTCTCCCTAGGAGGTTGTGGGCAATCATCCTTGTGATGTCCCGCCTGGCCGCAGTTAAAGCACTTCCTTTCCACAGGCTTTTCTCGACAATCTCTGGCATAGTGGCCCTTCTTGCCACAACTAAAGCATTCGCCATCTTTCTTATTTTTCTTATTCTGACCATCCTTGGTCGGGTTCTGCTTCCTCTTGTTCAGAGAATTCTTCTTGCCTTCACCGCCTGCTTGCGACTTTGGCTCCTCTGTAGATGCAATAGCAACTTCGGTCTTCGACTTAGGGAAAAGGCTCTCTGACCTTAATGCCTTTCCTACAATATACTCGAACGTCTCATCGATATGGTTTATAAGTCTTTCCCCCAAGTACCCATCCAAGCCAATTATGAACTTCTCGTTCTTCTTTTCGACTGTATCGATAAGGGACCATCCATATTTCGATAAAGTATCGAATTCTGCGATGTACTCCGAGACTGCCCTACCATTCTGCTTAAGCTCTAAGAACTTCCTGAACAGTTCTGATTTATGAGCAGTTGGAATAAACTTATCACAAAAGCGAGTCTTAAACTGATTCCAAGTAACATGATCCTCTGGAGTAGTTGTCTTAACGGCATTCCATCAATTCATCGCTCGCCCTTGCAGCTGACGAGACGCTAGCCTTCTCTTCATCGCATCCTCGATACCCAAGTCGTCGAAGATACGATCACAGCTATCCAACCAATCCTGAACATCCGTGGCCGACTCCGTTCCGTGGAACGGCTTCCCACCAAGGTTAGTGTAATCCTTGCACAACTTGGCGAAGTCGACCCTAGGCGCCTGCACTACTGGACCACCACCATTAGCAACATTAGGAACGGCTCCCCGAGCATCCCTAAGCATCTCTCTCATGAGGTCAGTGAACATAGTCCTCATGTCAGGAGCATTCCCAATATTGGCTCCTCTACCAACACCTCTCAAATTTCGGCTCATCGTCAAATCTGTAGAGAGAAAACGATTAACCATCCCCATAGTGGTGCCAGTGCAGTACGACTTCATCCTTAGCTATACTAATAATATATGTAGATATAGATTTTGAAAACCAAAATAATCACAAATACGCGCTCTCATATACGTAGTATCTCTCCCTAGTGTCTTTCCCTAGGTTAACCACGCAACCTAGAGCTCTGATACCAAATGTGACGGCCCGCCCCGCACCAACCGACATTTACTCCAAAGGTGCGCTGTACACATGTCCAGTTAGCACGGGACGGTTGTCAGAAGAAAGGAAAGAAGAGAATGAACTAATAAAGAACCTGTAGAATGTCTCACAGCGCATAGAACAAAATATAATAACAACATACTAGACATAAAACAGGTGAGACAGTGCATAAGCTGAAAACTAGAACTAAACATCATAGCAGTGGAAAATCCAAAATACAGCTTATTACAACTTTTAAAATACTGTCTCTAAAGCAAAAGCAAGATAAAGAAGGTACACTACTAATGCCCAAATAGTGACCACCAACGACACAGGGAGAATATCTATATATCATACGTGGAAGCCTCCCGCTCGCCTCTGAATCAGCTACTCGCGCATCACCAGCTAACCTGTCTCTAGTCTGCTCGTGTGAGCACCCAGAGTAATAAGAAGAGACATAAAACTCTGGGTCAGACAAAAAGTCTGGTATGAGCGATAAGCATCTAAACAAAACAATAACAGGTATACTAAACTATACCTGAACCTGGACCTACAACCAAAGAGTTAGCACTACATACTGTACAATACTCTAAGGTGCCACTAACATATGGTGTAAAGAATACGAGGGTGGGGGTGTGCATGTCATAGTGATGGCAAACAAATCAAGCATGGCAACCATCCTCACATCTCTCACTCAGTGCGTAAAGAAACGATACCCGTTACTTTGGTCACCTAATTCTTTGGGCCATGACAGAATCCAATCCCGTACAACTATCACTACAAGCCCCTAATCTGTCTCTCAGTAGTGAACCAAGGTTACGGATACCGATAACCCCTTTGCACACGTCCCACAGCAAAGTCCAATCATGAAGTGAACTCGTTGGTTCCCAACTGGATCCTGAGCTCTAACTTCCAACTTGGACTACCTTTGCATCTCAGGTTATTGGTCTCCTCCGGATCGGTCTTCATTCAGTTAACAGCTCATACCTCGCGTTCAAGCTTCCTGGTTCAGTCTGCAGTCACCATACTGGTTCGGGTCGAGTTCCTCCATTCAGATCGGGTCACGCCATCAGCTCATGGTCCTCCAGCTCCATCGGATCGGGTCGTGGCCAAGCTTCGGGTCCATCGGTTCGGTTCGTGCTACCTCGTCTGGATTGGGTCGTGCCTTCTGGTCGTGACACCATGCTCCAGTTCAGTTCGTGATTTCAACTCCAGATCGTGAGCACCATTCGTGGATCGGCTCGTGGTCAACTAGCTGGAGCGATTCGGATCGTTCCTCCTGGTCGGGTCGGGTCGGGTCGCTGAACCTGTTCGTGGCTTGCTTCCCCAGGAAGTTCGTGGAGGGGTTCGAGTCGGTCACCATCATCACGAGTGGGTCGGGTAGAGGGAGGCGATCCGATCCGTTTTCCTACAACTCTTCCAACGATTGTTTACGCCATACGACGACGTTTTCGACCATTCTAACTTTTCTATTCAATCACAAAGCATATCATACAGTCATAGCAACATGTATAAACATCCACAAACTCCAAAACAACAATATGATATGTCAAAACGGATCAAACATACCCAAAACCCATATTTTCCCCTTAATCCCCCAAATTCCGGGATTTGCAAAATTAGTCGAAATTAACCCAAATTCATATCAGAGGCATAAAATGATGTTTTAGAATTTTTCTAGATTTTTCTGAGCCATAATTAGTGAGGAACTATGCAAATCACTCACCTTAGCCACAAACAAAACTCAGATCTGAAATAAATCTCTGATTTGGAGAGGATCCCGATGCAAAACAGCAGCTCTAATCTTGATTTGGTGTTGATCCGCCTTGATTTGATGTTGCTAAGCCCAATCTTCAAGTAGAAAGTAATTTGGAGGTGATTTAGAGGTTGGAGGCCATTTTTAGGGTTTCTTAGAGGTAAGTGGAGGCTAGAAAACTGAAATGAAATGAAACCCTAACTCATTTCAGCCTCCCCATAACCCTAATCCCGAAATGGGTTATGGGCCCATTCACTAATCACCCTATTTGGCCCGGTTAAGCAGTTTTTCACCTTCCAAACCCTATTTCAGCCATATCTCCCAAACGGTAAGTCCGTTTTTCGCATGTGACCACTCTACGGAAAGGAAAACCATCAAATGAATCTAATGGAAGTGGTTTCAGGTCAAAACTCCTTTCCAATCAAAAGTTATGGCCAAAACAAGATCAGCTAGGGGCAAAACGGTCATTTAAAAATCGGCAAAAATCATGAACATGGGAAATGACCCCAATAGTCGTTTCCCAAAGTTACGTGATCATACGACTTCGTATAAGAAATAAATAAATATTCTACGATCCTCCGATGCGTAGAATGCGGGTTGTTACACCTTCGCCAGGAACAGTGTATGGAAGAAATGCAACCAATCTCGTGTGCCTGCCGACGCTGCTCCCTGCGGAGCTCACGAAGCGCGGGCTGGATATCGCAGAGGACGGCAAACTCAAGACTCTCCTAGCCAGGCTGCTGCTGGATTGAGCGGAAGGTACAGGAACTGGTGATGGGGGAACTGAATGCCCATATTACGGAGAGTAGCACAGTCGAGGTAGCTGGAGTTTTCTCGACTGACATCTCTCCACTCAGCCTAATACCAAAGTGTCAGAAGACACAGGTGAAAAGATGGCTATAAGGGAAGTGACTCCTACGCGTCCCAGAAAAAGGCGAATCATAAGCATGTGCGTCCAATTTACGGCTATGCTGTCGATGATAGTATATATGTCGCGGTGCACAGAAGGGTAAACCTGCACCAAGCTTCCCGTCTTGAGAATAGGATTGTGCTGGATGATACACACAATCAGACAAGCGATAGGTCGTAGGTTACCGATGTCCCAAACACCGGCAGCTCCAACAAAGAAGCGGGAAAGTATATGAGGATCGTCCATCTCAATGGTATATAATTGTGCTCCGACCGCTGAAATACCAAAAATATCCGCCAAATCTAGGTCAGTGAGCTCAATAGGAGTTCTCTTTACCTCGGAATGAATGATGCAAGTGTCCTTGTCGATGTTAACTTGCATCAAAGCATCGAAGAGGCGAACACAGCGCGGGAAATACTCACGCTCGAAAGTGTCGAAGCGCGGGACCGGTGCAAGGTCTGCAACAATGAAAAGTTCCTCCAATTGAATCTGAGCGAAATCGGCGAACTTCGCTGGCCTCCCTTGATGAAACTCGTAGTTGGTCGTCTCCGAGTAGGTCTGAATCTTCCTCTCGCTACCATCTAACCACATAATCTCTTGCGGTATCAAAGCAGGGTGTTGCGTACAGATATTTGACTCTTGAGGAGGAGCTATTGCAGGAATTGATGAAATTAGCTAACGAAATTATAGATCTGGAACATAAAAGGGCTTAAATCTGTGTTGCAATAATTTTGGTGGAAACTAGGAGTGAAACGGGGCTAGAAATCTTTGGTTTGGAGGTTGGAAAATGGTGGGTTCTGGGTTTCAGTGGTTTTGACAAAGGAAATGGGGGAGGAGGAGGCTGGAACGATAATATATACCGTTTTAGCGAATCGGGTCAGGCTCAGGCCATGCTCGGATGTGGGTAGCGGTCGAGCCGACCCTGGAAGGGCGGTCGACCGCTAGCCCATTTCGTGCGTTGTCTGAACATCGGCCTAATGGCCCAGTTCGATTACTTGAAGAATTAAAATAAAATTATTATAAGAACGTATTGACTTCCCGACTTCACCAAAAATATCGTGCTAACGTTTGATATTCGTCAAGTCGAGAATTAATTCCCAAATGCCACTCGTTTACCTCCAAATTACAGCAACCATGCAAAGAACGAACGAAACTTCCAAATAGAAAATCAGCTAGAGATCTGTAAATAAATAAAAACAAATTTCCCCTTACATAACTATCAAACGAATTGAATGATTTATGAAATCAAATATCCCAAAGCTAAATGGAATTTTTCCTTGGTCTTTCCTCGAGAGAAAAAATAAAAAACTTTTCTAATAAATTTTTGTACTTATAAACTGAGGGTCTCATAATATAGATATGCTTATTTAACTTATATTGCCGTTTATATTACTAATCGGAAAAACACTTCGCTATCTTTAATTGTCAAGAATTTAACTTTCGAAAAAGGTTATTTATGTTAATTTCCATAAACCATCAAAGAAGAAGAATATTAAAAATCATAAGGAATTTATAATGATAGTTTAAAATTCTAAGGCGTATTCCTTGTCACTTCCAACTTCCTTCTTTTTATCGAAACAATTTGTTTATTAAAATTTACACAAAACCAATAATCTAAAGCATGGTTAGATTTATAGTTCTATTTATTAAACAATTTCTCGAAAACCATAATTTAAAATTTCTAAAACCCCTTTTTATCCCAAAAATAGTTTAATCAATGAAATTTCTCTAAATTTAAAACCAAGGATTCAAAAGGTAAATTTTATCAAAAGATCATCTAGATTCATACAACGAAATATCCAGTAAGTATGTCTCGTAATTATAATTCTAGATCATGATGACATGTTTACGTGAATCTTCCGTTTAAAACCAAGAAAAGGTTATTGAATGGAATACCCAAACAAAACCAACACAAGAAATCGTAAATATCTCAGTAGTAGCAAGCTTTTGTCCAATCACCAAGCCTAAATTCATAGAATCCACCATATGTCGCCCTCTGCTCTTCAAAAATCCCCAAGCGCACCGCGGAGTAAATCAAGGTTGGCTGAACACTTGAACTTGAAATATATTTAACTCATAGTCGTTTCTAAAACCTATAATTAGGCCCACGACTAACTCATCGTTGATATAATTCAATGTCGAGTTAAGAAAGACGAAAGAAAAATAGAAAGGAATATCAAATATGTTCTCTCACTAATCCAAATTTGTTTATTTCTCCGATCGTCTAAACCAAAGCTTTGATACCATGTAACGACCCGTATTCTACGCACCGGAGGATCGTAGAATATTTGTTTCATTTACATGCGAAGCCGTATGGTCGTGTAACTTTGGGGAATGACTATTGGGGTCATTTCCCATGTTCACGATTTTTGCCGATTTTTATATGACCGTTTTGCCCCTGGTGAATCTTGTTTTACCCATAACTTTTAATTGGAAAGGAATTTTGACCTGAAGCCACTTACATTAGATTCGGATGATGGTTTACCTTATCGTAGAGTGGTCACGTTAGCCAAACGAACTTACCGTTTGGGAGATATGGCTGAAACAAGGTTTGGAAGGTGAAAAACAGCTTAACCGGGCCTAATTAGGGTGATTAGAAGCTATGCCCGTAAACCATTTCGGGATTAGGGTTATGGGAGGGCTGATAGGGATTTCATTTTCAGTTTTCCAGCCGCTATTTACATCCTTGAAACCCTAGCAATGGCCTCCACCTTCTAAATCACTCTCAAATCACTTTCTAATTGTGTATTAGCTTAATCTACACCAAATCAAGGAAGATTAGTGTCAAATCAGAGTTGGAGCCGCTGTGTTGCATTGGAAAACCATGCCTAAACGGTAGAGTTTCATATCTAGTATTTTATTTGTGGCTAAGGTGAGTGATTTGCATTGTTTTTACACTAATTATGGCTAATTAGGGGTGATTAATGTTAATTAACGAAATTATGCATGCTAAAATTCTGGAAAAATATGTAGAAATTCTCAAATGTTATTTTATGCCTCTGTTAGAAATTCGGGTTAATTTGAACATGTTTTTCTAATCGTATGGTTAAATCATGATTAAGGAGATTAAGGGGAAAACATGGGTTTTTGTTATGTTTGATCCATATGGACATGTTAGATTATCGTTTTGGTGTTTACGGTTGATTATGCATGTTGCTATTACTGTTTGGAATGTTTTGTGATTGCTTAGAACTGTTAGATTGGTCGAAAACATCGTCATATGGCGTAAAAAATTTGCTGAAAAGAGATGTAGGAAATTGGTCGGACTCGTTCGTGGGACACACCCCACTTGTGAGCATGTATCACGAACCGACCCCCCCCCCCACTCGTGGACCACCTACTCTCCATGAGCCAACCCTCACGAATCAAGTTGCCTGCCTCGAACCAAAGTGGAGCACGAACGGTGGAGCATCTCAAGATGTTGGCCACGATCCAATGTCACGAACCGGAGGACAGACCACAAATTGGTATCACCGAGCCACCCTGGATGGAGACTCACGAACCGAGGAGGAGAACAACGACGTAGATGCTCATCGCGAGCCGGAGAAGAGCCAGTACCACGAGTCGAACCAAGACGAGTACCACGAGTTGCTATGAAGGTCACGAACCGAAGAATCACGAACTGAAATGATGACCAAAACCCGAGATGCAAAGGTAGTCCAAATAGGAAGTATAACTCAGGATCCAGATGGGGACCAACGAGTTAACTTCATGAATTGGATTTTGCTACGGTACGTGTGCAAATGGTTTATAGATGTCTATAGCTTTGACTCATCATTGAGAGACGGATTGTTGGCTATGGATCAGTGAAGTGGAGTCGTCATGACTCCATGGGGCAAAGTGATCGTAGCAGGGCTATGAGCCAGTGCAGCGGACCCGTCATGACTCCATGGGGCAGAGTGGACATAGAAAAGGATTAGTGACTATGGATCAATGCAATGGAGTCGTGATGACTCCATGGGGCAGAGTGATCGTAGCAAAGAATTGAGTGATCAAAGTGGTAGATATCATATACTTTACGCACTGAGTGAGAGATGTAAGGATGATTGTTATGTTTGATGTTTGCTATCACCATGACATGCACACCCCCTCCCCGTTATTTTCACACCATTTGTTAGTGTCACCTTAGAGTATTGTATCATGTTGTGCTAACTCTTTGGTTGTAGGTCCAGGTTAAAGTATGGTTATGTATTCATGTTATTGTTCTGTTTTTGCTGCTTATCGCTCATACCAGACTTTTGTCTGACCCAGAGTTTTATGTCTCTTCTTATTACTTTGGGTGTTCTTAAATGAGCAGACTAGAGACAGATCAGGTAGTTGCACGAGTAGCTGTACCGGAGACAGGCAGGAGGCTTCCACGTATGATATAGATGTATATTCTCCCTGTGTTGTTGCTGGTCACTACTTTCGGCATTAGTAGTGTAACTTTTCCATTTTTTCTTTAGAGACAGTATTTTGAAATTGTAATAATGGTTTTGGATCATAAGTTGTATTTTGGATTTCTGCTGCTATGACGATTTAGTTTTCAGCTTATGCACTGTCTCGCCTGTTTTATGTCAAGTTGTGTTACTATTATATTTTATCCTATGCGTTGTGAGACATTCTACAGGTTCCATGATAGTTCAGTGTTATGTTTCCTTTCTTCTGACGACCGTCCCATGCTGGTTGAACATTGGTGTAGCGCATTTCAGGGGAAATGTTGGCCGGTGCGGGGCGGGTCGTCACATTTGGTATCAGAGCTCTAGGTTGCGTAGTTAACCTAGGGAAGACACCAGGGAGAGATAGTATACGTATATAAGAGTGCGTATTTGTGATATTTTGGTTTTCAAGTATAGCTAAGGATGAAATCACACTGCACGGCCACCACTAAGGAGATGGTTAATCGTTTTCTCTTTACAAATTGAACGATGAGCCGATATACGAGGAGTACGGGTTCAGGAGCAAACAATAGGGATGTTCCTGATATGAGGACGATGTTTACTACCTTCATGAGAGAGATGCTTAGGGATGTTCAAGGAGCAGTTCCCAATGCTGCTAACGGAGGTGGTGCAGTAGTGCAGGCGCCTAGGGCCGATTTCGCCAAGATATGCAAGGATTATACTAGTCGTGGTGGGAAGCCGTTCCACGGAATGGAGTCGGCTACAAAGGTTCAAGATTGGCTTGATGGCTGTGAGTGCATCTTCGAAGATCTGGGAATCGATGATGCGATGAAGAGAAAATTAGCGTTGCATCAACTTCGAGGACGAGCGATGAATTGGTGGAATGCTATTAAAGCAGCTACTCCTGAGGAACAAGTTACTTAGAACCAGTTTAAGACCCGTTTCAGTGATAAGTTTATCCCAGCTGCTCAGAAGTCAGTACTGTTTAGGAAATTTCTAGAGCTTAAGCAGAATGGTAGGGTAGTCTCGGAATATATTGCTGAGTTCGATACTTTATCGAAGTATGGATCATCCCTTGTTGATACTGCCGAGAAGAAGAATGAGAAGTTCATAACTGGCTTAGATGGGTACTTGGGGGAAAGGATTATAAACCACATCGATGAGACGTTCAAATCTATTGTGGGAAAAACATTGAGATCGGAGAGTCTTTACCCTAAATCAAAGACCGAGGTTGCTGTTGTATCTATAGGAGACCCAAAACTGCAAGCAGGCGGTGGAGGCAAGAATAAAACTCAGAATAAGAGGAAACAGAAACAAGCTAAGGATGGCCAGAAAAGGAATAAGAAAGATGTTGAGTGCTTTAACTGTGGAAAGAAGGGCCGTTATGCCAAAGAATGTCGAGCAAATCCAGCGGACAAGAAGTGCTTTAACTACGGCCAAATGGGACGTCATAAGGATAAATGTCCACAATCTCCTAAAGAGAAGCAGATTGTGAAAGCACATGTTATTAATGTTGTTCCTTCTTCGTTGAATACCCCAACTGCGGCGGAGAAAGGAAAGAATGTTGTCATTCAAGGTATGCTTTCTATTTATGATGTTCCTGTTCGAGTTTTGTTTGATACTGGGGCTTCCCATTCCTTCATATCTAGTGACTTGGTAGATAGGTTGGGATTGGAACCCGAGATAGCCGATAGACCTTTAATGGTGACAAACCCGATTGGTGGTTCGAATAGCCTTAGCATGCTTTGTCGAAATTTGGTCTTATCGAGTCATGGATGTATGTTTGCTTGTGATTGCTTTGTTTTGGGCTTTACTGGGTTTGGCATTATTTTGGGAGTCGATCGGCTCCAAAGGTACGGGTGGTGGTAGACTGTGAGGGATTTTCGGTGACTATCAAGGCGGATGATGGGCGGAGGGTGGTGTTTGGTGGCCTACCTAGTAATGAGGTGATGGCTAGTTTTCTAAATTCCCTCGACATTTTGTAAGACGAGTTATCAGGGGTTCCCGTTGCTGGTCAGTATCCGGATATCTTCGGGGAGTGACCAGACTTCCACCACAACGAGAGATTGATTTCCATATTGATTTAGTGAAAGATGCCAGACCTATAGTGATGCCACTTCGTCGTATGGCACCAGGGAGCAGCGAGAGCTCGGGGTGCAAGTAAGCGATCTTTTGAAGAAGGGATTTATCCGAAAAAGTGTTTTCGAGTGGGGAGCACCAGTTGTATTTGCCACAAAGGCAGATGGTTCCCTTCCTTTATGTGTGGACTATCGCGAGTTGAATAAAGTGACTAGGAAGAATAAGCATCCTCTTCCATGGATAGATGATTTGTTTGATCAATTGGAAGGAGCAAGAGTGTTCTCCCAATTGAACCTCGCGACAAGATTTCATCGGCTCAGAGTGGCAGCCGAGAGTATTCCTAAAACGGCATTTCGGACGCCATCTGGATTCTATGAGTGGTTGGTCATGCCATTCGGGTTGACCAATCCACCAACATATTTTATGGATCTTATGAATAGGGTATTCAGGGATCAATTGAATTAGTTTGTTCATGTGTTTGTGGACGATATCCTTGTTTACTCGGGGACAGAGGAAGAACACAAGGAACATTTGAGGATAGTGATGAAGGTGTTGAGAAAACACCAATTGAAAGCGAAATTTTTTAAGTGTCACTTCTAGAGGAGGGAAGTGAGATTCTTGGGCCATGTTGTTTCAGAGAATGGGATTGTTGTGGACCCTACGAAGGTGGCTACGGTACAAGATTGGTCTACGCCCAAGAATGGAACAGACATAAGAAGTTTCTTGGGGTTAGTTGGATATTATCGTAGGTTTATCTCAGACTTCTCAAAGATAGCGACATCGTTAACTCAGTTGACCAAGAAGAATCAAGCTTTCGTCTATGACGAAAGGTGTGAGAATGCATTTAAGGTTCTAAAGGGGAAGTTGACGAGTGCACTAGTGTTAGTTATTCCTAAAAGGAATGAAGAGATGACGGTATACACGGATGCCTATGGTACCGGACTAGGTGCTGTATTGATGCAAGGAGGTAGGGTTGTAGCCTATGCTAGTCGGCAGCTGAAACTGCTTGAGAAAAGGTATCCTACCCATGATTTGGAATTGGCAGCGATCGTATTCGCATTGAAGATGTGGAGACATTATCTCTTGGGAGAGAGATTCGAGTTGTTTACCGATCATAAATCTTTAAAGTATCTTTTCCCTCAGAAGGATTTAAACCTCCGTCAGCAAAGATGGTTAGAATTCTTGGCTTCCTATGATTTTGATATCGCATATATACCAGGAACGGACAATGCAGTAGCTGATGCATTAAGTAGGAGACATGCCAGTTTAGGGGCTATGTTTCTTGAATGGAAGCAACTGGAGTATATCGCAGGATATGATTTTTGATCTAAGTGCGAATTAGATCTAGAGATGTTAGCAAGTTTGACGATCAGACCAACTTTGATTGAGCGGACTGGTTCCAGCCAAAGGGACGATCCTAACCTGTTGGAAATCATCTCTAAGTTAGAGATGGGTATCGATAGTGAGGAGAAGAACAATATGGGCTTAATCGAGAAGGATGGCTTAGAAAGAATGGGAGATTAGTTGTGCCCAATGTCAATGGATTGAGAGATGAAATGCTTAGAGAATGTCATCACTCAAAACTAACTATAGATCCCAGTGGTAACAAAATGTATCGAGACATAAAGCAGACCTACTACTGGGAAGGGATGAAGAGAGACGTTGGGAAGTTTATATCCAAATGCATTAACTGCCAGCTAATTAAAGCTGAACAAAAGAAGCCTAGTGGTTTGCTGCAACCATTAGAAATTCCCAAATGGAAATGGGAACAAGTCTCAATGGATTTCATTGATGGTTTACCAAGGACTAGGTTGGGCCATGATAGCATTTGGGTGATTGTGGATCGATTGACCAAAAGCGCTAGGTTTATACTGGTCAAGTCGACCAGAACGACAGCTATGTTAGCAGAACTGTATATGAAGTGGGTAGTGAGATTTCATGGAGTATCTAAAAGCATTGTTAGTGACCGAGATCCGTTGTTTACTAGTGGGTTTTGGGAGAGCTTACAAGACGCTTTAGGGTCAAAATTACATCTCAGTACTGCGTACCATCCTCAAACTGATGGTCAGACAGAGAGGGTGAATCGTATATTGGAGGATCTCTTGAGAGCATGTATATTGGATTTTGGTGGACCATTGGATGACCATTTGCATCTCGTTGAGTTCGCATATAATAATAGTTACCAATCCAGTATTGGTATGGCTCCATTTAAAGCTTTGTACGGAAGACTGTGCAACTCACCATCATGTTGGTTGGAAACATGTGAGAAATTCGTGCTTGGGCTAGATATAATAAGAGAAACTTCAGGCAAGATTAAGGTTATCCAACAACGAATGAAGGCTGCCCAAGATAGGCAGAAGAGTTATGCTGATAAGAGGCGAAGAGAATTGAAATTCTCCGTTGGCGAGTTGGTTTTTGTCAAGATTTCTCCGTTAAAGAGCGTGATTCAATTTGGTAGGAGAGGCAAGTTAGCATCAAGAATTGTTGGTCCATTCCCAATTTTAGAGCAAGTTGGGAATTTGGCATATAAAGTTGAGTTACTTGACAAGATGGCAGGAGTTCACAACGTATTTCATGTTTCCAAGGTAAGGAAGTTTGTGCACGACCCTAATGTGTCTATTTCATAGGATAAGTTGGATGACATCGAAGTAGAACCCGAGGCGGTTGGGAACCGCAGGCCGATTTGTATTGTCGAGTATGATACGAAGCAACTTCGAAGGAAGAGGGTGAAGCTGGTCAAAGTCCAGTGGGGGGATAACGAGAATGACTGTACTTGGGAAACAGAGGAAAGCATAAGGAAGTCGCATCCAGAACTCTTTGCCTGGTAAGATTTTAACAGCGATAGTTATTCTCTTGTTAGTAAACCACATGCTAGGATAAACTTGTTGTGTTATTATGTATGTTTGATTATCTATAAATGGCTGTTAGGCATGCAGGACCCTTTGTATGTTTTAATTAAGGAATTTCAGGGGTGAAATTTCTTAAGGGGGAGAATGTAACGACCCGTATTCTACGCATCGAAGGATTGTAGAATATTTGTTTCATTAACATGCGAAGCCGTATGGTCGTGTAACTTTGGGGAACGATTATGGGGTCATTTCCCATGTTCACGATTTTTGCCGATTTTTAGTGACCGTTTTACCCCTGGTGAATCTTGTTTTGCCCATAACTTTTGATTGGGAAGGATTTTTGACCTGAAACCACTTCCATTGGATTCAGATGATGGTTTACCTTTCCGTAGAATGGTCACATTAGCCAAACGAACTTACCGTTTGGGAGATATGGCTGAAACAAGGTTTGGAAGGTGAAAAACAGCTTAACCAGGCCTAATTAGGGTGATTAGCAGCTAGGCCCATAACCAATTTCGGGATTAGGTTTATGGGAGTGCTGATAGGGTTAGGGAAAACATTTCATTTTCAGTTTTCCAGTCGCCATGTACATCCTTGAAACCCTAGAAATGGCCTCCACCTTCTAAATCACTCCCAAATCACTTTCTAATCGCGTATTAGCTTAATCTACACTAAATCAAGGAAGATTAGTGTCAAATTATAGTTGGGGATGCTGTGTTGCATTGGAAACTGCACCTAAACAGTAGAGTTTTAGATCTAGTATTTTATTTCTGGCTAAGGTGAGTGATTTGCATTGTTTTAACACTAATTATAGCTAATTAGGAGTTATAAGTGTTAATTAACGAAATTATGCATGCTAAAATTCTGGAAAAATATGCAGAAATTCTCAAATGATATTTTATGCCTCTGTTCGAAATTCGGGTTAATTTGGACATGTTTTGCTAATCGTATGGTTAAATCATGATTAAGGAGATTAAGGGGAAAACATGGGTTTTGGGTATGTTTGATCCATATGGACATGTTAGATTATCATTTTGGTGTTTACAGTTGATTGTACATGTTGTTTTTACCGGTTGGAATGTTTTGTGATTGCCTAGAACTGTTAGATTGGTCGAAAACGCCGTCGTATGGCATAAACAATTTGTTGAAAAGAGATGCAGAAAATTGGTCAGACCCGTTCGTGAGACACACCCTACTCGTGAGCATGTATCACGAACCGACCCCCTCCACTCGTGGACCACCTACTCCCCACGAGCCAACCCTCATGAATCATGTTGCCTATCTCGAACCAAAGTGGAGCACGAACGGTGGAGCATCTCGAGATGTTGGCCATGATCCAATGTCACGAACCGGATGACAGACCACGAATCGGTATCACCGAGCCACCATGGATGGAGACTCACGAACCGAAGAGGAGCACCACGACCCAGATGCTCATCACGAGCTGGAGAAGAGCCAGGCCACGAGTCAAACCAAGATGAGTACCACGAGTTGCTATGAAGGTCACGAACCGAAGAATCACGAACCGAAATGATGACCAAAATCTGAGATGCAAAGGTAGTCCAAATAGAAAGTAGAACTCAGGATCTAGATGGGGACCAACGAGTTAACTTCATGAATTAGATTTTGCCATGGGACGTGTGCAAAGGATTTATCGATGTCTATAGCTTTGACTCACCAATGTGAGACGGATTATTGGCTATGGATCAGTGCAGTGGAGTCGTCATGACTCCATGGGGCAAAGTGATCGTAGCAGGGCTATGAGCCAGTGCAGTGTGTTGTATATAACAGTGTTGTATATACAATTATATGATTTTTGTTTGATGATAACAACCAAATATATTTTATTATTGAATGTGTTTGTAAATGTACTAGTATATATACATCACAAACAGAAATATAATATTTATATTTAAACAGAATATGACTGTACAGACATTCATATATTTATACAGTGTTTTATTTAAATTAAATATTATATTTCAAACATTCAAACAGTACAAATATTTATAACTCCACTATTTACAAATTACTTCAAATATTTTTGAATATTTCGACATGACACATCACACATGAAAGAATTTAAATAAAAAACAAATAGATTAAATTGAACACAATACAATAATATTTTATTTCAACCAAATCTGTTTATTACATACAATCAGTACAATTCTTTCACAGCTCCTCATTACAGTTCATTCATTACTTATACAATCACTTTATACATTGACACTATCACTCAGTTAACATTTCAAATACAGACACACACTAGCACTGTTCTTGTCTTCATCTTCATTCTTCTGTTTTCACAGCTTTCAGTCGGTCCATCTTCATACCTGTCACATACAGAAAAACACACACAGTAGACTGCAACAAAAATAAAATTAAATAAAAGAAAATAAAAATTTATTTTTAAATTTTATTTGCCTCAGAATTACGGTGTGTTTCTCATCATGTTTCTAGACTTGGTCTGATATGCAGGGACAGGAAAATTGGCTGATGGCTGCATGTACACACGTGTATACATGTGTGCACTGCCTCGCAAATCAGCGTGCAACTGAGGAGTAGCCACGTGGACCTTCTCGACTCAGCGCAAATCAGTGTGCAAGTGGTCGAGATCAAATCAATTTTCAAAATAGCAAATCATGGTCCAAATCAAAAGTCAAGATACAAGGCATGAGTGATCGAGCAAAAGGTCAAAAGCATGTTTTTCAGGTTACATGGTAACAGCAACATAGTTGGAGAAAGTGGAAGTTTTAGCTCAACACAGTCAACATGATAAAATATAAAACAATCCATGAAGCAACATAGTTCAAATCAGGTGGAAACGTGCACTGGTACAACTAAGCATAGTGAGTTTGAATCAAGCAACAAGTTTAAAGTGGCAGATCAGCAACATAGCATGTAGCATGGTGATGTCAGTGGACATGGACATGGAAGGATCAACATAGGGCAGCACATCCAATATGAAGATCAACACAGGTGAACATTACAGTGATAGATGGTGAAGCACAAAATCAGCGTGCATAACAAAATGGCAAAATAGCATGGCAATGGATGCACAAACAAGAACAACTAACCAAGTAAAACAGTGCAGCGGATTCAGGCATGAAATGGTAAAAGCAAGAACTAGTTAAAGTGATAAATAAATATCACAAATTCAGCATAATGCAGCAGTTCTAACATGGAGCAGTAAGGTCATATAAGTGTACAGGCTAAATACCAAGAACCCAAGATTACAAAGTGAAGTATCAATGATCAAGAATTGTTTCTATTCAATGGGAAAACGCAAGAGTAGTATCAGTTATTAACAAGATGAAGGCAATATCATGTTCGAGTAAGAACAAGCCAAGACAACAAATGACATGTAATATTCATGGTGCGGCAAAAGGAAAGTTACTTAAGTAAAATATCCATTCACAAGGTCATGATACAAGTTTAAGGTACAAGCATGAAGAAAACATAAGTGTTTCAATCAAAACTAAAGTGGTCAGGACCAAGACCAATGAAACAACAAGGAAATTTCAAATGGGGAGTACAAGTGCACAACAAGTCAGTTTGTAAAGCCATGCAGCAAGGGCCGAGCAAGTTACAAGGTAATACAGGCAACAACAATGTGTTGACAGCAATACACTACACAGCGACAGTTTCAAATACAAAAACAAGTTCAAAGTCAAGTATACATTGTCGAGGCAAATCATAAGTAGACATCTGTTCTTATCAAAGAATAACACCAATTCAAAATCAAGGAAGTCAAGCGAAGTATCTGTTCAAAGTGTTTAGCAATTCAAAATCTGTTTTTTTTTTCAAAATATCCAGGAAGCATAAAAAAAATCTAATTCGAAATTTATTGCAAAGTATTTTAGAAATGGTCAACCAGAAAGAAAATCTGAAGTTTCCAGAAGTCAAGTTACTAATTCAAAGTCAAGAGTTTCATCACGCAACAATTCCAGCAAGATCAGATATTTCAAACTCAAGAACAATTCAAAGCTGTTTTCAAGCCCCAACATTTCCGTATATACCACGACCAAATCATAATACGAAATCAGAGATAATTTCGGATTTAAAATCCTATATAACACCCATATCATCATCGACAATATCTCATCCGAGTTCAAGCACAATTAAAGCATAAAATCGAATAGTAAAATCATACCAGAAATCGAGAAAACTTGGATCCAAATCAGAGTCCATAAACTCAATCGAAGAAGATACAAGTCACCAGAGATTGAAGCCGAAGAATCGAGTAGCAGACAACTGATTTTCATCAACCAGGCATCTCGATTCAGTGTGTTCAGAGAAACCCTAGTCTTCTTTTAGCCGCCATTTCTATTTCCAGAGAGAATTAAAGGAAGTCGGGCTCAAGTAAAAAGTGGTGGAGCAAAATAAAAAGGGGCCGGCCAAGTCTATATCAAAGACTAAGTTTTTTAAGAAGGATTTTTAAAACAAAACTAGGGTCTTCATTTTAATTTTTTTTGTTTTCAACTTTGTAATCAGTCTAGAGTTTTCTAGTTTGTCTCTAAAACTAGGGAGACGAATTACAGGGTTTGTAATTCGAGGAAATCTGGTTTTGGGGATAAAAACCAGTGCAGGGTTTTGTGCGTAGGGTTAAGAACAGTTGGGAGCGAGTGTCGCGAGTTTACAGGGGATTGTAAGCATAGAGATTGTTTTAACTCCTATTAGAAACCTTGGGGAATGCAACAGTAGGCAGGTTTTTGCCGAAGCTGGGTATATCTGTGTGTTATTTATTTTCCGCATTTATTCTGATTATTATCTGTGCTGGTTTTATTTAATTATTCTGCAAAAATCTGCGATAAACCCTATTCACCCCCCCCCCTTTAGGGTTAATTTAGATCCTACAAGTGGTATCAGAGCAGGTATTTTTTATTTTATTTTAACTCTAGAGTCATGAATCTGTCCAATAACGCGTTTTCTGAGGGTCAGTCCATAGCTAGGCCACCAATGTTTAATGGAACTGATTATGCATATTGGAAAGCTAGGATGAAAATTTATTTGAGTTCAGTCGACTATGATGTATGGGATATTATTGAAATGGGTTATAGATCACCCACTGTTATAGTTAGTGGTGTTGAAATTCCTAAATCAAAAGACAGGTGGGATGCTAATGATAAAAAATTATTTTCAACCAATGCCAAAGCGATGAATGCTTTAATCCGTGCTCTTGATAAAACTGAATTTAATCGAATTTCTCATTGTGAGACTGCGCAGGAAATATGGCATACGTTGGAGGTCACACACGAAGGTACATCTCAAGTAAAGGAATCTCGTCTCGCTTTACTCAACAACGAATATGAAAATTTCTCTATGCAAAAAGACGAAGATATAAAAGAGATGTATGGACGCTTCTCATCACTGGTCTACAATGCAAAAGCTCTTGGCAAAACGTATACCGAAGTGGAATTGATCAGAAAAATACTGAGAGTGCTACCGATGAATTTTGAAGCAAAGGTGACGGCGATTCAAGAATCAAAAGATCTGAATAAAGTAAGCATGGAAGAGTTGATCGGAAATCTGATTACTTACGAGATGGAGTTGAAAGCAAGAGAAGAACGAAAGGATTCTGAATCAAAGAAGAAGACGATCGCTCTAAATAATTCTGTTGAAAGTAATGATGATGATCCCACTGAAGAGCTAGCCATGGTTTTGAAAAAGTGGGCCAAAGGAAAATACAAACCACGAAAGAAGAATTCAAAAACCGACAAGTCCGAAAGTTCAGATAGTTCAGACGATGAAGTGTTTTGCTACAATTGCAAGAAACCCGGTCATATCAAACCAAATTACCCACAGCTTAAAAATGAAAAGAGGAAGAAGTTCAGAAGGAAGAAGAAGGCTTTTGCTGCTACATGGGATGACGAGGAAGGAGAAGAAGCTTCTGGAAGTGATGAAGAAGAAGCTAATTTGTGTCTTATGGCACAATCTGATTCAGAAGGTAGTGAAGAGGATCCTAGTGAGGTATCGAATTTTACTTATAAAGATTTAATTTTAATGTGTCACGATCTCACGAAAACTGTTGATTCTCATGAACTAAAAGTTAAGAAATTGAAATCTGATAGGTCAAAACTAGTTCAAGAAAATAACAGTTTAGAAAGAAAACTTGAAAAGGGTAAGAATTCACTGTTTTCAGATTGTGAAAAATGTCAATTTTTGAGTAACGATTTTTTGAAATTAAAAACTGATCTTGAGTTACTTAAAAGTGAAAACATGAATTTGAAAAATGAAAATCTTGATTTTGAAAAGGTGATTGAAAAGTTTAGAGAATCTGAAAAACTTGATTTTGAAAAACGAAAACAATTTGAAATTGAAATTTCCAAGTCCAATGCTAGAATCAAAGCACTTGAAAACGAAATTTTGATTTTAAAACAAACTGATGCTGAAAAGAGGAAAATCGCTATCAATCGTTGTTCAAATTTAATGAAAGAAAATAGCGATCTTAAATTTAAAATTCAACGACTTGAGTCAACTTTGACTAAATTTTCTAAAGGAGAGAAATCGTTGAATATGTTGTTAAAAAATCAATTTTTTGTTCAGAATAAAAAGGGACATGGATTTGAATCTAATCAAGTTGAAAAACAAAATTTTAATGATTTTAAAAATCCTTTAATTGGCTTTGAAAACGATCAAATTGAATTTTTGAAATTTAATAATTTCAAAGGGTTTTTAAATCATAAACAAATTGATAACTCGTTTAAAAACAATTCATTTAAATCTGTTTGGATTCCAAAAATTAGCAAAATAAATTTAATCAAATCTAAACAAATTTGGGTTCCAAAGGGTACGCTAGTGAATAGTAATGGATTGTTATATAAACGGGTTTCGGTACCAAATCGTGTAAACGAAGATAAGAGTGGTAAAACAACTTTTGTTAGACCACTCGATTATATAAACATTTAGGTATCGTAGGAGGCTAAGGAACAACTGTGCTTAAGTGAGATAAAATTCAAGTTGATTCATATATCGAATTATTTGGAGTTCCTTAGCCATAGATTCAGAGTTGGAGATTCATTGCATCACATTGATTATGGTAAGACATGTATGATCTCTAAACTCGTACTTTTATTCCTTTTAGTTTATTTTTTACTTGGCTGTTTTTGAAATCATTCGTTATGAATTGTTGAAATTCTTGGATTATAAAAAAAATTGATTTTTTTTGGTGATTTCAAACAATTATCTTCAAATTTGATAAGTTGACTGTTTCTTGAGTTTGTCTAAAAATTCTCTGAGGATGTCACTTGTGATTCTTGCTTTGAAAGTGATCTTGTGCTGCTCTGATAAGGAAATTGATTTGATTCATTGGTGGTTAAATGATAAGTTGGAAAATCAGTGACTGGATTTAGTTAAAATTCGTAGGCAATTTGAATTAAGTTAATAAATGGTTTTAAAAATTGTCTAGGAGCAATCAGTGTTAAAAAATATTAGAAAATTTCATTTTCTAACTGATTGATTTTTTTTAAGCTGATTTTCAACTTGCATTTTTTTCAAAAACTCCTCTTGAAATTAATATTTTCAATTTTAAAATTATTCTTGATTATTTATTCAAAAATTGAAATTATTGATTAATTTAAACCATTTTGTGACTCATCAAAATCGTTAATAGATTTATGAAATTGTGATGAGTTGTGACTATGGTATAATTCTTAACTAGAGGAGATATTATTTTAAATCACATGATGATTGGACAAATTTTATAATATCTTTGAATTGGAGCTTATTTCACGACCATCTTCTATATCTACCATATTTCTGTCATTCATCATGATTTTATTTAATTTGGGGGGTTCTAATTATTCTTGAAATTTTAAAAGTAATAAAAATAATAATAAATAAATAATTTATCCTTGGTATTCGCTCCCATTTAAAAATCCTCGCGGTTATGCGTGGGTGAATTACCTTAATCTCTATGTGTTTCCATTCTCACTTAAAAGACCTTTGGGCTGTGCATGGATGGAACTCATTAGAGAGGATAAAGTTAAGTTACTACTAACCCCATTTAAAAGACCTTTGGGCTATGCGTGGTTAGCAAGTGCTTAACATAATTTAAGCTTATTTTAAAAATTAAAAGTTCATTTTTTTTATTGAACTCTCCTCATTCTATAAAATCCATCAGAAATCCATTCATTCTGAAAGTGAAATTTGCTTCTGGTTTAAATATTATTATGATTTTTGTTTGATTAAATGGGTTTTACGATATATATTCTCTCTCTGAATATGAATTTATATTTTTAGTCTATATTCATCACTGTTTCGATTTCTATTTTCCTTTTGATGATAACAAAAAGGGGGGAATGGTCAAGATTTTGATTGATGAGTATTTAATTCAAAAATATTTTAATATTGGAAGTTAAATATCTAGAGGGAGAATGGTCAATTGGATTTCATTGTCATATTTTCCACATATATAGGGGGAGTTCAGTTGTAGGGGGAGCATACAAATAGGGGGAGTAATATATTTCACGTTCAAACACATTCAAAATCTTTTATTTGTTTGTCATCATCAAAAGGGGGAGATTGTTGTATATAACAGTGTTGTATACACAATTATATGATTTTTGTTTGATGATAACAACCAAATATATTTTATTATTGAATGTGTTTGTAAATGTACTAGTATATATACATCACAAACAGAAATATAATATTTATATTTAAACAGAATATGACTGTACAGACATTCATATATTTATACAGTATTTTATTTAAATTAAATATTATATATCAAACATTCAAACAGTACAAATATTTATAACTCCACTATTTACAAATTACTTCAAATATTTTTGAATATTTCGACATGACACATCACACATGAAAGAATTCAAATAAAAAACAAACAGATTAAATTGAACACAATAAAATAATATTTTATTTCAACCAAATCTGTTTATTACATACAATCAGTACAATTCTTTCACAGCTCCTCATTACAGTTCATTCATTACTTATACAGTCACTTTATACATTGACACTATCACTCAGTTAACATTTCAAATACACACACACACTAGCACTGTTCTTGTCTTCATCTTCATTCTTCTGTTTTCACAGCTTTCAGTCGGTCCATCTTCATACCTGTCACATACAGAAAAACACACACAGTAGACTGCAACAAAAATAAAATTAAATAAAAGAAAATAAAATTTTATTTTTAAATTTTATTTACCTCAGAATTACGGTGTGTTTCTCATCATGTTTCTAGACTTGGTCTGATATGCAGGGACAGGAAAATTGACTGATGGCTGCATGTACACACGTGTGCACTGCCTCGCCAATCAGCATGCAACTGAGGAGTAGCCACGTGGACCTTCTCGACTCAGCGCAAATCAGTGTGCAAGTGGTCGAGATCAAATCAATTTTCAAAACAGCAAATCATGGTCCAAATCAAAAGTCAAGATACAAGGAATGAGTGATCGAGCAAAAGGTCAAAAGCATGTTTTTCAGGTTACATGGTAACAGCAACATAGTTGGAGAAAGTGGAAGTTTTAGCTCAACACAGTCAACATGATAAAATATAAAACAATCCATGAAGCAACATAGTTCAAATCAGGTGGAAACGTGCACTGGTACAACTAAGCATAGTGAGTTTGAATCAAGCAACAAGTTTAAAGTGGCAGATCAGCAACAAAGCATGTAGCATGGTGATGTCAGTGGACATGGACATGGAAGGATCAACATAGGGCAGCATATCCAACATGAAGATCAACACAGGTGAACATTACAGTGAAAGATGGTGAAGCACAAAATCAGCGTGCATAACAAAATGGCAAAATAGCATGGCAATGGATGCACAAACAAGAACAACTAACCAAGTAAAACAGTGCAGCAGATTCAGGCATGAAATGGTAAAAGCAAGAACTAGTTAAAGTGATAAATAAATATCACAAATTCAACATAATGCAGCAGTTCTAACATGGAGCAGTAAGGTCATATAAGTGTACAGGCTAAATACCAAGAACCCAAGATTACAAAGTGAAGTATCAATGATCAAGAATTGTTTCTATTCAATGGGAAAACGCAAGAGTAGTATCAGTTATTAACAAGATGAAGGCAATATCATGTTCGAGTAAGAACAAACCAAGACAACAAATGACATGTAATATTCATGATGCGGCAAAAGGAAAGTTACTTAAGTAAAATATCCATTCACAAGGTCATGAAACAAGTTTAAGGTACAAGCATGAAGAAAGCAGAAGTGTTTCAATCAAAACTAAAGTGGCCAGGACCAGACCAATGAAATAACAAGGAAATTTCAAATGGGGAGTACAAGTGCACAACAAGTCAGTTTGTAAAGCCATGCAGCAAGGGCCGAGCAAGTTACAAGGTAATACAAGCAACAACAATGTGTTGATAGCAATACACTACACAGCGACAGTTTCAAATACAAAAACAAGTTCAAAGTCAAGTATACATTGTCGAGGCAAATCATAAGTAGACATCTGTTCTTATCAAAGAATAACACCAATTCAAAATCAAGGAAGTCAAGCGAAGTATCTGTTCAAAGTGTTTAGCAATTCAAAATCTGTTTTTTTTTTAAATATCCAGGAAGCATAAAAAAATCTAATTCGAAATTTACTGCAAAGTATTTTAGAAATGGTCAACCAGAAAGAAAATCTAAAGGTTCCAGAAGTCAAGTTACTAATTCAAAGTCAAGAGTTTCATCACGCAACAATTCCAGCAAGATCAGATATTTCAAACTCAAGAACAATTCAAAGCTGTTTTCAAGCCCCAACATTTCTGTATATACCACGACCAAATCATAATACGAAATCAGAGATAATTTCGGATTTAAAATCCTATATAACACCCATATCATCATCGACAATATCTCATCCGAGTTCAAGCACAATTAAAGCATAAAATCGAATAGTAAAATCATACCAGAAATCGAGAAAACTTGGATCCAAATCAGAGTCCATAAACTCAATCGAAGAAGATACAAGTCACCAGAGATTGAAGCCGAAGAATCGAGTAGCAGACAACTGATTTTCATCAACCAGGCATCTCGATTCAGTGTGTTCAGAGAAACCCTAGTCTTCTTTTAGCCGCCATTTCTATTTCCAGAGAGAATTAAAGGAAGTCGGGCTCAAGTAAAAAGTGGTGGAGCAAAATAAAAAGGGGCCGGCCAAGTCTATATCAAAGACTAAGTTTTTTAAGAAGGATTTTTAAAACAAAACTAGGGTTTTAAACTAGGGTCTTCATTTTAATTTTTTTTGTTTTCAACTTTGCAATCAGTCTAGAGTTTTCTAGTTTATCTCTAAAACTAGGGAGACGAATTACAGGGTTTGTAATTCGAGGAAATCTGGTTTTGGGGATAAAAACCAGTGCAGGGTTTTGAGCGTAGAGTTAAGAACATTTGGGAGCGAGTGTCGCGAGTTTACAGGGGATTGTAAGCGTAGAGATTGTTTTAACTCCTAGTAGAAACCTTGGGGAATGCAGCAGTAGGCAGGTTTTTGCCGAAGCTGGGTATATCTGTGTGTTATTTATTTTCCGCATTTATTCTGATTATTATCTGTGCTGGTTTTATTTAATTATTCTGCAAAAATCTGCGATAAACCCTATTCACCCCCCCCTCTAGGGTTAATTTAGATCCTACACAGTGGAGCCGTCATGACTCCATGGGGAAGTGTGGACATAACAAAGGATTAGTGGCTATGGATCAGTGCAGTGGATTCGTGATGACTCCATGGGGCAGAGTGATCGTAACAAAGAATTGGGTGATCAAAGTAGTAGATATCGTATACTTTATGCACTGAGTGAGAGAAGTAAGGATGATTGCTATGTTTGATGTTTGCTATCACCTTGACATGCACACCCCCTCCACATTATTTTCACACCATGTGTTAGTGTCACCTTAGAGTATTGTATCCTGTTGTGCTAACTCTTTGGTTGTAGGTCCAGGTTCAAGTATGGTTATGTATTCCAGTTATTGTTCTGTTTTTGCTGCTTATCGCTTATACCAGACTTTTGTTTGACCCAGAGTTTATGTCTCTTCTTATTACTCTGGGTGCTCTTAAACGAGCAGACTAGAGACAGGTTGGGTAGTTGCACGAGTAGCTGTACCGGAGACTTGCAGGAGGCTTCCACGTATGATATAGATATATATTCTCCCTGTGCTATTGCTAGTCATTACTTTGGGCATTAGTAGTGTACCTTTTCCATTTTTGCTTTAGAGACAGTATTTTGAAGTTGTAATAATGGTTTTAGATCATAAGCTGTATTTTGGATTCCCGTTGCTATGATGATTTAGTTTTCAGCTTGTGTAGTGTCTCGCCTGTTTTATGTCAAGTTATGTTACTATTATATTTTATCCTATGAGCTGTGAGACATTCTACATGTTCCATGATAGTTCAGTGTAATGTTTCCTTTCTTCTGACGACCGTTCCGTGCTGGTTGAACATTGGCGCAGCGCATTTCAGGGGAAATATCGGCTCGTGCGGGGCGGGTCGTCACATACCAAATGTAACACACCACACTTTTCCGAGATCGAATTTCAAAACTCAAACCTATCAAACCACAGAGAGTATAAATTTGGTACCTGCAATTAATGAGCATGAGCATAATTAGAGCAAATAAAACTAACTCGTTGTGGAAATGAGGTAGGATAACAAATACCGATTAAGGCAACTACCTTAAGGCACATCACCACATCGATATCGAGAATGAGAGAACGAGAATCGAAAACCAAACTTGAATACTTGCTAAGACCTGTCTTCCCCGAGCTAAACCTGAGAGTTGTTATGAGGAGGGGAGGGGTCAGAACAACAAGTCCTGATGAGTAGAAAATGTATAACACTGTCTACAATACACAAATGTACTCTGTTTGGTCAAAACCAAAACATATGTCTAAAAGGGCTAGTAATTCTATCCTAACCCATTTAGAATTTACGCACGACGACTAACCTCTAAGCCACAAGGTAATATTCCGCACCTAGTGGTATCGCAATACCGAGATAGAACGTTTACGCGTAAGTATAAAGCCTTTAGACCACCATTAACTAATTAAGAGGTGGACATACAACTTCTCACTACCACACATGGAGGGTACTTATTTTATATATAGCCACTTAAGACCTCGCTACCTATGTAAGGTAAGGGCGGATACTTCCAATTACTTAATACCCAAAGCGGACCTTTTGGTCACTTAATACCTTATACGGTGGTTTGTTCTACCCTAATATAAATTAGAGGACACTAGCTACTAAGTTCTACTAATCCAAGGCTTCCATCATTCACGCATATAACCATGCCCCACATAAGACAAGAGATAGTAAGCAATCACTTATAACCTACAGGATAGGCAGGGGACCTCTCACCATTTATGATCTTTCCCCGGTGGACCTCCTCGCTACTATCTAGCTCGCCTCGTTGGATCATTCCCTTAGTCACTCAATATTCAATACTTCTCGCAGGAAAGACATACCTTTGGCACCTCCGGAGCAGTCATTTAATACTTAATCCCTAAGCGGACCCGCACCCAATCACTTACTACCTCGAGGAATAGCCATTTAATGGGAGGTGAGCTACGCAATCACTTAATACCCTTCAATGGGTAGATATATCTACTTTAAGACCTTTACATCAAAACAGACTACGTTATGAATTATTTCCTTTCCAAGGTTTCCCCTTTTGGGATGGGAGGCAAGAAACTCACTCTTGAGATAAACCTTGTTTTGAGAAATAACCCTCGTTACACAATCAACTATCTTTACGCAATTAACTATCATCATGGGTTCTTATGTTAATGATATCCCACATCAATTGAACATATATCCGACTGTTGGAAAGTGTAGACATCTGTCGAATAAGGCAACTGATCTCGCACCATTAATCTACTAAGTCCAATTCCTATTTCAAATTATAACAATTTTAGATTTACTAGGAAATTATCACTTCGTATCTTATAATATTTATCTATAGGTTTACTTATTGGACTTAGCATTTACTACGCTAATCAATCCCCATTAATTCTTCTTTCCTATTCCTTTTATTATTATTAGTTGGTTTTCTACCACTAGTGATCCTAACGATCATATTTCCTATGGCATCAATTAACCTGTTAAATGCCATTTATGATACTAATGCTCATAATTTCCTAAGACATTTATTTTTCTGTTCATATCAGTCCCATTTAGTTCTATTCTATGTATCGTAACTCCGTTTATTACTATATTTTAAATTCCCCTTACTTATTGTTTATGTATTCATACATATATATTTATTAGATTCTCTTATTGGAGTTACAATTCCTAACAAAATTCAAGTTGTAACCATTTAGCATGTTTATCCCATTTAATTCATTTCCCCAATCAAAGATGGTTACAATATTCCTTATTTTATTTATGGCCTTATTTATAGCAAATCAAATTCATTTATTGCTACAACGGTCATAATACATATTTTCATTTGTTATGGATTATATTTCCATATATATTTCCGTAGAAACAGAAACAATTCAAACATATGACAATAACAAGCATTTATTATTATGATATATTTGCGTTATTTACGTAGATTCAGACGGATATGAATATATAAATATATTTTTCTTTAAGCGCATTTAACGTAGTTACTTTATTTGATTTTATTATTATTAACCAGTTATGTTTTGTTCTAAACTAACGACCAGAACAAACCTTTTTATGTTCAGTATTGTTTAAGATTCAAAATCTTATAAAAAAAAGTTAATAACTGTAGTTATTTTAAAATTTCCAAAACTAATTAAAAAGAGAATATGAACATATTTCAAATCATAAGAAATAAGAAATATGTGTTTTTGGATTGGTTACTGTAAATTACGTACGAATATACGTAAATTAATGCATCCTTTCCTAATTGTTTTGTACATATTTCTTGCTGATTTGAAACATTGTCCTTTTCATTAAAAAGAACAAAAATGGCATTCCTACAATAACCAAGTAAAACCCCAACAATATCAAACATAAACATGCATAATCTTTTAATCTAAATTTACATAAATCTCAAATCAACACCGAAACCAAGGATTTGGAATAAAACTACAATTTTGACAATGGTTTTGGGACTGATTTCCAAATCTATAGTGTATACAACAACCACAACAACCAAAATATAATTATAGGCATTAATATAATAAAATAGATAAGTCTACAATTTTCCAATATCCAAACCACAACCTATTATTTCAGTTTTGACAAAATAATAAACAAATTTGATTAACTTTTAGGCATACATTTAAGATCTATTTCAAACGAACTAATCAGATAATTATAAACAATGTATATAAATTTGTCACTCACCTGAAGGCTATCCAAACCTGAATCTAAATAAACCTTTAGGCCTACAATTCCCAAAATCTTAAAAATCCACAATTATTCTAAAAAGGGGATTCTTTCTGATTTGTAGATCTGCAAGAAAATAGGAAAGGTCTTTGGAAGAACATGGTAATGACCCGGATTCTTATGGGTTAATTTTAAAATGTTTAATATGGATTTAAATATTGAGTTAAGTAAATAAATCAATTTTTATAGGGAGTTATCGATTTAAAAATCAATTTCAATTTAATATTGAAAATATTAAATTATCAGAATAAGAAAATGGATTTAGTTGAATTCAAATTTTAATTTGAATTGAAAACAGTTCAAGAATTTAATATGAAATTTTAACGGTAATAATATTTGAATATTATCAAGGAGAATAAATAGTTTGAAATTTAAATTATATCAATTTAAATTAATATCTTCTACAGATGATCGAATTGGACTTCGTGACCTATCCCAATGTGTCCGAAATAGGGGTGTTACCCTAGAAATGCCAGTTACTGTGTTTAGAAAAGAGTTCGGAAATCACGGTGTATTTTTATTTAAAGGACACCGGATCTAAAATAATTAAATAAAATAAATTTCTTTGTTTTGTGGACGTGAACTCGACAACAAGGAGGAAAAATATACGGCCAAACTTAAAAATACTTGTTCTCCTTGACTCCACAAAAAAATCCTTGGCCTTGCTGTTCAATATAAATGCCGCACCCTTCCTCTATATAATCATGCATCTCCCCTTATTACATTTTCTTCTGGAAACCAAAAAAAAAGAGAATCGTATCCACTTCCACAAAAATCGCATGTTTTCCCAATTTGTTCAACTTCTCTAATCAAGAACACCATCGCGATACAAGCGGTTTAGGTAGCGACGAGTTTCAGAAGGGGGATGATGTCGCGATACGCTCTGTTGATGTTCTGAAGCCAGATGTTGTCGAAATGGCGGTCTTCTGAGTCATCACGCGTTGAGGCAGCGAGCTCGAGGGTTTGCTCCAGGGATTTGACGCATCGAGTTCAACGAAAAGGGGGTCGATTTGGGTGTGATTTCAAATAGGAATCGCGTTTCACAATCAGGGAAAATCTGAAGCTCATCGATGTACTAGCAGAGCTCGCGATTTAGGAAGGCAAAAAGTGGAAGGCCGACGTCGATGTTTGCAATGGGGTGTGGTTCAACGCACTGATGATTGACTGAAAGGGTTTGGCGGTTGGAAGAATTCAACGAGTTCGAGTTCGCTGGTGGGTGATCTAGAGTAATATATGAAGTGCTGTGAATTGTACAGTAAAGGTTCGATCTGTGGTAATGGTGTAGTGATGTTCGAATGGGGGATTGCGGCTGTGAGGAGCAGTTTCCGAGATTGAAGGAGAAGTGCTTGGTGAATTGCCGAGGAGAAAGAAGTAATTAAGGTAATATAAATTATTTAATTTAATTCTAATTTGCAAGTTAATAACATTTGTTAAATTAGTTAATAACATTTTTTTTAAGTTAACTTAGTTAATTTATAAAGTGATTAGGATTTTTAAGTTAATTTAGTTTATATAAAGGGAATAGTTAGTTAGAAATAAAATCTGTAAAGTAATCAGTTAAGATTTTAGTTGGAATTTGGTTAACACATAAGTAATTAATTTAAAGTAAGTTAAAAATCAAATTAAGTTTACCTTTAATCCTATTAGTCGATATATCCGTATATCTGATAAATGCAAAATTTAAATTTATACAAGGTAATTAAATCGAGAAGCCAGTTCCTTAGAATGTAGTTGCGGAAAATACTATTGGATGTTGGATTGGAAATTTTCTAAAATCAATTGGATCAGAATGGATCGAACAATGGAATCTCGGTGAGTAAATCTCACTCACCTTATTTAGAATTATTTTTATTTCGTAAAAATAATTGTTTGTTATTTGTTTGAATGCTTTCTGATTGATTTAAATATATTGGTTATTTAGGGTTGACTATTATATATATTGGGTTGATGATTGGATTGATTCCCGCAGTCTCATTAGCGGATGCCCGCAGTTTCATAGCGGATGATTACCCTATACGCCCCACGCTATGATTAGTGGATGACCTTCTATACCGCGATATCCTGCCTCGAAGCAGGATGGGTATTACTATGTTGACTAACATCTGTGGATGCAGGAAAACAGGTTGGAGGAATCCAACTGGATTCCTCAAAAATATATATTATCTGTTGTTTGTTTGATTTCATATATATTCATATATGATGTGTTAAAAATCAAATGATTGAAAATTGGTTGATTTGATTGTTTAAAATATCCCTGGGGCTTGAATATTGATTCATAAAAATATCGAAAAGGGGTATTTGATATTTCAAAAGGAAATTCTATTTTTATAAATAGAATTTGAATTTTTAAATAAAACTATAGAAAATATTAACTTGTTTTGAAGGTATATAAAACAAGTAATCGAATTTTATAAACGTTGTTTATAAACGAAATTATGGGATTTGAATCGAATTTATAAACTTTGTTTATAAATGAAAAGATGGGATTTGAATCGAATTTATAAACTTTGTTTATAAATGAAATTATGGGATTTGAATCGAATTTATAAACTTTGTTTATAAATGAAATTTTGGGATTTGAATCGAATTTATAAACTTTGTTTATAAATGGAAAGATGGGATTTGAATCGAATTTATAAACTTTGTTTATAAATGAAATTATGGGATTTGAATCGAATTTTAAACTTTGTTTATAAATGAAATTTTGGGATTTGAATCGAATTTATAAACTTTGTTTATAAATGAAAAGATGGGATTTGAATCGAATTTATAAACTTTGTTTATAAATGAAAAGATTGGATTTGAATCGAATTTATAAACTTTGTTTATAAATGAAATTATGGGATTTGAATCGAATTTATAAACGTTGTTTATAAATGGAAAGGTGGGATTTGAATTGATGTTATAACCGTTGTTTATAAATAATGCAGAGAATTCAAATGGACTTTGAATATAAGGAATTGAAATAGAATTTGAATAATAGAATTCAAATGGAGTTTAACTATAGAATTTGAACATAGTATTTCAAATGGAATTTGAATATAGAAATTCAAATGGGATTTATAATAAATAGATTTGGATAAATAGAAGTGGATTAGACTAAGAAGTTAATTAACAGATTTAATTAACAAATTGAGTTAAAACGATTGGTATAGTTAAAATAGATTGAACAGGTATAGACATACAGGAGACAGGGTTGGAATAAAGTATAGAAGTGAAATAAATAGAATGCCCGACAAAAAGGTACGTATTTAATTCATATATGAGATTTTATGCGCCGTATCGGCAAGCCGCTTGGCTTTTTCTTTTTGAGATGAGAAGGACCAGGAAAGCTATTTGAAATTTCCCGATGCTCCCGGTACAAAGGAGGTTATGGCGAATTTTTCCGGGAATTTAAGGAGATAGAATATTTTTAAGATAATTTGATAGTTAGAAATTAGCATATCAAAATATATAGAAGTCGATAAGAAAACGAACTTAGAAATAGAATAGTATAATCAAAAAGGAAGACTAGGAATAAAATCTAGTAAGAATAGAAAGAGAAAGTATATATGTGTTTAAAAGTGAAGAAGTAGTTGTATGGTATTGGTTATTCGAGTAAGTAGTCTTATCTGTTTTGACGTTATAAATGTTATTCAGTCAAGGTCTGAGAGGTAATTATACCCCAACTTGATTGATTTCATTATTAACAAATAAATAGTAAGATTTCAGGCTCGAAGATCAATGTTGAATAAGAGTTAATTGAATATAGTATTTGGGTTGTCGTAACGATGTTTTACACAACATCCGTTTTAACCCAAATGAAATGTAAGCTTGGAAATAGAATATAGAATATTTCTTAAGTATAGAAATAAACGAGATTGGAAAAGAGATAAGTAATTGGAATATTTTCCAATTATAAATAGCATATGTTTTCTAAAGTTTAGAAAATAAAGGAAGGCGATATTCGGAAATGTTTTCCAATTAACGTAAAAGGCCAATATGGTTATTGAAAATATTTGGTTAACAAATATTGATAAAGAAATAGAGAAGAGATTTAATTAATGGAATATTAATTAAAGGCTCAGTGATTGTTGGATATTTGGATGAACACTTGTTTTATTCGATAGTTAAATCATCGACTATCGAAACACTTGTTTTTATTCGATAGTTAATTCATCGACTATCGAAACACTTGTTTTTATTCGATAGTTAAATCACAGACTATCGAAGTTTTGACCATCGTTGTCAATATGGAGAGACCGGTTGGATTATTATCCGAAGAACCACTCCGTATTGGCAGTAGCATGTGAATCAGATTATATAAAGATAATCGAAAACGGAGTAGAGTGCAAGGACTTTTTCTATTAATAGAAATAGTACCTTCGATTCATCCTGTTCCTGGGTGACTTGTATGGATGAATGTCTGGTAGAGTATTTCCAGACGACCACGTATATTGATTTCTCCAACCGTACCAAGAGTCGAAGCGAAGAAGGAAACTTCTTTTAGCTAACACATAATGTATTGTTGTAGACGTCAATCAGTGATTTGATGGATTTGACGATGTGACATTCGAAGTGAATCTGGTGTGATGATAAAGCGTAGCTTCTAGCCTCATCATCCGGTAAATGACAGAAATCGGGCAGGCAGCATGGCTAAGTCGGTCGCACCGAAGTAGGGTGTATAATCACCTGATCTAGAGTTTCATTTACTTCTAAAAATCTATTGTTGATGCTGTCCCATTCGGGAAACGGTTGCTGATCCCAATCGTTGGTGATATACATTCGATACACTTAAGCGAAATGAGTGGTCGGTCATGTGTGGCTGAGTTGCAAGATGTTCTTGTTGAACTCGGTGTATTCTCCTCTAGAGATATACCAGCGGAAGGTGGTTCCATACCTTGTCATAGTTGGAAACCCATTACCCAATACGTGCTTGCGGTTTTGATTGTATATATATGTGGAACGTGAGATGAAAACGTTCCACTAGATTGTTATTTACTTGATTTAGACATTATTATAATATCAAAGAGTTTTGATATAAAGATAAGTCAAGTGTTTGGATTCTCATAAGGGAAAAACCTGTTCCGTGTTATACGGTGTGGTCTTATGAGATATCATTTAGTTTTCTGAAACTATTTTAAACTGTTTACTCATACCAGTCCCATGACTGACCCGGAGTTTATTTGTTTTGTTCTACCTAAACTCTTGGGTGCCTAAATTTGTACGGGCAGTCAAGTAGTTCAGGATTTTTCAGATATATCTAAAGGAGCTTGGAGCAGGAGGCTTCAGCGTTATCTAGTTATAGTGTTGTTCCGTTGTGTTGTAAGTGTTATACTCTGATAAGTATATGTTATACAGTTGAGCTTTTGTATTTCAAAGATATGATATATTATATTTTGTTCCGCTGCGATGTGAGATTCTGTGTTGTTATTTCTGTTCTTCTTCTACCTCCTTCTTCTAAAAAAAATATGTTTCGTATTTTCGTGATATTTGGGTTAGACGTATGATGTATATAGTCAACTCCGATGTTACGGAAATCCGGGTCATTACACTTGGTATCAGAGCGAGGTTGAGCGAATACCTAGGCTTGTTGGAATGTGCTCATTAGAGATAGGATCAGTAGTATCCTAGAATGAGTTGAGTGTATATATATACGAGAGAGCGTATTTGTTATTTGATATAAAAACCGTTTTATATTGTGTTGACTAGTCTGTTGAGTGGATTATAAATTTTGGTCGAATCGTGGGACGCCATGATGTCGATAGGAGTTTATAAACATTTGAACAGAAGATTGAACACGATATTGTTTTTAAATAGTTGAGTTGATTGTTAGGATTATAATCGAATAAGATATTAAAACAGAAATAGTTATATATAACCAGTAGAATTTGTATATGAAATCAAATATACAAATGAGATAAATTGAAATTGAATTCCAACCAGAATTCAGAATTTAAAATCCTGGGTGTTTGGAAAATGTTTTTCTAAATGGATTTTGAAAGAAATAAAGCACTGAACTCATTCAGTAGCTGGGAAATAATCCTGATGATGGTCGCAACATCATCAGTGTTCATTTTCGAGTTTCTAAGTGATGAATTGTTGCCTTAGAAAAGTTTTGATGGAAATTTGTTTGAAAAGAAACAAGTTGTTTGAAAATTCAAATGTTTTGAATTTGGGATAGATATAAATATATGTATATATTTATATTACTTCAAAGGAATTTTGAAATGGGAATTGGAATATAGATTTCAAATAAAAGTAAAATATAAGGGAATTCAAATATAGAATTTGAACATAGAAATTTAAATAGGATTTGAATAAAGAAAATTCAAATAGAAATTATATAAGAAAAATTGAAATGGAATTTGAATTCAAAGGAATTCAAATGGATTTGAATAAAGAAAAGTCAAATAGAGATTTGAATATTAGAATTCAAATGGAATTTGGTTAAAATAGAATTTCAAAGAGAATATAAAGTGGAGGTTGAATATTAGAATTCAAGATAATATAGAGTTTGAAATAGAATTTAAATTCAAAGGATTTCAAATAGAAATTGAACAAAGGAATTTAAATAGAAATCGAATAAAGGATTTCAAATGAAATTTGAATAAGGGATTTGAAATGGGTTTTGAATAAAGGATTTCAAATAGAAATTGAAGATAAGAAATTCAAATAGAATTTGAATAGAAGAAAAATTCAAATAGAAATTGAATAGAAGGAAATAATATAGAGTTTGAATATTAGAAATTCAAATGGAATTTGAATATTTTAAATTAAGAGATCGGATTTGAATATTAGAAGTGTAATAGATCGGGAATATTATAAAATGGATTGGATATATATTAAAAATATATCAAAATGGAGTTGAATATATTATAAACAAAGTTAAAACGTTTATATTTATAAATATAATTAAAACGAGCTCGCCATAGCGCGATAGTTTGAAATTTGGCGATTCGAACTTCAATTTAGTATACAGAACTCAATTGAAGTCGGAATTCTTTGAAACAAGAATCGTCAGGACCGGTTGAACAATAGTTTTCTAATGAAAGAGAAAAATCTGGATTTCGTCGTATAGATTTTGAGTTATGTCAAAATCAAAATTTTAGAAAAGCAGCGCCAGAACCATTATAAAACCATAACGGTTTAATTAAATAAATAAAAGGATTTTTAGGAAATAAAATCCGAGTTGACATTAGAAAAATCCAGACCGGAGATATAAAATAAATATGAACTTCAGTAAAGTAAGTGAAATCATTTTTAAGACAAAAATCATATTTTAAATGGTTAAATAGAATTAACTAAATTAAAAAATAATTAGTTAAGGGAAATTTGAGTCGAAATTGGGTTTTTGGATAAGTGAAAGAGATTGAAAATTTATATTCGAAATCGAATATATAACTCGAGTTGAAAATATAATTAGATTAGTTTATAATTAAGTTGACTTATATTTGAACAAGTATATTCAAATAAAAAGGGTGAAATAGGCAAAACGGTTAATTAGCAACTAGTTAATGGAAATTTGAATGATTGAAATTAAATTTAACTTAAGTAAGTTAAATGGATCGAAATGAATAAATTAAGTAAAATCAATGTGAATGAAATATGAATTGGGAATGAATAAAGGAAAAATATTTGTAACACAAATACCAAGGAAGTTATGTGCAAACAAATAGAAGGAGAAATATTTGTAAAAACATTTACAAATAGAATTTAAAAGGGAATATTTGTAAAAAAACATTTACAGATAGATTAAATGGAAATATTTATTTATTTGTTAAATAAATAGAATGTTATAAATGAGATATTTATTTGTTAAATAAATAGAGTTTAATCAAAGGAATATTCAGAAGATGAATAGAAAATGGAAATCTGTTTTAACAGATAAGTAGAAAAGATTAATTTATAAATAACAGTTTATAAATTAAATTAAATATTTATCATTCGATAAATAGAATATATAAGTCTGAACTTATATAGAGAAGAGATATTGGTTTTTAACACCGATAGTTTTAAATAGAAGGGGTACACAACACTTGTATAAGTGAAGTAACGTTATTAAAGAGAACATTTATAAAGTGAAGAACCGTTACTAAAAGTACATCTTTATAAATGAATAAACGTTATCGAATAGGAGTTATTCGAATAGGAAAAGTCGATTAGAGTTAGAAATAATCGATTGGAGTTAGAATAAATCGATTAGAGTAAGAATTAACCAGTTAGAGTTAATCAGTTAGGGTTAATCCGTAGAGTTAGTTGAATATTAGTGATTCAATCAGAATTTATCGAATATTTGTTATTCAAATAAAGAGTTAACCAGATAAAGTTAATTGAACATAATTAATCGAATTAGAATTTAATGGAATGTTAGTTATTCAATTAAAGTTGATCGAATATAGTATTGAGATAGAATTAGTCAAACATAGTTACTCAGGATAAGTGCCATTTCGTACGACTGCTAGCATAATTCGCAGGGCTGCAGATAGCCTAGGGCGGTCAGATGTTTCCTGGGGGAATCAGGCATAACCATTGTGATCGCTGCGATCTAGAGTCAAGCGAATGGAGTTAAATTGAATATTAGTTATTCGAATAGAATTAAAGGAGTTATCGATTATAGTTTAATCGAAAAGAGTTATCGATTAGTTTAATCGAAGTGAGTTATAGAATATTGGTTATTCGAAGGAGTTATCGAATTTAGTTATTCGATGGAGTTAATCGATAAGAGATAAATCCAATAGGTTAATTGATAAGAGTAAATTGAATAGAGAAAATCGAATATAGTTGATTCAAAGAATGGTTTTCGAATCTAGTTATTTGATAGAGAGATTATCAAATATTGTTATTCGAAGGGAGGAGTTATCGAATAGGGATCTATTCGAAAGAGAGTTATGCAAGGAAGTTTGAAATGTTGAGTATCAACATAAATAAGTAAATGAAAAGATAAATGGGTTGGTAGCACTTTTTCTACCTTAGCAATTTCGAGGACGAAATTATTTTAAGTGGGGAAGATTGTAATGACCCGGATTCTTATGGGTTAATTTTAAAATGTTTAATATGGATTTAAATATTGAGTTAAGTAAATAAATCAATTTTTATAGGGAGTTATCGATTTAAAAATCAATTTCAATTTAATATTGAAAATATTAAATTATCAGAATAAGAAAATGGATTTAGTTGAATTCAAATTTTAATTTGAATTGAAAACAGTTCAAGAATTTAATATGAAATTTTAACGGTAATAATATTTGAATATTATCAAGGAGAATAAATAGTTTGAAATTTAAATTATATCAATTTAAATTAATATCTTCTACAGATGATCGAATTGGACTTCGTGACCTATCCCAATGTGTCCGAAATAGGGGTGTTACCCTAGAAATGCCAGTTACTGCGTTTAGAAAAGAGTTCGGAAATCACGGTGTATTTTTATTTAAAGGACACCGGATCTAAAATAATTAAATAAAATAAATTTCTTTGTTTTATGGACGTGAACTCGACAACAAGGAGGAAAAATATACGGCCAAACTTAAAAATACTTGTTCTCCTTGACTCCACAAAAAAATCCTTGGCCTCGCTGTTCAATATAAATGCCGCACCCTTCCTCTATATAATCATGCATCTCCCCTTATTACATTTTCTTCTGGAAACCAAAAAAAAAGAGAATCGAATCCACTTCCACAAAAATCGCATGTTTTCCCAATTTGTTCAACTTCTCTAATCAAGAACACCATCGCGATACAAGCGGTTTAGGTAGCGACGAGTTTCAGAAGGGGGATGATGTCGCGATACGCTCTGTTGATGTTCTGAAGCCAGATGCTGTCGAAATGGCGGTCTTCTGAGTCATCACGCGTTGAGGCAGCGAGCTCGAGGGTTTGCTCCAGGGATTTGACGCATCGAGTTCAACGAAAAGGGGGTCGATTTGGGTGCGATTTCAAATAGGAATCGCGTTTCACAATCAGGGAAAATCTGAAGCTCATCGATGTACTAGCAGAGCTCGCGATTTAGGAAGGCAAAAAGTGGAAGGCCGACGTCGATGTTTGCAATGGGGTGTGGTTCAACGCACTGATGATTGACTGAAAGGGTTTGGCGGTTGGAAGAATTCAACGAGTTCGAGTTCGCTGGTAGGTGATCTAGAGTAATATATGAAGTGCTGTGAATTGTACAGTAAAGGTTCGATCTGTGGTAATGGTGTAGTGATGTTCGAATGGGGGATTGCGGCTGTGAGGAGCAGTTTCCGAGATTGAAGGAGAAGTGCTTGGTGAATTGCCGAGGAGAAAGAAGTAATTAAGGTAATATAAATTATTTAATTTAATTCTAATTTGCAAGTTAATAACATTTGTTAAATTAGTTAATAACATTTTTTTAAGTTAATTTAGTTAATTTATAAAGTGATTAGGATTTTTAAGTTAATTTAGTTTATATAAAGGGAATAGTTAGTTAGAAATAAAATCTGTAAAGTAATCAGTTAAGATTTTAGTTGGAATTTGGTTAACACATAAGTAATTAATTTAAAGTAAGTTAAAAATCAAATTAAGTTTACCTTTAATCCTATTAGTCGATATATCCGTATATCTGATAAATGCAAAATTTAAATTTATACAAGGTAATTAAATCGAGAAGCCAGTTCCTTAGAATGTAGTTGCGGAAAATACTATTGGATGTTGGATTGGAAATTTTCTAAAATCAATTGGATCAGAATGGATCGAACAATGGAATCTCGGTGAGTAAATCTCACTCACCTTATTTAGAATTATTTTTATTTCGTAAAAATAATTGTTTGTTATTTGTTTGAATGCTTTCTGATTGATTTAAATATATTAGTTATTTAGGGTTGACTATTATATATATATTGGGTTGATGATTGGATTGATTCCCGCAGTCTCATTAGCGGATGCCCGCAGTTTCATAGCGGATGATTACCCTATACGCCCCACGCTATGATTAGTGGATGACCTTCTATACCGTGATATCCTGCCTCGAAGCAGGATGGGTATTACTATGTTGACTAACATCTGTGGATGCAGGAAAACAGGTTGGAGGAATCCAACTGGATTCCTCAAAAATATATATTATCTGTTGTTTGTTTGATTTCATATATATTCATATATGATGTGTTAAAAATCAAATGATTGAAAATTGGTTGATTTGATTGTTTGAAATATCCCTGGGGCTTGAATATTGATTCATAAAAATATCGAAAAGGGGTATTTGATATTTCAAAAGGAAATTCTATTTTTTTAAATAGAATTTGAATTTTTAAATAAAACTATAGAAAATATTAACTTGTTTTGAAGGTATATAAAACAAGTAATCGAATTTTATAAACGTTGTTTATAAATGAAATTATGGGATTTGAATCGAATTTATAAACTTTGTTTATAAATGAAAAGATGGGATTTGAATCGAATTTATAAACTTTGTTTATAAATGAAATTATGGGATTTGAATCGAATTTATAAACTTTGTTTATAAATGAAATTATGGGATTTGAATCGAATTTATAAACTTTGTTTATAAATGAAATTTTGGGATTTGAATCGAATTTATAAACTTTGTTTATAAATGGAAAGATGGGATTTGAATCGAATTTATAAACTTTGTTTATAAATGAAATTATGGGATTTGAATCGAATTTTAAACTTCTTTTATAAATGAAATTTTGGGATTTGAATCGAATTTATAAACTTTGTTTATAAATGAAAAGATGGGATTTGAATCGAATTTATAAACTTTGTTTATAAATGAAAAGATGGGATTTGAATCGAATTTATAAACTTTGTTTATAAATGAAATTATGGGATTTGAATCGAATTTATAAACGTTGTTTATAAATGGAAAGGTGGGATTTGAATTGAAGTTATAAACGTTGTTTATAAATAATGCAGAGAATTCAAATGGACTTTGAATATAAGGAATTGAAATAGAATTTGAATAATAGAATTCAAATGGAGTTTAACTATAGAATTTGAACATAGTATTTCAAATGGAATTTGAATATAGAAATTCAAATGGGATTTATAATAAATAGATTTGGATAAATAGAAGTGGATTAGACTAAGAAGTTAATTAACAGATTTAATTAACAAATTGAGTTAAAACGATTGGTATAGTTAAAATAGATTGAACAGGTATAGACATACAGGAGACAGGGTTGGAATAAAGTATAGAAGTGAAATAAATAGAATGCCCGACAAAAAGGTACGTATTTAATTCATATATGAGATTTTATGCGCCGTATCGGCAAGCCGCTTGACTTTTTCTTTTTCTTTTTGAGATGAGAAGGACCGGGAAAGCTATTTGAAATTTTCCGATGCTCCCGGTACAAAGGAGGCTATGGCGAATTTTTCCGGGAATTTAAGGAGATAGTATATTTTTAAGATAATTTGATAGTTAGAAATTAGCATATCAAAATATATAGAAGTCGATAAGAAAACGAACCTAGGAATAGAATAGTATAATCAAAAAGGAAGACTAGGAATAAAATCTAGTAAGAATAGAAAGAGAAAGTATATATGTGTTTAAAAGTAAAGAAGTAGCTGTATGGTATTGGTTATTCGAGTAAGTAGTCTTATCTGATATGACGTTATAAATGTTATTCAGTCAAGGTCTGAGAGGTAATTATACCCCAACTTGATTGATTTCATTATTAACAAATAAATAGTAAGATTTCAGGCTCGAAGATCAATGTTGAATAAGAGTTAATTGAATATAGTATTTGGGTTGTCGTAACGATGTTTTACACAACATCCGTTTTAACCCAAATGAAATGTAAGCTTGGAAATAGAATATAGAATATTTCCTAAGTATAGAAATAAACGAGATTGGAAAAGAGATAAGTAATTGGAATATTTTCCAATTATAAATAGCATATGTTTTCTAAAGTTTAGAAAATAAAGGAAGGCGATATTCGGAAATGTTTTCCAATTAACGTAAAAGGCTAATATGGTTATTGAAAATATTTAGTTAACAAATATTGATAAAGAAATAGAGAAGAGATTTAATTAATGGAATATTAATTAAAGGCTCAGTGATTGTTGGATATTTGGATGAACACTTGTTTTATTCGATAGTTAAATCATCGACTATCGAAACACTTGTTTTTATTCGATAGTTAATTCATCGACTATCGAAACACTTGTTTTTATTCGATAGTTAAATCACAGACTATCGAAGTTTTGACCATCGTTGTCAATATGGAGAGACCGGTTGGATTATTATCTGAAGAACCACTCCGTATTGGCAGTAGCATGCGAATCAGATTATATAAAGATAATCGAAAACGGAGTAGAGTGCAAGGACTTTTTCTATTAATAGAAATAGTACCTTCGATTCATCCTGTTCCTGGGTGACTTGTATGGATGAATGTCTGGCAGAGTATTTCCAGACGACCACGTATATTGATTTCTCCAACCGTACCAAGAGTGGAAGCGAAGAAGGAAACTTCTTTTAGCTAACACATAATGTATTGTTGTAGACGTCAATCGGTGATTTGATGGATTTGACGATGTGACATTCGAAGTGAATCTGGTGTGATGATAAAGCGTAGCTACTAGCCTCATCATCCGGTAAATGACAGAAATCGGGCAGGCAGCATGGCTAAGTCGGTCGCACCGAAGTAGGTGTATAATCACCTGATCTAGAGTTTCATTTACTTCTAAAAATCTATTGTTGATGCTGTCCCATTCGGGAAACGGTTGCTGATCCCAATCGTTGGTGATATACATTCGATACACTTAAGCGAAATGAGTGGTCGGTCATGTGTGGCTGAGTTGCAAGATGTTCTTGTTGAACTCGGTGTATTCTCCTCTAGAGATATACCAGCGGAAGGTGGTTCCATACCTTGTCATAGTTGGAAACCCATTACCCAATACGTGCTTGCGGTTTTGATTGTATATATATGTGGAACGTGAGATGAAAACGTTCCACTAGATTGTTATTTACTTGATTTAGACATTATTATAATATCAAAGAGTTTTGATATAAAGATAAGTCAAGTGTTTGGATTCTCATAAGGGAAAAACCCGTTCCGTGTTATACGGCGTGGTCTTATGAGATATCATTTAGTTTTCTGAAACTGTTTTAAACTGTTTACTCATACCAGTCCCATGACTGACCCGGAGTTTATTTGTTTTGTTCTACCTAAACTCTTGGGTGCCTAAATTTGTACGGGCAGTCAAGTAGTTCAGGATTTTTCAGATATATCTATAGGAGCTTGGAGCAGGAGGCTTCAGCGTTATCTAGTTATAGTGTTGTTCCGTTGTGTTGTAAGTGTTATACTCTGATAAGTATATGTTATACAGTTGAGCTTTTGTATTTCAAAGATATGATATATTATATTTTGTTCCGCTGCGATGTGAGATTCTGTGTTGTTATTTCTGTTCTTCTTCTACCTCCTTCTTCTAAAAAAAAATATGTTTCGTATTTTCGTGATATTTGGGTTAGACGTATGATGTATATAGTCAACTCCGATGTTACGGAAATCCGGGTCATTACAAACACCTAATCGCAGCACCATCTCCTTTGCACATAAATATGACCCTAGTCTTCTTCAATCTATGTTTGTTTTGATTATATGCATTTAGATTTGATTTACAAGAGTATTGGAAGAAAAGGAAAATGACAGAGCTTCGATGTTGCCTTCAGAATTGTGTGCAAAAAGATGGGTCTAACTCTTTATTTATAGGGATTAGAATGGTCGTAAACCATTAGATTAGTTTTAATTAAAATTTGTATGTATGCATATATATATATATATATATATAATACCGAAAATGGCTGCCACACCCATTCCCCCTAAAACATTAGCTGGAGGAAACGAAGATGACAACGGCGACGGATGGCAGGAGGCCCGATGCAAGGGGAAACAAACGTTCACTGACATCCTCAGGCAATCCCCACGCGTTGCTCAAAGGCCAAATAACCTAAACCCTAAAAACTGGGCGGATATTTTTGACTCTCAAATCAAAATCTCTAGTGATTTGCAGTACTTTGAGCCGCTATAAACTGGCGATGCAAAATATCAAGTAATAGACGATGTGGACTAAGTGAATCAAATAAGATTTGGTAAAACTCAATCTATGTCTGCATGGCAGGTAAGAGGCCTTACTTTGTCTATTTTAACGCATATATTAAAAGGACATGGAGACCCAAAGGGACGTGGGACGTATAACCAAGGGAAAATGGTTTCTTTTTGATCAAGTTTCAACTGAAAGATGATTATGAAAGGATTCTCAAAGGTGGTCCATGGTTTATGGACAATAAAATCATTTTTATGAGAAAATGGGTGGCAGATTTCAACTTTGAAAAAGCAATGCTCACATCATACCCAATCTGGGTCAAATTCCCAAATCTGAATTTAGCATTATGGAATACACGATGCATCAGTAAATTAGCCAGTATCATTGGCAAACTATTGGAAATAGATGAAAACAAAAAATGGTCAAAAAATCAGCTATACAAGTTTTGATTGAAATTACAACTGATTCAGAACTTCCAAAATATGTTAAAGCATATGATAAGCATGGAAACACTTATAAGCAATCAGTGGAGTACGAGTTTGTCCCACTAAGATGCACCACTTGCAAATGTTTTGGGCATTCAATTACATATTGTTCTACATCTACACTAGACAAAATGTGGGTAAGGAAACCCCCTGAAACTAACACATGAAAAATCAGGCTTTGCCAAAAAGAGCTATACACAATGAAGCCAGCACGTCTACAGTATCTACAATCACCATCTCTCCTCCGCCTAACGTGGTGGAGTCTTAAGCACCTGCAACATCTCGTAAAGATCCAAATAAAAATCAAGAACAGTCTCAGGTAGTGGCGGATGACCTATGTCTAGTTCTTCAACATGCGGAGCCTAGTCAAGTGGTGGAGGAGGATAAGGAACCAGAGACTCTGGATGATATTCAAAAGCTGGATATTCAACAGGATGAGTCTGAGGAAGAAAATACAAAAGAACCCAATATCAGTGGTCTTACTAAAACAAATTACAAATACAATGCACAATTCAAACAAAGGGAAAAGAAAGCTGCTACTACCAGTGGAATGGTTGGTGCTGCTCCAATCACAAGGAGCAAAGCCACCAAATCATAATGTCGATCCTATGCTGGAATGTTAGGGGTCTAAATAATGACACTCGTCAATTAGACCTCTACATCTTTAGGGACAAGTATAAGCCCTCAATAATTGCGGTTTTAGAAAATAAATTCTCACATGAAAACTTAGAATTTTTCAAAAATCGTATGGGAGACCAGTGGCACACTAGTGTCAACTTAAACACTTCCTTAAAAGGACGATTGTCATTTTTTGGGATGTGATGTGTTGGAAATGTGTGTGTGTGAATTACGATAAACAACAAGTTACTATTCGTGTAACTAATGTTGGAGGACTTGACATTTACATTTCTTTTGTATATGCAAGCAACTGGGCTTCTGAAAGAGTTCAGTTATGGAAAACCATCAATGAAATAGCCAAGACAGTGTAGTCACCATGGTTGGTGCTAGGAGACTTTAATGCTGTACTGCATACTAATGAGAAAAAAGGTGGACTTACCCTCAAGCTACCCCAAGTTTCTGAATTCAATAATTGCGTGTTAGAAAGTGGATTATTAGAAATTCCCCATTCAGGTTTGTAGTTTACATGGAGAAGTGGTGAGGCCAAGAAAATATCATCAATACTTGATTGAGCACTCGCAAATGCAAACTTGCTAAACCAGATCAATGGACTTAACGCTACTGTCTTAGCCTCATCCACTAATGACCACTCCCAACTGCTTATAAGGTTCAAGGATGACACGAATATTAAAGGTAAGCCTTTTAGGTACGCTAACCATTGGCATCTCATTCATGGCTACCGCAATGCAACCAATTTCGATGACATAAGCATTCCAGAAGGGAACAACATGTTCAAACTGGTGATGGTCGTAAAGCAACGCAAAACCAGATTTAAAGAATGGAACAAATTAAGGCCAAAAGAGGGTGATGCAATTCAAGGGCTTCAACATCAACTCGAACACTTTCAAAACCTACTTGATTCAAACTCTCTTAACGAAGGCCTGAACAGTGATTTTTATGAAGTGCAGAGGCAACTCAAAGAAGCTTTATCAAAAAAATCACTGGAAATTAAACAAAAAGCTAAAGAAAAGTGGCTAACTCAAGGAAATGAATGCAACAAATTTTTTATACCAAAATGTCGCAAAGAAAACATTATAACAATCTGCTTAATTATTTAAATGAACAGGCAGACTCCTCAAAGCAGATTAAGCAGCTAAAAGAGATGGCTATTGCATACTATATTGATCTGTTTAATGGGGATTATGATGAAGACTTACCCAGCATTGAGTGTAGAAGTCAAATCTCTGCTGAGGGGAGGTTGCTGCTGGGTGCTGACATCAGCAAGAGGGAACTGAAGAGTGTTGTGCTCTCCATTCACAACGACTCCGGTCCCGGGTCTGACAGAATGGGGGCATCCTTCTTCAAATTGCACTGGAAAGACCTGAAAAATCTGATTTTAGCAGCATTTCAAGAGGCTTTAAATTCAGGTTAATTTATTAGAGAAATAAATCATACTTTTATTTCACTAATACCCAAAGTGCAGAACCCTACCAGAATTGAAGATTACAGACCAAAAGCATGTTGCAATGTGGTGTATAAAGTGCTTAGCAAAATCATATGCAATAGATTAAATCTAGTGCTTCTAGACCTCATTTATCAATGTCAAAGTGCTTTTATAAAAGGGAGACTTATTTCTGAAAACTCACTCATGGATCATGAACTAGTGAGAGAATTCAACAAGAAAGGAGCAGATAAGATCTGTCTTAAAATTGATCTACGTAAAGCCTATGATAGAGTTAACTGAGGTTTCATCATACACATGCTAAGCTCAATGGGACTACCTACTAACCTTTTAAACCTAATACGGTTTTGCGTCAATTCCCCTACGTACTCAATCATCGTCAATGGGGTCCCCAAAGGTTATATTATTGGTACAAGGGGAATTAGACAAGGTGACCCACTGTCCCCATACCTTTTTGCAGTGGCTATGGAATGGTCCACATAACAAATGGAACTGGCAGCTGTGCAAAGCCTGATATTGCCAATTTATAATCACCAACCACTGGTCACTCATTTGATTTATGCTGATGATTTATTAGTGGTGTTTAAGGCCTCCCATTCAGCAATTACCCAACTGAAACATATTTTTCACAACATGGAGAGGTGGGTGGGACTCAAGGTGAATGATCTTAAAACTAAATGCTATTTCAACAAATTTTGCAGGTGCAAGAATGAGTATCTAGAAGCAATGGGTGTTCCAGAGGGTACTCTCCCAGTCAAGTACTTGGGGGTACCTCTGTCAAATAACACTATTACAGATGCTGAGTGTGGTAAACTGGTAGATGGTATTAGTGAAAAATTACAGGGCTGGAGATCAAAACTTCTGTCTTTTGCTGGAAGAGTGGAGTTGGTCCACACTGTTATCACTTCAAAAGTCACATTTTGGCTTCAAACTTGTCAAATTCCAGACTGCTCGATAGCCAAAATTAATACAGTATGTGCAAATTTTATTTGGAAAGGAGGCCTGCACAAAATCAGTTACAAGCTTCTTTGCAGGCCCAAAAATGAGGGAGGAGTTGGATTGAAAAATTTATTTGAACTCAAAAAAGCCTATGGGCTGAAGTTAGCTTGGAATTTAATCTCTTCAAATAATTTATGGGCTGTATAGATGAGGGCCAAATACAACAAAAATAACTTCTGGACCTTGTTATGGTTTGTTATATTTATCACATGGATATTAAAGTAGAGATATTGGAAGTTGCGGGATTTTAGGATCTATTGACCGAGTTTTATGGATTTGTTGAGATATTTTAGGGAAAGTTTTATTTTGAACAAGTTTTAAGGAGTATTTATTTCTGAGATATATTAGGACCCAGTTGGGTACAGATATAGTCTTTCTATTTGCCTATATAAGCATGTCATTAGGGATAGATTTATTTGCACTTTTGAGGGAGAAAAACTTGTTTTTGTTTTTAGGGATTGAGATATCTTCTCAATTTTAGGTCTTTCTTTGTAATAAATTGGTGGAATAATAAAGATTTGTTTGGAGGAATTTGTTTGTTATTGTTATCTTCTTCTCTCTTTCAAAATATAATTGTGTAGTGATCTTGTGGAAACCCTAACAATTGGTATCAGAGCCTTCTACACAAATTCTTTGAAGAGGGTTTGAATATGGATAAAATAATCATTGAAAAGCTTAATGGAAGAAATTGGGGATTATGGAGGGCAACGATGGAAGATTTCCTTTATCTTAATGATCTTCATTAGCCACTGGAGAATAATGTGGATAAACCTAGCAATCTATCTGAAGCAAAATGGGAGACTTTGGATAGGAAGGCTGCTGCGTCTATTCGATGTTTTTTAGACAATTCAGTATTTTATATTGCTGCTAATGAAACATCTGCTTATATAATATGGAAGAAATTGGAAGGGGTTTATGCGAAGAACTCCGCAACAAACAAGGCTCTTCTTATGAGAAGATTGGTAAATCTGAAGCTTAAGTAAGGTGGATCAATTGGGGAGCATTTTAATAATTTTCAGGAAATTGTGAATCAATTGGCTGCCGTGAATTCCAAGGTGGATGGCAAAACATAAGCTTTAATGATGATGAGTTCATTGCCAGATAGTTAGGAAACACTCGTGGTTGCGTTGAATAACTCAAATTCGGATGGCGTTGTTTCAATGGGGTCTGTGGTTAGTAGCTTGCTTAATGAAGAGATGCAGAGGATGAGCCTTAAGGAAGGAAAAGATAAGGAGGAAACGGAAATTGAAACTCCAATTGAAAAGGCCTTTATTGCAAGGAGGGATAATCAACAAAATATGGAAAGACAATCGAATAGATCGGACATGAGAAAGGAATATGTTTGTTTTTACTGTGACAAACCCGGTCATCAACTAAGATTTTGTCACAAGTTTAAAAGGGATAAGGAGAAGATAAAGGCGTTGGAAGAAAAGATTGATGAACAAAATAACAACGGTAATGAAGTGAACTTTGGTGAGGAGATTGAAGGAAATGTTTTATGTGTTAATGAAGGCAAAAGCAAAGATCGGATACTTGATTCAGGAGCTTGTTTCCACGTGTGCCATCAAAAAGAAGCATTTATTGATTATGAAGAACAAAGTAGTAAAGTTGTATCCGCCAACGGTTGAGATTTGCATGTTAAAGGCATAGGTTCGGTTCGATTGAAGATGAATGATGAAAAGATGGAGAAGTTAACGGGAGTTAGGTACATCCCAGAAATTAAGAAGAATCTTGCTTCAATTGGATAGTTGGAACAAAAAGGTTGCAATTTCTCGACTAGAGGTGGAGTTACAAGGGTTTGGAGGGGCAACAAGGAGCTTCTGCGCGCAAAACGGAGAAATGATAACATATATAAATAGGGATGGCAAAAAAATCCGTACCTGCAGTTATCTGCGGGTAAAATCCGTCATGGATATGAAACGGATAGTTAAATGGATATCTGTGGGTAAAATAAATGGGTATTTTTAATATCTGTTAATTAATATGGCGGGTACGGATTGTAAGATATCCATGTCCGTGGGTACCCGTGCCCGTATTGAATGTGATTTATTACCAATAGTTAATAAAAAAAACATTGTTGTTGGTTGTTCAGTATTTATGTGCATGCTTTTATTCAACAATTTATAATTGGCTATTGATATTTTAATGGATACTTCTATTGTCGTCCTTTCTTTTCTGGATGTTGGTTTAAATATGTATTGGTATTTTGAGGTTAGCATTTGAGTATTGGTCTAAACTTTTTTTTAACCAAATGTACTTTTGAATAATTTCAATAAACGGTTAAAAAATAAATTGAATAAATATAATGGATACCCATGAATACCCGCCATTACCCGCAACCTGTTTAAAACCCGTTTAATGGGTACCTGTGCGGGTATGGGGCGGGCACGGGGCAAAAAATCACCCAACGAGGCAGGTGATAGGGTGGTACTACCCGCGCCCACCCTGCCCCATTGCCATCCCTATATATAAATTGCTTGGAAAAATGGTGGAGAATAATATGAGTTCTCAAATTGGATTAGGAGAGACGAGTGCATCTGAATCAAGGTGGAGCCATCAACGTAAAGCCACAAAGTCTACATGGAGGCCATTGTGGTACTACAAGCAATTTTGAGATTTTTTATGTGGTGTATCTCATTAGGGAAATGCATAGTTTGGGGGTGGTTTTAGATTTGTTGAGTGTTGGAGCGATTTCATATCAAGGTGGAGTGTTATGGTTTGTGATATTTATCACATGGATATTAAAGTGGAGATATTGGAAGTTGCGGGCTTTTAGGATCTGTTGACTGAGTTTTATTGATTTGTTGTGATATTTTAGGGAAATTTTTATTTTGAACAAGTTTTAAGGAGTATTTATTTCTGAGATATTTTAGGACCCAATTGGATATAGATCTAGTCTTTCTATTTGCCTATATAAGCATGTCATTAGGGATAGATTTATTTGCACTTTGAGGGAGAAAAACTTGTTTTTGTTTTTAGGGATTGAGATATCTTCTCAATTTTAGGTCTTTCTTTGTAATAAATTGGTGGAATAATAAAGATTTGTTTAGAGGAGTTTGTTGGTTATTGTTATTTTCTTCTCTCTTTCAAAATCTAATTATGTAGTGATCTTGTGGAAACCCTAGCAGACCTCACCCATTGATAACAACTCATCAATTATTTCGAAGACATGCCTGAAACTTAGACAAGAGCTGAAGAGCAGAATACAGCGAGAGATTGCCAATGGTAAGTCAATTGACTTTTGGCGTGACCCATGGTTGAGTGGGCAGAGTCTAATAGACAGGCATGGGTGGGATAATTATTCAGCTAATGGTGCACTAACAGTAAATGTAAACACAATTATCTCAAACAACACTTGAAACTGCAATAATAACTTGGTAGCACGCAATCTAGCAAATGAACTTGCAGAGAAAACTATTAATCCTAATAAGGATGAAGACGAGTGGAAGTGGTCTGATGGAAAATTTAACCTTAAAAATGTTTGGGAGAGTATTAGACACGAGCATGAACAGGTACCTTGGAGCAAAGTGGTTTGGTCAAGGTCTTGTCCACCTAAAATGTTTCAAGTCCTATACAAAGCTATCCTAGACAGACTGCCTACCAAAAAAAAGACTGCATAGTTGGGGGATCATAGATGAAGACATATGTTATCTTTGTAAAAAGGAAAGGGAAACACTCAACCATCTTTTCTTCGAGTGTTAGTACAGTAGAAGGTTGTGGGCCATTCAAAAACTAAAATGCTTCAATTCTGACCAAATTGGAAGCTTAGAGGAAGAAATCAATTACCTGCACGATGAGAGTAATATATCGCAGTTGATGATAGAGGTTGGCCTCGCAACCACAGTGTGGCAGACATGGCGAGAACGCATTTCCCGTGCTTTCAAGAAGAAAGAAAAGGATGTGTTAGCAAACACGATGGCGATTAATCGAGAAATTGCAATTATCATTGACAGAATCAAACCGAAGTTCCTCACCACTGTAACGGAACGAGAACTATTGCAATTGGAGAAGTGGAACTGGAGGGCAGCGACGGGAGGAAGGCGAAGAGAGAATCTGCGACCGCCATGAAAATTTTCTGATGCCCTGATTTGACAATTGGGTGTTTTTTTTTTCTTTTGCTGAGATTGTAGAATTAACAAAAAGTAAACTGTTGTTTGTATCATGTTCCCGTAGCAAATCGGGTTTGTATCATTTGGGCCGAGCCGGCTTTAAGGGCTGAAATAAAATTTTACCCAATTTCAATATATATATATATATATATATATATATATATATATATATATATGTATGTATGTATGTATGTATGTATAAGGAGGGTTCCATGGCACCTCTATTTTGTAGCACCCCTAAAGCCCCTTAACGTGAGCCACTCATTTATTATTAAATAATTTAGTGGAAGGAAAGAGAGTTAGTGGGAGGAGAGAGAAACGAGATTGTATGGTGGAAACTAGGGGGCTAAAATGGTGCTGCACTATTTGGGGTGCTCTTGATCCTATCTCTTTCTCTCTCTCTCTCTCTCTATATATATATATATATATATATATATATATATATATATATATATATATAAAGAGAGAGAGAGGGAGAGAATTTGTTCAGGAGGGAAACCGACCGGAGTCTAAAACCCTCCCTTGTGCACCTAGCCCGATCTGTCAGTATCACATAAGTGGCTGATCTTAGCATATGCACATAGTAAGCTCTTTAGCATATCATTCCGGGTTTCGGACCCATGCCACCGTTACCATGGCACAAAATCCTTAACCGCTGGGCTAGCGCCGCGGACTAATATATATATATATATATATATATGTGTGTGTGTGTGTGTGTGTGTGTGTGAAAATTGGTACACTTTATTAACGTAAAGAAAAATACATAGCAAGATTAACATCCTAACCTGAATTATAAATGAAACATACATAATCTAAATATAACACAAAAGTTGTATAAAAAACTAAGAATAAAAGGACCCATGATAAGGTCATAACTTCCCACTTCATCAAGTGCCTCCTGCACTTCAAAACACATTCTCCATGTTCCTTGCATGGTTACAACCCTATCGGTTGTAACTAGCCCTATTAATGTAGTAATCTATGTGAAAGTCAGTCCTCAATACGTGGTAGTTTGGAGGACATATGTTAGCTTGTGAAAATGATATGAAACAATTGTCATCTTCCAGAAACCTTACCGCTGCCTTATAAATCAACATATGAGCCGATATACTAACTATCTGCCTTATTAGTTTACGCCCATGATCAGTAACGAAGCATGAATTCATCTTCGTTAGAGAAATTGGTTTTTTCCATAACAACACCTTATTTATGAAGTAAAGTACATACCAAATTGCATAAACATTGTTGAAACTCTTACATAACCTATGTGTTGATATTCTCGGTACAAGAACTTCCCATTCAAAAATCAATTTGCATAATATCTGATAGACAAACCTAATCAACCTTCCAAAAACACATTACTGAAACCTGCTCCTCAAAAATATGAATTGGTTCACATGTAGATGAAAATCATATATAGAAAATAGCCAAGACAGCGACTATGAGTCTATGACAAATTTTGAGCTCCAACGCAAATTGCCTCTGATCTGATCAATTCATTATCAACGTTTCGTTTACATCCGGCTATGGAGTTGTAAAACGGTTGACTATTTTCCTTTTCCGATAGTGGCTAATTTGTTACAGAAGATACACATTGCCATTGAAATCATGAAAACAAACCTCAATTTACACCCGACTATGACCACAGGTGTAAATCGCATTGTAAAAAGAAATCACGAAATTCTGAATCAGATATTCAAAAAGAATATTTGCAGCAAGTGAAAAACAGTTAACATAAGATGTATCAAAACAAACCGCAAGATTGATTGTAAATGCAAGCTCCAATATCATGTAGCACACCCAGGAAATCATTCCAAATCGCAACAACTGGAGACCAAAATAAGCAATCGTACCTTTCAGAAATCGAATCTAAGTCGAATTGAACAAATTTAAAGAAGATCGGTTAAGGGACCGGGGGTTTTGGAATTAGGTTTAGCGATTAATTCGGTTTCACCAGATCTCACTCGTCCTAGTGGCTTGATCTTCAGTGATGTAGCTTAAAGAAGCGATCTAAAGTTAATTGCTTGGAATCAGACTCCATTTGCGATCGGAAGTGAAGGTGTTGACGCGATACTTGGATTCTTTGATTTCAATAGAGTTACAACCAAGTGTGTGTGTGTGTATCATATGGGAGCGGCTATTGAGACACAAAATTAAACACACAAAATTTGGACCATAAGATTAGTTTGTCTTTATGTGTGAGGTGTAATTTAGGGGGAGATCTAATGGCTCAGATTGTGTGTGTCTAATTTTGTGTTCATATAGGCTTTCCCATATTATATATATATATATATATATATATATATATATATATATATAACAAAACCCTAGCCGTCACACTGTCAGGCTCGATCCAGGTTGGACCAACGGTCGTCCGCTTGGGTCGACCTCGCTGTGGTCAGGGTGTGGGTTAAGGTAATTAATTATTACCTTATATAATTTACTCCAGTTTATTTATTTTTCGTCCATTTTCGTATTTCGTCCGTAACTTTTTCATACGGACTCCGTTCGCGAAATTTCAAACATGAAAGTTGATCAAAATTCCGTCATGAACCTAACAGTCCAGATTTCATGATTAAATTCCATCGTTTGCGAAAATTCCATTTTCGAAGCCTAATTAAATAACTAAATTAACCATTGCTAAAATTTTGGGTTGTTACATGCATACTCCTAAAGCTAAAATAGTTTGCCACTTCATACTGCAACTCTTTTATTGAAAGTTATTTCTAATGTAAGGGTAATGTGGACTTGTATACAATCACAATTGAAACTGAAATGGAATTCTAAAAGATGATTTTTATGGGCATTTGTCGTTGGAGATAAGTTTGAATGTTTATTATCATGTCTTGTTTGTGTCATTAAATTGTTAGCAAAGATCCAAAAGATAATAGGTTTTCCCAATATATTACAGCTTTATACTTGTTTTTTCTTCTAACATTTGCTTGGTTTGTTATGCTAAATTTAATTTAGATAAAACCTGTATTATAAGCGATTGTACACGAATGGTGTGCATGTAATATATGTGTATATTGCTTATCAGAAGAATGCATTTGAAATTGGTTCCTGTGCAAATGAATAAATTAAATAGAGCCATGAAACATGTAGGGCTTTGAAAAAATATATGCATAATATGAACATTGTTTATGGATAGATCAGTAACAGTATCTTTTTTAACGTTTTTAACTATTTTATTACCCAGTTAAAATTTTCGAGTAGACATACTTTATAAACTATAAAGCATGTATGAAATTGCAATTCATATAGTATCCATTCACAGAACCAGGGGAGCTTGAAATTAAGTTTGCTAGCTTAGCAACTTATAGTTCAATGACCATGAGAGGATAAAAATACTCAGCATAATGACCAACCAAGAAGACAAATAATGTTTTATAATTTTGCCTTGGGAATTGAAAATTTTGCTATTTATATTAATGCATTTCCGTTGGTAGATTATAATCAATATGGATGAGTGGAGTGGTAAATGAGTATGAAGGGAGACCTAGGTACCGTTTGCAAACGAAAATGGGAATGTGACATTTGCGTTGGCGTCAGACGTGTCCGACGCTTCTGATGCATCAAGCGTCCCACACTTTTTTCTGGTTGAAATGGAACGTTGTAAAGTTGTCGTTTGCATCCGATGGGTCCGATGTTGTCTGACGCAAACGACAACTTCCCCAATGGTTGTTTTCTACATGACTCTATATAATCCACCCCCTTCTTCCTCCAAACATCATCACTAATTTCCTTTCAAACCATCCAATTTCTCACCAAATTCTCAAAAATCTGTTAAACAAATGGCTGAAACAAATGGTGCTACAGCTACATTCCGTCGATCTCTGAAGGTTTGGTCTGAGTTTACAACGTCGGAATTTCTACGAATAGCTGTTGAGTCATATCAAGTGGCTAAAAAAATAAGACAGGAATTCACAAGAAGATAATGGGAGAATTGAACAAAGCTTTAACTGCTAATACGAACGAGATACCAGTTATTGTCGAACAAGTTACTGCTAAATACGACGTGTTGAAGAAAAAATGGGTTGTTTGGCGGGGATTGAGAGAGAAAACAGGCGCCGGATGAGACTATATTAAGGGAACTTTAGTGGAAGCGAGCTTTGGTGGATTGATCGAGCGGCGGTACATCTCACTTGGTAACTTTTTATGTTTTCCTGTTTCCAATTCTAAATTATGTCTAATTTTTACTTTTAGGAGTATGGTAACGCAGTGCTGAAATATAGGAGGCAACCAAACACTCATTTGCATGAACTTGAACAAATTTTTAGTAACAACATTGCAACTAGGTCTGCCGCTTACACATCCGAATCTGTAGATCCACACTCGGAACAACCACAGTCTCCTCCTCCAGAAGTTGTACGTCATACAGTTTTCGATGATTATTAATTTGAAGTCCCTCTTGAAGACATGAGCACTCAACGGTCGTTTCAGCAGCCTACTTCTCAACCACGTGGCGGAAGTTTTTCTACCAATCGTCGTGCTAACAGAAGAGGAAGAACTGAAAATGATGAGAAAATGGATGAAATTGTTGATATCATACATGTTAGGCAAAAGAACAAGAAATCTCGTTCTGAGTCGGATAATCTAAACTCGGTTCCATCCACTGATGACAGTAACTCCCCGTATTCTTCAGCAAGCCCACAGTCAAATGTTCAAGTAAAATCTGCTTTAACGTTATCAATAGACCGTGCTAGAACGTTAGAAGATATTAACCTAACCCACGCAATATCACTTCTCAAAATTAAGAATAATCTAGAGACGTTCATGCTTCTTTCAGATGTTGAAGCACAACCATGACTGCATTTTGAAATCAAGGTTCGCAAACAGTCACTCAAATACCAAGCATTTATGATGAATCCTCCGCCTGCGTATCCACCTTCATATCCACCAAATTATCCACCTCCATACCCACCGCCACAATAGACCGTATTCTAAATTATGCATTGTATTTTGTATTCCACATTTTGAATTCTGCATTTTAAATTCTGCAATTTGTATTTTGCAATTTGAATTCTGAATTTTGTATTATGTATTCTAATGTTTGGTTAATAAATACACAAATAAATAATAAATTAATAACTAAGCTCCTTTCAATTTGCCTCTTCTGTTAAAAAAAACACATTTTCCATTCGTGAAAATCCGCATTCTCAAACTCTTCCAAATGCCCCTGCAAACGCACAACTAAGGGTGCGTTCTTGGCGAACGGAAACGGGTATTTGAGCGGGGTGTTTAAGCGGGTTATTTGAGTGGGGTACTGTGGCGAACGGGGAATGTGTTTTTAGCTGCGAATGGGGTATAAATAGATAGGATTTGGCTACCTTAAACCTTCTTACGGATACAAATACAACAAATACATCTACAAATACAAATACAGTTACCACTGCAGATACAAATACAAATACAGTTACGAATACAAATAAAATTAGTGTAGCCCAGCAGCAACTAACTCATCTCTAATGGTATCTGGAAGTAATGACATTTCCTGGTACCCATTTCGATATACCCGTTCAGTGCCTCTATTCGTTGTATTTCTCATAGCGTAATATTCCTCCAAGTACTGATCGGGGATTTTTTCAGGATCATCATCAAAAGCCGTAAAATCTGGGTCACCACTATTATATTTGTGTATGAAGTTGTGTAAGGCCATTGTAGATACGACAACTTTGACTTGAGTTTAAAATTGATACGTAGACATACGGTTGAGAATGGTAAAAAAAAATTCAGATGCCAAAAGTTCTTTCTACGGCCATCCGTAAACTCGAATGGTATAATTAAACACTTCATTGGCTGATTTTGGTTGATCCACGGTTTCACGAAAATGCGGAATATGATACCTCATATTCCGATACGGTGGTAAGTATCCAGTCTGTAGTGGATAACCAGAGTCAACCAAATAATACTGCCCAGCTGGAGGTTTAGGAAAGTTAGAGTTTCTATCATTTGTAACATCATTAAAATTCTACTAACGTGTGCAGTCCCTTCCCAACCAGCCACAACATACGTAAACTGTAAATCGAAATCACAAACTGCTAATATATTTTGAGTTGCAAACCCCTTTCTTCCAATATACAGGATAATCTGATCAGCGGGTAAATGTGCAGATACGTGTGTACCATCTATAGCACCAATACAGTTTTTGAAATAAGGATAATATCGGTTCGAAGTTCTAATGTGTTGTGGAACGGTATGAAATTGTTGATCCCCTGGCTCTGCATGAAAACAAACGGAAATTGTGCTACCTGACCATTGAAACCTTTCGCTAAGTTGTCTATTTGAAAGCCCAATAACCATTGTGTAAACGAAAATTCCAACCATTTCGAGGACAAAAATATCTCGCGTGGAAGAGAGACCATGATGCTCCAGTTTTTCACATAATGCGTAAAAACAAAGTCTTTTCATTCGAAAATTAACTTGACCGTTGTTGGTGACCATTTAGAATATCGTTGATCCAAGCTAACCCAGTAAACTCAGAAGTATCAATTCGAGTGATATGATTTCTACTAGCATTCAGGCACAATGATATCTCGTCGAGATCAATAATATCGTCGTAATCGGAGGATGAGTCGGAAGAAGATATTATTTATGTTGAAGAAGAAGAATAAGATGTGAAGAAGGTAAGGAGGTGAAGAAGGTAAGGGGTTGTTTAATAGGCAAGGAAGATAGGACGTTGGAATTCAATCCGTTGGCGTCCGACGCACGACTTGAATTCCAACGTCTCTCCAGCGCTTGTGCTAAGCGGAGAAATTTGTACTTGTGTCCGATGCGTCGGACGTGAACATATTGCTCAGTGTGCCACAAATTGGCTGCGAATGGACCCTAAAGAAAATGAGTTCGGGCATGGGCAAGAGCAATGTTTCAGGCACGTGAAAATGTGGAAACGCGCTTACTTTCATAAGCCGCTTTGGGCCTTGTAGCATATTTGGATCCAATAAAGGCCCGTGTAACTTTAAACAACTGCAAACCCTAGCAATTGATATATAGACCGGCCGCCGCTTCTTCTATTAGGATTTCTTCCTCTAAAACAAATTATCTGAGGACATGGGTGCTCTGAAGCTCCAAAAGAGGCTTGCCGCAAGCGTGCTCAAGTGCGGGAAAGGAAAAGTATGGTTGGATCCAAACGAGACTAGCGAAATTTCACTGGCCAACTCTCGTGAGCTTTCGATCTTTTTCTCATGGCTTTAAGATTCATTTAGTTTTTCAAATATTTGATTTGTTTAATGATTATATATGTTGCAATTCCATTTAGATTGATGTATAATATTTTATGGGTAACTGAATTGAAGATTGTTTCTTCCTAGTAAATCTGTGATGACAGCGAAATAGTTATTTGTCGTGTGAGAACTTGTTGTTTGAAGCTGGTTTGATGCTGCCATAGTGTTAACACTACAAATTATTTGCCTTTTTTTCAATATTGGATCACACCACTTCATGTCATTCGATTCAAGGTGGTTAGTCCCAAAAGTGAAAAACTATAGTAGGCTTTAGTAAATTACATATGCAGTGTTGTAATTTACGATTTTGAAATATTTTTGAATGCCGAGATCACAGTGTTAAGATTCATGCTCTATCATTTGTGAATCACACCGAAGTCAACTTTTTATATATAATCGACTGGTTGATAATCATAATGCTTTTCATTTTATGAATTTGATTTGAGATTGAAGTCCTTATATATTCTCATGTACTGTTCATCGATGCTTTTACTGTAGAATGCATTTGAAACAATATGATATAATCAGTCCCTTTTATTGCTGTAATACGACTTTCCAACTACTAATTGTGCACGTTAAATACGCCAGAATATGATTACTATCAAAGATATTTACTGTAGTTTTGCAACTTATATTGATGTGATGTAATGTTTATTTTCTTTTACGAAATGACATCCTTGTGCGTTACAACACAGGCCAAAACATAAGGAAACTGGTGAAAGATGGGTTTATCATCAAAAAGCCTCAGGTGATTCATTCACGATTTCGTGCAAGGAGGCGAATGGAAGCCAAAAGGAAAGGACGACATGCTGGATATGGTTAGCTTCATTATTCTTAAGTACACACGCTTGTATCTGTAAATACAATTCACTGGGTAATTTGGTTATTTTCTTCTTGGATTAAATAGGTAAGCGTAAGGGTACCAGAGAGGCTAGACTTCCATCAAAGATTCTGTGGATGAGACGCATGCGAGTTCTAAGGCGCATGTTGAAGAAATACCGTGAATCAAAGAAGATTGACAAGCACATGTATCATGACATGTACATGAAGGTGAAGGGTAACGTGTTTAAAAACAAGCGAGTTCTCATGGAGAGTATTCACAAGTCCAAATCTGAGAAGGCTAGGGAGAAGACTTTGGCTGATCAGTTTGAAGCTAAGCGTGCTAAGAGCAAGGCAAGTAGAGAAAGAAAGCATGCAAGAAGGGAGGAGCGATTTGCTCAGGTCAGTTTATTTTCCATGTTTCGGTTGAACTTTTATGTTACTAATAAATCGTTGGTTTTGGTTTCTCTAGTCCTTGTGTATGGTTTCAGAAGTTCATCGTGTGACAGGACTATTTAGGCATAAAAAATCATTGATTTAAGGAATGGAAGTAACTTTCCTCCATTTTTGTTGATCGTCGTATTAACTTTGATGAACTTTTAAGTCAGTCGATGGTGGATTCAGCAAATAAAGTTTGGCGGGCATTTTGTTCTCTCCTTATTGATTTGAACGTTTAATTAAATCATTTTGTTTGCCGCTTAGGCATAAAATCTATTTATTTGGAACCATACCCCGTTTTTGTCAATCGCCACTTAAATGTTCGATTTAATCCTTGGTAGATTAACAAATAAAGTTCGGAGGGCATTTTCTTCTCTCCATATTGATCTGATTGATTTGCACACATGGTGTTTTAGAAGCTTACTCCCTATTTGATTCCCTTAATACTGTAGTCAACTCAATTCCTCCATACATTCATTCGTCATTCAAGATAATTTCTCCATGAATATTGATTCATACTGAGACATACATTGGACAATTATACTTTTAATGAGAATTATTTTCAAGAAAGAAACTTTGAGAGGTCTTGTTTCAGTTGACTGATTTCAAATTTATAAACATGCTTGTATGCCTGAGCACACATTTAGGTATGTACGCACATGTACATACAAGCAAAAAGAAAATTCTTAGTACATAACTATGGCATTCAAAACAGAGAAAATTCGTTATGGTAAATGGTTTTGATCTGGATTTCATAGATATTAAGCAAACAAAAAGGTATTATGTAGTGCAACCTTTGACAAACTTTTTCAGTCATTTGCAATGTCAGATTTATTGTTGATTTGGAAATGCTGATTGCTCAAGGGACTATTTTTCTTAAATTGTTTAGGTTGTTAGGATTTGTTCTGCTCTGTTCTTATCTAAACATTTTTTTGCTCTGAATTTGATATTTGTGTGGCCATTGATATTGAAGTTAGCTCAAGTGGTAAGATCTCTGGATTGTTTTGTTTGATTCCGTAAGGTACCGAAAATGAGGGTCTGCTTAAATTAACTTTTACTGTCAAATTAGTGATCAATGTATTTTCATAGTATACGCACACATGCTAGTCTTTTGCTTCGCATTCGACTTAAACATTTGCTGAAATTTTGTTTTCTCATATCCAAATTTGGAGCGTCATCAACAATACTTTTTTTTTTTTTTTGAGGATATCCACGTCTATTTTTTCTTCATCTTACATTATATTTTTCTTTGTTTTGATGACGTGAGTAAAATACTGATAGTGGGAAAATACTAAGCAGGTTAGTTTTGCTGTTTTCCACATCCTAACGATTGTTGGTCATAATACTCTTACAATATAATATTTCTTCGTATAATCCGTGGCTTGAATTTTTTTAATTTAAAATATTGAAAATAATATTTTAACAAATTTTAGGTGTCAAAAAATAGGATTTTTTAAAAAGAAAAATTTAAATAGTTCGAACTTTATAGATTTCATCTTTGAATATACGAAATTTAGCTAAGTCAAGAAAACGAAGTTTATGTTGCCATTTATATATTCTCGTTTTCGTTTGGACATTTTTCCTAAAGAGTTAACACGATATGCAATTAAATAGTGCTGCAATTTGGCAGTCCATTCAAAGTAACAAACAAAAATCTGTCATCTGCTTCATTTCATAATTTCCGTCATATCTGCCATTGACGATATCCGTTTTTTTTTCTTCTTGTAAATAAAGGGACCTGTTGAAAAAGCACCGGCTCCAACACCTGCACCTGCCGCTGAACCTGCCAAGTGAGTGCAAATTTTAGCTTTTCTATTATCACCCGTCTTTAAAGATGTGTACTGCGATTTATTAATCCACTGTTATATTCATGTTTCAGGGCACCTGTTAAGAAGTCAAAGAAGTAGAGGGATCAACATGCTGCTGCTGTTTTTGCTTATGAATCACTGTTTATGTCTAAACTCTACCTGTAGTTGTATTAAACTTGTTTCTTGTTTTTGTTTCTGTTTGAGGTACAATACTATTTTGAACTGCCATAGTATTGTTTTGTGTGTGCCTAAGATTATCTTGAAATGTTCGACCAGTAAATGTTTTGCTCTTATATGTTTTCATTTGGCGTAATTTTTCCAGTTTTCATTTAGCTCTTATGTGTATGTTATTACTAAATTTTTACCATTTCTGCTCTTCTTTTCAGTCAAAACCACTGTGCGAAATTCCCAAGCCACTTCATGGGCTAAATAAACAATTTCAGACAAGAATAACGTTTATTTCGTTTTAATCCAGTTTAATCGTGTAATGATATTTTAAGTCGGTTAGTGTTTATATAAATATTATTTGCACTCTGTTTAATGTTGTTTAATGCTTTATTTAATTAATTTGTTACAATTAAAAATTAATTACATAAAGTGGTAGATAGGAGTATTCAATGTCTTGTTTATGTGCCTCTTAAATGCAGTTACTGGGTCTTTTGATCCGGTTACTTTTGAGCATTCGAACGAATGTGATTTGACGACTGTCCAGGCGAACGACTTGGATTGAGGATCTAAAGGCCTAATAACTACTCCCAAACATGGCTATGGAACAATTGTTGAACGAGCTCCGTACAATGATATGATAGTGTGTTTAGATCACAAGACACAGACACTAAGAATCCTGGTCGGTATGAATTGAGATGCACATCACAATCAGTTCTACCTTAGGAAGATCACTTCAAACATCAAGGCGATTGCACTTTATTAACAGAGCAACCATAGTTTTTTTTTGTTTCCCTTTCTGGTAGGGGACTGAGACAAGGCAATCCCCTATCGCATACGCTTCTTATTATCGCGGCCGAGGCACTTGTCAGAGGTTTGCACGCCCTTACTGTCTCAAGACAAACTCGTTGTTTGGGCATTCCAAGTGGCCGCCCTAGTTATTTCCACTCTTTCTTTTGCTAATGACATCATTATTTTTATTAACGGGAATTGTTGCTCTATCCAACGACTCTTGGATTTCCTTCATCTTTACGAACAGTGTTCGGAGCAATGGGTGAATGCGTCGAAGAGTTGTTTTGTCCTCGCCAAGTCTACGGAATCTGCTAGTATCTCATCAATCGAGAGCCTATCCGGTTTTCGAGTTGCTTCTCTTTCTCTGACTTACCTTGGTGTTGTTCTTTACCGTGGCCGCAAGTTGAACGCGTTCTTCGATCCCCTGACCGACAAAACTAGATGAAAATTTTGTTTAGTTGGAACTTAACTCTCGTCTCTTAGACTGACAGACTCGTTCTCATTAACTCAGTTCTAGACTTGTTGGGGTCTCATATCTTCCCGGGTATGACCTCGACTTCGTCTTTCTTTCGGTCACATCGCTCTTTGGCATCGTCTTTTTTCTGGGATATGACAGACGAAGCTAAGAGACATCGTGGGTTTCTTGGGACGATATCTGTCGTCTCAAACGTGAGGGGGGAGGGGGACTTGATCTGCGGAACCCTAGAGATATGTGCAAGGCTTACGCCTGTAAACTTTGGGTTTGCTTGCGCGCAAATGATTCCCTGTGGGTGTCGTTTCTTCATGCTACGTACCGACGACTTTTGCTTTCGGACTTTTCCAAGTCACCGTCTTATACAAATGAGACGTGGAAACAGATGCAATCGGTCAGAGGCTTTTGTGATTCCCATGAGCGTGGTTTTCACCGGAACGGGAACCCTTTCTCCCTTCGGGCGGTGTGGAATTCGACAATAACTCCAGCTGCCAAGATGTCAGATTTCTCGTTCATTTGGAACAACTGCATTCCTCCTAAGGTCTCCTTCCTTATGTGGGAGCTACTCCATGAGAGGCTGCCACTGGACGTTAACCTTATAAAGATTATGATTCGTTTCGCGTCTCGGTGTCGGTGCTGCCTATCCGGCTCTCCTTAGTCGTTTTCACACTTATTCGTGAGGGGGTGGGCTAGATGTTTTTTTTCTTCAGGTCCTTGCTTTATGCTTTGTGGAGCATAAGAGGGATGGGGAGGTGTCTTCCTTTCGGGCTGGAGCTGAAGAGGCTAGGATCCGAAAAGAGCTTAGGTGATTTTCTCAAGATGCCTTGGTTGGAGCAGTTTGGTCGCTATATAGAGCCTGAAGACTCTGGTTTCTTGGCCTAGGATAAGGACTTGCACTTTTTCGGTTGGCTGGTGATCGTCCAGTGGGGAGCTTTGCTTGATTAGTTTGGGTAGTTATTGGTTTGAGCTTTGTGATCTATGTCTTTTGGATTTGGTCGGTTTTTGTTTTCCTTAGAAGTTGGCTTTTGTTGTCTTTTTTGTATTGGTGATGTTGAGTTTGAGTTTCTTTTGGTTTCACAGTCCCAGGGGAACTCTCCGCACCGTGGTACTGTTTTTGTGAGCCACCGAGCAAAAGCGGTTTTTCTTCAATTTTGATATATGCTTCTGTTTGAAAAAAGTCAAGGCGATTGCACAAATCATCTTCAAAAATCAAGGCCTGGAATGAAGGAGGACCCATGCACAAAGTGATGGACCCTGATTCTGAATTGATGATACAGATTCATATCATTACCGATTGGGGCTAATGTCGATTTAGGAGCCCACACTTGTATGACATGGTCACTTGTATGATATGGTCAACTGTACTTTGAGATGCTCCAGCAAAAATTTCAACCTGATCTGTGGTCTTCTCTTCCTATAAATATCAGTTTCCTTAGAGAAATTTGGATCTTTTTAGGTTATTGTGTTTTTTACCTTTATATTGTACTCCAGATCCTTAATGATTTGAAATTTGTAAAAAAAAAAGTCAACAGTAAGTGTTAGAATCATCAAAGTAGACGTCATTTCCCTAACGTCGAACCACTATAAATCTTTATATCTATTTTTTTTTTCTTCCGTGGTTTGCCTCCATTTTAATTTACTATTCTTCATTTGTTCTCCACACATTCATTTCTGAGTGTTTGTGCCAATTCTACCGCAAACTTTTTGGTTCTTTCACCATGAATTGAACTCTCAGTTGTTTTTGCAAGGTAGATATACTTCTTCATCTTTGATATCTCTATTCTTACTCAAATCTAAGAAGATATCTAGAAGGGAACCTTAGTCGTGGCTCCAAAGAAAGTACTTTCAACTTCACTTGCTAAAACTTACGAGAACGCTAACATTCAATTGGAGAAAATGAATGCTATTGCGATAACCATTGTCAATTGAGTCAGATCTAATTACTCTGGGAGGTCCGCTAAATTTGTGGGAAAAGCTAGAAGAAGCACAAGAGGCGCTAAACCAAAAATCAGATAAATAAGGTAAACCAGATGAATGCTGAATGGAATGAAAGGAGGAGATCTCCAAGTCTACAATACTATGAGTTTGAACATTCCCATTTTCAGAACAGAGCTATAAAAGCCAACGTCAGAGGATAGAGTTATGTTTTTTTTCCTTTGTGATTGGTGCACTTTGTATCTTTGTTTTCTACCTGCCTTCTTCTTCAAGTCAATTCTTGACTTGTGTGTGTTGTTTTCAGTTTGTTGTCTTTTGTGCACCAATAATATGGTAGGAGTCCAGTTAACCCCGACGGCTTTGCCAAAAAATATATTTTTTTAACGACCAAATAGATAGTATCCTTGAATAATTAATTTCGAATATAAAATATATGGCGTATAACATTAATCTATTAAATAAGGATTTTGATTAATTAATTCATTTAATAATATTATAAACATAAATATATATTTTTATATATTGTAGTCCGTTAATTAGCATTTTATAAGCAAGAACAAAAAATATTTTTTTAAATGAATACATATAAACACAACCAACTAGTTTGTGATAGTATTTCGATATAAAATTCTTAATATAATCCAATATATGGGTAATACATATATAAATATGGTATAAAAAATAAAATAAATAATTACATTTCATCAAAGCCCCTGTGTACATGATGAAATCCCCTATGTACATGACCAAACTTTGAATTGATCCCCTTGAATCCATCCATAAACTAGAACTTGCTAGCTCTCAAACTACCTTACCATCGACAATTGAATTAAAGAGTTTTGATGTAATTTTGTACCAGGATTTCTGGTGTTTACAGATGAAGGTTGCTAGATGAAAATGATAAAAATTATGGAGAACAGAAGACTAATAACAAATGATGTAAAAAGGTGGCATACAAATAAATGTCAACAGAGTGAAAGTGGATCTCATCCTAATATCTCTCTTACTATTTCCACTTTTTTAATCATTCGAACAACTATCATTTTGCCATCATATAGAAGCTGAAGCACCATTCTACAACTAAAAATAACATGCATATATGTACATCAAATATGGTCCAAATCCAAACAATATTCGGTGCAATTTTAAATCTTATTTAAACGTGCATCGATATCGTATATCGATTAGTATATTTATAACTATTATAAACAAACTATTTAATATTGCTCAATATATATCACTTAAAATTTTATAATTAATTTCATATAAGTATTAGTTAATTTAATTTATTTGCAACAACTTTTAAATTAGTTAAATCAGGTTATAAAAAGAATATTCAAACTTTCGGTTGTGTTACTCTTAGACTTAAATTTGGTCTATGATCTATAATGAACATTTCAAATATTAATGTTCATATGTCACTTAGTAGGTGGTATTATTACGGCTAGATTTATCACTGACAAATCCAATTTTACTTTATTAAACATTATCTTGTAGTGAGGTTCATGTTCACTGATTCGCTTCTCAAAACTATATCAGATTAGGACTTTTGGAATTTGGTAATGGCCAAAATTTCAATATCATCTATATTCAATATGCAGAGTCTATTGTTCAGTAATTACAATTATTGCTAATCGTATTACTCTGGCTAGAGATTTTGTGTAATGCCCCGGAAATTCGGACTAGTCCAAATTTGCCGAAAACCCCGCCCGTCCAAAATAATCAATGACAACTACCTCTTTATTTGAATAATATACAACATCACTAAATGCATAATTTTATTTATTATTAATAATAATATGAATAGCACTTGTCAGAACATTTATCTTATTCACATGGTGAGCTTAAATACAAATTAATTACAATTACCATAAATCATCCATTGTGCAATTCTGAAAAGATGGACATCGATATTTATTCCTGCAATCTCGATAAACATGTCAGTATGGCTTAATTGATAAACATAAAGACGTGCACTATTACAAGATGTAATAAGAAGTACCAATTTTTTTTTTTTTATTGAAATAGCAACTGCATCACTACCACTTGTGATTGCCTACGTACCTTTATCTAATTGGGTAAGCAATTAGATAGAGGATCAAGCCGACGTAGTTCTTCATTTAAGATCAATATTTACTTCCCAAAATACATTTTATATCAAGTAAAAACACTCTACAAATACTCGTTTTGAAAGGTATCTAAATATTTATTGTAAAACTTCCTTTCAAAAGATCTTCTCTTTTAAATACCAAAAAACTCCCTTGCGATAAAATAGATTATAACTTCAAACTAATCATTAAAAAAAGAATACTTGAAAATAATATTCACATAAAACATTAATCAAAGGAATGCATTTCTGTAATGCAATTATGACTATCAAACCATAGGTAGTCTATGTCTGTCCCAGTCTCCTACTAATCCTTATGTTCTTGTTTTTAGAACTTTATGCTAGTCATACTAAGTCATCAATGCTCTCAATCATCAATCATATATGTTCTTTACTTACCGAAGCAAAGATTGCAGTCAGTATAGTATGTTAAAGTCATAGGCATCTTTAAATTAAAACACAAGCTTATGAAATAATAATGGATTAGATGATAAGTATACTCACAGTACTCCTTGCTATCTTCATGCAAAAGTCTCGTAGAACATCATATAGTACTTATCATCACTCCCAAGTAATCAATTATTTTCCTCGAATCATCGAAATTCGTGAGCCTTCCTTGTTCTCTATTTTGACACATTTTGACTCTCTTTTAATTTGATTTAACATCCTCGATTTTATCAATTTGTTTATGATACTATAAGGAAACTCAAGTCCAAATTTGAGAGGATTTGGAATAATTTATCATGATTTTATACTCAAAACATCTATAACAGTGTTTCTGACGTGCTATGAAAAGTTTTATTTGTTTTAAAATACTTCATAGTCAATACAGAGAAAAGACAACGCTTCCAAAAATGCTAGGACAAGTTCTGGGGTGGTTTATAATGATTTTAGACTAAAACAGCTTACTACAGCGTTTCTAGGATGCTATGAAAAGTTCTGGGTAGATTATTATGCTTCATAAACAATTCAGAGAAACGATAGCGTTTCGGAATGCTATAAAAAGTTTCAAAACTCAGATTTTCAGCCTGTTTTTGGGCAAAATGTTTGACTCTGTTTCTTTATGATAAAGATAGCTTTTGACTCCATTTTTTTTTTTTTTGCATAGAGAAGCTTTCTTAGTCTAATTAATTATCATGAAAATAAAATCTCAAAATCATTTACCAATTTAATATATAAAATCAAACATCATGAGGCATTTTTAACATGTCCATTTCGGGCTGATTTTTACCTGATTTTGTGTCCAGTTTTCAAGTACGCAAACGATCGAATTGGAAAAAGTGGTACAAGTGGAAGTTGTAGCCCTTTGAATTATCTTTCCAAATTGATAGAGAAGTCGTAATTTCATAAATAATTGCAAAAGTTATACCTAAAATACCGAACGTCATTTTCAGGGGTTCCAGTCCAATCGTTCGTTCATAAATTTCTCTACTTTTCTTCAAAATATGAAATGTATACATGAACTTAAATAGTTTTTCTCACCTTATACTTGTGCCTTGGTCGTTATCTAGGCTTCTCCAAAACTTCTACTTTTTATCTTACTTTTGATTTTCATTTGTGAATGCATGAAAAAGAATGAACCTTTCAACCCTTTATATAGTAATTTTCAAGGTTAGTTTGGTAATTTAGTTTTGGACACTTGTCCGCCTTATCTTCATGCATGCTATAAGATGAAGACACATGTCTCCTTAGGTGTCTTTAAATGTTTCTACACATGTACACCTAATATGTTTATGTGTCTTTATCATATTTAATTCCAAGACACATGTTCCATTCATTTGATGACACATATCCCTATCATTTTAAGCCATTTTTCATATTCTAGAATATGTACACATATACCATTTGTATTTTGATTTATATGCTATATTCATACATATATGTGTTAATCTATTGTTACTGCATGCACATGATATTCTAATAATTTTTGACAAGTAAGACGTTGTTTATCGATAAAACTGTTTTCGGTCACATTATCGATATTTCTTCTTTTCTTATCTTTGTAAACAAAATCTCAACGACGTGTTTTCTCCTCATTAATTATCATTTATAAAGGGATTTAATCAATGTTATAAAACCATTAAATCCAAGTTATAAATATTTAAATACCATCGATATTTGAATATTTATTGCCCGAAGTTTTAGGTTGTTACATTATTTCCCCCTTAAAAGGAATTTCGTCTCCGAAATTCTATGAAATAATTAATCAAAAGAAAACAAAATATTCCACAAATAAAACTCTAAGTATGCAGGGCATTTTTCTTGAAAGCATACTTCCAAAATAATTCAATAAATCAAAATTTTAAGACATACCTGGATATTATATGATTCGAACTTTTTCAATTTGTGATCGACATTCTGTCAACCATGCAAGTTGTTACTAGATCAGGCACATCATAGCTTCTTTTTATGCCCAAATTCAGGATCATTTTCTTTGCAATCCACATCGATACTCAGTCTCCTTCCCGTGAACATATACTCAATTTGGAATAGATTCTAGAGCCTCCCTCACTTCTTCTTCTTCTTTTTTTCTCTTTCTATAATTGTAGCCAATGCCAAATCATCTCGTAAAAACATACTCTTCATGTATGGTGCCCATCGAAATGTCCCAAAAATTCATCGTACTCTGGCTCATCCAACTCATCATCATCATCAAGTAAGAATGTATTCTCCATGTTGCGGTACTCATCAAAATGTGCCAAAGAGTAATCATGGCTCTCTTATTATAAGAATTTCCAAATAGATTTTCAAATAATATATTAAAATAACTCAAACAAGTTTTATAAGAAATTCTTTTGTCAAAGCTAAGATCATATTCACCAAATAATAATGTATTCTCCTTATTGCGATACCCATCGAAATGTACCTGAGAGTAATATAGACATTTCACGTAATATCTTCATATATATATATATATATATATATATATATATATATATATATATGATTGTATTCATCAAAGTGGATCCGCACTCAATTTAGGATATGTTATCCTATTGTAGCCGACACCCGTCATCAAATAGCATGTACTTTACTTGGCTCGATACCAACATAGAGTAATAGTTGCACTACCCAAGATATAGTCTTATGCCGGCATCCCGTCATCAAATAGGATATACTCTACTGGCTCGATACTACATAGAGTAGTAGTGCACTACCCAAGATTCATTGTCTTATACCGCACATCATCATCGTCATCCGAAGGTATCCATCACTGATGAAATAATCAATAAAAATCTTTCATAATTTAAAAAAAAGTATTTTCTCAAAGTGCGTTTATACTTTGTAATCATTACTTCCACCATGGATAACCATTTCATTTTGGAAAATCCACTCTTTCAACTTTGAAATCATCTTAAGTATAAACGCGCCCCTTTCTTCTTCTTTTTTGTCAAACACATAGTACAATTTGTAAAAATGTTTTGAGATAGCAAACTTTCAAAATTTAAAATGTGTATGATGTAAGTATTCTATTTAATTAATCTAGCTTCCCAATAAGATTAACTTCGACCAATCCCAATCAAGTAATCAAAAGTTATGACTGAATTGCTGAGAGATGTTTTAGCAGCTTTAAGTTAACATCATCAATGCTAAACAACCCTAATATCATATTACGTAATGATATAATTAATTAAATAGATTTTCTCACCTTGGTTTTGCATGAATGTAGTGTTCAATTTACTCCACTTAGTCTTCCTCAATTTTATTTGCCCACGCCCATTTAATTCCTTCCTCGACAAGTTGTTATTCCATATTCCTTTTACTTCATTGCATTCATTTCATGCCACTACATCCCTCCTTTTATAAGCGACTTCATTCTTTCGTTACTTTATAACTAATCATATGCACTTACAAATTCGTTATACCTCTTTTTGTGGTGCTTGAAAATGAATCAACACATTATTCTATAAACAAAATTTTAACAAATAAATAGTACTCATATACCTGGTCAGAGGAATGGTGCCTTACCCTATACAATTTTATTTATTAAGGTAACTTTATTTTAAGATTTCCAAAAATGATTTTTTAATCTTATATGAGATTTTATTTAGGCACCTAACCTAAGCTCTGATACCACTTGTAATTCCCCGGAAATTCGGACCAATCAAAATTTGCCAAAAATCCCACCTATCCAAAATAATCCATGGAAACTACCTCTTTATTTGAATAATATACAACATCACTAAATGCATAATTTTTTTTATTTATTAGTAATAATATGAATAGCGCTTGTCAGAACATTTATCTTATTCATAGGGTGTGCTTAAATACAAATTAATGATACCATAAATCATCCAATGTGCAATTCTGAGAAGTTGGGCATCGATATTCATTCCTGCATCTCGATAAACATGTCAGTATGGCTTAATTGATAAACATAAAGACATGCACTATTACAAGATGTAATAACAAGTACCAATTTTTTTATTATTAAAATAGTAGCTGCATCACTACCACTTGTGATTGCATACGTCCCTTTATCTAATTGGGTAAGCAATTAGATACAGGATCAAGACGACGAGTTCTTCATTTAAAATCAATATTTACTTCCCAAAATACTTTTTATATCAAGTAAAAGCACTTTACACATACTCGTTTTGAAAGGTATCTAAATATTTCTTGTAAAACTTCTTTTCAAAAGATCTTCTCTTTTAAATACCAAAAACTCCCTTGCGATAAATAGATTATAACTTCAAAATAATCATTGAAAAAGGAATACTTGAAAATAATATTCACATAAGACATTAATCAAAGGAATACATTTCTATAATGCAATTATGGCTATCAAACCATAGGTAGTCTATGTTTGTCCCAGTCCCCTACCAATCCTTATGTTCTTGGTTTTAGAACTTTATGCCAGTCATACTAAGTCATCAATGCTTTCAATCATCAATCATATATGTTCTTTACTTACCGAAGCAAAGATTGCAGTCAATATAGTACGTCAAAGTCATAGGCATCTTTAAACTAAAACACAAGCTTATGAAATAATAATGGATTAGATGATAAGTATACTCACAGTACTCCTTGCTATCTTCATGCAAAAGTCTCGTAGAACATCATATAGTATTTATCATCACTCCCAAGTAATCAATTATTTTCCTCGAATCATCGAAATTTGTCAACCTTCCTTGTTCTCAATTTTGACATGTTTTGACTCTCTTTTAATTTGATTTGACATCCTCGATTTTGTCAATTTGTTTATGATACTATAAGGAAACTCAAGTCCGAATTTGAGAAGATTTGAAATAGTTTACCATGATTTTATACTTAAACATCTATAACAGCGTTTCTGACATGCTATGAACAGTTCTATTTGTTTTAAAATACTTCATAGTCAATACAGAGAAAAGATAGCGCTTCCACAAATGGTACGACAAGTTCTGGATGATTTATAATGATTTTAGACTAATAAGAGCTTACTACAGCGTTTCTGGGACGTTATGAAAAGTTTTGGGTAGTTTATTATGCTTCATAAATAATTCAAAGAAACAATAGTGTTTCAGAATGCTATAAAAAGTTTCAAAACTCAGATTTTCATCCTATTTCTGGGCAAAATGTTTGACGTTGTTTCTTTATGATAAAGATAGCTTTTGACTCCAAACTTTTTTTTACAGAGAGAAGCTTTCTTAGTCTACTTAATTATCATGAAAAGAAAACTTCAAAATCATTTACCAATTTAATATATAAAATCAAACATCATGAGGCATTTTTAACATGTCCATTTCGGGTTGATTTTTACCTGATTTTGCGTCCCGTTTTCAAGTACACAAACGATCAAACTAGAAAAAGTGATACAAGTGGAAGTTGTGGCCCTTTGAATTATCTTTCCAAATTGATAGAGAAGTCGTAATTTCATTAAGAATTGCAAAAGTTATGCCCAAAATACCGAAAGTCATTTCCAGGGGTTCCAGTCCAATCATTCATTCATAAATTTCTTAACTTTTCTTCAAAATATGAAATGAATACATGAACTTAAATAGATTTTCTCACCTTATACTTGTGCCTTGATCTTGTATTTATTCTCTAGGCTTCTCCAAAACTTCTACTCTTTATCTTACTTTTGATTTTCATATGTGAATGCATGAAAAAGAATAAACCTTTCCACCCTTTGTATAGTAATTTTAATAGCTAGTTTGGTAATTTAGGTTTGGACACTTGTCCTCCTTATCTTCATGCATGCTTTTGGATGAAGACACATGTCTCCTTAGGTGTCTTTAGATGTTTCTACACATGGACACCTAATATGCTTATGTGTCTTTATCTCATTTAATTCCAAGACATGTGTTACATTCATTTGACGACACGTGTCCCTATCATTTTAAGCCATTTTTCATATTCTAGAATATGTACACATATATCATTTGTATTTTGATTTTTATGCTATGTTCATACATATATGTGTTCATCTATTGTTACTACATGCATATGATATGCTAACAATTTTTAACAAGTAAGACGTCATTTATCGATAAAACTGTTCTCAGTCGCATTATCGATATTTCTTCGAACTACATATCTTTGTAAACAAAAACTCAACAGCATGTTTTCTTCTCATTAACTATTATTTATAAAGGGATTTGATAAAGGTTATAAAACCATTAAATCCAAGTTTTAAATATTTAAATACCCTCTATATTTAAATATTTATTGCCTAAAGTTTCAAGTTGTTACACTTTGACTTTGAATTGACTTTAGTTGACCGCGAAATTGGCCTCATATAAACGAAGAAACAAATCATCTCTTGAATAGTGTTTCCTTTATGAAGCTTTAACTCGGCCTGAATATGATTATTAATTGGATTTTGTTCCATTATTTGATTACAATCGAAGTGAAGCTTCCGCATTGAAGATCGATAATATTCTAAAGTCAAGAAAATTATGTATTTTTGTTGCATTGATATTTTTTATTTGACTTTGATTATATAAATTAACAAAAAACTATCAAATGGGACAATCCATAATTATCCATTAGCCATCAGCATGCAACTTATTTATTCCTCCATCAACTATAAGTTATATACTAACAACATTTGGAGAGTATTATTGCATACTCTTATCTCGTATCCACTCTCGGTTCAGCTTAACTAAGAATATTTTAAATGATATGTTAATTTTATTGTAATAAGTCGCTAATGATTATAATAAATTTTAAGTACTATCACGAAACATTGGATATAGAAGTAAACACAAATGATGACACAAAGATCTGGATCGTAAGATCGTATATAAAAGTAAGCAAAAATGATGACACGAAGGATCTGGATCCCATTGTCTTTATGAAGAAAGTGGAATTCAAGTGGCAATACAATAGTGTAGATTTTTTGTGTCACCAATTATGCCTATATTTTGTGCCTAAATATACTTTCCTTTTAATTAAATATACTTTTAATTAATTATATCATAAAACAATAAGTATATAGTAGGAACAAAATGTTGGGGTTTTGTGCGCAGCAGAAGTTTGACAAAACACCCGAAAGCAAGACCTTTTTCGCCTAATCACTTGAAGATGAATTTGATTGAAAATAAAAACACAATAAATCATAAATAATAGCAATACACAAATATTCCACCCAGCCACCCGCTTTATTGATTCACCAAAACTAAATTTTGTTTACACTCAATGGATCAAAAAAAAATTAATACAATTGAATCAATAGCCTTACTGAGAAAGGGAAAGAATATCCAGATGACTACAAATATTGTTGGAGAAAAAGAGTGATGAAAAACGATGGCAAACCTATGACCCACATGGTTCCTTAATGTTTGATCTAGCCAAGAAGGCTACATATATAGGAGAACAGAAAACCTAGGCAAATATTCAAATTGCCCTTTCAAAATATCTCCAGAATATAATCATTCATTTCATTCCTTCTATGATAAAATCAATCAATCAATCAATCACACCAATCAATCAATCAGTCAATCAAATCCATTAATTGATCAATCAATCAAATCAATTAATTGATTGCATCCTCTTCATAATATATTTGAATCAAAAATTCAACACTCCACCTTGATTCAAATATCACATATCTTCAACAATCTACAAACAAGTCAACCTAGCTCTTTCAACAACATGTACTCTCAATTAAAACCAATCTCGATTTCAAGGCAACGAGATACACCCCCAATCAATTTGAAAGGGCTATGGTTACACCTCAATTACAAACACAACCCACCGCCTGAAAAGATGCATCTACCACTTGAGCTGCATCGCGCAAAACTAACGTCTAAAAGTGCTTGTAATACCACAAAGACCTCTATCTTCTGGAATTTTCCACATCGAGACCGGTCTTCCGCTTGACATGATCTCTTCATCTTCGGGATTCCTCGAGCATCATCAACATCTAGACCCCTATCGATACCATGATCCTCCACCTTAGGACCATCAACAATGACCATATTAACCTCTCCACCTTGCTACGGACGAGGTTCTTCATCCGTCACCCGCCTTCTTCATCTTCTTCCATTTTCCCTCATCCATATCAGAAGGTTTCTTCTCATCTCCATCAATCATACCATTGTGGTATGAAGCATCCACAATTATACGCCTTCAAAATCTCCTAATATTTACCATCAAAATAGTCTTCTACGAAAGCAACATCATCTCCGATATCTACAATCCTCAATCAAAAATCACTCCAATGAACTCTGATACCAACTGTTGGGGTTTTGTGCGTAGCGGAAGTTTGACAAAACACCCAAAAAACAGGATCTTTTTCACCCAATTTGTAGATGAATTTGATTGAATATAACATTACAACAAATCGGAAATAATAGCAATACACAAATATTCCACCCAACCACCCTCTTTATTGATTCACCAAAAATAAATTTTGTTTACACTCAATGGATCAAAACAAAAAATAAACAGAATACAGTTGAATCAATAACCCTATTGAGAAAGGGAAAGAATGTATAGATGAGTACAAGTATTGTTGGAGAAGAAAAGCGACGAAGAATGACGGCAAACCTATGACTCACATGGTTCCTAGATGTTTGAACTAACTAAGAAGGCTGCATATATAGGAGAATAGAAGACCTAGGCAACCCTTCAAAATATCTCCAGAATATAATCATTCATTTCTATCCTTCTATGGTAAAATCAATCAATCAATCAATCACATCAACTAATCAATCAGTCAATCAAATCAATTAATTGATAAATAAATCAAATCAATTAATTGATTACATCCTCTTCATAAAATATTTGAATCAAAAATTCAACACAAAACATATTCTATTTCAAAGAAAATTGACACTACTACAAAAGTGGGCGTATTCGACACTAGTTTTATGTGGCCGTAAATCGAAAAAGCGTTGTCTTAGGCCGTTTTTTCAAATAGGCAACACCAGAGGGGCATGGCTCTGCGGCCGTCGCGTTAGCTCTCTAAGGCAACACTTTTGCCCACCTACTGCCACAGAGAGAAAGTATTGCATTATAACTCTATTGCAACACTTTTAGCAAGTAATGCAACAAAACACATCATTGCCTAAGCATAAGTTAGAGCCTGACTTCCAGGTCATGATAGTGAGGGCCATGTCAGCTTCCACGTAAGATGCCGACGTGTCACACGCCATGTCAGCTCTCTACGTCAGCTGCCCACCTGTCACATGTCACGTCAGTTGTGGGACCCACATGCCATGTGGAATTAATAATATTTTATTTAATGCAACACCACTTTATTATGTAATGCAACACCATTATCTTGAAATGCAATAGCAGAAGACGACAAATGTTACATTAAAAGAAAGCAAATACAACGTTTTAATTAAATATTCTGCGATGTCAGTTTTGTACATAGAATAAACTCGTTCAAAACATTCATCATCACATTCAAATCATCTAAAATATTTTACATATCATACCAATTCTTCAAATATACCACAAGTGCCAACGCATACAATCAAGTACATAATTTAATAGTATAATTCAAATATTCTACATACCATAAGTGCCAACACATACCATCCAAAATATTCATTCTTCAGTTGTAGGAGTACCAGTGTTAATCTTCATCACTTATTGTGGTGCCTCTTAATTGTTCAGGAACAACATGCCAATTGATGTAGAATCATGATTACAAATGATACCCAGTTAGTTGAACTGAAGGAGTGCATTGCATTAGCATGAAAATAAAGAATTCTGAAACTGTTGACAAAGCACAGGTAAGAGCAAGTATACTTTGCAAATGGTTAAAATGATCCAAACACAAGTCAAAAAGGAAGTAATATTAAGTCAAGGAAACTCCCCAAAAGAACGGAAAACAAATTGTAGAAACACTGGAAATTGCAATATGGATAAAAACTACCTTACACATTTTAGAATGTTCAAGTGATACTTTATAATTTCACATAAGAAAACGTAGAAAGAATCATGTGCAAAGGATCCATTGGAAGAATTGAAAATATAGACAAAAGAAGCTGTTCAAGTACGGGATTTGATGAGATCTTGAACAAAGAATCCAAGCTTAATGAGAATGGAACTGCAGAAGATTTTGTTATGCAATTAGAAGAGATGGCTAGTTCTCAGGCATTCACATTCTATCTTAGAACTCATATATAAATTTCATAATCTAGTTTTGTGTGCTTTTATCCAATCTTAAATTTTTAAATATTTCTCCTGTCCTAATGGTGAAGATAGCTAAACATAACTTTCTCAAGTTATGGCATTATCATAAATGCAGGGCATGGAGTCGATAGAAGAAAGCATGATGCATCAAATGATGTTAAAAGAAGTACTCCATAAACTAATGAAGGAAATGGGGATAAGATATGCAAAATGGTTAAAAGAAAACCTAAAATCAGAAGAATATGATCTCTACTTTGAGTAGTACAAACTCATACTTCAGTTGAGTTATGTATATGAACATGACCCCCGCAATTTTCAAATGATTGCTGATATAATACAGAAAATGCAAGAATGTGGCTAACCTCCTAATGATATTTTCAAAGGGTTTGCACCTGACCTTGATCTAGCCGATATAGGAGAAATATTTTAAGGTTTACATATTTCTCTACATGCACAGAAGTAACTATAAATACTTCTATATACATCAAAATGTATAGACTGATATGTTTTATGATATGAACTTTTACTGTCGTAAGGTACTACTACAATCCAAGTCTGTCGTTTAGACCCTTTGAAGTGATCAATAATTTATGTACAGACTGATATATTTTATGATAAGAATCACATGATACTTTATAATTTCACATAAGCACACAAAATAATATATTTTCGATGGTTAACTCAAAGAAAGAAGACCGAATATGTAAATGCACCTTTGAAGTGCCATTGTTTACTTCAACTGCTCCAATCAAATTTAAAATCAAGTAAATATCCAAATGAAATACTTGTACAGAAAACATTGTTCTTGCCATGCAAGTAAGAAGGGATGGTGGTCAAAATATTCACAAGCATAAAAAAATGTATGTGTAAACCTTGGTGACCAGAACTCATACTGATATTTATAGATGTATGCGGTAGAAGGAATTGGAGCACACTTACCCCATCATGCTTGGAGACCTAATCAAGTAAAGTGCTTTCATTTGCCTCTAATTCATAACTACAATCTCCCCCATTGTTAATCTAGTAGAGTTTCTTTGGAGTGGACTCATCAACTATAATCTCATCAGCTCGTATGTGTTTTATCCCTGCAAATTTTTTAGAATAGGCTAATGCTAATGGAGTATCTGAGTCGTTATTTTCCAAGGTTAATGCTCCTCTATTTTGGTTAAAGATTTCCAGCCATCGTTGCTAACATTTTCTGGCAAATTTGATTTTATGGATGTTTCCCGTATGGATTCCATAAATATATTGAGCTCTTTCATTTTCAAGACTATCTTGATTTGTTCGTATGTAACCTGCGGGATAGAAACAGCGTATAAATACACAAACTCCTCTTATTGTTGCAAAATCATAACTTGTTCATAGAATATAAAAAGTGAACTAATAGTGAACCAACATACATAATGTTTAGTAGTTATCTTCATTGACGTAAATTTGAACTCAATGGATTCCTAAATAACTATCATTACAGCTGTTATAAGAAAAAATAGAATATATAAATACCGATAAAGAACATCTAGTGATTTTTTATACAGAATGTCCAACTCTAAAGGTGATGTTATACATGTATATTGTAATGTCATAATTATCCCCCATGTTGAAGAGCCAAATAACGGTTCCAGCAAGTTAGATATAAACGTGGATATTAGATATAAACATGGGTACTGCAATGCTCTAGTGATCTTGCCCATATCTGACAGTATACTTAAATGTTAATCGAGAATCTGAAATGCTGCATTGATCAACATAGATATTAGATTATGGTATGAAAAGGCTAAAAAGATGTATATCCCATACCAATAATCATATAGGGTAACCATCTTTTTTTTTGTTGAAACAATAAGAACAATGAGATGCACTAGGCAGTCTTATCCACACAACATGAAACATAAGCATATATGAAACATAGTTCAACAGTCAAAGACTTAACCACAGACAATATACAAACATATGAAATGCAAAATGTAGTAATCAATAGGAAGAGATCACAACAACTAAGGAACATCAACCAATTTCCAACCCAAGATAGAAATGACATTGCAAGAGAAAAAACAAGCTCACCACAATATTCAGACTAATGAATTTTGAACAAATGGTGGGAAGGAGCTCTGATATTTAATACATAAACGCCAAAGCCAGAAAGGAAGGAAACGAGACTGCTGCCCGTACCACACCGCATAACATGCAATTGGTTTTCGGTCACCTAAGAGAGAAAAACACCTGAAAGATAACAAGCACTCCAAACCTCTTCTAACAAAAAATTGACCCAAATCTAGCATAGAACCTTCACATTACAAAATGATAACACCCTACTGCCTCCAAACGCAGCTACCACCGGTTCACATGATAACCCAAGCAACCTCAAAACTAGTCAAAAAAATCTGAAAAATCCTCGAAAAGTTTCTGCTATCGGGATAAGCGACATGAGACCTAGAAGAGTTAACAAGGCATGCCCAAGCAAAACTGGAAGCAGAGCGGAAACGAGGAGAAGACTGATGGGGAACTCAACGTGGGAGAAGTTAAATAGTTGAAATGGGCAAATCAGTAGGACAAAGGAGATTGAGGACGCTCAAGGTGAATCTATTGAATCAAAGAGAAAACCAAAAAGAAAACAATAATGGGAAAATTAAGCTAATGAGGAAATGGGAAAATAAAATAAAAAGGAGGCGATGGATTTAAGAATTGAAGTAGAGAAAGATGAATTTGCATAGCGGAAGTGCAAAAGGTGAAGAGACGAAGGATGATCTTGGAAGAAAAAGGATGGCGGCGAACAAACCTTTACCACATTAATAGACTTCATTGTGTTTGACAAACTCGGCACACACGTAAGTTTTTAATAACTCGATTCTCTCTTCTATGTCTACGAACTAAATTGAAGTTATGGTGCTGAGGAGTGGATCGATGTCAATTTAGGTTTAAATTTTTGTCCGGGGAAAGAACGATTAGATGATAGAGAAGAAAAAGAATGATTTACAACCGGATTATTTTTACATTATTTTGTGAATGGTGAAAGGTCATATCAAAATTTCAGCGTAAGAATGCAATGAGGTGGCTGTGATTGATTGGATGATGGGTAATGTTTAGATAGGAAGCATGGATTAGTTTGAACCGTTGGAATAATCATGCATCTACAGCTGGGGATTTATTTATGCTGATAACGCGGATAGATGATCTGGATTGTGTATATGTAAAGAATTCCCATTGCAATAGTGCACTCACGTCTAAAGCAACAACATATGAATATTGATGCAGAAGATCAAAGAAAGCATGGCTTTTGCAGTGCTTTTCTTGAAACGCACACACATTAGTGTCGAATATGCCCACTTTTTTGTAGTAATGTGATTATTGAGTTAGATATATATAAGAATTACATAATTCACCTTATGTCATACCCTTGATTTTGTCACTTTCTCAGCAAGGCATTAAAGCATCCAATCTGGATTAAGTTCAGGACTGCCAAAGATAAAGTAGTTATCTACCATGCCCAACCGGCTTATTAACATAACAACGACAATTGATCACCATAAAAAATCGAGCCAATGAGCACAGATCAACCCAAACTCCAATGTGAAATATTTAGGATCAAATTAGCCCTAAAGGTGGGGGATGAATAGATTTCTTAAACCCATATATAATAAAAATTGTAGAACAGATAATAACAGGGAAAATGCTTAGGTTTAAGGCAACACACAGATTTAACCATCTTTTAGAAAAACTGCATATTGTTTCTAACCATCTTTTAGAAAAACTGCATATTGTTTCCCCTAGGATTTTTACTAAGATTAAATTATCAGCCTTTTACAGACCACATAGGCTTATAGAGCTACCCTGATTTTTTAAACGCTAAGCTCAAAATCTTGCCTTAACTCTATTTCTGAGTTCGGAATTTCTCAAGCTATGCCTTGTTGTTTGGTCCTATCAAAAACTAGAGTTTTATAAAGTTTGTGATGCAAACAGGAAAACAACGGTAATTGACAAACTTCATAACCTTTTTAGCTTCAAGGCCAAGCTCTTCAAAATTTAGTTATAAGGACAACATCAAATCGACAAATTAAATCATCAAATAAACAACAATAAAATCACATCCCTTTAGAATTTTCTATGCCGTTAAAAATTCTCTAAAATCATTAGCTCCTCCAAAATAAAAATCAATAAAATTGAATTGGATAATGTAGAACCTCTCTTCATCATATATTTCAAACAACTTTTGTTATGCACAACAATATTTGAACACAAAGACCATTAGCTAATGAATGTATTGAAATATTGGACTATTGTCAACACTACAAAAGAAATTTAATGAATACAAAACAATTAGCAAAAATAAAAATAAAAAATTTAAAGCTAATATCTACATTCTATAGTTCTGATACTCACAGACATAAAACTGATACCCAAAAACTATTATTATATTAAAACAAAAATAGTACATAACCACCATAAAACTATTTATATCATTAGAATGTTTGATTAAAAACAAAGCTATTTCATTCAAAAGACGATGATAAATACATTACAAATTATATAAGAACTACAATTTCAAAATTTAAAACGAGCATACTCTTAATTTAAAAAACTAATATTTTAAAAAACAAAAAATGATACACAAAAACTGGAATAAAAAAAATTAAAAAAAGCAATACAATTTCTTTGAATCTAATGTAAAAAAATCACAATAGAATCACCATATTACAACAGTGTAAAATAGTTGTAAATGGCTTTTTCAACGGTGATTACACTATCGTATATAGGAAGTTGTAATAGACTAAAATCTTTTACAACTGTGTTTTAATGTTGCAACTAACTGTTGTCATATATCCTATTACAACGGCTCCGTTGTAATAATAGCTGCTACAATTGTTATGCACCGTTGTGACTTCGTAATTTTTACAACTATTTCTGACGGTTGTAATACACTTTATTACAACTATAATTGACAATTGCGTTTTAAATCTCAAATTGTAATATATGCACCAATTATTCACATATTAATAATAATAGAATTCATTCATATATTAATGATAATATAATTTATATATCAATGCAACAAATATAACTAAAATATATATTACACTACCCAAAAAAGCAAATTTGGGACATGAGGATGCAGAGATTTGATAATGCCTTTTGCCGTATCAAATTTGATACTGCTTATAGCCGTATTAACTTTCCTCTTGGCAATTCGCACCTCCCCAACATGTACGATCTAACCGTTCATCAACAAATCTTTGGATCAGTTCATTTGATATGGTTTCGGGCTGTATGAAACCCCCTCCCCCCTCGCTATTTTCTTCCTGGCACCATCTTGTTTTGACACTTCAAAACTTTCGGTCAACTTCCCTCTTTTTAATTTCAATGGTGACCGAAAACCCAAATTAGGGTTTTGGTACTCAGCGCACCATCTTCCTTTGTCAATAAACCATCCACAGTTGTCCATCTTTCTCGTCAGCTCACCCTGCCTTCAGCTGACCGGTGAACCTTCACTTCACCATTGTCCATCTTTCTCGTCGCCACTGAAGGTGAGTATTAGCTCACGGTTTAATTTGAATTTGAATTGGGTTTAATTTGAATTTTCATGCCTTGGTTCAAAAATATGAATGATAGATATGTGCATGTGCTTGTCTACCTCGAATTCATGCTGCTATTGTGTTATTGGGTTTAAATTGGGTATTTTCAGACAATTTTGTAATGCTGCAGTGTATTTGCTATCATTTGTGCCTATAAACCGGTGTATTTTCTATCATTTGTAGTGTCTTGAAAACTGCCTTGTGGTAGGCTATTTGTTGGGTATGCAATTTTTTACATACTTGTGTACATATCTCCACTGTATGCCACTGTATGCTACTGTATTATGCATGCCATTCAACTGCACTGTCATTTCTGACCGATAAGAACAATTACTAAACTTGGGCTTCTTTGTCACTGCTACAATGTATTGTATGTGACATTAACTTGTTTGAAAGGCTTTACCTATGTGCAAACTGGACTTGTTGTGCCTTCTTTCTTTACCCTTTTTGCAGCATACTTGTGTACAACCATTTTATGTTGTGCACTTTTACTTATGTTGTTCCATTTTCACGATTTATCATGATGTTGGAAACTTGATACTGTCTTGATCAACCCTATGTTTGTGCACTATCACTTGAGTTATTCATGTGTCTCTGTTAACATTTGAACCTGGCATGCTTGTGTTCAATATCATTGGCACCTGGTTTGTATGCAATTGCTGGTTTGGCCTATCATCTTGTACATGCATGTTGAATGGCTACTGTTTTGTTGTTTCTTAAGCTATGTTCCTTGTTCATGGTCTTGTACATTTTCTCCTTGACCAAGAGTAACCTGGGATGATCAATGATGTATCTCCATTATCTTTGTTTACTTGTACACTTGTATACTTGTATACTACTATGCCATTTTGCACTTGAGTTGTTAAGCTTGTGATTGTTTGTTTGTGGTTTGTCTTGTATTGTACCCGCTCCTCGCTTTTAACATGTCGTGCTATCATGATCATTTTGCTTGCACATGAACCTGCTCCTAACTGGCCATGCACCATTGTTATTCGATGTTTCCATGGCTTTGTGCACTTGTGTTGAATGGCTGTGTTGGTTATTTTGTTTTTAAAGTATCCAACACTGTTTCTGTACATGCTTGATGATCTTGAACCTGAACTACCGATAGTTGGCTATTTGATGGCTTGTGCATGTGTCAATACTGTTTTCATGTGCATGCTTGGCCATTGTCCTTGGTATTGCATCATCTTTTTCCTGTTGTACTTGGCATTGCCGCACCATTTTTTGTTGTGCCGTGGCATTGTGGCATATTGTGTCTGCTACCATGCACAACCTTGTATATGTGCATTGTATTGCTTCATTTATCTGCCATGCTTCATTTATATGTGCATGTAGTTTAATGCACATCTGGTCCATTTGTATGCTGCTCTTGTTATGTCAATTTTGTGCCAGCTTGCATGTGTTGTTTTGGTTCTCTTTGACTTTAACTTAATCACTTAAGTGTGGTGCCTTGCATTTGCAACTTTAAATGGCCAGTTGCATGTTGTCACTAACCTTGATCATGTGACGATCATGTACTAATCATGTGCTCTTGACCTTGATCATGTGTGTGTGTGTATATGTATGTGTGTGTAAGTGTTGTATATGTCTGTGTGTGTGTTGTATATGTATATTCTGACTCATTGTTCTAATGCAAATTAGGTTGCAAGTATAGACGAAGTTGATGCATGTCTATTCTGGTTAAGAATTTACTGGCGGATCCACCAGCGAAGCCTCATCAAGATGAAGGTTTTAACTCTTTGGTTAAGAATTACTGGGTGATTCACCAGGTGGATGCACTTTAGCTCACGCCGTCAGGTTAGGTATTTATCCTAATTTATGCATTTTACTAAGCACCAGGACTAGCAAAGGGAATAATATCAGCCGTTAAATGCTTTTTCCTAAGGTTTAGTGAAGTAGCATATGACACTTGATATTATTCCCTTTGCTAGCCCTGGCACTTGGTTAAATGCATAAGTTAGCATTAATATATACCTGAACCAGGTGTGTGAGATAAAATGCATCCACTTGGTTGATCATCCAGTAAGTTCTTAACCAGAAAGCTAAACCTTCATCTAGGTGAATGGATTAGTTGCAGATCGAAGTGGTCGATCCCCGAAGTTGAAAAGCAGAGAGTGGTTATCGAAGTTGCTAAAATACCGAGTTTACCTTCTTTATTGTAATGTAATTATGAAACATTATCTATGAAACAGTATGTATCTTCTTTATTGTAATGTAATAAAACAGTATGTATAAACTTTATTGTAATGTAATGAAACAACATGTATCTTATTTTTTATAATGCAATGAAACAGCATGTATCATTATATATTGTAATGTAATGAAATATTTCGTACAATTGTTTCGTTTACCGTTATAATTTATCGAATAGAGTTTGTATGATATTTACTAGCCTTTTGTATATATTTGTATCTGTAGATAATTTAGATACGGTTTATATTCGTATATAGTAATAATTTAAATACAACTTAAAGCTATATGTTATTTGTATTGAGATACAGTTAACAACTGTATTTATTTAAACTTTAGATATGGCTTAGAGCTGTATCGAATTTTGATTTTGATATGACTTATGGGTGTATGTAATATTTAAACAAGCCATTATTTGATATGGCTTATAGCCATGCCTAAGTGCATTAGATACGGCCCAAAAATAGCCTAATTTTCATATATAGTGTAGTGTTAATAATCATAGCATCGATCAAAATACAATACATATAGTCATTCACATCACCAAATGAACTGTTACAAAAAACATAGTCATTCCACAATATATGCATCAATACAACACAAAAAGTACATATGAAAGATAAAAGTCTTGTCCATAAAAGATTGCATACCCTACAGGAGTACACTAATTGAAGAAAACGATATCTTTATGCCAAGCCATGGTTGATACAACAGCTTCCCCAATGGTACTCATATCAGAATTCGACTTCCACAAGAAAGCTTCTGGATCCACCACCACATCAATCCAAACTTTAGAAGCTACCGATCTAAATTTTTTAAAGTGTAGCAAACAATTAGGATTAGTGGATACACTGCATTTGAAATAGTTTCACAAATTATGATTCTTAATTTGATTCTATATACACGACTAGCACGAAGAAGAACACAATATTTATCGTAAAGATGATAGACATGACATACACATATAAAATTTAATTAATATATGCGAAATACCACCAATATAGTGTCCAATATACCATCATTTAACAAATACTTTACATGCCCAATATATAAACTGCTAGGATGATGGATCTTATTTTCTAATCATATTAACATGTATACCTCATGTTATATGCACTTAACATGTAGCAGAAACCCTTCATGCTTCAGGAAATAGGTTTATCTTTGGCGAGAAGAAGACTTCATAATATTGAAAATATAAACGAGCATGAAACACATATATATACACATATTTAATATTTTGCATTACATTGTACAATTTTTTATCTCTTATGCTTACGTAATTATGTATAATATTTCTGATTGAGTCTTTTCTCAGATTCCTTGAGCTTAAAAGAATGTGCACACTTAACTAAAATGACTAAATCATCTCAACCAACATTTTGTGTCATTTCGAAATCATACCTTTTTTTAGAGAACTTACTATAATAAACAATGATTCTACAGAACTCAAACATTGTTTTATTGTAATTTAGAAATTTACAAAATTTACTATAGTAAACAATGATTCCACATAATTAAACATAGATTCAACACAAACACAATATGAATAAGCTAGAAGGTGTGAGACTAACTTACCTTTATTGGATTACGGCAATATAGCAAGCAAAACATGATCATTTGGCTTCAAGAAGGTTTCCTAATGCTTGTAAATGGCTGAGAAAGGACATGCAAGCCCAAACATTGCATGTAACTCACTAAAAGAAAAGTTAATTATTCCGACTGGGGGGGGGGGGGACAGCTTCTGACGGCTCTCGATGAGCCGTCAGTGGTTGTGGAGGTCGTCGGCTGCCGTTGGAAGCCGTCGGAATGTTACAGATATCCCCAAGACCTTTCTTCCCCATTTTTGTTGCTCCAAAAACCCTCTCTAACACGAAAACCCATTCCCTAATTCCCCCATATCCAATTTTCTATACCTAAAACACCATTTTCAATAGCTTAAAACCTCCTTGACTTCAAAATCAACCTCTACAACAATTAATTTTAGGTAGTATCTCTTATTTTGATTAAAAATCAAATTTCTACGCTCAACCTATATTTACATATACTTACAAATTAGGGTTATGTAATGAATGCAATAACCTCTAGTAGCGTAGTAATGGTTTATAACATCACTTTGTGTGCATATTTCACTTGTAAATGTTGAATTGCAAAATGTATGTATAAATTGTTGTTGTTTGTGCACATGTAAACCATTATATGTATGTGTTGGTGTCACCATTGTATTAAGTTAATTGGAATGCACAAGTTAGAAACATTATATTGTACTTATGTAAAAAAAAATGAATGCATGATTATAAAAGCGATTTGAGTGTGTTGACAACAATACTAAAACAGTCTTAAATCAACAAAATACATTGATGAAATATGATAAATTTAAATATATGTTTTTAAATATATAAAATTAAGTAAAAATATATTATTTTTCATAAAATGCGCACATCCTGACTTATGTCACTTAGATAGTTGTTGGCCCCGTCCGATGGGTGTTGTACGTAATCGTTATATATATGGTCGTTTTCATCACAAAACGATCATTTATATTCATCTGGTATAATGCTTGTTGGATTTGTCATTGGATAAGTTATAAACACAGTAAGCAAGTATATTTCGCATATTACTTCGTTCAAATTGTTCACAAAATTTTGGCATAACTTTCTTTTTTATCTCTTGCGTACACGCATTTGTGTACGATGCAGGGAACAAAAGGGAAAAGGTGCCGAAATTTTGTTGAATCATTTGAGATGAAATAATATACGAAATGAAAACGTTTACGGTGTTTATAATGGGAAGTAGTGTAATGACTTGGAATTTCATACTTCGAAAGGTGGCGTTTGACATAACTCAAGCATCAATGGTTAGAGATTCATACGCCATATTCTGTATCGCCTTTGGGGTTACAACACATAAGAATTGAACAAAAGAACTTTTTTATTAATATCATCATAATATTATATCAGAGTACAAGAAAATATCAGAGTACATCATGTATATCAGGGTATAATATATATCAGGGTACAACAGAAAATGCAAAACTCTCAGCGGAAGATTAATAAATGATCCAGAGTACAACTCTAGCCATAATCCATAATCCTGCTCTATAATGACTCCAAGGATAAATCTGCAAAACCTAAACTACCATGCTGCCCATTTGGAAAATATGGACATCCAGAGTTTTGGTGGAAGAACATTAAACTCCGGGTCAGTCATGGGACTGGCATGAGAAACTAAAATAGTTATATCTTTATTTTAAAGTTAGGTAAATCATAAGACTATACTGTATAACACTGAACGGGTTTCCCTTTATGCATATCAGTCATAAAAACTCGCAATGCTTTTTGAAAATGAAGCTACCATATGGTCTCTTGTCACACACACCATGTAAACGCAGATTAGGTAAGGTTTCTCCTTAAGATAGCCAAATATGTTTGATACACGAAAATAATTTGGTATTATTATTAGCGTTTAAATGTGGGAATAACTTTCACGAATAAATATATCAATCCTAGCCAGCATAATGTCCCATACCATTATGTTGGCATATAGGTTTACAACTAAAGTTATACAACTAGAGGGATACCACGAGAATCAACACAAGTTCTCTGCCAACACAAGGCCGAGATCTCCTTACTTGGTCACTCCATAGTATATCGTCTCCCGGTCATTACCAACCTGTAAATCGGACACCGCAACATCAAAAACCACAAAAGTAGAAGTCCCCACTAAAGTAATTCTGGGCTCCATACCATTGTATACTTTTTTGTCTAAAAAGAGATGATAACTCATAACCTTGTTGCATCTTTTCTGTTTTGGTCATTTACCAGGGTGTGAGGCTTGTTAAAGTCTCGTTACACGAAACTACGCTCCCTGAGCCATGCTTTGATCATTAGTAGCACACCACTTAGTATGCCACATTGTCGGTCCATAATACATAAGTGATAATCACCAACCACATCTCCTCTGAGCTCGTATGTCTCAAAGAAGGATGTTAAGCTAAGAGATTAAATTCTCCGCCACCAATAGAAATGTATTTAGTAAAAATCAATCACATATTACAAAATACAATATCCTACACACATTTATATAAGTCCGTTCTGGGTCTGAACAAAACCGAAGGCACCTTATTCCTCGTCCAATAAAGGAGAGAGTCCTTTGCATTCCAGAAATTCTCCAACTACGTTCGGACATGCGGCTACAATAAACATGTCAACACTGAAGCAACCCAGTGCAGAGAAAATCAATAGGCCAATCCGTTCAATGTGAAGAATCCTAGTCTTTAACATCTTTGTAACAACCCAGAATTTCTGAACCAATTTTAAAAAATTATTTTAGCAATTTTAATGGATTGTTAATATTTATAATGGTTTATTTTAAATAATAATGACTAAAAATTTATTAAATCGATGTTAGAACATACAAATTTATTTTAATTATAAAACAAACCTGAAATGGCGAGGTAGTTTTGAAAATTCGATTTTAAATTTTAATTGAATGTATAGGATTCAAAATAAATCGGATTTCAGTAAAACCAGAAACGTTAGAATCTGTTTAATTATATCTTTCTAATGAATGTGAAAATTTTAGATTTCATAATATAACTAAAAGTTATGTCCAGTTTAAAATTTAAAATAGTCGCTATGGAATATATATATTTTAATATAATATACAACCCTTAAAAATAACCATTTTGCAAACGACCTCCGTTTTCAACGAAACTACTTTTGTTGGATCCGAAATGTCAAATTATTATTAGGTTTCAAATTTCATAATTTTTAGAATTAATATGTGAGAGTGGTAAATTTAAACACGCTTGGTCAATTCAGTTTGAATTTAACCGACTAAAAAGAGACCATTTTTCAAACGTTCTCCAAATTCAACGAAATTAGTTTTGTTAGGACCGTATCGTCAAAATATAGCTAGATTTATTTTTCTGTAATTTTTGGAGTCAGTATGTGGCCCCAGTAAATTAAAATGTATGTTCAAATTCAATATATATTGATTTATATTTTAATTTTTATAAAAACTGATTGAAACAGTCGAATAAACCCCTCCGCCAGGCTAAAACCGATGGTTCATGAGCTCCAACTTTCAGCTCCGCCGATCTCCTCCGTTACGCCACCGTTGGCGATGGTCCATGAACGGAAATTGTTCGTCGATGGGAGAGCTGGCTTCAGGAGGCGGCGCTGGACCCCTGGCAAGCTCAGGCGATTGAATTTCAACCTAGAAGGCGCTGTGTTCGTCACCATTTTCTTGCGAAAGGGGAGCGCTGCGTTCGTCCATAGGGGGCGGCGCTAGTGGAACATCTCAGCGGCTTCAAAATGGAACCCTCCGATCAACGTCCAGTCAAGCGGATCAACGACGGCGACATCCATTTCTGATCGAGGTTCACTTCGATGTCGGTTTCCAGAAGAGGGATTTTAATTAAAGAAGGTAGCATTTTTAAAGCGCTGCTAAAAGTAAATTATTTTAATTAATTACCAATTTAATTATCAAACGCGTTAAAACTCGTATCTCCTTCATACGAGGTCCAAATTTGACGATCCAAAATGCGTTGGACTCGCCTCAACGAGCAATTCAACATGGAACTGACTAGAAGCGATTTGGAGTAAATTAGAGTTTGAGACAAATTTTAATCCAAAAAGTATTGAATTCCTTCATTAAAGACTGACGGAGTGGAACCCAATGTGAGAACTCCTTCTCACTAAATTATATTTTACCATGTTATTGTATTCATGTAAAAAATATATAGAATTTCCAATGTTGATTTTTATCAGATTTAATCATGATAAATTGTATACGGTGCCTATTAGCTCACCTCCTTCGTCCAGAGACCATGGACGATTTGATTGAGTGTATCGTGTTTTGATTGTGATGACTGATGGTTGTTTACAGTTTTAATATAATTATCATTATTAAACTGTGATTATAAATATTTATAAATTATAAATAATTTCACATGGATTGTGATGTGAACCCCACATGGGTATTAGAACGATAATTTTGCACATCACCCAATTATACAAATAATAATATTTGTTTGATGTTTGAAAACCCCACATGGGTCCGGGGAGGATAATTTATTCATATCTCTCTTGAATTTAATTTTATGTCAATCGATGGGTTGACAGGTTGTGATGAGCGTTAATTATTTATTTTAACTCTTATACAGTGGTATAATGCACTCGGATGATGCATGGATGTTTAATGATTATTTATCATTATTGTGAATACATGCGATTTATAAAAATCCGTATAAATTTATTTATGTGCTAATTGATTGAGTCTGATTCCAATTCAAAAATAACGTATAGTTTTAAGATATTATTCAGTATAGCTTTATAATAATATTCATTATAGTTTTAAAATAATATTTAGTAAAGAATTAAAATATGATTTTGATGCCCGATTTTGGATGGACACGAAAATATTGGAATATATGAAGCCGAGTGAGTAGCTAAACGCCATTTTAATCCGAATGTGTTTATCGATTGATTTTATTCATTTTTATAATTAATATCGAAAAGAATTGATTTCAAAACCTGATATTTCGAATATTATCATTTTAATATTATAATTACATGGAATATTAAAATTTGATTTAAAATTGAAAATGAAGTTGAAATCGTTTTAAAATGAATTTATAAAAGATTCATAAAATACGTTTTAAATAGAAATCAACGAAATATATTATATATATTTATATGGCTTGTATAGAATGCGTCGCTCAGTGACCGTTCGCGAATTTCAATCATTAACTTCAAATGGACGTAACAGGAGATCCGACCTTCGGATTCTCCTAAAATCGGAACCGTTGAGTTCGTATCGAAAAGTCTTTCCAATGAATATAAGTGATTTGAAATCTAACGGTTAGATTTGGAAATATGTCCAAATCAATTTCAGAAAAGGTAGTTATGGATGCAGTTCGGTAGCCGTTATTGGAAACCATCAGTAAATGCCTTAATAAAATTATTAAAAATATGGAAAAATTATGTAAATTCATAATAACTGATTTGAAAAAATTTTGGTTGAAAATTCCAAGTTTGAAAAGATAAAAAATATATTTTTATCGAAATGAACTAGTTATCAACTAGAATAATAATCCAATATTTTAAATAAATAAGTTGGATTTGAAATGGTTTTGATATAACCAGAATTTTCCAATATATATATTGGAATGGATTTGAATGGAAATAATCTTTGGAATATGTCGATATTGAATTCCGTGATTATACGGATATTATTGAGGAATTTGGAAGATAAAAATATCATTATTCCCAATATGATATTTGTTGGTTTCAGAGTTTGATATTGAATATAAGTCGATAAAATTTCTATTCAGAGCCTTGTATTTAATATGAAATTAGATTTTGGGTTTGTCGTGAATGGTGTCTTAAATAACACTGTTCTTAAACCCAGTTGAGAAAAGAATAAATCTTTTAATTAAGATTTAGAGAAGTTTACCAATTAATTAATATTTAATTGGAATTGAATTGAAATTGGATTTTTGGGTTTATCGTGAATGGTGTTCTAAATAACACTTGCTCTTTAACCCAATTAACGGGGAAGATATGATTTGGAATTTATAAAACTTTTTATTAAGATTTAATGGAAATTTTCCAAAGTAAAGTTTTCCAATTTAATATATTAAATTGGAATTGAATGTAATTCGATTTAATAATAATCAAGATGAGCTTCTGCGAATGAAGACCGTGACTATATATGGAATTTAAAATGCAATGTCGTTATTCCAATTATATTATTAGTCTGATATGAAAATTTATATCGATTATATATTGATTTGTTTTGCATGAAGATTCCATAGTTAATGGAAGATGATTTGGGTTTATCGTGAACTGTGTTTCAAATGACATTAGTTCTTTAACCCAGTTAAAGACATGATTAATTTCCTAGAAGATTGAATAATCATCAAGTAATGATTTTTGAGATTAAAACCAAGGTAGAGTTTTAATGAATCTTTAAGTAGAATAAAATGAGAATGAGATGATTAAATTTATCGAATTCATGAAATGATCGAGAATGGAGTACCACCAGTTTTACTCCAGGCGATAGTTAAGTCTTCAATTAGATTTGAACGTAAAATGGTAATTAAATTTACCGATAACACCGAGGGTGTTAGATATGGAGTACTAACGGTTTGCTCCATGGGATGAATAGATTGGGATTAATAAATAAATGATTACTTCGGTAAAGTTCACTAATCCCGACTAGTTGATAAACCTTAATTTGGTTTAGAATTGATAAAGGATAAAATCAAATCTTTTGAATTGATATCAAAAGGAGGATTTAAGAATGAATTTAAAGGAATTTACCTTTGATAAAATTAATGGGATCTTACGAAAGTGAGTATTTGAATATAAGAATATTCTGGATTGGAAAGAGGCATATGATGTGTTTTTATAGCACTTGATTATTGAATTTATAAAATACGAGGGTTATTCGGAAAGAGATCGGAGTTCTTCACATCGTTTGGATGATTACTGATGTCTTGATTGGGCTGTACACCCAAGACAAGGTAATAAGTGGTGATCGTCCAGACATACTTGGAGATCGACCGGATATGCGAGGACCTCTCTCCTGTATTGGACATATGGGATGAGGAATAAGGTGTCTCCGGTTTCATTCACACCCAGAATGGACTTGTAAATGGATGTGTGTTTGATATTGGATTTCATTCTATGTTACTTGATTTCCTATTAAATATATATCTGTTTGGTGGCGGAGAATTTATTCTCTTACTTAACACCCTTCTCTGAGACATATGAGCTTAGAGGTTATATATTGATAGACATTAGTTGGATGGCATGAATTGGCCAATGTGGCATGCTAAGATGCAAATGATCAAGGCTTTTGTTGAAAAGCAAAGTCTTGTGGTTGATGATCAAAGCAAGGCTTTAAATAGCATAGCTTTGTGTATAACGTTATTCGCAAGCCTTACTCCCGGTATGAGTCTTAAATGGGATCAGGGACGTAGGAAGTGCACGACGTTTCTTTCTAGCTAGGAGTGGTGTCATGGTATGGAGCCCAGACAAATTTACTTATGTGGATGATGGAATGAGGCGCCTCAGATATTGAGTCCCTAGTGGCCCAGAGATAGGTCCTACAGGACCGGGAAACGTATATTCAGGAATAACTAATCCATTAAAGTAAGCGTGGACCGGCCCCGCAGGAACCAAGGGTTTTCCGTAGGTGTGAACCTAAGGCATTTGCTAGAGTGTCTCGAATCAGAAGGAGCCATCGCTAGCCTTGACTCATGATGGAAATCCAATTTCCAATACGACATCGTTTGATTTTGATTATAAACCTATATATGGCGACATAGTATATGGTAGCCATGTCGTCTATGAGCAATACATTTATATTTGAAATTGTTTCAACACTATGCACTTATAGTAATATCAAAATGATTTGTTTAACACGTATAAAGCATATTTGGCTATTATAAGGGAAAACTCTATCCTCCGGCTTGTGTAGTATTGTGTGATGGGACCTGAGTCTTATAATAGCTTCATTTTTCCAAAAGCATTGCGTTGTTTTATTTCTAAATTTATATTCATATGGAGTAAACCCGTTCCGTGTCATACGGCGTGGTCCCATGATTTTTCCCACTTTTAAAGTAAAGATTTAATAACTGTTTTAGTTCTCACGCCAATCCCTTGACTGGCTCGGAGTTTATTGTTTTTACATAAATTCTGGGTGCCCATATTTTCCACACGGGAAGCTAGTAGTTTTAGATTTCGCAGACTTTTATTTCATAGGATCTTGGATTACAGCTGGAGCTATATTCGGAAACTTTGTATCCGTCTATTTTTTCCAGTTGTATCAGTTGTTTATATCCGCTATGCATTGTATTTATATATTTAAACTCCCGCTGCTCTATATTTTAATCTCTGATATTATTTTTTCGCTGTGTAATATTTATTCGTGCTCTGAAATATTCTTGTACTCTGATGTAAATTGTTGTAATAGCGATGAAATGTTCTATTGTCTGTGTTCTAATGAGTCGTGTTCTCAAAGCAATCTGCTGTTTCTCGTCTCTTCGGAGATCGGGGGATTTCGGATCGTTACAGTTGGTATTAGAGCTTTGGTTTACAGAGCTCGAGAACAGGACACGTTAGAACCAAAAAAAAGAAATCATCAGAGAAAGGATTAGTAGCATCCTATAAGAATAACTCGTTAGAGATAGGGTTAGTAATACCCTAGAATGAGTTTGAAGAGTATTATTTATTAAAAACAAATTTAGTTTTGAAAATTTTATCTTATTATACGTATTTGAGTATTTTATCTAATTTTGGACAATCGAGTATATGAAGATTTTGCATATACGCGTCATGAACGTATATTCGAAGTCTCAAATATACTAGATAGATATATAATCACACTCTAGTCGCCTGGAGATGATTCTAATGATTGAGATCTTATCATCAGTGTTTATGTTCGAGTTTCGAAAATGGGATATTTATGTATTTCCAATTGACTGGTGTGAGAATCAAAATTTAGTTAGAATTTATTGTTTTGATTTGGAACTAAAAATATGATTTTGACTATATATAAAAGCTATATGATTGAAAAGTTAACCAACTAATTGATTGCTGGTTATGATGTGTGATTATTAGTTCAACTATTAAAATATTGGAATGATAAAACCAATAAGAGAATGAAAGGTAAATTAAGCCAAATCGAATCAAATATTGAACTGAATTGAAAATTGGTTGGGATTGCATACACGTACATATATATGCACGCACAGGTCATAGCATGGAAGCTAAGAAGAGGAATCAAAATTGTATGCCTGACAAATAGGTACATGTTTACTATATTCATAGGGTTTTGATGATTTATTAGCCGATTGGCTAGCCGCTTGGCCTTTTCTTTTTCTTTTGGATTGATGAGGGCCCTGCGAGGCAAGTTATGGTTTTACCGATAGGGTTGTACAAAGGAGGTTATGGCGAAAATTTTCGCAAATTTAGGGTGTTAGCCAAATTTTAGAGAAATTAGAAAATTCTTAGAAACTGAAAAGTTGAAGAATGAAAGCCATAATGAAAGTTGAGTTGCCTACTTAAACAACTTTCAGCTCCGTTCCTTTTCAAGGACGAAAAGATTTTAAGTGGGGGAGATTGTAACAACCCGGAATTTCTGAACCAATTTCAAATTTTTATTTTAGTAATCTTAATGGATTTTTAATATTTAAAATGGTTTATTTTAAATAATAACGACTAAAAATTGATTTAAATCGATGTTAGAACATATAAATTTATTTTAATTATAAAACGAGCCTGAAATGGTGTAGTAATTTGAAAACTCGATTTTAAATTCAATTGAAGTATAGGATTCAAAATATATCGGACTTTAGTAAAATCAGAAACGTTAGAAACTTAGAATCTATTTAATTATATCTTTCTAATGAATGTGAAAATTTTAGATTTCATAATATAAACTGAAAGTTATGTCCAGTTTAAAAATTAAAATAGTTGCTATGGAATTTATATATAGTTTAATATAATATATATAATATATTAGGGCTGTCAATTTCCTACACGACCCGCGACCCGACCCGAAACCCGCACGGAAATTAGCAGGTTAACCCGACCTGTTTAGTTAGCGTGTCATTTTCAGGTCAACCCGAATTTGACCCGTTTATAAACGGGTGGGTTTAGGGTTGACCCGCTAACCCGATTTTGACCCGCCAAACCCGATTATATACTGTATCTCTTGCATACTATTAGTCTTTTATGTATACTGTTAGTGTTAATCTTTTATGTATGTAGTAATCAATATACTCGTATATGTAAGTTGTTTTATTTTACTAATTTATTCTTGTATATTGTTAGTTATATTTTAATTATAACAACTGTATCTCTTCCATACTGGTAGTCTTTAATTCATGCAATATGCGAATACATACTTATGTATAGAAAATGATTTTTGGATATTGTGATTTCATGCTTTATATATATGTTGTCTGTTGGTGACTTTGCAACTTATTGCATGTTAGTGATTATATAACAGTGTGCATGTTGGTGATTTGGCTCTTTTGTTTCTTATATTAGTAGGAAATATCTATCAATGGGTCAAACTGGTAAACCCGACCCGACACGACCCATTTAGTTAAACGGGTTACGCGGGTCGGGCCGGGTCAACCGGTTTATAAACGGGACTGGTTAGGGTTGGGAAAATATGACCCGTTTAATAAACGGGTTGAACCGACCTATTTATAAATCAACCGAACCCGACTTGACCCGACCCATTGACAGCCCTATAATATATAGCCCTTAAAAATAGCCATTTTGCAAACGACCTCCGTTTTTTACGAAACCGCTTTTGTTGGATCTGGAATGTCAAATAATTGTTAGGTTTCAAATTTCATAATTTTTGGAATTAATATGTGAGCGTGGTAAATTTAAACATGTTTGGTCAATTCAGTTTGAATTTAATCGACTAAAAAGAGGTCATTTTTCAAACGATCTCCAAATTCGACGAAATTAGTTTTGTTAGGACCATATCGTCAAAACATAGCTAGATTTATTATTCTGTAATTTTGGGGGTCAGCATGTGGCCCCGGTAAATTAAAATGTATGTTCAAATTCAATATATATTGATTTATATTTTAATTTTGATAAAAATTGATTGAAACAGTCGAATTGGCTTACGAAACATATTCCATTGTGTCTGGAATGGGGGTATTTGGCTAGGGCCGACAGTCGCTAGGACTCGTTTGGAGTTAGGATATAAAAACTGTAACACCCCACATCCGTTGTGTCACTCACAAAGGGAATGCACTAAGTTCTGTGGAGCATTTAGGGTAAAAGATGCAGATAAATTACAAGACAGACAGAAATTAAACAGCGGAAAATAAACTTTACTTTATTGATAATATAGTTTGTACAACAATTGTTTTCCAATATTAGAGTATCATCTGTCTTACAAAATAAAGAAGCATAAAACAACATTTATATTCCCCAATGTAGCAAGAGCCAGCCATAGCATCTGAAAAGAGAACCCAAAACTTCGACAAATCTTCAAGCTGGGAAAGAGTGACAACCCAACTTAACCTGAGCTATACTATCCCCTTCTTTACTACCATCACGGATTATATTGGATGTTTCTAGAGCAACATATCGGAGTAGGATGTACGCTTATTGATCGAAGTTGGACACCATCCCTCCGCACATAGTAGAGTGCATCTGGAAGAACGTGCTTATAAGTATTTGTTTTCTGTTATTCATTTTTAAATTTTTTTGTCACTTTTCTACTATTTATCGTTTATAGTTTTTTTTTTCAAACACAAGCTGAGTTAACTTCCAGACAGACGGCATGTAGCTCGCAAGAGATTACTAGATGCGAAAAATAAGCAAGAACTATAAGGATGCACTGTTTAAAGTGAAGAAACAAGCAAAGATACCAAATTGGATGGGGGAGAATGTTTGGGAAGGTTGGTTGAAATACTAGAATAGTTAGGAGGCGAATGTAAGTATACTAAATTTTTTTTTTCTTCAAATATTGGATTGATAGATAATTATATATCGAAAAATAGTTGATCGAGAACTATTGTATCCAACTTTGAATGTATAGGCAGATTTATACAGAAACATGCAAATAGAAATAAAAATCCTATCACCCATCGAGGAGGATCAAAGTCATTCCAACAATATCAGCAAGAGTTGGTAAATGTACTGAATGTGAATTTTAAATACTTGTTGTATTATACAATTTTGAATGTACAAATAATTGTATAAAATAATCAATTTCAGGAAGCAAAAGCGGAGGGTCGCGTGTCATATATGGACGTGTTTACTCGTGCGCATACCATAGAGCATGTAAATCTGGATGGGACAGTTTCATATACATGACACAATCAGAAATCCAGCAAGAGCCATGTAAGCATATTTCAATTTATTTACTATTAGTGGTTGTTTTACTTATTAAACTATATATAATGAAATAAGATATGATATTAAATTTAGCAACATACTTATTTGTTCATATAGGAAAACTTTATGGAGCAGCGGCAGAAAAGGTTGGTTGAGACGAGTCGGGAGCAGTTGACAACAGACGAGGAAGATGCTATATTCTAGTCAGTTATGGTTCCATCGTCACAAAGCAGACGATATAGATTTGGCAATCAAGCAGTAAGTAAATAATACATTAGAAGATAAGATGTAACAGCCTGCATTTTACGTATCGGAAGATCGTAAAATGTATTTATTTTATTCTATGAGGGTTGGATCATTCTCATCTTTTAATATGTTGTTTATGGGGATGTGAGACATATCCATAATTTTTACCGATTTTGTTTGTGACCATTTTGCCCCTATCAGCCTTGTATAGGGAATAACTTTTGACTCAGGTCAAATCAGAGGGTGAGACCTGTGCCATTGTAAAGGAATTAATGATTGCCTTTCCGTAGAGTGGTTACATTAAGGATTTGGCTCAGCGGTTTGGGGGAAATCGTTGTTTTAAGGTTTTTCAGTTGGCAATTCAGGTTTTGGAGCGATAGTGGAATCCTATAAATAGGGGGTGAGAGGGAGGGAAAATGTTTACTTTCCCATTCTCTCATTTGGAGGCATTGATCTCCTTCTTCCTCCTACACCTTTCCACCATTAAAAATCCAAAAATAAGAGAGGAAATTGAAGATCTACACCATTCAAGGCTAGATTTACATCATTTCAAAGCGAATTCATCGGATTGAGGCGTTTGGATTGAATTGCTCGCTGTTCGGATTCATAATTCTATCGTTTTAGATTGTTTCGGCAAATCGGTGAGTGATTTACATCTCTCACATGAATGCAATGAAGTATATGAGTGTTTATGCATGTTTCTCATCAAATTGGGATGTTTTACCATAGATTTACACCATTACAAGTTTATTTTCATATGCATCACCCGCTAATCTAATCTAACAAGTTTTACTCGTTAATTTTAAGTCATTTTACATGTTTATGTTAGTTAGATCTCTCATTTTGATCATATGTTTGTTTTAATGGTTTTTGGTGAGGTTTACATCATTTTTGTGATAATCGTCATATTCATGTGGATAGTAATGTTATAATATGTTTATGATTGTGTTTCATGATTTTGGTTGAGTTGGTTTCGTCGGATTCGTCGTTTGGCGAAGTTTTGGTCGAAATCGGAGTTGAATTGCAATATGCAGAGATTGGCTCGGCTAGGAGTTGATTTGGCCATAGGTTGAATCGGCCAGAAGTCGGATTGAAACGAAGTTGGACCGGATAGGAGTGGATCGGATCGGGTCATATTCGGATCGGGTCATATTCAGGCCGGGTCATGTTTGGACCGTCATATTGGTGATTGGATCGGGTCGATCATACAGGTGATTGGATCGGATCGGTCGTGTTGGTTGGACCGGTCGAGTTTGAAGCCGGAAGGGTGTTGGATCTGGTCGGCCTAGTTTGGATCGGGTCGGTCTGAAAGGGGGCAGATCAGTCATGTTTTTAACAACGCTTTTAAATGCTTTGGTTGATAGTGATGGTGCTATGGTTTGTTTCCAACAGGGTCATTTTCTGAAAAAGTACGTTTTTCGGGTACGACTCAGATTTGGAGAAAAGGTCTGGAAAAAATATTTTTCGGGGGCAACCCCCTGAACCCTAGCCGCAGCGCAGTGATGTAATTAGCTAGGTGATGTTGTGACTTCGAAGTAAGTTCAAGTAGGAAGATTCGAAGTGTTGAGAGGTGTTCATTGATCGGAGTAGAACATCGAATGAAGTAACAACTCAAAGGTCGCGGCTTGGTGGATAATGGTTGCTCGAGAAGGTCGCTTGAGCAGTAAATAGCCGTCAAGGATGGACGACTAGAGATATTGAAGGCCGAGAGATTATTGTTGTCGTAAGTTCTAGCAGGCCCAAAGTAGGGGTACGATGGGGGCACCCAAAAGACCGATTGTAGGTCGAGTACCTTGGGTATCGTTGAAAGGCCTAGTTGTCAAGGTTGGACATTGTCAAGGTTGGACATATGGAGTTTATTCTAGAACTAGGGTTACCATTAGCCCTTGACATATGGCAAGGTTGGCCGTCATACGATTAACGATGTTTTCAAAGAAGGATTGGCGGTGATAGCCAGAGTTAGTCATGGATGATTGATTGTTCTATTTGTACTGCCTCACATAGATTATCCAAAGTTGAGAGAGATGTTCTTTGAGTGCTCAACTGATATTGGTTTAGGCCTCTGAAGAGTACTTGGGGGATATTAAACTCGATTAGGGTTGTCTGTGTGAGACTTATATAATCTGGATGTTATGTGTGTTTTCCATGATTGAATGGTTGTTCTAGTTTCCATGTATGAATTGTTATTCCTTTGGTTGAATGGAGTGTAAATGCTATCACTGTCTGATGTGAGGAAGATAAGGTTGAGTTCTTCTCTGGTGTCGTGGGTAGATTAGTATGTTTATCTATCCCCTCTCATACACTTTATTGTTGAAGTTTGTTAGCTGTTTTATCGCTCACTAAGACTATTGTCTGACTCAAGGTTTTATGTGTCCTCTTATTACCTTGGGCAGTTCATCCGATTGTGGATGGGCAGACTAAGTAACATGTGATAGGTAATGCTTTAGTGAGGATGACGATGCTGATCAATGGCGAGCAGGAGGCTCACGTACCAATTTTACTACTAGTTAATAATTGGATTCCGCTCTTTGCTTTTCTGAGTGATGTAGTGAGGCAACTTTGTATAAACACTATTTCCAAGTTTGTGGATCTTACTTTCTAGTTTATGAAAGTCTCGTGTTTCTGCTTCACTATTACTACCTGTTGTATATGTTCTATTATATTTTATCCTTGCACTGTGAGTTTTACGATAGGTTCCGCTTGTGTTTACCTACTCTAATGATCGTCCATGACAGCCTTGCACAACTTTCAGAGCATTATTTCTCTTGTATAGTGCAGGGGTTATAGGCGGTCGCCACATTTGGTATCAGAGCTTTGGTTAACGATTTTTGGCCAAAGTTCATGGACGTAATCACGTATGAGAGACGTACTTATAGATTTCAGGTGGATGCTTACTATATATATTAACATATATAGTGGTAACGGTTGTTTTCCTTTAGCAGTTTTTCTTGAAGTGATTAATTATTCTAAATTTCTGATTTAGTATGAGTAGACGAGAAACAAGACGCGCTGCTAGGGGAGCCAATACTGGAGGGGGAAATGGTGGTGAACCTAATTACCCGGCCATGTTTGAAGCCATGGCAGAAGCAATTATGCGAAGGGTACCCGCTCTAGTGGCGGCAACGTTAGATGTTAATGTGCAAGTTCCTAGAGTAGTAGATTTTGCAAAGTTGTGTAAGGACTTTACATCTCTAGGGGGAAATCATTCAAGGGTACTGAACCAGCTGAAGAGGTTCAGAGGTGGATGGATTCATGTGTTCGAATCTTTGGAGACTTGGGTATCGAGGATGCAATAAAGATAAAACTTGCATCAAGGCAACAATAGAGTAGGGCCATTGAATGGTGGAATTATGTTACGTTCGAGACTCCAGAGGAAGAAATTTCATGGGAGCTATTCCAAGCTTAGTTTGAAGCAAAGTTTATCTCCACAGCTCAGAAATCTGCTATATTCAAGAAGTTCGTAGAGCTGAAACAGAATGGTCGTTCTGTGCTTGACTATATTTCTGATTTCGAAGCTTTATCTAGATATGCTCATTCGTACATTGATACACCATATCAGAAGAACGAGAAGTTTGTCTTGGGTTTGGATGCTTATATCAGAAAACCGTTAGTAGACCATCTTGATGATTCATTTGAGAAGATTGTGGCAAATGCTATTCGTCATGAGAGCTTGTTTCCTAAGGAAGCAAATGTTGTCGCTACCACCAAAGAGGCTCAGAAACCACAGCAGGGTGGTAATAATAAGAAGAGGAAGCAGCAACTGCAAAAGGGAAAAGATAGCCAAAAGAAACCCAAGAGTGAGATGGTTTGCTTTAACTGCCAGCAGAAAGGTCATTTTGCTAATGAGTGCAAGAATCCCAAAGCTGAGAAGAAGTGCTTCAAATGTGGGAAGCCTGGGCATGAGAAGAAAGATTGTCCAGAATCAGCTAAGGGCAAGCAAGTTGTGAGGGCATATGCTTTGGAAGTCGTGCCAACTTCTTCGAAAGGTCCTACTGCAGAGGAGAAGGGAAAGGGTATCGTGGTGCAAGGTACTCTTTCAGTTAACGGCGTTTCAGTTCGTGTGCTTTTCGATACTGGAGCATCGCATTCCTTCATTTGCAATAAGCTTGTGTGTCTCTTGAGTTTGGAACCTGATATTTGTGATAGACCCTTCATAGTGACTAATCCAATTGAGGGTTCGTCAAATCTTTGCATGATATGTCGTGGTCTAGTGTTGTCGAGTCATGGTTGCTCTTTTGTGTGTAATTGCTTGGTTCTTAACTTCGCTGGGTTTGGGATCATCTTGGGCACGGATTGGCTCAAGTGGTATGCAGCAAGGGTGAATTGAGAGAAGCTAGAGGTGAGGGTCGGGGATGTGGAAGGGCGAAAGGTGTTGATTAGATGTAAGCGCGAAGACGGGGTCTTCGTAAGTTATCTATATTCGCTTGGGATTCCACAAGAAGACGTGCTGATCGCAAATGAGTATGTAGATGTATTTGACGAGGTCAAAGGGTTGCCGTCGCATCGTGAGATTGAGTTTAGGATCGATTTGGTCGAAGGTGCTAGACCAATCGTTATGCCACTTAGGCGGATGGCACCTAGGGAACAGCGAGAGTTAGAGGTGCAAGTTCGTGACCTTTTGGGAAAAGGGTTCATTCGGAGGAGTGTTTCTGAGTGGGGTGCACCAGTCGTATTTGCAATCAAGGCGGATGGCTCGTTAAGATTGTGTGTGGACTATTGTGAGCTGAACAAGGTGACAAAGAAAAACAAGTATCCGTTGCCAAGGATAGATGACTTGTTCGATCAGCTTCACGAAGCCAAAGTGTTTTCTCAGATGGATTTGGCAATGGGATTTCACCAGTTGAGGGTGGCTAAGGATAATGTGCCAAAGACTGCTTTTAGGACACCTCTGGTTTCTTCGAATGGTTGGTGATGCCATTCAGGTTGACTAACGCGCCAGCGTATTTTGTAGATCTTATGAATAGAGTATTCAAAGACCAGTTAAACAAGTTCGTGCTTGTGTTCGTGGATGATATTCTGGTTTACTCCAGAAATGAGGAAAAACATAAGACGCACTTGAGAGTTGTGTTAGAGATCTTGCGGAAACATCAGCTTAAGGCTAAGTTCTCAAAGTGTCACTTCTTGAAGGATGAAGTGAGGTTCTTAGGTCATGTAGTTTCTGGAAAAGGGATAGCGGTTGACCCCACTAAATTTGCAGTAACCCAGGACTGGGATCGACCTAAAAATGCGATGGATGTTCGGAGTTTCCTTGGGTTGGCAGGATATTACCGACGATTTATCAAGGATTTCTCCAAGGTTGCTGCACTGTTGACAGGATTGACGAAGTAGAACCAAGTGTTCACATGGGATGCAAAGTATGAACAAGTGTTTGGAATCCTGAAGGAGAGATTGACGAGTGCACCTGTGTTGACCATTCCAAGTGGGAATGAAGAGATGGTGGTATATACCGATGCATGATGTACTGGACTTGGAGCAGTGCTAATGCAGAAGGATAAGGTTGTGGCCTACGCGAGTCGACAGCTAAAGCCGCATGAGAAGACTTACCCAACTCATGATTTGGAGTTGGCGGCGATTGTATTTGCTATGAAGATGTGGAGACATTACCTGTTGGGAGTTCGATTCGAGTTGTTTACGGATTACAAGTCATTGAAGTATCTTTTCTCCCAAAAGGATTTGAATCTTCGGCAGCAAAGATGGTTAGAGTTTCTGGCGTCATATGATTTTGGTATAGCCTATACTCCGGGCAAGGGCAACGCAGTTGCAGAAGCGTTAAGTCGAAGACACGCAAGTTTGGGAGCAATGTTTTTGGAATGGAAGAGCCTCGAGTACTTGGCAAGGTTTGATTTTAGGCCAAGGTGTGAGTTAGAACCTGAAATGTTGGCGAGCTTGTCGATAAGACCTACTCTTATCGAAAGGATTGGCGAAAGACAAAAGAAGGATGCGAAGCTTGTTGAGTTCATTCAGAAACTGGAACCAAAAGATAAAGAGTTCGAGGTCGATCGAGAAGGTTGGCTTCGAAAGAAAGGGCGATTAGTTGTTCCGGATATTGATGGATTGAGGGATAAGGTTCTGAGAGAATGTCATCACTCGAAGCTGACGATTCATCCCGGTGGAAATAAGATGTATCAGGACATGAGGAGAGTCTACTACTAGGAAGGGATGAAGTGAGATATTGGAAAGTTCATTTCCAAGTGTATGAACTGTCAGTTGGTGAAAGCTGAACAGAAGAAGTTGAGTGGTTTGCTTCAGCCATTGGAAGTTCCTACATGGAAGTGGGAGCAAGTATCAATGGATTTTATCGATGGACTACCTAGAACCAGGGCAGGAAATGAGGGGATTTGGGTCACCGTGGATCGTTTGACCAAAAGTACGAGATTCATTCCTGTCAAGTCAACAAGGACGGCATCAAAATTAGCTGAACTTTATATGAAATGGATAGTTCGATTCCATGGTGTCCCAAAGAAAATAGTAAGTGACCGAGATCCATTATTTATGGGTGGATTTTGGAAAAGTTTGCAAGAAGCTTTGGGAACCGAGTTGCGTTTGAGTACGGCATATCATCCCCAAACTGATGGTCAGACCGAGAGAGTCAATCGAGTTTTAGAAGATCTCCTGAGGGCTTGTGTGTTAGACTTCGGAGGATCATGGGAAGACCATCTGCATCTAGTTGAATTTGCGTATAATAATAGCTACTAGTCTAGCACTGGGATGGCACCATACGAAGCATTGTATGGAAGGCCATGCAATTCTCCAGCATGTTGGCTAGAAACTGGAGATAAGTTGGTACTTGGGCCTGAGATGATTAGAGAAACCTCAGATTGTATCGAGACAGATAGGCAACGAATGAAGGCAGCCCAGGACAGTCAGAAGAGTTACGCAGACAAGCGTCGTAAGGACTTGGAATTCGACGTGGGCGATATGGTTTTTGTGAAAGTTTCGTCGTTGAAGCACATGGTTAGATTTGGTAAGAAAGGAAAGTTAGCTCCAAGGTTTGTTGGACCATTTCCGATAGTCGAGCGAATTGAAAAGCTCGCATATAGATTGGAGTTACCCGAGAAGATGTCGAATGTGTTCCATGTGTCGTTTCTATGGAAATTCGTGCATGATTCGAATATAGTGGTATCTCCATAGCAGTACGAAGACTTAGAGACCGTAGTTTCGAGACCTCGTAAGCCACTTCATGTTGTGGGGAATGACACGAAACAGCTTAGGAGGAAGACAGTTAAGCTAGTCAAGGTGAAATGGAGTGAGGATGGAGACGATTGTACATGGGAGACGAAAGAGAGCATGAGAGCGACTCATCCAGAATTCTTCGTCGGTAGGACCCTTTGATATCGTATCTTCGTTATATCGTTGTATCTTGTTGTTGATTGTTAGAATTCCGCATGTTAGGATAAGACTATGGATGCATGGTTTGATGGATTCTAGTTTGGATGATAGAATTGGCTTTTCATGGATGATAGACATGCGGAATCGTTGTGATTACTTGGGTTTGTTTGAAATTTCGGGGGCGAAATTCTTAAGGGCGGGGAGAATGTAACAGCCCTCATTTTACATATCGGAAGATCGTAAAATATATTTATTTTATTCTATGAGGGTTGGATCATTTTCATCTTTTAATATGTTGTTTATGGGGATGTGAGACATGTCCATAATTTTTACCGATTTTTTGTGTGACCATTTTGCCCCTGTCAGCCTTGTATAGGGCATAACTTTTGACTCAGGTCAAATCAGAGGGTGAGACCTGTGCCATTGGAAAGGAATCAATGACTGCCTTTCTGTAGAGTGGTTACATTAAGGATTTGGCTCAGCGGTTGGGAGAAATCGATGTTTTAAGGTTTTTCAGTTGGCTATTCAGGTTTTGGAGCCTTAGTGGAATCCTATAAATAAGGGGTGATAGTGGAGGGAAAAGGTTTACTTTCCCATTCTCTCAATTGGAGGCATTGATCTCCTTCTTCCTCATACACCTTTCCACCATTAAAAATCCAAAAATAAGAGAGGAAATTGAAGATCTACACCATTCAAGGCTAGATTTACATCATTTCAAAGCGAATTCATCGGATCGAGGCGTTTGGATTGAATTGCTCGCTGTTCGAATTCATAATTCTATCGTTTTAGATTGTTTCGGCAAATCGGTGAGTGATTTACATCTCTCACATGAATGCAATGAAGTATATGAGTGTTTATGCATGTTTCTCATCAAATTGGGATGTTTTACCATATATTTACACCATTACAAGTTCATTTTCATATGCATCACCCTCTGATATAATCTAACAAGTTTAACTCGTTAATTTTATGTCATTTTACATGTTTATGTTAATTAGATCTCTCATTTGATCATATGTTCATTTTAATGGTTTTTGGTGAGATTTACATCATTTTTGTGGTAATCGTCATATTCATGTGGATAGTAATGTTATGATATGTTTATGATCGTGTTTCATGATTTTGGTTGAGTTGGTTTCGTCGGATTCGTCGTTTGGCGAAGTTTTGGTTGAAATCGGAGTTGAATTGCAATATGCAGAAATTGGCTCGACCATAGATTGACTCGGTCATAGATTGGTTCGGCTAGGAGTTGACTCGGCCATAGGTTGAATCCGCCAGAAGTCGGATTGAAACGAAGTTGGATCGGACAGCAGTGGATCAGATCGGGTCATATTTGCATCGGGTCATATTCGGACCGGATCATATTTGGACCGGGTCATATTTGGATCGGGTCGATCATATAGGTGATTGGATCAGGTCGGTCGTGTTGGTTGGACCGGTCGAGTTTGAAGCCGGAAGGGCGCTGGATCGGGTCGGCCTAGTTTGGATTGTGTCGGTCTGAAAGGGGGCGGATCGGTCATGTTTTTAACAGCGCTTTTAAACGATGTGGTTGATAGTGATGATGCTATGGTTTGTTTCCAACAGGTTCATTTTCTGAAAAAGTACGTTTTTCGGGTACGACTCAGAATTGGAGAAAAGGTCTGAGAAAGATATTTTTCGGGGGCAACCCCCTGAACCCTAGCCGCAGCGCAGTGATGTAATTAGCTCGGTGATGGTGTGGCTTCGAAGTAAGTTCAAGTAGGAAGATTCGAAGTGTTGAGAGGTGTTCATTGATCGGAGTAGAACATCGAATGAAGTAACGACTCAAAGGTCATGGGTTGGTGGATAATGGTTGCTCGAGAAGGTCGCTTGAGCAGTAAATAGCCGTCAAGGTTGGACGACTAGAGATATTGAAGGCCGAGAGATTATCGTTGTCGTAAGTTCTAGCACGCTCAAAGCAGGGGTACGATGGGGGCACCCAAAAGACCGATTGCAGGTCGAGTACCTTGGGTATCGTTGAAAGACCTAGTTTTCAAGGTTGGACATATGGAGTTTATACTAGAACTGGGTTTACCATTAGCCCTTGACATATGACAAATTTGGCCGTCATACGATTAACGATGTTTTCAAAGAAGGATTGGCGGTGATAGCCAGAGTTAGTCATGGATGATTGATTGTTCTATTTGTACTGCCTCACATAGATTATCCAAAGTTGAGAGAGATGTTCTTTGAGTGCTCAACTGATATTGGTTTAGGCCTCTGAAGAGTACTTGGGGGATATTAAACTCGATTAGGGTTGTCTGTGTGAGACTTATATAATCTGGATGTTATGTGTGTTTTCCATGATTGAATGGTTGTTCTAGTTTCCATGTATGAATTGTTATTCCTTTGGTTGAATGGAGTGTAAAGGCTATCACTGTCTGATGTGAGGAAGATAAGGTTGAGTTCTTCTCTGGTGTCGTGGGTAGATTAGTATGTTTATCTATCCCCTCTCATATACTTTATTGTTGAAGTTTGTTAGCTGTTTTATCGCTCACTAAGACTGTTGTCTGACTAAAGGTTTTATGTATCCTCTTATTACCTTGGGTTGTTCATCCGATTGTGGATGGGCAGACTAAGTAACAGGTGACATGTAATGCTTTAGTGAGGACGACGATGCTGATCGATGGCGAGCAGGAGGCTCACGTACCGGTTTTACTACTAGCTAATAATTGGATTTCCGTTGTTTGCTTTTCTGATTGATGTAGTGAGGCAACTTTGTATAAAAACCATTTCCAAGTTTGTGGATCTTACTTTCTAGTTGTACGGAAGTCCAGTGTTTCTGCTTCACTATTACTACCTGTTGTATATGTTCTATTATATTTTATCCTTGCATTGTGAGTTTTACGACAGGTTCCGCTTGTGTTTACCTACTCTGATGATCGTCCATGACAGCCTTGCACATCTTTCAGAGCATTATTTCTCTTGTATAGTGCGGGGTTATGGGCGGTCGTCACATAAGAGTTTAATAATATATTAGAAACTAAATTATAAATTTATTATAGGCTAGCAGGCAGAGACAGTCCGACATATCTGAGCCGATACGATCGTGCGGAGATCGAAAATTTGAAGGCTAGAATGGAAGAACTTGAGGATCAGAACCATCGTCAAGCCATAGAGATGACACAGCCGTTGGATCAGCGTATTGCCGAGTACATGTAGCAGTTTGGCCACTTCCCTTCCTCTGCTGGCTCTGGAGGCAATTATGCAGACGAGTGATTCTTTGAGAGGTATGTTTTTTTGTGACTGGGTGGATAGCAGACTTGTTTGATTGTTGGTTGAGACTTGTTTGATTGTTGGTTATATGATAGAATTAATGTTGTATTATGTGATGATAGACTTGGTTGGCTGGTTGTATGATTGTAGACCTGATGTTGCGGTTGTTTGTGGATAGCTTGTAATGTATTGTACGGTTGTTTGACAAATATGACTTGATTTTATATATTTTATGGTTTGGTGAATTGTGTATAGCTTTATTTTTTTGATTTTTTTTGGAATCTTGTATATTTGGTATTGCATCGCAGTGACGGAAAAGTGTTTGTATATGAAATATGGCAGGAAGGCTAAAATGCAGCAGAAATTCAAAAAATTAACAGCAAGTTTTCCGATGGCTCCCAGAGGCTTTCGAGTATTTCCTATCCGTTAGTTTCCGACATGTGTTGGAGCCACCAGAAACTGCTAGAAGTCGCCATAAGCCGTCGAAAATATATCTAACGAGTTTCGTAGGGAACCGCCGGAAACACTGCTCCCCGACGCCTTTATTTGCGGCGGTTTCCGACGGTCGCAGACGGTTTTCAGCCGTCGAAACAGTCGTTTTTTCTTGTAGTGAGCTGCCTCCTCTTCAATTCCAAAAAACGATGCTTAATTCCCTACATAATACGAATGCTACCTCATCCTAGTCTAGTGGTTGTACTCATCCATTCTAATTGTGAAAGAACTTGCATAAGGCTTGCCGCCCCTCCATATTATTTTCCCATTGTAGATACACTATAAGAAATTTTTATTTTTACCGCATCTACTCTCAGCATTAATTTTCAAATGCCGTAAACAGTAGGCGGGAAGGAAATATTTCCACGAGGAAACGCTGAGAAAAGGTCCAAATTCCCACCACCGAAACCTTTGTCGCCACTCTCATCCATCATACTAAAATTTCCATTTTTTCTCGAAAAGCTCCCCCCTCTTCTCTCTTTATTTTATTTTCCGTCGTTTTTATTTCCTTAGATTTTGCTCGTTCTACTATTTTCGTGATAGCTACTTCCCTGATTCACGAATAATAACTCAGGTATTCCCTTATTAATGAATTCCCCCTAATTCATCTAGTTTAAAGTTGTCAGATTAGTCGATTTTAGGTTTATTTCAATCATTACATACGAATTATTCTTTGTCGAAGAATGAATTAAGATACATATGGGAATGTAATTTAACTCAGTCGAACCGACTCTTTACTGGAGGTTCTCCTTCTTTGCTATAACTTCTCAGGTTTAGGTTGTTAGTTGTGGCCTCACAATTTGTGGCTCACCGCACTATCTTTCTGGCTCACATTATCATATCTTTGTTTGCAGCTTATTGAGACTTGAAAATGTAAATTATTTTTCTAGTTGCATCTTGGGTGCATTCTGAACTCTTGGATGCTTGCCTAACTATTGAACCTAAGGGTGCGTTCGCAGCAATAATTTGGCATGCTCATAATTTTGTTCGCGTCCGACGCGTCGGACGCGAATACTTTTCCCCCTTCCAAATGGAACGATAGCTGAACGTTGGAAATCAAGCCGTTGGCGTCCGACGCGTCGGACGCCAACGACTTGATTTCCAACGTTCTTCATATTCACCTATAAAACCATCACCTTCACCTACCTCTTCATCCACACTACACCAACCCAATCCTCTTCTACTATTATCTTCAACCGAATTCGAGCAGCAATCAGGTTTTTTCCAGTTCGGTGCTCATATTATTTTCCGTTATTCAACCTAGTTTTTCGGTTGTTTTTTTAAATTTATTTCTAATATATTTTGTTTTTCATTTTAGTATGGTCAATCGAAAAGCTGCACATCACTGGTCGTTTACTACAACTCGGATTATGCTGCAATGTTCTGTTGATGCATATGGTGCTTGTGGCAGCAACAAAAAAGGTGCGCATAAAGTGATTGCAGATAAGTTCAACGATGCCATAGAAACCATTCCGGATATCGTACCGATTGACGAAACCAAGATCCGAAACAAGTATGATAGTCTTCGACGAGATTGGATGAAATGGGATGCACTGATGACGAAGACTGGCGCGGGTTGGAATGCTTACAAAGGAACGGTCTCTAGAAGCGATGAATGGTGGGAAGATCGTGTTAAGGTCTGTAAATTTATTTTTTTACCATTCAATTATAGACAGTTTCTTACAATTTATTTCTTACATTTAGGAATTTGGAACGGGTGTCTTGAAATATAAGAAACATCCAACAGATTACTTAGAGCTGATGCAACAATTATTTCGTGGGACGAATGCAACTGGTCAATCGTCGTACACTCCAGTTGCTAATGTACAACCATCGCAGAGTGGTACGCCGCCATCAACACAAAGCACGTTTGACAGAACATGAGATTTCGACGGGTTTTTTAATCCATTGGATGACATGCAAAATAATCATATTCCAAACTTGAATTCGCCATCAAATCCTCCAGTGCAACAAACTTCCATGAATCCACCAAATACCCAATATCCAATGAATCTGTCTACTCAACCAACTGCACGTCAAAATTTAAGAAGACGACGTGGTGAAAGTGACGATAAGATGACTATGCTCATTGACCTAATGCACGAGAGACAGATGAAAAAGTCTCGCACGCATTCTGATAGTCCTAATACGGGTACTAGCGTGGAATCAACGGGAAGTTCTACAACTTATGCAAATACGGTAGCTCGCATGCAACGTCTTGGAGCAACGGGTGAGTTTGATGTTGCAGACGCACTATTATTTGTTTTGGACCCCAAAATAAATGATATGTTCACTGCTCTTCCGGATGAGATAGCGAAAAGATGGTTGATAAGAGGGCTTGCAGACAAACGCCACGACCAAGAATACCAAACTTATCTAATAAATACCAACAAGTAGGAGGTTCATGTCATCATGTTATTGTATTTTTGTCGTATTTATGTTTGAATTTTCTTTTTGTAATGAAATGTAGTCGTTTTGTTTTACGAAATTAGTATTTATTTAAATCAAAACAAAAAATTTAACAATTAAATACCCTGCTCAGACATCACGCTCAAATACCCCGTTCGCAGCTAAAAACACATTCCCCGTTCGCTACAGTACCACGCTCAAATGCTACGCTCAAATGTCATGCTCAAATACCCGCTCGTGTTGGTTAAGAACGCACCCTAAGTCTATAGAAAGCCCTATTCTCATTATTCAATTGCCATGTATGCTCTTAAATACATTCAACTTTTTTCACATTTAAGCCTTATGCTGCATTTTCAGTGCAGGGTTATCTTCTGACGTTGCACCATAAAATGTGTATTTTTAGTTTTTGGAAGCAAATAATAGGTTTGACGGTTTGACCCATTGAAGATTTATTGAAGGTTAGATCCTCTCCAACTAATTATTGGTATATAGCTAATATTAAATCTAATTGTTTCCTATTTGTATAATAAAAATTTGCACGTCAATCTGAATGGGTTTTTTGTTTGCCTACACCGTTACTACATCTTTTTAATGTTTGGTTGCATTAAAACAGTATAGCGTATTCCATTTTTATACATGGGCATTAAAACATATTTTTTTTCATGGAAGTTCCATCAACACCAATGGAACGGGGAAATCCTTTCCGCTCGTACATGCTGGGTAAGTGGTAACACAAGCATGTGTTTATGTACAACTTTTTGTAATATACTTGATTTTTCAAACTCAAGTAAGCATCATCAAATACTTTTTTTTTTGGCAAGGCCGACCGGTTTTTATAGTGATCCGTAACACTCTTTTATTTATTGCAAAATAAAAAATACAAAGTATTCCAGGTGATATGCAGTCAACATACCAGCTAATGGTTCTTCCACACACGGAAGAAACCAAACCAAACACTACACACTACAAAATATGACATACAGTGTTATAACATAATTAAAACATCAGAATAACATGACAAAAAGTGTTGACAACAAGGAGAAATAGGCACTAACCACATCAGCCCATGTCGTCGTCAAGCCCTTTGAGAAGCTCAATTTTCTTCCTTCTCGTAATTGGAGCACTTCCCAACGATCTACCAGAAGAAGAGTCGACTATCGACGCTTTGTTGATTATGTCAGGAGGTGCTTTGTAACCTGGAGGTGGTTTAATATGGTCATAAGGACCAGGTTTCCTTTTGGCTTTAACATTTTCATTGTTACCAGAGAGAGGAGAAGATGGGTTGTCATTACATGTAGGATTAGGATAAGTAATTTCTGTTGGTTTTTCTTGAGGCCTGGGAACTCCACTTTTACTAACATTTAGAAAACCAGGCTTGAATACCGTCGACAAGTGTTTGGACGCACTCATTTCATTTTGTATAGGTCCTAACCTCTCACGCTCGACAGCGTACAACTCCATGGAGTTGTAATTATATATCATTACATCCATGAGCTTAAGTTTCTCAGCACATAAAGAAGGATCCAACAGACCACTTTTAATTTTAGTACCTAAAGCCTCGATCGTCTCACGTATACCTTTATCGAGTACTTCGGATTTTGCTTTAACCTTCGTTTTAGCCTTCTTGCCCACCTTGTCAGTGACATTTACAACGTCAAAATTTAATTGCAGAAAAAGGTCAAGTTTTGCCGAATCCTTGGCAATGCTGACATCCGCATTTTCTCTTACATCAGCCCTGAGTCCTTCCTTTTTCCCATTTTGACCATGATCATTATCCACTAAGTTGTTTCCATCTTCCAAGCCTAGTTGATGAGCGTCGTCATTAGTCATTTCTTCGCTTCAACTGAGCTCATTTTTTATCAATCTCCATAAACTGAACTGGACCTAAACCTTTATCCACATCTTCTCTTTCAGCCGAACTACCATCTCTAGTTTTTCCCAGAGTTGAAGAATTTCCTGCAGCATTTACAAAAGGAGGAAAAACACGCGAGAGCAGCTCGCTTACTTGCCTAATTTCCCCCTCCTCACTAACATTGTCTTCAGCTTGAACTAACTGGTATTTAGTAGCACCCGACACCCGTCGGCCACAGACCATGGATGGCTTGTTTGTTTAATTGTTTGGTTGTGTAGTTGGTTAGATTATTTGGTTTGAATTGAACTGTTTGGTGAAATAGAATGGATTTGATTGATGTGTGAATGGCGTGGGCCTTCACTAGACCGGGGATAAGGCTAGGCCTCGTCCCGTTTCTAGTATCGTGCCGTTATGCCGTCGAAATTTTCTAAAATATGTTAGAAAAATAAAAATATCATTTTTATTGTGTAAATGAACTGAATAGAAATTCATGTGTTAAAATAAAATGTTTTATCGTTAAAAATATAATTTTTAACGTGAAAGTGAATAAATAAATATTTATAAACAAATCGGCCGATTTGTTTATATACACTGATTTGACTGATATTGATTGGGTCGATAAATTTTACACATCGCCCAACTGCACAAATAAAATCTGTGTTTGATTGTTTGAAAACCCCACACGGGTGTTGGGATGAAATTTGAAGTTCGCTCATCCTGACTGATTAAATATGTCGATCGATTGATTGACAGGCTGTTATAAGCGTTAGATATCTATATTTGATGCTTATACAGTGTAGTGCACTTTGGTTGATGGTTGATTATTTTTCAATGCTATTATATACGTGTGATGTATGAAAATCCATATAATTAACATTATATAGTGATTGATTGGGCCTCATTCCAATTTAGAAGATAAAGAATATTATAAAATAAAGGTTCATGTGTTGACTGTACTCATCCGTTGAGATTAGTCATGTGTTGAACGTAATATTTTAACAATAAATTTTATATCTTTATCACCATAAAATAAAGGTTCATGTGTTGACTGTACTCATCCGTTGAGATTAGTCATGTGTTGAACGAAATAATTTAACAAAAATAGTCACACGTGGACAGTACTCATTCGTTGAGATTAGTCGTGTGTTGACAAAAATAAATATTCATTTGTTGAATAGAATAAAGGAATATATGAAGCCGTGTTGATTAGATTGACGCCATTTTGACGTGAACGATATTTATATCGATTTTATTCATATTAAAATGAAAATTGAAAAGTGATTTCGAAATCGCATATTTTGAAATGAAATTCGAAATGAATTGAATAGAAAACGAATTTGATTTCAATTGAATACATAACGAAAACGATTTCGAAATGAATTGAATATAAAACGATTTCGAAATGAATTGAATAGAAAACGAATTTGATTTCAATTGAATACATAACGAATTTGATTCGAAATGAATTGAATATAAAACGATTTCGAAATGAATTGAATAGAAAACCAATTTGAATTGAATCGAATAGAAAACCAATTTGATTTGAAGTGAATATATAACGAATTTGATTTGAATTGAATATGTAACGATTTCGAGTTGAATTGAAAACGAATTCGAATTGAATTGAAAACGAATTCGAATCGAATTGAAAACGAATTGAAATGAATTCAAATTGAATTGAAATTTGAATTGAATAGAAATGAATTTATAAAGAAGAATTCAATTTTGCTTTAGATTGAAATGAAAGTTGAAATGGTTCTTGAAACGAATTTAAAACTATTTATATAATTCGTTTTAAATGGAAATCGATGAAATATATATTATATATATTATATATATAATATAATGGCCTGAATAGAATGCGCCGCGCCGCGGCAATTCGTAAATTTCGACCATTTATTTCAAACGGACATTACGGGAGATCCGACCGTCGGATTCTCCTAAAACCGGAACCGTTGGGTTCGTATCGAAAAGAGCTTTCTAATGAATATTAGAAATTCAAAATCTAACGGTTGGATTTGGAGATACGTCCAAATCAAATTCGAAAAAGGTCGCTATAAGTGCAGTTCGATGGCCATTGATGGAAATTGACTGTACGGGCCTTGATAAAATTATTAAAAATAGTAATAATTTGTGTAAAATCATAAGAAATGATTTGAGAAAAATTGGGGTGAAAAACTCCATATTTGAAAAGATAAAAATTGATTTTGATCAAAATGAACTAGTTTGAACTCAATTTAAAACCCGGGTTTTTATTTTTAAATAAATAAATTAGATTTAAAAAGGGGTTTTAAATAATCGGAATTCCTAATATATTTGATTTGAATTGAACTAGAATTGATTTGTGGGTTTATCGTGAACTGTGTTTTAAACAACCCTAGTTCTTTAACCCGATGATAAATAGAATGTGGTTTGGGTTTGTCGTGAACTGTGTTTTAAATAACACCTAGTTCTTTAACCCAGTAAAAGGAGTTTTAACAAATCTGCAATTAGGTTGAAATGTGAATCTATAATCTAAATTATCAAATTTAGAAATGAGCGAGAATGGAGTATCGCCAGTTTTGCTCCAAAGCGATAGTTAAATCTTTAATTAGATTTGAACGTGAAATGGTAATTAATTTTACCGATAACACCATGGTGTTAGATATGGAGTATCACCAGTTTTGCTTCATGGGATGAATAGGTTGGGATTGGGAAATAAAATAAATAATTACTTCGGTGTGGTTCGCTAATCTCGACTAGTTCAGAAAACCATAATTTGGTTTGAAACGACATCAAAAGGATGATTAAAGGATAAATTTTAAAGAATTTATCTTGGATAAAATTAATGGGAACCTTTCCCAAAAGATGCGAATATTTAAATAACAGAATATTCAGAATTGGAATGAGGCGTATGTTGTGTTTATGTAACATTTGTTTTAAATATACGCGGGTTGTTCGGAAAGTCCGGGTTTATACCCATTCTGAATAACCGATTCGACGATATGTCGAAGATGAAGACGGTGGTCGAAGACCGGAAGTCTTCACATCGTTTGGGTAATTACTGACAATCCTGATTGGGCTGTACACCCAAGAGGATGGAAATAGTTGGTGGTCGTCCAGACGTACTTGGAGATGGATGAATATGCGAGGAAAGTGCCTCCGGTTTCGTTCAGACCCAGAACGAACTTGTAAATGGATTGTGTGTCTGACATTGGATTTTATTCTGTGTTGATTGATTTCTGTTAAATATATATCTGTTTGGCGGCGGAGAATTTATTCTCTTGCTTAACGCCCTTCTCTGAGACGTACGAGCTTAGAGGTTATATATCGATAGATATCAATCGCATGGCGTGAATTGCCTGTGTGGCATACTGAGTTGCATTGATCAAGGCTTCTGTTGAAAAGCAAAGTCTTGTGGTTGATGATCAAAGCACGGCCTACGTGGCAGCTTTGTGTATAACGTGAATTCGCGAGCCTCACACCTCGGTATGAGTTAAAAACGGGATACGGACCGCTGGGAGAGCACGACGTTTCTTTCTAGCTATGGTGGTGTCAGTGACTTACCAGCCCTGACATATATATACTTTTCACCTTTGTGGTTGTTGGAATGAGGCGCCTCGATTATAGGTCTGTAAGGACCGGGAAACGTGTGTTCAGGAATAACTAATCCTCTAACGTAAGTGAGGACTGACCCAGCCGCATCCAGGGTTGCCCAGAGTGCGTAGCCCTGAGGCATTTGCTAGAGTGTCTCGAGCGCGGAGAAGATCTTGCCCCTTGCCTCGACTCATGACGGAATCCAATTTCCAATACGTGTATTTCGGTTTTATTTGTAGAGCCTAGTATGGCGACATAGTGGGATGGGGCACTCATGCCGTCTATGATTTATATTTATGATTGAAATGTTTTGACACTATACACTTATTATAGTATCAAATGATTTGTTTTAAACGTATCAAGCATGTTTGGCTATTATAAGGGAAAACCCTATCCTCCGGCTTGCGTTGCATTTTGTGATGGGACCTGGGTCTTATAATAGCTTCATTTTTCGAAAAAGCATTGCGCTGTTTATTCTATGCACTGGTATTCTTGGGAGGAAACCCGTTCCGTGTTATACGGCGTGGTCCCTTGAATTACTCTCTTTTAAAGTAAAGCTTTAAATAACTGTTTTAGTTCTCACACCAGTCACATGACTGACCTGGAGTTTATTGTTTTAACCTAAACTCTGGGTGCTCCTATTTTCCGCACAGGCAGCTAGTAGTTTGGTTTTGCAGCTTTATATTCACAGGATCCTGATTTGCAGCTGGAATGATATCCGGAAAGCTCTGTATCCGTATATCACCTTCAGTTGTGCTTTGTATTATCTTCCGCTGCTATGTAATTTATTGTAATCTCCGATGTTTATCGAATGTAATTTATTCAATTATACTCTGTATATTCTTGTATCTGATGGAATTGTTGTAATACAATGAAATGTTCTTCCGTCTGCGTTCTGTTTTGTCTTGTCCTCACAGTAATTCGTTCTTTCTCATCTCTTCGGAGACCGGGGAAGTTCGGGTCGCTTCATTTGGTATCAGAGCTTTGGTTTACAGAGCTCGAGAACAAGACACATTAGAACCATATGAAAGAATTCATCAGATATTGGATTAGCAATATCCAATTGGAATGACTCGTTAGAGATAGGATCAGTAGTATCCTAGAACGAGTGTGAAGAGTATATTTTTCAAATGAAAACAATTTTGTTTTGAAATTTAAACCATTTTAAACGTATTTGATTATTTATTTATTTTGAATTTGGACATTCCAATATATAAAGATTTTGCATATATGCGTCATGAACGTAAATTCGAAGTTTTAATATACTGGATAGATATAGAATCATACTCTAGACACCCGGAGATGGTTCTGATGATTGATATATCATCATCAGAATTTGTGTTCGTGTTTTGAAGGTGTGATATCTATATATTTCCATTAGGCTGGTGTGAGAACCAAAACTTATATAGCTATATTTATTGTTGTGAATTGGCATCAAAAACATGATTTTTGACAATATATCAAAATTATGAATTTGAAACGTTAATTCACTAATTGATTGATGATTGTGTTGTTTGTTTATTTGTTTGTTAATTTTGAACCATTATGCCTAATTGAACCAAATATTGAATTGTATTGAAAATTGGTCGTATTTGCTTGCATATACAAATACTTACATTGAACAGGTCATAGCAAGGAGGCTAAAGCCGAAGAATAAAATTTGTTTGCCCGACAAATAGGTACATGTTTACTACATAATTTACTGTTTTGTTTGGGTGATGATGATTTTATGAGCCTATTGGCTAGCCGCTTGGCTTTTTCTTTTTCTTTTTGAGATCAGAAGGCCTATATGGCAATTTCAGGATTTTCCCGCGGCTCCCGGTGCAGGGGAGGTTATGGCGAAATTTTTCGAAAATTTAGGGTGTTAGCCAAATTTTTGAAATCTTGAAAATTCTCAGAAACTGAAAAGTTGGAGAATGGAAGCCAGATCGAACGTAGAGTTGATTAATCAAACCACTTTCGACTTTGTTCCTTTTCGGGGACGAAAAGTTTTAAGTGGGGGAGATTGTAATAACCCGCAAATTCTGAGCCAGTTTAAAATTTTTATTTTGGCGATTTTAGCGAATTTTGAATATTTAAAATAGATTATTTTAAATAATATCGACGAGAAAATTTATCTTGAAAAGAATTCGAACGTATATATTTATACGCGTCGTCGTTAGAATATAAATATTTATATATAACTATAAATAGAATTGAAAATGACGCGGTAGTTCGATAATTCGATTTCAAACTTCAATTGAATGTACCGGGGGCAAAACAATCCGGATTTTAGTGAAACCAAAAACATTAGGATCTAATTGATGATATCTTTCTAACGAATCCGAAAAATCAAAATTTCATAGCGGGAATCAAAAGATATGTCCAGTTGAAAATTCTGAATAGTCGCTATGGAATTCAGACCCTTAAAAATGGACATTTTGCAAACGACCTCGGATTTCGACGAAACCACTTTTGTTGGGTCCGTGATGTCAAATTATTGCTAGGTATCAAATTTCATAATTTTTTGAATCAATATGTGAGCGTGGCAAAGGAAAACGCGTTTGACCAGTTTAAGTTGATTTTAATCGACTGGAAATTGGCCATTTTTCATACGGTCTCAGAATTCGACGAATCTAGTTTTGTTAGGACCGTATCGTCAATACGAAGCTAGAAAATATTTTTCTGAAATTTTTTGAGTTAGTATGTGACCCCGGTAATTTGAAATGTACGTTTAAAATTCAATATAGTGATTTAAATGTAAATTTAACGGAAACCGATTGTAACAATCAAATCAGCCTGCGATACATATCTCATTGTGTTCGGAATAGGGATAAAACGCTATAGACGACAGGCGGTGGGCCTCGTTTCGAGGTCGTATGTAAAAGTCAACCTTTTGAAATATAAATTAATTAAATTAATTAAAAAATAAATCTCTCCCTTTACCTTCTGGCCCCCCCTTATTCCCTTCATTTTCGATTTCAACAGGAAAAAAAAACACGAATCGGAATCGAACCGCCAGCCCCCCCCCCCCCCCAGCGGTGCCGACCTCGCGACACCCCCCCTCCACCTGCGGTAGTCGCGACCCCCCCTCCTCGCCAGAGGCAGCGCGGAAGCCCACCCAGTTCGATCGACGCGCGAGGGCCCCCCCTTTTTCCTCCACCACCGCGCACCCCCAAGCGCCGCCATCCTCCTCTTCTTCCCCCTCCTTCGCCTGAGCGATGGCGCACCCCCACCCCCTCTGTAAGTCCTCTGTTTATTTTTATTTTGTTTTATTTTTAATTTCTTTTAGGTAATTAGTTTAGAAATTAAACTGGTATGGTTTTAAAAACTGAAATATATTTATATATGTAATTGTAAAGCAAAAAGAATTGATTTTTATACGATCTTTATATTTTTAGAATAATAAAACTATGATTTTTATTATATATAGAAGATAAATATATAATATTTACATTATAGGGAGGTTCAAAATATAATTTTTCTAATATAGATAGGATAAAAATACGATTTTTATATGATATAGATAGTAAAAATATCATCTTTATATATGTAACGAAATAAAAATCTGATTTTTATTGTATATATATAATGAAGGAGAAAAATATGATGTTTATATTTTTAAAGTATTAAAAATATAATCTCTACTATATAGAAGATGTAGGAATATGATTTTTGCTTAAATAGGAAAGACTATATTTTTAGAGAGAAAAATAGGATTATTGCTTTCGTAAAGTTCGGATTTTTAATATTTTTGAAAAGGCGAAATCTATATTTTTGAAAAGGCGAAATCTATATTTTTGAAAAGGCAAAAACTTTATTTTTGAAAAGGCGAAATCTTTATATGAAGAATAGCGTGATAAAAATATAATCTTTACTATATGAACATCGATGTGAAATTATAATTTTTATCTATATAGTAGCGGTATAAAAATTCGATTTTTATATATTGAATAACAAAGTAAAAATTCGATTTTTATATATTGAATAACAAAGTAAAAATTCGATTTTTATATATTGAATAGCGAAGTAAAAATTTGATTTTTACATATGTAGTGGCTACAGCAACGAAGATGACAAAAATGCGATAGCGATGAAGATTTCTATCAATGAAGTGCCGTGGAGCTAGGATAGCTATTTGTGAGAATTTCTCACTCTTCAATTTCTTTTCTAGTTATACATATGTACTAGGATGCAGACGGTGTTTAGTAGCACCCGACACCTGTCGTCCACAGACCATGGATGACTTGTTTGTTTAATTGTTTGGTTGTGTAGTTGGTTAGATTATTTGGTTTGAATTGAACTGTTTGGTGAAATAGAATGGATTTGATTGATGTGTGAATGGCGTGGGCCTTCACTAGACCGGGGATAAGGTTAGGCCTCGTCCCGTTTCTAGTATCGTGCCGTTATGCCGCCGAAATTTTCTAAAATATGTTAGAAAAATAAAAATATCATTTTTATTGTGTAAATGAACTGAATAGAAATTCATGTGTTAAAATAAAATGTTTTATCGTTAAAAATATAATTTTTAACGTGAAAGTGAATAAATAAATATTTATAAACAAATCGGCCGATTTGTTTATATACACTGATTTGACTGATATTGATTGGGTCGATAAATTTTACACATCGCTCAACTGCACAAATAAAATCTGTGTTTGATTGTTTGAAAACCCCACATGGGTGTTGGGATGAAATTTGAAGTTCGCTCATCCTGACTGATTAAATATGTCGATCGATTGATTGACAGGCTGTTATAAGCGTTAGATATCTATATTTGATGCTTATACAGTGTAGTGCACTTTGGTTGATGGTTGATTATTTTTCAATGCTATTATATACGTGTGATGTATGAAAATCCATATAATTAACATTATATGGTGATTGATTGGGCCTCATTCCAATTTAGAAGATAAAGAATATTATAAAATAAAGGTTCATGTGTTGACTGTACTCATCCGTTGAGATTAGTCATGTGTTGAACGTAATATTTTAACAATAAATTTTATATCTTTATCACCATAAAATAAAGGTTCATGTGTTGACTGTACTCATCCGTTGAGATTAGTCATGTGTTGAACGAAATAATTTAACAAAAATAGTCACACGTGGACAGTACTCATTCGTTGAGATTAGTCGTGTGTTGACAAAAATAAATATTCATTTGTTGAATAGAATAAAGGAATATATGAAGCCGTGTTGATTAGATTGACGCCATTTTGACGTGAACGATATTTATATCGATTTTATTCATCTTAAAATGAAAATTGAAAAGTGATTTCGAAATCGCATATTTTGAAATGAAATTCGAAATGAATTGAATAGAAAACGAATTTGATTTCAATTGAATACATAACGAAAACGATTTCGAAATGAATTGAATATAAAACGATTTCGAAATGAATTGAATAGAAAACGAATTTGATTTCAATTGAATACATAACGAATTTGATTCGAAATGAATTGAATATAAAACGATTTCGAAATGAATTGAATAGAAAACCAATTTGAATTGAATCGAATAGAAAACCAATTTGATTTGAAGTGAATATATAACGAATTTGATTTGAATTGAATATGTAACGATTTCGAGTTGAACTGAAAACGAATTCGAATTGAATTGAAAACGAATTCGAATTGAATTGAAAACGAATTGAAATGAATTCAAATTGAATTGAAATTTGAATTGAATAGAAATGAATTTTAAAACGAATTTATAAAGAAGAATTCAATTTTGCTTTAGATTGAAATGAAAGTTGAAATGGTTCTTGAAACGAATTTAAAACTATTTATATAATTCGTTTGAAATGGAAATCGACGAAATATATATTATATATATTATATATATAATATAATGGCCTGAATAGAACGCGCCGCGCCGCGGCAATTCGTAAATTTCGACCATTTATTTCAAACGGACATTACGGGAGATCCGACCGTCGGATTCTCCTAAAACCGGAACCGTTGGGTTCGTATCGAAAAGAGCTTTCTAATGAATATTAGAAATTCAAAATCTAACAGTTGGATTTGGAGATACGTCCAAATCAAATTCGAAAAAGGTCGCTATAAGTGCAGTTCGATGGCCATTGATGGAAATTGACTGTACGGGCCTTGATAAAATTATTAAAAATAGTAATAATTTGTGTAAAATCATAAGAAATGATTTGAGAAAAATTGGGGTGAAAAACTCCATATTTGAAAAGATAAAAATTGATTTTTATCAAAAGGAACTAGTTTGAACTCAATTTAAAACCCGGGTTTTTATTTTTAAATAAATAAATTAGATTTAAAAAGGGGTTTTAAATAATCGGAATTCCTAATATATTTGATTTGAATTGAACTAGAATTGATTTGTGGGTTTATCGTGAACTGTGTTTTAAACAACCCTAGTTCTTTAACCCGATGATAAATAGAATGTGATTTGGGTTTGTCGTGAACTGTGTATTAAATAACACCTAGTTCTTTAACCCAGTAAAAGGAGTTTTAACAAATCTGCAATTAGGTTGAAATGTGAATCTATAATCTAAATTATCAAATTTAGAAATGAGCGAGAATGGAGTATCGCCAGTTTTGCTCCAAAGCGATAGTTAAATCTTTAATTAGATTTGAACGTGAAATGGTAATTAATTTTACCGATAACATCATGGTGTTAGATATGGAGTATCACCAGTTTTGCTTCATGGGATGAATAGGTTGGGATTGGGAAATAAAATAAATAATTACTTCGGTGTGGTTCGCTAATCTCGACTAGTTCAGAAAACCATAATTTGGTTTGAAACGACATCAAAAGGATGATTAAAGGATAAATTTTAAAGAATTTATCTTGGATAAAATTAATGGGAATCTTTCCCAAAAGATGCGAATATTTAAATAACAGAATATTCAGAATTGGAATGAGACGTATGTTGTGTTTGTGTAACATTTGTTTTAAATATACGCGGGTTGTTCGGAAAGTCCGGGTTTATACCCATTCTGAATAACCGATTCGACGATATGTCGAAGATGAAGACGGTGGTCGAAGACCAGAAGTCTTCACATCGTTTGGGTAATTACTGACGATCCTGATTGGGCTGTACACCCAAGAGGATGGAAATAGTTGGTGGTCGTCCAGACGTACTTGGAGATGGATGAATATGCGAGGAAAGTGCCTCCGGTTTCGTTCAGACCCAGAATGAACTTGTAAATGGATTGTGTGTCTGACATTGGATTTTATTCTGTGTTGATTGATTTCTGTTAAATATATATCTGTTTGGTGGCGGAGAATTTATTCTCTTGCTTAACGCCCTTCTCTGAGACGTACGAGCTTAGAGGTTATATATCGATAGATATCAATCGCATGACATGAATTGCCTGTGTGGCATACTGAGTTGCATTGATCAAGGCTTCTGTTGAAAAGCAAAGTCTTGTGGTTGATGATCAAAGCACGGCCTACGTGGCAGCTTTGTGTATAACGTGAATTCGCGAGCCTCACACCTCGGTATGAGTTAAAAACGGGATACGGACCGCTGGGAGAGCACGACGTTTCTTTCTAGCTATGGCGGTGTCAGTGACTTACCAACCCTGACATATATATACTTTTCACCTTTGTGGTTGTTGGAATGAGGCGCCTCGATTATAGGTCTGTAAGGACCGGGAAACGTGTGTTCAGGAATAACTAATCCTCTAACGTATGTGAGGACCGGCCCAGCCGCATCCAGGGTTGCCCAGAGTGCGTAGCCCTGAGGCATTTGCTAGAGTGTCTCGAGCGCGGAGAGGATCTTGCCCCTTGCCTCGACTCATGACGGAATCCAATTTCCAATACGTGTATTTCGGTTTTATTTGTAGAGCCTAGTATGGCGACATAGTGGGATGGGACACTCATGCCGTCTATGATTTATACTTATGATTGAAATGTTTTGACACTATACACTTATTATAGTATCAAATGATTTGTTTTAAACGTATCAAGCATGTTTGGCTATTATAAGGGAAAACCCTATCCTCCGGCTTGCGTTGCATTGTGTGATGGGACCTGGGTCTTATAATAGCTTCATTTTTCGGAAAAGCATTGCGCTGTTTATTCTATGCACTGGTATTCTTGGGAGGAAACCCGTTCCGTGTTATACAGCGTGGTCCCTTGAATTACTCTCTTTTAAAGTAAAGCTTTAAATAACTGTTTTAGTTCTCACACCAGTCACATGACTGACCTGGAGTTTATTGTTTTAACCTAAACTCTGGGTGCTCCTATTTTCCGCACGGGCAGCTAGTAGTTTGGTTTTGCAGCTTTATATTCACAGGATCCTGATTTGCAGCTGGAATTATATCCGGAAAGCTCTGTATCCGTATATCACCTTCAGTTGTGCTTTGTATTATCTTCCGCTGCTATGTAATTTATTGTAATCTCTGATGTTTATCGAATGTAATTTATTCAATTATACTCTGTATATTCTTGTATCTGATGGAATTGTTGTAATATAATGAAATGTTCTTCCGTCTGCGTTCTGTTTTGTCTTGTCCTCACAGTAATTCGTTCTTTCTCATCTCTTCAGAGACCGGGGAAGTTCGGGTCGCTACATAACGCTTCTTCCTACAAATTAGATAGCACGAAAAACCTGCTGCTACTAGCTTCACCTTCTCCAGACAAAACAATTGCTTTGTTCTTTTTCAGTAAAAGATTCTTGCCTGAAACATCTTTACTTTTCCCCGTAACTATCGTCCACATAGAGCTTGGACGAGCCATAATAACTCCTTTACTCACATAAGGGTTAGGCTGCTCACGGTCCGCAATAGAATTTGCATTTGATCTATCCTTAACGGACTTAGAGATACCTTTTTTAGGATCATCCCTGAACTTCACACAGTTATTCGAATTGTGCCCAAAACTTACACATCTAACACATATAGGAGGTCGCCACAGGTAAGTAACTTGCACAATCTGCTCACTTCCATCTGGCAGTAACACAGGGAAGTTGTATGGTAGCTCATCGAGAGGAGAGACTTTAACCATGCATTTCGCGTACTCGAGACGTTCAAGCTTCTCCGTAGAGAGATCCATGCAAAGAAATCTCCCAATACGCATAGCCAAGTAACATATGCCAACTTTAGACAAACAATTAATTGGCATGTTAAAGAGTTTAATCCAAATCGGAACTGAGGCTACAGACTTATTCAAATCCCCCAAATCAGACGTCCAAGGTCGCACAATAAGGGTGCGTTCTTAACGAACGTGAGCGTGGCATTTGAGCATGCCATTTGAGCGTGGTACTGTAGCGAAGGGGAATTGTGTTTTTAGCTACGAACGGGGTATTTGAGCGTAGTATTTGAGCGTGGTATTTTAATTGTTAATTTGTTTGTTTTGAGTTAATTAAATACTAATTTCGGTTGAACAAAATGACTACATTTCATTACACAAAAGAAAATACAAACATAAATACGACAGAAATACAATAACACGATGACATGAACTTCCTATTTGTTGCTATTTATCAGATAAGTTTGGTATTCTTGGTCGTGGCGTTTGTCTGCAAGCCCTCTAATCAACCAGCTTTTCGCTATCTCATCCGGAAGAGCAGTGAACATATCATTTATTTTGGGGTCCAACACAAATAATAGTGCGTCTGCAACATCAAACTCACCCGTTGCTCCAAGACGTTGCATACGAGCTACCGTATTTGCATAAGTTGTAGAACTTCCCGTTGATTCCACGCTAGTACCCGTATTAGGACTATCAGAGTGCGTCCGAGATTTTTTCATCTGTCTCTCGTGCATTAGGTCAATGAGCATAGCCATCTTATCGTCACTTTCACCACATTTTCTTCTTGAATTTTGACGTGCAGTTGGTTGAATGGGCGGATTCATTGGAATCTGGGTTGACGGAGGGATTCTTGGAGCTTGTTGCAGTGGAGGATTTGATGGCGAATTCAAGTTTGGAATATGATTATTTTGCGTGTCTTCCAATGGTTCCAAAAATCCGTCGAAATTCCATGTCCTGTCAAACGTGCTTTGTGTTGATGGCGGCGTGCCAGTCTGCGACGGTTGTACACTAGCAGCAGGAGTGTACGACGATTGACCAGTTGCATTCGTCCCACGAAATAATTGTTGCATCAGCTCTAAGTTTTCTATTGGTCGTTTCTTATATTTCAAGACACTCGTTCCAAATTCCTAAATATAAGAAATAAATTGTAAGAAACTGTCTACAAAGGAATGGTAACAAAATAAATTTATAAACCTTAACACGATCTTCCCACCATTCATCACTTCCAGAGGCCGTTCCTTTGTATGCATCCCTACCCGCGCCAGTCTTGTTCATCAGTGCATCCCATTTCATCCAATCCCGTCGAACACTGTAATATTTGTTTCGGATCTTGGTTTCGTCAATCGGTACGATGTCTGAAATGGTTTCTATTGCATCGTTGAACTTTTCTGCAATTGCTTTATGTACACCTTTTTTGTTGATGCCACAAGCACCATATGCAGCAACCGAACATTGCAGCATAATCTGAGTTGCAGTAAACGACCAGTGATGTGCAACCTTTCGATTGGTCATACTATAAAATGGAGAATTTAATAATGTGGAAGAAAATTTTAGAAGAGGAATGAAGGAGTGTAGTGTGGATGAAGAGTAAGGTGTTGGTGAGAGGATTTTATAGGTGTGTGGGAGGAACGTTGAAAATCAAGCCGTTGGCGTCCGACGCATCGGACGCCAACGGCTTGATTTTCAACGTTCAGCAATCGTTTCATTTGAACGTGAAAAATGGTATTTGCGTCCGATGCGTCGGACGCGAACAAAATCCCCAGCGTGCCATTTATTTGCTGCGAACGCACCCTTACTAACTTGTCTTGAATAATCACCGGGTCTGCTTGTAGAATTCTAACACGGTCATCATCGTTTTCAAAGTAGAAAAAGAAAACTGTACCTGTCGATTTGATTTTGACTCCTCCCGCAGGTTTCCAAAGTTTCTTCAGCCGATAAGAAACAACTGAAAAGGGTAACGGCCGGTCAAGGAAGTGGCCAATGAGGTAGCCACGCCACTGCTCCTTAGCGGCTTCCAAGATCTGTTCTGTAGGTTGCAACGCGTTTCCTTTAAAAACAAGCTTCATGGGAGGGGGAGAGAAAGAACCAGCGTTCCTAGGCTTAGATTCAAAAAGCGAGGACCATTTTTTGAAAGGAAGACCATCGACAAAATTAGGGTTACCTGATGGAGGAGAAGGCGGCGGAAAAGGTACCGGAGGGGGCTCAGGTGGAGGAGGGGAAGATCTGATTTGGTTCGGTGGGGCTAGATGGAGATGGATTTGGGAAGGAGAAAGCCTTGAGGAAAGGTTAGGCCTTGCAGATAAAGACGGTGGAAAGGTCGCCATTTTGGTTCGGTTGATCATCAAATACTTTTTAAATTGCATGCGAAGCTAATTTCATAAGCGGAGAAATTGTAATTGGGAAAGTGATGTTATGTAATGCACGAATCGATGAAGAAAGACCTGTGCATGCTAATGCAAGAGGAGTTGTGATGATTGATTGGGAAGTTCCAGATTCTTCATAGCGCTTCCCTTTGCCAGCAGCTATTCTTAATGCAAGTGAAGGAGATAGGGTTAGGAATGTATTAAAAGGCAAAAGATGATGACTTGAATCATTTGATTTATAAACCATTTCAGTTACCAAACAAATATCTGAAAACTCTGCGAGTATTCATTTTGCTTAAATTAATAAGTAGACTGTGGGAAGTAGATAGACAGTTTGAAACTTTTGGGTGCAGCTATGGTTATCATTAGGAATTCCAATGGACTTAAGCTTAGTTTTTATATTGACAATGTTCAGATATGAAATTTGTATCATCGTTTTGTTTTGAATTAGAAATTCAACGGCTAAGATGTACAAGACTTGTGGAGTCCGTGATGCTACAGCTCCCACCGTAGCTTCATTTTCTAGCAGAGGGCCAAGTCCTGTGGTCCATGATATCTTGAAGGTATGTTACATACTTGATTATTGATTGCATTGTAATGCTTAGAATTAGCATTCCCTCTCAGTTATGCTTTGAGGTATGTTACATACTTGATTATTTATTGCATTGGAATGCTTAGAATTAGTATTCACTCTCAGCTATGCTATACACTTGTAACCTGATATCACCGCACCGGGAATCAATATACTATCTGCTTGGTCGCCCTTGGCTCGAGTATCATATGATAAACAATCCCTGAACTTCAACATAATGTCTGGAACGTCTGTCTCATGCCCACATGTCTCGGGCATTGCTGCTTAGGTCAAGTCTTTCAATCCCAGTTTTAGTCCTACCGCTATCACGTCTGTTATAATCACAACCTGTACACATCCATCTTGGACTTTGACTACTGTTAGCTTGTGTTGCATTGCATTCAGTGTGATAAACTAATTAAAGTCATTTTTTTTAGCAACTGTTATGAGTCCATCTAGTAATTCAGAAAGACAATTAGCATATGGTGTTGAACAAGTCAATCCAACAAAAGCCAGAGGTCCAGGTCTAATTTACGATGCACAGGAAGATGACTACATAGAAATGTTTGTTCATTAAATTACGACAATGCTGAACTTCGACTTGTAACAGGAGATAACATTAGGTCGGTTAGAGATTTGAACTACCCAACTATGTCATTCCATTTACAAAACAAGACCGATTCTCATACCCCATACAATGTAAACTTCTCAAGAACAATCACAAATGTTGGTAAAAATTCAAGTGCTTATCAGTTTGATATATTAATATGAAAATAGTGCAGAGTACAGTAGGAAAGAGAGCAATCTCTCCACATGCTTCTCATGTTAGAACATTGAGAAAAGGCTCAAATGACCACCTTGTCCTCAACATAGATTCAGACACAGATAGGTTGATTTCTGCTAATGCTAATGAAACTGATGATAAAGGCATGTTTCCTTATTTTACTCTTGAATATATATTTTTCCATCTCCTTGTATCTAATTTAGGTCAGATACGATAATTGTGTTGTTTCTCATTCAGGTCATGTTCTTAAATCTTAAGCAAATGCAGGTTGTTTATAATAACCAAATCAAGAGCATACTGCGGGTTTCCATTATCATGCATACTAACAAGGCTTGTGCAGATTTACAAGGTGTGCAGATAAGCAAGATATGCGATGCTGATTCATAATTTTCTTTTATGCTATGTCTATTTTCGCGTCTTGTTCTTTCAGAATGCCTAGGTTAGTTCCACAAATATAAACAAAAGCATACATGAATGTGTGCATCTACTATATTTGCTATTTGGAAGCCGTTTATGTAAAGCTTGAATATTCCTTCGCGTCCTACATGCTCTAGCTAAATTTCGCAGTGAATTTGTCATCAACAATGAAGAAAGAACAGGTATTGTCACATTTACTCTTGTTTATTTTGATTTTTCATTAACATGTATTATGCATGTATATAATCATTCATTTTTTTTAGCACAGATCAATACCATATGTAATGACCTGGAAATTTCGAACCAGTCAAAATTACCGAAAATTTGTCCGTTCAAAACAAACAATGAACATCAATCATCATATTTGATAAATATGTACATCATCACTAAATGAATTGGATATAATTTTAATAAATACCACTTATCAGAGTTTTTCATCTAATTCACAAGGTATGCTTGAATACAAATACCATAATCTACCATTATGCAACTCTAATGAGATGGACATTGATATTCATTCATGCAAGCTCGATAAATATGGCCGTATGGCTTAAAATTTTAAACAAGAAAGATGCACCAATAGAAGATGAAATATCAAATAATAAACAAAAATATAGTTTGTTATTATAGCACCAGCATTACTGACACTTGTGATACCTACGTACATTTATCTAATTGGGTGAGCAATTAGATATAGGATCAAACTAACGTGCTTCTTTGTTACACAACATTTAAAATCAATATTTATTTCTAGAATACTCTTTGTATCATGTAGGGGTAAAACACTTTGTAAATGCTCATTTAAAAGACTTCTATATACCTCTTGTAGAACTTTCCTTTCAAAAGATAAACATCTTCTATTATAAATAATAATCAACTTCTTTATGCAAAAACTCCTTCATAAACAATCTCAAACTATCTTTATATCTTTCTAATATATGTTTGGATAGATCTTCAAAGATCAAAGGGAAATAGTTAAGTTACACGCAATTTATACCCCGTTAGATCTTTCAAACTAAAAAGACAACGTTTTAGTAAATGCTACAGAAATTTCTAAGACATTATAAACCACTTCAAATTTCAGCTTCAGGTTTAGTAACAAGTAAAAACATTGCAAATTCCAGAAGTATTGCTAATGACAAAAATTCATGTTTTTGGTCAATTTTCCATTATAGTTTGATTCGATTTTTTTGTGATAAATATAGGTTATAACTCCAAATACTTTTTTTTGTACTAAGCAACTTACTTAGTATTCTTAATCATTAAGAAAAGGAATACTAAAAATATTGTTCTATATAATCATAAGCATTTGTCAAAGTAATGCAATTATAGCGATTTTTGCTATCAAACCATGAGTATTCTATGTTTGTTCCAGTCCCCTATTAATCCTTATGTTCTTGATTTCAGGACTCTGTACAAGTCATACTAAGTCATAAATGTCCTCACTCATTAGTCATATATGTTTTTGCTTACCAAAGCAAAGATCGCAGCCAATATAGTATGTTGAAGTTATGTGTAACATTAGATTAAAACACAAGCTTAAGAAATTAATAATTGTTAAGATGATGAGTATATTCACAGTATTTCTTGCTATCTTCATGCAAAAGCTTTGTATAACATAATATAGTTTTTACCTTCACTCCAAAGCAATCAAATGTCTATCCCGAATCATCGCAACTTGCAAAACTCACGCCAACCTACTTTGCATCGGGTTTGACACGTTTTGACTCTCTTTCATTTTGATTTAACATCCCAATTTTTGACGGTTTGTTTATGACATTATATAGAGGCTCAAGTCCAAATTTGAGAGGATTTGGAGTGTTGGATATTTAAATATGAATTTTGAAAGTAAAACAACTATTTCTATGTTTAAAGAACAAAACTAGCAAAACACTTCACTTCCAATAGGATTCATCCAGGCTACTCTCTGAATTAGGAAAAGTGATAAACATGAAAGTTGTTCATCATTAAAATATCTTTCTACTGAAGAAAACTTGAGGCAATTTGACCAAGTAAATCAAAAGTTAGCCTCTAAAAGTGAACCAATTATTTCAAGCTTGAAAAACAGAATAAATAAATCCACTTATTTCTCACTGATTTTTCCATAAACTAATATCAGATTTGGCAAAAGTGATTAAAAGAAAAGTTGTTCCATTTTGAATCAATTTTCTAGCAAAACAAAAATCAGCCAATTTGGATTTATAGTTCAAAAGTTATGGCTTAAATACTGGGAGTAGGCATTTCTGAAAATGAAAACATACGCCAGAAAATTACTTCATTTTCATAAAAATTTCAAAAATCATCTACCCGGAATCATAAAAAGTGGTCTGAATAAAAGTTCTTCCATTCTGAGTCAGTTTTCGAATGAAATCATTAAATTTGGATTAGTAGTTTAAGAGTTATGGCTGAATTAAGGAAGAGAATTTTCTTGGTGCCTCCACTTAACAAAATGGTCATGCTATTTGTATGAAGATGGTTCTACACATATACACCTAAGTAGCACATGTGTCCATCTTTTTGCATATTAAGACATTTGTCTTTTTCATTTATTTATTTCATACTTAATTTATTTAATCCATGTTTATGTTAAGAGAGTTACTAACACTTTATATATGTATTCTTAAATTGCATTAGCATGCATATAAGTTCTAACAATGTTTAACAAGTAAAAGTCGTTTATCGATAAAACAATTTTCGGTCACATTACCGATATTACTTCGAACTACTTAAAAACAAATTTTATCCTCATTATTCACTATTTATAAAAGGATTAACAAGGTTATAAAATCACTCTTATAACATTAAATTTAAGATTTAAATATTTAAATAATCTCGATACTTGAATATTTATTACTCAAAGTTTCGGACTGTTACACCAGACATGTTAAAATAGGTCACTATTAGCAAGAGGGATCCCTTTTGTTACTTGCAGTATTTCATTTTCTTTAGAACCAGACAAGTCAAGTTAGTGCATTAAGGGGCCAGAATTGGAATTTTTATGGGCAAGTCTATTATGCTACTGAGGTATGGTACTTGACATAAGTATTTCATTTATCCTTCCTACTGCTCTTGTTTATTTATACTTGTGCTAAAGAGAATTTATTTTCTAGCTCATTTTTCGAAGTTTATTTTTGTGTGATTATAGATTATTAAGTATACTAGCATGACTTCTTGAGGTAGCTTTGTGTTTTTTTAACGAATTATGAAGTCAACAATGAAATAAACTCTCAATGCTCAATTTGACTTATTGTGATTGACTTTTTTTTTCTTCTGGAAGGAAATTAAAGAGAGTTCTATTGATGATATTCTCAGTTTTATGGATTAGAAATGACTTTGAGGTTATTTGTAAAATGTAAAGTTCGTGAATTTGTCAAGTATTTTTTGTGCACAATATATTTCAGAAATAAACTACAAAGTTTAGGAATTCACAAGTCTTAGTATAATAATACTAGTTGGAAATGAATTTTATTTGTGAAAAGTAGGCACATCATCTTGAAATGTTCATGTTCTAGTTAGAAAATAACTCCAAGTAAACGGTTGAAAATGGATTTACTATATAAATTAAACTGATATATTAAGCCAAAAGATTCAAATGAATATGAAACTCTTTAGAACAAATGGACATAAACAGAATCTAACTTCCTATAAACATCAGGTTGAACTATATGTAAGTTTGCTGGTGTTTCTATTAAAACAATAATTTGTCTATATGTTTATTACCATTATGATGCTTGTATTAGCTGGGGGTCAGCGCACAGTGAAGGAATGTGCATGTTTTAATTATTGAATGGTACGTTCATTTTGTTGAACAATATAGAACTCGGATTTTTGAATTATCAATTATTGTTATTATCAATTATTTTGTTGAATTATCAGTGTTTGGCAATATGTGTCGAATTATCATATTTTGTGCCACTTTGGCAATCTGTATGGTACATTTATGGTACGTTGGCAACCTCTGTTGAATGTTCCCTCCAGAATGATGTTTATAATGAGCATGTGCTCACATTTTCAAGAGATGTTCATCTCATGAAATTTTTGTAATTTTTTGTAGGTAATTTAAGACCTTCAAAGAAGACGATAAGCATGTGTTTGCATTTTCAATTGTTAGAAGTCTTTTTTGTACTAAGCAAATGATTTTATTTTGGTTTGATAAACTTTGGTATGTAATAGATGTAACACCCCGTAATTTTATAGCAAATTAAGATGATAAACTAAGGAATAATTAATTACATATTTAGGATTAAGTGAAATAGGCTGCGCCACTGCGTTCGTATCAGAATTATGCTTAAGATAGACATCGAGTTTGCGTAAAACAGACACCGTATGAAGAAGATATTAAGGTTTGAAGTTTGTATACGCATAAGATATATATATATGTATGTATGTATGTATGTATACATAACCAAGTCAAAACCATGTTTGCTAGTGATCCCATGGATGTAAACATGTGTTTGAGACATGTTATGTTTGATGGATGCAAGCGTTTGCTATTGATTGCTCGTGGATGCATATACACACACATTAGGCACTAGATCGGCTCAATCACTCTTATTCTGCATATGGATGTGTGTGCATTTCTCTTCTTTTAATGGATGAAGATGGGTGTGTCATCATATGGATGTTGCATTTGAACGAATGATTGTGCACACATATAGAATTTACATAATAGGATTATTTGCATACATGTTGGATTCATGGCAATAACATACATTGCATTAAGGGGGTCGACTGAATCAGTAGTCCGCCTGATCTTTCGTATTAGTATAAGGACATATACATACACCTTTGCATATGTTCATATAAGCATTAGAAATCTTTTAAGGACAATGGATGCCTGTGATTGGTGGATGATGGATGATAGATATACATTCTTCTTAACTTGCAAAATTTCGGGGACGAAATCCTTTGAGTAGGGGAGAATGTAACACCCTGTAATTTTATAACACATTAAGATGATAAACTAAGGAATACTTAATTAAATATTCAGAATTAAGTGAAATGAACTGCGCCATTGTGTTCATCTCGGAATTCTGCTTAAGATAGACACCGAGTTTGCGTAAAACGAACACCGTATGAAGAAGATACTAAAGTTTGGAGTTCGTATATGCATAAAATGTGTGTATACATACATACATACATAACCAGTCAAAACCATTCAAAATAATTCAAAATCAGAAGCGGGAAATCTGGAAGGGAAATGGACCCGTTGGGGGTCGACATACCCTAGGGGTGTCGACCTATGGGTCAACACCATAAGGGGGCTGTCGACACCCCCTAGATCTGGGGCAGGTTCCTATTTCTGACCGTGGACTGAATTATAGGCTTTGTTCGCTGACCCTATGATATAAATAGGATCCTATACCCATTGTTTTATTCATTCAAAAACAATGGAGAACCAGATGTTGCCTCTGCCTAGATTAAAATACCTTATTCTTCTTCAATAATCAAGTCATTCAAATTTAGAGATCTGTGATTCAACATCCGCGATTAATTCTTCTGTTTCCTAGATCCATTCTCTGTGAGTCTACGTTATTTTTAGATATAAACACTCAAAAATTATTTTTAACATGTCTATGAATTGGATCTAAGCCTGTGACTAATTGAATCATATCAGATCTGCCATAACCTGTGTATCTAAGTTATTTTAACATGACTATGAATTGGATCTAAGCCTACGCCTATTTATCATGTCAGATCTGCCATTATTTGTTGGTCTAATTCACTGTTTAGATCTCATCATGCCTGTTTATGATATCCCTATTATGTTAGAATTAGTTCTATTATCACATGTTTAGCAGATATGTTCCTATATGCCTATCTTGTCACTATGCCCAGTTTTGTCACTATATGCTTATTAGTTGCTATGCCTATTCCTACCATCATATGTCAATCTCGTTATTATGTTTATTTCTGTTCTCTTCCCTTCTTCTTTTCCCTTTTTATTTTATAGTCAGGCTACCTTCGAGCCTAGGCATACCACTGAAATATGCGAACGTGTGAAATTGTGAACAAGGGGAAAATGTCAAAACTGAGGCATAACTTGTATTAGGGAAATTTGGGCATAACTTGTATTAAATACGTGATTATGGATTTGGAGCATAAATCAAATTATGATTTAGATCTTAATTTGGGGCATATGGTACATGATGAATATGACCTGGAAAATGGGCATGAAAACCTATAATAAAATAGGTATAATTGTTAAGTAATGAAAATGCCTAGATTTACAGTAATTAGAAACTGTAAGTGCGCTTAGACACGAGGTTAGATTACACTTGTGGTAAAGTCTGCCGGGATCCGATCGACATATCCAGCGACCACAAGTGGTGAATCTAATGTGAGGAGTCTAAGTGCATAAAACACGTAATGGGCTAAGATACGAAGTTGAGTCCAACTTGTGGAAGAAGTCTGCTCGAAACCGTCCGACATATCCAGCATTCACAAGTAGTAGGCTTAATGCGGGAGGTTTAGCGCATTATAACCATAAATGAATATATGGTAACGAACTTGAATACTTAACCTGGTTGGATTCGTAGAGATTGTGTGAACATGTTAACTGAGTAAGGGTTAAGTAAACATGCTTGGAACAGTGGGAGGGTTAAGTATATCTTGGGGTAGTGGGTAATATTTATATATAGGCCCACAAACTTAAACTGTTGGGGGTTATGCAATCTTGTTACTCTGGTTGGGCATAACCTGTGGAAATCATAATAGTGGGGATGCAAGCGTAGGGGGAAGCTTGTATCGTCTTGTGTGTGGGTCCCGTTTCAGTCAGTAATCCATATATATGTATCAAATGAGTACTCCGAACTAGGTCGGAGTCGGGGCACGTTTACTGGGCTAATTGTAAGAAATCCAAAAGAGGGGATGGTGTGGATGGCGCATTCCGACGGGGTCATATGTGTGCATGGGTCCGTACTAGAGGAGGCTAAGACGTTGTGACATCAGTAGATATGGTTGTGCACATCCTGAAAACGAAGATTTGCAACTTTAGGAAGTGATACGTCCTACTGTGGGGCCAGCACAGGATATCTACGGGGTAGGGAGATGATCGATTGGAGTAGTAATTAGGGTACATCTAGACTCTGGTATGTTTAGGAGCTTGTTATTATCCTTAGGGGTAACTCTGGTAGGTTCAGTGGGGCTGCCTGTTGTTGTAACGGTTAAACCTCTCACTAGAAGTACGCCTAAGTCTACCATCTTGTATTTGTTGGGGATCATCTTGTTCTAGTTATATTAGTATTAGTGCAGAGAAAAAAGTGTTAGGGAAGCGCTATTGGTTCTATCCTTTTTATTCTGTTTACCTTGTCATACCTGCCTTGTATGCTTTATCCTTGTTATCCAGTTTATATGCCTGTCATGATTCTTTTACTTATTTATATGCTAAAAGTAACTGGACTCGCTAGACTTTATGTCTGGCCTATTTTGTTTCCTTTTCTTTCCCTTCCGTTCCCTCCTCCCGCTCCCCCTCCCTCCAGGTTCTCAGGGTGGGAATACTCAAGCTTGATCAGGATTCTGCTTTCATTCTGCTTCGAGCTGCTTAGATGTACTGCTCAATTTCTTACCTTTTTTACTATGGCTATGTTTTGGGGGATTATGCTTTTTTCATGTTTATTGTACTCTAATGATTTAAGTGCAAGACAGAAGTTTTAAGTTGATGTAGTGGGTTTTATGTATTTCAGACTTATGATGTAACTATGTTTTGAACCACGATGTTTTCTGCGTAATAAAGTTTTAAATTTCGCTATATTATATATCTATCTTGTAATATTTTTGTTTCTATTTATCTACAATGTTTCACGAAACTTAATGCGTTCTCTTAATGATTGACATTAATGGATGTGGGGTGTCACAATAGATATGTGCAACCATTGTGCACGAATAATTTGCAAATTGGGATATTTATTATAATGTGTTGAATTATCATAGTTTGTTTATATGATTACCGTTTGAATATGTTCTTATATATTTAGATTTCTATGATATTGTCGTATAATATTATTTTACTTTTTAATAACATCGGATAATAATGAATACCATTGGGTAAACGGAGAGAAAACAGTGTGGTATATTCACAGCGTGTATGAAATTTTGAAGTATACACAGCGCTTCATAAATGCTGATAAAAGGATAATGTTGTAAGAAATAACAACACACGGTCTAAACGTTGTAAAAAAAATGTGGTTTTACAGTGTTTCTACAAGTGTGGTTAAAAGTTAAGGACCAATTACCACTTGTTGTTATACGACGTTCTTAATTCTGCTGTTAAAGTGTTTTACATCATTGTTCCAATGCTGTTAAAAGCATTTTGTTTTGTAGTGATGTACGAATGAAATCATTAGCATTCAAAAATAATCACGTCAAGCAAAACATTTGTAACGACCCATAATTTCTTAAGAAATATTTAACGGATATTAAATATTTAAAACATTTTTTTTAAATTAACAACATGGAGTTTATTCAATTTCAGGTTTAAACGTATAATTTATAATATAATTAAAAATGAGCTCGCAGCAGCGTGGTAGTTCGTAATACGTTTTGAATTTTAAATGAATGTGTAGGATTCAATAAAAAGTCAAAATTCATTGAAACAATAAACGTTCAAATCTATTGAACTATAATTTCGTAATGAAAGAGAAAAATCGAGTTTTCATCTTATAGATTGTAAGTTATGTCCAAATCAAATTTTCAGAAAGTCGTTATAGAATTGTTTATAAAGCATAACGTTTTATTTAATAAAATAAAACGATTTCAATATAAACTGAATATTGAATTAGCTTAAAAATAGAAGTATCGAGTTTAAAATCCAATATAGTTTATTTTGAAGCTATATAATACTTCATTTGAGTATATACGATGATCATAATTTGTTTTTCAAAGAATTTGATTATCTGGAATTTAAATTATATTTTATCGATTTAATTGAATATGAAAAAATTGCCATTTTGGAAACGTCCTCGGATTTCGACGAAACCAATTTTATCGGATCTGTAATGATAAATTATTATAAGGTTTCAAATTTTGGGCCAATCGGAGTTAGTATGTGGTCACGTGAGATATAAACGTTCAATGTAAATACGTATATCAATAATTTAAGCTCAAACGAGCGCTATTTGAGCAAACAGACTCGGATTTCGATGAAACAAGTAACATTAGAACCGTAATGACGAACCGTAGTTGCAAGGCAATTTTCACCACGAATGGAGTTCGTATGTGCCCGTATGAATTTTTAAACGATGAATGGAGATAGCGATAGGCACATAGCAATATAAAATAATATACAAGGCTTACCCTATAAGCTAACCTAATTTCTATAAATAGCACTCCTCCTCTCAAAACCTAACCCATTATTTAAGCCTCCCTTTTTGCAAATAAGTCCCTCTCCTCATTTTAATTTTTATCTCCCAAACCGTCAAGAATTGGCCAAAGTGCCCAACATGAAAGTTGTAGATCATGTTGAGAGCTATCTACTATAAATATTTGGTAGTGTTTGGAGATCGGAGGTGGTCGGAATCAGGCCTGAGGCATGGGGGTGTGACTTTCGAATTTGGCGTTTTGGGGGCAATCGAAGAAGAATTAGCCAAAGTCACCAACTGGAAAGTTGGAGAGAAGAGAAAGTGTAACGACCCGGGCTTTCGAACAGTTTATTTTCAATATTTAGTATGCTTTTAAATATTAATTTGATAATATAAATAGGATTTATTGATTTTGAATTTAAATTATATTATAATATGGTTATTTTATAATATATGGTCGCATTAAATTTTGTAGTCTATTCTGTTGAATCCAAAATAGTGTAATTACGTTGAAACGTCAGTCGGTAGGTTAAAATAGCGGTTACGATCTCAAGTGATGAGCCCCGATACATTTGTAATGGATAATATCGAAATCGAATCAGAAATCAAATCGATATCTATTTAAAAAGGGTAAAAATCTCTTTATTTCAAATCGCAATAAATTAAAATCAAATGATGTGTACTTCAAGCCTTAATGCTTAAGTTTTCTATACCTATAAATCGCAACCCTACTCACTTCTACTTCTCTCGTTCATTACCTTCTGAACAACTGAAAATCCGAAGCCCCCTTTAATCTAAAAAATCAATTCAGAGGCCATCGGTTCAAAAGCTCGAAGTCATTTTAGGGGCTCCGCGATGTCAGGATGAGGGAGAAAATCAGAATCCTCATGAAATGAATCGATTTCAACTTCGATGTTCTCATGTTCGCAAGAGCTTCACCCTCGTACCATCGATACAGGGTTTGATCAAATCTTCTGAAGGTTGTGGGGCTGCTACCGGGTTCGATGAAGGTGCGACTGCTGAAGGGGTGCGAGGCAAGGAGCGTTCGACGTTCAAGAAGTAGGGTTCGGCTGTTGGATCGATGGCAAGGGAGCGAGGCTATTTCGAGGTCAGTTTCAAACTCATGGCGAGTGGAAGCAACGAGCGACAACTTTGGTGAAGAGCACGGATGTTTCAGATTTACTGTGCCAGGCAGAAAAGTAGTTCGCAACAAAAGGGGCCTTGTGGATTACTGTACGGGCAGTGAAGGTTAGGAGTTCAGATATGCTTTTGAGGCGGTATGGTAATGGTAGTGTTCGCAAGGAGAAGGGGAAATCGAGTTCAGTTATTGTATTTAGAAGTAGAAGTGATACACATCAACTGTTCGATGAAATGCCAAAAGGGTGAAGTTTGCGTTAGGGGCTGATTTCAGGGAGTTGGATCAGTGATCTACCGAGTTACTCCGTAGTTGATCAAAGACAGTAAGGTATACATTTTAATTTAATTTAGAAATACCTAGAATAATCTATTTATTTATATTATAGTTAATATAAATAAATAATTGATTAATCATTAAATAATATTTATTAATCATAGGTACGGGGTAAACTTGGTTGAGATGATTCGATAAGTTCGTAAGCACATCGATATGAAATTAAACGGAAAATCTTGGTGAGTAAATCTCACTCACCTGTTAATTAGAATTATTTTTATCCGTTAAAAATAATTGTTATTGCTTCATTTGAATGCTTTCTGGTTGATTTAAATATATTAGTTATTTAGGGTTGACTATTATATATATATTGGGTTGATGATTGGATTGTTCCCGCAGTCTCATAAGCGGATGCCCTCAGTTTCATAACGAATGATTTCCCTATGCGCCCCACAAATATATATTAGTGGATGACCTTCATACCGCGATATCCTGCCTCGAAGCAGGATGGGTATTGTTTATGTTGACTAACATCTGTGGATGCAGGAAAATAGGTTGGAGGAATCAGACTGGATTCCTCAAAATATATATATAATTTGTTTGTCTATTTGTTTGCATATATACTGTCGTATAGGATGTGTTAGAAACCTAAAATAAATAATTGGTTGTTTGAATATCACTGGGGCCAAGTGCTAATTTATAAAAATATCCTAAAAGGGATATTTGAGATTTAAAAGAGAAATTCTATCTTTTTCTAAAATAGAATTTGAAATTTTAAATAGATTTGAAATATAAACTTGCTTTGAAAAATAAAATAAGTAGTTCCTTATAAACGAAGTTTATAAGTAGTTCCTTTATAACCAAAGTTTATAAAGGAATGAAAGGAATTAGCATTGGATAATTCAGGAAATATAAATACAGGTGTGAATTTAGAGATGGGGAAATTTATTTTTCCAAAATAGAATTTAATTTCAAAAATGAATTTGAAACCAAGACTTGTTTAAAAAGGTAAACAAGTAAATTAAATGATGTTATAAAGAAGGGTGGAAACTTATCATTGATAATTTAAATGTTTAAATTCAAATATGAATTTAAAAATGAGAATTCAAATATAGAATTTCAAAATAGAATTGGGTATAGAAATTGAATATAGAAATTCAAATGGAATTTTGAATATAGTATTTGAATAAAGAAAATTAAAGAAGAAATTAGCAAATTGAGTTAGGAATGACCGAATTAAGTTGGATAAATTGGAAAACAGGTAAATATATGTTGAGCAGGTATGAGATGAAGTGTATGAAGATTTTAATTCGTGTGCCCGACAAAAAGGTACACGTTTAAATTCCATATGAGGTTTTATGCGCCAAATCGGCTAGCCGCTTGGCTTTTTCTTTTTCTTTTTGATTGGAAAGGCCTGTGTGGCGATTTGGGGATTTTCCCGATGCTCCCGGTACAAAGGAGGTTATGGCGAAATTTTCCGGAAATTTAGGGAGTTAGAATATTTATAAGAATTTTTGATAGTTAGAAATTAATGTATCGATATATATAGAATTCCATAAGGAAACGAACTAAAAATAGTATATTATTAACAAAAAGAAAATCTGTGAATTTAAATCGAGTAAGGATAGAAAGAGGAAAGTATATATGTTGTAGAAATGGAAAATTGGTTTAATATAGTGTTGATTATTCGATTTAGCAGTCGTGTCTGTTTTGAAGTTAATAATATTTTCAGTCAAGGTCTGAGAGGTAATAATACCCCAACTCGATTGATTTCATTATTAGCTGATAAATAGCAAGATTCAGTATCGAAGAGAAATGTTTAAAGAGATTTAGTCGAATGCAGTATTTTGGGTTGTTGTAACGATGTTTTACATAACATTTGTTTTAACCCAAAATAAGTAGAATTTTGGAAATATAATAATAAACATTTCCTAAGTCTAAAATTGAACTGGCGTGAAAGAGATAAGTAAGTGGAATGTTCTCCAATTTTAAATAGAAGATATTTTCTAAATATAGAAAATAAAAGAAGTTGATATTTGGTAATGTTTCCAAACAGTGTAAGAGAACAAGATGATTATCGGAAATTTTTGGCTAACAAATATTGATAAGGAAATGCAGTAGTGATTTAATTAATGAATGAAATATTTTTTAAAGGCCCAGTGATTGTTTGATGTTTTGAATGGATGTTTGTTTTCTTCGATAGTTAAATAACCGACTATCGAAGTGTTTGCCAATATTGTTGTCAATATGGAGAGATTGTTTGGATTATTATCCGAGAACCACTCTGTATTGGCAGTAGCGTTGCGAATCAGATTATATGAAGATAAATCAAAGACGGAGTAAAATGCAAGGGCTTTTTCTATTTATAGAAATTGTGCCTTCGGTTTCGTTCAATCCTAGAACGAACGTAAATGGACGAATATCTGACAGAGTATTTCCAATGATCGAATATGTTGGTCGGTATAAATATACATGGTGGCAACGGATTTATTCCCTTAGCATAATATCCAGAATGTATTTGTGCAAATCAACTAGTGATTAACGGATCTGACAATATGGCAGTAAAAGTGATTATGGTATCAATGAATGAAAAGAAATCGTAGCCTCAGGCCTCAACAACCAGGAAATGACAAAAATCGGGCAGGCAGCATGGCTACGTGGGTCGCTCCTATTAGGGTGTATTATCACCTATCTAGAGATTCATTTAATTCCTTATTCTATTCGATGTTGTCCATTCGGGAAACGGTTGCTGATCCCAACCGTTGGTGATATACATTCGATACACTCAAGCGAAATGAGTGGTCGGTCATGTGTGGGCCGGGTTGCAAGATGTTCTTGTTGAACCCAGTGTATTCCTCTCTAGAGATACACTATCGGAAGGTGGTTCCATACCTTGTCATGTTGGAATTCCAATCTCCAATAAGCGCCATGCGGTTTTTGATTTTATATTTTATATATATATGGAGCGTGAGAGGCGAGCGTTCCACTAGATTCTATTTATTTGATGTAGACATTATTATAATATCACTGGATTTGATATCAAAAATATTTTGGGTTATTGTAAGGTAAAAACCATCCGTGTTTATGTGTGGATCGGTCTTACGATTATCATTTCTTCGAACGAATTTTGAAAGTTAAACAAATGATTGGAGTTTACTCACACCAGTCCCATGACTGACCCAGAGTTTATTTTGTTTGTTTTCCCTAAACTCTTGGGTGCCCAAATTTGTACGGGCAGTCAAGTAGTCGGGATTTTACAGATTCACTTGGAGGAGTTTGAAGCAGGAGGCTTCACCGGTTAGCTATAGACTCATATTTTCCGCTGTGTATTGTGTTGTATCTGGAAATAGGTGTAACACCCCGCCTCCACTAGGGTCACTCGCAAAGGAATGCACTAGCTTTAGAGGGGCATTATTGGTAAACATGCACAGAAATATCACAAGACAGAACATATAAAATAGCGGAAGTAAAATCAGACTTTCATAACATGAATAAATAAGGTCTAAAGCCTTTTACATCAGAGTACATCAAAACCTGTCTTGCAATAGTAAAGAAGCATAAAGACATTTTCGAAAATTATTCCCCAAGTAAAACAGTAAAGTAGCCATAGCCAAGAAAAGTCCAAGCCATCCATGATGACCTTCAAGCAGAAGAAGTCCGAATTAAACAATAGTATTTCCTCCCTGTAACCTGGGGGGGAAACGGAAGACAAGAAGCGAAACAAAACGGGTCAGTCAAAAAGACTGAGTAAGCCCTATCTACTATCAGCATAAAAACTAGTAAAGTTAACTGACATGAGAAACTGAGATGAACATAAGCATGATGACAAGATAGATAAGCTAAATCAAAATAACAGGATGAACTACTGAACTCAGATAAACTAAGGTGTCATGATAAATTACGATGTCAAGATAAAACAAGGTATCCCATCGTCAGGTTCCTATCAAGTATAATATCCCCAAGATATCTATCACGTATAACGTCCCATGGTATCTTTCCTGTATTTTAGCTCTGCACCTACCATACTAGTATCCCCACCGTATCATGTGTTAACCATGAATGACCCTTACTCAAAAGTCGTGTAATGGTTCATGTCAACCTAATATATCGCATTTATAGGTTACTCAACTCGTATGTTTCTTTCCATGTAAATGTTCAGTTCCTTGCCGTAGACCGTACGGGCTTTCCCATGAGGTTCTATACTACTCCAATGTAATTCCATGATCCTTAAGCTCGTTTGGACTGTTACCCTAGACCCAGCTAGGCTTTCCCAACATGAATCATCGTTTGTGCAACTAGGACTTATGCCACCTAGGACCACTAGTGATTATGCTTACCTATTGCACGTTTTCGTATTTCGGTTTGGGTTCAACCACCCAGGGCCACTAGGAATTACGCTAACCGTCAACCGCGCCCTTTTTCCCATGCATTCATCGTGAATCGTTTTTCCATGACTGTATGCACATGTATCACATCGTGCCATCCGAGTCCTATCACAGGGCAGATCAAGAAATACAGGACTCGGTCGGGAGCTTTCAATTTATCTGCCGATGCAGATGCTAAGGTATGTTTTTCCTATACGTGGCTATGGTCCCACGAGACCACTCCCTCAACTAGTGAAAGACAAGACAGGATAAATCCTGTATGAGAACACACTACTGGCCAACCCACATCCTAGCCTTACCGCAACTATAATTAGATAGCAATTATGGTATTTTGGGTGTTCTCTGCCTTTCCGTACGTACACGCTTGACCAAAGATGGTAGGTAGCCTGACGAAATGCTATCTAGGGCACGACCGTGTATCGTCGACTATCCCCTATCCATCCCCGTCTTTAGGTCGCTCGTATAGCAACCAAGGCATACTCTTGGTTCTTCTAACGCAGACCTTAACCTCTCATGAGCCTAGTGCGATCACCTGGCAGCTCACAGAGGGATACCAAGAATATCCTCACGTTCCCCGAAGCCGCTGCTTCGTTACCCAGTTCGCTGGAGCCTTTATCTAAATCAGATAACTTGCTCCTACTCGTGTGCTTGAACGATGACCTACCGTATCAGGTTACTCATCCAATCTATGAACTGGTCCAAAATTCCTTGACTAAGAATTATTACTTAGCTATTCTCCAACTAAGGTTTACCACTTAGCTTATTCCCGTTATTCTTGTTAATTACGGTTATCCACCTAATTCTCTGAACTAGGGTTTATATAATGGATTAAGTGTCACTTAAGTTCATGACTTAATCCGTCTACAAATCATGTCAAAATTGGCTAAGTATCCAAGTTCAAGACTTAACCCTACAAACCATGTGTCAAGTTGGTTAAGTATATTAAGCAATTCACGACTTAACCTCGTCCCATTATCATTCTAGATTGGTTAAGTATATATTAACTTGACCCTATCAATTTACTTAGTCAAATCGGTCAAGTGTATTCAAGCGATTCGTGACTTAGCCTTATCATGTTTTCACGTTATATTGGTTAAGTATTGGTTAACTTAACCACATCAAATTAACGAGTTAGATTGGTTAAGTATAGGTCACTTAACCACATCAAATCATCGTGTTAGATTAGTTAAGTGTTTAACTTAACCCCATTAAACTACCAAGTGGGATTAATTAAGTCTAGGCTAACTTAACCCCATCCGATTTCCATGTTTAGACTAGTTGAGTCTAATCTTAACCCCATCCATTAACTGTATTTTTCGGTTAAGTGTCATTAGGCAAATCAAGTTACTTAACCTACCCAACCTTGTCATGTTTTGTTAAGTATCATTAGCCTAATCAAATTACTTAACCCATTTGTCCATGTCATATTTGGTTAAGAGTCATTAATCAAATTAACTTAACCCTATCATGTGGCATTAATTACTTAATGCACCTCAACCTCTCACATTAGACTTTGTTGTGGTTACTAGTTAAGCCGGTCGGTTCCGGGTAGCTTTACACCACAACTTGGTCTAACCTCGGGTTCAAGCACAACATGACCAACTTCTCACATTGGGTCCTATTGTTTGCAACTACTAGTTAGGCCGGTCGGTTGCGGGTAGCTTTATGTTGCAAACTCAACCCAACCTCGAGTTGTTCACTTTCATGTTTAGTCTAGTGTCATGTTCATATTCAAGTTTTATTAAGAATATGGGTAGACCTAACTCAATAGGTAAATTCCCAATTCCATAGTATGGTTAGACCTAACTTGATAGGTAAATTCCCAATTTCATATTTTCAAGCATACTTACATGTCAACTTCCATGTTATATTTCAAGTCATGTTTTTAAGTTATATTTTCATGTCATTAGAAATTACCCATAACATAACCCAACGCTTTTAAACTCGCATATACGTTCGCAACAACGTAATGGATTAAAAGAAGAGACTTGACAAAGGCATGACAAAAATGGATATTAAGCCACAAGTTAATCATGGTGGCAAATGAGGCACAAATGTGTTCATTAACTTGCATGTTACATTCTTAAGCCTCAAAAACATGCATAAACCCAAACTTGGCACATAAGCGAATCATGGTGACAAAAGACATGGAATGATGACTAGTAACTCGCATATATCATCATATAAGAGTTATGACTTCATATGCAAGTTGACATAAAGGTTATGAGGGTTCTCATGTTGCATAATGCAACATTTCAACATAAAGGTTGTAGCTTTTAGCCCACAAGATCAAGATAACGACTTCATAAACTTGCATGACATGATAGCATGTATCATACTTAATGATCAAACCCAAACTTGCAACATGAACATTTAACTTCATAGTTAATATCTAAGAGTAGGGAAAGGGCTTACATTGCTATGAAGGCACAAATCGATTAAATTAAAGATTGAGACAAAGCCTATGCATGCCATCATCCAAAAACCCAAAGATGAAAGCTCCAAATCAATAAAAACCCCATCTTGATGAACAAAGGTCAAAGCTTTAGCCTTGAAATCAACTTGAGAAGCTCTCATACTAACATAGAGACTCTCTAACACTCACATGATCATGAAACCTCTCATAGAAATGAAGATAGAAACTTTGGGCAAGAGGATGGAGGCTAGGGTTTTGAGTGGAGGCCATGAGAGTAAATTTTTTGCCATAGTTTAGTTGCATGAATGAATAATGAGGATTTAGGGTAGGTTAGGGGCTTATTTATAAAGATTAGGATTAGTTAGGACCCTTAGATTAACCCTAGGATCATCCTGAACCATCAGATTTCGAATCAGGCCCAAAAACCTAGCCAAAACAGAAAACAGGTGCACCAGGTAAAACTGCCCGGCCACCATAAGTCGACCCCCAAGTCGACAGGGTTATCGACTTGGGTCAAGCCATGTCGACTCCCAAGTCGACAGGGCTGTCGACTTGGGGTACCTGGCGGGAATTTTTCCCGCCTAGCCTTCCAGCCCTAATTTTCGAAATTAGAACTCGTTTTTGAACTTGAATTTTCTGAAAACTTCGTCGGACCATAACTTGGTCATACGGACTCCGATTCTCGAAAACTCAGACTCTATTTCGCGTATTTTTCCGAGACGAACGCAATGGCATAGCCCGTTTTACTTGATTCAGAATTTAAAAATTAAATTCTGCCTTGATTCTCGTCTTCACATGTTATCGAAATACGGGTTGTTACATTCTCCCCACCTTTTAGGATTTCGTCCCCGAAATCTCCAAGTTAGGAAGAATATATCCTTCCATCCATCATTCATCTACTCAAAACATCATCCACAAGCAACCATTGTCCTTAGATGATTTCTAATGCTGTATGAATATATGCAAAACATGTGTGTACATGTTCCTTAGCTAATGTTAATGATCAGGCCTGAATAATCTTTCTAATGCAAAATATGTATAGTGCCATGAATCCAACATGTATGCAAATAATCCTAGTCATATAGATACTATATGCGTGCACAATCATTCATTCATATGCAACAACTGCATGATAATACATTCGATTTCATCCATAAACAAGTATAAATACTCGTGCATATGCAATATGAAATGTGACCGAGTCGAGCTAGTATCTAATGTGTTTTCGCGCATCCACGAGCAACCACTTGCAACCACTTGCAACCATATCAATCATAACATGTTTCAAATACATGTTTACATCCATAGGGTTCTACCTAGGATTCCCTGAAACAGGGTCGAGAAGATAAACAAGACAAACTCCTTACGGGGTTTGTAACAAAAAATAGGACCGAGAGGATGTCCACAAAAGATAGCCTACAAGTAAGCTCTACAGAAAACAGGGATCAAGGATATACTCCCAAAAAGAGATATCATGCGTGTATCTAGTCTTTGACCATCAAAGTCGTATTTTCTTGAGCTTAATTCCATTGTGCCTTGACCGTCTTTTAACTTCGCGATTTCGTAGCTTCTTATTTCCTGTTTCTATAACATGAGCTGGAACTCATTTCTTCATCGCCTCTCGTTCCACTTGTACTTATCCTTTTTCTAGAATACTTGGCGCAAACATGACTGCGTACTCATGATCTCATGCAAGCTTTCCAAAATTCACTAGTGAATCTTGGATCTCGTTTATATGCTATAAGGTATTCCATGTAGAAGAACTTTCTCTTGAAAGTAAACAGATGTCAACCAGGTTATCAAGAGCACTTACTAGGGTGATCTCTATAACCCATGCATAAATGAAGTAAACCATCCGTCTTATCGGCGAACACCACTCGATCGGGCTTCAAATTTCCAATAAAGGCATCAAGGGATTCTAAGTAACTAGTCATGACAGAACCTCAAAAAGGTTACACGATACTTCGAGGGTATTACCAAGGCTAGTCAAAAGGTCTAACTACCCTCCTATCAAAACCGAGAGTGGCACCCCCTACTGGATAACCACTTCATCCCTAGAATCCATCCATAGCTTATAAACATAAGCATTATTTCCAAACACAACACTTGGCATAGACATTCTCAAATCCAAACAAGTCATGTATAAATGGACTGATTCTCCAATAGGACTTTGAGACAAAAATGGGATTCTCTATTACGCTAGTACTTAAGGTGCAGAGACTCAACTATCGAAGCAGACTTAAATGATACGAAAAACGAAGTCCTAACGGGATGATAGAGAAGAAAAGCTAAACCTTTAACAAGATCGTTACCCTCCTTCCGAGGTACCCTAGAAATGAGAGCATACTATTGCTCTCCCGATGATCTTGTCCTTGTCCCATAATACTTAACTATCCGCCCCGTTTTACCATGCCAAAGGTACTCTCTCATCATGGGTTTCATTGTTCATCTTTCTCCCTCCTTTGAGGACTAAGCCATACCAACAAGTTGCTCATCCTTAAGCTCGTATCCTTTATCCTCTTTCTCACTATCCTTTCTTATAACGCGGCCACTAGTCTCTCGAGAACCACCTCCATCGTATGGAAAGCACTTTCGTAAATAGAAAAGACTAGTCACAGTTAAAACCACTGTGACTACAGATGGAGGAAAGAAAGGAAAAGAGATTCAATTAAGGAAACAAGGATAGTGCTAATGGCCTTTGGGGAATAGCCCTTTTCTTTTAAAAGAAAATTTTCTTGAAAAATGCTTCTTCGTAAACGATTTTCAAATAGTTTTCAGAAGGTCTTTAAAAACTTTTGCCCAGTCTGGTAACCTTCTGCTCTGATACCACATGTAACACCCCGCCTCCGCTAGGGTCACTCGCAAAGGAATGCACTAGCTTTAGAGAGGCATTATTGGTAAACATGCACAGAAATATCACAAGACAGAACATATAAAATAGCGGAAGTAAAATCAGACTTTCATAACATGAATAAATAAGGTCTAAAGCCTTTTACATCAGAGTACATCAAAACCTGTCTTGCAATAGTAAAGAAGCATAAAGACATTTTCGAAAATTATTCCCCAAGTAAAACAGTAAAGTAGCCATAGCCAAGAAAAGTCCAAGCCATCCATGATGACCTTCAAGCAGAAGAAGTCCGAATTAAACAACAGTATTTCCTCCCTGTAACCTGGGGGGGGGGGAACGGAAGACAAGAAGTGAAACAAAACGGGTCAGTCAAAAAGACTGAGTAAGCCCTATCTACTATCAGCATAAAAACTAGTAAAGTTAACTGACATGAGAAACTGAGATGAACATAAGCATGATGACAAGATAGATAAGCTAAATCAAAATAACAGGATGAACTACTGAACTCAGATAAACTAAGGTGTCATGATAATTTACGATGTCAAGATAAAACAAGGTATCCCATCGTCAGGTTCCTATCAAGTATAATATCCCCAAGATATCTATCACGTATAACGTCCCATGGTATCTATCCTGTATTTTAGCTCTGCACCTACCATACTAGTATCCCCACCGTATCATGTGTTAACCATGAATGACCCTTACTCAAAAGTCGTGTAATGGTTCATGTCAACCTAATATATCGCATTTATAGGTTACTCAACTCGTATGTTTCTTTCCATGTAAATGTTCAGTTCCTTGCCGTAGACCGTACGGGCTTTCCCATGAGGTTCTATACTACTCCAATGTAATTCCATGATCCTTAAGCTCGTTTGGACTGTTACCCTAGACCCAGCTAGGCTTTCCCAACATGAATCATCGTTTGTGCAACTAGGACTTATGCCACCTAGGACCACTAGTGATTATGCTTACCTATTGCACGTTTTCGTATTTCGGTTTGGGTTCAACCACCCAGGGCCACTAGGAATTATGCTAACCGTCAACCGCGCCCTTTTTCCCACGCATTCATCATGAATCGTTTTTCCATGACTGTATGCACATGTATCACATCGTGCCATCCGAGTCCTGTCACAGGGCAGATCAAGAAATACAGGACTCGGTCGGGAGCTTTCAATTTGTCTGCCGATGCAGATGCTAAGGTCTGTTTTTCCTATACGTGGCTATGGTCCCACGAGACCACTCCCTCAACTAGTGAAAGACAAGACAGGATAAATCCTGTATGAGAACACACTACTGGCCAACCCACATCCTAGCCTTACCGCAACCATAATTAGATAGCAATTATGGTATTTTGGGTGTTCTCTGCCATTCCGTACGTACACGCTTGACCAAAGATGGTAGGTAGCCTGACGAAATGCTATCTAGGGCACGACCGTGTATCGTCAACTATCCCCTATCCATCCCCGTCTTTAGGTCGCTCGTATAGCAACCAAGGCATACTCTTGGTTCTTCTAACGCAGACCTTAACCTCTCATGAGCCTAGTGCGATCACCTGGCAGCTCACAGAGGGATACCAAGAATATCCTCACGTTCCCCGAAGCCGCTGTTTCGTTACCCAGTTCGCTGGAGCCTTTATCTAAATCAGATAACTTGCTCCTACTCGTGTGCTTGAACGATGACATACCGTATCGGGTTACTCATCCAATATATGAACTGGTCCAAAATTCCTTGACTAAGAATTATTACTTAGCTATTCTCCAACTAAGGTTTACCACTTAGCTTATTCCCGTTATTCTTGTTAATTACGGTTATCCACCTAATTCTCTGAACTAGGGTTTATATAATGGATTAAGTGTCACTTAAGTTCATGACTTAATCCGTCTACAAATCATGTCAAAATTGGCTAAGTATCCAAGTTCAAGACTTAACCCTACAAACCATGTGTCAAGTTGGTTAAGTATATTAAGCAATTCACGACTTAACCTCGTCCCATTATCATTCTAGATTGGTTAAGTATATATTAACTTGAACCTATCAATTTACTTAGTCAAATCGGTCAAGTGTATTCAAGCGATTCGTGACTTAGCCTTATCATGTTTTCACGTTATATTGGTTAAGTATTGGTTAACTTAACCATATCAAATTAACGAGTTAGATTGGTTAAGTATAGGTCACTTAACCACATCAAATCATCGTGTTAGATTAGTTAAGTGTTTAACTTAACCCCATTAAACTACCAAGTGGGATTAATTAAGTCTAGGCTAACTTAACCCCATCCGATTTCCATGTTTAGACTAGTTGAGTCTAATCTTAACCCCATCCATTAACTGTATTTTTCGGTTAAGTGTCATTAGGCAAATCAAGTTACTTAACCTACCCAACCTTGTCATGTTTTGTTAAGTATCATTAGCCTAATCAAATTACTTAACCCATTTGTCCATGTCATATTTGGTTAAGAGTCATTAATCAAATTAACTTAACCCTATCATGTGGCATTAATTACTTAATGCACCTCAACCTCTCACATTAGACTTTGTTGTGGTTACTAGTTAAGCCGGTCGGTTCCGGGTAGCTTTACACCACAACTTGGTCTAACCTCGGGTTCAAGCACAACATGACCAACTTCTCACATTGGGTCCTATTGTTTGCAACTACTAGTTAGGCCGGTCGGTTCCGGGTAGCTTTATGTTGCAAACTCAACCTAACCTCGAGTTGTTCACTTTCATGTTTAGTCTAGTGTCATGTTCATATTCAAGTTTTATTAAGAATATGGGTAGACCTAACTCAATAGGTAAATTCCCAATTCCATAGTATGGGTAGACCTAACTTAATAGGTTAATTCCCAATTTCATATTTTCAAGCATACTTACATGTCAACTTCCATGTTATATTTCAAGTCATGTTTTTAAGTTATATTTTCATGTCATTAGAAATTACCCATAACATAACCCAACGCTTTTAAACTCGCATATACGTTCGCAACAACGTAATGGATTAAAAGAAGAGACTTGACAAAGGCATGACAAAAATGGATATTAAGCCACAAGTTAATCATGGTGGCAAATGAGGCACAAATGTGTTCATTAACTTGCATGTTACATTTTTAAGCCTCAAAAACATGCATAAACCCAAACTTGGCACATAAGCGAATCATGGTGACAAAAGACATGGAATGATGACTAGTAACTCGCATATATCATCATATAAGGGTTATGACTTCATATGCAAGTTGACATAAAGGTTATGAGGGTTCTCATGTTGCATAATGCAACATTTCAACATAAAGGTTGTAGCTTTTAGCCCACAAGATTAAGATAACGACTTCATAAACTTGCATGACATGATAGCATGTATCATACTTAATGATCAAACCCAAACTTGCAACATGAACATTTAACTTCATAGTTAATATCTAAGAGTAGGGAAAGGGCTTACATTGCTATGAAGGCACAAATCGATTAAATTAAAGATTGAGACAAAGCCTATGCATGCCATCATCCAAAAACCCAAAGATGAAAGCTCCAAATCAATAAAAACCCCATCTTGATGAACAAAGGTCAAAGCTTTAGCCTTGAAATCAACTTGAGAAGCTCTCATACTAACATAGAGACTCTCTAACACTCACATGATCATGAAACCTCTCATAGAAATGAAGATAGAAACTTTAGGCAAGAGGATGGAGGCTAGGGTTTTGAGTGGAGGCCATGAGAGTAAAAATTTTGCCATAGTTTAGTTGCATGAATGAATAATGAGGATTTAGGGGTAGGTTAGGGGCTTATTTATAGAGATTAGGATTAGTTAGGACCCTTAGATTAACCCTAGGATCAACCTGAACCATCAGATTTCGAACCAGGCCCAAAAACCTAGCCAAAATAGAAAACAGGTGCACCAGGCAAAACTGCCCGGCCACCATAAGTCGACCCCCAAGTCGACAGGGCTGTCGACTTGGGTCAAGCCATGTCGACTCCCAAGTCGACAGGGCTGTCAACTTGGGGTACCTGGAGGGAATTTTTCCCGCCTAGCCTTCCAGCCCTAATTTTCGAAATTAGAACTCGTTTTTGAACTTGAATTTTCTGAAAACTTCGTCGGACCATAACTTGGTCATACGGACTTCGATTCTCGAAAACTCAGACTCTATTTCGCGTATTTTTCCGAGACGAACGCAATGGCATAGCCCGTTTTACTTGATTCAGAATTTAAAAATTAAATTCTGCCTTGATTCTCGTCTTCACATGTTATCGAAATACGGGTTGTTACAATAGGTGTTTATAACTATTCCAGGAATAACTGTTGAGCTCTGATGATGGTATGTATATAAAGTTATTGATTTGTATTTCAAAAAGTTATGTTATTTAATATATTTTATTCGTTCCGCTGTGAGTTTGTGATCTTCATTTTCTTATATTCTAATATTTCTTTCTTTCTATTTCTCATCCTCTAACTTCTTTCTAATAATGATTTGTATTTCTATGCAATTTGAGTTGGACGTGTGGTGTTATTAGTCGACTCAAATAGTACGGATTTGCGGGCCGTTACAGTTGGTATCAGAGCTTAGGTTGAGCGAGTACCTAGGCTTTGGTGTTTTGTGCTCATTAGATATAGGGTCAGTAGTACCCTAGAATGAGTTGAGTGTATATAAACGAGAGAGCGTATCTGTTAATTTGATATAAAAGTTAGTTTATATTGTGTTGGCTAGTCTGTTGAGTGGTTTATGAATTCTAGTCGAATTGTGGGATGGCACGAAGTCGATAGGAATTTCTAAACACTTGAACAGAGAAATTTGACACAAAATTGTTTTGAAAGTGGGTAGATGAAATAAATTTATCCAAAATTCTATTTTTGTAAACTAAGGAATTTTTTTTAAAGTATTATATTATATGGATGAGTTGGTTGTTAATATTATAATCAAATTAGATTATAAAAATTGGAATGGTTATATATAACTAAAATAAAATTTGTATATGAAATATATAAAAAAAAGATGAATTAAAATTTAATTCAAACTAGAATTTGGAATTTAAATCCTGGGAAGTTTGGAAAAATATTTTTCAGAGTATATTAAAATAATATAGCTTTGTTTGGAAGGATCTTTGAATAAAAATCATTTTTGAATGGATTTTAAAGGTGATAAAGCACTGAATTAACTTCAGTGACTGGAAAATAATTCTGATGATAGTTGCAGCTTCATTAGTGTTCATTTTCGAGTTTCTAAGTGATGGATTGCTACTTTAGAAAAGTTTTGATGGAAATTTGTTGAAAGAAAACAAGATGGTTTGAAAATTCAAATGTTTTGAATTTGAGATGGTTATAAATATATCTATATATTTATGGGATTTCAAAAAGGATTTGAAATAGAAACCCGGAAATTTGAGTTCTGAAATTTAATATTTACCTAATCAAGTTAAATGGATTGACAGGAATAAATTGATTAAAATCAACTGAAATGAATTTGAATACCCATGAATGAAAAACCAAAAGTTTTGGTAGAACTAAAAATTTGTTGAAATATGAAGAGGTGAGTTTCGGCATAAAGGAGTTTTGAAAAGTTAATGGGTTATAGTATATTTTTTACCTTAGCAATTTCGGGGACGAAATTATTTTAAGGGGGGAAGAATGTAATGGCCCGGGCTTTCGAACAGTTTATTTTCAATATTTAATATTCTTTTAAATATTAATTTGATAATATAAATGGAATTTATTGATTTTGAATTTAAATTATATTATAATATGGTTATTTTATAATATATGGTCGCATTAAATTTTGTAGTCTATTCTGTTGAATCCAAAATAGTGTAATTACTTTGAAACGTCAGTCGGTAGGTTAAAATAGCGGTTTCGATCTCAAGTGATGAACCCCGATACATTTGTAATGGATAAGATCGAAATTGAATCAGAAATCAAATCAGAAATCAAATCGATATCTATTTAAAAAGGGTAAAAATCTCTTTATTTCGCAATAAATTAAAATCAAATCATGTGTACTTCAAGCCTTAATGCTTAAGTTTTCTGTACCTATAAATCGCAACCCTACTCCTACTTCTCTCATTCATTACCTCCTGAACAACTGAAAATCCGAAGCCCCTTTAATGTAAAAAATCAAATCGAAGGCCATTGGTTCAAAAGCTCGAAGTCATTTTGGGGGCTCCGCGATGTCAGGATGAGAGAGAAAATCAGAATCCTCATGAAATGAATCGATTTCAACTTCGATGTTCTCATGTTCGCAAGAGCTTCATCGTCGTACCATCGATACAGGGTTCGATCGAATCTTCTGAAGTTCAATTTGGGGGTAACTCGATTTAGGTTGTGGGGCTGCTACCGGGTTCGATGAAGGTGCGATTGCTGAAGGGGTGCGACGCAAGGAGCGTTCGACGTTCAAGAAGTAGGGTTCGGTTCTTGGATCGATGGCGAGGGAGCGAGGCTATTCCGAGGTCAATTTCAAACTCATGGCGAGTGGAAGCAACGAGCGACAACTTTGGTGAAGAGCACGACAGTTTCAGATTTACTGTGCCAGGCAGAAAAGTAGTTTGCAACAAAAGGGGCCTTGTGGATTATTGTACGGGCAGTGAAGGTTAGGAGTTCAGATATGCTTTTAAGGCGGTACGGTAATGGTAGTGTTCGCAAGGAGAAGGGGAAATCGAGTTCAGTTATTGTATTTAGAAGTAGAAATGATACACATCAACTGTTCGATGAAATGTCAAAAGGGTAAAGTTTGCGTTAGGGGCTGATTTCAGGGAGTTGGATCGGTGATCTACTGAGTTACTCCGTAGTTGATCAAAGACAGTAAGGTATACATTTTAATTTAATTTAGAAATACCTAGAATAATCTATTTATTTATATTATAGTTAATATAAATAATTGATTAATCATTAAATAATATTTATTAATCATAGGTATGGGGTAAAGTTGGTTGAGATGATTCGATAAGTTCGTAAGCACATCGATATGAAATTAAATGAGACCTATTTGGATATTCAGCAATGGAAAATCCTAGTGAGTAAATCTTACTCACCTGTTAATTAGAATTATTTTTATCCGTTAAAAATAATTGTTATTGCTTGTTTGAATGCTTTCTGGTAGATTTAAATATATTAGTTATTTAGGGTTGATTATTATATATATATATATATATATATATATATATATATATATATATATATTGGGTTGATGATTGGATTGTTCCCGCAGTCTCATTAGCGAATGCCTGCAGTTTCATAGCGGATGATTTCCCTATGCGCCCCACAAATATATATTAGTGGATGACCTTCATACCGCGATATCCTGCCTCGAAGCAGGATGGGTATTGTTTATGTTGACTAACATCTGTGGATGCAGGAAAATAGGTTAGAGGAATCCGACTGGATCCCTCAATATATATATATAATTTGTTTGTCTATTTGTTTGCATACATACTATCGTATAGGATGTGTTAGAAACCTGAAATAAATAATTGGTTGTTTGAATATCACTGGGCCTAAGTGCTAATTTATAAAAATATCCTGAAAGGGATATTTGAGATTTAAAAGAGAAATTCTATCTTTTTCTAAAATAGAATTTGAAATTTTAAATAGATTTGAAATATAAACTTGTTTTGAAAAATAAAACAAGTAGTTCCTTATAAACGAAGTTTATAAGTAGTTCCTTTATAACCAAATTTAAAAAGGAAATGAAAGGAATTAGAATTGGATAATTCAGGAAATATAAACACAGGTGTGAATTTAGAAAAAGGGAAATTTATTTTTCCAAAATAGAATTTAATTTCAAAAATGAATTTGAAACCAATACTTGTTTAAAAAGATAAACAAGTAAATTAAATGATGTTATAAAGAAGGGTGGAAACTTATCATTGATAATTTAAATGTTTAAATTCAAATATGAATTTAAAAATGAGAATTTGAATAAGAGAATTCAAATATAGAATTTGAATATAGAATTTCAAAATAGAATTGGGTATAGAAATTGAATATAGAAATTCAAATGGAATTTTGAATGTAGTATTTGAATAAAGAAAATTAAAGAAGAAATTAGCAAATTGAGTTAGGAATGATCGAATTAAGTTGGATAAATTGGAAAACAGGTAAATATAGGTTGAGCAGGTATGGGATAAAGTGTATGAAGATTTTAATTCGTGTGCCCGACAAAAAGGTACACGTTTAAATTCCATATGAGGTTTTATGTGCCGAATCGGCTAGCCGCTTGGCTTTTTCTTTTTCTTTTTGATTGGAAAGGCCTGTGTGGTGGTTTGGGGATTTTCCTGATGCTCCCGGTACAAAGGAGGTTATGGCAAAAGTTTCCGGAAATTTAGGGAGTTAGAATATTTTTAATAAATTTTGATAGTTAGAAATCAATGTATCGATATATATAGAATTCCATAAGGAAACGAACTAAAAATAGTATATTATCAACAAAAAGAAAATCTGTGAATTTAAATCGAGTAAGGATAGAAAAAGGAAAGTATATATGTTGTAGAAATGGAAAATTGGTTTAATATAGTGTTGATTATTCGAATTAGCAGTCTTGTCTGTTTTGAAGTTAATAATATTTTCAGTCAAGGTCTGAGAGGTAATAATACCCCAACTCGATTGATTTCATTATTAGCTGATAAATAGCAAGATTCAGTATCGAAGAGAAATGTTTAAAGAGATTTAGTCGAATGCAGTATTTTGGGTTGTTGTAACGATGTTTTACATAACATTTGTTTTAACCCAAAATAAGTAGAATTTTGGAAATATAATAATAAACATTTCCTAAGTCTAAAAATGAACTGGCGTGAAAGAGATAAGTAAGTGGAATGTTCTCCAATTTTAAATAGAAGATATTTTCTAAAAATAGAAAATAAAAGAAGTTGATATTTGGTAATGTTTCCAAACAGCGTAAGAGACCAAGATGATTATTGAAAATTTTTGGCTAACAAATATTGATAAGGAAATGCAGTAGTGATTTAATTAATGAATGAAATATTTATTAAAGGCCCAGTGATTGTCTTATGTTTTGAATGTATGTTTGTTTTCTTCGATAGTTAAATAACCGACTATCGAAGTGTTTGCCAATATCGTTGTCAATATGGAGAGACCGGTTGGATTATTATCCGAGAACCACTCTGTATTGGCAGTAGCGTTGTGAATCAGATTATATGAAGATAAATCAAAGACGGAGTAAAATGAAAGGGCCTTTTCTATTTATAGAAATTGTGCCTTCGGTTTCGTTCAATCCCAGAACGAACGTAAATGGACGAATGTCTGACATAGTATTTCCAATGATCGAATATGTTGGTCGGTATAAATATACATGGTGGCAACGGATTTATTCCCTTAGCATAATATCCAGAATGTATTTGTGCAAATCAACTAGTGATTAACGGATTTGACAATGTGGCAGTTAAAGTGATTATGCTATCAATGAATGATAAGAAGTCGTAGCCTCAGGCCTCAACAACCAGGAAATGACAAAAATCGGGCAGGCAGCATGGCTATGTGGGTCGCTCCCATTAGAGTGTATTATCACCTATCTAGAGATTCATTTAATTCCTTATTCTATTCGATGCTGTCCCATTCGGGAAACGGTTACTGATCCCAACCGTTGGTGATATACATTTGATACACTCAAGCGAAATGAGTGGTCGGTCATGTATGGGCCGGGTTGCAAGATGTTCTTGTTGAACCCAGTGTATTCCTCTCTAGAGATACACTATCGGAAGGTGGTTCCATACCTTGTCATGTTGGAATTCCAATCTCCAATAAGCGCCATGCGGTTTTTGGTTTTATGTTATATATATATGGAGCGTGAGATGCAAGCATTCCACCAGATTCTATTTTTTGATGTAGACATTATTATAATATCACTGGATTTGATATCAAAAATATTTTGGGTTATCGTAAGGTAAAAACCATCCGTGTTTATGTGTGGATCGGTCTTATGATTATCATTTCTTCGAAAGGATTTTGAAAGTTAAACAAATGATTGGAGTTTACTCACACCAGTCCCATGACTGACCCAAAGTTTATTTTGTTTGTTTTCCCTAAACTCTTGGGTGCCCAAATTTGTACGGGCAGTCAAGTAGTCGGGATTTTACAGATTCACTTGGAGGAGTTTGAAGCAGGAGGCTTCACCAGTTAGCTATAGACTCATATTTTCCGCTGTGTATTGTGTTGTATCTGGAAACAGGTGTTTATAACTGTTCCAGGAATAACTGTTGTGCTCTGATGATGGTATGTATATAAAGTTATTGATTTGTATTTCAAAAAATTATGTTATTTAATATACCTTATTCGTTCCACTGTGAGTTTGTGATCTTAATTTTCTTCTATTCTAATATTTCTTTCTTTCTATTTCTCATCCTCTAACTTCTTTATAATATTGATTCATATTTCTATGCAATTTGGGTTGGACGTGTGGTGTTATTAGTCAACTCAGATAGTACGAATTTGCGGGCCGTTACAGAAAGGGCTGCAACTTTGTAGTTGGGGGGTTTGCTTGAAAATCGCCGTGGTGGCCATGAAGTCGATATAAATGTTGATGAATATTTTTGTGGCAGAAACGAAAAATCAGAAATTCCGGCGAATCGAGGAAGAATTGGACGATGGCTCTAACAGAAAGTTGTTTGTGGTGTTGAGGCCGAGGTGACGGCCAAATTTCGTGGCAAATGGTGGAGAATGGTGGTGGCTAGGGCGGCCGATGTGGTTAGGGTTCGAGGACGATTTTCACGCGATGGGCGAGTTGAACGGCGATAGAGTTGGAGGCGTGGGGGGCAGCTCTGACCGGCATTGATGCGGTGGTCGGGCGATGGACATTGGCGGCGGTGCAAGCTCGAGTAACAGTGGAGCCGAGTTTGAACGAAGATGATGAAGGTAAATTATTTAATTAATTAATTAATCAATGTATTCAATGTTCGAACATTTATAACTCGCTTGTATGAACTCAGAACTAGATGAGACTGGATCCGTTGGAATCGTGGAGTCGAGAGCTTCACAACAAAATCGATTTGAACGGATTGGGAGATATTTGTAATTTTGGGTTAAATTAAACCCACGTTTAGTTTAATACAAAAACTATTGTTATTGAAACAATCAAAAATCATAGAGAGAACTCCTAAACTATTTTGAAAAGTTATTATATTCTTATCTGATTATATATTAATTTCTTGTGGTTGCAATGGTTGCTTCGTGGATGATGGTTGCTTGTTACAATTTTATTTATACTGTTATGTACATTTAAGTATTAAAAATTTATAATGCTTATCTTATGACTGTGTTTAATGGATGATAAAATGTTGTGGTTATTATTATTATTGTTCACACAATTGAGACCATGAAAATGAAATTATTTTGGAATTGACTGAGTCTAGTTCCATTGAGCTATTAAATGAATATTATATTCATTTAAGTGAAATAGACATGAAAATGAAAATTGAATTTTTATATCCGATACTATTTGGAAACGAAGTTAAGATTATTTCAAAAAACTATTGAAAAGGTTGACATAAAATTTAAAGAGTTTTGAATTAGAAATGACTTGTTCTAATTTAAAATAGATTTTGAATTGTAAATTCAAAAGTGAATTCAATTTAGATATATAAATGACGTTTTTTAACTCGAATGGATTGTTCGATCCTATTTATTTTTATAATGGATTTCAGGAAAGTTTGGATTTCAATAGATATAATTTTGAAAAATATTATTATTTTAATATTATAATAATATAGAATATTTAGTTATTGATTTATAATTGAATTCGAAGTTAGAATTAATTTTAAAACGAGTTTATAAACATTTTATAAAATACATTTGGATTGAATTAGATGAGTTTTTATTTTAAATAATAATATGGTTTTAATATGATGTGTCAACGACAGTTCACGAATTTCTACCATTGATTTCATATTGATATATCGGGAGATCCGACCGTCGGATATTCCCGAAATGAAAAATGTTTAGTTCGAAATGAAAAGAGCTTTCAAATGGCATGTAAAGTTTTAAAATCTACCAGTTAGATTTTGAGATAAGTTTATATCAATTTTGAAGAAAAACAACGCTAGTGCCGTTAGTGACCCGAAATTGGATTTTAATGAAATGATCTGTTTTTAAATTATTAAAAATACAGGAAAATTATGATAAATCATAATTAATTATTTTAAAGTTACTTGGAAAAGAAATACAAAGTTTCGAACAATATTCCAATTTTTAGCTTTCAGCCTGTCTACTTGAAAACAATAAAACGACTTTTTGGATTTTAAGTTAAATAAACTTAAGATTCCCAAATATTAGTTTATTGGATTTGAAAGATGAGTTTTGAGAAATCTTTTAATTAAGATTGATTGATTTGGATATAAATGATATTAATTAACATTATGTACACGTTTAATCTTTGAGGAATTTGAAAGATATTTATATCGTTATTCCATTTATAGCATTCATCGATTACGAGAATTGGTGTTGAATATAAGTGAATATAAATTTTGTTTAAATCTTATATTTAATACCAACTGAGTTTGGGTTTGTCGTGAATGGTGTCTTCAACAACACTATTCTTTAACCCGGTTAAAGATGAAGAATATGGAATAAATCTTTTAATTAAGATTTATGAAGTTTTCCAAAGTGAAATTTTCCAATTAATAAATTAAATTGGAATTGAATGGAAATCAATTTAGTGATAATCAAGATGGGTCTCTATGAATGAAGACCTTTACTATTTAAGGAATTTGAAAGGCTTTGCCGTTATTCCGCTTATAATATTAGTCTGATTCGGGAATTCATATCGGTGATGAGCTGATAAGATTTCCATAGAGATTTCATTTAAAATGAAAGAATCATTTTGCGTTTGTCGTGAACGATGTCTTAAATAACCTTTATTCTTTAACCCATTCAAAGGAGAAGATGATTTCTTGAGATTAATTGAAATGAATCTTTACTTAAATCGAATATAAAGTATTAAAGAAAGAAGTTGGAACTCGATGGTTTATCCTTGAGTTGGGTGATCTGCTAGGTTTTTAATCTGATGTTGGCTTAGGCCTTCGGAGTCATATACTTGATAATTTATCCTCTTGGTATTGTGCAATCGAGAATCAATTCTAGTTAATGATTGGTTTTCCCTAACGATATGAATAAGAAATCGCGCAGTACAATTTTTTGCCAAAGATATGATTTAGGAAAGTTAAAAGTGATTTACCATTATGATAGTTAATGAATGATTTGGATTTGAGTAAGCGTGTTTTCACGTAATGACAAGAAGAAATCTTTAATTAGATTTGAAATGAAAGAGGATAATTAAAGTTACCAAAATACGAGGAAATTAGATATAGAGTACCACCGGTTTTGCTCCATGGGATGAATTGGATGGGAACGGGATAACGATTTGAGAAATTAACTTTTGTACGGTTCGATAACCTTGATAAGGCTTAGAAACCTTGATTTGAGTTAAATATGTGAAATGATATTTTTTTAATCTTATGAAATGATTTCCAAGGGAAGATTTAAATAAGAGTTAAAAAAAATGTAAATCTTTGATTAGATTTAAGGTAGTAATTCCCAATGTAAAGGATGATTTAAGTAAATGATTATTCCCAATGTAAACCACTCCGAAATCGCGATAAATGATCATACAAACAAAAATTATAGATCTAACTTGCATAAACGCATGAAATAGCATAGAAATTACCTGTTTTAACTTACTAAATCGGATCCTAAGGTGATTCATATGAAATAGGACTTACCATGATGTAGATCTATGGAAAACAACTTGAATTTGATGAAAAACATGACCAAACATTCATATACTTCATTGAATCCATGTGAGAGATGCAAATCGCTCACCGATTCTCCAAAACAAGCTAAAATCAACGTAATAAGATTCCGGACAGCAAGCACTTCGCACCAAACCCCTTGATCCGATGAATTCCCTCTTTAATTGATGTAGATCTAGGCTCCAATGGTGTAGATCTATGATTTCCTTCCTTAAAGTTTGATTTTTAATGGTGGAAAGGTGTTAGAGGAAGGAGGAACACAAGGCCATCAAATGAGGGAATGAGAGAAGTAACCTATTCTCCATACCCCTCACCCCCTATTTATAGTTTCCACCAGCCCACTAATAGGCCTTCCCAATTCAGCCCATTTTGGCTTACCAAACCTGGACAGCCAAATGATAAATCTTAAAACAGTGATTTCTTCAAAACCGCCTAGCCAAATCTTTAATGTAACCAATCTACGGAAATACAATCATCAATTCCTTTCCAATGGCACAGGTCTCACTCTCTGATTCGACCTAAGTCAAAAGTTACGCCCTATACAAGACTGACAGGGGCAAAATGGTCACAAACAAAATCGGTAAAAATTATGGACATGTCTCACATCCTCATAAGCAACATATTAAAAGATGAGAATGATCCAACCCTCAGGAAATAAAATAAAAATATTTTATGATCTTCCGATACGTAAAATGCGGGTTGTTACATTCTACCCCCTTTAGAAATTTCTTCGTCGAAATTCCAAGCAAACACAAACAACCACAATAATTCTGCATGCCTTTCATGCATGAGAAGCCAATTCTATCTTCCAAACTAGCAACCATCAATCCATGCATATAGCCTTATCCTAGCACGCGGAATCCTTTCAAACAACAACAAGATACAACAGTATTAACGATGATACGATATCAAAGGGTCCTGCCGACAAAGAGTTCTGTATGAGTCACCCTCATGTTCTCTTCCATCTCTCACATACAATCATCGCCATCTTCACTCCACTGTACCTTGACAAGCTTAACCGTCTTCCTTCTAAGCTATTTCGTGTCATTTCCCACAACACGAAGCGGCTTACGAGGTTTCCCAACTGCAGTTTCTGCTTTTAGGTCTTCGAACTGCTCTAGAGGTACCACTACACTCGAATCATGCATGAACTTCCGTAGAAACGACACATGGAAAACATTATGCACACTCGACATCTTCTCGGGTAACTCCAATGTATATGCGAGCTTTCCTATTCGCTCGACTATTGGAAATTGTCCAACAATCCTTGGGACCAACTTTCCTTTATTTCCAAATCTAACTATATGCTTCAACGGTGAAACTTTCACTTAAAACCATGTCGTCCACGTTGAATTCCAAGTCCTTACGACGCTTATCGGCATAACTCTTTTGACGATCTTGGGCCGCCTTCATTCGTTGCCGAACGATCTCGATACAATCCGAGGTTTCTCTAATCATTTCAGGCCCAAATACCAACTTATCTCTAGTTCCTAACCAACAAGCTGGAGAATTACATGGCCTCCCATACAACGCTTCGTATAATGTCATCCCAATGCTAGACTGGTAGCTATTATTATACGCAAAATCAACTAGATGTAGATGGTCCTCCCATGATCCTCGGAAGTCTAACACACAAGCCCTCAGGAGATCAGCGCTCAGGAGATCTTCCAAAACTCGGTAAACCCTCTCGGTCTGACCATCCGTTTGGGGATGATAAGCCATACTTAAACACAACTCGTTTCCTAAAGCTTCATGTAGACTCTTCCAAAATCCGCTCGTAAAAAATGGATCTCGGTCACTTACAATGCTCTTTGGGATACCATGGAATCAAACTATCCATTTCACATAAAGCTCATCCAATTTCAATGTCGTCCTAGTCGACTTGACAGAAATGAATCTTACACTTTTGGTCAAGCGATCCAGGATGACCAAATCCCTTCGTTTCCTGCCCTGATTCTAGGTAGTCCATCGATGAAATCCATTGATACTTGCTCCCATTTCCACGTAGGAACTTCCAATGTCTGAAGCATACCACTCAGCTTTTTCTGTTTATATTTCACCAACTGGAAATTTATACATTTGGAAATGAACTTTCCAATATCTCACTTCATCCCCTCCCAGTAGTAGATTCGTTTCATGTCCTGATACATCTTATTACCACCAGGATAAATCATCAACTTCGAGTGATGACATTCTCTCAGAACCTCATCTCTCAATCCATCGATATTAGGAACAACTATTTGTCCTTGCTTTCGAAACCAACCTTATCGATCGACCTCGAACTCTTTATCTTTTGGTTTTAGTTTCTGGATAAACTTGACAAGCTTTGCATCTTGCTTTTGGATCTATCCAATCCTTTCGATAAGAGTAGGTCTTATCGATAAGCTTGCCAACATTTGAGGCTCCAGTTCACATCTTGGCCTAAAATCAAACCTTTCCAAATACTCAAGGTTCTTCCATTCCGAAAACATCGCTCCAAACTTGCATGTCTTCTACTCAACACATCTGCCACCACGTTTCCTTTGCCAAGAGTATAGGCTATACCAAAATCATACGATGCCAGAAACTCCAACCATCTTTGTGTTAGGGTTTCCGCATGATCACTACACAATTATATTTTGAAAGAGGGAAGAAGATAACAATAACAAACAAATACCTCCAAAAAACCTTTATTAATCCACTAAATTTTTACAATGAAAGCCTAAAAAAATAATTTAGAATTTGTCTCAATTTCGAAAAACAAGTTTTTTTTAGTTTTCCTTTCCTTCAAGTACAAGTAAATCGCTTCCTAATGACATGCTTATATAGGCAAATAGAAAAGACTAGATCTATACCCAATTGGGCTCTAAAATATCTCATAAATAAATACTCCTTAAAACTTGTTCAAAATAAAACTTTCCCTAAAATATCTCAGCAAATCCATAAAACTCGGTCAATAGATCCTAAAATCCCATAACTTCCATTAAGCTTTTCAATAATTATTTTATCCATATTCAAACCCTCTCCAAAAAATTTGTGTAGAAGGCTATGATACCAATGTTATGTAACGACGGTCGGAACAAAGTCCCCCTTCCTTGCACGCATATGAGCTGGCACACAACTCCCATATAACAAAAGGAATCCCTGAAGTTACGTGCCTACCATCTCATATTTGTACACAATTCTTTAAATATATTCTGTGATGTGGGACTATTAATTCTAACCCGTCATTCCTCCTTAACAACATGCGAGGCAATCCTAACAGTCCCCCCCTTGACTCGCATACTACGAGTATCTTTTGAGAGCATTGCCTTGCCTGCATGGCCCAGTCAGTAACATTTGGCTTCGATACCACTGTTATGTAACGAAGGTCGGAACAAAGCTCACCTTCCTTGCACGCATATGAGCTGGCACACAACTCACAGATAACAAAAGGAATCCCTACTGTTATGTGCCTACCAGCTCATATTTATACACAATTACTTCAATATATTCCGTGATGTGGGACTATTAATTCTAACCCGTCATTCCTCCTTAACAACATGCGAGGCAATCCTAACAATCTCCCCCTTGACCCGCATCCTACGAATATCTTTTGAGAGCACTGCCTTGCCTGCATGGCCCAATCCGTAACCTTCAGCTCTGATACCACTGTTATGTAACGACGGTCGGAACAAAGCCCCCCCCTACCTTGTACACATATGAGCTGGCACATAACTCCCATATAACAAAAGGAATCCCTGATGTTACGTGCCTACCAGCTCATATTTGTACACAATTCCTTCAATATATTCCGTGATGTGGGACTATTAATTCTAACCCGTCACTCCTCCTTAACAACATGCGAGGCAATCCTAACAGTCTCCCCCTTGACTTACATCCTACGAGTATCTTTTGAGAGCACTGCCTTGCCTGCATGGCCCAGTCCTTTTGGAAGAAAAGATGCTTCAATGATTTATGACCTGTAAACAACTCGAATCGAACTCCCAACAAGTAATGTCTTTACATCTTCAGGGCATACACAATTGCCGCCAACTCCAAATTATGAGTTTAATAGTTTTTCTCATGTGGCTTTGGCTTTCGACTCGCATAAACCACAACTTTATCCTTCTGCATTAGCACTGCTCCAAGTCCAGTACCACATGCATCGATGTACACCCATCTCTTCATTCCCACTTGGAATGGTCAACACAAGAGCACTCGTCAATCTCTCCCTTCAAGATTCCGAACGCTTGTTCACACTTCACATCCCATGTGAACACTTGGGTTTTCTTCTTCAATCCTGTCAATGGTGCAGCTACCTTAAAGAAATCCTTGATAAACCATCGGTAATAACCAGCCAACCCAAGAAAACTTCTCACATCCATCGCATTCTTAGGTCTATCCCAGTCCTGGATCGCTGCCACTTTAGCGGGATCAACCGCTATCCCATTTTCAGAGACAACATGGCCTAAGAACCTCACTTTACTCTTTCAGAAGTGACACTTCGAAAACTTGTCTCTCAGCTGATGCTTTCACAAGATCTCTAACACAACCCTCAAGTGCGTCTTGTGTTCTTCCTCATTCCGAGAATAAACCAGAATATCATCAACGAACACAAGCAAAAACTTGTTCAACTAACTTCTGAATACCTTATTCATAAGATCCATGAAATACGATGGCGCGTTAGTCAACACAAATGACATCACTGACCATTCGAAAAACCCGGATGGTGTCCTAAAACAGTCTTTGGCACACTATCCTTTGCCACCCTCAACTGGTGAAATCCCGTTGCAAAATCCATCTGAGAAAACACTTTGGCTTCGTGAAGCTGATCGAACAAGTCATCAATCCTTGGCAACGGGTACTTATTCTTCTTTGTTACCTTATTCAGCTCACAATAGTCCACACACAATTGTAATGAGCCATTCGCTTTGCTTGCAAACACGACTGGTGCACCTCATTTCAAATTACTCTGAATGAATCACTATCCTAGAAGGTCTATAACTTACACCTCCAACTCTTCCTTAGGCGCCATCCACCTAATAGGCATAATGATTGGTCTAGCACCCTTGACCAAATCGATCCTAAACTCAATCTCACGATGCGGCGGGAACCCTTTGACCTCGTCAAAGACATCCTCATACTCATTAGCGATCAACACAGATGACAAGTCTTCTTGTGGAATCCCAAGCGAATATCGATAGATCATGAAGACACCCTCTTCGCGCTTACGTCTAATCAACACCTTTCGCCTTTCCACATCACCGACTCTCACCTCTAGCTTCTCGCAATTCACTCTTACCGTATACCTCTTGAGCCAATCCACGCCCAAGATGATCCCAAATCCAGCGAAGTCAAGAACAAAGCAATCACACTCAAAAGAGTAACCATGACTCGACAACACTAGACCACGAAAAATCATGCAAAGATTGGACTAACCACCAACTGAATTGGTCACTACGAAAGGCCTATCACAAATCTCGGGTTTCAAACCTAAGCGACACACACGTTCATTGCAAATGAATGAACGCATGCTCTAGTATCAAACAAAACTCAAACTAAAACACCTTTAACAGAAAGAGTACTTTGAACGACGACACGCTTTCCCTTCTCCTCCGTAGTAGGAGCTCGTGAAGAAGATGGCACGGCTTCCAAAGCATATGCCTTCATAATCTGCTTCCCTTTAGCTGGTTCCAGACAGTCTTTCTTGAGATGTCCAGTCTTTCCACAATTGTGACACTTCCTCTCAACCTTCATATTCTTGCACTCATTAGCAAAATGGCCTTTCTGTTGGTAATTGAAGCAAACAAACTCACTCTTAGGCTTCTTCTGGCCATTCTTCCCTTTCTGTTGTTGCTGCTTTCTTTTCTTATTATTACCACCCTGTTGTGGCTTCTGTTCTCACTTAGGTTAACAACAGAAATCTTCTTAGGAGACAGACTTTCATGCCTCAAAGTCCTCTTGACGACCTTTTCAAAGCAATCATCGAGGTGATCCATAAGATGATTCTCAAGATATTCATCCAACCACATGACAAACTTCTCATACTTTTGATAAGGAGTATCTTTATATGAAAGAGCATACTTCGACAAGGCCTCGAAGTCAGAAATAAAGTCAAGAACTGGTCGACCATTTTGTTTAAGCTCCACGAATCTCTTAAACAAAATTGACTTTTTCATGGTGGAGATAAACTTCTCTTCAAACTTAGTTTGGAACTACTCCCATGAAATTTCTTCCTTTGGAGTCTCGAGTGTGACATATTTCCACTAGTCCATTGTTTTATCCTCTAACTGCCTTGATGCAAGTTTCATCTTTGTTACATGAATAAATGATTGGGTGCATATTGTCGATATGTAGAACTTTGGTTGACACCACGCTCTTAAGCTTCAAGACAATTACAGTGTTATCAAGGAATTACGATTCATCTTGAAAAAATTTATTCATTTTTCCTCCAATTATGGGATGGACAATTTGGGACTAAACCGTTATTATTGAAGTTAGGTAAAGTCCTTGGAATGTGAAAGACCTTAAATATATTGTTTGATTAATCAGCGTACATAAGACGCTTTGGATTTTGTGGGTGGTATCCCCTGAAAACCCTCACAAGACAACACTCGTCCTACTAGGGACACCTAGGGGTTTAACGGCTTGTTGCATACGCTAAATGAAATCGTTTTTTCTAAGAAAGTGTGACATATTTTAGTTTAGTTTATTCGAGAACGAATAAAAAGACAAGTGTGGGGGTATTTGATATACACGTAAATGTGTATATTTTATCCGCTTATTTATCTTGTTTTCCCTTTAAAATAATTAATATTGTGTATTTATAGCTATGTTTCATATTGTTGATAAAAAGCATGGTTTAAAGAATTTGATGGATAAAGCATGAAGAATTTGCTTAAAAAGAGTGAAGTTTGAAATTACTAAAGCTTGAAGAGTGTAAAGCTTGATGAACGGTTCCGAATAGAGTTTAGTTAAGAAGATTTGGCTCAATGATTACTCATGCTACGTTCACATTGGCTCATTTGCAAGGCCTCTTACTCATGCTACGTTCACATTAGCTCATTTACAAGACCACTCACTCTACAGTTGCGTTCACACTGGCTTATGTGTTATTTGAGCTAAATCTTTAGTCCCACATTGTGTAATTAGTCAAGTAGTCTTTGTCATATCAGCTATAAATACATTGTATCTCATTCACGTAAAAACACATTGGGTTTTATTCTATAATCCTTCTCTAAGATTAAAATCATTTTTCTTCCTTTCTCTTTACTTTTTATTGTATTTTATTTATGTTGTTTATTTTCTGTTTCTCTTCTTCTTTAGCTATGTCTAGCTATTCTCCTTTAATTAAGGGGTGATGATACTGGATTAGATTCAATATGAATCACATAACTAAAGAGATTAGAACTTCATGTATGTAGATCTAGATCTGAACCAAGGGTTGGATCTGAACCTTCATACTCTGTGTCGTTTAAGTGCTATGCTCCTTCACAAGGTATACTCATGTTCAATCTAACGTTTATCATATTCAGATCTAACATTTAGGGTTTTATAAATAATAGTGAATCTGTCCTGATAGCCTATGGTTGTTTAAAAGCTTAGCTCCTGCATAGGCTATACTTGTCATTATTTACATATTTGTTTCTAGTAACCTGATAAGCGTTGATTCATGTTTGTGATAAAAACATGAATTAGATCTGATTAATCTGTTTGGTTATTAGTTCATGTTAATTTAATCTATGTTATTGCTCCCTAATTGCTTCCTTTAATAATATAAAACTCTCTTTTATTTAATTTCTATTATTTTCATGTTTTAAACCAATCAAAATTCTGGAATAACTTGATTGGATTTACTAGTTTAAATATTTTTGGTCCTAGAGTTCGACACCCTCTACAACAATCCTTTTTGTTTTGGAAAACCGAACGGATTTTACAATTGTTTACAATTGTTTAATTTGTTCGCAAACAAATTTTGGCGCCGTTGTCGGGGACCAAAATAATTTTTACAGCTAAATCCTTCGAGTTATATTTTTTATTTTATTTTTTATTTTTATTTTTCCTTTTGTTCTCCTTCATATAATTTTTTTTTGTAGTTTTCGGTTTGATTTCTTTCCTTTCATTGTTTTTCTAAATTTTTTTTCCGTTACATTGCCGTTTCTATTTCTTTCCAATTTCTCTGCAAATTTCTTCCCTTTTTACAAATAATAAAAAAAATTGCATTTTCCCCCTTTTTTGCCTTGATTTCTTTTCCCCTCCCACAAGATCTTTCCTACATCCACTTCTACAAATTCTCCACGACCATCAAGTGTCTTCACATACCTCCAATTCTGCCATTAGCATCATCACCGAGTACCACATACCCTTCCAAAACCTCCAAATACCGCCATTGCTATCACCTGCAATCGCATTACACTACCATTCATTCATTCTTCTCCCTCATGACCACGCCAAATTCAACTGATCATCCCCTGTTATTTCACCCATCCTTCAAGCCAACCACAACTATTTCTGTAACAACCCGTATTTTCAATAACCTGTTATAACATAAATCGAGGCAGAATTTAATTCAAAAATCTGAATCAAGGGAAACGGGCTATGCCATTGCGTTCGTCTCGGAAAAATATGCGAAATAGAGTCCGAGTTTTCGAAAATCGGAGTCCGTATGACCCAGTTAAGGCCCATTGAAGTTTTCAGAAATTTCCATGTCAAAAACAGATTTGAATTTCAAGTTCAAAGTTGGAAATTAGGGCAAACTGGCGCAGGCGGGAAAACTCCCGCCAGGACCCCCATGTCGACAGGCATGTCGACAGGGTCCCCAGGGTGTCAACAGCCCTGTCGACACAGGGTGGCCGGACAGTTTTGCCTGGCGCACCATTTTGGGTCTTGGTCTGGTTGTGTGGCTTAGTTCTGGAGACTTCCGAAATCTGATGGACCTAAACTAACCTAGGGTTAATCCTAGGGCTAAAAACACTTCAATCTTCTATAAATAAGACCCTAATCCTACCCTAAAACCTAATTTATTCATTCTAGTAGCTAAACTATGGCAAATTGATTTCTCAAATGGCCTCCACTTAAAAACCCTAGCCTCCACCCTCTTCAAAAATCATTCCTATGAAGATTTTGATGTTCATACAAGCATTTCTAAGTTGTATGAATGATCATTAGCTTGCATACATCATCAAGTTGCAAGCTTTATTGGCTAAGCTAGAGTTTTTGGAATTTTTGTTAAGAGTTTTCTTATTGGAGCTTTGTTTTGGGTTTTTATATGCTTGCATGAGGGGCTTCTCAATCTTTATTAGTAGATTTGTGTCTTCATAATATTTGTAAGCCCTCTTACCTTCATTTTAGAAACTCTAAAGTTAATATGTGATGAAAGTTGGGATTTATGCATGTTTAATAAGTTATGCATACTTATGCAAGTTCACTATGCCATGATTTGCAAGTTTATTGAGTTATACATGTTTATGCAAGTTCACTAAGCCATGATTTGCAAGTTTATTGAGTTATGCATATTTATGCAAGTTCACTATGCCATGATTTGCAAGTTTATTGAGTTATGCATGTTTATGCAAGTTCACTATGCCATGATTTGCAAGTTTATTGAGTTATGCATGTTTATGCAAGTTCACTATGCCATGATTTGCAAGTTTATTGAGTTATGCATGTTTATGCAAGTTCACTATGCCATGTTATGCATGTTTAATAAGTTATGCATACTTATGCAAGTTCATTATGCCATGTTATGCATGTTTAATAAGTTATGCGTGCTTATGCAAGTTCACAATGACATGTTATGCATGTTTGACAAGTTATGCGTGTTTATGCAAGTTCCATATGTCATGTTAGGCAAGTTTAACATGTTGTGCATGTTTATGGTAATATGCAAGTTCACTATGCTAGGTTATGCAAGTCTAACATGTTATGCATGTTTGTTGTGATATGCAAGTTCATCATGTATGTTATGCCAAGTTCCCTCTTCCTATCCTTTATGCGTTGTTACGAATATGTAAGCGATAGAATGACGTTGGGGGGGGGGGGTTTGGGTAAACCTAAAATACATGAAAATATAAGATTGGGAATTTACCTATTAAGTTAGGTCTACCCCTTGGGAATTTACCTATTAAGTTAGGTCTACCCAAGTATTTGTTGACTTGTAATTATGTTTTGAAATAAAGTGGACATGACACTTAGAGAACATAAGTGTGGCCAACTCGAGGTTGGGTTGAGTTTGTAGCGTAATTCTACCCGGAACCCACCGGCTTAACTAGTGGCTACAAACAATAGGACCCAATGTGAGAAGTTGGTCATGTGGTGCCAAGACCCGAGGTTAGACCAAGTTGTGGTGTAAATCTACCCGGAACCCACCGGCTTAACTAGGTAACCACAACAAAGTCTAATGTGAGAGGTTAAGGTGCATTAAATTAATTAATGCCTCATGATTAGGGTTAAGTCAGGGTCCACTAATACTTAACCAATTTGGGGATTCGAGGGATTGAAATGGGGTTAAGTTGTGAACTGTCGGTTACACTTAACCAATTTAATCCATTTGGGGGTTTGAGGGATTGAAATTGGGTTAAGTTGTGAACTGTCGGTTACACTTAACCAATTTAATCCATGATTAGTGAAGGGTTAAATCGCACTCAACCCTCTTAGGAAACCCTAGCAACGTGGTCTGTTCCAGCAGTAATCCCAGTTTGGTATCATCTCAACCCTAGAGGCTGGGCTAGGGCGGGGCACGATTACTGGACTGATGTAAGCGACCAAAGCGACGGCTGAGTGGTACAGCGGTGCGGGTCCAGGCGGGCTACGGACGTGCACGTAATCCGGTATTGGACAAACTCGAGGCACGGGTACCAGTAGGTTTAGACTGTGCATTATTGCTTCAGTGTCTGGGGTTGACACTCGAGGGCTTGATACACCCGAAGGTGGACCCACCACAGTCTGACTACATCCATATGTGGGCCGTATGGACACCAACACTTGACGTGTTAGGCTATAGGGAGCCGATCGACTAGACCGTTTGGTTGGACCTTATATTAAGGTCACTTCATGTTATTGGGTCAAAGCTTGGGCCAAGGGATCAATACCTGTTATGTTGGTTTGCTAGTACACCGTGGTGCAAAACTTAACCTTGTTTATGCGATGACACCTCTATCTATCTCGTAGTTAATTTATCATGCCAGTATGTTGTTATCTATGATCATCTCAGATTCCATCATGCTGTTAACTTTATTAGTTTATAGACTGATCGTAGCAGGGCTTACTCAGTCTTTTTGACTGACCTGTTTTCTTTCGCCTCTTTTCTTCCGTTTCCCCCCCCCCCCCAGGTTCTCAGGGAGGGAATACAGGAGCCTAGCTTGGATCTTAGCTGCTTTCTTGGATAGCTCATGTATGCTTTGGACTTGAGCTCGCTATGGTTTTTCCACTTTGGGGATAGCTACTTTTATGTTTTCCTTTTCAGTTTCAGATGATGTTATTTTATGTACTAGACTTGTTTATTTGGGAAATTGACATTATGATGTAGCAGACTTGTGTTTTGAAATGGTTTAAAAATCTTCCGCTGTTTTATCTACTTACTCTGTTTATTTACATATATATATATATATATATATATATATCATGTCCTGCCTTGTTATATCATTATGCATGTTTACCTTGTTTTAAAACGCCCCACCAAAGTCAGAGTTGCTTGCAAGAGACACCCTGGCGGAGGTGGGGTGTTACAATTTCCATACAGCGAAACACCAAAAACCCATCAACCAAAAAAAAAACCCACGGTATTCACCATACCACCTGATCACAAATCACTTGCTAACTCATGACAAACTTCAAAAAGCCCTCAGCAACTTCACTATTTTCAATCCACAGCAAACCCATCTCTTCATAAATCAACTCACTCCACTACACAACCAACCAAACTTCTTAATCACCTACCTGCAGACCCAAACATCCATTATCGTAATCTGCATCACCCATAATTGTCACATCAGACACAACTACAAACCCCAAAAATCCGTCACCCAAATTCAAACCAAAGTAAACCCATAGCGAGAAACCCAAATTCACAGCAAAAGTTCGAACAACCCAAACCCATACCTGAACACCATCCTCCATCGATCCTCACTCAGAACCAAACTTCAATACCCAATCGAGGCCTGCAATTCGAATAACTGGAAACACTTGACCAAATCCGACTTCACATCGACTAAATTCCGATTCCAAGCCCAGTGATTTCATTTCCAGAAGATAAATAGTAGGGCACTAGTTTTTTCAGATTCAATTCATCGTCTTTTTGGTTTGTAGAAATTATCATCTTCAGTGTTGCTTCTTTCAAAAGAAAAAGAAAAGGGGCGTGTTGAATTTTTTATTTATAGGAAACTGTGTTTCTGATGTGAGAAAAGAAGGCGTGAGTATTTTATATGGCTGGTATTCTGATTTATTGATGTTTTGAGGGCATTTTGATTTTTTTGAAAAGTAAGGAGGGCGTGTTATTGGGTGCGGTGTAATCTAAGTGTTGTGGCAATTGTTTTGGACCACCATGGCTGAGTCACAGTGACTTTGCTCTTTTTTATTTTTTATTTTTCTATTTTTGGGTGAGTGTGGCCTTGTTTAATTTGATTTGTTTTTCTTTCTATTTTTCTTGGGTGCATTTACTTTTATTTTTTTAGTGCATGAGATATTGGTTGTGAGAAGCATAGTTTTTTTAAATTCCTTGTTAGTTTTTGATTTTTTTTAGTTGTTTATTTCATTCAAAAAAAGTAAGGGAAAATCAAATTAAAGAATCAAAAGAAGCAGGATTTCAAGCAAAGTGAATCAGGACTTGAAAATCAACTAATTAACAGAAGGTGACAAGATTAAATCTGCGTACGATTCAGATGGGTTGGAGCGGTTGCACACCAAGTGGGTGTGAACGCGCTAGCGCTACTCAGTTGCACTGGACGGACTGCCGATCTAGGTGAGTATTTTGTAAACTTTACAGAGACTGCTGCTGCAAAAAAAAAAAAAAAAAAATAGACATTGCTTTTAAAAATCTTCTGCATGGGTAGCGACTTGCTTGTAAAATCTTTTAATTTCTGCAATCATTATTTCTGCATCTTTATTCATTCTGTTAAGGGCAATACCCCAATTCACATAAGGTGAGGGATTTCATCACCCTTTCCTTAGCCCATAAATTGCATTTCATCGTAAAATCTGACTAATAATAACGGTTAGACGTTGGACTTAAGGGAGCCGCGGTCTCATCTAGGGCTTAATTGTATTTTGATAGTTGATTTATTTGGAACGAATTATTTCCTGGTGTCTAGACTACGGCAGAGAAATAACCGCTTATAAATATTACGGTGATTCGTAAATATTATATCGGTTGTTACTCTGAAGGTACTTAAACCTTCGGCTGCATTGCTAGGTGATTCCTGGTGCATCAATGACCCATGTCCGTTAACTGGCTGGAAAATCTTTTGTTCTAATTAATCAAACGTGTCGCTATATAATTTTGGGTTAGGAGCTATTAAGGACAGAAAATTTCATTGAAGCTAATTTCTGTGTATCTGATTGGTTTGTGAATTGCAATAAAAAAAATCAAAATTCCTCAAAAACAAAAATAAAAATTGAAAAAAAAAAATTAACTTCTTTTTTGTTCTTTAGCCTTCTTTAATTCTGTAGGTCATATTTTTATAAAATAAACTCCCATTTTCAAAACTCTTTTCTGGCGAACTCTTTCCTTCTTTCTAGTGCATGCAAACTTGGATGCATGACAAAGAATCTTGTCATTTAGTTCGAACCAAACCACCTTCTCTTTCTTCAAAACCCATTTTACTTGAACAACCTTTAGAAATGGCTAACGATCCCGCACCTCAAACTCTTATGGATGGATACTTCCCCGACCGGGTTTCTATTCCTTCTTGCATCATATTGCCTGCCCCAATGGGTAACCACTTTGAAATTCATTCAAATCACATAAATACTCTTCCAAAATTTGGCAATCTTGAACGTGATGATCCGTATATTTTCTTAACCAAATTTGAACAAGTTTGCGCAACCATGAAATTTCAACAACTAAGTGATGATGGAATCAAACTTAGGTTAATTCCATTTTCACTTACCGATTATGCCGAAAAATGGTTGTATAGCTTGCCTTCAAATACAATTGGAACTTGGGATGAATTTGTGAATATTTTTCTAAAGAAATGTTACCCCTTGGAAAAGCATCCAAAATTCGAAACGAAATCGTTAATGTTCATCAATTTTGGGGTGAATCCTTTGCAAAATATTTTGAAAGATTTAAAGAACTACTAGTTAAATGTCCACATCACAATTTTGAAAAATGGACTTTGTGCCAAATTTTATACGATGGACTTGAAAATAACTCTCGAACTATGCTCGAATCGATGTGTCAAGAAAATTTCTATCCTAAGATCACAATGTCGCTTAGCAATTTCTCGAAAAGTTGGCCGAAAAATCTGCTTAATGGGAAAGATCTAACGAGAAATTGATTTATTCCCGATCAAATGCTCATTTGGTAGGATCTTCGGTTGCCTTAGAAGCAAAAATAGACGCGATGATAACCAAATTCGATAATGTCCTTTCATCAACTCAAATAAATCAAGCTTAAGCATCTCAGCCCTCATTTACAAATGTAACGATCCTAACCACATCATCGATCAATGCCCACACTCGTTAGAACAAATCAACGCATTTAATAAAGCTAGGAGCGACCCATTCTCGCCAACGTACAATCCAGGTTGGAGAAATCATCCTAACTTCTCGGTCCCAATACAATGCAAATTCTAATTCGGTTCGACCTCCTTTTCAACCATTTTCGACTAATCCTTCAAATCCTTCCTTTCAACAAACTCAATTCCAAAATCTTGCGCCACCTTCTCAAAATCAAGCGCAATAATCTTTTGTACCACAAGATGGTAAATGATTGAAGTCACTTGAGAAAACTCTTGAAGCATTGACTAAAGCAATGACTCAAAATCTCCAATCAAATAGCAATCGTCAAAACTTATTGACTTCGCACATGCAAAACACAAGTCAATCAATCGCTAAACTTGAAACGCAAATGAGTCAGTTAGCCACCTCTGTAAGTGAATGAGAAAGAGGCACTTTCCCGAGTCAACCCATTTAAAACCTTAGAGGAAAAAATTCGAATCCCGACCAAATTCACATCATTCAAGATTCAAACGTTTGTCACTTGAATGCGGTCACGACTCTTAGATCCGGTAGGAAAATTGACAACTATGTGGACAATCCAAATGATTTACTAGACGATCTTCCAAACCCTACTAAAAATTCGACCAATGCGAATCAAAACATTGAGCCAATTTTTGATAAGGACCATCCTCAAACCCAAGAAGTCCAACCTACTGAGTTGTCTACTCCATTTCCCCATAGACTCCGACCTAGAAAAAAGACGGACCAGATAGAAAAGATCCATGAAATATTTAAGCAAGTTAAAGTGAACATTCCTCTTTTAGATATTATTCAACAAGCTCCACAGTACGCAAAATTTATAAAAGATTTGTGCACTCAAAAACGTCATATGCACGTACCTAAGAAAGTGTTTCTAGCGGCAACTCTAAGCGAAGTCTTGTCCCAATCAATGCCAGTGAAATACAAAGATCCTGGCTACCCCACAATATCATATACTATTGGGGACAAGAAAATCGATAGATGCCTGCTATACTTATGTGCTAATTCTAACTTGCTTTCATATTCCGTCTACCACTAATTGGGACTAGGAGAACTGAAACCCACTAAGGTTACCCTTCATCTTGCTAACCGTTCTATTAAGAGACATGTGGGTGAAATTGAGGATGTATTGACCAAAGTAGGCGAATTCATCTTTCCAGTTGATTTTATTGTCCTAGAAACTCAACAGGTAAGCAATCCTGCGAACCAAATCCCTTTGATTTTAGGATGACCCTTCTTAGCAACCTCTAATGCACTTATCAACTGTAGAAATGGGTCTATGAAACTTTCTTTCAGTAACATGACATCGAACTGAACATCTTCAGAACCGAAAACTATCTTAACTCTTATATAGACCAGTTTTCGGAAATCCATGCTATCCACTATCAGTGAACCTGAGCTCGACCATCTGAATAGCGAAATTGAGTCAAATTATGAAACTTTGTTTCAGGGTATCTTTGAAAATATCTCTGAATCAACACCTGTCGAGCCGCTCACAACTGAATTTGTCCCTCAACCAATCTCGTCGCTTAAGTCGTCTCCCAAATCTGAACTCAAAGTGTTGCGCAGTCATCTTAAGTATGCTTACGTAGGAGACAATGAAACTCTTCCTGTCATCATTGCTTCAGACCTTATTACAGAGCAGGAACAATTACTCCTTCCCATCCTTAAGAAAAATAAGGAAGCAATTGGTTGGTCCATGGCTGATATTAAGTGATTAGTCCTTTAATAGTCCAACATCGAATCCACCTTATAGATGATACCAAACCCACTCGTGATCCCCAATGTCGACTAAACCCCATCATGAAAGAAGCAGTTCGTGATGAAATCATTAAATGTCTTGACAATGAAATCATCTACCCGATTTCCGATAGTAAATGGGTTTGTCCAATTCATGTTGTATCTAAGAAATCAGGGACAACCGTGATCCAAAATGAAGCTAACAAGCTTATCCCAACCTGCACCCAGATGGGTTGGCGTGTTTGCATTGATTATAGGAAACTTAATTCTGCAACATGTAAGGATCATTTCCCTCTACCATTCATTGATTAAATGTTAGAACACTAGCCGGTCACGAGTACTACTGTTTCCTTGATGGGTACTCGGGCTATAATCAAATCCCTATCGCTCTTGAGGACCAAGAGAAAACCACTTTCACTTGTCCCTTCGGTACATTTGCGTACCATCGTATGCCTTTTGGTCTCTGTAGTGCACCTGCAACCTTTCAGGGGTGCAAGATTAGCATTTTTCTGATACGATCGAACGATTTTTGGAAGTTTTCGTAGATGATTTTTCCATCTTCGGGGATTCTTACACTGAGTGTTTACATCACCTTGATCTTGTTCTTAACCATTGCAAAGATAAACACTTAACTCTTAATTGGGAAAAATGTCACTTCATGGTCAAACATGGCATTGTTCTAGGACATGTCATCTCTAATAAAGGAATTGAAGTAGACAAAGCCAAAATCGAAGTTATCTCTAATCTTCTCATTCCCAAATCCATTAAGGACATCTGATTCTTTTTAGGTCATGTTGGCTTTTACCGTCGCTTTATGAAGGATTTTAGCAAAATCACTCGACCTTTGACTAGTCTTCTTGGTAAGGATGTTCCTTTCGACTTCAGTTCTGATTGCATTTCATCTTTTGAGCATCTCATAAACGAACTTGTCTCTGCTCCTATCATGTCCTCTCCCAACTGGAAGTTGCCTTTTGAAATCATGTGTGATGCCTCGAATTTCGCTGTAGGCGCTGTCTTAGGACAACAAATTGATAAAATTCTTCATGTCATTTACTACGCGAGTAAGACTTTGAACAATGCCCATATCAATTATACGACCACTGAAAAAGAACGCTTGGCAGTTTTTTTCACTCTAGAAAAATTCAGACCTTATCTAATTGGCTCACACATCACTGTTCATACCGATCATTCCGCACTTAGGTACCTTTTCTCTAAAAAGGATGCTAAGGCTCGCCTCATTCGCTGGATACTTCTACTTCAAGAATTTGACATTACCATAAAAGATAAGAAAGGATCTAACAATGTTATTGCAGACCACTTGCCTCGTCTTCCAAATGCGTCGTCTTCTTCTCTTCCAATCAACGAGAATTTTCCAGATGAACAGCTCTTTTTATTATCCACCGATCCTTGGTTCGCTGACATTGTCAACTACTTAGTTACTAAGCAGACCCCTTCTTTTTGGTCCAAGCAGGATAAACACAAATTCTTTTCCCAAGTGAAACATTTTTCCTGGGACGATCCCTATCTTTTCAAGTTTTGTCCCGACCAAATCATTTCAAGGTGTGTTCCCGACGCTAAAACTCATAGTGTCCTCTCTTTCTGTCATGACCAAGCCTGTGGTGGTCACTTTGGTCTGAAAAAGACAGCCAAAAAGGTTCTCCAATGGGTTTCTACTGGCCCAACCTTTTCAAAGACGCATACGAATTTTGCAAGACATGTGATCGATGTCAATTCTTAGGGAAAATTGGTAGACGAAATATGATGCCCCTAAACCCCATTCTAGAGGTCGAAATTTTTGATGTTTGGGGTATAGACTTCTTGGGACCCTTCCCTAATTCTTTTGGGAACCTCTACATTATCTTAGCTATCGATTATGTTTCTAAATGGGTTGAAGCTGTTCCATGCAAAACAAACGATAACAAGTTTGTTGTGCGCTTCTTAAAAGAAAACATCCTTTCTAGGTTTGGCACACCTCGCATAATAATCAGCGACAACGGGATACATTTTTGTAATCGTTCTTTTGAAGCCCTCATGAGAAAGTATTTGATAACCCACAAGTTATCCACTCCTTACCATCCTCAAACTTGTGCGCAAGTTGAAGTATCGAATAGGCAAATTAAACAAATCCTTGAGAAAACCGTGAATCGAAATCGTGAAGATTGGTCCCAAAAGTTAACCGACGCTCTTTGGGCTTACCGCACCGCTTTCAAAACAAACTTAGTTATGTCCCCTTTCGGTTGATTTTTGGTAAGTCATGTCGCTTGCCAGTTGAACTAGAACATAGGGCGTTATGGGCAATAAAAATTTTAAATGTTGACCTTGAGCAAGCAGATGAACTTAGGAGGCTTCAACTTAATGAACTTGATGAAATTCGAAATGATGCCTATGAAAATGAACGAATTTACAAGGACAAAACGAAAAAAATTCATGATAAATCAATTTTACGTAAAACTTTCATGCCAGATCAAAAAGTTTTGTTGTATGACTCAAGATTGCATTTATTTCCAGGTAAGTTAAAATCTGGATGGACAGGACCTTACACTATGCGGACTGTTTTTCCGTATGGTGCAGTATAAATTGAGAATTCAACCGATGGATCATCCTATAAGGTAAATGTTCAACGCCTTAAACCTCATTTGGAATCAATACTCAACCAAGAGGAAGAGCTCATGGTCCTCTATGAGCCACATTACATTCGGTAAGACGCACTAACCCTCTTTTGTACATATGTAAATATTCTCTTATTTTTTTTGTTCCTTTCACTAAGATATGTCTGATTAACGACTATGGGGATACAGTCACACTCAAGTGTGGGGGGTAATTTACATTACATCAGCAATCAAATTTTATGAACTAGGTCATTCATTGAACAAGGATTAACTTAAATTCATAAATAAAACCTTGATTCTTGTTTGATAAGTTGAATTGTTGGGTGATGGGAATGAACATTATTTATTCACTGAGTCGTAATGTGTCTTTTTAAGATGCTAGCTTGAGACTGTGCAGACGTTAGTCGTGTTCATGAGTAAGTGTGTCAACCCTTGTTACACATGTTAGAACGTGCAAGTAAAGATAATAAAAAAAAAATGAATTTGCACCTGCATTTGTTAGATTTTCTGAGTTCGTTTTCATGCATAATATTTTTTCTCACTCAAATTTTCAAAATCGTAAGTTTTAAAATCCACTTGGCCCAATTAAGTAGAAATGACTCATTGTAGCGTTCTTCTTCGATACCCCACATTATTCAAACCCAAGTTTTAGTCGATTTATATTCATGTTTCGACAAGTTTTCCTTATATTGGTATACTTAAGAACCTTTTGTTTAAAGGTTAAAAACACGTCATCTTTTTTATCTACCAATATTACACTACCTATTCTGTACTTGTTTGAAGGTAGGATAACCATTTACCGCATCTTATTTTATATGGCTTATCTTTCTTACGAAACTTTGCTTATCACTCCTTTCAGCTTTTTATATAACATTAATCCAGACTTGTGTGTTGAATTAGGGCTATAGAAGTAGAGTAACTAAGGCACAAAAACTTTCCTTTCATGAAGTGTTAGTAATGATTCACTTAGTAGAAGAGGAATCAAATGAAATATTACGGTATCATTCCATTCCATCTCCACTTATCATTCATCATGCAAAAAAAAGCAATAAAGAGAAAATCTCTGAGAATAAAACATTCACTCGTCATTCTTGACTATAAAGAATTCATTTCCATTCCATCCACATCCATCATACCGTACTTGGAAGCGAGGACTGTAGTAGAGGAGATGAAAGAAAATAAAAATGTTCATATGTGCCTTAGTATTACTTTATCTTTTGTAGCATGAGGTTCAACTAAAACACTTTCCCTCTTATCTATAACATATTTTAGAACTTACAAAAATTTTCCTTTATCTATGCATAACTCACATCCAATACATTACAGTTAAACTAGTGCAAAATTATTCAAAAAAAATGAATAAAAGATTGGGTGCACATTATTGGTGTGTAGTACTTTGGTTGACACCACGCTCTTAACCTTTAAGACAATTACAGTGTTATCAAGGAATTACGATTCAGCCTGAAAAAATTTATTCATTTTTGCACCAATTATGGGATGGACAATTTGGGACTAAACTGTTATTATTGAAGTTAGGTAAAGTCCTTGGAATGTGAAAGACCTTAAATATATTGTCTGATTAATCCGTGTACATAAGACGCTTTGGATTTTGTTGGTGGTATCCGCTGAAAACCCTCACGAGACAACAATCGTCCTACTAGGGACACCTAGGGGTTTAACGGCTTGTTGCATACGGTAAATGCAATCGTGTTTCCTAAGAAAGTGTGACATATCTTAGTTTAGTTTATTCGAGAACGAATAAAAAGATACGTGTGGGGGTATTTGATATACACGTAAATGTGTATATTTTATCCGCTTATTTATCTTGTTTTCCCTTTAAAATAATTAATATTGTGTATTTATAGCTGGGTTTCAGATTGTTGATAAAAAGCATGGTTTAAAGCATTTGATGGATAGAGCATGGAGAATTTGCTTAAAAAGAGTGAAGTTTGAAATTACTAAAGCTTGAAGGATGTAAGCTTGAAGAACGGTTGCAAATAGAGTTCAGTTATGAAGATTTGGCTCAATTATTACTCATGTTGCGTTCACATTGGCTCATTTGCAAGCCTTCTTACTCATGCTGCGTTCACATTAGCTCATTTGCAAGACCACCCACTCTACAGTTGCGTTCACACTGGATTATGTGTTATTTGGGCTAAATCTTTAGTTCCACATTATGTAATTAGCCAAGTAGTCTTTGTCATATCGGCTATAAATACATTGTATCTCATTCATGTAAAAACACATTGGGTTTTATTCTGTATTCCTTCTCTTAGAATAAAATCATTCTTCTTCCTTTCTCTTTACTTTTTATTGTAATTTATTTATGTTGTTTATTTTCTGTTTCTCTTCTTCTTTAGCTATGTCTAGCTAATCTCCTTTTATAGGGGGTGATGACGCTGGATTAGATTCAATATAAATCACATAGCCAAAGAGACTAGAACTTCATGTATGTAGATCTAGATCTGAACTAAGGGTTGGATCTGAACCTTTATACTCTGTGTCATTTAAGAGCTATGCTCCTTCACAGGGTATATTCGTGTTCGATCTAATGTTTATCAGATTTAGATCTAACATTTAGGGTTTTAAAAATAATAATGAATCCGTTCTGATAGCCTATGGTTGTTTAAGAGCTTAGCTCTTGCATAGGCTATACTTGTCGTTATTAACGTATTTGTTTCTAATAACCTAATAAGCGTTGATTCATGTTTGTGACAGAAACATGGATTAGATCTGATTAATCTGTTTGGTTATTAATTCATGTTAATTTAATCTATGTCATTGCTCCCTAATTGCTTCCTTTAATCATATAAAACTCTCTTTTATTTAATTTCTGTTATTTTCTGTGTTTTCAACCAATCAAAATTCTGGAATAACTTGATTGGATTTACTAGTTTAAATATTTTTGGTGCTAGAGTTTGACCCCCTCTACAACAATCCTTGTTGTTTAGGAAAACCGAACGGATTTTACAGTTTTTTACAATTGTTTAATTTTTTCGCAAACAGATTACGTTTTATAACTTTGGCTAATATCATTAACCACAGGTTTGATACCAAATGTGATGACCAACCACAGCCCTTGCACCAAACAAGAGGAATACCACGCTGAAAGGTGTGTCAGGCAGCTACGGACGATCATCAAGGTATGATAACAAAATCGGAACTTGTCATGCTACTCACAGCGCAAGGATAAAATATAATAGAACATATACAACAGGTAGGAATAGTGAAGCATATATGAATAGGAAACTCTAAACTTTCTAAATAACTAGAAAGTATATCAACATAATATCTGTACATGGATGCCTCACTACAACACTCAGAGTCAAACAGCGGAAACAAGTATTATATAGTAGTAAAAATAATACGCCAGCCTCCTGCTTTCCTCTGAACAGCTACATCGTCCTCACTAAGAAATCACCTATCACCTAGTCTGCCCACCCAAAAATGGATGAACAGCCCAAGGTTTAAGCGGGAAACATAAAACCTTGAGTCAGACAGCAGTCTTAGTGAGCGATAAAACAGCTAACAAACTTCATCAATAAAGTATATGGGAATAGGTAGATTTACCAATCACTACCCAATACCGGAGAAGAACTCACACTTATCTTTCCCACATCCGACAGTGATAGCCTTTACAATCCATAACATCCAAGGTAGCCAAAATTCATCCATGGCAATCAAGACAAACATTAATAACATTCAAAGCATCCAAATTACATAGGTCCCACACATAGACAATCCTGACCGAGTTTAACATCCCTCAAGCACTATCCCTAGAGGCCTAAACCAATATCAATCAAGCACTCAAGGAAAATATCCCTCGATGTTGGATAATCCACGTGAGACGGTATTAAAAAAATATCCAAACATTCAAACATCCATGACAGACTTTGGCTATCACCGCCAATCCCGCTTTGAAACCATCATTAATCGTTTGATGGCCCATCATGACTGCTATATGTCAAGGGCTAATGGTAACCCCGGTTCTAGCACAACTCCATATGCCATCATGACTCGTATGTTTGTCTTCTCAAATCTCAACAACTAGGCCCTTCACGACTGCCCAAGGTATGAGGCCCTTCATGACTGCCTAAAGTACCCTTCTTTGAGTCTGCTAGAACTTACGATAACGATAATCTCTTGGCCTTCACATCTTTAGTCGTCGTCATCGGCGACTAATTATAAACTCAAGTCCCACTCGAGTAAGCATTATCCACAACCCAACACCTTTGAGTTGTCTGCCTATTCGTTATTTTTCACCGATCAACGAAAACATCACATCATTTCAGACATCCCTTTCTGGATTCTTGTTGAAGCCATTATCATCATCGAACCAAACATCATCAATATAAGGTTCAATATAATCTATCACTGACCGATCCCTCACTGGAAATGCACGACCATAAATATAGGACCAGAGATGTATGACCAGAAATGTAGGCCCAGACATGTATGATCAGAAATGTAGGACCAAACATGTATTACCAGAAATGTAGGACCAGACATGTATGACTAGAAATGTGTGACCAGACATGTTGGACCAAAAACGTGCGACCAGACATGTAGGATCAGAAACGTGCGACCAGACATGCAGGACCAGACATGTGCGACCAAACATGTAGGACCAAACATGTAGGACCAGAAACATGCGACCAGACATGCAGGACCAGACGTGTGCGACACAACGTGTAGGACCAGACATGTGCGACCAGAAATGTGTGACCAGGACTAGACATGTGCGACCAGATATGTAGGACCAGACATGTGCGACCAGAAATGTGTGACCAGATATGCAGGACCAGACATGTGTGACTAGACATGTAGGACCAGACATGTGCGACTGGACCACAAATTGTACTACATTGTACTACACTTGTACTGCGCTCGAGCCGTGGTCTGTACACTCGACCACAAACCTGCACAGCTCCAATTCAAGCCTAATTTCGACCAAAACTTCACCAATTGATAAATAAATGAAATTTATTCATCCAATTCATCAATTACAACTAAAAACATGTTATGAAACCACTATCAACATAAATATGGCGATTTTCACCAAAATTATGCAAACCACTCTCAAATCACGATAAATGATCATATGAACAAAAATGATAGATCTAACTTGCATAAACGCATGAAATAACATAGAAATTACCGGTTTTAACTTACTAGATCAGATCCTAAGGTGATTCATATGAAATAAGACTTGCCATGATGAAGATCTATGGGAAACAACTTGAATTTGATGAAAAACATGACCAAACATTCATACACTTCATTGAATCCATGTGAGAGATGCAAATCACTTACCGATTCTCCAAAACATGCTAAAATCAATGTAATAAGAATCCGGACAGCAAGCATTTCGCACCAAACCTCTTGATCCGATGAATTCCATCTTCAATTGATGTAGATCTAGCCTCCAATGGTGTAGATCTATGATTTCCCTCCTTAGATTTTGATTTTTAATGGTGGAAAGGTGTTAGAGGAAGGAGGAACATAAGGCCACCAAATGAGAGAATGGGAGAAGCAACATATTCTTCATACCCCTCACCCCCTATTTGTAGTTTCCACCAGCCCACTAATGGACCTTCCCAATTCAGCCCATTTTGGCTTACCAAACCTGGACAGCTAACTGAAAAATCTTAAAACAATGATTTCTCCCAAACCGCCAAACCAAATCTTTAATGTAACCACACTATAGAAAGGCTATCATCAATTCCTATCCAATGGCACAGGTCTCGTACTCTGATTCGACCTGAGTCAGAGGTTACGCCCTATACAAGACTGACAGTGGAAAAATGGTCACAAACAAAATCGGTAAAAATTATGGATATGTCTCACATCCCCATAAGCAACATATTAAAAGATGAGAATGATCCTACCCTCAGCAATAAAATAAAAATAATTTACTATCTTCCGATACGTGAAATGTGGGTTGTTACATTATGCACTAGTAATAATAAAGGAGAATTTCATGTATCAAGCATGTTTGGTTAGTATAAGGTAAAACTCCTTCCTCTGGTATGCGTTGCATTGTGTGATGGGATTTGAGTTTTATAATAGCTTCATTTTTCAAAACGCATTGCGAGTGGTTTATTATTGGTATTCATATGGAGACAACCCGTTCCGTGTTATACGACATGGTCTTGTGATTTACCCAACTTTAAATTAAAAGTAAATAACTGTTTTAGTTCTCACGCCAGTCTCATGACTGACTCAGAGTTTATTGTTTCTCACTTGAACTCAGGGTTCCTATATTTTCCACACGGGCATTCGCATAGTTTTGGTTTGCGGATATTTTATAGAGTAGGTGCCGGATTGAAGCTAAAGCTATGTCCAGAGCATTTAATTTCTTCTGCTGAGAGTTTATGTTTTCCGTTGTGTACAAGTTATGCTCTGATAAAGTTATTTCCACTGTGCATGTATTTAGTAGTGTACTCTGATATATTCTGTACTCTAATGTAAAAGTTATTGTAATGATAAAGAAAATTTATTTTGATCAGTTCTTATTAGTTGTAACCCTAAGCGATACATCTTACTTATCGGTTTAAGTTGATTTAACGATAAGTTCAAACCAGGCAGGGGGCGGATCGTCGCAGTGGTATCAGATCTTTGGGATTATATAAAGCATTGGGGTACGACTCATGTGAGCATAAGTAAATGACTCACCAGAGATAGGATTAGTAACATCCTATAAAGTGGCTCATTAGAGATAGGGTTAGTAATGCCCTAGAATGAGTTTGAAGAGTATTATATATGGAAGAGAATGAATTTGTATATATGTAATAAAAACGAATTTAGTTTTGAAAGATTATCTTATAATAATGGTTTGAATATTTTATTTGATGTTGAGGTTGGACTATCGAGTATAAGAAGATTTAAATATACGCCTAATTAACGTATATACGAAATCTTAGGTATACTGGATAAATATAGAAGAACATTCTAGTTGCTTAAGGGTGATTATGTTGATAGTTGCAACATCATCAGACATTTCTTTTCGAGTTTCGAAAGTGGGATGACTATATGATTCCAATTAAAACGTCAAGTGTTCGAAAATGATTTGGATAACCAAGATAAAGGAAATAATATCCTTAAATTAAGAACTTGGTTAAAAATTTACGTTTGTAATTTGAAAAATAATTAAAGTGATCTGAATTTTAAGTTTAACTGATACGAGTTAAATTGATTAAAAAGAAAAAAGTTAATCAAACGAATTAAGATTTAACTTAAGTAAAGTTAAATAAAAATTGGAATGATAAAACCAATATGGGAATGGAAGGTAAATTGAGCTAAGACAAATTTAACGTTAATGTTAAATTGGTTGGAAATTAGTTGGAATTGGACATATACATATTGGACAGGTTATCGAATGGAAGCTAAGAAGAGGAATAAAATTAAATGTTCGACACAAAAGTACATATTTACTATATTGATTGGGTTTGATGATTTTATGATCCGACTGGCAAGCCATTTGGCTTTTGGATTGGTGACGGCCTAGAGAGGCGAGTTGTAGTTGTACCGATTGAGCCGTACAAAGGAGGTTATGGCGAAATTTTTCAAATTTTTAAGGCATTAGCCAAATTTCGAGAATTGGGGAATTTTTAATAAACTAAAAAGTTAACAAACTTGAGTAGTTAGAATACATGCTTTGTTGGTTAAGTAAACGACCTTCAATTTCATCTTCAATTTCGGGGATGAAATCTGTTTAAGTGGGGCAGATTATAACGACCCGGAATTTATCAAGAAATATTTAATGGATATTAAATATTTAAAACAATTTATTTTAAGAATTAACGACTTGGAATTTATTTAATTTCAGGTTTAAACGTGTAATTTATAATATAACTAAAAATGAGCTCGCAGCAACGCAGTAGTTCGTAATAATACATTTTGAACTTTAAACAAATGCATAGGATTCAATATAAGTTAGAATTCATTGAAACAAGAAACGTTCAAATCTACTGAACTATAGTTTTTTAAAAAAAGAGAAAAATCGAGTTTACATATTATAGATTATAAGTTATGTCAAAATTAAATTTTCAAAAAGTCACTATGAATCGCATATAAACCATAACATTTTATTTAATAAAAAATAAAAGGATTTCAATATAAATTCAATATCGAATTGGCTTGAAAATAGAAGTGTCAAGTTTAAAATCCAATATAGTTTATTCTGAAGCTATACGACATTTCATTTGGATATATATGATAATTATAATTTGTTTTTCAAAGAATTTGATTATTTTGAATTTAAATTATATTTTATCGATTTAATTAAATATGGGAATATAGTCATTTTGCAAATGACCTCGGATTTCGACGAAGCCAATTTTATATGACCCGTAAAGATAAATTATTGTAATATTTCAAATTTTAGACCAACCAAAGTTAGTATGTGGTCGTGCGAGATATAAACATTCATTGTAAATACGTATATCAATAATTTAAGCTTGAACGAGAGCTATGAGAAAACAGACTTAGATTTCGATGAAACAAGTTTCATTAGAACTGTAATGACAAACCATAGCTGCATGTGATTTTTCACTATGAACGGAGTTCGTTTGTGCCCGTGCAAATTTTTAAACGACGAATAGAGATAGCGATAGGCATGTAGCAATATAAAATAATATACCAGGCTTATCCTATATGCTAACCTACCTTCTATAAATAAAACCCCTCCTCCCAAAACGCATTATTTCAGCCTTCCTTTTTGAAAATAAGTCCCTTTCCTCCTTTTAATTTTTATCTTCCAAACCGTCAAGAATTTTCCAAAGTGTTCAGCATGAAAGTAATAGACCATGTTAAGAGCTACCTACTATAAAAATTTGGTGGCATTTGGAGGACAGAAGTGGTTAGAATCTGTCCCAAGGCGTGGGGGGTGTGACTTTTGGATTTTGGCATTTTGGGGGTTAACGAAGAAGAATTAGCCAAAGTCACAAACTAGGAAATTGGAGAGGAGAGAAAGGGTTACAACTTTGTAGTTGGGGGTTTGGCTTTAAAATGGCCGTGGTGGCCGTGACATCGACATTAACGTGGATGAACTATTTTCGTGGCAGCGAAAGGAAAATCATGAATTTCGGTGAATCGAGGAAGAATTGGACGATGACTCCAACTTGAAGGTTTTCGTGGTAGTGAGGCCAAGGTGCTGGCCAAATTTTGTAGCATACGGTGGAGAGTGGTGGTGACTAGAGAGACGGATGTGGTTAGGGTTCAATGGTGATTTTCTGGCGATGAACGAGTTGAACAACGGTAGGGCTGGAGGCATGGGCACAGCTCTAACAGACGATGGTCGCGGTAGTCAGGCGATGGCCATAGGCGGCGGCGCAAGCTCGAGTAATGGTGGAGCTAAGTTTAAACTAAGATGTTGAAGGTTAATTAGTTTTTTTAATTAATTAATCAATGTATTCAACATTTGAACATTTATAATTGCTCGTATGAACTCAGAATTAGACGCGACTGGATCCGTTGGAATCGTGGAGTCGAGAGCTTCACAACAAAACTAATTTGGAGCTAGCTGGAATTTTGAGTTAAATTAAATCCACATTTAATTTAATCCAAAAGCAATCGTTATTGAAACAATCAAAAATCAATGTGAGAACTCCTAAACTATTTTGAAAAGTTATTATATTCTTATCTAATTATATATTGATTGCTTGTGGTTGCAGTGGTTGTTTCATTTATGATGGTTAATTGTTACAGTTTTATTTATATTGTTATGTACATTTAAGTGTTAAAAATTTATAACGCTTATCTTATAACTGTGTTTAATGGATGATAAACTGTTGTGTTTATTATTATTATTATTGTTCACACAATTGACACCACAAATATAAAATTATTTGGGAACTAATTGAGTCGAGTTCCATTAAGTTATTATACGAATATTATATTCATTTAAGTGAAATAAACATGAAAATTGGATTTTTATATCAGAAACGATTTGGAAACGAAGTTAAGATGATTTCAAACAACTATTGAAAAGGTTGAAATGAATTTTAAAGAGTTTTGAATTATAAATGATTTGCTCTACTTTAAAATAGATTTTGAATGGTGACTTCGAGTTAGATATATAATCGACGGTTTTAACTCGAATGAATTGTTCCAATGATCTTATTTATTTTTAAATGGATTTCAGGAAAGTTTGGATTTTAAAAGATATAATTTTAAAAAATATTATTATTTTAATATTATAATAATATAGAATATTCAATTATTGATTTATAATTGAATTTGAAGTTAGAATCGTTTTTAAAACGAGTTTATAAACATTTTATAAAATCATTTCGATTGAATCGGATGAGTTTTTATTTTAAATAATAATATGTTTTGAATAGGATGTGTCGTGCAGCGACAGTTCGTGAAATTCGATCATTGACTTCAAATTGACATACTGGGAGATCCAAAAGATTTTCCCAAAACGAAAAATATTTGGTTCGAAATGAAAAGAGCTTTCAAATGACATGTAAAGTTTTAAAATTCAACGATTCGATTTTGAGATAAGTTCAAATCAAATTTGAAGAAAAACAACAGTAGTGTCGTTAGTGACCCCAAATTGGATATTAATGAAACGAATTGTTTTTAAATTATTAAAAATATGGGAAAATTATGATAAATCATAATTAATTATTTTAAAGTGAGTTTGTAAAGAAGTATAAAGTTTCAAATAATATTTCAATTTGTGGGCTTTTAGACTAACAGGCTGAAAACGATAAAACGACGTTTTGGGAATTTAAGTTAAATAAATTTTTGATTCCCAAATGTTAGTTTATTGGATTTGAAAGAAGAGTTTTGAGAAATCTTTTAATTAAGATTAACTGATTTGGATATAAATGATCTTTAGATATTTGGTATTGATTACAGTTGTGTAGACGTTTACTATATGAATAATTTGAAAGATATTAATATCGTTATTCCATTTATAGTATTCGTTGATTACGAGAATTGCTGTTGAATATAAGTGGATATAAATTCTGTTTAAATCTTATATTTAACATCAATTGAGTTTGGGTTTGTCATGAATGGTGTCTTCAATAACATTGTTTTTAACTCGGTTAAAGATGAAGAATATGGAATAAATCTTTTAATTAAGATTTATGAAGTTTTCTAAAGTGAAGTTTTCCAATTAATAAATTAAATTGGAAATGAATGGAAATCAATTTAGTGATAATTGAGATGGGTCTGTGTGAATTAAGACCTTTACTATTTAAGGAATTTAAAAGGCTTTGCTGTTATTTCTCTTATAGTGTTAGTCCGATACAGGAATTCATATCGATGATGAGCTGATATGATTTCCGTAAATTTTTCATTTAGAATGAAAGAATGATTTTGAGTTTTTCATGAACAATGTTTTAAATAACATTTGTTCTTTAACCCATTTAAAGGATAAGATGATTTCTTGAGATTAGTTGAAATGAAATCTTTATTTAAATTGAATATAAAGTATTAAAGAAAGAAGTTGGAATTCAATGGTTTATCGTTGAGTTGGGTGATCTGCTGGGTGTTTGATATGATGTCGGTTTAGGCCTTCGGGGTCATACACTTGATAGATTATCCTCTTGGCATTGTTCAATTGAGAACCAATTCTGGTTAATGAATGGTTTTCCCTAACTATGTGAATAAGAAACCGCAAGTACGATTTTGCGTCAAAGATATGATTCTGGAAAGTTAAAAGTGATTTGCCATTATGATAGTTAATGAATGATTTGGATTTAAGTAAGCATGTTTTCACGTAACGACAAGAAGAAATCTTTAATTATATTTGAAATGAAATAGGGTAATTAAACTTACCAAAATACGAGAAATTAGATATGGGGTACCAACAATTTTTCTCCATGGGATGAATTGGATGGATTGAGAAAACGATTTAATAGATTACGTTTTTGTAAGGTTTGATATTCCCAATAAGGCTTAGAAACCTTGATTTGAGTTAAATATTTGAAATGAGATTTTATAATCTTCTGAAATGATTTCCAAGGGATGATTTAAAGAAGAGTTTTAAAATGTAAATCTTTGATAAAATTTAAGGGGGTAATTCCCAATGTAAAGGATGATTTAAGTAAATGAATATTCCGAGATGGAATGAGACAAGTGACTTTTTATATATCAATTATGATTTGTAAAGATGTGCTAGTTATTTCGAAAAGACCGGGTTTTGACCCATTCTGAATAACTATACGACAAGTATTGAAGATACTTGAAGATTTGGTGGTTGAAGACCGGGGATATTCACATCATTTGGATTATTGTTGATGTCTCGATTGGGGTGTACACCCAAGACGAGGTTATAGTGGCAGTAGTCCAGAGGTACTTGTTGATTTTCCAGATTTGCAAGGGCCACTCTCCTTGATTGGACGAGGATTAAGGTGCCTTCGGTTTCGTTCAGACCCAAAACGAACTTGTAAATGGATGTGTGTCTGACGTTGCATTTTACGACATAACCAATTGGTTTCTATTGATGTTATATCAGTTGGTGGCAGAGAATTTATTCTCTTAGATTATCACCCTCCTTTGAGACTTATGTACTCAAAGGGTTATATATTAATAGACACCGATTATATGTTGTGAATTGATAATGTGTCATGCTAAGTGCTGAGCCGATCAAAGCCTTTTGTCGAAAACAAGATCTTGGTGGATGATGATCAAAGCATGGTTGATATAGCATAGCTTTGTGTTGAAACGTAATTTTAAAGCCTCACAACCCATGAATGGTCGAAAGCAGGATGATGGACAATAAAGATAAGGACATACATTTCCTTCTAGCTAAAAAGTGATGTAATGGTATGGAGCCCTGATAAGTTTACTTATGTGGATGATAGATTGAGGCACCTCGGATGACGGTCAAATACTACTGAGGGACGTTATGTTCAGGAGTAACCCGAACTACACTTGGTATAGGTGGGCCGGCTCTACCGCTCCGAAGGATCACACGAGTGTAAGTCCTGGGATATCCCGCTAAAGATGTTCCGAACGGTTAAGAAGATACTTTTCCTTGGTCACTGTTAGAGTCCAACTTCCAGTACGATATTTGCATCTTTGGATATAACCTAATAGCCAACATAATGGGATGAGGCATTATGCAAGCTAAGATTTATACATTTACTTTCTAAAGTGTTTTCGAAACTATACACTAGTAATAATAGAGGAGAATTTTGCTTATTAAGCATGTTTGGTTATTATAAGGTAAAACTCTTTCGTCCGATATGCGTTGCATTGTGTGATGCGACTTGAGTATTGCAATAGCTTCATTTTTTAAAAAGCATTGCGAGTAGTTTATGATTGGCACTCATGTGGAAAAAACCCATTCCATGTTATACGATGTGGTCCTGTGATTTACCCAACTTTAAATTAAAAGCAAATAACTGTTTTAGTTCTCACACCAGTCTCATGACAGACTCAAAGTTTATTGTTTCCCACTTAAACTCTGGATGCCCATATTTCCCACACGGACAGATTAGTAGTTTTTGTTTGTAGATACTTTATAGAGTAGGTGCTGGATTGAAGCTAAAGTTGTGTTCAGGGCATTTTATTTCTTCCGCTGAGAGTTTATGTTTTCCGCTGTGTACATGTTATCCTCTGATATAGTTATTTTCGTTGTGCATGAATTTAGTAGTGTACTTTGATGTAAAAGTTATTGTAATGATAATGAAAAGGTTATTTTGATCAGTTCTTATTAGTTGTATCCCCAAGCAATACGTTTTGTTATTTGGTTTAAGTCGGTTTAACGATCGGTTCGAACCAGCCAGTGGGGTGGGTCGTCACAAAGTTAATAGGCAATAACCAATATAAATGCTTACATTAGCAATTTGTGAAGTGTCAACTTCGTTGTCAGTAGTCCTTAAGCCCATATTCAAATTTTATTACTTTTCGTGAATACAGTAGCTCCTATAGGTCTGCTTAAGCCAGAAGCAGTACTCCTCCTACTTATTTCTAAACATATTTCATGACCTAGATCTAAATTACCATCAGCTCGGACAACTTAGGTATTATTAGAAAGTAGGACAACAAAGTTTGTTGGTCCAACGAAATCCAGAAGATAACAAGTTTCAAAGCTTCTTGCACATTTAAAATCATACCTTTATTTCACCTAAAGCATTGAATATAAAATTAACATCGAGGAACAAATTTAGACCAAAAATGAAAACAGTTTTATATTTTTTCATTTTGTATGAGATAGTTATCGGCATAACACCAAATTATGGTGTTTCTAGCATGAAAATACAGTATAACTACAACAATCTTGTGTAGAATTTGAAGACTTCTACAGCTGTAAGAGTACATCAATCTTGTTTTTAGCCCCTGACCAACATCATGATCAATATCCTCATACCAACAGAAATGGAAGTGTAAGAGTACAATATACAGATATGAGTATTCATGCATGATACAACAGAAATGGCTAATCGCTGGGTATATCGTAAAGTTATATAAGAAATATGTGCTAATATTCTGCACTTAGAAGTTAAAGATGTAGCCCCCAATTTGTTGTAGTCACCTTAGAACTTCATTTCTCTAACATTAATGAGATCCATTATAACACAAAATCACAGGAAATAGAACAAACGTGCACTAAAACCAAAAAACACGTCATTATAGTTCTAAGTTAACAGTTTAATTCCCATTGCCCTTCTAATGTAGTAGTCAAAATGTAATACATCATGGTTACTGACGTTATACCAAACATACGAAGATGCCTGTATAAACACCTAGCACAATGAAATCAAAATAATAAATTATATTTCCAAGCATCATGCTTCGTTCTCTGCTTCTTTATTTAACCATCTCCCTCAAATGCACCCCACCGAAACCCATATACTTAACCTGCTCGATTGAGTATCATGATTAATAGGGGAAATCAATGGAAAAAATACAAGTCGAGCATATAGTCTCATGGGGGTAACACGTTATCCTAAACATAAAAACATAGTTAGACCAAGTCGCTGAAGAACTAAACAGTTGTTCCTCTCACAGTGACAAAGATTTAATTAGCACTTACATAACATAAGTATAGATCCTTATTTCCTACATATAAGCCTAAATCAAACCATAAGTCAAAACCAAGACCCAGTCTCATTTTTCAGTTTAAATGTCTTATTATAGTGGTACATAAATATATGTTATAACAGAGGTTTTTACCCAGATGATCAAACGATGAGATGTGTTTCTTTGTTAGCTCACAATTGCAATGTGCTGTCGCTAATAATCCACAATTATTTAATATGTATCGACTTCAGAAATTAGCATATAAATATGCAAGAGAAGGAGCATACTTGGTACTTGTGGCAAGAAGAATACCCGCACTAAAATCAGTTTCTAAAGCCACTAGAGTCTGTGAATCCCCTTATGTGCTTGTGATTCCTGAAGACGTCTCAATTGTGAAGAATTTAAAAGAGTCATATATGAAACAATTCTTTAGCTGCCTCTTTGAGGGGGTGACCAACACATCGCATTCAAGCAAAGTGATGGTAATAAATAGTTTCATATTTTTACAAAACTGTAGTTAAAACTTAGTAGGTGATGCATGACTTATAAGGTTCATTTGTTCAGGACGTAAATTACTAGGGTACAATGTTCCCAACCTACTATACTTTCCCATACCTTAAACATCCAAATGAAATATCATCGCCTCTGCTTCAATTGCTGGACATGTCCCAACTGCACGGTTGATGTAACGACCGGGATTTCGCCCGACCCCAATCGATCGCAAGATCGATCAAGACCGTTCAAAACCCGCGTACGTTAACTTTGGGCATACAACACATCAGAACAACAACACAGACTTTTATAACATCAATAATAAATGTTACATCAGAGTACAGAATATATCAGAGTACATCGATAAATAATACAGCGGAAGATAAATTACAGCGGAAGATAAATTACACATTTGATAATTTAGTAAATAATTAACTTAAATAGTGAACTAAATTTTCCCTTTAACCTCTTAATCCAAATTCAGGCCGCCCTCATCACCTTCGTTCCAAGTATAAGGCATTCACCGAAACGCATAAATTGATTTTCAAGTTATGTTTTGATCTGCCATTAGAGAAAGAAATGAGCAGATGAAAAATATACGTACAATGAAAATTGGCAGACGAGGTGGAACTGAATTTTATTAGGAATATGTGTAGATGGTCCAATAGGAGAAATAAACAATTATTCCACTGCATTGATTCATATTAATTACAATTTTGATTGAACATTCAATTTTAATTCCAATTATAAATTAATTAATTCCATTTCATTCAAATACATAAATATAAATTTTAATACTTACCAAAACAAACCAAATTTTAATTTCAGTTATGATAAATAAAGTTACTATTTTTCAAGTAAGTTGGATTTCATTAATTACGAATTCAAAATTGTATTTCAATTATTAATTACACCAATAAATTTCCACAATCAATTACAAAATTAAATTATGAATTTATTAACCCAATTTAACATAAATAATTTAATATTTAATCCCAACTCTCAATAATTACCATATAGATCAATTGATAATTTAAATTTTAAATTCACACAAATAATGATATTTATTACCGGTGGATCTTCATTACACAAACAACGAACGTATATTATTACAATATAAGTTAATTTAAAAAAAAAATCAACATATATGAAATTCCAAATATGATTAAAATGGTTCTAGTTATAAATCTTATTTATGAGGACCCAAAATAGATCATTTACAATTACATTTATTTATATGACTTTTGTATTTGTAGTTTCCATTTTGAAGTAATTAATTAACCTGTTGAATTTCCCATTTCAAATTTATTAGCATCCCAAAATCATAGTTATATTAACTGCTATACTTGTTATATCATTAGGAAAAAGTTTAGAATCGAATCAAATTCTTCTTTCTTAAATTTCCATATTTATTTCCCATTAACACCAACGATTACAATTGTAAATTTTCCTTTTATTATAAGTAACGTTAATTAATATGCATAAGTATCGGAGAACGTTTCAAATTCAAAACTACATTTAACGTTTATCTAATATTAATAATAACTAGCATTGATTACTTGTGTTTTTGGATGGATATAGTATCAATATATATATATATATATATATTTAACGTACTTATTACGTGTATGCTTTTTTCTAAATTTCTATATTTACTCCTTTACAAAATTTGTTAATTTCAATTTATTTACAATCTAGTCCAAACTACTTACTAGAAAAATCATTCTTATGTTTTGACTTGCTAAGATTTAAAATCCTATTAACTTCTGTTGATTACATTAAAGAAAAAATGTAATTTCTTATCCAGTGTCACATTTTACATACAAATGAAATTTCCATTGTCTTCCTACTTTCTAATGTTTTATATTACAATAAAAATATAATATTTATTGTCTTCACTTTTCTAATATTTCATATTACAATAAAAATATAAAATTTTCCATCCTTATATTACATTACAAAGAAATGTAATCCTTTATTTTCTTATGTTTTATTTCTAATATGACATAATTTAACACAAAGGGTATTTTTATTCTACATCTCTAACACGACAAGCTTGACATTTTTATACTAATACAACATGTATAACATAAATGGTAAATGTATGTTCTATCATAAATGACATAATTTAACTCCTAACATAATTGACAAAATTTGTGCTAACATGAATGACATATAAAAATAAATTATATATATATTCACATTCTTCTATGAATACTAATGACATATGAAAGGATATTTCTATTTGTTTACATTTTCTATGCAGTCTAATTATCATATAAAAGTATAATTAACATGTTCACATTTTTCTATATATCCTAGTATCAAAATAAAGAACATTTATTTGTTTTCATCCAATGTATAATCACAAAACGACATTTTTGATTTTTTTTCCCTGTTATTATTTAAATAAATTATTTTAAATAGCCGAAACTCATTAAAATAACTTAAAATAAATTTTAAATTAGCCCCAAAATTTAGGGTTGTTACAGTTGAGCTTTTACAATGTGAGAATACATGCATAGAAAAAACTGAACCAGTTTAAATTCATAGTTAACTTCAAGTATCAACTGATAACTGTAATGTGACATTTAAGAAAGAAAAGGATCACTTATACGGTTTTATAAGATTTTAAGGTACCGTTTGATTTTCCAACTGGGCAGTTTATGTTCATGTCTGCGTCGGATGCGTCATGCGTCTGACGCGTCAACAGTGGGACCCACGTATTTGCCCCTTCAAGTTGAATGGCTCAAAACTTAGCTTTCGCGTCGGATGCTTAGGACGCGTCCGACGCAGCAGATATTTTTTTTCCCTTCCCTTTTCCCTCTCCCTATATATATTCTACCCATTTCAACACTACATCAGCATATCCACTTTTCATTTTCCTCCTATTCTTCAACAAATTATGGCAGCTAGTGATGAGTTTGATTGTGAAGATTTGGAAGATTTGTTAGATGTACAAGAAATTATGGCTACTAAAACACGAGAAAGGAGCAGAATACACAATTCATTTAGTTCCGGCCTTGCTTGGGTTCATGAAATACTATCAGGACACGCAGATCGTTGTCATAGCAATTTTCAAATGAAGAGATTATGTTTCAGATCCTTGTGTGAATGGTTAGCAAATTACGGACTGAAAGGCTCAATGCACATAACAGTCAAAGAAATGGTGGCTATATTCCTATATGCTATTGCATTGGCCCTTCCTACAAGGCAGGTTGCTGAGCGGTTTCAACGATCAAATGGTACGATTAATGTCATTTTTCATGAAGTTTTGGATTCAGTTCTCTTATTGGCAGTCGATATTATTAGACCGGCCGATACACAATTTAACCGAATCCCAGAACAAATTCGTTCTTCAAACCGATATTATGCTTTCTTTAAAAACTATATTGGGGCTATTGATGGGACACATGTGATGGCTCACGTGGGTCAAGAAGACATGCAATGTTCTGTAGGGCGGAAAGGATCTGCTACATAAAATATTATGATTGTTTGTCCGTTTGATTTAACTTTTACGTTTGTAAGAGCGGGATGGGAAGGATCTGCGCATGACGCTATCGATCCGTGAGATATCATATACTAGACTTTAATGACACACAGAATGAACCGAAGTCAGAAAATGAAATTTTCAACTACTATCACTCTAGTTTGTGTATGGCAATTGAAAGAACATTTGGTATTTGGAAGAAAAAATTTGCCATCTTACATACCACGCAGACGTATCCATACCATGTTCAAATACAAATTGTTACTTCTACAATGGCTATTCACAACTACATCAGAAAATACAACGTTGGCGATCCATATTTTATGTTGTATGATGACGACCCTGATTTAGTGCCAGACGAATATCTCGAAGAGTATTACAGTATATCAAATCGCGGAAACAGATATCGAGAACCCGTTCAAAGAACCAGAACAACATCTACTATGGCGGTTGTACGAGGCAATATACGAAACAAACTAATTGCCGCGGGAATGCATTAAAAAGTTTCATTGTATTTTGTATTTTATGTTAGCATTTTAAATTCTGCAATTATATTCCGCAATTATGTAATTTTAATTCTGCAGTTTGTATTCTGCATTCTACTATTCTGTTCAACAAAAAACACACACAAACACAAACAATTAAAATTAATATATACACAAACAATAAAATAACACCTCTGCCCCTTCCAAAATGCCCCTTTCGTAAAAAAAAACACATTCCCGTTCGCAACAATTCCCCTTTAAATACCCCTTCCAAATAACCCTTTCTGTTCAAAATCAAACTGACCCTAAGAGCAGAGCTTGTCCCCTAGTTCATTTCGGTCATTTACAAAAAATTTGTTGTTTGTTTCTTTATATTTTAAAGTCTGCATAAAAATCAATTTCCATTATTTAATATATGACTAAATAAAGGTAGATTTTCTTAGTCATTAATCTATCCTTCTCTGAAAACTAAAAACATCTGGTTTCAAAAGTGTAGTCTCGCGTAGCTACATTGTTATAGCCTTAGTAGTCTATCTTTTGTTGCCATAAAAAATGTATTATTATTCAAACTTACTAAACGATATCAATGAATAATGTATTGAGATGCCTTCTTAGCTGCAAAGCTAACCCCAATAAACACTAAATGTTATAGTAAACTATTACACTGAGTAAATGTTGATGATTCTTTTTTTGAAGACAAATAAATGAATTAGTATTTCTACAACAGCATTATTTCACACAAGGCTACTTTCATAATCAGTGAGGGAACCACCAAAATACAACAATGGAGCTTTCAACGCTTTCTACTCTACAATAACAAACCTGATCAAGGAGATGCAAAAAAATAACAAATTGTGCTTCCAAAAATTATCTTTACTACTCCTAAGCTACCCTAGAACACAAATGTAGCCAATATAATATTTCTGAAAACATTATTATTAGACTTAGTTGTTGAATTAGCCATATTCATTACCATTGTCAAGACCAAGACCCAAGCCAATTTCTATTTTCTTTCTTGTTCTAGAATACTCTTTTTCATTTAACAAAAGCCTACCTTTTTAGAGACCAAACCCAAAAAAGCAGATTTTATAGACTTTAGGAAAAGAAGGCATACCATTATATTTTCGGTGACTGTGATGTTGTATGAAAGGAGGAGGTGGATACAACCTGCTTTACATGATTGAAGTGCTGGGTTTAGATAGCGACGGGGATGACTTTGAGGTTGAGAAGACTGGCAATGCAGAGGTAGCTATGCAACAAAGGTGTGTTGCAATGGGATCCAAAAGGAACGTGGAGCTATCTCGATGGAATGTGGAACAGAAGAAGGTGGTGGTAGAGAGAAATCGCGTTAAAAGACATATTACAAACCTGGGATTTCGATTTAAGTTGGTTTGATTTGGGAAAAAGAAGCATTTGGAAATGATGCGGTGTTTTGAAATTATAGCAAAGGGAATGCGAAAATTTTAACATTTTTTAAGGTGGAAGAACAAAACTATAAATAAGGTAAGGTGACAAATTAATTGACTCTTTTTTAATCATTGTAAATTAATAAACTCATTGGCTTAGAAGCATCGATGTGTCAAATGTTTATAATTTTTTAGTATATTACATTTCAAGATGCAACACCGCTTTTTTCCAATGATGATATCATCTATGCAGTATATTTAGACGACATTCTTATATTCTCTAAGGATTATAAAGAACATGAAAGTCACCTATAGGAGGCCTTAGGGATCTGAAGGAAGAATCAACTCAAGACCAAGTTCATCAAATGCCACGTTTAGAGAGAGGAAATTAAGTTTTTTGGTCATATAGTTTTGGGGAAAGATGTGGTTGTTGACCCCGTAAAATTTGAAGTTGTTATAGGATGGAAGATCCTTCAGAATGCATAGTTAGGGTCTTTTTAGAGTTAGCGAGCTACTATAGGAAATTCATAAAAGACTTTGCAATAATCGCAGCCCCTCTAACCTGTTTGACTAAGAAGAATCTCAAGTTTTCTTGGAGTGATAGATGAGTGCTTTTGAGAAATTGAAGTAGTCTCTTACTTTACTAGTATGCCATCCTTACCATCCCTGGTAAGACAAAGGTGTTTTCAGTTTTTACGGATGTTTGTGGTATAGGACTAGGAGTAGTACTTATGCAAAAAGGAAAAGCAGTTTCCTACGCAAGTAGACAACTAATGGATCATGAGAAGATTTCCCTGTTCACGATTTGGAGCTTTCAACTATAGTATTTGCCCTTAAGATTTGGAGGCGTTATCTATTAGAAGATAAGTTTGAGCTGTATATGGATCACAAATCTCTTAAGTATTTATCTTCCCAATGAAATTTGAATCTTAGGCAGCAGAGGTGGATGGAATATATAGACTTGTTTGTTTTTTATATTCAGTACACTCCGGGAAAATGTAACGTTATCGATGTCATAGATGCTTTGAGAAGGAGACACTCGACCCTTAGTGCTATTGCTGAGTGGAGACAATTAGAATTCTTTCCTGTTCCAACCTTCAAATGTCATTTGAGTCATCTCAATAATTTCTTGCTATTTTGGAAATTAGATCGTCCTTGTTGGATAGGATTAGGTTCGAGCAAGGTCTTGATGAAGAGTGGAAAGTATTGATGGAAAAAATACATAACAGGGAACGTTTTACCCATTTTAATGTATATTTTGTGGATAATGATGGAAGCTTAAGAATGGATGGGTGACTTTACGTCCTTAAGGCTCATGATTTAAAAGATGAGGTTTTCAAGGAATGCCGTCATTCAAGGATGACCATACATCTCGAAGGGGACAAAATGTTTAAGAATATGTGGATGACATTCATTTAGGAAGGTATGAAGAAGGATGTTGCTGAATTTGTGGCGAGGTGCTTAACTGCCAAAAAGTCAAAGCTGAGAAGGTAAGCCCAAAAGGTTATTACTATCTTTGGAGGTTCCCACTTGGAAATAGGAACATATCTAGATGGATTTGTGGATAAGCCACTAAGGAGTCAGAAAGGAAATGAAGATATTTGGGTAATAGTGGGTAACAAAGAGTGCACACTTCATTCCAGTAAAAAAGAAAAAAACTGTAGCTCCTTTGATCCTACTTTATATCAAGGAAATAATGCGACTACATGGAATCTCTGTGAGTATAGTGAGTGACGGAGACCCTCTATTTACTAGCGAGTTTTGGACGAGCCTTCAGGCATCTTACAAAGCATTATATGGATGGCCATGCAAATCTCCGACTTATTGGTAAGAGACTACTAACAAGTTTCTACTCGGACCAAACCTCGTCCATGATTCTACAGAGAAGATTCTTTTGATTCGTCAAAGAATGATGGCTGCCCAAGACCGGCACAAATCTTATGCTATAAAGGAGAAGGAAACTTGAGTATTGTATTGGTGATTTGGTCTTCGTGAAAGTTTCTCTTCTTGGGAAAGCCGTTCAGTTTGGAACGACTAGGGATTTAGCTCCTAGATTCATTGGGTCAATTAAGATCATAGATAGAATTGGAAAATTGACTTATCACGTAGAGCTTCCTGAGATATTATCAAGAGTCCATAATGTTTTCCATGTTTCCTACCTTCAGGAAGTGCCTTCATGATTCTGCCTTCAGACTCGAGTTTCATCAGATTAGGGACTTAGGGAGCTTTGAGTTGGAGCCCAGAGTTCCATGTGCCATTGCACGTATTATGGAGCATGAATCAAAAGGCCTTGGAACAAAATCATATATCTCGTTTGAGTACAATGGAGAGATAACCTTGTGGAAAGCACAAGGGAAATTGTAACAACCCTGAAAATAAGAACCAATTTTTTTATTTATTTTGGCTATTTTATTGAATTTTGAATATTTAAAATGATTTATTTTAAATAATAAAGAATTAAAATTTATTTAAATCGAAGTTAGAACGTATATATTTATTTTAATTATGAACCGAGCCGGAAATGGCGTGGTAGTTTGAAAATTTGATTTCAAATTTCAAATAAATGTACAGGATTCAAAATAAATAGGATTTCAGTAAAACCAAAAATATTTAAATCTGTTTAAAAATATCTTTCTAACAGATGTGAAAAATTGAAATTTCATAGCAGGAATAAAAAGTTATGGCCAGTTAAATATTCAGAATAGTCGCTATGGAATTTAATATAAATATAACCCTTACAAATAACCATTTCGCAAACGACCTCCGTTTTCGATGAAACCACTTTAGTTGGATCCAGAATGTCAAACTATTGCAAGATTCCAAATTCCATAACTTTTGGAATTAATATGTGAGCGTGGTAAATCAAAACGTGCTTTGTCAATTTTAGTCAAATTGGATCGACCAGAAAAAGTCCATTTTTCAAACGGTCTCAAATTCGATGAAATTAATTTTTTTAGGACCGTACCATCAAAACATAGCTAGATTTATTTTTTGGGAATTTTTGGTGTCAGTATGAGGCCTCGGTAAATTAAAATGTGCATTTAAATTAAATATATACTGATATATATTTTAATTTAAAGAAAAACCTATTGAAACAGTTGAATTGGCTTACGGGACATATCCCATTGTGTCCGAAATAGGGGCATTTAGCTAGGGGCAACAGTAGTTAGGTTTGGTTTGGAATCCGTGATGGTTTTGACTTTTAAAAGAATTAAAAATAATAAAATATTAATTAATATAAATAGCCCCTTTGAAATCAAAAACCCTAATTCTCCCAATTGAAACGAGCACCGCCATCTCAGGTTTAATGGCTAGGATTGTCAAAATTTCCCACCTCGATATTTTTTAATCCACTTAATGAAATCGAGCAACTCTTGAGGCAAATCTGTTGAGAATTTAGGGATCTTCAAATCCGTATGGCTTTCACCATCATTCGTCTTCAGGGTGGCGCGATTTTCGAGCGTAAAGCTCCTCCGTTTGAACACCTTCCCAAGCCAATAGAAGCCACCGAGTTCGCCCTAATTGCGGGCGCCAGGAGAGGGTGTTGAGGCCGTTGAAGTGTTGGAGTCCGATCATCATCACGGCAGCTCTGGTCGTTGAGAGATTCAACCCTAATTTTGAGCAATTGGGTTAAACCATCGGCCTTAGATTTAAGGAAGAAGAGAGGTTAATTTATTTAATTAATCACTGTGTTAATTATTTAAAATATCATTGGCGCAAAAAAATCATATCATGCTCATACGATAACGAAATTTGATGAAACAGGAGACATTGGACTCGTGGCATCGTACACGACATTCTAGAAGGGACCGGAGAATTTTTGGAGCTTTCTACAATTTTAGAAGGAATAAAAAGCAATGTGAGATTTCTGCTTCAAAAATAATTGAATAAAATTATATTAGGTTGCAGACGGAGTTTAGTAACTCCTGACACCATCGTCCACAAACCATGGACGACTTGATTGTATTGTGGTGTGATATTGATTTTGATTTTGGATGATTAATTGTGGTTGAATCGAAATTGGTTGTGATTGTGGAAAATTCACAGTGTTGTGAAAATAAATTGTATTATGAAAATAAAACCCTTGTATCGCCGCGAGGTCTAGGATAGCAGAGGAGCCGTACTAGGGACGGTGCCGGTTTTAATTACCCTGCCATTATAATACCGAAATTTTATGAAATATTCATGTATTGAAATATTCATGTTTTGAAAATAAATTGGTAAAACAATAAAAATCTCATTTTTATTGTATATATACAAAATATGAAAAATATTCATATATGAAATGAAAAGTGTTTGAAAATAATAAAAATCACATTTTTATTGAATATACAAAATATGAAAAATATTCATATATGAAATGAAAAGTGTTTAAAAACAATAAAAAATCACATTTTTATTGAATATACAAAATATGAAAAATATTCATATATGAAATGAAAAGTGTTTGAAAACAATAAAAATCACATTTTTATTGAATATACAAAATATGAAAAATATTCATATAAGAAATGAAAATTGTTTGAAGCATTAAAAACTATATTTTTATTTTATATACAAATTTTTCATTGTTTGTATAAAATTTGTTAACAATAAAAATCCTGGCGCTCCTAAGGGCATGACTGAGTACTTGTCCTGAGACATGGGCTAGATTGTCTCGAATTTGATAAGGACGATCCCTTGCCTTGGTTCATGATGGAAATCCAACTTCCAATACGACATAACACGGTTTTGATTGTAAAACTAGTATGGCGACATAGTATATGGTAGCTATGTCGTCTATGATTGATACATTATGACTAAAAATGTTTTTGAACATATATACACTAATAATAATATCAAATCTGTTTTATACGTATCAAGCATATTTTGGCCAATATAAGGTAAAACTCTATCCTCCGGTTTGCGTTGCATTATGTGATGGTAATGGTTTCATTTTTCTAAAAAGCATTGCGTTGTTTAATGATTTACTTTATTTCATGCACTGGCAATCCAATGGAGTAAACCCATTCCGAGTTAGCGGCGTGGTCCTGTGATTAGCCTTATTATTAAATAGGTTAAGTAAGATTTCTCATAACAGTCCCATAACTGACTCATAGTTTGTTTCACTTTGCAAACTCGGGTGCCCTCCTTTCCACACGGGCAGCCTTGTATTCAAGTTTTAGCAGACTCATTCTGGACAGCTATGGAGCTGAAAATGGATCCTTTCATTTCTATTATGCTGTTCAGACTTCATTTAGGATGTTTTGTTTAATTCCGCTGCAGACATTTTACATTAAGCTGAAACTGTATTATGTACTAAGTATGATCCTATTATGTTGTGTAACTCTGATGTTAATATTATTTCCAGTGTAACTTTGATGAACTTTATATTGTGTAATTCTATGATTCTGTTTTGCTATTATTGTTTATATGTTTTATTCCAATGATTATCCTTGCTTCCATGGCACGGGGGTTTGGGGTCATCACAGTTGGTATCAGAGCTTTGGTTAACCTTAGGTCCTGAATATAACATGTTAATGAACTCGTCAGAAATAGAATCAGTAGTATTCTAAGACGAGTGACTCATTATAGATAGGACTAGTAATGTCCTAAAATGAGTATAGTAGAATAAAATACACCCCCATAAATTCATTTACATTTAAATATATATCTTTACACTTTACAATATCTTTTCTGTTGGTCTGACTCTTTGTCTGCTACTTGCAGACATAGTAGAAAATGAGTGGCAGAAGGAAAAGAAGTAATTTTATGGTTCAACAATCCAATGAGCCAATCGTGCCCCTACAACCAGAACCAGATCTAGAAGCTCTAGTAAAGAAGTATCGAAATCTGAGTGGAATACCATTCTTGGGAAAAGAATTCGTTATTGAAACACAAGCATGGATGCGTTCTTCTGAGAGAATTTTTGAAGGCTTAAAGTTGAGAGATGATCAGAAAAGATTACTGGAAGCTTTAATCTGGTGGGAAACTGTTACTAAAGAAAATACAGAAGGTAATATTACCTGGGATAGATTTAAAGAAATGTTCATAGAAAAATTTATTCCTCCTGAAGCAAATGAACGGCTATATGATGAGTTTTACAATCTGAAACAAGGAGATATGACCATCTAGGAGTATCAAAATAAATTTAATGAACTTTCCCACTTTGCCCTAGAACTAATTCGGGATCCTATAAGGAAGAATCTGAGATTTATCAACGGACTTCAAAGAAGGTACGAAACTAGAGTAATTGCTCATGTGAATCTTCCCTTTTCTAAGATGATACAAATGGCTTATCGCTATGAGTATCTTGATAAGCAAGGTGGTTTGGAAGATGAAGGAGAAAGCAGTTCTAGCAACAAAAGGAAGTTTGAAACTGATAGCCCTGAGGCAAGCACAAGGCTTGAGGAAAGTCAGGAACCTGAAACTAGTAAGGAAAAACCGTTAACGACTGCCATATGCAATAACTGTAATAAGCAGGGGCATTTGTTAAGGAATTGCAAATCTTCGAAGAAACAAGGAAAGGATGGATCTAAATTCATTAAGAAGCAAAAGAGATCTCATAGTAAAAGGAAATGCCATAAGTGCTACCAGGAAGGTCATGTTGTAAGGGATTGCCTGCTATTAAAGAAGTCTGAAGTAGCTCATGTATATGAAGTAGCTGAAACTCCATCACCCTCAACTAGACAGCAAAGGCCAGATGTTTTGGAAGGGACCCTTACGTTCAACAATATCCCAGTTAAAGTATTGTTTGATACGGGCATGTCACAAAGCTTTATTTCAAGCAATACGGTTAAGAAGTTGAAGTTAAAACTAAGGAACCTTAAGGAATCGATTAGAGTTCATAATGCGAAAGGAGGTTCTCTTATTCTCGGTTTGTATTGTAGAGTTCCTATTTCCTTTTCCCATTACCGATTCCCATTTAATTTGATTGTTATGGATTTTTCTAAATTTGATATCATTCTTTGGATGGATTGGTTAACTATATACGAGGCCGAGGTTAAATGCGCTGAAAGAGTAGTTAAAGTTAAAACGGAGCTTGCAAATATTGTTATACCCTGCATAGGCTCAGATACAGATAGAAAAGAATTTTTGGCTGCTCTTGAGGTTTCTCCCACTGCTATTGAAGATATTCCTGTTGTTAAGAATTATGCCGATGTGTTGATAGCTTACCTCCGCAAAGAGAAATTGACTTCAGGACTGATTTAGTTCCGAATACAAGGCCAGTTGTGCATCCTATTCGAAGAATGTCATGGAAAAAGAAAGAAGAATTGAGTAATCAAACTAAACAATTTTTGTGGAAAGGTCTGATCAGGCCTAGCTTTTCAAATTGGGGTGCAGCAGTATTGTTTGTCCCGAAGTCAGACGGTACTCTCAGACTAAGTATTGATTATCCAGACCTCAACAAGCAGACGCTGAAGAATAAATATCCATTGCCCCGTATTGATGATTTATTAGATCGCTTGAATGGAGCGCAAGTGTTTTCAAGAATGTACCTAGCTACAAGTTTCCATTAATTGGGTATTGCCAAAGAATGTTTTCCTTTGACAGCTTTCAGAGGTCCAGACATATTTAATGAGTGGTTAGTAATGCCGTTCGGCTTATGTAACGCTCCTGCTTATTTTGTGGATTTAATGAATCGAGTATTCCGCGATGTCTTGAATAAATTTGTGCTAGTTTCATTGACGACATTTTAATCTTCTCTAAGTCAACTACCGAGCATGAAAATAATTTGGAAGAAGTTTTGGAAATTCTGAGAAAAAATGTACTAAAAGCCAAATTTTCTAAATGCATATTCTGGCAAGAAGAAGTGAAGTTCCTTCGTCATGTAGTATCAAAGGAAGGAATTTCAGTGGATCCAAGTAAGAGCACAACCATTCGAGATTGGAAGTAGCCTAGCACGTCTACAGAAGTCAGAAGTTTTCTAGGATTGGCTAGCTATTATCGGAAATTCATTAAAGTTTTTTCGAAGCTATCTTGTCCATCAACGAAACTTACCAAGAAGGATACAAAGTTTAATTGGACGCCTGAATGTGAGGCAGCTATCCAAGACTGAAATTAAGCTTGACTACTACTCCGGTGTTGACTATTATCGATGGAAATCAAGATTTGACCGTCTATACACATGCTTCTCTTGAAGGTGTTGGTACGGTATTAATGCAAAGAGGCAAAGTAGTTGCTTATGCTAGCCGTCAACTGAAACCGCATGGGAAGAGATATCCTACTCATGATCTTGAGTTGTTAGCCATCGTGTTTGCTTTGAAATGATGGAGGCACTACCTTTTGGGTAAGAAGTTCGAATTATATACAGATCATAAGTCATTAAAGTTTTTGTTCACCCAGAAGGACTTGAATTTGAGGCAACAACGTTGGTTAGAATTTCTTGCGGCATACGATCTTGATATTTTGTATACTCCAGGGGAAGCCAATGTTGTAGCAGATGCGCTTAGCAGGAAGAATGCAATTGTCGCTAATCTCATTATTACGCCTTCATTGATTGACAAAATCTCTGCTCTTCAGAAGGATAATGAATTTATTTAGAGGATTAGTAAAAGAGTTCGGGAAGGTGAACCCTCGAGTTTCTAGATTGATAATAAAGGAGTTCTGAGGTTATTAGGCTGAATTTGTGTCCCGAATATTCCTGAGCTCAGAAGGGAAGTGATAGTTGAATGTCACAAATCCAAGCTTAGTATTCATCCAGGCATGAGTAAGATGTATCATGATCTCAAGCATACGTTCTGCTGGAAATATATGAAAAGAGACATGTCTATATATGTTAGCAGGTGTTCTACTTGCCAACAAGTCAAAAGCGATCAACAAAAACTAGCAGGATTGTTACAGCCACTAGAGGTTCCAAATTGGAAGTGGGATCAAATCTCCATGGATTTCATTGATGGTTTTCCCTGAACCAGGAAAGGTAATGATAGTATATGTGTGATCGTAGATCGTTTCACGAAGACCACCCATTTTATTCCTGTCAGATCTACTAGAACAGCTCAAAGTCTGGCAAAAATTTATTTCAAAGAAATTTTCAGACTACATGGAGTTCCCAGTAGTATTGTTAGTGATCATGATCCGATATTCTCTAGTAAATTCTGGGAAACTTTCCAAGAAGAGCTGGGGACAAAATTAAATCTGAGCACCGCATATCATCGTCAAACAGATGGCCAGATTGAGAGGGTGAATCGTATACTAGAAGACTTGTTTCGGGCACGTATTCTTGATTTTGGCGGATCGTTTGAAGATCACTTGCATCTGGTTGAGTTTTCATATAATAACAGTTATCAAGCAAGCTTACAAATGTCACCATTCGAAGCATTGTATGGTGGACCTTGTAGATCTCCCGCATGTTGGGTAGAACCAGGTAATAGGCTAGTATTAGGTCCCAACATGATTCGTGAAGCTTCAAATAAAGTTGATTTTATTAAGAAGCGACTTCAGAGTGCTCAGAGCCGACAGAAGAGCTACGAAGATTCAAGAAGAAGGGATTTAGAATTTTCTATTGGTGATTATGTATACTTGAGGGTTTCCCCATTTAGAGGAGTAGTTCGTTTCGGGAAGACTGGAAAGTTAGCGCCAAGGTTCATTGGTACATTCCCTATACTCAAAAGAATTGGAACTCTTGCTTACAGGGTTAAGTTGTCTGACTGGTTGCCAGGGGTACATGATGTATTCCATGTGTCTCAACTTCGAAAGCATGTACATGATCCAGACTTGATTCTGGAGGAAGCAACACAACAAGGTTTGGAGATTACCCCAAGCTTAGCAGTGAGAAGAGAGCAGTGAAAATTATTGGCAAAGAAACCAGAGTTTTGAGAAATAAGAGAATTCATCTAGTCAAAGTGTAGTGGAGCGGAGACTCTAGAAACTGTACATGGGAGATCGAGGATAGCATCAAACAGGCTTATCCCAAGTGTAGAGTGGACATCTCTGATTAGCTCTGGTGCAAGGTACATTTACAATATTTTACATTTTCCATTTTGTTTCCTACTTTACTGTTGTTTCCTTTTCGGGGACGAAAAGTTTTTAAGTGGGGGAGATTGTAACAACCTGGAAAATCAGAACCAATTTAATTTTTTTTATTTTGGCTATTTTATTGAATTTTGAATATTTAAAATGATTTATTTTAAATAATAATAATTTAAAATTTATTTAAATCGAAGTTAGAACGTACATATTTTAATTATAAACCGAGCCTGAAATGGAGCGGTAGTTTGAAAGTTTGATTTCAAATTTCAAACAAACGTACAAGATTCAAACTAAATTGGATTTCAGTAAAAACAGAAATATTTAACTCTGTTTAAAAATATCTTTTTGACGGATGTGAAAAATTGAAATTTCGTAGCAGGAATAAAAAGTTATGGCCAATTAAATATTCAAAATAGTCGCTATGGAATTTAATATAAATATAGCCCTTATAAATAGCCATTTTGCAAACGACCTCTGTTTTCTACGAAACCACTTTGGTTGGATCTGGAATGTCAAATTATTGTAAGATTCCAAATTCCATAATTTTTGGAATTAATATGCGAGCGTGGTAAATCAAAACATCAATTTTAGTCAAATTGGATCGACCAAAAATAGTCCATTTTTCAGACGGTCTCCAAATTCGACGAACTTAATTTTGTTAGGACCGTACCATCAAAACATAGCTAAATTTATTTTTTGGGAATTTTTGGTGTCAGTATATGGCCCTAGTAAATTAAAATGCGCGTTTAAATTAAATATATACTGATATATATTTTATTTAAAGAAAAACCTATCGAAACAATTGAATTGGCTTATAGGACATATCCCATTGTGTCCGGAATAGGAGTATTTAGCTAGGGGCGACAGTCGTTGGGTTTGGTTTGGAATCCGCGATGGTTTTGACTTTTAAAAGAATTAATAATAATAAAGTATTAATTAATATAAATAGCCCCTTAGAAATCAAAAACCCTCATTCTCCCAATTAAAACGAGCGCCGCCACCTCAGGTTTGATGGCCAGGATTTCCGAAATTTCCCAACTCGATATTTTTTAATCCACTTAATGAAATCGAGCAAATCATGAGGCAAATTTGTAGATAATTTAGGGATCTTCAAATCCATACGGCTTCCACCATCGTTCGTCTTCAGGGTGGCGCGATTTTTGAGTGTAAAGCTCCTTCGTTTGAATGCCTGCCCGGACCGATAGAAGCCACCGAGTTCACCCTAGTTGAAGGCGCCAGGAGAGGGTGTTGAGGCCGTTGAAGTGTTGGAGTCCAATCATCGTCACGGTAGCTCTGGTGGTTGAGAGATTCAACCCTAATTTTGAGCAATTGGGTTAAACCGTCGGCCATAGATTTGAGGAAGAAGAGAGGTTAATTTATTTAATTAATCACTCTGTTAATTATTTAAAATATCATTGGCGCAATAAAAATCATATCTTGCTCATACAATAATGAAATTCGATGAAATAGGAGACATTGGACTCGTGGCATTGTACACGACATAGAAGAGATCGGAGAATTTTTGGAGCTTTCTATAATTTTAAAAGGGATAAAAAGCAATGTGAGATTTCTGCTTCAAAAATAATTGAATAAAATTATATTAGGTTGCAGACGGAGTTTAGAAACTCCCGAAACCGTCGTCCACAGACCATGGACGACTTTATTGTATTGTGGTGTGATATTGATTTTGGATGATTGATTGTGGTTGAATCGAAATTGGTTGTGATTGTGGAAAATTTACTGTATTGTGAAAAAAAATTGTTTTATGAAAATAAAACCTTTGTATCGCCGCGAGGTCTAGGATAGCAGATGAGCCATACTAGGGGCGGTGCCGGTTTTAATTACCCTGCCGTTATAATACAGATTTTTTTTGAAATATTCATGTTTTGAAAATAAATTGGTTAAACAATAAAAATCTCATTTTTATTGTATATATACAAAATATGAAAAATATTCATACATGAAATGAAAAGTGTTAGAAAACAATAAAAATCACATTTTTATTAAATATAAAAAATATTCATATATGAAATGAAAAGTGTTTGAAAACAATAAAAAATCACATTTTTATTGAATATACAAAATATGAAAAATATTCATATATGAAATGAAAAGTGTTTGAAAACAATAAAAATCACATTTTTATTGAATATACAAAATATGAAAAATATTCATATAAGAAATGAAAATTGTTGAAGCAATAAAAATTATACTTTTATTTTATGTACAAAATATTCATTGTTTGTATAAAATTTGTTAACAATAAAAATTCACATTTTCATTATATATAAGAGATATGTAAAATGATCATCATTTCAAATGAAAATTGTTAACAATAAAAATTCACTTTTTTCATTGTATATTAGAAAGGATTAAAAATGATCATTATTTGAAATAAAAAAATTTAACAATAAAATTTCACATGTTTATTGTATAAAGGCTTCATTAAAAAGAATTAAACTTTGTTAAAAAAAAATACATTAAAATTTACATTGTTAATGTAAAAATGAATCATTAAAAAGATTCATTGTTTAATAAAATGTTTTACATTAAAATTTACATTGTTAATTGTAAAAATGAATCATTAAAAAGATTCATGTTTTTACATTACAATTTACATTGTTAATGTAAAAATGAATCATTAAAAGGATTCATTGCTTGGAAAATGTTTTTACATTAAAATTTACATTGTTAATGTAAAAATGAATCATTACAAAAAAGATTCCTTGTTTGATAAAATGTGTTTACATTAAAATTTACATTGCTAATATTTTACATTAAAAATCACATTTTTAATGTAAGAAAGAATGATTCATTAAAAATAGAATTGCTTGATAAAAATGTTTTTACATTAAAAATCACATTTTTAATGTAAGAAAGAATGATTCATTAAAAATAGAGTTGTTTGATAAAAATGTTTTTACATTTAAAATTACATTTTTTATATAAAGTAGGAATCATTAAAGATATTCATTATTTGATAAAAAAAATGTTTTTTTACATTAAAAATTACATTTTTAATGTAAAGATGGAATCAATAAAAAGATTCAAGTTTGGTAAAAATAGTTTAACATTAAAAATTACATTTCTAATGAAAGTATGATTCATTTAAAATATTCATAGTTTGATAAAAATGTTGAAACATTAAAAATTACATTTTTAATGTAAGTATGATTCATTAAAATAATGTTAATTACATGTTATAGAATAAATAATTTGAAATCGTCAGACAAATAATATATATTAATTAAAATAAAACGAATCGCGCGCAGTAGTTCGCGATTTGGAATCGCAACTTTAAACGATTATACCGAGAGATCCGACCGTCGAATTTTCCCAAAACTGGGACCATTTGGTTCGCTTTGGAAAGATCTTTCCAACGATATGAAATTTGCTAAGATCCAACGGTTGGATTTTGAGAAATGTGTAATTCAAATTTTGATAAAAACAGCGCCAAGGCCGTGTAATGACCTGAAGAGTCGTTGAATTAAATGTGGCTATTTTTATATAAATAAAGATACCTATAAATCGTTATAAAATATTATAAACAATATGAAAAGAAAAGAAATGATTTGAATTATATATATACGCGAATTATTTGAAAAGGCCAAGTTAATTCTCATTTCAAATAATTGATCGACGATTAGAAGTTGAAGATATTGAAGACGATGGTTGAAGACCGGTGATCTTCACATCGAATGGATGACTACTGATGCCTTGGATTGGTTAGCTCCCAGGAAAGGGTTAAAATGGTAGTTGTCCGGACGTACTAGTTGATTGTCCGGATATGCGAGAACCTCTCTTCCGTATTGGACATATGGGACGAGGAATAAGGTGTCTCTGGTTTCGTTCAAACCCAAAATGGATTTGTAAATGGATATATGTACATTGGATTTTATTCTATGTTGATCGATTTCTATTAAATGTATATATGTTTGGTGGTGGAGAATTTATTCCCTTGCTTAACACCCTTCTCTGAGACGTATGAGCTCAGAGGTTATATATTGATAGACATCAGTCACATGGCATGAATTGTCAGTGTGGCATGCCAAGATGCAAATGATCAAGGCTTTTTGTTGAAAAGCAGAGCCTTGTGGTTGATGATCAAAGCACAGCTTTAATTTGCATAGCTTTGTGTATAGCGTTACTTCATGAGCCTCACACCCCGGTATGAACCAGAAACGGGAGAAGGGCCCCAGGGAGAACATGCGTTTCTTTCCAGCTAGAAGTTGTGCCATGGTATGGAGCCCAGACATTTTTACTTATGTGGATGATGGAAAGCGAGGTGCCTCGGATTTGAGTCCCTAGTGGCTCTTGATTTATGCCCTATAGGGCAGGGAAACGTATTGTTCAGGAATTACTAATCCACAAACATATTTGCGGACTGGCCCTGGCGCTCCTAAGGGCTTGACTGAGCACTTGTCATGAGACATGGGCTAGATTGTCTCGAATTTGGTAAGGACGATCCCTTGCCTTGGTTCTTGATGGAAATCCAACTTCTAATATGACATAACACAGTTTTGATTGTAAAACTAGTATAGCGACATAATATATGGTAGCTATGCCGTCCATAATTGATACATTATGATTGAATTTTTATTGAAACATATACACACTAATAATAATATCAAATCTATTATATACATATCAAGCATATTTTGGCCATTATAAGGTAAAACTCTATCCTTTGGTTTTCGTTGCATTGTGTGATGAGACTTGAGTCTTATAATTGTTTCATTTTTCTAAAAAGCATTGTGTTGTTTAATGATTTACTTTATTTCATGCACTGGCAATCCAATGGAGTAAACCCGTTCCGCGTTAGCGACGTGGTCCTGTGATTAGCCTTATTATTAAATAGGTTAAGTAAGATTTCCCATAACAGTCACATGACTGACTCGTAGTTTGTTTCACTTTGCAAACTCGGGTGCCCTCCTTTCCACACGAGCAGCCTTGTATTCAGGTTTTAATAGACTCATTCTGGATAGCTATGGAGCTGAAGATGGATCCTATCATTTCTATTATGCTATTCAGACTTCATTTAGGATGTTATGTTTAATTCCGCTGCATACATTTTACATTAAGCTGAAACTGTACTATGTACTAAGTATGATCCTGTTATGCTGTGTAACTCTAATGTTAATATTATTTCCAGTATAACTTTGATGAACTTTATATGGTGTAATTCTATGATTCTATTTTGCTGTTATTGTTTATATGTTATATTCCAATGATTATCCTTGCTTCCATGGCATGGAGGTTTGGGGTCATCACAGAAATGGAGGAAAAGATAAAGCAAACACATCCTCGAGCTACGGCCGCAACCACGCATACACGCTTTCAGTCTCGATCGATCAAACCAACTCGATTCGTTAACCAATTGTATGCTCATGGACTTTAACGGTCCAAGAGAGATAGAGCACCAATTTGGCTAAGTATTCGGGGGTTTTCCGATCCCGGGATCGGAAAGACTCCCGGGATACAAAATTTGAGGTTAGGCCCCACTTCCTCGCCCACTCCACCCACATCTTCTCATGCACTCCCGGGAGAAGAATTCCCACTACTTCTCCCGGGAGTGGTAATTCTTCTCCCTTAGCCTATAAATACCACATGCCTTGCTTCGTTTTAAGGGGGCTTTTTTTTGATACGTGAAGCTTTTGCAAAAACTCATTAACGACTTGCACCATAAAGATTTTGGCCTAAAACACCATTTTTGGACTCGGAAACACCGTGTGCACGACTTCCTTCAACGTTTTAGCACCCGAGACTACTCGCTTTAGCATTTTGGAACTCACGAATCTTATACTTAAGAGGAATACCGATTCCACTTTGTAACTTGTAAAAATGAAGTAATAAAGTATCAAACTTCTAGAGTGGATGTAGGCTCGGACGAACTGAACCATTATGTAACATCCTAGAATTTAAATTAATTTAATTATTTTAATATATTGGGTTGATAATTTAAATGGTTTAAATTCAAATATTTTGAATATTTAATTAATATAAACAGTGGAATGATATATTTAATTTTCGAAATAGTCGGGAATAGTCGAATTGACATTGTTTTTTAAATTTGATAATATATGATATTTAAATTAGTTTATATTCAAATTTTAATAACAAACTAATTAATTAAACGACATTCGAACGTATTAATTTTAATATAATTAGATATTGGTATTGAATTTGGATAAGATTTTTGAGACATATGATTGATTTAATTTTTATAATTTTACATAAATTTTTAATTCATAAAATAAGCACATTTTGGTTTAACGTAATTTGCACCCTGTATCAGTATTTTGGGGTTTTACAGAATAAGTTATCTTGTCTATTTCATTTTATTTTATTTTTGGTATCGTGGCACATTGTTTGTCACGATCATACTTCTATTTTTGTCCATAATAGTCCGTACGTAAACGTAATTTCCCATAGTCGGGTAAGCTATCCTTTGTAACTTAAAACAAACTATTTATATTTGTATTCCTTGGCTCCTATACATATGCATACCCCTCATCTTATATACAATAGAACCACTCAATGTATAATTATTTCACACTAGTATACCATGAGTAATTACATGTAGTCAATTGGGCCGGTAATTTATCTACATAGTATACCATAGAGGAAATGTACATTTTGCCGTGGATATCCAGATAATGGTATACGATATAATAATGAGCTAACTGAGCTACCTTGTTATGGTGTGAATACCATTGATGACTTGTAATTCGATACGCTTTAATTCTAATCGAAGTATTCAAACACATATATGTAAGGTAATGAAAATCAAATTTCATAATACAGTGTCACTATTGAATTAGCTGTCGTATACCTAGGTAATAAATATTTAAAACAATCAGTACACGCAGCCAACCAATTTACACCGTGGATTCATACGGTCTGTGTAACACTCCTCTCGAAAAGCTAACACAAAGATCTTTTAGCACAAGTGGTTAGTGCGTGGTGTAGCTTTCCGGGAGGTCGGGGGTTCAAATCCCGTGGTTGTCACATTTGGTATCAGAGCCTAAACCTAGCCGGAATTGTGTGTGTAATGCTGCGAATGTCAGTCGGTGTGGTACTGATGCAGTTTACATGCACAACGCCTGGGTGGTGAGTGATATGAGCCAACGAGAACGTTGGGCTCTTTAAAGGGGGTAGTCTGTAACACCCCTCTTGAAAAGCTAACACAAAGATCTTTTAGCACAAGTAGTTAGTGCGTGGTGTTGCCTTCCAGGAGGTCGGGGGTTCGAATCCCATGGGTGCCATAGTATGCATCAAAAATTAAATGAAAGGCAGCAACGTGTCGACCACGTCTGTAACCAGCCACCCTATTTTGAACATTTTAAGCCGACCTATAAAGATCACTGTATATTGAAAGCTACACCATTCTTATCTTTTATCACTTCTTATATATATACGCAATGTTCCACTTTGTTTCTTCCTTCTCCTATAATAAACTCATTCCTCTGAAAAATCAGGAAACCAAACAATTCTGATCCATTCATTCCATCCTCTTCTGATATATTAAATGAAATAAAATATCCAAATGAAAACTGGAGGTAATTTTGGGTTCAAAGTTGCAATAGTCGTAGGCGGATTCTGGCGAATTCACTTGGGTTCGAGCCGAACTGTTTCACGGGTAGTAAGGTGGAAGGCTTGAGATATGTGTGTGGAAAGGCTTGTTGAGTATTGGCGTGGTTGGTGTCGCAAAATTGTTATTGTGCATGGAGAAGGCCTGGAAACCGAGAATGTCTGTATCGGTGCGGGGTTGATGTATCGAGAATGAGAGTATAGAAGCTTGGGCGGTACGCAGTTCGGTGATGAAGTTAGCGACAAGGTGGATGCAGTTCATGACACGGGAGGATCCAGTTAAGTTTGGCCATGGTTTTAATGTACTGCGTTGGAAACGGCTTATGTGTATTCTTGCATGAATACTGGAGGAGAACAACACTTGGATACCATCTTATAAAGGATATCAATGGTTTGGTCCAACAGTTGTTGCTTGCATACATTATTAACCAAGAAAAACGCACGGCATGGGACTTAAATGGAGTAGCATTCTGGAGCTATTGCGTGAATATAAATATGGGAAGAAGACTGTTGTTTGGGTAGCTAAGACATTCGAACTTAGCTGGAGTGGGGTGCATGGCGCGTGAAAGAGGTAAGGTTGGGAAATTTATGTGTGTAAAAGTATTTGCATGTTCCACCTTATAACGTGAAGATGGTGGGTATATTTGGGTTTAGCACAGTGAGGTAAATGGACGAGAAGTGATGGGGACACATGCGGTCTGTGTTTGAACGTGGGTACGAAGTTCACGGAAATGGGAAACTTGCGGGTACTGGAAGATGCCGATGCATGGTGCATTTAAATTGGAGTATGCATTTTGTATGAAGGAAGAAGGCTGACTGTGGGTGGTTTGGTGATCCATGCGTGACGAGTTATGATGGCACTTTGGGTTAAATATGCGAATAAAGGGGTTAGTGGAGATGGGTTTGAATTTTACTAAAGGGAGGAAAGAGGGGATTAACGCATGACAACGATGGAGCTTTGTTGATAGGAGTATGCAGTTATGGGGGAAGATGTACAGAAGGAATCAGGTACTGTGTCAAACAAGAAAGAAGGGTACAAAGTGGATATGGGCCGATTGAGATGGGCTAAGATAAAATATGAAGATCAGTTTTATAATTAAAAAAAAGCAAGGCCCAGTATAAAAAGAAAAGAGAAAAAAGGGGAAACAATGGATAGCTATGGACCGGGTTTGCTCTTGGCAGATGAGGGTTTTTGACAATGAAGACACAGGCGGTAAGAACGCAATAGTATTTATGGAGTTTTAATCATGGGGGAAGATACGATTTGAAGCGGGTATGGATGCAGTGTGCCGGATTGATTAAGGTAAGGCCTAAGAAAAAAAAGGAGAATAGTTTATTTTAATAATATAAAATATTGTACAAACTTATAAATGAATATCTCGTGGATACGAACTCAGTTTTATGAGCCGTTTGTCACGTCAGAATCAGATGGTCGTAGGCTATGCTATGAAACTGGTTTGGAGCAATTTGAAGATTGTTTCAATTTTGTGCAGAATTAAATGTCCGATTAAATCAACTAATATTTATCGTTATTTAATGATTAACGATCAAGGTGAGTAAACTCACTAACTCTGTTTATTTTTATAATATTATAAACGTTATTTAATATTGATAAATTATGATTGAATATCGTGTAATGGTTGTTTGGATAAATTGGTTGAGATATTACAGATAATTATATATCAATCATTCGCTGAATACGGATTCTATTTAATATTAATATTATTTATGTTGATTAACTTCTGTGGATGCAGGGAAACAGGTTGGAGGGATCCAACTTGATTCCTTATCAATTATATTGTTGTTTTTCATATATAGCACTATATGATGTGATAAATAATTTGTTGTTGATTATTGTGTGTTTGGGATGTTAAATAACATTGGCCCTGAAATAACTGGTCTTTAAATAGCGTGAAAATATAGTAGGAGAGAAATCAAAGTTTAAAATGGCAAATCTATTTTTATGGGAATAGAATTTCGATTTGGTTAGATATAATAACTTGTTTTACAAAAACAAGTAGTTGGGTTTATACATGGTATTACAAATGAAGCGAGATAACTATTAATAATAATTTAGAAATATATATTCGAGAATGATTTTGGGAATTGGGAAATCGGTTAAAAATGGGAAAGATGAAATTCATTTCGACGTTCGAAAAAAAGTAGGATTGAATAAATATGTAATGATTTATAATGAGAATTCAATGGGTTAAAATTAATCTACTTTTAGAAATTATATATATTATATAATTTAGAATTTGATAGGATATTAAATATTTGGTTTAAAGCCAATAATTAGAATAGAATATGTAATAGAGATTAGGGTATAAACTATATTTATAATCAAGTGAAATTGACTTGTAAGTGAAGGTTAGAGGTGAAGTTGGTTTATAAATTTAGAGAATAACTTGATAGATGAAATCTTAACTGGTAATGATATTTATTTATAGAACCAAGTTTAGATGGATTTAACGAGATCATTTTTCTATAAGGATAATATTCACGTTTTAAAGTGAATAATGATTTTAAAGAAAACATTTTGCAGATTAAAATGGTTATAAGGGAAATTGGGAATATTTTCAAATAACGTATAATTTCTAAAGATCAGAAATTAAGGAACATGAAAAGGATATGTAAAGCTAGGAAATTAATTTTAATTAAAAAGGGCCAACGATTGTTGATGCATAGATGTAAATTTGGATAGATGTTTATTTTCCTTTGATAGTTAAATCACCGGCTATCAAAGATTTTTGGACCATCGTTGTGAATACGGAGAGACCGGTTGGATTTAATGTACAAAACCACTCCGTATAGACATTGGCATTGCGAATTAGATTATGCTGAAGAAATTAGGGACGGAGTGAAACGCAAGGGATGTTCTGTTTATCCAGTCCCAGGACAACTTGTATGGATGAATGTCTGACAGAGTACTCCTAAAGGATCACATAAGACGATCTTTTCAAGGTATTACGTCTGGTGGTAGAGAAATTCGTTTCTCTTAGCTTTTATACCCGTAATATTTTAGGAAGATCAGCTAGTGATTTGACGGGTTTGACGATGTAGCATTCAAAGTGAATGATGGCCAGATGTTCTGAAAGATTTACGTAGCCTCAAGCCTTACAATCGGGAAATGAAAAAAATCGGGTAGGCAACATGGCTAGGTGGGTCATACCCAAGTAGGGTATATTTGTCACTGATCTAGAGAAAAATTCATTATTTGTTCTTCTTTCAATGTTGTATCTTACAAATTACGGTTGGATGGCCGACAACCGTGGCTGACAATAAATTCTCTACACTCAAGCTGAATGAGTGGGCGGTCATGTGTAGCCTGGTTGCAAGGTGTTCTTGCTGAACCCCAGTGTATCCCCTCTAGAGTACACTGATCGGGAGGTGGTCCCATACCTTTTCATAGTTGGAATCTAATCTCCAATAAGCACCTTGCGGTTTTTGATTTTATACTATGTATGTAGAGCGTGATATGCAAGCGTTCTACTATTTGGTTATTTATTTGATTAGACATTATTTTAATATCACTGGATTTTGATATCAAAAATGTTTTGGGTTATAGTAAGGTAAAAACCGTCCATGTTTATGTGTGGGTTGGTCTTACTATTATCCTTTTCTTTTAAAAGGTTTTTCCAAGTTAAACAATATGGTTGGAGTTTATTCACACCAGTCCCATGACTGACCCAGAGTTTATTTTGTTTGTTCTCCGTAAACTCTTGGGTTCCCAAATTTGTACGGACAGTCAAGTGTTTCAGGATTTTACAGATACACCGGGAGGAGCTTGAAGCAGGAGGCTTCATCGTTAGTTATTTAGTGTTATTTCCACTGTGATATGTATGTGTTGTGCTCTGATATGGCATGTATATACAAAATAAATTTGTATTTCAAAGTTATGATTTATGACATTATATTTTATTCCTTCCACTGTGAGATTCGTGCTTACTCTGATTTTGTTCTGTTGTAATCTTCTTCTTCATATATTCTAATTTTCTTTCTTTCTATTTCTCACCCTCTAACTTCTTTCTATTAATGTCCTGGTATTTTCGATACTTGAATAATTAACATGGTATTTATGTCTATTTTCAGGGTCGAAAATCCCCGTGTCGTTACAGTGGTATCAGAGCTGAAGGTTAAGTGATTACCTTGGCTTTGTGGCGTGACTCAATAGAGACGGAGTTAGTGATACCCTAGATTGAGTAGAGTGTATATATACGAGAGAGTGTATTTGTAGATTGATTAAAAACGGTTTTATATTGTGTTGAATGGTTTGTCGAGTAGTTTAAAAATCCTGTTCGATATGGTAGTGCCCACTATATCGAAAAGTTTTTCTAAACTCTTGAACAAAGTAATATGACGCAATATGATTTTAAAAGCAGGGTAAATGAAATAATTTTGCCCAAAATATATTTTGATATAAAAAGAAGTATATATCTTGAGATTATTATAGTATATTGAGTATAGTGATTGTTACTATAATCAAGTAAGATTATGATTAAGATGGTCATAAATAACCTATCGGAATTCGTATTAATACGACATATGAGATCAGGTGAATAAAATCTGAATTTAAAACAGATATGGGATTAAAATCTTGGAAACTTAGAAAAGTGTTGTAAATGAATTTGGATTTAATATATGTGAATTTTAAGATCTTGGGTGAATATGTTTTCCAAGCATTTTAAAGGATATTTTGAAGCAATTTCAAAATGAAAGTGTTTAAAAATAAATTTTGGAGGTGATACAGTATTAAACTCACTTCAGTGGCTGAAAAATAATACCGATGATGGATTGCGACATCATCTGTGTTCATTTTTAAGTTTCTTAAGTGATAGATTACTACCAAAGATTTTATTTTGATTTTGTTTGAGAAAAACAGGTTGTTTTGAATTGTTTTCAAATGTTTTGAATTCCTACTATTATATGTAAATATATATGATTTCAAATTGACTTGAAATAAAACCGAGGAATTTGAATTCCGAAATTTAAATTTAACATGTGAAAATAATAGATTGAAATAGTTAAGATAAATAACAAATTAGAATTTAACTTAAATTAAGTTAATCAAAATTGGATGGGATTAGAACCATTTTTTTCTTGGTCCCAATTCAATACTAAGCAAGCCGGAACTAATTGAATACTTGTGTGAAAAATTCCACGAATTGACTTTCCGTTTCCATAAAGGATATAATTGACAATTCTAAGTTGAACGTTATCTTTTTCCTCCGCTTCCTCGGTAAATGTCTTGGTAGAAGATACAATTTCTTGAAATTGAGGTTTATTCTTTTTTAAGTAGGTACGTAACTTAATGAGAAATTTCTTTATCCGTCCAATTTCTAACGAATCAAGATATCCATTTGCTCCAATATAAATTGTAGCTATCTGTTCTTCCACAGTAAGGGGGTCTGATTGGGATTGTTTAAGCAACTTTGCTTTCTGGTTGGGAAGTGTCTCTGTCCCGGTTTCCATTTAGGTTGTAGGTGTAACCAACTCGCTATTAAGGATGTAGCAGAAAGAAATAATAAAAAAAGAGCTCCGGTATAAAGATCTTCGTTAGTGCGTAATCCGATTGTATACCACCACTGATAAACACTGGAATAAGCGATATTTACTGGGCCGGTAGCACCTCCTCGAGTAAAGGCTTCTACGGCCGATTGACCAAAATGAGGATCCCAAACAATAGGTATACAAAAACAAAGGAAGAAGATACAAGACAAGGACTGGATAAATGAAATGAAAGGAACAGGTACCTCTAGGAAGGATTATAAGTCTTCCTAATCTTCTATTCGACGAAATGGAAGTGGATTTTTGAGTACGAATTTGGATCTAAGATTGGAACTGTAATTCAGTATGGAATTTGGCTTTGGTATAAGAGGATTATTGGTTTGAGAGTAAGTTAATTGGAAATCAATGTTTAGAATGCATGGGTATATGATGATTGAATAGCAAATGGAGTAGGCATAGTTGAATGCCCGCCAAAAAGGTACAAGTTTATATTTATATTAGGTATGAGATTTTTACAAGCCTATTTCGCAAGCCGCTTTCTGTTTGATTTTCTTTTGGATTGGAGAAGGCCCAGAGAGGCGGGTTGTAGTTGTACCGATTGACCCATGCAAAGGAGATGCTGAATTTTTTTCCGGAAATTTAAGATGTTAGAAAATTTTCAGAATCTTTGAAAATACTCATTAATAAGAAAGAATTAATATTTTAATTGAAATTAATTAGTTCAGTTGAAACTTAAGTTAAGAAGTAAACAGATGATTTTTTAACAGGGTTTGTAGCATTTTTCCGAGCACAGTAATTTCAGGGACAAAATTCTTTTATGAGGAAAGGAATGTAACGTCCCGGAATTTTGGCGATTTAATAATTAATTAATTTAATTATTTTAATATATTGGGTTGATAATTTAAATGGTTTAAATTCAAATATTTTGAATATTTAATTAATATAAACAGTGGAATGATATATTTAATTTCCGAAATAGTCAGGAATAGTTGAATTGGCATTGTTTTGTAAATTTGATAATATATGATATTTAATTTAGTATATATTCAAATTTTAATAACAAATAATTAATTAAACGACATTCGAACGTATTAATTTTAATATAATTAGATATTGGTTACGAATTTGGATAAGATTTTTGAGACGTATGATTGATTTAATTTATAGAATTTGCTGAAATTTTTAATTCGTAAAATAAGCAAGTTTTTGTTTAACGTAATTTGCACCCTGCATCGGTATTTTAGGGTTTTACAGAATAAGTTATCTTGTCTATTTTATTTTATTTTTGGTATCGTGGCACATTGTTTGTCACGATCATACTTCTATTTTTGTCCATAACAATCCGTACGTAAATGTAATTTTCCATAACCGGGTAAGCTATCCTTTATAACTTAAAACAAACTATTTATATTTGTATTCCTTGGCTCATATACATATGCATACCCCTCATCTTATATACAATAGAACCACTCAATGTATAATTATTGCACACTAGTCAATTGCGTAGGTAATTTATCTACATAATATACTATAGAGGAAATGTACATTCTATGGTGGATATACAGATAATAATATACGATATAATAGCAAGCTAACTGATCTAACTTGCTATGATGTGAATGCCATTGATGACTTGTAATTCGATACGCTTAAATTCTAATCAAAGTATTCAAACACACACACACACACACACACACACACACATATATATATATATATATATATATATATATATACATATACACACACATATATAAGGTAATGAAAATCAAATTTCAAATACACTATCACTATCGAATTAGCTGCCGTATACTTAAGTAACAAATATTTGAAACAATCAGTAATCGCAGCCAACCAATTTACACCCTAGATTCATACGGTCTGTATCAAAAATTAAATGAAAGGCAGCAACAGGCCGGCCACGTCTGTAAACAGCCACCCTATTTTGAACATTTTAAGCCGACCTATAAAGATGACTGTATAATGAAAGCTACACCGTTCTTATCTTTTATCACTTCTTATATATATACCAGTGTTCCACTTTGTTTCTTCCTTCTCCTATAATAAACTCATTCTTCTGAAAAACCATGAAACCGAACAATTCCGCACCATTATTTCCATCCTCTTTTGATATATCAAATGAAATAAAATATCCTAATTAAAACTAATGTGGAAAATGGAGGTAATTTTAGGCTCAAAATCGCAACAATTGCAGATGGATTCTGGGGAATTCACTTGGGTTCGAGCCGAACTGTTTCACGGGTAGTAAGGTGGAAGGCTTGGGATATGTGTGCGGAAAGGCTTGTTGAGTATTGGCGTGGTTGGTGTCGCAAAAATGTTATTGTGCATGGAGAAGGTCTGGAAACCGAGAATGTCTATACTGGTGCGGGATTGATGTATTGGGCATGAGAGTGTAGAGGCTTGGGCGATACGTAGTTCGGTGATGAAGCTGGCGACGAGGTGGATGGAGTTCATGATGGGGGAGGACGCGGTTAAGTTTGGCCATAGTTTTAATGTACTGCGGTGGAAACGGCTTCTGTGTATTCTTGCGTGAATACTGGAGGAGAACAACACTTGGATACCATCTTATAAAGGATATCAATGGCTTGGTCCAACAGTTGTTGCTTGCATACATTATTAACCAAGAAAAATGCACGGCATGGGACTTAAATGGAGTAGCATTCTGGAGTTGTTGCGTGAATATAAATATGGGAAGACTAATGTTGTTTGGGTGGCTATGACATTCGAACTTAGCTGGAGCGGGGTGCATGGCGCGTGAAAGAGGTAGGGTTAGGAAGTTTATGTGTGCAAAAGTATTTGCATGTTCCACCTTATAACGTGAAGATGGTGGGTGTATTTGGGTTTAGCACACTGAGGTTATTGGACGAGAAGAGATGGAGATACATGCGGTCTGTGTTTGAACATGGGTACGAAGTTTACGGAAATGGGAAACTTGCGGGTACTGGAAGATGTCGATGCATGGTGCGTTTAAAATGGAGTATGCATTTTGTATGAAGGAAGAAGGCTGACTGTGGGTGGTTTGGAATCCATGCGTGACGAGTTATGATGGCACTTTGGGTTAAATACGTGAATAAAGGGGTTAGTGGAGATGGGTTTGAATTTTACTAAAGGGAGGAAAGAGGGGAGTAACGCATGGCAACGATGGAGCTTTGTTGACAGGAGTATGCAGTTATGGGGGAAGATGTACAGGAGGAATTGGGTACTGTGTCAAAAAAGGAAGAAGGGTACAAAGTGGATATGGGCCGATGGAGATAGGCTGAGATAAAATGTGAAGATCAGTTTTATAATTAAAAAAAAGAAGAAGCAAGGCCCGGTATAAAAAGAAAAGAGAGAAAAGGGGAAACAATGGAGAGCTATGGACCGGGTTTGCTCTTGGCAGATGGGGTTTTTTGAATATTCAGTGAAGACACAGGCAGTAAGAATGCAACAATATTTGGGGAGTTTTAATCATGGAGGAAGATACAATTTGAAGCGGGTATGGATGCAGTGTGCCGGATTGATTAAGGTAAGGCCCAAGAAAAAAAGGAGTATTGGTTATTTTAATAATAAAAAATAGTGTACAAACTTATAAATTAATATCTCGTGGATACGAACTCAGTTTTACCAACCGTTTATCATGTTAGAATCGGGTGGACACAGGCTACGTTGTGAAACTGTTTTGGAGCAATTTGGAGATCGTTTCAATTTTGTGCAGAATTAAACTTCCGATTAAATCAACTAATATTTATTTTTATTTAATGATTAACGATCAAGGTTGGTAAACTCACTAACTTTGTTTATTTTTATAATATTATAAATGTTATTTAATATTGATAAATTATGATTGAATATTGTGTGATGGTTGTTTGGATAAATTGGTTGAGATAATACAGATAATTATATATCAATCATTCGCTGAATACGAATTCTATTTGAAATTAATATTATTTATGTTGATTAATATCTGTGGATGCAGGGAAACAGGTTGGAGGGATCCAATTGAATTCCTCAACAATTATATTGTTGTTTTTTATATATAGCACTATATGATGTGATAAATAATCTTTTGTTGATTATTGTGTGTTTGGGATGTAAAATAACATTGGCTCTAAAATTGGTCTTTAAATACCGTGAAAATGTATTAGGAGAGAAATCGAAGTTTAAAATGGAAAATCTATTTTTATGGGAATTGAATTTCGATTTGGTTAGATATAATAACTTATTTTACAAAAACAAGTAGTTGGGTTTATACATGGTATTACAAATGAAGCAAGATAATTATTGATAATAATTTAGAAATATATATTCGAGAATGATTTTGGGAATTGGGAAATCGGTTATAAAGGGGAAAGATGAAATTCATTTCGATGTTCGAAAAATAGTAGGATTGAATAAATCCATAATGATTTATAAAGAGAATTCAATGTGTTAAAAATAATCTACTTTTAGAAATTATATATATTATATAATTTGATAAGATATTAAATATTTGGTTTAAAACCAATAATTATAATAGAATATGTGGTCGAGATTAGGGTATAAACTGTATTTATAATCAAGTGAAATTGACTTGTAAGTGGAGATTATGAGGTGAAGTTGGTTTATAAATTTAGAGAATAACTTGATAGATGAAATCTTAACTGGTAATGATATTTATTTATAGAACCAAGTTTAGATGAATTTAACGAGATCAGTTTTCTATAAGGATAATATTCACATTTTAAAGTGAAAAATGATTTTAAAGCAAACATTTTGCAGATTAAAATGGTTATAAGGGAGATTGGAAATATTTTCCAATAACGTATAATTTCTAAAGATCAGAAAATAAGGAACGTGAAAAAGATATGAAAAGTTGGGAAATTAATGTTAATTAAAAAGGGCCAACGATTGTTGATGCGTAGTTGTAAATTTGGATAGATGTTTATTTTCCTTTGATAGTTAAATCATCGGCCATTAAAAAAATTTGGACCATCGTTGTCAATACGGAGAGACCGATTAGATTTAACATACGGAAACCACTCTGCACATGCATAGGCATTGCGGATTAGAATATGTTGAAGAAACTGGAGACGGAGTGAAACGCAAAGGATTTTTTGTTTGTCCAGTCCCAGAACAACTTGTATGGACGAATGTCTGATAGAGTATTCCTAACGGATCACATAAGACGATCTTTTCAAGGTATTACGCCTGGTGCAAGAGAAATTCGTTTCTCTTAGCTTTTATATCCGTAATATTTTGGGAAGATCAACTAGTGATTTGTCGGGTTTGATGATGTGGCATTCAAAGTGAACGATGGCCAGATGTTCTGAAAGATTTACGTAGCTTCAAGCCTCACAATCAGGAAATGACTAAAATTGGGCAGGCAACATGGCTATGTGGGTCATAGCCAAGCAGGGTATATTTGTCACTGATCTAGTGAAAAATTCATTATTTGTTCTTCTTTCAATGCTGTATCTTATGGATTACGATTGGATGGCTGACAACTATGGGTGACAATATATTCGCTACACTCAAGCTGAATGAGTGGGCGGTCATGTGTGGCCGGGTTGCAAGGTGTTCTTCCTGAACGCCAATGTTTCCCCTCTGGAGTACATTGATCGAGAGGTGGTACCACACCTTGTCATACTTGAAATCCAATCTCAAGTAAGCATCGTGCGGCCTTTGATTTTATACTATGTATGTAGAGCGTGAGATGCAAGCGTTCTACTATTTGGTTATTTATTTGATTAGACATTATTATAATATCACTGGATTTTGATATCAAAAATGTTTTGGGTTATATTAAGGTAAAAACCGTCCATTTTTATGTGTGGGCTGTTCTTACTATTATCCTTTTCGTTCAAAAGGTTTTTCCAAGTTAAACAATATGGTTGGAGTTCACTCACACCAGTCCCATGACTGACCCAGAGTTTATTTTGTTTGTTTTCCCTAAACTCTTGGGTGCCCAAATTTGCATAGACAGTCAAGTGTTTCAGGATTTTACAGATACAACTAGAGGAGCTTGAAGCAGGAGGCTTCACCGTTATTTATTTAGAGTTATTTCAGCTGTGATGTGTATGTGTTGTACTCTTATATGGTATGTATATACAAAACAAATTTGTATTTCATGGTTATAATTTATGATATTATATTTTATTCGTTCCGTTGTGAGTCGTGTTTGCTCTGATTTTGTTCTGTTGTAATCTTCTTCTTCTTCTATTCTAATTTTCTTTCTTTCTATTTCTCACCCTCTAACTTCTTTCTATTAGTGACCCGGTATTTTCGATACTTGAATAATAAACATGGTATTTATGTCAATTTTCAGGGTCGAAAATCCCGCGGGCCGTTACACATTATAAATACTATGTGATTGTTCTTTAGCATTTTCCCCTGCATATTTACATCGCTTATCACATAATTTCCATTCCGGACATTTATTTTCACTATCGTGGCAATCTCGAGTGTTGATGACCAACTTTTGGATGTCAACAAACATGATCTTTTTTGAAAAAAAGTTTTGAAAAATAAACCTTGTTTTCAAAAATATTTTTTTCAAAACATCTTTTTTGGTTTCTAAACTTCAATATTTTAGTTTTATTATTTGTTATATGCTTGGATTTTGATGATGTCTTTATACTTTGATATTGAAATAGTTATATATGTACTTTTTGCATTACATTTAATCTTTAATATTAAATATTTTAAAATTATTATGTAAAGATGCATTAAGTTATATTATGGTTAAAATATGTATAACTATGTTTAAATGTTTTTATATAGTTTCAAATTATTTTATAAAGCAAGTTATTTTCAAACTAGTTTAGATTTCTTTTTCAGAATATACTAGGATATGTTTCCATGTCAGTGATGAGTAATAGTATGTTGACATACTAGCCAATTCTTGTTTAAATTAAATTTTCAAAAGAAGTGTTTATTTATCGCAATTTTTTCACAAACTGATAAGGCTATTGAATCACTAAAAGAAGTGTTTATTCTCTCTTTAGGACAATCCTTTAATTCCATTAGAGGATAACTCCATCAAAGGGTTCTTTAGCAAATATCTTCTTCATTGCTTACTCAATTAAGGCTTTTAACTTTTTGCATATGACATTTGAGTTATTTTCGTAATTAAGATAACATTATTAAATTATGCTAACAATTTGAATTTGATTAGTGCTCTTTGTAAATTTTCTTATTCCAAACAAGTAGTCCTCATTCTGAGCTATTTTGGTAATTAAGACAATACTACTTTATATTAAAATTTTGAATTTGACCATAGTTTTGTATAATGTTTCCTATTTCCAAAGGATATTACCGTTGTCTTCTTTTCTTCTTTTCTTCGCATCCTCCCCTAACATCTCCTCCATTTCCTCCTCCTTCTCCTTATAATCAAACATCTTTCTCTTCCCCTTTTCCACCGCTTCACTGCTTTCATCAGTGTGGGTGTCTTACCAAATTAGCTTTACATCACATAGATCTAAAATCTTTTCTCTCTAAACTTCCCCTAATTTTTTCGATCCACTCCACCACTACTTCCTTTTGGCATATCTCGCACCAGACTTCCTTTTACTTCCTTCATGTGGTAGCCCTTCCACGATTTCGCTAACATAATGTCGGAGCCACTACAGTGCTGATTTCACGACTTCCCGATCGAACAATTACCTATAACATGCAGCAAGAGGTCCCCCTAGCGAGTTTAAGCTTTACTTTTCTTGGTGTTTATTGTCCAACATTTGTCTGACTTCTGTAAGAATGTATGGGTCGGCTTCGGTGTATGTTGGGTCACCTATGTAGGATTAGAGACAGGGTTCTTTTTTAATTCTGGTGGTGGTTTCGGCTTGCCCGGGATATGGAGGTTGCGACTCCTTCGCGAAGTGTTCATCATGCGTAGTAACTTCTTGCCCCTCAAGATGTCTCGCGTCTCATCTACCTATGAATCTGGTATGCCTTGAATTGTTTCTTTAACTGAGTATGCTTCGGATGGGATCTCTAGCTTGGTGAGCAAACGTAGAGATCTCTTGGTATCTCTGGTTTGTTGTATAGGTTTTGATGGTATGTTTTTTGGAGTTTCATATTCAATGTGTATATGAATGTCATCTTGTGGGTTTCGTTCTATTGAATGTGTTGCGTTGGTATGGGTAGAAATCTTGTAGGTTGAGGAGTTTGGGTTGTTTTCTTTGGATTTTTGGAGTTTTGAAATGCTGCATTGGTCTCTAGTCATGGTTGGGATGATTTTAGGTGAGCTGGATTCTCGTATGCTTCACGGTTTCCAATCTCAACATCCAAGGTGAAGCTTAGGCTCTCGATTTTTCTTTTTTAGGATGGTGGGCTCCTTTGCCTTATTTGCGCATCCTTGCCATGACAGGCCCCTACATGTGATAGCCTTGGCATCATTTCCATGGCTGCTTTTCAATTCATGTGTCCTACTGTTAATGTCATCAAACTAGCTCTTCTGATATGTCACATCTACGGCTATGCCTTATTCTGTGTCACCTGTTGTGTTGCTTGAGATATAGAATCTTCTTTGTAACAGCCCACATTTTATGTATCGGAGGATTGTAGAATATTTTTATTTAATTCCCTGAGGGTTGGATCATTCTCATATTTTGATAAGTTGGTTATGGAGATGTGACACATGTCTATAATTTCTACCAATTTTAATTGTGACCATTTTCCCCCTTTTAGTCTTGTACAGAGCATAACTTTCAGATGAGATCGAATCTGATGCTTAGATCGGTCTCATTGGAAAGGAAATGGTGTTGCCAATTTCATAGAATGGTCACGTTAAATATTTGGTTCAATGATTTGGGAGAAATCGCTGTTAGTTTTTCACAATTTCTGTTAAGGTTTGGCTAGCCATAATGGGTTGATTTGGAATGGCCCATTAGTGGGCCGGTGGGAGGCTATAAATAGGGGGTTAGATGTATGGAGAATAGTTTACTTTCTTCATTCTCTCATTTGGTTGAGCTTGTGATCCACCTTGCTCAATCAAATACACCTTTCCACCATTAAAATTCAAGATCTACATAAGAGACTTGAATATCTACATCGTTTGAGGCTAGATCTACGTCAAGTGAAGAGAGATCGCGTTAAATCAAGAGGTTTGAAGCATATTCTTTGTTGTACGGATTGAGAATTTAGTGATTTCGAGTTAATTCGAAGAAATGGTGAGTGATAAGCATCTCTCATGCAGATTCAATCAAGTATATGGGTTGTATGATCATATGTTTGTCATTTCAAGTTGTTTTTGCATAGATCTAATCAATGTAAGTATAAATTTAATTCAAATCACCATAAAATCTAATCTAGCAACTTATAAACGATAATTTCATATGTTAATTCTATGTTTAGATCCATTTAATGGTTTGATCATTTGTTTAATCGTTGTTACAATGTTTGTTGATTATTGCCTGAATCAATGGTTGATTTGTTGATTGAATTTGAATCGGTGGTGTTTGAGATTGATTGGTGGTGTTTGAGCATTTTGCGCATGCAAAAATCAGTGATCGACATGAAAAAAATGATGGATCGGGCAAGTTTTGATAGATCTGGCAAAAGCTGAATTTTCTGGGCAATTTTCATAGCACGGATTGGGCAAAATGCTAGGGATTAGGTAAAAGCTGAATTTTCTGGGTGTTTGAGCATGTTCCGCAAGAAAAATTGAGTGGTCGACATGAAAAAATGATGGATCGAGCAAGTTTTGATGGATATAGCAAAAGCTGAATTTTCTAGGCAGTTTTCATAATATGGATTGGGCTAAATGCTATGGATCGGGCAGTTTTCATAGCATGGATCGGGCTAAATGCTATAGATCAGACAATTTTCTATAGATCGAGCATTTTTCATAGCATGGATTGGGCAAAATGCTATGGATCAGGAAATTTTAATGGATCTGGCAGTTTTCATAGCATAGATCAGGCGAAATGCTATGGATCGGGAAATTTCTATGGATTGGGCTAAATACAGTAGCATGGATCGGGCTAAATGCTAAGGTATGGATCGGCAAAATGTCAAAGTACCAAGTGCCAAAGTACCAAGTACCAGACATGTTGAACATGGTAAAATTAGTGATTTTCCAAGGTGCACGCTGGTGATTTACACTGTTTTCTCAGTACCAAGTGCTAGAGTACCAAATGACAGTGCCAAGTGCCAGGGAGTGCCAAAATTGAACCAAGACATGTAATAGTATTCGAGAAATGATGTGAAAGCCAGTTTTGATGTTTTACTTTGTTTTCACGCCAGATTGATGCAGAATTGAATCAAGAGATATAATAGCATTTCAGAAACGTTGTAAAAGGTTGTTTTGACATTGTGGCCAGTTTTTCATAGCGAAAAAGCTGTAAATGCTATGAAATGCAATATCGACCAAACGAAGCTTGTTTTTGAGTCGACGATGGTTCTAGCTTCGACGCGAATTCAAGGAGGAATGTCTGGAGCATCGTGAAGTGTTCGTTGATCATCGTAATGCAACGAATATGAATAAAACTCAAGTTGAGTTGTAGATAATGGTCGAAAAGGTTGCTTGAGCTATGAATAGCTGTCAGGGAGGACGACTAGAGATATTGTAGGCCGAGAGATTATCATTGTCGTAGGTTCTAGCAGGCTCAAAGCAGGCGTACAACAGAGACGTCTAAAAGACTGGTTTTATGGTCGAGTATACTGGGTATCGTTAAAAGGCCTAAATACGTATCATTGAAAGGCGTATGTAGTTTTTGCTAGAACCGGGGTTACCATTAGCCCTTGACGTATGGCAAGGTTTGACGTCAAACGATTAATAATGGTTTCAAAGCAGGATAGGCAATGATAGCCAGAGTTATTGAATGCTGGTTGTTTTTCTTGTACCATCTCACGTAGATTGTCTAACGTCAAAGGAGATGTTTCTTGGGTACTTGTCTGATTTTGGTTTAGGCCTTCGGGGCTTGTGCTTGAAGGATTTTGATCTCGATTAGGGTGGTTTACGTGAGCTATAAACGGTTGTTATGATTTCTGTTGTCTGGTTATTTCTGATTGCCATGGATGCATCGCTGTTTCAAATGTTTATTGTAAAGGCTATCACTGTCAGATGTGGCGAAGACGGGTTTGGGTTCTCCTCTGGTGTTTTGGTAGATTGATTGGTTAATCTGCCTATTCTCATATACTTTATTGATGATGTTAGATAGCTATTTAATAACTCACTAAGACTATTATATGACTCAAGGTTTTATGTTCCCCTCTTATTACCTTGGGCCATTCATCCGGTTTTGAGTGAGCAGTCTGAGTAACAGGTTACATGTAGCATAGCTTAGTAAGGCGAGGATGCTGTGCGGAGGAGAGCAAGAGGCTGGCATAATACTTTTTACTATATATTATCTGTTGTTTTTCGTTGTGTGATGATCGACTCCAAGTGTTGTGGTGAGGCGAATTTGTACAAACACTTATGTTGTAATCCAAAGATGTATGGATACTCTTTCTATAAAAGTTCAAGTTTCTTATCAAATATGCTTCACTATTATTGCCCGTTGTATATGTTCTACTATATTTTATCCTTACGTTGTAGTTATACGACAGGTTCCGCATGTGTTATCTTATCTCGATGATCATCCATGGCTATCTGGCACGTCTTTCAGCGCATTACTTCCCTTGTTAAGTGCAAGAGTTATGGGCGATCGTCACATTTGGTATCTGATCTCTGGTTAATCGATTTTAGCCAAAGTTCGAAGATGTAATTACATATAAGAGACGTATTTGTAGATTTTGATGGATGTATACTATAATATACTATATATTGTAGCAGCGTTTGAACTCTATTAGCAATTTTTCTTGTAAGTAGCTAATCATTCTATATTGCAGATTTAGAATGAGTCGACATACATCAAGACATACTCCTAGGGAGGAGGCTGTGCCTGAAGGGGGAAATGACGGTACACCAGATTACCTAGCCATGTTTGAAGCCATGGTTGAGGCATTCCTGAGAAGGGTACCCTCTCCACTGACAGCCACGGTAGATGTAGGTGTGCAGGTGCCTAGGGTTATGGATTTTGCGAAGCTATGTAAAGACTTCAAATCTCTTGAGGGAAGCCACTCAAGGGGACAGAGCCGACCGAAGAGGTTCAAAGGTGGTTATATGCATGTGTACGTATTTTTTGGAGACTTGGGTATATATAGAGAAAGCTTGCGTCAAGGCAGCTACAGGGCAGAGCTATGGAGTGATGGGATTACGTTACGCTTGATACTCCGGAAGAAGGGATGATTTGGGTGCAATTCTAAGTCAAATTCGAGACGAAATTTATCTCTACTGCTCAGAAGTCCATTTGTTCAGGAAATTTGTGGAGCTGAAACAGAATGGTAGACCATTTCTTGGTTATGTTTCTGACTTTGAGGGATTGTCCAAATATGCCCGTTTATACATTGACACTCCTTATTAGAAGAATGAAAAGTATGTTATGGGTTTGGATACCTATATTGGGAGACCGTTGGTGGATCATTTTGACGATCCATATGAGAAGATAGTACAGAAAGCTGTTTGACATAAAAGCTTGTTTCCTAAAGAAGCAAATGTTGTCGCTGCAACCAAGGAAGCTTGGAAACCACAGAAGGGTCGTAATAACAATAAGAAGAGGAAGCAACAACAACATAAAGGGAAGGATGGCAATAAGAAACCGAAAAGTGAGGTGGTTTGCTACAACTGCCAGCAGAAGGGCCATTTCTCTAATGAATGTAAGAATCCAAAACCTGAAAAGAAGTGCTTTAAGTCTGGAAAGCCTGGGTATGATAAGAAGGATTTTCCGAAGCTAGCTAAGGGTAAGCAGGTTGTGAAGGCTTATGTTTTGGAAGCTATGCCATCTTCTTCAAGGGCCCCTACTGCAGAAGAGAAAGTAAAGGGTGTCATCGTCCAAGGTGCTCTTTCTGTTAGAGGTCTTTCAGTTCATGTGTTGTTTGATACTAGAGCACCGCATTCATTCGTTTGTAATGAGCTTGTGTGCCGCTTGGGTTTAGAACCCGAGATTTGTGATAGACTTTTGGCTGTGAATAATCCAGTTGGGGGTTCATCCGGTCTTTGTATGCTTTGTCGTGGTCTTGTATTATCAAGTCATGGTTGCTCTTTTGTGTGTGATTGCTTTGTTTTGAACTTCGCTGGGTTTGGGATCATCTTGGGCATGGATTGGCTCAAGAGGTATGCGACAAGAGTGAATTGCAAGAAGCTTGAGGTGAGAGTCGGGGATATGGAAGGGCGAAAGGTTTTGATTCGATGTAAGCCCGAAGATGATGCCTTCGTGAGCTTTTTATATTTACTTGTGATTCCACAGGAAGACTTGGCATCTGTGCTGATCGCTAATGAGTTTGAGGATGTCTTTGAAGAAGTCAAAGGCTTGTTGTCGCATCGTGAGATTGAGTTCAGAATCGATTTGGTCGAGCGTGTGCTAGACTTATCGTTTTGCCTCTTAGGTGAATGGAGCCTAAGGAATAGCGATTGTTAGAGGTGCAAGTTCGTGACCTTTTAGGAAAAGGATTCATTCGAAGAAGTGTATCCGAATGGGGTACACCAGTTGTGTTTGCTACCAAGGCAGATGGCTCGTTGAGATTGTGTGTGGATTATTGTGAGCTAAACAAGGTGACCAAGAAGAAAAAGTATCCGCTGTTGAGGATTGATGATTTGTTCGATTAGCTTCACGATGCCAGAGTGTTTTCTCAGATGGATTTGGCAACAGGATTTCACCAGTTGAGAGTGGCGAAGGATAGTGTATCGAAGACTGCTTTTAGGACACTATCTGGTTTCTTCGAATGGTTGGTGATGCCATTTTGGTTGACTAACGCACCAGCGTATTTCGTGAATGTTATGAATAGGATTTTCAGAGATCAGTTGAACAAGTTCATGGTTGTGTTCGTGGATGATATTCTGGTTTACTCTCAGAATGAGGAAGAGCACAAGACGAACTTGCGAGTTGTTTTGGAAATCTTGCGAAAGCATCAGCTGAAAGCTAAGTTTTCGAAGTGTCACTTCTAGAAGAGTGAATTGAGGTCTTAGGCCATGTTGTTTCTGGAAATGGAATAGCGGTTGACCCCGCTAAAGTGGCAATAATCCAGGACTGGGATAGACCTAAGAATGCGATAGATGTTAGGAGTTTCCTTGGGTTGGCGGGATATTATCGTCGTTTTATCAAGGATTTCTCAAAGATAGCTGCAATATTAACATAGTTGACGAGAAAGAATCAGGTGTTCATGTGGGATGCAAAGTGTAAGCAAGCTTCTGGAATCATAAAAGAGAGACTGATGAGTGCTCTTGTTTTGACAATTTCAAGTAGGGTTGAATAAATGGTGGTATACACCGATTCATGTGGTACTGGACTTGGAGAAATGCTAATGCATGAGGATAAGGTTGTGACCTACGCAAGTCGACAGTTGATGCCGCACGAAAGGAATTACCCAACTTATGATTCAGGATTGGAAGTGATTGTTTTTGCTTTGAAGATGTGGAGACTTTACCTGTTGGGAGTTCGATTCGAGTTGTTTACGGATCACAAGTTGTCAAAGTATCTTTTCTCCCAAAAGGATTTGAATCTTCAGCAGCAAAAGTGTGTTAGGGATTGCGGAATGGATCGTTCAGGCAAAGCAAACACTAGAGGGGGTGAATAGTGTTTGTAAAAATTTAAACAAAACTAAAAACTAGAGAGAACTATGGGATGAATTAAACACCACCAACACAATCACGGACATAGATTCAAACACAGATGCAAAATAAACAGAAATAAAAGTGCAGAAAAGGAAAGAAAACACCAGATTTTATATTGGTTCGGATCACTCCTACATCCAGTCCCGCACAACGCTGGATTGTGCAGAGTTTTATTACTATTTTTAAATAGCCAAATACAACCTCCTTGACTTCACGGCTCAACAAGGAGACACCGACTCCTATCCCTTTATTCACGGCTCAACAAGGGCACACCGACTCCTATTCCTTGATTTCACGGTTACAAGGATACACCGATTACTCTTTGACTTACAAACATGGTTTATTCAACCAAAGAAATTACAAAATAGCCCTATAACTCTTCAATAGCACTTGATTTAGAGAGTAGAGAGTGTAGAGAGAAGAAGTTTGATCAAATTAGAAGTGAATTCGGCAGAGTATAAGTGTAAAAACCATAAAATGATTAAGAATAATGGTAGGATGAAAGAGGATGAAGACGGAGAATAAGAGATGTCAAAAAATTCAGTTTTAACCTCTGTTTATAGAGTATGAAGGGTTGCAATGGTTCTGAAACGTTTCAAATAGTGAAAAGACACTTCCCTTCAAAATTAGAAAAATAGCTGTTATATGTCGACATACATATTTTGCTATGTTGACATAGTCATGTGTAATTTTCATTTTCAAAGCATTTTTCAAGTATTTTGATATAAAATTAATTCTGAAAATTCTTGAGTTAAATTCTAATGTTGTAAATCAATATTATATGATAGAAAAACATATGAAAACATATTTTTAAACTATATAAATATATTTATAAAATTATAAGGTTTTAAACTATATAAAATATAAATAAAGTTTATATAAAAGCTTAAGTTTGAAAAACAAAGAAGAATAATAATAGAAACAAATATAAAAACAAAATAGAGAGGATTGAGAATAAAATAGAAAAACAAAATAGATAGGATTGAGAAAATTGAAAAATCAAAATTTGAATTTGAATTTGAACCTGGAGTGCTATTTATAGTCTTACAAAATCTAGACTCTATAATTATATTAATCTTGAACTCTGGAAATATTTATTACTCATGAATCTTGAATCTACTCTGAATTCTGAATCTCTAAAAGCTCTTAAATTGTACAATCTTCAGTATTAATTCCTATATACAAATCCTGCATATGTGTGTGTGTGTGTGTATATATATTCTAGATAAAGATGTTAGTATATATTTTATAATCAATGATACTTGATATAAGGTTGTTGTCATCAAAGCTCCATTCTCCAACAAAGTGGTTAGAGTTTCTGGCATCATATGATTTTGGTATAGCCTACACTCCTTGTAAAGTTAATGCGGTTGCAGATGCATTAAGTCGAAGACATGCAGGATTGGGAGCGATGTTTTCGGAATGGAAAAGCCTCGACTACTTAGCAGGATTTGATTTCAGATCACGGTGTAAGTTGGAACATGAAATGTTTGCAAGCTTGTTGATAAGACATACTCTCATCGAAAGGATTGGCGAGAGCTAAAATCGGGATGCAAAGCTTGTCGAGCTTATCCAGAAGTTGGAACCAGGGGATAAAGAGTTCAAGGTCGATCGAGAAGGTTGGCTTCGAAAGCAAGGATGATTGGTTGTTCTTGATATCAACAGATTGAGAGATGAGATTCTAAGGGAATGTCATCACTCGAAGTTGACGATTTATCCTGTTGGTAATAGGATGTATCAAGATATGAAGCGATCTTACTACTGGGAAGGGTTGAAAAGAGATAATGGAAAGTTTATTTCCAAATGCATGAACTGTCGGTTGGTGAAAGGTAAACAGAAGAAATCGAGTGGATTGTTTTAGCCATTGGAAGTTCCTACATGGAAGTGGGAGAAGATATTGATGGATTTTATCGATGCACTACCTAGAACCAGGGCAGGAAACGAAGGAATTTGGTTCATTGTGGATCGCTTGACCAAAAGTGCAAGGTTCATTCCTGTCAAATCAACTAGGACAACATCGAAGTTCGCCGAGCTTTATATAAAATGGATAGTTCGATTCCATGGTATTCCGAAGAGCATAGTGAGTGATCGAGATCCAATTTTTATAAGTGGATTTTGGAAAAGTTTGCAAGAAGCTTTGGGAACCGAGTTGTGTTTAAGTACGACTTATCACCCCCAAACTGATGGTCAAACTGAGAGGGTTAACCGAGTTTTGGAAGATCTCCTAAGGGCTTATGTGTTAGATTTTGGAGGATTAAGGGAAGACCATCTACACCTAGTCGAGTTTGCATGTAACAATAGTTACCAGTCGAGCATTGGGATGACACCATATGAGGTTGTATAGTATACCGTGTAATTCTCTGACATGTTGGTTAGAGAGTGTGATAAGTTGGTACTTGGGCCTGAGATGATAAGAGAAACCTCGGATTGTATCGAGATCGTCCGGCAACGAATGAAGGCAGTCCAAAATCGTCAGAAGAGTTATGACGATAAGCGTCGAGAAGATTTGGAATTCGACGTTGGCAATATGGTGTTCGTGAAGGTTTCACCGTTGAAGCATGTTGTTCGGTTCGAAATTAAAGGAAAGTTAGCTCGAAGATTTGTTGGACCGTTTCCGATAATCGAGCGAACTGGAAAGCTCGCATATAGGTTGGAGTTACCCGAGAAGATGTCGAGTGTGCATAATGTTTTCCATGTGCCGTTTCTTCGAATATTTGTGCGTGATTCGAATGTGGTGGTATCTCCGGAGCCGTATGAAGACCTAGAAGTCGAGACCATAATTATGAAACCTCGTAAGCCGCTTCGCATTATGGGAAATGAAACGAAATAGCTTAGGAGGAAGACAGTTATGTTAGTCAAGATACAATGGAGTAAGGATGATGATGATTATACATGGGAGACGGAAGAGAGTATGAAGACGACCCATCCGGAACTCTTCATTGGTATGACCCATAAATATCGTGTCATCATTACATCATTGTAGCTTGTACCATTGTGATCGTGACAGTTGATAGAGTTCCTGCTAGGATAAGGCTGTGGATGTATGGTTTGATGGCTGCTAGCTTGGGTGATAGAATTGGTTGCTCATGGATGATAGGCATGCAGAATTGTTTTGGTTGCTAGTGTTTTGGGATTTCGGGGATGAATTTGCTAAAAGGAGTGGGGAGAATGTAACAGCCCGCATTTTATGTATCGTAGGTTCGTAAAATATTTTTATTTAATTCCCTGAGGGATAGATCATTCTCATATTTTGATAAGTTGGTTATGGAGATGTGAGACATATCCATAATTTTTACCAATTTTAATTATGACCATTTTGCCCTTGTCAATCTTGTATAGAACATAACTTTTGATTGGGATCGAATTAGGTGCTGAAATTAGTCTCATTGGAAAGGAAATAGTGTTTCCAATTCCGTAGAGTGGTCATATTAAAGATTTGGTTTAGTGGTTTGAGAGAAATAGGTGTTTTGGTGTTTCACAATTTCTGTTCAAGTTTGGCTAGCCATAATGGGATGATTTGGAGTGGCCCATTGTGGGTTGGTGAGAGGCTATAAATAGGGGGTTAAAGGTATGGAGAATAGTTTACTTTCTTCATTCTCTCATTTGGTTAAGCTCGTGATCCTCCTTGCTCAATCAAATACACATTTCCACCATTAAAATTCTAGATCTACGTAAGTGAATCGAAGATCTACATCGTTTGAAGCTAGATCTACGTCAAGTGAAGAGAGATCGCATCAATCAAGAGGTTTGAAGCATATTCTTCGCTGTTTGGATTGAGATTTTAGCGATTTTGAGTTAATTTGAAGAATTGGTGAGTGATAAGCATCTCTCACGTGGATTCAATGAAGTATATGGGTTGTATGATCATATGTTCATCATTTCAAGTTGTTTTTACATAGATCTAATCGATGTAAGTATGATTTTAATTCAAATCACCATAGGATCTAATCTAGCAATTTATAAACGGTAATTTCATATGTTAATTCTATGTTTAGATCCATTTAATGGTTTGATGATTTGTTGAATCGTTGTTTTAATGCTTGTTGATTATTGCTTGAATCAATGGTTGATTTGTTGATCGATTTTGAATCGGTGGTGTTTGAGATTGATCAGTGGTGTTTGAGCGTGTTGCGCAAGCAAAAATCGGTGATCGACATGAAAAAATGATGGATCAGGCAAGTTTTGATGGATATGGAAAAAGCTGGATTTTTTGGGCAGTTTTCATAGCATGGATCGGGAAAATTGCTATGGATTAGGCAAAAGCTGAATTTTATGGGCGTCTGAGCTTGTTGTGCAAGCAAAAATCATGAAAAAATGATGGATTGGGCAAGTTATGATGGATCTAGCAAAAGCTGAATTTTCTGGGCAGTTTTCATAGCATGGATCGGGCTAAATGCTATATGGATCAGGCAGTTTTCATAGCATGGATCGAGCTAAATGCTATGGATCAGGCAGTTTTCATGCTGTGGATAGGGCTAAATGCTATGGATCAGGTAGTTTTCATAGCATGAATCAGGCAAAATGCTATGGATCGGACAATTCTAATGGATCTGGCAGTTTTCATAACATGGATCGGGCGAAATGCTATGGATCGAACAATTTCCATGCATTGGGCTAAATACAGTAGCATGGATCGGGCTAAATGCGATGGTATGGATCGAGCAAAATGCCGAAGTACTAAGTGCCAAAGTACCAAGTAACAAATGTGCTAAACATGGTAAAATTGGTTATTTTCCAAGGTGCGCACTGGGGATTTACACTGTTTCACAGTACTAAGTGCCAGAGTACCAAATGACAGTGCCAAGCGCCAAAAAGTGCCAGAATTGAACCAGGATATATAATAGCATTGCAGAAACGCTGTGAAAGCCAGTTATGAAGTTTTACTTAGTTTTCACACCGGATTGATGTAGAGTTGAATTAGGAGATATAATAGCATTTCAGAAACGCTGTAAAAGGCTGTTTTGACATTATGGCCTGTTTCTCATAGCGAAAAAACTGAAAATGCTATGAAATGCAGTATCGACCAAACACAGCTTGCTTTTTAGTCCACGATGGTTCTAGCTTCAACGCGAATTCAAGGAGGAATGTCTGGAGCATCATGAAGTGTTTGTTGATCATCGTAATGCAAGAATCTGAAGACAACTCAAGGTTGTTGAGTAGTAGATAATGGTTGCTCAAGAAGGTTGCTCTAGCTATGAATAGCTGTCAGGGAGGACGACTAGAGATATTGAAGACTGAGAGATTACCATTGTCATAGGTTCTAGCAGGCTCAAAGAAGGGGTACAATAGAGATGTCTAAAAGACCGGTTGTATGGTCGAGTACCCTGAGTATCATTGAAAGGGCTAGATACGTATCGTTGAAAGGCGTATGGAGTTTTTGCTAGAACCGGGGTTACCATTAGCCCTTTATATAAGGCTAGGTTTGTCGTTATATGATTAATGATGGTTTCAAAGAAGAATAGGCAATGATAGCCAGAGTCATTGAATGTTGGTTGTTTTGCTTGTACTGTCTCACGTAGATTGTCTGACGTCAAAGGAAATGTTTCTTGGGTACTTATCCGATGTTGATTTAGTTCTTCGGGGTTTGTGCTTAAAGGATGTTGATCTCAATTAGGGTGGTTTACGTGAGATATAACTGGTTGCTATGATTTTTGTTGTCTGGTTATATCCGATTGTCATGGATGCATCATTGTTTTCAAATGTTTGTTGTAAAGGCTATCACTGTTAGATGTGGGGAAGACGGGTTTGGGTTCTCCTCTGGTGTTTTTGTAAATTGGTTGGTTAATCTACCTATTCTCATATACTTTATTGATGATGTTAGATAGTTGTTTTATCATTCACTAAGGTTTTATATTTCCCTCTTATTACCGTGGGCTCTTTATCCAGTTTTGGATGGTCAGACTGAGTAACAGATTACAAGTAGCATAGCTTAGTGAGGCGAGGATGCTGTGCAGAGGCGTGTAGGAGGCAGGCATATTACTTTTTACTATATAATATCTGTTGTTTTCCATTGTGTGATGATTGACTCTGAGTGTTATAGTGAGGCGAATTTGTGCAGACACTTATGTTGTAATCCAAAGATGTATGGATATTCTTTTTAGTTGTTATGAAATTTCAAGTTTCTGCTCAAATATGCTTCACTATTATTGCCTATTGTATACATTTTACTATATTTTATCCTTGCGCTGTGAGTTATACGACAGGTTCCGCATGTGTTATCTTATTTCGATGATCGCCATAGCTGTCTGGCACGTCTTTCAGCGCATTACTTCCCTTGTTAAGTGTAGAAATTATGAGCGGTCATCGCATTCTTTTCCATATGGACCATTCAATGAGATACTGTCTCGTGTAATATTTGCTTTGGTCACAATGCAATGGTATTTTGGCTACATTAGATAGTTAATGTTTGATGTAGCAAGTAATTTCTGTTTTTGATTATTTATATTATGACAGAGAATGTGATTACCTCCCTGTATGGAGTATGAAATTGTGTAAAATACCATAGTTTAGAAGTAATGTCTAGCTTCAGTTATGTAATCTAGATAGGATGTAATGGACAGATCACTTTAAAAACCGTATGTGGTGGACGGTCCACCTTAAAAATCGAGTAGTAAGTTGATAATCTATCAATCTTCTGTAATTTCTTTGTTTGCTATTTGTTATAATAATAAGTGTTTGCGGTCACTATAAAAACCGATTGGCTTTGTCAAAAAAAGATAACTTGAAAATAAATTCTAATTCTTTTGCATAATTGAGCGTTATATAAATAATGAAATCCAATACTCGAACAAAATTGTTTTCAATCCATTCAATCACTAATGATAAAAGAAATTAAGATGAACAGCTCGAGTAAAGTTTTTTTAGATTAATAGCTAATTAGTTAAGATATTTAATTATATTTAGAATATGCATGCAAACCAATATTTTTGCAAATCCGTTAATTTTTTAGTGAATAAATTATCATAATTAATTAAATTTGACTATAACATATTATTTTCTACTACAACTAATTTTCTTCTTCTGTTCAAATATCAACAAAAGAAAATACTATTCGATAATTTTTGATCCAAATAGTGATGAATTTCCTTTAAAATTTTATTCGAGTCACAGATTAGTATTTTCTATGCTTGTCTTGGTTAATGTTACATAGTTTAAAAAGAGGTAATTAGGAAGATTGTAAAACTTTGAAAGAAAAAATAGATTGAAGGACACAAAGGTTCATTTTTGAATTAAAGAACAAACTAGCATTATATATAGTTTTTATATTGTATAAATCTAGTCCGAAATACGAGCTAATTAATACTTTATATTTAGCTTATACACTATATAAAACGCCAGTTACAACTAGCATTGTAATCTGTTTTACATGGTACAAAATGCTAGTTGTAATTACTTTAATCTAATTATTTCATGAGTTTTCTAGTAATCCATAAACAGAACTTATTGTTCTTTGACCTAATTTATTCATAAAGTTTGTCATCTTACCTATTTTTCTAGATAAAATATAAATATAAATTTGTTAACACCAAAGTTGCATTGACCTAATGGAAAGGAGTGGAAGCTCCAAGACCAGAAGACAACACTGAGAACAGGTGGATTGAGGTAATAAGACAGGAACCAAGAAGGAAAGGCTGTGGGGACATCTAGATCGACACCCAAAGCAGAGACTGAAAGTTATGCAATTGATGCCGATACCGAAAGAAAGAGAAGGCAAATGAGATTGGTAACAAAATTGAAGCATGGAAGTGTCAAAGCCAACAATGATAGTAAAAGACTCAAGAGGAAGCCAATGGAGCCGGAACCAGTACCAAAAGATAAAGAGGAAGCCAGTAAAGTCGGCACCAAAGCAGAAACGTGAGAAGAGTCAGATCGATACCAAAGCACGAGGGTGACAAGCCAACACCGATAGCAAGGGGATCAGAAGGAATAGTAGAAATGAAACCAAAATAGCAAGAAAAGAAGAGAATGAATACATAGTGTCGCTACTAACGTGCAATGAGCAATTAGCTTGGTGTCGACACCAAAACATAAAGACAAGTTTATAAAGCCGACACCTGAAGCGCCGACACCATAAGAGAATTAAGATTTAAAAGTAGAGACATGGGTTCAATATTCAAGGTGAAGGCAGTAAGAATGAAGCAAAAGACTAAAGAATCAATATCATGGGAGGCGATACCAGACACTAAGTGAGATTGAAACCAAATATTAAAGATAAAGACACGATACCCAAACCCAACTCATAAAGGAAGTAAAGAGTTGGAAACACATTTGATGAGGCAAAGGAGAGTTATCCCTACCAATAAACTCGATGTCGACACCAATGCGTAAGATCGATACTCATTAGAACAAAAAACAAGGGTGGAACCAAATGCTATAAAAGCCAGTACGGTTGAAGGCAAAGCCAAATACAAAGAGAAGAAAGTAACAAAGCCGACACCAGAGTCTTTATAAAGTTACGGCACTGAAACATTTATGTAATACCGACACCAAAACCTCTATAATTTTGGAACCTAAAACAAGGGACACGAAAGTGGGTCGATTCTGATACCATGACACCAAGGTTTACCACCGAAGCCGAGAGATATAGAGGAGGACCGAGACCAGAGGCTTGAGGCGGAACCGGGATTCCTACTGGACCGGTACCAAAGGGGGCCCAAATCGTCTATAAATAAGACCTCAGGGGTCACATTTTAGGGGGCTTTTCCTCATTTCAAAATCTTGTGCTCTCTTCTAAGAGCCTAAACCCTAATTTGGGAATCAAATGGGGGATTTCTTATGTAACCTCCACCATAAATAAAATCATCAAAGACCTTAAAGTGTAGGTTCAATTCAAACCACTATAAATTGTTGTGTTGTTTACTTTTCTGCATATGATATTGTATATCTTTATGCTTCTGGATGTCAGCACTTCTCAATCCAACATTTCAAGTAATTACCTAACTACCCTTAATGTGTATTCTAGCTCTAATTAGTAACGATTGTTGATGCCCTATACCAAGGTAACTGTTGACCCTTAAGTCTTGTAAGCGTGATACTCACTTCTTGAAGGAAGAGTAACTAATCTTCAGGCTTACGATCTTGATACCTAAGGAATTATGATTTCAGTCAAGCTTAAAAGACTAGAATACCTAGGTCCATATCTATAACCCTATATTTTCGTGTTGACAAAAAATATCGTTAACATTTTGGCACTACAAGGAGGGCTTGAACCTTTGTCTTTATTTCTCATTTCATTATAGCAAGATACTCTAGAAATCAATCAAGAATGGTTAGATCGAGAAAGAATGATAGACAGGGTTCCGACATTTCGTCCGCTCTAAAAGTTAGCATATTTCCAAATTTCAACTCGGCAAAATTGGAAATTGGAGAATTTCCGACCTTAGTGAAAGGAACAAGTAATGAATGGAAAATATTACATTTGGATTTGTAGATTGATAATACTAGAAAATTTATTGAAGGAAACTTGGCCCAAAGATTTTCTAAAGCAGAGCGTTATAAGATGGAATCAAAAACAATGACACCTCGGGAGTTTAACAGCAAAATTAGATCCCCATCAAATTTGCAGAACAATCCAGTTTTGAGAAGAAACAGCGAAGCATTAAGAGAGATGGTCAATACAAAAGAAAATAAAAACATAATGTTGCCAAAAGACAGAAAGTTACAGGGAATCTCCTTCTCTATGAAGATAAAGATGGCTGAAGTTCCATCTGGTATAGAAATTCCACAACTCATATATGATGGGACTATGGATCCATAAGAGTACCTCTCCATCTTTGAAAGTTACATGGATTTTTATTCCTCTTTTGAAGCACTTCGATGTAAAATATTACTGACAACTCTTCGTAAAGAAGCTAACAAATGGTGCAGACACTATCATGGCCCGGTCATCACAACTTGGAAACAATTAGCTACCACATTTAGCATACAATTTCGTATACGGAAAGACTCATCAATCAACATTTACGATCTAGCCAGTATTAAACAGAGACCAGAAGAATCACTTGACCGCTATCTGAAGTGATTTCATACCAAGTCCCTCAAAGTACAAGGGGCGACGGAATGAAAGAAGCTAATAGCCGTGCGATCAGGATTATTTATAACAACCCACTTTCGGAAGAAGCTTGTCCCAATGGAATATGAAAACTTGGATAATTATTATTCTAGAGCCGACAAATTCATTTGTATAAAAGAAACACTTAACACGAAAAAGGCTCGAAGCAAGGTCAGAAGGCAGAAGAACTCGGTTCCAGTCCCTTTGCAAATGGCTCTTCAAAATCAAACAAAGAAAATGATTATCGTTCCTATCACAAGACAGAAGGATACAAAACTAGTGCATGTTGTGATTTGATAGAAAGAGACCAACCCAAGAAATAAAAAAAGCTTATTTGGAAAGGTTGGAGGATGGCCAGTGGAAAATGGTCAAACACTACAAGAAATTATGATTTTAGTTACATTATATAGCGGCGTTTGAATATAAAATGCAACTGTATCGTTATCCTCACTAAGATAGTTGCGTTTCTAGGCTTACATAGTTACTAAGCGGGAATTATTTCTTTGTTCCTGCTTATCATGCCACCAAAATTTCATTCCTTTCCTCACGTTGCTTTCGTCACTCTCAGAACCTAGACCAATATTTCATCTCCCTCTAAACCAAGCATGCCTGTCCTACTGGCAATCGCCAAAGCACTTCTCTCCGTCGAACTCAATCCTGCTGATCTGCCTAAAATTCAAAGCTGCTAGTGTCTCTATCGAGCTCTGTCACAAAGACTCAAAGCCTCCATTCACATGCTCTGGTTTATTTTTCTCCAAATCATGTGAGGTGACAAATTTTAACATGCTTATTGAGATATCGTTTATAATTTTAGTTTTTTATGTTTCGCCGTAATTTTATTTTAATGTCAGCTTGCTAATTTGTGCATTGTTATACCTTCAGCTGAGAACAGGGAATAACTTATAATAATGAAATGGAAAAGGCTTACAATATAGAAAAGGTGATATTTTTCACTTCATGTTTTCTGTGTCTATGGTAATTTTACAGAGTTTTTGTTTCATGTTTTCTGTATCTATAGTGGTGGTGCTGGTTGTTTTTTTGTTTTGCTTTCACGCTTACTATGTATATGAAGTAAACTCTAAACTCTACTATGGATCATTGCAACTCTTTCCCTACTTGTAAATCCTTAAAGAATTAAGTCTTCCTTGGTTACAGCGGTAAAAGGTGGACATTGAATTTTCTTTTCCTATGTATGATTTATCATAGAAAATTTGGTTCAGAGTTATTACTGATAAGTATATGTTTATAATATCTTTCAAACCTTCCTTTTATCATTCAGAGGCATAATCTATTTTACAAATATCAAAACTCCAATATAGCCACAGAGTGATAGGTTCGATCTACTTTCCAAAACAAATGATCTATATAATTGAGCAAATAGTCCCTTGAATCCTTGTTATATTCTGAAGGTGTTAGGTAAACTTTAAATGCATTATTAATGGAGAATAATAAAATTAAGGGACAAGTGTCTTTATAGGTGAAAAGGTAAAAGAAGTTAATGGTCTTTATGTTCTTTGATCAAGGGATGTGTCTTTAGAGTCAATTGTCATGTTCATTCATTAAGTGTTGTGTCTGTTTGTTTTAAGAGTCATGTTAATTAATGTTGTGTCTTTTGAGAAGTCATGTAAACCACTATATATATGAGTGGTCATTTAGTTGTAAGGGATGAAGCACCCAAGTAAGAGTGTTGTAAGGGAAGTATGTTAAAAGTTAATTTGTAATTTTATTAGGCAACAATTAAATGCATTGACAAATATGCTTTTGTATTAATGTAGGGAATAATTTATTCCTATATATGACATAATTAGATAAATCTAGATAAGGTATTATCTGGAATATTCCAGAGAACGCATTATATTATAAAAGTCAAGCTGTATCTCATGTAATCAATCAAGCATTAAGAAAAAAAAAAATTAAATCTTTTGTCTATCTCTCCATATTGCTCTGCTGTGCCTAACAAATTTGGTATCAGAGCCATAGCAACAGCATTAATCAGTCACTCAAAAAAACAATGGCAGTAGTCCCTACAATGTTCAAGTACTCTCCAAGTGAAGTGCCAATATTCGAAGGCGAGCATTATGATTATTGGAGCAGTGAGATGATGGACTTCTTCATCTCTCATGATTTATGGGATGTCATCGAAAAAGATTATCCGGAGCCACCTGTAGATGGAGATTCTACAAGATGGACGGCTGCACAAGAGAAGTTGTACAAAGAAAATCAAAAGAAAGATGCAACTGCACTTCGGTACAAGCAACAATCTTGTTAAGGAATTTAAGGAAAGAATGATGACGGACTTTGAGATGACGGACCTCGGTCTGATGAAGTATTTTCTAGGCATGCAAGTCAAACAAGGAAAGGGCAAAATCTTCATTTCACAAGAGAAATACATTGAAGGCATTCTCAAAAAATTTCACATGGCAGATTGCAAACCAGTTAACACACCAATGATGCTAAATGAAAAATTAAAGCAAGAAGATGGCGCAAAGAAGGCGGATGGAAAAATATTTAGAAGCTTGGTTGGTTCGCTAATTTTTCTCACTCATACAAGGCCTGATATTTGTCATGCAGTAAGTATACTTTCAAGATTCATGCAAAATCCAAGTAACAATCACTTGATTGCAGCAAAAAGAATTTTACGATATTTGAAAGGAACAAAAGAATGTGGGCTTCAATATGTCAAAGAGGACGAATGCAAGTTAGTCGGTTTCACTGATAGTGACTGGGCAGGAGCATTGGATGATCGGAAGAGCACATCAGGCTATGTATTTTGTCTCGGTTCCAACGTAATTTCATGGAGTTCAAGGAAGCAAAAGACCGTAGCATTATCTTCAGCTGAAGCTGAGTACATGGCAGCTACAGAGGCAGCTTGTGAAGCGGTGTGGCTACGGAGAATTCTAAATGATATGAAGCAAACTCAAGACAAGCCAACAAAAATCTACTGTGACAATATGTCGGCTGTGGCAATGACAAAAAATCCAGTGTTTCATGCTCGCACAAAGCATATTGAGATACGTTATCATTTTATACGAGAATTGATTAGCAAGGAGGAGATTATCATGGACTTCATCAGCACAAAAGACCAGCCAGCGGATTTCCTCACTAAAGCAGTCACATTGGAGAAGTTTGAAAGGTTCAAGGAGCAATTGAAAATTACAAATTAAGGAGGAGTGTTAAAAGTTAATTTGTAATTTTATTAGGCAACAATTAAATGCATTGACAAATATGCTTTTGTATTAATGTAGGGAATAATTTATTCCTATATATGACATAATTAGATAAATCTAGATAAGGTATTATCTGGAATATTCCAGAGAACGCATTATATTATAAAAGTCAAGCTGTATCTCATGTAATCAATCAAGCATTAAGAAAAAAAAAATTAAATCTTTTGTCTATCTCTCCATATTGCTCTGCTGTGCCTAACAAAGTAAAAGTAAGCAAATTATAAAAAAAGTGTTCTTCCTCAAACAAAATATAAAATTTCCTCCTTTTCTCATTCTATCAAATTGGTATCAGAGCCTAGGTTGAAACTATGGCATTTTTATTCTTCTCATCGTTCGTTCTCACAAAAGAAAACTTTGAAAAGTGGAGTAGTAGAAAGAAAGAAGAGTTAATCTCCAAAGGACTATGGGAGATTGTTGAGAGTTGCTATGAGTGGCCAAAAGACAATAAAAACATGATGGAGAAAGAGAGTGAGGCATTCACAAGCTTGAGAAGAAAAGATCTTCAAGCTTTTATGGTGCTGAGTGAGAATGTTGATAAAGAAGCATGGTGTCATATTAATGGAGAAAAAACAGAAAAAGATTCGTGGAATTTGCTGAAAGAGGTTTATGCAAATGATTACAAAGCAGAAGATGAAGAGGAAGTTGATGAAGATGATGAAGAAGAGATCGAAAGATTCAAAGCGGTGCTGATGGGAAAGAAAGTTGCTAAAGAAAAAGAAGACAAAGAGGAGGTCGAAAAAGCTAAAAAGGTGCTGATGAGAAAGAAAGTTGACAACGAAAAAGAGAACGAGATTGAGGAAGACATCAGTGAAAGTGAGAACAGCTCTAAGGATGAGCATGATGCATGCATAGCAAGCGGAGAAAGTAGAAAAGAGGAATTGCAGAATGATGATGATTCAAAGAATACAAACAAGATAGATGTAGAAGCTGGTGTGGTTGAGGAAGCAGCTGACAAGACAAGCATTGAGGCTGACAAGGCTAATGTAGAAGTTGGTAAGACAGAGAGAGAGGCTACTGACAGGGCAAATGAAGAAATAAAAGAAAAGGAGGACGAGAGAGCAAGGGCGAAAGATAACAATTTATTGGGCAAATTTGAGCTGTCTAGAATTCCCCCAGCACCTATAGGGGTGCCCCAGATCGATGTATGCTTTCACAATGATTTGAATGGAATGCTGTGCGTGGCTGCTGAACATAAAACATTCGGACAGAAGAACAATACCATGATCGTTAAACATTTCTTGGAGGAATTGTGCAGTTTGATTATTGCAAAGATGTATCAATAGGGAGGAGCTTATGTTAGGGAAGAGATAGAGATGCACGAAAAGAAGGTAGAAGCTAAGAATGTGCTAGAGAGCTATGTAAACTATATGAAATATAAGATCAAGGATGATAAGATTGGTGGAGGTTGAACGATGGTGATAAGAAAAAGGCAGAGGATGCAATTGAAGCTGTGATTCCGTGCTTGCATCGTTTTCCACTGGCCGAAGCAGAAAAGTTTGAAGACAAAATGGAGGAGCTGGAAGAATACAGTAGAATCAAATACAAAAAAATGAAAACGCAGGCATTCCAAGAGGAAATATTGAAGTTGTCTTGAATGTTTTTCTTTCGGATGAAATATACATTAAGCAACCTCCCGAATTCAAAGAGAAATGTGAAGAGCTAGTTGGTGACGTATACAAGCCGCCCTAAAAGGACTAAAGCATTAAAGTTTACGGGGGAGTTTAGTTGGGTAAACTTTAAAAGCATTATTAATGGAGAATAATAAAATGAAGGGACAAGTGTCTTTATAGGTGAAAAGGTAAAAGAAGTTAATGGTCTTTATGTTCTTTGATCAAGGGATGTGTCTTTAGAGTCAATTGTCATGTTCGTTCGCTAAGTGTTGTGTCTCTTTGTTTTAAGAGTCATGTTAATTAATGTTGTGTCTTTTGAGAAGTCATGTAAACCACTATATATATGAGTGGTCATTTAGTTGTAAGGGATGAAGCACCCAAGTAAGAGTGTTGGAAGGGAAGTAAAAGCAAGCAAATTATAAAAAAGTGTTCTTCCTCAAACAAAAGATAAAATTTCCTCCTCTTATCATTTTATCAGAAGGTTCATGCGTCTGCCAACATGTTATATGCTCTTTATATACTGTAGCTACACTGAAGGATACATGAAGAGTATTTAGCCATTCCAGTTGTGAAGGGGAAGAATAGTGAACAAAAAAATTGTTGGCTGGCTTTACACAATAAGTGTTGAGGTAATTTGTTTTAAACTTCCTTTAATAAAAGATTGTAATGATTGGTTTTCATTTGCACTCACGTGCATTATGCCATTCCTCATTCGAGCATCTATACCAAGCACAGGTCGTAGAGAATACAAGGTGCTACCTCACATTGTTTTGGCCAAAATTTTGCATAGATGTTTCATATTAATTTTGATAATGAGAAGGGCGAAAAAGCTATGGTGTGGTAGAACTCCTGGGAATATAGCACCCGGACTGTAAGTATATAGTATTTTCTTGATGCCACATCTAAAAAATGTTAAATAGCTATGATTGGCAGTGTATAAGTATAGGTTAATCATTATTTTGACAATAAGAGACAGGTTAGGCTAGAAAAGTGTTATAACTATTATTTCCTGTAACTGTGCTTGAAAATAATTTGGTTTTCATAGTATCATATCGGACGGGTATTGTTGTTCAAGTAGAAGGTCAAGCACAATACACAGTTTTAACATCCTCTGTTCACTTTTACTTCAAGGTTTTCGGGCAATGGTCATCGTTTAGTACATGTAAAATATTATCGTTTAAGTTTCATTTAAACTTAAGAATAAAAAATCAGTTTAGGTTTACATAATGACTGAAACTTAGCTTTGATGTGCTTTATTTTTATGTAATATAATTTTATTTATGTTTCTCATTTCATCTAGTTTTAACATGGCCAAAGAAAGACCTGAACGTCGTTGGGAAGAATCGTGAAACATGAGTTAGAAGAAATGAGTTATAAAAATCATATTGAAGTTAAGAAAGGTTCACGGAGCTTAATTCATCTTTTGTGCAGGTAAGTTTTCAATTCCATCTTTATTTACTAAAATCTACAATGAGTGGTACAATCAAGCTGAGTGTAAAAACATAGCATTATAGTTCGATAATCTCTTCATTTTATTTAAATGGATGTGTAAAATTAGATTAAGTGTAAACTTTATTTTTTTATTAATTAACTGCAAACTACTTTAACTTTGTATCATTTTTTTGCAAGGCCATTAATTTTAACTTTGTATCATTGATTTCAAATAAAACATATATGTTGTTTGTTTTATGCATTATGTATAAGAGTAAGTGTAATAATTGTCATTTGGATTAAATGGTGTATACAGTTTCATTTTGTTACTATTTCCTCTAGACTTGTGAGAGCATATCACCTGGTCAGTTTGCCTCTATCCTAGAGGACAGCCAATAAAAATGCTTGATTATATGAATGTTTTACAAAAAATACACTAACCAAGAAACAGAACGGGTTTCTGTGTGAAAATTTCTGGGTTTCGGGCAAGGTGGCCCAGGTGATCTCCTCGTTATACTTCTCTATAATTTAGCACGTGATCTACATGTCTACCTTTCACACCATTTCCAATATTAAATGATTAACAAACTATTAAATGTGTTTATCTGATATTAATGTTATGGAGAACAAAAGTTTAATGTACAACCAAAACTAGAAACAATTTCATACGTGCAAAATTTGCGTAACGAAGTACATATATTCAATTTTTGCTGATTTTCAATATAAATGTACAAGAAAGATTTGCGTATCAAAATGAAATTCGAATGAGAGTTTAATGCTAGTTGCCAGTTTATGTCAGTTTGGTGTAAGTTGTATTGTTATTTCTACACTGCAATGTCTTGTATGTATATGTATGCAATTATGATATATTGAACTTCTATTACCATTTAAAATATGTTGTACACTTGCCGTGTTTACGTGGCACTTTTATTTTAATATATCTCGTATTGAAATGTGCGAATTTCTAGGAAATAAGTTTATAGTTGAACAGTTCGTCCGGTTGAGCCATCAAAACTTTGATCATGTGGCTGTTGTACGTGAAAAATAGGGCATGCCAGGTAAAATCGTAATACAATCAAAGGGTCGTCATGCACTGAGATAAGCTAATGCATTTTACAGTGTCAGATGTATGTGATGCAGTTTGATTCAGATGTGTTTTCTGAAATTCATCTAAACTGCATGTTTTAGGTCAGTTAACTTATTCGTTTTGATTGTTTTGCTCATCATCTTTACATATTCATGTATAGGTATCTTTTTGACAAGTATTTGGATACGTTTTCAATTTATTTTATCCACGGCTCCATAAAATTTATCCTCCCAATTATATCTGGCATTTTAATTAATTTTCGCATGTATTACAATTGACAATTTGCGTATGTTCAAAGTCGATAGGACCAAATGTTAAACTCAATAAAATAACATATACATGACTGAATGTTATGCACAATTGGATAGGCTGGGTAAGTATGTCTCACATCCTACTTCCTTCATTATGTTTATTCACTCTTTGATATATATATATATATATATATATATATATATATATATTAATGCCATTTTTCCTGAGTTGAATGTTACATGACAGAAGGCTCAAGATCTTCTACGTCCACTCCTTGATCACAATTCAAGTATAGTGGTCATTGAAGGTCATGACATTGAGGAATTTTTGGAAGCTCTAGTGATTGGAAAGCCTTCTATTTTCACGAAAGATCGATCTGGTGACAATAGTCAATGGGCTCCTTGTGAAAACTGTTTTAAGTGGCGCAAGCTTCTAGTGGATGCACTTTTGATCCTTTTATGGACATGCTCTAAGGATAAATGGCAACCTAAAAGGTGTTCATGCTCATCTGCGCAGGAAGTAAGCAAAGAGCTGACATATGTATTACTTCATACAGGATCAACGAACCCAAACACCAAGTTCGAACCCAACGGCACAGAATCCTCAGACGGGCTGAATATGCTGGCCAACCTAGCAATACTAGAAGAAGGCAGTCAGTAGATAAACCTCTCCTGTTAAGGATCTTTCTTCCTAAATCCATCTTATAACAGTACTCTCAACCCATTTTTCTTCTAAAAATGTCATCATCATATGTCCTACCTCATCTCCGATCGTCCCCCGCGATTACCGTTCTGACCACTTCCCCTTCTGTTTTAAAAAAATGTCACCGCAAAACCCTCATTCGAAACTCTAGATAATCGATTCAAGTCCGAGCGTAAGCAGCTAGCGAGCTCTCTGTCTCACAATTCGAGGGCCAATGGGGGTGCTCCATCTGAGCCTGTCTTTGTTCAGCGGCATCCGTCCGAACGTGTTCAGGCTTTGACAAAGGAGCAGTTTGAAGAAGTAAGACAGCAGTTAAATGTTGATGGCACGGTAACTTTTACTTTTAGAAATGCATTTGCACCGATTGAGTTGTTCAGCGATATTTGTTATGGTCTGTGATATATATCACATGGATATTGAAGTGGAGATATTGGAAGTTGTGGGATTTTAGGACATGTTGACCGAGTTTTATGGATTTGTTGAGATATTTTAGGAAAAGTTTTATTCTGAAAAAGTTTTAAGGAGTATTTATTTTTGAAATACTTTAGGATCCAATTAGATTTTAGATCTATTCTTTTCATTCGTCTATATAAGCATGTCATTAGGGATAGATTTATTTGTACTTTTGAGGGAGAAAAACTTGTTTTTGTTTTTAGGGATTGAGATATCTTCTCAATTTTAGGTCTTTCTTTGTAATTAATTGGTGGAATAATAAAGGTTCATTTGGTGGAATTTGCTTTTTATTGTTATCTTCTTCGCTCTTTCAAAATCTAATTGTGTAGTGATCTCAGGGAAACCCTAACAATTGGTATCAGAGCCTTCTACACAAATTTTTTGGAGAGGGTTTGAATATGGATAAAATTGTTATTGAAAAGCTTAATGGAAGAAATTGGGGATTATGGAAGGAAAAGATGGAAGATTTCCTTTATCTTAATGATCTTCATCAGCCACTGGAGAATAATGGGGAAAAACCTAGCAATCTATCCGAAGCAAAATGGGAGACTATGGATAGGAAGGCCACAGCATCTATTCGTTTTTCTTTTGGATAATTCAGTGTTTCATATTGTTGCTAATGAAATATCAGCTTATGCTATATGTAAGAAATTGGAAGGGGTTTATGCGAAGAACTCTGCAACAAATAAGGCTCTTCTTATGAGAAGGTTGGTGAATCTGAAGCTTAAGGAAGGTGGATCAATTGGGGAGCATTTTAATGATTTTCAGGAAATTGTGAATCAATTGGCTGCCATGAATTTCAAGGTGGATGATGAAACACAAGCTTTAATGATGATGAGTTCATTGCCAGAAAGTTGAGAAACACTTGTGGTTGCATTGAATAACTCAAATTCGAATGACATTGTTTCAATGGGGTCCGTGGTTAGTAGCTTGCTTAATGAAGAGATGCGGAGGATGAGCCTTAAGAAAAGAAAAGATAAGGAGGAAACGGAAATTGAAACTCCAATTGAAAAAGCTTTTATTGCAAGGAGGGATAGTCAACGAAATATGGAAAGTCAATCGAATAAATCGGACATGAAAAAAGAATATGTTTGTTTTTACTATGACAAACCCGGTCATCAGCTGAGATTTTGTCACAAGCTTAAAAGGGATAAGGAGAAGATGAAGGCATTGGAAGAAAAGATTGATGAACAAAATAACAATGGTAATGAGGTGAATTTTGGCAAGGAGATTGAAGGAAACATTTTATGCGTTAATAAAGGCAAAAGAAAAGATTGGATACTTGATTCAGGAGCTTGTTTCCACGTGTGCCATTAAAAGGAAGCATTTATTGATTATGAAGAACAAAGTAGTAAAGTGGAATCCGACGACGGTCGAGATTTGCATGTTAAAGGAATAGATTCGGTTCGATTGAAGATGAATGATGGAAAGGTGGTAAAGCTAATGGGAGTTAGGTACATCCCAGAAATTAACAAGAATCTTGCTTCAATTGGACAGTTGGAACAAAAAGGTTGCAATTTCTCGACTAGAGGTGGAGTTACAAGAGTTTGGAGGGGTAACAAGGAGCTTCTGCGCGTAAAACGGGAAAATGATAACATTTATAAATTGCTTGGAAAAACGGTGGAGAATGTTATGAGTTCTCAAATTGGATTAGGAGAGGCGAGTTCATCTGAATCAAGGTAGAGCCATCAACGTAAAGCCACAAAGTCTACATGGAGGCCATTGTGGTATTACAAGCAATTTTGAAATCTTTTATGTGGTGCATCTCATTAGGGAAATGCATAGTTTGGGGGTGGTTTTTTTGAGCGTTGGAGTGATTTCATATCAAGGTGGAGTGTTATGATTTGTGATATTTATCACATGGATATTAAAGTGGTGATATTGGAAGTTGCGGGATTTTAGGACATGCTGACCGAGTTTTATGGATTTGTTGAGATATTTTAGGAAAATTTTTATTTTGAATAAGTTTTAAGGAGTATTTATTTTTGAGATATTTTAGGATCCAATTAGATTTTAAATCTAGTCTTTTCATTCGTCTATATAAGCATGTCATTAGGGATAGATTTATTTGTACTTTTGAGGGAGAAAAACTTGTTTTTGTTTTTAGAGATTGAGATATCTTCTCAATTTTAGGTCTTTCTTTGTAATTAATTGGTGGAATAATAAAGGTTTATTTGGTGGAATTTGCTTGTTATTGTTATCTTCTTCGCTCTTTCAAAATCTAGTTGTGTAGTGATCTCAGGAAACCCTAACAGAATTTACACCCCAATATCATGAAGGACATCGAGTTCCATGAGTATACAAGACCAACACCAATTTAGGCTTAAGCCTTGCCTGTCTCTCTTAGTGGAAAATATATTCTGGGATGTGCTGAAACAAGGAGCACAACTACTTTTTCCATTCCAATGATTCAGCATTGCTTGGCTCAGCCACCAGTTTGTCGTGGTGATGGACCTTTAGCCTTAGTACTCGCTCCAACCAGAGAACTGGCTCAACAGATTGAGAAAGAGGTCAAAGCATTTAGCAGACCTCTTGATGCATTCAAGACAACCATAGTACTTGGAGGAACAAATATGGTTGAGCAGAGGTCAGAGCTAAAAGCAGGAGTGGAAATTGTTGTTGCTACCCCTGGAAGATTTATTTATCATTTACAACAAGGGAATACATACTTCTTAAGGGTTTCTTTTGTCATTCTTGATGAAGCTGATAGAGCTTTAGACACAGGCTTTGAACCACAAATTTGTGAGGTGATGAAGATTCTACCTACGAAGCACCAAACATTGTTGTTTAGTGCAACTGTGCCTGTGGAGATAGAAGCACTTGCTCAAGAATACCTGAACAAACCAGTTCAAGTTAAAGTGGGTAAAGTAAGCAGCCCAACATCAAATGTTTCTCAAACTTTGGTGAAGAATACTGAAAATGAGAAGGTCGACCGACTTCTATCTTTACTTGTTGAGGAGGCTGTTGAAGTAGAAACTTGTCGTTATGCTCAACCATCGACCATTGTTTTTGTGGAAAGGAAGACAAGATGTGATGAAGTGGCAGAATCATTAGTGGAAAAGGGTTTGCATGCAGTTGCACTTCATGGAGGCTGCACTCAAAGTGTAAGGGAGTCTTCCCTTCATAGTTTCAGAAATGGCTCCAACAACATATTGGTCGCAACTGATGTTGCTTCCCGTGGTCTAGATGTTTCAGGAGTTGCTCATGTTATTAATCTCGATTTCTCCAAGTCCATGGAAGACTATGTAGATTTGGGAGAACAAGTCATGCAGGTTCTAAGGGAGTCTGTCCTTTGATTGAGGTGTTAATAACATATATCATTCTATTTCATGCAAAAAAAAAGCGGCCACGTCTCTTCACATACCACAAAACACCGATGTCACCGGGCACATGCATCGTGTGTGCATACATCCCCCGAGCAGCAAAGGCACCAAATACAAAGATACATGGCCTTGCAACGGCTGTCTCACCATTAAGTGTCGCTTCAAAATCCTTATGCCCCGGCGTCAAAGAAAGTAGTTGGAGAAGGAAATTTCATCCTCATTGGTTCTTCTTCTACCTTTGCCTCATCAGAGTTCAGTTATAACCAATGTTGAAGAAGCAGAGAATGACGACAACGTTAGAAGCTTTCCGCTGGATTCACCTTTGAAGGCTCAGATCGATTTGAATATTTAGCCTGAGAGGGAGGAGGAACCATCGCCTAAGGTAGAAGGTACGTCAACTATTACTACTCCTTAGCACGAGAAACTATTATTATACTCAAAAAGGACCTTGTATATGTTAGATTATATATGACCATGCCAGTTCCAGTTTTGTTTGTTAAATATATGTGTTTATATTTAGATTTTGTGACTGAAATGGATTTGAAAATGGTTTCGAGCTTTGAACAAGTTGTTAAAGATTAGAAATGGAGAATTTGTTGATGAGAAAAAAGAATAGGAAAAAAAATTGTAGACATTTTACATGTTCTGCTCCGATGAATTAGTAGAAAACCGTTAGCTTAGATATACACAAACTGGTTTGATAGCTATATCAAATTGATACTATTTGAGAAGTTCGGTTCATTTAGATAATTCCTTTTTCTCTAATGGTTTTGCTGATTGTCCATAGAATCATTAATGTCAATAAAAAACAAAATTAAGCTATAATGAACATTGAAAATGATAAACTCTTGCTAACCTTACAAACTAGACACAACCGAACCTACTTATAGTGATTATTTATTATCTTCTTGATGTGGTGAACCATAATAATATCAGCATTTTATTTACAATAACATTGATAAACTAGTAGAAGTACAAGATCAAAATGAAGTTCAACTTTTACTATGATATCTAGTTAAATGACATTTGACTTGTTGTGATCTAGGTTTTTTTATGCAACGGAAAGCCAATATGGAAGCCCAAATCAAAGGGAGGAAAGTACAAGCTTTTAGTGGGGGCATGGATTGAATCACGACTTTGATTATCTTAGAGTTGACTATCAAAATTTTTTATTAGTTAATCAAATCTTTAGCACACTAATTATTGTAATATCCTAATTTCATAGCCTTTTCTCTTGCTGCTGTTTTTTTCCTGCTTGCAAGGATACTGCCACTTATACAACAGTGGGGGCTTAGCCACTGTATAACCTAGTGGTACACAGGTCTTGGTTCAAAATTTGCAATTGCTTGGGCAGAATGACCATTATGTACATTTTCTGAAAGTAGCTTGCTAACCATATTTTACTCTCCTGCTATCTAAAATTAATGTAAAGCACCATCGTCCACCAATACCATTGGCAAAACAAACAAAACAAATCACCCAAGTATGTTGCACAAACCTATAATTAAATGTACTAAAAAATGATTGTGTAGCACCAACGAGGCTCAACTTTAAAACTCCCAGTATAGTCCCCAATGAGGGATATGCCGTATGTCCTTTCTCTGTAGGATTCCTGTCAGCCATTAGTTATCCATCTTGCATACGGATTTAGAAAGCCCATATTGCATCGATACCACCACCATTTCTTGCAAAACAATATGTGGCACTCCTTTTGCAGTGTGCATATAATTCAGTTTGCCTGCTGATGGAATAATGACCAATTGAAACCAACTATTAGAAAATGCTGATATCTTTATAAGTACATACCACTATAAGTAGGTTTTATATGTTGAGCTTAGTTTCTGTACTGAATACAAAACTGGGTGGAACCAGAAGTGCCTTTGAGATGATCTCCTCAGAAAATTTATATACCCAGGTAGAGTTGTTTGGGCTTCGAACTTCCCTTGCCTCTTCTTAATCCAAGAAAACCAAAGTTAGCTACCAAGATCACTACCCTACAAGGAGGGTTGAGAGAATGTAAACACTCCTTGTCGCGAGCGCTAAAGGAGAAAACCAAGCTGATGGATTTGATGGCCAAGATGGATGCACGTAGAGGTGGAAAGGAAGCAAACATAGAGCACAGTTGCCACAAACTATCTAGGTAAATTTATTAAAGAGAGCAATATGATTCTACTTCATAACATATAGACTTGCATTGATTTCTAGCTTTTATATGTTCATGTATTGTGCAGGTCATTTCTTGTTAACTACACTATTGTTGAATAAAATGACTGAGACATCAAAAGAGATAGGCATTCAAGGTCATATAGTTAATGTATCATCTGGATTTTACATTTGGTTTTCAGGAGATCCATGCAAATATCTAGAACTTGTTGCCCAAAGTAAAATGTAAGAAAAACAGTACTTTCCTTTCTTTTTCCCCTGTTTTCTTACTTCTTTTATTTTACAATTTAAATATACTAGTTTTTAGCAGACTTTATGATCATTCAAAGGAACATGCTTTGTCCAAATTTATATTGGATTGATTGTGGAAGCCAACATTTGGTGATTTATGGGAGCCACAGTCTCAACACCGCTGACTTCATTGAAACAATTGTTGTTTACATGAATTTTCCAGAGTTTTATTTTCGAAAGACCAGCAAGTTTCACAAGGCCATTGATATTTTGCAACTGCATTCATGAGCTTCTTCTCAATTGTTATTTCTCCATTTAAGGTACATGTACCTGAACTTTTCTAGTTCATTTTTTTATAGTAGTTATAACTAAAAGGAAATATCACATTAGTTATAAGTTCAATTCTTGGCATACTATTTACTTCTTTAATCACTGTTGGAAATAGTTTTGTCAGCGAACATTGTTTTCACAACCCATGTTTCATGTATGTTTAACGAGTTTATACAAGTAACTAAGTTTTGTTAAATATAAACAAGTTTCATAAAATTAACTTTTAGTTAATTTTAATTTTTAAAATAATAATATTATATAATTTAAAAAAGTTTTATAAATAATAATGAAGATGATGACGAATTAATAAAGTTTATAAAATTTAACTAAATTTATAATAATAATAATAATATAATTAAGTTAATTTAGCTCTAATAATAATTATATAGTTATTATTATTAGCTATTATAATAAATTTATTAAGTTAACTAGGTTAATAAAAATTAGCTATGTTTTGTTAAACTTGACCAAGTTTTACAAAACTAACTAGGTTTAAGTTAACTAAATTTTATAAATAATAATGATGGTGATGATGAATTGATTAAGCTTATAAAACTAAATTTATAACAATAATGTAATTTAGTTAACCAAGTTTTAGGAATAATAGTATTTTAAATTAACTAAGTTTTGTTAAACAAGTTATGTAAAATTAACTAAGTACGAGCTAACTAAAATTTATAAATAATAACAATATAACTATTTAACAAATTTTATAAGTAATGATGATGTTGATGATGAGTATGATGAATTAATTAAGTTATAAAAATTAACTAAGTTTGTAATAGTAATAGCAATAATAATCTAATTAAATTAACCGAGTTTTAATAATAATACGAATAATAAAGTTAAATAAAATAACCTAGTCAATAAAAATTAGCTAATTTTAAGTTAACTAAATTTTAAATAATAACAATATAACTAATTTGACAAAGTTCTATAAATAATAATATTGATGATGAATTAAATAAATGTGTAAAAAGTGACTAAGTTTTATTTTAATAATAATATAATTAAGTTAATCGAGTTTTAACAGTAATAATAAATTAACAAACTTAATCAAGTTAAAAAAAATTAAGTTTTTCAAAAATTAGACAATTTATAAAACTAAATTAGTTTAAATTAAATATATTTTATAAATGATTATAGTATAACCAATTTAACAAAGTTTTGTATATAAGTGTAAGATCATTTGACTATATGTTGTGTTTATACTTGTGCAGGCTTTAGACTTCCGGAGAGAGCAATGTCGGTGTTAGCCTACTTTGTGAACTAGGCAACACAAAGCCGAGATGTCAAGCGTTGAAGAACACTTCTTCTTAAAAAAGCATCGGATCGGATCGGAGGGCTACTGCCAAATCGGATCGGAGGGTTACTACCAGATCGGGACGGAACAGAGCAAAATGGACAAGAGCTCAAGTTCAGTACAGGTCGGATCGGATGCCCCGATCCGAACCCCTTCTACTCGCCCCTCTGAACCGAACCCAGTATACCATGTTGCTTCACCCCACGATCTCCTGGATATTCGGGGTAGTTACAACCATTTCCTACCCATGTTGACCACTAATCTGGTGCTCTGTCAACACTGAAATCCGTCTGAGCCCGAGAGTGATGGGATAAGAGCCACGTGGCTCCGATCCGAACCGGATTCTGAGTGAATTTCCACCTATAAATACCCCGTCAAGAGGCATTTGAAAGGATCTTTTGGAGCACTCGTACAGTTCAAACATCGAAGAGAACCGAATTCCAGCATTCTAAACAATCCAAAATCATCATTCAAAGTATATGTTGAGATAGTTAAGTGAATGTATATGAAAAGTGAGTGAAATTGAGTGAATATCTCATTGTATTTTCATCTACATCATCGAGGAAAGTGATTATAAAGTGGACGTAGGCTTTTCAACGCCGAACCACTATAAATTCTGTGTCTCCTTTTTATTTGCGATCTTATTTTATTTCGATTTTAGTCAATTTGGGTGTTAGAACCACTTTTTGATCTAACGTTTTGGTGCTTTCACTGAGAAGATTTGAATTCTCTGTCTTTCTAGATTATCGTTCTACTTTTTGGACCGTTGAGTTCAAAGAAGTTAATCCTCAATTTTAGACGCTTTTGAATACTTGTTGGCTGATTGTTAAATAACTATGGCCAAAGGAAAAGGCAAGGAAGTTCAAACCAGTCGAGGGAACGAAGTTGGTGAAGATCAGCAAAACCCGGTCGTGACAAGGTCTCGTGGGCAGAATTCGAGAGCGGATCGGACAGGTTCAGGAAATCCGAACCGACCTCAAGGAGAGAGCTCCGATCCGAACCGAGTAGGAGACATTGAAGAAGTGCACTCCCCTAACCCGAACCGATCCGAACAGGTCGCTCAGCTCCGATCCGAACAAGTCGCTCAGCTCCGATCCGAACAAGTCGCTCAGCTCCGATCCGACTAGGTTGCTCAGCTCCGATCCAATCCATCACTAGGTGATGCTGGAACCTCTACTTGAGCTCCTCCAAATGCTCCGACTCCAGCCACCAGGATCAACGACCAGATCAATCCATCTGCGCCTGTTACCCAAGGAGATTTTTCGCGCCTTCTTGACATGCTTGAGAGCACTAGGGAGGTTATGAAAATCCACGAGCGCACCAATCTTATGATGCAAGAGAATATGAGAATCATGAGTAGGGAAATTGGCGAACTCTGCAGACAAAGAACTCCATCCCTGGTTCATCACACTGCAATGGATCAGTCTTCTTCTTCTGAGGAAGAACGGCCCCGTGAAAGAAGGCCGCTCGAACGACCTCAGAATTTGGAGCAAATGACTTTCGGATCTTTGGGGTCCCGCGAGGACGCTGCTCAGGTACTAGGACCCAATGATCCGAGCTTGAGAGAGCCTATGCTATTACCAATGCGAGGATCCCATATGTTGCCCAGAGACCCTAACCTTACCAATCCCACTCAAGGACAAATGCTTCAGCCCCTTCCTCCCGAGATCGACCGGGAACGTAGGGAGCAAAGCAGAGCAGAAGCAGCTAGAAGAATGAGGGTGTTCCCTGATCAGGAGCCCAGAGGAAACCCGAACATCAGAGCCAGGGAGCCTGAACGGCCCTTGACAAATGCTGACGTATGGGCTATGGTACGCCAGATCATGTTTGAGAGTCGAAACTACACCAACGAAGATTATGGCATTGAGTGAAGCCATACTCCCTTTACTGATGACATCCTTGACTTTCAGTTCCCCCGACGTTTTAACCTACCGCAGATGGACAGGTACAACGGGAGAACCGACCCAGGACAACATTTGTTGCGATACGCATGGCTTATGAATGCTACCGCTGCCCCTGACGCAGTGAAGTGTAAGGCTTTCCCGATTTACTTAGAAGACGTGGCATTACTATGGTTTACCCGACTTCCTCCTCGATCGATATCGAATTTCAAGGAATTAAGTGAACGTTTTATGAATCAATTCCGACTTCACGCCAGAAAGTCTAAGAATGTTATTGAATTATCGAGAATTAAGCAAGCGCTGGGTGAGTCTCTGAAGTCATATCTTGACCGTTTCAACTTAGCTGTAAAAGAAGTCAGTGACCCGCACGAGCTCACCATCTTGATGGATTTAATGGAAGGAGTTGATCCTGATTCCGAGTTTGGAGATTATCTTTCTGGGAAGCCACCTCCCACAAGAGAGTTGTTTTATGAGAAGGCCAATATTCAGTTAAGACGAGAGGAAGCAAGGGAAAACAGAAAGAGGAAGTCCGGAGCGGCTTCAAAAGAAACTGTTTAGAGTAATGTTGCCGTAAAGCAATCTGGAGAAAGTTCTGGGAAAGTCGAAGTGAATGTGGGAAACAAGAATGGAAACAATAATAATGGAAACGGGGGCAACAACAACCGTAATGCGAATGGTAATAGGAGAAATAGAAACCGAGGAAGTAGTTCTGACAAAAGACCCCGGTTCCAGACCTTTGAGAATTATTCACCGCTGAATGACACTCTAGAGAACATTTATTTGGATACATACAATGTTTTGCAATACAAAAGACCGTCGCCTCGAGATTCAACAGAGAAAGAAATCACAACTAGAAAATTTTGTTTATTTCATGGAACTCATGGGCATTCAACGAATGAATGTCGACACTTGAGAGATGTGGTTGAGAAGCTGCTGCATGAAGGAAAATTGGATGAGTATAAGGCTGCCCTAAGAGACAGGGGGCAAGGAGAACAGACCCCAAACCAGAATCAGTCTACTCCCAAGCCCACAGCGCAGCAGAAAGGCAAGGGAATTGTTATTAACACCATAGTAGGTGGACTCCACCCAGCTATCCACAGTTTTAGAGCAATGGACCAGTACGTTAATGCAGTTAAGCACGTAGATGTGGATGAGTGCGACGATTTGGAAGATATCACCCCTGTGAAACAGCAGAAGACAATGTTCGATGACGTGGTGTTCCGTAGCAGAGACGATACCGGAATCCAGTCACCTACCGAAGATCCGTTGGTCATTACCACTACCATTGGACCGACATTGGTTCATAAGGTACTAGTGGACAATGGAAGCTCTGTCAATATTTTGTTTAAGAAGTCATTTGATTAGATGAAACTTGAGTCTGGAGATTTGAAGCCTTGCGAAGGTTGGATCCGAGGCTTCAACGGGGCATCGACAACTCCAATGGGGTATATAGAATTGCCCGTAACATTGGGGCAAAGGGAACGTCGAAGAGTACGAATGCTTCAGTTCGTAGTGCTGGACGTAGATTCGCCCTACAACGCATTTTTGGGTAGGCCTGCTCTTGCAGAGTTCAGGGCTTGTATCGCCCCGTGGTGTTTATTGCTTAAGTTCCCAACTGAAGCCGGAACATGAGTAATGAGAGGAGATCAAGTCTCCGGACGGGCTTGCTATATTGCTGAGTTAAAGATGCTGATGAAGGGACTCAACATCGAGATTAAAGGTACCTCACCTCCTCCAAAGGAGGGTCCGACGTAGCAATTAGAGGGATCAGCCCCGAAGGAGTTGCCTAAGGGAATGCCTGAAGACTTGGATCCCAGAGAAGATGAGGAACCAGAGGCTAGAAATGCAAATCCTAACGAATCGACAGTGGACATACCCATTGACGAAGTTGATCCAGCAAAAGTTTTGAAGATTGGATCCCAGTTGGATCCACACCGAGCTAAAGAACTGACATGACTTCCTGAAGGAAAACCTGGATGTGTTTGCCTGGACCCACGCCGACATGTGTGGGATATCGCCATCCATCATGAGTCATTCACTGAGTATAAACCCAAAACACCCGCCTGTAAAACAAAAGAGACGTGTGCTGGGCCCAGAGAGGTCGGCAGCTCTGAAAGAGGAAGTGGAGAAGTTGAAAGAGAACGGATTTATTAGAGATTCGACATATCCTGACTGGATATCGAATCCTGTTTTGGTAAAGAAGTCAAATGGAAAGTGGCGGACATGCATTGATTTTTCAGACTTGAAAAAAGCTTGCCCGAAAGATAGCTTCCCACTCCCCAGAACTGACCAGCTTGTAGATTCAACAGTGGGACATGAACTTCTTTCTTTCATGGACGCATATTCCGGGTACAACCAGATTCCCATGCATGTGCCAGATCAAGAGCGCACGAGCTTCATTACAAATTTGGGTTGGTATTGCTATGTGGTCATGCCATTCGGATTGAAAAACGCTGAAGCTACCTACCAACGCTTGGTGAACAGGATGTTTTATAACCAAATAGGGAAGACTATGGAAGTTTATGTGGATGATATGCTTGTCAAATCGAAACAGTCCTCCAGCCATACACGAGACTTGGCAGTGATGTTTGGTATCCTGCGAAAGTATCAGATGAAGTTAAATCCTTTGAAATGCTCATTTGGAGTGGCATCTGGAAAGTTTCTAGGTTTCATCGTGAGCTCTCGAGGGATTGAAATCAATCCCAGCCAAATAGCAGCGATAAGAAACATTGAAGAACCAAGGATAATCAAAGATGTCCAAAGTCTTGCAGGGAAAGTAGCTGCGTTGAGTAGATTTATCTCCAAAGCAATGGACAAATGCATCCCATTTTTTGACTTGATAAAAAGGGGAAAGAAAAATTTCGAATGGACTCCGGACTGTGTTGAGGCCTTTCGAAATTTATTGGAATTACTAGAGAAACCACCGATTTTGTCAAAGCTAGTGGATCATGAAGAGTTATTTGTTTACCTAGAGGTTTCGGCTCACGCTGTTAGCACCGCCTTGGTCCGAGAAGAAGACAAAGTGCAAAGGCCGGTATATTATGTAAGCAAGAAATTGGCAGCTATAGAACGCAACTACCCAAGGATTGAGAAGCTTGCTTACAGCCTCCTGATCGCCTCCCGAAAACTTCGCCACTATTTCCAAGCTCACCCAATAACCATATACACTGACCATCCTCTGAGGCAGGTGTTGCAAAGACCTGAAGCATCAGGACGTTTGATTAAATGGAATATTGAATTAAGTCAGTTTGATTTAAATTTTCAGCCATGGAGATCGATCAGGGGGCAGGCTCTGGCTGACTTTATAGCAGAGTTCACAATTCCAGAGGAGGAAATGATCAATGACAAGGTGGTCAAGTCAGAGGACGAGTTAAAATTAGATCCATGGAAGCTGTACACAGACGGAGCCAAGAACGACCGAAGGTCCGGAGCTGGAGTCGTCTTAGTTACTCCTAAGGGACGATCGTTATATTATGCTCTACGATTAGAATTTTCAGCGACTAATAACGATTCTGAATATGAAGCCCTGATTGCCGAGCTGAAACTTGCTAAGGAACTCGGAATAAAGGCATTGGATATATTCTACGACTCCAAAATAGTCGTCTGCCAAGTGCGGAAGGAGTTTGTGGCTCGGGGACCTCGACTTATCGCCTATCTCGAGAAAGTGGAGGAGCTGCTGAGAAACTTGGAACGGTATAACATAACGCATATCCCAAGAGCCGAAAACCAGAAGGCAGACAGGTTAGCAAAGCTAGCTAGTTCTGATAATCCGGAGGAAACCGAAATGATTCCAATTGAAACGTTGGGATTGCCAAGCTTTGAGTCGATGGAAATTGAATTATCTTTCGAAGAAGAACCGGAGAAGGAGTCGTGGATGACCCCAATTAATAATTTCCTTAGAAATGGGATACTCCCATCAAAGAAGAGTGAGAGGCGGGCCATAGTTCGCAAGGCCACCAGATACATCCTTCAAGATGATACTCTTTATAAACAAGGATTTTCCATACCCCTGTTACGATGTATAGCACACAACGACATCAAGCGTGTACTAAGAGAAGTACACGAAGGTGAGTGTGGAGATCATACGGGAGGTCAAACCTTAGCAAAGAAGGTATTGTGGTATGGATACTTCTGGCCCACAATTAATAAAGATGCAGCTGACTATTCACGACGCTGCGACAAATGCCAGAGATTCGCTATGATCCCCAGAGCACCACCGACCCAACTCAAATCGATGGTGAGTCCTTGGCCGTTTTACATGTGGGGAATTGACATCATCGGAGTTCTACCAATACCAATTGCTAAAGGAGGAGCGAAACATGCAATAGTCGCCGTGGACTATTTTACGAAGTGGGTGGAAGCTGAGCCCTTAACCAAAATCACAGCGAGAAAGGTGATAAGTTTCGTGGTTAGAAATATCATATGCCGATTTGGGATCCCAAGGACCATTATAACTGATAACAGAACCCAGTTCGATGGTGCCGAATTCAGAAATTTCTGGCAGAAATATAAGATCGACAAACGGTATACTACAGTCGCCCATCCACAGTCAAACGGGCAAGTAGAAGCAATAAACAAAGTCATAAAGTCCATCCTCAAGAAGCGATTAGAACGTGCAAAGGCAAAATGGGTGGATGAATTGCCCTTAGCTTTGTGGGCATATCGGACAACGTTTAAGACAGCTACCGGTCATACTCCTTTCCCTCTCTCATTTGGTTCCGAAGTGGTAATTCCAATAGAGCTTGAAGTTCCCTCTCACATGGTGGCATATTATGACCCGATGACGAATCTGGCACCCCTCCTCGAGTCTCTTGATGAAATCGAAGAGAAAAGGGATGAGGCAGACTTGCGTGCGTCAAGACATCGACGTTGGATGGAACGCTATTATGACAAAAAAGTTCGTTTTAGGACCTTTGAACCAGGAGATTTGGTGCTAAAGCGAGTTTTTCCATCCCTTCCTCACCTCGGTCCAAAGTGGGAAGGACCCTTTGTCATCCAACGGAAATTTGAAACAGGAGCCTTCAAGTTAACGATCGTAGATGGCGAAGAAATACCTAGGGCTTGGAATGCCCAACACTTGATGCGATATTTGAATTAGGGATGTTGTACTTTTTGTTGTTTTCCTTATGAACTCTGTAAAAAGGCACGACTTGCCTTAGAAAAGTCTGTTGATATGAACAAAGAACTATAAAGTAGATGTAGGCTACGACTTAGCTGAACCACTATAAAAATATCGTGTGCCATTTACTTTCCTGCATTATTTTTACCTTCAACTACTATTCCATTATGATTGTGGAATATAAGATGTTAATTTAAAACCTGAAAGATTGAAAACAACTTATATGCAGGAATAAACATAACGACTGTTTGTGCAATAAGACATGAAAGAATGGGAAGATGACATTCTTAACTCTAACTCTCAAGAATTGAGAGAGAGTATAAAGGATGGGAAGACGACGTCCCCTGAGGCGTGAAGGTGCACCCAGACAAGAGACCGCCTCGGCAAGAACTCTAACCTGAATATAAGACAGGAGAGTATAAAAAATGCCAGAAAAAGGACAGGCATCAATGGCACAAGGAATGTGACCCCGTCGGAGAATCGGGGACATTCAGTCTTTTTGACTAAATCTTGAATAGTTTTTCAAGACCGACTGGGGGCATATATGTACACACATATTTCCCCCCACTATGACTCCATTACACAACTATAGTAGGACATGCATTTGCATTTTTACATAAGTACAGAACTGACAACTAACAGACATTGCAAGAAATGAATTATTTTTATTTACAAATGAATGAATTTGTACAGGAAAACAGGCAAAAAGAAGGTGCGAGGGCCACACTTGCAGCAACAATTATGGGCCAATCAAATGCTAAAATAAAGCAAGACACTCCATCATTTAGACTTCGAAGTGGGCTTGGACTTCTTAGCAGCCTTTTCCGCATCCCTCTCCTCTTTTTCAGCCTCAGTCAAGATGTGCTTTGACTTTTTCTTCCCTGAGGCTGAAGTGCTGGAATCAGTCGACTTTTTCCCGGAAGGCGGAACGCTGGAATCAAGAGAAGACTTTTTAGCAAGTTCTTTTGTAATAGATCTAGTCGAAAGCTTAACAACTAACCTTGATCCAGCATCCACTACTGCGAGGGGCTTAAGGCTTTCAGGGTCTAGGTCTTCAACTTTAAGCTGCATGCGTTTATCTTGTTCGGCTTTCAATGCAGCTAAAGTAACGTCATCGGCGCTTTTCGACTCCCCAACTATAGCCACCTCAGGGTCTTCCTCATGTCCCCCGTTGCCGCCATCATCTTTTAAGGCATCTATCATTTCGTCATCATGAGGAGTATCAGCCTTAGACGGTTTAGTTCCTCCTCCCGAATCTGTGGTGGCAGCCTTGTCCTTTCCCCCTTTAGCCTTCTCCGTAGGTTCTGCTCCAGCAGTGGTTCCCTGGGACACGTCTGTCTTTTCGGACGGTTCAATACCTACAGAATGAGAAGCAACAGTTATCAACTCAGGAGAAAATAATGGGTTCTTCATCGATTGCCAAATTACGTGATGAAAGGTGGAGATGGCTTTGACGAATTGAGGTGAAAAGGTAGAGATACCTTCCGATGACTTCTCAGCTGGAGTGACCGCTGTCTCCGACGCCGTTTCGAGTATGGGTGATAAAAGAGATGCCCGAGGGATCCCCGGGTTTTCGGGATCATATCCCTCTACTTCAGAAGTTTCAGAGGCAGTAGAAAAAGAACCAGCCTCAGGAATGTTCTTTCGTTTAGCCCTCCGCTTCTCTTCCTCCATAGTAGCAGCAATAAGGCAGCGTCCCTCGGCTAGGCATTCTGGTTCATCATCTCGTAAATATTTCTCCATAAGCTGGTCCTCGTCAATGGAATCAACTTTGAGTTCCTCTTTCTCCCATTCAACGATTTGACTCCATACTTGGACCAAAGAAGATGGTTAATCCTCAATACAAGAGATGTTCCGGCGGCGAATTATATGCGCAAAGAATTCAATCATTAATTCGCCAAAACCATGCACCTCTTCCTTAGCCTTTGACAGCTGCTTGCGGGCCTCTTCAGCGGACTTGATAGCACCTTCGACGTTACCCTCCGCTAGGGCAGCCCTATTCTCCGCCTCCACCAACTTGGAAGCCAAGTCAGCGTTTTTCTTCTCCAATTCAGCATTCTTCTTCGCTAACTCAGCCTTCTCCCGCTCAAGGTCAGCGTAAGCAAGTTGCATTTTGGCAGCATCTGACTTGGCATCTTCGGCTTGCTTTTTCAATTCCGAACGCTCTTGGGTATGGGACTCAAGCAAATCATGGTAGCGTTTTTGTAGATCCTCAAATTGTTGCTTGAAGCTGGCAGCGTCTCGTTGAGCAACAGCAAGTTGAGCCTGTGTATCTTCGAGGTATTTTCCTAAATTTTTTAAGGCCCTTGCATCGTCTTCTGCGGTCTTTTGCATCGAGTCAGTATTCGTGATTAAAGTTCAGATGATTCTGGAGAGGCTGCGCGTATACTTGAACATTTCTGAATATTGTTTCTCGACCGCGTCTATTTTTGCTTTGGCCTCATCTGCCCACCTCAAAGAAATAGGCTCAAGAGCAGGTAAAAAAGTCAAGTTTTCGAAGTAATGATCAGGAAATTGCTCCTCCAGATACGCCCGCTTAACTGCAGTTTCAGCATCCAGCGGTGGAGGTGCGGGGAATGTCAGCTCGGTATCCCTGTGCGTGGAGGGCTCAATGGCCTCTTCATCCCTTCAAGGCCGTTTAGCGGGAACCTTACGCTTGCTTCGTGATTCGGTAACTCTTGGCGGGCTCCTCTCCCTACTGCGCTTTTCTTAAGAAGAGGTTGAGTCTTTTGATTGTGGCCTGTCCTCTTCCCGACGACCTTGGTAACCCTTATATCGCTCTGGATCTGTCCGGACGGGAGAGCGAGAGCGCGAGGACCGTGAACGATAAGAGTCATAGGGCCTGCTATCCTCCCTACCGCGATCTTCGCAACGATCATACTCAGTATCGTGAGGGGGATTAGACATGCTGCGACGGAGTTTCCTGATATCATAATAGGAATGGGACATTGTACCTGCACAACAAGGCAAATGAAATTCAGAGTCGGTGTTTTCACAAAAGAAAAGTGCTGTGAAATGTGGTGCTATTGTGTTAAGTGCATCCTAAGTGGTGTTTTCCCCCCGACAAACCCGAGTCTGAAGCCAGACTAGTACGAGCGGGCTCTTTGGCCTTAGCAGGAGTGGTCTCTTCGGAAGAAGTGAAAACTAAAGGATTCGTCCCAAAATCCTCTGAAGTGTAAATAGTTTTAGGTAAGGGAAGATCCCCCAAACCCTGAAATGTTGGGTCATCGGTACTAGGGTCGTCTCCCTGAGAAGCATCAATCGGCAGCTCTTTGGAAGACGTTGACCTCTCCGGAGAAATGGCATCCTCGGGAGCAATATACCCCTCATGGTGCTTCTCGGCCATGTTAGCCAATTCATCATCTTGAGTCGAAGATGGAGAAGGTGAAGCCTGAAGCGGCATTGTAGGAGCTTTCGAGCTTTCGCCCGTTTTTGGGATTACGTCCACTGGGGGAATATATACATATGAACCTGTCCCGTGACCAATGCTACGGGTAATGGACAGCAACCCATGAAGATGAAGATATTCGTCCTTAAGGACTTCATCAATAGTCAAAAACTTTTGATCACCAGTAAGGAGTCGGTGCATCCGACCAAAGAACGCTTGATCCGATATTTGTTTTGGGTTATCAACTGCAAACAAAAAGAAAACAGATTAATGTGGTGGCTTGAACGTACAGAGTCGAGATTTAGAAAACCAGTGCTTTACTGGATTTCGTCCATCTCCTAGCACACCCTGGCTGTTGCCTTACATAAAACCACTCCAACCTAGAATCACCCGCTTTACTGCTGAACGGTGCTGGAATTATTTTCCTCTTTGGGACAGACTCGAAGTAACAGAAAGAAGGAGTTTCTCGAGTCCAGTGCTTGAAGTTATAAAAGAAATGAACATCATCAAAAGTGAGCTCTATGCCTAAGATCTCGCGGTACGCTACATATAGGGTGTACAGGTAAGCATAGGAATTGGGGTGCAACTACATGGGGGCAATCCGCATTTGTCTTAGAAAATCGACAACGAAAGGAGAAAATGGAGGGATAGCCCCAACCATGCACATCAATCGAGTGATTGCCATAAATCCCTACGGAGGGTTGTGAGGACGATCAGCTTTTGATGGCAATAAGGTATCCCCTTTGGGTATCCCGTACTTTAGGCGTATTCGAATAAGTCTGTCATTGTCGATCGTCGATTCAACAGAATCTTGAGGTGATTCCAATATGATGGCAAACTCAAATTCATCAGGAGCTCGATTATCTCCAATCCCTCCTTCCTCTTCACAACCCAGGGAAACTCCACCCTCAGAAGACACATTATCGCTTTCATGAGTTTCTACCTCGTAGTTCGAGACCTCATCATCCCATTCTGGATCTGAGGAAGAAGATATGTCTTCAAGAGTGATTTTGTTGGATGTCTCTGGGATCTCTTTATTTTCTGCTAATCTAGATGAACGTCTAGATGTCATGGTCCCTAAACTATTGAAGAAGCAACAACACAAGTTAGAGTAAGTTAGCCCGCATCCCCCCGTGCATGTGTATGAACTAAAGTGTGAATAGTGTATGCAGAAAATGTAAAGTCAACGCTCGAAGGTGCAATGCAAAATCTTGGCAAAGTAATATTGTTCAGGGCAGTTCTTGATGTTCGTGTATGTTTGCAAGGCGCTATCCTAACTGTCCATTAAGTTGAAGATTATATCAAGAATTGAACGGGCTACTTAAGCAAGTTTTTATGCGTAGAGCGGGATTATTTTTCTTCGGTTCGGTTCTGATGTATGCATTGGGATCGGATCGGAGAATATAGCCTTATCTTGGCTTGGGGATAAACATTGTTGCTCAGGGATCAAGTCGGATCGGATCGGAGGTGGACTTCAGAAACGGTCTGGATCGGATCAGGCAACCACACCATTTTCTTCCTTTGTTCCGATTTCAAGTCCGACCCGACCCGATCAAGGGACCCCTGCTTCTGTGACTTTTTGCTCCGACCCGATCCGGTTTTGCGAATTTCTCTTCCCTTTCTTCTTCTCCATTTTCTACATCCCATCATCCGAACCGATCTCCTGTAATATCCTTCTTCTTCTTCCTTTTTTAACTTAGAACCCAATTCTATACTAATATCCCCAATCAAGACCAAGTTTTTATTTTTTGGTCAAATCGCCTACAATAGGTCTTCATCCCCTCCTCCCAACACCTCGAGGCGGCGACTGGGCCACCAACGACGATGGTAGCGGAGGAGGAGGCTATGATGACGAACTCGAACCAAAACCATGTCTAAACCAGTCAAGTTAATCGTAAATCCAAGTTGATATCGATTATTATCAAGAGAATCGAGTTTAAAACCCACTTACGAGAGCGATTTGATGATTAATAAAGGGGACTTTGGAATTTCAGAAGATTAGGGATTCTGTGTTCAATCGGCTGAGAAAAAGCAAATAAAAAGAAAGAGAGGAAGAAAGAAAAGGGTGATAAGCTTATATAGGTCGATGGTGGCTACTCGTATTCCCTCCTCCTTTTTTTCCGCTCGGATCGGGATATAAGCCCACGAGGCATTCCAGCCCACTGACCCAGTGCTAACCAAGAGAGAAGAAATGTTGAAACACCCCACCTCCGTTAGGGTCACTCTCAAAGGGAATGCCCTAATTTCAGTGGAGGTTTATAAGTACAAGTCACAGATATACAAGACAGATATAAGAACACATATTTGTAAACAGCGGAAGAACAACAAACTTTTATTTCACAAAGTCAAACACGTGTTACAACAACATCCTTTCCAAAAACATAACATAACACTTTCATAATCTGTCTTGAGTACATTATTTAAAGAAGCATAAATAAAACATAGATAAACTGCAAAAGCCCCATAGTGGATTGTCCAAAGCCATAGTTCAAAACAGGAAAGTCCAAGCAATACATTTCTCTTCTTCAAGCTGGATGTTAAGGTTGGTCAAGCTGCGGTGTTCCCTCCCTGTGAACCTGTGGGGGGGGGGGAAGGAAGAAAGAAGACGAAAGAAAAGTAGAGTCAGACATAAAGCCTGAGTAAGTCTAGTACTATTTTGTCTATGAATAAAGAACTGGGTATGATAAGTATAAACAAGAAGTGGGCAAACACTATAAACTTGGTTAAGTTGTCTAGGGTCGAATATACTATCGTACCCCATATTAATCTCTGAACCCATATAAGCTAGTTTCCAATTGGCACCCCATATCAGGGTGATGTGATCCATTCTATGATGATCGGCTCCTACTCGCATAGTCACATGTGTCTTATGGCCCCCGATGTTTGTAGTTACCTATGCTGGTCCCACCATGGGGTGTATCAAGTCCCATAGTGGCAACCCGACACAACCTTAGAGTGCACAGGTATGCTACTGGTGTCCAGTGCCTTATTTTTCTGCGCCGGAGTGTGTGCACGCCCGCACCCCGTTAGAACCTACACTGCTACACCACCGCCGTCGCTTTGACCTCTTACAATCAGCCCAGTAATCGTGCCCCACCCTGCCTAGTTTCAGGGTATCCTGATACACCTTCTAGGGTTACTGCTGAAAAGGGTCCCCCGTTACTAGGTTTTCTATCTCTAGCCAACATGCTAAGTTGGTTAAGTGTTTCCTAACCTAACCCCCACCAGTCCGTTTTGTTTAGCATGTTCCATTTTGATTAAGTCTTTAGTTCACTTAATCCTATCAATCCTGACTCAGCCTTAATTGTCTTATTAAGGCCCTGACCTCTCACATTAGACAGGTATTGTTGTGGCTGCCTGTTGCCGGTTGGTTCCGGGCAGTCTTACGCCACAACTTAGTCTAACCTCGGGTCCTTGCTGGGCTCCATGTTTAACCTCCCAAATTGGATAGGTATTGTTGTGACTACTGGACAGCCGGGCGGTTCCGGGCAGGTTTACATCACAACTCAATCCAACCTCGGGTTAAACACATCGTATGTTCTACATTTACATATTTTGTCATTCTTCCTTATTTCTTATATGTAAATATTTGTGGCCCATTATTAAGTTAATGGTGTAAAGGTTACACCAATCATGGGCCCAACCCATACTTGAACTTGGGCCCTTCTATTTTATATTTTCATTCATTAGTAATTTTAACCCAACGTTATTTTCCCCCGTTTTACACGTCCGTTTATATATATTGGGCTTAGCCTTTTAAAGCCCAATTTAGCCATGCGAAAAGGGGAGGCTTAAAGCGTAATTACATACACAAAAAGGGGAAGGTGAGCGTATGAACTTGCAAAATGACGTTGGAAATACAAACTAGAAACGGTTGTACTTGCATAGTGGTAACATAGGTGACATGAATCAAAGCATGTGAACTTGTAATTGAGATATCATTATTGACACATGAACCTATATTTTTATTTAGGCATAATGTCAAACATAAGCATGGCATAAATATTTCTAGCATAAGCATGGCATAATGTCAAACATAAGCATGGCATAATATCAAACATAAGCATGGCATAAGTATAGTTAAATTTGTTCACATAACCATGGCGTAAATATTTCTAACATGAAATCATGATTCTTACTTTAGTCATGTAAACTTACAAAAAGGGATTTTGAATCTAATCCTAACTATGTACCACATATGTCATCATATAATTCTTGTAAACAAGATAGACTTAATCATGGATTTCAATTATGCCAAATATCATTCATAGCCTAGCCATATTCATAAGTTTGCAAATAGGTTTTCTAGTACAAAAGCATGGCTTAATACATGATGCCAAATTCTCAACATAATTTCCTATGGATTATAATAACCAAACTTGTTCTAATTACTTACAAAATGATTTATGCACAAAAATATACATCATGATGGCATAGTAGCAAAACCCCAAACTTGCATGAATTTAAATCAACTACATACATGTAGCTTCAACATGGATTACATAATTTGCGAAATATTCCAAACGTATACTTGCATAGAACTACTGCATGTAGTTCTTTATAACATGAATAACATAATTCAAGAATATCTAAACGTATATAATATTTCAAATTGATAAGAACGCACAAATATGAATAACTTTATTGCCACAATTCAAGCATACAAACCAACACAATTGTTTATTCATACCAAAGTAATACTCTACTTACAATGGTGTGATGAATTCTCTAATTTAGGGATTGAAGACGCAAATTCCTTTGTTGAATTGATTTGTTTAGGTTGCTTTAAGCTTTAGAATCTTCCTCATAATCCTCTCTCTAGTTGGCGGCTACTCTTTGTCGTTCCTCAGCAACATGGCGGCTATGATCTTACTTTTGAATGAATAGATTAGGGTTTAGTCTAGGGTTGTTTATATAGAGGTTAGGAATTGATTAGGACCATTTATGTTGCTTGGATTGATCGTAGCCATTCATTCGATAGAGAGACCAATTAGAGCCTGCCACCTAGCCCTAATGACAAAGCAGACTACAGAAAATCGGCCAAACACAGACCTGGCCAGCCAGGTTGGCTGGGCTCGACCAGGTCGATACCCCTGTCGACAGGGCTGTCGACAGCCCTGTCGACATGGGTAGCCCAGGTCGACAGCCCAGTCGACCTGGGTGGCCTAGGCGGGTGTTTTCCGCCCTGGCCCATTGGGCCCCATTTTCGAATTCAAATTTGATTTTCTGAGCTTATTTTATTCTGTTTGAATTTTAAATTTAATTCAAAACTTCCGAAGGCCATATCTTCTTCATACGGACTCCGTTTTTCGAAAACTCGGACTCTATTTCGCGTATTTTTCCGAGACGAACGCAATGGCGTATCCCGTTTCCCTTAGTTCTTTGATTTCAGATTAATTATTTGTTAATTTCACAGTTATAGAATTTTCGGGGTGTTACATTCTCCCCCACTTAAAAGGATTTCGTCCCCGAAATCTTCAAGTTAGGTGGAATGTATATCCTAACATCCAATCATCCATCTACTCATCCATCAAACACGAGCATCCATTGTCCTTAAAAGACTTCTAATGCTTCATGATCATATGCGAAGTGTGTGTGTACATGTACTTATCTAATGCAAAATCAGGCGGTCTACTGATTCAGTTGACCTCCTTAATGCGAATTATGTAAGTGCCATGAATACATTATGTATGCAAATTTTCCTATTCATGATTCTACATGAGTGCACAATCATTTAATACAAATGCAACATCCACATGACAACACATTAAAGTTCAACCATATACGAATGCAAACATATATGCATATGCAATATGAAGTGACTGAGCCGATCTAAAACCTAGATTGTGTGTGTATATGCAACCACGAGCAACCACTAGCAATCACTTGCAACCACTTGCAACCATCATCCATAACATGTTTCAACTACATGTGTCCATCCAAAGGGTTTCTACCTAAAAGATACGGTCGAGGAAATATACCTAAAAAGATAGATAAAAGCGCAACTTAGAGAAAAAGAAAGATCAAGGATGTACCCTCGAACAGAAAAGGGTATGCAGTGCGTATTCTAGCTTCAGTTTCCCAAGTCGCGTCTCCCTCGGCGTCGCTCCACTGAACTTTGACGAGCTTGACTTCGCGGTTGCGTAGCTTCTTCACTTCCGTTCCTAATATGCGGGTTGGAACTTTTCTTATGGTTGCTTCGCGTTCCACTTCGGCCTCTTCGAGGATATTTGGCTCTACCACTTCAGCAGACTCATGTAGACATTTTCGGAGATGTGAAACGTGAAAAACGTTGTGGACTCCAGCCAACTTCTCGGGTAGCTCTAATCTATAGGCCATTTTCCCAATTTTCTCGATAATAGGGAATGGCCCTACGAACCTTGGTGCCAGTTTTCCTGTGGTTCCAAAACGAACAACGTTCCTTAGCGGTGATACCTTGAGAAAAACTCTGTCTCCAACTTCAAATTCAAGGTCGGTTCTCCTCTTGTCGGCGTAGGACTTTTGTCTGTCTTGGGCCGTCTTCATCCTTCTTCGTATTAAGTCTACTTTCTCTGAGGTCTCTTGGATCATATCCGGTCCAAGTATGAGCTTGTCTGTAGACTCCCACCAACAAGTGGGCGATCGGCACGGTCTTCCATATAAAGCTTCGAAGGGCGCCATTCCGATGGTTGCTTGATAGCTGTTGTTGTAGGCAAATTCCACCAAAGGAAGGTGGTCTTCCCATGTCCCTCCGAAGTCAAGGACGCATAGTCTTAAGAGGTCTTCCAAAACTCTATTCACTCTCTCTGTTTGGCCGTCGGTTTGGGGATGATAGGCTGTGCTCAAGCATAACTGCGTTCCTACTGCTTCTTGCAGACTCCGCCAAAACTCGCTGGTGAAGATGGGGTCTCGGTCACTAACAATGCTAGATGGTATTCCATGGAGTCGAACGATTTCCTTGAGGTAAAGTGATGCTAGGGATGAGGCAGTTCTCTTACTTTTGACAGGTAAAAAGTGGGCGCTTTTAGTAAGCCTATCCACTATTACCCAAATGCTAGTGTTGCCTCTCCTAGACCTAGGCAGCCCATCGATGAAATCAATTGAGATGCTATCCCACTTCCACTGCGGGACCTCCAGAGGATGTAGTAGTCCGCCAGGCTTTTTCTGTTCCGCTTTAACCTGTTGGCACACCATACACTTAGAAACGAATTCTGCCACGTCCTTTTTCATGTCGTTCCAGAAGAAAGTCCTTTTTATATCTTTGTACATTTTATCTCCGCCTGGGTGTATCGTCATCTTGGAGTGATGTGCTTCCTCGAGAACCTTCTTTACTAAATCTTTTGTCTGTGGGACGCATAGTCTTCCGTCTCGCCTTAACAAACCTTTATCGTCAATGGAGTATCTGTTGAGGTGACTTGAAGTCTCACACCTAATTAGCCTATCAATCATTTCCACAAGCTGAGGGTCTTCGCGTTGTGCTGCCCCTACTGAATCCACTAAAGTTGGGCGCACTTCGAGAGATGCTAGCAAGCCCGGTACGAAATCGGAGGAAGGCCTAAAGTCGAAGCTGGCTATAAACTCTAGGCTTTGTCTTTCAACAAACAACGGGCTTAGGGTCAATTTCTTTCGGCTCAACGCGTCTGCCACTACGTTGCCTTTGCCCGAAGTATAGGAGATTTCGAAATCGTACGAGGCAAGAAACTCCATCAATCTTTGTTGCCTCAAGTTAAGATCCTTCTGCGTGAAAAGATATTTCAACGATTTATGGTCAGTGTAAAGTTCGAACTTCTCACCTAGGAGATAGTGTCGCCAAGACTTGAGTGCAAAGACGATGGCGGCTAACTCAAGATCGTGGGTTGGGTAGTTCTTTTCGTGCACCTTCAACTGCCTTCCGCCATAAGCTACTACCCTTCCTTCTTGCATTAAGATGGCGCCTAGCCCTGTCCCACATGCATCCGTATAAACAGTGAACATCTTGCTCCCATCTGGCAGCGTCAAAACTGGGGCTGTTGTGAGAGCCCTTTTCAGTCGTTGGAAAGCAAACTCGCAATCCAAGTTCCAATTGAACACTAGATTCTTCTTAGTCAATTTCGTGAGCGGAGCTGAGATTTTCGCAAAATCCCTTATGAATTTTCGATAGAAACCCGCTAGTCCTAGAAAACTTCGGACCTCAGTTGCATTCCTTGGTGTCTTCCTGTCCTGTACCGCTACTACCTTAGCAGGGTCCACCGCTAACCCTTGTTTGGATACTATGTGCCCAAGGAACCTCACCTCTTCTCTCCAAAAGTGGCATTTGGAGAATTTGGCTTTTAGTTGATGGACTCGCAAAGTTTCCATGATTGCCCTTAGGTGCTGAGCATGTTCCTCTTCACTCTTTGAGAAGATAAGGATATCATCTACGAAGACCACTACGAATTTGTTGAGGAAATCTCTAAATACCCTACTCATTAGGTCCACGAAGTAAGCAGGTGCATTTGTCAAGCCGAAAGGCATGACAAGCCATTCAAAGAATCCGTCTGGGGTTCTGAACGCCGTTTTATCGATGCTATCTTCAGCCACCCTTAGCTGATGAAAACCGGTTGCTAAATCGAGCTGGGAGAAAACAGACGCTCCTACAAGCTGGTCAAACAAATCGTCAATTCTAGGGAGAGGGTGCCTATTCTTTTTCGTTAGCTTGTTGAGCTCCCTATAGTCAACACATAGACGGAGTGAACCATCCTCCTTTGTAGCGAACACCACCGGAGCGCCCCATTCTGAAATGCTCCTCCTAATGAACCCCTTTTCTAGAAGCTCTTTAATCTGTTTACTGATCTCTTTCCTTTCCCATGGAGCCATGTGTCTAACGGGCAACGCAACGGGCTTTGCATTATCTACAAGATATATACGGAAGTCTATTTCCCGCTTCGGAGGCAAGCCCTTCACCTCTTCGGAGGCAAGCCCTTCACCTCTTCGAAGACATCCGGATATTCCCGGACCACTCTAACTGATTGCAAATTTTCAACGGAGGCATCTAGCGATTCAAGATAACTAAGCATAACCGCATACGAGGGATTACAAGAAATTTCCAAAGTATTACCGAGCTGGGTTAGGAGCCTAACAACCCTTTTCTCACAATCAAGGATGGCCCCATTACTGGATAGCCAATCCATACCCAAAATCAAACCATACCCCGAAAAGCCCAAAACAAAGGCACTACATTGAAATTCTACGCTTAGAATAGAAATTTTCAATTCCAAACAAATCATAGACAAATGAGCTGGGCCCCCAATTGGGTTTGAAACAATTAAGGGGTCCTCTACCATACTAGTTTTTAGGTGCAGAGATTCTACTAAAGCAGACGAGATAAAGGAGTGTGATGCGCCAGAATCAAATAAAGTGCGAACGGGGTGATCATAAAGATAAACTACACTTTCTACAGAAGTATTTATACCTCGCTGTTGCAGAGGTGGCGCTTCTAGCACATGGACCTGTGCCCCTGGGGTGGATCCAGCCCTCTGCCCCTGTCCTCGTTTCTTTGGGCAGTCCTTAGCCCTATGGCCTGTCTCACCGCAAGAAAAGCACCCACCATTCTCCTTGGCCTTCTTTTTCCGGCAGTCCTTTACTAAGTGCCCCACTTTGCCACAGAAATTGCACTTCCTCTTCTCTTTGTTGCCTTTCCCTCCTTTCTTAAAGTCTGTCTTCTTAGGCTGCAAACCCTCTTTCTTCTTGCCCTTATCCTCTTCATTCAGCAATGCCATTTGCACCAATCTTTCATACGTGGCTCCCATGGGTATATGGGTCATGGACAAACTGTGTAATGGCTCATTCAACCCTTTGACGAAACGGAGAGCCTTCTTGTGCGGGGTGTTGACTAGGTCAAGCCCAAACCTAGCCAGCTCATCGAACTGATTCACATATTCTCTGACTGTCTTGTCCCCTTGTTTAAGAAATAAGAATTTTTCCAACTGCAAACTTCTTTCTGCATCTGAGAGAAATTTGGTCTCAAACCTTGCCCTAAAGTCCTCCCATGTCTCCACTGGTCTTTCAGCATTAGTGACTTCCCACCAGTAGGAAGCCTCGCCCTTCAATAGCCACACTGCCAACTGTACTTTTTGTCTATCTTCTACCTCAAAGATGATGAATAGGTCCTCCGTTTCTTTCAGCCAATTTCTGGCTGCCACGAAGGACTCAGTTCCATGGAAATCCCTTCCTCCCATAGCTTTAAAATCCTTACATATCTTAGCAAAAGTGTTTCCCCGAGGAGGAGGTGGAGGAAAAGGTGCCGCTGCGGCTGGAAGATTTCCTTCTGCTGGGGGAGGAGGAATGGTAGGACCTGGCTGAGTGGCCCTTGCTTCTAAGAACCGTCTAAACCAACCAGGTATTGGTACCCCTTCAGGCAAGTTAAGATCTTCCGACATGCTGAAACAAAAAGGATAGATTCAAAACGAAGGATAAGAGATAGTACCTATGGCTTTGGGGAGTGGACTTTGCCTTTTTAAAATAAAATAATATTTTTCTTTTAAAAATGCTTCTTTAAATTTCCTTTTTGAAAATAATTTTTCAAAACTTTTTATCTTATCTGGTAAACCTATGCTCTGATACCAAGTGAAACACCCCACCTCCGTTAGGGTCACTCTCAAAGGGAATGCCCTAATTTCAGTGGAGGTTTATAAGTACAAGTCACAGATATACAAGACAGATATAAGAACACATATTTGTAAACAGCGGAAGAACAACAAACTTTTATTTCACAAAGTCAAATACGTGTTACAACAACATCCTTTCCAAAAACATAACATAACACTTTCATAATCTGTCTTGAGTACATTATTTAAAGAAGCATAAATAAAACATAGATAAACTGCAAAAGCCCCATAGTGGATTGTCCAAAGCCATAGTTCAAAACAGGAAAGTCCAAGCAATACATTTCTCTTCTTCAAGCTGGATGTTAAGGTTGGTCAAGCTGCGGTGTTCCCTCCCTGTGGACCTGGGGGGGGAAACGGAAGAAAGAAGACGAAAGAAAAGTAGAGTCAGACATAAAGCCTGAGTAAGTCTAGTACTATTTTGTCTATGAATAAAGAACTGGGTATGATAAGTATAAACAAGAAGTGGGCAAACACTATAAACTTGGTTAAGTTGTCTAGGGTCGAATATACTATCGTACCCCATATTAATCTCTGAACCCATATTAGCTAGTTTCCAATTGGCACCCCATATCAGGGTGATGTGATCCATTCTATGATGATCGGCTCCTACTCGCATAGTCACATGTGTCTTACGGCCCCCGATGTTTGTAGTTACCTATGCTGGTCCCACCATGGGGTGTATCAAGTCCCATAGTGGCAACCCGACACAACCTTAGAGTGCACAGGTATGCTACTGGTGTCCAGTGCCTTATTTTTCTGCGCCGGAGTGTGTGCACGCCCGCACCCCGTTAGAACCTACACTGCTACACCACCGCCGTCGCTTTGACCTCTTACAATCAGCCCAGTAATCGTGCCCCACCCTGCCTAGTTTCAGGGTATCCTGATACACCTTCTAGGGTTACTGCTGAAAAGGGTCCCCCGTTACTAGGTTTTCTATCTCTAGCCAACATGCTAAGTTAGTTAAGTGTTTCCTAACCTAACCCCCACCAGTCCGTTTTGTTTAGCATGTTCCATTTTGATTAAGTCTTTAGTTCACTTAATCCTATCAATCCTGACTCAGCCTTAATTGTCTTATTAAGGCCCTGACCTCTCACATTAGACAGGTATTGTTGTGGCTGCCTGTTGCCGGTTGGTTCCGGGCAGTCTTACGCCACAACTTAGTCTAACCTCGGGTCCTTGCTGGGCTCCATGTTTAACCTCCCACATTGGATAGGTATTGTTGTGACTACTGGACAGCCGGGCGGTTCCGGGCAGGTTTACATCACAACTCAATCCAACCTCGGGTTAAACACATCGTATGTTCTACATTTACATATTTTGTCATTCTTCCTTATTTCTTATATGTAAATATTTGCGGCCCATTATTAAGTTAATGGTGTAAAGGTTACACCAATCATGGGCCCAACCCATACTTGAACTTGGGCCCTTCTATTTTATATTTTCATTCATTAGTAATTTTAACCCAACGTTATTTTCCCCCGTTTTACACGTCCGTTTATATATATTGGGCTTAGCCTTTTAAAGCCCAATTTAGCCATGCGAAAAGGGGAGGCTTAAAGCGTAATTACATACACAAAAAGGGGAAGGTGAGCGTATGAACTTGCAAAATGACGTTGGAAATACAAACTAGAAACGGTTGTACTTGCATAGTGGTAACATAGGTGACATGAATCAAAGCATGTGAACTTGTAATTGAGATATCATTATTGACACATGAACCTATATTTTTATTTAGGCATAATGTCAAACATAAGCATGGCATAAATATTTCTAGCATAAGCATGGCATAATGTCAAACATAAGCATGGCATAATATCAAACATAAGCATGGCATAAGTATAGTTAAATTTGTTCACATAACCATGGCGTAAATATTTCTAACATGAAATCATGATTCTTACTTTAGTCATGTAAACTTACAAAAAGGGATTTTGAATCTAATCCTAACTATGTACCACATATGTCATCATATAATTCTTGTAAACAAGATAGACTTAATCATGGATTTCAATTATGCCAAATATCATTCATAGCCTAGCCATATTCATAAGTTTGCAAATAGGTTTTCTAGTACAAAAGCATGGCTTAATACATGATGCCAAATTCTCAACATAATTTCCTATGGATTATAATAACCAAACTTGTTCTAATTACTTACAAAATGATTTATGCACAAAAATATACATCATGATGGCATAGTAGCAAAACCCCAAACTTGCATGAATTTAAATCAACTACATACATGTAGCTTCAACATGGATTACATAATTTGCGAAATATTCCAAACGTATACTTGCATAGAACTACCGCATGTAGTTCTTTATAACATGAATAACATAATTCAAGAATATCTAAACGTATATAATATTTCAAATTGATAAGAACGCACAAATATGAATAACTTTATTGCCACAATTCAAGCATACAAACCAACACAATTGTTTATTCATACCAAAGTAATACTCTACTTACAATGGTGTGATGAATTCTCTAATTTAGGGATTGAAGACGCAAATTCCTTTGTTGAATTGATTTGTTTTGGTTGCTTTAAGCTTTAGAATCTTCCTCCTAATCCTCTCTCTAGTTGGCGGCTACTCTTTGTCGTTCCTCAGCAACATGGCGGCTATGATCTTACTTTTGAATGAATAGATTAGGGTTTAGTCTAGGGTTGTTTGTATAGAGGTTAGGAACTGATTAGGACCATTGATGTTGCTTGGATTGATCGTAGCCATTCATTCGATAGAGAGACCAATTAGAGCCTGCCACCTAGCCCTAATGACAAAGCAGACTACAGAAAATCGGCCAAACACAGACCTGGCCAGCCAGGTTGGCTGGGCTCGACCAGGTCGATACCCCTGTCGACAGGGCTGTCGATAGCCCTGTCGACATGGGTAGCCCAGGTCGACAGCCCAGTCGACCTGGGTGGCCTAGGCGGGTGTTTTCCGCCCTGGCCCATTGGGCCCCATTTTCGAATTCAAATTTGATTTTCTGAGCTTATTTTATTCTGTTTGAATTTTAAATTTAATTCAAAACTTCCGAAGGCCATATCTTCTTCATACGGACTCCGTTTTTCGAAAACTCGGACTCTATTTCGCGTATTTTTCCGAGACGAACGCAATGGCGTATCCCGTTTCCCTTAGTTCTTTGATTTCAGATTAATTATTTGTTAATTTCACAGTTATAGAATTTTCGGGGTGTTACAAATGTTGTTCGGGTCGGAGCCCGAAACGAACGTAATTTCGTGCATCAGCTTGGCATCAAAATTAAGTTAAAATTCGAAGAGGAAATAAAAACAAAGAAAAACCAAAAAGAAAATCACCTAGAAGGATAATCGAATATTAACAAGAATTCTCCAAGCTGCTTAAAAATAAAGAAAGGGATTTACGTACTATGCGAAGTATATATAAACACCAAGAGATGCAACTTTCTGAAACGATGTGTCTTTATATGTCAATAGAAACGACTTTTCAACGATTCGATTTCAGAAAGGCACTGTGTAAATGACAATCAAAGCATGCTCCGTATCCAACAGAAGCATCCTTTGAGGGGGCAAAATGTTAGCCTACTTTGTGAACTAGGGAACACAAAGCCGAGATGTCAAGCGTTGAAGAACACTTCTTCTTAAAAAAGCATCGGATCGGATCGGAGGGCTACTGCCAAATCGGATCGGAGGGTTACTACCAGATCGGGACGGAACAGAGCAAAATGGACAAGAGCTCAAGTTCAGCGCAGGTCGGACCGGATCGGATGCCCCGATCCGAACCCCTTCTACTCGCCCCTCCGAACCGAACCCAGTATACCATTTTGCTTCACCCCACGATCTCCTGGATATTCGGGGTAGTTACAACCATTTCCTACCCATGTTGACCACTAATCTGGTGCGTTGTCAACACTGAAATCCATCTGAGCCCGAGAGTGATGGGATAAGAGCCACGTGGCTCCGATCCGAACCGGATTCTGAGTGAATTTCCACCTATAAATACCCCATCAAGAAGCATTTGAAAGGATCTTTTGGAGCACTCGTACAGTTCAAACATCGAAGAGAACCGAATTCCAGCATTCCAAACAATCCAAAATCATCATTCAAAGTATATGTTGAGATAATTAAGTGAATGTATATGAAAAGTGAGTGAAATTGAGTGAATATCTCATTGTATTTTCATTTACATCATCGAGGAAAGTGATTATAAAGTGGACGTAGGCTTTTCAACGTCGAACCACTATAAATTCTGTGTCTCCTTTTTATTTGCGATCTTATTTTATTTCGATTTTAGTCAATTTGGGTGTTAGAACCACTTTTTGGTCTAACAGTCAGACTTTTATGGTGCTATCTTTCAGTGGTGCATGCAACAAGGAATTATGAACATGACTTCAATTGTTATATGTATTATGACATTAGTTAGTACTTGTTGTGTAAACGTTTTTATGAGTGCTTGTGGTATGTGGACTTGCTCATTTTGTCAAACAGTTAGTATTTAAATGGTCATGGATAATACTTATGTGACTAACACATTCTCTGTTATTTGAATATGATGATTATACGATTCGTTGATTGTTGGTTTGAATATGATAATTATATGATTGTTGCAGATTTTAATATGACTATTACAAATTTAGTTGTTGGAAATGATATGAGCCATTAACAGTATGTAGTAGCATTTAAAATATGCTATAAAACAATCAACATGTTTTAGTAGCGTTCAAGAAACGCTACAGAAACAAATGTAATACGATTTGAATTTTTAGTGGCAAAAAATAAATGTAACAAAAAGTTTTTAGTTGCACAAAATAAACGCTAGAGTAAAGTAAAAATCGACCTACGTACAAATCTTCAGTAGCGTTTGAAAAACGCAACTGTACAGAAGAATTGGTAGCGTTTATTAAAACACAACCAAAAAATCAAGACTTTTAGTTGCGGGACCTATAGTAGCATTCTTTAAAACACTACCAAAATGTTTTGGTAGCGTTTTTCAAACGTTGCTAAAGGTCTTTTTAGGTGTAGTGAAAGACACTGCAACACGGGATTAAATTTTAACGATAAGTTTCCTGTCTCAAATAATTACTTTCATTAGTCATCTAACTTTGTCTTTTTTTTATACAATTGAACAGATATAAATATAAGTTCAAGTGTTATTACAGGTAAAAGCCAAACACATAGAAAAGGCGAGTCAAATAAAGTTTTCGAGAAGAAAGGCTTCAAATTTACATCTGCACTAAGTGGGGCTATTAATAAGATTTACACTGCCAAAAATTGGAGTACCCCCTAAGTGGGGTTAATAATAATAAGTGCATTTTCCCATATAAAGGGATCAGTGTCACTCTATTAGAGAGTAATCATTCATTTGCATATCATGTGGGTTAGGAATGGGACTAGACGTTAGCAACCCAACAGCCGAATAATCGAGCGGAATTATCTAGCTAAACGGTTGGATGACAAGATGACCTAATGAAATTACTTTGTTGAACGATCAAACAGTTGAATAATTGAATGACTCTCCTTGTGAATTTCCCCATAGATGGAATGTAACCTACCAATAACCAAGATGCTAATAAGTCTAAGCGGCAAACCCTAACATTTGTTATTATGGATAAGACATCTTATGAGAAAGGATGTTCAGTTTCCTACTTGAGATTTGTAAGCCCTAAAGATGGGCTCAAGTTATTAGAGGAAACACATGAGGCGTATGGAGATCATTCTAACAGAATCAAACTGACAAAGTGGGTTATGCGATAGGGCTTCTATTGGCCGCAAATGGTTAGTCAAGCGATGGAGTATGTCAGGAAATATGAGAAATGCCAAAGGAATTCTAAGGTACCCCGATTACCTCCGAACGACATAACCACCATCTCAAGCCCATAGCCTTTTGATGTATGAGGAATAAACCTAATTGGACCACTACCTATATCTAAAGGAGGAGCTAAGTATGCGATAGTAGAAATCGATTACTTTACTAAATAGGTTGCAGCGGAACCACTCCCAAATATCACATCTAAATGGTGCTACGATTTGTGATAAAGAATATCGTTACTAGATCCGGAATCCCCTATAATGTCATATCAGACAGTGAAGCACAGATTGAAAATGAATAGTTCACGCAATTTTGCAATAAAAATGGAATCATAAAGAATTTCTCTTCTGTAGCACATTCAAGGGAAAATGGTGCCGTCGAGGCTGCAAGTGAAACCGTAAAGGCAATTTTGAAGAAACGTCTAAACCAAGCTAAGGGAAATTGGGCAGATGAGTCGCCATTGGTATTTTGGGGGCATATAGAACCTCTACTAGGACAACAACAGGGCACACTCCATATTCTCTAACATACAGATGTGAGGCTACACTTCCACTCGGGGTTGAGATCCCCTTCACACAGAAGAATAACTTATGCATTCGATCCAGGTCAAGAATTGAAGAAAGAATTTTTAAACCTAATCCAAGAGTAAGGGGATGAAGCTGCCATTAGAAAGACCGAATATCAAAGAAGAATCATTAAGTGGTGCAACTCGAAAGTAAGAAAGAGAACATGCCAAAAGGGAAATTTAGTCTTACAAAGAGTAGTGAAAAATTCTAAAGATCCAAATTGGGAAGGATCCTTGATCGTTCATCTAGAACTCATACCTGGAACATGTCGACTCTGCAAAACGGTTAGTGATCCAATACCCACAACACGGAATGCAGAACTCCTAAGACCACACTTTCCAATGGTAAATGGATGAAAGAGGGTCTTTTAAAGTATGTCCACATGATTAGGAGTACAGAAACTCCTCGAAATTTGGAACTACCCGAAATGGGTGAAACAACTTACAATGGAAAAAAAACCTTGTCACCGCCAAGATGGGCAAGGCACCACACGGAGGGAGGTGGTGTGTAAGCCTTTAATCGCGTCCAAACCAGAGAGGGTCAGGTTAAAGCGTCAAAAACGTAAGCCTCTGATCCATGCCAGCAATGGTCGGGACAGAGCAACTAAATAAGCATGCCCTGCCTCTACTCTAAAATGAGCATGCCCTGCCTATGCTCTAAGATGAGCACGCCCCACCTCTGCTCTAGAGACGAGCACACTCTGCCTCTGCTTATGTCTTTATCCCACAGAAGGGAATGAAAGATTTAGTAGAGCACGATAAGGACGCCCAGCCTCTGCTCTAAAATGAGCACGCCCTACCTCTGCTTCGAATAAGCACGTCTACCTCTACTCTAAGAATGAGCATGCTCTACCTCTGCTTATGTCTTATCCCGCAGAAGGGAATGAAAGCTCAAAGGGTGTACTCCAAGCACGTATATCCCCTGCTTACACCTCATCCCGCAAAAAGGGAGCTCAAAGGGAACGCTTAAAGCACATACAACCTCTGCTTAAAGAACAAGGCTGAAATGACTAATCAAAGCATGAAGGAATGGCTCATCAAATCAAATCAAACCCCGAAGAAGTGGCTCATCAAATCAAGTCAAAGCTCAAGGAAGTGGCTCATAGATCAAAACAAAGCTCAGCGAATGTTCACAAGGCCGAAACGGCGACTCAAGTAAAGACTATCAAATATCCGAATTTGGATTTGGTTTGGGACATCTATTATTTCCAGATATGGATTTCTGGTCTTCAATCGAATATCCGAATATGAATTTGGTTCGGGACTTCTATCATTGCCAGATATGATTTTTGTATTCTATTATGAGCACCGAATCTGGGTTTATTTAGGAACTTCTATTATTGATAGATATCGATTTTTGGTCTTCTATTACGAATACCCGAATCTAGGTTCATTCAGGTTTTTTATTATTACCAAAGACGGATTTCTGATTTTCTATTACAAATGCTCGAATATGGGTCCCATAGCTTCTATCTATATTTCCAGAAGAGGATTTCTGGATTTCTATTTTAATACCCTGATCTGCGTCGCGAGACTATAATACCCAGTTCCTGAGAAATGGGTTACTAGAATTCTATTACACAAACTCAAATTAGAGTTTTGAATCTTTCCCCCATACTGCTAGATAGATATCTCGGACTCATAATACCTTCAACAATAAATTCTTATATTTGCGTTATTCTAATACTTGAATCAAGATTATGCATTTTCTGATCTCATTTCTAAGAAAGAATTTATGGACTTCTATCATTGTGCCCAAATATGAAATCTGGGCCTACTACCTCAGTTCCGAAAAGAGGACTTTTGGATCAATACTTAGGCCAGTACCTCGGGTCTCCTATTTGAAAACATCTAAAGAAAGCTATGATTTCTCAACACATCACACAGGGAGGTTTTCTCAACTTATATGCGCCAAATTATTATTCACTATTCTGGCAAAATATAAAATGCAAATGATCGTATTATTCTATCACAAGTTCCATCTATTGCTTGATTACAACCCAGATGGAATCTCGCATAAGATAAGCCAATCATTGTATGCATCTTACTACGGAAAAAAGACTAGCATAAGGATGCTATGTGTTGAGATTTATGCAAAATAATGCAGGGGAAATCCTAGATCAAGATACTGAAAACAGAAACAAAGATTATATTGGATCTAGAATAACCCAAGAGGGGGTGAATAGGGTTTATCACAGTTTTTAGCTGAATTAAAAATCTAATGGGATATATAATAATAAACAGATCACAGAATATAGCAGAAACAGAAATGCAGAAAGTAAATGACATAAGATATACCCAGCTTCGGCAAAATCCTGCCTACTGTTGCATTCATAAGGTTTCTACTAGGTGATAGAACAGGTCCCGCATACAAGACCATGTACACTCGCAAACCCTTCTCCTATTCTAACCCTACGCTCAAAACCCTAGACTAACCGATATCCCCCCAATCAGATTTCCCCTGATTACGACCCCGTAACTAGTAACCTAGATTTTACAGACTCTAGCAACTACCAGTCAACATCCCGACTGATTCCCTAGAATTTTATAGTCTCTAGAAAAACTGGTTCGAATAGTTTTACAACATAAATTACAACAATAAAAAATAAAAACATGAACTAAAAACCCTTGGATTTAAAAAGAAAGGGTCATCCCTTATCCATTAAAACACTTGGTCGGCCACTTTGTAATTTGTTGAGCCCGTTCTCCCTTTATCTGGAATTCAAAATGGCAGCGGCTCCTAGGGTTTCAGTTCTCTCTTCAAATCGATGTTGTCTATTCAAATTAGATTCTCTGATGCTCAAATATTTGAAGGCTTCTTTATCTTGCTCGATCGATTTGGTTCCTTGTCGTCAATTTTGTAATCGAAAACTCTCCAGAAAATTGTGAGTACTTTTTATCTTTTTGTTCTTGAATCTGTGATGCTTGGTTTTTATTTTCGATACATGAAACGCCAGTGATGATTGGTGTTAAATAGGATTTCAAATCCTTTAAATCTCTGATTTCGTAATTGTGACTTGGCCTGGTTGATTGCGGTTTCCCCTTTTTGATTTCTCTGTAAAAATTCTTGTGTGATTTTGCTGCCTTGAATGAAAAGATTCCCTTGAAATAAAATTGTTGTGAATTCATTGATATAAATCTGGAAATAAATTCTGTCCCTAAATAGATTTGGCAATACAGGAATATTTGTTTCATTTTGCTGTCCTCTTTTAAAAAATCAAAGATGATTTCTGCTCTTCCATAATTATCTGATTGACTCAAAAACAGGAAAGTTGTAAATCGATTTTCTGGAATAAAACTTCTTAGCATTTTTGTATTCGTCGAATTGGAAAAAGATTTCAGGAATATATTTGATCTCTTGCCATATATGATTTCCTGCAAATTAAACTCTTGCCAAAACAATTGTGTATTACTTTCCTGAAAACATGCCTTTAGTTTTCTGATTTTTTATTATGGGAAACATTAAAAAAATGTTCTTTCCTGAAAGTATCACTGTGGTTATCACTGATTATTGGAAACAAACTTGCTCAAAGCTGGAATCAATTTAATTGTCTCCTTGACTGTCTGATTTTTCTGAAATGAAATAAAAAAAATTCTTTGTTGAATTCTCCTGGTATTTTGCCCAAAACTGTTTTTCTGGAGCTGTTGAAATTCTGAAGAAGATCTCTTTCTACTTGCCAAAAAATCATCACTTTAATTTCAGGAAATGTTGGGAACTTTTCACTTTTGCACATGCCATAAATTGTGGTTTGTAGTTTTCTGTGTATACTCTCACACACTTGCCCAGTCGAGCTGTAGCTAAGCACTACTATATTTTTTGATGCCGTACCAAACCATTTTGCTGTGTTAAAAACTTGTGCATGTATTATTGATTTGCCATTTCAATTACTGTGTTCATACTAGAATATGTAATTGAATGTAGATGACCATTTAGAGCTTCTTGCTTGTCGTCAATTTTTGTACACCACTAACCAGTTCACAAGTAAATGTATAGCTTGACCTTGTACCCTTTTCACTGAATCTTTTCATCTACACATGTACAATGCTGTGTTGGTTATGCTGAACCATGAAACTGTACTGTTCCCTTTTGCTATGACTCACCATGTAGACAAATTTGCTGTTAACCTTCTTGCTTGCTGAGATGTTCACTTGAACCCATGTTGAGCATTGCTGAATGTACCACTTAGCTTGATCATTATTGACTTGAATTTCTTGACATTGTTCCTTGTACCACTTGGAGTTGAAGCTAAAAAAATGTATATGCCACTGTATGGTGCACTAAGTCGAGAAGGTCCACGTGGCTACTCCTCGGTTGCTCGTTGATTAGCGAGGCAGTGCACACGTGTATATTTATACATGTGTGTATATGCAGCCATCAGACTGATTTTATTGTCCCTGCACTGAAATATTTTGTATATACACTGACTGCCTTGTGGTATTTACAGTGTATCACTGTGAATATCACAAGCTGTCTAGACACTGTCGGATAAATTGATAAATGAGATCAAGTCATGAAAAATGATGAGAAACACACCAGAAAACTTAGGCAAATAAAATTTTAAACATAAATTTTACATTTGCATGAATTTTTAATATTATTTCTATTCCATATACTGTGTGTGTTTCTGTATATGACAGGTATGAAGATGATGACTGGACTGACAGTGACTGGATTGACTGTGAAGTGCGAAGACAGAAAAACGAAGACAGAAGATAAAGCAGTGTTGTGTCAGTGTATATGAAATGTAACTGTGTTAGAGAATGTATTTAGTGATGAGTGATGTAGTGAGGAGCAACTGTACAGAATGAAAGAATTGTACTGTTATTTGTAATCAACAAATTTGATTGAAATAAAATATCATTTTATTGTGTTCAAACAAACTTGTCTATTATATTCAGTTTATTTACAAGTACAATATTTTGTGAATGTATATGAAATGTGATGTGTTCAAATAGTGGAGTTATAAATAGATGTATTGTTTGAATGTTTGAAATATAATATTCAATTTAAATAAAATACTGTATGAATATATTAAATACTGTACAGTCGTATTTTATTTAAATATAAATATTATATTCCTATCTGTGATGTATATATAGAACAGTACAGTAACAAACACATTTAAAATAATATTTATTTGGTTGTTATCATCAAACAAAAATCATATAATTGTGTATACAACTATGTCATATACAACAATCTCCCCTTTTTGGTGATGACAAACAAATAAAAAAAATTGAGCACAATGAATGTGTTTGACAGTGAATATTGAACTCCCCCTATTTATTAGCTCCCCCTACAACAGAAAACTCCCCCTATAACTGTGTATGAGTGAAACGAATAAATTTAATAAATTTTCAAAATTAAAAATATTTATAAAATATTCACTCATAAATCAAAATCTCAATCCATTCTCCCTTTTTTGTTATCATCAAAAGGAATTAGAATTTAAAATATAGATGAAAATTGACTAAAAAATATAATTTCAGCATAAGAGGAAGAACGGTCATCAAAGATCTCAATCAGTCAAACAAAAATCATAATAAATTGAGAACATGTGGCATATTTCACATTGTAGAACGATGGATTTACAATGAAGTTTCTAAAAATGAGGAGAGTTACAAAAATATGAATTTCAATTATTTTTAAAACATTTTATAAAAACGAATTTAAAAAACAGTGACGGATTTGGACTATAATAAATAATTCAATTTAAGTGAAAAAATCAGATACTCTCAAATCCCAATAGCTATCAATCAACAAATCATAACACGTCATAAAATATTAACACATTTCACAAATTAGAAGATGGATTGATAAGCTGGTTTTTATACACAAAGGAGAAATTCATATTATTTTCAAATTATAGCACTTTATTTCTTTTTCTTTTATTTTTATCTAAGAGCACACTGACCACGCATAACCAGAGCTTGTATTTCTAAATAAGGTCAGTCGCAGCTTAAATTATAAGTTGTCTCATAATCATGCATGACCAGAGCTTGGATTTTTAAATGAGGTTAGAGATACGCTTATGTATTAATTATATATTTATCGTTTTCAGCTTCAAATAGAAAACTCCCCGGTATATAATATGAATGATAGAAATGTGGTAGGTACAGAAATGGACTGTGAAATAAATTTCTAAATTAACTATATTATGAAATACGCTCAACTGTACCAGGATCATTGAAAATTTTCAATTATCACTAATTCTGAATAATAACATAGTCTAATTTCTATCACAAATATTTTCACTGTTTATTCAAAAAGATTTTTTAAAAAATATATATTAAACTCTCCACATTAATATAAAAGACATAATGGATGGCAGAATGATTGTAACACCCCACGTCCATTAATGTCACTCACAAAGGGAATGCATTAACTTCCATGGAGCGTATTTAGTGTATAGAACAGAACATAACAAGACAGATACAAATAATGGTACTTGAAAATTTCAAAACAACTTTTATTGCAGCGGAGAAATAGTTTGATTACAACAACTTCATAAACCAAGTACACTTAATATCCATCTTGATAAATTATTTCAGAGTACATAAAGTAAAAAGCATAAACCCCAACACAAGTAGCCATAAAAGAGATGAGCTGAACTTTACTTTCAGCAATCCAAGCACTTCCAAAAGGGAGAAAAAGATCCAAGATCAAGCTCCACTAGTACTATTCCCACCCTGAGAACCTTAGGGGGGGAGGAAGAAAAGAGGTGAAAACAAGGGGGTCAGACATAAAGTCTGGCGAGTATAATAACTTTAACAATATAATTATTAAAGTAACTAGGATAAGGCATAAACTGGTAAGATAAGATATGACCATGAAACAAGTGGGCATGACAAAGCAAATAAGAGGAATATTCTAGCATTAATTTCGTTCCTAATCACTATAGGATAATTGCTATACTGCACCAATGCTAATTTCACCGCACCATTACTAGTCGCCCTAAAAGTTGATCCCGCCTACAGAACATAATAATGATAGTGGTAGTTTCGTGTACCCCTCGCTGTCTTCATAGGTGTCGTCTTCCCCTATCTCCACTAGTTATACCCACTACCCTCCCCATTCTAGTTACAATGTTTATTTATAATATGGTAGTTATACTCCTAGATGTCTTCATAGGTGTCATCTGCTCCTATCTCCGCTAGTCGTACCCACTACCTTCCCCATTCGATCGACTCCCTAACTCGTAGATACCCGTGCTGGTCCCAAAGTGGGGTGTATCACTCCCCAAAGTGGCAACCTGATACCACTAGAGATGCACGGCTTATATCTACACGATGCAACAACGTCTTACCTACCAGCCCGGGCTCACGCACGCACATGAACCCGTTGGACTTGCGTTGCCACCGCTGACCCGTTTTGACCTCTTACAATCAAACCCAGTAAGTGTGTCCCGTCCTCGACTTGGGTCGAGCTCACAAAGATACTTAATGGGTTACTGATTTGAAAAGGGCCCCCATGCATGACACAAGATTTCCACCTATGCTTGGTCCCCACTAAGGTTTCCCACTTAACCCCATTTTTATTCATGTCTTCTTACATGTTTCTACTTGGTTAAGTGCATCTAATCGTATTTTACATGCCACCCAAGGCACCCACTTAATTTCACATGCCACCGAAGGCACCCGCTTAACCCCCCCATGTCCCACCACATGTTTATCTGGTTAAGTGTTACTTAACTCATTAGAACCGTAACCTTGTAAAGACCTCCCACATTAGACTGGCATTTGCGGTTGCTGGATTTGCCGGGCGGGTCCGGGCAGTCTTATACTGCAAACGAGCCTAACCTCGTGTCTTTACAATTGTTACGCATTTAATTCGTGCCTTTGAGCTCTCACAATAGACTGACATTTGCAGCTACTGGATTTGTCGGGGGGTTCTGGGCAGTCTTACACCACAAAAGAGTCTAACCTCGTGTCTTAGTCGGTTAATTAATACACATATTTATTTAACCCCAAATTGGATTAATATCCCTATTCAAATTTGTCAATAAATTCCAAATTTATTTATGTCCATAATTATCTCTTAAAAATTATGTCCATAAATACCAATTATGCCAATTAATATCTCAAATTAATTATATGCCTTTTACGGCCATTTTATGCCAATTCACAATTTATGTACATTCAATATTATCCCATCATCCCCCACGCTATTCGTATGTTTTCATATGACATATGTTAGACTCGCAAATAGTCTAACTTATAAAAAGAAAAACAACATTACATAACACATAAAATAGATCTAAGGATCATCACATAAACTTGCATATGAATTTCATTCAAACTTGCATATGATAAGAAACTAGCATAGGTAATGGGCATAAACTTGCATAACTTATGTACTGTTATAGATCCAAACATAAAGGTGTGAACTTGCATATGGACCTAAACATAAAGATGTAATCTTTCATATAGATATAAACATAAAGATGTAAACTTGCATATAGATCTAATCATAAAGGTGTAATCTTGCATATAGATCTAAACATAAAGGTGTAATCTTGCATATAGATCTAAACATGTAGATTAATGTCACATAAAATAGCATATGCATATACATGTTTCATATATATTTCAACAACCCAAACTTGCATACGATTCATACATGTATATATGATCCAATCATCACAAACTTGCATAAGATATATGATTCAACTTGCATAAGATATACGATTCAACTTGCATAAGATATATGATTCAACTTTCATAAGGTATATGATTCAACTTGCATAAGATTCACATAAGAACTAACATATGATTCAACACCACAAATATACATATAATTTACATCACATGATTCAAAATCATATTCTCATAATCCCAATTATATCTTATCATAATTAAATTAATTAATTATCTTGTGAAAGCTATCATACTCACAATCAAAAAGAATAGTCTTGTCTTTCTTGGATCTGTATTCTGAAATTGGATTGCTCACCTTTGATGTAGACTTAGTTGTTATTTAGATTTGATTTTATTCAAGCCTCTATCTTGCTTTAGGGGTGAAAGTGTATGGCGACTACTCTAGGTCCCCCATTGACAGCATGGCGGCTCTTGTTATGAATTTGTGTGATTAGAGTTAGGGGTTTTAGGGTGTTTTTATAGAAGATTAGTTAATTAAGAGCCGTCAGATTAACCTAGAATCAATCAAGACCATCCAGTCAAGATAGAATGACACCTCAGCCCTAATGACTCAGCAATAAATCATAAAAGCATCATCTTTCAAATCTGCCGGGTGGGGGGGGGGGAGGTTGATACTAAGGTCGACCTGTTAGGGGGAGGTCGACACTAGGGTCGACCCCCTGTTCGACCTGGTCCCTGATATATAGTTTTTCTGAACCTGCGCTGTTTTTATATTTAAATTTCGGAAATTTCGGAAGGCCATAACTTCTTCATACGAAGTCCAATTCACACAAACTCGAACTCTATCTCAAGCAGAATTCCGAGACGAACGCAATGGCGCAACCCGTTTCCCTTAATTTCCATATTTGAAATTAAGTATTCTTTAATTTGTTAACTTTAATATTTAAAATTACGGGGTGTTACATTCTCCCCTCCTTAAAGGATTTCGCCCCCGAAATCTCCAAGTTAAGGACAATGCATATCCTAACATCCAATCATCAAACACAGGCATCCGTTGTCCTTACAAAATTTCTAATGTTGTATGAACATATGCAGGAAGCGTGTGTATATGTTCCTTATCTAATGCAAAATCAGGTGGTCTACTGATTCAGTTGACCTCCTTAATGAGAATCATGATAGTGCCACGCGTCCATTATGTATGCGAAAGAATCCCATCGATACATATTATTTCTACATGTGTGCACAACCATTCATCAAAATGCAACATCCATATGATACCACAACTATTATACATCCATTAATTTAAATATGCACACACGTTTATATGCAACATGAAGGTGATTGAGCCGATCTAGTGCCTAAGGTGTGTGTACATGCATCCACGAGCAACCACTAGCAACCACTTGCATCCATTTGCATCCACCAAATATAACATGTCTCAAACATATGTTTCAACCATAGGGTTCTTCCTAACTAAAGATAAAAGATGTCATCGCAAAGATAATACTAAAAGACAGGACAAGTATCAACAAAGCGGTAGGAAAAGGAGAAATTAAAACATACCCTCAAAAAGGAAAGGGTACAACGTACGCATTTTGTCTTCCGTCTCCCAAGTCGCGTCTCTTTGATCATCTCCCCATTGCACTTTGACCAACTTGACCTCTTTGTTGCGAAGCTTTTTGACCTCCGATCCGAGAATGCGTGTAGGAGCTCGTCTGATCGTGGCATTGCGCTCTACTTCCACTTCTTCGAGCGTGCTCGGCTCTACCACTTCCGCCGTATCGTGTAAACACTTACGCAAATGCGAAACGTGAAACACGTCATGAACTCTGCTGAGCTTCTCTGGAAACTTTACTCTATACGCCATTTGCCCAATCCTCTCTGTAATTGGAAAGGGTCCTACGAACCTTGGTGCCAATTTTCCTACTGATCCAAAACGGACTATGTTTCTCAATGGTGACACCTTAAAAAAAAACATGTCCCCAACATTGAACTCAAGATCGGTTCGTCTCCTATCAGCATATGACTTCTGTCGGTCCTGCGCCGTATTCATTCGCCGTCGAATCAGGTCTATCTTCTCCGAAGTCTCCCTAATCATGTTGGGTCCAAGCAAAATCTTATATGTGGATTCCCACCAACATGTAGGTGATCGGCACGGTCGTCCATAAAGAGCCTCAAAAGGTGCCATGCCAATGCTAGCCTGAAAAATATTATTATAGGCGAACTCCACTAGTGGAAGGCGCTCTTCCCATGTTCCTCCAAAGTCTAGTATGCATAGCCTCAGAAGGTCTTCTATAATCCGATTCACCCTCTCGATCTGGCCGTTCGTCTGAGGATGATAAGCGGTACTTAAGCATAACTGCGTCCCAACCGCCTCTTGTAAGCTTTTCCAAAATTTGCTTGTGGAAATAGGATCTCTATCGCTTACAATGCTGGAGGGTATGTCGTGCAAACGAACTATCTCTCGAAGGTAAACAGATGCTAACCATGCGGCGGTCCTTCTACTTTTAACGGGAATAAAATGGGCACTTTTAGTAAGTCTGTCTACAATTACCTAAATCCCCGTATTACCCTTCCTCGATCTTGGTAACCCATCTACAAAATCCATGGAAACACTTCCCATTTCCAAAGCGGAATCTCTAAGGGATGGAGCAAACCTCCGGGCTTCTTTTGCTCTGCCTTGACTTGTTGGCACACTAAGCATCTAGCCACGAACTCAGCCACGTCCTTCTTCATTCCGGCCCAAAAGAAAACTCGCTTCATGTCCCTATACATCTTATCACCACCGGGATGTATGGTCATCTTAGAGCGATGTGAGTCTTCAAGAATTTCCTTCTTCAAACTCTCGTCTTGTGGTACGCAAAGTCTCCCATCTCTACGTAGCCAACCTCTCGCATCTATAGCATATCTATCAAGATGTCTTGAGGACTCCCCTCCTAAAATCTTGCCTACTATCTCAACCAACTGTGGGTCGTTTCGCTGTGCCTCTCCAACTCGACCCAAAAGTGTAGGTTGCACCTCTAATGATGCCAGCAATCCGGGTACATAATCGACAGAGGGTCTGAAGTCAAAGGAAGATATATACTCCAAACTCTGTCATTCTACAAACAAAGGACTTAAAGTTAACTTCTTTCTACTTAAGGCGTCGGCTACAACGTTACCCTTGCCAGGGGTATATGCGATCTCAAAATCATAGGACGCCAAAAACTCCATCCATCTCCGTTGCCTCAAGTTTAGGTCCTTCTGAGAGAATAAGTACTTTAGCGATTTATGGTCTGTATACAACTCAAACCTCTCGCCAAGCAAGTAATGACGCCATGACTTAAGCGTAAAAACTATGGCCGCCAACTCCAAGTCATGGGTAGGGTAATTTTCCTCGTGGGCTTTCAACTGTCTTCCACCATAGCATATCACCCTTCCCTCTTGCATTAAAACTGCGCCAAGCCCTGTCCCGCAAGCATCGGTATATACAGTGAATGTCTTACTCCCGTCTGGCAAAACTAAAACTGGAGCTGTCGTCAAAGCCCTCTTTAGACGTTGGAAAGCATCATCACAGTCAACGTCCCATGTAAAAGTCAAATTCTTCTTCGTTAATTGAGTGAGAGGGGCTTATATCTTCGCGAAGTCCTTAATGAACTTCCTATAATAACCAGCCAGCTCTAAAAAGCTTCTTATTTCTGTTGCGTTCTTAGCCATTTTCCAATCTTGGATTGCCACTACCTTAGCGGGATCCACAGCTATCCCTTCTTTAGAGACCACGTGTCCAAAAAGCCTCAGTTCTTTTCTCCAAAAATGGCACTTGGAGAACTTAGCTTTAAGTTGATGCACTCATAGGGTCTCTTAGACTTCCCTAAGATGTAGGGCATGCTCTTCTTCATTTTTAGAGAAAACCAGAATATCGTCCACAAAGACTACCACAAACTTGTTGAGAAACTCTCTAAACACCCTACTCATTAAGTCAACAAAGTATGCGGGTGCATTCGTCAAACCAAAAGGCATGACGAACCACTCAAAGAAACCGTCAGGAGTTCTAAATGCAGTCTTATCGATGCTATCTTCAGCCACCCTTAGCTAATGAAACCCTGTAGCCAAATCCAGTTGCGAGAAAACCGAAGCACCCACCAACTGATCGAATAAATCGTCTATCCTCGGTAACGGGTGTCTGTTCTTCTTTATTAGCTTATTCAGCTCTCTATAGTCCACTTACAATCTAAGTGAACCATCAACTTTCGTAGCAAAAACGACTGGAGCACCCCACTCCGAAATACTTCTTCTTATGAACCCCTTCTCAAGCAATTCTTTCACTTGCTTACTGAGTTCTCTTCTCTCTCTCGAAGCCATGTGGCGCACTGGTAATGCAATTGGCTTTGCATTATCCACTAAGTATATTCGAAAGTCTATCTCACGCCTCGGGGGTAAACCTCGAACCTCATCGAAGACGTCACTATATTCACGGACCACACGAACAGATTTTAAATCATCTTGAATGCATCAAGGGATTCTAGGTAGCTAAGCATTACCGGACCTCTAGGGTCACAAGAAATATCAAGGGTCTTTTCACAACGAGTCAACAATCTAACTACCCTTCTTTCACAATTTAGGATGGCCGCATATCTAGTTAGCCAATCCATACCTAGAATCAAGTCGTAGCCCATGAAGCCAAGAACGAAGGCGTTGCATTCAGACCCAACGCCCAAGATAGACACTCTCAAATCCCGACAAATCATTGAAAGATGAGCCGAATCATCAATAGGATTTGAGACTACTATGGGATCCGTAACTAGACTAGTATTTAGGTGCAGTGTTTCAACTAACGAAGTAGATATAAACGAGCATGAAGCACCAGAATTCAAACAAGGTTCGAACATGATGATCAAAAAGAAAAACCAAACTTCCGACCAAGATATATTTCTACCTCTATCAGGTATTCCAGTCGTGAGGGAACGCGTCTGCCCTCTAGAAGATCCTGTACCTTATCCTTACTTTTGCCTTTTGCTTCTTTGGACGATCCTAATAAGATGTCCTGCTTCTCCGTAGCGATAACAACTAGTCTTCATCTTCTTTCTAACGTCTTTATTTAAGTAGTCAGGTATTTCACAAGTGTGGCCCTTCCTTTTCTCTTGGCCCCTTGTTATCCTTATCGCCTTTCTTTGGATCTACTTTATCGTGTGTCCTTTCCATGTCTCTCCTGCACATTCTCTGTTCGTGACCTCCTACCAAACGAGGCTTCGTTCTTCATTAACCAAGCAGCTAATTGAACCTTCCTCCCACCGTCTACCTTAAAGGTACCAACAAGTCCTCCACTTCCTTCTAGCTTTGACAGACGCCCCAGTCCCATCAAGTGGTTTTCCGACCATCGTACGAAAGTTCTTACACATCTTAGAAAAGGCGTCTATATGTGGAGGAAGAAATTCAAAAAGGAAAGAGGAAAAGATTTAAAACGGAGAATCGAAGGAAAGATATATGGCTCTTGGGGGTTATGTTTTTCAAAATAAACTTTTCTCCTGAAAATACTCTCCTTAAAACATACTTTTGAAAGTATTTCTTTATGAAATGCTTTTGAAAAACAGTTTTTCAAAATTCATATCTGTTCTGGTAACGTTTAGCTCTGATACCACGTGTAACACCCCACGTCCATTAATGTCACTCACAAAGGGAATGCATTAACTTCCATGGAGCATATTTAGTGTATAGAACAGAACATAACAAGACAGATACAAATAATGGTACTTGAAAATTTTAAAACAACTTTTATTGCAGCGGAGAAATAGTTTGATTACAACAACTTCATAAACCAAGTACACTTAATATCCATCTTAATAAATTATTTCAGAGTACATAAAGTAAAAAAGAATAAACCCCAATACAAGTAGCCATAAAAGAGATGAGCTGAACTTTACTTTCAGCAATCCAAGCACTTCCAAAAGGGAAAAGGAGATCCAAGATCAAGCTCCACTATACTAGTCCTACCCTGAGAACCTTGGGGGAGGGGAGGAAGAAAAGAGGCGAAAACAAGGGGGTCAGACATAAAGTCTGGCAAGTATAATAACTTTAACAATATAATTATTAAAGTAACTAGGATAAGGCATAAACTTATAAGATAAGTGACCATGAAACAAGTGGGCATGACAAAGCAAATAAAAGGAATATTCTGGCGTTAATCTCGTTCCTAATCACTATAGGATAATTACTATATTGCACCAATGCTAATTTCACCTCACCATTAATCGTAACCCTAAAAGTTGATCCCGCCTTCAGAACATAATAATGATAGTGGTAGTTTCATGTACCCCTAGTTGTCTTCATAGGTGTTGTCTGCCCCTATCTCCACTAGTTGTACCCACTACCCTCCTCATTCTAGTTACAATGTTTATTTATGATATGGTAGTTATACTCCTAGCTGTCTTCATAGGTGTTGTCTGCTCCTATCTCTGCTAGTCGTACCCACTACCTTCCCTATTCGGTCGGCTCCCTAACTCGTAGATATCCATGTTGGTCCCACAGTGGGGTGTATCACTCCCCAAAATGGCAACCCTATACCACTAGAGATGCACGGCTTATATCTACACGATGCAACAACGTATTACCTACCAGCCCGGGCCCACGCACGCACATGAACCCATTGGACTTGTGTTGCCACCGCTGACCCGTTTTGACCTCTTACAATCAAACCCAGTAAGCGTGTCCCGTCCTCGACTTGGGTCGAGCTCACAAAGATACTTCATGAGTTACTGGTTTGAAAAGGCCCCCCATGCATGACACAAGCATTCCACCTATGCTCGGTCCCCACTAAGATTTCCCATTTAACCCCATTTTTATTCATGTCTTCTTACATGTTTCAACTTGGTTAACTGCATCTAATCGTATTTCACATGCCACCCAAGGTACCCACTTAATTTCACATGCCACCCAAGGCACTCACTTAACCCCCATGTCCCACCACATGTTTATCTGGTTAAGTGTTACTTAATTCATTAGAACCGTAGCCTTGTAAAGACCTCCCACATTTGACTGGCATTTGCGGTTGCTGGATTTGCCGGGTGGGTCCGGGCAGTCTTATACCGCAAACAAGCCTAACCTCGTGTCTTTACAATTGTTACACATTTAATTCGTGCCTTTGACCTCTCACATTAGACTGACATTTGTGGATGCTGGATTTGCTGGGCGGGTCCGGCCAGTCTTACACCACAAAAGAGTCTAACTTCGTGTCTTAGGCGGTTAATTATTACACATCTTTATTTAACCCCAAATTGGATTAATATCCCTATTCAAATTTGTCAGTAAATTCCAAATTTATTTATGTCCATAATTATCTCTTAAAAAATATGTCCATAAATACCAATTATGCCAATTAATATCTCAAATTAATTACATGCCTTTTAAGGCCATTTTATGCCAATTCTCAATTTATGAACATTCAATATTATCCCATCATCTCCACGCTATTCGTACGTTTTCATATGACATATGTTAGACTCGCAAATAGTCTAACTTATAAAAAGAAAAACAACATTACATAACACATAAAATAGATCTAAGGATCATGACATAAACTTGCATATGAATTTCATTCAAACTAGCATATGATAAGAAACTAGCATAGGTAATGGGCATAAACTTGCATAACTTATGTACTGCTATAGATCCAAACATAAAGGTGTGAACTTGCATATGGACCTAAACATAAAGATGTAATCTTTCATATAGATCTAAACATAAAGATGTAAACTTGCATATAGATCTAATCATAAAGGTGTAATCTTGCATATAGTTCTAAACATAAAGGTGTAATCTTGCATATAGATCTAAACATGTAGATTAATGTCACATAAACTAGCATATGCATACACATGCTTCACATATATTTCAACAACCCAAACTTGCATACGATTCATACATGTATATATGATCCAATCATCACAAACTTGCATAAGATATATGATTCAACTTGCATAAGATATACGATTCAACTTGCATAAGATATATGATTCAACTTTCATAAGGTATATGATTCAACTTACATAAGATTCACATAAGAACTAACATATGATTCAACACCACAAACATACATATAATTTAAATCACACGATTCAAAATCATATTCTCATAATCCCAATTATATCTTATCATAATTAAATTAATTAATTATCTTGTGAAAGCTATCATACTCACAATCATAAAGAATAGTCTTGTCTTTCTGGGATTTGTATTCTGAAATTGGATTGCTTGCCTTTGATGTAGACTTAGTTGTTATTTAGATTTGATTTGATTCAAGCCTCTATCTTGCTTTAGGGTTGAAAGTGTATGGCGGCTACTTTAGGTCCCCCATTGACGGCATGGCGGCTCTTGTTATGAATTTGTGTGATTAGGGTTAGGGGTTTTGGGGTGTTTTTATAGAAGATTAGTTAATTAAGAGCCGTTAGATTAACCTAGAATCAATCAAGACCATCCAGTCAAGATAGAATGACACCTCAGCCCTAATGACTCAGCAACAGGTCATAAAAGCATCGTCTTTCAGATCTGCCCGAGGGGTGGGGGGGAGGGGCAGATCGACCCCCAGGTTGACACTAAGGTCGACCTGTTAGGGGGAGGTCAACACTAGGGTCGACCCCCTGGTCGACCTGGTCCCTGTTATATTTTTTTCTGAACCTGCGCTGTTTTTAAATTTAAATTTCTGAAATTTCGAAAGGCCATAACTTCTTCATACGAAGTCCAATTCACACAAATTCGGACTCTATCTCAAGCAAAATTCCAAGATGAACACAATGGCACAACCTGTTTCACTTAATTCCCACATTTGAAATTAAGTATTCTTTAATTTGTTAACTTTAATATTTAAAGTTACGGGGTGTTACAATGATGATAGATAAAGGAGATGGTCATGAAATAATTGTCAGTTCAAAGATATTATAATAACTGTTCAACCATCATGAAAATCTAAATAAAATCTCCTCTTGTTGTGAAATATACTGTAGTCATAACTCATCATAATTTCAAAATCTGGTAATAATTTTGATGAATTATAAATGCAGTTCAATTTGGATATTGATTTCAATTTCTGAATGAATAATCAATAAATAATCTTAAAATTGAAAATCAATTACAAGAGGGATATGAAGATCTATACATGCCAAGAGGGGTAAATTTGTACAAGCAAAAAAAGTGTGTGGATCTATACAAGGTGAAGATTAGAATCTAAGTACAGATGTGTGAGACACATATAAGGCACTTCTAATACCACTTGGTGTCCCTATTAATAAGGATTGTAATAAGACACTGGAGACCAAGGTTTTAAATCTCGGATATCGGTCGCGTTTCATCTCGAGGATTTTATAGATTCGGTCTCGTATCGGGGGAGATCTCAGACGAGAAGAGTCTAACTCGGGAGTTCGTCTCGGATTTTCATGTCAGGTCTGAAAGTTCATATCGGAACAACCTCGGGGTACATGATATGTTAAAAATGATATTTTAACAAAATTATTTTTATGAATGCTATTAAAAACATAGTAACTTAAACATAAATTCAGAATAACTTTATTATTCTTTATTTTGCGAAAGATCATTCATACTCTAAATCATAATATGCAGAAAACGATAAAATGATCCAAAATATTAAAAAATTCAGCATAAATAGACCATAAAATACATAATTTCATAAGTAACATGTATGTAAAAAGACGAATATGAAAATCATAAGCATTGTAAAACATATACGAACATACAATATAGCCATTTAACATGCAAAATGTAAAATAACAAAAGATGGTTATGGCTAGATTTGAGTTTTTTAATTATTGTTCTAGTCCAGGCACAAACTAAAATTTTAACAAAAAAACTAAGATCTCGAACGATATTCCAGTATTTCGTCTCGGTCGATATATCATTCGATATTGCAATATCTTGGGCGATGTATTTAAAAGGAGATTTAGAGTAATATTTGCTGTTTCGTTTCGGAAGGAGCCCAAAACGAGATCTCGGGCGATATTTGCGAGATTTGAAACAGAGCTGGAGACAAACTAGGATATCACAGACAAACAGAAATTCAATCATAAGGTCCAAGCAGACAAGACAAGCAAAGTAATTCCAGCTACAGTTAATTTTAATCAAAACAAGTAGTTATCTAAGATCATTTTTAAAACAGTATCAGAGCAGCACAGAAACCAATAGCACAACATACTTGTCAGAAAATGTTACTGATGGTCTCAAAATATATACCATGATCCAAGATTATAAAATTTAGTTTATTTTAAATCATTTGAGGAAAATTGAAAAATCATGATTCAATGAATCAATCACACCATGTTATAAATTTCAGATCCAAGATATGTGTGTGATTCAATAAATCAATAATTTCAAATGATTTTAAACAAACATATATTCAAATCAAATAATCATGAAATAACAGTGAGTTTCAAGACAGGATTTTCAAAGAATTTTTCCAAATTATTTCTGACAGGCCCAAAAAAATTCAGATCATTTACATCAAGTTTGAGAGGTATTCATGATACAAAAAAATATATATTTGAAATCAATGTCAAGTTTGAGATATAATGAATCAGTCACATAGGGTTGATAATATCAAGTTCAGGTGGTGTGTGATTATTCAAAATATCAGTAATTTCAGATGATTATAAACAAACTAATTCTAGCCATAATGATCATGAATAACGATGATTTTCAAGATGTACCACTGTGATTTAAGACAGATTAAAATTTCCAAGCCAATCTGAAAATCAATGAAATTATCACAATTGATAAGTAGCAGTGTGCTGTAATGAGTATAACATTTTAAGTTTTTCTAAAATGAATTAGAAGAAAACTCAAAACAGCAGTGTTGTGTGAAATTTCATTAAACTTTCAGATCTTCAAAAAATTTAGAATTCATATTAACAGTGTTTAAGATATAACAAGAATACATCAACACTGTTAGGAATTCGGAAAACAGAAAATGAACTTCAAAACAATTGCAGATATATACAAGTTTAGATTAAAGGTCTGGATAAGATTTAAAACAACAGATTTTCTTTCAAGTGAAGCAAATATCCAGAAAATCAGGAATTCTGCAATTGGAAGTTAAAGAAGCCCAAAGAAGAAAAATATAGCAGTGACAAATCAAAATCAAAAAACAGAAGGAGGTAGAAGGAGAAATAAGCAAGAAAAAAATATTTACAAAAGTGAGTTTAGATATCATACCAGAATCCAATGTAAACCAGAGTCTCTAACTCAACAGATGTGGCAAAGGAACTGTGATTGATTCAATGATATGAAGTGGTTTGAATCCAGTTTTTCTTTCTACACTGCAAATCCTCAGCCTCCTCCGGTACCTAATAGTTTATAGAATTGAGTGGTCTAACAAAGATTGTTTTACCACTCATAGCTGTGTGTTGAACTTTCGGTACCCAAACTTGTTTGAATAGCAACCCATCAGAATTTACCAAAGCGCCTTTAGGGACCCAGATCTGTTTGAATTTTGATGAATTCACTATTTCTTTTTGGGGTCGAGGATTGTTTAGAAGGATTATGATAAAACAAATTCACATCACATTTATGATTCAAAATTCCTTTGCGATTATCAAAGTTTGAGTTTTCATATCGATTCTTTCCAAAGTGGTTTGAAGGATTTTTAAAATCATTTGAGTTCCAATTTTCAAAAACATTATTTTTCCCAAAGCCGAGTCCACTTTTATTTCCAGATGAAAATTGATTTTTCAACAACATATTCAGAGATTTTTCACCGTTAGAAAATTTAACCAAAGTTGCTTCAAATTGTTGAATTTTAAATTTAAGATCACCATTCTCTTTCATTAAATTTGATCTACGGTTTTTAGTGATCTTATTCTTTTCAAAATCAGTTTTCAAAAACAAATTTTCATCTTTAAGAAATTTAATTCTGGCTTGAGATTCCAAGATTTCAAATTCAAATCGATTTTGTTTTTCAAACTCAAAATTCTTGGAATTTTCAATCTCATTTTCAAGTTCTTTCAAAATCAAATCACTTTTCACCAAATTTTCATTTTCAGCAATTTCAAGTTTGGAATTTATAGCAGTCTTAAAAATTTCAAATTCCTTTTGCAGAAAATTATTCGAACTTGATAACTTAATCTTGTTCTCTTTTAGGATCAAAATTTTATTTTCAAACTTTTGAATATTTTTATTGAGATGAACAAGATTGGTTTCCAATTTCAAACAATTTTTGCAATCTGAATTTGAAGAGTTTTTAAAATATTCAAGTAGTGATTCCAAATCATTTATTTTGTTGGTCAACTCAAGATTTTTAGATTTTAGAAATTTGTTTTTAGATTGGAGTTTATCGACAGACTTAGTTAGATCAGCACACATATAAACTAAATCTTCGTATGAAATTTTTTTCTATCTCATCGTCTGTTGAATCTCCATCGACTGATTCATCTGAATTTTCATTTGTAAATCCTGTTAAGCAGAACTTTGAGTTGACTTTCTCAGGTTTTAAGTACCTATTGTCAATTTGTCCATACTTCTTATTGAGAGTATTCCAAATTTCCTGTGCAGTTAAACGATGGGAGATAAGTTTAAATTGATCAATACTAAGGCAAGAATAAATAATGTCAATAACATGAGTATTGATAACTTTATTCCTTTTATCTGACAAATCTCCTCCATTAATAATAATATTCCAATATTTAATATGAACAGATTTTACATAGTTTTTCCTTTTATTTTCCAATTTAAAAAATCTGTTGAAAATAGTTGGAATATCACTAGACTGACTCTCTATGGACTGACAATTGGGAATCACCATTTCTCTATAGTTAAACAAAAATACCTGCTCTGATACCACTTGTTGGATCTAGAATAACCCCTAGAGGGGGGTGAATAGGGTTTATCATAGTTTTTAGCCGAACTAAAAATCTAATGGGATATATAATAATAAACAGATTTGTTTGCGAACAAATTAAACAATTGTAAACAACTGTAAAATCCGTTCGGCTTTCCTAAACAACAAGGATTGTTGTAGAGGGTGTCGAACTCTGGGACCAAAAATATTTTAATTACTAAATCCAATCAAGTTATTCCAGAATTTTGATTGATTGCAAATTAACAGAAAATAAAAAAACGAGTTTTTAACAATAAAGAAAGTAATTAGGGAGTAATGACATAGATTAGATTAATATTCATCAATAGCCAATCGAATAAATCAGATCTAATTCATGTTTCTGTCACAAACATTAATCAACGATAATTAGGTTTCTAGAAACAAATATGTAAATAACAACAAGTATAGCCTATGCAGGAGCTCAGCTCTTAAACAACCATAGGCTATCAGGACAGATTCACTAATATATTTCTGAAACCCTAAATATTAGATCTAAATCTAATAAGTGTTAGATCGAACTCGAATATACCCTATGAAGGAGCACAGCTCTTAAACAACACAGGGTATGAAGGTTCAGATCTAACCCTTAGTTCAGATCTAACCCTTAGTTCAGATCTAGATCTACATACATGAAGTTCTAATCTTTTCGCTATGCGATTCATATTGAATCATATCTGTTAGCGTCATCACCCCCTAATTAAAGAGGATTAGCTAGACATAGCTAAAAGAAAAGAAAATAAACAGAAAATAAACAACATAAATAAAATGCAATAAGAAAACTAAATAGAAGAGAGAAAGAAGAGTTTTATTCCAAGCAAAGGATTACAGAATAAAACTAAGTGTGTCTTTACATGAATGAGATACAAGGTATTTATAGCTGATATGACAAAGACTACTTGGCAAATTCCACAATGTGGGACTAAAGAATTAGCCCAAATAACACATAAGCTAGTGTGAACGCGGTTGTAGAGTAAGAGGCCTTGTAAGTGAGTCAGTGTGAATGCGTGCAGTGCATGAATGAGAAGCCTTGCAAAGGAGCTAATGTGAACGCTACATGAGTGAAATGGTCTGCAATTGAGCCAATGTGAACACAATATGAGTCTTTAGTGAGCTAAATCTACCCAACTAAACTCTAATTGCAACCGTTCTTCAAGCTTTAAACTCTTCAAGCTTTAGTAATTTTAACTTCACTCTTTTTCAGCAAATTCTTCATGCTTTATTCATCAAATGCTCTAAACCATGATTCTTGTCAACAATCTGAAAACACAGCTATAAATACACAATAGCAATTATTTAAAAGATAAAATAAGATAAATATGTGGATAAAATATACACATTTACGTGTATATCAAATACCCCCACACTTATCTTTTTATTCGTCCTCGAATAAACTAAACTAAGATATGTCACACTTTCGTAGGAAACACGATTACATTTAGCGTATGCAACAAGCTGTTAAACCTCTGGGTGTCCCCAGTAGGACGAGTGTTGTCTCGTGAGGGTTTTCAGCGGATACTACCCACAAAATCCAAAGCGTCTTATGTACCCAGATTAATCAAACAATAATTTTAAGGTCTTTCACATTCCAAGGATTTTACCTAACTTCAATAATAACGGTTTAGCCCCAAATTGTCCATCCCATAATTAGTGCAAAAATGAACAAAAATTTTCAAGCTGAATCGTAATTCCTTGATAATACTGTAATTGTCTTGAAGGTTAAGAGCGTGGTGTCAACCAAAGTTCTACACATCGACAATGTGCCCCCAATCATTTCTTTATTATTATTATTATTTTTTGAATAATTTTGCACCAGTGTAACTGCAATGTATTGGATGTGAGTTATGCATAGATGAAGGAAAATTTTGTAAGTTCTAAAAATGTTATAGATAAGAGGGCAAGTGTATTAGTTGAACTTCAAGTCACAAAAGATAAAGTAATACTAAGGCACATATAGACATTTTGTTTCCTTTCATCTCCGCAACTACAATCCTTGCTTCTAAGTACGGTATGATGGATGTGGATGGAATGGAAATGGATTCTTCATAGTCAAGAATGATGAAGACTATTTTATTCAGAGAGACTCTCTCTTTATTTCATTTTTTTTCCTTTTTTTCTATTCTTTTTTTTTTCTTTTTTCTTTTTCTTTTGCATGATGAATGATGAATTGAGATGGAATGATGACGTACATGATTTCATTTGATTCCTCCTCTACTACCAACACTTCATGAAAGGAAAGTTTTGTTCCCTAGTTACTGTACTTCTATAACCTTAATTCAACACACAAGTCTGGATTGATGTTATAAAAAAAGCTGAAAGGAATGATAAGCAAAGTTTCGTAAGATAGATAACCCATAAAAAATAAGATGTGGTATATGGTTATCCTACCTTAAAACAAGTACGGAGTGGGTGGTGTAATATTGGTATAAAAAGTGACGTTTTTGACCTTTAAACATAGGTTCTTGAGTATACCAATATAAGATAAACTTGTCGAAACATGGATGTAAATCGACTAAAACTTGGGTTTGAATAATGTGGGGTATCGAAGAAGAACGCTACAATGAGTCATTTCTCCTTAATTAGGCCAAGTGGATTTTAGAACTTACGATTTTGAAAATTTGAGTGGAAAAGAAAATATTATGCATGAAAACTAACTCAGAAAATCCAACAAATGTAGGTGCAAAATCCTTTTATTTCACGATTTTTTTTTTGATTATTTTTACTTGCACATTCTAACATGTATAACAAAGGTTGACACGCTTACTCCAGAACACGACTAACGTCTGCACAGTCTCAAGCTAGCATCTTAAAAAGACACATTACGATTCAATGAATAAATAATGTTCATTCCCATCACCCAACAATTCAACTTATCAAACAAGAACCAAGGTGTAATTTATGAATTTAAGTTAATCCTTGTTCAATGAATGACCTACTTAATAAAATTTGATTGCTGATGTAATGTAAATTCCCCCCACACTTGAGTGTGACTGTGTCCTCACAGTCATTATTCAGACATATCTTAGTGAAAGGGAAATAAATAAGAGAATATTTACATATGTACAAAAGAGGGTTAGTGCATCTTACCGAATGTAATGTAGCTCATGGAGGACCATGAGCTCTTCCTCTTGGTTGGGTATTGGTTCCAAGTAAGGTTTAATGCGTTGACCATTGACCTTAAAGGATGATCCATCGGTTGGATTCTCAATTTCTACCGCACCATATGGAAAAACAGTCCGTACAGTGTAAGGTCCTGTCCATCTAGATTTTAACTTACTCGGAAATAAATGCAGTTTTGAGTCATACAACAGAACTTTTTGACCTGGCATGAAAGTTTTATGTAAATTTGATTTATCATGAAAAACTTTTGTTCTGTCCTTGTAATTTCGTTCATTTTCATAGGCATCATTTCGAATTTCATCAAGTTCATTAAGTTGAAGCTTCCTATGTTCGCCTGCTTTCTCTAAATCAAGATTCAAAGTTTTAGTGCCCATAACGCCCGATGTTCTAGTTCAACTGGCAAGTGACATGGCTTACCAAAAATCAACCGATAAGGGGACACACCCAAGTTTGTTTCGAAAGCGGTGCGGTAAGCCCAAAGAGCGTCGGTTAACTTTTGGGACCAATCTTTACGATTTCGATTAACAATTTTCTCAAGGATTTGTTTAATCTGCCTATTCGATACTTCAACCTGCCCACAAGTTTGAGGATGGTAAGGAGTAGATACCTTGTGGGTTATCGAATACTTTCTCATGAGAGCTTCAAAAGAACGATTACTGAAGTATGTTCCATTATCACTGATTATTGTGCGAGGAGTGCCAAACCTAGAGAAGATATTTTCTTTCAAGAAGCGCACAACAACCCTGTTATCGTTTGTTTTGCATGGAACAGCTTCGACCCATTTAGAACCATAATCGACAGCTAAGAGGATGTACAGGTTCCCAAAAGAATTAGGGAAGGGTCCCATGAAGTCTATACCCCACACATCAAAAATTTCGACCTCTAGAATGGGGTTTAGGGGCATCATATTCCGTTTAGAAATTTTTCCTAATAATTGACATCGATCACAAGTTTTGCAAAATTCATACGCGTCTTTGAAAAGGGTGGGCCAGTAGAAACCCGATTGGAGTACCTTTTCGGTTGTCTTTTTGGGACCGAAGTGACCACCACAGGCTTGGTCATGACAGAAAGAGAGGACACTGTGAGTTTCAGTGTTGGGAACACACCTTTGAATGATTTGGTCTGGAGAGTATTTGAAAAGATAGGGGTCGTCCCAATAAAAATGTTTCACTTGAGAAAAGAATTTGTGTTTATCCTGCTTAGACCAAAAAGAAGGGGTCTGCTTGGTGACTAAGTAGTTGACAATGTCAGCAAACCAAGGATCAGTGGATAGAGAAAACAACTGTTCATCAGGGAAATTCTCGTTGATCGGAAGGGAAGTAGACGGGGCATTTGGAAGACGAGACAAGTGGTCCACAATAACGTTGTCAGATCCTTTTTTATCCTTAATGGTAAGGTCAAATTCTTGAAGTAGAAGGATCCAACGAATGAGACGAGCCTTAGCATCCTTTTTAGAGAAAAGATACCTAAGTGCAGAATAATCGGTATAAACCGTGATGTGTGAGCCAACTAGATAAGGCCTGGATTTTTCTAGAGCAAAAACAACTGCCAAAAGTTCTTTTTCAGTGGTCGTATAATTGATTTGGGCATCGTTCAAAGTCTTACTCGCGTAGTAAATGACATGAAGAATTTTATCGATACGTTGTCCTAAGACAGCGCCAACAGCGAAATTCGAGACATCACACATGATTTCAAAAGGCAGCTTCCAGTTGGGAGAGAAGATGATCGGAGCAGAGACAAGTTCATTTTTAAGATGCTCAAAAGATGAAATGCAATCAGAGTTGAAGTCGAAAGGAACATCCTTACCAAGAAGATTGGTCAAAGGTCGAGTGATTTTGCTAAAATCTTTTATAAAGCGACGGTAAAAACCAACATGACCTAAAAAGGATCGGATGTCCTTAACGGATTTAGGAATCGGAAGATTCGAGATAACTTCGATTTTGGCTTTGTCTACTTCAATTCCTTTATTAGAGATGACATGTCCTAAAACAATGCCATGTTTGACCATGAAGTGACACTTTTCCCAATTAAGCGTTAAGTGTTTATTTTTGCAATGGTTAAGAACAAGATCCAGGTGATGTAAACACTCAGTGTAGGAATCCCCGAAGATGGAAAAATCATCCATGAACACTTCCAAAAATCGCTCGATCATATCAGAAAAAATGCTAATCATGCACCTCTGAAAGGTTGCAAGTGCATTACAGAGACCAAAAGGCATACGACGGTACGCAAATGTACCAAATGGACAAGTGAAAGTGGTTTTCTCTTGGTCCTCAAGAGCGATAGGGATTTGATTATAGCCCGAGTACCCGTCAAGGAAACAATAGTACTCGTGACCAGCTAATCGTTCTAACATTTGATCGATAAATGGCAAAGGGAAATGATCCTTACGTGTTGCAGCGTTAAGTTTCCTATAGTCAATGCAAACATGCCAACCGGTCTGGGTGCGGGTTGGGATAAGCTCGTTAGCTTCATTTTGGATCACGGTAATCCCTGATTTCTTAGGTACGACATGAATCGGACTAACCCATTGACTATCGGAAATCGGGTAGATGATTCCATTGTCAAGGCATTTAAGGATTTCAGCACGAATTGCTTCTTTCATGATGGGGTTTAGTCGACGTTGGGGATCACGAGTGGGTTTGGCATCATCTATAAGGTGGATTCGATGTTGGACTATCGAAGAACTAATCCCCTTAATATCAGCCATGGACCAACCAATTGCCTCCTTATTTTTCTTAAGAATGGGAAGGAGCAATTGTTCCTACTCTAAAGTAAGGTCAGAAGCGATGATGACAGGAAAAGTTTCATTGTCTCCTAAGTAAGCGTACTTAAGATGACTGGGCAACACTTTGAGTTCAGATTTTGGGGACGACTCAACCGAAGAAATTGGTTGAGGAATAGGCTCAATTGTGAGCGGCTCAACAGGAATTGAATCAGAGACATTTTCGGGAATATCTTGAAATAGTGTTTCATAATTTGATTCAATTTCGTTACTCAGATGATCGAGCTCAGATTCATTATCATGGACAGCATGGATTTCAGTAAACTGGTCCACATAAGAGTTAGGAGAGTTTTCAGTTCTAAAGATGTTTAGCTCGATAGTCATGTTACCGAAAGAAAGTTTCATAGACCCATTTCTACAGTTGATAAGCGCATTAGAGGTTGCTAAGAAGGGTCGTCCTAGAATCAAAGGGATCTGGTTTGCAGGATTGCTTACCTGTTGAGTTTCTAAGACAATGAAATCAACTGGAAAGAAGAATTCGCCAATTTTGATCAACACATCCTCGATTTCTCCCATAGGTTTCTTAATTGATCGGTCAGCAAGCTGAAGGGTAACCTTGGTGGGTTTCGATTCTCCTAGACCTAATTGGCGATAGACGGAATATGGAAGCAAGTTAACACTAGCACCTAAGTCTAGCAGGCATCTATCGATTTTCTTGTCCCCAATAGTACATGATATTGTGGGGCAGCCAGGATCTTTGTATTTCACTGGCATTGATTGGGACAAGACTTCGCTTAGAGTTGCCGCTAGAATACTTTCTTAGGTACTTGTGTATGACGTTTTTGAGTGCACAAATCTTTTAGAAATTTCGCGTACTGTGGAACTTGTTGTATAATATCTAAAAGAGGAATGTTCACTTTAACTTGCTTAAACATTTCAAGGATTTTTTCTAGCTGGTCCGTCTTTTTCCTAGGTCGGAGTCTATGAGGAAATGGAGCAGACAGCTCAGTAGGTTGGGCTACTTGAGTTTGAGGATGGTCCTTGTCAGAAATTGGCTCAATGTTTTGATCTGAGTTGGTCGAATTTTCGATAGGGTTTGGAAGATCGTCCGGTAAAGCATTTGGGTTGACCACATGGTTGTCAATCTTTTTGCCGGATCTAAGAGTCGTGACCGCATTCAAGTGACTAACGTTTGAATCTTGAATGATGTCAATTTGGTTGGAGTTTGGATTTTGACGGTTGGGGTTTGGAATGGGTTGACTCGGGAAAGTGCCTCTTTCCCGTTCGCTCACCGAAGTGGCTAACTGACTCATTTGCATTTCAAGTTTAGCGATCGATTGACACGTGTTTTGCATGTGCGAAGTCAATAAATTTTGAAGATTGGTATTTGATTGGAGATTTTGAGTCGTCGCTTTAGTCAATTCTTCGAGAGTTTTCTCCAGTGATGTCAATCGTTTATCGTCTTGGGGAACAAAAGATTGCTGTGCTTGGTTTTGAGAAGGTGGCACAGGATGTTGGAATTGAGTTTGTTGAAAGGGAGGTTTCAAAGGATTATTCGAAAATGATTGAAAAGGAGGTCGAACCGCACTCAGATTTGCATTGTTTTGGGTCCAAGAGAAGTTAGGATGGTTTCTCCAACCTGGATTGTACGTTGGGGAGAATGGGTCATTCCTAGCTTTGTTAAATGCGTTGAGTTGTTCCAATGAATGTGGGTATTGATCAGATATGTGGTTAGGATCGTTACATTTGTAACATGAGGTCTGAGACGCTTGAGCTTGATTTATTTGAGTTGATGAAAGGACATTATCAAATTTCGATATCATTGCGTCTATTTTTGCTTCTAAGGCTACTGATGATCCTACCGAATGAGCGTTAGATCGGGAATAAATCGATTTCTCGTTAGATCTTTCCCATTGAGCTGATTTTTCGGCCAAATTTTCGAGAAATTGCCAAGCGACATTGTGATCTTGGGCTAAAAAATTTCCTTGGCACATCGATTCGAGCATGGTTTGAGAGTTATTTTCAAGTCCATCATATAAAATTTGGCAAAGAGTCCATTTTTCGAAATTGTGATGTGGACATTTGACTAGAAGTTCTTTAAATCTTTCAAAATATTTTGCAAAGGATCCACCCCCAAATTGACGATTTCATTTCGAATTATGGATGTTTTTTCCAGAGGGTAAAATTTCTTTAGAAAATGTTTACAAATTCACCCCAAGTTCCAATCGTATTTGAAGGCAAGCTATACAACCATTTCCCATCATAATCGGTAAGTGCAAATGGAATTAACCTAAGTTTGATTCCATCGTCACTTAATTGTTGAAATTTCATGGTTGCACAAACTTGTTCAAATTTGGTCAGGAAAATATAAGGATCATCACATTCTAGATTTCCGAACTTTGGAAGAGTATTTATGTGATTCGAATGAATTTCAAAGTGGTTACCCGTTGGGGCGGGCAATATGATGCAAGAAGGAATAGAAACCCGATCGGGGAAGTATCTGTCCATAAGAGATTGAGGGGGATTTTCTTTGGCCATGGTTAAAGAAATGTTTGTTCAAACTAAACGATTGTCTGAAGGATCACGAGTCCAATGACGCATGCACTAGCGAGAAGAATAAGGGAAGACGAGAAAAAACAAATTTGAGCGAATTTTTTTTTTTTTTTTTACAAACGAGAATTATTTTAATATTTTTTTAGAGAAAAAGAATTAGACACAAAAGATTTTTTTTTAAATGAACCTAATGCAATTTACAATTTATAGAATTATATAATGACGGTTTGATTTATTACAACAAAAGACTTCTCAGCCAGTTAACGGACAGGAGTTATCGGTGCACCAGGAATCACCCTAGCAATGCAGCCGAAGGTTTAAGTACCTCCAGAGGAACAACCGATATAATATTTACGAATCACCGTAATATTTATAAACAGTTATTACTCTGCCATAGTCTAGACACCGAGAAATAATCCGTTAGAACTAAACCAATTTGTCAAAATATAATGAAATCCTTAGAAAATAAAAACAAAACTAAGATGAATGCAATATTTTTTTCAGTCACAGAATGAACAGTCTCAGAACAGTCACAGAATAGTCAATTGCAGAGATAAATAAAAAAAACAAAATTTTATTTTACAAGCAAGCCGATGCCCTGCAGAAGAGTTTTACAAGCAATGTCTATATTTTTTTTATTTGCAGCAGCGGTCCCTGTAAAGTTAGAAAATACTCACCTTGATCGGCGGTCCATCCAGTGCAATTGAGTCGCGCTAGCGCGTTCACACCCCACTTGGTGTGCAACCGCTCCAACCCTGAATCGTCCGCTGCTTTCTGTTGTTGTCCCCTTCTATTAATTGCTTGACTGCGCTGCGGCACGGGTTCGGGCTAGGAGCCTGATTTTTTTTTTTAAGACCTTTTTCTAATTTCCACTGTACCTGCTTTTGAAAAATTTCTCACCCTTTTTTTTTTTTTTTGGAAGATTTGCAAAAAAGAAAAGAGTTTGAACGGGAAAAAAAATTGAAATTGAATTCAATAAAAACAAAAACTAAGAACTAAGCTGAATCAAAACTAAAACAAAATAAAAACTAAGCTAACTGGAAGCAACTCAAACCAAACTCTTCACGAACTTTACATGCCAAGAGAAGGCCACGCACCATAGTATCAAGCCAAAACAAGCCACACGTTCACCAAAACCAAAGGCCACACCTTATTTAAAACATGCCAAGCTTCAGAACGTTTCCTCACATATATATTCCTCAAAAGAAAATCAACCACTGCTCTAATTCAGAAAACAACTCCCGAATTTGTTTATTTATTTATTTATTTTAAACAGATCCGAAGTTTGATTCAGATTCTTCTCGGGTTTTCGAAGGGTCTGATGAGCGATCTTTGATTGGGGTGTGAATTGTGGTATGCGGGTTGGAGAAACGAGGCGGATGGCTGTGGTTATTCGATGTTGCAGGATGCCGAAATTTTATGGCAGGAGGTTTGTGAATGAGGTAGTTTACAAGAGCTATTTTGTATAGAAGATGGGTATTGTGTGGTAGCTGCTGAGGTTGACTTGAACGAGAATTGCTTCTGCAGGGGTTATGGGAGTGTTTGTGGTCTGACGGGTGCAGATCTTGGGGGATGAAGGATGGTCAGTTTTTGAGTTGCGGATGGTATTTGTCTAAAGTGGTGGAGGGTTTGTGATGTTGGGAAAGATAGGGTAATTTGTGAAATATTGGGAAGGTGATGACAAAACTCGATTTGGTTTGTGAAATATTGTTTTTATAATTTTTTTTGTGGAAGTTGTGTTGCTGTTGATCGAAGGATGGCAAGATGTTGCGATGTAGTGATGATGGGTTTATGGTTGAATGAAGTAGGGGAGTAACAGTTTTGGTTAGTGGAATTTGTAGGAAGACAACGTTATATGGGTAGTAAGAAGGTGTTTTATTGCTTTGGTTGCAGGAAGAGGATGTGACAGTGTTGAACTGTGTATGGGAGGTTGCGTGATGGAGGTTTTTGTTCTTGCGGTTGTGTGAAGCTGGTGGTGACAGGGGTTTGTTTGTCGAGATGATGAAGATGGGCGGAAGGAGATGTATGGCTTGTTGAGTTGTGATGGATGAAGAGGAGATTGCAGATTGGAGAAAATATGGTCTGGTGGTGATCTGGCTTGTGCGTGAGTTTTGATGTCCGTTTGGGTTTGAGTCAAAGTAGGTGGAGATGGTTTGTGGAGGTCTGTTGATGTAGCGGCCTGAAACACGGCAGAAAAATATACAGAAAGAAGAGAATGTTAAAAGGATTTTTTTTATTTGTAAGATTTGCAGAAAGAAAATTGTATTGAAGAGGAAAGAAATAAATGGAAAGAAACTGAAACAAAATCCGGCAAGATTTTTTTTTTCCTATTTGGTAGATTACGGTATCACAGATCAAATACCAAATCAACCAATAAGATTTTTTTTTATCCTATCTATGCTAGAAAACAAAAGGGAACAAAATAAAAATGTTTTTGTGCTTTTTTTTTTTTTTTTAAATTAACCCGAAGGATCTACGAATTTAAATTATTTTGGTCCCCGGCAATGGCGCCAAAATTTGTTTGCGAACAAATTAAACAATTGTAAACAACTGTAAAATCCGTTTTGCTTTCCTAAACAATAAGGATTGTTGTAGAGGGTGTCGAACTCTGGGACCAAAAATATTTTAATTACTAAATCCAATCAACTTATTCCAGAATTTTGATTGATTGCAAATTAACAGAAAATAAAAAAACGAGTTTTTAACAATAATGAAAGTAATTAGGGAGTAATGACATAGATTAGATTAATATTCATCAATAGCCAATCGAATAAATCAGATCTAATTCATGTTTCTGTCACAAACATTAATCAACGATAATTAGGTTTCTAGAAACAAATATGTAAATAACAACAAGTATGGCCTATGCAGGAGCTCAGCTCTTAAACAACCATAGGCTATTAGGACAGATTTACTAATTTATTTCTAAAACCCTAAATATTAGATCTAAATCTGATAAGTGTTAGATCGAACTCGAATATACCCTGTGAAGGAGCACAGCTCTTAAACGACACAGGGTATGAAGGTTCAGATCTAACCCTTAGTTCAGATCTAGATCTACATACATGAAGTTCTAATCTTTTGGCTATGCGATTCATATTGAATCATATCTGTTAGCGTCATCACCCCCTAATTAAAGAGGATTAGCTAGACGTAGCTAAAAGAAAAGAAAATAAACAGAAAATAAACAACATAAATAAAATGCAATAAAAAAAACTAAATAGAAGAGAGAAAGAAGAGTTTTATTCCAAGCAAAGGATTACAGAATAAAACTAAGTGTGTCTTTACATGAATGAGGTACAAGGTATTTATAGCTGATATGACAAAGACTACTTGGCAAATTCCACAATGTGGGACTAAAGAATTAGCCCAAATAACACATAAGCTAGTGTGAACGCGGTTGTAGAGTAAGAGGCCTTGTAAGTGAGCCAGTGTGAACGCGTGCAGTGCATGAATGAGAAGCCTTGCAAAGGAGCTAATGTGAACGCTACATGAGTGAAATGGTCTGCAATTGAGCCAATGTGAACACAATATGAGTCTTTAGTGAGCCAAATCTACCCAACTAAACTCTAATTGCAACCGTTCTTCAAGCTTTAAACTCTTCAAGCTTTAGTAATTTTAACTTCACTCTTTTTCAGCAAATTCTTCATGCTTTATTCATCAAATGCTCTAAACCATGATTCTTGTCAACAATCTGAAAACACTGCTATAAATACACAATATCAATTATTTAAAAGATAAAATAAGATAAATAATACACATTTACGTGTATATCAAGATTACAGAATATAGCAGAAACAAAAATGCAGAAAGTAAATGACACAAGATATACCTAGCTTCGACAAAATCCTGCCTACTGCTGCATTCCTAAGGTTTCTACAAGGTGATAGAACAGATCGCGCATACAAGACCATGTACACTCGCAAACCCTGCTCCTATTCTAACCCTACGCTCAAAACCCTAAACTGACCGATATCCCCTCGATCAGATTTCCCTTGATTACGACCCTGTAACCAGTAACCTAGATTTTACAGACTCTAGCAACTGTCAGTCAACACCCTGACTGATTCCCTAGAATTTTACATTCTCTAGAAAAACTGGTTCGAATTGTTTTACAACACAAATTACAACAATAAAAAAATAAAAACATGAACTAAAAACCCTTGGATTTAAAAAGAAAGGGTCATCCCCTAATCCATTAAAACACTTGGTCGGCCACTTTATAATTTGTTGGGCCCGTTCTCCCTTTCTCTGGAATTTAGAATGGCGGCGGCTCCTAGGGTTTCAGTTCTCTCTTCAAATCGATGATGTCTGTTCAAATTAGATTCTTTGATGCTCAAATCTTTGAAGGCTTCTTTATCTTGATCGATCGATTTGGGATTTGATTCCTTGTCGTCAATTTTGTGATTGAAAACTCTTTGGAAAATTGTGAGTATTTTTTTCTCTTTTTGTTCTTGAATATATGATTCTTGGTTTTTATTTTTGATACATGAAACGCCAGTGATGATAGGTGTTAAATAGGATTTCAAATCCTTTAAATCTCTGATTTCATAATTGTGACTTGGCCTGGTTGATTGCGGTTTCCCTTTTTTGATTTCTCTGTAAAAATTCTTGCGTGATTTTGCTGCCTTGGATGAAAAGATTCCCTTGATATAAAACTGCTGTGAATTCATTGATATAAATCTGGAAATAAATTCTGTCCCTAAATAGATTTGGCAATACAAGAATATTTGTTTCATTTTGCTGTCCTCTTTTAAAAAATCAAAGATGATTTATGCTCTTCCATAATTATCTGATTGACACAAAAACAGGAAAGTTATAAATCGATTTTCTGGAATAAAACTTCTTGGCATTTTTGTATTCGTCGAATTGGAAAAAGATTTCAGGAATATATGTTGATCTCTTGCCATATATGATTTCCTGCAAATTAAACTCTTGCCGAAACAATTATGTATTACTTTCATGAAAACATGCCTTTAGTTTTCTGTTTTTTTATTACTGGAAGCATTTTAAAAAAAATGCTCTTTCCTGAAAGTATCACTGTGGTTATCACTGATTGTTGGAAACAAAACTTGCTCATATCTTGAATCAATTTAATTGCCTCCTTGACTGTCTGATTTTTCTGGAAAGAAATAAAAGATTTCTTTGTTGAATTCTCCTGGTATTTTGCCCAAAACTATTTTTCTAGAGTTTTTGAAATTCTGAAGAAGATCTCTTTCTACTTGCCAAAAAATCATCACTTTAATTTCAGGAAATGTTGGGAACTTTTCACTTTTGCACATGCCATAAATTGTGATTTGTAGTTTTCTGTGTATACTCTCACACACTTGCCCAGTCGAGCTGTAGGCAAGCATTACTATATTTTTTGATACCGTACCAAACCATTTTGCTGTGTTAAAAACTTGTGCATGCATTATTGATTTGCCATTTCAATTACTGTGTTCATACTAGAACATGTAATTGAATGTAGATGACCATTTAAAGCTTCTTGCTTGTCGTCAATTTTTGTACACCACTGACCAGTTTACAAGTAAATGTATAGCTTGACCTTGTACCCTTTTCACTGAATCTTTTCATCTACACATGTACAATGCTGTGTTGGTTATGCTGAACCATGAAACTATACTGTTCCCTTTTGTTATGACTCACCATGTAGACAAATTTGCTGTTAACCTTCTTGCTTGTTGAGATGTTCAATTAAACCCATGTTGAGCATTGCTGAATGTACCACTTGGTTTGATCATTGTTGACTTGAATTTCTTGACATTGTTCCTTGTACCACCTGGAGTTGAAACTTAAAAAAATGTATATGCCACTGTATGGTGCACTAAGTCGAGAAGGTCCACGTGGCTACTCCTCAGTTGCTCGTTGATTGGCGAGGCAGTGCACACGTGTTTATTTATACACGTGTGTATATGCAGCCATCAGACTGATTTTATTGTCCCTGCACTGAAATATTTTGTATATACACTGACTGCCTTGTGGTATTTACAATGTATCACTGTGAATATCACAAGCTGTTTAGACACTATCGGATAAATTGATAAATCGGATCAAGTCATGAAAAAAGATGAGAAACACACAAGAAAACTGAGGCAAATAAAATTTTAAAAATAAAATTTACGTTTGCATGAATTTTGAACATTATTTCTGTTCCATACATTGTGTGTGTATTTCTGTATATGACACGTATGAAGATGATGACTGGACTGCCAGTGACTGGATTGACTATGAAGTGTGAAGACAGAAAAACGAAGACAGAAGATAAAAGATAGAAGATAAAGCAGTGTTGTGTCAGTGTATATGAAATGTAACTGTGTCAGAGAACGTATTGAGTGATGAATGATGTAGTGAGGAGCAACTGTACAGAATGAAAGAATTGTACTGTTATTTGTAATCAACAAATTTGATTGAAATAAAATATCATTTTATCGTGTTCAAACAAACTTGTATATTATATTCAGTTTATTTACAAGTACAATATTCTGTGAATGTATATGAAATGTGATGTGTTCAAATAGTGGAGTTATAAATAGATGTACTGTTTGAATGTTTGAAATATAATATTCAATTTAAATAAAATACTGTATGAATATATGAATGTCTGTACAATCGTATTCTATTTAAATATAAATATTATATTCCTATCTGTGATGTTTATATAGAACAGTACAATAACAAACAATTTAAAATAATATTTATTTGGTTGTTATCATCAAACAAAAATCATATAATTGTGTATACAACTACATCATATACAATAGATTATACATCAGATGATATCTACACAATTTAAAGATTTATTCGCAAAGTCATTCTATATATAGCCAGGCACAAAAGTTGGATCTTAATGTTACCCTTATTTCATTTACTATGCGAACTTGGTCAAAACAACACTCGACACAATGTGGCGATATATTAAACACTATGCAAGAGACTAATGAAAGAAATGTCAGTTGTTGTATTTTTATGCAGAAAAAAGCAAAGATTGATGTAATTCTATCAGGATTTCTGTTACTTCTAGAAGTAGATTTCTGGTCTTCTACTATAAGTGCCTGAATCGAGGCTCCAGGATTTCTATTATTTCTAGAAATGGACTTCTTGTTTTCTACTATGAATGCCTGAATCAGGGATCCAGGGTTTCTGTTATTTCCAAAAGTGGAGTTGTGGTCTTCTAATATAAATACATGAATCTGGGCTTCAGGATTTCTATTATTTCCAAGAGTGGATTTTTGGTCTTCTTTCCAAAATACTGAAATATGGGTTTCTGTTCCTCTATTCATATATTTCTAGGAGTGGATTTCCGGATTTCTATTGTAAATATCCAAATCTGGATCTTGGGTTATTATCTCACATTTTCAAGAATGAACACTTGATGCTAAGTACCCAAATTAAAATCTCAAGTTCCTAATTCTATTAAAGATAAAAGGTCCTAGATCTCTGAATTCTCATTATTAAGGCCTACGTGGATACCTTATTGGGTTCGCGCATTATATAATTAAATTCATAAGGGTTCATAATTTGGGGTTTAAACTCCAATGCTACCATTCGGGAAAACTTATTTCTCTTTCTTGCATCATTATTTTGGGTTATACAAAACTAATAACGAGAATCTCTTTAATATTTCTTGATTTACAGAAAGGCATTGCAGGAATCATTGGATTTTTTTCCTAAAGAACAAAAGCCTCTTATACTAGGGGGTTAAATGTTAACACCAAATTTGCATTAACCTAATGGAAAGGAGTGGAAGCTTTAAGACCAGAAGACAACACTAAGAACATGTGGCTTTAGGTAATAAGACCGGAACCAAGAAGGAAAGGCTGTGGGGACAGCTAAATCGACACCAAAAGCAGAGGATGAAAGCTACGCAATTGATACCAATACCGAAAGAAGTAAAGAGAAGGCCAATGAGATCGACACCAAAATAGAAGTCCGGGAAGTGTCAAAGACAACATAGATAGTAAAAGGCTCAAGAGGAAGCCAATGGAGCCGGAACCAGTACCAAAAGATAAAGAGAAAGCCAATAAAGTCGACACCAAAGCATGAATCTGAGAAGATTCAAATCGATACCAAAGCACGAGAGTGACAAGCCAACATCGACAACGAGGGGATCAGAAGGAACAACAACGACGATACCAAAATAGCAAGAAAATAAGAGAATGAAGACATAGTGCTGACACCAACGTGCAATGAGAAATTAGCTTGGTGTCGACACCAAAATAGGAAGGAAGGTTTATAAAGTCGACACCGGAAGCACTGACACCAGAAGAGAATTAAGACTTAAAGGTGAAGGCATAGGTTCGATATTCAAGGTGAAAGCAGCAAGAAAGAAGCCAAAGACTAAAGAATCAGTATCATGGGAGGCGATACCAGGCACTAAGTGAGATTGACACCAGATACTAAAGATGAAGGCACAATACCGAAACCCAATTCATAAAGGAAGTACAGAGCTGGAAACACATACTATAGGGCAAAATGAGAGTTATCCCTACCAGTAAACTCGATACCGACACCAATGCGCATGACCAACAGTCACTATAACAAACAACAAGGGTGGAACCAAATGCTAAAGAGCCAGTATGGTTGAAGATAAAGCCAAATACAAAGAGAAGAAAACAACAAGGCCGACACCAGAGCCTTTATAAAGTTACGACACCGAAACATTTATGCAGTACCGACACCAAAACCTCTATCACTTGGACACCTAGAACAAGGGACATGAAAGCGTGTCGATACTGATACCACGACACCAAGGTTTACCACCGAAGCCGAAAGCTATAAAGGAGGGACGATACCAGAGGCTTGAGGCGGAACCGGGTTTTCTACTGAACCGTTACCAAAGGGGGCCCAAATTGTCTATAAATAAGACCCCAGGTGGTCACATTTTGGGAGAATTTTCCTTATTTCAAATTCTTGCACTCTCATTTAAGAGCCTGATTTGGAAATCAAATCGGGGATTTCTCATGTAATCTCCACCATAAATAAAATCATCAAAGCCCTTAAAGTGGACGTAGGTTCAATCCGAACCGAACCACTATAAATTGTTGTGTTCTTTAATTTTCTACATATGCTACCATATATTGTTATGCTTCTGGATGTCAGCACTTCTCAACCCAACATTTCAAGTAATTACCTAATTACCCTTAATGCGTATTCTAGCTCCAATTAGTAACAAGTGTTGATGCCCTATCCCAAGGTAACTGTTGACCATTAAGTCTCATAAGCATGATACTCACCTCTTGAAGGAAGAGTAATTAATCTTCGAATTTAGGATCTTGATACCTAAGGAACGGTGAATTCAGTCAAGCCCAAAAGGGCTATATTACCTTAGGTCCATATCCATAACCCTATATTTTGGTGTTGACGGAAAATATCATTAACAAAATTACACTTATAATTAAAGTCAATAACAACTTAGTTTAACAAAATTAGTTAAATCTATATTTTTAGTTAAAGCGTTAAATCAAAAGAAACCGATTTAAGAAAATTGGATGATTTTTTATTGGGAATTTTACATTTTAGGCCTATTTTCTAAAAGTATAACATAAATAGGTCTATTTTGAAAATATTTACACATATATAAATGTTTTGACCAAGTGTGCAGCTCAAGCAAGAATTTGATGTTGGAAATATTTGAAAGGCCATCAGCTGATGATTTTTCAAAAATCATCAACACTGAAGAATTAAAACTAGTTGGCGACTTTTCAAAAATTGCCAGCGAGATTCAATTTTTTGTTAGAAAATTTTTGTTGAGCTGCAAATGTGGCTAAAACAAGCTTATATATGTAAATAATTTTGAAACTTAACTAAACATCTTTCTCTACAATTTCGTGTGCCTGTTAATGGCGTCAGACAATATTTTTGACACTCACCAGAGCTTTTTGGTGTCTGTTAATGGCGACAGACAATTTCTTTTCTTCCGCATCTTTCTTTACAAACTATATCTTCTCTTCCTCCTTCTTTCGATCTATTAACTTTTCAATTTTCTCCCATTCTCCTTTAACTGTTTGTTTTCACGTTGACACTTTAAAGCTCTCTGCTTTTTATCCTTCCAGATCTGAACCCCATCTGCCTTCTTACCGCAATTTATTCCATCCTCATCTCTTCATCTATCTTTTCTTGCCGCTCTCCATTTCACAGCTATAACCAATGTGCGGTGGCCCTCGCTAGATCTCCGTGAATTTCTGTTACGCCTCTTTCTGTTTACTTATGGTTTCCACGTCGAACGATGACTGTAGTGTGCTACCTCTGGCATCCTCGCGAATTTAAGCTCACGCATTGCTTAGTGTTTAAACCAACAAGTAGTTTGAGTTATGGGGTCGATTGTGGAGGCTTTTGAGTGACAGATTGAGTTCTGTGGTGTGTTATTCTAGCCATCTGGTTTGGGTTTTCGACTTTCCTTTTCTGTAGCTTTAGGAAACCTTATGTTATTTAAAGTGCGTGCTGGCCCTGTCTGGTTATCTTGTTTTCTACTGCGGCACTCACTGGTTGATTTTGGTCATAACAACAAACATAACTAAAGTGTGCCACCTCTGCTCCTCGCGAATAGGTACCTTACATTGCTTCGTGTTAAATGTTCATGTAGTTTGAGTTTTTTGCATTGTCAGTGGTGTTCGTATTTCTGCTGACTTGTGCTTGTGGTGTGAACCTTGATCTCTAGGCTGTTGGTTTCGACTTGCATTTTTGTGGCATTAGCGAGCTTGATCGTGTTCTGTTTGTGGTGGTGGGATTACTGTGGTATGTGAGTGGTGTTTGCTTGGTTCTTTCATTGGTGCAGGGCAATTCTAAATCACTTTCGCCTTGTTGCTATCGACCATCTTACTTAGTGGTTGGTTTTATCAATGTTGAAGTCTGGTCCTATGTCATTTACATGGTAAGCTCTTATATGTCTCTACTCATTCGGTAAAACATTAGTCTTGTTTCTTGCTACCCTTTCTGGCTCCGGGAGAAGCCTTGGCTCTCAATAGTTCGGTTTCCGGCGCCAGCAGAAGCCTTACCCTGTTAGTTTGGATTGCCTCACACGTTCTCCTTATCGAGCCTTGTGCTTTGAGCTATATTTTGTTAGATCTTGCTACTTTGTTTTGGGTATGATGCTCACGTAATCCCTGCTGCAGATGGGTTATATATTAACATGCTTTATGCTGCAACAGTTTGCAATTGATCATACTTTATGTACTGTCTCGTACATTTATGCATTCTCTTGTGTATGTAAATGTAATACAATTGTGTAGTATGTAATGTAACATATCTTAACCTCCTTGCATGGAGTGTTTTATAGTAGTCTAGTACTCTAACTAGCTCATGTTCTGTAATTTAGGATAGATACAGTGGACGACCCACGTTAAATGCCGTATGTGGTGGACCATCCATCTTGAAAACCAAAGTAGCTGACTATTAACTAAAGTCGCGTGTACCATATTGTATTTTTATTGTTAGTTATAATAAAAGATGTTTGCGGTCACCTTAAAAACCGGTCGGTTATGCTAAAAAAGAAAAATGTTATTTAAAAAAAAAAAAAAAGCCTAAATGAGTATTATTTCTTTCTTATTTTATTTTTTTTCAAAATCTCATTACGTGGGGGACCGCTGAACGGGCCGTGGTGGCAAATAGTAACATCGTAGAAGTATAGATAGGTAAACAGAGGAATCGACTGTCGTTTCGTGCTCATTCCTCATCGCAATGCGTTGTCTCTTCGTATCATTCCCTTCCACGCCACACAAGCTCACATCACTACCTCATTTTCACTCTAACCCGAGAAAATTCCACCGAACCCTTGCTCTGCCTCGCCGCGTCATCCTGCCAACGGCAGCAGCATCAATATGGGACGCTATTACCGGCGGCAACGCGGCAAGTGATGCGGTCGCCGCGGTCAGGCGTGGCATGGTGCTGTTCCGTCAGGTAACCCAGTTCTTTTCATCCAGTAACATAAGCGGAGGAAGCGTAATTATCTCGATTGTTTAGGGGGATGTTGAAGGATCGGTGGTCGAGTTTGATCGAGCTATTCAGCTGGATCCTCGCCAAGAAGCATGTATGTGATTTGTTCTTAAATTGCGTAATGTTTCTTTGCGGAATTTGAATATGTTTGGCCTACTGAATGCATTTTAAAGTGTGAGTTCTGTGTTTAAACCATTCCCTCCCTAATGCTCAAGTCTTTATCTTTGATGCCTACAATCACTGTATTTTGAGCATATACTTTATTAAGATAAATCAATTTCACTTCTTGATGTGATTAAGTATCTCAGACCTTTGGCAGAGGGGACTATCGCTCTACTACCTAGATAGGTATTTTGCTTTTAATCATATAATTGTTTGTAGGCCTAGTTAGGTTTTTCTACGTCTGGATTACTGAAATTATAAGATGTCTATTTTATATAAAGATTTGAAGAAGGGGCAGAGCAATTTAGGTTGGATGTCGCACAAAATCCTAATGACACAGAAGAATCCATATGGTGTTTCTTATGTGAAGCTCAGTTGTATGGTGTTGAAGAGGCAAGAAAAAGGTTTCTAGAGGTAAATTATTTTTTATGTGTTGGGACATTGTTAAAAGGGTTTCATCGAATTTACAAAGGGTTTTTGGGTAGTGGTATGTTGAACATAGTGTAAAAAAGATGGTGTTTCCGTAGGGCTGAGAGTTCCCTCTTCCCGGTTTTGGGGTACCTATAGGCGTGCCCACATATACTGACTTATATGTTTTCTTTTGTTTAATTCATCCTTAAATGTAGATGCGATTCCTATTTTGGACAATTCTCAGACTAATTTTATGAGGTAGGTTTATCATTATCGATGAATGATTTTGTGTGCTAGATGTTAGAAAACCGAAACCTTGGAAAATGGTCATCTTATTTATTTATCTTAGCAAGAACCATGGTTTGGTAAACTATACCATGATTTCAATTCTAAAGGAAATCAAATCATTACTGTGCTTGTATTAAATTAAAAGTTGAACATCGATTAAAAATGATGACAAACGTTTAGAAAAGAATATGTTTTATGCCTAGGAGGTCGACCATAAAGACGATTTTCTTGATAAAACAACTTATAAAAAAAAATATGAAGCAAAAGAAGGGCCTACACATGGTATATATGGATTTGAAGAAAACTTATGACAAAATACCGAAGAAATTACATGGTGCGCTCTGGAAAAGAAGAGCCACAACAAAGTAAATTATCCTTATTAATAATATGTATGATGATGTTGTGACTAGTGTCAGAGCATGCAATAGTGTAACTAATGATTTTCTTTAACATAGGATTTTTCCAATGACCATCTTTGAGTTTCTACATTTTTGCCTTAGTAATGTATGATGTTACGACGGGCATATAAGGGTGAAATTCCTCGGCGTATGCTCTTTACTGATGATGTTCTACCAGTTGATGAAAGCGTGATAATGGTTGATAGACAACTGAAGTTGTGGAGGCAGACCTTAAAATCAAAGGGTTTTGGGTTTTAGGCTCAATAGAACTAAAACAGATTATATAAAGTGCTAGTTCAGCGTTGTCAGGACAAAAGACGTAGATGTCACTTTGGACAGATAAGTAGCGCGCATAAAGGAATTCCTTCGATATTTGAATTAGTATCGCAGTACAATGGTGAGATTGATATAGATGTTATTTTTAAAATTCAAGCGAAATAGATGAAATAACGACCAACGTCTGACATTCTTTATGGTAGAAAAATCCACAAAAGCTTGAAGAAAAGTTCTACAAGGCAATGATCAGGTGTGCGATGTGGTATAGTGCAGAATGTTAGTCTGTAAAAAGTCAACATGTCCAGAAGACAAGTGTAGCAGAGATGCATATGCTCCGATGGATTGTGGTCATACAAGATGAGATCGAGTTAGAAATGCTGATATACATGACAAACTTGATGTAACATTAGTTGAAGAGAAGCTAGTCCAACACCACATAAGATGGTTTGGACATCTCCAACAGAGGTCTCCCGATGCATCTGTGTACGTTGGACCTATAGGTCACACCGAGTGCTCAAAAAAAGTATAGGTTGATCAAGTGTGACATGTGAGGTAGTAAAAAGAGATTTAAGAAATTGAAATATATCCGAAGAGCTGGTGTCAGACATGAGCGCATGAAAGTTCACGATTTACGTACCAGAATCATGAGCATAAAGTTGAATTTGGAGTCGTGCTATAAATTTTAGAATATATGATTAGTAAGTAAGAGCCTAAGGCGTAGTGTTTGGTTTTCGGTCTCTATTACTTCTAGTACTATTATTGCTATTAGTATCATTATTACTACCATCATGTGTTTTTTTTAATTTATTATTACTATTATTTGTTTAATTGTTTTATTTTATTTTTATCTTTATTTCTATTTTCACCTTTAAATTCATTATTGTTACTATTACTTTTTTTTAATTGCCTTTGCTATTTAGTTTTGGGTTTCATATCTAGCCAACCTCGACTTGTTTGGAAAAGAATGACTTAATTGTTGTTGTTATGGGTAAAATCTGAAGGGGACATGTATACATCTGAAACAACAAAAATGTAATGAGATAACCATTATTGATCGCTTGAAGCACTTGGTGATTGAATCTTAAACACGTGCATAGAAAATTATTCAATGAATTCACCCTGTGACATGTACTCGAGTTATGTGCTGTTTGAGCATTAGTACTTCAAGAAACCTCCGCCTTGGCATGAATATTTCAATGGGCTGAGAGTAACCAACCACCCAGCCTTTCGTTTCACCTAGGATACACACAAAATATATCATCCTACCAAGATCATAAGGACAACCCATCATTTCACTCATGTTAAATCCATATGACTAGCAATAGGTATCCATTTAACTTTAGTCAAATGATTACTTTAACTACCAAAAGTGCTTTGCCCATCGTACTTTGTCTCTATAAGCAGTTACTTTTAAATTACAACAGGTGGCTATGACCTTCTCTCGCAAGCATGGATCAGGGATATTCCTCGTCTCTTTCATTACTTCTATCCATACAGTAAAAACTCTCAACTCTTAAAAAGGGGGCCATGGCCTTCTCTCGCAAGCATGAATTAAGGATATCCCCGTCTCTATCATTATCCCTACAATAAGAACGCTTAACCCCTAAAAAAAGGAGAACTAATTAAAAAATAAGGAGATTGATTATTTAGAATACTAACACATTCAAAAATAGCTTAAGTTAAACATCTTCTTTTCCCTTATAACATGTGCAATTAAAGCGCTCTGCTGTTTTGTAGTGGTGGAGGTGCAAAAAGGTGTAGCGAGAGTAAAACAGAGAAATAGAGGGATATAGCAGATGTGTAAAAAGGTACATTGGATATAAAAATAAGTATTTTAAGATTAATTAATTATCAGTATCACATCATTTGTGTAGAAGAAACTAATATTTATTAATCTTGTATAATAAAATCAAAGAATATCTTGGTTATACACATTAGAATTGATGATTATACTAGATTTCTACTGTATATTAGACACTAATTTGTTAAAATTATCTTTTTACACTACAAAACAACAACAAAGCCATAAATCTCAAACAAGTTGGGGTTGACTAGACATGGAACCCAAAAATAAAAAATAAAAATAAAAAGGAGTTAAAATCTTCCGTATAGGTAAAATAAAGGTTTGAAAAAGACAAAAACGAAGATTAAAAAGTTAAAAAAAGGGAAAAAAAAAGAAAAAAAAGAGTAAACCCTAAGGCTCTGGTACATGGATTGCTAACTTTCATGCACCTCTATCCGAAGCCAGCTCTTCAGTTATATTCCAATTTCTTAAGTCTCTCTTTACTATCTCTTCCCATGTCATTTTAGGTCGGCCCCTACCTCTCCTTGGGCCTTTGGCGCGACCTATAATTTCAACGTGCACTGGTGCATCGTGCGGTCTTCGTTGGAGATGTCCGAACCATCTCAAGCAGTGTTGGACTAACTTCTCTTTGACAGGTGCAACTCCAGGTTTGTCCCGAATATCATCATTCATAATCCAATCTCGTTTGGTATGCCCACAGCTCCAACGCAGCATACACATCTCTGCTACACTTATCTTTTGGACGTGTTTCCTTTAGTAGGCCAACATTCTGCACCATATAACATCGCTGGCCTGATTGCTGTTTTATAGAACTTTCCTTTAAGCTTCTTGAGGGATCTTCCTATCACAGAGAATGCCAGATGCAAGTCGTCATTTCACCCATCCTGCTTGAATTCTAAAACTAACATCCCTATCAATCTCCCCGTCAAACTGCAACATGGATCCTAAATAACGAAACGATTCTTTCTTAGGTACTACTTGACCGGCCAGGGTAACATCTCCGTCATCTGACCTGACACCGCTGAATTCACACTTCATATACTTCGTTTTAGTTCTGTTAATCCTGAAACCCTTCGATTCCAAGGTCTCCCTCCACAACTTCAATTGTCTATTAGCCCCTATTCTACTTTCATCAATCAGCACAACATCATCAGAAAAAAGCATACACCAAGAAATCTCCCCTTATATACCTTTTGTGATTTTATCCATCACTAAAGCAAAAATATAGGGACTCAAAGCCGAACCTTGATGTAATCCTATATTAATAGGGAAGTCACTGGTCTCACCATCGCATGCTCTGACACTAGTCACCGCCCCCTCGTACATATCCTTAACAAGGGTAATGTACTTTGCTGGCACCTTCTTCCTTTCTAGCGCCCACCACATAACCTTCCTCGGTACTCTGTCATAAGCTTTCTCCAAATCGATAAAAACCATGTGAAGATCTTTCTTCTGCTCCATGTATCTCTCCATAAGTTGTATAATCAAGAAAATCGCCTCAGTAGTTGACCTTCCAGGCATGAAACCAAATTGATTCCTAGAGACATTTGTCAACCTCCTCAAACGTTGTTCGCAGACTCTCTCCCAAAGCTTCATTGTATGACTCATAAGTTTAATTCCTCTGTAGTTTGTGCAACTTTGAATATCTCCTTTATTCATGAAGATTGGAACTAAAATGTTTCTCCTCCACTCATCTGTCATCTTGTTAGATTTGAAAATATTATTAAACAACTTAGTTAGCCAGGTTATCCCTGCATCTCCGAAACATTTCCACACCTCAATAGGAATGTCATCAGGCCCACCTGACTTGCCTGTCTTCATCCGTTTCAACGCCCCCTTTACCTCCGCCTCTTGAATTGTTTTAAAAGAGAACTAGTCAAATCAAGCTTCGTATATTAATATTGCTAAAGCAGGTGCTATAAAGCATTGATTTAGCGGGTGCAATGGAAAATAGCGGGGTTGAAAGCGGATCTATTGTTCATCAGTGCTAAATAAAAATAACGTAGCGGTTGAAGGGCGCTACGGGCAATAGCAAAGATTTTGCAGGGTTTAGCTGAGCTTTAACTGCACAGCTCATAGCAAAGGAGATCAACTCCTATTTTTGCACTACCTCACCTGTTTATTGGAAAATTTTGTTGTTCGAAAATTGTTAAGTTAGATCAAATCTATACTCAAGGCCATTCAAAACTTCAGACCACGTTCATCCTCTTTCTTTATCACTCCAAGACAGTGCTACACTACTAAGAGAACATCTTTCATGCAAATAACTTCATTTTAGTAACATTCTTCCTTCTAATCATGAAAAGATCAAGGTTAAAAAGGTAATGAAGTTACTTCATTGTTTCCCCATTGGGGTTTCCATGTTATATCTGCGTAATTCACTCATTGTTGTTATTGTTGAATTGTTTATCGTTTTTTAGTAAGTCGAATTCAATGAATTCAAGAACCACCGACCCCTCAGTCTTCCCACTGTTAGATCCATTTCTTTCTCCTCGTTTCCAAACACAAATATTTTTCTATCTTTTTGTTTCAACACCGATATCCTCTCTAATTTTTCTTATAACCTGTTTGTCTCTTGCAAAATTTTGGAGGTCAACAACTATTTCTTGGAAGTCTGCATTATAATTTATAATCAGCAACGTTATAAACCTTAAACAACATGAATTAAAATAGCTGAACAATAGACTCGGGATAACAATAGTAAGTACTATTTTTGTTATAGATATTTATAATCATTATTTTCTTATAACATTAACAACGCGACAAAATTCAAAATCAATACATTTATGATTATCTAAATCAAAGTTATCATATCGTACACAATAGTACACTACAACACAAAATTGTCCATACCGCAGGGTGTGTGCTATTTAACCTATAATGGTGCATGTACCATCTATAGTGCAAAATAACACATTATTTTGTCAAAACGTAAAATAATGGATAGCTCATAATAACATGCTATTTTGTTTATTTATTAATTTTTGATATGTACATTGAAAAGAAGCTCAAATAAAATTGAATGACACAAGCTAGGACATGAGTACGCTAAACCAATCATATATCTTTAATAACTAGTCATCGAAGAACGATCAATATTCCTTCAAATAAAGTTGAATGTACTTGTTTGGTAAGCATGTCGTATTCAAAACATCTAAAAGATTTTACTTTTATTGTTTTTGTTTTTCTTTAGCTATATTAACAAGTAGAAATTTATAACCTTAAGTAATCATTTTAAATTTGCCACTGATATAATTTCTCCCATTTAATGTTATATTTGAACAATGAAACATTTATTTTGCAGAACTTCATAGTTTGCGATATTGGATTTTGTTATTTGCATTGCTTTTAATAGTGACTAAGCAAAAATATGAAAGTCAAACATTATTTTCTATTAAATTCTTTTCAATAAACTCTTGGAAGTGAAAACATTACCAAAAAAAAAAAAAAATTCCATGGGTCATTCGTTAGAAATGCTACTTGACAAATATTTGAATGTAACCTTATTATGGAATAGTTTATTTTGTCTGTACAATTTTTTCTAATCCAATTCACCAAATTTTGTTGCATCATCTATGGCACTATTTTCTTATTTGTTTTCCATAGAAATTTATCCATTTAACCTAGTAACATGTGTTTTAACTTATGATCAACTACCACCAGCTATCGTGTAGATTCGTATAAGTCTTGAACCCCTTTTTCATACCTAACTAATTGCAATACTTGTTATTCAACAATTCAGAAATCGTTTTGGTTGGGGATATTTAAATATACAACGTAAATGGTTTATATAATATAATCAAAATACCCTCTTTTAATTTATATTAAATGATATGAAAATCAAATTTAATTTTGGTTCGTAAAAATAAACAGTTCAAAGAGAAACAAAAAAAAGTGATCAAAAGCGTTTCTCCAAAAACATATTTTTTTATCATGTAAAAGCTGTTTAAAATGTTGTTTAAATTCCTAAAATAAATATAAAACACATATGTTTAAGTAATTAACTTAGGATTTAGTTAGTAAGGTGATTAATTAAGTTAATAAAGTGTGACGTGATGTTAAACCTAAATTCATCCAAGAAATAAAAGAAAGAAAAAGAAAAGTACTCAGGTACACTTAAAATAAGGAAACCAATACATGTGTATTTTGTGTTATAATGGATGTTGAAAGAGAGAGATAGTGAACATGAAGCGAGATGAAGTTAAGGTATGTAAATATACCAAGTACATTTTAGTAATTTTATAAGTGCATTTTATATAAAAGTAAATTTTCCTCCTCATTTTTATTCCCCTTTCTCATTTTTATACAATTATTTCTATTCCTTCCAAAGCCATTTCTATGGCTTTCATGGATCTTAAAACTCAAAAATATTAGGTGCGTTCGGTTTACCCTTTTTACTTTTGGGTTTTCACCAGTACATAAGTGCAAATAATGCACGTGTATCGTAAGAAACGATCGTTTTAGAGAATGAAGTTAATACACGAAACGAAAAATAATTGGTTTTTTTTTTTGTATCCATCTTCCATATACTCTATCATCTTTCAACTATCCTAATTTTTTGTAATTAAAATTGAAAACTCAAAACATTAAATATTTTTACCGATTGAAAATTCAAAACATTAACCATAGGTAAATATATTTGTATTATTAGTTGTTTGTTTATTTAAGGTGGTGCCTGACGCAACGGTAAGGTTACCCGACTGGTAAACTGGAGTGCGCAGGTTCAAGTCCCGGCCTCTTCACATATGTGAGGGAAAAGTTGTGCGCACTAATCGACCACCCCCAGAGCCCGGAAAGCCGTGAGAATAGTGCCGGGACGGGAGACTGACCTGGGAAGTCCTCTCGCGCTTGAGTACGGGAGCCTTTGGCACTGGGTATCCACCTTAGTTGTTTGTTTATTTGATAGTTAAATAACTAATTATCAAATCTTGGCTAAATCTTGCTTTGGAAATATCTAGAAGAAACACGTGAATTATACGACATAGTCTTCCTCGATATTAATGTTGTCCTACACATATAAATCTCGTTTTATTTTCCTAGGATAAAAGATAAGAAAACCCATCCATTAAAAGGGTAAGAGGTGAACTCTGCTCTTATGTACTGTTTATTTATTCTAAAAGAACGGGGTTGGTTTACCGAAAACTATCGATCATCGTTTCGAAAAAATCTGTGATCGGACTTAATTGTCTTAAAATCACATCGATCAGCTGAAATGTTTTCCTAGCTGACATTGCATGTTTGTCTGGAAGGCGATGTTAGCATTTGAGGATAAACTGCTAATTTACATGGTAAAATGTGACATTTAGCCTCATCACCGGGTAAATGAATAAAGCAGAGGCATAGGGCATGACTACGTGGGTCGCTCTGATATAGTATGATCATTCCATATTTAGTGTCAATCTCTTTGTATGCTTCAGGTTCCATTATGGTTGTCTATCAACTATGACGGTCATATTTGGTGCTATCCGTTTTAGAGGTAGGTTCTGTTCTGAGTAGTTGAGGTGCAAATTAAGACAACCTCCCAGACACTTTATTGTGGTTGTCAATGGATACCCGAAAATTCCAAAATTCATCCACATCCAAAAAAGGGATAAATATACGATATTAGGAAAAACGGATGCGTATTAGGCATAATCACGTCCGAAAATTATCCGTTTGCTTTTTTCATGATCATAGTTTAAATTATGTGCATTGCAACATAATGAAATATAGTAATTTATGATTTTATTAAATTGAAAGTCTATATTATACACACTAAACGCATTCGAATTTCTCAAAATTATTTATTATCATCATATTTGTTCATTTTTAACACTTTAGCAATCAATTGAATTGGAAAAAAAAAACTTTATATTAAATTAAATTTTCTCATTTATGTATCATGATTTATCGATCGTTGATGGATCAAATAATTATCGATCTCCGTCTGTATCCGCAGATGTGGATATTCGATATTCAAAAATGATTTCGGATGCGGATATGATACTATCCGCATCCGAAAACATCCGTTGATAGCCCTACACTAGAAATATACGGGTTACGTGAGTAGACCCTTATCCTTTCATAGTTGGAATTCATTCTCCAATACGAACATTTAAATTTATTGTATACCTGTTATGCTAGAACGTGAGATGCAAACATTCTGAGTATGTTAATATATTTATCTGTGAATTCTAGACATTGTAACACCCCTCTCGAAAAGCTAACACGAAAATCTTTTAGCACAGTGGTTAGTGCGTGGTGTTGCTTTCCGGGAGGTCGGGAGTTTGAATCTCGTGGGCGTCACATTTGGTATCAAAGCCAATACCCAGCCGGAATTGTATGTATAATGTTGTGGGTGTCAGTCGGTGTAGTACTGATGCGGGTTGCATGCACAATGCCTGGGTGGTGAGTGATATGAGCCAACGAGGACGTTGAGCTCTTTAAGGGGGTAGTTTGTAACACCCCTCTCGAAAAGCTAACACAAAGATTTTTTAACATAGTGGTTAGTGCGTGGTGTTGCTTTCTGGGAGGTCGGGGGTTCAAATCTCGTGCGTGTCACAAACATTATCATAATATTGTTGAATATTTATTATAAAAGTGTTTTGGTTATCGTAATGTAATAGCCGTCTGTGTTTATGTGCGGTGTGGTCTTACGAAACACCTTTAATTTCAAAGATTTTCTAAGATATAACAACTTAAATTCTTTATGATTTGAGTTTTTTTATGTTGGTATTGCAGACTGACCTGGACGTTATTTTGCGATAATGCTCAGGTCAGAGCGAACATATTTTTAGGTTAGCTTTGAATTCTTTGAGGCTTAGGAATGGAGTTGGAGCTCTATGACGAAGTTTCGTAATCTAATTTTGTTCCCGTTGTGTGTGTGTCTGTGTTTAGTCTTAAGCATTTGTGGGGGCAAGTTATTATTACCGTCAAGGGTGATATTAAATTAGTTTAGTGTACTCTTATATATGTTGTATATATATAAATAATAGTTCTTAGTTTTTTAAAAGACTTGCGTTCTATTTCATTGCGATGTAAGATTTTGTTCTACCTTTTTCTTTCTTTTAACACTAATGATCTGTCCTTCAAACAATTAAATTATGAACACACAAATATCGAGAATGTATTATGTGTCGTTTTTAGTGATTAAAAAAAGAGTTTGTTGCAGTAAGATTACACTTTCATCTGATTTAGTTTATAAACATCTAAAATGTGCATATCTTTTAATACCATATTGCTTTTTTCCATAGTTCATATAAGCATCTAAAAACATACATATGTTTTGATAATTTTTTCTTTCATTTGCTAAACTGCAAAGAGCTTTGTTTTGATAAGTGTAATTTTTATAACATCAAAAATCTAGAAACAAATGAAATCAAAATTTACATTAAAAAAGAAATCTACATAAATACTAAAGATGATCTAAAAAATCATTAACGTTAACAAAATTACGATTCAACATAGAAATTTGTAAAAGATAACAACTTTAGTTGTCGATCTCAATTAGGAAAAAAATACCGAGAATGATTAACCACTTGAAACAACAAATAAATTATAAGATGAATTTACTTCATGATACAGTGTTAGAAATTTAAAGCATGGTTCTAAAGTTTTGTATTTGAATAGGAGACACCAACTAACAATTTACAGTGCAAAAATATAATGTAAGTTTTAATCCATGCTTAAATTACAATGTGTAAGAATAAAGGGGTAATCATAAATGTGTGATTCTTTATTTATGTAAATATGTACCATAGCTACTTTAGTCCCATTTAAAGCGCGCGCGTGTGTGTGTATATATATATATATACACATACATATACATACATACATACATATAATAAATACATAATTTGCAAAAATGAACAAAATAGCATGTGTTGTAACACATAGTGCAAGCCTTGTGTTATTTTGCGCTATTTTTTTTATACAGAAATAGAAATATATACATCAAAAGTGGAGAAAAGCCGCATTTCTCTGATGGCTCACAAAAACAAACTAGCAGTGATAAAAAACTGCAACAAACCACTATACAATCGGAGTACGACGAGAAAACCACAGCAAAGAAACAGAACCACCAAAATCCTAACAAACCAAACAAAACAGCCTCCAAAAACGTAGAGGACAAAAGCTAGCCATAGCCCGATGGGCAAAAAGATAGGGAGACACTCAGGTGCTATCAAGTTGGCATACTGCCAAAGTCCTCGAAACGGAAGTCCACTTCCAAACAGCATAGCGATCCTGTCACCAATATTCAGAGGGAATAATCCATGCCAAAGAATCCACCAAATTGCTTCCGAGCAAAGATGCAGTCCAAACTCCAAGCCAAGATCACAAATCCAGCGGGCCTGGAAGAAAAGGAAAAATCACAAACCCATTTTGCGCTATTTTTTTTAATTAATTACGTTGATCTAAGAATAATATTTTTATTAGAGTGTTCTCCTTTTTGGTAGGGTCACTCAATTTCCTTAACAATATTTTGTTTAAACACTTACCTTTTTTTTTAATATTGATCAGTTATAAAACCGTGATTCTCTTTTATTCACCATTAGTTTCGCTTTCCGTTCTCAGTTATCAGTTATATATGTAGTTGTCAACAAACTTGGCTTGAAGCGAACTTTGATCAAAATTTGATCTGGATTCACATTGTACCAGTGTGGATTCGATCTTTATTTTTCCAATTCATAGTCTACCAATGGACCTTATTGCTTTCTCGATCTTGTCGGTTGATCAAATCTTGGTCTAGATTTTTGAGCTCGGTAGGTAATATCCTTATACCCCGACTCATAATTTTTATGCAAAAAACATACTTTATACTTGTACTTTTCTGTAAAATCATACACAAGCAATATTAACATACAAAATCAATAGTGATAAAACCAAGTTCACAATGTTTAAAAATAATTTACATGCAAACCAACCAAATGGTAAATAAACAGCCTACGTACTCATATTTTGGTACTATGGAAATTAATAAATGGATCAGACCCAAACCGGATTGGGTTGTGATGAAACCATACCGTGTCCTAAATTGTAACTAGGTCAGCCCTTCGATTTCCAGTTAATAATCAAAAATCTGCTAAATTGATGGACCAGATACAAATAATTGAAATAAAAATAAAAATGGACACAGACCAATGTGGATTTGATCTGAACTTAATCAAGTGGACATGTTTAGCTACATGGCTTGAAATCCTGCATATTAGCCATGATTTGAAAAGACCGTTTTTTCTCCATATCCATCTAGCACACACTTTTAATTAACAACTCACCTATCTTGTTAAAAGCATGACATGTGATTTGTGATATTAAATCACATGGATGTTGAAGACGGCGTGAGATTTGGAGTTAGGTAACTCAAGATATTGCAAGATGCAGCTGAAAGGGGCAAGAAATGGACAGAGCAGGTGGTCAGACGTCCGAGGCTCCATGTTAGACGTCTGACCTGAAGGGAAGATGTTTCCCGAGAGTGCGGTCAGACGTCTGACCGCACCGGTCAGACGTTTGAGCCGGCTAATTTCCGTTTTGACCGGGCTTTCCACATGTTATATTTTGGAGTTTTTTAAAGGGGCAATTTGGAATCAGATTAAGTAACCGAAACCGAAATTGATTAGGGCCGAGAGAAGTTATCCCTATTACTCCTGAAAGACGCATGTTGTGCTTCCAAGTTGATCCAAGGGTTTGCCGTCGTTCTTCATTGTTCTTCTTAGACCAGAATTTGGTACAAACACCCAAATGCAGTGTGAAGTCCTCACAATCACAAATTACAGATCACAGAATGCAGAAGACAATAAATAACAGGAGACATACGAGGTTTTTATAGTGGTTCGGCTCAATCCAAGCCTACGTCCATTTTATAATATTTTATTTATACTAACAGATTACAAGAGAAATCAGTATATTTGCAAGAAAGAGGAGAAAGAGAATGAATTTATACACAAAATCTTCGTGTTAATGTAGTTTGAGAGACACAATGTCCTTGTGTTTATGCAATGGTGGATGTCGTGAGGAGTTAGTGCCAAAAATCCTTCAAAATGCCTTTGAATAGTGTATTTATAGCCATTTTCTGGTACCAGCTCGCGGGACACGTGGCATGCATCCCAAAAATCTCAAAATAAGGTGGAAAACGTAGAGAAATCCTCTCTAAGTCATGTCATGCCATGTGTAAGTTGATCTATGTCCATTAGAGTGAAAATAGCCCAAAGAATAGGGCTAAATCCATGTGTAGCTGCTGCTTTCAGGCGGTTCGTGGTCTCCAGGCAGTTCGTGGGTGTCCAGGCGGTTCATGAGGTCCAGGCGGCTCGCGGGTGTCCAGGCGGTTCGTGAGGTCCAGGCGGTTCGCGGTGGAGACCCGGAGCGGCTCTCATGATCGAGACCCGAGAGCCGGGATCCGAGAGCTAGGGTCCGCGAGCCGGGACCCAAGGACCGGGGTCCGAGAGTTCCTATACTTCTTCATGCGTTCATGAAAACAGGTGTAACTTTCAAATTAAGGCGGATTGAGCCAAACGAAAGATGTACCTGAAACTAATTCAGGGGGCTACAAGAGTTACTTATGCGTAGCAACGTAATTGTTGTTTTCGGACCAAAAAAGGTCATCTGATAGGAGTTTTGGGTCAGTTTATGCTAATGTTGCGACTTTGACCAAATTTGTCTGTGTCTTCTGACGATGTTTTCCTTGCCTGATCGTGATACTATCCAGAGATTTCATGTGTGACGGCTTTGACTAAAAAGCGTGTCAACAGTTCTCCTTCACCAACAATAGTTATAGTCATCTAGATATTTTTTGTCTATCTCAATAAGGTTATCGATTCAATTGTAGTTTGTTTACTTTTGGTTTTTGATCCATTAAATGTAAACAAAATTTGTTTTTGCGAATAAATAAAGAAGGTGCTTGGGTGGAATATCTTGTGTTTGTGCGTGTAATTTCATATTTGTTTTATTTTTTCATTGAAGCATCTTTAAGTAATCGGATGAATAAGATCCTAGTCGCTTCCGCAAAGGCTCAATTTTACTAACATGACAATCTTACTCTTACCATGGAGCTGTGGCGGTTATAAAAATTTGCAAATGTGAATCACAGGTTGGACAAGATCCAAGGTCAGTTATGCGGGAAGCTTATAATATGTTCAAAGATGGTGGGAAGCCAGAAAAGGTTTGTGTAAACCATTTGCTTAGCATCGTTTTATAGTTATTAAGTTCGATGAATCTTAGGGTGGATAAGTAGTTCTTTTTAGTGTTATTTTACGACAAGCATGAGTAGAGAAAAATGCATATAACATGTGTTTTTTTTTAATTAACTAAACTTTGATTAAATCAAATGTACCCTTCTTTATTGCTAAGAGATGGCAGAAGTTAGAAAAAGCATCTAAGCTTGTCCAGAAATCACTTTTTTGTTCTATATGACCAATGGTGCACTTAGGAAGTCCATTTATGGTCCATATTTAGGAGATTTTAAAGGAAATACAACTGGTATTTTTAAACTTGCTGTTAACAATGGAAAATGGGATGTTTAGAAATGAAAAATTATATACAATTCAAACGTGCCTTATTAGACGAAACTACATCCATTTCTATAATTCCTGACAAAATCACATCCCTTTCTGTAATTCAAGGAAGGCTTCATTTGGATTAAAATCTTTCTTTCCTTTTCTTATATTATCAAACAAAATTAATAACCGAGACAATTTCAGATCTCTATTTACTGTCTATTTTGGTGGACTATTAAGAAACGTAAAAGGCTTTAAAGGTTATTTGGTGATATGAATTATGAGAAAACAGTTACTGAAATGAACCTGAAAATAATAAACAATGAGTGAATGTAGAGAAAGGCCTTGAACAACAACTGATGACACAAATGATGTCAGCCATTAGATCTCCCTCTAAATTCTACCTCTGATGAGACCCCAACGATTAATGTCCATTGTGTCTCCATTCTGTGTCCCAATAGTCGCTCCTATATACGCACACGAGTGTGTGTGTGTGTGGATGCATATGTACATATATGCATGTACATACATATATAAAATACCCAAGATATTCTCTAACTCTAAAACTGCTAAGATATGAGAAAAATGTTTTAAATAAACATCTATTTAGCTATATACAAACAGGAGTGCCAGGCAGTCAGGCACTCTGAGCATTCAAAAACTGCTAAACGGTCATGAACGATAATACCAATGATCAAATTCTAAGCTGAGTCCTTAACAACCTGGATTAGGTTTTACATTTTGAATACAGAATAGGTGCATAATAGGTTTGTTCATATCCTTCTCTCCAGTATTGAATGCTAGGTTTTTAGTCCATGATCACAAACAAACGCATTATTATTTTTTTGTTACTTTGTTGGAGTCTGTCTTTTGAAGTACCAAAAAGCTTGAAAGTTTGGGCACAAATAAATGGAAATTCATCTGAAAAAAGGATGATTTTTTATTCTGAATAATGAGTGCATCGACCTATATATTTGAATTTGATCAGAACTGGAGATTGTGATGGAGTCTAGTTCACATCCGTGGTATTTTACAACTTTTTTCTTTTATGTTCTGAAGAAAAAAGCTTTAGCAAAATATCTTGCTTGTGCGGAAGACGCCTCGAATGTATCATTGCAAACATATTAAAGGTGCAAATATATGTCACACTTTTTGACATTTATCTGCTGGCTTTATGTTACATCTTATATTTGCATAAGATGACTTGTGGGGAACATTAACTGAAGCGTTGGCACATTCTGTTTTTCTGATCTGCTCTCTATTAGGTTTATTTAATCATCTTGTCACATATCCAATACTGGAAAACACAATGACTAACTTCGGTAGCCAATTTATTTAATTTGACTGCGAACATTTCCTTTGGCTGAATAATCACAAGGATAACTTTGGTGCTTGATTTTATTTACTCTGTATTAAATGATTATTTTGTTATCCTCTTGGTTAATTCAGCTTGTTTCAAAATTCCTGAAGGGCCAACCGAACGAATTCTTTTATGCATCACTATATGCTGGCCTTTACCATGAATCTGAGGTTAGGGTACTCTTCTAATATTTTGATATTTCAATATATGGTTGTTATACTGCATATCTTGGAATAAATTATTGAGGCTATTAGTGATATTTCATTTCAGTTTATTTCTGTGAATGGTACATACCATTTTTTAGGAGATGTTAATTATATATTGTCAGGCTTTTCTGATATTACTCAAGCCTCTAGAACGGGGCAGATTAATCCGTATTTGATGTAAATGCTACATCATATGATTTTGTTTTACCGATTGACATTTGAATGAATTGGAATAATAACAAAACCGGCATATGTGTGGACCACTCTTTTCTCCATGAGTATGGCGATTCTACCTTAAGTTGCCTTAAGGCACCTCCCAATAAGGGCACTTGCCTGTGAGGAAAATCCATTATAGGCTTATAGCGATTCTGTTTATTTATGCAAATACAATAAACTATTCAAACATAATACTGTCTATTATAGTAAACTATTCAAACATAATAATGTTTATTATAGTATATGATAAAATATGCGCTAAAACGTGCACAGTATAATGTGCACCAAGCATGTGAAAAAAGTGATGATGCAGTTTAGATAACTGTAGTCTGCATTAGTATGTTAGTAATTGCAGACTAAAGCTGTCATTTAAGAAGGAAAAAAAAAAAGAAATGAATTTCTTCTGCCTCATCATGTATTCTACATTATTTGAGCATATACGCCTTTCTCTTTGATTTTGCATAATGACTTGGGGATAATGTTTATCATATCAAATGTTATTTAAGGATGTATTTGCATTTTATTTGACGTAGAAAGAGATCGATGGAGCAAAGCTTCATATAGTTGCTGCATGCCGATCACCGTATGGGTCAAGGTTTGTTACACCATAACTATTTGAAACCATTGTTGATCCACTGCTATTAAGTATAGAAATTTCGAATCTGTATTTTCCAACTTTTATGGTTTTTCATTTTTGAAACGGTGTTCAAGCCCAAAACCTGCAGGTAGATCATCTTTTGATATATGCATCTTTGATGTTTTTACCATTGTTGGGTAGTCTTTTGGAAAATTAGTCAAACTTGGTCAATTTCTTAAATGTGCTTTACAGAGTTGTTATGTACAAGGTGATGATATTGAGATTTATGTGTGGCTTTTTTTAATAAAAAATACAGGTCAGACGACTACATGGCTTCTCTTGCAAAAGTGCACTGTTCTTGCCGAAACTGGAGCCTGTCTTAACTGTTCCGGTTTTGGAATGTTTGGGGAGAAATACAAGTCTTTTACATGTACATGTGTTTGTTTAAGTGTTAGTGACATAGAATGGCATCTAAAACTCCAGAAAGATCAGTCATCATGGTATGTTTTTTCCAACTACAATTAGTTTGCTAGTAGATTATCTTCAGTCAACCTAGCTGTTGTCGATATATAGTCCCAAAACTAGATTACCTAACAAAATTTTATGTTGTTTCTGTTTTTAGCCGTTTGTATTTTGTAGATCCGACTTAAAATTTTCTTTATTTAATATATATTGTACTTTCTCCATTTCAAATTGTTGAATATGCATTGATTCTGTTGGATCACTGTATTGAGTCAAGCTGTGGTTTTCTTCAGCATTGTATTTGTTAAATTTTTGCAATTTAGAATGTTAAATTGCTAGCCAAAATCCAAATGAAAGAGGGAAAACTAGGGAGGACACCAATTAATCATTTAATTGGTTACTTGACAGGACGGAACAAAGAATCTAAAAGAAATTAATTGATCCAATTAATTATATGCTAGTATGAATTATTCATCTTTGAACAATTTTCTCCTATAAATTGCAGCTTAAGACTATTGGAAAATGCATCCAAATAATCTGCCCCAAAAGAAACCAAAAAAAAAAAAAAAAAAAAAAAAAAAAAAACTTTTCCACATTAAATCAATTCCTGTTTCTACTTAAAAGTTAAAACGAGCGATTAGTTATTTGTGTTTCTTATTTTTTAAGCTAGTCTGTATTTAATTTTCTGATATCTTTTTTACCTCCTTAGAATAACAAAAGAAATTTGAGGCTAAAAATGTTGTTTCTTTTATTTGAATCTATTGAAATTGTTCGTTGCACGAACATTGGTCTTCTGATTGGTGATTCAAGATCTGGAATGTTTATATTTGTATGAATAATGTATTTTTTATTTTCTTATCATTAAGGTGTTGTATGTCCACATTTTTGTGCATATCTCCATCTTTATTAATATTTGTAATACTTACGGTGTTACTTTTTTTTTTTTTTTTTTTTTTTTTTTTGTATAGTTTCAAATGCATTTGGATATTATTAAATTTTAATATTGCTAAAAAATAAGAAATTTAACAAATAAATTGTTATGTGATGACGGTCAGATCAAAACCCCCCTACATCAGCATAGGGTGCACGCATAGTTCGACCTACGTGATTAAATATACAAGCACCATGGGATGTTTTTATGGTGCTGGTTTGTATTAAATATTCTCAGAGGTTACATATAATCATACTATTGTGACAAGAAGATCTGAAGAATTGATGAATCTCTTCTTGCTTTATTATAAATCATGAAACCATATATGTATAGTACAAGCACACCAAATTTCTTATTCTGTCAAAATCTAGAAAACAGAAAACAAATATCCTTGAAATCACGTTTAAATCTAGAATACAGGAAACAAATATCATATTCCTGAAATCACGTCCAATTCTAGAAAACAGGAAACAAATAGATAAATATGTAAAAAGATATTTTCTAACAATTGTTTTCCTAAAAATATCCTTTTCCAAAAATATCTCTTTTTAAATATATCTTAATACCCACTCAAGTTGGAGCATTGGATTCAAAAATGCCCAAATTGGAAAGAAGAAAATCAAATCGAGTCTTCCCTAGAGCTTTTATGAAAATATCCGCCAATTGAAACGATGTGGAGACATGGGATGGTATAATCAAACCCTCATTTATTGCATCTCGAACAAAATGACAATCAACTTCAATATGTTTTGTTCGCTTGTGAAAAATTGGATTTTTTGCAATATGCAAAGCATACTCACTATCGCAATATAATTTAATCGCTTCAGGATGATGAACACCCAAACTCAACAATAGACCTTTATATACATTTTAGCCACTTTAATTCACAAGTGACCGTGGTCTTGGACCTGTAGTTGGCTTTGGCAGAGGACCGGGAAACCGTTGTAACAACCCGAATTTCGACAGACTGATTTTTTTTTCTTTCAAAATTATGATCTATTGAAACTCATGTTGGTTTGTTTGGTATCCTGCAGAAAAGACAGAGATAATAAACATATCAGTGCTCAGAAAACATCTCACAGCGGAATGAAATAAAATATAATATAATCAAATATAGCCTTATCCAGAAAATAATATTGCCTAACCAGTATCCAAAGTTATCACATCTCTGCCACAAATCTAACCTGCGAGTATGTTATGAGGAGGGGGTCAGAACACAAGTTCTGGTGACTGAATTTAAACTACACATTCTGGATAACCCTACATATACAGTTCAGTTACTTTTTCTTATTTATTAGGTTACTTGTGTTAACAGCACTCAAGGCTTACACACACGTCGTGTCCATCTACTCCCTAGTAGATTAACCTAATATAATATACATATATCTACCTCCAATATTAAGGTATACCCCATGGTACATCACTCGCACAGTCTCCACCGCAATGCCACAAAAATATACGCAGTCCCTCATCCTATGTCGGAACGACATACGGATCTCTATATAACAACGCGATGATCCGCATAAAACCGTCATCGCCATGCTACATAAGCGTACTGACTGTCACCTTCGAACCATTCGATCGAATCAGATTTCATTATAGAGTAATGCCCTAGAGTCTACGATAAACCACCCGGAGCAGACAGTATCTAGACTTTCTCACGTCAGTACTCGATGCCTCAATTTCGATGATATACCATCCGCAAACGGTATGCATGTATCCACACGTATTATCTACTGTGCATCGAGTTCCGTAACAGAGCTATATCAGATACACAGAACTCGGTCAGGAGCCTTTTCATATATCTGTATACACAGATGTTATGGTCTACAATTTCACGGTGGCTATGGTCCCACCAGACCCCTCCCTCAACTACTGAAAGGCCAACAGATATGAGAGCTAGTGATGTGCCTCTAACAAACAATCTACATCCAAATTGGCGTGTCCCGCAACCAAAGCCACGATAGTAAAAGGTCAATGGTCTTTTTCTTTAGCTCTTCGCCTTTCCGCATCACGCTGACCATCGATTACCAGTACCCGATGATTACTATCAATCAAATGGTTAGACCCGCCTAAGGCAAACAGATGAGATGGTCTAGCCCGCCTAGTCACAAGGCATCAGTTTCGTTGAATCACCTATACCACCCTACAGGCTTCTGACTGCTTACTATCGTGGCAAACAAGGTATACTCAGGGGTAGTAACGCGCAGACCCAACCTCTGTGAGCACAGTCTAAACGCTACGACCGCACAGAGGACTACCAGGAGTACCCTCCACGTCCCAAGAAGTCGCGTGCTTCCCCTTCCAGTCCTTTGGAGCCAGCAGAATATCAGTATAACAACAAGTAGAATAATCAGATGGATGTGCGCTCCCTTCATGTCTCAGGACACCATGATGATCTACCCCGTTGGGTTCTTCACTTTCAGACGTACGGACTGATCCAAGCGTCTCAGGTTAACGTGTTATTAGGTCCTATGTCCAAACGTTTAATTACGCGCTTGCTCTACGTCATTAGATTTTCAGTTAACTTGGTTATTTCAAATCATATTAACTTCTTATTCAGGTTATTGTTAACCCTCATTTTGGCAAGAGTCTCAACGAACAGGGCCAAAGCCCAAACGCACGATCAGATACAAGTCGCGCTTCAGGAGGCCCAGCAGGGGCGCAACTTAGAGCAATGGCACATCGGCCCAAATCCAACTCAGTCAGATTGACTGTGCATTATCGGAAGAATCGCTCACCAGGACGACCGAGTTTCTCGCTTCCAAAAAGAACTCGTCGACCGATTATCTCGGGCCAGCGAGGAAGATATCTGCAGAGCTAGTTCACCTAATATCCCGACTTTCAAGGCAATAAAGACGGTCAAACCATATACGGACAAAACTCTACTTTTAATAAACCTCTCCGTGGATGCCACGTCAGCCACAACTTCCGAGGATACTATTTATGAACAGTGGAATCAGTCCTTCAACCGCAATTCAAGCCAATAGATGGATTCCACGTGTCCAGGCTTTCCCGGAATGGCCGGACCATACCGCAACAACCCAAGCTGCATTCTCCACCTATAAATACCCCTAAGCTTAAAGAGAAAGGAAAAAACGAAAAAAAAGACTTTTGGGGACTTTTGGCCAGACGGCTTTCTCCAAGCTTTTCATCTTTACGCTTCTCCATAACTCCAATCTCTCTCAAAAAGAAGAAAGGAAGACAGTCATTTTCTTTCTCTTCTTCAAACAGAAAAAGCATTGTACTTGTAATCAAAAAAGAGAAATAATATATAAAGTGGACGTAGGCATCGTCTTTGCCGAACCACTATAAAAATTCTGTGTGTGCTCCCCGCTCTTTTACTTTTTATTGCATTTTTAATCTTTATCTGTGTGTTGATCACGCGATTGGGGGTTGATCGTCACTAGTAACCAATTTTTGACGTCCATACTTTGGCGCACCAGGTAGGGGCAGCGCACCGACATCGCCATCGAACTCCTGCTTATCTCAGGTCATGGCGAACAAGCGAAAGAAAGATGCAACATCCTCTCGTCCCGCAAACGTCGATGCAGCCGATACCAATGCTGTAGAAGTAAGCCACGAAGTTTCCTCTCATGACGACATGTCTCAATTCCTTACCCGGGACGACATGGATAAAATCATAGTCGAACTCAGAGACCATATGACATCTCAGGGTAAAGTCCTCGAACGACAGCAGCAGTTGATGGATCACCTTCTCGGTCGATTGGAAACAGGGTTGAACACTTCAACATCAATTCCTCCATAAGCCGAGATTGGGACAACAGCTGACCCTCATTTTACTCAAAATCAGGCCACCGATCGGGCTACACCTTTATTTCATCCTGGTCTGGCCCCACCAACCAATCAAGCCCAGCCAGGAGTATCGCTTCCAGCGACCAGCGCGGTTGTGGCCACAGAACATCAGGAGACGGACGATCAAGATCTAGGTCGTCTGGCAAGTATGACTCCGCTCTTTGGAACATCTCGACCTGTCCAATCGGTCGAGCTACCACCGGGTCCCTCTGAATCAACGCCATTCCCATTACAATCCGGGATCTTACCACAGACCAGTCTAACCACTCTCCCTCTTCAACGAAGAGCCGGAGTAACCTTCCCTTCGAACAAGGGAAGCCACCCTCTAATATCGGCCCTCACCGTAGTAGAAGAAAACGCTACCGTAGACCCTCCTAACCTCGCTTCAAGCGGGGGCAACCCTGGCCTCCGAACATCACATGCTACGCTGGATCAGCCTAGATCCTTTGCGACGGGCATGGCTCAACCCACAACTCATTAGGTTCCAGAGGGGCCATTCTGCCCAGAACCACCCGCCAGATCTCACCTTCCCTCACACCTTCACTCAATTCTCGGAGGTCGAGCCCAGCCAATGGCCACCCTTCCGAGCATGCTTTTGCCGGATCCTCGCTCAGAACCTTCTTAGTAAGAAGAACTAAGTTCAGGGCAACGACTCCTCGGAGATGGGAGCCAGCTTGCAAGCATCGTCCGACGCTTCACTCGGGGCAATTCTTCGCAACAAGACATAGACAATGTCAATCGCATCCCCTTCACTAGAGAAATCAGAAATTCTCGAAATCCTCCGGACTTCAGTTTCCCAGCCATCGAGCCATACAACGGTCGCACTGTCCCGACCATTCACCTCATGCGATACATGCGACATATGGAAGTACTTGGTGCATCGACCAGCTTCATGGCTAAGTGCTTTCCTCTCTTTCTCATAGATATAGCCGGTATGTGTTTTCGGCAACCAACAACGGAGTCGATCAGCAGCTGGAATACTCTGGTCACCCGATTCATCGAACAGTTTCGAGTGCATATCTCTCAACTGAAAAGTGTCATATTTTTATCTACCATCAAGCAGCGATCCGGAGAGACGCTAAGATCCTTTCTCGAAAGATTCAACACAGCTGTAGCATCTGTCGATCGGCCCGAGCCATCGATGGTGCTGATGGCAGCCATCGCGGGAGTTCAAAAGAGATCAGAATTCTCAAACTCCTTAACCAGAGATCCCCCCAAAGATATAGATGATTTTTAATCCGAGACCGAGAGATTCCTCCGACAAGAGGATGCCAGCCTTGAAATGGAGAGCCTTGAAGTTTTAGTGACCAAACAACAAGGTCCACTCAACGGCAATGGGCAGGATAAAGGAAGAGGAAAGACCTCGGAAAAGAATGAACTTAATGTGCGACCTCGAAATGAAAACAAATATGATCGATATACCAAGCTCAATTCTTCTTTGCTCGATATCTACCTCGATATGCGCGAGTCCTTGCCCACTCCAAGACCACCTCGACGAGAACCAACCCAGATGGAACTCGATTCTGGCAAGCATTGTATATTCGACAACGTAGCTGGACATAATACAAATGATTGCCGACATCTACGCGATCTCGTCGAAGGACGAGTCAGAAAAGGGGAACTCGTTGAATATGTAAAAGATTGCACCCCGGCCATGCCGCCGCGACCTTCTGCTCAAGCTCCTCAGGCTGGTCCGCGAGCTCCTAGAAACGGAAAGGACCCTGAGACTAGCACTCGCGGCATTATCATTAATTAGATTTTTTTAATCTTTTCTTTCGATGTATTTCTTTTAATAACGAGGACGCCTTGATATGCACATAGGATTTAGCTCCTAAGAATGCTTGTAATCAATCGTTGTCCCCATATAATTTCTTTTCTTTGTAATAATTACTTAGCAGTTATGAATTTCACTTCTTGTAAAAGTAGATCATGTTGTGAAATCTCTAAGCCGAGCATGGATAATGCTCGCCCCCCTGTTCTGTGTGGTCAGCGCGAAAGCCCACCACCATTTGAAACACCTACTCCATCAAGTGAGTGAGGTTACATTTTCTAAACACGAGTGTGGACTACACTCTCTTTTCTTTACACCACGAGCATGCATAGCTCGCTAAACTAACTAACCTAACATGAGTCGAGCATAAGAAACACTTGCCTTAAGCCGAGCATGGTTTATGCTCGCCCCTAAGCCGAGTATGGTTAATACTAGCCCTCTCTAAGCCGAGTCAGATTAGTGTTCGCCACTAAGCCGAGCATGGTTTATGCTCGCTACAAAGCCGAGCACGGATGATGCTCGCCACCCTCTAAAGCCAAGTGGAATAAAATGCTCGATCCATCACCCTCCTCTAAAACGAGGATGGTTTGTTTTGTATTTGCAGGAACCAACTCTCATACAAATGGCAATCATCATCTCGGCCTTAATACGGTTCCCATGATTGTAGGCTTTCTGGCCTTAATACGACCTGGCATGGTCGTCGGGTTTCCGACCTTAATACAACATCGGACCGTCGGTTTTCTGGCCTCAATATGGTCCGGCGTGACCATAGCAGTTCGAGCGTTTGTGCATCGGTTCGGATTTCAGAACACACCTCCCTCTGTCGATGAAGATGCATTCTGAGGGGCAAAGTGTTAACCCTCTTTTTGGCAATAGTCTCAACGAACAGGGCCAAAGCCCAAACGCACAATCAGATACAAGTCGCGCTTCAGGAGGCCCAGCAGGGGCGCAATTTAGAGCAATGGCACATCGGCCCAAATCCAACTCAGTCAGATTGACTGTGCATTACTGGAAGAATAGCTCACCAGGACGACCAAGTTTCTCGCTTCCAAAAAGAACTCGTCGACCGATTACCTCGGGCCAGCGAGGAAGATATCTGCAGAGCTAGTTCACCTAATATCCCAATTTTCAAGGCAATAAAGGCGGTCAAACCATATACGGACAAAGCTCTACTTTTAATAAACCTCTCCGTGGATGCCACGTCAGCCACAACTTCTGAGGATACTATTTATGAACAGTGGAATCAGTCCTTCAGCCGCAATTCAAGCCAATAGATGGATTTCACGTGTCCAGGCTTTCCCAGAATGGCCGGACCATACCGCAACAACCCAAGCTGCATTCTCTACCTATAAATACCCCTAAACTTAAAGAGAAAAGAAAAAACGAAAAAAAATACTTTTGGGGACTTTTGGCCAGACGGTTTTCTCTAAGCTTTTCATCTCTACGCTTCTCCATAACTCCAATCTCTCTCAAAAAGAAGACAGGAAGACAGTCATTTTCTTTCTCTTCTTCAAACAGAAAAAGCATTGTACTTGTAATAAAAAAAGAGAAATAATATATAAAGTGGATGTATGCATCGTCTTTGCCGAACCACTATAAAAATTCTGTGTGTGTTCCCCACTCTTTTACTTTTTATTGCATTTTTAATCTTTATCTGTGTGTTGATCACGCGATTGGGGGTTGATCGTCACTAGTAACCAACTTTTGACGTCAACACTTACCAAGTTCTTATTGCTTATTATTTTCAGTTATATAACTTACCCCATTTAAGTTCATTAATAAGCCTTTAACATGTTATTCTTATCAGAAGATTTCAGATTCTCAGGTTTTCAGATAACATGTTCTTCTTATTAGCAGGATTCAGATTCTCAGGTTTACAGATTACTTAATTTATAATTAAGTACAACTTAATGCATTTCATAAGTTTTCCCTTCTTTTCTCTACTTATTACAAACAGCAGGTTTCAGGTTTCCAGATTGACAGATTACTTAATTTATAATTAAGTACAACTTTTCTCATTCCATAATTTATCTCATTTTCTCTATCGTTTATTATAACCTAAGTTATAATTTCCACTTGTCCCTAGGACAAACCTACCTATTATATTTCCTTTTCCCATTAAGGTTTATTCATAATAGGTTATTATCATTCCCCGTTCATTCCAATTCTTTTACTGTTGTAGGATTCATTCATTTTCATTAATTACAATTAATGTCATTTATTTCTTTCTAGTTATACACATATATTCATGTATGTTAATGCACTGGGCACCTCACATTAAGTTGACCACTTGTGGACGCTGGATTTGTCGGGCGATTCCGGGAAGGTTTCTACCACAAGTTGAACTTAACCTCGTGTCTCGGTGCAGTTATTTACAATTTCTTATTTACTGTAATTTTAGTTACAACCTTTTTGGTACAATAATTTTATTAAGAAAATACTAATGTTCATTGTAAATTTCGTAATTACAGCATTCACTGAAATTCCCAATTCAGACAGGTGATTAATGAAAATAGGCTTTATACAACTGAAATGTTCAGGGTTCAGGTTTCAGGATTACAATACTGCAGAAGTTTCATCATTTATACGAAGGATACAATTCAGTTTTAATTACAACAGTACTGATTTCATTAGATTTCATCAGGTTAAACATTTCAGCAGATTAATCATTTCGGCAGATTAAACATTTCAGCATGTTTACATTTAAGCAGGTTACAGCAGGTTAAATATTTCAGTAGATTTATTATACATATTAACAGGGAATGCCAAACGCTAGATATACCATTATCAAAAGGTATCACTTAAATCCACTCTTCTAATAACTTTCCAATTCATGAATCTGGTCTAGACCTAGCATTCCATCATTCCCCTAACTGAATCTAGAACCTAAATAAACATGGATTCACAATTCTCAAACTAAAAGTAAAGGGGGGAAAAAAGAGAAATCTAAATTAACCAGATTCAAGAATTTACCTCACTTCGATTAGAATTCTGGACACTCATTTGTAGATATACATTCCTTTTCTCTTGAATCAGAATTCCCTAAGACTAATTATTCTTTTTTCTGAAGAGATTTGAGGAGGAAGAAGAATGGCAGGGTCTAGACAGCCTCTCAGAAAATATGAGATTTAGGCTAGGGGGCTCTGCTAGCCTATTTATAGGTTTTCAAGAAAGTGGATATGATCTTGTACACGCAGCGCTGAATCAGCAATGAGTGTGGATTGAAAAACAATCCAAATTCGTCGAATGAACCTGCCCATATTAGGGATGGCCGACCCATCCCTCTTGGGTCAACCCATAGGTCGACTAAGGCATAGTATGAGTAGACCCATATGGGTGCGGGTGCTGTTTTTAACGTTTTTGCTTTAAACGTTTGATTAATACGCCCAGTATACTTTCTTTAGTTTATTTATATATTATATTTACATATAAGCTTCTTATATGTATACAAAACTTCTAATGCCCATTTTATACGTATATATATATATATATGCGCAACTTTTATTTCATTTTCAAAATTCAAATGGCGTTATGTCGACTTTTAATTCTTTCCTATTTTCATTGATTGCATGTTTATTTTGAATTTTTCTTTTGTGTTTGTGTGTGTGTGTATATATATATATATATATATATATATATATATATATATATATATATATATATATATAGACAGAGAGAGACGTGCTCCATGGCACCCCAAATTCCTAGAACCTCATTTGCACCCTATTTGTAGCCACAAGTTTATTATTAATTAAGTTAGTGGAAAGAGAGAGAGTTAGTGGGAGGAGAGAGGAAGGGGAATGTGTGGTGGAAATCAGGGGGGCTAAAGGGGTGCTGCACTATTTGGGGTGCTCTTGATCCTATCCCATATATATATATATATATATGTATATATATATATATATGTATATATATATATACATATATGTATATATATGTATATATATATATATATGCACATATATATGCATATATTTACATATGCATCTATACATATATTTTTTGTACATTCTTATATGCATAATTTTCCTTATATGTGCATTTATACCAAATTTTCTCTTAGAACATGTATTATTTTAGTCGTTCCTCTAAAATAAAAATATGACACTCGCGGGAATCGAACTTGCGCCACTCTCTTGGAAGTCACATGCTCTTACCAAATGGACTATATAGGCTTTTGTTAACAAGACTAAAAACAATGGTGGTGGTTGTTCTTTTCTTATACCTTTTTTTTATGTTTGTTGTAATATTTCATTTAAAGGTATCTCTTTCATCTTAAATCTGTTTTTTGTAATCCATAGGTCTAAATTGACCAAAAAATCACCACGGACGCAATGACGCTAATCCCATAACCAAATTCTGGAAGCTCTTCAAAGTTTATTTAATTTAATAAAAAATGCGGGGTGTTACAACTGTGCTTTGTTTCTTCGTCTTCTAAGAAATCGGGGATTGACCTAAAAACACTAGTCATCCTGTCAGAGAACGTCGGGTAAGCGGACAGGCTGCCTAGTCTTAATCACACCAACCTTTCATTATTAACTCACTATCTGCACGCAGCAAAATACCCTGACCGGGAGTCCCTTTCATATAACGAACGACTCGAAGGGCCGCTTCCCAATGCTCCATGTGAGGTTCTTGCATAAATTGAGACAAAATATGAACCGAATAAGCCAAGTCCGGTCGGGTGATGGAAAGATAATTCAGACAACCCACAAGTCGTCGATATGATTCGGGATTCTACAAAAAATGTTAATAGCAAGACCAAGCTTATGATTCTGTTCAATTGGAAAGGCACTTGGCTCTGCTTCCAACAAACCTGTTTCAAAGATAATGTCCAAAGTATATTTTTGTTGACACAAAAATAATCCTAATGAGCTACGGGCCACTTCAATGCCTATTTGAGACCTCCTGGGTCTTTCATTTTGAACAATCACTAAGATAAGCTTTGAAAACGGTAAGTGCAGCGGAATCATTCCCAGAAATAAGAAGATCATCTACATAAAATAAGACATTAATGCGAACAATGCCTTTAGTATATGTAAAGAAATTATAGTCTGAGTAGGATTGAGAGAAACCATAGCCTTTCAAATTGATACCAATTTTGCAAACCAACACCTAGGAGCTTATTTCAAGCCATACAGTGATTTGCGCAACCGGCACACCAAAGACGGCTCTGAACTCTCAAATCCGGAAGGTAATTTCATGTACACCTCTTCATTTAGATCACCATGCAAGAAGGCATTATGGACATTCATCTGGTGTAGTTCCCAATTTTTTGAGGCTGCTGCTGCTAGGACGACACGAACTGTTGTCATCTTGGCCACCGGAGGAAATATTTCATTGTAGTCAATACCCTCCTGTTGGTGATTGCCCAACGCTACCAATCTTGATTTGAGGCGCTCAACATCCCCATTTGACAAATACTTGGTTTTGTACACCCATCGACTACCAAGAGAACATTTTCCTGGCGGGAGATGTTCCAAAGACCACGTTCCATTGTCCTCAAGAGCCTGGATTTCCTCCATCATTGATTTTCTCCACCCATCATACTTTATAGCCTCTTTAAAAGATTTAGGGTCATTACCCTTGACAATATCTGTAACAACCCGTATTTTTCAACGACCTGTAATAATGAAAATCGAGGCAGAATTTAATTATAAAATCTGAATCAAGGGAAACGGGCTATGCCATTGCGTTCGTCTCGGAAAAATACGCGAAATAGAGTCCGAGTTTTCGAAAAACGGAGTCCGTATGACCCAGTTAAGGCCCATGGAAGTTTTCAGAAATTTCCATAATTAAAACAGATTTAAATTTAAATCAAAAACAAGGATTTGGGCCAGCTGGGCCAAGGCGGGAAAAATCCCGCCAGGACCCGCATGTCGACAGGCCTGTCGACAGGCCTGTCGACTGCCCTGTCGACAGCCCTGTCGACAGGGGGTGCCCAGGCAGTCTAGCCTGGTGCACCATTTCTGATTTGGGCTTGATTGGGTGGCTTGGTTCTAGAGAGTTCCGAGATCTGACGGGCCAAAACTGTCCTAGGGTTAATCCTATGGTCTAAATCACCCTAATCTTCTATAAATAAGCTCCTAATCCTACCCTAAAGCCTCATTAATCATTCTAGCAACAAAACTATGCCAAAATCCAAACTCTCATGGCCTCCACCCTCTTCATACAATTCCTAAACAAATCCCTAAGAGATTTCCATGCATACAAGGGTATTTAGGCTTGTATGATCCTCCTTAGTTTGCATTAAAGGCTTGTTTTTCAATTGGCATCATAAAGGAGGAGTCTTGATCAAGTTTGCTTGCATTTGGGGGCTTTAATTAGTTGCATAAGGGATTTCTTGCATTTGTTGTGCTCATTTGAGTCCGCATAAGCATTGTAAGCCCTCTTACCTTCACTTTGTAAACTCTAAAGTTAATATGTGGTGAAAGTTGAGATTTATGTGGGTTTAGTTGATTATGCATGCTTATGCGAACTCACTATACCATGTTTTACATGTTTCATAAGTTATGCATGCATATGCGAGTTTGCTAAGCCATGATTTGTATGTTTATTGAGTTATGCATGCATATGCGAGTTTGCTAAGCCATGATTTGTATGTTTATTGAGTTATGCATGTATACTAAGCCATGATTTGTATGTTTATTGAGTTATGCATGCATATGCGAGTTTGCTAAGCCATGATTTGTATGTTTATTGAGTTATGCATGTATACTAAGCCATGATTTGTATGTTTATTGAGTTATGCATGTTTTGACAAGTTGTGCATGTTTAAGCAAGTTTAAAATGACAAGTTGTGCATGTTTTGACAAGTTGTGCATGTTTATGCAAGTTTAAAATGACAAGTTGTGCATGTTTTGACAAGTTGTGCATGTTTTGATAAGTTGTGCATGTTTATGCAAGTTTAAAATGACAAGTTGTGCATGTTTTGACAAGTTGTGCATGTTTTGACAAGTTGTGCATGTTTATGCAAGTTTAAAATGACAAGTTGTGCATGTTTGACAAGTTATGCATGATTAAGGTAATATGCAAGTTCATTATGCTAAGTTATGCAAGTTTAACATGTTATGCATGTTTTATGGTAATATGCAAGTTCACTACGCTAAGTTGTGCAAGTCTAACATGTTATGCATGACTGTTGTGCAAGTTTATGTTGTGCCAAGTTCCCTCTTCCTATCCTTTATGCGTTACTACGAATATGTAAGCGATAGAATGACGTTGGGGGTTTTGGGGTAAACTTAAAATACATAAAAATATAAGATTGGGAATTTACCTATTAAGTTAGGTCTACCCCTTGGGAATTTACCTATTAAGTTAGGTCTACCCAAGTAATTGTTGACTTGTATTATGTTTTGAAATAAAGTGGACATGACACTTAGAAAACATAAGTATGGCCAACTCGAGGTTGGGTTGAGTTTGTAGCGTAATTCTACCCGGAACCGACCGGCTTAACTAGTGGCTACAAACAATAGGACCCAATGTGGGAAGTTGGTCATGGGGTGCCAAGACCCGAGGTTAGACCAAGTTGTGGTGTAAAGCTACCCGGACCCGCCCGGCCTAACTAGTAACCACAACAAGGTCTAATGTGAGAGGTTAAAGTGCATTAAATTAATTAATGCCTCATGATTAGGGTTAAGTCAGGGTCCACTAATACTTAACCAATTTGGGGATTCGAGGGATTAGAATGTGGTTAAGTTGTGAACCGTTGGTTACACTTAACTAGTTTAATCCATTTGGGGAGTTCAAGGGATTAGAATGGGGTTAAGCCACACTTAACCAGTTTAATCCAGGATTAGTGAAGGGTTAAATCACACTTAACCCAATTAGAAACCCTAGCAACGTGGTCTGTTCCAGCAGTAATCCCAGTTTGGTATCATTCACAACCCTAGAGGACTAGGCTAGGGCGGGGCACGATTACTGGACGGATGTAAACGACCAAAGCGACGGCTGAGTGGTACAGCGGTGCGGGTCCGGCGGGCTACGGACGTGCATGTAGTCCGATGTTGGACAAACTCGAGGCACGGGTACCAGTAGGTTAGGGCTGTGCATTATTGCTTAAGTGTCCGGGGTCGACAACCGAGGGCTTGATACACCCAAAGGTGGGCCCAGCACAGACTACCTACATCCATATGTGGGCCGTATGGACATCAACACTTGACGTGTTAGGTTTATAGGGAGCCGATCGACTAGACCATTGGGCTGGACCTTGTATTAAGGTCACCTCATGTTATCGGGCCAAAGCTTGGGCCAAGGGATCAATACCTGTTATGTTGGTTTGCTAGTACACCGTGGTGCAAAAACTTAACCATGTTTATGCGATGACACCTCTATCTATTTTGTGGTTAATTTATCATGTCAGTATGTTGTTATCTATGATCATCTCAGTTCCCATCATGCTGTTAACTTTATTAGTTTATAGACTGATCGTAGCAGGGCTTACTCAGTCTTTTTGACTGACCCGTTTTGTTTCGCCTCTTTTCTTCCGTTTCCCCCCCCCCCAGGTTCTCAGGGAGGGAATACAGGAGCCTATCTTGGATCTTAGCTGTTGTCTTGGATAGCTCATGTATGCTTTGGACTTGAGCTCGCTATGGTTTCTTCCACCTTGGGGATAGCTACTTTTATGTTTTTCTTATCAGTTTCAGATGATGTTATCTTATGTACTAGACTTGTTTACTTGGGAAATTGACATTTTGATGTACCAGACTTGTGTTTTGAAATAGTTTAAAAGTCTTCCGCTGTTTATTTACTTACTCTGTTTATTTACATATATATACATATATCATGTCCTGCCTTGCTATATCATTATGCATGTTTACCAATAATACCCCTCCAAAGTTAGTGCATTCCTTTGCGAGTGACCCTGGCGGAGGTGGGGTGTTACAATTTGGTATCAGAGCATATGGTTTACGAGAAGGGATAAAAAGGTTTTAAAAAGCTTTTGAAAAACTATTTTCAAAACCAAGTATAAAGTATTTTCCAAAGAAAAGTCTAGTTGTTTTTAAAAAGGCTATTCCCCAAAAGCCATCAGCACTATCCTTTGACTCCTCGTTTAAATTCTTTTCTTTTCGTTTCCAGCATGTCTGATAATCCCATCTTGCCCGGAGGAGTAATGATACCAGATTGGTTTCGTCAGTACTTGGAAGTCACGGCACCGGTCCCGGGTGTCCCTAATGTTGTCTCCCCAGTCGAGGCCGCTGTTCCTCCTTCTCCTCCCGTAGCTGATGTTCCTCTTCTCCCTCAGCCTCCACAAGCGGATTTCGCGGAAACTTGCAAGAACTTTAAGAGGATGGGTGGCAAGAATTTTAATGGAACAGAGACTTTTGTAGAAGCAGGGAATTGGTTGAAAGAGACCGAAGATCTTTTAGCCACCTTTGATATAGGTGACCGCAGGAAGGTTTTACTAGCAGTATGGTTGCTAAAGGAAGAAGCTGCACGTTGGTGGGTAGTCACCACCGCTACTAGGCCAATTGAGACTTGGGATGACTTTAGAGGAAGGTTTGGACTGAGATTCTTATCACTGAAGCAAGGGGACATGACTATTAGGGAATACATAGATAAGTTTAATCAACTGGCTTGTGTCGATTTAGACTTGGTTAATACAGCTCAGAAGAAGGCCCTACACTTTGCTCTAGGGTTAAACGAGCCATTACATGGTTTGGCCATGTCTCATATACCCTTAGGGGCGACTTTCGAGAGTTTAGTGAATTTGGCCCTACTTCAAGAAGAAGATAACAATGACAAGAAAGAGGTCAAGGCAAATGAGTCTCAAGGCAAGAGAGTAAATTCCGGGAAATGGGGCCAGAATAACCACAACCGCAAGGACAAGCCAAGAGGGAATATAAAATGTAACTTCTGTGGTAACGTTGGACATATGGCTAAGGAATGTAGGAAGAAGGAAAAGAGAAAGCGGGGCGAATGCTTCATTTGTGGTGAGTTTGGACATTTCAGCAAGGATTGCCCGAGGAAACAAGGGCAAGGTCAGACTCAGTGTGCAGGACTATCTGGAGGGCGAATTTATCCCCTCAACCCCGTTTTTCCAGCTCATGATAGAGGTAGTGTTTCTGTTGAAAATCTTGTTTACATTTTCTGATTTTCCCTGTTCAAACTTTGTTTGATTCTGGCACATCGCATAGTTTTATTTCATCTGATCCAGTTAAAAGTTTTGCACCTAAGTACTAGTGTAGTTGATGGTCCCGTATGTGTTTCAAATCCAATTGGGGGTTCTGCCCGTTTGTCTGTGGACTGGGTGGATTTGAAAAATTTCTATCTTGAGTATAGAATTCGCGTGGGATGTTTTATTCTTAGTTTCAGGGGATATGGGTTGGTTTTGGGCATGGAATGGTTGTCCGGTTTTGGAGCCATTCTGGGTTTTTGTATACAGGGGTGTGAGGCTCAGGACTCGCCTCGGTAATACCCTAGAAATTTCTAGCAACCCTATGGGTCCCGTCATGATTGTTATCTTGAGTCCCTCAACCCGTCTATCGATAGTTTGCAATCTATGGGGATGGTCCGAGAACATCCTGATATCTTGGGGAAAAGTGAAGGGGTTACCCTTAGACGTGGGATAGATTTCCGCATTATCTGGTTGGTAATACCAAGCCAGTTTCGTGGTCGGTTAGGCACATGACCTCACGAGGTGAGAGTTAAGAAAGCAAGTCAAGGAGTTGCTTGAGAAGAACTTCCTGAGACGAGGCATTTCCGAGTAAGGTGCTCCAGTAGTATTCGTTACTGATGTGGACAGTTTGCTTCGCTTATGTGTTGATTATCGTGAGGAGAATAGACAACCGCTATCAAGGGTTGATGATTTGTTTGATCAGCTTGTAGGAGCATCTATTTTCTTTTGATCCAGCTACCAGATTCCATCAGCTTAGGATGGCTGAGGATGGAATTGACAAGACTGCGTTTAGGACTCTAGATGGATTTTTAGAATGGCTAGTCATACTACTTGGTTTGACTAATGCACCCGCGTATTACGTAAACTTGATGGGTAGGGTGGTTAGGGAGTCCTTGAACAAGTTTGTCATGGTCGTCATAGACGATATTTTGATCTCCTCAAAAGAACGAGGAAGAACATGCTAGACATCTCAAGGAGGTGATGGATACGTTTAGAACCACCAGTTGAAGGTCAAGTTCTCCAAATGTCACTTTGGAGGAAAGAAGTTGGATTTCTTGGGCACACAGTCCCTAAGTAAGGCTTAGCGGTGGATTCCGCTAAAGTGGTTGCGGTTTAAGACCGGAAAACTTTGAGGAGGGCAATTGGAGTAAGAAGCCTCCTCTGTTTGACTAGTTAGTTAGCATTCCCGGAGCTTAGACTTACTCTTCTGGATCAAGAAGGGAGTTTCGCAGGAAGAAGATCCGCAGTTAGTCAAGAACATGGACCAGTTGGCTCGAGGCGAGATGTTAAGTCACTTCGCTAGATATATCATGGATGATAAAGGAAGACTAAGGCGCGAGGAGAGATTATGTGTTCCTCGAGTGAAAGACTTGGTAAAGAGGGTTCTTTAAGATGCGCATCACTCGAGGAGGTGGCCGAGGTGGTTTCAGGATACATGTTGTGCCACCAGGTTGAGGCCAAGCCATAAAAGCCCAGCGGGCCAGTACCTCCATTGGAGGTTTCGCAAGGGGAGTGTGAAAACATCTCGATAGATAAGGTGAATAAATTACCTAGATCAAAGAAAGGGAATACGGGTATGAGGGTCATAATAGGTAGACTCACGAAGAGTGCTCATTACAGTCCGATGAAGAGCGAGAGGACTGCATCAGGGTCAGCAACGGTTTACCCTCAAGAAGTTGGCCAGTTTTGAAATAGCCTACAGAAAGCCATGGGTAGGCAACTGAATCTAGGTATGGCCTATCACTCATAGGCAGATGGTTCGTTTCGATTTAAGCACGAGTTATAGAAAATCACGTTTATAAGGACAACTAGCAACGTGGATTGGTATTTTCAAGGAAAGTTCTGCTGCATGGAATACTTTATAGTAAGTGGACGAGATCCAGGATTCACTAGTGAATTTTGGAGAGCTTGCATAAAATCACAAGGTTATAGTATGTTTAAGCCAAGTATACAGAAAGAAGAATAAGTAGAAAAGAAAGACGAGAGGCGATAATGAAATGAGTTCCAACTCGAATTTGGGAAATAGGAGTTAGGAAGCCAAGAAAGCATGAAGTAAAAGGCAGTCAAAGCACAATGGAGTTAAGCTCAAGGAAACGTGACTAAGAAGAGTAGATACACGCATCATATCTTTGTAGGAGTGCATCCTTGATCCTTGTTTTCCTGTGGAGCTTGCTGGCAAGTTATCTTTTGTATATATCCTCTCGGTCCCATTCTCGATCTTAATTCTGTTGTAAACTCCATAAGGGGGTTAAGACTCATCGGTTAGTACTATATGTCAAAGTTTAAATGGAGTTCTTGTAATCCAAAAAGGAGTTTGTCTAGTTTATCTAGTTTATCCAGTTCATCGTGTCTATCTTGTCATGAGATCCTTAGGTAGAGACCCTTTGGATGAAACATGTGTTTGAAACATGTTATGTTTGATCGTTGCAAGTGGTTGCAAGTGTTTGCAAGTGGTTGCTCGTGGATGCATTATACACGATTAGGCACTAGATCGGCTCACACACTCTTCATATTGCATATGCATGAGTGTTTATGCTTATTCATGGATGGAAATTGTGTGTTATCACATGGATGTTACATATGGGTGAATGTTATGTGCACTCATATAGATACCATAAATTATGGTAGGAATTTGCATACATATGGATTCATTTCACTGACATACATATGCATTAAGGAGGTTTACTGTATCAGTAACCGCCTGATCTTTGCATTAGATAAGACATACCTATGCATTAAGGAGGTTTACTGTATCAGTAACCGCCTGATCATTGCATTAGATAAGTACATATACACACACTTTTGCATATGTTCATACCACATTTAGAATCTTTTAAGGACAATGATTGCTCGTGGATGATGCTTTGAGTAGATGGATGATTGGATGGTAGGATACGTTCTTCCTAACTTGAAAATTTCGGGGACGAAATCCTTTAAGGAGGGGAGAATGTAACAACCCGTATTTTTCAACGACCTGTAATAATGAAAATCGAGGCAGAATTTAATTATAAAATCTGAATCAAGGGAAACGGGCTATGCCATTGCGTTCGTCTCGGAAAAATACGCGAAATAGAGTCCGAGTTTTCGAAAAACGGAGTCCGTATGACCCAGTTAAGGCCCATGGAAGTTTTCAGAAATTTCCATAATTAAAACAGATTTAAATTTAAATCAAAAACAAGGATTTGGGCCAGCTGGGCCAAGGCGGGAAAAATCCCGCCAGGACCCGCATGTCGACAGGCCTGTCGACAGGCCTGTCGACTGCCCTGTCGACAGCCCTGTCGACAGGGGGTGCCCAGGCAGTCTAGCCTGGTGCACCATTTCTGATTTGGGCTTGATTGGGTGGCTTGGTTCTAGAGAGTTCCGAGATCTGACGGGCCAAAACTGTCCTAGGGTTAATCCTATGGTCTAAATCACCCTAATCTTCTATAAATAAGCTCCTAATCCTACCCTAAAGCCTCATTAATCATTCTAGCAACAAAACTATGCCAAAATCCAAACTCTCATGGCCTCCACCCTCTTCATACAATTCCTAAACAAATCCCTAAGAGATTTCCATGCATACAAGGGTATTTAGGCTTGTATGATCCTCCTTAGTTTGCATTAAAGGCTTGTTTTTCAATTGGCATCATAAAGGAGGAGTCTTGATCAAGTTTGCTTGCATTTGGGGGCTTTAATTAGTTGCATAAGGGATTTCTTGCATTTGTTGTGCTCATTTGAGTCCGCATAAGCATTGTAAGCCCTCTTACCTTCACTTTGTAAACTCTAAAGTTAATATGTGGTGAAAGTTGAGATTTATGTGGGTTTAGTTGATTATGCATGCTTATGCGAACTCACTATACCATGTTTTACATGTTTCATAAGTTATGCATGCATATGCGAGTTTGCTAAGCCATGATTTGTATGTTTATTGAGTTATGCATGCATATGCGAGTTTGCTAAGCCATGATTTGTATGTTTATTGAGTTATGCATGTATACTAAGCCATGATTTGTATGTTTATTGAGTTATGCATGCATATGCGAGTTTGCTAAGCCATGATTTGTATGTTTATTGAGTTATGCATGTATACTAAGCCATGATTTGTATGTTTATTGAGTTATGCATGTTTTGACAAGTTGTGCATGTTTAAGCAAGTTTAAAATGACAAGTTGTGCATGTTTTGACAAGTTGTGCATGTTTATGCAAGTTTAAAATGACAAGTTGTGCATGTTTTGACAAGTTGTGCATGTTTTGACAAGTTGTGCATGTTTTGATAAGTTGTGCATGTTTATGCAAGTTTAAAATGACAAGTTGTGCATGTTTTGACAAGTTGTGCATGTTTTGACAAGTTGTGCATGTTTTGACAAGTTGTGCATGTTTATGCAAGTTTAAAATGACAAGTTGTGCATGTTTGACAAGTTATGCATGATTAAGGTAATATGCAAGTTCATTATGCTAAGTTATGCAAGTTTAACATGTTATGCATGTTTTATGGTAATATGCAAGTTCACTACGCTAAGTTGTGCAAGTCTAACATGTTATGCATGACTGTTGTGCAAGTTTATGTTGTGCCAAGTTCCCTCTTCCTATCCTTTATGCGTTACTACGAATATGTAAGCGATAGAATGACGTTGGGGGTTTTGGGGTAAACTTAAAATACATAAAAATATAAGATTGGGAATTTACCTATTAAGTTAGGTCTACCCCTTGGGAATTTACCTATTAAGTTAGGTCTACCCAAGTAATTGTTGACTTGTATTATGTTTTGAAATAAAGTGGACATGACACTTAGAAAACATAAGTATGGCCAACTCGAGGTTGGGTTGAGTTTGTAGCGTAATTCTACCCGGAACCGACCGGCTTAACTAGTGGCTACAAACAATAGGACCCAATGTGGGAAGTTGGTCATGGGGTGCCAAGACCCGAGGTTAGACCAAGTTGTGGTGTAAAGCTACCCGGACCCGCCCGGCCTAACTAGTAACCACAACAAGGTCTAATGTGAGAGGTTAAGGTGCATTAAATTAATTAATGCCTCATGATTAGGGTTAAGTCAGGGTCCACTAATACTTAACCAATTTGGGGATTCGAGGGATTAGAATGTGGTTAAGTTGTGAACCGTTGGTTACACTTAACTAGTTTAATCCATTTGGGGAGTTCAAGGGATTAGAATGGGGTTAAGCCACACTTAACCAGTTTAATCCAGGATTAGTGAAGGGTTAAATCACACTTAACCCAATTAGAAACCCTAGCAACGTGGTCTGTTCCAGCAGTAATCCCAGTTTGGTATCATTCACAACCCTAGAGGACTAGGCTAGGGCGGGGCACGATTACTGGACGGATGTAAACGACCAAAGCGACGGCTGAGTGGTACAGCGGTGCGGGTCCGGCGGGCTACGGACGTGCACGTAGTCCGATGTTGGACAAACTCGAGGCACGGGTACCAGTAGGTTAGGGCTGTGCATTATTGCTTAAGTGTCCGGGGTCGACAACCGAGGGCTTGATACACCCAAAGGTGGGCCCAGCACAGACTACCTACATCCATATGTGGGCCGTATGGACATCAACACTTGACGTGTTAGGTTTATAGGGAGCCGATCGACTAGACCATTGGGCTGGACCTTGTATTAAGGTCACCTCATGTTATCGGGCCAAAGCTTGGGCCAAGGGATCAATACCTGTTATGTTGGTTTGCTAGTACACCGTGGTGCAAAAACTTAACCATGTTTATGCGATGACACCTCTATCTATTTTGTGGTTAATTTATCATGTCAGTATGTTGTTATCTATGATCATCTCAGTTCCCATCATGATGTTAACTTTATTAGTTTATAGACTGATCGTAGCAGGGCTTACTCAGTCTTTTTGACTGACCCGTTTTGTTTCGCCTCTTTTCTTCCGTTTCCCCCCCCCCAGGTTCTCAGGGAGGGAATACAGGAGCCTAGCTTGGATCTTAGCTGTTGTCTTGGATAGCTCATGTATGCTTTGGACTTGAGCTCGCTATGGTTTCTTCCACCTTGGGGATAGCTACTTTTATGTTTTTCTTATCAGTTTCAGATGATGTTATCTTATGTACTAGACTTGTTTACTTGGGAAATTGACATTTTGATGTACCAGACTTGTGTTTTGAAATAGTTTAAAAGTCTTCCGCTGTTTATTTACTTACTCTGTTTATTTACATATATATACATATATCATGTCCTGCCTTGCTATATCATTATGCATGTTTACCAATAATACCCCTCCAAAGTTAGTGCATTCCTTTGCGAGTGACCCTGGCGGAGGTGGGGTGTTACAATATCTGCAAGAAATCTTCGATAATTTACAGAAAAATTGTCACAATTTAAATAATGTATTAAAGGATAAGGATCGCCTGAGGAAAGGTCGGAAGATGAAGGAGATGAGGATGTACTATTAGCAAAAACTGTATGTGTCACAAAGTCTCGATTCAAGACGTTCGGGAATTTTTCTCGAAACCCACGACCTATTTCATGTTCACGGACTACTGGAGCAGTTATTGTAGACGAAGGTGTAGCTGTCTGATTAGTCGTTGGTGAGAACTCAGGAGATGCTGGGTCTGATGGTTGGGCTTGCTGTTCACCAAATTTTTTTGCCAACCCCAGTTTCATTATCCAAAATTAATTCATAAAATTCTCATGCATTTCTTGATCAGTATGTTCATTATTCGTGGTGTTCACATCCTCCGGACACCAAACCGAGAACCCATCCTCAAGGAATTTTACATCTTGTAAAACAAAAATTCTTTTGTATCCAAATCAAACAATCTCCTCCCCTTTTTATCAAATGGATATCCAACAGAAACACAATTTCTACTTCGACTAGCAAATTTATCTCCTTTAGCTTTCTAATTATGAGCAAAACTCAAGCACCCAAAGGTTCGAATAACACCAAAAGAGGGGTTTTTATTAAAAAGTATTTCGAATTGTGTTTTTATTTATTTAGTAAAAGAGGAGTTGGGGTATGATTGATTAAGTGAACAACAACAAGAACACATTCCCCCTAAAAATAAATAGGTAATTCTGCTTGAAATCGCAATGCCCGACCAACATTCAAGATATGTTTATGCTTCCTCTCAACTCTCTCATTTTGTTGCGAAGTACCCACACAAGAAGTTTGAAATAGAATTCGATTGCACTAAAATATTCAAGCAAACAATTAAACTCAGTTCCGTTGTCACTTTGAACTACTTTAATTGTTTGAGAGAATTGTTTATCACCATAACAACAAAATTCATAAACATTTGAAAGACTTCCAATTTATCAACTAACAAATAAATCCAAATTGCTCTTGAAAAATCATCAACTATTGTCAAAAAATAACTAGCTCCACACGACGAAACATGTTTATATGAACCCTACAAATCACAATGTATTTTGTCAAAAATATGAGAATCTTTATTAGTACTCAAAGGAAATTTGTCTCTAGGATGTTTAGCACGCATACACACTTCACATCCCTTATCTAAACTAGTGTGAACATGTGCTACGCACACGGGGTTGTTTAAAGGGTTTGTTAGAAACGTCTATTTTTAATATTTTACATATAAATAGTTAAAATAAATAACTACATATTTTTTAAACAATATATAGTCTTTTCACGAACTAAATTCATATTAACAACTTAATTTTCATATGGCTGTTGTTTTTCTCAGTAGTAATGAGGAATAAGACAATGGAAATAATAAAATTATATATTTAAAACATAGTTCTATACAAATCTATAAAAACCTTTGATTTCTATTTCTCCTCAAAGATAAGGTTTACTAAATATGGTCCAAATAACTCTACCAAAATAGTAAAAAAATAATTTTAGTATATGAAAATTTCAAACCCTAAAATTAATATATTATGATATAAATTTTTATTATTAGGTATTAAGTACTGAAAAAGCAAGTTACACCCTAAACGTTTTTTATTATTATGTGATAAATATTGCATATGTTAGTTTAATGGTGACTAATTGTTTACAAAATCCATTTTGATATGTAAACAATGAACAATAATAATGGGTAATTATTAATATTTTGCAGTTCTTTAGATAACAATCTATTATGAATACGTCAAATATGTGAAATTGGTATGACACCACTTATGTGTTTGCTAATATAAAGTGATTCAAATCATGCAACTTGTTTGTATAAACCATGCAATTAAACTCAATTCCTAACATGTGTATACAACTAATGCAGACTTATTGGTTGCATGAAAAAAAGCTTTCTTGATTTGGACAGAGTAGGTAACCTTTGGGTTCGTTTTCGAAACCCTCTATTAAAGAACACAAATTTCAAACTTAGCAGGTAATAGCATAATACACTTAATGTATATAGTAATATTTGGTACATAACAAAATTATTTTAGACTTGAATGTTGTTAAAAAAATCAGCAATATGACTGAAGAGAATAATTATCTTAATTTTTTGACACTTTATACGTTTACAAAAAAATAAAAAATGAATGACACGTTAACATAAATTATTAGTAGTGTAGACTGTAAAATACTCGACCTAAGAATTTATCTCCATTTGAGACATTGGTAAAGTACATTTAGTTATTGGATTAAGTTACCCAAGTCAGTAACATCTCAATGCTTTGCTTATTATAAGTTGGGCATCCACCACAATTGACGTTATATGTAAGATTCTACTAAATTTTGGGATCCTTGAAGGAACCTGTTAATATTGGTAATAGATAAACCAATATATAGAATGTTACTTGTGAAAACATTTTGAAGACACTATCACACTGGTAACAAATAAAACGAAGGATAAATAAACTATTCAACTTAGGGGAAAAAATTTGTTCAAGCAACACTCGTGCGTCTGTGATTGGAAACTGAAGCTTCTGGTTTAAGAGTTTCATATGCATACTGCTATAGAGGTTGCTACATGGGTTGAAATTTATTTACTTCATGAGTTAAGTCTTGCTAAGAAATGCTTTTATTTTCATGATGTAATTTTAATCATTTAGGGAAAAGTTTATGGCTTGAAATTCTAAATTATTTGAATAAAGCAATATTTTTCATCCTCTATGTATATGCGTTAAAACTGCATATTTTTGAAATCATGTTGTCCTAATCAAAAAGCGCAATGTTAACTACAAACATCACGTCATAATGTATAAGTACTTGTCATACGGTATAAAACCAAAATATTGTGCTTGATGTATTGCACCGTACAACCACAACAAGGGTGGCCAAAGTAAACAACGCATACGCAGCATAAGGCGCCGTATTATATAAATTTGCATGTGGGCGGTATTATTGCACCAGATTCATATTGCATTAAATGTTGTTAGAAACCTAAGTCAGTAGCTAATACAAACAGAGCAAAGCTGATATAACCATTGCCGTAAACAAACATGAAAAATTTTAGTACATGATAGAAAATAGTATGAACCAAAGCCAGCAGTACATTTTCAGAGATAAAATGGTTTGCTCCTTTTTTTTATTAAACACAAAGTGCGAACCCATGCTATGCACACGGGATTCGTCATAGAATTTATTTAACATTGTATTCTTTGAGTTGCCAATTTAAGGAAAAACTTATATTCCTGTATTGTAATTTTTCTCATAGCTTTTTATTAAACATTGCTAACAAATCAATTAAGTAATTTCGAATAGAAAAGGCACAATGACTTAATTAAATCATTGTTAACATCAAGTATAAAACAAAATGTTAAACATTGGTGTGAATTCGCACTACGCAAGCATTTTATCCTAATGGTTATTTGACTTCTTAAGGTCATTGCATGGTTTAATTTTCATAAAGTTGAAGAAAAATGCAATTCATAGACTATTTTAACTATCCAATATAACTTATAGCCCTTTTGTGAAACTCAATCAAAATAGAGAAATGAAAAGTTTAAGAGTAATCATCATTTGAAATCAAAGCGACACCTAACAATTTCAATAATTTACTGAAAACAGATGAATTGATAGCCGACTGACAAATGGTGTTAGGAATCTAAAAATTATAATAATAGATACAATGTTCAAAAAAAAAATTAGTAATAAAAGTTCCCTTTTCATTTAGACAACTGACTTTTAATCCAAGAAAAAAATATACTTGTTATTGAAAAACCAATGAAAAAATAAAGTCACCCAAAAATATACTTTCAATCATTCCATTAAACTAGATAACATATAGCTAGCCACTTCTGTAAGTAGCTGTCATCAGAGTTTGATTAGTATATAATTAATAGCATTGTGTTAAAAATAATTTTTCATGTGTTATTTTGAAATTAGATTTTGAGAAAGCGTTTGATTCTATCGACTGGGATTACATATGTGAAGTATGTCTTGCTAGAGGTTTTAGTGTCCGATGGATTAACTGGATAATGATTTTACTTAGGTCTGGTAGTTCTAATATCGTTGTCAATGGGGTTATAGGAAAGAAGATCCAATCTAAGAGGGGTCTTAGACAGGGAGATCCCCTGTCACCTCTATTATTTAATTTAGCGGTTGACATTTTTTCTAGAATTATCAAGAGAGCGGGGAGATTAGGTGTTTTGGGCAATGTTGGTAATGAGGAATTTAACAATGAGTTATCTATACTTCAATTCGCAGATGATACTTTGTTATTTTCATCTCACCTACCTAAGCACATTATTGCTCTCAAGTTTATTCTTTATTGTTTTGAGATGTTATCAGGTCTTAGGATTAATTTTGACAAGAGTTCTGTTATGGTCATTAATGATTTTGGTAATGTAGAGGCTATGGTTGCTAGCACCTTAAATTGTTCTGTCATGAAATTCCCTTTTGATTATTTGGGTTTTAAGATTAGGCCTTCGAAACTAAAGAAGGAGGATTGGTTAGTCATAATCGATAAGATTAATAGTAGACTATCAAGTTGGAACAATAGATTTTTGTCTAGAGCGGGTAGATTAGTTTTGGTTAATTCGGTACTATCTGCTATCCCTGCTTATTGGATGTCTGTACATAGATTTCCTTAATGGGTTATTGAAAAGATTGATAGAATAAGACGTAATTATCTATGGAGTGGGGGTGGCGATCCTATTTGTAGGGATTTCAAATGTTTAGTAAACTGAGAGGTGTGTTGTAAGCCTAAGAAAGATGGGGGATTGGGGATCATTAATTTAGTTAATTTTAACTCTTCCTTATTAGCCAAATGGTTGTGGAAATTTCGGTGTCCTTTAGTATCGACTACGTGAAAGTTTATTGTATCTAAATTTTACTATTCAGGAGGAGAGTTTATTGTGGGATCTAAGGAAAGTTGGTATAATAGATTATCTTACTTTTGGAAGTCATTATTAAAGTGCTTTGATTTTTTTAACTTAGGTTATAAGGTGATTGTTCATTCGGGTGATATGACTTACTTTTGGTATGATATTTGGATTTCTAGACTACCACTTAAAATTGAATTCAGGGAACTCTTTAATAATTGTAGTTTTAAAAATGCGTTGATTAAAGATGTTTTTAGAAGAGATTTGGACCCCCCATGGGAGTTTTCTTTTGATAATATCTTAGAAGGGGAAACGTTAAGACAATTAGCTTTACTATATGCTAAGCTATCATTATATCACATTGATGAGTATAGGGACTTTATTAGTTGGGGTATGGATAAGAGTCAAGTTTATTCGGTTAATTCTATGTATAACTTTATAAACTTTTCGGGAATCTCATTTCGGCCTTTTAAGTTTATTTGGAAATCTAATTCTCCTCCTAAAGCTAAATTTCTAATGTGGTTAATCATTCATAAGAAACTTAATACGGTTGAGCTTCTAAAGAGGAAGAATATCATTTTTGATGTTAAGTGTTATTTTTGTAATATTTTGAATGAGGATGTTGATCATTTATTTTTCTCATGCAATATCACAAATTTTATATTTAATATGGTTTTAAGGATATTTGTTTTTGATTGTCCTAATTCTTACAATAGTTGTGTCGAATATTGGGATTCTTATAGATTTGTTTATAATGATAGTAAAAGATACATTCTAGATACTTTAGTCACTATCATAAGTTGGTTCATCTGGTTTGAGAGAAATCAGAGATGTTTTCAGTCTAATACTGTTTCTACGGATAATTTAATTATTAAAATAGTTTATTTTTGTTTGGAATGGATGTCTAATTCACATTACAAGCTATTCGGGAAAGTGGGCTTTGAGAGTTTATTGATTAAGGTTAGATTTAATTTGTATCTATTTATTAGAATCAGCAGTTTTTTTCGTAATAGATATCGCATTGGGTGTTAATTTCTTTTATTAGTTTTTTCATTGTATTTTTCTCCTACACATATATGTATGGTAGATAAATATGTATGAATATATATATATATATATATATATATATATATATATATGCTTATATAATATATATACACATATTTCCATATATATATGTGTGAAAAATTACTGATAGTTTTTGTTGAGCTTTTCGCAGATACAGGTTGTTGATTATCAGGAAGTACTTAGCGGATAGATGGATGGATTGGTAGAAGTTATGTACTTTTCAGGTGTTGAGGTTGATGGATATTACTGTGGTGCTTAGAGGATTGTTGTTTGGATTGATGATTCGCTATTCATTTGGGCTTATTGTTAGAGATTTTTTTTTGATGTTATTCTTCATTATTTTTGATATTACATAGAGAGTATGGGTTATTGTATTGGAGTATATATACTTCAATATCGGGTGGTGGCCTTGCCGGAATTCGATATTGGAGTAGATGGGCGGTGGTTTATCCGGAGCTCGTCTATCTACGATCCTTACACCCCTTGAGCCGCGTTAGGTTTTATCTTGTATTCTTATGTACTATAGTTGGACTCTGTATCTTATTTTATTATATATAAATATATATATGTGTGTGTGTGTGTGTGTGTGTGTGCGTGCTCTCTTCTCTTCAGAAGATCACACATTTTTGTTTCAAAGATACAACAACAGTCCATAAACTTGCTTTGATAAACAAACATTATGCATAACCCTTATTTTGTCTGCTGAATATTTTCTCTGCTTAAAGTAGTACAATATGCATACATGATATTTAGCTATGCATCTTCAACAAACTCAGCTTTTCTTGTTTGTAATGAATACGAAAGTTATGTGATTTTGGATGACATACACCAAGCAGTATTCGTTGATCAATGACAATTCCTGTATTATAATGTAGTCTTAGGGATATAAAAAATAAAGTAATCATTCAGAAAAACGATACATGAAAAGTTAAAGACACTTAACTGTAATAAAATATTCAAGAGTAGAAAACCACTATAAAGCTCTGAAAAGCATCTTGAAAAGATTAAAAATAATGTATTTGCTAATAATAAAGCCCAATCTAGTAATACATTGGTGAAGACCACATGCGGAGCAACATCATGCCATTACCATGTTAAAAGCTTCATTGCAAGGTTAAAAGCAAATTTCCTTAGCATGACAATAAGATCACTAAAATTTTGGTTGAGTTTCCACCTCAAATTAAATTGCTTTAATAAAATTATACTAAATGACATGTAGCAACGCATGCATTGTAAGAAAAGAAAAGGAGTAAAATAAACTCTGAGGTATCTAATTCTATTTTTCTATCTATCTGTGATATGTTTCCATATAAGTACAAAAAATTCCTTTGAATTTTGAGATTTCCTCAAACTTCCCCTTAATGCCAGTTAGATACTGAAAAATACAATAAGACGCATTCTGATGTAAAAAAAAATATGTCTAAGCTGACTGTCCTGTTTCTTCTAGGTTCTTGTGGAAGAAGATCAGAAATATATAACTGAATTCTGTAAGGAAGAATGTTTTGTTCAGCTAGCGAATGAGGTATCTATCATTTTCCTTCTGTACTAATGAGAAATGAGCTTCAAAAATCCTTATTCTGATACTTATATCGACTCCAAAGAAGTTTCTTAATTGACACAACCTAAAATCATAGTCGCAACTTCTAAAATTTGCTATAATAAAAAAACAATAAATCAAAAAAGGTTTCCTTTAGTACTTACTTACCATTTAAGGCATTTGATCATTCTTATAAAACATCATGTAGTAGGCATTTGAGTGTTGGCACACAGCAATCCTTTTGTTCCTTTAATAGGTTCAAATATGTAGGTATGAAACAAAACCAGTTGGTAAAAACAAACATTTGTAGTCAATTCTGCATAATGTAGTAGAACTTATGTATGAACTCATTTTAATCAGTTCAAAAAAACTGCCCATTTGTAGAACTCTCAACCATCCATGATAAAATAATAATACTGAAGTATATATTATATATTCTAAATACTTGTCATTAGTGCAAATAGTACCACCCTTCTGAGCTAACAGAAACATTTGTTTGATGATTTTAAGACTATTCAATTTGATTATTTGTAGAATATGGAAAGGAAGTTAAGAAACCAAAAACATACAATTTCCGTTCCACCACATATTTCTCGATTTATGGGACTCTATTTCAACGGCTTTTCAGGGAAGAAAAAAGGGCATTTCTTGTTGGAAATTAAATAAAAGCACAACATCAGAGACCCACTTGATGTTCAAGGAAACCATACTAATGTTTTTCTTCACAGTTGTGATTTCTACACAATTTAAAAATGGGGACTTTGGGAATGAAATAAAAAGTTTATGAGAATTAGGTTGAAATATGGATTATAAATGCTCAATTACTTGAATAAGATACTGCCAGAATGAATTAAACCGAAATGGAAATCAAATTTCTCATAGGATGAAGTCACAACAGTTCAAATATGAAGCATTTGGAAATGAAGCATAAGAGTTTATGAGAATTGGGATAGAAAGCAGGAACCAAAAATGTTGTCTGAATTAAATTAAAACAAAAATTAGATTTCTTGGAATATACATCGCAAATGAAGGGGGAAGCAATAGAAAAAGAAAGCTAAACATGAAAAATGTTGTCATAATCAAAGAGATTCAAAACATTTATGGAAATGAAGTGCCAAATAACCGTATTGTTATTAAACTGGCAAAAAGGGGAACTCATCAAAATTATGAGGAAAAATTTTCTATTCCCAATAATATAATAAAAGAAGGGGAACATATTCATTTCTATATATCACAATAGACATAAAAGTAAACCTCAGGTAATGTAAGGAGAGAGTTAGATATCTTTCCATCTTCGCAGAGGATTTCGCTGGTTCACTCTCAACTGTGCGTTTTTAATAAAAGGGAATTCTAAAATTCTAGGGATCTATGAATAAAGAAAGAATGGGGTAGGTGGGATTTCTTGCTTTTTGTGACATTAGTATCAAATGAAATGAATAGCACGAGACATCTGGGCACAAGATATCTGGGAATGCTCTCTCTTATATTTAATTACATTGTAAATGGGTTGTGGCCCATTGTACGTCTAGTTACATTACAGCCAAGTACTTCATTTGTGTACACAAGCTATTCCTGTAATGTATATATATAACGTTTGTATTAGTGTACAGAAAACTTAATCATTTCAATAACATTTTCTCTGCACTCTTACATTTGAATATTTCCCCACAGCTTCTATTGTGGTATCAGAGTGAATTACAGGCCTAACGGCATCCTTGATCCAATCTGGTGAGTCACTTGATCAACTTATCAGAGTAGATTCATCATTTAAGTTGATTACCCTCTTCTCAGAAAAATTTCATCACTGAAGAGGGTTTTCCAATTTTTCTAACTGTGCCATGCCATCACCATTAATACACGACTGCATCATATTAATGTGCCTTGCCAGTGTACCAATTGTGGCTGCAACTCGATAGAAAATTGGATTTTTTGCAAGGAAAATTCAAGAAAACTGGTCAAAGTATTCAAGAAATCATAAAGCTCAACTGTGCCATAACCTAGAAACCCAGATCAGCGACTTCTCCATCATTTCTGAGTTTCTGATTGCAGCAGCTGTAGCCGTATAAATTTCTTTAGTTCTCTATCAATATTTCTTGATCTTCTTGCACTTCTTGCATCTATCTTATTATCATGGCCAACGATAATGATTCTTCCGCTGGATCTCAATCCACTGCTGGCTCAACCAATCCTGATACTCCCGCTGAAAATATGATAAAAGCAGTCATTAGCCCGAAATCACAATTAATTACTGCACAGCTAGAAGAAAACAGTTATCTACTATGGAAGCTACAGATAGAGACAGCAGTTGAAGGCTACGGCCTTGAAGGGTACTTAAGAGGAACTATTGCCATTCCTCCAAAATTTATTACCAATCGGTCAAATAATATTGTACCCAATGAAGAGTATAACAAGTATTTTCGACAAGATAGACTGGTTAGTTCCTGGCTCTTATCATCTATTGGGCAAAAACTGTTACCACAAGTAATTGGGTGTAAATCTGCCAACGATATTTGGCAAACTATTGAGAAATCTTTCAATAACCAGTCATATGCAACAGTAATGTTCTACAAAAGACAATTACAGAAAATCAGAAAGGATGGTATAACCATGAGGGAATATCTTGCAAAAATTAAGTCAATGTGTGATTTGTTAGATGCTGCAGGTAGCAAAATACCAGATTCTGAACAAATTCTTGTTATCTTAAATGGTTTAAGCGAAGAATATGAAGCTGTGGAGGCTATAATATCATCTCAAAAACAGTTTTCGTCTATTGATGAAGTTCATGCTATACTTTTGGCTCGTGAGGCAAGAATTGAAAGCAAAAAGATTCAAGAAAGTGACTATACTGTTAACTACGCCAGTAGCAGTTCTAAAAACAAGAATCAGAGTAACAAGATAGATCAAACCTTCCAAAGAGGGGGTCCACCTACCAGAGGCAGAGGCAGGGGGACCAACACCAACAACAGGCCAAAATGCCAGATCTACGAGAAGGTTGGTCACACAGCGCCAAGATGTTTTTTCAGATTTAATGCCAACTTTGCTGTTAATCAAAATCCAAGCAATCAAAGAGGATCAAACCCCACTGCAAATATTGCTCAAGCTCAAAATGATGTCACTCAATCTGATTCATCAAGAACTCAAACAGAATGTGCTAGAGCTGATCATATCAATGATGAAAGCTGGTATCCAAATTCTGGAGCTACCAATCACATAACCAACAACCTGGAAAATCTCAACCTCGGCAACAGAGAATACAAAGGTAATCAGACAATTTCAATGGGAAATGGTAAGTGTATAAATATTTCTCATGTTGGCAAAGGTAGTATTAATGGAAAAAGACAACTATTCTTACATAATTTACTAAGGGTACCAAAGATCAAGAAGAATTTGATTAGCGTCTCTCAATTTGCTAAAGACAACAATATTTACTTCGAATTCTTTCCTGAATATTGTTTAGTTAGAGATATACTAACTAAAGATATTCTCTTGCAGGGTGATGCAGTAAAAGGACTTTATAGATTCAATTTTAGTAACTGTAACAATGCCGCAAAAATTAATTCTATGTGCAATATGTCTGTTTTAGATAATCATACTGATTCTAAAACTGTATTTGATTTGTGGCACTATAAACTCGATCATCCAAGTGCTAAGATTGTTAAACAAATTCTTCTTGATCACAAAATACCCTTCAATGATATTAACTTGCCCTATATTTGTACATATTGCCAAATGTGTAAAAGTCACAAGTTACCATTTGCCAATTCTACTACTCAATATGATAAACCCTTTGAATTAATTGCTATAGACCTGTGGGGCCCTGCCCCAATAAGCTCTGATTTTGGATATAAATATTATATCTCTTTTGTAGATGCCTATACAAGATATACATGGTTATATCCCCTAAAATCAAAATCTGATGCTTGTAGTGCAGTTCAAAACTATATTAAAATGGTTGAAAATCAATTCAACAGTACTACAAAAATTATTCAATCTGATGGTGGTGCTGAATTTAAGCCACTCAGTAGTTACTTTCAGAAAAAGGGTATAATACATAGGGTTACATGTCCTTATACTTCTGAACAAAACGGATTGGTTGAGCGAAAACATAGACACATAGTCGAAACTGGCCTAACACTTCTTGCTCAAGCTTCATTACCATTAAAATTTTGGTCTGAGGCATTTAATTCCGCTGTATTTTTGATAAACAGTATGCCAACCAAAGTTTTAAGTGGAATAAGTCCATTGCAAAAATTATACAAGGTTAAGCCAGATTATAATAGCCTTAAAACTTATGGTTGTCTATGCTTTCCATACCTAAGGCCATTTAACTCAAACAAGTTTGATTATAGATCTAAACCATGTACTTTCATTGGCTATTGTACTAATCAAAAAGGGTATAAATGTATAGACTCAAGTGGTAGAATCTTTGTAAGTAGACATGCCATCTTTGATGAAACTATTTTTCCATATAAAAATTCTGAAATAAAGACATCAAAGAAAGTCTACAATCCAAAAATTGTCTTACCTGATATACCGGTCATACATGACTTGTGGGAAAGTCAAAATGGTACCGAGGCTGCTAGAAATCAAAGCAACCATGAAAATGCCACAGTATGGCAAAATCAAGACCAGTCTGTGTCATCCAGCCACGCCTTTCAACCACCTGCTTCAGAGGAAAATCAAATTACAAATTCTGAAAATAATAACAGCAATGAAGCTCCTGTTAGTGACACAGAAAGTAATTCAAATGAGACGGAACAAAGAGACTCACCACAAAGCTCTCCACATCAGCAACCTGGCCATCATATGATGACAAGGGCAAAGAGTGGAATATTCAAGCCAAAGATCTTCACTGCCTCCAACAGTCAAGATGAACCAACTAACTATGGTCAAGCTGTCAAAGACAAAAATTGGAGAAATGCCATGAAAGAAGAATATGAAGCTCTCATAAAGAACAATACATGGGAACTTGTTCATCCACCACTTAACAAAAATATAGTGGGATGCAAGTGGACATATAGACTCAAGAAAAATCCAGATGGATCGATAAACAGATTCAAAGCAAGACTAGTAGCAAAAGGCTTCACACAAGAATATGGATTTGATTTTAGTGATACTTTCTCTCCTGTTGTGAAGCCTTCTACTATCAGACTCATATTCACCATTGCTTTGAACAATAAGTGGAAAATTAAGCATTTAGATGTAAATAATGCCTTCTTAAATGGTGATTTACAGGAAGACATCTATATGCAACAACCATTGGGATTCAGTCAAGACTCAAGTAAAGTTTGCAAATTAAAAAAGGCTATATATGGACTTAAGCAGGCACCCAGAGTTTGGTTCCAGAAACTAAAGACTACTCTGAACTCAATGGGATATCACCCAACAAAATCTGACTCATCTCTGTTTATTAAGAATAACAACACTTCTACTGTATATCTTCTTATATATGTCGATGATCTAATTATTATAGGTAGCAGTGAAGATGAAGTCAAACATTTAATTGAACTCCTACACAAGCAGTTTTCTATTAAAGATCTGGGAGAAATCTCACATTTTTTAGGGATAGAAGTTACTAAACAGTCAAACTCAGAAATACATCTTTGTCAAAAAAGATATGTTTCTGAATTACTGCTCAGAACCAACATGGGTGAAGCTAAGCCACAACCAACTCCAATGATTTCTAACCAGCATTACTCAAAAAACAGGGGAGAAGCCATAAATAATATAAAACAGTATAGGAGTGTTGTAGGAGCATTGCAATATGCTACTATAACACGACCTGACATTGCATTTAGCGTTAACAAAGTTTCTCAATTTATGCAGAATCCCCTAGACGAGCACTGGAAAGCTGTAAAGAGGATTCTCGGATATCTAAAAGGCACTAACAACTTTGGATTAACGCTAAAGGCAAGCAATCATCTGAACATCACTGCCTACAGTGATTCAGATTGGGCTGCAAACAATGATGACAGGAGATCTATTACTGGATATTGTATCTATATTGGTAGCAACCTAATTTCGTGGTGTTCCAAAAAGCAAACTACCATATCGAGGTCAAGCACTGAATCTGAGTACTGCAGTGTAGCTAGTACAACAGCTGAAATATTGTGGTTACAATCATTGTTGAGAGAACTAAATCTACTTACTGAAAAAAGACCAGTGATATGGTGTGATAATCAAAGTACTATCTATATGACTGCAGATCCAGTTCAGCATGCTAAAACAAAACACATAGAAATCGATATCTACTTTGTTCGTGAGCAAAAGCAACGAGGAAAGTTACTGGTTAATCATATACCAAGTTATCACCAAAAAGCAGACATTTTTACAAAGGCTCTATCAGCTAAGAACTTCATAAGACTAAGAGAAGAGTTAAACATTAAAGGAAACCAACAACCTGGCTCGGATTCGCGAGAGCAGAGGCTCCAATGACAGATCTTACTTCAATCAGCTCTCGTTTTGATGCATCAACTTCTGATGAAGTTCCTTTAGCACTCGCGAGCTTCAGATCTACAACAATCAAGCATTAAAAAGAGCGAATTTCTTGTCACTGCCTTGAGCAAATTAGATGTATCCTCTCCTGATGAAGCCCTTTTAGTGTTCGCAAGCTTCATATCCACTAGAATTGAACATTAAAAGGGCGAATTTCCTGGCGCCGCCTCAAGCAAATTAGGGTTTCTGTGGAACCCGAAACCTAATTTGAGGGAGGGTATCAAATGAAATGAATAGCACGAGACATCTGGGCACAAGATAACTGGGAATGCTCTCTCTTATATTTAATTACATTGTAAATGGGTTGTGGCCCATTGTACGTCCAGTTACATTACAGCCAAGTACTTCATTTGTGTACACAAGTTATTCCTGTAATGTCTATATATAACGTTTGTATTAGTGTACAGAAAACTTAATCATTTCAATTACTTCAATAACATTTTCTCTGCACTCTTACATTTGAATATTTCCCCACAGCTTCTATTGATTAGCACACACGCACGCGTGCGCGCGCACACACACACACAGACACATATATATATATATATATATATATATATATATGTGTGTGTGTGTGTGTGTGTGTGTGTGTGTGTGTATGGAAAGAGAGAAGTAAAACTATGTGACGTAAGGAAAGAGTTGGATACCTTGCCATCTTTGTAGAGGATTTGCTGGTTCACTCTCATTTGTCAATCTAGACATAATGGGATCTTCAACTTTGCTTTATATTTACTTGATTCGCTCCCTTAAATAGGAGTTGGATAATTTGGTTGTTTTAGATCACAGCATAACCATCAAGTAGTCAAACATTAACATGATTAATTAATACCTCAATCAACCAGAAATATACACCTTCAATCAGTTACGTAGGAAAAAAGACTTCAGGGACACCTTTGGTAAATTCATAATATCCGTTTCCACTTCGATAGCTAAATGGGTAGGTTTATTTATCATTTTTGGATACTTTTTTTTCACCCACCAAAGTAAGAAAATCAAAACACATCAACACTACCTAAATGAAAAATACATTAAAAATAATATGTATTATAAAGCAAAGAACATATTTACTACTTGAAACTGTGGAGATCTGCACAATCAAAAATTGATCCAAGTGAAGCATAAGATGAATACATGAAAATGTAAGATGACGGAAGCTATTGGATAATTGTATATTATGGAGAACCATACAAAGGAGAAGAACGAAATGACATACCAAAGGAAATTCATAGTCAAACACCATGCATAATGAGAATCATCAGGCATAATTCCAGGGATCTATTGGTAAAAAAAAGAATGGGCCTGGGTGTAACTTCTTGCTTTTTATGATATCAATATTATTGTTAATTGTCTGCAATTTATGCATGTTAGTAGAGGAATCTAAAAGAAATATTCAAATGAACACTGATTAGACTAATTATAAATTAGATGACTGTCATCAAATAGGCAGGCAAATAAAGTTCCAAACATCAAAACTAAGGACTATGAATTGAAATTGTGTATCATAACTTTCAAATTTCACTTCTTTGTCAAGACTCAATTATTAAACTAACCATTTTGCTCATTTAATAACAATAATTATTAATGGCAACAATTTAACTTATTTATTAATGTTAGTAATTTTAAGAATGATCTTTACTATTATTTAACAATAAATTTTAAAAAAAGAGTCGACATGAAATATTATATTTTATACATGTAGCAGAAGCTTCAATGTCGCTTTCTAAAATCAAAGATAGGTCATTGGAACAATACCACCTTAAAACATGGACACAATATAAGAAGTGAACCTGTTTAGGTGCTTTCTGGGCAAGTACTCTCACAAACTTTGGCTGAATATTCCTAACATAATAAACCAAAAGAATTTCCCTCCTACTCTTTGGCTGCCAAGTGCCAAAATCACTCTACAAACTATTTACAAAAAAAATTGTACAATTCTTTCATAGAAACACATTTAGAATGTTCGTCGAATGTGCAATGAAATGTAAGATGCAAAGCTAAAGAAAGTTGTGTTGTGAAAGGCCAAGATACCAATATATGTTCTTCCTTGCATTGGTTGATTGGTTAATTGAAGAGCATAAACACTTAGAGAAGAATGTTCGGAGTAAGGAAATTAAGACAGTTTCTAAGGCCAACGATTCACAAATGGCAGTAAATCCAGTTTTGTGCCATTAATGATACCTCTAAAAAAAACTTTCATGTCATACGACATAGCTTCAATCAAGTACTGGAGTTGTGTTTGGCTGAAACTGGAGTTATGTTTGGCTGAAATCTAAAAAATTCTGCAAATTTTATTTAGTAAGTTGATATACTTAATAAGTTAGGAATGGATGCACAAATCCAAAATAGTCACAAATTTGTTCACATTCGAAAGAAGGCAACAATAATTAAAAACTACAAACTGGTCCCACCAAATTAATTATCAAAACAACACATAATTAACAAATCATTAAATAATATTACCTTAACATCTCCATTGGATGATTTGGTGTCTTTTTCGTTTGTATCCAAAATGTTGCTGGAACTATTTTGCAGTTTTGAAATTATGCAGAAAGTAGAGTTTCTTTTACATTGTGAGCATTTCGAAAGATAGATTAGCTTTGATGGAAAAAAATTAGACCTAATACATGTTCCCAAATTAGTCACTCACAAACGCAGCAGTAGATTGTTGGACCATATACATGCACCAATATTCAACATGCCAATTTTGATCAGTTCAAATATATTATCTTAAAACTAAACAAATTAAAAGAACATCAATAATATTTATCTCTCTACGTTGTATTTCACTGTCGGTAACTTGAACAATCTATATGTTTCAAGAACTATCATGATCATCATGGATAAATGTCGAAAGAAGGTGAGCTTACCCTCTTTAATGGCATAATAATTGAGTTCTTGCTTGAATATGGAAAGAGTAGTAATTATTAATTGTCGAAGGGTAGCAAAAGGGTATAAATGGTGAATTGAATATAAAGAAGGAAATCTTTTATCATCCAATAATTTGTGCATTTGCACTTATCAAACTTGGCAAGTAATTTAATTGTAATATCTAAGCAACATGCAAATCTAGCTTTTCAGCCTATTTGATCACTTATATATATATATATATATATACATACACACAAACAATTAAAGGCATAAATGATGATAGTCCATAATAAGATGAAAAATATTATTAAAATAAATAAAAATATTTTCAGCATTGCAGTAAATTGTCATTGGCTGCTAATTCACCCCCCCCCCTTCCCCCCCCCCCACACACACACACAGTACAAATCATTGGAAATTTGCAAACTTCAGAAGAAAAAAAATAACTCACCATTTATCGCTTTCTTTTGTAATGGCCTTGGAGATAAGACTTTGTTATCTACATTTGCAAACATAACATAATGTGAACGAAATTAACAAAAGTTAACATAATATGCATATATGTAAACAATAGAAATATGGAAGGATTTTTTTTACAAATGAAGTACAAAAAATAAAACCACTAAATCATGAATTATGCAAGGGCAAAGCTAAATTTCACCATAAATGCTATTATAACATAGTAAGGTTTAACATTTGAAATCTGTGTAATGAATTGTGTACAATTCTACTTGTTGAAACATAAGGTTGGCTGATAACTACTAAATACTAAAATAAGTGTAATGTCACCACAAATGCCATTTAATTCTCATAAATATAACTGAATGTCTAATTATAACTTTTACAGGATGAATTTAAAATGAGGTAATTCTAAGAATGATCACATTATTTCATTGCACAAATTTTCCATGTAGCAAATAAACACCAATATACAAATTTTGAACTATAAATGTTGGTCGACTCAAACAACCGAAGCACATCCACTCGGTAATAAAGGATTTAAAAAAAACCATAGTTATGAACTAAAGATGTTAACTCCAGTTTAGGTTTATTGTCATATAAATGATTGAGTAGTGCTAGAAACAATTATTTTTCGTAAAAATAAATGATAGGATGAATACAAAATATCGTGGTAAATATTTTGAACAATGATTAAGTTGTGTGGTTTGGAGACTGATTAATTAAAAAAATTCTGTTAAGTTGTTACTAATTTTATAATACACACTATCTTTTCTTTAAAAGTCGATGCTAGTCCAGTCATCTTATTTTTCTCATCCATTTCCAAGTATTTGCACACAGATAATTATTAAACAATTTAGATTACAGTAGTATTTACTATATGCTTAAGGGACCTAACATCGTACCCTTATTCAATAACTGATTATTTTGAAATTAAGATGAGGTAAAAAAAAAAACTCTAATTATTAAGTAAATTTAAGCAACTATATTGATTATCGGACAAACAACATGTAGGAAAAGGCCAAATCAAACCAATATATAAATTATCTAATAAATGACATAAGTAATAGACAGTTTAATTGTAATAAAATTAAAGTAATATGACCCAAGTATTCAGACAATGCCTAATTCGTAAGATCAACAAAAGTAATAGCTAATTTTAATTAATATTTTTATAATCTATAGTTAAATGCATGTCTCGGACAATGGAATGTACTCAAAATTAATCCTAAATATAACATGCAAATTATGAGTTTGTTAAAAAAGAAACTGAAATGGAATCTAATTGAAAACAACCCAGCCATCCATGTATTTTAAGAAAAATAAAAATGGAAATTATTTAAGACTACCTTTTATAGCATTTGCAAAAACATCGAACATACTAATATCAAGTCCGGAAGGAAAGCCTTATTCGGGTATAAAAATAAGATTGCACATTACTTTAACAGTCCATGACTGACTGATTACTGTAGTATTTAATAATAGATATTCCCGGATTAATGACTCAAATAGGAATTACTAACTGACAATAACAGGAAAGGAGAAAACTAAACATTAATAAACATGTTTGAGAAAATGGAATGCTTCCATTATTTGGAAATTTATGCTCTGAATTCTTCACATTAGTTAATCGATTTATTGTGGTCTACACCTTTGGAAAATGAAATATACTCCAAATTGTTTATGTTATACAGTATATGTATTTTTTTTTTATTCATCACCGCTAATCATATTATATCCACTCAAAAGTCAGTCTATCGCAAACATACGGATAAAGAGGAAAGGAAAAAAACTGCCATTTAACCTATTCTAATAGGCATTACTCATTATCCAATCACTATTAGAATATTAATTCTACACACACACTATATATATATATATATATATATATATATATATATATATATATATATGCAACTTGAATAGTCAAATTAACACAAAAGCGACATTTTTTTCTAATATATTGCAAGTGATAAAAAATTGAATGTATCATCTAGTCTGCTATAGGTATGCAGCTAATTGCTTGTATCTGCAATTTTTTACATTAAAACATGAACTATTTACAGTCATGTTTTTCAATATTAAATTACTAAACATAAAGGAAATTTACCTGTATAAGGAGTGGCCAATTACCGTACTCCTCATCCCCATTTGATACCATGATACGAAAGCTTTGCTGAACGTATCTGGCTATGGAAAAAAAAATTATATTAGACATCTGTTTCAAATATAAAGTCAGCTAACAAATATAACATAGGGGACAAATATGAGAAAAGGAAATTACTCTGCATAATACAAAAACCAAACTAAATACAAACTTTTTAAACATATAATCATCTCATCCCTACTCAGAAGATAGAGTCATCCTCATTATCTTGTTATCCTACTAAATGGAGCAAAATACCAATAATAACAATTGAAATCAAATATAGTCAGCAAGTCCACACAAAATCTATTAAGCTTAATATAGAAAAGGTCCTTTCAGGTGCTTTAGATTTCTACCAAAATATAATAGTTGTAGGAAAAACAATAAATTAAATTCACGACTAGCACCATGGATATGTATGGGGAAACTCCAAATACTAAAGCTAAAATAGCAGTAAAATTTAGTAAAACATAGCTATTTAATAATCTAGAAATATGTTCAATTTTTTTCTTAATTTCAGTTCCACCGCACACTTTATCTTAAGGAAAGAACAAATGTTTATGGTGATGTGAGATAATCTGTTAATTATCTGATCACAAACTCGAGCATTCCAAAACAGAGAACAAATTATTTAATAGTGGCTAAATAAATTTTTATATGCTACTCACAACTATTACAACCTATCCACATTTCTCATCTTAACTGATAAATACACTGTATTATTACTTAATTTCCATGACATTAACAATCCCATAAGTTAACTGTTGGATAATATACCTTGTCTTCAACCCTAATCAAATAACCTACCAGGGTTTAAAAAAGTTGAATATGTTGGGAGAAATCAACAACCCTAATTCGAGGAAAATATGGAGATAAGAGTTACCAAACTAATCTAAACCTAACGCAAAAATAAGTAGCAATAGGTGCTTACATCGGAAGAAGAGGAAGAATTAAACCCTTTGATGAACTGATTTCGAGCACCCGTAAGATAGGATGGAAAATTGGTGGTTGGCAAGGGAAAAGGAAGGTGGAGTGGATGAGTGTCAATTGGTGATAGATGTTATCGTGTAGGTGAAGAGAAAGGAAAAAAGGAAACACCAGTTGTTAATGTACTGCTGATGCCTCTGTATCTGGTCAGTAAGATTCCTGCCAATGTGATACAACATGTCGTACATGTCATTATTTTCTGGATCCCGATCTAGTTGAGCATAAACCGAATCAAATTCTTCTTGCAGTCTGGAAATAGTATTGTCTTGCGCTCTCAACTTATGCCATTGTTTTAAATTTGTCTTGACTGCTTTAAGTTTTGCCATAAACCGATAACTAGCTGCTCCCCAAGTTTCATGCGTTAAACCTCGCTGAACACAGTTATGGTACCCATCTAGATAACACCAGTTGTTAATGTACTGGAATGGTAAGCCTTTATGTTGTCGCGTGCATTTGCTGAAACTCAGTAGAATAGGGGTATGATCGTTGAAAACCGACGGTACATTTCTCGATTTGTGCGTGTCATCCTTGCGCAAGGGCCATGCTAATCTTCAATACCAATTAGATATGTTCTATTATATTTTATCTCTACACTGTGAGTTATACGACAGGTTCCGCTTGTGTGTTATACCATGATAATCGTCCAAAGCTACCTGGCATATCTTTCAGCGTAGTATTCCTCTTGTTAAGTGCAAGAGTTATGGGCGGTTGTCACATTTGGTATCAGAGCTCTTCTTAACCAATTTTAGCCAAAGTTCGAAGACATAATGACGTATGAGAGACATATTTGTATATTTTTGATGGACGTATACTATATATTAGTGTATATTATAGTAACGCTTGAACTCCATTGCGGTTTTTGTTAGGTATGGACTAATCATTCTATTTTTTAGATTTAGAATGAGTCATCGATCGTCGAGATATATTGCTAGGGAAGAGACTGTCCCGGAAGAGGGAGATGGCGGTATACCAGATTACCCAGCTACGTTCGAGGCTATGACGGTAGTGATCATGAGGAGGGTACTCGCTCCAGGAGAAGCTACGGCAGATTTTGGGGTTCAGGTACAGGTACCGAGGGTTGTGGACTTCACAAAGATGTGTAAGGATTTCACTGCTCTTGGTGGGAAGCTGTTTAAAGGGATAGAGCCGATTGTAGAGGTACAAGGGTGGCTAGATACTTGCATTCAGATTTTTGGAGACTAGGGAATTGATGATGCGACTAAGAGGAAGGTTGCATCAAGACAGCTATAGGGCAGAGCTATGGATTGGTGGAATATTGTCACTCTAGAAACTCCAAAGGATGAGATCAAATGGGATCAGTTCTAAGTTAAGTTTGAGATGACGTTCATTTCTACCGTTCAGAAGTCTATTTTGTTAAGGAGGTTCACTGAGCTGAAGCAGAATGGTCGACCAGTATTGGATTATGTTTCTGATTTTGAAGTTTTGTCTAAGTATGCTCGTTCGTATATTGAGACTCCTTACCAGAAGAATGAGAAGTTCTTCATGGGCTTGGACAAATACATAGGGAATCAGCTGGTTGATCACTTGGATGACACTTATAAGAAGATCGTGGAAAAAGCTTTGAGGCACAAGAGTTTGTTTCCCAAGGAAGAGACTTCTATTGTAGCTAAAGAGGAACCGATACCATAACAGGGTGGTAATAATAAAAGGAGGAAGCAACAACAATAGAAAGGAAAAGATGGTTAGAAGAAGCAGAAAAGCGAGGTGATATGCTTCAACTGCTAGCAGAAATGTCATTATTCCAGGGATTGCAAGAATTCGAAAGCTGAGAAGAAATGCTACAACTGTGGAAAACCTAGGCATAACATGAAGGATTGTCCAGAACCGCCGAAGGGAAAGCAGATTGTGAAGGCATATGCTTTGGAAGTTGTTCCATCTTCTTCGAGGGATCCTATGGTAGAGGAGAAAGGGAAGAACGTTGTCATTCAAGGTACTCTTTCCATTAAAGATGTTTTAGTTCTAGTGTTGTTTGATACTGGAGCATCACATTCTTTCATTTGCAATGAGCTTGTGTGTCGCTTGGGTTTGGAACCCGAGATTTGTGATTAAACTTTGGTTGTGACTAATCCAGTTGGGGGTTCGTCAAGCCTTTGTATGCTTTGTCGTGATCTTATGTTATCGAGTCATGGTTACTCTTTTGTGTGATTGCTTTGTTTTGAACTTCGCTGGGTTTGGGATCATTTTGGGTAAGGAATGGTTCAAGTGGTATGCGACAAAAGTAGACTGCGAGAAGCTCGAGGTGACAGCCAGGAATGTGGAAGGGCGAGTGGTAGTGATTTGATTTAAACCCGAAGACGGGGTCTTCGTAAGCTTTTTGTATTCGCTTTTGATTCAACGAGAAGACTTGTCATCTGTGTCGATTTCTATTGAGTTTGATAATGTCTTTGAAGAGGTCAAAGGTTTGCAGCTTCATCATGAGATTGAGTTCAGGATCGATTTGGTTGAAAGTGCTAGACCTATCGTTATGGCCCATAGGTGGATGACACCTAGAGAACAAAAAGAGTTAAAGGTGCAAGTTCGTGACCTTTTGGGAAAAGGATTCATTCGGAGAAGCGTGTCTGAATGGGGTGCACCAGTTGTGTTTGCAACTAAGGCTGATGGATCTTTGATATTGTGTGTGGATTATAGTGAGCTGAACAAGGTGGCCAAGAAGAACAAGTATCCATTGCCGATGATAGATGATTTTTTCAATCAGCTCCACGAGGCCAAGGTGTTTTCCAAGATGGATTTGGCATGGGATTTCACCAGTTGAGAGTGACAAAGGGTAATGTGCCTAAGACAACTTTTAGGACACCATCCGGTTTCTTTGAGTGGTTGGTAATGCCATTTGGATTGACTAACGTGCCAACGTATTTTGTGGATCGTATGAGTATGGTTTTCATAGATCAGTTGAACAAGGTCGTGCTTGTGTTCGTGGATGATAATCTGGTTTACTCCCAGAATAAGAAAGAGCAAAAGACGCACTTGTGAGTTGTTTTGGAAATCTTACGAAAGCATCAGTTGGGAGCTAAGCTTTCGTAGTGTCACTTTTGGAAGAGTGAAGTGAAGTTCTTAGGTCATGTTGTTTCTGAAAATGGAATAGCAGTGGATCGCGCTAAGGTGGCAGCAATCCATAACTGGGATAAACCTAAGAATCAACGGACGTGAGAAGTTTTCTTTGGTTGGTGGGATATTATCGTCGTTTTATTAAGGATTTCTCCAAGATAGCTGCACCATTAGCAAGATTAACGAAGAAGAATCAATTGTTCACATAGGGTGTGAAATTTGAGCAAGCTTTTGGAATCCTGAAAGTGAGACTAACGAGTGCTCCTGTTTTGACGATTCCGAGCGGAAATAAGAAATGGTGGTATACACCGATGCATGTGGTACTGGGCATGGAGCAGTGCCGATGCAGAAAGATAGAGTTATGGCACATATGAGTCGACAACTAAAGCCGCACGAAAGGAATTATCCGACTCATGATTAGGGGTGTCAATTAGACCCGACTCGATAGACCCGGACCCGACCCACTGGGTCTCAGGTCTAGGCGGGTCGGGTTTTGTCGAGTCTAAACCATACATTTCCAAAAGTGGAAATTTGCGTGAAGGGCTTACTAATCCAGTCCAATTTGTTTCATGGACGCAGGTTTAAAACAATTAGTTTCTAGGACAAAATCAATCGTTCTGTTCTCAAATCACATTTGCTTTTGGTTTTCTCAAATCAAACGCAATTATTTCCTCTCAAATCAAATTGGCTTTCACTTAATTTTATGAGGTGGTTTTCTCAAGCAGTCTTTTTAGGCAAGGATTGGCCTCGAATGTGTGACCGATGCAGGAAGACGAAGAGGTGTTGAGGTGAGGTTCATGTCAGATCTGAAATGTATGCTTAAGTAAAATGGCGATTTCGATTAATGTCAGATCTGAAATAAAATGGCGATTCTTCATGGCAAAAAAACATGGTGAGCTCTAAATGATTTGTATCAAAAAATAGGGTGCTCTGTGTGATTCTCTTTACAGTTGGAGCATGTTGCCTCTTCCATCAGTTCGATTCGAATTGACTTCAATTTTTGTAAGTTACATGAATTGTGTAATTACTTTAATATGCTCCTGCAAGTGAATCAACTCTTGAATATAATATCACTTTTATCTTAGTTGGTTTATGTTTGGGTGTTTATTCAAATTCGAAAAGTTTTTTGGCACATGAAATTGCAAAATTTTGCTCTCTTTTTCTTTTCTTTGGTTAGATGTGAACTTCATTCATGCAGGTAAAGTTGTTGCTAAAATTTCTGAATGACATTGTGAACACCATAGTTGTAATTATCTTTTACTAAATGATAAAACTTGTATATTATATTGAATGAAAACATATAATTTCTGCAAAAAAGATAAATTTATTTATCTTTTTGAAATAATAAACATATCTAAATCATATGATTGTCTGAGTTTCTAAGTTGCAGCATATGATAAATTCTCTTACTCGTAATCATATAAAAATATATAATATGTATATTATATTGTGAGAAAACTAAATTGTTTGAAAAGATAAATTCTGCTTTTACACAAAAAGATAAATAATTTTATCTTTTTGTTTTGGTGTGGAAGTGTTTTTCTAATTTGCATATATTGTAATTTATCTCCATGTTTATCTTTTAAACGTACAACTAAGTAAATTTTCTACTATGTATAGGTGATGAATGTAGTGTATGGCCATGGGTTATCTGTGTTTGGTTTGGCTAGTGAAAAGAGGGTACATGGTTTGTAGTATTTAGAGGGTGCATGGTCATGGGTTATGTCATTCTTGGTGCTATTGTATATTTTTAATCAAGGGAGGCAGTTTTGATTTATTGGAGGAAATTTTCATTTGCTAAAGTTGGAATAATGGGCTCTGAAAGGTATTATTTTTATTTTGATAAAACAATTACTGTGTATTTAGCCTGGTTGCATCATTCCATTTAGATTATGATTTTAGTATTTAGACTATCACTTCATATTTGGTTTGAGCAATCAAACAAGTTATTTTTGTCAGTCGATTATGTTTGTACTCAGTTTGGGTATGAAATTGGATCTGAAATAATTTTAGTTGACGACGTTTGTTATTTATTTCTTGGTGATTCGTGATCTATAAAAGATAAATGATTTTATCTTTTATCGAAAAGTAGGACAAAAAATGATTTCTTATGTAATATTTTATGCTGTTAGTTTCTAATTAAGATAAGTTTTATATAGAATTTATTTGTTTACATTTTTTTTGCAGGTGTGGTTCATTTGTCATAGTTGTGCTTGATTTCAATAACAAGTGTGATAAGTTTTAAAAAGATAAATGTGTTTAAAAAGTTAAGTACTTGTAATTTTAAAGTTCTTAAATATTACATTTTAAAAGTTTTTCTGGTCTGAGATTAATAGAGCTTAGCATTTTCATATTCTTTTTGGCTTCATTCAACTACATAAGAAGATGTCATGATGAAAGGTTACAAATCCATCAACATTCTTACTTTTGTGTCCACAAATGTGTGTGAAAACCTTCTTAAAAAAATTATTATATCTGAACATCGGCATTTTTCCCAATTTTACTTGTATTGTAATACACAGTATATAAAAAGAAGGTTCAAGTATGCCAGTATGATTTAGATCATTATTGCAAGTTGTTCTTTCTTTAAAAAAAAAAAGATAAACATACTTATCTTTATATGAAAAAGATAAAAATATATACATGACAGACTTAAAGCTAGTATTCCATTGTATCAAAAATATATACATGACATGATATCCACATTTAAATCAATTAAAGCAACCAATATTCCAATTTCTGAATGTGTTTAACTAGTTTAACTCTTACTGAACCATTGTAAAACACTTTCGGTCCATGAACTGAATTTCATGCAATGCATGCATAATTTTTTTTCTTCTGAAGATATCACTGGGCTTTAACAGTATCCTCTTTGATGTGTACATTTCCCATATTCCTTCATCTTTTAGGATGTCTTATTATATTTTCTTCTTTTGCATGTGTAGGTTTTTTGACATTTGACAGGAGAAAAAATACAAAAAGGACGACACCGAAGGAAAGCCTTTAACCACCGTTTGATGCCAGGTTTTTTGCTTGTGTAGTTTTTATGTTTTATCATACAATTATTATCTTTTTAAGTAAGTTATTTTCTCATACAAAAATAAGTAGACCAAAAGATAAATACTTTTATATTTTTAATAACTTATGTTTTATCATACAAAAAGATATACAAATTAGCTTTTAATTTTGTACTTTATCTCATTTTTGTTTTAACGGTGCCCCGTTTGATGTGTACATTTCCCACATTCCTTCATCTTTTAGGATGTTTTACTATAGTTTCTTCTTTTTCTTGTGTAGATTTTGTAATATTTGATAGAAGAAAAAAATAAAAAAAGGACAGCACTGAAGGAAGCTTTTAACCATGGCTTCAGTGGAAGTTCTACAAAGATAAGAATGTACATCTGTATATATGGCAGTTAGAATTTAATGCAATGCAAAAGAATATGCAACAGTCTAAGATGATGTATTCATTTATAATGTTAAAATTAAAGCTAATTTTTATTTCAAGGAAGATTGATTGGATTGAGAATTTTTGGCTTCAATTCTAAATCTGTCATGTTTTTGTTGTGTGCATTCTTTGCTTTTGATCCAGTCTTTCGAAGCTGTTTGGAATCTTTAGGCTTGCTAATGAGAAAATTAAAGTGGGATATTTATAAAAAGGTAAATGTATTTGTCTTTTCTCAAATTTATTTATTGTGAATTCTTAATTAGATTTAAATTGACAATATGTTTATGTCTTTGAATAAAAAAGATAAATATGTTTATCTTTTATATGGATATTGTTTGATTTGAAACCACACTTCTTGTTAGCTTGTATGCTAATATACTATTGCACCAGTAAATACAATAACAACAAATAAACATATGGATTTTTTTCCCCAAGTACAAACACAGATTGCATCTGATAAGTTGATATCGAGTTATGATTCTGCCTTCCTTTTGTGTATAATTTAGTTTCATATTGCAACTACTGGTTATATCAGAGATTAAGAACAACAGTAGTCTGACAACTTCAAAACATTGTGTACATGTGATCTGAATAACAAAATGGTATCAACTTCTTAACATAAACAAGAGTGTGCCGCAACTTGAATAAAAAGATAAATCACATAAAATAAAATAATGCTAAATATTAGTTAACTTAAGACTGTATAATGTATCATAAGACTAGTTGTTGGTTTTTATGGTTAAATTTACTAGCTTATTTTGATGTAAATTTAGCATAGGAGTTGCTGATTTATTTTCCAATTCATATTAAAGAAACCTATCTACAATCTTATAAATAAAAAGCTAAATGATTTTATCTTTTGTTTGAAAAGTTAATTGCTTTTATTTGTTGGTTAAAGAATCAAAATGTTATTTTTTATGTATGTATTTAGATTTATCTTTGTTATTTATGTTAATGCTAATATACAATCTTTATGCAATTTGCAAAAAATATGTTGAGATAACAAGTATCCTTTTACAAAAAGATAAATACATTTATCTTTATCTGAAAAATATAAAATTATATACATGTTCTGCTGTTCTGGAGTCAGTCCCTCTATCCGTACGACCTTCCCTGCTACGGCTTCTACAATGATCCCAATTTTACTTGTATTGTAGTACACAGTATACAAAAAAAGTTTCAAGTATACTAGTATGATTTAGATCATTATTTCAAGTTGTTATTCCTTTTCTAAAAAAGATAAAAGTATTTATCTTTATCTGAACATAGAAAATAATGTGACAGACACTTAAAGCTAGTATTCTATAAGCTCTTGCTCCTGAATCACATACACTTCAGCTTATTGCGCATGATCCTAATCCTATGTCTACTTCTCTTGCATTTCAGTCTACTGAATAAGCTAATGTGGTTGTTTCTCATGCATTTCATCTCGTTGCACTCAAGCTCCTGCTTTGGACTTTTCCCTCTCTATTGCTTCTCAGCGGCAATCCTGTGCTACTGATTTTTCTAGCTAATGTTCTGCTGGTCGAAACGTCATTGGCAAATGCTTTATTGTACTCAATTGTTTTGATTCCCATACAAGTGACTACGAATGTTCATTGTGCTATAACACAATCTGAGTCTGCAGTTGATGGTCATTTTACTGTTGATCTCTTACTTGAAGAGGCGTTGGACCCAACGGGGCTCTGGTTCGTCTAAAAATTGTTGATTTGCTTGATCCGGTTGGCTTCTCTTACGTCTCACTCAAAGATTTTTCTTTAATTTAAGCAGTTCAAACTGAGTTGAAAAACTTGTCCAACATCTAGAAATATGGATGGTTGGAGAGAATTTGAGCAGCTATTTGTGCTCTAAATGCATTTACTTGTTCGTGACTGATTTTTGATGACGTTTACATTCCTTATGTAAGCTTTTGAGTGAACATCATCATAAAAACTCCACAGTTAAACCTGCATTTCTCAGTTTTAGTAATCTAAATATAATGATAAAACTGTATATCTTTTATCGATTTTGGTAATAAATTGTTAGTGTGTGTTATTGTGTAACATGCATTTTTGTATAAACATCACCACTATCTTAAAAATTACCCATTGCTTTGTTATAGCTTTAATTTAAATTTTTAATGATAGATATAACAAACAATATCAACTTATCTTTTTTTTTTTTGAAATTCAGTAGATATAACAAACATAAAACACGGACAATATCAACTTGTGAAATTCAGTAGATATAACAAACATAAAACTGTCTTTTTTTGAAAAGATAGATGCAACTATCTTTTTAATATCTGAAATAAAATAAGGTATTCTACTAAACATTTAAAAATTATTAATTAAAAAAAAAAGTAATTTTGTAATCAAAAGTTCAATTTTATCATTAATATTGGATATTTGCAACTAACAATTAACACATGGCATATATATTCAACTATCTTTTTAAATCTCAAGTTCTGTTTTGAAAAGATAGATGCAACTATCTTTTTTAAACCTGAAATTAAATAAGATACTCTACTAAACATTTAAAAATTGTTAATTACAAAAATGAAATTTTGTTATCAAAAATTCAGTTTAATCATTAATATTGCATATTTGCAACTAACAGTTGACACATGACATATATATTCAACTATCTTTTTTAAATCCCAACTTCTATTCTGAAAAGATAGATGCAACTATCTTTTTTAAATCTGAAATTAAATAAGATATTCTACTAAACATTTAAAATTGTTAACTACAAAAATGCAATTTTGTAATCAAAAGTTCAGTTTTATCATTAATATTGCATGTTTGCAACTAATAATTAACACATGACATATATATTCAACTATCTTTTTTAAATCTATAGTTCTGTTTTGAAAAGATAGATGCAACTATCTTTTTTAAATCTGAAATTAAATAAGATATTGTACTAAACATTTGAAAATCGTTAATTAATTCAATTTTGTAATAAAAATTTCGATTTTAACATTAGCATTGCATATTTGCAACTAACAATTAACACATGACATATATATTCAATTATCTTTTTTAAATATGAAGTTCAGTTTTGAAAAGACAGATGCAACTATTTTTTTAAAATCTGAAATTAAATAAGATATTTCACTAAACATTTAAAAGTTAGTAATTACAAAAATGCAATTTTGTAATCAAAAGTTCAGTTTTATATTAATATTGCATATTTGCAACTAACAATTAACACATGACATATATATTCAACTATATTTTTTAAATCTCAAGTTCTGTTTTGAAAAGATAGATGCAACTATCTTTTTTAAATATGATAAAATAAGATATTCTACTAAGCATTTAAAAAAATTTAATTACAAAAATGTAATTTTGTAATCAAAAGTTCAATTTTATCATTAACATTGCATATATCTTTCTTGTCTTTTTAATAAAAGATAATTTCTTTTATCTTTTCAAATTAAATGAAAATGCACATGAATTTGTCCGGCCTTCAAAATCAAAAATTGCTAATAGATACACAACCTTAACAACAGTTCTCCATGCCTTCAAACTCAACATCCTATCTCTTCAAACAATACGCTGCAAAGTAATAAACATAAAACACTGCCTTTACATGAAAAGATAAATGCATTTGTCTTTTAAAACCTCTACTGTTGAAAAATATGTCGATTTAATTTTTAATAAAAAAAGATAAATATGCTGAAAAAAATGATAATTTTGAGTAAAAAAAATGAATAAGTTTATCTTTTATATATATATATATATATATATATATTATTTAATAAAAAAATTACAGTACATGTTACTAATAGATTCTGTTTATATTGATTACCAGTTTAATATAAACTAGTTAATATTGCTTCATATATCAGAGAACATGTTAATGTATTCAGCTGATAAACTAGTTAATGCTGCTTCATTTACCTTGAAAGATAAATACATTTATCTTTTTAAACTATTGAATGAAATATATGTACAAAATTGAATTGATTATGCAATTATCTTTTTAAACTGATAAACTTTCTAATAAGGTAACATTAATAGCTTTTTTACATGTTTAATGAACTACAAATATATTTTTTACATGTTTAATTTCAGTACTCAGTGAATACAAAAAGTTGATGAACAACAACTTCAATTAGCAATCATTAAATGAAAATCGCAAACTAAAGCAACTAACGAACAACAATCTGTAATCAAACAAAACATATATGCAAACTATAAAAGATGAAAACGTAGATTCATATCTGTCGAGTCTTAGCGACTTTAGGGATTTAGCTTGTTTGAGAATATCGACTTATTTGAGAAGATCAATTTTTTTGAGGAGATGACTTAGGGATTTAGGGTTTTAGGTAGTTATGAATCTGCTTAGGTTTTAGGGATTTAGGGTTTTAAGGATTCACGAATCGGCTTAGGTCTTGTTTTCGAAGATCAGCTGTATTGAGAAATAGGAGACGATCGTCAAAAAGAGAAGAAATTAGCACAAAAAATTTTGTGGAGGAGAAAGAGAAGAAGAAGATGGTAGAAATCACTATAAGAAAAGTTGTATATAGCGACAGATTTTTAGCAGCGGAAATTCAATCGCAAATTAGCGACGGATTTTCGTGGACTTTGTAAGAGATAATATTTTGAATTTTATATGGTAACTTATTTTAAATTATTACCATCGAATTTTATTTCTATCGCTAAATCAATGGAAATTGCAGCACTTTACCGCCATCCTTGATTTAACGCTAATTTCCATTGCAGATAGAGGCTGTCTATCGTTGTCCGAATTTTGAAGCTATTTTTGCAGCAATTTTTCAAGAGATTTGAAAAGGACTTATATATTTATTATTTATAAAATGTTTTACATTTGTGTTTTTACTTAGTAATTAATGATTAAATATAACTTTTAAATAATTAATGTTAATAATATATTAATAATAAATAATAAATAATTACTATTAAAAGTAAATAATATTCAATAGTTATTATTGATTAATTATTAATTACCATAAAATATAAATAAGAGGTAATAATAATTAATAAAATACATTAATATTCGATGCTTAATTAAATTTATTTTGATCAATGATTAGTTAGTACTAATAGTATTATATAATGATTAATAATTAATAATTTTAATCATTAATGAGTAATATTAATTTTAACAGTTTATCGTGATTTTTAATATTTTAATAGTTTATAGTAATTTTTAATAAGACTGTTATTAATAAGTAATATTTTAATAGTTTATAGTAATTTTTAATCATTATTGGTATGCTTATTCTTCATAAAATGTTTTACTGTTATGTTTTTACTACTTAATGTTAATAATAATTACTATTAAAATTCAATAATGGTATAATAATTAATATTCAATTAAGAGGAAATAAGTAATAATTAATAAATAGGAGTATTATTTAATATTTTTAGTAATTAATAACTTATAATTATTTTTAGTAATTGATAAGTAGTATTTTAATAACTTGTAATTATTTTTATTAATTAATAACTACAAATAATAAGTGTAAATAATTATATTTACCTAATATATTATAAGTGATAACTCATAAATAATAGTTCATAAATATAGGTTAGCAATTTAATTTAACGTTTTATTATATAATGACTTATAATTAATATTTTAAAACCAATAGTATACAATTTATGTTTATCCACTAAGGCATGTGCTAGTTGGATAATGGAATGGGGGGAAATTAATTTCCGTGTGAAGGGAAATGAATTTAGCGGAGGGAAATTTCGTGGGTCCTTTGCATCAGGACGGAAATCAAATGAAGGACGCATCAAAGTCTTTTATCCCAAAACAAAATTGAAATTGAAAACCCTAAACAGAATAGGTCGGCAGCTATGGCTTCACTATCACTAGGCGAGCAACGCTTATACCAATCCGATCGTCCCTTGCCCAAGCACACAGTGGCTGCAAGACGTACGCTCTCTTTTCCAACATCAGTTTCCTCCTCGTCCCTTCATCTTTCTCAAAGGTGCAAGTATCATTCTATTAAAACATCATTGCTATTAATTTGGTATACTTTTGTATTATTATCAATATGAATCGGTAATTATAGGTGGAGAAGGCCGGAGCAACCCCTTTCTCAGAGGTGCTAGTATCATTCAATTACAACATCGTTTAACAATTCCACTAAAAAACTGTTCAATAATTCCACTTTTCTCATGACAAATCCAGACGTAATCCGCAACAAATCTTATGGATCTGAGTAGTCTGGTTCGATTAGCACCGAGTGCTTTATCTCTCAAATACCATCAAATAAACCCCAAGCTTATTATGCTGAAGGAAATTCGCTGTTGTTAAATGGATCTGAAGTGATAGACTAAGTCGTACCTTTGATTCAATAAAAAGCGTAAGAATTTGTTTTATAGCATTCGATTTGGGTGTGATTTATTCTGACTTACAGTTCAAGAATTTTTCTCAATTTAATAGATAAGCTGTGGGGTTTCGTACTGATTGGATAATATGCAAAACAAAGTTGGTTTTATCTACATAGTTGGGCTTGTTTTAATTTAATGGCGAATTTGTTTCCTTTATCAAAAAATTTCCGATTGTTCGGATATGTCTCTAAAAATTGATATTTGTCAAATGGAAGAAACTGTGATCTATTCTTAGTTCAGATCTCAAGTTCTACTGTATCTATTTTCTAAAAGACAATGACTGCAGTTACCAGCTGAATCAATGCTATTATCTGAGATCGATTCTACAAAATGTATACTTGAATCATGCATTTTTGATTTAGAGAAACAGTTTTGGGAATTATGTTTTATAGATAGACTTAGGTTAGTATGCTAACCTTACAAGTACTTTTCTGATTATTAATATAAGTATACCAATTTAAATATATATATATATATATATATATATATTGTTAACAAGTGAGCTCTGTTATCTAATAGTACGTACATGAGAGCTCTGAATTCATTGAACATTCCTAAAAGTGAATTAGCACATCAGAGAAACTAACAATCATTTGCATATATTAGATTTCCAATTACATGCACGGTGTAATCTTATTTCAAAATATTTGTGCAAGATGGAACTACATGAGACAATGTTACATGAAACCAAGTACTACTATATGTATGACAAAAATTGCAAGGGGAAATAAGAACAAATGGTGCAAGGTAAAAGAAAAGGAGATTCGCTATTTATATTGGGTACTTGTAACTTCATTTTGAATTAGTTTAATTCATATTTGCAGGATGATAGCAAATCTATCGATTAGATTACAATTGCTGATCAACTTCCAATTAATGATTTCATTGCTATCAATTGCTTTGTGGATTGTGCTGAAGAGTAGTCACCAAATGACCAAACTTTGTAGGACATTTTAACGAGAGTTCCTTATTCCTTATGAACGCAAATAACTTGATGACCTGAAATTTAATGCTTCTATCACTATTCATGCTTTCTGGAATTCTGATGTGATTTTACTGCTAACTATTCTGCAACTAAAAATATTTTCTATTCTATAGAGTGTCAAATTACTTCTATTTCTTGCCTTCATATAAATTAGAATTAAAACCTTTATTTGGTTGTAGTATGACAGTGTGATTTCCTTTTCTTTGGTTAGTTATAGGAATTTGGGTATGTTTTGCCTTTTTTCTGATAAAGTAGTGCTTATCTACCTGGATATCACTTATGCTTGTTTCAAATAGCATAGATTTTTTCATAACATTATCGAATATACATGTTTGTAAGTCGGTTATCTGTAGGTGATGTAGAGCAAATGCTTTAAGAACTTGGAACTGAAAAACGGAGATAGACAGCTTTACATGTTGGACGTACGAAAGCACAAAATGAAAGAGCTACTATATTTGTTGTTCTTTTAGAAGCAAGACCCTGAGTCAACAAGTAACTTCTTTGGATGGTAATAGAGTAGTTTCTTGAAATTTTAGGTGTAATGTTAGGTGGTTATCAATCAAACTATTTTTGTTTAAATGTATATTACTAGCGTATGCTTGGACATATTAAAAAGTCCAAGACATACACAGTCGCCAAATTTGAATGTACCAAACGAAGAAATAAATCATAACTGCAAATTTGTCTTTGTATTTTCGGATACGCTATTTATTTCAGTGTTCATAATTGATTGATGTTAGTTTGATAAATATACATGTATGTATTTATGTGTGTATAGAATGAATGTGTATATCTATCTATATAAATATATATAATATATATTTGCAGATTAGAAGGGGAACAACGACGGATTACTAATAGACGACACTAGATTAAATATTTACATAAATTAAAATCCATCGCTAATCCCTTGGCAATTAGTAAGGGTTTACCAACGCTTATTATAAATAATATTTTATTTTTATATTTATCCTTCGGTATATAAAATAAAATAAAATTTTATTTTTGTTATATAATTAGTTAAATGACGGAAAACTGCCAGAAAACTCATTCTAAATTCCATCGCAAAATCTGACACAATTACCGTCATGGTTTTACCGACCACAGTTTTATGCAGGAAATCCGTCGCTAAGGCCAATATAGCGACGGATTAGAAGCGGATACTGCTGCTGCTATATGCAGTTTTTCTTGTAGTGATGAGCTGTGGAAATTTGTCTTGGAAAATAATTGTTTTGAACCCATGTCCTAAAAACTAATTGTTTAACTAAAGGAGGCCCTTATCGTATGATTCCCCTTTCCCAAATCTGAACCCGACCTGACCCGAGCTTCGAATCGGGTTGGGTCGGTTCGGGTTCTGTTGGGTAGCAACACTAAAAATACATATATTTCAATGCTTTTTGGTCGTTCCTTTCAGGTCAGGTTTTATCAGGTCTTTATTGTATTTTTCATCACCTAGACCTGACCCAAGGCCTGTCTGGTTCGGGTCGGGTCGGTTTTTGGGTTCTCGGTTCCAATTGCCAGCCCTGCCCATGATTTGGAGTTAGTGGCAATTGTGTTTGCTCTGAGGATGTGGAGACGTTACCTGTTGGGAGTTCGATCGAGCTTTTTACGGATCACAAGTCATTGAAGTATCTTTTCTTCCAAAAGGATTTGAATCTTCGAAAGCAACATTGGTTAGAGTTTTTGGCATCACACTATTTCGATATAGCCTATACTCCTGGTATAGGTAACGCAGTAGAGGATGCGTTAATTCAAAGATACGCAAGTTTGGGAGCGATGTTCTCGAAATGTAAGTAGCTCGAGTACTTGGCAGGATTTGATTTCAGACCATAGTGTGATTTAGAGCCCGAAAAGTTGGCATGCTTGTTAATAAGACCTACTCTCATCAAAAGGATTAGCGAAAGACAAAAGCATAATGCAAAGCTGGTTAAGGTTATCCAGAAGTTAGAACCAGAGGATAACGAATTCAAAGTTGATCGAGAGGGTTGGCTTCGTAAGAAAGGACGACTAGTTGTTCCTGATATTGATGGATTGAGAGATGAAATTATGAGGGCATGTCATCACTCAAAGTTGACGATTCATCCTGGTGGTAATAAGATGTATCATGACGCGAAGCGAGCTTACTACTGGGAAGGAACGAAGAGGGATGTTGGAAAGTTTATTTTCAAGTGCATGAACTGTCAGTTGGTGAAAGCTCAACCGAAGAAGCCGAGTGGATTGCTTCAGCCATTGGAAGTTCCTACGTGGAAATAGGAGCAAGTATCGATGGATTTTATCGATGGACTACCCAGAACCAGAGCAGGAAATGAAGGGATTTGGGTCATAGTGGATCGCTTGACCAAAAGCGCAAGATTTATCCCTGTCAGATCGACTAGGACAACATCAAAGTTGGATGAGCTATATATTAAATGGATAGTTTGATTCTATGGTATCCCAAAGAGCATAGTGAGTGATCGAGATCTGTTGTTTACGAGTGGATATTGGAAGATTTACAAGAGACTTTGGGAACCGAGTTATGTTTGAGTATGACTTATCATCCCCAGACTAATGGTCGAACCTAAAGAGTTAACCGAGTATTGTAGGATCTCCTTAGAGTTTGTGTATTGGACTTTGGGGGATCGTGTTGAGTTTTCATATAATAACAGTTACCAGTCGAGCATTGGGAAGGCACCAAATGAGGCATTGTATTGTAGACCGTGAAATTCTCCGGCATGTTGGTTAGAAACTGCAGATAAATTGATACTTGGACATGAGATGATAAGGGAAACATCAGATCATATTGAGATTGTTCGACAACAAATGAAGGCAACCCAGGATCGTCAATAGAGTTACGCCGATAAATGTCGAAAAGATTTGGAGTTAGACATTGGTGACATGGTTTTCATGAAGATTTCACCTTTGAAGAATGTTGTTCGGTTTGGAAATAAAGGGAAGTTGGCCCCAAAGTTCGTTGGACCGTTTCCGATAGTCGCGCTGTTTGGAAAGCTCGTGTATAGGTTGGATTTACCTGAAAATATGTCGAGTGTGCACAATGTTTTTCATGTGTTTCTTCTACGGAAGTGTGTGCATGATTCAAATGTGGTGGTACCTCTGGATCAGTATGAAGACCTAGAAGTCGAGTCCGTAGTTTCAAAACCTCGTAAGCCACTTCACGAGGTGGGGAATGACATGAAACAACTTAGGAGGAAGACGGTTATGCAAGTCAAGGTACAATGGAGTAAGGATGATGACGACTATACGTGGGAAACAAAAAAGAGTATGAAGACGATCCATCCAGAGCTCTTCGTTGGTATGACCCATTAATGTCGTAGCACCTTATACCATTGTAACTTGTGCTGTTATTAGGATTCTACGTGCTAGGATAAGGTTATGGATGCATGGCCTAATGGATGCTTGTTTGGATGATAGATTAGCTACTTGTGGATGAGAGGCATGTAGAATTGTTTTGGTTGCCTGTGTTTGTTTTGGATTTCGGGGGCGAAATTCCTAAAGGAGGGGGGAGGGAGAATGTAACCACCCGCATTTTATGTATCGGAGTATCATAAAATATTTTTATTTAATTCCCTGAGGGTTGGATCATTCTCATATTTTGTTATGTTGTTTATGGGGATGTGTGACATGTCCATAATTATTACCAATTTTATTTATGACCATTTTACCCCTGTCAATTTTGTATAGGGGATAACTTTTGTTTGGGATCGAATCAGGTGTTGAGATTGACTTTATTAGAAAGGAAATGATGTTTCCAATTTCGTAGAGTAGTCATATTAAAGATTTGGTTCAGCATTTTAGGAGGAATCCCTATTTTAGTGCTACACATTTTCTGGACAGACTAACTAGTCATTATTGGGATGATTAGTGGGGGTGAGGCCCATTAAGGCTAGGGTCGTTGGCTATAAATAGAGGGGTAGACACAGGGAGAATGGTTTATTTTTTTATTTCTAATTTGGTTGAGCTCGTGATCCTCCTTGCTCAATCAAATACATCTCCACTCCACTAATTCTTAGATCTACATTAGAAGATTGAAGATCAACATCAAGAGAGAGTAGATCACATCAAAATTGGGTGATATGAAGATCGTTCTTTGCTGTCCAGATTAGAGATTAGTTTATTTCAAGCTATTTGAAGATTTGGTGAGTGATAAGCATCTCTCATAAAGATTCAATCAAGTATATGGGTTGCTTGATCTTATTTTCACCATTTACAAGTTGATTTCACCTATATCTAATCGATGTAAGTATATTTTCAATCCGGATCACCATAGGATCTAATCTAGCAACTTATAACGGTAAATTCTTATGTTAATTCTACATTTATGCAAGTTTAGATCTAGTTATTGGTTTATTCATTGATTTGTCATGATATGGTGAATAGTGTATGATTATATGATGATGATTAATGTGCTTGATTGTGTTTTTGGTTGTTTGATCAAGTAGGTTAGTTTTGATTGATTTCGATTAAGTTAGATGATGGACCGATCGTACAAACTTGGATCAGTGGTGATTTGGAGTTGGATCATGTACAAATCAGATGGATGGGTGCGCCATTTTTTGCAAGGGTCGGCCATGTTTTTTCCATGGATCAGCTACATGCAGAAAATATGGGTTGACATACTCTGTTTGGATGGATCGGCAATGTTTCTAGCACAGATCGGCAACGCCTCTGGCATGGATCAGTAGCGTTCAAGACTTGATGGATCAGGCATGGTCTCTGATGTATCGATGAAGGCCAAAGCATATAGAAATAGATGATTGGGCAAGGTTGCGCATGTGGATCGGGCTCATTTCCTAGGATCGTGCAACAATGAATCGAGCACAAAAATCTACAGCGTAAGTTGATGGATCGTCAGCGTATGGAGTTGGACCGGGCAAGTGTGAATTTCCATGGATCGATCACGTTTTTAGCATTGATCGGGCATTGTTTTCACAATGGGTTGGTAATGGAACAAGATGGATCGGGCATGGTCAGCGCTGATGAACCATAGCATTTTGAAATGCTATAAAATAAAAGTATGGATCATTGAACATAGCAAAGAGATGGAAACGTTGTGCAAAGGTGAATAAAACAATGTGGATTGTCATACATGGCAAAAAGATGAACGTTGTGTATCAACTACCGACTAAACGATGTTTATTTGGTTCGAAGATGGGTATGGCTTCGAGTATATTCAAGGGGGAATGTTCGAAGCGTTGTGAGGCGTTCGTCGATCGATGAAATGCAACGAAGATGTGAAGACGACTCAAAATGATTTGAACACGTGGATAATGGTTGCTCAAGACGATTTGAGCATTGGATAGTCGACGATGATGACAACTAGAGATATTGAAGGCCGAGGGATTATCGTTGTTGTAGGTTCTTGCGGATTCAAAGGAGGGGTACATTGGGGACACCTAAAAGACTAGATGATTAGTCGAGTACCCTGGGTATCGATGAAAGCTCTAGATACATATCGATGAGAGGCGTATGGAGTTTTGCTAGAACCGGGGTTACTATTAGCCCTTGATGGATAGCAAGTTAGGCCAGTCATATGATTAACGATGGTTTCAAGGTAGGATAAGTGGTGATAGCCAGAGTCATGGATGTTGATTGTTTTGCTTGTATCGTCTTGCGTAGATTGTTCGACGTCGAAAGAGACATCCCTTGGGTGCTTGTCTGATGTTGGTTTAGGCCTTCGGGGCTTGTTCTTGGAGATGTTGATCTCGATTAGGATGGTCTACGCTGGATAACTAGTTGTTATGTATGTTTGTTTCTTTCAGATTGTTTGTAAAGGCTATCACTATCGGATGTGGAGGAGACGGGTTTGAGTTTCTTCTCTGTTGATGTCGGTAGATTAGATGATTGATCTACCTATTTCTCTTATACTTTATTGATATTGTTAGATAGCTATTTTATCGCTCATTAAGACTGTTGTCTGACTCAAGGTTTTATGTTTCTCTTATTACCTGGGGTTGTTCATCCATTGTTGTTGTGGATGGACAGACTAGGTTGCAGGTGATAGATCTTGATGAGGACGATGGTGCGGAGCGACGACGAGCAGGAGGTTTACATATTATTTCCTACTATCTAGTATCAGTTGTTTTCACCGTTATGGTTGCTATAATTCTCTGAGTGAATTATAGTGAGGCATTTTGTACAGACACTTATGTTGTATTCTAGTTATGTATGGATATTACTTTCCTGATGATATGAAAGTGTTGTTGAGATTCTGTCATATGATGCTTCACTATTTATACCTGTTATATATGTTCTATTATATTTTATCTCTGCGCTGTGAGTTATGCGACATGTTCTACTTGTGTTTTATACCCTGATGATCGTCCATTGCTGTCTGGCACGTCTTTCATCTTAGTATTCCTCTTGTTAAGTGCAGGAGTTTTAGGCGGTCGTCACAGTTTCCGTATGCATCAATGCAGTTTTTGGATCGTAAAGTTTTTTCCGTCCATTTACTTTTTAAGAAAACTGAATAAATGCCTCAAAGGGGGTATTTCAACGACTATTTTTGGGCTACTGAATTTGATGATACAAAAATGCATGATGGCAACAAATATAGAGTGATAAGGAGTTAATAAATATTGACTTAAGATAAAGACATGTGAAATTTTGGTCTTTTCATATAAATAGCCATACTTTGTTAAAAACATGCACGACTCTCCTATATCATCACAGATTCTTCACCTTGCCTCTATAATTTATTTAAGGTTTCCCATAATTTATACGTAATTTAAGAATAATAATTATTATTATACCCCTATTCTTGAAAATATGGAGCAGCTTTATAATAGCATCCCAAAAAGGGTAGTTACTTTTAAAAGAAGAAAGAAAAAATGCATGAATACCTCCCACGCTTTCGTCAGCGAACAGTAAAAATTGCACCATTTCCCATGAAAAGAGAAATAAAAAAATCTATAAATGGTGTTCGTAAAACTGTTTATAAAGTCATACAGATTTTAGAAACTTGCAAGTGTTTAAATGAACTTTAAAATGTCCATTTTATTGAGAAATATTCTGAAAATCGTTTGGCATATTAGCGGTTTTCAAAAAATCATTTAAGAACCGACACTCAAAACATAAAATGAGGGAAATTCCAAGTCTGTTTGCTTTGTTATTTTTGAATTTGGATTTTTCAATAGTAAAATGCATTGGATTTCAGAAAATGATCAATATGAAAAATGGTTATGACATATAAATTGAAAATGGTTTTTTTTGCTTTCGTTTCCTTTGTTCTTCTTTTTTCCATCTCACATTGCCCACACCCTCCCTCGTCCTCCACTCCATTCCCGCCATCACATTCCATGCTTTTTTAATAATACATAATGGAAATGCAAACTTAAATTTTGTTAAATAACCTTTTTATGATATTTTGAGTCCCAACAAGATTACATATAAATAATATTAATAGCTCCAGTTTCATAAGTTTGGACAATAAGGTTATAATAGTTATATATTTATATTTCTAGCGCTATATTTACGTAGTAACTAGTTATATTTTATTATTATTATTTCATATTCTAGTCCAAACTAATGACTAGAACAACCCTTTTGTGTTTAATCTTGCCAAGGTTCAAAATCTCTTTAAAAAGGTTATTTACTGTAATTACTGTAAATTCTGCCCAAACTATTTAAAAGAGGGAATGTTGACATATTTCAAATCACAAGAAATAGGTAATATTTACTTGGAATATATGATGTAAATGTTAGGTTTTCAATGATACAACATTCCATATTTATGTAGATCTTGGATATACTTAAGTCTACATGGAATCATGACTCAAATTCAATGCCTATTTTATAGGTTTCTTAATTTTTGAAGATTGATTAATTGCATCTTTTAAAGATTTGGTAGATTTTATGGAATGTTTAGTTATCTCTTTTATTGCATTAGAAAAGGCAACAAATTATCTACATGGGAAGACTTATGGAATTATTTAATGACTTCTTAAAGAATAATTTTGTCAACCCTATTATAAATAGGCATTACAAGTTCATTATACGTACGTGGGAGAAAAGGTTTATTCTCTTTAGGTTTTAGGATTTAAGATATCTTCTCAATTTTAGATTTTCTTGCAATCTTTTGGTGGTTTAATAAAATATTTTGTTTTGGTGTAATTATTTTGTCATTATTTTTATGCATGTCTTATCTCTTCTAAAATCTAATTGTGTGGAGATTCTAAAAATCCCTAACAATTAGTATTAGAGTCGGCTACACAATTTTTTTCTGAAGAGAGTTTGATTATGGAAAAGATAAGTGTATGAAAACTTAATGGGAGAAATTGGGGGTTATGGAAGGCAAAAATGGAGGATTTTCTATATCTCAATGATCTTCACCAAACATTGGAGAACAAAGGGGAGAAACCTACTAACATGTCTGAAGAAAAGTGGGAAACTTTAGATAAGAAGGCTGCAACGGCTATTCGTCGTTTTCAGGAGAATACAATGTTTCATGTTGTTGCTAGTGAAATATCTACTTTTGGAATTTGGAAAAAATAGAAGGAATCTATGCAAAAAACTTTGCAAAATACAAGGCACTTCTAACGAGAAGATTGATAAATTTGAAGTTTAAAGAAGGTGGGTCGATTGGAGAGCATCTGAATGACTTTCAACCAATTGTAAATCAATTGGCAGCTGTTAATTACAGTGTGGATGAAGAGACACAAGCCTTGATATTGATGACTTCTTAACCCAAAAGTTGGGAAATACTTGTTGTTGCATTAAACAATTCAAATTCAGATGGGATTGTTTCAATGGGATTGGTGGTTAGTAGCCTGCTTAATGAAGAGATGAGGAGGATGAATCTAACGGAAGACAAGGAGAAAGAGGAAATTGGAAATCCAATTGGAGAGGTGCATTTTGCAAGGAGAAGCAATCGACCGAACATAGAAAGGAGACAGAATAGACCAAATACGGAGAGGGATTTCATCTGTTATTATTGTGAAAAACATGGCCATCAACTTAGATTTTGCAACAACCTTAAGAGGGACAAAGAAAGAATGAAAGCATTGGAAGAGGATAAAGACAAATTTGATGAAGGTAATGATGATGAGGTAAACTTTGGAATTAGCAATGATATTCTCTTTGTTGATGAAAGAAACGTAAATGGACTGATGCTTGATACGGGTGCATGTTTCTATATATACCACCAAAAGGGAGCATTCACTGATTATAAGGAGCGAAATAGCAAAGTGGAAACTACTAATGGTGGAGACTTTCATGTTAAAGGGATAGCTTCGGTTAGGTTGAAAATGCACGATGGAAGGGTGGTGAAGCTTACAGGAGTTAGGCATGTCTCGGAAATTACCAAGTTAGGCATGTCTCGGAAATTACCAAGAATCTTGTTTCTATAGGACAGCTGGAGGCTAATGGATGTAACTTTGCAACTCAATATGGAGTTATAAGAGTTAGGAAAGGTAATAAGGAGGTGCTACTGGAAAAAAAGAGGAAGAGATAATGCATATAAATTGCTTGGGAAAACGATAAAGAATGAAGGAACTTCTCAAAGTGGTAGTGGAAATTCAAATTTGTCAATAAGTGGAGCCAGCAACAGAAATTTGTGAAGACCACATGAAGGTCACTATGGTATTACAACCAGTTCTAATATATTCATGACATGCATGTCTAATTTGGAGCATGCATAATTTTTTGGTGATTTAAAGGATACTCATTTATAGAATGGCGATATTTATTTCCATGGTATTATAGGATACTATTTTGAAGCTAGGGTTCCAGGCAGAGCTTGGATGACATATATGGAATATAGTATCAAGGTGGAAATTGTTAGGTTTTCGATGATACAACATTTCATATTTATGTAGATCTTGGATGTATTTGAGTCTATATGGAATCATGACTCAAATTCATTGCCTATTTTGTAGGTTTCTTAATTTTTGAAGATTGATTAATTGCATCTTTTGAAGATTCCACTTATGGAATTATTCAATGGATTCTCAAAGAAGAATTTGTCAACCCTATTATAAATAGGCATTACATTGTTCATTATATGCACGTAGGAGAAAAGGTTTATTCTCTTTAGGTTTTAGGATTAGAGATATCTTCTCCATTTTAGATTTTCTTATAATCTATTGGTGGTTTAATAAAAAAAATGTTTTGGTGTAATTATTTTGTCATTATTTTTCTTCACTTCTTATCTCTTCTAAAATCTAACTATTTAGAGATTCTAAAAATCCCTAACAGTAAACTACGCACCAAATACATTACATATCTCTTTCTATCTGATTTGTTTATATTTCTTGTAGGTTTCAAATAATGCCTTTTTTATTTAAAAAGAGCAAAAAGGGGCTAATTTATAACAAACAAGAAAAAACCCTAAACAATATATAACACAAATGGTTTATAATTCTAAAGCAACAATGACACAATTTATATATTTACACCCAAATCTTATAAATCTAGAATAATAACTTCACAAATATAACATTATTTAGGGACCGATTTCTAGATTTAGTGTGTATACAATAACCACAAGCATATTAAAGAATTTTAGGCAAGATAAGAATATTGTAAACCCAAGGCCTACAAATTTATATCAGATTTATGTGTACAATTTTAAAATTGACATAGTAAAGATAAATCTGATACTATTAGGCATATAAATTTAGATTTGACACAAACAAAATAGATATAATATTCTTAACAATGAATATATTTCTCACTTACCTGAAAGTCATTCTGAATCCAAATCTGAATTTAGCTTTTAGGCCTATAATTCCAAATCCTGCAGATCAATATTTTTTGTAAAAAGGAAATACAAATATACACAATAAGATTTGTAGATCTGAAAGAAGAATTGGAAAATGAGAAGGAAAACTATTAATAACTATTACCTATTCACAGAACCAACCCTTTTGCATAAATCTAGATTTAATATCTCCAATCATTGTAAATATGATTTGTTTATGTTTATGTTTTAGAAGAGATTGGAAAATTGGGAATGGTAGAGCTTCGCTGCTACCTGAAGAAAATTCGACCAAAAGAGTGGAGTCTAACCCTTTATTTATAGGCATAGACATGAACCTGAACCATTAGATTTAATTCTAGAAAAACTCGTTTATCGGTATATATAGACACACACACACACGGTGACACCAAAAATTGGCACAACACCCAAGAGATAAAATTGTAGAGAGCAGTAAATGAAGACAAATAAATGAAAAATGAAGAGGAAAACGATCACACATAGGTTTATAGTGGTTCGATGTTATGTCCACTTTATAATCTTCTTATATCAAATGATCTATACAAGCAAACAGTCACAATAATGATATAATCGGAAATTTTGCCAAAAGATCCTTCTTTTGAGTTTAGAAGGTCTATTTATAAGTGCTACAACATTCAAATTGGCTGAGACATGTGTCCTTTGATCCAAGATTTTAGGAGATCCCGAAGAGGAGTTCTTTTAGTGAATAGCGGTATGATTTGAATTCGCAGTGATAGGTGGCATCTGGTATATGATCATTGAGGATGACTAGGAGCGGTTAAGTCGGAGTAAGTCCAAATCTTTAGGAGAGTATCTTGCATTGAGTTAGGTGGAACCTGGCCCAGTCGGTCTACAGATAATAGGCTCTAGTTGGACCACATATCTTGTCTTGGCGTTCGGCCTGTGTCTCATATTTAAGCCGATTCATCCATGGACTGAAGTCTGTGATGTTAAACAATTTTGATGTCCATACCAAAAGGATGGTCAACACTCTGCTCCCCCAAAGTATGTCATTTTAAGAACAGGGAACGCTTTGTATATTTTATTCGGGATCCTTTCTTACTACAACAAAATAAGAGAGATGATTTTGTATCGAGAATTAACGCTATCTCGAGAAATGATGAAGCTTCTACAGTCGTGGGTCTATTTGATCAGGCTTGGCTTAGTAATGTACTAACACGTCATCCCCAGTGGTAAGCCCAATAGTCATGGCAGCGGAAAACGAAGAGTCCCTTTGTTTCATTATAAGATGCTGGCCCACCTTCTTTATTTACTTTCACTTTTTCACTGCAGCCGATTCAGTTATTTTTCAAAACAATTGGAAAAAATTTCTTCGCCGAAGATCAAGATTGTCTTTCCCAATTCCTCCACAGGTATTGATGTCATTTTCCTCATTTTTAAAACACTGCGATTTTTCATATAAATCCTCCCTACTCTTCTCTTTCCATTTCAATTTGTATTCCATATGACTTACGGTCCGAGTCGTCAGCGTCGAACTTTCCAGAATTATGGTCCGGTGGTAAGGCGGCGGTGGTATGTGCTTCTGATGGCATAAGCGGTGATAATCGGTGGAGAGGGAAACAATTGTATCCGTGAAGAGGTAGGAGATGAAGAGATACCTTGCTCTTCGAAACATTTCAAATTTCAATGCGCCATCGACTCTCAGGACACGTGGCTGTAGAAGAGAGAGTGATTATACGGAAGTGCGCAGGTTGAGATGATGGCTCTTTCATGGTCAGGCGGAAGGAGATAAGGGATGACTTAAGAATCGGTGCTTGCAGACCCAACGTTGTAGAATAAATGGTTGCCTTCATCATGTTTGGGGACCATACCTAACCTTGGGTTAATGGGTTATTGGTCGGCTTCTTTAGGGTTGACAACCATAAAGTAAAACACGCTCTCGATTATTGCTTTTGACTTAAACTGTCACTTTATTTTTTATACACACGTAAATCTTACGTTGAAATGTTACGATCTCACCAATCTAACCGATGGCAGTCTTTTTATGAACAACATAGCTTGCAATGGTCGAATGGCGCATCACCCGTAACCTTGAAGCTGGCAAGGAAAAGGTCACATGGTCCCCCATAGACTTGGGAAGTGCCTCGCCTTCTAAATCTGGGACCGATCCCGAGACCGATTTTAACATCGAAACCCATGGTCGATTGGCCGATCCGCCTCCTGCTACTGAAATGGGAGAATCAGGTGAGATAATAGTCGCACCCGATACCCTTCCCAAGGCTAACTTTCTAAAAGCTCCTTCTAACTCCTGGCTCGGCACAATGAGCGAGAGGCAGCTGAGAAACTTAAGTGCAAAACATATTATTCCATGGATTGATTTCCTTTCTCCCACAGAGATGGATCGTCCTCACAATCCGCCGAGTGGCTATATGGCGCTCACTCACCCCATGTGCACTATAGGGGCTATCCCTCCTTTTTCTCCGTTCGTACTCAACTTTCTAAAGCAAATGAACCTGGTTCCTATGCAGCTTCACCCGATCGCATACACCAATCTATTATCCTTATAGGTCTTTCACATGAAGTATCTAAACCAACCCCCAACACTCGATGGCATAGCGTTTTTATTCAACTTCAGACATCTAGAGCAAAATTCTCCCTCTTTTCTTTTCTTTGATGTCATCCGTAATCGAAAAATCACTGAGGGCATCCCCAACAAATTGGTTGACACTAAGCACGACTAGTTTTATATTAAACAACAACCAGGATGTGCCCGCCACTAGCTCTAGTGTCGTAATTCTTTTATCTTAATTGAATAACCATAAGCAAGCTTCTCAAATGAATTTTTCCATGTAGGTAATGAGCCAAAAGGCCTCAAGGGGGAGTATTCCAAGAGCTCTTTGATACCTTGGCTGCTCTTAAGAAGAGAAGTCGCCATTATAAGAAGCTTTTGACCGATGCAAAAATGCGTCATTATCATCTCCTGGATAAGGGGAGGATGGTAGGACCTTCAGGTGACCAATTTTCTTCTTTGTGCAGCTCTCAGGATGAGGTGCTTATATCTCAAAAGACATCGATCGATGCCAAGGTTGTGCCCCTAATCGGGGGTCATCTGCCCAGCCCTCGTCCGGAGGGAAAAAGAACACTTGTCCCTAAGAAAGGGGAAAATTCATGTTTTGAAAAGAATAATTCGGGAGTCTGACCGTCTAAGGATGTAGGAGAACCTGGTTAGAAGTGCTCCGGGGAAGTTGACCGACAAAAAAGTTAAGGGAGGAGCTTGCCGACCTCCGACCGAAAGATTCTGATGTTAGAAGTGATCCTTTCCCTGTTCATGGTCCCAAGGAGGAGGAATCGGACTTTCCTTTTCGCGACCTACAAAATATGGAAATGCTATACATAATCATTTCTTCTCAGAACTTGGATCCGAAGTCGTTTTTCCATACTGAGTCCGGGGAAGTCATCATACTGGTCGATCTACAAGACACCGGAGATGCACATCAAGTTTCGGGCTCGGGTTAGTATAGGAGAACTACTTTAGAAAATACACAACACTAATACTGCATGTCATAGCACCATTTTCTTTTGTGTATATGTAATACTAACAAAATTTTCTTTGTCATACCACATGTGCTATAGGTAAGGAGTTTTATCATAAGAACTTTGAGTCTCTTTTAGAGGAAGGTGGACATATTGGATCGGTCTTACAACAATTCAGGCAAGAGGGCGATCATGGGGACAACGGTTGTAGAAAGAAAGAGGAGAAAGAGAGGAAAAAGAAAGAAGAAAAAGCCCGGAAGAGAAAAAGGAGGGTGAAGGGAGATCGGGAGCATAAAGAGAAGAAAGCAAAGGGGAGCAAGTCCCCTGGAAAAAGGAAGAACCCTAATCTTCCAAGCATCGGTCTTTATCCCGTCCTAGGACAAGACCCTAAGGATGGTGACAAGAACTCCAATAAAGCTGCTCCAGATCATTCCATGCTTTCTATCGACCCTTCTCCCAAGGTGCAGTCCGCTGGACCCCACAGACATGATTTTATCCCTTCTCTTGGCCATCCTGAAAAAAGTCCCTAGGTACCGGTCTCTTTGGATCAAGAGAGGGCATCTACTGACTGAGTCAGAGAGATGGAGATGCTCTTCCTAAGTCTTTATTTTGCCGGAATTGATCCTGCCCCATGTTACAACCGTTCCCACCGAAGCTCCATTATCAAACTCGATCGAACGTTGACTTCTCCCTAACCCAATATAATGCGAGTATGCAAATGCAAGACAAGTGTATGAAGTGTTTAGGAGTAGTACAGAAGAAAATGAATGCTTGCAGAGGGATTTGGAGACTAGGAAGAGGGATTTTGAGTCGCTCCAAAAGAGGACAGAAGAGTGTGAGTCTGAGGTTGTTGCTCTTAGGGACAAGTGTCAAACAATCACGAGAGTCGTAGAGGCTCGATTTCAGTCGGTGAGTCAGGACTGTGCCTCCTTAAGAACTGAAAATGAGTCCTAGGGGAATGACAAGGGTCATTTTAATCGGGAGATACAAGACCTTAAAGCCTGTCTCAGCTCGTTTGAGCTCGTTAGAAAATAGGCTGAGAGCACTACCGCTGCTGCAATCGAAAATGTTGGCAACACTCATCTACAACATGAAATTGAAGTCCGTTTGGTCAGAGACGAACACACCATTGAAAAAATGATAAATAAGCAAGAGATTCGGCGCCAATATTCTACGGTTTTTCACCTGCATCCTCCGTCACAAAAGCTTGTCTTGGTCGAGAGATTACCAGCGGGTGTTAATCAATGCATGTAAGGTGCTTATGAGAGAGGAGGTTGAGGTGATAAAGGGTAAACCATAGACGAGGAAGCTTTAATTGCTCAATATTTGCATGATGATGAGCAAGTGGTATTAGCTGAGGGGAAAAGAAAGATAAAGGCATTAAGAGATGCCGAAAGATACAAGACCAAAGGGAAGTCAGTCCCTGGGGCTGACACAAGTAAGACAGAAGTGTCTCTCCCGTCTACAAATGTTGAGGCCGGTTCATACTTTATTCCTCCTCCCCCAAATCAATCCTATGGCGTAGTGGAGGAACATAGTTCAAATGATTCTCTTCTCCCCTTGCCCAAGAAAAGTTCAGTTGCTCCGGCTTCCAAAATAAAGGCTTCAAACCGACTAGTAGAGTCAGCAACTGAAGGTAACTCACTCCTTCCCTCTCAAGTCCATCAGCCATCTATTCCGTCATTCATAACCTTTGTTCTTCCTGTCATATATACTCCATTGGATGAAGAAGTCACTAGGATAAAGATTAAAGCACCAAAGAGGGATCCCATCTCCGTCCTTTGTAGACATGAGGAAACAGCGGATGCTTCGAAGAAACCAGGGGCGAGCCATCTCGAGTCAGACGATGATGACACAGAGTTTACGGGTGGAAGTCCGACCTCCCATCTATCACGAAGATAAAAGCTAGGAATGAGAAAAATGTGTCTTCCCTTAAAGCTGAACTGCCTGATGAATACCTCAACATCCGTCCCCTCCAAAGCATTCCACCAACTTTACTTTCATCTGTCAATGTGACCCCTTTTCTAGCTCCGATTGATCCAAGCAAAAGAAAGCACGACCCATCAACAGCGTTTAGTTGCTCTGTTCCTTTTGGTAGTACACTCAAAAGATCAAAGCATGTTTTGACCATTGAGGAAATGCAGGAGCTAATCAGGAAGAGGGAACGAGAAAGAGTGGAAATGGAGAAGACTGGTGGCAAGCCTCCCCGAGCTTAGAAGTCTTTCGATGTATGTTTGTTTTAAGCCCTTTGGAAGTTTCATGCGAGTGTGGCCTTCACGTTTTTTTTCTTCATCAAGTCTTGTATTTTGCAGATGAAGTTTGATGTACCTATAAACAATATTGTCTTTGTACGTAAAACTCCTGTTGATGTTTAACAATATTTTATTGCTTTCAAATACTTTTGTCATTAATGTGTCTAAGTCCTAAGGGAGTGATACTGATGTCCCCAATTTATTTTTAACTCTGTGCATCATTTAAGTGAAACTTGTAGTCGGATCACTTGTATAAACCCATGCCCCAGTATCTTGGGGGATCGGTTCGGTCGTCAAGTTTTCCTATCGATCCCAAGATCGGATCGACCAGTTCGAAGGCCGAACGATCATGGTTAGGAATACATAAGTCGTTTTATACTCTCCCTCTAGTCGTTAAGGGTTTGAGTTCCAAGGATCGAGTGGTCTTTAGCCGGGGTGCACCATTCACACTCGTTCGTAATTATATACACCTTCTCAAGTCAAGAAAATCGGAGCTGTTCTAAACAGACAGCCATGTTGTTTACATCGGCATCATTCTCACTTTTGGTCAACAAAGTGGGACTTGAAGGATCGAGCATCAACATCAAGCTTGGAGTAAGTCTTCTCATATTCCCTAACGATTCATGAATGAGGTGACTCGTTATGACATGGACCGGTAGGTTGGGGTGTTAGCATTTGACCTAATGTTGGGTGACTCACTACATACAGTCATCACAGTAATAAGACAGAGCAGGAAAGGAGCTTTTATTCATAAACTACTAGGGTGATAAGACACACCTTATTAAGGTACTAAAATAGGTAAAATAATAAGAAAGCAAAAGTTATAAGAAAGATAAGGTAGTAAATGCTCTGCATTCCATGCTCTCTGAAAAGGATCGTCATCAACAGTCCCTAGCCTGAAGGTTCCATTATCAAGCTTCTGTTGGATAACGTAGGACCCTTCCCACTTGGGGCCCATATGTACGGGAGTCGGAAAGACCCATTTTAGGATAAGGTCACCAACATCGAAGGCCTTGTGTCAGGCCTTCTTGTTGTAATTCTGAGCGACCCTCCGCTGCTGAGCTTCGGCTCGAAGGTTTGCTTCTTCTCTTTTTTCATCAATCATGTCTAATGATACCAAAAGAAGGGATTTGTTTGATAATGGATCATAGTATGTAGTTCTATGGGAAGGAACTTCAAGCTCTATGAGAATGACAACTTCCGATCCCTAAGATAAGGAAAAAGGAGTATGGCCAGTGGTAGTCTTGTTGGTAGTTCAATACGCCCAAAGGGCTAAAGGAAGCTCATCTACCCATTTGCCTTTGGCTCATTCCAATCATTTCTTCAAGATAGATTTAATAATTTTGTTAAGCTTCAACTTGTCCATTGGATTGTAGATGTGCAACCGTTGTGTGCTTCTCGATGTGATATCATTTACAGAAGTCTCTGAATTCTGAGTCGTCGATCTGAGTCCCATTGTCAGTTATGATCGTTCGGGGAAAACCAAACCAACATATAATGTTCCTGACAATAAAATTGATGACTTGCTTTGTCGTGATCGTGGTCATCTGTTCATCTTCTACCCATTTTGTAAAGTAGTTTATTGCCATGATCACATATTTTGCACCACCTTTTGAGATGGGCCAGCTCCCAATCATGTCTATCCCCTATATGGCAAATGGATAAGGGCTGACCATCTGAGTGAGCTCTACCGGTGGGGCTCGTGGGATTTGAGTAAACCTTTGGTATTTATCACATCGCCTGAAATAATTGGATGTGTCCTTGCCAACGGTAAGCCCGAAGTATCCGTATCAGAGCACTTTCTTAGCTAATATTTGTCCTCCTGTATGAACTTTGCACTCTCTTTCATGCACTTCTTTCAATATTCTCTTAACATCATCGTTAGCCACTCATCAAAATATTGGAACAGAGAAACCCCTTCTGTAAAATTGGTTTTGTTGGATGACATATCTAGAAGCTTGTTGTACGAGGGCTTGTCTTTCAGTCCTTCTTTCTGGGAGAATACTGTGTAGGAGATTATTCTTGATAGGAGTCATCCAGGATTCTTTTTCAGGTTCGGCTTCTGACTGATCGACCTCCATCTGATCTATACTCGGAATGTTCAAGGTCTCTATTGGAACTAGTTCTTCTTTGCTCAAATTGTTGGAACTGGAAAGCTTTGCCATTTGTCCGCCTTTTGATTTTCCTCTCTGGAAATGTGATATGGTATACTAATCAAAGCCATTTAGCAATTCCTAGACCTTCTTAAGGTAGGCGGAAAGTCTAACTCCTTTGGACTGATACTCTTTCCGAACCTGAAATATAGTGAGCTGAGAACCCCAGAAAATATTAAGCAATGTTATTCTTAAGTCCCTCGTGAGTTTGAGCGCGGCAATCAGGGCTTCATACTCGGAGTCATTGTTGGTAGCCAAGAAATTCAATATCATAGAATAATAGATCGACCGCCCTTCAGGAGATAACAATACTATGCCGGCGCTGGAACATCGATCGTTATGGGCTCATCTGTATACAACTTCTAGGTGTCTGCTCTCAACTCGGTATCCAGAGGCTTAGTACGATCCTCCATGCTGTCGTCCTCCGGAATGGTGAACTCGGCTATGAAATTAGCTAGTACTTGGCCCTGGATGGATTTCTGTGGGACGAAAGTCAGGTCAAATTGACTCAGTTCGATGTTCCATTTGAGCAATCTCCCGCTGACCTCACGTCGTTGCTATACTTGTCGTAGCGGTTGGTTGGTGAACACTTTGATAGGGTGATCATGGAAGTAATGTCAGAGCTTTTGTAATGCAATCAACAGACTATAGGCAAGATTTTCAATCTTTGGGTAGTTGCATTCAGCCCTTGTTAGTTTCTTGCTTACATAAGAAACTGGTCGTTGTACCCGATCCTCTTCACGGATTAAGACCGAGCTGATTACATGCGCAGATACTGCTAGGTATACAAACAGATCTTCATGTTCGATTGGTTTGGACAAGATTATCTATGTGGTCGAGTAAATTCTAAAAGGCCTCGACATAGTCAGGTGTCCCGGTGAAGTTTTGTTTCCCTATTTTGATCAATTCAAAGAAGCGTAAGCACTTGTTGGTTGCCTTGGATATGAGTCGACCCATTGCTGTGACCTTTCCTGCCAAGCTTTGCACATCCTTAATTCTTCTAGGTTCCCAGATTCCCTTGATGGAAAAAATATTATTAGAATTGATTTTTATCCCTCGAGAGCTAACTATGAAACCCAAGAACTTTCCCGATGCTACGCCGAAAGAACACTTCAAGGGATTGAGCTTCATCCCATATCTTCGAAGGATGTCGAACATCTCTAACAAACCTCTAACGTAATCAGATGATTTCCTTGACTTCACCAATATATCATCGACGTAAACCTCCATTATTCTTCCAATTTTGTCATGAAACATTCGGTTGACCAAATCCTGATATGTTGCCTCCGTGTTCTTCAGTCTGAACCACATGACCACGTAACAATATAGCTCAAGGTCGGTTATGAAGCTAGTATGTTCTTGATCTGTAACATGCATATCAATCTAATTATATCCCGAGTATGCATCCATGAATGAGAGGAGTTCGTGCCCCACAGTCGATTCAATTAGTTGATCGATTATGGGTAAGGGAAAGCTGTCTTTGGGGCAGGCTTTGTTCAAATCAGAGAAGTCGATACAAGTTCGCCACTTCCCATTGGCCTTCTTCACAAGCATGGGTTTTTCTATCCACTTGGGATAAGTAGCATTTCGAATAAACCCATTGGCTTGAAGCTTTCCAATTTATTCCTTTAGAGCAGCAGACCTCTATGGGCCGAGCATTCGCCTCTTCTTCTTTACAGGGGTATTTTTCGGCTCGATGCTAAGAGAATGAATCATGATGGAGGGTGTTACTACCAAAATTAACTCCGAAACAAACTAACGGTGAAGGAGTATCGGATAACCGCAAACACATAAGAATTCTCCAAAAAGCAAAAGCCAAACAATAGAAGGAACCAAAAGCAGGAAGGAATGATCTGAGAGCTGCATAAACCGATACCTTATTAGGAGAAAGCAGCTAGAAATATACAGGTATATCTGGGAAGATATATCCGGCAGAACATATTCACATGATATATCCGGCAGGGGGATTTTACAACAAAAGGTCACCTAAGTCAGAAACTAAGAAAGAAGAAGGCAAGAGTTCCACTTATTAAAACCCGGAAGGGTGGAAGCGCTATTGGTACTAACCTGCTTAATACCTATATACCAGGAAGCGAAAGCATCAAGAATATCATGCCAAAAGTGCATAAAGAATATCTGGAACTAGCTTCTGAAACATCTACTGCATAAATGTAGAAAGGTCATATTGATAGACAACAGGAAAATCGCCTGGAGCAACCTTTCGGAAGATCTGGTTATACCCGGAGACTCCATCGGAAGGCAAACCAAAACCCCAGAAAGGATACAAGTTATCACACTAGTCTACTTAGTACAAACACCAACAGTGGTTCCGAACCGGCAGCTATCTACGTACATCTTGAGGGCAAGCTCCTCTAAGTATTCACGGGGAAGCCGAAAGCCTACATCCGGAGGCTTATAACCGAAAGCATACCACCGAGAGCTCATATCAATCTCAAAGAAGCTCCAACTGACCGAGACCTTCCCTCTGAAAGCTATAATCAACACTGCAAAGCGGTCGGGAGCTAAAACAACCAAAACCAAAGTGAAAAGCGGCCGACAGGGGTATATGCAGGCCCAACAGCAGAAGGCGTCCCAAATTCTCTATAAATAAGACCCCAGGGGTCACATTTTTGGGATGATTTTTCCATTTTCAATCTTGTTCTTTCTTCTTTAAGGAGAAAACCCTAATTTCCAAATCGGATTGTAGATTTCCTCAACTCTTGTAATAATCTGCAATTTATGAACGAAGAAGTCCAAGACTTAAACATTCCAGGATTTGATAATCATATTGTGCCATTTATGATGGAACAGGGAGTTAACACTAACCTTTTGTATGAAAGAGTTGCTCACAACACTCTCGTAAAGAGGAGGGGCTTCGTGGGAACCCGAAGCCTTCCCCTCTTTACCTTGAGGGTTGGCAACGTGAATCAGCCCTCTCATAATGAGCCTAATGCTACACAATTCCGGAAAAGACGTTGATTGCAAGTTTATGGCTTGATCACTGACACAACCAAGGCCCTTTGGGCTGGCTCGATGCAGAAGGATCGTTTAAGTTAATAAGTATTGCAGTATCCTTACCATCCGAGTGTTGGGAAGCATTAGCCTGTTCTCCTCTTATCACAATCTATATCATTTTACCCGTGGTCTAAGGGTAACTAATTACGCAAGGCTTCAATTGTACCAAGTTAAATAAACCCTTCTTCAAGGCATTTCGGAACTCCATAATTCTGTAAGCGTGATATTCTCCCCTTGAGGGGAGAATAACTAGTCTTTGGAATGAAGATTCTGGTACTTAAGAAATGGTTGATTTATCTAAGGAACATTAACCCCAGGTTATCCTTCAGCAATCTTAGATCATGGCTGCACCAATATTCCTAAATATATATTCCATATAACTCATTCTGGGTATTGACGGAAAATATCGTTAACATTTTGGCGCTAGAAGGAGGGCCTGAATCTCCAATCTTGTGGTTAATCTATCAAAAATTAATTTGGTAAATTTATTACTCCTTGGCAGGAAAGATGAAATCGAAAAGATTGGAAGAGTGAAATATAGAACCGGCACCTAATGCGACCCTTGAAGGAACATGGATCTAACGCTTAATATAAACAATAATGAAAGAGGAGCCACATCCAGCCCTGTACAACCACCAAATCCAAATGCCATGGAAGATAATGTCGCAAGAATTATGGCCTTGGAGAAGCAAATCCAAGAAATGCAAGCTCAAATGGATGTTGCTCAAGCGCAGAAGTCTTCAAGACTTACCAAATCCAGTCAAAGAGAAACGAATGAGTCTCCAAAAAGAAAAGCTCCCATTCAACACTCTAAAGTAAAAGAGAAGCTCAAAGCAATTTCCTCTAAGAAGAAAAAGTCCCTTTTGATGGAAATAGATCATCAAGGAAATCAATGTGAGCAAGAGCAACCCAGGAGTTCCACTTCCAAAGGTTATGACCCTAAAAGAGCAAACTACGCCAACACAGAGGCTTATTTTAAAGACATTGCTCAAAAGACTGTTAAAGACTTGGTGGGGAGAAAGGGGAAGAGGACCTAAGATGACAGGGTGAATGAAAATGAAAGAGTCGCTCCTTTTATCGATGAAATTATGAACACCATAATATCATCTAGGGTGAAGGTTCCAACCATACAATATCTTGGAACAACTGTCCCTGATGATCATTTAATGGATTTTGACAGCCAGATGGATCTTTATAATGATTTAGGAACCATCAGATTTCGTCTTTACCCAGTGACCTTTTAGGGGGCGGCAGCAAAGTGGTATCATCAGTACAGAGAAAACAACATTTATTCGTGGAAACGGTTCTCCTACGAATTTTCCGCGCAGTTCTGCATCTGCAAAGATCCGACAGTTGACTACATAGTCATCGCTAATATCAAACAGAGGCAAGGGGAGCCCCTAGGAGATTACTTGAAAAGGTTCAACATCAAGGCATTGAAGGCCAAGGATATGAACGACCGTGACAAGTTGATAGCCATGCATTCAGGGCTAACTGAAAATACCCCCTTCTGGAAAGAATTGTACACTCACGGCTGTAAAGACTTACAAGGCTTTCACTTCCAAGCGGACAAGTTTATTCGCATGGACGAATTATACTTCACAAAGAGAAAGTTCGGACCTCGAGGGGAAGGAGGAAGGTTGAACTTCGGATGAAATCCCCTGGAGGAAAATCAAAAGAGGTCAAGATGGGAAGATTCTAATACCAACTCGGTTGCTCCAAGAAAACCCATCTCCTTCGTGTATGCTGTTGCGAAAGAAAGGGTTAATAACTTCTCCATCTCATTCAAGTCAAGAATTGCCCCGAACCTTATTCCGGTGGTAAGTATTGTGAATTTCACACAACCAATGGGGATAAGAGTGACGAATGCAAGGTATTGGACGGGATTATTCAGAAGCTAATCCAAGAGGGACATCTAAAAGAATTTGTTTTAAACAAGACATCATCTGCTCAGCATACAAATGGACAACAAAAGGTTTCAGCATATGTAATAGAAGCTACTATGGAAGGGCGCAACCTAGACTTGGGTCCACCCATAAATCGAATAAATGTGATCCATGGAGGGTCGCACCCTGCCGGAGATTGTCCAAGAGCAAGGAGTCAATACATGAAGGGAGCTATGGAGGGAATATTCTCTATTCGAGAAGAACGATCGTTGAAAATTGCACGTTATGCTCTCAAAAAGCACAACCCAGTGGTTTCTCCGGAAGAGATAAAGAAAGGGGTCTTCCACCCACATAATGATCCCCTTATGAAAACAGCACAAATTAGACTCTCTGTCGTTTCCAAGATCCTTGTGGACACTGGGAGTGCCGTCAATGTCATCTTCAAGCATGCTTTCCACTAAATAGGAATTTCTGAGAAGAAGTTAGAGCCAAGCAACGAACCGATCTTCGGCTTCAATAACAAGGGATCAACTCCGGTGGGGGCAGATCAACCTTTTGGTTCAAGTTGGGCTATCTCCGCTCCATAGGACCTTCGAAACTCTCTTTGTTGTGATTGACCAACCATACGAAAACTAAGAGGGTACTTCCAAGCTCACCCCGTTAAGGTTTTAACTAGCTTTCCACTTAAACAGGTGTTCAATAAGCCAGAAACCTCCGGGAGGTTAGTCAAATGGGAAGTTGAACTTAGCCAATACGAGATAGAATTTCACCCTTGAACGGCAATTAAAGGATAAACTCTTGCAGACTTCGTGAACGAGTGCATAAGCTTCATTACAGAATAATCAGTTAAAGAGAACGACTTAAAGGTTGTAGATGGAGCTTCAAACGAACAAGGAGCAGGGGCAGGTTATATTATAATTACCCCTGGCAAACACCGCTTGCTTTACGCCATGAAGTTAGGATTCCCAACAATTAACAACGTAGCCGAATATGAGTCAATGGTGGCTGGTTTGAATTTGGCACTACAGTTGAAGATACCTCGAATAGAAATCTTTAGTGATTCACAACTAATGGTAAACCAAATAAAGCAAACCTACCAAACCAAGGATGCACGGCTAACCCTATATGTGAAGAGGATATTAAAGATGCTTTCCTGATTTGAGGATTTTTCAATTCACCAAATACCCCGCAAGGAGAATACTCAAGCGGATTCACTAGCCAAATTTGCCAGTTCCTGGGGAGCCCCCGAAACTCGAGTAATTCCCGTGGGTTATCAAGAAAGACCTAGTATCGAGCATGAAGAATCGGAAACGGATAAAGAATTATTAGTCCTAACTGGATCCCAAGCCTTGAGAAAGGGGGACGAAGGGAACAAAGAGGGGAACTCCAATGTGGAACCTCCCTTAATGGAAATGAATTGCCATCATGAAAATACATGGATGACTCCCATGGTAGATTACCTCCTAAACAGAACTTTACCCCTTGATAAGCATGATGCAAGAAGGATAAAATACCAAACTCCTACATTATTGATCATGGATAATATAATATATACGGAACATTCACTTCCTTACTTAAGATGTGTAAGCTCCGAAGATGGGTTTAACCTGTTAAGAGAGGCCCATGAAGGATTGTGTGGAGACCATTCCAATGGAATTAAGCTGGCCAAAAGGGTCATGCGACAAGGCTATTATTGACTACAGATGGTTAATCAAGCAATTGAATATGTCAAAAAGTGTGAAAAGTGTCAAAGGTACTTTAAGGTGCCCCAGCTTCCCCCTAGCAAGCTAACCACTATCTCAAGCCCCTGGCCATTCGATGTGTGAGGAATAGATCTAAACGGACCCTTACAAATCTCCAAAGGTGGAGCTAAGTATGTTGTAGTAGCCATCGACTACTTCACCAAATGGGTGGAGGCAGAACCCCTTCCGACAATCATGTCAAAAAAGGTGTTGAGATTCATAATAAAGAACATTGTTACTCGCTTTGGAATTCCCCACAAAATCATACAAGATAATGGAACACAATTCGAGAGCGAAGAATTCACTCGATTTTGTGAGAAAAATGGAATCATCAAAAGGTTTACCTCGGTAGCTCATCCAAAGGCTAATGGAGTTGTCGAAGTTGCCAACAAAACCATAAAGACAATTCTTAAAAAGCGCCTAAACCAAGCCAAAGGAAATTGGGCCAAAGGGTTACCCTTAGTGCTTTGGGCATATAGAACTTCTGCCAAAACAGCAACAGGACACACCCCCTTTTTCCTTGACATATGGATGCAAAGCCATGCTTCTGGTTGAAATTGAAATCCCATCACACAGAAGGATAGCTTATGCGTTTAATCCCAATTAAAAGTTAAAAAAGGAATCCTTAGACCTAATATAAGGATTGAGAGATGAGGCTGCAATCAGAACTACTGAATATCAAAGGAGAATCACGAAATACTACAACACCAAGGTCCGGACGAGAACCTTCGCAAAAGGAGAATTAGTTTTACGGAGGGTGATGGCTAACACAAAGAACCCAACAAATGGTCCTCTCGGTCCAAATTGGGAAGGACCCTTGATCATCCATCAAGAAGTAATGCCCGGAACATGTCGACTGTGCAGACCCAACGGTGATCTCGTTCCGAGAACATGAAATTCATAACATTTAAGATCATACCTCTCAATGGTAAAGGAGTAATGGAAAAGGATTTCCTCCAAAGAAGATCACATAACCAAGGGCACGAAAACCCTTTCAAAACTTATAGAAACCCAAAAGGGATCAAACCACGAATGGATCAAATCCCTTGTCATCATCAAATTGGTCAGGACAAGGAATGCCCGGAGGGGGTGGTATGTTAGTCTTTTTCCCTGCCCAAATTAGAGGGGGATAGGTTAAAGAATCAAAAGCGTAAGCCTACGATTCACACTAGAAATGGTCGTGGTGGTGCATCTAAAATTAGCACGTCTTGCCTCTGCTATGAACTAAGCACATCCTACCTCTTCTCGTAGAAGAGCACGTCCTAACTTTGCTTATGTTCTGCGTTACCCGCGGAAGGGAGGGCCAACTCCTATCATCGCCTAAGATAGTTAGGATAGGGCACCCCTCGGAGGGGTGGTGGTGTGTAAGCCTCTATGAGTACCTACAATGGTCAATATAGAGCATTAAAAGAGTAAACCTTGGTTATGTGTCTACAATGGCTCAGTCTAAGTTTCTAAGACCTTATCATCACCTACGATGGTCAGGATAAGGCACCTCCTGGAGGGAGGTTGGGTAAGTCCTTGGGCCCTGCTTGTGGATAAGCTAGCCAAGCGCACCGGATGCACAGGCCCAGAGAGTGGCCAACAAAGCACATATATTCTTTGCTTTGACATTAAATTCCCAGAGTGTGGCTCAAGAAGCATGCACAACCTCTGCTTTACAAATCAAATCCAAGTGGGATACCAAAACATTAATACAGGAAGGGAATTTCCGGCCTTCAATCTTTAATTATGTAACAACCCGCGTTCTACGTATCGTAGAATCGTAGAATATTTATTTTAATCTCATATGAAGTTATATGATCGTGTAACTTTGGGAAACGACTATTGTGGTCATTTCCCACATTCACGATTTTTGCCGAATTTTAAATGATCGTTTTGCCCCTGGCGAATTTTCTTTTGCCTTTAACTTTTGATTGGTAAGGAGTTTTGACCTAAAACCACTTTCATTGTATTCGGATGATGGTTTACCTTTCCGCAGAATGGTCACATTAATCAAACGGACTTACCATTTGGGAGATATGACTAAAATAAGATTTGAAGATGGAAAAACAACATAATTGGGCTTAACGGGGTGATTAGCAGCTAGGCCCATAATCTATTTCGGGATTAGGGTTATGGGAGGGCTAAACGGGTTTGAAGAAACATTCCCTTTCATTTTTCTATCCGCCATTAAGCTCACTTGAACCCTAACAATGGCCTCCATCTTTTAATTCTCACCCTAATTGCTTTCTAATCACTAATTAACCAAAACTACACCAAATCAAGTCATATTAGCACTAAATCAGGGTTGGAGCTGCTGCAATACATAGAGATCCATGCCATAACAATAAAGTTTCAGATCTAAGATTACATTTGTGGCTAAGGTGGGTGCTTTGCACTTTTATACGCTAATTACGGCTAATTAAGGTGATTAGTGATAATTAGCGAAATTACACATTAGAAAAATATGAAAAAATATGTAAAAATTCTAAAATATTATTTTATGTCAGTGGTGAAAGTTTGGGTTAGTTTGAATTAAGTTTGCTAATCCTATGGTTAAAACATGCTTAAGGGGGTTAAGGGGAATGCTTTTTGGGTATGTTTGATATACAATATTTCATGTGATTGATGTTTTAACGTTTTTGATTGATTATATGTGTTGTTGTTGTTGTTTGGTATATTTTGTGATTGCATAGAAAAATTAGAATAGTCAAAAATGTCGTCATATGGCGTAAATAGCTCGCTGGGAAAGTTGCAGGAAATTGGTCACACCCTCCCTTCACGAGTGGACTCTGCCTTCACGAACCAGGGGTCACGAGTGGAAGGTCACGAGTAGGAAGGTCACGGGTGGAAGGTCACGAGTGGGAAGGTCACGAGTGGAAGGTCATGAGTGGGAAGGTCGCGAATGGAAGGTTGTGAATGGAAGGTCACGAACCGCCACTAGGAGAGGGTCACGAACCGACCAGATGGAGCACCATGAACCGAACTGAATTTGAAGCTTCTACCACGCGACGACAATTGTAAACTCTTCTGAAGATCAAATCCAATCCGACCAAAACCCGAGATGCAAAGGAAGTCCAATTGGGAAGTTATCACTCAGGATCCAGATGGGAACCAACGAGTTAACTTCTAGAGTTGGGCTTTACCGCGGGACGTGTGCAAAGGGGTTGTCGATATCTAAAATTTTGGTCCACCGTTGAGAGAGTGGACATGTAGACGGACCAAAGCCAGAGGATGTATGGACTGGGAAGGGCTATTGGCTATAGATCAAAAGGGAATGGTCATGGCAATTAGTTGTATAGAGTCCAGAAATGCATGGACCCATCATGGCCCCAAATGGATTTGGTGATCAAAGCGGTGGATATCATATGCTTTACGCATTGAGTGAGAGATGTGAGGATGATTACTTTGTTTGATGTTTGCTATCACCATGACACACACACTCCCATTTTACACTTTATGTTAGTGTTTACCTTAGAGTACTGTACATCTTGTTGTGCTAACTCTTTGGTTGCAGGTCCAGGTTCAGTTATGATTATTTATACCTGTTATTGCATCATTTTTTTACTATCGCTCATACCAGACTTTCGTATGACCCAGAGTTTTATGTCTCCTCTTATTACTCTAGGTGCTCCTAAACGAGCAGACTAGAGGCAGGTTAGGTGGCGACGCGCGAGTAGCTGTCCAGAGACGAGCTGGAGGCTTCCACGTATTATATACATATATTCTCCCTGTGTTGTTGATGGTCACTGCTTTGGGCATTAGTAGTGCACCTTCTTTATTTATTTTTTAGAGACAGTATTTTGAAGTTGTAATAATGATTTGGATCATAAGCAGTATTTTGGATTCCGCTACTCTGATGGTTACGGTTTAGTTTTAGCTTATGTACTGTCTCGCCTGTGTTATATCAAGTTATGTTACTATTATATTTTATTCCACTGCTGTGAGATATATTACAGGTTCTTGGTGATTCATAGTTTCAAACCCTTTCTTTTGATGACCGTCCCGTGCTAGTCGGGCATTGGCACAACGCATTTCGGGGAAATGTCGGCTGGTGCGGGGCGGGCCGTCACACTTGGTATCAGAGCCTAGGTTGCATAGTTAACCAAGGGGAAGACATCAGGGAGAGATGGTATACGTATATAAGAGCACGTATTTGTGATATTTTGGTTTTCAAAAACTGTATATACTATTAGTATATCTAAGGATGAAGTCGCACTGCACTGGCACCACTAAGGAGATGGTTAATCATTTTCTCTTTACAGATTGAATGATGAGCCGAAATACAAGGAGTACGGGTTCAAGAGCCAACAATGGGAATGTCCATGATATGAGGATGATGTTTACTACCTTCATGAGGGAGATGCTTAGGGATGTTCAGGAGGCAGTTCCTAATGCTGCTAACGGTGTTGTAGTAGTAGAGCAGGCGCCTAGAGCCGATTTTGGCAAGCTCTGCAAGGATTATACTAGTCTTGGTGGGAAGCCGTTCCATGGAACAGAGTCGGCTATGGAGGTTCGGGATTGGCTTGATAGTTGTGAGCGCATCTTCGAGGATTTGGGGATCGATGATGCGATAAAGAGAAAGCTAGCATTGCGTCAACTTCAAGGACAAGCAATGAATTGGTGGAATGATATCAAAGCGGCTACTCCCGAACTTGGAATCAGTTTAAGACCTGATTCAGTGATAAGTTTATTCTAGCTGCTCAGAAATCAGAATTGTTCAGGAAGTTTTTGGAGCTTAGGCAGAGTGGTAGGGCAGTTTCGGAGTATATTGCTGAATTCGATACCTTATCGAAATATGGATTGTCCCTTATCATTACCGTCGAGAAGAAAAATGAGAAGTTCATAACTGGCCTAGATGAGTACTTGGGCAGAGACTTATAAACTATATCGATGAGACATTCTAATCTATTATAGGGAAGGCATTGAAATCTGAGAGCCTTTACCCTATGTCGAAGACCGAGGTTGTTATTACATAGGCAGAGGAGCCAAAGTTGCAGGCAAGCGGCGGAGGCAAGAATAATTCCCAGAATAAGAGGAAACAGGACCAAACCAAGGATGGTCAGAAAAAGAAGAATAAGAAAGATGTCCGGTGCTTTGGTTGTAGCAAGAAGGGTCACTATATCAAAGATTGTCGAGCAAAGCCAGCGGAAAGAAAGTGCTTCAACTGTGACCAAGTGGGACATTTCAAGGTTAAATGTCCACAATTCCCTAAGGAGAAGAAGATCGTGAAAGCATATGCTATCAACGTTGTTCCTTCTTCGCCAAATGCCCCAACTGTGGCGCAGAAGGGAAAGGGTGTCATTATACAAGGTACGCTTTCTATTTATGATGTTCCTGTTCGAGTATTTTTTGATACCAGGCTTCTCATTCCTTCGTATCTAGTGACCTGGTAGATAGGTTGGAATTGGAACCCGAGATTGTCGATAGACTTTTAGTTGTGACGAACCTGATCGGTGGTTCGACTAACCCTGGTATGATTTGCCGTAAATTGGTCTTATCGAGTGATGGATGTATGTTTGCTTGTGATTGCTTTGTTTGGGCTTTACTGGGTTTGGCATTATTTTGGGAGTCGATTGGCTCCAAAGGTATGGGGTGGTGGTAGACTGTGAGGGTTCTTCAGTGACAATTAGAGCGGATGATGGGCGGAGGGTGGTATTGGGTTGCCTACCTAGTGATGGGGTGATGGCTAGTTTTCTAAATTCCCTCGACATCCCGCATGATGAGTTATTAGATGTGCCTATTGCTGGCGAGTATCCGGACATCTTCGGGGAAGTAACCGGACTTCCACCACACTGAGAGATCGAGTTTCAAATTGATTTAACGAAAGATACCAGACCTATAGTGATGCCACTTCGTCGTATGGCGCTAAGGGAGCAGCGAGAACTCGAAGTACAAGTGAGCAATCTTTTAAAGAAGGGATTTATCCGAAGAAGGGTTTCCAAGTAGGGAGCACTAGTTGTATTTGCTACTAAGGCCAATGGTTCCCTTCGCTTATGTATAGACTACCGCGAGTTGAACGAGGTGACTAGGAAGAATAAGTATCCACTTCCACGGATAGATGATTTGTTTGATCAGTTAAATGGAGCAAGAGTGTTCTCCTAGTTGGATCTCATGACAGGTTCTCATCAGCTCCGAGTAGCAGCTGAGAGTATACCTAAAATGGCATTTCGGACGCCGTCTGGATTTTATGAGTGGTTGGTCATGCCACTCTGGTTGACCAATGCACCAGCATATTTTGTGCATCTTATGAATAGGGTTTTCAGGGATCAATTAAATAGGTTTGTTCTTGTGTTTGTGGATGATATCTTTATTTACTCGAGGACAGAGGAAGAACACAAAGAACATTTGAGGACAGTGATGGAGGTGTTGAGGAAGCACCAATTGAAAGTGAAATTTCCTAAATGTCACTTCTGGAGGAGGGAAGTGAGGTTCTTGGGCCATATTGTTTTAGAGAATGGTATTGCCGTGGACCCTGCGAAGGTGGTTACGGCTCAAGATTGGTCTACGCCCAAGAATGCAATAGACGTGAGAAGTTTCTTGGGATTAGCTGGATACTATCGTAATTTTATTCATGACTTCTCCAAGATAGCAGTATCGTTAACTTAGTTGACCAAGAAGAATCAAGCTTTCATTTGAGATAGAAGGTGTGAGAATGCATTTAAGAGCTTAAAGGAAAAATTAATGTGCCCACCAGTGTTAGTTATTCCTAAAGGGAACAAAGAGATGGCGGTATACATGGATGCCCGTGGTACCGGACTAGGTGTTGTACTAATGCAAGGAGGTAGGGTTGTAGCTTATGCTAGTTGGTAACTGAAACTGCATGAGAAAAGGTATCCTACCCATGATTTGGAATTGGCAGCGATTGTGTTCACGTTGAAAATGTGGAGGCACTATCTCTTGGGAGAAAGATTCGAGTTGTTTACCGATCATAAGTCATTAAAGTATCTTTTCTCTCAAAAGGATTTAAATCTTTGTCAGCAGAGATGGTTAGAGTTCTTAACTTCATATGATTTCAATATCGCATACACACCAGTGAAGGGAAATGCGGTAGCTGATGCATTGAGTATGAGACATGCTAGTTTGGGGGCTATGTTTCTGGAATGGAAGCAACTGGAGTATATCGCAGGATATGATTTCAGACCTAAGTGTGAATTGGATCCAAAGATGTTAGCAAGTTTGACGATCAGACCGACTTCGATTGAGCGGATTGGTTCTAGTCAGAGGAACGATCCAAATCTATTGGAAATCACCTCCAAGTAGAGATGGGTATTGACAACGAGAGAATGAACAAGTATGGACTAGATCGAGAAGGATGGCTTTGAAAGAATGAGAGGCATGATGTACCTAAAGTAAATGGATTGAGAGATGAAGTGCTCAGAGAGTGTCATCACTCAAAACAGAATATACATCCCGGTGGTAACAAAATGTATCGAGACATGAAGCAGACCTACAACTGGGAAGGGATGAAGAGAGACGTTTGGAAGTTTATATCCAAGTGCATGAATTGCCAGTTAGTTAAAGCCGAGCAAAAGAACCCAAGTGGTTTGTTACAACCATCGGAAACTCCCGAATGGAAATGGGAACAAGTCTCAATGGATTTTATAGATGGTTTACCAAGGACTAGATCAGGTCATGATAGCATTTGGGTGATTGTGGATTGATTGACCAAAAGTGCAAGGTTTATCCCGGTCAAATCGAATAGAATGGCAGCTAAGTTAGCGGAACTGTATATGAAGTGGGTAGTGAGATTTCATGGAGTACCTAAAGGCATTGTGAGTGTCCGAGATCCATTATTTACTAGTGGGTTTTAGAAGAGCTTACAAGAGGCTTTAGGGTCAGAATTACATCTCAGTACCTCATACCATCCTCAAACCGACGGTCAAACGAAGAGGGTGAATCATGTATTAGAGGATCTCTTGAGAGCTTGTATATTGGATTTTGAAGGGTCATGGGATGACCATTTGCATCTAGTTGAGTTTGCATACAATAACATTTATCAGTCCAGTATTGGTATGGCTCCATTTGAAGCTTTGTACGGAAGACCGTGCAACTCACCATCATGTTGGTTGGAAACGGGTGAGAAATTTGTGCGTGGGCTAGATGTAATAAGAGAAACTTCGAATAAGATCAAGGTTATTCAACAACGAATGAAGGCTTCCCAAGATAGGCAGAAGAGTTATGCTGATAAAAGGCGAAGAGATTTGAAATTCTCCATTGGCAAATTGGTATTCGTCAAGTTCTCTCCTTTGAAGAGTGTGATTCGTTTTGGTAGGAGAGGTAAGTTGGCACCAAGGTTTGTTGGTCCATTTCCAGTTCTCGAACAAGTTGGGAATTCGGCGTATAAAGTTGGATTACCTGACAAGATGGTAGGAGTGCACAATGTATTTCATGTTTCTCAGTTAAGGAAGTTCGTGCACGATTCTAATATGACTATTTCACCGGATCAGCTGGATGATACCGAGGTAGAACCAGAGGCAGTTGGGAGCCGCAGACAAATTCGTATTTTCGGACAATATACGAAGCAACTTCGGAGGAAGACCGTGAGACTGGATAAGATCCAGTGGGGCGATAATGAGAACGACTGTACTAGGGAAACCGAGGAAAGCTAAGAAAGTCATATCCAGAACTCTTTACCTGGTAAGATTTTTAGTTGCAATATAGTTATTCCGCATGCTAGGATAGGCTTGTTGTGTTTATTATGTATGTTTGATTTTTGCAAATGGTTAATAGGCATGCGGGACCCATTTTTGTTTTCTTAGTTAAGGAATTTCGGGGGCGAAATTTCTTAAAGGGGGGGTTGAGAGTGTAATGACCCGCATTCTGCGTATCAAAGGATCGTAGAATACTTATTTTATTCTCATACGAAGTCATATGGTCGTGTAATTTTGGGAAACAACTATTGGGGTCATTTCCCACATTCACGATTTTTATCGAATTTTAAATGACCATTTTCCCCTGGCGAATCTTGTTTCGCCTATAACTTTTTACTGGTAAGGAGTTTTGGCCTGAAACCACTTCCATTGGATTCAAATGATGGTTTACCTTTCCATAGAGTGGTCACATTAATCAAACGGACTTACCGTTTGGGAGATATGGCTGAAATAAGATTTGAAGGTGGAAAAACAACATAATTGGGCTTAACGGGGTGATTAGCAACTAGGCTGATAACCCATTTCAGGATTAGCGTTATGGGAGGGCTGAAAGGGTTTGAAGATACATTCCCTTTCATTTTTCCATCCGCCACTAACCTCCCATGAACTCTAACAATGGCCTCCATCTTCTAAATCTCACCCTAATTCCTTTCTAATCATTAATTAACCAAAACTACACCAAATCAAGTCAAATTAGCACCAAATCAGGGTTGGAGCTGCTGCAATACATAGAGATCCGTGCCATAGCAATAAAGTTTCAGATCTAAGATTTCATTTGTGGCTAAGGTGAGTGATTTGCACTTTTATACGCTAATTACGGCTAATTAAGGTGATTAGTGATAATTAGAGAAATTACACACCAGAAAAATATTAAAAATTATGTAGAAATTCTAAAATATTATTTTATGTCACTGGTGAAAATTTGGGTTAATTTGGATTAAGTTTGCTAATCCTATGGTTAAAACATGCTCGAGGGGATTAAGGGGAAAATCATGCTTTTTGGGTATGTTTGATCTAAAATATTTCATGTGATTGATGTTTTAATGTTTTTGATTGATTCTATGTGTTGTTACTGTTGTTTGGTATGTTTTGTGATTGCATAGAAAAGTTAGAATGGTCGAAAACGTCGTCGTATGGCGTAAATAGCTCGTTAGGAAAGTTGCAGGAAATTGGTCGGACCCCCTTTCACGAGCGGACTCCGCTTTCACGAACCAGGGGTCGTTATTCTCCTTCTACCATGCTCCAATTTTAATCCCGAAACAAAGACTCTACAGAAATCTCTTCCTCACCATTTTACCAATACTCCTTTTCTTTCTCTTTTGGGTTTTACCCCTTTTTCCTTCAGTCTGACCCATTAGAAATGCCCCAGTCCAAACTTACGGTCCTTCTTCCTCAAATTTACAAGCCGCTATTTCTAGACACCATCGAAACCATTTTCGCAACTTCACGACATCCATGCTTCCACCATACTCCACCCTAACAAGCAAATTTAAAATCCTCCTCTACTCGTGCTCTTCGCAACCATCCCCTTCATGATAAACTCGCACCCCCTCCCTAGGATCCGATGTAAACCCGAAACTGCACCCTTCAGTCAAATCTTGCGAACTGTTTCGACTTTAGTTTCCACCAAAATTTGTGTACGAGTCTCAAATCATACCACAAAACCAAAACCATAACTTATTTCAAGAATTGATACCTCGTTTACCCAAAATCCTTAACCCTAGTTGTTCCCAGACCGACGCTGGAATTTCCCATCGATCGAAAGCAAAAATCGAACCTTCCGAAAACTAGATCAGATCGAAGAGCTCCTTGTACTGATCACATATATATATATATATATATTGAGATTTATGTTTTGATTTCTTTTGGATTTTGAAAGATCGGAAAAAAATGGTTTTCCTGGAAAAGTTAAGGCGGAATCAAAGTTTGACCGAGAAATGAAATAACATTTGGTTCAAATGGGAGGTAGTTAAGGGTATTTTATAGGCATTTTCTTTGAATGAACGATGGCCTTCCACGTTTTTGGTTTGAAGCCACAAAGAACTGGTGGATGAAACAAAGCAATGTGTGGCCTTCTTTATGTTCACAAAATTTATTTATAGCTTTTATAAATGCTCGGTCTTCATTAGTCCACGAAATGCTTTTATCCATCCTTGCTTGTGCCCATTTGAATTTAGCGTATCCATTATATGAAACTCTACTTGTTTATGGATTTTTGTCGACAGAAATAAACATATTGTTGTGACGAGCAAGGCTCAACGATTCCAAAAATATAATAATATCGGTAGATTAACTCATTTTGTGAAACCTCAAAATGTTGATTACAGGGTGCAAAATACTCCAAATAAAAAGTTGCTTATTTAATTAATTAAAAATTACAATAAAACTCTAAAAATTAAATTATCACTACGTCTCAAAAGAATCTTGTCTAAATTCGAAACCGGTATCTAGTTATATCGAATAAACCGTTACGGTCGATAAACGATTCTATAACGACTATTTTAAAATTTGATTTGGACACAACTCACAATCTACACGACGAAATCCTGATTTTTCTCTTCCATCGGAAACATATACTTCACCAGCTCCTAACGTTTCTTGTTTCACAGAAATCCGATTTAAAACGGACCTTGTATTCCAGTTGAAGTTCAAATCGTCAAATAGCGAACTATCGCGCCATTTCAAGCTCGAATTTAATTATAATAGAATTATACATTCAAACTTCGTTTATATAACATATTCGTTATTCTAATTCAATTATAAACTGAATTATATAATTTGAATTTCCCAGTTCACATTATATTGCCAATTCACTAATTCTAATTAATTCAGAATAAAATATATTATTTAATTATTATATTAATTAAATATTCAATATAATTTAATTAAACGACCATTTAATTCTCTAAATCCCTATATAAATAATTAAATATATTAATTATTATATCGCCGAAAATACGGGTCGTTACATTCTTTCCCACTTAAAATAATTTCGTCCTCGAAATTGCTAAGGTAGAAAACAAATCCTATTGACTGATTAGAACTTATTTGTTCAATTCTTCATTTCAATTTCAACTGAACCAATTTAATTTCAATTAAATATTAATTAATTCTTATTAACGAAAATTTTCAAAAATCCTGAAAAAAAAATAACACCGAAATTTTCGAAAAATTTCGCCAGCACCTCCTTTGTACTGGTCAATAGCTCAAACTCCAACTTGCCTCTCTAGGACTTCCTCAAACCAAAAGAAAATCAAACAGCCAAGCGGCTTGCCAATTCGGCTCATCAAAATCTTAAACCCATACATAATATAAACTAGTACCTTTTTGTCGGGCATATCATCATATCCTTTACATCTGCTGCTAATTCAGCATATACCAATGTCATCCTAATCAACTGCAATCAGTTCAACCTCAAACACAATCATTTGCTTATATCCAAGTCGAATTCCATTCTCAATCTCAAGTACCATTCTTGATTTTCAAATTCTCAACTTACCAATCCAACATACTTAACGTCGTTAAGTTCCATCCACATATTTCATTAACTGGTTAATTTCACTAATCAGATATCTTTATCTCACAATTCAATTCTGATTTTTATTTCAAAAATCAACTCAATTCACATAGGTCCAATTTTATTCAAGAATACAATTTCTCTTGGTATCATTCTATCTCAATTCAATTTGCACTTAACTGGATTTAATTCAATTTGCTTTCCTAAATTTCTGCTTAATTTGGTTTTAATTCAAACAATCTTCCCCAGGGATTTTCAAATAGTTTAGCTTTTCTAAAATCAAATATTCTATTTCAATTTTCAAAACAACTTGCTTTACTCAAAACAATTCAAAAATCAAATATTTGGTAGTAATCCGTCACTTACACACTCGAAAATGAACACCGATGATGTCCGGATCAACATCGGAATTTATTTTCCAGCGACCGAAGTGAGTTCAATACTATATCACTTTCAAAACTGTTTCAAAACACTTCCATTTTTAAATCAATTCAAAATACCATTCACGCGACTTGTAAAACAATTTAAAATCTCCTAGGATTTTAAAATTCACATATATTTAACCCAGATTCATTTACAAACACCTTTATAACCTTCCAGGGTTTTAATTCCAATTCTGACTTAAATTCAGGTTCAGTTCATCTTTATTTCATATATTTCACTTATATGAATCCTGATTGGTTATTTACATAACCATTCCACATTTTATAATCTTATTTGATTATAGTTATGACTAACACATCCAGTAACCCATAATATTTCCAACATATATTTTCTTTATATCAAAATATAATTTGGGTAAATTTATTTCATTTGCCCTCTTTTCAAACCATACTGTGTCGGCCCATCGTATTCAAGTGTTTATAAACCCCTACCGATACAGTGGATCAAACTGATCGATTAGAACCCATAAACAACTCAATCAATAAATCTCCACAATATAAAACCATTTTGTATTGAATAACAAATACGTTCACTCGTATATATACACTCAACTCAATCTAGGGTATTGCTAACCCCATCTCTACCGAGTCACGCCACAGAGCCAAGGTAATTACTTAACCTTAAGCTCTGATACCAACTGTAACGTCCCGGAAAAATCGATCTTGGTTATCCGATATACAACACATATCGAACATCCAAGCATCGGAAATACCGGTAGTTAATAAAAGAAATTAGAGGGTGAGGATAGATAACATAGAAACTTAGAATAGAAGAAGAAGAACATACAACATCAGAGTAAACACGAATCTCACAACAGAACGAATAAATATATTTCATGACATAACTTTGAAATATAAATCTGTACTTGAATATACATATCATTTCCAAAGTACATCACTTACAACACAGTGGAAAAACCATAGCTATATAATTATGAAGCCTTCTGCTCTACCTCTTCAAGTATCTATAAATCCTGACTACTTGACTGCCCGTACAAAATTGGGCACCCAAGAGTTTAGGGAAAACAAAACAAAATAAACTCCGGGTAAGTCATGTGACTGGTGTGAGTAAACTTAAATTATTTGATTTAACTTTCAAAATCTTTTTGAAATAAAGGATAATCATAAGACCGATCCACACATAAACACGGATGGTTTTTACCTTACGATAACCCAAATCATTAGTCAAACAATATTATTCTGATATTATAATAATGTCTAACACAAGTAATATAAATCTAGTAGAAACGCTTGCATCTAACGTTCTACATATATAATATACATTCAAAACCACGGGCTCTTATTTGGGGAATGGATTCCAACTATGACAACGTATGGATCCGCCTTCCGCTCAGTGTACTCTAGAAACGATACACTGGAGTTCAACAAGAACATCTTGTAACTCGGCCACACATGACCGACCACTCATTTCGCTTGAGTGTATCGAATATATTGTCACCTTACAGTTGGTAAACCAACATAACCATTCCCGAGAGATACATAATTGAAAGAAGTAACAAATATGAATATTCTCTAGATGGTGACAATATACCCTACTTCGTTGCGAACCACTTATCCATGCTACCTGCCCGATTTTTGTCATTTCCCAGTTGATGAGGCTCGAGGTCAAAACGTATCTTTTAACAAATCACTCCTCCATTTACTTCGAATGCCACATCGTCATACCCGTCAAATCACAAATTGATTTCCCCAAAAATACCACGGGTATAAGGTAAGAGAAACGAATTCCTCCGCCACCAACGTAAATACGTTTGAAACGATCAACTTACGTGATCTACCAGATATACTCTGTCAAACATTCGTCCATTCAAGTTGTCCTGGGACTGGACAAACCGAAGGCACTATTCCATACATCCATCCTAGGCAATCTCTACCTAGGACTTATACAACAGCCCTTGCACTTTACTCCGTCTTCAATTTGTCTTCGATCTATTTGATTCGAAACGTTAACGCCCATACGGAGTGGTTTTTAGGATAAGAATCCAACTGGTATCTCCATATTGACGATGAAAAAATGGTCAAAACTTTGATAGTCTGTGATTTAACTATCAAAGAAAAACATGTTGCAAACAACGATATTATTTCCAAATGGAAATTTTATCGATCAATCATCATTTAACATTTATCTCTTTAGTTCATTAATTTACTTATCTCCTGTTTCCATATATTCTAAATTCTTATTTTCTATCATCAGAAAACATTTCTGATTCTTATTTGGAAAACATTTCCAAAACTCCTTCAGTTAATTTAAACTGATGTTTAAATCAAACATCGCCATGCCATATCAAACCATTTCACTCATTAACTAAATCCACTTAACCATCCTTCACTATCAAACCTTACCATTCCTTAGTTAAGAAGGAAGTCAATCAAGTTGGGGTATAATTACCTCTCAGACCTTAACTGAACAACGTTTTAACTTCGAAATAGTCAAAGTATATCTTTTTAAATCTTTAACAAACTTCCTTACGTAACTCTCTTTCGGATAAGTCTCTATTCGATAACTCTTTCCTTCGAATAAACTATATTCGATGATCTCTCTTCTTCGAATAACCTATATTCGAATAACTCTATTCAATTAACACTATTCGATTTACTCTTATCAGTTAGCTCTATTTGATTAACTCAATTCTATTAACTCTGTTTGATTAACTCTATTGAATTAACTCTATTTGATTTACACTGCTGGATTAAATCTATTCAATTAACTCTAACTAATTTACTCTTAGCAATTAACTCCTTTTGAATAAACTATATTCGATTAACTCCTTTCGAATAACTAATATTCGATTAACTCCTTTCGAATAACTAATATTCGATTAACTCCCTTCGAATAACTAATATTCGATTAACTCCTTTCGAATAACTAATATTCGATTAACTCCTTTCGAATAACTAATTTTCGATAACCCCCTTCGAATAACTAATATTCGACAACTCCTTTCGAATAACTAATATTCGATAACTCCTTTCAATTTAACTCTAATCGATTAATTCTAACTGATTAACTCTAACTGGTTAACTCTAACTGATTAACCCTAACTGATTAACTCTAACTGATTAACTCTATCTGGTTAACCCTAACTGGTTAACTCTAATCAATTAACTCTAACTCTAATCGATTAATTCTAACTCTAATCGATTAATTCTAACTCTAATCGATTAACTACAATTCGATTAACTCTTATCAATTTACTCCTTCTCGGTTTATTTAACTTAATCGATTAATTCTAACTCTATTTGATTAACACATTTTGATTAACTCTACTTCCATATTCAGTTTCAAATATCGATTCTTACTTCTCTACATAAGTCCTGACTTATATATTCTATTTATCCAATGATAAATATTTTATTTAATTTATAAAATATTATTTATAAATTAATTTTCTCAATCTATTGGTTGAAACAGATTCTATTTAAAATCTTTGCTTTAAATCCATATCATGTTATACCCGTGTGTGAAGCATGGGTCTAAACTTTCTTGATGTAAAATTCTATTAATTTGCCAAATATTTCCTTATGTGACATTCTTTTCATTTCCCAATAAATCCCTTTTATAACTCTATTTATTTTCTAAATAAATATTTCCTTTTTATAACCCTATTTATTTAACAAATAAATATTCTTTTCCAATCCTATTTATTTAATAAATAAATATTTTCTTTTCAATTCTATTTGTAAATGTTTTACAAATATTCCCTTTCCAAATCTATTTGTAAATGGCTTACAAATATATCCTTTTCATTTCTATTTGTAAATGGTTTACAAATATATCCTTTTCATTTCTATTTGTAAATGGTTTACAAATATATCCTTTTTCTATTTTATTGTATAAAATTCCCATAAATATTTCCTTTTCTCATCATATTTACTTTCCATAAATATTTCCTTTTCAAAACCCTTTTTTATAACTATTTTCTCTTATAAAATCCTTTTTCTTTTATATATAAAATCCATTGATTTTATATAAATAATTTATTTTCAAAATACACTTTGAAAATCCCCTTTTTTACATTCTAGTATTTCTTACGGTATTTAAAATACCAAATATAATGATCGATATCATTCAAACACACATAATCAACAACAGATTATATATCACATCATATATTACAATATATGAAAAGAACAGTATTATAAATATTGAGGAATTCAGTTGGATCCCTCCAACCTGTTTCCCTGCATCACAGATGTTAAACAATAAAATTAACATCGATTTCATTTCAATATGAAATATTCTGCTAAACAGAATCAATATTAGATTAACGATTTATATATATACATATATATTTATATATACAATTTCAACCAACTAACTAGCAGTTCATCCAAACAGTCAGCACACAACAATCAATAGATAATTATCAGTTCTAAAATATGTTATAAAAATATAACTGTTCAGAGTTGGTGAGTTTTACTCACTTTGGCAGTTCATCGTTAAAGAACGATAAACTGTTGTTTGATTTGAATCAAACAATTTATTTTGCCATAAATTCAAATGAGCTTCAATCCACTCCCTGTTAGTTCCATTTTGTAGTCGTCGTCCATATGATTCCAACGCGACAACTATAACAAAAAATGATTAATCGGACGAGAATAAAGAGAGAGTCCCATTACCGTTCGTATATCTGATCATGTACGATTGAGTTATAGCATTTACAAGATTTGCATATATTTTAAATTAAATAAAACAAAACTTATAAAATTAATTTTATATTGAGCCTCACCAAATTAATATCCTTCGGCCCATTAACTAATGTATCCCCGCCCGCTTCATTATTCTCCTTCTGCCATGCTCCAATTTTAATCCCGAAACAAAGACTCTATAGAAATCTCTTCCTCACCATTTTACCAATACTCTTTTTCTTTCTCTTTTGGGTTTTACCCCTTTTTCCTTCAGTCTAACCCATTAGAAATGCCCCAGCCCAAACTTACGGTCCTTCTTCCTCAAATTTACAAGCCGCTATTTCCAAACACCATCGAAACAATTTTCGCAACTTCACGACATCCATGCTTCCACCATACTCCACCGTAACAAGCAAGACCGGATTTAAACTCCTCTTCTATTCGTGCTCTTCGCAACCATCCCCTTCATGATAAACTCGCACCCCCTCCCTAGGATCCGATGTAAACCCGAAACTGCACCCTTCAGTCAAATCTCACGAACTGTTTCGACTTTAGTTTCCACCAAAATTTGTGTATGAGTCTCAAATCATACCACAAAACCAAAACCATATCTTATTTCAAGAATTGATACCTCGTTTACCCAAAATCCTTAACCCTAGCTGTTCCCAGACCGACGTTGGAATTTCCCATCGATCGAAAGCAAAAATCGAACCTTCTGAAAACTAGATCAGATCGAAGAGCTCCTTGTACTGATCACATATATATATTGAGATTTATAGATTTATGTTTTGATTTCTTTTGGATTTTGAAAGATCGAAAAAAAAAATGGTTTTCCTGGAAAAGTTACGGCGGAATCAAAGATTGACCGAGGAACGAAATAACATTAGGTTCAAATGGGAGGTTGTTAAGGGTATTTTGTAGGCATTTTCTTTGAATGAACGATGGCCTTCCACGTTTTTGGTTTGAAGCCACAAAGAACTGGTGGATGAAACAAAGCAATGTGTGGCCTTCTTTATGTTCACAAATTTTATTTATAACTTTTATAAATGCCTGGTCTTCGTTAGTCCACGAAATGCTTTTATCCATCCTTTCTTGTGCCCATTTGAATTTAGCGTATCCGTTATATGAAACTCTACTTGTTTACGGATTTCTATCGACAGAAATAAACATACTGTTGTGACGAGCAAGGCGCCACGATTCCAAAAATATAATAATATCGGTAGATTAACTCATTTTGTGAAACCTCAAAATGTTGATTACAGGGTGCAAAATACTTCAAATAAAAAGTTGCTTATTTAATTAATTAAAAATTACAATAAAATTCTAAAAATTAAATTATCACTACGTCTCAAAAGAATCTTGTCTAAATTCGAAACCGGTATCTAGTTATATCGAATAAACCGTTACGGTCGATAAACGATTCTATAGCGACTATTTTAAAATTTGATTTGGACACAACTCACAATCTACACGACGAAATCCTGATTTTTCTCTTCCATCAGAAAAATATACTTCACCAGCTCCTAACGTTTCTTGTTTCACAGAAATCCGATTTAAAACGGATCCAGTATATCCAGTTAAAGTTCAAATCGCCAAATAGCGAACTACCGCGCCATTTCAAGCTCGAAATTAATTATAATAGAATTATACGTTCAAACTTCGTTTATATAATATATAGTTATTCTAATTCAATTATAAACTGAATTATATAATTTGAATATCCCAGTTCACAGTATATTGCCAATTCACTAATTCTGATTAATTCAGAATTGAATATATTATTTAATTATTATATTAATTAAATATTCAATATAATTTAATTAAACGTCCATTTAATTCTCTAAATCCCTATATAAATAATTAAATATATTAATTATTATATCGCCGAAAATACAGGTTGTTACATAAGCATTGCAGTATTCTTACCATCTGAGTGTTGGGAAGCATTAGCCTGTTTTCCTCTTATCACAATGTATATCATTTTACCCATGATCTAAGGGGTAACTGATTATGCAAGGCTTCAGTTGTACCAAGTTAAATAAACCCTTCTTTAAGGCATTTCAGAATTCCATAATTCTGTAAGCGTGATATTCACCCCTTGTGGGGAGAATAACTAATCTTTGGAACAGAGATCCTGGTACTTAAGAAACGGTTGATTTATCTAAGGAATATTGACCCCAGGTTGTCCTTCAGCAACGTTAGATCATGGTTGCACCAATTTTCCTAAATATATGTTCTGTATAACTCATTCCAGGTTTGACGGAAAATATCGTTAACAGAGGGTGAAATCCCACACATGTCAGCATGGGTCCATTCAAATACGTAAGGTTATCACAGAGGAATTCAGTTAACTCCCTCGTCCGGAGGGGGTCGAGATGGGATCCAATCTTCAAGACCCTCATTCGGACATCGTCGTTGATTGATATCTCCACAGTAGTATCATTCAGGGCTGCCTTCCTACATCTCTGTTCTTCGTCCTCTCTAGAATCGATGTCCTCGAGCTGGCAGATGGATGGTCCAGGCCGAGATGTTTTCTGTAGTTGCTATGCTTCTTTCCTCTCTGTAAGAGGAGGGGTATCTTCTACTTTCTTGTTATATTTCTTCGCAGCTCATTCCATTCTGCCAAATAGCAGGCTCACCCGGTTACTTGGTCCTCGCGCACTATTCTGATCCCTCCATCGGCCACGAATTTCAAGAGCAGGCACCAAGGAGCAATACAAGCTCTAAACTCAGCTAAGTCTGGTCGCCCTAAGAATGCATTGTATTGGGAATTTATATTCATTACAACAAACGACAAGATTCGTACTCTCCTACGGCCTCTGTCTCCCAATTCTACTAGTATGTCGATTATACCGACCGACTCAGTAGACAACCCATTGAAGCCGCATATCGGGCCCGTGCATGGATTCAAGTCCTTCAGTTCTAACTTCATCTGGTCATACACATGTCTAAACAATATGTTTACCAAGCTCTCATTGTCGACCAAAACCTTTTGTACTATGGTTGGGCCAATTGTGGCTGTTATGAACAAAAGATCAATGCTCAGAGCTTCTACACCAGTCGACTCCCGATCGTGGAAGATGATGTCATCGTCCTTCTTTGCTTTATGGGACTTGCAGCTTTAGTGGTGCTTGTCTCTGCGACATCCAGATGTTTTGTGGAGTTTACATAACATTCCATAGTCCGAACGTTATATCCCATTGGATGAGGTCCTTCAACAATGGCATTGATCACTATCCCCTTCGCCTTCTCTTGGACTGTGGCTTTAGGCGTCGTTTGACTTTTCTTAGGAACATGAGTCCCTTGCCCTCTATCCCTCAGGGACACCTTGTACTCATCGAGCTTTCCCTCTCGAATCAACTTTTCAACGATGTCTTGAAGGTGACATCATTCATTAGTTGCATGCCCATAAATCTCATGGAACAAACAAAACTTTTCAGTAGCCCGTTCTTTTTCCACAAGCTCACGCAAGGGTCCCTTCTTGTACTAAAATGTATTGCATGTATCGAGATAAGTATTCTCCAACATGTCATTCAGCGTCGTATAACTTTCAAAAACTTGGAACCAGGGTTGCTTCCTAGAATTTCCTCTTTGTCTGGGATTTCCATTGGCTCCCTTTGGTTCGTTACCATTTCGTTTACCATGATTTCCAACATTCGCTTCTACCTTCCCGTAATTGTCTCTGGACTGCTTGACTGCTACATTACTCTAAATGGGTTTGGTAGATATGTCTTTCGACCCATCCTCTTCACCCAATTGCACATCTTCTTACCGCAATAGAATGTTTGCTTTTTCATAGAACATCTCAATTATCGTGGGCGGCTTCCTGATTAGATACTTCCCGAACTCCGTCCTTTTGTTAATGCCATCTACCATGGCCATCAAAACTGTCTCATGATTAGGATTGCTTACTACGGTGGCTGCTCGGTTAGATCGACTAAGGTAGTTTATTAGGGATTCACCGCTTCCTTGCTTTACTGCTGAAAGGGACATGACATGCTTGGACTTAGAAGCGTGGAGGCGGAACTAGTTCAGGAATTTCTCATTAAGTTTTTGAAGCTTGGGACCGACCTCGGGGGAAGGCGAGTGAACCACATGAGTGCTACTCCACTCAGGAAAATTGGGAAAGCCTTGCATTTGATGGTATTTGGAGCTACAACCACCTCCATATGCCATAAATATCTCATCAAATGCTATTGCGAATTAGTGGTTCCATCTTAATGGTTCATCTGGGGCATATTAAGTCTTCTGGGGAATTCTGTCGGTAGAATGTCATCGATGAAAGGCATATGACTTCGGTCGATTCCGTAGACTTCATTTTTGTACCATTTGTTGTCATTCATAATTTGTCGTACCATGGCAGTTAGATCGGGAGGAATGAGTGTACATCGATCGACATCGTCAATTGATCGGGTTCTCTCCGCTCCCTCTCCAGGCAACTTTTCCTGGGCCGCCGTCCGGGCGGTCCTCCCTCTTCCCCGAGCTTCCCGGTCATTCACAAGATGTCAGGGAGGAATAACAGGAGCTTGATCTATCTGAGCAGTATTTTGATGAGCCAAAGGAGAGGCACTTCGATTCCATCAAGCCATTGGATCGATGTTCTCTAGGTTTGTCAGATCGACCCATGCTTGGTCAGCTTTTCCAAGCTGGTTGGAATGCTTTTCCAGTTGCAATTGCTGTATGTTTTCGAGTCTCTCTAGTGGGCGTCACGACTGAAGTCGATCTCTGCTTCCTACAGATGATGATGAGCCTTCCGAGTTATAGTCCAATCGATGATGATTCCTGAATTCTTCCAATTATTTCAATATACGATTCATATCTTGCCTCATTGCAGCATTCTCCCGAGCATGAGCATTTAATGCCTCTGTGGTTTCATTGAGTTGATTTATCATAGTCATAAACTCGACATGGGTGGTAAAAGCTGAGTGAGAAGCCGGATCTGCCGCGGAGGGTTACATAAAAGATGGTAGTGCAGGTTGGTCTGGAGTAAGCCCTAGATTGGTCGACCCCCGTCTATGTCTATTGATGTTGCAGCCTGTGGTTGTTTTCCAGCATTGCATGCCGAGAATTTGGCGACCATGATTCAATGATATCTGAAAAATTCGTAGGATCTCGTCTTGGATTTGGTGATCCGAAAGTAGAACAAAATCCTCCAAATGCTGAGAATATCAAGTTTCTCAATGAAAGCACCAAAGTGTTGACACCAAATATTGGCACAACACCCAAGAGATAAAATTGTAGAGATAAAATGAAGACAAATAAATGAAAAACAAAGAGGAAAATGATCACACATAGGTTTATAATGGTTCGGCATTAACGAGCCTACGTGCACTTTATAATCTTCGTATATCAAATGATCCATTACAAGCGAACAGTCACAATAATGATATAATCGGAAAATTTTCCAAAAAGTTCCTTCTTTTGAGTTCAGAAGGTTTATTTATAGGTGAAAGAACACTCAAATTAGCTGAGACATGTGTCCTTTAATCCAAGATTTCAGGAGATCCCGAAATGGAGTTCTTTTCGTGAATGGCGGTATGATTTGAGTTCGCAGTGATAGGTGGCATCTGATATATGATCATCGAGGATGACTAGGAGCAGTTAAGTCGGAGTAATACCAAATCTTTAGGAGAGTATCTTGCATTGAGTTAGGCGGACCTGACCCAGTCAGTCTGAAGATAATAGGCTCTAGTTGAACTGCATATCTGGTCTTGGCATTCGGCCGATGTCTCAGATTTAAGCCGATTCGTCCATGGGCCGAAGAATGTGACGTTAATCAATTTTGATGGCCTTACCAAAAGACTGGTCAATAATATATATATAATAACATAGCTCTAGCCGTCGTTGTAAGGTAAGCGACACAGCGTCTATACTAGTTCGGTTCATGAGAATCTACGTCCAATTTGAAGATTAAGCACTTTATATATGTATATTTTAGCTTTATAAGAGTGGGATTAATATTCCTAAGTGGCTACAATAGAAATGGAAGAAAAATTCCAAGAAGGAGCTGAATTTCTTCTTCCTGAAATGCCAAAGTAGCCCAAGAGTCCAAGAAGGTGCCAAAGATCCAAAAGTGCCAAGAGTTTGCCATGAAGCAAAAAATATATATTCCTCGTATCCTAGAGGGGTATCTATAGGAGAGATTTTGGTGGAAATTCAGGAAGGAGGGCAGGAAGGACCCCGAGAGAACCCAAGGCCTAAATCCCTATGTACTGGATTGGTACCAATCCCAAAACACTTTGTAGGATTTTCGGATATTTGAGTTAGGCGAGCTCTTCTTCTCCCATTGCTTTATCTTTTAGCAAAGTGTTGATGAGCCTTTTTGCAAGCCCAACAAGGCTAATCGGCGTCACGAACCAACATCTAACAGGGGTAGCTGCTATTTGGAAATGGACCGGATGGTTAGCAACTTGGCCCAAGCTCGTTGTGTATAACGCAGAGACTCGGTATGCAACTCAAAGGGAACTCGCCGTAATCGGGCTGGCCAAGTCATGCCATACTTGATCCCCAAACCAAATATCCATTAGAAGAATAGCTCGCACTCGACTTCGTCTGTTCCACCCAGTCCAGATAGATCGGATTAGCTGATACTTGTCAATACGGATTCAAACTATGTCGGTTTCATAAAAGGAGAATGCATCTTCATGCTTTCCTATTATCTTGGATCAGAGAACACGTATTCTGACCAGCTCAAGTACTGTATCACCTATAAATACCCCATCAAAACTCAGAAGAAAGGATTTTTTGAAAACTGAATAGTTTTTATTTTCTAGAATACTTATCAATCCCTTGTTATATTGCCATTGTAACTATTCCAACTGTAATAGTTGATAAAGTATATAAGAGATTATAAAGTGGATATAGGGTTGTTAACGTCAAAACATTATAAATTGGTGTGTGATTTCCTCTATTTTTAGGTTTTTCTATCATTACTCTTCATTTATTCTCCGTAAAACCCTTTCTTTAGGTGTTGTACCAATTTTTGGTGTCAACACTTGGGTGCTCTCACTGAGAACTGATATTCTCAGCCTGAGATGGATTTTTTCTCTACTTTCAAATCACCAAATCCGAGATGAAATCCTACCTTTTTTAATATATTGTTGAGTTATGGCTGGAAAGACAACTCGCACTACCGAGAAACAACCACAAGTTGGGACATCTGCAGGCGCAACCGGTGGATCGGCTGTACTTGAAACTACTTCAGATCAACCTGCATTACCCACGCTGCAGATCTGACTCTGTCCTCAGCCTTTGCCACTCGAGATGAATTTATGACCTGTTAAATTAACTTCGGGAAACTACGGATGCCTTAAAAGTTCATGCTCGAGGGAATGCTACCATGCGACAGGATATGAACCGCATATCGAGGCAATTTGAGGAGTTCAGGAATCATCAAACTCAAGAGCTTAGGAATAACCAAATCTCCCCTCATCGGCTAGACCAAAACTCAAAGAGCTTATCATCATCCGGGGGAAGCAGAGACCGGCATCCACCTCGGTGACAATTACAAAGAGCCGAAAACACCCGTCAGTTGCATTTGGAAGGACCATTAGATCATTCAGGGACGGAAGGATAAGCCCCGACAGATCCAGCCAAAACAGAAGCCATCGATCTTGCGGCCCAACCAAACTGAGGTGCCTCTCCACATGTTCATCAAAATGTTGTCCAGGTAGATCAAACCTCTATTCTCCCCGCCGAAACCTTGTGATCGATCGAGATGTCCTGGGAGGAGGGAGGACTACCCGAACGAACAGTCAGGCGACGTTGCCTGTAGAACGAGCCAGGAGAGGTTGGTCGGTTGATAATAACGATCGAAACACGGTCATTCCCCCAAATCTGACTGCCATGGTACGACAGATCATGAATGACTGCAGGGGCACAAGAATTAAGACTGGGGAGTTGACTGAAGCCATACGCCAATCACTAACGACATCTTGTGGGCTGAATTTCCCCGAAGGTTCGGTATTCCCCCAAATGAACTGTTACGATGGGACCATAAACCCACAACAAAATTTGATGAGATATTCATGGCATATGGAGGTGGTCGTAGCTCCAGATACCATCAACTATAAAGCCTTTACAATTTTCTTGAGCGGGGTAGCACTAATGTGGTTCGTCCGTCTACCCGCAAGGTCAGTCCCAAGCTTTAAAGACTTGATTGAGAAATTCTTGAATCAAATTCGTTTCCATGCCTCCAAGTTGAAGCATGTTATGGCACTCTCAGCAGTCAAACAGGGAAGAGGGGAATCCCTGAGAAACTATCTAAACCGATTCAATCGGGCAACCACCGAAGTAAGCAACCCTAAACATGGGATCGTCCTGATGACCATGGTCAATGGCATTGATAAGTGGACGGAGTTTGGAAAATATTTAATCAGGAAGCCGCCCACATCGATTGAAACATTCTATGAAAAGTCCAACATCCAGCTATGGCAGGAGGATGCACACCTAGGTGAGGAGGATGGGCTAAAAAATGCATCTACCAAACAAATCCAGAGCAACACCGTGGTCAAGAAATATGGGGATAGTTTGAGAAAGGTAGAAGTGAATGTCGGAAACCGTGGCAAGCGAAATGGTGATGGATCGAGGAAAGCTAGTGGGAACCCTGGACAAAGAGGTAATTCCAGAAAGCGACCCCGGTTCCAAGTCTTTGAAAGTTGTACTACATTGAAAGATACGCTTGAGAACACTTATCTAGACACATGTAGTACTGTCCAGTACAAAAAGACACCCTTGCGTGAGGCAACGGAGAAGGAGAGGACGACAGGGAAATTTTGTCTATTTCATGAGATTTATGGGCATTCAACGAACGAGTGTCGACACTTGCGAGACCTAGTGGAAAAGTTAATATGGGAAGGAAAGATCAATGAATACAAGATGGCCCCGAGAGACAGGGGGCAAGGAAGCTCGGTGCCTACGAAAAGCCAAGCGGAGACCTGAGCCACCGCCCAAGAGGAATAGTCATCAATGTCATTGTTGGAGGACCACACCCTGCTGGGTACAGCATCCGGACTATGGAGCAATATGTAAACTCCGCGAAGCACCTTGATGTTGCAAAGACCAGTATCCCTGGAGCTATAAGCCCCATGAAGCAAAGGAAAACAGAGGCAGAAGATGTTATCTTCCAAGAACGGGAAGCAATCAGCATAGAAGCTCCAACGTTCGACCCACTAGTAATAACGGCAATCATAGGTCCGACAACAGTGCGAAATATTCTGATCGACAATGGGAGTTCAGTCAACGTATTGTTCAAAAAGGCTTATAATCAGATGAAGTTGGAACTGAAAAATTTAGAGTCGTGCACCGGCCAGATATGCGACTTCAATGGATCCTCTACCGAGCCTATTGGACTGATCAAGCTATCCTTATTGTTGGGAGACAGAGATCATAGGAGAGTACGACTTTTGCCATTTGTTGTGATGAACATAAATTCCCGGTACAACACATTTCTAGGGCGGTCGGCTTTAATGAAGTTCAGAGCTTATATCGCTCCATGGTGTCTACTGTTGAAATTCCCGACTGATGGAGGCGTTGGAACGGTACGAGGGGATCAAGTGACCGGACGAGCTTGCTATCGGGCGAAATGAAAAGAACTGCAGAATAAGAGCAAACAATCAAAGAACACCCCTCTACAGAGGAGAAGGAAGCATAGCAATTACAGAAAGCATCCTGGTCGAAGCCGCCTCCTTGTCGGTTCGAGGACATCGACCCAAGGGAGGATGAAGAGCCAGGATGCAGGAAGGCAGCGCCAAACAAGACTACGATCGAGATATCCATCAATAACGACGACCCCACGAGGGTCTTCAAGATCGGATCCCATCTTGACCCCTTTCGGATGAGGGAGTCGACCAAGTTTCTCCGAGCTAATCTAGACGTATTCGCATGGACACACGCTGATATGTGTAGGATTTCGCCTTCCATCATGACTCATGCTCTTAGCATCGACCCCAAGTATACTCCCATAAAACAGAAAAGGTGGACGTTAGGCCCAGAGAGGTCAGCTGCTTTAAAAGAAGAGTTTGAAAAACTCCAATCCAATGGCTTCATCCGAGATGCGAATTATCCCAAATGGATAGCGAATCCTGTGTTGGTAAAGAAAGCTAACAGGAAATGGAGGACATGTATTGATTTTTCTGACCTGAATAAAGCTTGTCCTAAAGACATCTTCCCATTGCCTAGGATCGATCAGCTGGTTGACTCGACCGCTGTACACAAACTGCTACCGTTCATTGACGCATACTCGGGGTATAAACAGATTGCCATGCATTTCCCCGACCAGGAACATACTAGCTTCATCACGGACCTTGGATTGTATTATTATGTAGTTATGCCCTTCGGGTTGAAAAATGCGGGGGAGGGGGCATATTAGCGCTTGGTCAATCGCATGTTTCATGATAAAATTGAAAAAACGATGGAGGTTTATGTTGATGACATGTTAGTGAAGTCAAAGCGATCATCATATCATGTTAGAGATTTATCAGAAATGTTCGATATACTATAGAAGTATGGTATGAAACTTAACCCCTTAAAATGTTCCTTCGTAGTAGCATCGGGAAAGTTCCTAGGGTTCATACTTTGCTCTCGAGGTATTGTGATCAATCCCGACCAAATCTTAGCTATTAAAAAATATCCAAGAACCAAGAAGAATTAAGGATGTACAAAGTTTGACAGGAAAGGTTGCGGCCATGGGACGATTCATATTCAAAGCAATGGACAAGTGTTTGGCTTTCTTCGAATTCATCAAGAGAGGAAAGATAAATTTTTCTTACACGCCCGATTGTGTCGAAGCTTTCCAAAATCTACTTGATCATTTGAAAAAAAACGTTCTGTCCAAAGACTCCAAACCCATCGACCATCAAGATCTATTTGTGTATCTGGCTGTCTCTGCACATGCAATCAACTCAGTTCCAATTCGGGAAGAGGATCAAATACAACGTCCAGTTTACTATGTGAGCAAGAAACTAATTGGAGCTGAACGTAATTATCCGAAAATTGAGAAACTTGCATATAGTTTGTTGATTGCATCTCGAAAGCTTTGTCATTACTTCCAAGCTGACCCTATTAAAATCTTTACGGATCAACCCCTACGACAGGTCCTACAGCAGCCCGAAGCTAGTGGAAGACTCCTTAAATGGAACATTGAATTGAGCCATTTCAACTTGACCTTTGTTCCGAGAAAGACGATCCGAGGACAAGCATTGGCCGATTTTATAGCCGAATTTACCATCTAGAAAGACAACAATTGAGAAGAAGGTATTGAGCTCCCAGAGGTAGAATTGAGATCCGACGTCTAGAAGTTGTACATGGATGGAGCTCGCAATGATCGGTGTTCTAGCACTGGGATAGTATTGTTATCCCCCGAGGGGCGGTCGATCTATTACGCCTTGAGATTTAACTTTATAGCTACCAACAATGATTCCGAATATGAGGCCCCAATTGCCGGGCACGAACTTGCAAAGGATTTAAAAATAACTTCACTTAATATTTTTTGTGATTCACAGTTGATAGTGTTTCATGTTAATAAGGATATCAAACTTGGGGGGCTCGACTTTCCCTGTATCTTAAAAGGTTGAAGAGTTATTGAATAGTTTTGATTAGTATAACATTTCCCATATCCCCAGAGAAGAGAATTAGAAAGCTGGTCGTCTGGCTAAATTTGCTAGCACGGATAACTCGAGTGAAACTGGATTAGTTCCCATTAAATCTTTGAACATCTCGAAAATAGACCAAATGGAGGTTGATCAGTTAGAAACAGAGCCTGAAAGAGAATCCTGGATGACTCCCATCAAAAATTACCTACTACACGGAACTCTTCCTGAGAAAAAGAACGAGAAACGACCCTTCGTACGTCAAGCCTCTGGATATGTTATCCAACAAGGTCTGCTCTATCGAAGAGGCTTCTCAGTCCCAATGTTTTGATGCGTGGCTAATGATGGCATTAAGAGAATACTTAAAGAAGTTCATGAGGGGGCATGCGGTGCTCATACAGGAGGACTAACGTTGGCAAAGAAGATACTAAGGTACGGGTATTTCTGGTTGACCATCTGCAAAGACGCGACAAGCTATTCTAAGCGATGCAATAGATGCCAGAGGTTCGCTCAAGTACCTCGAGCTGCGTCCGTGGAACTTACTTAAATGACTAGTCCTTGGACATTCGTCGTGTAGGGGACAGACATAATCGGGACCTTACCAATTTCGAAAGGAGCTGCCAGATATGCAATCGTGGTCGTGGACTACTTTAGAAAGTGGGAAGAGGCCGAGCAGCTAACCATTATCACTACAAAGCGTGTCATTAACTTTATCGTGAGAAATATTATATGTCACTACGGTGTGCCTCGGGTGATTATCACTGACAATGGAACCCTGTTCGATAGTTCAAAATTTAGAGACTTCTGCGAGAGGTATCGCATTGAAAAGAAATATACAATGGTCGCGCATCTCCAATCTAACGGACAAGTTGAAGCTGTTAACAAACTTATTAAGATCATCTTGAAGAAGCGATTGGAGCGAGCTAAGGGCAAATGGGTTGACGAATTACCCTTAGCCCTTTGGGCATACCGTACCACCCACAAGACTGCCACAGGCCATACTCCTTTCGCATTGTCTTATGGATCGGAAGTTGTCCTTCCGATAGAACTCGAGGTCCCTTCCCATCGAACGACTTACTATGATCCATTATCCAATACAGCCCTCCTCATGATGTCATTAGACATGATTGACGAGAGAAGAGAAGAGGCAAACCTTCGCGCTACAGCTCACAGACGAAGGGTTGCCCGATACTATAACAAGAAGGTCCGACCGAAGGCCATTGATATTGGACCTTGTTTTGAAATGAGTCTTCCTGTGACGACCGCCCATAACCCCTGCACTAAACAACAGGAATAATGCACTAAAAAGTGTGCCAGGCTGCTAGGGACGATCATCAGAGTAGGTAAACAACATCGGGACCTATCGTAGAATTCACAGTGCAAGGATAAAATATAATAGAACATATACAACAGGTAATAGTAATGAAGCATCATATAGCAAACTTTTGAAACTTACTCAACATCCCGAAAGGTTATCCAACTAGTACCAAAGTTTGTACATAAGGCCTCATTGCAACCCTCATAGAGCACTCAAACAACGAAAATAGAAAATACTAGATAGTAATAAAACTGATACGCCAACCTCCTGCTCGCCTCCGCACAGTAGCCTAGTCCTCACTAATCACCTGTAACCTGCTACTTAGTCTACCCATCCACAACCGGATGAACAGCCCAAGGTAATAAGAGGAGACATAAAACCTTGAGTCAGACAACATTCTTAGTGAGCGATAAAACTGCTAACAAACTTCAATAATAAAGCATATGATAATGGATAGATAAACATACTAATCTACCCCAACACCAGAGAAGAACTCAACCATTTCTTCCCCATGTCGGACAGTGATAGGCTTTACGACAAACAATTCAACCATTCATCCATGGAAACCAGAACACCCATTCAATAATGGTAAAGTACTCATGACATCCAGATTATATATCTCATGTAAACCATCCTAATCGAACTCAACATCCCTTAAGCACAAGCCTCAAAGGCCTAAACCAATATCAAACAAGCACCCAAGGAACATCTCCTTCGACATTGGACAATCTACATGAGACGGTTCAAACAAGGCAACTAATCAACCATGACAGACTCTGGCTATCACCGCCAATCCTGCTTCGAAACCATCGTTAATCGTATGACGACCAACCTTGCCATATGTCAAGGGCTAATGGTAACCCCGGTTCTAGCATAAACTCCATACGCCTTTCAACGATACATATGTATGTCCAACCTTGACAACTGGGCCTTTCAACGATACCCAGGGTACTCGACCTACAACTGGTCTTTTAGGTGCCCCTATCGTACCCCCTGCTTTGACCCTGCTAGAACTTACGACAATGATAATCTCTCGGTCTTCTCATCTCTAGTCATCCAACTCGATGACTTTTCATAGCTCAAGAAACCTTCTCAAGCAACCATTATTCACTAACTCACGACCTTTGAGTTGTCATCTCATTCGCTATTCTACACCGATCAACGAACACCTTTCAACACTTCGAACCTTCCTACTTGAATTTACTTCGAAGTCACACCATCACCGAGCCAATTACATCATTGTGTTGCGGCTAGGGTTCTGGGGGTTGCCCCCGAAAAAATTTTAAAAGCCCTTTTCCTTCAAATCTGAGTCGTACCCAAAAATATAAATTTTCAGAAAATAACCCTGTTCTGCATGATCGACCGACCCTGTGCTTGACCAGCTCAACCGACCCTGCTCGATCAGCTCGACCGACCCTGCTCGACCAGCTCGACCGACCCTGCTCGATCAGCTCGACCGACCCTTCTCGGCCAGCTCGACCGACCCTGCTCAACCAGCTCGGTTGACCCTGCTCGACCCCTTCACTATGGCCGACCCACTCCTGCACATGGGATCGAAACAGTGTAACAATCCCCGGACTGATCCAGTTGCTTGCTAGACCCCCTGCATCACTACTCAACCGACCCAGATGCTCGCTCGACCCAAGATACTGCTCGACCCGACCCACTCAGAAGCGACCGACCCAACCTTGTACTTGGCTCGCTCGATCCAACTGGCTTGTTCCCCAAGACATGATTTTTGGCCCGACCGACCCAACCTCGACCGACCCAAAACCTACACCACCCCAATGCAACTCCGATTTCGACCAAAACTTCGCCAAACGACAAATGTGACGAAACCAACTCATCCAATTCACCAAATATCATCATAATCATGTTATGAAATCATTAGCAACATGAATATGATGATTCCATCCCAAATTATGCAATTCACTCCAAAATCAAAACAAATGATCATATGAACAAAATTGCGAATTTAACTTGTATAAGCATATGGAATGGTTTGGAAATTACCGATTAAACTTGCTAACATGGACCCAATGTTGGTTCATATGAAAATGGACTTACAAGGGTATAGATTTATGGTAAAACACTTAAACTTGATGAAAAACAAGATCAAACATTCATATACTTCATTGAATCCATGTGAGAGATGTAAATCACTCATCAATTCTCCAAAACAAGCTAAAACTGATGAAATAAGAAACCGGACAGCAAGCACCCGCACCATACTTCTTGATCCGATGAACTCTTACTTCAATTGATGTAGATCTAGCCTCCAATGGTGTAGACCTATGATTTCCCTCCTTGGATTTTGATTTTTAATGGTGGAAAGGTGTTAGAGGAAGGAGGAGCTCAAGGCCACCTAATGAGAGAATAAGGAAGTAAAACTATTTCCCATACCTCTCACCCTCTATTTATACCCTTCCAATAGCCCACCAATGGGCCTTCCCAAATCAGCCCATTGTGGCTCTCCAAACCTAAACAACCAACTAAAAAACCTTAAAACAGTGATTCCTCCCGAAACGCTGAGCCAAAACTTTAATGTAACCACTCTACGAAAGGCAACTATCAATTCCTTTTCAATGGCACAGGTATCACCCTCTGATTCGACCTGAGTCAAAACTTATGCCCTGTACAAGACTGACAGGGGAAAAATGGTCATAAACAAAATTGGTAAAAATTATGGACATGTCTCACATCCCCATAAGCAACATATCAAAAGATGAGAATTATCCAACCCTCAGGGAATGAAATAAAAATATTTTACGATCCTCCGATACGTAAAATGCTGGCTGTTACACTTCCTGCCTCATGTCCATATGGGTCCCAAATGGGAAGGTCCCTATGTTATGAGACAACAGCTTGATAATGGAGCCTTTAGACTGTCAACTATTGACGACGAGTCAATCCAAAGAGCATGGAATGCTGAGCATTTAAGACATTATTTTTCTTAGAGTTTTTTAGTTTTTGATTGTTAATTTGTTGAAGTGTTTGTACCGTTGTTGTTTATGAATAAAATCTCCTATCTTGCTCCACTTGGCTGTTATAATAGTTACAATTTTATGTCGTGAATCAATCGACATACTAGAATGCATACTTTACAAACCTGACATCTGACCATGTTTCTATTAGTAGACCTTGCTCGAAACTAAAGGAACCTAACGGGTCGACTAATTTCATGTCTGATATAGACACTTAAATCTTCGGGTCACGCTTTATATACTCAAATTGAGATGACCCGGACTTGAACAACATAACTGCATGCTTAGGATAACTCTAATCCTCACGACTTGAGGAGGTGTATAAAACCATGGGCGAGTGTGAAAGGTGCACTCGACAAGAGACCACTCGATCCCTGAGACTTTAACCCTCACTGACTCGAGGAAGAGTATAAAAGACAACACTCCTACTTAGGGGTATCTGACTCCCGGTCTGGGTCAAGCCCATCCTAAGTATAACCGAGGAACTTAATGACAAGGTAAGTTCCCCCTGACACTAGGGGCAAGAGGGTCGACGAATGGCCCGAACGAGGGTTATGTCTAAATAACTCTCGAAGGTTGGAATAAAATTAGGAATGCTGACAGCATTCCCATTTTTGACATTTCAACATGTTATTGACATACGTATTTGAAAGCAAGTAAACTTTTATTTACATCGAAATAGCATGATTACAAAGTATTGATGCAAGCAGGTATAATTAAACATCGTCCACCAAAATATTGAACTTGACGACGACAAAAACGCGAGGGTCGCACTCGCATGGAATCTCCAAAGGGCCTAAAAGTAAATTTACAATGAAAAAGTTTTAAAATGGAGGTGGCTTTTCCCCACACTCGATCATTTCTGCCAGCTCTTTTTGCTTAACCATTTCCTGCAATTCCTCGGTGGTCGGCCTACGCCTCGATCTCCCGAGCGTGCTTCCAAAAGAATGAAAGGCTGGTGCTGAGTCTTGCCCCTGTGGGATAATTGAATCCACGAAAGGAGGAACGTTGACCGAGGAAAGGATGGTCGGGGGGATGACTTGGATGGGCCGAATGTTCAAAGGTTCTTCAGTTGGCTCGGGCTTCATGGATGAAATATCTTTCTCGTGTTGGGATTTGATCTCAGCCATGGATGGATGATCACTTTTCTTGGACTCCCTTATCAACCCGATGTCGTCATTCTTCGATGGATCTTTATCATCACCTTCCTTCTCCAGGGCTTCAGCCACCGCTCCAACTTCATCCTTCTTTGCCACCGTTGTTTCTGCCACAACACCCTCCTTCGCCAATGAAGTGCCTGCAACAGAGATAAATTACGATCAAGTAGGCGAATGTAGAAATGAAGAGAAGCGAACAATTTTACTTCCGACATCGGGCTTGGCCGACAGCTTCTCTACAACCCTCGATGGGTCGGGGGGAGGGACAGTAGTCGAGCCAGTCTTTGTGTTTGCAGAAGAAAAAGGGAAGGGCATCTTAGCCTGGCTACTACTAACACCACATTCGAGGATCGACTTCCCCTTTGCTCTACGACGTTCAGCTTCCGTTACCTCCTTCTCCTTTCTCTTCCCTTCGGCCAACACTGCTCGTTCATCCTCACGCAGAAACTGGGTCATTAAAGCTTCCTCGTCCACCTGCCGACCTTTAGTTGTGTCTTTATTCTCTTTCATAAAAACTTTCCAAGTATCTGTCAATACCTTTTCATAGCAAGTAATCCAAGACAGGTTCCGGTAACGAAGGACCCTCGCAAAGAATGTGAGAGCTTGGCCCCCATGTCTCTTCTTTATGTTATATATCTCCTGAGCAAGCTCGGCCCTGATTGTGCGAATGTTTTGTCATGTTGAAGCTGAAGAATATTAGAAGACTCTATTGCGGTGGCGGCATTCTCCTTGGACAACCTTCTATCTAATTCAGATGAATTAAGAAGGGCTTTAAGATTTTGCACTTCTAAGTCCAGTCGGCCTCCTTCGCCCTTCAGGTTTTTAACCTCTGCCCTCAAAGAATCACACTCTTGGTTCTTCGACTTAAGATGGGCATTTAGGTCCTCGTAAGCTTTCTTTTACTCTTCCTTAGTGGTCACCACCTGCGCTTAAAACTCACTTATCTTTCTCTCAAGTCGAGTAAAGGTCTTCTTGCCACATTCCATGTCCCTTTTCAAACCAACATTCTCTATACGCTTACTCTTTAATATCCCGCACACTAGCTTGGCGTATTCATGCATTACATCGTATTGAGATAGGACATGTTCAAGATTACTTCGGAGTCGTCGGCGGAAATTCGTTGGGATTGGCTGTACCTCAGGGGCAAGCCCAATTTCGATGAAAACAAGATTCGGGAAGGTTTCCTCCAGCTCTGTAACTTGGTCGGTGGGGAATGTGTCACGAGAAGTATCAATTGGGTGCCTGGAACAACTTAGAGCAGCCCGAGAGTGTTCGGTTTTGTTACCCTCCTGGGGCATCTTACCCTAAGTAAGGGGAGATCGATGCTCGGGGGGCTTGTGCTCTTTTCTTTTCTTTTCTTGGACTTACTCCCATCTCCTTCTCCCTCCTCGCATATCTGTTTGTGATTTTTCAAATCCCTTTCTCTTTGTTTCTCCTGTCTTCTTTCTTCTCTTTCTCTTCATCTTTTTCTCTTTCTTCTTTTCTCTTGTTATTGTCTTCATCCTCGTCACCTTGTCCGACTATTTGCAAGGCCGGTCCTGTTGGTCCGCCATCTGCCGAAAGGGAAGCAAAGAGATCATCATAATATTCGAAGTTTATTTCCTTTGTGAAAAGAAGCAATAACAGACAATGAATTTATTTCTCCTGTGAAAAGCAGTAATAACAAACAATGAATACGATCAATATTCAATCTACACAAGAGAAAGGAGTACTGTGAGGAGCAGTACTGATGTTGAGTGATTTAAAATTACTTAGGTCCCATACCTTCATCTTCTTTGGGATCAACTGGAGCAGAAGGATCCCTCAACTCGGCGGTGAAGAAATTATCAAGATCCAGATTCTATGGAGGAATGACTATGTCAGGAATCTTCAACTTATTCAGGCCAGCAAAAGGGGTGTTGTCTCATCCTCCTGTAGGCCACGAATGGGAGAAGCATCATCCCTGACCTCAAATCCTCTCGAATGACGTTCAACGGGGTCTTCCCTGATTAATTATTCTTGCACCTCCTCAAAGGTCTCTACGACTGTCTCTCTTTTTCTCTTTAGGTGGTCAGCCTCTCGAAGCAATCTCCTAGGAACAGTTCTCTTACCCAATGCTCGAATTTTCTTTCTTATTCTGGGCGAAGGATGAATGGAGAAGTCACCAACCAAGGGTGCTACTTGTGGATTGTCTAATGCTTTCTCGGTAGGGGGAGCCTTACACTGGCTAGGAGTCATTGAGGAAGATCCCTTCTTCTGAGGCCCTAATGTACTATTCCTACTAAGAAGACCATATCGGTGTAAGTGAGCATTGGTCAGACAGTTCCAAAATTTTCGTTGCTTGGGTGTCAACTGGGATAAAACATTGAAACGTTCATCGAACGCTCCCCCATCAGACCTTCTCGGCTTCTCTCCTGTATGAGAAACTATTGATAAAATATATTTTTACCACGGACATGACAAATAAAAGAGAAAACCTACTGCATTAGAGCCTACGACGAGCGCATCCTTCCTGCTGTTTGGTATAAAAACAATCCTGTTTTGCATCCCCCACCTTGCTTGGAATTTCTTCGATAAATTTGCGAGCGGCCTCAAACTAAAGATGGAAGGGGAAATTCTTTTCGTTATGTTTGAAGACAAAAAAGAAGGCTATGTCATCAAAGGTTGGAGGATAACCCAGATGCCTCATGAACCGATAATACAGTGACATCAGGTTGCCATAAGCGATCGGATGAAACTGGATCGGAGCTAAGTTCATTCGGCGTAGAAAATCGATGACAAAGGGAAGAAAGGGGGAATAGCCTCAACGGGTGCACATGGGACAAGACACTTCCATAAAACCTTCTGGGGGATCATGAGGTCGATCTCGTTCTATAGGAAGTTGGACGTTCACCCTGGGGATGTTGTGCTTAGCGAAAATATTTTGTAAACGTTTGAGAGTCATCTTGCTTTTATGAACACGCAAAGGGTTTTTCAAGATCAACGCATTTGGGAGCGTGTTGGGCGCTACTAAAGTGGTTACTTTTTCGCTTGACTGGTCTGTTACCTTGGGGAGAGAGGATGATTCTATCGACCTATCTCGTATGTCGGCATCGGAGCTGGATTCATAACTGGCTGAAGGTTCAGGGGAGCTATCTATTGTGACTAGAGTAGACAATTCTTTGCCTTTGCCGAGTCCTTGGTTGCGAAGATCCAATTTCTTGACCATGGTGATCGACCTAAAAAAAAAACATTGGTCGTAGGCATACGAATTGAAGATGGATAACTCTACATGAATGAATGAGGTCAACTGGAGAGATTATTGAGCTAAAGTCAGAGATTACTTCATAAGCAGTTAACCCTACTTTACAATGCTATATTGGCGAACGACCATCACAAAATCATTTCTGTCTTTTTGTGCCGAACTGTGTAAAGATCGCTATCATAACAGCCACCCTTTTAAAAATTGCCATGTGTCCAAGGGTTTGACAACTCCCTGAAACGCATAATGTTTCAAAAGGGCGGGAAAACCTCTCCACCTTCATGCCATAATGGAATTGCAACCCTATTATTAGCGGATTTTGTTACAACGGTATCAGAATCACTTCGGACAATCGCATCGCCTCCGACTCCGGTGATCCAACGTTGGTGACTCCGACCATGGATTACGTGGGATCTGAATCATTACAAGAAGATGAAAAGAAGGGAAACTATGCATTGATATTACTTCAAGATGCGATTGAGAAATGAGAAAGGAGAATCAGTTCATACCTGAAGAATCGGTGGAAAAGATGATCTTATTTGGAGATGATCTCTTTGTTTCTTCCCTCAAGACAGTAAAACAATTTGAGATAAAAAAGACGATAAAAAGTAGAAGTGTATAAAAGTAAATGAGCCATCCTTTTATAATACAATGGATCAATTCTTCGTATTCGGGTGACATAACCGCCAAGTCAGACCCGGCTGATGTGTCAAACTGTAAATGAGCCAATTTTCATTAAAAAGACGCATGACATTAAGGCCTCATTATTACCTGAGCCAACTCATATTTCCAGGGCATCTAATGGGTCAGTGTCGGTTCACAAGGCTATCGAAGAGACGACTCAAGCCACCTTTTATTTTATGATATGTGCAAAGAAAATAATTCAAGTGCGAAATAATTACAAAGTATACCCCGTATCCAACGCGACATACTTTGGGGGGCATAGTGTTGATGTGCCTTTTTGCAAGCCCATCAAGGCTAATCGGCGTCATGAACCAACATCTAACGTGGGTGGCTACTATTTGAAAATGGATCGGCTGGTTAGCAACTTGGCCCAAGCTCGCTGCGTATAACGTGGGTGGCTACTATTTGAAAATTGGACAGACTGACCTAGTCAAGCCATACCTGATCACCAAACCAAATATCCACCGGAAGAATAGCTCGCACTCGGCTTTCTTTGTTCCACGCTGCCCAGATTGATCGGATCAGCTGAAACTTGACATTACGGATTCAAATCATGCCGGTTTCATAAGAGGAGAACGCATGTTCATGCTTTCCTATTATCTTGGATCAGAGAACACATATTCTGGTTAGGTCAAGTACTGTATCACCTATAAATACCCCATCATAACTCAAAAGAAAGGATTTTTTGAAAACTAAATAGTTTTTCTATTCTAGAATACTTATCAATCTCTTGTCATATTGTCATTGTAACTATTCCGACTGTAATAGTTGATAAAGTATATAAGAGATTATAAAGTGGAGGTAGACTTGTTAACGCCAAACCAATATAAGTTGGTGTGTGATTTCATCTATTTTCAGTTTTTGCAATCATTACTCTACATTATTCTCCATAAAACCCTTTCTTTGGGTGTTGTACCAATTTTTTGGTGTCAACACCAAGTTTGATTGAAAGTTTCTTAATGGATCGGGAAGTACGATGACTTGAAGTTGAATTGAACTTCTGGATTCTGAAATACGTACGGACCTGGAAAGAGTTGGTGTAACTTCTGAGTTGTCAGCGATTCACATTGATCCCTGGAGGTGGTTATGATTCCTACCGATCCATCAACACTTAGAGATTCCGAGTGATTATAGAAGAAGCTGGAAGTTACATCGATCCCTGATTGCTTGGGGAGTTGTACTGATCCCTGATGGCTTGGAGATATGTACCGACCCGAATGTCTACAGGAGTTGTATTGATCCCGATGTCTTCAGGGAGTGGTACCGATCCCGTAAGATGTTGAGCAACTTGGAATGCGAGGATATGTAATGATCTTCGAAAGTGGTTTATACCGATCCCCAAACACTTAGCCATCCGAGAGATGTTTTGACAAGCCGGAATGACTATACTTGCATGACTCCGTCTGGACTTGACTTTTGGGTGCTCAAACAACACTTTTGAGTCATTTAACCACGCGATGGTCGAGTCGTGCCGGCATGGAGTGCTTATAATAGCCGGGCCAAAAGGCTGAGTAACTGAGATGAAGTTTAGTCAACTAACTCTCTGTAAAATTCAAGCCCGAGACCATCCATGGTAATATTCATAAGACTAAATTATGATTCAGTCAACTGGTTTAGTCGACTATGGTAGGCTTTCAGTCGACTGAATGCACTTGAAGTCAAAATCTTGTATGGTTTAATGGTAAAGGCATATGTTATGTTCTTAGGCTACTTGGGTTCAAATCTTATCTTGGACATATGATTTTAACCATTTATTTTTTCAACTTTTCCGTCATCATTTTGACCAGAAATAACTCAGTAAATAAATTAGTAGCATTATTATTTGATTGTTATCATCAAAACAACATACATACACACATACACAAAAAGGATCCACATATAGCCCAACCTTTATTATCTTTTATGCCTACTTTTCTTATTTCTTCGTTGATTATTCATATATTTACATTTATTTTGTTATTATTTGATTTGATATGACGACTTACAATCGTTATCTCCAGAGAAACAATTAAATGATGTTTTAAACCAATTACTTGATTGAGAGTACCAAACTCTAGCAAAAGAATCAAAACTTCATCATTATCTTCAAGCAATGTCTTGATAGAGACATACATAATAAAGTTTTAACGCCATCTCCAAAAAGCGTGAAGCAAAACAAATTTCTTTTTATTTTATCAAACAAATTTTTCTATTATCCTTTTGTACACATGGCTATATTCAGAGAAGTTTGTGTTAAAATCGAGAAGTACGACATCGACCCAGGGGATGAAGCTAAGAGAAGTACCACATTTTATTTTATTTTTTTGAAAAAAAGAAAAAAAAAAAAAAAAAGTAAAGCAACATTCAGTGGTGACACTGTCGTCAACGCTGGTATGAATCCTCGGTATTTGACGGGCATAAAAATGGACGGACGAAGTTTTTTATTCTTTAGGACACATAACTGTACAAGCGCAGAAGATAAAGTCGTTAAAGCACGCTTTTTTCCAAATTAATCCCAAACTTCACGCGTTTTCTGTACTTAAAATCTCCTCAGTTTCCTCTCCCTATATTTTCTGAAATATTCCTCAAATTCTCAATCGAAGAATACAGCTAAAACTATGATGATGACGAAGAGCTCGATGGGTTCGATGGACCCAGCAGAACTTGACAATATCATAATCAAACTCATCGACGGCGGTAAACGTGGATCGAAGCAGGTTCAGTTTTCCGAATCTGAGATTCGTCAGCTCTGTATTGAGGCCAAGCGGGTGTTCCTTTCGCAGTCCAATTTACTTGAGATTCGTGCTCCTGTCAAGATTTGTGGTTAGACTTTTTTTCCCCTTTTTGATTGATACTTTTACTTTGGTTTTATGAATGTTTTTTAATATATGAAAGGGCGATCGTGGCTTAAAAAGGAGTGATATTTTCTTGTTTTGTGGAATTAGATTTGGATGTTTTACATCGATTAGATGAAGGGATCTGATACTTCTATGGCTGAAAAAGTTAAAAGTTTCAAACTTTCATACCAGATCGATCTATTAATTGCAAAATCACTGTGTGTTTGCTTTTAATGTGGGATACAAGTTTGAAGTCTGATCAAGCGTCATGTTGTTGAAATTAACTACTTAAATTTGCAATGTCATTATGTCTATGCTCTTAACGCCTAAGTATTAAGATATAGGAAACATGCCTCTAGAGTTGAATTCCAGTGATGACAGTATATTCTTACATCAATAGCCCAAATGTCACTTTCTTTCAGTAGTTTATGAACATTGACTGGTTTATCTGTTTGTTGGGTGGTTAGTTCATTGGCTAGCTTCTAAGAGGAGAGTGTTTAGTATAATTGGTTACAAACTGATCACACATCCAGTGCTAAGTGATGTGGAACTTTACATGCCATCACACTTTCATAGTTGACATCCAGATTAGTCTACAATGTGGACACTGATCCAGTGGTAGCATTTTCCTTTTGGATGGCTCCACACACCTATCACAATTTGATTGTTTGACATTTGACATCGATACACATTACTCGTATCAAACTATTTTAATCTAGTCTCCATATTGATTGTCTCTTTCGGGATTTGAACTTCAATGGTTATGTTAAGCTCATATATTGAGAACAAGTGGAAGAGTCGAGTTTGATCATGACATTATATATATATATATATATATATATATATATATATATATATATATATATATCTGTTATTACTGTAGAATTATAATCCACCTGAAAAGTTGAATTTGACGATGGCATTATATATATTTTTATTGGAGAAATCTAGTCCACCTGAAAATTAAGGTATGGGTTCAAGCAGGAACAGTCCCAAATGCAAATTTATTCATTTCCCTTTATACCGGGGGAGGGGGGGGGGGGGGGGTGCGCTTTCTGAACCTGTAATTTCCTGACTTCAATATTTCTATCAGTCTAGGTTTCTCTTGTTTATGAAAATAATCTGGTTAGATAATGGAATGAGGATAGAAGAAAATGCATCCATATTGAGGGAACTGGTTAAAATTGGTGACTTCAAATTTGGCTACAAACATACGATTAAAGAATGTTTTTTGTATGTACATAAACCATTTACAGCCTGTAACCCCTACATTTCTGCTCATGTACATGAAAAAAAAAAAAAAAATCATTTTAAACATGCCTAGGCAAAAATTTGTGGAACACTATAATGCTAGTTATGATGAGTTCCACCTAAATGGTCTAATTTATAACTTTGAGCTGGACTTTCTTACATCTAGTGGTGTACACCACTCCTCACCTTCATATTGTTGCATAGAGCACATGGGATTGTTTGGAACTCCCGAAGTACTACATGCACATTGCTTGTTGCATAGTCCTATTTTCTTGCTTACAAATCATTTACAAGTCACTAGGTGTGAATACAAGCTACAGCACATCTTATTTACTTTTCACCTGAAAGTTTTCCATCAGGTTACCAAATTTATTATGTGTTAGGGTAATATTCTACCATGTCTTCACTTGTAATGACCATTAAACATCTAGTTATGGGATGGTTAAGTTAATCTTGGTTGATATATCCAGCTTACATGAATGTTGATTATAGATGTGTTGGGAATGAGTATCAACTAGTTGAAAGTTTGCTACTGAGTGTTTTTTTTCTTTCAAGACCTTATCTTTTTTTTTCCTCACTATATTTAAAAGGTCATAAGGTAGGCGGATAGGATAGGTTAAAAGTCTTGTAAGAAAACATCAATAATTGGGTCTCAGTGCCACATGTCTAATTCTAAAATAGAACTTTGAAAGTGTATTGGCAGATGCTTAAATAGTGTAGTCATGTAGATATTTTTGTTTCTGTCAAATCTCATTGAATTAAACTGTGCAATAATTTATTTATTACTATTTATTTTGTTTATGAGACTTTTAGGTGAATACACACGATAATTTATGGGTAATGAAGTCTAGCTGGACTCGCAATAAAATTGTTAAAATGCTAGACGATTGGGTACATTTCTGAACGAAGCTTGGTATTGCAGTTCGACTGTTTATATGTTAATTAATATCAGTGTATGCACACTAACTGTGTGTCATTTGATCAACTAGAGATGAATGTTTTCTATGTTGCCATTTTTCATACAAAGGTTGATTTAAATAGCACTGAACTGAACTAAATTGGTAATTCTTATTTATTTTAGTCAAATAGAAGTACATCTTCAACATTTTATTCTTTATCCCTTTCATTAAATAAACAATGACTAAGTATTGAAAAGTTTGTAAGCAAGTTGATAATGCTAGTGTAAATACATAGTGTGTTCATTTCTTTTTCAAACATAAGAAATACAGACATCATTACGTCACTCCTTAAATATAATGCAGCCCTTTTATGAAAATGATGAAAAGAAAATTGTGTTCGTCAAAATGGAGAGCTACTGTTCGTTTACCCTTTATTTTGGCAAAATGAAGAATGTTCAAATATTGTTTGTTGTTTATATTTAGGAGGTTGAAGCATGGTTGAGTTCTTAGTTGAACATTTTTCCTCTTATGAAATATTGTTGGGTGATGATGTGTATCCCTTTTATCTGTTATTATGTGCCTTGAGTTTATGTTTCGTGTTTACAAATGTAAAAGAAGAATTGCATCATATTTCTTATTGATTCCTAGATACTAATATTAAACTTAGGGACAATTTTAATTTTAGCCCCACACATTGGTATATCTTGTTATACATTTAAAGCTGATATATCATTCATAATATTAAACTAAGGGATGCCAGATGATCTATTTTTGCACCTTATATGAGTAAACATTGTTACTTCATTGCACTTTTAATCAACTAAGTGGCACAATTTGAAAAACAATTATGTATGATATGCATGTCGACACTTAGTATTGATTCTTTTAATTTGGTGCTTAATTCAGGTGATATTCATGGACAATTCCACGACCTCTTGAGAATATTTGAGATTGGCCAGTTTCCTCCATCTTCAACTTATTTATTTCTCGGTGACTACGTTGATCGTGGAAAGCACAGTTTAGAAACCATATGCCTTCTCCTTGCTTACAAGATCAAATACCCTACGAAAGTATATCTTCTTCGTGGAAACCACGAAGACCCAAAAATCAATAGAGTCTACGGATTTTATGATGAATGCAAACGTAGATTCAATGTTCGACTGTGGAAAATATTTACAGACTGCTTTAACTGTCTTCCTGTTGCTGCTATAATCGATGATAAGATACTATGCATGCATGGAGGACTGTCTCCCCATTTAACAAGTTTGGATCAGATCAGAAATATGGAAAGGCCTATGGAGATTCCAGATGATGGTTTGCTTTGTGATTTGGTTTGGTCTGATCCAGATTCTTCGATTGAGGGGTGGGGATCAAGTGATAGAGGTGTTTCGTGTACTTTTGGTGCTGATAAACTTATTGAATTTTTAGAGAAGAATGATCTTGATCTAATTTGTAGAGGTCACCAGGTTAGTGCATCATAAATAGTAAAGTTGTTGTTTTACTTGTTAAAAAAAAGTGTCTTCACCCATGGAGCAATTGGGGGTTTTTGTGTAAATGTACACATTATTTATTGTGTGCTTTTGCACAAAAGCCCATGGGCTTCCTTGTAGTACAGCCAAAAATCTGCACCTTGGGTGCAGGCTGATCACCCCCATTTACCTAGCGCGCATCACATGGGCTCAATATAGTTTGGTAGTTATAAAAAAGGGGGGATGAAAGGAACTTATGGTTCTTCTATATTGACAGTGACACTCGTAGAAATGAATGTTTTTTGATTCAGTTAGCCTATGCAAAACAACTTGGAGATTCAACATTATGCACAAATATAAGATCCTATGCTACTTCTCGAAGTTTAATTATTTGGTGTATAATCTTATGTTTAAAGTAGTCTGTCTTATTAGTAGCTAAACGAAGATGCTAGAATCATGTAATCCTATATAATATGGTAATAAAGTAATGAAACGTAGCTAATATATAATGAAATGTCTTTGTTCTCGTCTTGCTTTCTATCTTGAATTTTAAACTCTTCTCGTCCTTTTTCTTGAACTTTCTTTTGTCCCTAACTGTTTTTGTCAAGCAAACTATAATTTTCATTTGAAGCATGCTTGTATTATTGCAGTTTGCATAATATAGTAATACAAGCATACACTAAAATAAATTATATTAGTGGGAATTATATGATTGTGTGTGCAAATATTGTAAAGTAGTGTTACTTTATATAACCATGTTAATTTGTACAAACTATTTACCCTCTTATTTGCATTATTAGTAGAGCTCAAAGATACTCCACTCACACACGCTTTCTTATATGAGGGATCCGCGTCCTGGTTTGTTTATATTCATGAATTGTGCCTAACAAAGTTTTTTGTATCTATTTTATCGTAATTTGATAATTTTTTGTAGGTATGATGTGCATATGTCTAACATCACCTCCGGGAAAATTGTATTTTATTTTAGTATGTTTAGCCAATGAAAATCAATTCTATAGTATATTATATGTTATAAATATATAATTTAATCATTGATTAGAAAGTAGTAATTTTTAATGAGAAACAAAAATCGAAATGATTTACGTTTGGAACGATGTCAATGATCAGTTGATGACATTTATAGCAAGTTATATACACATACTCTAAAAATTTAATCAGGTACAAATCGAATGTGTAAAAATGAGCTACTTTCCCAAGGTTTGAGTTTTTGACCAAGAATCTGGCTGTTCCTTTTCGGATTTTGTGGTGACCAAAATGAAGAACTAAGCTCCGGTTCAATTAAAAAAACTACTAAATGTTAAATTATATAGAAGATACTCAAAATAATGATTGATATGAGTTACAAATATATGAATCTTCAAAAGCTTGAATTTTAACTTATCACAGAATATATAAATGGTGTAGATAAAAGAAGTTGACAATGAAGTAATGGTTCAACATTTTTAATGTTATATAAATATATATGATCAATAAGTATTGTTCATTTATATTTTATTTTGCAATTGAAAAAGAATATACATTTTGTTTCAATAAATCAAGCAAACATATTTGTAACTATATGAAAAATATTTAATGTAGTTCGAAAGCGAAATTGAATCCGGAATGTACGAATTAAATCAATATTCCTAAAATTACAAATGACCAAAACCGGGATTTCAAACCTTAAACCTTGATTGATCCTTAACCCGGAATTAAATCAATATATATATTTGTAACTATATATATATATATATATATATATATATATATATATATATATATATATATATATATATATATATATATATAGGTCAAGGGTCTGCTGCAACTCATTTTCTCTACATTCCATTTACCCCCTTATGGTTTTTAGAGCAACACAATTCAAAATCAAATGAAATCTTGGGGATAAATTATCTGCATTATAAATACCTTGTACACAAAAAATAAGATCCTTTCGAAACCTCTAGTACGTTCAGAATATTAAATATCGTTCATTGAACTTGGCCTTAACTTTAAATATTATTTATTTGAATATTCGTATTATCAACCAAGTAAAAAAATTGTGAGCATGATCATTAATGTTGAAAACATGCACTCACGCACCCCCCCCCCCAACCCCCCACACACACCCAAGAAGATAAAAAGAGGATCATATGGCATGTTCTACACTTCTATCGATTTTTATATATGATCTTCTCACTTGTGTTTATGAAAATGCATAGGTGGTGGAAGATGGATACGAATTCTTTGCACAAAGAAGACTAGTAACCATCTTTTCAGCTCCCAACTACTGCGGCGAATTTGACAACGCTGGTGCATTGTTGAGCATAGACGAATCCTTGTGTTGTTCGTTTCACATATTGAAGCCTTATGAAATAAAAGGAAGCGGCTCCAAGTCATTAAGACCACTACCCAAGAAGGTGAATCTCAGCTAGTAACAATCATTACTTGTAGGACTTATAACAGTTGATTACGGTTGATCAATTAATCCTTTTTGTTATTGTATTTTTGGTATGATTTCAGTTGTTGGGAAGCAGGAATTAGGTGATGGATTCTTTGTTTGGTTAGAGAAATCTCATTTTTGAGATTGGTGTATTAATTTGTGCTGGTGACCTCTGACTGTAGCACCTTTGAGTTTGTGAGACAGTGAGTTTTTAGCCTAAGCATCGAATTACATATGTAAATTAACATTCATATTTAATTCCTGTACAGCACTTGAGGTTTTTCTTTTCTTTTTCTTACCCTTTTTGTGGGATCCCTCTTTGTAAATCCCCTTATTTTGATACATTGCATGCATCTAAGTTGGGTTGGTTGGCTTAATTGATAGCCAAAATATTTAAGCTGATCCATGTATTTTGTTCCTCTTGTCCCCTTAAATCTATATAACCATCATAGGTTAAAATTGTACAATCTCTGTTCATTTAGACGAAAGTTGTGATTTCCAAAAATGGCAGACGGAAAAGCCAATTGTAAAATTCTTGGACCTGCGTTTTCATTTTGAATGAACTGAATTTCGATGTCTCCTTTAGCTCTTCGATTGTAGGGTAGAACTTCAATGTTACCAACATTGAGAGGCACACTCCTGTAGGGAGGAACTATAATGTTGAGTGTTATGTCATGCGCTTCATATGTTATAATGACACGCTTTTCGCACTAGAATTATTGTTCAATGAATGTTAGGGCTGTATATTAGACATGACAGTTTGTTGTTTGATCCGGTACGAGGCTATAAGGTATCCGGTCTGTGTTCATACGATTTTATTTAGGACATGGATTAATACAAATATGACCATTCAAAAATGTTCAATGTTCTTTTATCATCCGGACATTGTTTGTAGGCTGTCTCGCTCGTACGGAAAGTGCTGGAATTTAAAGTTTGTTCTGTTCATTTCCCTCTGAATCTTTTATGCGATAGGATTAAGACACACATCCATTCGGTTTAGTCCGACCCGTTTACACCTCCAACGAATATTGTGTATTTTACATATGCAATGGAAATGGTTTACACAATGTTGCGTAACGCAGAAATTATCACTTAAAAAACGAAAAAGAAATACTAAACATCATAAACAAATTCAAAAGTAGTACTGTGTGGAATATTTTTCCTTCTTTTTAGAAGATATTAGTACATCTATATATAAGATATTTTAGTATAAGTTCCCCGTTTTCTTGAACATTGTCATCTTTTATCGAAATTTATGTATTATTAATCGAAATTTCTCTTGATAACGCAACAGAAAGTTGACCAGGACTGAACACGTATTGAGGTAAATAAGTTCCCATATTCAGACTTGCTTGTCGTTGAGCTTTGTTGATAGTGAGCACAAAACTCAACCTTACATAAAATTTGTTTACATAATAATGTGAACGGTAAACATATATCTTCAAAAGGCTTCATGGTTATTGGAGGCAAGAAAACTCGATTTCCAACAAATTGTTTAATGGTAATCACTGCATCCGTAATGTTTATATAAATTTCACAACATATGAGCTTGGTATAATTATAGTGTACTGCTAAGGGCACCCCATTTTCTTTTTACTAATACCATTACTAAAAAATACCATAAAATTTTATACTACACTCTTTCTAATACCAAACTTTTTAAAAGGCTACCAAATATATTATTTTTATTTATTTTTGTATGAGGAACAACTGCCAACCAATACAGTTTTTCATGGTGATCAACCACCGATCAACTGTTGTTCGACGATTGATGACCGTATAAAGCAGTGCTGGTCGGCGGTTGTTTGTCATGTCGTGCAAAACGATTTTGCATGATGGTTGGTTGTCGTGTGAATTGCATGTGGTATTAGGAGGTAATTCTTTAGGAAATTCAGGTTGGTATACACTCTCTGTATCATCTTCGGTTGGATCGAATGGATGGAATGTGTAATTCTTTAGGAAATTGATCAATAAAATCGTACACAGTGATTCAGATGTTGGATTAAGCAGAATTTTAAATCTCAGTGTGTTGTTCGTACACTTGTAGGATAGTCGATACAATCCCAGATGTTGTTATAAGTACAGTCAAACCTTCCCGTCTAAGGATTGCAAGCATTGATCGGTAGATAAATGTTTTTTCTGATTTACCAGGACCATCAACAAAATAAAGTTTGCTCCGTTTGCTCTTAACAACATGCATAATTGCAGTATATGTATACAGCTTGGATTCATTCAACTTGCTAGCAAAATTGAAATCTTTTTTTGGTGTTATAATAAAATATTGCTCACTTATTAATATCGAAGTTAAATAATGATAGCTTATGTCATCTCTATTGGAAGGTCACAATCAGTTGTTTCTTTTCTATAACAACCTGCAATTTTGGTGATAATTAATTTAGTTATTTAGTTAGATTTCCAAAAATGGAATTTTCACAAACAATGGAGTTCAACCATGAAACTTGCACTATAGCGTTTGTGATGGAATTTTGGTCAACTTTTATGTATGGAACTTCGCGAATGGACTCCGTATGAAAAAGTTACGGACGAAATACAAAAACGGACGAAAAATAAATAAAGTAGAATAATATATATAAGGTAATTAATAGTATCATTAAAATCCACGTTCCCCACCACTGGCAGGTTGATCTGGCGGTCGACCGCTGGTGCGATCTGCTGGTCGAACCAAGCAGTGGCGGCTAGGATATGTTTATATAATTTATTATATCGACGGACGGATCTTTATAAAATTAAATTTAACGGTCCAAAGTCACGTGTAACACCCCGCCTCCGCTAGGGTCACTCGCAAAGGAATGCACTAGCTTTAGAGGGGCATTATTGGTAAACATGCACAGAAATATCACAAGACAGAACATATATATATAGCGGAAGTAAAATCAAACTTTCATAACATGAATAAACAAGGTCTAAAGCCTTTTACATCAGAGTACATCAAAACCTGTCTTGCAATAGTAAAGAAGCATAAAGACTTTTTATTAAATTATTCCCCAAGTAAAACAGTAAAGTAGCCATAGCCAAGAGAAGTCCAAGCCATTCATGATGACCTTCAAGCAGAAGAAGTCTGAACTAAACAGCATTGTTTCCTCCCTGAAACCGGGGGGGGGGGGGGGGGGAACGGAAGAAAAGAGGCGAAACAAAACGGGTCAGTCAAAAAGACTGAGTAAGTCCTATCTACTTCCAGTATAAAAACAGGTAAAGGTAACATGACATGCATAAACTGAAAGTAAACATAAGGATAACTACAAGATAGATAAACCAGGGTAGCCGGTTGAACTACTGCGGCAAGGTGAACTAAGGTATCATGATAAACTACGGTGTTATGATAAGTCAAGGTATCACATCGTCAGATTTCTATCGAGTACATTATCCCAAGGTATCTACCCCGTCTAACATCCCACGGTATCTATTATGTATATTCCTCCTAGTTCTGACATGTATATTTGCTCTGCACCTCTCGTACTAGTATCCCTACCCGCGTCATGTGTTAACCATGAATGTCCCGTGCTCAAAGTCGTGTAATGGTCCATGTCAGCCTAATATCGCATATATAGGTTACTCAAATCATATGTTTCTTTCCATGTATATAAGTTCAGTCCTTTGCCGTACCTCGTACGGGCTTCCTCATGTCGTATTATCCTTGAAATCGTTTGGACTGTCACCCTTGTTCTAGCTAGGCTCTTCCATATGAATCATCGTTTGAACTACTAGGACTTACGCCACCTAGCATCACTAGGGATTACGCTTACCTATTGCACGCTTTCGTATTTCGGTTTGGGTTAAACCACCTAGGCCACTAGGGATTACGCTAACCCTCAACCGCGCCCTTTTTCCCACGCATTCATCGTGAATCGTTTTTCTATAACTGTATGCACATGTATCACATCGTGCCATCCGAGTCCTGTCACAGGGCAAAACAAGAAATACAAGACTCGGTCGGGAGCTTTAGATTTATCTGCCGATGCAGATACTAAGGTCTGCTTTTCTACACGTGGCTATGGTCCCACGAGACCCCTCCCTCAACTAGTGAAAGGCAACACAAGAGAAAATCTTGCATGAGAACTACACTCCGGCCAGCCCACATCCTACGGCCTACCTCACCCATAATTAGATAGCAATTATGGTCTGTTGGGTGTTCCCTGCCTTTCCGTACGTACACGCTTGACTCAAGATGGTAGATGATCGACGAACTTGCTATCTCGGGCACCTTATGTATCCGCCGACTCACTGCTATCCACCCCAGTCTTTAGGTCGCTCGCATAGCAACCAAGGCATATTCTTGGTTCTTCTACCGTAGACCTCAACCTCTTGTGAGCCCAGGATGATCATCTGCGACCTCACAGAGGGATACCAAGGATATCCTCACGTTCCCCGAAGCCGCTGCTTCGTTACCCAGTTCGCTGGAGCCTTTATCTAAATCAGATAGCCTGCTCCTACGCGTATACTTAAACGATGACCTACCGTATCGGGTTACTCATCTATCTAAGAAGTGGTCCAGATTTCCTTGACTAAGAATTATTACTTAGTTTCCCTTAACTAAGGTTTACCACTTAGCCTTATTTCCATTACCCTTGTTAACTATGGTTATTTACCTAATCCTCCGAATTAGGGTTTATCTAATGGGTTAAGTGTCACTTAAGTTCACAACTTAACCCGTCTACAAAACATGTCGAAACTGGCTAAGTATCCAAGTCCAAGACTTAACCCTACAGATCATGTGTCAAGTTGGTTAAGTATATCAAGCAACCCATGACTTAACCTCGTCTAATTATCATTTTAGATTGGTTAAGTATATATTAATTTGACCCTATCAAATTACCGAGTCAAATCGGTCAAGCGTATTCGAAACGATTCGTGACTTAGCCTTATCATGTTTTCACATTAGATTGGTTAAGTATAGGTTAACTTAACCTCATCAAATTAACGAGTTAGATTGGTTAAGTATAGGTCACTTAACCTCATCAGATCATCGTGTTAAATTAGTTAAGTGTTTAACTTAACCCCATTAAATTACCAAGTGGGATTAATTAAGTCTAGGCTAACTTAACCCCATCCGATTACCATGTTTAGATTAGTTAAGCCTAATCTTAACCCCATCCATTAACTGTATTATACGGTTAAGTGTCATTAAGAAAATTTACTTAACCTTATCACGTTATCGTGTTGGATTGATTAAGTGTTGGTTAACTTAATCCCGTCCACTAGTCGTATAAAAATGGTCAAGTGTCATTAGGCAAATCAAGTTACTTAACCTACCCAAGCTTATCATGTTTTGTTAAGTATCATTAGCCTAACCAAATTACTTAACCCATTTGTCCATATCATATTTGGTTAAGCCTCATTAATCAAATTAACTTAACCCTATTATGTGGCATTAATTTAATTAATGCACCTTCAACCTCTCACATTAGACCTTGTTGTGGTTACTAGTTAAGCCGGGCGGCTCCGGGTAGATTTACATCACAACCTAGTCTAACCTCGGGTCATAAGCGCGACATGACCAACTTCTCACATTGGGTCCTATTGTTTGCAACTACTAGTTAGGCCGGTCGGTTCCGGGTAGTTTTACGTTGCAAACTCAACTCAACCTCGAGTTGGCCATACTTATATTATCTAAGTTCATCATGTTTCCAAAACATGTTACAAGTTTTTCAAGCATTTGGGTAGACCTAACTTAATAGGTAAATTCCCAAAGGGTAGACCTAACTTAATAGGTAAATTCCCAAGCTCATGTTTTATGCATACTTACATGTCATCTTCCATGTTATCTTTCAAGTCATATTTTCAAGTATAAACACATGTCATATTCAAGTTAAGATTTTGCGACATGTTCATGTTTATCTAACTACCCAAAATCGTGTTTTCCCAACGCAAGCAAAGCGAGTCAACATAGTAAGGATACTATGTCACATATTGGTCTCAAAACATGCATGATGCCAAAAAGGGCTTGGCTTCCACATGCATAACATCATAAAGGGATTGGCCATAAACATGCATAGTGTCATAAGGTAATTTGGCCACAACATGCATATTATCAAAAGGGATTTGGCCATAAACATGCATAACTTAAAAGAGGGGATTGGCCACAAGCATGCATAATCTCATAAAGGATTTGGCCACAAACTTGCATGTTAGCATAAGGGGTTTGGGTTCATAAACATGCATAAGCCCCAAAATCTTGTCTTAGCCAATGTTTCACAAGTAAAATGGTTTCTAAAGGTTCATGCTAGCATTTCATGCATAAAGATCCAAACTTGCAAGTTAAACTAGGTTATGCATAGCATGAGGGGCATGATTAAGTCACTCACATGGCCTAAAATCATAAACATGAACACAAGAGGCAAGGTAAGGTTCATATAGGTTCGCATAATCATGTTTAGCCTCATTTTATCCCATGTCATTATCAAAACTACCGTTTCCATCTAAAAGTAGCTAGAACTTACTTAGCATGGCAAGAGGACTAGGAGCATGCATCGTTTTGGCGAAGAAAGGTGGCTCCTTTGATGAAGATCCGTCATGAAACTCGCATAGCAACGTTGATTTGGCCTTGATTTGGTGTAGCAAGCTTGCACCTTTTGATTTGAACTTGATTTGAGTGCATAGGCTCTAGGGATTGGAGATGGAGGCCATGATCAAGATTGATTTTGGCAGCACTTAGTTGCTAGGTTTGATTTTTAGGGATTTAGGTTAGGTTTAGGGTCTTTTTATAGAGATTAGGATAGTTTTAGGCCCTTAGATTAACCCTAGGATAGATTAGGACCATCAGATCTCGGAAGCTTCCAGAACCAGCCCAAGAACAAGACCAGGTGAGACAAACAGGTGCGCCAGGCAACTTGCCCCGGCCACCCCCTGTCGACAGGCAAGTCGACAGGGCTGTCGACTAGGTCTGGGCCCAAGTCGACAGGCCTGTCGACAGCTCTGTCGACATGGCCTAGGCGGGAAACTCCCCGCCTAGCCCCAGATCTGATTTCCAAAACTGTTTCTGAAATTCAAATTTCTAGAAATCTTCTTTGGGCCTTTAACGGGTCATACGGACTCCGATTCTCGAAAACTCGGACTCTATTTCGCGTATTTTTCCGAGACGAACGCAATGGAATAGCCCGTTTCACTTGATTCAGAATTTAAAATTAAATTCTGCCTTGATTCTCGTTTTAACATGTTATCGAAATACGAGTTGTTACATTCTCCCCACCTTTTAGGATTTCGTCCCCGAAATCTCAAAGTTAGGAAGAACATATCCTACCATCCATCATCCATCTACTCAAACCATCATCCACAAGCAACCATTGTCCTTAGACGACTTCTAATGCTTTATGAATGTATGCAAAACATGTGTGTGTACATGTTCCTTAGCTAATGCTAATGATCAGGCCTGAAAAATCTTTTGAATGCAAAAATATGTTTAGTGCTATGAATCCATCATTTATGCAAATAGTCCTAGTCATATACACTATATGCGTGCACAAACATTCATCCATATGCAACGTCCACATGGTAACACATTCAATTTTCATCCATAAACAAGTATAAATACTCGTGCATATGCAATATGAAATGTGACCGAGTCGAGCTAATATCTAATGTAAATTCGCGCATCCACGAGCAACCACTTGCAACCATTTGCAACCATATCAACCATAACATGTTTTAAATACATGTTTACATCCATAGGGTTCTACCTAAGATTCCCTGAAACAGGGTCGAGAAGATAACCAAAACAAACTCCGTACGGGGTTTGTAACAGAGACAGGACCGAGAGGATATCCATAAAAGATAGCCTACAAGCAAGCTCAACAGAAAAACAGGGATCGAGGATATATTCCCGAAAAGAGATATCATGCACGTATTTAGTCTTCAGTCTCCTGAGTCGCGTTACCTTGAGCTTAGTTCCATCGTGCCTTGACTGCCTTTGACTTCATGATTTCGTAGCTCCTTGATTCCTATTTCCAAGGTGCGAGTGAAACTCATTTCACTGTCGCCTCTCGTTTCACTTTCACTTATTCTTTCCCTAGTATACTTGGCTCAACCATATCTACGTACTCAAGCCAGCTCCCCAAAATTCACTAGTGAATTCTGGATCTCGTTTTCCGATGCCAATCCAAATTGCCAAGAGTCCTTACTAGGGTGATTCCCATAACTCATGCATAATCGAAACGAACCATCCGCCTTAACGGCGAATTCTATTCAAACAGATTACCAACAACTGCATCCTGGGATTCTAGGTAACTAGCCATGACAGAACCCAAAAGGTTACACGAGATTTCGAGGGTATCACCAAGATGAGTCGAGAATCTAACTACCCTCTTTCCAAAACCGAGAATGGCACCCCTTGCTGGATAACCACTTCATCCCTAGAATCCATCCACAGCTTATAAACATAAGCATTATTTCCAAGCTCAACACTTGACATAGACATTCTCAAATCCAAACAAGCCATGAGTAAATGGACCGATCTTCCAATAGGACTTGAGACAAAAACGGGATCCTCTATTACACTAGTACTAAGGTGCAGAGACTCAACTATCGAAGCGGACTTAAAAAGATGCGGTGATCCAAACAAAGTCCCGACGGGATGATAGAGAAGAAAAACTAAACCTTTAACGAGATCGTTACCCTCCTTCCGAGGTACCCTAGAAATGAGAGCATACTATTGCCCTCCGAATGATCTGGTCCCTGTTCCATGATACTTAACTATCCGTCCCGTTTCACCATGCCAAAGGTACTCTCTCGTCATGGGTTTCATTGTTCATCTTTCTTCCTCCTTTTAGGACTCAGCCATACCAACATGTTGCCTATCCCTGAGCTCGTATCCTTTATCCTTGTTCTTACTATCCTTTCATGCATAACTCTGCAACGGTCTCTCGAGAACCACCTCCATCGTACGGGAAACACTTACGCAGCTAGAAAGACTAGTCGCAGTCAAAACCGCTGTGACTACAGATGGAGGAAAGAAAGGAAAAGAGATTCAATCAAGGAAACAAGGATAATGCTAATGGCCTTTGGGGAATAGCCTTTTTCTTTTTAAAAGAAAATTTTCTTGAAAAATGCTTCTTTGTAAACGGTTTTTCAAATAATTTTCAGAAGGTCTTTAAAAACTTTTGCCCAGTCTGGTAACCTTCTGCTCTGATACCAAATGTAACACCCCGCCTCCGCTAGGGTCACTCGCAAAGGAATGCACTAGCTTTAGAGGGGCATTATTGGTAAACATGCACAGAAATATCACAAGACAGAACATATATATATAGCGGAAGTAAAATCAAACTTTCATAACATGAATAAACAAGGTCTAAAGCCTTTTACATCAGAGTACATCAAAACCTGTCTTGCAATAGTAAAGAAGCATAAAGACTTTTTATTAAATTATTCCCCAAGTAAAACAGTAAAGTAGCCATAGCCAAGAGAAGTCCAAGCCATCCATGATGACCTTCAAGCAGAAGAAGTCCGAACTAAACAACATTGTTTCCTCCCTGAAACCTGGGGGGGGGGGGGACGGAAGAAAAGAGGCGAAACAAAACGGGTCAGTCAAAAAGACTGAGTAAGTCCTATCTACTTCCAGTATAAAAACAGGTAAAGGTAACATGACATGCATAAACTGAAAGTAAACATAAGGATAACTACAAGATAGATAAACCAGGGTAGCCGGTTGAACTACTGCGGCAAGGTGAACTAAGGTATCATGATAAACTACGGTGTTATGATAAGTCAAGGTATCACATCGTCAGATTTCTATCGAGTACATTATCCCAAGGTATCTACCCCGTCTAACATCCCACGGTATCTATTATGTATATTCCTCCTAGTTCTGACATGTATATTTGCTCTGCACCTCTCGTACTAGTATCCCTACCCGCATCATGTGTTAACCATGAATGTCCCGTGCTCAAAGTCGTGTAATGGTCCATGTCAGCCTAATATCGCATATATAGGTTACTCAAATCATATGTTTCTTTCCATGTATATAAGTTCAGTCCTTTGCCGTACCTCGTACGGGCTTCCTCATGTCGTATTATCCTTGAAATCGTTTGGACTGTCACCCTTGTTCTAGCTAGGCTCTTCCATATGAATCATCGTTTGAACTACTAGGACTTACGCCACCTAGCATCACTAGGGATTACGCTTACCTATTGCACGCTTTCGTATTTCGGTTTGGGTTAAACCACCTAGGCCACTAGGGATTACGCTAACCCTCAACCGCGCCCTTTTTCCCACGCATTCATCGTGAATCGTTTTTCTATAACTGTATGCACATGTATCACATCGTGCCATCCGAGTCCTGTCACAGGGCAAAACAAGAAATACAAGACTTGGTCGGGAGCTTTAGATTTATCTGCCGATGCAGATACTAAGGTCTGCTTTTCTACACGTGGCTATGGTCCCACGAGACCCCTCCCTCAACTAGTGAAAGGCAACACAAGAGAAAATTTTGCATGAGAACTACACTCCGGCCAGCCCACATCCTACGGCCTACCTCACCCATAATTAGATAGCAATTATGGTCTGTTGGGTGTTCCCTGCCTTTCCGTACGTACACGCTTGACTCAAGATGGTAGATGATCGACGAACTTGCTATCTCGGGCACCTTATGTATCCGCCGACTCACTGCTATCCACCCCAGTCTTTAGGTCGCTCGCATAGCAACCAAGGCATATTCTTGGTTCTTCTACCGTAGACCTCAACCTCTTGTGAGCCCAGGATGATCATCTGCGACCTCACAGAGGGATACCAAGGATATCCTCACGTTCCCCGAAGCCGCTGCTTCGTTACCCAGTTCGCTGGAGCCTTTATCTAAATCAGATAGCCTGCTCCTACGCGTATACTTAAACGATGACCTACCGTATCGGGTTACACATCTATCTAAGAAGTGGTCCAGATTTTCTTGACTAAGAATTATTACTTAGTTTCCCTTAACTAAGGTTTACCACTTAGCCTTATTTCCATTACCCTTGTTAACTATGGTTATTTACCTAATCCTCCGAATTAGGGTTTATCTAATGGGTTAAGTGTCACTTAAGTTCACAACTTAACCCGTCTACAAAACATGTCGAAACTGGCTAAGTATCCAAGTCCAAGACTTAACCCTACAGATCATGTGTCAAGTTGGTTAAGTATATCAAGCAACCCATGACTTAACCTCGTCTAATTATCATTTTAGATTGGTTAAGTATATATTAATTTGACCCTATCAAATTACCGAGTCAAATCGGTCAAGCGTATTCGAAACGATTCGTGACTTAGCCTTATCATGTTTTCACATTAGATTGGTTAAGTATAGGTTAACTTAACCTCATCAAATTAACGAGTTAGATTGGTTAAGTATAGGTCACTTAACCTCATCAGATCATCGTGTTAAATTAGTTAAGTGTTTAACTTAACCCCATTAAATTACCAAGTGGGATTAATTAAGTCTAGGCTAACTTAACCCCATCCGATTACCATGTTTAGATTAGTTAAGCCTAATCTTAACCCCATCCATTAACTGTATTATACGGTTAAGTGTCATTAAGAAAATTTACTTAACCTTATCACGTTATCGTGTTGGATTGATTAAGTGTTGGTTAACTTAATCCCGTCCACTAGTCGTATAAAAATGGTCAAGTGTCATTAGGCAAATCAAGTTACTTAACCTACCCAAGCTTATCATGTTTTGTTAAGTATCATTAGCCTAACCAAATTACTTAACCCATTTGTCCATATCATATTTGGTTAAGCCTCATTAATCAAATTAACTTAACCCTATTATGTGGCATTAATTTAATTAATGCACCTTCAACCTCTCACATTAGACCTTGTTGTGGTTACTAGTTAAGCCGGGCGGGTCCGGGTAGATTTACACCACAACCTAGTCTAACCTCGGGTCTTAAGCGCGACATGACCAACTTCTCACATTGGGTCCTATTGTTTGCAACTACTAGTTAGGCCGGTCGGTTCCGGGTAGTTTTACGTTGCAAACTCAACCCAACCTCGAGTTGGCCATACTTATATTATCTAAGTTCATCATGTTTCCAAAACATGTTACAAGTTTTTCAAGCATTTGGGTAGACCTAACTTAATAGGTAAATTCCCAAAGGGTAGACCTAACTTAATAGGTAAATTTCCAAGCTCATGTTTTATGCATACTTACATGTCATCTTCCATGTTATCTTTCAAGTCATATTTTCAAGTATAAACACATGTCATATTCAAGTTAAGATTTTGCGACATGTTCATGTTTATCTAACTACCCAAAATCGTGTTTTCCCAACGCAAGCAAAGCGAGTCAACATAGTAAGGATACTATGTCACATATTGGTCTCAAAACATGCATGATGCCAAAAAGGGCTTGGCTTCCACATGCATAACATCATAAAGGGATTGGCCATAAACATGCATAGTGTCATAAGGTAATTTGGCCACAACATGCATATTATCAAAAGGGATTTGGCCATAAACATGCATAACTTAAAAGAGGGGATTGGCCACAAGCATGCATAATCTCATAAAGGATTTGGCCACAAACTTGCATGTTAGCATAAGGGGTTTGGGTTCATAAACATGCATAAGCCCCAAAATCTTGTCTTAGCCAATGTTTCACAAGTAAAATGGTTTCTAAAGGTTCATGCTAGCATTTCATGCATAAAGATCCAAACTTGCAAGTTAAACTAGGTTATGCATAGCATGAGGGGCATGATTAAGTCACTCACATGGCCTAAAATCATAAACATGAACACAAGAGGCAAGGTAAGGTTCATATAGGTTCGCATAATCATGTTTAGCCTCATTTTATCCCATGTCATTATCAAAACTACCGTTTCCATCTAAAAGTAGCTAGAACTTACTTAGCATGGCAAGAGGACTAGGAGCATGCATCGTTTTGGCGAAGAAAGGTGGCTCCTTTGATGAAGATCCGTCATGAAACTCGCATAGCAACGTTGATTTGGCCTTGATTTGGTGTAGCAAGCTTGCACCTTTTGATTTGAACTTGATTTGAGTGCATAGGCTCTAGGGATTGGAGATGGAGGCCATGATCAAGATTGATTTTGGCAGCACTTAGTTGCTAGGTTTGATTTTTAGGGATTTAGGTTAGGTTTAGGGTCTTTTTATAGAGATTAGGATAGTTTTAGGCCCTTAGATTAACCCTAGGATAGATTAGGACCATCAGATCTCGGAAGCTTCCAGAACCAGCCCAAGAACAAGACCAGGTGAGACAAACAGGTGCGCCAGGCAACTTGCCCCGGCCACCCCCTGTCGACAGGCAAGTCGACAGGGCTGTCGACTTGGTCTGGGCCCAAGTCGACAGGCCTGTCGACAGCCCTGTTGACATGGCCTAGGCGGGAAACTCCCCGCCTAGCCCCAGATCTGATTTCCAAAACTGTTTCCGAAATTCAAATTTCTAGAAATCTTCTTTGGGCCTTTAACGGGTCATACGGACTCCGATTCTCGAAAACTCGGACTCTATTTCGCGTATTTTTCCGAGACGAACGCAATGGCATAGCCCGTTTCACTTGATTCAGAATTTAAAATTAAATTCTGCCTTGATTCTCGTTTTAACATGTTATCGAAATACGAGTTGTTACATCACGCCTATAAATAAAGATCTAAACCCCCACTTTTTTGATCATATTTCATGGAGGCAGCAGCGAAGCTCTGTCATTCCCAATTCTCCAATCTCTTCTAAAACTCTAAGTTATAAATCAATTTGTTGACTCAAGGAATTTTGATTTATGCCAAAGTAATGTGCGATGATCGACAAAAAGACAACGTTCATTGATTTAAGAAGATAAGGAGCTTCATATGGTATTGGTCATTAGAATTTGATTATTTTGTATAGTACTAATGTTCATTTCTGTTAAAATCTATCCTCAAATAATCAACATATATATATATATACACACACACACTCTCTTATGTATATGTATGCACATAAATTGTGCAAAGTGCGCTATACCGGTCGACCGACCAAAACAGACCGGTCGACCGTTTTTACCCAGTTTGCACAATGAACGTATACACATATACATATAACGTATATATATTTAAATTCCAGTCTACTGGTCCATTTTGACCTGTCGACCGTTTTTTTAAACAGAAGCAACTTTTTGGATAGTCACTTCCATTCCTCCATGAGTTGCTTCTCCTTCCTTTCATCAATCATCATTTCTATTAATTGTGACTCTTTACCAGAGTTACAACTACTTATCTTCTATATAAACACTTTGAAATCATCAAATCAAACAACAAATTCTTTCTATCTATTCTCTTTATTGTTAATCTTACTATTGCAATTTCAAAGCACTCAAACGCTCATTTTCATCACAATATCGTTCTTGAATCCTAGAATTTATATATTATTCTTTTGATTCAAACACGATATCATCTTCCAAATCTTCACAAACACAAATTCTATTTGAGGATAAGATTATAGGAAGGTTGTACAAGAATTGACAAATTCGTGTTATTCAGAACACACATTGTCAAATTACAAGTCTACTCGTCTTGTTTGAAGTCCTCCGTGTTATAAGAGGCAAGTTGTGAAGTCCTCGTGTTGATAGAGGCGTGAAATCCCGTTCGGCTGCTCGGGTATTGTATACCTGTTCCTCCGGGTGAAGTGAGGTTGTTGATTAGTGAAAATCCAGATAGAAGTCTGGGACTGGACGTAGGACGGTGCTCCGAACCAGTATAAAAATCCCTGGTGTGATTTTTCTATTTTTACTGCATTTACTATTATACAGTTCTGTGATTATGTATTACTTCATACTTGACTATTGTTCGTCATATTACACGATCCATGTGTGTATTATACTTGGTAAGTACACACGTACACTTTCATTTGGTAACGGAGCACGGTCATCTTATAACCATAACACAGTTATTTGATATATTCTTGTAATATGGCAAATAACCCAAGTTCTAGCACTCAAAACACCACCTACACGGAAGGTCAATCAACACAAAGACCTCCATTCTTCAATGGCCTTAATTATAGCTATTGGGCAACACGTATGTCATTTTACATGCAGTCAAATAGCTATGATGCCTGGAATGCTACACAAAAAGAAATAGTGAATCCAACAACTGAGTATTCAAAATGGACACCAGCTGAGAAAACGGCAGCAGCCGTAAATGCAAAAGCAATAAATATGTTATTTTGTGCATTAGACCAAAATGAATATAACCGTGTTAGTATCTGCACCACTGCTTATCAAATCTGGCAAACGCTAAAAACCACTCATGATGGTACTAACAAGGTTAAACAAGCCAAAATAGTCATGCTGAAAAGTCAGTTCCAAAATTTCAAAATGAAACCGAATGAGACAATCAATGATATGTATTCAAGGTTTCAAACTATTCATCATGCACTTATTGGCTTAGGACAATAATATTCAGATTTTGATGTTGTCTCGACAGTCCTACATTCTCTGACTAGTGAATGGGAAGGAAAAGTGTTAGCGATTGAAGAAGCTAATGACCTTTCCATCATGAAACCAGATGAATTGATAGGAAAGCTAATGTCCTATGAAGCTAATTTGCTGGCTAGAAAGGAATAGAAAGACGAAAAGAAAAATGTAGCATTTCATGTTAGAAAAGTTGAAGATGAATCAGAATCAGAAGACGAAGACTTAGCTTTTATGGCCAAAGGTTTCAAGAAATTTTTGAAACAACGAAAAGCTAGCCGATATAACAAACGGAAATCTGGTTCAAATAGACCTTCATCATCAGCAATAGAGTGTTTCAATTGTCACAAAAAGGGACACATGCACAAAGATTGTCTAGAACAAAAGAAGAAATTAGAAAATGACAAATTCAAACACAAGAAGGACAAATCAAATAAACGAGTTTTCTCAGTTACACGGGATGATTCAGACTCTACTTCATCAGAAAGTGAAAGTGATTCAGAAGATGAACAAGCAAATGTTTGTTTCATGGCAACAGAGGATGAGGTACAAATTCCTACTTTTGATGAAGTTCTTGATATTAATGCTGAATTGATAGTTAAATTTAAAAATATGGAACGTCAATGGAAAGAAGCCAAAGCAGATTTAAGTAGAGCAGAATTTGAACGAGATATGCTAAAAGATGAGAAGAAAATATTAGAAGAAGAACTTGAAAAAGTTCAAGAATCATCATCTAATATTGATTCTCAATTATTTCTTTTGAGTCAAGAAATTGTAACGCAAAAAGAGAAAAATGATGCTCTCACTACTGAAAATCATGAGCTTAAGGCAAAAGTCAAAATTCTGGACCTAGAAAAAGCTAGTTTACAAACTAAGTTAGATAATATTACTCAAAATATTTCTAACTTCAATAAAGGTCGAGAAAATTTGACAAAGATCATTGAAAGTTCACAATCTGCTTCAAATAAAAATGGTTTGGGATATAAGAAACAAGAAACTCAGAAGCATATTGGTTTCAAAAGGAGAAATAAAAAACAAAATAAAGCTAAGAAAAATCTTATTTTGTTATATTCCAAACCAAAACTAGTTGTGAAGTTTCAAAAGAAAATTGTCAAATTTGTCAAGATATAGGCTCCTAAAACAAATAATAATTTGATTAGGAACAAATATATTCAGCATTTTATGAATGTTGTGCATTATAATTCTAACTATGTATATAAAAGGGATACTGGACCCGTATGGGTTTGGACTCCTAAGACCTAACTCTTAGGACCCTATAAAAAGGTGGGTACCAAGGACTGAATTTTATTTTTTGCAGGTTCCACTAAAGAAAAGAGGAAAGTGGATATTGGACAGTGGTTGCTTGAAGCATATGACTGGAGACAAGAGCTTACTGACAAATATCACTTATTTAGATGGTGGCTCCGTCACATTTGGAGATAATTCAGAAGGCTATATCATTGGAAAATGCGATGTGAGAAATTGCGGTACATCTAACTTACCACTTATTACTAATGTCATGCTAGTTAAAAATTTGAAACACAATTTACTTAGTATTAGTCAGTTATGTGACAAGGGCTTTATCATTTCCTTTTCTGATAACAAGTGTAATATCTTAGATAAAGATCATAAGTTAGTTTTCGAAGGATATAGAGATAGAAATATTTATATTCTGAATATGAATGTCAATCATAATTCATATATGTGTCTTGTAGCAAATGATAATGATCCGTGGCTATGGCACAAACGCTTCTTTCATATAAACTTCAGAACTATCGACAAGCTAGCCAAAAATGATCTAGTTAGAGGACTTCCCAAAATGAGCTTTACGGTTGACAACATTTGTGATGCATGTCAATTAGGAAAATTGACTAAATCATCATTTAAATCCACGAAAGTCATATCAACATTACAACCACTTGAGTTACTACATATGGATTTATTCGGACCAACACAGGTTCAGTCAATAAATCATAGTAGATATGTGTTTGTAATTGTTGATGGTTTCTCTCGTTATACTTGTGTGATTTTATTGAAAAGCAAAAGTGACACTTTCGATCATTTCAAATCTTTTGTCAAGAGAATTCAAAAATCAAAAGGACTTAAGGTTAAGAATATAAGAAGTGATCATGGCGGAGAATTCGAAAATAATAATTTTGAACATTTTTGTACAAAGAAAGGTATATATCATAATTTTTCGTTTCCTAGAACTTCACAACAAACGGAGTTGTAGAACGGAAAAATCGGGCTTTACAAGAATGTGCAAGAACATTATTAAATGGATCCACTTTATCAAAACATTTTTGGGCAGAAGCTGTTGCAACTGCGTGTTATGTTTTGAATCGTGTATCCATTCGACCTCTCACCAAGAATACATCTTATGAGTTATTTAATCAAAGAAAGCCAAATATCTCATACTTCAAAGTTTTTGGTTCTAAGTTCTTTATTTTAAATACGAAAGATCATCTTGGAAAATTTGATCCAAAATCCGATGAAGGTATATTTGTCGGATATTCGGAACGAAGCAAGGCCTATCGTATATTTAATAAAAGAACTAAAACTATTGAAAAATCACTTCATGTTTCATTTGATGAATTCTATAAGCCATCTCATAATATAATAGATGATGACAATATTATAGTCATTGAAAATCCAATTGTCACAAATGCTGATTCTGACTCAGAAATTATTGAGAATATTCCTTAACCAGTAGTGATACCTTCTCCACTAAGATTACGATCTCCTCCTAGGATACGAAGAGATCATTCGTTCAAAATGTAACTGGAGAAGTAACATCACAAATCAGAACAAGGAGTCAACTCAACCAAATGGGTCATATTGTGTTTCTTTCAAATATCGAACCTAAGAATCCAAAAGAAGCTGCTACTGATGATTACCGGATCATTACCATGCAGGAAGAACTAAATTAGTTCGAGCGCAATGATGTCTAGGAACTTGTTCCAAGACCAACTGATCAGTCAGTTATTGGTACAAAATGGGTCTATAAGAATAAGGCTGATGAACAAGGAAATGTAACCAAAAATAAAGCAAGATTAGTAGCACAAGGATATAATCAGGAAGAAGGTATCGATTACGAAAAAACTTTTGCACCAGTTGCACGACTAGAAGCTATCAGAATCTTGTTATCCTTTGCTTGCCATCATAATTACAAACTCTATCAAATTATGTCAAAAGTGATTTTCTAAATGGATTTATCAAAGAGAATGTATATGTGTAACTGTAGTGACCCGAAAATCCGATCCAATTTGAGCTGACTTAATAACACAAGTCTGACCCCAAATTGCACTAGAAATTCAAGAAACTAATAGAAAGAAGATAGAGGGTGAGGATAGATAAGATAGAACTATTAGAATAGAAGAAGAAGAAGAACATCATCATCCGAGTAACACGAACCTCACAGCGGAACGAATAAAATATAACATAACTTTTGAAATACAAACAGTATATGTACACAATAACATTGCAGAGTACAACACTTACAACAACAGCGGAAATAATAATAGCTATAGAATCTTCAAGCCTCCTGCTCCAAGCTCTCCAAGTGTATCTGTAAAATCCCGACTACTTGACTGCCCGTACAAAATTAGGCACCCAAGAGTTTAGGGAAGACAAAGAAATAAACTCCGGGTCAGTCATGGGACTGGTATGAGTAAAACAGTTTAAAACAGTTCGAACAAGTAAACGATATCTCATAAGACCACGCCGCATAACGTAACGGGTTTTTCCCTTATGAGAATCCAAAACATCTTTATATCAAAACCTTTGATATTATAATAATGTCTATCAACCACAGTATAATAACCATCTAGCAGAAACGCTTTCATCTCACGTTCTACATATATAGTATACAATCAAAAACCGCAAGCACGTATTGGGTAATGGATTTCCAACTATGACAAGGTATGGAACCACCTTCCGATCAGTGTACTCTAGGAACGATACACTGGAGTTCAACAAGAACATCTTGTAACTCAGCCACACATGACCGACCACTCATTTTGCTTGAGTGTATCGAATGTATATCACCAACGGTTGGGATCAGCAATCGTTTCTCGTATATATATGAGACAACATTGATAGATTAAAGAAGCAAATGAATATTCTCTAGATAGGTGATTATACACCCTACTTTGGTGCGACCGACTTAGCCATGCTGCCTGCCCGATTTTTGTCATTTCCTGGTTGTTGAGGCTTGAGTCTACGCTTTATCAGCACATCATTTTTACTTCGAATGTCACATCGTCAGATCCATCAGAATCACAAATTTGACTTTCACAACAATACATTATGTGTTAGCTAAAAGAAGTTTCCTTCTCCGCTTCCACTCTTGGTACGGTTGGAGAAATCAGTGTATGTGATCTTTCTGGAAATACTCTGTCAGACCTTCTTCCATACAAGTTGTCCTGGGACTGGACAAACCGAAGGCACTATTCAGTACATCCATCTTAGGCACTGTTATCTAAGACTTATAAAACATCCCTTGCATAAACTCCGCCTTCACGGTATCCAGCATACTTGATTCGCAACGCTTATGCCAATACGGAGTGGTTCTTTGGATAAAAATCCAACCGGTCTCTCCATATTTACAACGTAAAATGGTCAAAAACTTCGATAGTCGGTGAGTTAACTATCAAAGAAAAATACGTGTGCAAACAACGATATTATTTCTAAATGGAAATTCTATCAATCAATTATCAATCATATATATATATATATCCTTATTTTCTATGTTTAGAAAATATATGTTAACACTGGAAAACATTTCCAATCTTCTTTACTTGGATTTAAACAGATGTTTACATCAACATCGCGACGACAACTCAAACCACTATACTTATTTACTAAATTCACTTAACCACTTCACACTCGAACCGTAACCATTTCTTAATTTAAAACGCAGTCAATCAAGTTGGGGTATAGCTACCTCTCAGACCTTAACTGAACCACCTTTCAAATCTCGAAATAGATAAGATTCACCTTTTTAACTCTTCAACACTTCCTTACTAACCCTCGAATTCTATTTACGAACCCCCTTCTTTTACACGTTTACGTGATTATAACAATGGTGTTATAATCTCCTGCATCCGAAATATATTATCTTTAATATGACTTTTATTTCCTAACTCGAATAATATAACAACGACTAATTTATTTATTCCTATTCGGTTAACTCTAATCTATAACTCTTATTTGAATAACTCCAACCTAATAACTCCTACTGGATTTACTCTGATTCGAATAACTTATATTCGACTTGCTTACTTTCGAATACTTATATTCGATAAATCACTTTCTTCGAATACTCTTATTCGATTTAACTCATGTCGAATAACTAGATTCGATCAACTCACTTCGAATATCTATGATTCGATTATCTCACTTCGAATATCTCTGATTCGATTATCTCACTTCGAATATCTACTATTCGATTAACTCATTTCGAATATCTACTATTCGATTATCTCACTTCGAATATCCACTATTCGATTATCTCATTTCAACTTTATTCGAATAACTAAATTCAATTAACTCCATTTGAATACTCTAATTTGATTTAACTCTAACCGATTTACTCTAACTGATTTACTCTAACTGGTTAACTCTAACTGGTTAACTCTAACTGGTTAATTCTAACTGATTATCTTTAAATGGTTAACCCTACTGATTAGCTTTAACTAGTTAACTCTACTGATTAACTTTAACTAGTTAACTCCTTACGATTAGCTTAACTCTAATCGATTTACTTAACTCAAATCGAATTAACTCTTCTTTGATTAACTTAATTCTAATTGATTAACTTAACTCTAATCGATCAACTCTACTTCGATCAACTAATTTTGATTAACTCCTTTCGAATAAACTATATTCGATAACTCTTTTAACTCCATTCGAATAACTAATATTCGATAACTCCTTTTTGAATAAACGATATTCGATAATCTCCTTTTCGAATAACAAATATTCGATAACTCTTCTTGAATAACACTTATTCGATTAACTCTTTTGCTTTATAAAGATTCCCTTTTTATAACGTTTATCCATTCAAAAAGATTTCCTTTTAACAGCGGTTATTCATTTATAAAGATTTACTTTTAGTAACAGTTCTTCACTTTATAAATGTTCTTTTAATAACGCTTCTCCACTTATAAGGATTTCCTTTTAATAACGTTTTCCTTTTTATAGCGGTTTCCTTTTTATAACATCCTATTTCCTTTATAAATGATTTCCTTTTTCAAACTCTATTTATTTTCTAAATAAATATTCCTTTTATCTTTTCTATTTATTTAATAAATATTTTCTATTTCAATCCCATTTGTTTTCTAAACAAATATTTTCTGTTTTCAATCTCATTATCTTATTTGTTTTCTAAACAGATATTTTTCTATTTCAATCTTATTTGTTTTCTAAACAAATTTCTCTTTTCATTTCTATTTATTTCCTAAATAAATAACCCTTTTACTTCTATTTATCCCCTAAATAAATAAATTCCTTTACTTTTATTTATTCCCTAAGTAAATAAATCCTTTTACTTTTATTTATTCCCTAAATAAATAAATTCTTTTTCTTTTATTTATTCCCTAAATAAATAAATTCTTTTCCTTTTATTTATTCCCTAAATAAATAAATTCTTTTACTTTTATTTATTGCCTAAATAAATAAATTCTTTTACTTTTATTTGTAAACATTTTACAAATATTTTCTTTCCAATTCCATTTGTAAATGTCTTACAAATGTTTTCCCTTTTTATTTCTATTTGTAATTGTTTTACGAATATTCCTATTTCTATTCTATTTTGTTTGCAAATATTTTCCTTTATATTTCTTTTACAAATATATTTACTTTATATTTGTTTTGCAAATATATTTCTTCTATATTTGTTTCACAAATATATTTCCTTTTTATTTCTTTGATTTTATAACTCCTTCTATAAAATCCTTTTCCTTTATATATAAAATCCATTGATTTTATATAAATAATTTATTTTCAAAATATACTTTGAAAATCCCCTTTCCTCATCCCCGTATTTCTTACTGTATTTAAAATATCAAATAACAGTGATTGATACCGTTCAAAACACATATAATCAACACAGATTTTATATCACATCATACATCACAGTATATGAAACAAAACAGTATTTTATATATTGAGGAACCCAGTTGGGTCCCTCCAACCTGTTCCCTTGCATCACAGATGTTAAACCATATAATTAACATCACTTCATTTCAGTATGAAATGTTCTGATAAAGAACAGCAATATATATATATATATAACGGTTTATATATATATAATTTCAACTAACTGACTAGCAGTTCAATCAACTAAATCAACACACAGCAATCAACAGAAAATTATCAGTTCTAAGCATACGTTATAAAAATATAACAGTTCAGAGTTGGTGAGTTTACTCACCTTGGCAGTTCATCGTTAAAGAACGATAAACTGTTATTTGATTTGAATCAAACAGTTTATTTCGCCATAAATCAAAACGAGCTCCACTCCACTCCCAGTCAGTTTCATTTGGTAGTCGTCGTCTGAAACGACCCGCAAATCCGTGCTATCTGAGTTGATTAAATACAACACACGTCCAACCCAAATAACACAGAAATACGACTCATTATTAGAAAGAAGTTAGAGGATGAGAAATAGAAAGAAAGAAATATTAGAATAGGAGAAAAACGAAGATCACAACTCACAGCGGAACGAACAAAATATATTATATAACATAAGCTTCGAAATACAAATCTGTTTTGTACATATATACATACCATCATCAGAGTACACATAACATTTGATTCAGCGGAAGTATCTCTAAATATCTAACATTGAAGCCTCCTGCTTCAAGCTCCTCTAAGTGTATCTGTAAAAGCCTGAAACACTTGACTGCCCGTACAAATTTGGGCACCCAAGAGTTTAGGAAAAACAAAAAAACAAAATAAACTCTGGGTCAGTCATGGGACTGGTGTGAGTAAACTCCAACCACTTGTTTAACTTTTAAAAATCCTTTCCGAAAGAAAGATAATAGTAAGACCAGCCCACACATAAACACGGACAGTTTTTACCTTACTATAACCCAAAACACTTGATACGAAAATCCAGTGATATTATAATAATGTCTACATCAAGTAAATAACCCATTAGCAGAACGCTTGCATCTCACGCTCTACATATAGTATAAAATCAAAAACCGCATGGCGCTTATTGGAGATTGGATTTCCAACATGACAAGGTATGGAACCACCTTCCGACTGTGTATCTCTAGAGAGGAATACACTGGGTTCAACAAGAACATCTTGCAACCCGGCCCACACATGACCGACCACTCATTTCGCTTGAGTGTATCGAATGTATATCACCAACGGTTGGACTCAAACCACCGTTTCCCGAATGGGCAGAATCGATAGATTTAGAAACAAAAGGAATTTCTCTAGATAGGTGATTATACACCCTAATGGGTGCGACCCACATAGCCATGCTGCCTGCCCGATTTTTGTCCTTTCCCGGTTGTTGAGGCCTGAGGCTACGCATACTTACCATTCCTTGATAACACCATCACTTTGAATGCCACATCGTCAGATCCGTTAATCACTAGTTGAATTTGCATAAATATTCTGGATATTATGCTAAGGGATAAATCCGTTGCAACCATATATATTCATACAGACCAACCCATTTAATCATTGGAAATACTTTGTCAGACATTCGTCCATTTACGTTCGTTCTGGGACTGAACGAAACCGAAGGCACTATTTCTATTAATAGAAAAGCCCTTGCACTTCACTCCGTCTTCAATATATTCAGCATACTTGGTTCGCAACGCTTATGCCAATACGGAGTGGTTCTTCGGATAATAATCCAACCGGTCTCTCCATATTGACAACGATGGTCAAAAACTTCGATAGTCTGTGATTTAACTATCGAATAAAAACAAGTGTTCAATCAACATATCAAACAAATCACTGGGCTTTTTAATTAATATTTCATTAATTAAATCTCTTCTCCATTTCCTCTATCAATATTTATTTACCAAATATTTTCAATAATCACTCTTGGCCCTTTTCGCTATTTTTGATTTCGTTTCCTTATCGAATTCTATATATATCGATATATAGATTTCTAATTGTCAAAAATATTCTAACTCCTTAAATTCCCGGAAAAATTCGCCATAACCTCCCCTGTATCGGGAGCATCGGGAAATTTCAAATAGCATCCCGGTATCTTCCACAATCAAAAAGAAAAAGGAAAAGCCAAGCGGCTTGCCGATACGGCGCATAAAATCTCATATACGAATTAAACATGTACCTTTTTGTCGAGCACTACATTTTTAACTTCATATACTTCATCCCAAACCTGCTTAACACATATTCACCTGTTTGCAATTCAATTCAATACCATCAAATCGTTTGAATTCAGTTTCGCCCATTTATTCTTAAATTAGCCTTTTTGCCTATTTCACTTCTTTGTGAACATAACATGTTCGAACAAAATATTTAACTCGTTCATAACCAAATCGAATTTCGATTTCAATTCTAGTTTCCTTTTCTATTTCGAATATAAATTCTCAAATCGAATTCACTTATTTAAAGCTCAATATTAAGTCGAAATCTCCTTAACTAATTTCTATTCGAATTAGTTAACTCTATTTAATAAATCAAAAATCTGATTTCTATTTCAGAAATCAACTCATTACTCCACTGGAGTTCACATATATTTTATAACTCACATCTGGATTTTCCTAAATAGAAATTTCGATTTTTATTTGCTTAAAATCCTTTAATTTAATTAAATAAACCGTTATGGTTTTATAATGGTTCTGGCGCTGCTTTTCTGAAAATTTGATTTTGACATAACTCAAAATCTATACGACGAAATTCAGATTTTTCTCTTTCATTTGAAAACTATTATCAAACCGGTCCTGACGTTTCTTGTTTCGAAGAATTCCGACTTCAATTGCGTTCTGTATATTCGATTTGAAGTTCGAATCGCCAATTTACGAACTGCAGCGCCGCGGCGAGTTCGTTTTAATTATATTTATATATATAAACCTTTAAACTTCTAAACTTCTTTAAAATGAATTCAACTCCATTTAACTCTATTTGAATTCTTGATTCAAATTCCAATCTCACTTTTGAATTCTACATTTCAAATTCAAATTCCCTTTCTCTTTGATATTCAAATTCAATACTTAAATTTCTATTTGAATTCCCTATATTCAAATTCAATACTTGAATTCATTTGAATTCTCTTATTCAAACTTTATTTTTAAATTCCCTTTGAACTTCTATATTCCAATTTCTATATTCGAATTCTATATTCAAAATTTCCATAGTTAAAAACCATTTGAACTTCATATTTAAATCCCATAGATTAAATCCTATTTGAATTCAATTTGAATTTCTTATATTCAAATTTTATTTTCCATTTGAATTCTAATATTCAAATTCATTTTCAATACCATTTGAATTTCTGATATTCAAATTCATTTCAACACCATTTGAATTTCTAATATTCAAATTCATTTGAATTCCCTTGAATTCAAATTTCATTTCAAAATCCTTTTGGATTTCCTATTTTGAAATCCTATTTGAAATTCTATTTCCAATTCTACTTTGAAAATCCTATTTTTCAAAGTTTATTTCAAATTTTATTTTGAAATTTCATATTCAAATTCTATTTGAATTTCTGTATTCAATTCCATGTTCAAATTCAATACTCGCATTTCTATTTCAAATCTCTATTCAAATTTCATATTTGAATTCTTCTTTGAAATACTATATTTCAAATTCTATTCAATTCTTCTTTGAAATTCTATATTTCAAATTTCTATTTGAATTTCTTTATTCCAATTCTTTTGAATTCAAATTTTTATTTTTTTATTTCCTTGAATTTAAATTCTACTTTTCATTCTAATTTCATCTATTCAAATTCTATTTGAATTTCTAATATCCAATATCCTTTTAAAATTCAAATATTCCTTTTAAAATTCTAATATTCAATTGTTATACTCAAATTTCATTCGAGTTATATATTTAAAAATTTCCTTTCACATCCTAATTTGAAATTTCATTTCGCATTTCAATTTCACACTTGCATTTCTATTTCTGAATTTATCAAATGATAATTCTCTTCACTTCCTTTATAACTTCGTTATAAAAGAACTATTTATAAACTTTGTTTATAAAGAACTACTTGTTTTATTTTTCAAAAACAAGTTTATATTCTATTTCCATTTAAAATTCAAATTCTATTTAAAAATAGAATTTTTCCTTTTTAAATCGCCAACATCCTTTTTACGATATTTTAAAATATCATTCCTTAAGCCCAGTGATATTTAAACACACAAAGCAACGAATTATTATTTTTCTAACACATCATATATAACAATATATATGCAAACAAATAAACAAACAGATAATATATTTTTGAGGAATCCAGTTGGATTCCTCCAACCTGTTTTCCTGCATCCACAGATGTTAGCACATAAATAATACCAATTCTGCTTCGTGGCAGAATATCGCGGTATAGAAGGTCATCCACTAATCATAGCGTGGGGCGTATAGGGTAATCATCCGCTATGAAACTGCGGGCATCCGCTAATGAGACTGCGGGAATTCAACCAATCAATCAACCCAATATATATATAATAGCCTAAATAACTAATATATATAAAACAACCAGAAAACATTCACACAAGCAACAGACAATTATTTTTAACGAAATAAAAATAATTTTAAAGGTGAGTGAGATTTACTCACCAGGGCTTTATTAATTTGTCGAATATCCTGTAACTTTTTATATCGTTGCCCACGAATCATCTAGAATGAAATTCGCACCTGCAAATATTTATTTTTATTTAATGATTATACGTTTGTTTATTTAAACTGACTATACAAATAAATAAATATATTATAATTAACTTAATTGTTGTGATTACCTTAAATCCATTCTTCCTTAACCAAAGAACTACACGCTTGCACTATCATGGATGAAATCCTCACTTCACATCACTACTTCCCCCATGTCTCGGCAAATCCATGAAACACTTCACCGAATAGTCCGAGATAGTGCAAACAGCCTAAAAACGATGCTCATTCCTTTTTGACATTTCCACAAACACTTCGTAGGCGATCCTATATCCTCCACAGCTGACTGTCAATCCCCAGTTCGCCTAAACCAGCCTCGATCCTCCTCCCCTTCTGAATTTCAATGTAATCGAACAGGGAAAACAAGCTTCCAGTCCACCTGATCTGAAATTCGAGCTCCCTAAACCCGAATTCGAAATCGCAATAGCCACTCCACGCTACTCCTGCTCTTCTATCCCGTTCAACATCTGACATCGCACTCCACCTATCGACCTTTCTGACATCGCAAATTCTCCCTCCACTCACCGCGTTCATCAGTACATCACACGAGTACCTATAACGCCAAAATCGAAACTTCCCAAAACCCCAAACTCGCAGTCCTAACATCGACAGGTTCGAGTTCGAACCTCTCACCGAGCATCACACGCGAGTTCTTCCAAGTACACGGATTCGAAATCGACTTTGAATTCCATTCTCTTATTTTATTTTATATAGATTTCGATTTTTATTACTGAAAAAGAATTGAAAGGGGGAAACTTAAATGGCTATCGTGCGATGGAGAAAAGAGTAAATGAGGACCGATTATATAGGTGTGCGATAGCAGACAGGGGGTACGAGGCCATTAATTTACTGTTTTTCTTTGCTCTGAAGGTGGAAACAAAATTTTGTGCTCGAGAAAATTTTAGTCTGCGATGTAAATGAAGATAGGTCGGCTGAAATGAAAGTATAGGCTTTGAAAATGATTTGATTTTTTTTTTTTTTTTTTTTTATTACTAAAATATCTTGCGGTCCTTAATTAGTAATCCCGAATCACTATTCAATCGTGACGACCGACGATACCAGATTATAACGCTATTCTGAACTCAACGGAACTGATATTGAAATTTAAATTCGAACGCAAATATAAACGGCCATATTACATTGAAAATTCAATAAAAATATCATTTATATTATCAACTAAATATTTAAAATAATATTAAATATTTAAAATAAATTATTCAAAAATCTGGGTCGTTACATTCTTCCCCCCTTAAAATAATTTCGTCCTCGAAATTGCTGAGGTAAGAAAATGGTACAAATCCATTACCTTTCAACAATCCACTTCTGTTGAAACTCAACTCCTCATATTTCAACAAATTAACTTCAACCAAAACTTTTGGCCTTCCTTCACTTAATTCGAATGATCTACGATCAATCCATTTATATCCAATCTATATTCTATTAAACCAATTCAAATTGATTTTAATCAATTCATTCACTTCAATCCATTTAACTTGTTTAAGTTAAATTTCAATTCCAGAATTCAAATTCCCGGGTTTCTATTCCAAATCCTTTTGAAATCACCCAAAAATATACATATATTTATTTCCATCTCAAATCCAAAACACTTGAATTTTCAAATCAATTTGTTTTCTTTCAAACAAATTTCCATCAAAAACTTTCTAAGGTAGCAATTTATCACTTAGAAACTCGGAAATGAATACTGATGATGTTGCAATCATCATCAGAATTATTTCCCAGCCACTGAAGTGAGTTCAGTGCTTTATTATTTTAAAATCCATCTAAAATGGTTTTCTTTCACATCTTTCTAAAACAAAGCTATATTATTTTAATATACTTTGAAAAATATTTTTCAACTTCCCAGGATTTTGAATTCTTAATTCTGGTTTGAATTTAATTCTAATTCATTTCATTTGTATATTTAATTCCTATACAAATTCTATTTGGTTATATATAACCATTTCAATTTTATAATCTCGTTTGATTATAAAGTCAACATCCAACACATCCATATAATAATAATTCTAGAAAATTATTCTTTCTATATCAAAATAGAAATTTGGGTAAAATTATTTCATTCACCCACTTGGAAACAATATGGTGTCGAATTCCTCTGTTCAAGTGTTTAGAAATCCCTATCGACTTCGTGGCGTCCCACGATTCGACCAGAATTCATAAACCACTCAACAGACTAGCCAACACAATATAAAACAATTTTTATATCCATTTACAAATACGCTCTCTCGTATATATACGCTCAACTCATTCTAGGGTACTACTGACCCTATCTCTAATGAGCACATGCCACACAAGCCTAGGTGTTCGCTCAACCTCGCTCTGATACCACCTGAAACGACCCGCAAATCCGTGCTATCTGAGTTGATTAAATACAACACACGTCCAACCCAAATAACACAGAAATACGACTCATTATTAGAAAGAAGTTAGAGGATGAGAAATAGAAAGAAAGAAATATTAGAATAGGAGAAAAACGAAGATCACAACTCACAGCGGAACGAACAAAATATATTATATAACATAAGCTTCGAAATACAAATCTGTTTTGTACATATATACATACCATCATCAGAGTACACATAACATTTGATTCAGCGGAAGTATCTCTAAATATCTAACATTGAAGCCTCCTGCTTCAAGCTCCTCTAAGTGTATCTGTAAAAGCCTGAAACACTTGACTGCCCGTACAAATTTGGGCACCCAAGAGTTTAGGAAAAACAAAAAAACAAAATAAACTCTGGGTCAGTCATGGGACTGGTGTGAGTAAACTCCAACCACTTGTTTAACTTTTAAAAATCCTTTCCGAAAGAAAGATAATAGTAAGACCAGCCCACACATAAACACGGACAGTTTTTACCTTACTATAACCCAAAACACTTGATACGAAAATCCAGTGATATTATAATAATGTCTACATCAAGTAAATAACCCATTAGCAGAACGCTTGCATCTCACGCTCTACATATAGTATAAAATCAAAAACCGCATGGCGCTTATTGGAGATTGGATTTCCAACATGACAAGGTATGGAACCACCTTCCGACTGTGTATCTCTAGAGAGGAATACACTGGGTTCAACAAGAACATCTTGCAACCCGGCCCACACATGACCGACCACTCATTTCGCTTGAGTGTATCGAATGTATATCACCAACGGTTGGACTCAAACCACCGTTTCCCGAATGGGCAGAATCGATAGATTTAGAAACAAAAGGAATTTCTCTAGATAGGTGATTATACACCCTAATGGGTGCGACCCACATAGCCATGCTGCCTGCCCGATTTTTGTCCTTTCCCGGTTGTTGAGGCCTGAGGCTACGCATACTTACCATTCCTTGATAACACCATCACTTTGAATGCCACATCGTCAGATCCGTTAATCACTAGTTGAATTTGCATAAATATTCTGGATATTATGCTAAGGGATAAATCCGTTGCAACCATATATATTCATACAGACCAACCCATTTAATCATTGGAAATACTTTGTCAGACATTCGTCCATTTACGTTCGTTCTGGGACTGAACGAAACCGAAGGCACTATTTCTATTAATAGAAAAGCCCTTGCACTTCACTCCGTCTTCAATATATTCAGCATACTTGGTTCGCAACGCTTATGCCAATACGGAGTGGTTCTTCGGATAATAATCCAACCGGTCTCTCCATATTGACAACGATGGTCAAAAACTTCGATAGTCTGTGATTTAACTATCGAATAAAAACAAGTGTTCAATCAACATATCAAACAAATCACTGGGCTTTTTAATTAATATTTCATTAATTAAATCTCTTCTCCATTTCCTCTATCAATATTTATTTACCAAATATTTTCAATAATCACTCTTGCCCCTTTTCGCTATTTTTGATTTCGTTTCCTTATCGAATTCTATATATATCGATATATAGATTTCTAATTGTCAAAAATATTCTAACTCCTTAAATTCCCGGAAAAATTCGCCATAACCTCCCCTGTATCGGGAGCATCGGGAAATTTCAAATAGCATCCCGGTATCTTCCACAATCAAAAAGAAAAAGGAAAAGCCAAGCGGCTTGCCGATACGGCGCATAAAATCTCATATACGAATTAAACATGTACCTTTTTGTCGAGCACTACATTTTTAACTTCATATACTTCATCCCAAACCTGCTTAACACATATTCACCTGTTTGCAATTCAATTCAATACCATCAAATCGTTTGAATTCAGTTTCGCCCATTTATTCTTAAATTAGCCTTTTTGCCTATTTCACTTCTTTGTGAACATAACATGTTCGAACAAAATATTTAACTCGTTCATAACCAAATCGAATTTCGATTTCAATTCTAGTTTCCTTTTCTATTTCGAATATAAATTCTCAAATCGAATTCACTTATTTAAAGCTCAATATTAAGTCGAAATCTCCTTAATTAATTTCTATTCGAATTAGTTAACTCTATTTAATAAATCAAAAATCTGATTTCTATTTCAGAAATCAACTCATTACTCCACTGGAGTTCACATATATTTTATAACTCACATCTGGATTTTCCTAAATAGAAATTTCGATTTTTATTTGCTTAAAATCCTTTAATTTAATTAAATAAACCGTTATGGTTTTATAATGGTTCTGGCGCTGCTTTTCTGAAAATTTGATTTTGACATAACTCAAAATCTATACGACGAAATTCAGATTTTTCTCTTTCATTTGAAAACTATTATCAAACCGGTCCTGACGTTTCTTGTTTCGAAGAATTCCGACTTCAATTGCGTTCTGTATATTCGATTTGAAGTTCGAATCGCCAATTTACGAACTGCAGCGCCGCGGCGAGTTCGTTTTAATTATATTTATATATATAAACCTTTAAACTTCTAAACTTCTTTAAAATGAATTCAACTCCATTTAACTCTATTTGAATTCTTGATTCAAATTCCAATCTCACTTTTGAATTCTACATTTCAAATTCAAATTCCCTTTCTCTTTGATATTCAAATTCAATACTTAAATTTCTATTTGAATTCCCTATATTCAAATTCAATACTTGAATTCATTTGAATTCTCTTATTCAAACTTTATTTTTAAATTCCCTTTGAACTTCTATATTCCAATTTCTATATTCGAATTCTATATTCAAAATTTCCATAGTTAAAAACCATTTGAACTTCATATTTAAATCCCATAGATTAAATCCTATTTGAATTCAATTTGAATTTCTTATATTCAAATTTTATTTTCCATTTGAATTCTAATATTCAAATTCATTTTCAATACCATTTGAATTTCTGATATTCAAATTCATTTCAACACCATTTGAATTTCTAATATTCAAATTCATTTGAATTCCCTTGAATTCAAATTTCATTTCAAAATCCTTTTGGATTTCCTATTTTGAAATCCTATTTGAAATTCTATTTCCAATTCTACTTTGAAAATCCTATTTTTCAAAGTTTATTTCAAATTTTATTTTGAAATTTCATATTCAAATTCTATTTGAATTTCTGTATTCAATTCCATGTTCAAATTCAATACTCGCATTTCTATTTCAAATCTCTATTCAAATTTCATATTTGAATTCTTCTTTGAAATACTATATTTCAAATTCTATTCAATTCTTCTTTGAAATTCTATATTTCAAATTTCTATTTGAATTTCTTTATTCCAATTCTTTTGAATTCAAATTTTTATTTTTTTATTTCCTTGAATTTAAATTCTACTTTTCATTCTAATTTCATCTATTCAAATTCTATTTGAATTTCTAATATCCAATATCCTTTTAAAATTCAAATATTCCTTTTAAAATTCTAATATTCAATTGTTATACTCAAATTTCATTCGAGTTATATATTTAAAAATTTCCTTTCACATCCTAATTTGAAATTTCATTTCGCATTTCAATTTCACACTTGCATTTCTATTTCTGAATTTATCAAATGATAATTCTCTTCACTTCCTTTATAACTTCGTTATAAAAGAACTATTTATAAACTTTGTTTATAAAGAACTACTTGTTTTATTTTTCAAAAACAAGTTTATATTCTATTTCCATTTAAAATTCAAATTCTATTTAAAAATAGAATTTTTCCTTTTTAAATCGCCAACATCCTTTTTACGATATTTTAAAATATCATTCCTTAAGCCCAGTGATATTTAAACACACAAAGCAACGAATTATTATTTTTCTAACACATCATATATAACAATATATATGCAAACAAATAAACAAACAGATAATATATTTTTGAGGAATCCAGTTGGATTCCTCCAACCTGTTTTCCTGCATCCACAGATGTTAGCACATAAATAATACCAATTCTGCTTCGTGGCAGAATATCGCGGTATAGAAGGTCATCCACTAATCATAGCGTGGGGCGTATAGGGTAATCATCCGCTATGAAACTGCGGGCATCCGCTAATGAGACTGCGGGAATTCAACCAATCAATCAACCCAATATATATATATAATAGCCTAAATAACTAATATATATAAAACAACCAGAAAACATTCACACAAGCAACAGACAATTATTTTTAACGAAATAAAAATAATTTTAAAGGTGAGTGAGATTTACTCACCAGGGCTTTATTAATTTGTCGAATATCCTGTAACTTTTTATATCGTTGCCCACGAATCATCTAGAATGAAATTCGCACCTGCAAATATTTATTTTTATTTAATGATTATACGTTTGTTTATTTAAACTGACTATACAAATAAATAAATATATTATAATTAACTTAATTGTTGTGATTACCTTAAATCCATTCTTCCTTAACCAAAGAACTACACGCTTGCACTATCATGGATGAAATCCTCACTTCACATCACTACTTCCCCCATGTCTCGGCAAATCCATGAAACACTTCACCGAATAGTCCGAGATAGTGCAAACAGCCTAAAAACGATGCTCATTCCTTTTTGACATTTCCACAAACACTTCGTAGGCGATCCTATATCCTCCACAGCTGACTGTCAATCCCTAGTTCGCCTAAACCAGCCTCGATCCTCCTCCCCTTCTGAATTTCAATGTAATCGAACAGGGAAAACAAGCTTCCAGTCCACCTGATCTGAACTTCGAGCTCCCTTAGTAAACCCGAATTCGAAATCGCAACAGCCACTCCACGCTACTCCTGCTCTTCTATCCCGTTCAACATCTGACATCGCACTCCACCTATCGACCTTTCTGACATCGCAAATTCTCCCTCCACTCACCGCGTTCATCAGTACATCACACGAGTACCTATAACGCCAAAATCGAAACTTCCCAAAACCCCAAACTCGCAGTCCTAACATCGACAGGTTCGAGTTCGAACCTCTCACCGAGCATCACACGCGAGTTCTTCCAAGTACACGGATTCGAAATCGACTTTGAATTCCATTCTCTTATTTTATTTTATATAGATTTCGATTTTTATTACTGAAAAAGAATTGAAAGGGGGAAACTTAAATGGCTATCGTGCGATGGAGAAAAGAGTAAATGAGGACCGATTATATAGGTGTGCGATAGCAGACAGGGGGTACGAGGCCATTAATTTACTGTTTTTCTTTGCTCTGAAGGTGGAAACAAAATTTTGTGCTCGAGAAAATTTTAGTCTGCGATGTAAATGAAGATAGGTCGGCTGAAATGAAAGTATAGGCTTTGAAAATGATTTGATTTTTTTTTTTTTTTTTTTTTTTTTTTATTACTAAAATATCTTGCGGTCCTTAATTAGTAATCCCGAATCACTATTCAATCGTGACGACCGACGATACCAGATTATAACGCTATTCTGAACTCAACGGAACTGATATTGAAATTTAAATTCGAACGCAAATATAAACGGCCATATTACATTGAAAATTCAATAAAAATATCATTTATATTATCAACTAAATATTTAAAATAATATTAAATATTTAAAATAAATTATTCAAAAATCTGGGTCGTTACATCGTCCATACGATCCTGTCGGATCTTGTTTCACTGAATTTCGATTATATATGACCGAGTTACGACAATTTGAAGTTGCTATACATTTAAATGAATTAGAAACATGGATTAAAATTTAAAGTGGGCCTTCACCTTTAAAACACTCGGCCCATTCACTCTTGTTAAAGCCCACTACCGAAATATCCTTCTTCCACATTTGATACTCACGCTCCAGGTGCGGACAACACTCACAAAGAATGGCCAACCATTTCAAGCCTTGGACTCCCTCTCCCCTTCATGAATTCGAAAGACAAAACTACCACTTCTTTTCTCGTCGCATCCTCTTCCATCCCATACTTCCAGTACCCCCACTGAACCACGTCAGCTCTCCCTCACACTCTTCCTGTTATACAACGCTGCTCTTCCTTCTTCTTTCGTATACTGCTTCCCATATTTCAGTTTTAAAACTAAACTTATAAAAATAAATTAATTGGGCCTCACTACTTCATCAGCCCAAACCCAAATCCTACTCCAAAAACCATGGCCCGCTCACCTTGTTAACCAGTAGATCCATCTTCCCTGAAAGCTTTAAAAACCATCGCTCCTGTTTCTGAAATGGCCACTGCCAATTTTCACTTCGACGGAACTCCACCGTATCACATGGAACAAAACCACCAACACCACCGATGTTTTCCCCTTCGAACCCTTAGTCCACCCATATCGGAAAGCACCAGCTCGCATCAACTGAACAGACTCCGTCCTCGCCTCCAACTGACGGCTATTGCACAGTATCGACATCAAATGAAATGGAATTCCACCCAAGTTCACCAAACAGTGCCAACTTTCATGCTAAAACCAAATATGAACTCAATTTCAAGCATCAAAGCCTAAATCTCTCATTAAGGTGAACCCTAGTTCACTGCTCATAAACCCATCGACCAAATTCTGCGTCGAACCATACAATACTTGTATGAGAATGAAGGGAACTCCATCAGGAATCGAAATATGTGTGTATTACGAATTTCAGATTTTATTTTGATTTTAGAGGATTTTAGAAAGGTGCGTTTTTCTACTTTGAAGAAGATAAAAAGAAGGCGGCCTACTTTTTTGTTGACCTCAGAATGATTTTTCTAGGTTAGGAAGGAGTTAGAGTTATTATATAGGGTAGATATTTTCATTATTTTATTCTATAATAATCAACCGCTATGTATATTTATCATTAAAAATTTCCTGTGGTCACATACAACACCCAAAAATCATGAAAATGGACATGCAACTACAGTTCGACATGGCGGTCCCAACGAAACTGGTTTCGTCGAATTCCGACTTCGTTTGCAAACACAGCGTATTTTTAAAGCTCTGGATGACCCATTTAAATATATAAATATATTTAAATATAATTAAATATAAATATAAATAAATTTATATTATCGTATATCTTCACATATGATATCGTACAGCTCCAGAATATCATATCAGAATTTACAGCTTTATATTTCAGATTCCAGATTATCTCGATATTCAGTTTATACTGAAAATCTATTTATAACGTATATAAAGCGTTGCAAATTATAAAGGAATTTTACAGCGACTTTTCTGAAATTTGATTTGGACATAAATCAAAATCTATATGACGAAATCCCGATTTTTCTCTTCCATTAGAAAGATATACTCCACCAGCTCCACACGTTTCTTGTTTCACAGAAATCCAATTTAAAACGAACCATGTACATTCAATTGAAGTTCGAATCGCCAAATTACAAACTGCAGCGCCATTTCAAGCTCGATTTTAATTATAATATAATTATACGTTCAAACTGTCGTTCAAATAATATATTTGTTATTCAGAATTCAATTCCAGGCTGAATTAAATCTTCGGGATGACCCAGTTCACACCATATCGCCATTTCAGCCAATTCTGATTATTTCAGAATTAAATATATTATTTAATTTATTATTTTAATTAAATATTCGCCATTATTTAATTCCACGACAATTAAATCCTTTAATTCACCTTTTAAATAATTAAATAAATAAATTATTATACCGCTGAAAATGCAGGTCATTACATTCTTCCCCACTTAAAATAATTTCGTCCTCGAAATTGCTAAGGTAGAGGACGATCCTATCTTCTAGGTAAATATTTATCGGTTTACCCTTTAACTTCAGTTTCAACTGAATCAATTAATATCGACTGAAATATTAATTTATTCCGACTAACTAAAATCTTCAAAAATTCTGAAAATTTTCTAACGCCTAAATTTTTCGGAAAATTTCGCCATAACCTCCTTTGTACAGCCCTATCGGTAAAACCACAACTCGCATCTCTAAGCCTTCTCCAACCCAAAATAAAATCAACAGCCAAGCGGCTTGCCAATTCGGCTAATAAAATCTCATACCCAATATGAAATATAAACTTGTACCTTTTTGCTGACCATATCATTATACCATTTCCATTGGGTATCAACTCAACATATACCAATGTCAATCAAATCAATCTCCTTTCAGTTTTTTATCCTCAAACTCAAGCATTTGCTTATACTCAAGTCAAATTCCATTTCAAACTTAAGTACAATTCTTGATTCCAAATTCTTATATAATCAATCAACTTACTCGATATCATCCCAATATAATTCCATATTATATATAACCTTGTCCAAGTTTAATTCAAATTAATTTATTCACTTTCAATATTTTAATCTATTTAACTTCATAAGTTAAATCTTAATTCCAGAATTTATATTCCTGGGTTTATTTCAAATCAATTTGAAACCATAATACCAATTCAAAACCTTTGAATTTCTAAACACTTGTTTTCCTTAAACAATTCAAAAACACCACCTTTGGTAGTAATCCGTCACTTAGAACTCGAAAATGAACACTGATGATGTGGCCACACACATCAGGGTTATTTCCTAGTTTATCGAAGTGAGTTCAATACTATAACACTTTCAATTTGAAAACATTTTCAAAATCTCCCAGGAACTTAAATTTTCCTTATTTTAATTCCAAATTATGATTTAAATTCAGATTTAATTCGTCTTATCTCATATACTTTACTTATGTGAATTCTGATTGGTTATTTATAACCATTTCACCTTTTTATAATTTCATTCGATTATACTAACAACCAATACAACCAATTATACTATGTTAATTTCAAAACATATCATGTTGGTTCATCGTATTCGAGCGTTTAGAAACCCCTATCGATATTGTGGTGCCTGACTATCGACCAGAATTCATAAGCCACTCAACCAATAAAGTTCCACAATATAAAACAAATTTTTATATCAAATAACAAATACGTTCACTCGTATATATACACTCAAACTCAATCTAGGATATTACTAATCCCATCTCTACTGAGTTACGCCATAGAGCCAAGGTAAATCACTTAACCTTAAGTTCTGATACCAACTGTAGTGACCCGAAAATCCGGTCCAATTTGAGCTGACTAAATAACACAAGTCCGACCCCAAATTGCACTAGAAATTCAAGAAACTAATAGAAAGAAGATAGAGGGTGAGGATAGATAAGATAGAACTACTAGAATAGAAGAAGAAGAAGAAGAACATCATCATCAGAGTAACACGAACCTCACAGCGGAACGAATAAAATATAACATAACTTTTGAAATACAAACAGTATATGTATACAATAACATTGCAGAGTACAACACTTACAACAACAGCGGAAATAATAATAGCTATAGAATCTTGAAGCCTCCTGCTCCAAGCTCTCCAAGTGTATCTGTAAAATCCCGACTACTTGACTGCCCGTACAAAATTAGGCACCCAAGAGTTTAGGGAAAACAAACAAATAAACTCCGAGTCAGTCACGGGACTGGTATGAGTAAATGAGTTTAAAACAGTTCGAACAAATAAACGATATCTCATAAGACCACGCCGCATAACAGAACGGGTTTTCCCTTATGAGAATCCAAAACATCTTTATATCAAAACCTTTGATATTATAATAATGTCTATCAACCACAATATAATAACCATCTAGCAGAAACGCTTTCATCTCACGTTCTACATATATAGTATACAATCAAAAACCGCAAGCACGTATTGGGTAATGGATTTCCAACTATGACAAGGTATGGAACCACCTTCCGATAAGTGTACTCTAGGAACGATACACTGGAGTTCAACAAGAACATCTTGTAACTCAGCCACACATGACCGACCACTCATTTTGCTTGAGTGTATCAAATGTATATCACCAACGGTTGGGATCAGCAATCGTTTCTCGTATATATATGAGACAGCATTGATAGATTAAAGAAGCAAATGAATATTCTCTAGATAAGTGATTATACACCCTACTTCGGTGCGACCGACTTAGCCATGTTGCCTGCCCGATTTTTGTCATTTCCTGGTTGTTGAGGCTTGAGTCTACGCTTTATCAGCACATCATTTTTACTTCGAATGTCACATCGTCAGATCCATCAGAATCACAAATTTGACTTTCACAACAATACATTATGTGTTAGCTAAAATAAGTTTCCGTCTCCGCTTCCACTCTTGGTACGGTTGGAGAAATCAGTGTATGTGATCTTTCTGGAAATACTCTGTCAGACCTTCTTCCATACAAGTTGTCCTGGGACTGGACAAACCGAAGGCACTATTCAGTACATCCATCTTAGGCACTGTTATCTAAGACTTATACAACAGCCCATGCATAAACTCCATCTTCACGGTATTCAGCATACTTGATTCGCAACGCTTATGCCAATACGGAGTGGTTCTTTGGATAAAAATCCAACCGGTCTCTCCATATTTACAACGTAAAATGGTCAAAAACTTCGATAGTCGGTGAGTTAACTATCAAAGAAAAATACGTGTGCAAACAACGATATTATTTCCAGATGGAAATTCTATCAATCAATTATCAATCATATATATATATCCTTATTTTCTATGTTTAGAAAATATACGTTAACACTGGAAAACATTTCCAATCTTCTTTACTTGGATTTAAACAGATGTTTAAATCAACATCGCGACGACAACTCAAACCACTATACATATTTACTAAATTCACTTAACCACTTCACACTCGAACCGTAACCATTTCTTAATTTAAAACGCAGTCAATCAAGTTGGGGTATAGCTACCTCTCATACCTTAACTGAACCACCTTTCAAATCTCGAAATAGATAAGATTCACCTTTTTAACTCTTCAACACTTCCTTACTAACCCTCGGATGGAACCCCTTTCTTTTACACGTTTACGTGATTATAACAATAGTGTTATAATCTCCTGCATCCGAAATATATTATCTTTAATATGACTTTTATTTCCTAACTCGAATAATATAACAACGACTAATTTATTTATTCCTATTCGGTTAACTCTAATCTATAAATATTATTTGAATAACTCCAACCTAATAACTCCTACTGGATTTACTCTGATTCGAATAACTTATATTCGATTCGCTTACTTTCGAATACTTATATTCGATAAATCTCTTTCTTCGAATACTCTTATTCGATTTAACTCCTGTCGAATAACTAGATTCGATCAACTCACTTCGAATATCTCTGATTCGATTATCTCACTTCGAATATCTTTGATTCGATTATCTCACTTCGAATATCTACTATTCGATTAACTCATTTCGAATATCTACTATTCGATTATCTCACTTCGAATATCTACTATTCGATTAACTCATTTCGAATATCTACTATTCGATTATCTCACTTCGAATATCCACTATTCGATTATCTCATTTCAACTTTATTCGAATAACTAAATTCAATTAACTCCATTTGAATACTCTAATTTGATTTAACTCTAACCGATTTACTCTAACCGATTTACTCTAACTGGTTAACTCTAACTGGTTAATTCTAACTGATTTTCTTTAACTGGTTAACCCTACTGATTAGCTTTAACTAGTTAACTCTACTAATTAACTTTAACTAGTTAACTCCTTACGATTAGCTTAGCTCTAATCGATTTACTTAACTCAAATCGAATTAACTCTTCTTTGATTAACTTAATTCTAATTGATTAACTTAACTCTAATCGATCAACTCTACTTCGATCAACTAATTTTGATTAACTCCTTTCGAATAAACTATATTCGATAACTCTTTTAACTCCATTTGAATAACTAATATTCGATAACTCCTTTTCGAATAAACGATATTCGATAATCTCCTTTTCGAATAACAAATATTCGATAACTCTTCTTGAATAACACTTATTCGATTAACTCTTTTGCTTTATAAAGATTCCCTTTTTATAACGTTTATCCATTCAAAAAGATTTCCTTTTAACAACGGTTATTCATTTATAAAGATTTACTTTTGGTAACGGTTCTTCACTTTATAAATGTTCTTTTAATAACGCTTCTCCACTTATAAGGATTTCCTTTTAATAACCTTTTCCTTTTTATAGCGGTTTCCTTTTTATAACATCCTATTTCCTTTATAAATGATTTCCTTTTTCAAACTCTATTTATTTTCTAAATAAATATCCCTTTTATCTTTTCTATTTATTTAATAAATATTTTCTATTTCAATCCCATTTGTTTTCTAAACAAATATTTTCTGTTTTCAATCTCATTATCTTATTTGTTTTCTAAACAGATATTTTTCTATTTCAATCTTATTTGTTTTCTAAACAAATTTCTCTTTTCATTTCTATTTATTTCCTAAATAATTAACCCTTTTACTTCTATTTATCCCCTAAATAAATAAATTCCTTTACTTTTATTTATTCCCTAAATAAATAAATTCTTTTACTTTTATTTATTCCCTAAATAAATAAATTCTTTTACTTTTATTTATTCCCTAAATAAATAAATTCTTTTACTTTTATTTATTCCTTAAATAAATAAATTCTTTTACTTTTATTTATTCCCTAAATAAATAAATTCTTTTACTTTTATTTGTAAACATTTTACAAATATTTTCTTTCCAATTCCATTTGTAAATGTTTTACAAATGATTTCCCTTTTTATTTCTATTTGTAATTGTTTTACGAATATTCCTATTTCTATTCTATTTGGTTTGCAAATATTTTCCTTTATATTTCTTTTACAAATATATTTACTTTATATTTGTTTTGCAAATATATTTCTTCTATATTTGTTTCACAAATATATTTCCTTTTTATTTCTTTGATTTTATAACTCCTTCTATAAAATCCTTTTCCTTTATATATAAAATCCATTGATTTTATATAAATAATTTATTTTCAAAATATACTTTGAAAATCCCCTTTCCTCATCCCCGTATTTCTTACTGTATTTAAAATATCAAATAACAGTGATCGATACCGTTCAATACACATATAATCAACACAAATTTTATATCACATCATACATCACAGTATATGAAACAAAACAGTATTTTATATATTGAGGAACCCAGTTGGGTCCCTCTAACCTGTTCCCCTGCATCACAGATGTTAAACCATATAATTAACATCACTTCATTTCAGTATGAAATGTTTTGATAAACAACAGCAATATATATATAACGGTTTATATATATATATATATATATATATATATAATTTCAACTAACTGACTAGCAGTTCAATCAAGCAAATCAACACACAGCAATCAACAGAAAATTATCAGTTCTAAGCATACATTATAAAAATATAACAGTTCAGAGTTGGTGAGTTTTACTCACTTTGGCAGTTCATCGTTAAAGAACGATAAACTGTTATTTGATTTGAATCAAACAGTTTATTTCGCCATAAATCAAAACAAGCTCCACTCCACTCCCAGTCAGTCTCATTTGGTAGTCGTCGTCCATACGATCCTGTCGGGTCTTGTTTCACTGAATTTCGATTATATATGACCGAGTTACGACAATTTGAAGTTGCTATACATTTAAATGAATTAGAAACATGGATTAAAATTTAAAGTGGGCCTTCAACTTTAAAACACTCGGCCCATTCACTCTTGTTAAAGCCCACTACCGAAATATCCTTCTTCCACATTTGATACTCACGCTCCAGGTGTGGACAACACTCACAAAGAATGGCCGACCATTTCAAGCCTTGGACTCCCTCTCCCCTTCATGAATTCGAAAGACAAAACTACCACTTCTTTTCTCGTCGCATCCTCTTCCATCCCATACTTCCAGTACCCCCACTGAACCACGTCAGCTCTCCCTCACACTCTTCCTGTTATACAACGCTGCTCTTCCTTCTTCTTTTGTATACTGCTTCCCATATTTCAGTTTTAAAACTAAACTTATAAAAATAAATTAATTGGGCCTCACTACTTCATCAGCCCAAACCCAAATCCTACTCCAAAAACCATGGCCCGCTCACCTTGTTAACCAGCAGATCCATCTTCCCCGAAAGCTTTAAAAACCATCGCTCCTGTTTCTGAAATGGCCACTACCAATTTTCACTTCGACGGAACTCCACCGTATCACATGGAACCAAACCACCAACACCACCGATGCTTTCCCCTTCGAACCCTCAGTCCACCCATATCGGAAAGCACCAGCTCGCATCACCTGAACAGACTCCGTCCTCGCCTCCAACTGACGGCTATTGCACAGTATCGACATCAAATGAAACGGAATTCCACCCAAGTTCACCAGACAGTGCCGAATTTCATGCTAAAACCAAATATGAACTCAATTTCAAGCATTAAAGCCTAAATCTCTCATTAAGGTGAACCCTAGTTCACTGCTCATAAACCCATCGACCAAATTCTACGTCGAACCATACAATACTTGTATGGGAATGAAGGGAACTCCATCAGGAATCGAAATATTTGTGTATTACGAATTTCAGATTTTATTTTGATTTTAGAGGATTTTAGAAAGGTGCATTTTTCTACTTTGAAGAAGAGAAAAAGAAGGCGGCCTACTTTCTGTTGACCTCAGAATGATTTTTCTAGGTTAGGAAGGAGTTAGAGTTATTATATAGGGTAGATATTTTCATTATTTTATTCTATAATAATCAACCGCTATGTATATTTATCATTGAAAATTTCCTGTGGTCACATACAACACCCAAAAATCATGAAAATGGACATGCGGCTACAGTTCGACATTGCGGTCCCAACGAAACTGGTTTCGTCGAATTCCGACTTCGTTTGCAAACACAGCGTATTTTTAAAGCTCTGGATGACCCATTTAAATATATAAATATATTTAAATATAATTAAATTAAATATAATTAAATTAAATATAAATAAATTTATATTATCGTATGTCTTCACATATGATATCGTATAGCTCCAGAATATCATATCAGAATTTACAGCTTTATATTTCAGATTCTAGATTATCTCGATATTCAGTTTATACTGAAGATCTATTTATAACGTATATAAAGCGTTGCAAATTATAAAGGAATTCTACAGCGACTTTTCTGAAATTTGATTTGGACGTAAATCAAAATCTACACGTCGAAATCCCGATTTTTCTCTTCCACTAGAAAGATATACTCCGCCAGCTCCACACGTTTCTTATTTCACAGAAATCCGATTTAAAACGAACCATGTACATTCAGTTGAAGTTCGAATCGCCAAATTACGAACTGCAGCGGTATTTCAAGCTCGATTTTAATTATAATATAATTATACGTTCAAACTGTCGTTCAAATAATATATTCGTTATTCAGAATTCAATTCCAAGCTGAATTAAATCTTCGGGATGACCCAGTTCACACCATATCGCCATTTCAGCCAATTCTGATTATTTCAGAATTAAATATATTATTTAATTTATTATTTTAATTAAATATTCGCCATTGTTTAATTCCACGACAATTAAATCCTTTAATTCACCTTTTAAATAATTAAATAAATTAATTATTATACCGCTGAAAATGCGGGTCATTACAGTAACGACCCGCATTCTACGTATCGAAGGATCGTAGATTATTTATTTCTTTCACATGTGAAGTCGTATGGTCATGTAACTTTGGGAGACGACTACTGGGGCCATTTCCCCTACTCATGATTTTTGCCTATTTTTAAATGACCGTTTTACCCTAGATGATCTTGTTTCGGCCATAACTTTTGATTGGAAAGGAGTTTTAACCTGAAACCACTTCCATTAGATCCGAATGATGGTTTACCTTTCTGTAAAGTGGTCACACTAGCCAAACGGACTCACCGTTTGGGAGATATGGCTGAAACAAGTTTCAGGTGGTGAAAAACAGCTTAATTGGGCCGAATTTGGGTGATTAGTGAGTGGGCCCATAACCCATTTCGGGATTAGGGTTATGGGAAGGCTGATAGGGTTAGGAAATTCAGTTTCTATCATTTTCCAGTCGCCACTTTTTGTTCCTTCAAGTTAGCCATGGCCTCCACTTTCTAAAACACCCCAAATCACCTTCTAATCGCTAATTAAGCGAAACCTACATCAAATCAAGGAAGATCTTCACCAAATCAGTATTAGAACTGCTGTATAGCCTTGGTATTCACACCCAAATAGAGAATCATTTCAGATTTGATATTCTATTTGTGGCAAAGGTGAGTGATTTGCATAGTTCCTCACTAATTATGGTTAATTAAGGGTAATTAGTGTTAATTAGCGAATGTAAACATCATAAAATTCTGGAAAAATATTTAGAAATTTCAAAGTATTATTTTAGACCTCTGTTAGAAGTTTGGGTTGATTTGGTTAAGTTTTACTAATCCTATCATTAGTTTTTCTTAAACATGCTTAAGGGAAAATATGGGATTTTGGCTATGTTTGATCCGTTTTAACCTATCAAATTATCGTTTTGATGTTAGTGGTCAATTCTATATGTTGCTGTGACTGTGTGATACGTTTTGTGATTGATTAGAAATGTTAGACTGGTTGAAAACGCCGTCGAATGGCGTAAAACAGTCGTTGGAAAGAAGTGCAGGAAATTAGCCGAACCGGATCGGATCGGAGGAGGGGAGCACGACCCGACCCAATCGTGGTGCACTACCCGATCCGAACTGCCCGTGGATGGTGGCACCGAACCGATCCCTTGCATTTGAAGCTTCGATTCTACCCATTCACCTGGAGAGCCATCCAACCCGAACCGCTTAAGGACCCCGATCCGAGGAGGCTCACGATCTGAACTGAAGGACCTTCCACGAACCGATCCGACCCGAAGGGGCTTGTCACGAACTGAGATGTTGAGCACGAGCTGAAGACGATCTGAACCGAACCGACTTTGATGGGGGAATCTGACCTGACCCGATGTGGATGATCACAGGCAGGACTACTTCGAGGAGCACGATCCGAAGCATAATGAAGAGGAGCATATCTGAACCGATCCGGAGAAGACCAAAACCCGAGATGCAATGGTAGTCCAAGTGGAAAGTTTGTACTTTGGATCCAATTGGGAACCAACGAGTCAACTTCATGAGTTGGGCTTTGCTGCGGGACGTGTGCTAAGGGGTTATCGACGTCCATGGTTTTGATTCACCACCAAGACGGATGTTAGGCTACGTATCAGTGCAGTGGGGTAGTTATTACTCCGTGAGGCAGAGTGATCGTAGCGTGGCTATGAGCCAGTGCAGTGGAGTTGTTATGACTTCATGGGGGCAGAGTGGACATAGCAAAGACTAGTGGCTATGGAGCAGTGCAGTGGTGTCATCATGACTCCATGGGGCAGAGTGATCATAGCAAGGAATAGGGTGATTAAAGTGGTGGATGTCGTATGCTTTACGCACTAAGTGAGAGATGTGAGGATGGTTGCTATGTTTGATTGTTTGCTTTCATTATGACATGCACACCCCCACCTCCGTATTCTTTACACCATATGTTAGTGGCACCTTAGAGTATTGAGCGGTATGTTGTGCTAACTCTTTGGTTGCAGGTCTAGGTTCAGGTATGATTTGGTATACCTGTTATTGTTCTGTTTGATGCTTATCGCTCATAACAGACTTTTGTCTGACCCAGAGTTTTATGTCTCTTCTTATTACTCTAGGTGCTCTTAAACGGGCATACTAGAGACAGGTTAGGTGGTATGCACGGGTAGCTGTACCGGAGACGAGCAGGAGGCTCCCACGTATGATATATATAGATATTCTCCCTGTGTCGCTGCTGGTCACTACTTTGGGCATTAGTAGTGTACCTTTCCTTTCTTTTGCTTTACAGATAGTTTTAAAGTTGTAATAATGACGATGTGAAACATAAGCTGTAATTGGATTTTCCGCTGCTATGATGTTTAATTTTCAGCTTATGCACTGTCTCTCTTGTTTTATGTCAAAGTATGTTATTATTATATTTTATTCCACGTGCTGTGAGTTATTCTACAGGTTCTTTGTTAGTTCACCGGTAAGTTCTCTTCTTTTTCCTTTCTTTGGCGACCATCTCGTGCTGGTTGGACATCCGCACAACGCACTTTCATGGGAAATGTCGACTGATGCGGGGTGGGCCGTCACATTTGGTATCAGAGCTCTAGGTTGCGTAGTTAACCTAGGGAAAGACACCAGGGAGAGATAATAGGTATATGAGAGCGCGTATTTGTGATTATTTTGGTTTTCAAAAGCTATATATATACTATTAGTATAGCTAAGGATGAATTCGCACTGCACTGACACCACAAAGAGGATGGTTAATCGTTTCTCTTTTCAAATTGGACGATGAGCCGATATACGAGGGATGCTGGTAGAGGAGCCAACATTGGTAATGCTCCTGACATGAGGGCTATGTTTACTGACTTCATGAGGGAGATGCTTAGAAACGTGCAAGGAGCAGCTCCGAATGCTGCAAATGGTGGTGGTGTAGCGGTGTAGGCGCCTAGAGCTGATTTCGCCAAGCTATGCAAGGATTACACTAGTCTTGGTGGAAAGCCGTTCCATGGAACGAAATCGGCTATGGATGTTCAGGATTGGTTGGGATAGCTGTGAGCGTATCTTCGAAGACTTAGGTATCGAGGATGCAATGAAAAGAAAGCTAGCGTCCTGTCAGCTGCAAGGACGGGCAATGAATTGGTGGAACGCTATTAAGGCAGGTACTCCAGAGGATCAAGTTACACGGGATCAGTTTAAGGACCGATTCAGTGAAAATTTTATCCCAGCTGCCCAGAAGTCATAGTTGTTTAGGAAATTTCTAGAACCTAAGCAGAATGGTAGGGCAGTCTCGGAGTACATTGCAGAATTCGATACTTTATCGAAGTATGGAATATCCCTCATTGACACTCCCAAGAAGAAGAATGAGAAGTTTATAACAGCCTTGGATCAATACTTTGGGGAAAGTCTTATTAACCACATCGATGAGACATTTGAATCGATTGTGGGGAAAGCTTTGATAGTCGGAGAGTCTATACCCCAAGTCAAAGACTGAGGTTGCATCTGCGGAAGAGCCAAAGCCACAAGTAAGCAGTGGAGGCAAGAATGGTTCTCAGAATAAGAGAAAGCAGAATCAGACCAAGGATGGCCAGAAGAAAAAAATAAGAAAGATGTTGAGTGCTTCAGCTGTGGTAAGAAGGGCCACTATGCCAAAGAATGTCGGGTCAAGCCAGCGGATAGAAGTGCTTCAACTGTGGCCAAGTGGGACATCACAAGTATAAGTGTCTGCAACCCCCTAAAGAAAAGCAGATTGTGAAAGAATATGCTATCAATGTTGTTCCTTCTTCGTCGAATGCCCCAATTGCGGTGGAGAAACGAAAGAATGTTGTTATTCAAGGTATGCTTTCTGTTTATGATATTCCTGTTCGATTATTGTTTGATACCGGAGCTTCCAGTTCCTTCATATCTAGTGACCTGATAGATAGGTTGGGATTGGAGCCCGAGATTGTCGATAGACCTTTAATAGTGACGAACCCAATTGGTGGTTCGACTAGCCTTAGTATGTTTTGCCGTAATGTGGTCTTATCGAGTCATGGATGTATGTTTGTTTGTGATTGCTTTGTTTTGGGCTTTACTGGGTTTGGCATTATTTTGGGAGTCGATTGGCTCCAAAGATAAGGGGTGGTGGTAGACTGTGAGGGCTTTTTGGTGACAGTTAGAGTGGATGATGGGCGGAGGGTAATGTTTTGTGGTCTACCTAATGATGGGGTAATGGCTAGTTTTCTGAATTCCCTTGACATCCCGCATGATGAGTTGTCAGATGTGCCCCTGGCTGGCCAGTATCCGGACATCTTCGAGGATGTGACCGGACTTCAACCACACCGAGAGATTGAGTTCCGTATTGACTTAGTGAAAGATGCCAGACCTATAGTGATGCCACTTCGTCATATGGCGCCAAGGGAGCAGCGAGAGCTCGGGGTGCAAGTAAGCGATCTGTTGAAGAAGGGGTTTATCAGAAGAAGTGTTTCTGAGTGGGGAGCACTAGTTGTGTTTGCTACCAAGGCAGATGGTTTCCTTCGATTGTGTGTGGACTACCGCGAATTGAACAAGGTGACGAGGAAGAATAAGTATCTTCTACCACAGATAGATGATTTGTTTGATCAATTAAGTGGTGTGAGAGTATTCTCCCAATTGGATCTCGCGACAGGTTTTCATCAGCTTAGAGTGGAAGCTGAGAGTATAGCTAAAACGGCATTTTGGACACCGTCTGGATTTTATGAGTGGCTGGTCATGCCATTTGGGTTGACCAATGCACCAGCATATTTTGTGGATCTTATGAATAGGGTATTCAGAGATTAGTTGAATAAGTTTGTTCTTGTGTTCATGGACGATATCCTTGTTTATTTGAGGACAGAGGAAGAACACAAGGGACACTTGAGGATAGTGATGGAGGTGTTAAGAAAACACCAATTGAAAGCAAAGTTTTCTAAGTGTCACTTCTGGAGGAGGGAAGTGAGATTCTTGGGCCATGTCGTTTCAGAAAATGGTATTGTCATGGATCCTGCGAAAGTGGCTACGGTACAGGATTGGTCTACGCCCAAGAATGCAATGGACATAAGAAGTTTCTTGGGATTAGCTAGATATTATCGCAAGTTTATCCAAGACTTCTCCAAGATAGCAGCACCGTTGACACAGTTGACTAAGAAGAATCACGCTTTTGTCTGGGACGAAAAGTGCGAGAATGCATTCAAGTGCCTAAAGGAAAAGTTGACATGTGCACCAGTGTTAGTCATTCCTAAGGGGAATGAAGAGATGACAGTATATACGGATGCATGTGATACCGGACTGGGTGCTGTACTGATGCAAGGAGGTAGGGTTGTAGCTTATGCAAGTTGGCAATAGAAACCACATGAGAAAAGATACCCTACCCATGATTTGGAATTAGCAGCTATCGTATTCGCATTGAAGATGTGGAGACATTATCTCTTGGGAGAAAGATTCGAATTGTTTACTGATCATAGGTCACTAAAGTATCTTTTCTCTCAGAAGGATCTAAATCTCCAACAACAAAGACCATTAGAATTCTTGGCTTCCTACGATTTCGATATCGCATACACACCAGGAAAGGGAAATGCGGTAGCTGATGCATTGAGCAGAAGACATGCCACTTTAGGGGCTATGTTTCTTGAGTGGAAGCAACTAGAGTACATCGCTAGGTATGATTTTAGACCAAAGTGCGAATTTGATCCAGAAATGTCACCAAGTTTGATGATCAGACCCACTTTGATTGAGCGGATTGGTTCCAGTCAGAGGGATGATCCTAACCTATTTGAAATCATCTCCAAGTTAGAGATGGGTATTGATGAGGGGATGAAAAAGTATGGGCTTGATCGACATAGATGGCTTAGAAAGAGTGGAAGACTTGTTGTGCCCAATGTCAATGGATTGAGAGATGAAGTGCTTAGAGAATGTCATCACTCAAAACTGACTATACATCCTGGTGGTAATAAGATGTATCGAGACATGAAGCAGACCAACTACTGGGAAGGGATGAAAAGAGACGTTGGGAAGTTTATATCCAAATGCATGGATTGCCAGCTAGTTAAAGCTGAGCAAAAGAAGCCTAGTGGTTTGTTGCAACCATTATAAATTCCAGAATGGAAATGGGAACAAGTCTCAATGGATTTCATTGATGGGTAACCAAGGACTAGATCGGGCTAAGATAGCATTTGGGTGATTATGGACCGATTGACCAAAAGTGCAAGATTTATACCCGTTAAGTCAAATAGAACGGCAGCTAAATTAGCTAAACTATATGTAAAGTGGGTAGTGAGATTTCATGGAGTACCTAAAAGCATTGTGAGTGACCAAGACCCATTGTTTACTAGTGGTTTTTGGAAGAGCTTACAAGAGGCATTAGGATCAGAATTACATCTCAGTACCACGTATCATCCTCAAATCGACGGACAGATAGAGAGGGTGAATCGAGTATTAGAAGATCTTTTGCGAGCTTGTATATTGGACTTTGGTGGATCATGGGATGACCATTTACATCTAGTGGAGTTAGCATATAATAACAGTTATCAATCCAGTATCGGTATGGCTTCATTTGAAGCTTTGTATGGAAGATCGTGCAACAGACCGTCATGTTGGTTAGAAACTGGAGAAGTTTGTGCTTGGACCAGATGTGATGAGGGAAACTTCAGACAAGATCAAGATTATTCAACAGCGAATGAAGGCTGCCCAAGATGGGCAGAAGAGTTATGCTGATAAGAGGAGGAGAGAATTAAAGTTCTCCGTCGGCGACTTGGTGTTTGTCAAAATTTCTCCATTGAAGAGCGTGATTCGAATTGGCAAGAGAGGCAAGTTAACACCAAGATTCGTTGGTCCATTCCCAGTTCTTGAGCAAATTGGGAATCTGGCATATAAAGTTGAATTACCAGAGAAGATGGCAGGAGTTCATAACGTATTTCATGTTTCCTAGTTAAGAAAATTTGTGCACGACCCTGATGTGACTACTTCACCTGATCAATTGGACGATATCGAGGTTGAACCCGAGGCGGTTGGGAACCGCAAGCCTATGCGTATTGTTGGGAACGATACGAAGCAACTCAAAGGAAGGCGGTGAAATTAGTCAAAGTACAGTGGGGCGAGAATGAGAATGACTGTACTTGGGAGACAGAGGAGAGCATTAGGAAGACGTATCCAGAACTCTTCGCCTAGTAAGATTTCAGTTTCGATTTAGTCTTTTCGCATGCTAGGATAGGCTTGTTTTGTTTGTTTTGCATGTATGATTGTTGTATGTGGCTGGTAGGCATGCGGGATCCCTTGTATGTTTTGGGTTAAGGAATTTCGGGGACAAAATTTCCTGAGGGGGGAGAATGTAACGACCCGCATTCTACATATCGAAGGATCGTAGAATATTTATTTCTTTCACATGTGAAGTCGTATGGACATATAACTTTGGAAGACGACTACTGGGGCCATTTCCCCTACTCATGATTTTTGCCAATTTTTAAATGACTGTTTTGCCCTAGCTGATCTTGTTTAGGCCATAACTTTTGATTGGAAAGAAGATTTGAATTGAAACCGCTTCCATTAGAAACGGATGATGGTTTACCTTTCCGTAGAGTGGTCACATTAGCCAAACAGACTCACCGTTTGGGAGATATGGCTGAAACAAGTTTCAGGTGGTGAAAAACAGCTTAACCCGACCTAATTTGGGTGATTAGTGAGTGGGCCCATAACCCATTTCGGGATTAGGGTTATGGGAAGGCTGATAGGGTTAAGAAATTCAGTTTCTATCATTTTCCAGCTACCACTTTTTGTTTCTTCAAGTTTAGCCATGGCCTCCACTTTCCAAAACACCCCAAATCACCTTCTAATCGCTAATTAAGCCAAACCTACATCAAATCAAGGAAGATCTTCACCAAATCAGTATTAGAACTGTTGTATAGCCTTGGTATTCACACCCAAACAGAGAATCATTTCAGATTTGATATTCTATTTGTGGCAAAAGTGAGTGATTTGCATAGTTCCTCACTAATTATGGTTAATTAAGGGTAATTAGTGTTAATTAGCGAATGTAAACATGATAAAATTCTGGAAAAATATTTAGAATTTTTGAAGTATTATTTTAGATCTCTGTTAGAAGTTTGGGTTAATTTGGTTAAGTTTTACTAATCCTATCATTAGTTTTTCTTAAACATGCTTAAGGGAAAATATGGGATTTTGGCTATGTGTGATCCGTTTTAACCTATCAAATTGTCGTTCTGATGTTAGTGGTCGATTCTATATGTTGCTATGACTGTATGATATGTTTTGTGATTGACTAGAAAAGTTAGATTGGTTGAAAACGCCGTCGAATGGCGTAAAACTGTCGCTGTAAAGAAGTACAGGAAATTAGCTGAATCAGATCGGATCGGAGGAGGGGAGCACGACTCGACCCGATCGTGGAGCACTACCCAATCTGAACTGCCCGTGGATGGTGGCACCGAACCGATCCCTTGCATTTGAAGCTTTGATTCTACCCATTCACCTGAAGAGCCATCCGACTCGAACCGCTTGAGGACCCCGATCCGAGGAGGCTCACGATCCGAACTGAAGGACCTTCCACGAATTGATCCGACCCGAAGGGGCTTGTCACGAACCGAGATATTGAGCACGAGCTGAAGACGATCTGAACTGAACCGACTTTGATGGGGGAATCCGACCCAACCCGATGTGGATGATCACGGACAGGACTACTTCGAGGAGCACGATCCGAAGCATAATGAAGAGGAGCATATCCAAACCGATCCGGAGAAGACCAAAACCCGAGATGCAAAGGTAGTCCAAGTGGAAAGTTTGTACTCTGGATCCAGTTGGGAACCAACGAGTCAACTTCATGAGTTGGGCTTTACTGCGGGACGTGTGCTAAAGGGTTATCGACGTCCATAGTTTTGATTCACCACCAAGACGGATGTTAGGCTACGTATCAGTGCAGTGGGGTAGTTATTACTCCATGGGGCAGAGTGATCGTAGCGTGGCTATGAGCCAGTGCAGTGGAGTTGTTATGACTTCATGAGGCAGACTGGACATAGAAAAGACTAGTGGCTATGGATCAGTGCAGTGGTGTCATCATGACTCCATGGGGCAGAGTGATCATAGCAAGGAATAGGGTGATTAAAGTGGTGGATGTCGTATGCTTTACGCATTGAGTGAGAGATGTGAGGATGGTTGCTATGTTTGATTGTTTGCTTTCATTATGACATGCACACCCCCACCCCCGTATTCTTGACATCATATGTTAGTGGCACCTTAGAGTATTGAGCGGTATGTTGTGCTAACTCTTTGGTTGCAGGTCCAGGTTCAAGTATGGTTTGGTATACCTGTTATTGTTCCGTTTGATGCTTATCGCTCATACCAGACTTTTGTCTGACCTAGAGTTTTATGTCTCTTCTTATTACTCTGGGTGCTCTTAAACGGGTAGACTAGAGACAGGTTAGGTGGTCTGCATGGGTAGCTGTATCGGAGATGAGCAGGAGGCTCCCACGTATGATATATATAGATATTCTCCCTATGTCGCTGCTGGTCACTACTTTGGGCATTAGTAGTGTACCTTTCCTTTCTTTTGCTTTAGAGACAGTTTTAAAGTTGTAATAATGATGATGTGGAACATAAGCTGTAATTGGATTTTCCGCTGCTACGATGTTTAATTTTATGCTTATGCACTGTCTCACCTGTTTTATGTCAAAGTATGTTATTATTATATTTTATTCCACGCGCTGTGAGATATTCTATAGGTTCTTTGTTAGTTCACCAGTAAGTTCTCTTCTTTTTCCTTTCTTTGGCGACCGTCCCGTGCTGGTTGGACATCGGCACAGTTCACTTTCATGGGAACCGTCGGCTGGTGCGGGGCGGGCCGTCACAATATGTCGAACAACCTCCCTTGTTCGTACATGAAAAACATCCTGATTATGTATATAAACTTAAGAAGGCTTTGTACGGTTTAAAACAAGAATCTCGTGCTTGGTATGAATGATTACGCAGCTATCGTACTGATTCAGGATTTCAAATTGGTAAAGTCGATCAAACAATATTCATTAAACATTCTCGAAAAGATATATTGGTTATCCAGATATATGTAGATGATATTATCTTTGGTTCAACAAACGATGAACTCTGCAAAGAGTTTGCGAATATTATGACCAAAGAATTTGAAATGTCTCATATGGGAGAACTTTCTTTTTTCTTGGTCTTCAAATCAAACAACTTTCTAACGGTATTTTTATTAATCAAGAAAAATACTGTGGAAATTTTATCAAATGCTTCGGTTTGGAAAATACATCTGGTAAACCTACTCCTATGAGTATAACTACACATCTTGAAAAAGATGAATATGGTAAGAATGTTGACTAGAAGTTGTATCGAAGCATGATTGGTTTTCTTCTTTATCTTACCGCAAGTTGTCTCGATATAATGATTTCAAGCAAACCCTAAAGAATCACATTTACGAGCAGTAAAACATATAATACGTTATCTTAATAATACCAAAGACTTTGGTCTTTTCTACCCAAAAGATTGTCCATTCGAATTAGTATCCTGTAGTGATGTTGATTTCGGAGGCTCTCGTATGGATAGAAAGAGTACAAGTGGTACGTGCCATTTTATTGGAAAATCACTTGTCTCTTGGTTTAGTAAGAAACAAAATTGCGTTTCACTATCGGCATGTGAAGCTGAATATATATCAGCAGCTCTTGCTTGTACTCAAGTACTATATAGGCAACAAACACTTCGTGATTTTGATATTCATTTATCAAACTCCATTATATACTGTGATAATACAAGTGCGATTAACTTATCAAAAAATCCAGTAAATCATTCTCTAACAAAGCATATTGATATTCGACATCATTTCTTGAGAGATAATATTGAAAAAGGAAACATATGTCTTGAATATGTCCAGACTGAACATCAACTAGCGGACATTTTTACTAAGCCTCTACTTGAATCAAGTTTTATTTCTTTACATAGAGAGCTTGGATTAATCTCTAGAACTGAACTTGATGTGTAAATTCTTAAGTTATATACATATGAATTGTCAAGTTCTTTTCTTAACCGGTGCTTTTACCTTTCATATTTAGCTATTAAGTAGCTATCACTATTTTTAGTAAGAAATTATGAGCTATCCATTTTTTCGACGGTATATTTTTCCTTGAACCTTTTTAACAACTACTTTATATATAGACAAACCTATATATATGTGTATCACTCATTCTCCTTTTTGCATAACCTTACTCAGAATCTATATTATTCTTAACCTAGTTCAAATATTTCAAAATGGCTCATATCTGCGACGAATGTGCATAGAGGTCACACATTTCGGTCACCAGTTCTGAACCGGAGGAATACTATTATCCAGAAACACCGAAAAGTAGACCAAAATATACTCATACCCCCGGAAATACACCAAAGTCTAAACATGCAAAGAAAGCATTATTTTGCTCCCTACGAACTAGAGAAAAGGTAAATGAGATTCACCATTACCAGAAACATCAAATGGATCTCCAGCGACAATTGCATTACGAGCAAAAACTTACTTCTGATCGTTTATCTCTCTTAGAATGCATGGCTTCATTTTTCTGTAGCACAGACAAACATGGAGTTCATGAACCTATGCTCCTTCTTCCTCTAGGAGTCCAAACTCCTGAGATCATAACTACAATCGTAATGAAGGTGCGAAATGGTCGCCATGGACACCTCGAATCAACGAGGTTAAGGAAGACTCAACCGAGCATAATTCTGGAACATCTCATTAATTTTTGTTTTTCATAAACATTATGCTTATATTTCAGTCTTTTCTATCCTTATAACATATATGTACTTTGTTTTTCTGTTTTTTTTAAATGATTTCAATAATATTTAAGACCGTTCGAAATATAAAAAGTTCAGACCGTTCGAAACCAGAAAGAAGAGCAAAAAATCAAGAAAAACAATCATCTGGAACACCAGTCGACCGTTTGAAATGGACCAGTCGACCGTTTTGCTCTCGGGTTAAAAACGGTCGACCGGCCATTTCTAACCAGTCGACCGGTCCTATATACTACTGTTTTTTAAAAAAAATCAGAACCAGTCGATTGGACAAATACCACCGGTCAACTGTTTTGCTCTCGGGTTAAAAACGGTCGACCGGTGATAATTTACCAGTCGACCAGTTTTCGTCTGAAGGGTTTTTAAAAAACATCCATACGGTCATTTTTCCAACCCATCTCTTCATTTTTACATTTACCCTTTCAAACTCCAAAACATCACTAGCCCTAGAACTCAATTTTCTACCTCAACATTTCCTTTTTCCATATCAATTTCATGGCTCCTCCACAAAAGAAGATGAAGAAAGCTTCCACCTCTTCTTTCGAACTCCAACCAATAGATAGTTCGATCAAAAAATGGCTTGTTGATCCTGTTGCTGTCACGAGATGGAATCAAATGAAGGATTTCACAATTCAACCCGGTTCGTATATCAAATTCAGTGATTTTTCAAACTACAAGGTTCAACAATTAGCTAGAAATGCTCTTATTGAATCTCTACTTGATTTTGATCGTAATAATGTTGAAATTAATCAGATTATGATCATGCTTTTCTACGCTAACCTTAATCTTGACAAATACAAACCGGAAAATCCTACTTACTGTCTTTGGTCCGTTGTGTGTGGGCAACAAGTTTTTATTTCTTGCGATAGGATGGCAAGAGTTCTTGGTTCGAATTTCAGAGGCGAAAAATTTTCAAGTACGTTTTGTACTATTCACGTTCGAAATCAAATAAGTCATGATTTTATTGAGGATGATAAGGACAGCTCCAAATCGATAAATTTACGTCCTACGGCTAGAGTTCTTCACTATACCTTTATGCATTCTCTTTTACCTCGGATTGGAAATTTCGACGCTGCTTACAAAGAAAATTTCGAAGCTTTGTATGTTATTTATGGGGGGATTCAAATAAACTGGACTCACATGATCTTTGATGTAATCTTACAAGTCAATGAATTAAATATGCCGCATCTCTTTTACAATGAATACATCATGCGACTCTTAATTGACTGCGGCATCAATCCACCCAAGTCATCTATTTCAAGACCAAAATGCATAAATAAAGCTTCCATCAAGCGTATGAAACTTCCTGAACCATATTTTAACATCATGCCTTTCGAACAAGGGAAAGAACTAGGCCACCAAGGAACCTCCTCTCGACCTTCTCGTCCAAAACCCGAAGACGTGAAACTTCTACGCTCGACTTCTTCTACCAAAGAGAGTTTTGAAACTCTCGTTCAAAATCAATTCCGACTTGAAGCTCGACTTAAGCGTATGGACACAAAGATGGATAAGCGCTTTAATAAACTTAAGTCGTTCTTCTCGTCTATATGGGAGGCAATATCTTGTGGAGCTTCCTCTTCTTCCATGCAAGGACAGGACCCTGGCAAACGTCCAGCTCCTCTATCCTTTACTTGGACATCTTCGGAGGAGGGCACTAACTCTGACACTAGTCATGGACGAGGTCGTGGCAAATCTCAAATGGTCGATGTAGAAGAAGAAGAAGAAGAAGAAGGCGAGGAAACGGAATCCGAGTAACTTGTTTCTTTTATCGTTTTATGAACTTATGCTTTTGCTATTTTCTAGACTTAATCCGACACTTGTACCTAAATGGTGTCGTTGTTTTATTTTGAACTTAGTCCTATTGATGTTCATACTCTATGCTCTATGTTATGTATGTATGGTATTTTAATCTCTACTTGTATCATTTACATTGTTTATCTGCTTATTTCATTCCTTTTTGTCGATGACAAAGGGGGAGAAGTATGATAAGTATGGTACTAACATTATATGCTGGAACAATAGTTATTATACAAGCACAAATTCAGGGGGAGATTATATACAGGGGGAGATTTAGAAAATATTGTCATCAATCAAAAAGGGGGAGAATATTGCTCAAGGAATTTTGATTTATGCCAAAGTAATGTGCGATGATCGACCAAAAGACAATGTTCATTGATTTTAGAAGATAAGGAGCTTCATATGGTATTGGTCACTAGAATTTGATTATTTTGTATGGTACTAGTGTTCATTTCTGTTAAAATCTATCCTCAAATAATCAACATATATATATATACTTATGTATATGTATGCACATAAATTGTGCAAACTGGGCTATACAAGTCGCAGACCAAAACAGACCGGTCGACCATTTTTACCCAGTTTGCATAATGAACGTACACACATATAAATATAACATATATATATATATATATATTTAAATTCTAGTCTACTGGTCCAATTTGACATGTCGACTGTTTTTTAAACAGAAGCAACTTTTTGAATAGTCACTTCCATTCCTCCATGAGTAGCTTCTCCTTCCTTTCATCAATGATCATTTCTATTAATTGTGACTCTTTACCAGAGGTTACAACTACTTATCTTCTATATAAACACTTTGAAATCATCAAATCAAACAACAAATTCTTTCTATCTATTCTCTTTATTGTTAATCTCACTATTGCAATTTTAAAGCACTCAAATGCTCAATTTCTTCACAATATTGTTCTTGAATCCTAGAATTTACATATTATTTTTTGATTCAAACACGATATCATCTTCCAAATCTTCACAAACACAAATTCTATTTGAGGATAATATTATAGGAAGGTTGTTCAAGAATTGACAAATTCGTGTTATTTAGAACACACATTGTCAAATTACAAGTCTACTCGTCTTGTTTGAAGTCCTCCGTATTGTAAGAGGCAAGTTGTGAAGTCCCGTGTTAATAGAGGCGTGAAACCCCGTTTGGTTGCTCGGGTGTTGTATACCTGTTCCTCCAGGTGAAATGAGGTTGTTGATTAGTGAAAATCCAGATAGAAATCTGGGACTAGACGTAGGACGGTGCTCCGAACCAGTATAAAAAACCTTGGTGTGATTTTTCTATTTTGCTGCATTTACTATTATACAGTTCTGTGATTATCTATTACTTCATACTTGACTATTGTTCGTTATATTACACGATCCTTGTGTGTATTATACTTGGTAAGTACACATGTACACTTTCACTATTCAAATCAAATAAACAAGGATTGGAGATATTGAATCCAGATCTGCGTAAAAGGGTTGGTTCTATGAATCGGTAATTTATATTATTGAATTTCCTTCTTCTTTTCTTATTTTTCTCGTATGATTCTATTTAGGTTTAATTAGGACTCGAATTAAGACCTGAAAAATGTATGAAAATATGTCCATTAAAAAATGTTCAGTGTTTCTCTATTGTCTGAACATTGTCCATAGGCTGTTTGGCTCATACGAGTAGTGGTCGAAAGTTTGTCTAGTTCATATCCGTCCGAATTTCTTATAGGACAAGATTAGGACATACTTTCATTCGGTCTGGTCAGACCCGTTTAAACCCCCCATGAATATTGTGTATTTTACATATGCTGTGGAAACGGTTTACACAGTGTTGCATAATTCAGAAAATATCACTTAAAAAAGAAATAGAAATACTAAACATCATAAACATATTCGAAAGTATTACCGTATAGAATATCTATCCTTCTTTTTAGAAGATATAAGTACATCTTTGTATAAGATATTTTTAGTATAAGTTCCCTATTTTTCTTGAACACTGTCATCTTTTATCAAAAATTTCGTAATATTTAATCGAAATTTCTCTTGATAATACAATATAAAGTTGACCACGACCGAACATGTATTGAGGCAAGTAAGTTCCTATATTTAGACTCGCTTGTCGTTAAGCATTGTTGATAGTGAGGACAAAACTCAATCCTATATAAAATTGTTAATGTTATAATGTTAATGGTAAGCATATATCTTCGAACGACTTCATAGATATTTGAGGTAAGAAAACTCGATTTCTAGCAATTTTTTTAATTACAATCTCTACATGCATAGGGTTTATATAAATTTCGCAACATATGAATCTGGTATAATTACATGATCCACTCGTTGGATCAAGATTCTAAAGTAGCATTATTGGAGCTTCTTTCTTTAAGATCAACTTACGTGTAGGCAAACCATCTAGATCTATCAAATTAAGGAATCGAGTTGGATACGCTTCTGTATCATCTTCAGGTAGAATTGTAATTCTTTAGGATATAGATTGTTGACGTCTAAAATTGTCGCAACATCCGAGAGTTCCAAAATTTTGAAACTTTTTGTCTAGAGTGGAAAAGTATGGGAGAAGCAGTAGTAATATGCAGAAAAGTAAAGAACACAGTTATTTATAGTGTTTCGGCCTATCCACTTTGAAGGCTTTGCTGATTTTATTTCACTATTGAGAAAGTACAATGGAAGACATCATTACAAGAAGTTACAATAATTAATGATGTTCGACTGATCCTTGTTTTCGAGATTCCTTGATGGTCGCGAGCAATCGAGGAGTTCCCGAGGTCCAGCGTGAGTCGGGAAATTCCAAGATCCGAAAGGTATCCGGAGTTGCCGAGGTCTGGAGGGTAGTCGAGAGTTTCCGAAGTTCGGAGGAAGGTGGTTGTCAGAGTCGGAGGGGTCCGAGAGGTTGTCTGTAACAACCTGAATTTCGACAAACCGATTTTTTTTCAAAATTATAATCCATCGAAACCCGTGTTGGTTGCTCTGGTATCCTGCAGAAAAGACAGAGATATAAAATATATCAGAGCTCAGAAAATATCTCAAAGTGGAATGGATAAAGTATAATATAATCAAAGTATAGCCTTACCATAGTAATAATACCGCCTAAGCAGTATTCAAAGCTATCATATCTCTACCACAAATCTAACCTGCGAGTATGTTATGAGGAGGGGGTCAGAACACAAGTTCTAGTGACTAGATTTAAAATATACACTTTGGATAATCTTACATATACCATTCAATCACATTTTCTTATTTATTAAGTAACTTGGGTTAACAACACTCAAGGCTTACACACACGTCATACCCATTTACTTCCCAGTGGATTAACCTAATACAGTATATATGTAGATAATTCCCCTCCCCCTCCCGCCCCCCAATATTGAGGTACACCACAAGGTATCCTACTCGCACGGTCTCCACCGTAATGCCACATAAATGAATGCAGTCCCTCATCCTACGCCGGAGTGACGTATGGATCTCTACATAACAATGTTACGTTCTGCATGTGTAACGACCCGGCAGGTTCGACGCCCAGACTTTGACAATGATACATTAAACCCGTATCACTTGCCAAAATCCAAGTATCGAAAACACCAGATAGTTATGAGAAAGAAGGTAGAGGGTGAGGTAAGAAAGAAAGAAATATTAGAATAGAAGAAGAAGAAGAACCAACACAAAGTCTCACATCGCAGCGGAACAAAATATAATACAGAAATAATCTTTATTGAGAGCTTTTGAAAATACTTACAATATCAGAGTACAACACACATCTGGACAGTTTTGATAATCTGTCCTCATATATATATAATCACACAGCGGAATATCATTCATTCTGAACATCTTCAGCTCGTCTCTGAAGTTCTCAGTACCTGATAACCTGAACCTGTACACCCCGGTCTAACCCGAGCATTTACAAAACACCGGGTCAGTCTGGTGAACCAGAGTGAGATAAACTCGCACAGTAATAAGCTAAATCATCCAATCATGATTTAAAGTTAAAAATCTTTTCCAAAAGAAAAAGGTAATCGTAAGACCGATCCACACATAAACACGGACGGTTTTTACCTTACGATAACCCAAAACAGTTTCCGAAATTAATATCTCGATCTGATATTATGATAATGTCTAGATACAAATAATTAACAAATGTAGAGGAACGCTTGCATCTCACGCTCCCCGTATATAGTATACAATCGAAAACCGCGGCCGCTTATTGGATATTGGATTTGCAACTTGACAAGGTATGGGACCACCTTCCGCACGTGTATCTATAGAGGCGAATACACAGGGTTCAACAAGAACGTCTTGCAACCCAGCCCTCACATGACCGACCACTCATTTCGCTTGAGTGTATCGAATGTATATCACCAACGGTTGGACTCAAACCACCGTTCCCGAATGGGCAGAATCGATAGATTAAGAAACAAAAGGAATTTCTCTAGATAAGTGATTATACACCCTAATGGGAGCGACCCACATAGCCATGCTGCCTGCCCGATTTTTGTCATCTTCCGATTGATGAGGCTTGAGGTCAGAATTTCCTTTACAGCACCTGGCCACCATTCACTTCGAATGCCACATCGTCAGATCCGCCAGGTATCACAGAACACTGATTTCCACAAAAATACTCTGAGCGTTAAGCTAGAGAAGGTGTCCAGTCTTTTCTGCCACCAACAGAGATACGTTTGTAGAAAATCAATATACGTAATCCCTTTAGAAATACGTTGTCAGACACTCATCCATACAAGTCATCCAGGAACAGGATGAACCGAAGGTACTCTCCTACTGCATCCAATATAGGAATCACCCCATGGATCAGTAGCGAGAAGTCCTTGCAACCCGTGGATTCCAATCACGACCGAACCACAGTTTATCTCTAGGAGCTCTTCAAAGATTTATTAGCAGTCCTTCCGTTTATGAAGATCCACGGTCTTCAATGCTCCATCTCGATCATCTTCCGATCTCTTCACGTATTTGTTGGTCGGAATGGTTTTCGAATATAAATTCGATCCCGGTCTTTCCATACCAACAATCGTATTGGTCAGGTTTTGATAGTCGGTGATTTAACTATCAAATAACACATGTGTCAATAAAATGATTTCACTGGTTCAGTACTTGGCATGACTTGGCCTTTTAAAAATATATTTAACAAAATCGTTAATCAATTCTAATATTCGACTTAACTTTATTCGTTTGACTCTAGATCGCAGCGATCACAATGGTTACGCCTGATTCCCTCAGGAAACATCAGACCGCCGTAGGCTATCTGCAGCCCTGCAAATTACGCTAGCAGTCGTACGCAATGACAACTCTTTCTGACTAACTACGTTTGATTAACTCTACTATATTCGATCAACTCTAATTAAATAACAAATGTTTGACATAAATTTTGAAATCAATATTCTTATCCCTTTTTATTGCAATATTCCTTAATTTCCCCAAATTCTTGCATTAGAGTTCAGTATTTCTTGTATAAGATAAAACCAATTCATCACCTTCACTCACACCAACTAATACCGTCCCTTGATAATAGTGAGGCCAACCAAGTTGGGGTATTTTAGTTACCTCTCAGACCTTGATCGACCCGTTCTTACCTCAGAATAATATTAGCTTATCACATGACTATCGATACTAAATTTCGTTTCAAATCTTGATTTCAAATCTGGGTTATTCAATCTTTCTTATACTCGAAACCCTTGTTCGAACATCTCATCACTTAACCCCTTTCAAGTATCATTCTAATTCGGGTTCGCCTTACTTAATTTGAAACATCAAGTAAAACCCTTAATTAAATAACATTTATTAATCCTTTATACCTCAATTCTTTTTATAAATTTTGTTTATAAAACCACGGTCCTGTATAACTCTTTATTTATCACTTTCTTTTATAAAATCATTTAAAACCCAATTATAAACTCAATTAATAAATAATAAATATTTATTTTCCTTTGCAAACTTTAATTCAAATAATAGATTTAAAAATCCAATTTCAGTTATAAAATGAATCTTATAACTTTATCTCGTCGATTTACCTGACGGTAGTTCGATATTTATAAAAAAAAACGGTTAATTCATAGGCCATGTACTGCCAATCACTCAACCAATAATACCCATTGGTTTAAACCAAACAAATATTGAATTTCAAGTCGATATTCAACCATCTAATCAAAACAATTCAATAATGGTCTCATAACAGTCTATAATAAAATCACAACAATCAATCAACCAATTCATTTATTAAAACACGTTTATTTAATAAACGTGACCAATAAGGTAACTTACCTCAATTGGAACCAATCGTTAAAAATAACGATTTGGGTTTCACTGAAATTAAACGATGTTTAATTTCATCAGTTCAACAATAACTGAATATTCATCAGAAATCAATCAGTCACTAGCAACCATAGCACACAAAAGTAAAAACCCAACTTATAAAATATAAGCGGGATATAACTGAGTGAGTTTAACTCGCCTTTGAATTGATTTCGTCGATAAATCAGCTTGTTTTCAATTGAATTAACGACGTTTCATTTTTCTGAAAGATCCAGCTGCTGCTCGCCTTGCTCAGTCCCTATCCATCGTGTAGTGCTCGTCTTCAGGGTCCCGACGTTTTTTGTTTCATCGAAATCTGATTACGTATGTATTTTATATTAATATTTGAATTTTATAAACTATAAAACTAAGAAACTAAAAATTAAAATAAAAGTTTGGGCCTTACTTTCTTTTCAGCCCAGCCCACCCGAATTGATTGAAGCCGCACACTTTAAAACCCTAAAACAAATCGGCCTTCTTCATTTCTTTCAAACCCTCGTACTCTCCAAAAATCCTCCGCCGCCACAAATGGAGGAACCCGAACCCTTTTCCCCGAAACTCCACTCGTCGCTGCTCCCTCCCACCACACAGACCATGTCGCCCGCTTCTACCTCGCCTCCGCCTTGTCCAGTGGCTCCGCCAACCCACGAAGACGAGACCCGATGTCGAAGATTTCCTCCACTGCGACGCCCCACTGCCTTGGCCTCACCCTCAGTCGCTCCGCCACCCTTTCTTCCACTCGATTTAACCTAGGCCGAAGCCTCCTCCAAAAGCTAAGTAATTTTTTTCCATTTTAATTTCTGTTTTGATTTTCTGGTTTAATATTTTCGGTTTCGAAATTGTTGTGTTCTGAAACGTGATGCGTGGTCTGTATTTATACTAGGAAGTGTTACTGTGATTCACGTATTGTTACATCCTAGTTAGAATTAGCTGCGCCTAGATTTTAGGCGTTTACTTCCTCATTTCGGCTCTGTCATGAATTGTCGAACTGTGTGTGTGATTGATGTTTGATCTTTGCGTGGGTTCTTGACAGTGGACAGTTCGGTTTTGTGATGGATGTATGATGTTTACAGGACCATGAATGCCGATCAGTGTTGGTTTCCCATGTGAAATTTCTGATCTAAATGTACCAACCGAACAGTTCCTATTAGATTTGGCCTAACCTATGAATTGTTTATTGTCAATCCACATTGTACTCCCTTTAGTTGTTTGTGACAAAATATGTAGGGCATATCAGGTTTAGATAGGATTTTAGGTACGGTCACTGGTCAAAATTTGAACTGTGCCCATGTGAATTATCCATTCGAATTGTATTGTCAGTTCATCTATTTAATTGTTCATGTTCCCATGTGATCAATCCTGCTTAGATACACATATTGAACTGCCCCTATTCATTAAGCTATACATCTAAAAATACTGCTTGTTCACATTGTCTTGTTTGTTCGTTTTTATTGCTTGAGTACGGCTATAGATTTTGTGGTATTGTCCTCTTGTTTTCACTCACTGTGCATTGATAATGCACTCTTGTTTACTTGGTTATTCAGTACTGTGGATTTGATATAGAATATACACATATTTTAGTCCCCTTTTTGAATGGTCCATGCTTTGTTACTTAAATTCCGAGATTCGAAAATTATGAATACAGATTTTCTGTTCCACTTTCAGATGTAGTGTAGAATTCCTTGGATAAATAAACTCATGTATGAGCTGTTTGATTGTCTGTTAGAGTTGATGGTGTACACATACTTTGTTTTCTTTATCTGTTCATTTTACTGTTCTTTTATAGCTGTTCATTTGAAAGATCAAATCATTATATATATATATATATTTATATATCTATACCTATACATCAATTTTCCAGCTACTCATAGCCCTCCTTTTTCTTTCTTTACAGGTTGCTTTTGTGGTGATGGAGGACATGACATTGTGAGAAGATTTTTGTTGTAATTTTCTTTCATTTGTATATGAAATTTTCTGTACATCTATGTGTTGATTCGATAAATTAAATGTACATTATTTCTCTGCTTCTTTACTGTTTCAAATTTTTGTGGTAGAAGTTCATATTTTTTTCTTGTTTGATTCTCTGCGTTACACTGTATTTGTCCAATTTACTACTGTTGCTATAGCAAGGAGCAAGACATGCTTTCTATATTTGCTTGTTGCAATCTTTTACTTGAATAAGACACAAATGGAAAAATGGTGTTTATAACATTAAAAGAAAGAGAAATGGATACATGTTATACTTATTTGAACTCGGCTATATTTGCAAACATATTGTACATTGAGCCTAAATCTTATTAATATCGCTCTCTCCTAAATAAATTGAGTATGCTATACATGTATGACATATATTGTTTTCTTTTTAAATTGTTGATGCAACACAATTTAAATTTCAAAACAGTTTTAATTGAATAAAATTAACCGATATTTATCGAGCATATATATAATTCAATATAAACAACATTTAAACCCCTTTAAATCACTCCTTCATGTTATATCGCAAATCCACCATTTTCCAAATATCCGGAGAATAAAATATTATTATATTATTAATAACAATTTAAATATTCAATTTAAATTGGTTAAACCCCATTATTTAAATTCAAAACAATAAAATATTTCAAATAAATGGCTAGAAAATCCGGGACATTACATTCTTCCCCCCTTAAAATAATTTCGTCCTCAAAATTGCTAAGGTAAGAAAATGTTGTAAATTCCATAAACTTTAAAAATATATTTAAATAACACTTCAAGTTTTTCTCCCGGGTTTCTTTATTAAACCATGGATGAGTTTTATATTCAACCAATCTAATAAGCACACAACAACCAATCAACAATCAAGGCACAACAACTCACCCAAATCAACTGAATACACATTCAATATTACTATTCGACATATTTGAATATCAGTTGCTTGATATTCAATTGATTTCTATTTAACTACTATTCGTTAAATTTCCAAATTCAATTCAAATTTATTTAACTTCAACACCATCTCTTAATTTATTTTCAATATCATTATTAATTATTTAATTCAATTTCACTTAACCCTGTTAAGTTTCAACTTCAAAATTTTCAACCAAATTTTGAATTCCATTCAAATTAGTCAACACACAATATCCCAATAATTTCACAAAATTATTCCTTTTCTGTATAAAAATAAATTCCGGGTAAAATTATTTCATCTACCCCTTTTACAAAACAATATTGTGTTCCTTATCAGTTCAACGCTTTTCAACACTTGAACCAATCAACAACACAATACAAAACATTTGTATATAAAATTTACAAATACGCTCTCATATATATATACACTCAAACTCAATCTAGGGTGTTACTAACCCCATCTCTATCGAGTTACACCACCGAGCCAAGTTTATTACTAAACCAATAGCTCTGATACCACTGTAACGACCCGGCAGGTTCGACGCCCAGACTTTGACAATGATACATTAAACCCGTATCACTTGCCAAAATCCAAGTATCGAAAACACCAGATAGTTATGAGAAAGAAGGTAGAGGGTGAGGTAAGAAAGAAAGAAATATTAGAATAGAAGAAGAAGAAGAAGAAGAACCAACACAAAGTCTCACATCGCAGCGGAACAAAATATAATACAGAAATAATCTTTATTGAGAGCTTTTGAAAATACTTACAATATCAGAGTACAACACACATCTGGACAGTTTTGATAATCTGTCCTCATATATATATAATCACACAGCGGAATATCATTCATTCTGAACATCTTCAGCTCGTCTCTGAAGTTCTCAGTACCTGATAACCTGAACCTGTACACCCCGGTCTAACCCGAGCATTTACAAAACACCGGGTCAGTCTGGTGAACCAGAGTGAGATAAACTCGCACAGTAATAAGCTAAATCATCCAATCATGATTTAAAGTTAAAAATCTTTTCCAAAAGAAAAAGGTAATCGTAAGACCGATCCACACATAAACACGGACGGTTTTTACCTTACGATAACCCAAAACAGTTTCCGAAATCAATATCTCGATCTGATATTATTATAATGTCTAGATACAAATAATTAACAAATGTAGAGGAACGCTTGCATCTCACGCTCCCCGTATATAGTATACAATCGAAAACCGCGGCCGCCTATTGGATATTGGATTTGCAACTTGACAAGGTATGGGACCACCTTCCGCACGTGTATCTCTAGAGGCGAATACACAGGGTTCAACAAGAACGTCTTGCAACTCGGCCCTCACATGACCGACCACTCATTTCGCTTGAGTGTATCGAATGTATATCACCAACGGTTGGACTCAAACCACCGTTCCCGAATGGGCAGAATCGATAGATTAAGAAACAAAAGGAATTTCTCTAGATAAGTGATTATACACCCTAATGGGAGCGACCTACATAGCCATGCTGCCTGCCCGATTTTTCTCATCTTCCGGTTGATGAGGCTTGAGGTCAGAATTTCCTTTACAGCACCTGGCCACCATTCACTTCGAATGCCACATCGTCAGATCCGCCAGGTATCACAGAACACTGATTTCCACAAAAATACTCTGAGCGTTAAGCTAGAGAAGGTGTCCAGTCTTTTCTGCCACCAACAGAGATACGTTTGTAGAAAATCAATATACGTAATCCCTTTAGAAATACGTTGTCAGACACTCATCCATACAAGTCATCCAGGAACAGGATGAACCGAAGGTACTCTCCTACTGCATCCAATATAGGAATCACCCCATGGATCAGTAGCGAGAAGTCCTTGCAACCCGTGGATTCCAATCACGACCGAACCACAGTTTATCTCTAGGAGCTCTTCAAAGATTTATTAGCAGTCCTTCCGTTTATGAAGATCCACGGTCTTCAATGCTCCATCTCGATCATCTTCCGATCTCTTCACGTATTTGTTGGTCGGAATGGTTTTCGAATATAAATTCGATCCCGGTCTTTCCATACCAACAATCGTATTGGTCAGGTTTTGATAGTCGGTGATTTAACTATCAAATAACACATGTGTCAATAAAATGATTTCACTGGTTCAGTACTTGGCATGACTTGGCCTTTTAAAAATATATTTAACAAAATCGTTAATCAATTCTAATATTCGACTTAACTTTATTCGTTTGACTCTAGATCGCAGCGATCACAATGGTTACGCTTGATTCCCTCAGGAAACATCCGACCGCCGTAGGCTATCTGCAGCCCTGCAAATTACGCTAGCAGTCGTACGCAATGACAACTCTTTCTGACTAACTACGTTTGATTAACTCTACTATATTCGATCAACTCTAATTAAATAACAAATGTTTGACATAAATTTTGAAATCAATATTCTTATCCCTTTTTATTGCAATATTCCTTAATTTCCCCAAATTCTTGCATTAGAGTTCAGTATTTCTTGTATAAGATAAAACCAATTCATCACCTTCACTCACACCAACTAATACCGTCCCTTGATAATAGTGAGGCCAACCAAGTTGGGGTATTTTAGTTACCTCTCAGACCTTGATTGACCCGTTCTTACCTCAGAATAATATTAGCTTATCACATGACTATCGATACTAAATTTCGTTTCAAATCTTGATTTCAAATCTGGGTTATTCAATCTTTCTTATACTCGAAACCCTTGTTCGAACATCTCATCACTTAACCCCTTTCAAGTATCATTCTAATTCGGGTTCGCCTTACTTAATTTGAAACATCAAGTAAAACCCTTAATTAAATAACATTTATTAATCCTTTATACCTCAATTCTTTTTATAAATTTTGTTTATAAAACCATGGTCCTGTATAACTCTTTATTTATCACTTTCTTTTATAAAATCATTTAAAACCCAATTATAAACTCAATTAATAAATAATAAATATTTATTTTCCTTTGCAAACTTTAATTCAAATAATAGATTTAAAAATCCAATTTCAGTTATAAAATGAATCTTATAACTTTATCTCGTCGATTTACCTGACGGTAGTTCGATATTTATAAAAAAAACGGTTAATTCATAGGCCATGTACTGCCAATCACTCAACCAATAATACCCATTGGTTTAAACCAAACAAATATTGAATTTCAAGTCGATATTCAACCATCTAATCAAAACAATTCAATAATGGTCTCATAACAGTCTATAATAAAATCACAACAATCAATCAACCAATTCATTTATTAAAACACGTTTATTTAATAAACGTGACCAATAAGGTAACTTACCTCAATTGGAACCAATCGTTAAAAATAACGATTTGGGTTTCACTGAAATTAAACGATGTTTAATTTCATCAGTTCAACAATAACTGAATATTCATCAGAAATCAATCAGTCACTAGCAACCATAGCACACAAAAATAAAAACCCAACTTATAAAATATAAGCGGGATATAACTGAGTGAGTTTAACTCACCTTTGAATTGATTTCGTCGATAAATCAGCTTGTTTTCAATTGAATTAACGACGTTTCATTTTTCTGAAAGATCCAGCTGCTGCCCGCCTTGCTCAGTCCCTATCCATCGTGTAGTGCTCGTCTTCAGGGTCCCGACGTTTTTTGTTTCATCGAAATTTGATTACGTATGTATTTTATATTAATATTTGAATTTTATAAACTATAAAACTAAGAAACTAAAAATTAAAATAAAAGTTTGGGCCTTACTTTCTTTTCAGCCCAGCCCACCCGAATTGATTGAAGCCGCACACTTTAAAACCCTAAAACAAATCGGCCTTCTTCATTTCTTTCAAACCCTCGTACTCTCCAAAAATCCTCCGCCGCCACAAATGGAGGAACCCGAACCCTTTTCCCCGAAACTCCACTCGTCGCTGCTCCCTCCCACCACACAGACCATGTCGCCCGCTTCTACCTCGCCTCCGCCTTGTCCAGTGGCTCCGCCAACCCACGAAGACGAGACCCGATGTCGAAGACGAAGATTTCCTCCACTGCGACGCCCCACTGCCTTGGCCTCACCCTCAGTCGCTCCGCCACCCTTTCTTCCACTCGATTTAACCTAGGCCGAAGCCTCCTCCAAAAGCTAAGTAATTTTTTTCCATTTTAATTTCTGTTTTGATTTTCTGGTTTAATATTTTCGGTTTCGAAATTGTTGTATTCTGAAACGTGATGCGTGGTCTGTATTTATACTAGGAAGTGTTACTGTGATTCACGTATTGTTACATCCTAGTTAGAATTAGCTGCGCCTAGATTTTAGGCGTTTACTTCCTCATTTCGGCTCTGCCATGAATTGTCGAACTGTGTGTGTGATTGATGTTTGATCTTTGCGTGGGTTCTTGACAGTGGACAGTTCGGTTTTGTGATGGATGTATGATGTTTACAGGACCATGAATGCCGATCAGTGTTGGTTTCCCATGTGAAATTTCTGATCTAAATGTACCAACTGAACAGTTCCTATTAGATTTGGCCTAACCTATGAATTGTTTATTGTCAATCCACATTGTACTCCCTTTAGTTGTTTGTGACAAAATATGTAGGGCATATCAGGTTTAGATAGGATTTTAGGTACGGTCACTGGTCAAAATTTGAACTGTGCCCATGTGAATTATCCATTCGAATTGTATTGTCAGTTCATCTATTTAATTGTTCATGTTCCCATGTGATCAATCCTGCTTAGATACACATACTGAACTGCCCCTATTCATTAAGCTATACATCTAAAAATACTGCTTGTTCACATTGTCTTGTTTGTTCGTTTTTATTGCTTGAGTACGGCTATAGATTTTGTGGTATTGTCCTCTTGTTTTCACTCACTGTGCATTGATAATGCACTCTTGTTTACTTGGTTATTCGGTACTGTGGATTTGATATAGAATATACACATATTTTAGTCCCCTTTTTGAATGGTCCATGCTTTGTTACTTAAATTCCGAGATTCGAAAATTATGAATACAGATTTTCTGTTCCACTTTCAGATGTAGTGTAGAATTCCTTGGATAAATAAACTCATGTATGAGCTGTTTGATTGTCTGTTAGAGTTGATGGTGTACACATACTTTGTTTTCTTTATCTGTTCATTTTACTGTTCTTTTATAGCTGTTCATTTGAAAGATCAAATCATTATATATATATATATATATATATATATATTTATATATCTATACCTATACATCAATTTTCCAGCTACTCATAGCCCTCCTTTTTCTTTCTTTACAGGTTGCTTTTGTGGTGATGGAGGACATGACATTGTGAGAAGATTTTTGTTGTAATTTTCTTTCATTTGTATATGAAATTTTCTGTACATCTATGTGTTGATTCGATAAATTAAATGTACATTATTTCTCTGCTTCTTTACTGTTTCAAATTTTTGTGGTAGAAGTTCATATTTTTTTTCTTGTTTGATTCTCTGCGTTACACTGTATTTGTCCAATTTACTACTGTTGCTATAGCAAGGAGCAAGACATGCTTTCTATATTTGCTTGTTGCAATCTTTTACTTGAATAAGACACAAATGGAAAAATGGTGTTTATAACATTAAAAGAAAGAGAAATGGATACATGTTATACTTATTTGAACTCGGCTATATTTGCAAACATATTGTACATTGAGCCTAAATCTTATTAATATCGCTCTCTCCTAAATAAATTGAGTATGCTATACATGTATGACATATATTGTTTTCTTTTTAAATTGTTGATGCAACACAATTTAAATTTCAAAACAGTTTTAATTGAATAAAATTAACCGATATTTATCGAGCATATATATAATTCAATATAAACAACATTTAAACCCCTGTAAATCACTCCTTCATGTTATATCGCAAATCCACCATTTTCCAAATATCCGGAGAATAAAATATTATTATATTATTAATAACAATTTAAATATTCAATTTAAATTGATTAAACCCCATTATTTAAATTCAAAACAATAAAATATTTCAAATAAATGGCTAGAAAATCCGGGACATTACAGCATGTATATATCATTACTACGCTACGTAAGCGTACAGACTGCCACCGTCGATCGAATCAGATTCCATACCAGAGTAATACCCTTAAGTCTACGATACACCACCCAAAGCAGACATATGTGTATCTAGACTTTCCCATGTACGTATCGTAAATCCTATTTGATGCCTTAACCGCACATAACCACTAATGTGTACCGAGTTCTGTGGTAGGGCTATACAAGAAACACGGAACTCGGTCGGGAGCTTTTCCATATCTGTACAGGTCCTCCTTTAAGAGCCTCAAAATATAGATATCCCTCAGGTCAATTTTTCATGGTGGCTATGGCCCTACCTCGGCCCCTCCCTCAACTACTAAAGACTACAAGAGCTAAGCGACTTTCCCCTAACAAACAATCTAAACATTTAGTTGACGTCTCCCCTCAACCACCGTACCTCGATAGTGAAAGATAAATGGTATACTGGGTTTAGCTCTAGTATTTTTGCATCCCAACTGGCTACCGATGACAGGTACCCGACGAACTACTATCCTTGTTGGTCATGACCTCTGCCTCCCCGTTGGGGCGACCGTCAAATCACCCTAGTGTCACCTCGTCACAACATTCTGACTGCAAATCTACTTTTGCAGTCAAGGACCACCCACCTGGTAGTAACGCGCAGACCCAACCTCTGCGAGCAAAGCCTAAAAATCTGCCACCGCACAGAGGACTACCAGGAGCACCTTACGTATCTCAGGAAGCCGTGTGCTTCCCCTTCCAGTCCTTCGGAGCCGACAGAACAATCAGATGAACGCGCGCTCCCCTCATACCTTATGACACCACGATGATCTACCCCGTTGGTTTAATCACCCTCAAATGTGCGGACTGGTTCAAGCGCCTTACTTTAATACGTTACTAGACCATATGTCTAAACATTCTTTTATGCGCTTGCTTTACATCATCAGATTTCCATTTAACTTAGTTGTTTCCATTCACATTGACTTCTTATTCAAGTTACCAAGTTCCTCTTGCTTATTAATTTCGGTCTTATAACTTAACCCATTTAAGTTTATTAATAAGCCCACAACATGTTATTCTCTAGATTCTGATCCAAGGTCTGTAATACACAATCCCTTTATATTCTTGTTTGATTTCAAGGTTACAATAACATGCTCTACTTAATACATAATTAAGTATATCTCAATTTACATGTTTTCTATTTAACATGTCACTTGTCATTTATGATTAAATACAACTTATTTCATTTCATAAGTTTGCCTCACTCTTTCCTATTTAATCATAATTCCATATTACATTGCCACTACAACTTATCGTTGTTTACTTATTAACTTAGTTCTCTTAACTAAGGTTCACTAATAAGTCTCATTTCCATTTATTATAACCTATGTTATAATTTCCTCTAGTCACTAGGACAAGCCTTAATATGTTATTCTTATCAGCAGATTTCATATTTCCAAGTCTACAGATTACTTAATTTATAATTAAGTACAACTTTTTACATTTCATAAATTTTCCCCCCATTTACTGATTACTTAATTTACAATTAAGTACCACTTTTCTCACTACATAAGTTATCTCATTTTATCACTAGTTAATTATAACCTAAGTTATAATATACACTTGTTCCTAAGACAAGTCTACCTATTATATAACATTCTCATTAATGTAATTTATTTATAATAGGTTATTATCATTCCCCGTTCACTCTATTTCTTTTACCGTTGTTACTTTCATTCAATTCCCATTCATTTCCATTAATTACAATTAATGCTATTTATCAATCTTTCTATTTATATTTATATACATATGTGTGTTTATGCACTAGACCTCTCACATTAAGTGTACACTTGTGGATGCTGAATTTTCCGGGCGGTTCCGGGCAGACTTCTTCCACAAGTTGACTTAAGCTCGTGTCTTAGCACCATTACATGTTTTATCTACGCACTAGAACTCTCACATTAAATTAACTATTTGTGGACGCTAGATTTTCCGGGTGGTTCCGGGCAGACTTCTACCACAAGTTGAATTTAACCTCGTGTCTAAGTTCGTTACAGTTTTCTATTTACTGTAAATTCAGGCATATTATTCTTTCCACATTTTTACTGCAACCTATTTTACATGTCATCATATTAAGCCCATTTTATGTCATAGGTTCGTCCTAACATATAATTAATTTCATCTCAAGATAACATGTGATCGTCAAATCATATAATCATTCTAATTTAACATGTAATTATTCCCATTTCTACAATTAAGGGTTCAAGTACATAAGTGTCACAAGCTAACATGTAATTATAACAACAGTAATCACTACACGTATTTCTAACAAGTTTACATTTCAATAGGTGAACATTTCAGCACATTAAGCGTTTTAACATGTTCATATTAATATTTCAACATGTCATAATAGCATTTCAATACTTTTAATTATTCTAGCAAATTCACATTGTACAATAACGGGGAATGTTAAATGATAATATATCGTTATCAAAAATGGTATAACCTAAGTCCACTCACCTTATTTGCTTTCCAAATCCTGGATCTGGTCCAGATCTAGCATTACATGGTTTTCCCCTAATTGGATTCAGAACCTAACAACCATGGATTCATAATTTTTACTAAAAGAAAAAGGGAAGAAAGAGGAAGAAAATTTAATAAACCAGATCTAGGAAACTACCTCACTTCGAATATGATTCTGAACATCTTCTAATTAATATTTATTCTTTTCCTCCAGATCTTGATTCAGAATTTTCCTAAACTAATTATCTTATTTTTCTAAAGAGATTTGAGGAGGAGAAAGAATGGCATAGCTTAGACGTTGTCTGAGAGAATGTGAGATTTAGGCTAGGCTCTGCTAGCATATTTATAGGTGTTTAGGATTTTATCGTACGCAGCGTTGAGCCAGCATTCGAACTTGGTTAAGAAAACAGATCTAGGGTAGGTCGACCCCGGGGTCGACCTCCCCATGCCTGGGTCGACCCAGGCTAATTTTTTTCTTTTTTTTCTGCATATGGTCTTCAGTTTTGAATTGATTTGAATACGCTCATATATAAGGCTCTTATATGTATACAAAACTTGTAATGACCATTTTACACGTATGTATATACGCATAATTTTCGTTTCGTTTTCAAATTCAAACGGTGTTGCACTGTTATTTGATTCTTGCCATATTTCATTGATTGTAGCATTATCATGAACTTTATCTCTTGTATGTGTATATATATGCACAAATATACATATATATTCTCATATATATATACATATATTTTCTTTACTTCCTTATATGTATATTTTTCCTTATATGTGTGTTTATACATATTTTCCCTCATGAACATGTATTATTTTATCCGTTCCCTTAAAACAAAAATATAACGATGGATGGAATCTAACTATGTACCTCTTGTATGCAAGTCACATATTCTAACCAACTGGGCCACTAAGGCTATTGTTAACAAGGCTTAGAACAATGGTAATTATTGTTCTCTTCTTACTTCTCTTTTTCATGTTTGGTACAATATTTTATTTAACCCGTTACATGAATCTTTTTCTTTTATTTCTCTTTTATTATTAATGCATAACCAGTGCATGCAACATATTTACGCCACATGCAATCAATCCTTTCTTTATTTTAATGCATGCATTACATTTTTATTTGCATTAATATTTTCTTCCTCATATATATATTTATGTCAATGCATATCTATATACATATGCATTATTTAATTATTTAATTGTTATAAATGCGGGGTGTTACATTCTCCCACCCTTAGGAAATTTCGTCTCTGAAATTCGATAAAGATAAAAATCAATTTACCCCTCGCACAGTATATATTCATCATGTGTGCATCCAATTTTTGCAAACATTGTGCACTTGTGCAAAGTGAAATACAACATAATAATACATATATGCCTAAGCGGTACATCCTATGTGTATGCAAGTTTTTCAAAAATCCTTTTAAAATATGATGCTAACATCCTAAATATACTGGCATGCAATATTTTGAAAATCAAAATATATTTTCATCCAAATTTCCTACATTCTTGCAGAGCAAGAGCGTTGTTCATCCAATTGCTGCATCCAAAATCCTACCAACCAACTTTTTTTTTTTGAATTTTAGAAAAATATAATTTTCTAAATTCGATTTCTTATGTTACAAAAAGGCGGAAAACAAAAAATTTCACATCTTTCGTTTTTCTTTTTCAACCTTTTTCCAACCTGGATTTTATGAAACTATTTATAAAGATTCCCCTATTTTCTTACCAAGCACAACCCACATAAGAAAAAAATTGTACCTTTTCTTTTTCGACTTATCTTGAAATTTTTGCTCTTTTGTCATAATTTATCAAGTTTGTCGCTTTACTGAATTTGTTATTTCCTTTTTAGCTATGCCTTTACTCTTTTGTTAGCTTATTTAATCATCTGGTCTAAGTTTAGTTTTCAAATAAGCCTTCTAGTCTTTCAATTAAAATAGGAAAATAGACACTCTACACAGCTACTACTAAGGGCCAAGAATCTCGGGATTATGTCCCCCTCAGATAACAAGCTTGAGCCACGGAATCAATGACAGCTTTAGGTGTTACCCTCACTACCCAAAAGGAGCAAAATAACAGAACGATCGGAACAGAAATGCAATAACAGGTTGTACCCCTAACATGAAAATTAGCAACAGGTTCTAAACACTTACTTGCCCTTTATTATATAGTAGTCACCACTAGTCCTAGTTGTGTACCAACAATTATTTCAAGAAACACCCGTGGCTTTTCAATGCTTACGGATTCTACGAGAACTTACCATTATCCATTCTCGCTATTTACTTCATAGCCTCAAAACTTTTTCCATCTTTTCTAAGAACTAACCCTTACCTACTCCATACTTTTAAAACACAGTTTGGCCTTTTCATTTAAATTTTCTTCCAACTCATGAAAACTTACTTTGTCAAACCATAAAAACATGTCATCTTAAAAAAATGTAAATCATATTTTTTTTCCATAAAAACTAGGGTAGATAAGGACAACTATTTATCAATCGGGTTTATAACTTGTTCTTACCTATAAGGTCAGTTCATTCTTTTCTACAAGGTGCAACCATCTACTCTATTCTTAATTTCTACAACTAATTTTGTCCACCTAACAAAATTTTCTCTTTTAAAACAATTTGCCAAAGATGATTGTAAAAAGAATAGAGATTTCAAAACTTCTTTATTAAAAATTCTTTTATGCAACATAACAAGAAAACTAGCGAGCTATACATGCCCTATAATATGCACCTTTTACTGAGAGAATTTTATTTTAGACAAAATTTTCGCAAGAAATCAGTATTTACAAAATATAACCCATTTTACTTTAAAACTCAATATGTGTACTTTACATATTTAAAACTATAGGTTTTAAGATTAAAACTTGAAAACACCATAAACCATCTCCCAAAAGCTTTCATAATTTCAAGTTCTTAAAAGTTAGAAATGGTGTTAGACTCAAAGCGAGTTTCTAATTTTCTAGGCTTTCCTAGACGCTCCCAAAAGGTCAATTCTCTCAACTATATATAATCCTAATCCATTTATCTCTTTTTAACCTTTTCCAGTTTATAAGGTTTTACTGCCAAACCCACTAATATGAAATATTAACATATGGGATCCTCCTTTATCTATTTAAAGATATATTGTACACTTCCCACCCAAATTTCCTAAGGGTCTCAAATTTTCATATTCATTCCTTTAGTGTATAAAAACAATCATCCCAATTCTTACCATATTATACTCTTTCTATTTAGTGGGTTCCTCTTATGGATCTAGGTATGTGTGTGTGTGTGTATATATATTTTTAAAATACAAATACATTCACTCACTATCTATACAGGAATCCTAAACCTAAGCTCTGATACCAGATGTAACAAACCGAATTCCGACAGACCGATTTTTTTCAAAATTCTAATCCATCGAAACCATTGTTGGTTGCTTTGGTATCCAGCAGAAAAGACAGAGATATAAAATATATCAGAGCTCAGAAAATATCTCACAGCGGAATGGATAAAATATAATATAATCAAAGTGTAGCCTTACCCTAGTAATTATACTGTTAAACCAGTATCCAGAGCTATCATATCTCTACCACAAATCTAACCTACGAGTATGTTATGAGGAGGGGGTCAGAACACAAGTTCTGGTGATTGGATTTAAACTACACACTTTGGATAATCCTACATATACCGTTCAATCACATTTTCCTATTTATTAGATTACTTGGGTTAACAACACTCAAGGCTTACACACACGTCGTACCTATTTACTTTCCAGTGGATTAACCTAATACAGTATATATGTAGCTACCCCCTCCCAATATTAAGGTACTCCCCATGGTACCCTACTCGCACAGTCTCTGCTGTAGTGCCACATAAATGAACGCAGTCCCTCATCCTATGCCGGAGTGACGTACAGATCTCTACATAACAATGTTACGTTACGCATATATCTATCATTACTACGCTACGTAAGCGTACGAATTACCACTGTCAATCGAATCAAATTCCATACCAGAGTAATGCCCTCAAGTCTACAATACACCACCCAGAGCAGACATGCATGTATCTAGACTTTCCCACGTGTGTATCATCAATCGTATTCGATGCCTTAACCGCACATAACCTCTAATGTACATCGAGTTCCGTGGTAGGGCTATATAAGAAACATGGAACTCGGTCGGGAGCTTTTCCATATCTGTACAGGTCCGCCTTTAAAAGCCTCAAATTACAAATATCCCTCAAGTCTGTTTTTCATGGTAGCTATGGCCCCACCTCAGTCCCTCTCTCAACTAGTAAAGACTACAAGAGCTAAGCGACTTGCCTCTAACAAACAATCTAAACATCCAGTTGGTGTCTCCCCTCAACCACCGTACCTCGATAGTGAAAGGTGAATGGTCTACTGGGTTTAACTCTAGTCTTTTCGCATCCCACTAGCTGCCGATGACGGGTACGCGATGATCTGCTATCCTTGTTGGTCCTGACCTCTTCCTCTTCGTTGAGGCAACCGCCGAATCACCCTAGTGTCACCTCATCATGGCATTCTGACAGCGAAGGTACTTTTTCAGTCAAGGCTCACCCACCTAGTAGTAACGCGCAGACCCAACCTCTGCAAGCACAGCCTAAACATCTGCCACTGCACAGAGGACTACTAGGAGCACCTAACGTATCTCAGGATGTCGTGTGCTTCCCCTTCCAGTCCTTCGGAGCCGACAGAATAATAAAATGAACGTGTGCTCCCCTCGTGCTTTATGACACCACGATGATCTATCCCGTTGGGTTATTCACTGTCAAATGTGCGGACTGGTCCAAGCGCCTCATTTTAATATATTATTAGACCCTATGTCTAAACATTCTTTTACGCGCTTGCTTTACCTCATCAGGTTTCCATTTAAATTGGTTATTCACATTCACATTAACTTCTTATTCAAGTTACTAAGTTCCTCTTGGTTGTTAATTTCAGTCTTATAACTTAACCCATTTAAATTTATTAATAAGCCCACAACATGTTATTCTTTAGATTATGATCCAAGGTATGTAATACACAATCCCTTCATGTTCTTGATTTCAAGGTTACAATAACATGTTCTACTTAATACGTAATTAAGTATATCTCAATTCACATGTTTTCTATTTAACATGTCACTTATCATTTATGATTAAATATAACTTATTTCATTTCATCGGTTTGCCTCACTCTTTCCTATTTAGTCATAATTCCATCTTACATTGTCACTACAACTTATCGTTGTTTACTTATTAGCTTAATTCTCTTAACTAAGGTTCGCTAATAAGTCTCCTTTCCATTTATTATAACCTATGTTATAATTTCGTCTTGTCCCTATGACAAGCCTTAATATGTTATTCTTATCAGCAGATTTCATATTTCTAAGTCTACAGATTACTTAATTTATAATTAAGTACAACTTCTTACATTTCATAAATTTCCCCCATTTACTTAAGTACCACTTTTCTCATTGCACAAGTTATCTCATTTTCTCACTAGTTTATTATAACCTAAGTTATAATATCCACTTGTCCCTAGGACAAGTCTACATATTATATAACATTCTCATTAACGTAATTTATTTATAATAGGTTATTATCATTCCCCGTTCATTCTATTTCTTTTACTGTTGTAGCTTTCATTCAATTCCCATTCATTTCTATTAATTACAATTAATGTTATTTATCAATCCTGTTATTTACACACACACACACACACATATATATATATATATATATATATATATATGTGTGTGTGTGTGTGTGTGTGTGTGTATTATGTGTGTGTCTATGCACTAGACCTCTCACATTAAGCCTACACTTGTGGATGCTGGATTTGCCAGGCGGTTCCGGGTAGATTTCTTCCACAAGTTGACTTAATCTCATGTCCTAGCACCATTACATGTTTTATCTACGCACTAGACCTCTCACATTAAATTAACAACTTGTGGACACTGGATTTGTCGGGCGGTTCCGGGAAAACTTTTACCACAAGTTGAATTTAACCTCGTGTCTAAGTTTGTTACAGTTTTCTATTTACTGTAAATTTAGGCATATTATTCTTTCCATATTTTTACTGCAACCTATTTTACATGTCATCATATTTAGCCCATTTTATGTCATAGGTTATTCTTAACATATAATTAATTTCATCTCAAAGTAACATGTGATTGTCAAATCATATAATCATTCTAATTTAACATGTAATTATTCCCATTTCTACAATTAAGGGTTCAAGTACATAAGTGTCACAAGCTAACATGTAATTATAACAATGGTAATCGCTACACGTATTTCTAACAAGTTTACATTTCAGTAGGTGAACATTTTAGCACATTAAGCGTTTCAACATGTGAATTTTCCAATATATTAATATTAATATTTCAACATGTCATAATAGCATTTCAATACTTTTAATTATTCTAGCAAATTCACATTGTACAATAATGGGGAATGTTAAATGATAATATATCATTGTCAAAAATGATATAACTTAAATCTACTCACCTCATTTGCTTTCCAAATCCTGGATCTGGTCCAGATCTAGCATTCGATGGTTTTCCCCTAATTGGGTTCAGAACCTGACAACCATGGATTCATAATTTTTAACTAAAAGAAAAAGGGAAGAAAGTGGAAGAAAATTTAATAGACCAGATCTAGAAAATTACCTCACTTCGAATATGATTCTGAACACCTTCTAATTAATATTCATTCTTTTCCTCCAGATCTTGATTCAGAATTTTCCTAAACTAATTATCTTACTTTCTGAAGAGATTTGAGAAGGAGAAAGAATGGAAGAGCTTAGACGTTGTCTGAGAGAATGTGAGATTTAGGATAGGCTCTGCTAGCCTATTTATAAGTGTTCAGGATCTTAACGTACACGCAGCGCTGAGTCAGCGTTCGAACTTGGTTAAGAAAACAGTCCAGATTCGTTAATGAACCTGACTGGATCTAGGGTGGGTCGACCCCCATGCCTGCGTCGACCCAGGCTAATTTTTTTCTACATATAGTCTTCGGTTTTGAATTAATTTGAATACGTTCATATATAAGGCTCTTATATATATACAAAACTTGTGCGTATATATACGCACAATTTTCATTTTGTTTTCAAAATTCAAACGGTGTTGCACCGTTATTTGATTCTTGTCATATTTCATTAATTGTAGCCATATCTTGAACTTTACCTCTTGTATATATATATATATATATATATATATATATATATATATATATATATATATATTTGCACAAATATACATATATATTCTCATATATATATATATATATATATGCATATATATACATGTATTTTCTTTACTTCCTTATATGTATATTTTTCCTTATATGTTCGTTTGTACATATTTTCCCTCATAAACATGTGTTATTATAGTCATTCCCTTAAAATAAAAATTTGATGGCGGCAGGGATCGAACTTTGTACCTCTTGTATGCAAGTCACATGTTTTAACCAACTGGACTACTAAGGCTATTGTTAACAAGGCTTAGGACAATGGTAATTATTGTTCTCTTCTTACTTCTCTTTTTCATGTTTGTTACGATATTTTATTTAACCCATTGCATGAATCGTTTTCTTTTATTTCTCTTTTATTATTAATGCATAATCAGTGCATGCGACATATTTACACCACATGCAACCAATCCTTTCTTTAATTTAATGCATGCATTACATTTTTATTTACATTAATATTTTCTTCCTCGTATATATATATATATATATATATATATATATATGTGTGTGTGTCAATGCATATCTATATACATATGCATTATTTAATTATTTAATTGTTGTAAAATGTGGGGTGTTACATTATCGGAGTCTGAGGGGTCCGTGAGGTCGTCGGAGCCGGAGGGGTCCCAGAGGTTGTTGGAGTCGGAAGGGTTCGAGAGATCGTCGGAGTTGGAAGGGTCCGAGAGGTCAATGAAGTCGGAAGGGTCCGAGAGGTCATAGGTGTCGGAGGGTCCGAGAGGTTGTTTAAATATCCCGAAGGGAGGAGGAAGTATCCCGGAGGAAGTATCCTAAAGGAAGTATCTCAAAGGAAGTATCTCAGAGGAAGGAGGAAGTATCCCGAAGGAATTATTTAGTATCCCGGAGGAATTATGAAGTATCCCGGATGAAGTATGAACTATCCCGAAGGAATTTTAAAGTATCCCGGTGGAAGTATCCTGGAGGAAGTATGAAGTATCCCGAGGAATTATGAAGTGTCCCAGAGGAAGTATGAAATATCCCGGATGAACTATTCCTGAGGAAGTATGAGGTATCCCAGAGGAAGTATCCCAAAGAAATTATGAAGTTTCCTAAAGGACGTATGAAGTATCCCGGTGAAGTATGAAGTATCCCGGTCAAGTATGAAGTATCCGGGATGAAGTATGAAGTATCTTGGAGGAAGTATCTCGGAGGAAGCATCCCGGAGGAATTATGAAGTATCCCGGAAGAAGTATGAAGTATCTTGGAGGAAGTATCTCGGAGGAAGTATCCCGGAGGAATTATGAAGTATCCCGGAAGAAGTATGAAGTATCCTGGAGGAATTATCCTGGACGACGTACAATGTATCCCGGAGGAAGTATCCTTGAGAAATTATGAAGTATCCCGGAGGACGTATGAAGTGTCCCGGAGGAAGTATGAAGTTTCCCAGAGGAAGTATCTCGTAGTAAGTATGAAGTATCCCGGAGGAATTATCTTGGAGGAAGTATGAGGTATCCCAGGGGAATTATCCCGAAGGACGTACGATGTATCCCGGAGGAAGTATGAAGTATCCCGGAGGAAGTATGAAATATCCCAAAGGAAGTATGAAGTATGCCGGAGGAAGTATCCCAGAGGAAGTATCCCGGAGGATGTATGAAGTATCCCGGAGGATGTATGAAGTATCCCGGAGGACGTATCGGAGGAAGTATGAAGTATTCCGGAGGAAGTATACTAGAGGAACTATAAAGTATCCTGGAGGAAGTACCCCAACTGGTTATTTTGCTAACTTAGTCATTGGGGCTACCAAATATTCCAGTTTATTTTGCTAACCTTAATGAGCCAAGTTTTCAAGATCATAACCCGACTGGTTTGACCTAAGTCTTCTTGGTAACATCCTTGTGAATTTGAAAACCAAAAGTTTTCAAGTTTTATGAAATTCTTCCAACATTTACCATTTACCATGTTTACATGATTTAGAAGTTGTTCGTGATATATTAGAGGACGTGCTAATATTTCAAATTTGAGATTTTTGGGGTTTATTGGAAACTTAAAAGTTCCAATTTATTTATTTTCGAAATATTAGAGAACATGCTAATATTCCCAGTTTAGGGTATAGAACCCGGATTTTATTTCATGATCTTGTTTCCCCAACGAGACCGCTTATCCTTTTAAATTTATGGAAATTCTTGTAAGCTAGAATACTTTTAAGGAGATTCTAAGTGATGAAATTTTCTAGCTAAAATGTGATAGGGAATGTTCAATGATTTTGGACAGTCGATATTTCCAAGTTGAATTTGAATGTTTAATTAGTTTGTGTTGAAAATGTAAGAAAACAGGTTTATAATTTATAAACTTATTGGACACTGAACGAATTAATTAAATTTTATTAAAATGAGCTTTCTGCGTATCGGTACTTCGTAATTTTGAGAAATGAATTTCAAACGAGTATATAGAATCCAATACAAGTCGAATTATTTTAAACAAGAATTATCTGAATCTATTGGAATATAGTTTTCTATGGAAAGAAAAATATTTGAATTTCATCTTGTAGATTTTGAGATATGTCTAAACCAAATTTTCATAAGAATCGCGGTGTGCTAGTTCGTGATCTAAAATTTAAATAATTATTGAAATTGAGGTTTAGAATAGTATAGAATTCGAGTAAGGAAATTCTAATTTGTTGAAACCACTTGTGATTGAAATAAATTAGTTTCTCGTATATGTTCGTGACTTTTATTTGGGCATTATATGTGTATAAAATTAAGTTATATAGTGATTTGTAACTCAAAATCGAAATTTTATATGATTATTCGAAAGTGAATTTTTTAGTTAATCTGTCTTTAAATAGACATTTTTGATGCGTGGTTGTTATTGATATTTAGTTTGTCCTTGAGTAATTGCGAGGACGCAATTTCTTTAAGGGGGAAGTCTGTAACAACCCGCATATTTGACGATAATATATTTAAATATAACGTCGTTAATCGATTGTGTGTCCAAAAGTCACATTTTGCATATGGAAGAATTTAGACTCGAAACCACTTCCATCGAGTTCAAAATTCCATTTGTGCATTTTAAAACATAAGCATCGATATATTTCGTATTTGCGAATTTTAGGACTTTGGTTAGGTCTTGGTTTGGCCAACCTAGCCCACCTTATAACCCCCAAATCAGCCAACTCTCCCTCATTCTCTTCCTCTCTTTAAAACTTAAGTAAAAATGGGGAAAGGAATGGGGAATTAAAATTTCCTAAGCCTTAGCTTAATCTTGGAGCTCTCATTCTTGAGGAAATGAAGTGTAGAAACTTAGGTAAGCGTCCTCTTCATCTTCTCCATTATCTCTAGTGTAACACCCCGTGTATTCTATAACAGTTAAATTCACAAATTAAAGTATAACTAATTTCAAATTAAAGAATTAAGGGAAACGGGATACGCCATTGCGTTCGTTTTGGAATTCTGCTTAAGATAGAGTCCGAGTTTGCGTAAAACGGACCCCGTATGAAGAAGATATGGCCTCCGGAAGTTTCAGAATTCAGTTTAAAATTCAAATAGACCAAAACAGCTTAGAAAAACCAATTCAAAATTCAAAATCGGGCCGGATTGGCCAGGGCGGGAATTTTCCCGCCCAAGGCACCCAGGTCGACTGGGTAGTCGACCTGGGTCACCCGTGTCGACTGCCAAGTCGACACTGTGTCGACCTGGCCCCTGAGCCAGGTCGAACCCAGCCCCCTGGCTGGCCTGGTCTGTGTTTGGTCGATTTCCTGAGCCTTGCCTTGTCACTAGGGCTAGGTGTCAGCTCCTGGTTGGTCTCTCCTTCAAACGAACGGCTATTATTACACCAAGCTCCATCGACGGTCCTAATCAACTCACAAACTCTATAAAAAGGACCTAAGACTCACCCTAATTCACACAAACAAAAATGGAGATGAGACCGTCATGCTGCTGAGGAAAGACTAGGAATAGCCGTCAGAAATTGAGAGACAATTCGAAAGCTTAAAGCAACGTCAATTAAATCAAAACAACGCCTACAACAAAGGATAGCGTCTCCAAATTCAGAATTCAAATTCCTGAATTGAAGATTCGTCATACGTTGTAAGTAGAGTGCTATTCCGATGTGAATAAATAATTGTGTTTTGATTTGTGTAAAGTGAGAAATGGAATTGTTACGATAATAATCTATATTTGTATGTTACTTTGATTCTAAACGATTTGGAAATGTTGTGGTATACGATTGGATATTTGCAAGTATGTGATTTATGTTGGAAGTTAACAACGATATGTTTTGGCATTTTATTTGGGATTCACACAAGTATATGATTCATGTTAACAACCATTTGTTGTGGTATTTTATTTGGGATTCATGCAAGTATATGATTCACTATTATGCCAATATGATGTACATACTTTTACGATCACTTTCAGTGTGTAGTTGGATTCGACTAAGTACTATGGTTTATATGAATCTATGTTGGAATTGGCAAGTCATACTTTTGTATTAGAAACAAAAGTAAGTATTTTTATGAACATGACTAAACTATGTTTGGTGTTTTTCCTAGTTGAAACCATGTTTTAGGCCTATGTTGTTATCAAAATCATATGATAATATATGTGACACATAAGTTACATTAGAATTACATTCCACTTGCAAGTTTACATAGATAGATTAAGAACCACGATTCAAGTTTAGGTATGTTTATGCCATAATTCTATGAATAGAATAAAAACCATGATTCATGTTTAGGTATGTTTATGCTATGATCATATGAATAGAATGATTCATGTTTAAGTATGTTTTTGCCATGATTATATGTTGTTATCATGCAAGTTCACAAATGCCTAATTTATGTTAATTAGTTCGCTATGTTGCAAGTTCATGCGTTCACACTCCCCTTTTTATGTTGCTTAGAATATATAAACACCATGTTATAAGCCTCCCCTTTTTCATGTGGCTAAGTTGGGTTTAAATGTTAAACCCAACATATGTTATATTGTAGCAAACGTATAAAACGGGGGTAATGGCGATTGGGTTTTTTTTTTTTTTTTTGAAAACAAAAATGTGTGATCTTCTGAAAAAGAAGAGAGCACACATATATATATATATATATATATATCAAAACAATGATACAGAATCCAACTACGGGTCAAATACATGATAAAACCCAACACTACACTATGGATGCAAGGATCGTAGATAGATGAGTTCCGGATAAACCACCACCCATCTACTCCAATACCGAATTCCGGCAAAGCCACCACCCGATATTGGAGTATATCTACTCCTAAACAATAATCCATATCCACTATATAATAATAGAGATGATAAAGAGCAACAACATAAAACAACTCTCCGACAAGAAAACCAAGTGAAAAACGAATCCTCCATCCAACTATCCACTAAGCACTACATCATAGTCGACAACCCAAATCTGCAAAAAGCATAACCAGATATTAGTAAATTGACACACATATATAAATGACAATTTGAGCACATGAATATTGGCCAAACATATTTATATAGAAGAACTACAATGAGACCAATGCAAAACTACAAGAAGTAAATTTAACATCCAATACGACATCGATTGCGAAAAAAACTGTTAATCCTAATAAATAAAAATAAATTTTGTTTAACCTTTAACAAAAAATTCTCAAAACCCAATTTCCCATATAACTTGTAATGTGTATTCGACATCCAATTTAAGCAAAAATAAACAATTTTAATAATTAAATTATCAGTAGAAACAGATTTAGAATGAAAGGACCTTTGGTTTCTCTCAGACCAGATAAACCAACAGACAATAGTGATTAAGGAATCTAAGATATATCTATTACTAGTATTATACACCCATCTGTAGGAATCCCAATACTTGTCACAACAATTGAAAGAAAATTGACAATCGAAAACAAATAACCGTAAAACCATAGTAAGTATAAATCTAGTGATATTACAAGAAAAAAATAAATGATCAACATCCTCATTCATTAGATTACAAAAATAACACTTAACATCCAAATTGATATTCTTCCTCTTAAGATGTTCAACCGTATTAAGTTTCTTATGCATAATTAACCACATTAAAAATTTTGCTTTAGGGGGAGAGTTAGATTTCCAAATAAACTTAAACGACCTATATGAAATTCCAGAAAAATTTATAAAGTTATACATAGAATTCACCGAATAAACTTGGCTTTTATCCATATCCCAACTAATAAAGTCCATACACTCATCAATATGATATAGTGACAACTTAGCATAAAGTAATGCTAATTGTCTTAACATATCTCCTTCTAAAATATTAACAAAAGAAAATTCCCAAGGGGGGTCCAAATCTCTTCTAAAGATGTCCTTAATCAATGCATTTTTAAAACTACAATTATCATATAGCTCTCTAAATTCAACTTTAAGCGGAAGACGAGAAATCCATTTATCATGCCAAAAATAAGTCAAATTACCAGAATGAACTACAATCTTATAGCCTAAGCTAAAAAAATCAAAGCACTTTAATACTGTCTTCCAAAAGTAAGATAAGCTATTATACCAACTACCATTAGTTCCAATAATAAACTCACTGTTTGAATAGTAAAATTTAGAAACAATAGTTTTCCATGTTGTCGACACCATAGGAGACCTATATTTCCACAACCATTTGGCTAATGATGCTGAATTAAAATTATACAAATTTATTATTCCCAATCCCCCCTCTTCCTTAGATTTACAACAAACCTCCCAGTTTACTAAACATTTAAAACCCCTACCAATAGTATCACTACCCCCACCCCATAAATAATTACGTCTTATTCTATCTATCTTGTCAATTACCCAATGAGGAAGTCTATGCACTGACATCCAATATGCAGGGATAGTCGATAATACTGAATTTACCAAAATTAATCTACCTGCTCTTGACAAAAACCTGTTATTCCAGCCTGATAATCTATTATTAATCTTATCAATTATGATTAACCAATCCTCCTTCTTTAATTTTGATGGCCTAATCTTAAAACCTAAATAATCAAAAGGGAAATTCATAATAGAACAATTTAAGGTTTTAGCAACCCTAGCCTCAACATTATCAATATCATTAATAACCATAACAGAACTCTTATCAAAATTAATTCTAAGGCCTGATAACATCTCAAAACAATAAAGTATAAACTTAAGAGCAATAATATGCTTAGGTAAATAGGAAGAAAATAACAATGTATCATCTGCAAATTGAAGTATTGATAATTCATTATTAAATTCATCATTACCAACATATCCCAAGACACCTATACTACTAGCTCGCTTAATGATTCTAGAAAAAACATCAGCCGCTAAATTAAATAATAAAGGAGATAAGGGATCTCCTTGTCTAAGACCCCTTTTTGACTGAATCTTCTTTCCCATAACACCATTCACAACAATATTAGAACTACCAGATCTAAGTAGTAGCATAATCCAGTTAGTCCATCTAACACTAAAACCTCTAGCAAGACATACTTCACATATATAATCCCAGTCAATAGAGTCAAAAGCTTTCTCAAAGTCTATTTTTAAAATCGCACATGAAAAATTATTTCTAACACACAGATTAATATATTCTTGCACCGCCGCTACTCCATCTACTATTTGTCTACCTTTAATAAAGGCCGTTTGAGAGTGATCTATAAGAACATTCATCTTCACACTTAATCTATTAGCTAGAATCTTAGAAATTATCTTAACTGACACGTTTATCAAAGAGATAGGTCTAAAATCCTTTAAAAGTTTAGCATCTACTTTCTTCTTAATAAGTATAACATTAGCAAAATTAAAATTACCTAAACACAAACTACCATCATAAAAATCATTAAGTAGATTAATAACGTCATATTTCAAAACCTCCCAAAATTGTTTGTAAAATAAAACAGAAAATCCATCAGGCCCCGGAGCTTTGTCACTAGGCATATCACATATAGCCTTCCAAATCTCCTGCTCTGAAAAAGGTTTATCTAAATCAATTAACACATCTTTAACATCATTGGAGTAAATTTCCTTCCAATTAACATTAATTCTTCTTTTTATTCTAGTTCCAAATATTTGTTTGTAATAATTTGTAAAGGCTTCATTTAAGTCACGCTGAACTGTCAATTCCTCATTATTTAAAGCAATAGAATGAATCAAATTATCCCGTCTTCTTTTGTTAGCCATACTATGGAAAAATTTCGTGTTATTATCTCCTTCCCTAATCCATTGAACCCGTGATCTTTGCTTCCACATTATTTCTTCTTTTTCCAACATTAGTTTAAAGTCATTTCTAAGATTACTTAACCTATCTCTCTCACCTAGATTAAGATTTCTAGATTCTCCCATTTTATCTAATTCTAACATTTCACATAAAATTTTATCTTTCTTAATTCTAACGCTTCCAAAAATATATTTATTCCACCTTTTTAGAAAAAATCGTAATTTACCGAGTTTTGCAACAAAAATCTTTGCTGAATTTCCTTTGTACAAATTATTAATATAGCATAATGAATTCCATTTAATGATAACTAATTTAGAGAAACTGTTATCCAACAACCACATCCTTTCAAATTTAAAGTTATTACTAATTAAAATATTCGTATCACACGAAAGAATAATTGGACAATGATCAGAATATAAAAATGGTAAACCCTTTACTTTACAAATAGGATATCTATCATCAATCTCAGTACTAATAAAAAATCTATCTAATAAAGCAAAAGACGGACTATCTCTAACATTAGACCAGGTGAATGATCTATTGTTTAACGGAATTTCAATCAAATTATTATTAAGAATGAAGTCATTAAATTCCTCCATATCAGAATACTCACCCTCTCTAGGAAATCTTTCCCCTAAGAACCTAGTTACATTGAAATCTCCCCCTAAAATCCAGAAATTTGAACCAAGACTCCTAAATTCGATGCATTCATCCCACAGACTCCTCCTTTCTATCTTAGTATGAGGTCCATACACATTCGTAATACCCAATAAGGAATTATCACTTAAAGATAGTAGCAATATGTGAAGTGAATGTACTCTAATACATTCTTGAACAAGACTATACTGGTTATCTTTCCAACCAATCATAAGTCCTCCTGCGTTACCAATTGATGGTAGACATGACCAGTTTCGAAAGTGCGACCCACCTAATCTAAGATAAAAACTATTATCAGGGCTTTCTATTTTAGTTTCTTGAAGCAAAGCAATATCTATATGAAAATCTATAAAAAAAGTCCGGACTTTGACGCATTTTTTTGGGTCATTTAAACCCCTAATATTCCAACTAACAATCCTCATCTACTCAATGACGATACTCTCTCTAATTCCCTAGTCCTAATATACTCAGAATCTAGCTCAATGTCTGTGAAAATAAAAGCAGTATCATTAGCCAACTGAATAAGCTGACTAGTCGAGAGACTACTCAAGGCATACGGAGTGTAATCACTACCATAAATACTATCATAACCAGAAACCATACCTGAGCCCAAATCTGAAGTGCTACTGCTAGCATTCAGACTCTGGGACCTACCTGATAAGGGAGAAGAGCCAGCTCTGATCCTAGCACTGCGCCTCACCAATCCAGAAACTGGTATCCTACTCCGACGCTTTCTCTTACTGGACCCCGATGATGAAACATCCCCACGCTGAGCCAAAACTTCACTAATATCCAATAATACATCATCACGTAATACGCTGGATTCAACTCCCACCACACATGAATGTCCACAAGTATATCCCTCATTACCCAACAAACGAGGTGGATCAACATCCCAACGAAAAACGTCAGAAATACCATGACAAGGCCTCATATACAAACAAAGAAAATTCACAAAATCCTTGCTAACCACCACCGAGCACAGGTCAAAATCCAATGTAAAACTAAAATCGCAAATCCGCCCAACAGAAGTGGAAACACCCCCAACCATAATGATTACCGTATGAACATCCACCTGCCAACACCTACCCTTCTTTACAATATTGTCACCACATCTTGCCACCTGCAACCCAACCTTCTCATCACAACCATCCCACCTATTCCCCACCAAACCCAGCTGATCATCCCCTCTTTTCAAATCCACCACCTCAGTGATAGACTGATCCCTGCTGCATGCCGCACAACCCACTTCCCCATTAGCAACTGCACTAACCACCTTGACACTTACCTCCTCAATACCTTTCGAACCCTTCCTGCGATGCAACATTTTATACTTTAACCTTTTAACCCGAAAACCTCTTCTAAACTTTAGGCCATCCTCCCTATCCTTGTCCACTATAACCCCTCTACTTGTTACCAGCCCCTCCCCAACATCCTCCTCCGCCAAAGCCTCAAAGCAATTCGAAAGAGCTAAATCTTTTGCCACTGACCATGAAGTCACAACTTTTTCTGTTACGTTAATAGCCCCCCTTTTTAAATCCATCCCATGCACCACCTCCTCCATGACAAGCACCTCCTCGTCAATCATCACCCTACATGCATTGTCAGACTTGTAGCCATTGCGATCCTCAACAGTCCCTGAATCATTAACAATTCCCATACAAAACATTACGGCAGGATCCCACAGCAAAGGATCACTGCAGCTAGATCCACACAAATCAACAACTTCCAGCAAATCACCTTCCAAACCAAAAACCTCATTGGCTAACGAGTTTGAATTCATAACCGAAACCTCTCCTGTCTTGAAAATATTCTCTGACCCACCAAGTCTCGACTTATCAGAAATGGATTAAAATATAAAACATATGTGTTGGCATGTTTGACGCATGCCAACGACTTTGAAAAACAATTAAGTGGTGTAAATTAATTTCACCCAATAAAGATGAATTTGAATAATGGGCCGCAAATATTTACATATAAAAAAGAAAAAAGACAAAATATGTAAATGTAGAAAATACGATGTGTTTAACCCGAGGTTGGATTGAGTTGTGATGTAAACCTGCCCGGAACCGCCCGGCTGTCCAGTAGTCACAACAATACCTATCCAATGTGGGTGGTTAAACACAGAGCCCCATAAGGACCCGAGGTTAGACTGAGTTGTGGCGTAAGACTGCCCGGACCCAACCGGCAACAGGCAGCCACAACAATACCTTTCTAATGTGAGAGGTCGAGGCTTTAATAAGACAATTAAAGATGAGTCAGGATTAAGTAAATTAAATTAATACTTAATCAAAATGGAACATGCTAAACTATACAGACTGATTGGGGGTTAGGTTTACAAAACACTTAACCAACTTAGCATGTTGGCTAGAAATAGAAAACCTAGTAGCAGGGGACCCTTTTCAGCAGTAACCCTACAAGGTGTATCAGGATACCCTGAACTAGGCAGGGTGGGGCACGATTACTGGACTGACTGTAAGAGGTCAAATCGACGGCGGTGGTGCAGCAGTGTAGGTTCTAACGGGGTGCGGGCGTGCACACACTCCGGCGCAGAAAAATAAGGCACTGGGCACCAGTAGCATACCTGTGCATCCTAGGATTGTGTCGGGCCGCCACCATGGGACTTGATACACCCCATGGTGGGACCAGCATAGGTAACTACAACAACGGGGGCCGTAAGACACATGTAACTATGCGAGTAGGAGCCGATCATCAGAAATGGATCACTTCACCCTGATTATGGGGTGCCTGTTGGGAACTAGTTTATATGGGTACAGAGATTAATATGGGGTACGATAGTATATTCGACTCTAGACAACTTAACTTAGTTTATGGTGCTTTCCCATTTCCAGTTTATACTTATCATATCCAGTTCTTTATTCATAGACTGAATATTCCTAGACTTACTCAGGATTTATGTCTGACTCTACTATTCTTTCGTCTTCTTTTCTTTCGTTCCCCCCTAGGTCCACAGGGAGGGAATACCGCAGCTTGACCAGCTTTCACATCCAGCTTGAAGAGAAAGAATGTATTGCTTGGATCTTTTTCGTTTTGGACTATGGCTTTGGACAACAATTATGGGACTTATGCAGTTTATTTATGTTTTCTTTATGCTTCTTTAAATAATGTAATCAAGACAGTTATGAAGGTGTTATGTTTTTGGAAGTATTGTAAGACAAATTATGACATGGTTTGTGTAACACGTATTTTGTTGAAATAAAAGTTGTTGTTGTTTTCCGCTGTTCAAAAATATGTGTTCTTATATCTGTCTTGTATATCCGTGACTTATACTTACAAACATCCACCAAAATTAGGGCATTCCCTTTGAGAGTGACCCTAACGGAGGTGGGGTGTTTCATCTAGCTTGTCTCCTCTTCTATTTTTGAGAATTCCTATGACCTAGCTCTTAGGAAATTCATTTGTTTGTGTTTAGATTAGAGATTTGCATGCAATATTGGAAGAGAGGTTATTATAGCTAAGCTTTGGATTGATTTCTTCCTTCTAGCAAGTAAAGGTGAGTTCTTTAATGAACTCACATCTATGCCACAAGCCTAGAGGCTTGTAAAGTGTAATTTAGGTTCATTTTGATTTGTGCATATGCATATGAATTGGTTAGATAAGTATACACTTTCCGGTTCATTAGTTTTAGTTTCGTTAAATTGGAATTTCTCATTTAGATTGTGCACACAATCGAATTCATATGCTACGAGTTGAATTTGTGATCTTGTGAATCCCCGTTGTCGCCACGACAAAGTCCTAAGTCTTCACAAGTTGCTTGACTCACTTTTGCATGCTTTGGTTTGGAATTTAGTTCACCTTTGAACTTATAATCAAAATCATTGCAATCTCATGCATATAAGTTTATGCATGTTTGTTTGTGTTCTTGAGTTGTTTCGACGAGCTTATGAGGCCATATTATCATCTAGATCAAGTGCATAACCTCCATAGTTCACCGGAAATGATTCATATACTATTTGGGTAAAAAAACCAAATTGGGCTATTTGACAGTTACCAGTCGACTGGTCAAAAAGGACCAATCGACTGGTACTTGCTACCCGAAATTTGATGTATGCTGGTAAGTTGACCAGTCGACTAGTTCAAAAATGACCAGTCGATTGGTCCTGTTGTTTTCCTACTGTCGACCAGTGGAGACCACGGTCGACTGTATAGGTTGTTTTAGGCTCTTTCCCGACTGTGTTTTGGCCCAATCGGCCTTTTTCTATGATTTTTCATTTTCTCTGGTTCACAAATTTCAGCAGCTGGATTTTCGACCTTTGATGGACTTTCGATTTATTCGTGGTGAACGAATTCATAATCATTAGTCGTGGGATTTTGTTTACGTTATTAAAATATGAATTCTTCATTTGATCATTATTTCGATCGCTATTACACGAGATTTGCCACTTCGAAATTATATTAAAGAGTTTTATACTATTAGTAGATACCAAAATCTTTTATTAAAATGGTTTCTAATCCTACTTCATTATATGAAGTTATTTTATAAATTGCTATATAAATCTACTAGTATATATTTGATAAACCTTTTTATCGTTCGTATGAGAAATCTAATTAAACGCCTTAGTAAAAATAAGGACTATGACTCCTTGTGTTTACTTCGACGATTAATTCTTGGACTCGTTTCATTGAACACTGTGACAATCATCGTTTCGTATTTCTAGTGGAATATACCACATGTTCGTAAATATTCGAGTAGAGCAAGTGGTTATGGGACATGTAGCTTGACTCTTATATTTACTGGTTTAGCGTAGTTTACACTATACTTGATCTATTTTGATCATTGATGATCTTCGGATCATCCCAAGGAACTTCGATTCCATCTTATCATAGGAACTTCGGTTCCAGTGGATCTTTTGATTGTTCCGACCTTCGAGTCATCCTGATGTTCTTCGAATCATCTTAAGGAACTTCGGTTCATTCATCTATATCGTTGATCTACAGATCAATTCGTATTAGCGAGATACGCAATATAATATTTCTTATTTTCATGTAGACTTAAAGGGAGACATCATTTCTCATGAATAATCATTTGTTGAGATCGAGTTATCTATTTCATGTTGACTTGATGGGCGACATCATTCCTCGCGAGCAGTCTTGTTTTGATATCATGTTAGCTACATTGCGTTGACTTGATGGGTTACATCATTTCTCGTAAATAGCTATATCTTTAGAGTGTGATAATCTATTAGATAGCTTTGAGAATTTCTTTGACATATTTTATGGACATTTTCGAGACTTCACATTTATTAGCGATCATTGTTGTTATTGCTCCTATGTCATTATTTGTTTATATCTCTATTTCTATCTCGGTTTATTATGATGAGTATAACTAGACTTATCCGTTTATTGTTCATTCTTATAAATAATGCTCGGGTCAGACCAAGGTATTACAGGTGCTTTTTCAAGACTTTTAGCAGGGACCACTTCTTAGCTTTTCATGTCTACATTGTCATTGTAGTAAATTTTGGGTTATATGTATATGAGGCATTTATGTATACATATTCTTTTAGCTAGGCTTGTACCTATTCTTTTGTTGTATAGTGGATCGACTATGACCACTATCTTTGTATTTGTACTCTTGTGTTATGTTCATATCTATTTCCGCCTTTGTAATATGAGCATCTATTTATGATTCTGATTTTATTATTACGTATTTTATATTGCTTTCCAAATTATATACAACCGCTGTGTATAAGTTTTGAACTTGAATTAGATGTGTCAAATTTCCTCATGAGATTTAAAAATTTAAGACCACATTATCCGACATGTTTAGCACTTCTTCAAAGCTAATATACAGATGGTTGCTCCTCAACAACCTTATTCTTCGGGTTAGTTGACACCATTGCTTGCAATGGCCTTGGCTAACGCGAGCATAAAGGTGGGGCGTTACAAATTATATTCATATTATGGTGTTTTGCATACATATTGCATCACTTATTACACATACATGCTAGAACTGAGCTCATTATTGGCAAGTTTGCAGTTCATAATAACTATGAGTTATGGATGTTTATAGAAATAACATAGGTGTATAACATGGTTATTTAGAGAGAGTTGTGTTCTTCGCCCTTTTATAAGATTTCGGGGTGAAATCTCTAATAGGAGGGAGAATGTAACACCCCGTAAAATGAAACAAAATTAGACATAAGGGAATTTAATTTAAAATAAACAATAGTAGTCTATAATAAATTAATTGGCTAAAAATGGAAATTTGGGTAAATATGAATTGGACCACGAAAGTATTATAGCTGCGTTCATGTCGAGATTCTGACCCAATTTCATCCAAAACATATTAATAAAATAAGTTCTACACATATATTAACACAAAGTTTGAATTTCAAATAAATAAATATACAAACTTGGAATATATTAATTGGATTAGCTTGAAAAAAAGTATTCCTTTTGAATTCAAATTCGTGTGTATATATTTCTATACAATAGGGACAAGAATAATCAATATAAGGTAACAAATCAACCAAATCAATTAAGAAATTAATAGAAAGAAACGCGCAGGAGAAGTACTCTACTGGGCTCGACCTCGGAAAGGGGGTCGACTGCCATCTTGTAGGGTTCCTAGTGAAGGTATTTTTTAAAGGAAGACTTATTTATATTTTTCATTAAACGGGATGCTTAAAGTAAATCTATATTGAATCTAATGGCCCATATACACGATGTCAACTATAAATAAGACCTCAAATCCTCACTCAAAACCGTACATCTATTCTTCTCCATATCTCCATGATGCTTTTCTACCATTGCTAAGTTTCAGAAAAGAAAAGAGTTTAGGTTCTTCTTCTATCTTCATAACCTATTATTTCTCTTCTATTCTATTATCTTATAGATTTTGATTTATTTCAGAATTTAGATGTATATATATAAGATATATATATATATATATATATATATATATATATCGAAGGTGGGTATAAGGCTTTATCAGGCAATCAGCCCAAAATGCAGTTTGATACAATTAATTGACATGATAGCCAGTTCAAAACGCAACATGTAATACAACATTCATTACAACTAATTTTTTCCCTAAATAACATTCTTCCCTAATCATGGCGGCTGCAGAGGATCATCAGATACAGTATTTCGGCTTCGACAAGAGATATACATATATATATATATATATTTGAAAGGTTGGAGCACGATTGTTTACGAAGGCCAAATCCAAATCTTATTCCACTCAATTCTGTTGTTGCTCGTTCTTATAGCACTGTGAGTGAAATTCATTAAAATTTACTATTTCCTATGATTTGCTAATTTAAAGTTGGATTATTGTGCCAAGAAAGATTTGAGTTATTACGAAAAGAAAATAACATCAAACCCCTAAAATCTTCCATTTATTTTATGTTTCTACGTAAGAATAGTCGATCTATTAGTATATGTGGTTTTGGATTGTTGAAATAATAAAAGAAAAGGATGATTAATGTTGTGTAATTATTTATGCTGGTGGGATTCATCTTATTTTATTTTGTGTAAATTCATATGTAAGATTTTGTGAAAAAGGTTAAGATCCATTGATGGAATTGTAAATTTGGATAGGTTTAAATCTCTATTTTCTAAATTGAGTACTTGAACATGTTTTTTACTAGATGTCCAAGTATTATGGTTTTGCGTGTAAACATACATAAAAGTGAATCCGTTCAAAATAAGAATTATATACATATATATTGGATATATGACACTTTGCTTATCTTTTATTTTTGAGATAATAAAATAAAACTGTAGTGGCCTGCAAATCTATACCATTTGAGTTGACTACATACATCACACGTCCAACCCAAATTACACAGTAATACGAATCATTATGAAATAAAGAAGAAAAAGATAGAAGAAGAACAGAAATAACAATACGGAATCTCACAATCACAGCGGAATAAAATATAATATATAAATAATCACTTTTGAAACACAACTGTATTTGAACTTATATACATCATCAGAGTATACCACAATACAACAGAGCAGAATAACTCTAAATATCTAACACCGAAGACTCCTGTTCCAAGCTCCTTTAGACAAATCTGTAAACACCTGAACTACTTCACTGCCCATACAAATTTGGGCATCCAAGAGTTTAGGGTAAAACAAAACAAAATAAACTCTGGATCAGTCATGAGACTAGTATGCATAAACAATTTAAAACAGTTTGAGAAAATAAACGATATCTCATAAGACCACGCCGTATAACACGGAACGGGTTTTTCCCTTATGAGAATCCAATACACTTTAACTTTCAAAATCCTTTTGAAAGAAACGATTACCTTTATATCATAACTCTTTTGATATTATAATAGTGTCCATCAACCACAACTAAATAACCATCTAGCAGAACGCTTGCATCTCATGCTCTACATACATAATATACAATCAAAACCGCGAGCACTTTTTGGATAATGGATTTCCAACGATGACAAGGTATGAAACCACCTTCTGATAGTGTATCTCTAGAGGGGGGTTACACTAGGTTCAACAAGAACATCTTGTAACCTGGCCACACATGACCGATCACTCATTTCGCTTGTGTGTATCAAATGTATATCACCAACGGTTGGGATCAGCAACTATTTTCCCGAATGGGACAACATCGAATAGAATAAAGAATGAAATGAATTTCTCTAGATAGGTGATAATACACCCTAATTGGGAGCTACCCACTTGGCCATGTTACCTACTCGATTTTTTTCATTTCCCGGTTGTCGAGGCCTGAGGCTAAGATTACTTACCATTCATTGATAACACAATCACTTTGAATGCCACATTGTCAGATCTGTTAATCACTAATTGATTTGCACAAATATAAACCAGGATATTATGCTAAGAGAATAAATTCTTTGCCACCATATATATTTATACAGACCAACATATGCGATCATTGGAAATACTCTGTAAAACATTCATCCATATAACTTCATTCTGGGACTAAACAAAACAGAAGGCACAATTTCCATTAATCCATCTTAGGAAATTTCTACCTAGGTTTAATAGAAAAAGCCCTTGCACTTTATTCTGTCTTCGATTATCTTCATATAATCTAATTCGCAATGCTACTGCCAATATAGAGTGGTTCACGGATAATAATTCAACTGGTCTCTCCATATTGACAACGATATTGGCAATTACTTCGATAGTCGGTTGTTAACTATCAAAGAAAAAAACATTCATTCATAACATCAAACCATCACTGGCCCCTTAATTAATATTTCATTAATTAAATCACTTCTCCATTTCCTTATCAATATTTGTTAACCCAATATTTTTAATAAAAATCTGGGCCTCTTATGCTATTTGGAAAACATTTCCATATGCCGCCTTCTTTTATTTTCTGTACTTAGAAAATATCTCCTATTATAATTAGAATTTATTTCCAAACACTTCTCCCTTTCACGATCATTCATTCTATACTTAGGAAATATCTATTATTATATTCCCAAAATTCCACTTACTTGGGTTTAAACGAATGTTGTGTAAAATATTGTTACAACATCCCAAAATACTGCATTTAACTAAATCTTATTCAAACATTGGTCTTCGAGACTGAATCTTGCTATTTATCGGTTAAAAATGAAATCAATCAAGTTGGGGTATAACTACCACTCAGACCTTGACTAAATAACATTCTTAACTTCAAAACGGACAAGACTACTAATCTTGAATAATCATCATCACATAAAACCCATTTATCTATTTTATTAAATGTGTATGCGTTTCTCTTGCTGTACTTACCAGATTTAAAATTATTGATTTCCTTTTTTTGTTTATAATATTATATTTTAAGTTCGTTTCATTATCTCATTGTATATCCATATACTAATTTCTAGTTATCATAGTTTCCTAAAAATATTCTAGCTCCTTAAATTTTTGGAAAATTTCGCCAGCACCACCTTTGTACCGGTCAATAGCTCAAACCTCAACTCGCCTCTCTAGGCCCTTTCCATTCAAAAAGAAAATCAAAAAGGCAAGAGGTTTGCCGATTCGGCACATAAAATCTCATATGGAATTTAAACGTGTACCTTTTTGTTGAGCACTTAAATTATAATCTTCATACACTTCATTCTAATCCTGCTTAACATATATCTAACCATTATTAATTTATTCCAACTCCATCCAATCATTTTTAACTCAGTTCACTAATTTATTCGTTAAGTAACACTTTTTCCTATTCCACTTTTTATATGAACATATCATGTTCAAATATATTTTAGTTTACTTATTAACCAATTAAATTCCATTTTCAACTCAAGTTTCGTATTTGATTTCGAATATAAATTTTTAAATCTCATTCACTTATTCAAAGCTCAATTTCGATTCAAAACACGATTTACTAATTATTCTTCAAATTAGTTAATTCTATTCGATAATTAAAAATCTAATTTTTTTTTTCAAAAATCAGTTCACTTACTCCACTTGAGTTCATATTTATTTTATATCTCAATTCTGGATCTTTCTAATGGAAATTCATATTTTATTTACTTAAAATCCTTTTATTTATTTAAATAAACCGTTATGGTTTTATAATGGTTATGGCGCTGTTTTTCTGAAAATTTGATTTTGACATAACTCAAAATCTAGAATTTTCTCTTCCATTAGAAAACTATAATTCAATTGGTCCTGACGATTCTTGTTTTAAAGAATTCCAACTTAAATTGAGTTCTATATACTCAATCGAAGTTCGAAACGCCAATTAACGAACTACCGGACGCGGCAAGTTCATTTTAATTATATTTAAATATAAAATGTTTAAAATTCATTTATAAATAAATTTCAACTCTATTCTAATATATTTTAATATAAATTAAACCAATTTTCCAAATTCAACTTAATATTTCTGATTTTCCCTAACCATCGATTATTTTATAATTCAATTATAATTTATTTATAATCAAATCTTCTACACTGAACTCCAATTCCTTATAAATAAATTATTTATAAAATTCGATATAATCGAATTCTAATTTTAAATCCTTAGATTTTTCTCAATTCCGTTTATATTTCCCATTCCAAAATATAATCACTCGTTCTTTATCTCAACACGTTTTGCCAATTCACTTTTAAATTCATGCTTGAATTTAAAATTCCAAATTATCCCACGATAATTATCTTAGTTAATTTATAAACACTTTCATAAATTTAACTTCCTTGTTTTAAAATTTAAAACAAGTTTTCGTTTCAAAAATCTATTCAAAACTCAATTCCTTTTATATTCTGAATTTTCGGAATAAAAACCGTAGTTCCCTTTTTGAAACGATTCCAAATTTCTATTTTTAAATTCACATTTGAAATAAGTTTTCCCAAATTTATCTTTTGATAATTAATTTTCTATGATTATAACATCTTTTATAAATTTACTTGTTTTATATATATTAAAACAAGTTCCATTTAAAAATCTATTTAAAACAAAAATCTTATTTTGAAATATTCTATTTATTATAACGTATCCATGTATAACATAGAATCTATTTTCATACTGAAATTTAACTTCTATTTAATATAAATCCTAATATATTTTATTTACATGAATTAAAACTAATCGATCTCAAATCATAAATCCATACGAATTTATTTTAGTATAACTTATATTCTGAACATCAGTATAAACTTCATCGTTTACTTCCTTAAAATGATTCCAAATTTCCATTTTTAAATTCACATTTGAATTTAAATATTCAAATTATCCAATAATAATTATTCCCTTTCATTTATAACACCATTTATAAATTCACTCTAATTTTATTAAATTTATAAACATCGTTAATAAATTCACAACTTGTTTTTTTACAAAACAAGTTAATATTTATTAACCCATTCGAAATTCAAATTCTGTTTTTGGAAAAATAGATTTTCTCGTTTAAATCCGAAAATATCCTTTTCACGATATTTCAGTATATCAACATTTTAGGCCCAGTGATATTTCAAACATTCAAAACACCCAATTATCAATCACAGGTTTTCTAACACATCATATATGAAATATATATGATAACAAACAAATAATGATATTTTTAAGTAATCCAATTGGATCCCTCCAACCTGTTTTCCTGCATCCACAAACGTTAGCTAACAGAAATAATACCCATCCTGCTTCAAGGCAGATATCGCGGTATAGAAGGTCATCCACTATCGTATTGTGGGGCGCATAGGGTCATCCGCTAATGATACTGCGAACATCCGCTAATGGTACAACATGAAATATCCAACCACTAATATATATATATATATATATAGCCACAAATACCAAGCCTAAATAACTAATATATATTTATATATATAACAACCACAATAATATTTCAATGCCTCCAAACAATCAACAATTAATTTTAACGATAAAAATAAATTTCTGAGTGAGAATTATTCACATTGATGTTTATATTTCGATCCATTCTAATTCTGATTTTAATTCCATTACTTAGATGACTATCGTACAAATTCAGCATAATTTGTTCCGCCTTAAATATGATATCTGTGAATATGAAATTGATTTTATAAGTAATCGATCTATTTAAAAAAATATTACTTAAATATTAATTTGAACAATTTAATCTAATCACCTTATGAAATAGATCCTTTTCCTATTTGATCAACAAAAATTAGAAACCTACTTCGCTACAAAACCAAATGCCATGAACTTCCCATCTACCTTCCTCCCTGATCCACCAATCAAGGAACTGCTTTGACCATTGTCCTTCCCTTCACAATCCAACATCTGACTTCAGCAGATAATATTAATTTGTGATATGCATCATCCTATCATTGCCACTCCAAACTCGAGCTCAGCCTTCCCTCTTATATCACGACTTCATCTACACTCAAGCCTCTGAACAACACTCCTTTTCATTGTACTGTTGAAACTCCACAAATTCCCAACTCAACCATCAAACATCAAACCCCTTAGAGCTTTGACCCACGCACAATACCGGCTTTGATGTAAACCATCATCGCACCTTCTCCTTTTTGAAACAGAGCATGAAATGAAAGAGGAGCAATAATTCCTTGCACTGAATCCTTCAATAATAATCACGTATACACATTTGCTTGCTACAAACTTACATCTATTGTTCGATTTTTAAATCGATGCCCATAATAACTCAATTTCACAACCCCATTGTAACGACCCGGAATATCTGAACCAATTTAAAAATTTTAAATTGTCTAAAATAGTGGATTTTAAATATTTAAAATAAATATTTTAAATAATAGCAATGAAAACTGAGTTTGAATCGACGTTTGAAAACGAATATAATTAATTCTAATTATAAACAAGGCCTGAAATGGCGTGGTAGTTTCAAAATTTGAATTCAAACTTTGACTGACTGTACCGGGTGCAAAACAAAACGGATTTGAGTGAAACCAAAAATATTTAAATCTTTAGTGAATGCCTTTCTAACGAATCTAAAAAATCGAAGTTTCATAGCGGAAAGAAAAGGTTATGGCGAAATGAATTTTCAGAAAGGTCGCTATGGAATTTATATAGCCCGTGAAATTGGCCATTTTGCAAACGACCTCGGAATTCGACAAAACCACTTTTGTTGGATCTGGGATGTGAAGTTATTGCTAGGTTTCAAATTTCATAATTTTTGAAGCTAGTATGTGAGCGTGGCAAAGGAAAATGAGTTTTGGTCAATTACAGTTAAATTGGATTGACCAGAAATGGGTCATTTTTCAAACGTTCTCAGAATTCGACGAAACTAGTTTTGTTGGGACCGTATCGTCAAAACATAGCTAGATTTATTTTTCGAATCAGTTTGTGGCCCTGGCAAATTGAAATGTACGTTCAAATTTAATATTGAATGTTTTATATTTTAATTTGAAGAAAAATTGACTGAAACATTCGAATGGGCCTTCGAAACATATCCCATTGTGTTCGGAATGGGGTAAAACGCTAGGGACGACAGTCGTTGGGTTTGGATTGGAGTTCGTATGAGATAAGGGGTATTTTTGGATTTTAAAAAAATTATAAATATAAAAAAATCTGATTGGGCCATCGTTTCTCTCTCTCCTTTCTCTCTCCCCGTAACACGATCGAAGGCGGAAAACCCTCCAAATCTTCCTGTCCATTTTCTGATCGATCCACACACCAAAATCAAACACTCCAGTTGGGAAATTTGTAGAGGTTGAGAAGATCTTCAAATCCATATATAGTTTGGATTTTTTCATTGAGTGGTTTGGGAGAATCGAGCTCGAGAAGTTCGGGTGTTTTCGCCGCCGCCCCGCCTGCCACAGGCGATCGAACGCCTCCCCCCTTCAGGCGCAGGCGCGCCTCTCCTCCCCCTTCGACGCTACGAAGGCCAATCGACGAATAGCTACACGGATTTCAAGAAAAATCCAAACCTAGTTTTGAACGAAACAGCTGAGGTACGGCCTTGTTTATTTTCAACTGTTTTAACACCTTTAAACCGTTGCAAACTTTGAAAAATCATATCTTTTTGCTGTGTTATCGAAATTCAGTGAAACAAGAGACAGTGGACTCGTGTGGACGTCTTCTACAGTTTAGAAGAGACCGCATATTTTTCTGAGCCTTCTGCTATTTTTGGTGGAGTGGAACCCAATGTGAGATTTCTAATTTATAAACGATATGGAAAACGACGATGTATAAATTATATAGTCGATGTATGGGTTATATAAGCGTTGTACACCTCATGTATAAGCGTTGTATAAGTTGTACGTTCGATGTATAAGTTATATATGCGTTGTAAAAATTATATATGTGTTGAAATAGAAGTGAAATGCTATATATGAATATATATACATATACATATACATATATATATATATATATATATATATATATATATATATATATATATATATATATATATATACGCCCCTCGTCCACAAACCATGGACGATATTTACTAGTTGTGATTGGTGTGAAAATTGATTGATAGCGAATGGTTGATTGAAATTGTTTGTGGTTGGAATTGATTGATTGTGGTTGAAAAATACCCGTTTGTGGTTGAGAAATATTTGGTTGAAACTACAAAGGATTAGTTTGTGGAAATGAAATAAATATACATGCCGCCTGCGTGCGAACTAGATGCATGAATCCCCATTGTCAAAAACCGCGAGGTTTTAAGGTAGAGCGAGGAGCCGTACTAGGGACGATCCCGGTTTTAACTACCCTGCCGTTATGCTGCCGAAATTTTGAATAATATTCATATGTTAGAATTATTTTCCTATGTTGAAACTATATTCGTCTGTTGAATAGAAAACCTTCATGTGTTAAATAGAAATTCATTCGTTGAATCATATTCATGTGTTGAGTGGTATTCGTGTTTTAAATATAAAAATCACATTTTTATCTATATATACAAACTATAGAAAACCTTCATGTGTTGAATCGATATTCATTCGTTGAATTGAAATTCATATGTTGAATGGTATTCGTGTTTTAAATATAAAAATCACATTTTTGTCTATATATACAAACTATAGAAAACCTTCATGTGTTGAATCGATATTCATTCGTTGAATTGAAATTCATGTGTTGAATGGTATTCGTGTTTTAAATATAAAAATCACATTTTTATCTATATGTACAAACTATAGAAAACCTTCATGTGTTGAATCGATATTCATTCGTTGAATTGAAATTCATGTGTTGAATGGTATTCGTGTTTTAAATATAAAAATCACCTTTTTATCTATATATACAAACTATAGAAAACCTTCATGTGTTGAATCGATATTCATTCGTTGAATTTAAATTCATGTGTTGAATGGTATTCATATTTTGAAAGAAATTGTTTTATAATAAAAATCACATTTTTATCATCAATATGAAATATATAAAATAATCTTGTTTTGAAATAAATTGTTTTGATAATAAAAATCCTATTTTATCACCTATATGAACTATAGAAAATAATCGTGTTTTGAAGTAAATTGTTTTATAATAAAAATCCTATTTTATCACCTATATGAACTATAGAAAATAATCGGGTTTTGAAATGAATTGTTTTATAATAAAAATCACATTTTTACTATATACATGAATTGTTAAAAATAGTGAAATGTTGAAATAGAAGACAATTAGATAAAAATATCATTTTTATCAAATGTATGAAAGGAATATAGTTTTGAAATCAAAGAATCGATATATATATATATATATATATATATATATATATATATATATATATATATATATAGAATTGAAATATATCGAATAACGAAGCTGCAGTTTGTATTTTGAGACCGTGATTTCAAACGATTAGTGCGGGAGATCCGACCATCGGATTTTCCCGAAACCGCAACCGTTGGGTCCGCTTTGGAAATATCTTTCCAACGGCACCAACTTTGTAAAGATCCAACGGTTGGATTGTCTGGAATGGTTAATTCAAATTTGAAGAAAAACAGCGCCAGAATCGATTATATATATATATATATATATATATATTTAATTATATTTAATCGAATAACGACGCTGTAGTTCGTATTTTGAAATCGAAACTTCAAACGATTATACCGGGAGATCCGACCGTCGGATTTTCCCAAAACTGGAACCGTTGGATTCGTTTTGAAAAGATCTTTCTAATGATGTAAATTTTATGAAGATCCAACGGTTAGATTTTCAAATATGTGTAAATCAAATCTGAAGAAAAATAGCGCCATGGCTGCGTTATGGCCCGAAGCGTCGTTTTGAATAAATTGGCTATTTTAAAATAAATAAAAATAGCGATAAATCGTTATAAAATATTATAAACGATATGGATGTGAAATTTAGAAACTAACTGAAGGTTGGCTAAGTCGAATGGTTTCCTTTGTGTTGATCTGATGTTGGTTTCGGCCTTCGGGGTTAATATTTGGGAAATCGTTCTCTTACTGATTGACGGTTAGTGACTAATGAATTGAAATGATGCATATGTATGTTGGTGTTGCACTTGTTTATTATATACGCGAGTTGCTCAGAAAGACCGGGTTTATCCCATTCTGAATAACTGAATTGACGATAAGAAATCGAAGATAAAGACGGTGGTCGAAGAACGGAGATCTTCACCTCGTTTGGATGGTAACCGAGGTCCTGATTGGGAGGCATCTCGAAATATAGATAATGAGTGGTGATCGTCCCAACGTACGTGGTGATCGATGGGTTTGCGAGGTATATAGTGCCTCCGGTTTCGTTCAGACCCAGAACGGACTTGCAAATGGACAGTGTGTCTGACATTGGAATTTATTTTGTGTGATTGATAGCTACCAGTTGCACGATGTGAATTGCCTGTGTGGCATGCTAAGATGCAGTGATCAGGGCTTCTGTTGAAAAGCAAAGTCTTGTGGTGATGATCAAAGCACCGCCTGTGTGGCGTAGCTTTGTGTATAACGTGAAATCGCGAGCCTTACACCCCGGTATGAACCAGAAACGGGAGAGAACCTCAAGGAGGACATGCGTTTCTTTCTAGCTAGAAGTGGCGTCAGTGGTTTTACACGCCCTGACGAGATTGACTTATGTGGTTGTTGCTGTTGCGAGGCGCCTCGGATATATCGGTCGATCCAGGACCGATGGAGTCATTTGTTGGCTCATTTACACCCCAAAGGGCGGGGAAACGTATGGTTCAGGCACTATAATCCACTCCGTGTGGACCGGCCCTGTCGCTCCAAGGAGCAGTTGCGGCTGTTCCGGAGGCTCGGGCTAGAGAGTCTCGAAGTCGGTAAGGACTATCTTTTGCCTTGGTTCATGACGGAAATCCAATTTCCAAATACGTGACTGTGCGGTTTTGATTGTATACCTATATATGGCGACATAGTGGTATGGGGCATTAATGCCGTCTATGATTGATAGTTATGATTTGAAATTGTTTTTGAAACATATAAACACTAGTAATAATATCAAATGCTTTTGTTTTATTCGTATCAAGCATATTTTGGCCATTATAAGGTAAAACTCTATCCTCCGGTTTGCGTTGCATTGTGTGATGGGAACTGAGTCTTATAATGGCTTCATTTTTATAAAAAGCATTGCGATGTTTAAAAGAAAGATTTGTTTTTAAAGTACTGGCAATCCGATGGAGTAAACCCGTTCCACGAAAGTGGCGTGGTCCTATGATTATCCATATTTAAATGTGTTGAGTAGATTTCTCATACCAGTCCCATGACTGACTCGTAGTTTGTTTCACTTTCAAACTCGGGTGCCCCTTTTTCTACATGGCCAGCCTTGTATTCAGGTTTAGCTGGCTCATTCTGGATAGCTGGAACTGAAGATGGATTCTATCATTTATCTCTTTTTATGCTGTTCAGCTCCTATTGTACATTATGTTTGTTTTCCGCTGTAGACATTTATGTATAGCTGAACTGTATTTGTACTAAGTATGATCCTGTATACTGTGTAACTCTGATGTTTATGTTTATCCAGTATATTCTATTGTGCATTATCTGGTGTATTTATTTAATTCTGTTCTGCTGTTATCTGTTTAGGTGTTATATTCCAAGGATTACCCTTGCCGCCGTCAGTACGGGGTTTGGGGTCGTCTCACCCTATATCGTTGTTGCAAAAGTTGAACTCCAGAAATTTGTTACGCAACCTCCCCTGATGATCGAAGAACTTCTCTTGTTTGCCTGAGTCGTAGTTCTCTCTCTTTTTATATTTCTAATTGATCGATTTTGATTTATAATGGGTGCAACCATTTTATTTTGTTTATTTGAAGCTTTGTTTTTGCGTTGTAAACGAAAAGAAAAAAAGAACATTCGGGTTTACAACGATGAGAATTATAAAGGAGTGACTTATAACTAAAAAGAGGATGACCATTTCTAATTTGAAGCTTCGAGGGATCCCATTTGCAGAAGAGCAAAAATGGAATGAACAAAAAAGGAGAGTTTGATTGCCTTTGAATAATGGAAAAAATACTTAGGTTAGAAGAAAATGGGTACAAGTAGATTTAGGTAGTTCAACGACTTTGCGGTGTACCTTGTTTACTTAGGATGGAAGGAAACCTTTATTTATTTTAATTTGTTTTGAACCAGTACCATTGTTTTTAATTTAGAATACCCCGTGATTTCGAACTCCTTTCAGAACACAACAACCGACATTTCTAGGGTTATACCACTATTCTGAACACACTGGAACATGATTTAAAGTCCAATTCGATCATATGGAGAAGATATTAATTTAAACCAATATAAATTAAATTCAAAACAATTAATTTCTTGATATTATATTATTATTATTATCGACTATATTCAAATAGATTATAATTTGATCATCTGAATTATTTTGACTTAGTTTTAATATTGAATTCAATTATATTTCGCATTTCGATAATTTGATACAATCGAAATTAAATCATATTTCGGTTATTAAATTGATACGATATAAAAATCCAGTTATATTGTCTACTCAATATTTAAAACAATATCAAATATCTAAAATTGAACAAAAAAAATACAGGTTGTTATATTCTCCCCCTTAAAAGAAGTGTGTCCTCGAAATTACTAAAGTATGGGAAATGCAACAAACCCATTTATTTTTCAAAATCCATCTATGCTGAAACACAACATTTCAAATTTCAACAATTTTTTCCAACCAAAATTTTGGTTTTCATCCATTAAATTCTGATGATTTAATACTAGTATTCCATTTAAATCTATTCAAATTGATTCTGGTCAATTTATTCACTTCGATCTATTTAACTTGCTTAAGTCAATTTCTAAATTCCAGAATCCAAATCCCCAGGTTTTTATTTCAAATCCCTTTTGAAACCATATACATATATACCAATATTTATAACACATCACAAATTCAGACATTTGAATTTTCAAACCCAACTAATTTTCGTTCAAAAAAATATCTATCAAAACTTTTCTAAGGTAGCAATCTATCACTTAGAAACTCAAAAACGAACACTGATGATGTTGCAGTCATCATCAGAATTATTTTCCAGCTACTAAAGTGAGTTCAGTGCTTTATCACTTTCAAAATCCATTCAAAACGTTTTTTATTCAAAATCCTTCTAAAACAAAGATATATTATTTTAATATACTTTGGAAAATATTTTTCCGAACACCCAGGATTTTTAATTCTTAATTCTGGTTCTGAATTCAATATCAGTTCATCTCATTTGTATATTTAACTCATATACAAATTCTATTTGGTTATACATAACCATTCCAATTTTATAATCTCATTTGATTATAATAACAACCAACTCATCCATATACTATAATAATTTCAAAAAAATTATTACCTCTATATCAAAATAGAATTTTGAGTAAAATTATTTAATTTACCCACTTCAAAACAATACTATGTCGAATTTCTCTGTTCAAGCGTTTATAAAATCCTATCGATTTTGTGGCATCCCGCGATTCGAATAGAATTCATAACCCACTTAACAGACAAGCCAGCATAATACAAAACAATTTTTATGTTAACTAACAAATATGCTCTCGTGAATGTACACACTCAACTAATTCTAGGATACTACTAACCCTGTCTCTAATGAGTAAAACCCACCAAAGCCTAGGTGTTTGCTCAACCTAAGCACGATACCAACTGTAGTGGCCCGCAAATTCGTACCATTTGAGTTGACTACATATATCACATGTCTAACCTAAATTGCACAGAAATACGAATCATAATGAAATAAAGGAGAAAAAGATAGAAGAAGAACTGAAACAACAACACAGAATCTCACAATCGCAGCGGAATAAAATATAATATATAAATAATCACTTTTGAAATACAACTGTATTTGAACTTACATACATCATTAGAGTATATCACAAATACAACTGAAACACCCCACCTCCGTTAGGGTCACTCTCAAAGGGAATGCCCTAATTTTGGTGGAGGTTTATAAGTATAAGTCACATATACACAAGACAGATATAAGAACGCATATTTTTGAACAGCGGAAAACAACAGCAACATTTATTTCATCAAAATACGTGTTACACAAACCATGCCATAATTGTCTTACAATACTTCTAAAAACATTACATTTTCATAATTGTCTTGATTTCATTATTTAAAGAAGCATAAAAACATAAGTAAACTGCATAAGTCCCATAATTGCTGTCCAAAGCCATAATCCAAAACGAAAAAGATCCAAGCAATACATTCTTTCTCTTCAAGCTGGATGTGAAAACTAGTCAAGCCGCGGTATTCCCTCCCTGTGGACCTGGGGGGGAAACGAAAGAAAAGAAGACGAAAGAAAGGTAGAGTCAGAAATAAAGCCCGAGTAAGTCTAGGACTATTCAGTGTATGAATAAAGAAATGAGCATGATAAGTATAAACTGGAAATGGGAAAGCACTATAAGCTAAGTTAAGTTGTCTAGAGTCGAATGTACTATAGTACCCCATACTAATCTCTGCACCCCTATAAACTAGTTCCCAACAAGCACCCCATAATCAGGGTGAAGTGATCCATTTCTAATGATCGGCTCCTACTCGCATAGTTACATGTGTCTTACGTAGGGGTGAGCGTTTGGTTGGTTCGGTTTATCTGATGATAAATTTGTCAAACCAAACTAAAACCAATAAAAATGAAAACCAAACTAAACCAACCAAATTAAGTTTGGTTGGTTCGGTTGGTTATCCGATTAAACCGAACTAAAAATGTTGTACATTTTGTGTTTGAAATATTCACTATAATTTGAAATAAATTATAAATGTATGATTACAGTATTATTATTTTTGATCTTTATGCTTTTTAATATTAATTTTGACACATAATTGTTGATTAATATATACTGAAATAACTGAACTAACATAAAATATTTATTATAATACTGATAATTTTGAAAATATAGTAAAATTTTGGTTAATTTGGTTAAACCGACAACCGAACTTATTATTTTTTGGGGCCGATTACAAACCGATTTATATTCAAAACCGAACCAAACCGACCAAAATAAATTGGTTCGGTTGGTTTATTTGGTTTAACCGAATAATGCTCACCCCTAGTCTTACGGCCCCCGATGTTGTAGTTACCTATGTTGGTCCCACCATGGGGTGTATCAAGTCCCATGGTGGCAGCCCGACACAATTCTAGAATGCACAGGTATACTACTGGTGCCCAGTGCCTTATTTTTCTGCGCCGGAGTGTGTGCAAGCCCGCACCCCGTTAGAACCTACACTGCTGCACCACCGCCGTCGATTTGACCTCTTACAGTCAGCCCAGTAATCGTGCCCCACCCTGCCTAGTTCAGGGTATCCTGATACACCTTGCAGGGTTACTGCTGAAAAGGGTCCCCCGCTACTAGGTTTTCTATTTCTAGCCAACATGCTAAGTTGGTTAAGTGTTTTGTAAACCTAACCCCCAATCAGTCTATATAGTTTAGCATGTTCCATTTTGATTAAGTATTAATTCAATTTACTTAATCCTATCAATCCCGACTCAGCCTTAATTGTCTTATTAAAGCCTCGACCTCTCACATTAGACAGGTATTGTTGTGACTTCCTGCTGCCGGTTGGTTCCGGGCAGTCTTACGTCACAACTCAGTCTAACCTCGGGTCTTTATTGGGCTCAATGTTTAACCACCCACATTGGATAGGTATTGTTGTGACTACTGGACAGCCGGGCGGTTCCGGGCAGGTTTACATCACAACTCAATCCAACCTCGGGTTAAACACATCGTATTTTCTAAATTTACATATTTTGTCTCTTTTCTTTTTATATGTAAATATTTGCGGCCCATTATTCAAATTCATCTTTATTGGGTAAAATTAATTTATACCACTTAATTGTTTTCAAGGTCGTTGGCATGCGTCAAACATGCCAACACATATGTTTTATATTTTAACCCAAACGTCATTACCCCCGTTTTATACGTTCGCTACAATATAACATATGTTGGGTTTAACATTTAAACCCAACTTAGCCACATGAAAAAGGGGAGGCTTAGAACATGGTGTTTATATATCCTAAGTAACATCAAAAGGGGAGTGAGAACGCATGAACTTGCAACATAACGATCTAATTAACATAAATTAGGCACTTGTGAACTTGCATTGTAATAGCATATAATCATGACATAAAACATACCTAAACATGAATCATGGTTTTTAATCTATTCATGTGAACTTGCAATTGAAATGTAAATCTAACTTAATTATGTGTCGCATATATTGTCATATGATTTTGATAACAGCATAGGCCTAAAACATATTTTGTTTGGGCATAAAGTCAAACATAAACTAGCCATGTTCATAAAGTCAACACAAGTTCACAAGGGTGCTTACTTTTGTCACTAACACAAAAGTATGGTTTTACACTTGAATCATGATGCCAATTCCAACATAAATTCATACGAATCATAATACTCAAATGGATCCAATTACACTAAAAATGATCATAAAAATATACATCATGTTGGCATAATAGTAAATCATATACTTGCATGAATCTCAACTTTGTTGTAATAAACTATCACAAACATATAGTCGTTACTTTCAACATGAAACATATACTTGCAATTATCCAATAGGTGTTGTAATAAACTAACACAAACATATAGTCGTTAACTTTCAACACGAGTCATATACTTGCAAATATCCAATAGGTCTAACATCATTATACCTCAACATCCCAAATCCATTCATAATTAGAATCATAGCAACATACAATTATGAATTATGATCATCACAAATTAAGTACAATTCCATTTCTCATTTTACACAAATCAAAACACAATTATTCATTCATATCGGAATAGCACTCTACTTACAACGTATGATGAATCTTCAATTCAGGTTTCTGAATTCTGAATTTGGAGATGCTATCCTTTGTTGTAGGAGTTGTTTTGATTTAGTTTTCATTGCTTTAAGCTTTTTGAATTGTCTCCTAATCGTCTCTCAATTTTGACGGCTACTCCTAGTCTTTCCTCAGCAGCATGACGGTCTCATTCTCATTTTTATTTGTATGAATTAGGTGGAGTCTTAGGTCCTTTTTATAGAGTTTGTGAATTGATTAGGACCGTCGATGGAGCTTGGATTAATATTAGCCGTTCGTTTGAGGGAGAGACAAATCAGGAGCTGACACCTAGCCCTAGTGACAAGGCAAGGCTCAGAAATTCGGCCAAGCACAGACCAGGCCAGCCAGGAGGGACTGGGTTCGACCTGGCTCAGGGGCCAGGTCGACTCCCCAGTCGACCCCCATGTCGACTTGGCAGTCGACCTGGGTGCCCCAGGTTGACTACCCAGTCGACCTGGGTAGCCCAGGTCGACTACCTAGTCGACCTGGGTGCCTTAGGAGGGAAAATTCCTGCCCTGCCCAATCTAGCCCGATTTTTGAAATTTGAATTTGTTATGAGTTGTTTCTGTCTGTTTGAATTTTAAACTGAATTCTGAAACTTCCGGATGCCATATCTCATTCATACGGAGTCCGTTTTACGCAAACTCGGACTCTATCCCAAGCAGAATTCCGAGACGAACGCAATGGCGTGTCCTGTTTCCCTTAATTCTTTGATTTAAAATTAGTTATACTTTAATTTGTGAATTTCACTGTTATAGAATACACGGGGTGTTACATTCTCCCCCACTTAAAAGGATTTCGTCTCCGAAATCATCATGTTCAGGAAGAATGTATATCCAAACATCCAAACGTCCATCTACTCATCCATCAAACATGAGCATCCATTGTCCTTAAAAGACTTCTAATGCTTCATGATCATATGCGAAGTGTGTGTACATGTACTTATCTAATGCAAAATCAGGCGGCCTACTGATTCAGTTGACCTACTTAATGCAAATTATGTAAGTGTCATGAATCCATTATGTATGCAAATTTTCCTATTCATGATTCTACATGAGTGCACAATCATTCATATATAAATGCAACATCCATATGACAACACATTACACTTCAACCATATATGAATATAAATACATATATGCATATGCAATATGAAGTGACTGAGCCGATTTAAAACCTAGATTGTGTGTGTATATGCCACCACGAGCAACCACTAGCAATCACTTGCAACCACTTGCAACCATCATCCATAACATGTTTCAATTACATGTTTTCATCCAAAGGGTTTCTACCTAAAAGATAAGGTCGAGGAGATATGCCTAAAAAGATAGATAAAAGCGCAACTTAAGGAAAAAGAAAGATCAAAGATGTACCCTCGAAAATAAAAGGGTAGGCCGCGCGCATTCTAGCTTCAGTTTCCCAAGTTGTGTCTCCCTCGGCGTCGCTCCACTGAACTTTGACGAGCTTGACTTCGCGGTTGCGTAGCTTTTTCACTTCCGTTCCTAATATGCGGGTTGGAACTTTCCTCACGGTTGCTTCGCGTTCCACATCAGCTTCTTCTAGGATGTTTGGCTCTACCACTTCAGCAGATTCATGTAGACATTTTCGGAGGTGCGAAACATGAAAAACGTTGTGAACTCCGGCTAGCTTTTCGGGTAGCTCTAATCTATAGGCCATTTTCCCAATTTTCTCGATGATAGGAAATGGCCCTACGAACCTTGGTGCTAGCTTTCCTGTGGTTCCAAAACGAACAACGTTCCTTAGCGAAGATACCTTAAGAAAAACTCTGTCCCCAACCTCAAATTCAAGGTCGGTCCTCCTCTTGTCGGCGTAGGATTTCTGTCTGTCTTGTGCTGTCTTCATCCTTCTTCGTATCAAGTTTACTTTCTCTGAAGTCTCTCGGATCATATCTGGCCCAAGTATGAGCTTATCAGTAGACTCCCACCAACAAGTGGGCAATCGGCACGGTCTTCCATATAAAGCTTCGAAGGGCACCATTCCGATGGTGGCTTGGTAGCTGTTGTTGTAGGCAAATTCCACCAAAGGAAGATGGTCTTCCCACGTCCCTCCAAAGTCAAGGACGCACATTCTTAAAAGGTCCTCCAAAACTATGTTCACTCTTTCTGTCTGGCCGTCGGTTTGGGGGTGATAAGCAATACTCAAGCATAACTGTGTGCCTACCGCTTCCTGCAGACTCCGCCAAAACTCACTTGTGAGGATAGGGTCTCGGTCACTAACAATGCTGGAGGGTATTCCATGGAGTCGAACAATTTCCTTGAGATAAAGAGATGCTAGGGATGAGGCAGTTCTTTTACTCTTGACAGGTAAAAAGTGGGCGCTTTTAGTAAGCCTATCCACTATTACCCAAATGCTAGTGTTGCCTCTTCTAGACCTAGGCAGCCCATCAATGAAGTCCATTGAGATGCTATCCCACTTCCACTGTGGCACCTCTAGAGGATGGAGCAGACCGCTAGGTTTCTTCTGTTCCGCCTTAACCTGTTGGCACACCATACATTTAGAAACGAAATCTGCCACGTCCTTCTTCATGCCATTCCAAAAGAGAGTTCTCTGTATGTCCTTGTACATTTTATCTCCGCCTGGATGTATCGTCATCTTGGAGTGATGTGCTTCCTTGAGAACCTTCTTTACTAAATCCCCTTTCTGTAGGACGCATAGTCTTCCGTCTCGCCTTAGCCAACCCTTATCGTCGATGGAGTATCTGTTGAGGTGACTTGAAGTCTCACCCCTAATTAGCCTATCAATCATCTCCACAAGATGAGGGTCTTCGCGTTGTGCTGTCCCTATTGAGTCCACTAAAGTCGGGCGTACTTCGAGAGATGCTAGCAAGCCCGGTACAAAATCGGAGGAGGGCCTAAAGTTAAAACTGGCTATAAACTCTAGGCTTTGCCTTTCAACAAACAGCGGGCTTAGGGTCAATTTCTTTCGGCTCAACGCGTCTGCCACTACGTTGCCTTTGCCCGGAGTGTAGGAGATCTCGAAATCGTACGAGGCAAGAAACTCCATCCATCTCTATTGCCTCAAGTTAAGGTCCTTCTACAAGAAGAGATACTTCAACGATTTATGGTCAGTATACAGTTCGAATTTCTCACCTAGGAGATAGTGGTGCCAAGTCTTAAGCGCAAAGACGATGGCAGCTAACTCAAGATCGTGGGTCGGGTAGTTCTTTTCGTGCACTTTCAACTGTCTTCCGCCATAAGCTACTACCCTTCCTTCTTGCATTAAGACAGCGCCTAGTCCTGTCCCACATGCATCTGTATAAACCGTGAACATCTTGCTTCCATCTGGAAACGTCAGAACTGGGGCTGTTGTAGGAGCCCTTTTTAGCCGTTGGAAAGCAAACTCGCAACCCAAGTCCCAATTGAACACTAGATTCTTCTTTGTCAGCCTTGTGAGTGGAGCTGATATTTTTGCAAAGTCTCTGATGAATTTCCGATAGAAGCCTGCTAACCCGAGGAAGCTTCGGACCTCTATTGCGTTCCTTGGTGTCTTCCAGTCCTGCACCGCTACTACCTTAGCAGGGTCCACAACTAACCCTTCTTTGGATACTATATGCCCAAGAAACCTTACTTCCTCTCTCCAAAAGTGGCATTTGGAGAATTTGGCTTTTAGCTGATGGACTCGCAGAGTTTCCATGATTGCCCTTAGGTGGTGAGCATGCTCTTCTTCATTCTTTGAGAAGATCAAGATATCGTCTACGAAGACCACTACGAACTTATTGAGGAAATCTCTGAACACCCTACTCATTAGGTCCACGAAGTAAGCGGGTGCGTTTGTCAAGCCAAAAGGCATGACAAGCCACTAAAAGAATCCGTCTGGGGTTCTGAATGCTGTCTTATCGATGCTATCTTCAGCCACCCTTAGCTGATGAAAACCGGTCGCCAAATCGAGTTGGGAGAAAACAGACGCTCCTACAAGCTGATCAAACAGATCGTCAATTCTGGGGAGAGGGTGCCTATTCTTTTTCGTTAGCTTGTTGAGCTCCCTATAGTCAACACATAGACGGAGTGAACCATCCGCCTTTGTGGCGAACACCACTGGAGCGCCCCACTCTGAAATGCTTCTTCTAATGAACCCCTTCTCTAGAAGCTCTTTAATCTGTTTACTGAGCTCTTTCCTTTCTCGTGGAGCCATGTGTCTAACGGGCAATGCAACGGGCTTTGCATTATCTACAAGATATATGCGGAAGTCTATCTCCCGCTTCGGAGGTAAGCCCTTCACCTCTTCGAAGACATCCGGATATTCACGGACCACTCTAACTGATTACAAACTTTCAACAGAAGCATCTAGTGATTCAAGATAACCAAGCATAACCGCATACGAGGGATTACAAGTAATTTACAGAGTGTTACCGAGTTGGGTCAGAAGCCTGACCACCCTTTTCTCACAATCAAGGATGGCACCATTACTGGATAGCCAATCCATGCCCAAAATCAAACCATATCCCGAGAAGCCCAAAACAAAGTCACTACGTCTAAATTCTACGCTTAGAATAGAAATTTTCAATCCCACGCATATCATAGACAAATGAGCAGGGCCCCCGATTGGATTTGAAACAATTAAGGGGTCCTCTATCATACTAGTTTCTAGGTGCAGAGATTCTACTAAAGCAGATGAAATAAAGGAGTGTGACGCGCCAGAATCAAATAAAGTGCGAACTGGGTGATCATAAAGATAAACTACACTTTCTACAGAAGTATTTATACCTCGCTGTTGCAGAGGTGGTGCTTCTAGCACATGAACCTGTGCCCCTGATGTGGATCCAGCCCTCTTCCCCTGCCCTCGTTTCTTTGGGCAATCCTTAGCCATGTGGCCTGTCTCACCGCAAGAAAAGCACCCACCATTCATCTTGGCCTTCTTTTTCCAGCAATCTTTCACTAAGTGCCCCACTTTGCCACAGAAATTACACTTCCTCTTCTCTTTGTTGTCTTTCCCGCCCTTCTTAAAGTCTGCCTTCTTAGGCTGTAAGCCCTCTTTCTTCCCTTGAGAGCTTTCTGCCTTTGTCTCCTTCTTGCCCTTATCCTCTTCGTTCAGCAATGCCATCTGCACCAACCTTTCATACGTAGCTCCCATGGGTATATGGGTCATGGCTAAACTGTGTAATGGCTCATTCAATACTTTGACAAATCGGAGAGCCTTCTTGTGCGGAGTGTTGACTAGGTCCACTCCGAACCTAGCCAGCTGATCGAACTGATTAACATACTCTTTGACTGTCATATTCCCTCACTTAAGAAATAAGAATTTTTCCAACTGAAGACTCCTTTCAGCTTCTGAGAGAAATTTAGCCTCAAATCTTGCCCTAAAGTCTTCCCATGTTTCCACTGGTCTTTCTGCATTGGTGACTTCCCACCAGTAGGAAGCCTCGCCTTTAAGTAGCCATACTGCCAGTTGTACCTTCTGCCTATCTTCTACCTCAAAGATGACGAATAAGTCCTCGGTTTCGTTCACCCAGTTCCTGGCTGCCACGAAGGACTCGGTTCCATGAAAATCCTTTCCTCCCATAGCTTTAAAATCTTTACATATCTTAGCAAAAGTATTACCCCGCGGAGGAGGTGGAGGAAGAGGTGCTGCTGCACCTGGATGATTTCCTGCAGCTGGGGGAGGAGGAACAGTGGGACCTGGCTGATTGGCCCTTGCTTCTAAGAATCGTCTAAACCAACCAGGTATTGGTACACCCTCTGGCAAGTTAAGTTCTTCGGACATGCTGAAACAAAAAGGATAGATTCAAAACGAAGGATAAAAGATAGTACCTATGGCTTTGGAGGACTATGCCTTTTTAAAATAAAATAATATTTTTATCTTTTAAAAATGCTTCTTTAAATTTTCTTTTTGGAAATGAATTTTCAAAACTTTTTATCTTATCTGGTAAACCTGGCTCTGATACCAAGTGAAACATCCCACCTCCATTAGGGTCACTCTCAAAGGGAATGCCCTAATTTTGGTGGAGGTTTATAAGTATAAGTCACAGATACACAAGACAGATATAAGAACACATATTTTTGAACAGCGGAAAACAACAACAACTTTTATTTCATCAAAATACGTGTTACACAAACCATGCCATAATTGTCTTACAATACTTTCAAAAACATTACATTTTCATAACAGTCTTGATTTCATTATTTAAAGAAGCATAAAAACATAAGTAAACTGCATAAGTCCCATAATTGCTGTCCAAAGCCATAGTCCAAAACGAAAAAGATCCAAGCAATACATTCTTTCTCTTCAAGATGGATGTGAAAACTAGTCAAGCCGCGGTATTCCCTCCCTATGGACCTGGGGGGGAAACGAAAGAAAGGTAGAGTCAGACATAAAGCCTGATTAAGTCTAGGACTATTCAGTCTATGAATAAAGAAATAAGAATGATAAGTATAAACTGGAAATGGGAAAGCACTATAAGCTAAGTTAAGTTGTCTAGAGTCGAATGTACTATCGTACCCCATATTAATCTCTGCACCCCTATAAACTAGTTCCCAACAAGCACCCCATAATCAGGGTGAAGTGATCCATTTCTAATGATCAGCTCCTACTCGCATAATTACATGTGTCTTACGGCCCTCGATGTTTTAGTTACCTATGCTGGTCCCACCATGGGGTGTATCAAGTCCCATGGTGGCGGCCCGACACAATTCTAGAATGCACAGGTATACTACTAGTGCCCAGTGCCTTATTTTTCTGCGCCGGAGTGTGTGCACGCCCGCACCCCGTTAGAACCTACACTGTTGCACCACCGCCGTCGATTTGACCTCTTACAGTCAGCCCAGTAATCGTGCCCCACCCTGCCTAGTTCAGGGTATCCTGATACACCTTGTAGGGTTACTGCTGAAAAGGGTCCCCCGCTACTAGGTTTTCTATTTCTAGCCAACATGCTAAGTTGGTTAAGTGTTTTGTAAACCTAACCCCCAATCAGTCTGTATAGTTTAGCATGTTCCATTATGATTAAGTATTAATTCAATTTACTTAATCCTATCAATCCCGACTCAGCCTTAATTGTCTTATTAAAGCCTCGACCTCTCACATTAGACAGGTATTGTTGTGACTGCCTGTTGCCGGTTGGTTCTGGGCAGTCTTACGTCACAACTCAGTCTAACCTCGGGTCTTTATTGGGCTCAATGTTTAACCACCCACATTGGATAGGTATTGTTGTGACTACTGGACAGCCGGGCGGTTCCGGGCAGGTTTACATCACAACTCAATCCAACCTCGGGTTAAACACATCGTATTTTCTAAATTTACATATTTTGTCTCTTTTCTTTTTATATGTAAATATTTGCGGCCCATTATTCAAATTCATCTTTATTGGGTAAAATTAATTTATACCACTTAATTGTTTTCAAGGTCGTTGGCATGCGTCAAACATGCCAACACATATGTTTTATATTTTAACCCAAACGTCATTACCCCCGTTTTATACGTTCGCTACAATATAACATATGTTGGGTTTAAAATTTAAACCCAACTTAGCCACATGAAAAAGGGGAGGCTTAGAACATGGTGTTTATATATCCTAAGTAACATCAAAAGGGGAGTGTGAACGCATGAACTTGCAACATAACGATCTAATTAACATAAATTAGGCACTTGTGAACTTGCATTGTAATAACATATAATCATGACATAAAACATACCTAAACATGAATCATGGTTTTTATTATATTCATGTGAACTTGCAATTGAAATGTAAATCTAACTTTGTGTCGCATATATTGTTATATGATTTTGATAACAGCATAGGCCTAAAATATATTTTGTTTGGGCATAAAGTCAAACATAAACTAGCCATGTTCATGAAGTCAACACAAGTTCACAAGGGTGCTTATTTTTGTCACTAACACAAAAGTATGGTTTTACGCTTGAATCATGATGTCAATTCCAACATAAATTCATATGAATCATAATACTCAAATGGATCCAATTACACTAAAAATGATCATAAAAATATACATCATGTTGGCATAATAGTAAATCATATACTTGCATGAATCTTAACTTTGTTGTAATAAACTATCACAAACATATAGTCGTTACTTTCAACATGAAACATATACTTGCAATTATCCAATAGGTGTTGTAATAAACTACCACAAACATATAGTCGTTAACTTTCAACATGAGTCATATACTTGCAAATATCCAATAAGTCTAACATCATTATACCACAACATCCCAAATCCATTCATAATTAGAATCATAGCAACATACAATTATGAATTATCATCATCACAAATTAAGTACAATTCCATTTCTCATTTTACACAAATCAAAACACAATTATTCATTCATATCGGAATAGCACTCTACTTACAACGTATGACGAATCTTCAATTCAGGTTTCTGAATTCTGAATTTGGAGATGCTATCCTTTGTTGTAGGCGTTGTTTTGATTTGGTTGTCGTTGCTTTAAGCTTTTTGAATTGTCTCCTAATTGTCTCTCAATTTTGACGGCTACTCCTCTTTCCTCAGCAGCATGACAGTCTCATTCTCATTTTTATTTGTATGAATTAGGTGGAGTCTTAGGTCCTTTTTATAGAGTTTGTGAATTGATTAGGACCGTCGATGGAGCTTGGATTAATATTAGCCATTCTATTGAAGGAGAGACAAATCAGGAGCTGACACCTAGCCCTAGTGACAACAGAAATTCAGCCAAGCACAGACCAGGCTAGCCAGGAGGGGCTGGGTTCGACCTGGCTCAGGGGCCAGGTCGACTCCCCAGTCGACCCCCATGTCGACTTGGCAGTCGACCTGGTTGCCCCAGGTCGACTACCCAGTCGACCTGGGTAGCCCAGGTCAACCTGGGTAGCCCAGGTCGACTACCCAGTCGACCTAGGTGCCTTGGGCGGGAAAATTCCCGCCCTGCCCAATCTGGCCCAATTTTTGAAATTTGAATTTGTTCTGAGCTGTTTCTATCTGTTTGAATTTTAAACTGAATTCTGAAACTTCCGGAGGCCATATCTCCTTCATACGGAGTCCGTTTTACGCAAACTTGGACTTTATCCTAAGCAGAATTCCGAGACGAACGCAATGGCATGTCCCGTTTCCCTTAATTCTTTGTTTTAAAACTAGTTATACTTTAATTTGTTAATTTCACTGTTATAGAATACACAGGGTGTTACAACAACGCATCGGAATAACTCTAAATATCTAACACCGAAGACTCCTGCTCCAAGCTAATTTAGATAAATCTATAAACACCTGAACTACTTGACTGTCCGTACAAATTTGGGCACCCAAGAGTTTATGGTAAAACAAAACAAAATAAACTCTGGGTCAGTCATGGGACTAGTATGAGTAAACAATTTAAAACAGTTTGAGAAAATAAAGGATATCTCATAAGACCACGCCGTATAACACGGAACAAGTTTTCCCTTATGAGAATCCAAAACAATTAATTTAACTATCAAAATCCTTTTGAAAGAAACGATAAACTTTATATCTAAACTCTTTTGATATTATAATAGTGTCTATCAACCACAACTAAAGAATCATCTAGCAGAATGCTTGCATCTCCCGCTCTACATACATGGTATACAATCACAATCGCGAGCACTTATTGGAAAATGGATTTCCAACTGTGACAAGGTATGGAAACACCTTCTGATAGTGTATCTCTAGAGAGGGTACACTGGGTTCAACAAGAGCAACTTGTAACCCGACCACACATGACCGACCACTCATTTCGCTTGAGTGTATCGAATGTATATCACCAACGGTTGGGATCAACAACCGTTTTCCCGAATGGGACAACATCGAATAGAATAAAGAATGAAATGAGTTTCTCTAGATAGGTGATAATACACCCTAATTGGGAGCTTCCCATTTGGCCATGCTACATGCCCGATTTTTGTCATTTCCCGATTGTCGAGGCTTGAGGCTATGATTTCTTACCATTCATTGATAGCACAATCACTTTGAATGCCACATTGTTAGATCCGTTAATCACTAATTGATTTGCACAAATATAAATCTGGATATAATGCTAAAAGAATAAATTCTCCGCCACCATATATATTTATACAGACCAACATATGTGATCATTGGAAATACTTTGTCAGACATTCATCCGTACAACTTCGTTCTGGGACTGAAAGAAACCGAAGGCACAATTTCCATTAATCTATCTTAGGAAATTTCTACCTAGGGTTAATAGAAAAAGACCTTGCACTTTACTCTGTCTTCAATTATCTTCATATAATCTAATTCGCAACGCTACCGCCAATACGAAGTGGTTCTCGGATAATAATCCAACTGGTCTCTCCATATTGACAATGATATTGGCAAATACTTTGATAGTCGGTTATTTAACTATCAAAGAAAAACAAACATTCATTCATAACATCAAGCAATCACTGGCCCCTTAATTAATATTTCATTAATTGAATCACTTTTCCATTTCCTTATCAATATTTGTTAACCCAATATTTTTAATAATCATCTTGGCCTCTTATGCTATTTGGAAAACATTTCCATATATTGCCTTCTTTTATTTTTTGTACTTAGAAAATATCTCCTATTTATAAATAAAATTCATTTCTAAACATTCTCACTTTCATGTTGATTCATTCTATACTTAGGAAATATCTATTATTATATTCCCAAAATTCCACTTACTTGGGTTAAAAGAAATGTTGTGTAAAATATTGTTACAACAATCCAAATACTTCATTCAACTAAATCTTATTCAAACATTGATCTTCGAGAATGAATCCTGCTATTTATCAGTTAAAAATGAAATCAATCAAGTTGTGGTATAACTACCTCTCAGACATTGACTTAATAACGTTCTTAACTTCAAAATGAACAAGACTACTTATCTTGAATAATCATCATCACATAAAACCTATTTATCTATTTTATTAAACATGTATGCGTTTCTCTTGCTATTCTTACCAGATTTAAATTTATTGATTTCCTTTTTTTTTATAATATTCTATTTTTAAGTTTATCTCATTATCTCATTATATATTGATAAACTGATTTCTAGTTATCAAATTTTCTTAAAAGTTTTCTAACTCCATAAAATTTTGGAAAATTTCGCCAGCACCTCCATTGTACCGATCAATAGCTCAAACCTCAATTCGCCTCTCTAGGCCCTTTCCATACAAAAAGAAAATCAAAAAGCCAAGCGGCTTGCCGATCCAGCGCATGAAATCCCATCTGGAATTTAAACATGTACTATTATGTCGAGCGCTTAAATTATAATCTTCAAACACTTCATTCCAATCCTCCTGAAATATATCTAAACATTCTAAATTTATTCCAACCCTATCCAATCATTTTTAACTTAGTTCGTTAATTTATTCGTTAAATAGCTCTTTTGCCTATTCCACTTTTTATTTGAACATATCACGTTCAAATATATTTTAGTTTACTTATTAACCAATTAAATTCCATTTTCAACTCAAGTTTCATATTCGATTTCAAATATAAATTCTGAAATCTGATTCACTTATTCAAAGCCTAATTTCAATTTAAAACACGATTAACTAATTATTCTTCAAATTAGTTAATTCTATTTAGTAATTAAAAATCTATTTTTGTTTAAAAAATCGGTTCACTTACTCCACTTGAGTTCATTTTTATTTTATATCTCAAGTCTGGATCTTTCTAATGGAAATTCGGATTTTATTTACTTAAAATCCTTTTACTTATTTAAATAAATCGTTATTGTTTTATAATGTCTATGACACTATTATTTTGAAAATTTGATTTTGACAAAACTCAAAATCTATAAGATGAAATCTATATACTTCTCTTCTATTAGAAAACTATGATTCAATCGATCCTGATGCTTTTTGTTTCAAAGAATTCCGACTTAAATTGAGTTCTATATACTCAATCGATGTTTGAAATGCCAATTTACAAACTACCGCGCCGCAACGAGTTCATTTTAATTATATTTTAATATAAAACTTTAAACTTTGTTTATAAATAAATTTCAACTCCATTCTAATATATTTTAATATAAATTAAACCAATTTTCCAAATTCAACTTAATATTTCTGATTTTCCCTAAGTGTCGATTATTTTATAATTTAGTAATAATTTATTTATAATCAAACCTTCTGTACTGAATTCCAATTCCTTATAAATAAATTATTTATAAAATTCGATATAATCGAATTTTAATTTTAAGTCCTCAGATTTTTCTCAATTCCGTCTATATTTCCAATTCAAAAATATAGTCACTCGTTCTTTATTTCAACACGTTTTGCCAATTCACTTTTAAATTCATGCTTGAATTTAAAATTCCTAATTATCCCACGATAATTATCTTTCTTAATTTATAAACACTTTTATAAATTTAACTTCCTTGTTTTAAAATTTAAAACAAGATTTCATTTCAAAAATCTATTCGAAACTCAATTCCTTTTGTTCCTCTGTCTCGTTTGCAATACCTGCTCTATTTCCTATTTGTTCAGATCCACTCCACCGTGATGCTGCCACAACTCACGTCCGCTCTCGCCCACCAGTGAAGGGACCCCTGACACCGACCACCCAGTATCACCGCGCCAACCTCCCTCCTCAGCCTGGCCACATTTTCTCTCTTCCCTACATACTGTTATACCCACCGCAACAGTCCACTACGTCACTACTACTACACTCAGAAACAGTTCGCAACAACCCCGCATATTGTTCCCCACTTATCTTTCGAGACCTGCTCCTTTGCTCATGCTTTAGCGCCCTTCCGAGTGAAAATGAAGTAAAACTGGAACTCACGCCCCTTTTGTGGAGAGGAATGAACCAGTCACAACTATTTATGGGAGAAAGGATTGAGGATATGAACAAAGTATTGTCATTAGCCATGTGAATTAGACTGTGTAACGTAGGTCGCCTGTGTGTCGTCTCTTTTCAAAATCTCAAACAAATTTACCACTTCAGTATGTTTTCTCTTCACTAGAGTTATCTGGTGCGGTAAATCTCTTCGTGGCCTGTGCGAGTAGCTGTATATCTACTTCTTTTCACCTCAGGTCAACGTATATGTTTGCATGTGCGTGCTACTAGGAAGGCACATTGTATACAAGAAAATGATTTGTCCCTTTCATATGGATAGGAAAAAATGAAGGGATAGGCTTGCATAAGTAGGCTGAAAACGTACGATGCTATTAGTATATAATATACATTTCAATTCTAGCTATGCCACTAGGTCTGAGCACGCATGTGTATCTATTCACAGTCCTTACAGAGGAATACAACCTCCTTATAGTCATTTTGTTTTAGAAGACATAGATAGAAATGATGATTTATTTAGTGATGGCATGTGAAGTTGGTTTCTAAGGATGACATCGTGTTTTTCCCATCAAGTTATATATTTATGTGGCTGCGCATTTACTTTCAGTGATAGGGTAGGTGATGTATGTTTAATAGCATGAATCTTCATTTCATAACTGTCTGGCGTCGAAGATACAAGTCATAGCATTAAGGGTGGATGTACTAAACTAGATGGGATTTGTATTTAGAAAATAGGTAGCACAGTCAGTTTTTTTGGTCCATAGGAATAGACTGATTTGTTACTCAGGGGTTAAGTTTAAATATTTTATTTTACGGTATTTAATTCTACTGCAAACCGTTGTGTATCGTCAACCGTTAAATACATACTGCCACGCACGAGCTCCGAACATAATGAAAATGGACACACCACTATGTATCGACGTTCCGGTCCCAATGAAATTAGTTTCATTGGAAACGGGCTCCGTTTGCACAACGACGTTATTTTAGTTTATCGATTCACTTTTAAATTGCACACACCGTTGAAATGACTCCAATTGACTCTAAACTGGAAATATAGCAATAATTAATTATACGTTTTCCAGTAAAATTTGTTTTGTCAAAACAGAGGTTGTTTGAAAAGAAAACCCTTTTTAATGCTTATATGATATATCGAACAATTTCCCATGTGCGAAGCACGGGCCTCGTCTTAAGGAAGCAATGCACTGATTTGAACGTTCTATTTCATATGATTATTTAGTTTCATCGTCAATTGTCGTGGGGCATTTTATGTTCGTACCGATATACATGAATTTCAAATCGTAAATTATAAAATACCGGGACGATTACGAGTTCGAATTATGATTATATATAAATTTAACGTTCAAATTTTGTTATATAAACGGAATACATATTATAAACCCATTTAAAACTCCAAATCGATAATTAAAATAATAAAATATATTAAATATCTTACTATCATAAATACGGGATGTTACATTCCTTCCCCCTTAATAGAATTTCGTCCCCGAAATTACTCAAGAAAGAAGAATGCTTCAGTCCCAATTTTTTTGTCCAAAATAATTATTTTAAAATTTTCATCAAAATCTTTTTAAGTTTTATAAATTTACGAAAAATTCGCCAGCATCTCCACTGCACTGCTTGATCAAACCAACTACAAACGCCAGTTTGGGCCTCACTTCGATCCAAGAAAACAAAAACCAAACGACTGTCCAACTCAGGGCTATAAAATCAATAACTAATCCGTATAATTAAGGTTTACCTTTTTGTCGGACAACCAACTCAAATTCCAAAGCATAGCCATTAACAGCTCATCCTTCTTCAATCAACCTGTACTCAACTCATTTCCAATGCTAGAATAAAAACATGGTTATTTAGTTTTATTTCCGAATCGAATTTCATTCGGATTCATTATACTGGAATTTAGTTTTCAATTCATTCAACTCTGCTATTAAATCATTTATGGATTTTATTCAAGATGTCTATCAAGCAATCGATCCATAACCAATCAATCCATATTTTACTCTGTTTCCAAACTCCCAGTTGATTTCATATAACCCCAAAATCCATTTTAACTCCGATATCCATTTTTAACTCAACTTGACTTTATCCACTGAAATTCAAAATCCATATTAAATTAATTATTTAATTTTCTAATTTATTCATCTTCATTACAAATGTTGATTCTGGTTTTATTTCAAAAATCATTCACTTTCTCTTTCTAATCTAGTTTTATTTAACTTATCTACAAGTTAAATTTTGATCCCTACCTTTCTATTCAACTTTTATTAGTCAAATACCAATTCGTTTAATTATAATAAATGCTTAATTACTAATTTCATATATGAAATTTTCTGGTTATATCAAACCATTCCAAATCATAATTGAATTCTATTCAAATCAAACAAACAACTTAATATCTCAATAATTTTATAAAATTATTTCATTTATATATAAAAAAATATAATTTGGCCAAAATTATTCCGTTTGACCATCTTTACAAAACAAAGATTGTGTTAATTGCTAGTTTAAAATCAAACCGATCTAGTAAGAAAATATAAAACATTTTATATATAAAATTTACAAATACGCTCTCATATATATATATATACACACACAAACTCAATTTAGAGTATGACTAACCCCATCTCTATCGAGTTACGCAACAGAGCCAAGGTTATTACAAAACCATTGCTCTGATACCAAGTGTGACGATCGGAATTTTCGGTACCCTTTGAGTTGACCAAACAACACCAGTCCAACCCAAATTGTACTGAAAACCTAGATGCCAATAGAAAGAATTTTGAGGGTGAGATAAGAAAGAATTTTTAGAATAGAGGAAATAAGAAGAAGATAACACAACAGAATTAGAGTCTCACATCGCAGCGAAACAAAATATAATATATAAATAAATTTTATTGAGAGCTTGAAATAAAACTTACAATCATCATAGTACATCACTCATCTGGACAGTTATAATAATCTGTCCTTATATACAATCACACAGCGGAATAAATACTAGATATCATACTTCTGAATATCTCCAGCTCGTCTCTGGACTTCGCAGCATCTGATAATCTGGACCTGTACAACCCGGTCTAACCCGAGCATTACAAACACCGGGTCAGTCTGGTGGACCAGAGTGAGAACAACTTGCAAAGTTTAAGGGAAATCATCCAACTTGATTTTAAAGTTCAAAAATCTTTTCGAAAGAAAAGGATAATCGTAAGACCAAATCCACACATAAATATGGACGGTTTTTACCTTACGATAACCCAAAACATTTTGAAATCATATATATCTTATGATATTATAATAGTATCTAAATACAAATAATATCAAACTAGCGGAACGCTTGCATCTCACGCTCCACATATATAGTATACAATCAAAACCGCGGGCGCTTATTGGGAATTGGATTTTGACTACGAAATGGTATGGAACCACCTGCCGATAGTGTATCTCTAGAGGCAAATACACTGGGTTCAACAAGAACGTCTTGCAACCCGACCCACACATGACCGACCACTCATTTTGTTTGAGTATATCGAATGTATATCACCAACAGTTGGGATCAGCAACCGTTTCCCGAAAAGGGACAACATCGATAGATAAAAGAAGGAAAAGGAATTTCTCTTAATAGGTGATTATACACCCTAATGGGTGCGACCCACATAGCCATGCTGTCTGCCCGATTTTTTTCATTTCCCGGTAGTGAGGCTTGAGGTTTGAATTCACTTTTAGAACATCTGGTCACCATTTACTTTGGATGCTACATCGTCAGATCCATCAAATCACTAATTGACGTCCATAAAAATATTCTACAGCTGACAGAAGTACGTTTGTAAAAATCAATGTACGTGACTTTTAAAAAATATTCTGCCAGACATTCGTCCATACAAGTTATCAAGGAATAGGATGAACCGAAGGTATCCTCCTAACACATCATAGGAATCACCCTATGGATTGGTAGCGAGTGGTCCTTGCAAATCCGTAGATTCCAACCACGATAGAATCACAGGTTATTTCTAGCCATTAAACCACAGATTATGAGTAATTCTTCTGCTTATGAAGATCTACGGTCTTCAATGCTCCATCTTTAATACTCCATCTTCAATTTTCATCTTCACGTATTTATTGGTTCGGAATGGTTTTCGAATATAATTCGATTCCGGTCTTTCCGTACCAATCAAACGTATAGGTCGGTTTTGAAAGTCGGTGATTTAACTATCAAATAATAATGGTGTGAATATAATGAGTTCATTGGTTCAGTATTCAACATCATTTGGCCCTTATAAATAATGAACGAATGATTAATTTAAACTTTTAAAAACATTCCATATTTATAAACATGGCATTCAATTCTCATTTCAATTTATTAATCTTCTCAAAACCCTTTTTAATCTAATATTTAGAAAATATTTAATAACTATATCCAATTTCTATATACTATTGTTCCAAAACATTAATTTCAATCACCACTTATTATTTATCATGGATTTGACTTGTCATGCGTAAAACAATCATTACGACTTCTCCTTTAGTTTCCTCGTTTGAATACTATACTTGTCACTTATCTTTTTAGAATAAACCTATTCTAAATCTTATCTTCTTACTTTGAAAAGATCGTTATATCTTCACAATTCTCCTTTATTTCCTTTTCTATGGACATATCTTTTCATATTCAAAAGCCCGTTTTAATTTCCTTTTATTTTGGAATCTATTATATATATATATATTTCTAATGTTACATTATTATTTCTCAAAACAAATTCGTTTTAACATCTTCACTGCTACAACTAGTATCATCTCTTAATAATCCTAAAGTCGTTCAAGTTGGGTTATTTTAAATTACCTCTCAGACATTGATCAACAACCTTCTTATCTTAAGATAGATATCAGTTGTAATACCAAAACCGATATACATTCCCAATATCAAACCAAAACCCATTTTAGTTATAACTGATGGAACTTCATCTCTCATTTAATATAACGAATTTAGATCGCGTCTTATAATTTCAAATTTTAGTAACGTTAATTTAATCTTAACATTTTAGCCTCACACTCCTTTTATAACATTGTTTATAAAATTCGAGTTTAACATAAAATCCCCTTTTATCCCGCTTTTATTTCCATAATTCAAACACTTACTTTAAGCTATCATCTTGGCTTAAAATCTCCTTTACAACTTGGTTTATAAATCTAGGTTTTAATATAAAACCGTTCATCAATACTTTTCAAAATCCAGTTGGGTTCCAATATCAACTTTCATTACTTACTTAAAGAAGCTCGTTTACGAATTGATTACTCAAATTATTATCCATTTAAAAATAATAATTTACATCATCGTTAACTATTATGGAAATAGTTAACTTCTTATTTAACTTAATTAAAAAGTAATTTTCTTTTTAAATTTTATTAAAGTTAGAATACATATTTGTTAAACTATTTTATTTGATTAATTAAAAATAAATTAATCAAATAGCTAATTCCGATCAGTTTACTTTATCAGCCCAAACCATGGTTATTTCATTAATCGACTCCAATTAACCCTATTTTAAATAAATTAATAATATAATTAATTCCATTTAATTTCCTCCTTAAAATAACCCAACTCTTTAACCATTTTGGTAATTTATGCTCGTCTGCTCTTAACCCTTATGATATAAGAGTTTAACTTGACAAAATCATTTAATAATTACTTTAAAATAATAAATCATACATGTTAATCTCCTTTTATAAAAATCTTTATTCAAATAGATCGATTTCAAATTCATCTTCAGATATAAAATATATTTTATAACTTCATCATCGTCGATTCACTTGACGATAAACCAACATTTATAAAACGATATATTTTGGGCCAACTGCTAATAATTACCCAACCAATACTATCTACTGGTTAAAACAGAACAACCATTGAATTTAGATTCAACAATCAATGATCCAATCCATCTTCCAATCATATGGGTTAAACCGTTCATGTAATTGTAACATGAAAATAAATAATAAATTTTGACGAATCCAGTTGGATACCTCCAACTTGTTATTCCCTGCATCCAAATACATTATCTCAACAATATCATTTATTTCAATAAACATGTATAGTATTCAACCATCAAACAATAATAGCAATCCAAACGGTCATATTTCAATTCAATACGTTTATGTTAGTATCAACGTAACCAACGAGGTAAATTACCTCATTTGGCAATAATCGTTAAAAATAACGATTGGTTTAATATTAAATTAAATAAATGTTTAATTTAATTAGTTCAGTGAACACATATAAATATATCAGCAACCATCACACAATTAACCACTATAGCAAATAAATATTCAAACCCAACTTATACAAAATATAAGTGGGATAAAAACAGAGTGAGTTGAACTCACCTCGTCATTGTTGGAACAGTTTGTTTTACAACCCTCCAGCTGCATTCAACTCTGTCTGTTCCACTTCCATAATATTACGTCCGTTGGTAGGTCCCAACGTTCTTTGGTTCGTCCGATTTTGTGTACGAATGACCAGTTACAATTTTAATACAGTATTCACTCTTGAAATTAACATTATTACAACTTTAAAATAATTATTTTATTAGCTAAATGTTTACTTAACTCCAATTTGACTTGATTGGGTATGATTTAAACCAATTAAGCATATTTTGTCTTAGTTATAACTCTAAGGGAAGCGAGTGGTCATAAATAGTTACACACATGTCTAATTTAATTAATAAACTAAGCATGCATTTCATGAACGGTTACGCACCTCGTACATAGCTAGGAAAAATCAAATATCCACTAAGAGCGATATATATATATATATATATATATATATATATATATATATATATATATATATAGGTACAACACCCTATACTTCAGTCCACGGACAACTTAATATAAATAATTAACTAAAATAAGGTACTATTTTAATATTTCTGAGTAGGCAGGTTCACCTGTTAGGCATATTAAATCCATGGTGCCACGTTAACACTAGTTACCCTGACTATATGTAATTATATTATTTATTAGCTTCACATTTAATTCGTTTCTTACCTTGATTATCCACGTAAGGACGTGATTAGGCTCAACGTAAATGCGGTTCACATGTAAACTCCTCCAGCATCCGTGCTGTTCTGTGCCTCTTGAAACTGCTCTTCCCACTTAAAACATCACCACTCTGTCCATTTTTATTCCTCCATTTGACAACCGCTAGTCCCCCTTCCATCCTGTCACCACCGCAGACAACTCATCAGAGTTTACTCCCCTTTTTACAGTTTTCTTCCATCCCCACTGTTTCCCAAAACATTACTTTGAGCCCTTGAGTCTTCCTCCTGTAAAACCGCCATCCTCCTTCATGCTTTTCATCCAGGCTCTCTCGAATTCCTACCATGCATGTTCTTCTTCTTTTCTTTCTTTGCGTTATACATAAAATTTGAACACATTATTATATGCTATTTAAAGGTAGTAAAAACTTATACTATATATATATATATATATATATATATATATATATATATATATTATAAACTGAAATGTTACTTGCGTTAGTTTAACAATGGATCAGGCAAATTTGTAAACAAGGATTAGGCATATAAATATTTAGTTAAGGCCATTTCGAAACCTTTCAGGCAACGTTATACTTACTACACAATGAACTACTGTTCACGTTCTTATATTAGGCAGACTTAACCATTTAATTAGGCACTGAAATTGGATTGGTTCAGTTTAAGACTTCACAAAAATAGGCCACATTTGCTTACATAAATCAAAATTAAACTAAATTTATACTAAAGCATAAAACTGGGCCTTGCGTTTTTACTAATTCACGGTTAGGCATAAACGTTATATACAGACTAAACTAGTTTAGGAAATATTAAATGTTAATTAGGTATTTGAAAATACTTGAGCACAATATTAAAACGTTTTAGGCAGATGCGAAAGTATACCAATATTTCACTGTTCCTCTGTCTCGTTTACAATACCTGCTCTGTTTCCTACTTGTTTAGATCCACTCCACCATGATGCTGCCACAGCTCATGTAACAACCCGCATTCTACGTATTTAGGATCATAGAATATTTATTTCTTTTTCGTATGAAGTCGTATGGTCGTGTAACTTTGGGAGACAACTATTGGGGTTATTTCCCATGTTCATGATTTTTGCCGATTTTTAAATGACCATTTTGCCTCTAGCCGATATTGTTTTGGCTATAACTTTTGATTGGAAAGGAATTTTGACTTGAAACCACTTTCATTAGATTCGTTTGATGGTTTATCTTTCCGTAGAGTGGTCACATTAGCCAAACGGACTCACCGTTTGGGAGATATGGCTGAAACAAGTTTCAGATAGTGAAAAACTGCTTAATTGGGCTTAACCGGGTGATTAACAGCTAGGCCCAAAGGGGAATTTCGGGATTAGGGTTATGAGAGGACTGGAAGGGTTAAGAAAATCATTTCATTTCAGTTTTCTCAGCCGCCACAAACCTTCCTTAAGCTCTAGCAATGGTCTCCATCTTCTAAAACACTCTAAAACACCTTTTTGTCATCTCTAATCACATATTAGCCTAATCTACATCAAATTAAGGCGGATTAGCATAAGGATTGAGATAGAACTGCTAGAACACGTAGAGATTGGATCCAAATCAGATATTATTTCAGATCTATAGTTTACTTTGTGGCAAAGGTGAGTGATTTGCATTGTTTTTCACTAATTACGGCTAATTATGGTAATTAGCAAAGATTAGCGAAATTATGGCTCAGAAAAATCTAGAAAAATTCCTAGAATTCTAAAACATCATTTTATGTCTCTGATATGAATTTGGGTTAATTTCGACTAATTTTGCTAATCCCGGAATTTAGGGGATTAAGGAGTGATTAGTGATAATTAGCGAAATTATGCATCATAAAAATCTGGAAAAATATTTAGAAATTCCAAAACATTATTTTAGGTCTCTGATAGAAAATTGGGTTACTTTGGTTAAGTTTTTCTAATCCTATCATTAGTTATGCTTAAACATGATTAAGGGGAAAATATGGGTTTTGGGTACGTTTGATCTATATTGTTATGATTAAATTATTGTTTTGGTGTTTATGGTTGATTATACATATTGTTATTACTGTTTGGTATGACCTATGATTGCATTATAAAGTTAGAATGGTTGAAAACGCCATCGAGAGGCGAAAATAGCTTGCTGAAATGGTGCAGGTTTTCTTTGGGTCGAGCTAGACCGACCAGAGGAATGTTTTGACCGACCGACCCGAACTCACGACCGACCCGAATAGAAGGAGGACATCATGACCGACCCTGTATGAAGTGTTCGACCGATTAGGGAGACCGACCAGGCTGGGCAAGACCGACCACTATGCGATATTCGACCGACCCCATACGATGATGAAGTACGACCGACCAGGGATGGTGAAGTACGACCGACCAAGAATGGTGAAGTGTTCGACCGACCAGGGGGGCAATATCGACCGACCAGGGTAGAGATGATGAAAAACGACCAGAATGAAAGGTGCTTGACCGACCGACCCGAACAGGAGGAAACAAAAACCCGAGATGCAAAGGTAGTCCAAGTGGAAGTTAGAGCTCAGGATCCAGTTGGGAACCAATGAGTTCTGTAACACCCCGAAAATTCTATAACTGTGAAATTAACAAATTAAAGTATAATTAATCTGAAATCAAAGAACTAAGGGAAACGGGATACGCCATTCCGTTCGTCTCGGAAAAATACGCGAAATAGAGTCCGAGTTTTCGAAAAACGGAGTCCGTATGAAGAAGATATGGCCTTCGGAAGTTTTGAATTAAATTTAAAATTCAAACAGAATAAAATAATTAAAAATCGGGCCCAATGGGCCAGGGCGGATAAACACCCGCCGAGGCCACCCAGGTCGACTGGGCTGTCGACCTGGGCTACCCATGTCGACAGGGCTGTCGACAGCCCTGTCGACAGGGGTGTCGACCTGGTCGAGCCCAGTCAACCTGGCTGGCCAGGTCTGTGTTTGGCCGATTCTCTGTGGTCTGCTTTGTCATTAGGGCTAGGTGGCGGGTTCTAATTGGTCTCTCTATCTAATGAATGGCTACGATCTAACCTAGCAACATCAATGGTCCTAATTAATTCCTAACCTCTATATAAACAACCCTAGACTAAACCCTAATCTATTCATTCAAATTAAGAACATAGCCGCCATGTTGCTGAGGAACGACTAAGAGTAGCCGCCAACTAGAGAGAGGATTAGGAAGAAAGTTCTAAAGCCTAAAGCAATTCAAGCAACCTAAAGCCAATCAATTCAACAAAGGAGTCATATCTCTTAATTAGAAAATTCGCCGCAACCATTGTAAGTAGAGTATTACTTTGGTATGAATAAACAACTGTATTGATTTGTATGCTTGAATTGGGATAATAAAGTAATTCATATTTGTGCAAAATTATGTTATTCATTATAAAGAACTACACGCGGTAGTTCTATGCAAGTATACGTTTGGAATATTGCGCAAATTATATAATCTATGTGGAAGCTACATGTATGTAGTTGATTGAAATTCATGCAAGTTTGGGGCTTTGTTATTATGCCATCATGATGTATATTTTTGTGCATAAATCATTTTGCAAGTAATTGAAACAAGTTTGGTTGTTATAGTTCATAAGAAACTATGTTGGAATTTTGACACCATAATCCATGTATTAAGTCATGCTTTTGCAAACTTATGAATATGGCTAGGCTATGAATGATATTTGGCATAATTGAAATCCATGATTAAGTCTATCTTGTTTACAAGAATTATATGATGACATATGTGAGACATGGCTAGGTTAGACTCAAAAATCCCTTTTTGCAAGTTTAAAGCAAACACCATGATTAGGAATATGTATGCATAAGTATAATTATACCATCGTTATGTGATTAGACTTAAACCATGATTAAGTTGAACTATGCTTTTGTGTTAGTAACAAAGTATCCCCTTTGTAAACATGTAGAAACCTTATGAACATGACTTGTTTATGTTTATGCCTAAATGAGAACATAGGTCTATGTTGTAGTTAAGACTATGTGACACCTAATTTAGATTCTTATCTTAAGTTTACATGGTTTGGTTCATGTCACCTATGCTGTATGACCAAAGTATATATATGCAAGTACACCAGTTTCTATTATGTATTTCCAACGTCATATGCAAGTTCATGCGCTCACCTTCCCCTCTTTGTGTATGTAATCACGCTTTAAGCCTCCCCTTTTCGCATGGCTAAATTGGGCTTTAAAAGGCTAAGCCCAATGTATATAAACGGACGTGTAAAACGGGGGAGAATAACGTTGGGTTAAAATTAATTAATGAATGAAAATATAAAATAGAAGGGCCCAAATTCAAGTATGGGTTGGGCCCGTGATTGGTGTAACCTTTACACCATTAACTTAATAATGGGCCGCAAATATTTACATATAAGAAATAAAGAAGAATGACAAAATATGTAAATGTAGAACATACGATGTGTTTAACCCGAGGTTGGATTGAGTTGTGATGTAAACCTGCCCGGAACCGCCCGGCTGTCCAGTAGTCACAACAATACCTATCCAATGTGGGAGGTTAAACATGGAGCCCAGCAAGGACCCGAGGTTAGACTGATTTGTGGCGTAAGACTGCCCGGAACCAACCGGCAACAGGCAGCCACAACAATACCTGTCTAATGTGAGAGGTCAGGGCCTTAATAAGACAATTAAGGCTGAGTCAGGATTGTTAGGATTAAGTGAACTAAAGACTTAATCAAAATGGAACATGCTAAACTAAACGGACTGGTGGGGTTAGGTTAGGAAACACTTAACCAACTTAGCATGTTGGCTAGAGATAGAAAACCTAGTAACGGGGGACCCTTTTCCGCAGTAACCCTAAAAGGTGTATCAGGATACCCTGAAACTAGGCAGGGTGGGGCACGATTACTGGGCTGATTGTAAGAGGTCAAAGCGACGGCGGTGGTGTAGCAGTGTAGGTTCTAACGGAGTGCAAGCGTGCACACACTCCGGTGCAGAAAAATAAGGCACTGGACACCAGTAGCATACCTGTGCACTCTAAGGTTGTGTCGGGTTGCCACTATGGGACTTGATACACCCCATGGTGGGACCAGCATAGGTAACTACAGACATCGGGGGCCGTAAGACACATGTAACTATGCGAGTAGGAGCCGATCATCATAGAATGGATCACATCACCCTGATTATGGGGTGAAAATTGGAAACTAGTTTATATGGGTTCAGAGATTAACATGGGGTACGATAGTATATTCGACCCTAGACAACTTAACCAAGTTTATTGTGCTTGCCCACTTCTTGTTTATACTTATCATACCCAGTTCTTTATTCATAGACAAAATAGTACTAGACTTACTCAGGCTTTATGTCTGACTCTACTTTTCTTTCGTCTTCTTTCTTCCGTTCCCCCCCCCCCCCCCAGGTCCACAGGGAGGGAACACAACAGCTTGATCAGCCTTGACATCCATCCTGAAGAAGAGAAATGTATTGCTTGGACTTTCCCGTTTTGAACTATGGCTTTGGACAATCCACTAGGGGGCTTTTGCAGTTCATCTATGTTTTATTTATGCTTCTTTAAAAATAATGTACTCAAGACAGATTATGAAAGTGTTATGTTATGTTTTTGGAAAGGATGTTGTTGTAACACGTATTTGACTTTATGAAATAAAATTTGTTGTTCTTCCGCTGTTTACAAATATGTGTTCTTATATCTGTCTTGTATATCTGTGACTTGTACTTATAAACCTCCACCAAAATTAGGGCATTCCCTTTGAGAGTGACCCTAACGGAGGTGGGGTGTTTCACTTGGCATCAGAGCATAGGTTTACCAGATAAGATAAAAAGTTTTGAAAAATTATTTTCAAAAAGGAAATTTAAAGAAGCATTTTTAAAAGAAAAATATTATTTTATTTTAAAAAGGCAAAGTCCACACCCCAAAGCCATAGGTACTATCTCTTATCCTTCGTTTTGAATCTATCCTTTTTGTTTCAGCATGTCCCAAGAACTTAACTTGCCGGAAGGGGTGCCAATACCTGGTTGGTTTAGACGGTTCTTAGAAGCAAGGGCTACTCAGCCAGGTCCTACCATTCCTCCTCCCCCAGCAGAAGGAAATCATCCGGCCGCAGCGGCACCTTTTCCTCCACCTCCTCCTCGGGGAAACACGTTTGCTAAGATATGTAAAGATTTTAAAGCTATGGGAGGAAGGGATTTCCATGGAACTGAGTCCTTCGTGGCAGCTAGAAATTGGCTGAAGGAAACTGAGGACCTATTCATCATCTTTGAGGTAGAAGATAGACAAAAAGTACAACTGGCGGTATGGCTATTGAAGGGCGAGGCTTCCTACTGGTGGGAAGTCACTAATGCTGAAAGACCAGTGGAGACATGGGAGGAATTTAGGGCAAGGTTTGAGACTAAATTTCTCTCAGATGCAGAAAGGAGTTTGCAGTTGGAAAAATTCTTATTTCTTAAGCAAGGGGACAAGACAGTCAGAGAATATGTGAATCAATTCGATGAGCTGGCTAGGTTTGGGCTTGACCTGTTCAACACCCCGCACAAGAAGGCTCTCCGTTTCGTCAAAGGGTTGAATGAGCCATTACATAGTTTGGCCATGACCCATATACCCATGGGAGCCACGTATGAAAGATTGGTGCAAATGGCATTGCTGAATGAAGAGGATAAGGGCAAGAAGAAAGAGGGTTTGCAGCCCAAGAAGACAGACTTTAAGAAGGGCGGGGAAGGCAACAAAGAGAAGAGGACGTGTAATTTCTGTGGCAAAGTGGGGCACTTAGTAAAGGACTGCCGGAAAAAGAAGGCCAAGGAGAATGGTGGGTGCTTTTCTTGCGGTGAGACGGGCCATAGGGCTAAGGACTGCCCAAAGAAACGGGGACAGGGGCAGGGCGCTGGATCCACCCCAGGGGCACAGGTCCATGTGCTAGAAGTGCCACCTCTGCAACAGCGAGGTATAAACACTTCTGTAGAAGGTGTAGTTTATCTTTACGATCACCCCGTTCGCACTTTATTTGATTCTGGCGCATCACACTCCTTTATCTCGTCTGCTTTAGTAGAATCTCTGCACCTAGAAACTAGTATGGTAGAGGACCCCTTAATTGTTTCAAACCCAATTGGGGGCCCAGCTCATTTGTCTATGATCTGTTTGGAATTGAAAATTTCTATTCTAAGCGTAGAATTTCTATGTAGTGCCTTTGTTTTGGGCTTTTCGGGGTATGGTTTGATTTTGGGTATGGATTGGCTATCCAGTAATGGGGCCATCCTTGATTGTGCGAAAAGGGTTGTTAGGCTCCTAACCCAGCTCGGTAATACTTTGGAAATTTCTTGTAATCCCTCGTATGCAGTTATGCTTAGTTATCTTGAATCGCTAGATGCCTCTGTTGAAAATTTGAAATCAGTTAGAGTGGTCCGGGAATATCCGGATGTCTTTGAAGAGGTGAAGGGCTTGCCTCCAAAGCGGGAAATAGACTTCCGCATATATCTTGTAGATAATGCAAAGCCCGTTGCGTTGCCCGTTAGACATATGGCTCCACGAGAAAGGAAAGAGCTCAGTAAACAGATTAAAGAGCTTCTAGAAAAGGGGTTCATTAGGAGAAGCATTACAGAATGGGGCGCTCCAATAGTGTTCGCCACTAAGGCAGAAGGTTCATTTCACTTATGCATGAGTCGTAAAGAATCACCTTAGTAAGTTCATTTAGCAACATAATTGACATTTGTTTATTTTCAAGAGATAATTCATCTATGTGGAATACCTTCTAGTAAGTGAACAAGATCCAAGATTCACTAATGAATTTTGGAGAGCTTGCATGGAACCATGAGTACGCAGTTAGGCTTGAGCCAAGTATACTAGGAGGAGAATAAGTGAAAGAGGAACGAGAAATAGGTTCCAACTCATATTTTGGAAACAAGAATTAAGAAGCTACGAAATGGTGAAGTTAAAGACGAACAAAGCATAATGGAGTTAAGCTCAAGAAATGCGACTTAGAAGATCGAAGACTAGATTCGTGCATCGTATCTCTTCTTAAGAGTATATCCTCTCGGTCCCATTCTCAATCCAATTTCTGTTGCAAACCCCATAGGGAGTATGACTCATCTGTTAGTAACACATGTTGGGGCTCGAGGGCGTTCGTTGGTTTGACTAAAGTTTTTGGGCTTTATAGGATACGGGTGGGTCTTAGGAAGGGACTCCCTTGTGACCTAAAAGGAGTCCATCATGCTTAGTTGCCTAGAATCATATATGGTGGTTGGGTTGAGTAACTCTTTGGGTGTCAGTCTGATGTTGATTTCGGTCTTCGGGGCTGATGCTTAGGGAGTTCTTCTCCTAATCAATATATATGTGGCATAGGTTTTCAGTTTTGACATTGCCTAATGGGCACAAAGTTTTTACTTGCTTCATTCGACTATACCTTTAGGTAGGACCATTCCCTATCATTGAGAAAATTTGGAAAACGGCCTATAGATTAGAGCTACCCGAGAAGTTGGCTGGAGTCCACAACGTTTTTCACGTTTCACATCTCCGAAAATGTCTACATGAGTCTGCTGAAGTGGTAGAGTCAAATATACTCGAAGAGGCCAAAGTGGAACGCGAAGCAACCATAAGAAAAGTTCCAACCCGCATCTTAGGAACGGAAGTGAAGAAGCTACGCAACCGCGAAGTCAAGCTCGTCAAAGTTCAGTGGAGCGACGCCGAGGAAGACGCGACTTGGGAAACTGAAGCTAGAATCCGTACAGCCTACCCTTTTCTGTTCGAGGGTACATCCTTGATCTTTCCTTTTCCTTAAGTTGCGCTTTTATCTATCTTTTTTAGGTATATTTCCTCGACCGTATCTTTTAGATAGAATCTTTTTGGATGGAAACATGTAGTTGAAACATGTTATGTATGGTGGTTGCAAGTGGTTGCAAGTGATTGCTAGTGGTTGCTCGTGGTTGCATATACACACACAATCTAGGTTTTAGATCGGCTCAGTCACTTCATATTGCATATGCATATATGTTTGTATTCGTATATGGTTGAACTTCAATGTGTTGTCATGTGGATGTTGCATTTGTATTGAATGATTGTGCACTCATGTAGAATCAAGAATAGGAAAATTTGCATACATAATGGATTCATGGCACTTACATAATTCGCATTAAGGAGGTCAACTGAATCAGTAGACCGCCTGATTTTGCATTAGATAAGTACATGTACACACACACTTCGCATATGATCATGAAGCATTAGAAGTCTTTTAAGGACAGTGGATGCTCGTGTTTGATGGATGAGTAGATGGATGATTGGATGTTAGGATATACATTCCTCCTAACTTGAAGATTTCGGGGACGAAATCCTTTTAAGTGGGGGAGAATGTAACACCCCGAAAATTCTATAACTGTGAAATTAACAAATTAAAGTATAATTAATCTGAAATCAAAGAACTAAGGGAAACGGGATACGCCATTGCGTTCGTCTCGGAAAAATACGCGAAATAGAGTCCGAGTTTTCGAAAAACGGAGTCCGTATGAAGAAGATATGGCCTTCGGAAGTTTTGAATTAAATTTAAAATTCAAACAGAATAAAATAATTAAAAATCGGGCCCAATGGGCCAGGGCGGATAAACACCCGCCTAGGCCACCCAGGTCGACTGGGCTGTCGACCTGGGCTACCCATGTCGACAGGGCTGTCGACAGCCCTGTCGACAGGGGTGTCGACCTGGTCGAGCCCAGTCAACCTGGCTGGCCAGGTCTGTGTTTGGCCGATTCTCTGTGGTCTGCTTTGTCATTAGGGCTAGGTGGCGGGTTCTAATTGGTCTCTCTATCTAATGAATGGCTACGATCTAACCTAGCAACATCAATGGTCCTGATTAATTCCTAACCTCTATATAAACAACCCTAGACTAAACCCTAATCTATTCATTCAAATTAAGAACATAGCCGCCATGTTGCTGAGGAACGACTAAGAGTAGCCGCCAACTAGAGAGAGGATTAGGAAGAAAGTTCTAAAGCCTAAAGCAATTCAAGCAACCTAAAGCCAATCAATTCAACAAAGGAGTCATATCTCTTAATTAGAAAATTCGCCGCAACCATTGTAAGTAGAGTATTACTTTGGTATGAATAAACAACTGTATTGATTTGTATGCTTGAATTGGGATAATAAAGTAATTCATATTTGTGCAAAATTATGTTATTCATTATAAAGAACTACACGCGGTAGTTCTATGCAAGTATACGTTTGGAATATTGCGCAAATTATACAATCTATGTGGAAGCTACATGTATGTAGTTGATTGAAATTCATGCAAGTTTGGGGCTTTGTTATTATGCCATCATGATGTATATTTTTGTGCATAAATCATTTTGCAAGTAATTGAAACAAGTTTGGTTGTTATAGTTCATAAGAAACTATGTTGGAATTTTGACACCATAATCCATGTATTAAGTCATGCTTTTGCAAACTTATGAATATGGCTAGGCTATGAATGATATTTGGCATAATTGAAATCCATGATTAAGTCTATCTTGTTTACAAGAATTATATGATGACATATGTGAGACATGGCTAGGTTAGACTCAAAAATCCCTTTTTGCAAGTTTAAAGCAAACACCATGATTAGGAATATGTATGCATAAGTATAATTATACCATCGTTATGTGATTAGACTTAAACCATGATTAAGTTGAACTATGCTTTTGTGTTAGTAACAAAGTATCCCCTTTGTAAACATGTAGAAACCTTATGAACATGACTTGTTTATGTATATGCCTAAATGAGAACATAGGTCTATGTTGTAGTTAAGACTATATGACACCTAATTTAGATTCTTATCTTAAGTTTACATGGTTTGGTTCATGTCACCTATGCTGTATGACCAAAGTATATATATGCAAGTACACCAGTTTCTATTATGTATTTCCAACGTCATATGCAAGTTCATGCGCTCACCTTCCCCTCTTTGTGTATGTAATCACGCTTTAAGCCTCCCCTTTTCGCATGGCTAAATTGGGCTTTAAAAGGCTAAGCCCAATGTATATAAACGGACGTGTAAAACGGGGGAGAATAACGTTGGGTTAAAATTAATTAATGAATGAAAATATAAAATAGAAGGGCCCAAATTCAAGTATGGGTTGGGCCCGTGATTGGTGTAACCTTTACACCATTAACTTAATAATGGGCCGCAAATATTTACATATAAGAAATAAAGAAGAATGACAAAATATGTAAATGTAGAACATACGATGTGTTTAACCCGAGGTTGGATTGAGTTGTGATGTAAACCTGCCCGGAACCGCCCGGCTGTCCAGTAGTCACAACAATACCTATCCAATGTGGGAGGTTAAACATGGAGCCCAGCAAGGACCCGAGGTTAGACTGAGTTGTGGCGTAAGACTGCCCGGAACCAACCGGCAACAGGCAGCCACAACAATACCTGTCTAATGTGAGAGGTCAGGGCCTTAATAAGACAATTAAGGCTGAGTCAGGATTGTTAGGATTAAGTGAACTAAAGACTTAATCAAAATGGAACATGCTAAACTAAACGGACTGGTGGGGTTAGGTTAGGAAACACTTAACCAACTTAGCATGTTGGCTAGAGATAGAAAACCTAGTAACGGGGGACCCTTTTCAGCAGTAACCCTAAAAGGTGTATCAGGATACCCTGAAACTAGGCAGGGTGGGGCACGATTACTGGGCTGATTGTAAGAGGTCAAAGCGACGGCGGTGGTGTAGCAGTGTAGGTTCTAACGGAGTGCGGGCGTGCACACACTCCGGTGCAGAAAAATAAGGCACTGGACACCAGTAGCATACCTGTGCACTCTAAGGTTGTGTCGGGTTGCCACTATGGGACTTGATACACCCCATGGTGGGACCAGCATAGGTAACTACAGACATCGGGGGCCGTAAGACACATGTAACTATGCGAGTAGGAGCCGATCATCATAGAATGGATCACATCACCCTGATTATGGGGTGCAAATTGGAAACTAGTTTATATGGGTTCAGAGATTAACATGGGGTACGATAGTATATTCGACCCTAGACAACTTAACCAAGTTTATTGTGCTTGCCCACTTCTTGTTTATACTTATCATACCCAGTTCTTTATTCATAGACAAAATAGTACTAGACTTACTCAGGCTTTATGTCTGACTCTACTTTTCTTTCGTCTTCTTTCTTCCGTTTCTTCCCCCCCCCCCAGGTCCACAGGGAGGGAACACAGCAGCTTGATCAGCCTTGACATCCAGCCTGAAGAAGAGAAATGTATTGCTTGGACTTTCCCGTTTTGAACTATGGCTTTGGACAATCCACTAGGGGGCTTTTGCAGTTCATCTATGTTTTATTTATGCTTCTTTAAAAATAATGTACTCAAGACAGATTATGAAAGTGTTATGTTATGTTTTTGGAAAGGATGTTGTTGTAACACGTATTTGACTTTATGAAATAAAATTTGTTGTTCTTCCGCTGTTTACAAATATGTGTTCTTATATCTGTCTTGTATATCTGTGACTTGTACTTATAAACCTCCACCAAAATTAGGGCATTCCCTTTGAGAGTGACCCTAACGGAGGTGGGGTGTTTCAAGCTCACTTCATGATTGGGCTTTGCTGCGGAACGTGTGCAAAGGGGTTGTCGGTATTCATAACTTTGGTTCACCACTGAGAGATGGATAGTGGTCTTATAGTGATAGTTGTACAGGATTGGATTCCGTCATGGCCCAAAGGATTAGGTGACCAAGGTAGTGGGTATCGTATGCTTTACGCACTGAGTGAGAGATGTGAGGATGATTGCTATGCTTGATTGTTTGCCATCACTATGACATTCACACCCCCACCCCGTATTATTCACACCATGTGTTAGTGGCACCTTAGAGTATTGTACAGTATATAGTGCTAACTCTTTGGTTGTAGGTCCAGGTTCAGGTATGATTGGATTATACCTATTATTGTTTTGTTTGTTGCTTATCGCTCATACCAGACTTTTTGTCTGACCCAGAGTTTTATGTCTCTTCTTATTACTCTGGGTGCTCACACGAGCAGAATAGAGACTGATTAGCTGGGTATGCACGGGTAGATGATCTGGAGACGAGCAGGAGGCTTCCACGTATGATATATATAGTATTCTCCCTGTGTTGTTGAAGATCACTGCTTGGGCATTAGTCGTGCATCTTCTATTTTAGCTTTCTTTTGTTTTAGAGACAGTAAATTTGGAAAGTTGTAATAAGCTGTATTTGGATTTCCGCTGCTATGTTGGTTTAGTTTTCAGCTTATGCACTGTCTCGCCTGTTTTAGGTCAAGATTATGTTATTACTATATTTTGTTCCATGCGATGTGAGACATTCTACAGGTTCCTTGATTAGTTCATTCTCTTCTTTCCTTTCTTTGGCGACCGTTCCGTGCTAACTGGACATGTGTACAACACACTTTTGGAGTAAATGTCGGTTGGTGCGGGGCGGGCCGTCACATTTGGTATCAGAGCTCTAGGTTGCGAAATTAACCTAGGGAAGTCATCAGGGAGAGTTAGTATACGTATACGAGAGTGCGTATTTGTGATTACTTTGGTTTTCAAAAGCTATATATATATTATTATTAGTATAGCTAAGGATGAAGTCACACTGCACTGGCACCACTATGGAGATGGTTGATCGTTTTCTCTTTACAGATTGAACGATGAGCCAATACGCAAGAGGCGCTGGTAGAGGAGCCAATAATGGGAATGCTGCTGACATGAGGACGATGTTTACTGACCTCATGAGAGAGATGCTTAGGGATGTGCAGAGGGCAGCTCCCAATACTGGTAATGGTGGTGGTCCAGTAGTGCAGGCGCCTAAGGCCGATTTCGCCAAGTTATGCAAAGATTACACTAACCTTGGTGGGAAGCCGTTCCACGGAACGAAGTCGGCCACGGATGTTCAGGATTGGTTGGATAGCTGTGATCGTATCTTCGACGACTTAGGTATCGAGGATGCGATGAAGAGAAGGCTAGCGTCTCGTCAGCTGCAAGGGCGAGCGATGAATTGGTGGAATGCTATTAAGGCAGCCACTCCAGACGATCAGGTTACTTGGGATCAGTTTAAGGCTAGCTTTAGCGATAAGTTTATCCCAGCTGCTCAGAAGTCGGAATTGTTTAGGAAGTTCTTGGAGCTTAAGCAGAGTGGTAGGGCAGTCTCGGAGTATATTGCTGAGTTCGACACATTGTCGAAGTATGGATTATCCCTTATCAATACTCCCGAGAAGAAGAACGAGAAGTTTATAACAGGCTTGGATCAGTACTTGGGGGAAAAGCTTATTAACCACATCAATGAGACGTTTGAATCAATTGTGGGGAAAGCATTGAGGACAGAGAGTCTTTACCCTAAGCCAAAGACTGAGGTTGCTATTGCATCTGCAGGGGAGCCAAAGCCGCAAGCAGGCAGTGGAGGCAAGAATAATTCCCAGAATAAGAGGAAACAAGACCAAACCATGGATGGTTAGAATAAGAAAAATAAGAAAGATGGCGAGTGCTTTAGCTGTGGTAAGAAGGGCCACTATGCCAGAGATTGTCGGGAAAAGCCTGGGGAAAGGAAGTGCTTTAATTGTGGCCAAGCGGGACATCATAAGAATGAATGTCCACAACCTCCTAGGGAGAAGCAGATCGTGAAATCATATGTTATCAACGATGTTCCTTCTTCGTCGAATGCCCCAACTGCGGCGCAGAAGGAAAAAGGTGTCGTTATTCGAGGTATGCTTTCTATTTAAGATGTTTTGATCGGGTTTTGTTTGACAAACCTGAGTTAGTCGATAGACCTTTAGTAGTGATGAACCCGATTGGTGGTTCGACTAGCCTCAGTATGATTTACCGTAACGTGGTCTTATCGAGTCATGGATGTAAGTTTGTTTGTGATTACTTTGTTTTGGGCTTTACTGGGTTTAGCATTATTTGGGGAGTCGATCTACTCTAAAGGAATAGGGTGGTATTAGGTACCTCCCTAGTGATGGCGATAGTAACTGGAGTCAAGGAAGTTGAGAGGTTATCGTTGTATTAAGTCCTAGTTGTCTCTAGGAGGCAAATGAGTGCTCCAGTGCTTAGTTGTTTTGCTAGTATCACTTCACGTGGATTGTCTGAATTCGGAGGAGATGTTCCTTAGGTGCTTGTCTGATATTGGTTTAGGCCTTTGGGGCTTATGCTTGGGGAATGTCGAGTTTGACTAAGATGGTTTGCGTGAGGGATAAGTAGTCGTTGTGATTTTCATTGGATGATACCTTGGTTTGCTCGAGGAGTGATGCGCAGCTGTGACAGGATAAGACTATTCGATGGTATGGACTGCCCCGAGTTGGACTCGATAAGGTTATGAGATGACTCGACTGGGATTCGAGAAAGATGCAAAGTAATGGATTGTTTAGGACCTTATGTTGATGTTCTCTTTGGATAGTAGAACTTTGAAGGAATAGGATGAGTTCGTTGATCATGAAAGATGCAACCAAGGTTAGGACGATTCAAGTTGGACTTGAACTCATAAAAGAAAATAGGTATTCGTTAATCTAGGAGCTGCAACGAATAGGGGGACGACTCATGTTGGACTAGGGTTGGTAGGTAATGGATACTCAAGACTGGATCTGAGTTTATGGGTAATAGATTGACTCAAGTTGGACTCGAGAAGGCTGCAAAGGAATTGGATTGCCTCGAGTTGGACTCGAGAGGGCAGCAAGATAATGGATAGAGTTGGGTGGGACACGAGTGTTTCAGGCGGACTAAAAGAAGGGGTATCTGGGGATGCCCGTTACCTTGGATCCATTGGACTTGATCTAGTTATCCTTGGAGGATAAACGTACGTTGGACGTACAGTAGTCCGTCTGGAGGCTGGGCTTCCATTGGTTCTTGATGTTGGTTGGACCAGACATACAAGAATCGATATATTGGGATTGGTTAGACTAGTCATGTAGGTGTCGACGTATTCATGGCTTTAGCAGGTGATAGACATGATTTGTTTGATGGATGCTATGGTTGTTGTGTTTGTTCTTACCTTTCTTCTCTTGAGTATCACCTGTAGGATCCTGTTGAATGGAAATAGGGTAAGTTCGTTGATCATGGTGATATGACGGGTGTAAGATACTTTACGTTAGACTTGAAGTATGTTAGGCATTGTGGAGCGTTCGTTGTCTTGGAGATTCAACGGATATAGGAGTTTCAGTTGGACTTGGACTCATAGGTAGAGTACCAAGATTCATTGGATGAGTCTAGTTCACCTTTGGAAGGTGAATGTACGTTGGACGTACAGTACGGATGTAGGTAGAGTACCTAGATTCATTGGATGAGTCTAGTTCACCTTTGGAAGGTGAATGTACGTTGGACGTGCAGTATGAATATGGGTAGGGTACCTGGGTTCATTGGATGAATCTAGTTCACCTTTAGAAGGTGAATGTACGTTAGATGTAACACCCCACATCCGTTAGTGTCACTCACAAAGGGAATGCACTAAGTTCTGTGGAGCATTTTGGGTAAAAGATGCAGATAAATTACAAGACAGACAGAAATTAAACAGCGGAAAATAAAACTTTGCTTTTATTGATAAAACAGTTTGTACAATGATTTCTTTACAATATCAGAGTATCATCTGTCTTACAAAATAAAGAAGCATAAAACAACATTAATATTCCCCAATTTTAGCAAGAGCCAGCCATAGCATCTGAAAAGAGAATCCAAGCAAAACTTCGACAAATCTTCAAGCTGGGAAAGAGTGACAGTCCAACTAAACCTGAGCTATACTATTCCCTTCTTTACTACCTGGGGGGGGGGGGAAGAAAAGAAGACGAAAGAAAAACAGAGTCAGACATAAAGCCTGAGTAAGTTCAGTAACTTCTAGCATGTGAACATGGAAAAACCAAACGACATGAATTAACTGAATACAAGAAAACACCATGATGATAGGGTCAGCAAGATTAGACCAGATAATCACAAGATATGCTAAGATAAGATAAACTGGATATGCTCTAATACTTTCGCCGCTTTGCTATTTCCTTGTTATACTGGTTTCTATATCTCTGCACCGCCTAACCAGTGTCCCAACTAGTAACGATAACGTGATCCCAATCCCTGTAGTTTCCATTGCCTTCAGGCACACATTTATTATTTATTACCTAGATCTAATCTAGGGTTTTAATCAAGTGCTTTCTAGATTCAACTAGAGTTTACGCTATCTGCTGAACGCTTCTCGGATTCAGGGTTTATGCCACCTAGTCCAACTTGGGATTACGCTACCTGTCGAACGATGCCCGCAAGTCTAGGACACACTACCTAGAGTGGTATACGTTCCAAGACTTCCCCACGCATGTATCGCGAATCGTTATCGCTTGTCTAGATGCACATGTCCTGTAATGTGCGGCCCGAGTCTTGTGGCAGGGCAAATCAAGAAACACAGAACTCGGTCGGGAGCTTTCAGATATCTACCGATGCAGATGCTAAGGTCTGTTTTTATTCCAGTGGCTATGGTCCCACTCGACCCCTCCCTCAACTAATGAAAGGCACGCCTTGAAAAATGAGAACTATGCGCAGGCCCCCTATGCCCTACCAACCTATAGCCATCCTCACCCATAACTAGATAGCAAGTATATGGTCTTTTGGAGTTCTCCGCCTTTTCGCTTAACGTATCTCGATTACCTCAAGATGGATGGTAGACGACGAGTTGCTATCACAGGGCTACCGGTTTCTCGCCGAATCACGCTGGTCCATCCTAGTCTTTAGGTTGCCATATTTTGCAACCAAGGCATACCCCTGGTTCTTCTAACGTAGACCTTAACCTCTGTGAGCCCAGGAGGATCATCTGTAGCCTCACAGAGGGATACCAAGAGTACCCTCATGTTCCCTCGAAGCCTCGGGCTTCGTAACCCAATTCGTTGGAGCCTTCTTTTTACCCAGACGGACATTCGCTCCTTCCCGTGTTATACTAAGAATTACTACTTAGTTTTGCTAACTAAGGTTTACCACTTAGTTTCCAGAATCATTGTTTTCTTAACTAAGGTTTACTACTTAGCTCCTTTTAACTAAGGTTTACTACTTAGTTCTCTTTTCCGTCAATTTGGCTTGGTTAAGTGTCGTTAGTCAATTCAAGCTAACTTAACCCTTTTCATTTATCCTGTTAAACTGGTTAAGTGTTATCAGTAATTCATTTTGACTTAACCCTACCACAAACCAAGTTATATTGGTTAAGTATTTCTTATTACTTAACCCTACCCGTTCATCCTGTATTGGTTAAGTGTTCCTTTTTAACTTAACCTTGCCCGTCTGTTTTAACTAACACGTTATTAATGGTTAAGTATCATCCCTTCATGTTTTAGACTTAACCCTATTCATTTATCACAATCTGATGGTTAAGTGCTCAAGTTTACTTAACCCTACGGTCCAGTCCAACTAACATATCAATTTGGCTAAGTGTATTAAATTTTACTTAACCTCAACCTCTAGTCTAGTTAACATGTTAATTTGGCTAAGTGTATTAACTTTACTTAACCCCACCTTCTAGTCTAGTTAACATGTTAATTTGGCTAAGTGTTTTCTAAGTTACTTAACCCCTACAAATCTTGTCTTGTTACCATGTTAAGTTGGTTAAGTGTCCCTATGGACTTAGCCTTCCCATTCTAGCTTAACCGTGTTAAGTTGGTTAAGTGTTCCTATGGACTTAACCCTCCCATTCTAGCTTAACTGTGTTAAGTGTCTGTATGAACCTAACCCCACCCACCGGTCTGGTTATCATGTTGAATTGGTTAAGTGTCTTAGTTAACTTAACCCTACCATTCTTGTTCTAGCTTTAACTAAATAAATTAAAGCCGCGACCACTCACATTAGACAGATATTGTTGCGAATACTGGATGTGCCGGTTGGTTCCGGGCAGGTTTACATCGCAACTCAGTCTAACCTCGGGTTAGGCATATCCGTGTTCAAAGGGTTTTGATTGATTTTCAAATCAGGTTTTGAAAGTAACCATCCCGTCCGTCGGATCAGATAGGGATAGCCAGGGAGAGCAGGAAACTTGTATTTTCCAAACCCAAGCCTAGACATTATCCTCTCTGTCACCCTAGAACTTTCTGGTGTGTTATTAAAAGAGATGTCATTAATAAACCTTTCTTTTGTATATAAATAAATTGTTAACAATTTATCCTCAAAGTTTAACCACTTATCCTCAAAGTCCATTTTCCCCTTTTTAAAATAAATTTGGCCTATACCCTATACATTTGCTATGCCTACTAATGGACTTGTATTCTAGGCCCAAATCTTGATTTGCTTATCTTACAGTTTATAGCGATTTAGATCCAACACCCCCATTTACAGTTCATGCCAAAACTAGATTTTATACTCTAGTCTATAGTTTATGCCAAACTAGATTTCATATTCTAGTTCACCGTTTATGCCCAAAACTTAATTTGCATACCAACTACCTATTTTGTGGCCCATTTAACCATTTACCATTTACGCCCAATGTATGTAAATTATGCTAATATACTTATCATGCTTAATTTAGCCACCCAATTCTGATTTAATATTCTAATTTCAGTTCATGTCAAAACTAGACTTGTTATTCTAATTTTCATCTTAATAGTCATGATATAATGCATGTTCCCAAATTATGCCAATTTCCAAGTTTAGTAAATTCCATGTTTTTCCCCAAAACGCATTCCCATCGTTCGTATAATCGTGTTTCAACCTAGATCATAAATAAAGCTAGATTCATGGATAGAAGGGAATGAACCAAAATGCCATGAAAGAACGGACATAACAACTGGCATGAGATGATAATTCACAAGCATATAGATTACGACATGAAAAAGGGTTGAATAGTATAGATTCAAGAACATGGTAGACCTAACTTAATAGGTAAATTCCCATGATCAAGATCTAAGAATAAACTGAAATAGAAAGTCAAGCCTAGGTCCAATATAATGCCAGTTTGGGGTACAACATGGTTTTGCAACTACAGTGTCATGGGCATAAATAATAATCTTATATCCATAGTCATAGGCAATAAACCCTCACAGTCATAGGCGATGTTCATAGTCAAAGGAAAATAGTTCTCACAGTCATGAGTCACAGTCATAGGCAATGTTCATAGTCAAAGAGGCATATGGTTTTAAGGTCCATAGTTTCATAGTCACAGTCTTATTTGTCATCGAATCATAACAGTTCTTAATTAGGTCCAAGGATATAAGCACTGATAGAAAGATTTGGCATATTCTTTTATTCCTTTAATTTCATGTCACGAACAGAGAAAAATGTTCAAATCTAAAAAGTAACCGATTTACATTGATCGGTTTTTAGAATAGAAAGATGGCGTTGCTATGATTCGTGCGACGTTGCTCAAAACCGTTTAAGTTAGCCTTTGATTCTTATCTTGAAGCTTTAATCTTGATTCGAATCTCTTCTTGACAAACTTGAGCAGCATAACCTTGTCTTGGATTTTCGTATTATTTTCTTATTTTTATTTATTTATACATTTTCTCAGAGGCAGCATAAGGATAGAAAAGAATTGTGAATAGAGAAGGAGACTAGGGCTGTTTATATAGTGTAGAAGTCAACGAATCTGGTCAGAATGGCGTCCGGATACAGAAAAACGAACCAGGCTGCAGAGCTGGAAAAAGCGGGGAGGTTGACACCCAGGTCGACTACCCAGTCGACCTGGGTCTTGGGCGGGAAAATTCCCGCCTAGCCCAATCTGGGTCCGATTTTTGAATTTTGAACTTCGCTGAAACTTCCGGAGGCCATATCTTTCTCATACGGACTCCGATTTACGCAAATTCGGACTCGTTTTCATGCAGAATTCCAAGACGAACGCAATGGCGCAGTCCGTTTCCCTTGATTTTGATTTTTAAATTTACTTTTGCCTTGATTCGTGAATCTTAGTATTACAGAATTACGGGGTGTTACATTAGACGTACAGTGCAGATGTTGGTGTAGTGCCTAGGGTCATTGGATGGGTCTAGTCTGCCTCTAGGAAGTGAATGTACGTTGGACGTGCAATAAGAATGTAAGGAATCAAGTTGGACTTGAAAGGACATTTGGAATGTAGTTGAAGATTTTGCATATAGGTTTTGATTACCTAAGAAAATGACAGTATAGACGAATGCCATAGTATCGGACTGGGTGCGATAGCTGATGCATTGAGTAAGAGACGTGCCAGTTTAGAGGCTATTTCTCTGGAATGGAAGCAACTAGAGTATATCACGGGATATGACTTCAGAACTAAGTGTGAATTGGATTCAGAAACACTAGTAAGCTTGACGATTAGATCGATCTTGATTAAGTGGATTGGTTCCAGTTAGAGGGACGGTCCCAACCTATTAGAAGTTATCTCTAGGGTAGAGATGGGAATCGATGGCGAGAGAACGACTGTACTTGGGAAGTAGAGAATGACATAAGAAAGTCGTATCCAAAGCTCTTTGCCTGGTAAGATTTTAGCGACGATGATTCTTCCCTTGTTAGTAAACCGCATGTTAGGGCAGAATGGTTCTGTTTGTTTTGCATGTTTGATTGTTGTATATGGTTGGTAGGCATGCAGGATCCTTTGTATGTTTTGGGTTAAGGAATTTCGGGGACGAAATTTCTTAAGGGGGGGGGGGGGGGAGAATGTAACAACCCGCATTCTACGTATCTAGGATCATAGAATATTTATTTCTTTTTCGTATGAAGTCGTATGGTCGTGTAACTTTGGGAGACAACTATTGAGGTTATTTCCCATGTTCATGATTTTTGCCGATTTTTAAATGACCATTTTGCCCCTAGCCGATATTGTTTTGGCCATAACTTCTGATTGGAAAGGAATTTTGACCTGAAACCACTTCCATTAGATTCGTTTGATGGTTTACCTTTCCGTAGAGTGGTCACATTAGCCAAACGGACTCACCATTTGGGAGATATGGCTGAAACAAGTTTCAGATAGTGAAAAACTGCTTAATTGGGCTTAACCGGGTGATTAACAGCTAGGCCCAAAGGGGAATTTCAGGATTAGGGTTATGAGAGGACTGGAAGGGTTAGGAAAATCATTTCATTTCAGTTTTCTCAGCCGCCACAAACCTTCCTTAAGCTCTAGCAATGGCCTCCATCTTCTAAAACACTCCAAAACACCTTTTTGTCATCTCTAATCACATATTAGCCTAATCTACATCAAATTAAGGCGGATTAGCATAAGGATTGGGATATAGCTGCTGGAACACGTAGAGATTGGATCCAAATCAAAGATTATTTCAGATCTATAGTTTACTTTGTGGCAAAGGTGAATGATTTGCATTGTTTTTCACTAATTACGGCTAATTATGGTAATTAGCGAAGATTAGCGAAATTATGGCTCAGAAAAATCTAGAAAATTCCTAGAACTCTAAAACATCATTTTATGTCTCTGATATGAATTTGGGTTAATTTCGACTAATTTTGCTAATCCCGGAATTTAGGGGATTAAGGAGTGATTAGTGATAATTAGCGAAATTATGCATCATAAAAATCTGGAAAAATATTTAGAAATTCCAAAACATTATTTTAGGCCTCTGATAGAAAATTGGGTTAATTTGGTTAAGTTTTGCTAATCCTATCATTAGTTATGCTTAAACATGATTAAGGGGAAAACATGGGTTTTGGGTACGTTTGATCTATATTGTTATGATTAAATTGTTGTTTTGGTGTTTATGGTTGATTATACATACTGCTATTACTGTTTGGTATGACCTATGATTGCATTATAAAGTTAGAATGGTTGAAAATGCCGTCGAGAGGCGAAAATAGCTTGCTGAAATGGTGGAGGTTTTCTTTGGGTCGAGTTAGACCGACCAGGGGAAGGTTTTGACCGACCGACCCGAGCTCACGACCGACCCAAATAGAAGGAGGACATCACGACCGACCCTGTATAAAGTGTTCGACCGACTAGAGAGACCGACCAGGCTGGGCAAGACCGACCACTATGCGATGTTCGATCGACCCCATACGATGATGAAGTACGACCGACTAGGGATGGTGAAGTACGACCGACTAGGAATGGTGAAGTGTTCGACCGACCAGGGGGGCAATATCGACCGACCAGGGTAGAGATGATGAAAACCGACCAGAATGAAAGGTGCTTGACCGACCGACCCGAACAGGAGGAAACCAAAACCCGAGATGCAAAGGTAGTCCAAGTGGAAGTTAGAGCTCAGGATCCAGTTGGGAACCAATGAGTTCACTTCATGATTGGGCTTTGCTGCGGGACGTGTGCAAAGGGGTTGTCGGTATTCATAACTTTGGTTCACCACTGAGAGATGGATAATGGGCTTATAGTGATAGTTGTACGGGATTGGATCCCGTCATGGCCCAAAGGATTATGTGACCAAGGTAGTGGGTATCGTATGCTTTACGCACTGAGTGAGAGATGTGAGGATGGTTGCTATGCTTGATTGTTTGCCATCACTATGACATTCACACCCCCACCCCGTATTATTCACACCATGTGTTAGTGGCACCTTAGAGTATTGTACAGTATGTAGTGCTAACTCTTTGGTTGCAGGTCCAGGTTCAGGTATGATTGGATTATACCTGTTATTGTTTTGTTTGTTGCTTATCGCTCATACAAGACTTTTTGTCTGACCCAGAGTTTTATGTCTCTTCTTATTACTCTGGGTGCTCACACAAGCAGACTAGAGACAGGTTAGCTGGGTATGCATGGGTAGCTGATCTAGAGACGAGCAGGAGGCTTCCACGTATGATATATATAGTATTCTCCCTGTGTTGTTGAAGATCACTGCTTGGGCATTAGTCGTGCATCTTCTATTTTAGCTTTCTTTTGTTTTAGAGACAGTAAATTTGGAAAGTTGTAATAAGCTGTATTTGGATTTCCGCTGCTATGTTGGTTTAGTTTTCAGCTTATGCACTGTCTCGCTTGTTTTATGTCAAGATTATGTTATTACTATATTTTGTTCCATGCGCTGTGAGACATTCTACAGGTTCCTTGATTAGTTCATTCTCTTCTTTCCTTTCTTTGGCGACCGTTCCGTGCTAACTGGACATGTGTACAACACACTTTTGGAGTAAATGTCGGTTGGTGTGGGGCGGGCCATCACAGCTCACATCCGCCCTCGCCCACCAGTGAAGGGACCCCCTGACACCGACCGCCCAGTATCACCGCGCCGACCTCCCTCCTCAGCCTGGCCACGTTTTCTCTCTTCCCTACATACTGTTATACCCACCACAACAGTCCACTAAACCACTACTACTACACTCAGAAACAGTTCTCAACAACCCCGCATATTGTTCCCCACTTATCTTTCGAGACTCGCCCCTTTGCTGATGCTTTAGCGCCCTTCCGAGTGAAAATGAAGTGAAACTGGAACTCACGCCCTTTTTATGGAGAGGAACGAACCAGTCACAACTATTTATAGAAGAAAGGATTGAGGATATGAACAAAGTATTGTCATTAGCCATGTGAATTAGACTGTGTAATGTAGGTAGCCTTCGTGTCGTCTCTTTTCAAAATCTCAAACAAATGATCTATATGTTTGCATGTGTGAGTAGCTGTATATATACTTCTTTTCACTTCAGGTCAAAGTATATGTTTTCATGTGCATGCTACTAGGAAGGCATGTTGTATACATGAAAATGATTTGTTCCTTTCAGATGGATAGGAACAAATGAAGGGATAGGCTTGCATAAGTAGGCTGAAAACGTACGATGCTATTAGTATATATTATACATTTCAATTCTAGCCATGCCACTAGGTCTGAGCACGCATGTGTATCTATTCATAGTCCTTATCGAGGAATACATCCACCCTATAGTCAGTTTGTTTTAGAAGACATAGATAGAAATGATGATTTATTTGGTGATGGCATGTGAAGTTGGTTTAATTTCTAAGGATGACATCGTGTTTTTCCCATCAAGTTATATATTTATGTGGCTGCGCATTTACTTTCAGTGATAGGGTAGGTGTTGTATGTTTAATAGCATGAATCTTCATTTCAGAACTGTCTGGCGTCGAAGATACAAGTCATAGCATAAGGGTGAATGTACTAAACTAGATGGGATTTGTATTTAGAAAATAGGTAGCACAGTCAGTTTTTTTTGGTCCGTAGGAATAGACTGATTTGTTACTCAGGGGTTAAATTTAAATATTTTATTTTACGGTATTTAATTCTACTGCAAAACGGTGTGTATCGTCTACCGTTAAATACATACTGCCACGCACGAGCTCCGAACATAATGAAAATGGACACACCACTACATCTCAACGTTCTGGTCACAATGAAATTAGTTTCATTGGAAACGGGCTCCGTTTGCACAATGACGTTATTTTAGTTTATCGATTTACTTTTAAATTGCGCACACCGTTGAAATAACTCCGATTGACTCTAAACTAAAAATATAGCAATAATTAATTATACATTTTCCAATAAAATTTGTTTCGTCAAAACGGAGGTTGTTTGAAAAGAAAACCCTTTTTAATGCTTATATGATATATCGAACAATTTCCCATGTGCGAAGCACGGGCCTCGTCTTAAGGAAGCAATGCACTGATTTGAACGTTCTATTTCATATGATTCTTTAGTTTCATCGTCAGTTGTGGTGGGGCGTTTTATGTTCGTACCGATATACATGAATTTCAAATCGTAAATTATAAAATACCGGGACGTTTGCAAGTTCGAATTATGATTATATATAAATTTAACGTTCAAATTTCGTTATATAAACGGAATATATATTATAAACCCATTTAAAACTCCAAATCGATATTTAAAATAATAAAATATATTAAATATCTTACTATCAAAAATACGGGACGTTACATTCTATTTATTATAATGTGTCCATATATAACAAAGAATTTATTTTCATATTTAATTTTAACTTATATATAATGTAAATCCTAATATATTCTATTTAAATGAATTCGAACTATTCTTTAATAGCCCGCCATTTTGACCGTCCCAAATTGGTGATTTAACTAACTTGAAGCGTTCAAAATAACGGATTGTTATTAGCTTACAGAGTTTAAATAGAAATTACACACAATCACAAAAACGGAATAAATTTTATTCATATAATATCAAAGTTCATAAAACAATTTTTTATCCAGCGGAAGAATAAAATAAAATATACATAAGAATATTTACATGAGTAAAAATTTACGGTTTGTGTCGGGCCTACGCGCGCCTAAGCGTCATGCGTCTTCACGTTCCTCTCTAGTTTGCAAGCTAAATCTTTAAGCCTGGAACACTCAGGACCTGACCCGAGCGTTCCGTGCAAAATACACAAAACATTCGAGTAAGGATTAAACTTATTTCACGTTATCAAACTTCGATAAACTCTAAATATCATTAGTTTAATCCACGATAGATTAATTAAATGCGAGTATGGTAACCATGTGAACTTCATGAAACATGTAGACTTAACAAATGGCATATGGTAGTGTTCTGTGTGAGAGGCGTGACCCTGGTATCAGCACTAGCAAACATGCGTAAGCAAAATGCTATAAACTATATATTATTATCAAATAGGTAAGAGCCTTTGCTAGCTCACAATGGTAACAATCCTACAGTCTAAGTCATATGACAACTCAAAAAGGGTACAACAACCCATATAATTATATGTTTGAACTTCTGAAATATATACAAAAGTGGGTTGAGAGGCTTTCGTCCATCAATAATAAAATGGCTGAAGAGTGACGCCAAACATGGTAATAACATGTCCACATATATAATCGAAACAAGATAACAAGTAGGTGTGTCGAGCATGTACCGGGTATGTCAATTTTTGTGTGACAACAAGGTTACCCCATTTGTCATTTCAAAGTCAATGTATTAAATTCATCAACATATGTATACATATTTTCTGAATACTAAGTGCCAAGCATGATTATCAACCTTATTTACAAGTATTGTTGCAGGTTATCAATCACCACATGTTACAACAAAATCAGATTAAATAGGGATTCAAAACACATATGTCTTAGGGTATTGCATGCATGTAATTCAAGACATGATGGTATATTTACTTTACAACCTAACATGAAATGCAGCTAATATCTTCTTTAAGTAAACATGGCAAAGTGCAAGTTGTGCATTCGTATCAAAAATGCATGTATATAGGTATTGCGGACATAACCCAGACATGTAATTCTAGACAATCCACGCAACAATATTTTAGCAAGGCACTCTACGATGACTAGTTAATAGAATATGCATGTCCATGCGTAAACATAGGTCATTAAACAATGGCGTGCATGCATAAAAGCTTACCGCATATATATAATAACGAGATCTGAAACTAGCAGTGAGATGTAAGGACCTAAAATGCACGCATTGGCTAAATTTCTCAACATGCCAACATTCAGAGAGACATAGCTCTTGTGATGAATCGAGGGAGGACACAAACCAAAAGAACACACTCAAAACAAGTTGTTGTAGCATATATGGTCACACGGAAATAGGGTGTAACGTTTATGAAGCAGGTAGTGTATTCACATGTCAATGCATGCATGGTTTACAATGTAAACATATATATAAAATCCAAGTATGGGAACTTAAGTTTCAACTTGCTGTTCAAGATAAAATGTGGACATGTATTAATAAGGCGAGCAGAAGCGAAAGGGAAACAAATTGCATGACTAAAACGAAGTGTAGCATGAATGCAGATTCAATTCCATGTGTGAGTAAAATCATAGAATGGTCATATTCAAGCAAGGCAAGTAAAAGTGTATGCATGGTACAAATAAAGGCGTGCCAACTAAAACTGTGTATAACATTAAATCTAGAGCAGTATATAGAACTGAATGTTATCCTGGTTATCATATTTGTACACATTTCAATTGTAAGTTGTACATGCAGGCTTAAAATCAACCAATAACTGAAATTAATTCAAGATAGCACCAAAGACGACAGGAAAACAACGAACGATTGACAAACTAATGATATCAGTGAAGTCCGAAGTCGTAGACACAAAATATGTTTAATCGTAAGAGAACTTACTTTTATGGTGATGACGAAGAGGTAGGAGCTGCTTACAGCGGTAGCAGCACCCACCATGACTAGAAGCAACAAAGAACTGGCTTCGAGTTCGCACAATGAAGGTGGATAACAGCGGCTCCAGAGCTGGTGTGGACGGCATAGCTTGAGAAAGCGGGTAAACGGGTTCTGGCGTCGGTTGACATCAGTGAAGGCATGGGGGAAAAAAGGAGCAGGTGTGGTGGTTTGGGCGGCATAAAAGATGGCATGAGCGTGTATCCACCCATTGGCAGACGTGAGCCGGGCAATGATGGTTTCGGTTGGCAACTGAGAGGAGGAGTAACGTCAAAGAAGAAAGCTGAGCAGTTGGAGGATCCGGCGATGAGCATGGTCGATGGTGAAGGTGTCAATTGGCCGGTGGCCATTTCCGTGAATTTGGGGAAAGATCGATTTACTTTTGGGGGAAGGAATTCAGTTTTGGGGAAGTGGAAAAATGAATCAGCTCCCCTTTTTTTTTTGAACGGGACGGTGTAGTAAAATAAGGGACGGAGGAAAATTCTATACAGTGGACACGCGGAGTTTTTATCAAGGGAAATGTTTAATCTTTTCAGCGCGATTTTACCAAGTGTCAACCAAATTGAGATGAATTTAACAAGTGGCAAACACAATTAAACAAACAAAAATTTCCTCAAATATGAATATCATTTATTAACCAAATTCAAATCTAACTAAGTTAAACAAAATTCTCAAATTAATTACAATTTAAACAAATAAAATAAACTAATTTGTAACTTGTCAAATAAATTTATCAAACAATAAATATATGAGTGTTAACGTTTAATTTCAAATTCAAGTTCATTAGATTTACGGCATGAATTTTATTTAAGAGTATATCCAAATAACTCAAAACGTGTTAATAATGTTGCTTTAACAAACGTTCATATTGAAATTAAGTCTACGAAAGGAATTACAATTTAAAAGTAAACTTCAAATATCTTTAGATAAAATTCCCGATATAAATATTTATTTCCACGTTAAATCTTAATTTATTTTATATTTTTTAAACATCAAAATCTGAGTTGTTACTACTACCCTTCAAAAATCCGGGTTGTTACATAATCGAATTGAAATCATAAATCCATACGAAATTATTTTAGTTCAATTTATATTCTGAACATCAGTATAAACTTCATCGTTTACTTTCTTAAAATGATTCCAAATTTCCATTTTTAAATTCACATTTGAATTTAAATATTCCAATTATCCAATGATAATTATTCCCTTTCAATTATAACACTGCTTATAAATTGACTCAAATTTCCGCATTATTAAATTTATAAACATAGTTTATATATTAACTACTTGTTTTTTTAAAACAATTTAATATTTATTAACCCATTCGAAATTCAAAATCTATTTTTAGAAAAATAGATTTTCCCGTTTAAATCTCAAAATATCCTTTTCACGATATTTTTAAATATCAACATTTTAGGCCCAGTGATATTTCACACATTAAAAATACCCAATTATCTATCACAAGTTTTCTAACACATCATATATGAAATATATATGATAACAAAGAAATAATAATATTTTTGAGGAATCCAGTTGGATCCCTCCAACCGGTTTTCCTGCATCCACATACGTTAGCCAACATAAATAATACACATCCTACTTCAAGGCAGGATATCGCGGTATAGAAGGTCATCCACTATCATATTGTGGGGCGCATAGGGTCATCCGCTAATGATACTGCAGGCATCCGCTAATGGTACTGCGAGAAATATCCAACTACCAATGTGTGTGTGTGTGTGTGTGTGTGTATACACACACACACACAATAGCCACAAATACCAAGCCTAAATGACTAATATATTCATATATATAATAACCACAATAATACTTCAATGCATCCAAATAATCAGCAATTATTTTTAATGATAAAAATAAATTTAAATAAATTTCTGAGCGAGAATTACTCACGTCATGTTTATATTTCGATCCATTCTGATTCTGATTTTAATTCCATTACTTAGTTGAAGACCGTACGAATTAATCATAATTCGTTTCGCCTTAAATCTGATATCGGTGAATATGAAATTGATTTTATAAGTAATCGATCTATTTAATTTTTTTTTACTAAATATTAATTTGAACAATTTAAACTAATCACCTTATGAAATAAATCCTTTTTCCCATTTGATCAACAAAAATTCGAAACTTGCTTCTCTACAAAACCAAATGTCGTGAACTTCCCATCTACCTTCCTCCCTGGTCCACCATTCAAGGAACTGCTTTGACCATCGTCCTTCCCTTCACAATCCAACATCCGACTTCAACAAATAATATTAATTTGTGATCTGCATCATCCTGCCATTGCCACTCCAAACTCGAGCTCATCCTTCCCCCTTATATCACGACTTCATCTACACTCAAGCCTCTGAACAACCCTCCTTTTCATCGTACTGTCGAAACTCCATAAATCCCCAACTCAACCATTAAACATTGAACCCCTTAGAGCCTTGATCCACGCACAATACCAGATTCGATGCAAACCATCATCGCACCGTCTCCTTTTCGAAACAGCTCACGCAATGAAATAAAAGCGATAATTCCTTGCACCGATTCCTTCAATAATAATCATGTATACTTCTTTCCTTGCCACAAACTTACGTCCATTGTTCGATTTTTAAATCAATGCCCCTAATAACTCAATTTCGCAACCCCTCGATCGCTGTTGCAAAAGTCGAACTCTAGAAATTTGTTACCCAACCACCACTGATGATCGGAGAACTTCTCTTGTTTGCCTGAGTCGCGGTTCTCTCTCTTTTTATTTTTCTAACTGATCGATTTTGATTTATAACGGGCGCAACCATTTTATTTTGTTTATTTGGAGCTTTGTTTTTGCGTTGTAAACAAAAAGAAGAAAAGGACACTCAGGTTTTACAACGAGGAGAATTATAGAGGAGCGATTTATAATTAAAAAGAGGATGACCATTTCTAATTTGAAACTTCGAGGGATCGCATTTGCAGAAGAACGAAAAATGGAATAAACAAAAAAGGAGAGTTTGATTGCATTTAAATAATGGAAAAAATACTTAGGTTAGAAGAAAACGGGTACAAGTAGGTTTAGGTAGGGGAAGACTTTGCAGTGTACCTTGTTTACTTATGATGGAAATCTTTATTTATTTTAATTTGTTTTGAACCAGTACCATTTTATTTAATTTAAAATACCCTGTGATTCCGAACTCCTGTCGAAACACAACAACCGGCATTTCTAGGGTTATACCACTATTCTGAACACACTGGAACAGGTTTTGAAGCCCAATTCGATCATATGGAGAAGATATTAATTTAAATTGATATAAATTAAATTCAAAACAATTAATTCCTTGATATTATATTATTATTATCGTTTATATTCATATAGAATATAATTTAATCATCTGAATTATTTTGACTTAGTTTTAATATCGAATTCAATTATATTTCGCATTTCGATAATTCGATACGATCGAAATTAAATCGTATTTCGATAATTAAATCGATAACTCAATATAAATTATCAACTTAATATTTAAAACAATATTAAATATTTAAAATTGATCGAAAAAAATACGGGACATTACGAAAACCTAGGTTACAAGTTCTGTGTTGCTATTATTATTTTCCCATTTTGATTGTTACATGTTAATATGTATATTTATGCCATGATTAAAGGGGATATGGGAAATAACTTGTACAACTTAAATTTAAAATAGTTTAGTTCGCTTAGTTCACTCTCTCTCTCTCTCTCACACACACACACACACACACACACACACACACACACACACACACACACACACACACACATAAGGAGCGTTCCAGGGCATCCCTGTTTTGCAGCACCTCTTTAGCACCATTATCCTACCTTAAGCTACACTAATCCAAATTCAACAAAATTTTGTAAATATTCAATCCACACACACACACACACACACACACACACACACACACAAATATATATATATATATATATATATATATATATATATATATATATCATCAATCCAAAATTTGAATTTGTTTCGACATTAATAACATTTTCAAAATCTTAGCTCAATTATCCACCGTTCAGACATTTATTCGAATCATTAAATTAAAATATCAACTATATTATTTTACGAATGTCGAAATGAGCTCAAATTTTGGATAGATGATTATATATATATATATATATATATATATATATATATATATATATATATATATATATATATATATATATATTGAACATCTACAAAATTTTGTTGGATTTATATAGCCTACGGTAGGGTAGAAGTACTAAAGGAATGCTGCAAAACAAGGGTGTACAAACTACATAATTAAATTCTATAACGGTATTGGACTGGACCGCTCTCTTTTTTCGTCGCTAAAAGTATTGAAAAGAATGGACCTGGATCATCGGGTCAAGGTAGTACTCAAGATTCAGCAAATTTGATTCAGGCCCATCTACACGCCTTCTTCATTGCAAATCCCAGTAAACATTTGGAGCGTGGGCATCCATCCTTTTTCCTTTCCGTACACTTCCCTTGTGAAGCAGAGACCACTAGCTTGAAAAATGGCAGCTGTAGCTGTAGCAGCGTCAGCACTAACTGGTGGAGTTCACAACAATTTCAGGGCGTCCGGCACTTCAAGCCCAAACCAAAGGACCAATTCTTCCTTATCCTCTTCGTCTTATTCGAACAGCGGGTTCAATTCTCTGGTTCCTCGCCCTCCGCTATTCTGGCCATGGGAAAAGGTTTTTTCTGTTTTATCCTCGAGTCACAATTCAAATGTATTTCGCCAACATATATCACTGTCTATAAGCACCTTTTGAGTTATATGAACGAAAAGCAGTGCCGGCCCAAGGAAACGGCTGCCCAAGCCACAATTACATTATGTTGCCCTTTCCTATAAATAATAATAATAATGATGATGATGATATGGGAATAATCGTACTATCAATACGATTTTTTACATAATTAAACCTTATTTATATTATACTAAAGCTTACTACCGGTTAATAGGGTTGATTTTAAAAGAGTGAGGAGAAACCTGAACTGCATTTGTGTGCATCAAAACTTCGTCCGTTGTTGTGAAAGCTGACATCCACCTCTACCATGAAAAACATTGTGAGAGCCATCACTATTTTTTCTGGAAAAAAAAATAGCACTAGGATAGTTTTTTTTTAATTCAAAAGGTTAACCATAAATTACAGTTCGGAATTCTGCCAAGTACAAATCTATAAATTTGTGTATCTGGTACATTATCAACCCAACACTACATGCTTCAAAGCACAAAAATAACATCTCAACTCAGAATTTCTACATACTCAATATCAGTCTTCAAATAGAACGCCCAAGTTACACAACCTTCAATCCATTTTCTTATTGTCACGCATGCTTCACACACACAAGATCATCCAACCTATTCCCATCCATTTTATACAGGGAAACACCATGCATTTGAAAGTAGTGTTCTTGCACCTCCTTCCGTAAGCTTTCAAATGGCATTACTTCCCATTTTTTGTAGTTTGAGTTCTTTCGCACCCCACACCTTACAATTAACAAAGGGTCCAGCATTATTATTCCGCCGAGATGCGCCTTTCTTTACACGTAAAGCAGCAGCATGAACTTCTCTTTCAACCTGTTTACTTGGCACATCTGACCACTCTTGTTTTCTCTCTGACCTCATCGGAGTGTGGATCCTCAAGACACCAAGGCACTCCAGAAGTTGATAATAGGCTCGCCCTTGTAATGGATTGTGCCCTTTTCTTGGTGCAGAGAAGTAGAGTGTCCGTTCTTTAGAACCAGGGTCAACTGTAAAGCCATATATGTCCGCATGTCACACATTGATAATGCTAATTCTATTGATTCCATTCCATACTTTCAGTTCCTTTAGCACCTTGTATTAGCACAATACCTTGAAATAATTATACATGGTTTGGAAGTTTCTTAATCTTTGCATTAAAATCTCGACGGGCCTTGCTTTTTATTATAAGCACTAGGATAATTAATTAAGCTAATCACATGTATTTTGTAACAGATTTATGCCTCCACAAAACAATGCATTATATACAGAGATTAGCAAACAAGCAGCTGAAATTAATTCATTCATTCATATTAGGCAACTAGACAAATAGTTAGCTAAAATCAATTAATTCATTCAGAGAATTTCATTGAGCAAACAACTAAATAAGCCTAAATTAAATTTGCCCATCAAATTAGCAGACATTTAAAAAAGAAATTACCTTAATTTATCTGGAGATGGAAGCAGCAGCATTTGCTTGATATTCGGCAATGGAGAATTGGAGACAAGATGATTGCAGCAGTGATTGAAGGCGGTTGAGGAGCAAACGAAGGTGGTGACAGCGCAAATAAGATCGAACTAGGGTTTGATCAAAAGCCCCAAATTTTGTTGCGGGATTTGATTGATTGCGTTGCGTTGTGTTGAGAAACGGAAGAAGAAGAAAACGAGATTCAGGGAGAAACAACGTGAAAACGTTTCCTCGAGTTAATCTGATTTTTTTTTTTTTTTTGCCCTAGGCCTGAGGGGTTGCCCAAGCCCATGGGCTTGGTGGGCTCTCCCCCAGGCCGGCTCTAACGAAAAGTGATAAAATGATTGAGATATGCAGCATTCTTTTTTTTTTAGTAGGTACCGTCTTTCCGTTTCCGTGGTTCAATTCAGTACTGAAGTAGTTTATAGCTCTAAGCGAAAGTAAAGCATTCAAAGTAGACCGATGGAAGCATTTTCATTTGATTTGTTGCGGATTGGTTGTGGAATGTTTAGTACTAGTTGTGATTACAAACATGGCGTTGTAAGAAAAATAATTTGCATCAAGTCATCAACTGTTATAACTACAACGATCACGTCAAATGAAAATGTTGAGTATGAGCCATACTCTTATTGGCAAGAAGTTAAATTTGCATTTTCATCAAGCATCAGCCATGCTCGTGGTGTGATTCGACAATGTTGAGTATGAGCCATACTCTTATTGGCAAGAAGTTAAATTTGTCATATCCTGACAAGTAGTTTTTTAGGGGAGGTATCAACCATACCCCGAGGACGAGCATAAACCATGCTCGGTTTAGAGAGAGGGGTATAACCATACTCTGGTGACGAGCATAATCCATACTCGGTTTTGTTAAGTTGGCGAGCATTAACCATACTCGGCTTAATTAGGTTGGCGAGCATTAACCGCACTCGGCTTTACGGTGCTTGCCGAGTCCCGACAAGATGTTTGAATCGATCAAACATAATCCATGATTGAGAAAGAAAGTTTATTGCTGCTAAAGAGCTATTACAGAAATTAAAACAAATCATAATAGGTTGATAGTTGAATCCAAAGCACGCCCATGGACTAAATTCTAACCCCGTACATGTGTACTTCAACATAACCACATTATTAAAAAAAAGTACATTTCTTATGTCCTAAAAAATGAGGTGTATCCACAATGATCTGAGCAAAGATCAGTTGATGATGATGTCGCTATTGCTAGGCTCGGGTTCTTTCCCGTTTCGAGAGGCGGACCTGAGGAGCATGGGAAGGTAATTATGGTGGTGGCTGGTACAGATTTTTTTAACATACTCGGGCAGTTCTCCACGTCTGACCCGCTCCTCGATGAGATCACACAAATGTCTGCATTCATTAGTGTTGTGACCTACCATATTATGATTCATGCAGTGCTTTCCTGATTCACGCTCTCTTTGGGTTGGCCCCCTTCTGGGAGGCTTCGGAAAAGGCAGAGATCCTCGATCATCAAGGTAGATGTCCAAGAGGGAGGAGTTGAGCTCGGTGTATTGATCATACTTGTCTTTTCTTCGGAATCGCATGTTCCGATCATTCCTTTTCAAGGTTTTTCCTTTTCCTTTGTTCTGACCAGTGGTATTAAATGGACCTCCATCCTTGGTAGTAAGTACTTCGAGATTTTCCATCTCGATATTAGTATCCTCTTGCCGGAGAAATCCACCTGCTTCCACATAGAAATCTTCAATATCCCTAGGGGGATCTCTAGTTAGGGAGATCTTGAAATCCGTTCGGCTCTGAACACTGACTATGACGGCCATAAGCACCATCGATGGCTCAAGTCGATCGATTGATGCTACGACCGCATTGAATCTTTCTAAGAAGGAGCATAGGGTCTCGCCGGACCACTGCTTGATGGATGTGAGGATCATGACACTCTTCGGTCGGGAGATGTGAACTTTGAATTGCTCGATGAAGTGGTTGACCAACATATTCCAGTTGTTGATCGATTCAGTTGTTAGCTGCTGAAACCACATGCTAGATATGTCTGTGAGAAATATACGGAAGCATATGACATTGGTCGATGCTGATAGCATTTCCATGTGACGCATATATCGCATGAGATGTATGGTCGGGTCGGTCCTGCCGTTGTAGGGCTCCAGGACCGGAAGCTTGAAGTCTGGTGGATTTCAGGAGTTTCTGATTTTCCATGAACAGACTGCGATGAATATTATCCACATCCTATCGAGAACAGGTGCCTCTGGTGAAGTGTTTGATGATGCTTACAATTTGACTTCCATCTCCAAGGAGTTGTTGCCACAAATCCAATTCTGTACAGGGGACATTGGTGAGAACCCCAGTACTTGGACTGGGTGGAAGCATGCCCCTAATTCTTAGTGTTAGTTCGGTTAGGTCAATGAAAGTTGAGTGAAGGCGGCCCTCAGTCTCAGGCACTGGCTCAGGGTCAACCAAAGTCGTTTGGTTAAACTTAGTGTTGGACCGAACCGTAGTCGCTCTGGTTGGAAGGGACCGGTTAAGGATAGCATTTCCTGTTTAGGGTTCGGTATTGCCCCCACCCAGGAAGACATCAGAGTGATTTACGTAGAGTTCCCCTTTGTCAGGTTGGGGACTGGTATGACTGAGTGGTCTTGATAACATGGAGGGTTATCGCCTCCGGTCCTTCTTGGATCGACAAGTTGGAAAGGTTGTGGGGGAGGCTGCATACGACGGGTTTGCGGTAAGATGCTGGGTCGAACTAGAAGTTTCGTCGATCCATGTTCTGGTCGACCCAGAAGTTGCACTAGTTCAGGAGCCATTATTCCAGGGAGTTGAGTCGACCTTAGGCTGGAGGCAAAATGGTCGACCGATCCGGAACTTGGGTATGGCCGACCTGAGAATCTGCAGCTATCTTAGCTCTAATAGTCGTTGGAAGTGGCGACACTAGATCTAGCCAATCGGGTTGTGTAGTAGAACCAGAAGGAAGTAAAGATGTAGACCTATCTGGGTTGTGGATTTTATCGGCTTGAAGGTTGCTTGTTGCCCCATTTTCGCCTGGTGCAGGAAGTGATGTTGGAATGCTCGGTCTCATATCCATCCGAGTGACGAAGTTGTCCATCATTTCCTGTTGCTTTTTGAGGAGTCCATCCTATTATGTAATCTGACCTCTGAACTTAGCCACAATTCTATCCATGTTGTCCCTAATCGGGTATTGGGATGTGTCTTCACGAGAGGAAGCCTCCTGACTTGCCTTTGTTGCTTCTGTTTCTTGTGCACTAGCAGGTTGAGATTGAGCGTGAGAAGGTGCTGAATCCTTCTTCCACTTTACCATTGGTACTTTAAGAGTTGCTGAAGGTCATAGGGTATAGACGAGAAGGTGGACCGAGTTTGTATGCAGCGTGACACCTATCTATTTTGGGCTTATACGCGTGTAACTCGATCCCATAAAGTAATTGTAGGCGGACGGACCAGGTCTACTGCTGATGAATAGTTCTTCTCAAAAATCGTGGCCTACGTGGAGCTTGAAACTTGGCGTATAAAAAGTTGTGTTGGTAAAAGCCAACCAGTTCTGTAGCCTTGGGAGTAGGACTTCGTCTTGTAGTAAATAATTTTGACTTAGTGTTCTAGATCCGATTATCTAGGTTTAGCCTGATTCTTTAGAAATAGCCTGATCGATCGACTGCTAACCCAATCGATCGGTTTGGCTTTAACTTCGGAGCTGGTTCGGGTTGAATTATGATCAATCGACGTATGACGAAGGTCGACCCTGGGAGCATAAATCCGGACTGATACCTGGCAGTGAGCTTCGATCTTGAGTTGTGATGGCTTTTGCCAAAAAATTGGTCAACAGGGTGCATCTATTTAAATATAAAATTAGACACAAAATTCGAACCGTTGGATTATTTTTGTCTTTATGTGAACGGTGGAAATCAGGAGGGAAATCTAATGGTGGAGTTTTCGTGTCTTCTCATTTGTGCCTATTTTTTGTGTTCAAATAGACTTTTCCTATATGTTTACTTTTGAAAAGAAAAAAATATGTATGCGATTTATTATAGATATGAGAAAAAGTTTATCTTGTTGAGTGTTGGGATTGAGAACTCATCTCAATTTTAATGCTCATTTCTGTAACTTCTTTAGTGAAGCAATAATTTTATTTTATTTTGGAGAATTTTGTGTGTGTGTGTGTTTTTTTTTTTTAAATCTAAATTGTATTGGGATCATAAGGAAAATCTCGACAACAAGATGAAGCATGCTTTATGATTTTGGCTTTTCAAATTGACGTAATGAGGTGAATAGGAAGAACAAAAAGCGCTTAAAAGTGCTTTGTCTGGTAATCAACAGCTGAGTGGAGAAAAGTGTGCTATGAAGAAGGGAATGAAATCACCTAGATCTAAAATTAGCTGGTCCCTTGGACTCAGTCAGTCAAGGCCTTCTGATTTCCTCCTTTTTGTAATTAAACCCCTAAAAGAATGCAAGTTTAACTACAAAATGCGGTATTTAGAACTCCTTGATTGGTTGAGTCCAAGGGACCATGTAATTTTCGGTCCAGGTGATCTGCTCCCATAAAGAAGAACACTAATTAAATCCTTTAATGGTATTGGACCGGACAACATATTTTTTTTTTGAAAGGAAAGGGTACTTAATTACAAAGAAAAGAGTGTATTTGATCTGTAAAACATCGGGAAAAATAGACAAATTCTATTGCTTTCTATGTTTTTGGTAATAGACCTTACTACAGGTTTCTTAAGAATTTTGTGGATCAGAACTGGGGTATTAAAGGAAACTATAGATTATTCTCTGGAGAAAACAATTTCTTCATTCTGAAATGTGATAACCCTGATGATTGTGATAGGATTTTGAAGTATGGGCTGCATTTTTACAATAAAAGATTGATAGTTATGAGGAAATGGCAACCAAGTTTAAAACCGACTAGAGAATCCCTTCATATTATTCCAATTTGGATTAAGTTGCCTGACTTGGAACTGGATTTTTGGTCCATTGAGGCGATAAGTAGAATTGAGTCCATATTAGGCAATCCATTAAAACTTGATAATGTTACAGAGAGTATAGCTAGAATCTCCTTTGCTAGAGTATTGGTAGAAGTAAGCTTGGATTTTAAGTTTTCGGATAAATTCCTATCAAAGCTTTTAATGAAAACATCGTGTGGCAAAATGTGGTATATGAATGGGTACCACCTATGTGCACCAACTGCAAGATCTTTGGACATTCGATTGAAGCATGCAAGTCTATTAAGATACGGGCTCCTAAAGCCAATTCTTATTTAGAGAATAATATTTATACAAATTTAAACAACAAAAGTCAGTGCAAATATATTGTTGAAGATGCTGATAAGAACAAATTATTAAACAACAATATTTATGCTGTGAAAGGTGGTAAAGATAAGGATGAGTTATCAAATTCTGTAAGAAATACCAAGAAAGATAATCAGGTCAGCAAGGATAGTTCTTTTAATATTCCTGCTAGATCCTATACATGCATGCAGGATGATCTAGGAAGGGTTTTAAATAACTTAGAAGCAGATGAAATTCCTGGTGAAGCTGTCATCATGGAGGACAAAAATGTAGATAGTATGGTGGCAAATAGTACTCTTCAAATTGATGAAGTTATTAGAAATCCCCTGGAAAGACCATGTCAAGAAGAGAATAAATCGGATGATTTAAAAGTTAGCAGTTTATTTAACTCTTCAAAGGGCGAAGTTCATAATTATGATTGTCAGGATATGTGCATGGAAGATTTAGACAGCTCTACTAGTAGTATGAGGAAAATAAGGAATAAATTTAAGAATAATAGAACGAAAAGTGATAAAGTGGAGATAAGTAATGAGCCGCTAGTAGAAACCAACCCTGAATGGACAAAATTAATGGCACAATTCAAGCCTAGGTCTAAATCTAAAAAAGTTAGAGAAGACAGTGGATTGTTGGGGGTGTCTTGACTGGATGGATTTCTAAGAAATAAGTTGCTCTCATAGTTATGAACGGCGCGTGCCATGGTGCACGACGCAGCGCCGCATTTGTGTCATTTCTTCTTGCGGCGCGGCGCATACGAGAAGGCGCGACAAAAGGCGCGCGGCGCAAAAAAGGCGCACGGCGCAAAATGGTATGACTTTTGTATTATTTTTTGTTTTTTGCTTGTTTTTTGTTTATTTTTTCATTTTTTGCATTTCACATAAAATTATTGTTGATCATATTATTGTGTTTGCTGACATTTTATATTTGGTTTTTATTTATTTTGCGGGTTCTGATGGAATGTTTTTCTATATTATTGTTGGTCATATTATTGGGTTTGCTAACGTTTTGTATTTAGTTTTTATTTATTTTGTGGGTTCTAATGGATGACTTTTCTACTGTTCTTTTGCCTTGAAGAGAAACAAATATATCGATATTGAAAATATATTTTATTTTGTGTAATATTCTTATATCAAATTGTTATCAATTGCATCAGGGAAACAATATTACCAATCGATATGCTATTCTTCCTCACCAATTGTCCTTTTGTGTTGCTAAATATAACCACATCATAACAATAAAAAGACTTGATATAATCTAATTGTTCTTATGAATCCGATGATGCAGATGATTTGGAAAGTATGATTGTTGAATCGGATTCGGAATTCTAGTTTATTAGTAATATGTATTATTATTTTGGATTTTGAAAACTATTATGCTTGAAATTCTATGCTAATGATGTCAAATATGATGATGTTTCTTTTTGCAAAATAGTAAAAACTTAGATTGCATATGTTTTAGCAAAAAATGCTGAACTTTTAAATTTGTTGTTATATGTTAAATAAAAAATAAAAAGGAAAATGCGCAGTAAATCAGAAAGGCGAGCGCCATTTGCCGCGCCTTGCGCCAAGGCTCCAGACTGATGTTGCGCCTTTTTGCGCCATGCGCCATTAATAACTATTGTTGCTCTCTTGTTGATTAGTGTAGTATGTTGATTGGAAAATGGCTTTGCCTTTGATTTCTGTCCAGTTCTATTTGAATTTGCATCCGCTGTTGCTTCTCTTGGTTGCTGGATTTGATCTCTCTGTTTTGTAGTGTGTTATATTTTGGAGTTATGGTCGTTTTGGTTTCTTCAGATTTCAGGATGATCTTTCGGTTTGTTCTTGATGTTCCCTGATGGTAGTTTGAATTGCTGTGGTGATATTGAGGTGCATCTGTTTCTGGTTTGCTGATCTGTTGGTGATGCTGATGATTTTTTGCTAGAGTTTTTTCGCTGGGCTTTCAGGCTTTGTTTCTAGTGGGCTATGGAAAGTTTTGTGTTTTTTCCCTGATTGGTCAAGGTAGTACTCAATATTCAGCAAATTTGATTAAGGCCCATCTACACGCCTTCCTCATTGCAAATCCCAGTGAACATTTGGAGCGTGGACATCCATCCTTTTTCTTTTCCGTACACTTCTCCTGTGAAGCAGAGACCGCTAGCGTAAAAAATGGCAGCTGTGGCTGTAGCAGCGTCAGCACTAACTGGTGCAGTTCACAACAATTTCCGGGCGTCTGGCACTTCAAGCCCAAACCAAAGGACCAATTCTTCCTAATCCTCTTTGTCTTATTTGAACAGCGGGTTCAATTCTCTGGTTCCTCGCCCTCCGCTATTCTGGCCATGGGAAAAGGTTTTTTCTGTTTTATCCTCGAGTCACAATTCAAATGTATTTCGCCAACATATATCACTGTCTATAAGCACCTTTTGAGTTATATGAACGAAAAGTGATAAAATGATTGTGATATGCAGCATTCTTTTTTTTTAGTGGGTACCGTCCTTCCGTTTCCGTGGTTTAATTCAGTACTGAAGTAGTTTATAGCTCTAAGCGAGAGAAAAGGATTCAAAGTAGACCGAAGGAAGCATTTTCATTTGATTTGTTGTGGACTGGTTGTGGAATGTTTAGTACTAGTTGTGATTACAAACATGGCGTTGTAAGAAAAATAATTTGCATCAAGTCATCAACTGTTATAACTACGACGATCACGTTAAAACAGTTTTTCGTTTTCAAATAACCTTTCGAGCAAGTTTTGAAACTGCAATTATGCTATAACATCTTAGGAGGTTTCCAGGGTACAGCTTGGGCCTGATGTTATTGCATCAATGTGCTTTCATCCTCGAGGCAAAATTCCAGATCTTTTGTATATATTCAATAATGATAAATAGACGATGAAGATGATGATAGTTATGTTGGTCACCCTTCTGTTCATATGCTTCAAGACAAGCTATTTAGCACTGCCTCATTTTGTCGTAGTTTTAAGTCTAAAGTTATTGCTAACTTCTATGACACTCAAGCATGTCTTACCCTCTCAGGAAGGAAGTATTACTTCTACAATGTGGATTATGATGCTGTTGCATCCCACATTGCTTGGTATGAGATAGGCGTAAAACGTACTAGGTACCATCCTATTACAAACTAGTTTTGAGGGTGATCTTTACCAAATTTGATTCATTATAAGAGGTGTCAAAGTCGGCCACCTCCTGTTGGACTGTCGAAGCGTGGTGGCTCAGTGTTGCCTTTCACACATCGCCTTGTAGGGGATATGTGATGCATATAAAACCTATTAGTCATCATCCTCTTATCAACTAACTTTTAAGAGCGAATTGCACCTAATTTTGGTTCGTTGCAGATGCTCGGTGTGGTCTTCAGTTTTAACTTGCATTTGATAGGTTTATTTCCAACTTTTATTCCTATTTGTGTGTCATTCTAGGTTTTCCTTCTATGTGGGTCTAATAACAACGTATTACATGAGAAGATTTGTAAGTTCTATTCCACACATGAAAAGCAATGAAAACATTATCTCAATGCATATTCAATTTCAGGTGAAAGTTGGTCCACTGTCTGTTTCTCCTATGGGTTTTGGAACGTGGGCTTGGGGAAATAAGCTATTGTGGGGTTATGAAGAAGGAATGGATGCTGATTTACAAAATACATTTTCTTTGGCAGTAAGGAATGGAATTAATCTATTTGATACTGCTGATTCTTATGGCACTGGGAAATTAAGTGGACAAAGCGAAAGACTACTTGGAAAATTTATTCGTGAATATCAAGGTTAATCTTTTTTTGGTCTGTGCTTACAAGTAATAAACAAGTAGGTGAGCCCAATATATTTCTCTTGGCTCCGCCTTTAGTGTCACTTGATTGAGGTGACAGAATTTTGTTGGCTGATTGATAAATCATTTCAGAAAACTAAGATGATCAATCAATCTGGTGGATAGTTAATAATGCCAACTTGATGACATCATATACAAAAAGTTTATGGACATTTTCGCTCATGGCTTTTGTTACTTCGTAGAAGTATATTAGCTGTTGTGTATGATTTTGATTGTTATACTTTCTTCCTTCTAGGATCGAATAAAGTTAGGGATAACATTGTCATTGCTACAAAGTTTGCTGCTTATCCATGGCGCTTGACATCTGGACAGTTTGTGAAAGCTTGCAAGTACACTTTCTGATTGATAGTTGATGCTTTATAAAATGTAACTTAATCATTTTCATAATATGACCTCCAACTCTTTCGAAGAGTTGTTTCTTGCTACATGTTTCCTAAGTAGCTTTATTCATCAGGGCTTCGTTAAGCAGAATGCAACTTGAGCAGATAGGAATTGGTCAATTACATTGGTCGACAGCAAAATATGCCCCTTTACAAGAGTCAGCTCTATGGGATGGATTGGTTGCCATGTATGAAGAGGTTAGCAAAAAAAGTCAGATGCTACTTATGTTTAATCTGCATTGGTACTACTGTTGCTACATTTAATCTTCGGTATACTTTATTTGATAGCATAGAGGTCGGTCAGAAGACTAGAAATGTAAAAGAAGAATGTATATTTTCTGTTATCTTGTGGTGAATTTCACCATTATTCAATATTCATCGAGTCATTGATCTGTGCTAAAAAAAGAAGAAATGTTATTATCTGTGAAAAGTGAAAATGTAAGAGAAGAATGTTTATTCTCTGTTATCTTGTGGTGAATTTCACCATTGTTCAATATTCATCGAGTTGTTGATCTGTGCTGAAAAAAAGAAGAAAAGTTATTATCTGTTATGTAATTTTTTCTAGCTCTGGACTGTAAAGTGTACAAATCATTCAGATCATGGCACAAAATTTTGGATTAATTCAATCCAAGTCAAAGAATGTTATTGGCATATATCATGTTTTCTCAGTTGATATTTGTATCCACAGATTTGTTTTTCCTTTGGTCAGGGATTAGTTCGAGCTGTTGGTGTGAGCAACTACGGGCCAAAGCAGCTCATCAAAATTCATGATTACCTCAAATCTCGAGGAGTACCATTATGTTCCGCACAAGTAATTTATAAAATTATCATTCATATATTATCAGTTATCTGTTTACTAATGCAATAGGACATTAAATAACTGATCAAGTTTTTGTCAGCATTCTCATATTTGCCCTTTCTAAATGAAAATTGATATATTAAATTATAACTCAAGAAAGTACGGATCCAACTTTCAGTATTAGTGTTGAAATTCGAATATGCCTTTACTGCACCATGAGATAATATTTTTCGTCAAATATAAATATTAAGTGAAATCAGAAATCTCATTATCTTAAAATAAAAATAAAAATATTATTAAGGTAATACATAAATAGTTTGTTTGTAGTGAAATTGTAACATCTAGTGAAAAATAGTCTGGCAATGGATGACTTTCAATCGACAGAATTTTATATTATAAGTAGCAACATCTCCTTCGAAACAATACCGTTTTCAAATGAACAAAAAGCGCACACAGCTTTGGCTTACTGTGCTCAATGTTAATATAGATGTAAAACTCAGTTATGTTTGTGAGTGAGTCATTATAGATGGTTTAATAACCATTCTCAGATGATATTTTGGGTTGTAAGTCATTGGTGGTTGGTTAGCGCGCGTAGGATAGACAATGCTATATCAAATTAGAATTACATCGCTTGGTGAAATGAGTTCGTGTTGTATAGTCAACAAGGATGTCGAGCTTTTTACTGATGAAGCTTGAGCATACCAGTTCGCAATTAACATTGCACATTTGAATTTGATATATGAATATCAACCGTTGTTCTCAGACAAGATTAATGCATTATGAAGGGTTGGTTTGATCTATAGCGCCCGAGGTAATTAATTATAATATCTATGATTTTTACATGTGGATCATCACAGATGGTATTCTATTTTTGTTTTGGAATTTGGTCAAGTATTGAGAAATTGAACATTACATGAGGCGTATAAAAACCAATCCTTCACATTATGGCAACCTCATTCCATCAGCCAGCTAATGACACCATTCAAGGTAGGAATCCTCCAACCAATCAAAATATTCTTTTTAGCTAACTATTGATGAGCAGTTACAATTTTCTGTTTTGCCCGCTTACTCTAATCTGTGAGCAGGTGAAACCGGCCTTCCAAAACACCAAACAACAGCGATCCTTTTCAGGAACAAAACTAGCCAAATTTTTACCGTAGTGAGCCTTTTAGCACCATCATAGTTTGACCCATTTGGAGGGAAATGGTTATGTCTGCTGAATAAAATATGAATTGTAGCACATGGTGGAAGTGTGGGTGACCATGGAGTGTACATTGGCTTATGACATCTAATATTAGCACAGCGGAGAGTCATAAATAAAACGTCTTTATATGACATATATATAGATTCATATAATAAGCCAGCATTGACATTGGGGATTTTAAGGATGATAACTGTAATATCGTTGCCATTTTTATCTTGCATCCTAACATTAGCTGCCAGGTTTGATATGTATAAATCAATTATTCAATTCAACTGACGCTAGAGCCTTTTTGAGAAATGACATCTCACACTTTAACGTGGTCTGTTATGGTAGGATAATGAAGTTGAATACTAGATCTTTGTTATTTACTCGTTTATCATTACAAGAAAGGCAGAAGAAAATTTACTTTGTGCTCGCCGTGCGACAACTTGAATTCACGACACATACAAAAATAAACTTTCACCCCACTATTATAGGGAAATTCATCTTTGACACAAAATGGTAGCTAGGCTGACCATAGTTAATCTATGCATAATCTCTAACTATAAAAGGAAAAAAGAGTTAAAAATATGTGTTCATTTTGAAATTAAAAATCGTTGCATCTCAGAAGATGATCTATGAGAATAGCCTATAAGCAAAATTAACTATAGTTCTAGGTTATATCCACTATAATTATAATTAGAACCTTATTGATTCTCTTATATCTATTTTCCTGATGAAACTTTCTTAATTTTTAACGAATAAATGCACGTAACACACACGCACACATGCGTGTGGCAAATTCATGTATATTTTTACAAATGCGCTAAATTTGAATCTTATATTATGACCAATGCTCCAGCACGATAAGTTTAAGAGAATAGCGAGGCATAACCATATACACAATAAGTAAAACTCGATCATTGTCATAAAAGAATTTAAAAAAAATTAAAATTAAAATTTTGCAATTTAAGTCCCTTTTCAAATTGATATACTTAATATACTTATTTGGACTCACAATCCCAGTTCTATTATTTTCTGAACATTACAAAAAATTGATTAAGAGTGAAAATCGAGTCTTAGAGTTAGATGTATACAAAACTTAAAATATGGATCTTTTGAGTCTATGATTTAATATAAATCCATTTAGATTTGACATTTGAACTTTACTATTTACAATTTGACTCCCATTTTGGAAACCTTGCTCCTAATATCAAACATAGATTACATGTACATTCGTGTGCAACTTACATGTACAATGTACATATAAATAAAACTGGTTTTGATTGATACATCACCTGTTGATTGGTTTATTTACTTGGAAACATTCAGTCTAAAATGTACTGTAGGTTCAATTTTCATTGCTGAGCATGGGAGATGATCAAAAGGAACTAAAACAAGTATGCGATTCTTTAGGCATTCGTATAATTTCATACAGTCCCCTTGGTTTAGGGATGCTTTCAGGAAAATATTCTACTTCAAATCTACCAAGCGGACCTCGGTACTCCTTTTCACTTCACAAACTCATTTATGAAAATTCATTTATGCTGTTAATGATAGGCCTTTATCTTTCTTGCAGTGGTTTGCTGTTTCGGCAGATTCTTCCAGGACTGGATCCTCTACTTAATTCTTTGAGAGCAATTGGTACAGGGAGAGGAAAATCTATGTCACAGGCATGCATATTTATACGAGTCAACTTTACTCTTATTTGACTCTATGTAATCATATATCATTTCTAATAGTTCCATCATCATTTTCTTATTTATCAAATTTTAACACCAATTTTTTCCTCTGTATAATCTTGAAGTTTTCTTAAAATAGACCTTAATTAGGAGTTGTTGAGGTAGATTGTTTATTGAAGATGGAAGCAAATATATTAGTCCTACATCAGGAAAAGTGTTTTAATGTTTGTGTATATATATGCACCAGTACACACTACCAAAACGCGCACACTTGGACTGTTGGGTTTTAACCAAAGTTCATAACTCTGTTTTCCGTCATTCAGAAATTTCGAATTTTCGGTTCTGTTTCGGAAATTTTGGAAATTCCACTTTAGTTCCGTTTTGTGAATACCACGATTTTAAAAACTTTTTTATAAAGTAATACAATTTTTTCATATAAACAACTTAAAATTCATACGTTGTAAAAATAAAGCTTCATAAAATTTTGTATTAATTATTGTTTTATTCTAATTTACTATTATATAATCACAGAATGTGGTCATTCTTATTATAATAGATAGACATACTAATTTAATTTTTCAGGCGATGGTTCCTAACCAACCTATGACTCTTTTTTTTTTTTTTTTTTTTTTTTTTTTTTTTTACAATGTAGCCCAGGCCAGCCGAACAAAATAAGTGAAAATAACCCAATCCCAAATCAACTGGTGTCTTGGTCCATGAAAAAACCCTAAATCAATTTGTCTCCCCCTCTCTCTTGTTGCTACGTCAACCTCTTGATGATGTCGCCTGCACTTTCTTCCATCTTGATGTCTTCTTCTATCTGTCACTCTCACTCTTTCTCTTCTCCCAAATTTTATACTTATGAGTTTTTTTTTTCATTTTCTATCGATTAATCCGAAATGGGTTTCAAGGCAAATTTTGGTCCAGCCATCGCCGAAACCATACTGGATTGGCTGGGATTCCAGCATGCCAATTGGAATCTTGAACCTTGCTCATGACTATTCAATTCTTACAAATATCATGAGCTAAAAATACTTTGGATCCTTTTCACTTGAGTATTCGGGTATATGCTAAGCAGTTGTTCTTTTTTTTTTTTTTTTTTTTTATTTTTAATAGTAAGAGTGATGCATTTATTCAAATAGAACAGTAACATTGTCTATAGCATCATACCTCTAAACAGTTGAGCTAAAGGTCACTAGCTAAGAATTTACTAAAATTATAGTAATATATGGACTTTACTATGATGAAGCTTTGTTTAACTTACTAAAGTATCCATGAATGAAATTTAAAAGAAAAACACAATTTAGTTATTTTCTTTTCTCCCTATTTTTTCCATTTCCTTGCACATGTTTTTTTCCGAAATCATTCTTCCAACAAATATTTGTTTTATCGCTTTACATTAATCTCATTCTCCCCAAATATTAAAATCAAATTGTGAATTATTATACGTAAAGTTTGTTTAAAAACTATTATGGAAAAGCAGATGTAATCTTCTAATGAATATATGTAATACACAGCAAACTTAAAGAAATATATTTATCTTATATATATGAGTTAAATTATTCTTCAGCAAGTGGCCTTTGGCATCAACCTTCTTAACTGAAGCGGGATCTTTGCTTCCTCCTTCAAGTTAGCTCGGTTTCAAATTTATTAGCAGGCGAAAAGAAGCTTTTCACATTTTTGCTGAAGTTCAACCAATCTTTGACCAAATTTAAGAGTTAAGATTGAACAATTGCCGCCATTGACAATTAGCACAAGCTCCAATATAGTCATGATGAACAAATAATGCCACATTCAAGTTAGCTCGGTTTCAAATTTATTAGCAGGCGAAAAGAAGCTTTTCACATTTTTGCTGAAGTTCAACCAATCTTCGACCAAATTTAAGAGTTAAGATTGAACAATTGCCGCCATTGACAATTAGCACAAGCTCCAATATAGTCATGATGAACAAATAATGCCACATTCATACCCGCTGCCACATTGGCGACGTAGACACATCTACCTCCATTTCTCTTAGATTGACTAGGCTAAAATTACAATTTTTTCAGTGGAAAGCAAAGAATAAAAAGACAAAATGAAGATAAGGAATTTTCTTGAAATTGATAGCTGATGGAGATTAAATTTATTCATAAATATAAGAGTATACTTCTTAAATTAGGATATATACCAAACTGAAAGTGAATAAAAAAAAATGTAGCCATTTTCATTTTGTCATACTCTTCATGAATCCAGCATATTTTATCTTCAACATCACAAGGCCACTGGCACCTGCCGCACGCATTATTGCTTTCTCAAACACTATCATTTATTTTTTCAATCTCCGTGTATATCTTTTATTTTTCAATAGATTTTCCCATTTTTTTAATGTTATACATATTTACAGTTAATCAATATTTTTCATTTGTGTCTGATATTTAATTTTAATACATATTTTTTAAATAAATTAACAAATATATGTGTAATATTTGATTTTGAAACCGAGATTTACGAATTAGATCAGATTCCTAAAATTACAAAAGATCAAACCAAGACCGAAGCAGGGATCTCAAACTTTGCTATCTAGGCCAACTCTTAAATTGTGTACTTTCAATGTTATTTCACTATGCAAGTGAGGTCGGCAAGGGTTCCCAGCTCTCCAGCAAGTTGGAAAGGGGTCGGATCTTGATAGCCACACTTTAGCTGTTTGTTGTTTGGGGGAACCTGTAATAATCTCACAAACGAGTAGTAAAACCAGAGGATCGAAAATTGCCTATGCGAGAGCCCAGTTTAATTGGGGTCGGTCGTGGTGGGTTGTCTGGCTCTACTCGCTGGAGTAGGGTGTTTTCTTTATGTATAAAATAAAATAAGTAAGTGCAGTTATAAGAGCACTATTTTCATTCTTCTTGTTTACCAATTTTTTGACGCAATTTTCTCAAAAGTGCCGGTCCATAAACCTTGGGGTTTGTGTAAAATACAAGTTGCGTGCCTTTTATCATTTACAGTTAGTAGTGTTTTCTATTATTGTTCTTTTTCTAGTTTAAAGTATTATATAACGAGTAATAATTGGTAAACACTAAAATTAGTCTGTATGGACTATGGGCAGATAAATTTCAAGCAAGGTTTCTATATCTACCTATTGCTTTCAAAATCAAACAGGTCAAAATTTATATGTACTAACAACGTTTGGATAATTAGGGGCTTACAGAGTGCTGCTAAGGCCAGTTCTGTAACAAACAATTCTGAGCATAACCTCCAACAACTATTTTATTTGCACAAATTTTTGTTCTAGGTTAATTTTCGAAAATCATTACACTTTTAGGTTAGTTTAGAAACTATTTGAAATTACAAGCCGAGCGTTGATGCATCGTGTTTCTTTATTTAAATATAAAACCTGTTTGGCGCAACTGTGAATTGCATCCATATTTTTCTTTACACCATCAGTTCCTTACGAGGTAATTGTGCACCTGAATAAAGAAAATTATGCGACTGCCATTCTAGCATTGAGAGCAAATTGATCAAAATAAGTCTAAAAGTGCAATAAGTTTTAAATATTAAGCTGAAATGGAAATTATACATTTTATTTGCAATACTTTACAGGGGAAGAAAATAAAAATAAAAATCCTTATCGTCTATTCTCTTGACTTATTTTGTTTGTTTTCTAGGTTGCGATAAACTGGTGCATTTGCAAAGGGACTATTCCGATTCCAGGGGTGAAAACAGTGGGACAAGCGGAGGAGAATATGGGTGCACTTGGATGGCGTCTTAAACCCGATGAAATTTCTGAACTGGAGCGCGCTGCGAAAAGTTCTTCCTCTAAAATGATTCAGAACATCTTTCAAACTCGGTAATTTGCATGCTTGGAAGTAAATAATACCTGGTATACTTTCTTTCAAACGTATTCCTTCATTGCCAAGTAAATATTTTTTGTTTATTTTGTTCATGACATCTACTAGTATTTTTGTACGTCTTTATTTTACATGTATTTGTAAACAATATTTGGAGATTTATTTTAATTTGCACAAGGCTTTCAGTTTGAAGCATAGAAGTACAAAAGTCCCTTATGTGTTGTACTTGTTGTTAGTAGCGTTCAATTATTACAGGATGAAATTTACAAGTTTTTATAATATTTATCTGCTTGGCAAATGTCTTGAAAAATTTGAGTAGACAAGGTATAACCAATGTATTTACAACTGTCAATCAATGCATTTTATGCTTAAACAAAGCTCATTTTATTTGGAGCTTAAATAGTACTAAATGAGATAGTTTGGCTAAAGTATCTATCAAGTTTCGAAATAACCAAAACATATTTATCAAAAAAGTACGTAAATTAGATCCTTAAGGGTAAATGTGTCATTCTCCCTAATTTTGAAATTTCTCATATTTTTCATCTGAAAATTTCGTAAGTTTGTCCTTTAAAAGAAAATCTTCTTTGCATAACTGTCTGCAATCATTTACTGAATAATTGTATAATCTTCTGCAATTATTTAGTAATTAAATTTTAAGGATCTAATTCACAATTTTTGTTTGAAGAAGTTTTTGTTTATTCAGTTTAATTTTAAGGAGCTAAGCTTAATATTGGTTCCTCAAATTCTATTGAGATTGCTTCAAGATATGTGCCCTCATTTCGGTATGAGTTTTGCTCCGGAGCAAGGTTTTATATTATAGAGTGTAATAAATACACTAATTTCATCTTCAATAGAATGCAGATTTTATAATCGGTTATATTCTTATGAAATTTGATTGTAATTCTGTAATTTAGTGAGGTGTGGGTTGAGCAGATGCCTGAGGTTCATACACGTATTGAACATATGCCAAAGAATTGAGACGTCTGTTCAATACAAGCTCGTAGCAATATTCATAGACCTCGTTGTTTGGGCCTTTGTTTAGCAAGTGCTCCAACAATTCTTTTTCCTTTTTCTAATCGATAGATACCTGGCGCTTGCATGAAGGATTGGGGAAAACTTAGTATACATTTTATGATCTTAGAGCATATCCAACAAAAATCAAAAATTACAAATATGTAATATATACACTCATTTTCCTCTCCAAAGAGCGTATATTTTGTAATCAATCGAAAATTCAGCGTTTTTGTTATAAAACCGTATTAAACAGGCGTTCAGGTTGGAGCGAATGTTCAAACATCGCCTATATTAAAAAAAAAAAAAAAATAATAATAAAAAAAAAATGGCTTTAGGCGCTTGTTGAACATGTTCTTGAGCTCAGATGTCTATTCAATAGGAAATTCTTTTTTTTTTTTAAAACCGGGTCCCCCTGAAGTTTATGCAGCTGTTCAACAAGCGCTTGACCCATATTCTATTGGAGGAACATAGGATTATATTTTGTAATTGATGGAAATGTAATTTTGGATGTGAAATTGTTGGAGATGCTCTTAGAAAATGTAAGTTTGGAGAGGCCAAACCTCAGGAGATGCTGCTAGTTTCGTTTTCTCTTTGATGTATCCGGTGGTCTATCTGGTCTTTGTTCTTTGTAGTGAATTCCATACGTTGTGGTCAATTTTGAAAGTGCATATAATGGGAGATTGGGAGTTCTTATCATGGTCGGTTTGTTTACTTTGTAACAAGTCATGAGTTTCTTGTAGGCCCAAATTTGAAACAATTCTTTGCGTATAAAACTCCATGTAGCCACTATTTTCAAATAAGTGGATCCTTATTTAAAACAGTTTCAGTGACTAATTTGCAAATTTGCTTAATCATGGAGTGTCTTACCTTTACGTGTATCTTTTTGGGCTTAAATGTGCACACCGAGGTTACTTTAGAAATTGCTATTTGCATTAGGCCAGCCTGCTTCTCATCAGAATGATTAAGTCAAGACTTCCCTTGCAGCCATGAACTTCTGTCGAGTATAAATCAAGTAAATCCTTGGCCTAACAGAAGTCGTGTAAGTTCAAGAATAGAAACCTTAGAAGTAACAACAACACAACATAAGAAGCTACCTGTGTATATAAACTCCATTCGTCAACATTCAAAATTCATCAAACGAATACAAAAATGGCACAAACAACCCATAAGAAACTAGCAACATTGGTAGGATGCAACTACTTCAACACCAGAAACGAGCTGCGGGGATGCATCAACGACGTCAAATCCATGCAAAAGCTTCTCACGGAAAGATACGGCTTCAAAGAAGACGACATCGTCGTACTGACCGATGCACCGGACTCGATCATGATGCCAACCGGTGCTAACATACGGTCGACTTTGAAGCAAATGATGGAGAGAGCAGAGCCCGGAGACGTGCTCTTCTTTCATTACAGCGGTCACGGAACCCTAATCCCACGTCGAGGACGTGGCGCAAAGAAAGACGAAGCCATCGTCCCGTGCGATTTCAACCTGATCACGGATGTCGACTTCAGGCAGTTGGTTGATCAGCTCCCGGCGGGAGCCAGCTTCACCATCGTCTCTGATTCATGCCACAGCGGTGGACTCATCGACAAAGAGAAGGAGCAGATCGGTCCAGAGAATTCGAAGAAGAGGAAGAGCAAAAGTAGAAGAACGAGCCGCGGGAAGATGATACCGTACCTTGAGGTTTTAGAGCACGTCGCTTCTATGTCCGCGGTTGAATCCAAACACATTGGAGCTCACCTTATGAATGTGTTTGGAAATGAAGCCAGCAAGAAGTTCACAAAGGAAGATGAGCCCAGTGAGAAGATGAGAGAGGATGATGGGATATTGCTGAGCGGGTGCCAGGTTAATGAGACGTCGGCTGACATGAGCCCGGAAGGCGATGACAATGGTGGAAAGGCATATGGTGCCTTTAGCAATGCCATTCAAACTGTACTGCTGAACAAGGAGAAGGATAACAAGGAGATGGTCAGTAATAGAGAGCTTGTGTTGAATGTGAGGGAGGTGCTGAAGGATAATGGGTTTAGTCAGCATCCTTGCTTGTATTGTAGTGATGCCAATGCTGATGCTCCTTTCTTGGGCAGACAAGACTAATGTGTATAATTACCAGTCAGTATATATATTTGTTTAATAGTAAAATGATTCAATGATCGAATAAGAAAATGTGATATTATACCTTATTTGTTTAATAATAAAATGTGATATTTATATCCTCACAGAATAAATACCACTGTTTGTACGTCAATCTACCTATATACTAATGTAAACTCTTAAAACTTCCTCATATGGATTAAAATTTTAGCAGATAAATCAAGAAGGTCAAAGAAATATGGTTAAAGTTATTTGAAAAAAATGGAGTAAAACGTTGAGAGGTAGATGATCAGTACTTCACAATACAACTCAGTGTGGTCTGTATAAGAATTAAACAACTCCAGCTAATCCGGTGTCAAGTAATAAATATTATCCTTTTTATTAATAAATACACTGTTCCCTTTAGCTTCCAGGAAACTTAATGTGTCCACTGACATGTTCAACTATATACATGAACAGTTGTTCACTTGGAGTTTAACCTGAGGCGTTAGTTTGTGTAGCTGTGTTTAGGTAATTGATTTTTGCACCTATGCACTGTTCAATTGCTGCATGTTGCATTTTGCACTGCCATGTTGAAATTGATCGTTTCAGTTTGGCATTTCATATGAGAATATTCTATATCATGAGGGTTGAATTCGTGTCATTGATTCGTAGGTTCTGAGCTCACTTCGGTTTGTTCGTAGCCGAGTTTGGATTTGAAATTTGTCGGGTTATGCGCTCATAATTTCATATATATATATATATATATATATATATATATATATATATATATATATATATATATATATATATATGATCAGGAGCACCCCAAATAGTGCAGCACCCCTTTAGCTCCCTGATTTTCACCACATTCCACTTTCTCTCTCCTCCCACTAACTCTCTCTCTTTCCACTAACTTAATTAATAATAAACATGTGACTACAAATCGGGTGCAAATGGGGTGCTAGGAATTTGGGATGCCATGGAGCGTGCCTCTCCATATATATATATATATATATATATATATATATATATATATATATATATATATATATATATATATGGTGATACAAAATCCAACGGTTGAGGGTTTGTGTCTCTCTCTTTGTGTCTAATTTTGTGTTCAAATAGCCGTCCCTTATATGTGTGCCTATATATATACACACACAAGTGTGTGTATATGTGCATAAACTGAATTGGTACGAGTTGTCGTGCTTGGCGTGTCTCGTCTGTAGAATCCGCGTCAGTTTCTCAGTCAATTTCATCCTTCAAATAATAGTGAAAGATGAGTTTCCCTCACTCACGACTAGCTTATGATTAAGTAAATTAAATAATTGAAATGTTGAATGAAATGTTATGATTGTTCTAGAAAATTCAAATTATTGGTTTGTGTACATGTGACACGCACACTATCGATATATGACACGATATGAATTCTATGTGTATTATGAAATGTTGTATTGTTTTTCTCACATTGCAAGTTTTTATAGATTTAGGAAAAATCACTATGCTTTGAAATGATACATATCGAATGACTGTACAGATCTAGGACATAAAAACTGAATTAAATTGGGATTCAAGTTGAAATGATATACACTCATAAATTTAATAAACGAATTGGAACGATACATATTTGTATCCGTGACACCCCCACATCTCTTAACGTCGCCTATATGAGAAAGTGTTAAGTTTTGTGAAGCGCTAAGGTATAAAGTAACAACACAAACTAAAATTCACACGACATAATGTAAAAATACAGCGGAAACTTTTAAAACATTTATTATTAAATCAGCCACACCATTGATTACAATTTAAAATACCATGGAATCATTATCATAAAACAAAGCGTCTCGTGGAAAGAAAAACACCAAAGTATAAGAATAAAACCACAAAAGTCACCTCCCTCATAATTCGTTACATTGATCATAAAGCAAGTATTGAAGCAATACATGAAGCAAGAAATAGCCTGAATCCAAGCTGGTTCAAAAGATCAAAAGTCACTGCTGCGATTCTCCACCCTGAGAACCTAGGGGGGAGGAAGACTGAGAGAGAAAACAAACTAGGTCAGACATAAGTCTGACAAGTTCTAGTAATTTTTTGCATGAGCATAAGATAAAGAAGTATTTAGACAGACGAATAATAATGGACATGAAAGTATAGTAAAGTAGAAAACGCGAAATAAGATAGGCTTCTCGTTCATATCCGAAAATTGCTCCACCAACTACCAAAATATCATAATTAGGCTTTGCCTAATTTCTACCCATTGATCGACCTCTTTTCCATATGTGAATAACCTGTGTCAGCTATGGAATTCAGGGTTATCAGTTCTCGAACCTATCAACTAAAAAGACACAGCCTTAGTCATAGGTGTTACATCGTCTTATCTTCCCCATTCGGAATAATGCACGCTCATGGTTCCACTGGAACGCGCACGTACTCAACTTATTTGAATCTCTTACTATCCAGTTTATTATAAACGTGCCTTAGCCTCTACCTAGTGCGAGACTCTGTGATAACCAAGGAGTACTGATTGATATAAGTTTCCACACAAAAATGCACTTGACACAAGTCACCCTTAAATTTAGTCCCCAATTTATAACTAAAATTTCTACGAGTTCCTTATATCTCGCTGGAATGGATCCCTTAGCTTATTAATCATAAAATTTAACTTAACACGTTTAAGTTCATTAATAAGCTCAATATAACCACAAGTTATATTTCTAGGTTGTAATTAACATTTCTAATTACATGTAATCTTTTATACAACCTTTCCCCATGTCACTTATTGTCCAATTAAGTCCAATTTATCACTGTTTACTTGTTTTACATGTTACTTAATGTACAATTAAGTGTATTTTATTTCAATTCACATGTTTTCTAATTACATGTTACTTAATGTCTAATTAAGTATAACTTATTCCAATTCATACATTTAAACATTCTGCCGTTTGAATTTACCTTAAATTTACAGTCCATAAATTTAATGCAATATTCACCAATTTTCAATATGCCCAAAATCCTCTTTTTGACATTCTTTCATAATATTCCATTTTTACGCAAATTAGATGGTAAAGGTCTAGGCTCGTTGGCCTAGGCCCAGCACAAAAACAAATAAAAAGGAGAAATTGGTTTAGGCTACTCGTAAGGCCTAGACCCAGAAATGAAAACAAATAAATAAATAGGGTATTGCAAGACTATAAATAAAATAATGACAGAGAAGGGGATGCAGAAGAAGAATTTGCTTATAAATAAATAATAACTGAAAAGTAATAAACAATAGACGGTAAAATTGAACAATAACTTGCAAAAGATAAACTTATAAACACTGTAAACATGATCCAATCTATTTTACTGTCTTAATCTTTTTATTTAGATTGCTGATCTAAAAATAACATAAAACTCATAGGGAAATATTGTAGATCCAGAAAAGGCCTTTGAAAAAGAAGATAAATATACTTTCAGATCTATAATGTGAAAGCACTCTAACTTGTTCCCCAATTTTGTTCATTTTAGAACATAATGGAGTGGAGGCTAAAAAATTGAAGAAGAAGAGGTGTGGTGGAATAGTGAAGAGTAGCAGTCTATTTATAGGTATGGAAGGATAATTTAGACCTTAGAATTTTAGGTTTTTAATTTCAGCATTAGAAGAAACCTCAGCAACACATCAACAAAGAACATTCCAATACATAACACAATAGGCTCGACATCTGCTAGACACAATTTCATGTCTGGCTCGCACTCGGCCGAGCCACCTCTTATGTGGGTCGACACATGTGTCGACTGATGGGTCGATACAAGGGTCGACCCATATACGGGCTGGGTCGCCCATTTACTGTAACACCCCGTATTTTCTGTAAACATTAAAGTAACGAATTAAAGAATAGTTAATTACAAATGTGATAATTTAGGGAAACGGGTTACGCCATTGCGTTCGTCTCGGAATTCTGCTTGAGATAGAGTCTGAGTTTGCGTAAATCGGACTCCGTATGAAGGAGTTATGACCTTCAGAAGATTCAAGAATTTAAATAATAAAACCAGTCCGAAATTCAAATTCAAGTTTCGAAATTCAAAAACCCCGAAGCAGGCTGGACGGGAAATTTCCCGCCCAGAAATCAGGTCGACCTGGGTCACATAGGTCGACCTGGGGGTCGACCTGAGGGTCGACCTCCCCTTCGTGCCAGATCTGAAACATGACATATTTCTTTGAGTGACGATTTTCTGAGTCATTAGGGCTTGTGTGGCAAGTTCTGTTTGGTTCTATTAGGTTTGAATGGATTTGATTGGCCCTAGGTTGATCTAACGGCTCCTATTAAATTAAGCTTCTATATAAGCAACCTAAATCTAAACCCTAGGCCACACAAAAATATTCCTAGAACCGTCATGCTGTCAATACTCAACCTAGAGTAGCCTCCATTCTCCTTCAACTAGAAAGCAAGTTAGAAACTACGAATCAAATCTAATTTAACTAAGAGAATTCAACGTCTACAACAAATGAGAGCTATTCAGTTTCAGAATACAGATCCCAGAACACATGACTAGTCTCCTTTTTGTAAGTGTAGTTATCATTTAGACCTAAATGATATTAGAATCGTGACTAAAATAACTGGTTGTAGAGCAACGCCTAATGTAAATTTATGCCTATCCTTTTTGTTAAAACTGAATTGATTAAGACTACGACTCTTATCATGTTAAGGTTGTGGTCGTGTTGTATGTAATTTGATGATAAAACTACCATGTTAAATGCTTGGCAATGAACCTATATGTTGTATAATTTGGCGATGACATATCATGTTGTATAATTTGACGATGACGTATCATGTTGTATAATCTGGTAATGACATATCATGTTGAATAATTTGGTGATGACACCTATATGTTGTATGTCAATTTGGGAATTTTGCTATGTTTATGCAAGTTCAACCATGTTCACATATATGACTAGAACTACATGCTAATTTGCAAGTTCACAACTACATGCCTAATTTAAGTTTATGTAGTTCTATGTAAAACCCTTATTTTACGATTCATGTTGAGTAGATCTAAATTTGCAAGTTCATAATTAAATGTATATTGTTCTATGCCGAATTCATATGACACATGTGTAGTTAGATCCATATTTTCATGATGTTGGAATATTACATGTTCCTCTTTTTCCCCTTTTGTGTATGAGTTAGGCTATATAGCGAGCCTAACATTTTATGTGATTTATGCGAACGTTTAACGGGGGTAATGTTGGGGAAAAACATGAAATTACATGTAATTGGCATATTGACTCATAATCATGTAAATGGTTTATGGCATAAAGTGGTATAATTTTTATACCAAAAATTATGAACTTGATTTAAATGGAAAGTGGGGCTTGACTTGAATGACAATAATTTACATATAAACATAAAGAGGTAAATATGTAAATTTAGAAAAGACGAATATGCCTAACCCGAGGTTAGATTGGGTTACGGTGTAAGACTGCCCGGAACCGCCTGGCACATTTAGCAACCGTAACAATATATATCTAATGTGAGAGGTTAGTGCATTGAGCCCAAAAGAACCCGAGGTTAGACTGAGTTGCGGTGTAAAACTGCCCGGACCCGAGCAGCACATCTAGTGACTGCAACAATACCTGTCTAATGTGAGTGGTTGGTGCTTTAATGAATGAATTAAAGCTAAGTCAGGAATGGCAGGGTTAAGTTAATTAAGGCAACACTTAACCAATACAACATGTTAACTAAACTGATGGGTAGGGTTAGGTTAACTTGGACACTTAACCAATTTAACATGTTGATTAGGAAACCCTTTTAACGTGGACCCATTTCAGCTGTAACCCACATAGATGTATCATGGTACCCTGAACTAGGTAGGGTGGGGCACGATTACTGGGCTGATTATGAGTGGTCAAAACAACGGCGGTTGGTGCGTCAGTGTAGGTTTCGACGGAGTACGGGCGTGCACGTACTCCGGAGTGGAAAAAGCAGGCACTGGGCATCAGTAGTTATACACTGTACATCTTGAATCCTGTCGGGTTGCCACCATAGGATTTGATACACCCCATGGTGGGACTAGCACAGGTATCTACAATCGAGCGGGGCCGTATGACACAAGTAGTAAATGCGTGCGAGTAGGAGCCGATCGATAAAAAGGGATCACTGGGTTTGAACTCATGATGATGGTTGAAATATCTAGTAGGTGCAGAGAATATGGATATGAGTGCGATAGTATGATTAGTTTATCTTGCCTTATCCTATGTTACCTTATTTCTTTGTTATTGTCCTACGTCCAGTTTATTCATGTCATGGTTCTCTTACCATTTACGTGCTGAATAATCACTGGACTTACCAGACTTATGTCTGACCCATTTTTCTTTCGCTCTCTTTTCTTCCGTTCCCCCCCTCAGGTAGCCAGGGAGGGAATAGCTCAGCTTAATTTGGACCGTTCATCTTTCCAAGCTTGAAGACTCTGTGATGTATGGCTTGAAACCTCTTATCTTTGGCTATGGCTTTGGACACACTACCACTTGGGGATTTATGCAGTTTTATTTGTGTTTTATGCTTCTTTATGTTATAATCACGACAAAGATTTAGATGTAATGATTGGAAGTTGTTTTGAGACGGTTTGCTGTAATGTTTTTGTTATGAACCACGTATGAAATAAATTTAGTTTTTCCGCTGCTTATATATGTCTGTCTTGTAAATTATCTGTGTCTTTTACCTATAATGCTCCACCAAAGTTAAGGCATTCCCTTTGTGAGTGACCTTAACGGAGGTGGGGTGTTTCACTTGGTATCAGAGCCACGGTTTACCAGGCCAGATAAAAGTTTGGAAAACCGTTTTTTAAAAAGAAGTTTAAACAAGCAATTTTCAAGAAAAAGTGTTTTATTTTAAAAAAGCATAATCCCCCAAAGCCATATGCAATATCTTTCTATCCTTTGTTTTGAATCTTTCCTTTTTCGTTTTAGCATGTCTTGGGATCTTAACCTTCCAGAGGGCGTGTCGTTACTTGGCTGGTTCAGAAGGTACCTAGAGGCTAGGGCTAATGTCGCAGGCCCAGTAGACGTTCCTTCTCCTCCAGCTGCGGCGGTTCCTCCTCCTCCTCTGCGTGCAAATGCTTTCTCAAAAATATTTAGGGACTTTCGAGCCATGGGTGGAAAGAACTTCAATGGAAATGAATCCTTCGTGGAAGCAAGAAACTGGCTCAAAGAAACTGAGGATTTGTTTGTTATCTTCGAAGTGGACGATATGCAGAAGTTACAGTTGGCCGTATGGTTGCTTAAAGATGAATCCTCCTATTGGTGGAAAGTTAGTAATGCTGAAAGACCAGTTGAAACTTGGATGGATTTCAGAATGAGGTTTGAAATGAAATTCCTCTCACAAGCTGAACGAAGCCTACAGATGGAGAAGTTCTTAGCTCTCAAACAGGGAAGTATGTTGGTCAAGGAATACGTTAACCATTTCAACCAGCTGGCTAGGTTCAGATTGGAGTTAGTGAACACTCCACATAAGAAGGCTTTCTGTTTTGTTAAAGGATTGAATGAGCCACACAGCGTAGCTATGTCCCATATACCTATGGGTGCGACTTATGAGAGACTGGTGGACATGACACTGTTTCAAGAAGAAGATAAGGTTGGCGAGAAAGAGACAAAGGTGGAAGTACCTCAAGATAAGAAAGTGGAGGATCACAGAGCAAGAAGACAGATTACAAGAAGGGCGGGAAGAAAAACAACCCCGTGACAAGAGGAAGTGTAATTTTTGTGGCATTCCTGGACATTTGGTTAAGGACTGCAGAAAGAAGAAGAGGAATATGGGTGGTTATTTCCATTGCGGCGAAACAGGACACATGACTAGGGACTGCCCAAGAAAGCAAGGGCAAGGGATGAGAGATGGATCTACTTATGGAGGGCAGGTTCACGCTCTCATAGCACCTCCACAAGAACGAGTTAGAAATATTTCTGTTGAGAGTTTAGTTTATCTTTTTGATCATCCTATTCGTACACTCTTTGATTCTGGCGCATCACACTCTTTTATATCTACTGCTTTAGTTGAATCTCTGCACCTAGACACCTTTTTAGTAGAGGATCCCTTGGTTGTTTCAAATCCAATTGGGGGCTTTACTTATTTGTCAATGATTTATTTGGATTTGGAATTTTCTATACTAAGTGTTAGGTTTAGATGTAATGCCTATGTTTTGGGCTTCACGGGCTATGGGTTGATTCTAGGCATGGATTGGCTATCCAGAAATGGTGCCATCCTCGATTTTGAAAAGAGAGTGGTTAGATTCATGACTTGCCTCGGCAACACTCTCGAAATTTCTTGTAATCCCATGAACTCTGTTATGCTTAGCTATCTAGAATCTCTTGATGCGTCTGTTGAGAATTTGCAGTCTGTTAGAGTAGTACGTGAATACTCAGATGTCTTTGAAGAGGTGAGGGGGTTACCTCCGAAACGGGAGATAGACTTCCGCATATACCTCGTTGATAATGCAAAACCCGTTGCTTTACCCGTTAGACACATGGATCCAAGGGAGAGGAAAGAACTCAGCAAGAAAGTTAAAGAGTTGCTTGAGAAGTGGTTTATAAGGAGGAGTATTTCTGAATGGGGTGCTCCAGTAGTATTCGCAACCAAAGCAGATGGTTCACTTCGCCTATGCGTTGATTATAGGGAGCTAAACAAGCTGACCAAGAATAATAAGCGCCCACTTCCAAGAATAGATGACTTGTTCGATCAGCTTGTAGGTGCATCAGTTTTCTCCCAACTAGATCTTGCTACCGGGTTTCATCAGCTAAGAGTGGCTGAAGACAGTATTGATAAGACCGCGTTCAGAACCTCAGATGGTTTCTTCGAGTGGCTTGTCATGCCTTTCGGCTTGACGAACGCACCCGCTTATTTCGTTGACTTAATGAGCAAGGTGTTAAGGGAGTTCCTTAATAAGTTTGTGGTGGTCTTCATAGATGACATTTTGATTTTCTTAAAGAGTGAGGAAGAGCATGCTCAGCATTTAAAAGAAGTCATGGATACTCTTCGAGCACATCAGTTGAAAGTCAAATTCTCCAAATGCCACTTCTGGAGAGAGGAAGTAAGGTTTCTCAGACATGTGGTGTCCAAGGAAGGGTTAGCTGTGGACCCCACAAAAGTAGTTGCGGTGCAAGATTGGAAGGTTCCACTGAATGCAACCGAAGTCCAAAGCTTTCTCGGGCTAGCGGGCTTTTATCGAGCGTTCATCAAGGACTTTGCGAAAATCTCAGCTCCACTTACAAGGTTGACGGAGAAGAATCTAACTTTCACTTGGGATTTGGATTGCGATGTTGCCTTCCAACGTTTGAAGAGGGCTCTAACAACAGCCCCAGTTCTAACATTGCCTGATGGGAGCAAGATGTTTACCATATACACGGATGCATGTGGTATGGGACTTGGTGTTGTCTTGATGCAAGAAGGGAAGGTAGTAGCTTATGAAGGCAGACAGTTGAAAGTACATGAGAATAACTACCCAATCCACGATCTAGAGTTGGCTGCCATTGTCTTTGCGCTTAAGTCTTGGTGTCATTATCTCCTAGGTGAGAAGTTTGAATTGTATACTGGCCATAAATCGTTGAAGTACCTTTGCTCGCAGAAAGATCTTAACTTGAGGCAACAAAGATGGATGGAGTTCTTAGCATCCTATGATTTTGAGATTTCCTGTACCCCTGGCAAGGGCAATATAGTAGCAGACGCCTTGAGTAGAAAGAAGCTGACCTTAAGCCCTCTCTTTGTAGAAAGGCAGAGCTTGGAGTACATAGCCAACTTTAACTTTAGACCCTCCTCTGAAATTGTACCTGGTCTATTAGGATCGCTAGAGGTGCGGCCTACTCTTTTGGACTCAATAGGAATCGCGCAACGAGAAGACCCTCATCTAGTTGATGTGATAGATAAGCTAATTAGGGGTGAGACTTCTAGTCACCTCAATAGATACTCCATTGATATCAAGGGTTGGTTGAGGCGGGATGGAAGGCTATGCGTCCCACAAGCAAGGGATTTGGTGAAGAAGGCTCTCGAAGAGACACACCATTCCAAGTCGACCATACACCCAGGTGGAGACAAGATGTATAAAGACGTAAAAAGGGTTTTCTTTTGGAATGACATGAAAAGGGATGTAGCTGAATTCGTCTCTAAGTGCTTAACATGCCAGCAAGTCAATGCGGAGCAAAAGAAGCCTGGTGGTTTGTTTCATCCTCTAGAGGTCCCACAGTGGAAATGGGATAGCATTTCAATGAATTTTATTGATGGGCTGCCTAGGTCAAGAAGGGGCAATACCAGTATTTGGGTAATAGTGGACAGGCTCACAAAAAGTGCGCACTTTATACACGTTAAAAGTAGAAGGACTGCCTCATCTTTAACATCCATTTATCTCAAAGAGATAGTTTGACTCCATGGGATACCCTCCAGCATTCTGAGTGACCGAGATCCTATCTTTACGAGCGAGTTTTGGAAGAGCTTGCAAGAGGCTGTAGGCACACAGCTATGCTTAAGCACGACCTATCACCCCCAGACCGATGGTCAGACGGAGAGGGTGAACAAAGTATTAGAAGACCTCTTGAGATTATGCATTCTTGACTTTGGAGGAACATGGGAGGATCATCTCCCTTTGGTGGAGTTTGCCTACAACAATAACTACCAAGCCACCATAGGCATGGCACCCTTCGAAGCTTTATATGGAAGACCATGCCAATCACCAACTTGTTGGTGGGAGTCTACAGACAAGCTCATACTTGGACCAGATATGATTAGAGAAACTTCAGAGAAAGTGGACTTGATACAAAGAAGAATGAAGACTGCCGAAGATAGACAGAAGTCCTATGCAGATAAAAGAAGGACCGACCTTGAGTGTGAGTTTGGAGACAGGGTTTTCCTTAAAGTATCTCCTTTGAGGAACGTCGTTCGCTTTGGATCCACAGGAAAGTTGGCACCAAGATTTGTAGGGATGTTTCCTATTATTGAAAATATTGGAAAGATGGCCTACAGAGTAGAGCTGCCCGAAAGATTGGCTGGAGTTCATAATGTCTTTCATGTTTCTCACCTACAGAAGTGCTTACATGAGTCTGCGGAAGTGGTGGAACCAAGCATATTAGAGGAAGTAGAAGTAGAACGAGAGGCGACTATAAGAAGAGTTCCAACTCGCATCTTGGGTACAGAAGTCAAAAAGCTACGCAACTGCGAAGTCAAACTTGTTAAAGTTCAATGGAGTGACGCTGAGGAAGACACGACTTGGGAGAACAAGGCCAAGATACGCGCAGCCTACCCTTTTCTTTTTGAGGGTACATCTTTGATCTCTTTTTCCTTAAGTTTATTCATGCTCGTATTTATCTTTTTTTTAAAGTATTTCGTCAGTGCTATTCGTGATCCTTAGGTAGAAACCAATGGATGTAAACATGTATTTGAAACATGTTATGATTTATTATTGCAAGTGGTTGCAAGTGATTGCTAGTGGTTTCTCGTGGATGCATATACACACACATTAGGTGTTAGATCGACTTAGTCACTTTCATATTGCATATGCATATATGTACTTGTATATGATTGAAACTTGATGTGTTATCATGTGGATGTTGCATTTGTATGAATGATTGTGCACTCATGTAGAAAGTAGGGATGATTGCATACATAATGGACTCATGGCACCAACATGACTTGCATTAAGGAGGTCAACTGAATCAGTAGACCGCTTGATTTTGCATTAGATAAGGACATGTACACAAACTATGCGTATGATCATGAAGCATTAGAAGTCTTTTTAAGGACAATGAACGTCTGTATTTGATGGATGAGTAGATGGACGATTGGATGGTAGGATATACGTTCTTCTTGACTCGAATATTTTGGGGACGAAATCCTTTAAGGAGGGGAGAATGTAACACCCCGTATTTTCTGTAAACGTTAAAGTAACGAATTAAAGAACAATTAATTACAAATGTGAGATTTAGGGAAACGGGTTACGCCATTGCGTTCGTCTCGGAATTCTGCTTAAGATAGAGTCTGAGTTTGCATCTTATGACCTTCAGAAGATTCAAGAATTTAAATAATAAAACCAACCAGAAATTCAAATTCAAGTTTCGAAATTCAAAAACCTCGAAGCAGGCTAGGCGGGAAATTTCCCGCCCAGAAATCAGGTCAACCAGGGGGTCGACCTAGTGGTCAACCTGGGTCGCATAAGTCGACCTGGGGGTCGACCTAGGGGTCGACCTCCCCCTCGTGCCAGATCTGAAACATGACATATTTCTTTGAGTAACGATTTTCTGGGTCATTAGGGCTTGTGTGGCAAGTTCTGGTTAGTTTTCTTAGGTTTGAATGGTTTTGATTGGCCCTAAGTTGATCTAACGGTCCTATTAAATTAAACTTCTATATAAGCAACCTAAATCTAAACCCTAAGCCACACAAAAATATTCCTAGAACCGACATGCTGTCAATACTCAACTGTAACAACAAGGAATTCCGCTCGATCCTAATCGATCGCTAAACCGACCAAGACCGTTCGAAACCCCTTATTGTTTTGAGAAGACGACAAATCAGAACACAAACAGAAGAACATTTCATTGTTTATTGCAACAATTTCATTAGAATACAAGAATACACAGAGTATGAATCAATATTACACATCATAAAACATCAGAGATTATAATACATTACATAGCAGCGGAAAATAATACAAAGCACAACTGAAGGAGTTATACGGATATAGAGCTTTCCGGATATCATTCCAGCTGTAAACTAGGTTCCTGTGAATATAAATCTGCAAAACCAAAACTACTAGCTGCCCGTGCGGAAAATAAGGGCACCAAGAGTTTAGGTTAAAACAATAAACTCCAGGTCAGTCATGTGACTAGTGTGAGAACTAAAACAATTATTAATCTTTATTTTAAAGCTAGGTAAATCAAGGGACCACGCCGTATAACACGGAACGAGTTTCCTCCCAAGAACACCAGTGCATAAAACAACAGCGCAATGCTAAATAAAGAAAAATGAAGCTATTATAAGACCCAGGTCCCATCACACAATAAAACGCAAACCGGAGGATAGGGTTTTTACCTTATAATAGCCAAGAATGCTTGGTACATGAAATTTCATGTTTTATTATTACTATAAGTGTATAAAACAACTTCAAATCATAAGTATCAATCATAGACGGCATAAGTGCCCAATACCACTATGTCGTCATATATAGGTTTACAATCAAAACCGCAAAGTCACGTATTGGAAGTTGGGTTTCCATCTGTGAACCGAGGCAAGGCATCGTCCTCAATCGATTCGAGAGCCTCTAGCCCGCCCCTCAGGCAAGCGCATAGGCAAGCCTTGGATCGTCAGGGTCGGTCCACCAATGTGGATTATTATGCCTGAACACTGCGTTTCCCTGCCCTTTTGGGCGTAAATGAGTCCTATGACTCCATCGGCTCCACACAGTCACCGATATATCTGAGGCGCCTCACAATCCAACAACCACATAAATCAAACTCGTCAGGGCGTGTAAAACCACTGACGCCACTTCTAGCTAGAAAGAAACACATGTCCTCCCTGAGTCCTGTTTTTGGTTCATAACCGGGGTGTGAGGCTCGCGAATCAACGCTACACAAAGCTATGCCACACAGGCCGTGCTTTGATCATCTACCACAAGAATTTGCTTTTCAACAGAAGCCTTGATCATTTTCCACTTAGGCATGCCACACAGGCAATTCACTCCATGCGATTGATATCCATCAATATATAACCCCTGAGCTCGTACGTCTCAGAGAAAGGCGTTAAGCAAGAGAATAAATTCTCCACCGCCAAATAGATATATATTTAATATAAATCAATCACACAGAATAAAATCCAATGTCAGACACGCAGTCCATTTACACGTTCGTTCTGGGTCTGAACGAAACCGTAGGCACCTTGTACCTCGCATATCCATCGATCTCCAAGTACGTATGGACAATCACCAACTGATTCCCTCCTCTTGGGTGTACAGCCCAATCAAGATAATCAGTAATCACCCAAACGACGTGAAGACCTCCGGTCTTCGATCACCGTCTTCATCCTCGACACATTGTCGAATCAGTTATTCAGAATGGGATAAACCCGGTCTTTCTGAATAACTCGCGTATATAATAAACAAGTGTTACACAAACACAACATACGCCCCATTCCAATTCAGAATATTCTTTTATTCAAGTATTCTTATACTTTGGGAAAGGTTCCCAGTAATTTTATCAAAGATAAATTCCCTAAATTTATTCTTTAATCTTCTTTTGAATATCAATTCAAACCAAATTATGTTTTATCCAAACTAGTCTGGATTAACGAACCTTGCCGCAATAATCATTTGTTTTAATTTCCCAATCCCAACCTATTCATCCCATGTAGTAAAACAGGTAATACTTCATATCTAACACCACGGTGTTATCGGTAAATTCAATTACCATTTCCCGTTCAAATCTAATTAAAGGTTTAACTATCGCCTCTAGCAAAAATGGTGATACTCCATTCTCGATCATTTCAATCTAATTAAAGATTCATTAAAACTCCACTCGGTTTTAATCTTCACAAAAATCAATATCCTGTCTTTAACTGGGTTAAAGAACCAAAGTCATTTAAAACACGGTTCACGATAAACCCAAAATAACATTTGATATTAAATACAAGGCTATGCATAGAAAATATATCGGCTTATATTCAATATCAAATTCTACGACCAACAAATATCGTATTGGAAATAACGATATATATATATATATATATCTTTCAAATTTCCATAACAATATTTGTATAATCTTGAAATCCAACATCGAAATATTCCAAAGACAATTCCGATTCAAATCCATTCCAATTCAATTATTGGAAATTCTGGTTACTTTCAAAACCATTTCAAATCCAATTTATTTATTTTAAAAATAAATGGATTTTTATTCTAGTTCAAAACTAGTTCATTTTGATAAAAATCTATTTTTATCTTTTAAAATATGTAGTTTTTCATCCCAATTCTTTCCAAATCATTTCTTATGATTTTACACAAATTATTACTATTTTTAATAATTTTATCAAGGCCCATGTAGTCGATTTCCATCAACGGCCATCGAACTGCACTTACAACGACCTTTTCCAAATTTGATTTGGACATAATTCCAAATCCAACCATTAGATTTCAAATCTCTAATATTTGTTAGAAATCTCTTTTCGATACGAACATAACGATTCCGGTTTTAGGAGAATCCGACGGTCGGATCTCCCGTAATATCCGTTCGAAGTCAATGGTCAAAATTCGCGAACTGGCGCAGCGCGACGCGTTCTATTCGGGTCATTATATATATAATATATATATTATATATATATTTCATCGATTTCCTTTCAAAACGTATTTTATAAATCGTTTTAAATTCGTTTTCGAAACGATTTCAACTTCATATTCAATTTCGAATCAAAATTGAATATTCCACACCATCGATATACAAATGATAATATTTTCAAAATGTTATATTTTGAAATCACTTCCTTTTCTATATTCATTTAAAAAAAAAATAATCAATATAAATATCGTTCGCGTCAAAATGGCGCATATCTAATCAGCACGACTTTATATATTTCAATAACTTCGTTATTCTATTCAACAAATGAATATTTTCTTCAACACATGAATATATATTTTTATTCAACACATGAGTATTTATTTTATTCAACACATGAATTTTCTTTCTGTTCAACACATGAATTTTCTTTTATATTCAACACATGAATTTTTTTTCTATTCAACACACGATTTTTTTTTTATATTCAACACATGAATTTTCTTTCTATTCAACACATGAATTTTCTTTTATATTCAACACATGAATTTTCTTTCTATTCAACACATGAATTTTCTTTTATATTCAACACAAGAATTTTCTTTCTATTCAACACATGAATTTTCTTTCTATTCAACACATGAATTTTCTTTTATATTCAACACATGAATTTTCTTTCTATTCAACACATGAATTTTCTTTCTATTCAACACATGAATTTTCTTTCTATACACATGAATTTTCTTTTATAATATTTCTTATTTTCTAAATTAGAATGAGGCCCAATCAATTACCATATAATGTTAATTATATGGATTCCATATAAAACATGTATATAATAGCAACGATAAATAATCAACCATCATCCAGAGTGCACCACACAGCTGCATAAGCATTAAATATCGATAATTAACGCTTACACAGTCTGTTAACCCATCGATTAATATACAACTAAACAATCGGGATTAGTGTACGTCAAATATCATCCCAATACCCGTGTGGGGTTTCAAATCAACAAACGCAGACTTTTATTTGTTCAGTTGGGCGATGTGTAAAATTTATCGTCCTAATCAATATCAGTCAAATCGGTGTACATAAACAAATCGTTCGATTTGTAAATGAATATATATTTTACTTCAACACATGAATATATATTTTTTATTTCAACACACGAATATATATTTTATTTCAACACATGAATATATATTTTATTTCAACACATGAATATATATTTTATTTCAACACATGAATATATATTTTATTTCAACACATGAACATATATTTTATTTCAACACATGAACATATATTTTTATTTCAACACATGAACATATATTTTATTTCAACACATGAATATATATTTTATTTCATTCCACATCACACTATCAAATTTCACTACACAGAAATCAAACAAACACGTCACCATGGTCTGTGGACAACGGGTGTCCGGTGCTGCTAAGCACCGTCTGCATCCTAGTATATATTTCTAACTAGAAATAGAAATAAAAGTGAGGAGTTCTCACCGTCTAGCTAGACCCATTCACCGCGACTCTTCATATGTAGGAAATATTCGCCGTGCTAGCCTTTTGTCGCTTTCGTCGTCCGTGTTCGCAACATATATAAAAATTATATTTTTACTCTCTACATATAATAAAAACTATATTTTTATTATCATACATATATAAAAATCATATTTTTATAATCTCTACAATATAAAAATCATATTTTTACCTTATTAAAAATCGTTTCTTTGCTATGATATAAATCGCTTCTTTTTCATTTTAGAAATCATGTCTTTTCCTATGAACAAAGATCGTATTTTTATTTTAAAACCACTTATATAAAAATCATCTCTTTTCCACCTTAAAGATCAAATCTTTTTATGTAAACAAAAATCTCGACTTTCTTATGTTAAAAATCGTACTTCTATAGAGCTAAAAATCAGATTTTTATAGAGTTAAAAATTACACTTTTAAAGTGTTACAAATCCTATTTTTCTAAACACGATTATAAAATAAAAATGATTTGAAACACATATTACATTAAATAAACGAAAAGAAATAATAAAAACTTACTATAGGTGTAATAACCCGGAAAATGTGAACCAGTTTAAAATTTTTTAATTAGGTTATTACCAGGAAATTTGAATGATTGAAATAGCATATTTCAATAAAATATAGAATTTGGTATGATAGGGCAGTTTGAAATTTTGAATACAAACTTTGTCTGACTGTACCGGGTGGAAAATATAACAGATTTTAACGAAACTGAAAATATTTAAATCTGTTTAGCAATACCTTTCTAACGAATCTGAAAAATCGAAATTTCATAACGGAAATCAAAAGTTATGGTCAAACGAATTTTCAGAAAGGTCGCTATATAGTATATATAGCCCTTGAAAATTGAGATTTTGCATACGACCTCGGAATTTGACGAAACCACTTTTTTGGGTCCGGGATGTCAAATTATTGCTAAGTTTCAAATTTCATAATTTTTGAAGCTAGTATGTGAGCGGGGCAAAAGATAACGTGTTTGGTCAAATTCTGTTAAAATGGGTCGACCTAGAAATGGCCGTTTTTCAAACGAGCTCAGAATTCGACGAAACTGGTTTTGTTAGGACCGTATCGTCAAAACAAAGCTAGATTTATTTTTCTGGAATTTTTCGATTCAGTTTGTGGCCCTGGCAAATTGAAATGTACGTTTAAATTAAATATCGAATGTTTTATATTTTAAATTGAAAAATAACTGACTGTAACAGTCGAAATGGCCAACGAAACATATCCCATTGTGTCCGGAATGGGGGTATTTAGCTAGGGGCGACAGTCGTTGGGTTTAAAAAGGAGTCCGTTTGCAAAAACACTATTTAAAAATTTTCTATAAATATCGGCCAATAGGAAATTTTCTTTTTTTTTTAAAAAAAAAAAAACCTAAAAACCCTAAGCCGCCAGACGAAACGAACGACTCCCGTAGCTCCTCGCTTCCCCTCCTTTTTCCGATCGCCACAGGCCGTTTCGCCGCCGACCACTGTTGAGGCTTTTGCTAGCCGTACTCCCCTCTCCACATCCGACATAGCCTCGCCACCAACAGAGCCGCCGTCGACGAGTTCCAGCACCTCAATGTCGTCGTCTTCCTGGAGCCGCCGCCGCCTGGATTCGCCGTCGCACCACCTCAGACAACCGCCGCCGGAAAGCTCTTTCCTCCCTCGACGACGTCCAACAGCCTGATCGTCCTATAGAGCTACGAATCAAAAGAAAAATCAAAACCTAGAATTGAACAGGTTTGTAAACTAACGGCTTATTTAAATTTAAACTGTTTTAACACTTTAAAGCGTTGCAAAACTTTGAAAAATAATATCTTTTTCGTTCTTCAACGAAATTCGATGAAACAGGAGACACCGTGACCGCAAGGAGGCTCTCTACATTCTAGAAGAAGCCGCGGATTTTTCTGACCTTCCTACGATTTTTAGCACCGCAAGAACCAATGTGAGGAATCTAAACTATTTGTGTGAATGTAATCGCGTTGTATAAATTATATAAGCGAAGTGTAAATTATATACGCATTGTATACCTCATGTACATGTGTTGTATAAGTTATATTAGCAATGTATAAATTATACAAGCGTTGTTTGAAACATATATGCTTTAAATTGTGATGAAATGCAAGTGAATTATTATATTATATATATATATACTGCCCTCGTCCACAGACCATGGACGATATTTATTGCTTGTGATTGACGTGATATCATATGGTTAGACGAATGGTTGGAAATAATTGTTTGTGGTTGATATTATGGTTGAAAAATACCTTTACGGTTGAAAAATACCTTTGTGGTTGAAAAATACCCTCTTGTGGTTGAAACAAAATAGAATAGGATTGTGGAATTGAAAATAAAACATGCCGCCTGCGTGCGAACTAGATGCATGATCCCCATTGTCAAAAACCGCGAGGTTTTAAGGTAGAGCGAGGAGCCGTACTAGGGACGGTCCCGGTTTTAACTACCCTGCCGTTATGCTGCCGAAATTCTCTGAAATATTTATGTGTTAGAATAATTTTCCTTCATTGAAATTATTTACATATGCTATATCGAATGTTCATGTGTTGAGTTGCAATTCATTCGTTGAGTTGAAATTCATGTGTTGAATATTATTCGAATTTAAACAAATGGCTTTAGCAATAAAAATCACATTTTTATATATATATACAAACGATATCGAATGTTCATGCGTTGAGTTGCAATTCATTCGTTGAGTTGAAATTCATGTGTTGAATATTATTCGAATTTAAACAAATGGCTTTAGCAATAAAAATCACATTTTTATATATATACAAACGATATCGAATGTTCATGTGTTGAGTTGCAATTCATTCGTTGAGTTGAAATTCATGTGTTGAATATTATTCGAATTTAAACAAATGGCTTTAGCAATAAAAATCACATTTTTATATATATACAAACGATATCGAATGTTCATGTGTTGAGTTGCAATTCATTCGTTGAGTTGAAATTCATGTGTTGAATATTATTCGAATTTAAACAAATGGCTTTAGCAATAAAAATCACATTTTCATATATATACAAACGATATCGAATGTTCATGTGTTGAGTTGCAATTCATTCGTTGAGTTGAAATTCATGTGTTGAATATTATTCGAATTTAAACAAATGGCTTTAGCAATAAAAATCACATTTATATATATATATACAAACGATATCGAATATTCATGTGTTGAGTTGCAATTCATCCGTTGAGTTGAAATTCATGTGTTGAATATTATTCGAATTTAAACAAATGGCTTTAGCAATAAAAATCGCATTTATATATATATACAAACTATATAGTATATTCATGTGTTGAATTCCAATTCATTCGTTGAGTTGAAGTTCATGTGTTGAATGTTATCATCTTTTAAAAATAAAATGAATCGACATTGAAAACTATATTTTTATGATAAATATGAAGTGTTAAAAATACACATGTGTCGAATAAACATTTTTGATGATAAAAATATTCCTTTTATCATGTATACGCTTAGTTAAAAATACACACGTGTTGAAATAAATAATAGTTTGCTAGAAATATTATTATTAGCTTGTTCTGCATATATATACATGTGTTGAACAGGAAAAATGGATTAGCTGTTGAGTAAAGAAATTATTTGCGTGCCCGACAAATAGGTAAACCTTGATGAGTTGGCTGCGCAATTTTATTTATATATCAACTCCTGTGAATGCCATTGGATGCGGAGTGCTGGTTTTTCTGTGTGAAATAATAAACAACGCCATAGGATAGTAACAATTAATTTTGAACTACACTACATGGCATACTTCCCGACGATAGGCATACTTCATCATATTCCACATGAGCAATTGGAGCTTGTGTGACGAGGTGGAGGATTTACCATACAAGCAAGAGGCTTGTATGGTGATGACTAAGTACTACAGGTTGAACTGATGACTGATATGGACTATATAAATTATAACGATAAATTGCCAGATTAATAAAAACCCCACACGGGTCTAGAGTTGACAATAATCACGTCGCTCTAGTTATTAGATATGGCACATGGACTATTTATTTCCACACGGAAACGGGGTGACGGGAATTTATTCTCTGGAGTGATTATCAGTACATGCTTCCCCGTAGACACCAAAATATATCACTAAAAATATGTGGATGCTTTTTAGGATTTATTGGGTACCTAATACGGCCCAATAAATTTCCAAACCTCTCCCCGTACAAAGGAGGTTATGGCAAAAATTTTCGAAATATTAAGGCGTTAGTGAAATATTTGAAGTGAAAACGAAGTTGAAAATATAAAATGAACTATAGTTGAAACTATGGAATGAACTATATTTATATATATAAATATAAATATAATTAAAGGGAATAGAGGCCGTGCAGTTCGCATTTCGGAATCGTAATTTGAAACGATTAGTACGAGAAATCCGACCATCGGATCTTCCCGAAACCGCAACCGCTGAGTTCGCCTTGGAAATACCTTTCCAACGGCACCAACCTTGTAAAAATCCAATGGTTGAATTGTCCTGAATGTTTAATTCAAATCTGAAGAAAAACATCGCCAGAATCGTTTATATTTATATATAAATATAAATATAATTAAATTTAATCGAATAACGACGCTGCAGTTCGAATTTTGAAACCGTAACTTCAAACGACTAGTGTGGAAGATCCGGCCGTCGGATTCTCAAGAGACTGGAACCGTTGGGTTCGCTTTGGGAATACCTTCCCACTGATATAGACTTTGTGGAAATCCAACGGTTAGATTTTCCGATATGTGTAAAACAAATTAAGGGAAAAACAGCGCCAGTGACACGAAACGACCTAAAACGTCGTTTAATTAAATATGGCCATTTTTAAATAAATAAAAATTGCGAAAAATCGTTATAAAATATTATAAGCAACATAGGTTGCAAATAAACCAATTGGGCTTGAATTGTTTGATATTTGATGGTTGTATGTGTATGACATGAAAATAACGCTAAATAACTGAAAGATGGATGTCGAATAACATAACCATAAAATGAATCGATTTAAATTCTAATGACGTGAATTATTTGAAAAGGCCGAGCTAACCCTCATTTCAAATAATTTATCGAGCGATTCGAATGGGAAGATACAAAGACGATTCAAGACCGACGATCTTCATATCGGTTGGATGGGCGCCACTGAGGTTCCTAACCGGAGTAGCTACCGGAAGGGGACGGAAGTAGTAGCCGTCTGAACGTATGTGTTGATTGGACGGATATACGAGGAATTTGACGCCTCCGGTTTCGTTCAGACCCAGGACGGACTTGTAAATGGACTGCGTGTCTGACATTGGATTTTGTTCTGTACTGATTGATCTCTGTTAAATATATATCTGTTTGGCGGCGGAGAATTTATTCTTTTGCTTAACGCCCTTCTCTGAGACGTACGAGCTCAGAGGTTATATATCGATGGAAATCAATCGTATGGAGTAGACTGCCTATGTGGCATGCCAAGATGCTATGATCAAGGCTTTTGTTGCAAAGCAAAGTCTTGTGGATGATGATCAAAGCAAGGTCTACGTGGCCTAGCTTTGTGTATTTCGTAGATCCGCGAACCTCACACCCCGGTATGAGTTAAAAACGGGATACGGACTGCAGGGAGAGCACGACGTTTCTTTCTAGCTATGGTGGTGTCAGTGACTTACCAGCCCTGACATATATATCTATTTTTCACCTTTGTGGTTGTTGGAATGCGAGGCGCCTCGATTATAGGTCTGTAAGGACCGGGAAACGTGTGTTCAGGAATTGCCAATCCTCTAACGTAAGTGAGGACCGGCCCTGAAGCATCCAGGGGTTACCCAGAGTGTGTAGTCCCGAGGCATTTGCTAGAGTGTCTCGAAGCGGAGAGGAGCTTGCCCCTTGCCTCGACTCATGACGGAAATCCAAATTCCAATACGAGATAACGGATTCGATGTAACTTATATATGGCGACCTAGTGGCATGGGACGCTCATGTCGCCTATGATTGATATTTATGATGCTATTCGTTTTTGAAACATATATGCACTAGTAATAATATCAAATGATTTTGCTTTATACGTATCAAGCATATTTGGCTATTATAAGGTAAAACTCTATCCTCCGGCTTGCGTTGCATTGTGTGATGGGACCTGAGTCTTATAATGGCTTCATTCTTTCTAAAAGCATTGCGTTGTTTTAAAAGAATTTACTTTGTTTTAAATGCACTAGCAATCACTGGAGTAAACCCGTTCCGCGAAAGTGGCGTTGTCCTATGATTTGCTTTTACTGTTGTTTAACTGTTAAATAGATTCCTCATACCAGTCCCCATGACTGACTCGTTGTTTGTTCACTTTGCAAACGCGGGTGCCCTTATTTTCACACGGGCAGCCTAGTACACCGGTGACAGGTGGTTTTTGGTTCTGCACTGCTGCATAGAGTGCATTTTTGGCTCATGGCGAGGCTGAATTCATAGAGATGACTTTGATATTTTCCGCCATTACTGTATACATATTATGATTCCGCCACTGGCGATGCAGACTGATTTACTTTCCGTATTTCTCACTATATGTATATGTATTCCGCCTTCGGCGATGTAGACTGATACTCTTATTATGTCTCACTGCATGTATGTATTCCGCCTCTGGCGATGATGACTGATCACTTTCCTTTTTATTTACTAAGTATATCCCACGTTATTCTATTCTGATATTCCTACATGTTGTGATTCCGCTGTCATATCCACGTAAAATTATTTTATTTATTGTTTCCGCTATTACCTGTACTCTGCTATGATGATTAATGTGTTATTTCCTAATGATTATCCTTAATACCGCCCCTCGGATTTTGGGATCGTCACAGTTGGTATCAGAGCTTTGGTTAACCTTAGTTCAGGGATCTAACACATTAAGCACCTCGTCAGAATAGAATCAGTAGTGTTCTAATGCGAGTAGCTCATTAGAGATAGGATTAGCAATGTCCTAGAATGAGCTAAGCAGATTAGCAGAACAATTTGATCAGTACATCATCATTATCTTTCCTTGTATTCCCTTGCTTTATCATTTATGAAAATTATCAAATCTGTGAGCTTGACTCTTTTTCTTGCTTATACAGTACTCTTAGATGGCTACACGTGGAGCAGCAGCTAGAGGAGGCCGTGGAGGCCGAGGAGATGGAGCAGGAGGACGGGGGAATATCCCCGTAGTAGTGGAAGGTCCTATCATTCCGCCACCAACACCAGAAGACTTTGAGCTCGACAAAGTAGCTAAGAGGTATAGAAATCTTGGAGGGAAACCTTTTACTGGCACTGGCACAATGACCGAAGCTATCGCTTGGCTAAAGACCTGTGAGAAAATCTTCGAAGGTATGGGTATGGGAACTAACAACAAAGCCCGACTTGGCATTTGGCTCCTTCAGGAAGAGGCAGAGCTGTGGTGGGATGCCATTACCTCTGGGGATGCAGCTGGTACTATCCGGACTTGGGAGCAGTTCAGGACTTTATTCAATGAGAAGTTTGTACCGGAACAAGCTCTAGAGAGGATGCGGGAGCAATTTGCTAATCTCCAGCACGGAGACCTCTCTATTCAGGACTATCTAAATAAGTTCACTCAGCTATCGCGCTATGCTCCAGAGCTGGTTTTGACCGACAAAGCGAAGAATAAGAGATTCATATTTGGGCTGAAGTGCAAATACCATGATAGAGCTATGAGCAACATCAAACTCCCCTTTACAGAACTCGTAGAGATGGCTTGCAACTACGAAGACATGCTAGCCAAGACCGCGCTAAAAGCCAAGCAGGGAATAAGCGCAAGGCTTCAACAGACCAACCCGAATCTAGCATTACCGCGGCCGCTACTCAAAAACCCGCAAAGATCCCGAAAGGAAACTGCTACAATTGCGGGAAGCCCGGTCATTTCTCTAATGTATGCAAGGCCCCAAAGAAGCCAAAGGCAAATAACTCAGCAGAATGCTACAACTGCCACAAGAAGGGGCACTACAGCAGGAACTGCCCTCTGAAGCAGAATGCACAGGTGGCCCATGTCTATGACGGGAATACCCCGCCAGCTATCACCGATGGATCAGGTAAACCCGATGTCTTGGGAGGTACCCTTACTATTAAAAATATTCCTGTTTCTGTACTTTTTGATACTGGTGCATCACGTAGCTTCATATCTGGTATCCTTGTTAATAAACTAAAATTGAAACGAAGAAAACTTAAGGAACCAATCAAAGTACGAAACCCGATAGGAGGTTCAGTTGGTCTCAGTTCATACAGTAGGGTGCCTATCGCTTATTCTTGCTATAAGTTCTCCTTTGATTCGATTGTTATGGACCTTTCCGAATTTGATGTTATACTGGGACTTGACTGGTTGACAAAATATAAGGCCGAAGTTAGATGTGCCGAAAGAATCGTTAAAGTCGAAACGAAGCTTGGACCTATATATATACCATGTCATGGCTCAGAAATTAATAGAACAGAATTTTGGTCTTCTTTAGAAGTTATTCCCCCTTCGATAGAAAAGATACCGATCGTGAAAAACTATGCGGATGTGTTTGAAGAAGTAGAAAACTTACCGCCGCAAAGAGAAGTTGAATTTAGGATAGATCTGATTCCTAACGCCCGACCAATAGTACATCCAATAAGGAGAATGGCCCCGAAAGAAAAAGAAGAACTAAGTAGTCAAACCCGAGAATTACTTTGGAAAGGTCTGATCAGACCAAGCTTTTCAGCTTGGGGAGCCGCAGTAGTATTTGTCTCGAAATCAGACGGTACTCTAAGACTTTGCGTTGATTACCGAGATCTCAATAAGCAGACACTGAAGAACAAATATCCTTTGCCCCGAATAGACGATCTGTTAGACCAATTAAATGGAGCAACAGTATTTTCCAGGATGGACCTAGCTACGGGTTTCCACTAATTGCGTATAGCTGAAGACTGTGTTCCTTTGACAGCCTTCAGGGGTCCCGATTTATTCTACGAATGGTTAGTAATGCCGTTCGGCTTGTGCAACGCTCCGGCATACTTCGTTGATCTTATGAACAGAGTGTTCCGTGGTGTGTTGAATAAATTTGTTCTAGTCTTCATCGATGACATTTTAATCTACTCTAAGTCGGAAGAAGAGCATGCAAAACATTTAGAACAAGTGTTGAAAATTCTAAGAAGAAATGTCTTGAAAGCTAAATTTTCTAAGTGTGTCTTCTGGCAGAATGAAGTCAAATTCCTTGGCCATGTCGTGTCAAAAGAAGGAATTGCTGTAGATCCAAGCAAAATTACAGCGATTCAGAACTGGAAACAACCTACTACGCCCACAGAAGTTCGAAGTTTCCTTGGGTTAGCTAGTTACTATCGGAAATTCGTTCAGGATTTTTCAAAGATATCAGGAGTTTTGACAAAGCTTACAAAGAAGCATGAGAAATTCAAATGGACTCCCGAATGTGAAGAAGCTTTCCAAGAGCTAAAACTGAAGTTGACAACTGCTCCAGTATTAACCATTATAGAAGGCAACCAAGACTTGACCGTATGGACAGATGCTTCTATTAGAGGGCTAGGCGCAGTACTAATGCAAAAGGGCCAAGTGATCGCTTATGCCAGCCGTCAACTAAAGCCGCATGAAAGAAACTATGCTACTCATGATCTTGAGTTATTAGCTATCGTGTTTGCTTTAAGAATATGGAGGCATTATTTACTGGGCGAGAAATTCGAACTATTTACCGATCATCAATCCTTGAAATACCTGTTCACCCAGAAAGATTTAAACCTGAGGCAACAGCGTTGGTTAGAATTCCTTGCAGCATACGATTTTGAAATTATATACACTCCAGGGAAAGCCAATGTTGTAGCAGATGCGCTCAGCAGAAAGAATGAAATCATTGCCAGTTTTATCATTACTTCTTCCTTGCAAGATAAGATTACTATTCTTCAGAAGGACGATGAATTCATTAAAAGGATTAGCCAGCGGATCCAAGAAGGAAAACCCTCAGATTTTAGCCTTGATAGCCAAGGAGTCCTAAGATTAAAAGGGCGAATTTGTGTACCTAGAATCCCAGAGCTTAGAAGAGAAATACTTGATGAGTGCCACAAGTCCAAGTTAAGTATCCATCCCGGTGTGAGCAAAATGTATAACGATATCAAACGCACATTCTGGTGGAAGGCGATGAAAAGAGATATTTCAATATATGTTAGCAGAGCTCCACTTGTCAGCTAGTTAAGAGCGATCAGCAGAAATTGGCTGGATTATTACAACCATTAGAAATTCCAGGATGGAAGTGGGAACAAATTTCGATGGATTTCATCGATGGCCTGCCGCGAACTAGAAAAGGAAACGACAGTATATGGGTAATCGTAGATCGCTTCATGAAGACTGCCCATTTCATACCTGTCCGATCCAACAGAACAGCTCAAAGTCTGGCACAGATTTACTTCAGAGAAATAGTTAAACTACATGGAGTGCCGCTCAATATAGTCAGCGATAGAGATCCCCTATTTACTAGCAAATTCTGGGAAGCATTCCAGGAAGAATTGGGGACCAAATTAAATCTAAGCACCGCTTATCACCCTCAGACAGACGACCAAACTGAGCGGGTGAATAGGATTTTAGAAGATCTATTGCGGGCTTGCGTTATCGATTTTGGAGGCTCATGGGAAGATCATTTACATTTAGCAGAATTCTCTTACAACAATAGCTATCAAGCAAGTTTGGGAATGTCTCCATTCGAAGCATTGTACGGTAGACCGTGCAGATCTCCCGCATGTTGGGTAGAACCTGGCAACAGACTTGTGTTAGGGCCCGATATGATTCAAGAAGCATCGGATAAAGTCGATTTCATTAAGAAGCGATTGAAAACCGCACAGAGCCGACAGAAAAGTTATGCAGATGCGAGAAGAAGGGATATATCGTTTGCCGTTGGCGATTATGTTTATTTAAGAGTTTCTCCAATGCGAGGAGTAATCAGATTTGGCAAGACTGGGAAGTTGGCACCGAGATTTATTGGTCCCTTTCCTATACTTGAGTGGATTGGAACTCTGGCATATAGGGTTTCATTACCTAATTGGTTGCCTGGTGTACATGATGTGTTCCACGTATCTCAACTCAGAAAACATGTTCATGATCCAGATCTTGTTGTAGAAGAAGCAGCGCAACAGGATATTGACATAACTCCAGAATTAGCACTCAAGAGAGATCCATTAAAGATAGTTGGCAAAGAAACTAGAGAGCTAAGGAGGAAAAAGATTCATTTAGTCAAAGTGCAATGGAGTAGTGATCCTAGAGACTGTACTTGGGAGACTGAGGAAAGCATTAAACAAGCCTATCCCAAATGCAGAGTGGACATCTCTTACTAACTCCGGTGCAAGGTACCTTTACAATACTTTGCATTTACATTTTACTTCCTGCTTAACTGTTATTTCCTTTTCGAGGACGAAAAGTTTTAAGTGGGGGAGATTGTAATAACCCGGAAAATGTGAACCAGTTTAAAATTTTTTAATTAGGTTATTACCAGGAAATTTGAATGATTGAAATAGCATATTTTAATAAAATATAGAATTTGGTATGATAGGGCAGTTTGAAATTTTGAATACAAACTTTGTCTGACTGTACCGGGTGGAAAATATAACAGATTTTAACGAAACTAAAAATATTTAAATCTGTTTATCAATACCTTTCTAACGAATCTGAAAAATCGAAATTTCATAACGGAAATCAAAAGTTATGGTCAAACGAATTTTCAGAAAGGTCGCTATATAGTATATATAGCCCTTGAAAATTGAGATTTTGCATACGACCTCGGAATTTGACGAAACCACTTTTGTTGGGTCCGGGATGTCAAATTATTGCTAAGTTTCAAATTTCATAATTTTTGAAGCTAGTATGTGAGCGGGGAAAAAGATAACGTGTTTGGTCAAATTCTGTTAAAACGGGTCGACGTAAAAATGGTCGTTTTTCAAACGAGCTCAGAATTCGACGAAACTGGTTTTGTTAGGACCGTTTCGTCAAAACAAAGCTAGATTTATTTTTCTGGAATTTTTCGATTCAGTTTGTGGCCCTGGCAAATTGAAATGTACGTTTAAATTAAATATTAAATGTTTTATATTTTAAATTGAAAAATAACTGACTGTAACAGTCGAAATGGCCAATGAAACATATCCCATTGTGTCCGGAATGGGGGTATTTAGCTAGGGGCGACAGTCGTTGGGTTTAAAAAGGAGTCCGTTTGCAAAAACACTATTTAAAAATTTTCTATAAATATCGGCCAATAGGAAATTTTCTTTAAAAAAAAAAAAAAACCTAAAAACCCTAAGCCGCCAGACGAAACGAACAACTCCCGTAGCTCCTCGCTTCCCCTCCTTTTTACGATCGCCACAGGCCGTTTCGCCGCCGACCACTGTTGAGGCTTTTGCTCGCCATACTCCCCTCTCCACATCCGACCTAGCCTCGCCACCAACAGAGCCGCCGTCGACGAGTTCCAACGCCTCAAAGTCGTCGTCTTCCTGGAGCCACCGCCGCCTGGATTCGCCGTCGCACCACCTCAGACAACCGCCGCCGGAAAGCTCTTTCCTCCCTCGACGACGTCCAACAGCCTGATCGTCCTATAGAGCTACGAATCAAAAGAAAAATCAAAACCTAGAATTGAACAGGTTTGTAAACTAACGGCTTATTTAAATTTAAACTGTTTTAACACTTTAAAGCGTTGCAAAACTTTGAAAAATAATATCTTTTTCGTTCTTCAACGAAATTCGATGAAACAGGAGACACCGTGACCGCAAGGAGGCTCTCTACATTCTAGAAGAAGCCGCGGATTTTTCTGACCTTCCTACGATTTTTGTACCGCAAGAACCAATGTGAGGAATCTAAACTATTTGTGTGAATGTAATCGCGTTGTATAAATTATATAAGCGAAGTGTAATTTATATACGCATTGTATACCTCATGTACATGTGTTGTATAAGTTATATTAGCAATGTATAAATTATACAAGCGTTGTTTGAAACATATATGCTTTAAATTGTGATGAAATGCAAGTGAATTATTATATTATATATATATACTCCCCTCGTCCACAGACCATGGACGATATTTATTGCTTGTGATTGACGTGATATCACATGGTTAGACGAATGGTTGGAAATAATTGTTTGTGGTTGATATTATGGTTGAAAAATACCTTTATGGTTGAAAAATACCTTTGTGGTTGAAAAATACCCTCTTGTGGTTGAAACAAAATAGAATAGGATTGTGGAATTGAAAATAAAACATGCCGCCTGCGTGCGAACTAGATGCATGATCCCCATTGTCAAAAACCGCGAGGTTTTAAGGTAGAGCGAGGAGCCGTACTTGGGACGGTCCCGGTTTTAACTACCATGCCGTTATGCTGCCGAAATTCTCTGAAATATTTATGTGTTAGAATAATTTTCCTTCATTGAAATTATTTACATATGCTATATCGAATGTTCATGTGTTGAGTTGCAATTCATTCGTTGAGTTGAAATTCATGTGTTGAATATTATTCGAATTTAAACAAATGGCTTTAGCAATAAAAATCACATTTTTATATATATACAAACGATATCGAATGTTCATGTGTTGAGTTGCAATTCATTCGTTGAGTTGAAATTCATGTGTTGAATATTATTCGAATTTAAACAAATGGCTTTAGCAATAAAAATCACATTTTTATATATATACAAACGATATCGAATGTTCATGTGTTGAGTTGCAATTCATTCGTTGAGTTGAAATTCATGTGTTGAATATTATTCGAATTTAAACAAATGGCTTTAGCAATAAAAATCACATTTTTATATATATACAAACGATATCGAATGTTCATGTGTTGAGTTGCAATTCATTCGTTGAGTTGAAATTCATATGTTGAATATTATTCGAATTTAAACAAATGGCTTTAGCAATAAAAATCACATTTTCATATATATACAAACGATATCGAATGTTCATGTGTTGAGTTGCAATTCATTCGTTGAGTTGAAATTCATGTGTTGAATATTATTCGAATTTAAACAAATGGCTTTAGCAATAAAAATCACATTTTTATATATATACAAACGATATCGAATATTCATGTGTTGAGTTGCAATTCATCCATTGAGTTGAAATTCATGTGTTGAATATTATTTGAATTTAAACAAATGGCTTTAGCAATAAAAATCGCATATATATATATATATATATATATATATATATATATATACAAACTATATAGTATATTCATGTGTTGAATTCCAATTCATTCGTTGAGTTGAAGTTCATGTGTTGAATGTTATCATCTTTTAAAAATAAAATGAATCGACATTGAAAACTATATTTTTATGATAAATATGAAGTGTTAAAAATACACATGTGTCGAATAAACATTTTTGATGATAAAAATATTCCTTTTATCATGTATACGCTTATTTAAAAATACACACGTGTTGAAATAAATAATAGTTTGCTAGAAATATTATTATTAGCTTGTTCTGCATATATATACATGTGTTGAACAGGAAAAATGGATTAGCTGTTGAGTAAAGAAATTATTTGCGTGCCCGACAAATAGGTAAACCTTGATGAGTTGGCTGCGCAATTTTATTTATATATCAACTCCTGTGAATGCCATTGGATGCGGAGTGCTGGTTTTTCTGTGTGAAATAATAAACAACGCCATAGGATAGTAACAATTAATTTTGAACTACACTACATGGAATACTTGCTGACGATAGGCATACTTCATCATATTCCACATGAGCAATTGGAGCTTGTGTGACGAGGTGGAGGATTTACCATACAAGCAAGAGGCTTGTATGGCGATGACTAAGTACTACAGGTTGAACTGATGACTGATATGGACTATATAAATTATAACGATAAATTGCCAGATTAATAAAAACCCCACACGGGTCTAGAGTTGACAATAATCACGTCGCTCTAGTTATTAGATACGGCACATGGACTATTTATTTCCACACGGAAACGGGGTGACGGGAATTTATTCTCTGGAGTGATTATTAGTACATGCTCCCCCGTAGACACCAAAATATATCACTAAAAATATGTGGATGCTTTTTAGGATTTATTGGGTACCTAATACGGCCCAATAAATTTCCAAACCCCTCCCCGTACAAAGGAGGTTATGGGAAAAAATTTCGAAATATTAAGGCTGTAACACCCCGTATTTCAGTTAATGCTAAAATTCACTAATTGCAGAATAAATAATCTCAAATGTGAGAATTGGGGGAAACGGGCTGCGTCATTGCGTTCGTCTCGGAAAAATACGCGAAATAGAGTCTGAAATTTTGTAAATCAGAGTCCGTATGGCCCAGTTATGGCCCAATGAAGTTTGCAGAAAATTCAAAGTTAAAAACAGATTTAAAAATTCAAATTCAGATTTTTAATTTCAACCAGCGGGGCCAAGCGGGAAAGTTCCCGCCCTAGCCATGTCGACAGGGCTGTCGACAGGCCTGTCGACTGGGGAGTCGGCTGCCCTGTCGACTTGCCTGTCGACACGGGGTGTCGAGCCACTTGGCCTGGGTGCACCAGGTCTGGTTTTCTGGCTAGGGCTGGGCTGTGTTCTAGAGACTTCCTAAATCTGACGGACCTAATCTAACCTAGGGTTAATCCTATGGTCTAAAACACACCCTAATCCTATAAATACACCCTAATGCAAGCCTAATCCATACTAAAAATAGAAATGATGCCATCATGCCGCCAAAATCAAACCTAAGAGGAGCCTCCACTAGTTTATGAAGGAAGTTACAAGCTAATCAACCTCTAATCATCATCTTCTTCATATTTAGCAACTAGTTCTACTTCATAAGTTTGCTAATCTTGGTTTTGGTGAGTTCCTATGCCTTTAGCAAGTAATTGCTAAACTAATTAGGATAGGATATTAGGAGGCTATGGATGTAAATGTGGATTATGCAAGTTGTGGTTGTCATATGTTATAAGTTCATATGTAAACTTGCCTCTTTTTATGATATGATGTGTTATGTAAGATCATATGCAAGTTTGCCTTTGTGATATGACATGATATATGCAAGTTCATGTGCAAGTTAGTCTCTTTTTATGATATGCATAACATATGCAAGTTTGCCTTTGTGATATGACATGATATATGCAAGTTCATGTGCAAGTTAGTCTCTTTTTATGATATGCATAACATATGCAAGTTTGCCTTTGTGATATGACATGATATATGCAAGTTCATGTGCAAGTTAGTCTCTTTTTATGATATGCATAACATATGCAAGTTTGCCTTTGTGATATGACATGATATATGCAAGTTCATGTGCAAGTTAGTCTCTTTTTATGATATGCATAACATATGCAAGTTTGCCTTTGTGATATGACATGATATATGCAAGTTCATGTGCAAGTTAGTCTCTTTTTATGATATGCATAACATATGCAAGTTTGCCTTTGTGATATGACATGATATATGCAAGTTCATGTGCAAGTTAGTCTCTTTTTATGATATGCATAACATATGCAAGTTGGCCTTTGTGATATGACATGGTATGCAAGTTCATATGCAAGTTTTATGCAAATTTATATGCAAGTTCATTTGCAAGTTTTATGCAAGTTCATATGCAAGTTTTATGCAAGTTTATATGCAAGTTCATATGCAAGTTCTATGCAAGTTTATATGCAAGCTCATATGCAAGTTTGTCTCTTTTTATGATGTGCATAACATATGCAAGGTTGTCTCGATGTATGACATGTTATGTAAACGAATTACGTGGGAAACGATGGGGTTAATATGCATAATTATAAAAAGGTGTAAAGTTGTTATGATTAAGCATAACATAAAATGAATGGACATAATTGAGAATTTACCTATTAAGTTAGGTCTACCCATATTATGGAGTTGGGAATTTACCTATTAAGTTAGGTCTACCCATACTATGGAATTGGGAATTTACCTATTGAGTTAGGTCTACCCATATTCTTAAAAATGTGTAATTAATTAGGGATAATTAATACAAATTATGGGGGTGATTAATTAGGTGTAATTAATCAACTAAGACACGAGGTTGGACCCTTTTGTAGCGGAAGTCTGCCCGGAACCGACCGGCCATCCAGCAGCTACAAATGATTGGCCCAATGTGAGAGGTCTTAGTCATAAGTTAAATACGTGATTAAAGTAAAGACACGAGGTTAGATCCTTTTTATGATGGAAGTCTGCCCGGACCCAACCGGCATATCCAGCAGTCATAAAAGATGGTCTAATGTGAGAGGTCTTTATGAGGTCATGATCTTAATTAATTAATTAAGAAACACTTAACCATATTAGCATGTAGAGGGACATGAGGGGTTAAGTGGGTGCCTTGGGTGGCATGTGGAAATCTAGTGGTTGCCTTGGGTGGCAATAGAAAATACGATTAGAATACTTAACCAAAGTGGAACATGTAATTAAAACATGATTAAAGGGTTAAGTGGTATACACTAGAAATGACAAGCTTAGGTGGGTAGCTTGTGGGGGCCCATTTCAACCAATATCCCAAACGTATCTTTGTGGGCTCGACTCTAGTCGAGTGACGGGACACGCATATTGGGCTTGACTATAAGAGGCCAAAACGGGTTAGCGGTGGCAACGCAGGATCAACGGGTTTCATATGCGTGTGTGGACCCGGGCTGGTTGGTAAGTCATTGTTGCATCGTGTAGATATAAAGCCGTGCACCGTTGATATTATCAGGTTGCCACTTTGGGGAATGATACACCCCATTGTGGGACCAGCACGGGTATCTACGGTAGGGAGCCGATCGCTTGGGAGTAGTGGGTACACCTAGTGAAGATAGGGGAAGACGGCACCTAGGTAGTCATTTAGGGGTACACGAAACTACTGGGTAATTTTTCTAAGTCCTTGGGAGGGATCAACCTTTAAGTAGGATTGACTGGTGTGGTGCAGTGTAGTAATTATCCTTGGGTGGGTAAATGCGTCTTTATCGTTATCTTAGTTCATTCTAAGTTAGATTGGCTACCGAGTGTAGTCATTTATCCCCAGTCACACCGTACCAAGTTATATCATACCCTAATTACTTTAATGATTGCATTGTTAAAGTTATAGGACTCGCTCAGACTTATGTCTGACCCCGTTGTTTTTATCTTTTTTTTTCAACCCTCAGGTTCTCAGAGTGGGCCCAGCACGAGTGGGCTTTGATCAGGCTACTTCTATTACTCTCTTGGAGCTTGGACCCTAGATGTAGAGTTCAGCTTACCCTTTTCCTTTTATGGCTATCAGTTCATGTACTGGGATTATGTCTTTTTATTTATCAGGATGGATATTTTGTACTTGACTCTTATTATGGTTTTGTGATGTAACCAAACATGCTTTGCTTTCCGCTGAAATGAAATGATGTTTTAAATTCTCAAGTATTATTTATATCTGTCTTGTTGAAATTTTTCTGTTCTATATTCACTTAAAATACTCCACCGATGTTATGGCATTCCCTTAGTGAGTGACCGTAGCGGGCGTGGCGTGTTACACGTGGTATCAGAGCAAAGGTTACCGGAACAGATAAAATTTTTAGAAAACTATTTTTCTAAAAACATTTTTGGAAGAGATATTTTCAAAAACATGTCTTTAAAGAGAAAAGTTTTTGAAAGAAAAGCATAATCCCCAATAGCCATATCTTTATCCTTCGAATTCTCCGTTTTGAATCTTTCCTTTTCCGTTTCAGCATGGCTGAGGATCTTAACTTTCCGGAGGGTGTGACTATACCAGTATGGTATAGGAGATTGATGGAGGCCAGAGCCACCACTGCGAGTCCAGCAAATGTTCCTCCACCAACCGTAGCACCCGATCTTCCTCCTCCCCCTCCTCCTCGCACTGATACTTTTGCTAAGACTTGTAAGGAATTCAAAGCTATGGGAGGAAAACCTTTTCAAGGATCTGAAACTTTTGTGGAGGCTAGAGATTGGCTTAAGGAGGTGGAAGAGTTGATAGATATCTTTGAGATGGAAGAAGGAAAGAAAGTCAAGTTAGCTGCTTGGTTAATGAAGGGAGAGGCCTCATTCTGGTGGGAGGTCACTAATGGAGAACGCCCCGTTGACTCTTGGGCGGATTTTAGGGAAAGATTTGTGGCAAAGTTTCTCTCAAGGGCGGAGGAAAACTTGTATATGGAAAGATTCTTGACTCTAAAGCAAGGAAATCTCTCAGTGAAGGAATATGTCAACAAGTTTAATCAATTGGCAAGGTTTGGCCTAGACATGGTGAATACACCGGAGAAGAAGGCTTTGAGGTTCGTGAAAGGCTTGAATGAACCGATGCATGGGTTGGCTATGACTCATATCCCTATGGGGGCCACCTTTGAGAAGCTAGTTGACATGGCACTCATGCATAAAGAAGAGAAGGGTCCCAATGCTAATAAGGCACCCGAGAAGAAGGGAGATCAAAAGAGACCTCAGCAACAACAACAAAACAAAGGGGGGAAAGGCAACGGTGGCAAGGGGAAGAAGAAGTGCTTCAATTGTGGGATACCAGGCCACATAAGCAAAGATTTTAGAAAGAAGAAGAAGACTGGTTGCTTTCACTGTGGCGAAGCAGGGCATCTAGTGAAGGATTGCCCTAAGAAGGGGCAAAGGACGGGATCTACCTCAGGAGGATAGGTGCAAGCTCTTATGGCACCGGGTCAGGCTAGGGGGCAAGTACAGGCTCTCGCGGTTCCACCGATTCAGGAAAGAGGTAGAACTATTTCCGTTGAAAGTCTGGTTTTTCTATTTGATCATCCTGTCCGTACATTGTTTGATTCAGGCGCATCGCATTCGTTTATCTCATCATCATTAGTTGAGTCACTGCACTTAGACACCAGTCTTGTAGATGATCCCTTGGTTGTTTCAAACCCAATTGGGGGCTCCACTTATTTGTCCATGATATGTTTGGGTTTGAAGATTTCTATACTTAGCATTGAGTTTAGATGTGATGCTTTTGTTTTGGGCTTCACGGGCTATGGGTTGATTTTGGGCATGGACTGGTTATCCAGTAATGGTGTTGTTCTTGATTGCGAACGGAGAGTTGTTAGGCTCATGACCCGCTTGGGTAACACTCTCGAGATCTCTTGTAATCCCATGGATTCTGTTATGCTAAGTTATCTTGAATCGCTTGACGCTTCGGTCGAGAGTTTGCAATCAGTTAGAGTGGTCCGGGAATACTCGGATGTGTTTGAGGGGGTGAAGGGCTTACCTCCGAAGCGGGAGATTGACTTCCGAATATATCTGGTGGATAATGCTAAACCTGTATCTTTACCAGTGCGCCACATGGCTCCTCGTGAGAGGAGGGAACTCCATAAGCAAGTAGGGGAGTTGCTTGAGAAGGGGTTCATAAGACGAAGTATATCAGAGTGGGGTGCTCCAGTAGTTTTTGCTACGAAGGCAGATGGGTCCCTCAGACTTTGTGTAGACTATAGAGAACTCAACAAGCTCACAAAGAAGAATAGACACCCATTGCCGAGGATTGATGATCTTTTCGATCAGTTGGTTGGCGCTTCAGTATTTTCTCAATTGGACTTAGCCACGGGGTTTCATCAGTTGAGGGTGGCTGAGGATAGCATAGACAAGACGGCTTTTAGGACTCCGGATGGTTTCTATGAGTGGCTGGTGATGCCATTTGGGTTGACGAACGCCCCTGCATACTTTGTTGATTTGATGAGTAGGGTGTTCAGGGAGTTCCTTAATAAGTTCGTGGTGGTCTTTGTGGATGATATCTTAGTATTTTCTAAGAGTGAAGAAGAGCATGCCCTACATCTTGGGGAGGTATTGAAGACTCTTCGAGCACATAGCCTTAAGGCTAAATTTTCTAAATGTCACTTCTGGAGGAAGGAAGTGCGGTTCTTGGGGCTCGTGGTCTCCAAGGAAGGGTTAGCTGTGGATCCCGCGAAGGTAGTATCAATTCAGGATTGGAAGGTTCCGAAGAATGCTACCGAAGTAAGAAGTTTCTTAGGGTTGGCGGGTTACTATAGGAAGTTTATCAAAGACTTCGCAAAGATATCAGCCCCATTAACCCGCTTAACGAAGAAGAATCTTGTTTTCACATGGGACGTAGATTGTGATGATGCGTTCCGACGGTTAAAGAGAGCTTTAACCACTGCTCCAGTTTTAGTGTTGCCAGATGGGAGCAAGCCATTTGTTGTCTATACCGATGCTTGTGGGACAGGACTGGGCGCAGTCTTAATGCAAGAGGGAAGGATAATAGCCTATGGTGGATGGCAGTTGAGAGTGCATGAGAAAAATTACCCTACCCATGATTTAGAGTTGGCCGCTATTGTTTTTGCGCTTAAGATTTGGCGCCATTATCTTCTTGGTGAGAGATTCAAATTGTTCACTGACCACAAATCATTGAAGTACTTGTTTTCTCAGAAGGATTTGAATTTGAGACAGCAAAGGTGGATGGATTTCTTAGCATCCTATGATTTCGAGATAGCGTATACCCCTGGCAAGGGTAACGTGGTGGCAGACGCCTTGAGCAGAAAAAGGTTGTCCTTGAGTCCATTGTTCGTGGAACAACGAAGCTTGGAATTTATCTCGATGTTTAATTTCAGACCTTCCATTGATTATGTACCCGGTTTGCTAGCTTCCTTGGAGGTTAGACCTACTCTTTTGGGGTGGATTGGAGAAGCACAGAGGGACGACCCACAGTTGGTTGAGTTGGTAGAGAAGCTCATAAGGGGGGAGTCATCCAGCCATTTGAGTAGGTACACCTTAGACGATAGGGGGTGCTTGCGTAGAGACGGTAGACTTTGTGTACTGCAAGACGAAGGTTTGAGGAAGGCTATTCTTGATGATGCACACCGTTATAGGATGACCATTCATCCCGGTGGGGACAAGATGTACCAGGACATGAAGCGTGTTTTCTTCTGGGCCGGTATGAAGAAAGATGTGGCCGAGTATGTCGCTCGATGCTTGGTGTGCCAACAAGTGAAGGCGGAGCAAAAGAAACCTGGTGGGTTGCTTCACCCATTGGAAGTTTCGCAATGGAAGTGGGATAGCGTCTCGATGGATTTTATTGACGGGTTACCCAGATCAAGAAAGGGTAATACGGGAATTTGGGTTGTAGTAGACAGACTTACTAAAAGCGCCCATTTCATACCTGTAAAGAGCAAGAGGACGGCTCCATGGCTAGCTTCAGTATATCTTCGAGAGATAGTTCGATTGCATGGGGTACCCTCTAGCATAGTGAGTGATCGAGGCCCTATCTTCACTAGCGAGTTCTGGAAAAGTTTGCAAGAAGCAGTGGGGACTCAATTATGTCTGAGCACCGCATACCACCCTCAGACGGATGGCCAGATTGAGAGGGTGAATCATGTTCTAGAAGACCTTTTGAGGCTTTGTATCTTAGATTTTGGAGGTACATGGGAAGAGCATCTTCCATTGGTGGAGTTCGCATATAATAACAGCTTTCAGTCCAGTATTGGTATGGCTCCTTTCAAAGCTCTCTATGGAAGGCCTTGTCGATCACCTACATGTTGGTGGGAATCTACGGATAAGATCTTGCTTGGGCCTGATATGGTTAGGGAGACTTCTGAGAAGATTGACTTGATTCGAAGAAGGATGAAAGCAGCGCAGGATAGGCAAAAATCTTATGCGGACAAGAGGAGGACGGATCTTGAGTTTGAAGTTGGGGACATGGTCTTTGTCAAAGGGTCTCCATTACGAAATGTGGTTCGCTTTGGATCTGTTGGGAAGCTAGCACCAAGGTTCGTGGGGCCGTTTCCTATTAAGGAAAGGATCGGACGGATGGCATATAGAGTGGAGTTGCCCGACAAACTTAGTGGTGTACATGATGTATTCCATGTGTCACATTTGAGGAAGTGCTTACATGAGACCGCAGAGGTGGTAGAGCCGAGCTTGCTTAAAGAAGTGGAAGTAGAGCGTGATGCGACTATTCGACGAGCTCCTACTCGCATCCTTGGGTCAGAGACTAGGAAATTGAGGAATCGAGAGGTTCAACTAGTCAAAGTACAATGGGGAGAAGACGAGGGCAACGCTACTTGGGAGACGGAAGCGAAGATGCGTTCATTGTACCCATTCCTTTTTGAGGGTATGTCTTTTAACTTCTCCTTTATCGTTTGTCTAGTACTTATCTTATCTTTAGTATGTCCTCTCATTAGTACCTTTGACCTTTAGATAGGGTAAACCTATGGTTGAAACATGTGTTTGAGACATGTTATGTTTGATGGATGCATGTGGATGCAAGTGGTTGCTAGTGGTTGCTCGTGGATGCATATATACACACTCTAGGCACTAGATTGGCTCAATCACTTCATATTGCATATTGCATAAAATTGTGTGTAGGAAGCTATATTTATGGATGTGTAATGATTGTGTTATCATATGGATGATGCATTTTAGTGAATGATTGTGCACTCATGTAGATATTGTATGTGTCGATAGGGTTCTCTCGCATACATAATGGATGCATGGCACTATCATGGTTTGCATATGTTCATACATTAGATAGGGAACATATACACACACTCTTTGCATATGCTCATACATCATTAGAAATTGTTTTAAGGACAATGGATGCCCGTGTTTGATGGATTGAGTAGATGGTTGTTTGGATGGTAGGATATGCATTCTCCTTAGCTTAGAGATTTCGGGGACGAAATCCTTTAAGGAGGGGAGAATGTAACACCCCGTATTTCAGTTAATGCTAAAATTCACTAATTTCAGAATAAATAATCTCAAATGTGAGAATTGGGGGAAACGGGCTGCGTCATTGCGTTCGTCTCGGAAAAATACGCGAAATAGAGTCTGAAATTTTGTAAATCGGAGTCCGTATGGCCCAGTTATGGCCCAATGAAGTTTGCAGAAAATTCAAAGTTAAAAACAGATTTAAAAATTCAAATTCAGATTTTTAATTTCAACCAGCGGGGCCAGGCGGGAAAGTTCCCGCCCTAGCCATGTCGACAGGGCTGTCGACAGGCCTGTCGACTGGGGAGTCGACTGCTCTGTCGACTTGCCTGTCGACACAGGGTGTCGAGCCACTTGGCCTGGGTGCACCAGGTCTGGTTTTCTGGCTAGGGCTGGGCTGTGTTCTAGAGACTTCCTAAATCTGACGGACCTAATCTAACCTAGGGTTAATCCTATGGTCTAAAACACACCCTAATCCTATAAATACACCCTAATGCAAGCCTAATCCATACTAAAAATAGAAATGATGCCATCATGCCGCCAAAATCAAACCTAAGAGGAGCCTCCACTAGTTTATGAAGGAAGTTGCAAGCTAATCAACCTCTAATCATCATCTTCTTCATATTTAGCAACTAGTTCTACTTCATAAGTTTGCTAATCTTGGTTTTGGTGAGTTCCTATGCCTTTAGCAAGTAATTGCTAAACTAATTAGGATAGGATATTAGGAGGCTATGGATGTAAATGTGGATTATGCAAGTTGTGGTTGTCATATGTTATAAGTTCATATGTAAACTTGCCTCTTTTTATGATATGATATGTTATGTAAGATCATATGCAAGTTTGCCTTTGTGATATGACATGATATATGCAAGTTCATGTGCAAGTTAGTCTCTTTTTATGATATGCATAACATATGCAAGTTTGCCTTTGTGATATGACATGATATATGCAAGTTCATGTGCAAGTTAGTCTCTTTTTATGATATGCATAACATATGCAAGTTTGCCTTTGTGATATGACATGATATATGCAAGTTCATGTGCAAGTTAGTCTCTTTTTATGATATGCATAACATATGCAAGTTTGCCTTTGTGATATGACATGATATATGCAAGTTCATGTGCAAGTTAGTCTCTTTTTATGATATGCATAACATATGCAAGTTTGCCTTTGTGATATGACATGATATATGCAAGTTCATGTGCAAGTTAGTCTCTTTTTATGATATGCATAACATATGCAAGTTTGCCTTTGTGATATGACATGATATATGCAAGTTCATGTGCAAGTTAGTCTCTTTTTATGATATGCATAACATATGCATGTTTGCCTTTGTGATATGACATGATATATGCAAGTTCATGTGCAAGTTAGTCTCTTTTTATGATATGCATAACATATGCAAGTTTTCCTTTGTGATATGACATGATATATGCAAGTTCATGTGCAAGTTAGTCTCTTTTTATGATATGCATAACATATGCAAGTTTGCCTTTGTGATATGACATGATATATGCAAGTTCATGTGCAAGTTAGTCTCTTTTTATGATATGCATAACATATGCAAGTTGGCCTTTGTGATATGACATGGTATGCAAGTTCATATGCAAGTTTTATGCAAGTTTATATGCAAGTTCATTTGCAAGTTTTATGAAAGTTCATATGCAAGTTTTATGCAAGTTTATATGCAAGTTCATATGCAAGTTCTATGCAAGTTTATATGCAAGCTCATATGCAAGTTTGTCTCTTTTTATGATGTGCATAACATATGCAAGGTTGCCTCGATGTATGACATGTTATGTAAACGAATTACGTGGGAAACGATGGGGTTAATATGCATAATTATAAAAAGGTGTAAAGTTGTTATGATTAAGCATAACATAAAATGAATGGACATAATTGGGAATTTACCTATTAAGTTAGGTCTACCCATATTATGGAGTTGGGAATTTACCTATTAAGTTAGGTCTACCCATACTATGGAATTGGGAATTTACCTATTGAGTTAGGTCTACCCATATTCTTAAAAATGTGTAATTAATTAGGGATAATTAATACAAATTATGGGGGTGATTAATTAGGTGTAATTAATCAACTAAGACACGAGGTTGGACCCTTTTGTAGCGGAAGTCTGCCCGGAACCGACCGGCCATCCAGCAGCTACAAATGATTGGACCAATGTGAGAGGTCTTAGTCATAAGTTAAATACGTGATTAAAGTAAAGACACGAGGTTAGATCCTTTTTATGATGGAAGTCTGCCCGGACCCAACCGGCATATCCAGCAGTCATAAAAGATGGTCTAATGTGAGAGGTCTTTATGAGGTCATGATCTTAATTAATTAATTAAGAAACACTTAACCATATTAGCATGTAGAGGGACATGAGGGGTTAAGTGGGTGCCTTGGGTGGCATGTGGAAATCTAGTGGTTGCCTTGGGTGGCAATAGAAAATACGATTAGAATACTTAACCAAAGTGGAACATGTAATTAAAACATGATTAAAGGGTTAAGTGGTATACACTAGAAATGACAAGCTTAGGTGGGTAGCTTGTGGGGGCCCATTTCAACCAATATCCCAAACGTATCTTTGTGGGCTCGACTCTAGTCGAGTGACGGGACACGCATATTGGGCTTGACTATAAGAGGCCAAAACGGGTTAGCGGTGGCAACGCAGGATCAACGGGTTTCATATGTGTGTGTGGACCCGGGCTGGTTGGTAAGTCGTTGTTGCATCGTGTAGATATAAAGCCGTGCACCGTTGATATTATCAGGTTGCCACTTTGGGGAATGATACACCCCATTGTGGGACCAGCACGGGTATCTACGGTAGGGAGCCGATCGCTTGGGAGTAGTGGGTACACCTAGTGAAGATAGGGGAAGACGACACCTAGGTAGTCAGCTAGGGGTACACGAAACTACTTGGTAATTTTTCTAAGTCCTTGGGAGGGATCAACCTTTAAGTAGGAATGACTGGTGTGGTGCAGTGTAGTAATTATCCTTGGGTGGGTAAATGCGTCTTTATCGTTATCATAGTTCATTCTAAGTTAGATTGGCTACCGAGTGTAGTCATTTATCCCCAGTCACACCGTACCAAGTTATATCATACCCTAATTACTTTAACGATTGCATTGTTAAAGTTATAAGACTCGCTCAGACTTATGTCTGACCCCGTTGTTTTTATCTTTTTTTTTTCAACCCTCAGGTTCTCAGAGTGGCCCCAGCACGAGTGGGCTTTGATCGGGCTACTTCTATTACTCTCTTGGAGCTTGGACCCTAGATGTAGAGTTCAGCTTACCCTTTTCCTTTTATGGCTATCAGTTCATGTACTGGGATTATGTCTTTTTATTTATCAGGATGGATATTTTGTACTTGACTCTTATTATGGTTTTGTGATGTAACCAAACATGCTTTGCTTTCCGTTGAAATGAAATGATGTTTTAAATTCTCAAGTATTATTTATATCTGTCTTGTTGAAATTTTTCTGTTCTATATTCACTTAAAATACTCCACCGATGTTATGGCATTCCCTTAGTGAGTGACCGTAGCGGTCGTGGCGTGTTACAAAGGCGTTAGTGAAATATTTGAAGTGAAAACGAAGTTGAAAATATAAAATGAACTATAGTTGAAACTATGGAATGATCTATATTTATATATATAAATATAAATATAATTAAAGGGAATAGAGGCCGTGCAGTTCGCGTTTCGGAATCGTAATTTGAAACGATTAGTACGAGAAATCCGACCATCGGATCTTCCCGAAACCGCAACCGCTAAGTTCGCCTTTGAAATACCTTTCCAACGGCACCAACCTTGTAAAAATCCAATGGTTGGATTGTCCTGAATGTTTAATTCAAATCTGAAGAAAAAAAGCGCCAGAATTGTTTATATTTATATATAAATATAAATATAATTAAATTTAATCGAATAACGACGCTGCAGTTCGAATTTTGAAACCGTAACTTCAAACGACTAGTGTGGAAGATCCGGCCGTCGGATTCTCACGAGACTGGAACCGTTGGGTTCGCTTTGGGAATACCTTCCCACTGATATAGACTTTGTGGAAATCCAACGGTTAGATTTTCCGATATGTGTAAAACAAATTAAGGGAAAAACAGCGCCAGTGACACGAAACGACCTGAAACGTCGTTTAATTAAATATGGCCATGAATTGTTTGATATTTGATGGTTGTATGTGTATGACATGAAAATAACGCTAAATAACTGAAAGATGGATGTCGAATAACATAACCATAAAATGAATCGATTTAAATTCTAATGACGTGAATTATTTGAAAAGGCCGAGCTAACCCTCATTTCAAATAATTTATCGAGCGATTCGAATGGGAAGATACAAAGATGATTCAAGACCGACGATCTTCGTATCGGTTGGATGGGCGCCACTGAGGTTCCTAACCGGAGTAGCTACCGGAAGGGGACGGAAGTAGTAGCCGTCTGAACGTATGTGTTGATTGGACGGATATACGAGGAATTTGACGCCTCCGGTTTCGTTCAGACCCAGGACGGACTTGTAAATGGACTGCGTGTCTGACATTGGATTTTGTTTTGTACTGATTGATCTCTGTTAAATATATATCTGTTTGGCGGCGGAGAATTTATTCTTTTGCTTAACGCCCTTCTCTGAGACGTACGAGCTCAGAGGTTATATATCGATGGAAATCAATCGTATGGAGTAGACTGCCTATGTGGCATGCCAAGATGCTATGATCAAGGCTTTTGTTGCAAAGCAAAGTCTTGTGGATGATGATCAAAGCAAGGTCTACGTGGCCTAGCTTTGTGTATTTCGTAGATCCGCGAACCTCACACCCCGGTATGAGTTAAAAACGGGATACAGACTGCAGGGAGAGCACGACGTTTCTTTCTAGCTATGGTGGTGTCAGTGACTTACCAGCCCTGACATATATATCTATTTTTCACCATTGTGGTTGTTGGAATGCGAGGCGCCTCGATTATAGGTCTGTAAGGACCGGGAAACGTGTGTTCAGGAATTGCCAATCCTCTAACGTAAGTGAGGACCGGCCCTGAAGCATCCAGGGGTTACCCAGAGTGTGTAGTCCCGAGGCATTTGCTAGAGTGTCTCGAAGTGGAGAGGAGCTTGCCCCTTGCCTCGACTCATGACGGAAATCCAATTTCCAATACGAGATAACGGATTCGATGTAACTTATATATGGCGACATAGTGGCATGGGACGCTCATGTCGCCTATGATTGATATTTATGATGCTATTCGTTTTTGAAACATATATGCACTAGTAATAATATCAAATGATTTTGCTTTATACGTATCAAGCATATTTGGCTATTATAAGGTAAAACTCTATCCTCCGGCTTGCGTTGCATTGTGTGATGGGACCTGAGTCTTATAATGGCTTCATTCTTTCTAAAAGCATTGCGTTGTTTTAAAAGAATTTACTTTGTTTTAAATGCACTAGCAATCACTGGAGTAAACCCGTTCCGCGAAAGTGGCGTGGTCCTATGATTTGCTTTTACTGTTGTTTAACTGTTAAATAGATTCCTCATACCAGTCCCCATGACTGACTCGTTGTTTGTTCACTTTGCAAACGCGGGTGCCCTTATTTTCACACGGGCAGCCTAGTACACAGGTGACAGGTGGTTTTTGGTTCTGCACTGCTGCATAGAGTGCATTTTTGGCTCATGGCGAGGCTGACTTCATAGAGATGACTTTGATATTTTCCGCCATTACTGTATACATATTATGATTCCGCCACTGGCGATGCAGACTGATTTACTTTCCGTATTTCTCACTATATGTATATGTATTCCGCCTTCGGCGATGTAGACTGATACTCTTATTATGTCTCACTGCATGTATGTATTCCGCCTCTGGCGATGATGACTGATCACTTTCCTTTTTATTTACTAAGTATATCCCACGTTATGCTATTCTGATATTCCTACATGTTGTGATTCCGCTGTCATATCCATGTAAAATTATTTTATTTATTGTTTCCGCTATTACCTGTACTCTGCTATGATGATTAATGTGTTATTTCCTAATGATTATCCTTAATACCGCCCCTCGGATTTTGGGATCGTCACAGTTGGTATCAGAGCTTTGGTTAACCTTAGTTCAGGGATCGAACACATTAAGCACCTCGTCAGAATAGAATCAGTAGTGTTCTAATGCGAGTAGCTCATTAGAGATAGGATTAGCAATGTCCTAGAATGAGCTAAGCAGATTAGCAGAACAATTTGATCAGTACATCATCATTATCTTTCCTTGTATTCCCTTGCTTTATCATTTATGAAAATTATCAAATCTTTGAGCTTGACTCTTTTTCTTGCTTATACAGTACTCTCAGATGGCTACACGTGGAGCAGCAGCTAGAGGAGGTCGTGGAGGCCGAGGAGATGCAACAGGAGGACGGGGGAATATCCCCGTAGTAGTGGAAGGTCCTATCATTCCGCCACCAGCACCAGAAGACTTTGAGCTCGACAAAGTAGCTAAGAGGTACAGAAATCTTGGAGGGAAACCTTTTACTGGCACTGGCACAATGACCGAAGCTATCGCTTGGCTAAAGACCTGTGAGAAAATCTTCGAAGGTATGGGTATGGGAACTAACAACAAAGCCCGACTTGGCATTTGGCTCCTTCAGGAAGAGGCAGAGCTGTGGTGGGATGCCATTACCTCTGGGGATGCAGCTGGTACTATCCGGACTTGGGAGCAGTTCAGGACTTTATTCAATGAGAAGTTTGTACCGGAACAAGCTCTAGAGAGGATGCGGGAGCAATTTGCTAATCTCCAGCACGGAGACCTCTATATTCAGGACTATCTAAATAAGTTCACTCAGCTATCGCGCTATGCTCCAGAGCTGGTTTTGACCGACAAAGCGAAGAATAAGAGATTCATATTTGGGCCGAAGCGCAAATACCATGATAGAGCTATGAGCAACATCAAACTCCCCTTTACAGAACTCGTAGAGATGGCTTGCAACTACGAAGACATGCTAGCCAAGACCGCGCTAAAAGCCAAGCAGGGAATAAGCGCAAGGCTTCAACAGACCAACCCGAATCTAGCATTACCGCGGCCGCTACTCAAAAACCCGCAAAGATCCCGAAAGGAAACTGCTACAATTGCGGGAAGCCCGGTCATTTCTCTAATGTATGCAAGGCCCCAAAGAAGCCAAAGGCAAATAACTCAGCAGAATGCTACAACTGCCACAAGAAGGGGCACTACAGCAGGAACTGCCCTCTGAAGCAGAATGCACAGGTGGCCCATGTCTATGACGGGAATACCCCGCCAGCTATCACCGATGGATCAGGTAAACCCGATGTCTTGGGAGGTACCCTTACTATTAAAAATATTCCTGTTTCTGTACTTTTTGATACTTGTGCATCACGTAGCTTCATATCTGGTATCCTTGTTAACAAACTAAAATTGAAACGAAGAAAACTTAAGGAACCAATCAAAGTACGAAACCCGATAGGAGGTTCAGTTGGTCTCAGTTCATACAGTAGGGTGCCTATCGCTTATTCTTGCTATAAGTTCTCCTTTGATTCGATTGTTATGGACCTTTCCGAATTTGATGTTATACTGGGACTTGACTGGTTGACAAAATATAAGGCCGAAGTTAGATGTGCCGAAAGAATCGTTAAAGTCGAAACGAAGCTTGGACCTATATATATACCATGTCATGGCTCAGAAATTAATAGAACAGAATTTTGGTCTTCTTTAGAAGTTATTCCCCCTTCGATAGAAAAGATACCGATCGTGAAAAACTATGCGGATGTGTTTGAAGAAGTAGAAAACTTACCGCCGCAAAGAGAAATTGAATTTAGGATAGATCTGATTCCTAACGCCCGACCAGTAGTACATCCAATAAGGAGAATGGCCCCGAAAGAAAAAGAAGAACTAAGTAGTCAAACCCGAGAATTACTTTGGAAAGGTCTGATCAGACCAAGCTTTTCAGCTTGGGGAGCCGCAGTAGTATTTGTCCCGAAATCAGACGGTACTCTAAGACTTTGCGTTGATTACCGAGATCTCAATAAGCAGACACTGAAGAACAAATATCCTTTGCCCCGAATAGACGATCTGTTAGACCAATTAAATGGAGCAACAGTATTTTCCAGGATGGACCTAGCTACGGGTTTCCACCAATTGCGTATAGCTGAAGACTGTGTTCCTTTGACAGCCTTCAGGGGTCCCGATTTATTCTACGAATGGTTAGTAATGCCGTTCGGCTTGTGCAACGCTCCGGCATACTTCGTTGATCTTATGAACAGAGTGTTCCGTGGTGTGTTGAATAAATTTGTTCTAGTCTTCATCGATGACATTTTAATCTACTCTAAGTCGGAAGAAGAGCATGCAAAACATTTAGAACAAGTGTTGAAAATTCTAAGAAGAAATGTCTTGAAAGCTAAATTTTCTAAGTGTGTCTTCTGACAGAATGAAGTCAAATTCCTTGGCCATGTCGTGTCAAAAGAAGGAATTACTGTAGATCCAAGCAAAATTACAGCGATTCAGAACTGGAAACAACCTACTACGCCCACAGAATTTCGAAGTTTCCTTGGGTTAGCTAGTTACTATCGGAAATTCGTTCAGGATTTTTCAAAGATATCAGGAGTTTTGACAAAGCTTACAAAGAAGCATGAGAAATTCAAATGGACTCCCGAATGTGAAGAAGCTTTCCAAGAGCTAAAACTGAAGTTGACAACTGCTCCAGTATTGACCATTATAGAAGGCAACCAAGACTTGACCGTATGGACAGATGCTTCTATTAGAGGGCTAGGCGCAGTACTAATGCAAAAGGGCCAAGTGATCGCTTATGCCAGCCGTCAACTAAAGCCGCATGAAAGAAACTATGCTACTCATGATCTTGAGTTATTAGCTATCGTGTTTGCTTTAAGAATATGGAGGCATTATTTACTGGGCGAGAAATTCGAACTATTTACCGATCATCAATCCTTGAAATACCTGTTCACCCAGAAAGATTTAAACCTGAGGCAACAGCGTTGGTTAGAATTCCTTGCAGCATACGATTTTGAAATTATATACACTCCAGGGAAAGCCAATGTTGTAGCAGATGCGCTCAGCAGAAAGAATGAAATCATTGCCAGTTTTATCATTATTTCTTCCTTGCAAGATAAGATTACTATTCTTCAGAAGGACGATGAATTCATTAAAAGGATTAGCCAGCGGATCCAAGAAGGAAAACCCTCAGATTTTAGCCTTGATAGCCAAGGAGTCCTAAGATTAAAAGGGCGAATTTGTGTACCTAGAATCCCAGAGCTTAGAAGAGAAATACTTGATGAGTGCCACAAGTCCAAGTTAAGTATCCATCCCGGTGTGAGCAAAATGTATAACGATATCAAACGCACATTCTGGTGGAAGGCGATGAAAAGAGATATTTCAATATATGTTAGCAGATGCTCCACTTGTCAGCTAGTTAAGAGCGATCAGCAGAAATTGGCTAGATTATTACAACCATTAGAAATTCCAGGATGGAAGTGGGAACAAATTTCGATGGATTTCATCGATGGCCTGCCGCGAACTAGAAAAGGAAACGACAGTATATGGGTAATCGTAGATCGCTTTACGAAGACTGCCCATTTCATACCTGTCCGATCCAACAGAACAGCTCAAAGTCTGGCACAGATTTACTTCAGAGAAATAGTTAAACTACATGGAGTGCCGCTCAATATAGTCAGCGATAGAGATCCCCTATTTACTAGCAAATTCTGGGAAGCATTCCAGGAAGAATTGGGGACCAAATTAAATCTAAGCAGCGCTTATCACCCTCAGACAGACGGCCAAACTGAGCGGGTGAATAGAATTTTAGAAGATCTATTGCAGGCTTGCGTTATCGATTTTGGAGGCTCATGGGAAGATCATTTACATTTAGCAGAATTCTCTTACAACAATAGCTATCAAGCAAGTTTGGGAATGTCTCCATTCGAAGCATTGTACGGTAGACCGTGCAGATCTCCCGCATGTTGGGTAGAACCTGGCAACAGACTTGTGTTAGGGCCCGATATGATTCAAGAAGCATCGGATAAAGTCGATTTCATTAAGAAGCGATTGAGAACCGCACAGAGCCGACAGAAAAGTTATGCAGATGCGAGAAGAAGGGATATATCGTTTGCCATTGGCGATTATGTTTATTTAAGAGTTTCTCCAATGCGAGGAGTAATCAGATTTGGCAAGACTGGGAAGTTGGCACCGAGATTTATTGGTCCCTTTCCTATACTTGAGCGGATTGGAACTCTGGCATATAGGGTTTCATTACCTAATTGGTTGCTTGGTGTACATGATGTGTTCCACGTATCTCAACTCAGAAAACATGTTCATGATCCAGATCTTGTTGTAGAAGAAGCAGCGCAACAGGATATTGACATAACTCCAGAATTAGCACTCAAGAGAGATCCATTAAAGATAGTTGGCAAAGAAACTAGAGAGCTAAGGAGGAAAAAGATTCATTTAGTCAAAGTGCAATGGAGTAGTGATCCTAGAGACTGTACTTGGGAGACTGAGGAAAGCATTAAACAAGCCTATCCCAAATGCAGAGTGGACATCTCTGACTAACTCCGGTGCAAGGTACCTTTACAATACTTTGCATTTACATTTTACTTCCTGCTTAACTGTTATTTCCTTTTCGAGGACGAAAAGTTTTAAGTGGGGGAGATTGTAATAACCCGGAAAATGTGAACCAGTTTAAAATTTTTTAATTAGGTTATTACCAGGAAATTTGAATGATTGAAATAGCATATTTCAATAAAATATAGAATTTGGTATGATAGGGCAGTTTGAAATTTTGAATACAAACTTTGTCTGACTGTACTGGGTGGAAAATATAACAGATTTTAACGAAACTGAAAATATTTAAATCTGTTTATCAATACCTTTCTAACGAATCTGAAAAATCGAAATTTCATAACGGAAATCAAAAGTTATGGTCAAACGAATTTTCAGAAAGGTCGCTATATAGTATATATAGCCCTTGAAAATTGAGATTTTGCATACGACCTCGGAATTTGACGAAACCACTTTTGTTGGGTCCGGGATGTCAAATTATTGCTAAGTTTCAAATTTCATAATTTTTGAAGCTAGTATGTGAGCGGGGCAAAAGATAACGTGTTTGGTCAAATTCTGTTAAAATGGGTCGACCTAAAAATGGCCGTTTTTCAAACGAGCTCAGAATTCGACGAAACTGGTTTTGTTAGGACCGTATCGTCAAAACAAAGCTAGATTTATTTTTCTGGAATTTTTCGATTCAGTTTGTGGCCCTGGCAAATTGAAATGTACGTTTAAATTAAATATTGAATGTTTTATATTTTAAATTGAAAAATAACTGACTGTAACAGTCGAAATGGCCAACGAAACATATCCCATTGTGTCCGGAATGGGGGTATTTAGCTAGGGGCGACAGTCGTTGGGTTTAAAAAGGAGTCCGTTTGCAAAAACAGTATTTAAAATTTTTCTATAAATATCGGCCAATAGGAAATTTTCTTTTAAAAAAAAAAAAAACCTAAAAACCCTAAGCCGCCAGACGAAACGAACGACTCCCGTAGCTCCTCGCTTCCCCTCCTTTTTCCGATCGCCACAGGCCGTTTCGCCGCCGACCACTGTTGAGGCTTTTGCTCGCTGTACTCCCCTCTCCACATCCGACCTAGCCTCGCCACCAACAGAGCCGCCGTCGACGAGTTCCAGCGCCTCAAAGTCGTCGTCTTCCTGGAGCCGCCGCCGCCTGGATTCGCCGTCGCACCACTCAGACAACCGCCGCCGGAAAGCTCTTTCCTCCCTCGACGACGTCCAACAGCCTGATCGTCCTATAGAGCTACGAATCAAAAGAAAAATCAAAACCTAGAATTGAACAGGTTTGTAAACTAACGGCTTATTTAAATTTAAACTGTTTTAACACTTTAAAGCGTTGCAAAACTTTGAAAAATAATATCTTTTTCGTTCTTCAACGAAATTCGATGAAACAGGAGACACCGTGACCGCAAGGAGGCTCTCTACATTCTAGAAGAAGCCGCGGATTTTTCTGACCTTCCTACGATTTTTAGCACCGCAAGAACCAATGTGAGGAATCTAAACTATTTGTGTGAATGTAATCGCGTTGTATAAATTATATAAGCGAAGTGTAAATTATATACGCATTGTATACCTCATGTACATGTGTTGTATAAGTTATATTAGCAATGTATAAATTATACAAGCGTTGTTTGAAACATATATGCTTTAAATTGTGATGAAATGCAAGTGAATTATTATATTATATATATATATACTCCCCTCGTCCACAGACCATGGACGATATTTATTGCTTGTGATTGACGTGATATCATATGGTTAGACGAATGGTTGGAAATAATTGTTTGTGGTTGATATTATGGTTGAAAAATACCTTTATGGTTGAAAAATACCTTTGTGGTTGAAAAATACCCTCTTGTGGTTGAAACAAAATAGAATAGGATTGTGGAATTGAAAATAAAACATGCCGCCTGCGTGCGAACTAGATGCATGATCCCCATTGTCAAAAACCGCAAGGTTTTAAGGTAGAGCGAGGAGCCGTACTAGGGACGATCCCGGTTTTAACTACCCTGCCGTTATGCTGCCGAAATTCTCTGAAATATTTATGTGTTAGAATAATTTTCCTTCATTGAAATTATTTACATATGCTATATCGAATGTTCATGTGTTGAGTTGCAATTCATTCGTTGAGTTGAAATTCATGTGTTGAATATTATTCGAATTTAAACAAATGGCTTTAGCAATAAAAATCACATTTTCATATATATACAAACGATATCGAATGTTCATGTGTTGAGTTGCAATTCATTCGTTGAGTTGAAATTCATGTGTTGAATATTATTCGAATTTAAACAAATGGCTTTAGCAATAAAAATCACATTTTTATATATATACAAACGATATCGAATGTTCATGTGTTGAGTTGCAATTCATTCGTTGAGTTGAAATTCATGTGTTGAATATTATTCGAATTTAAACAAATGGCTTTAGCAATAAAAATCACATTTTTATATATATACAAACGATATCGAATGTTCATGTGTTGAGTTGCAATTCATTCGTTGAGTTGAAATTCATGTGTTGAATATTATTCGAATTTAAACAAATGGCTTTAGCAATAAAAATCACATTTTCATATATATACAAACGATATCGAATGTTCATGTGTTGAGTTGCAATTCATTCGTTGAGTTGAAATTCATGTGTTGAATATTATTCGAATTTAAACAAATGGCTTTAGCAATAAAAATCACATTTTTATATATATACAAACGATATCGAATATTCATGTGTTGAGTTGCAATTCATCCGTTGAGTTGAAATTCATGTGTTGAATATTATTTGAATTTAAACGAATGGCTTTAGCAATAAAAATCGCATATATATATATATACAAACTATATAGTATATTCATGTGTTGAATTCCAATTCATTCGTTGAGTTGAAGTTCATGTGTTGAATGTTATCATCTTTTAAAAATAAAATGAATCGACATTGAAAACTATATTTTTATGATAAATATGAAGTGTTAAAAATACACATGTGTCGAATAAACATTTTTGATGATAAAAATATTCCTTTTATCATGTATACGCTTAGTTAAAAATACACACGTGTTGAAATAAATAATAGTTTGCTAGAAATATTATTATTAGCTTGTTCTGCATATATATACATGTCTTGAACAGGAAAAATGGATTAGCTGTTGAGTAAAGAAATTATTTGCGTGCCCGACAAATAGGTAAACCTTGATGAGTTGGCTGCGCAATTTTATTTATATATCAACTCCTGTGAATGCCATTGGATGCGGAGTGCTGGTTTTTCTGTGTGAAATAATAAACAACACCATAGGATAGTAACAATTAATTTTGAACTACACTACATGGCATACTTCCTGACGATAGGCATACTTCATCATATTCCACATGAGCAATTGGAGCTTGTGTGACGAGGTGGAGGATTTACCATACAAGCAAGAGGCTTGTATGGCGATGACTAAGTACTACAGGTTGAACTGATGACTGATATGGACTATATAAATTATAACGATAAATTGCCAGATTAATAAAAACCCCACACGGGTCTAGAGTTGACAATAATCACGTCGCTCTAGTTATTAGATACGGCACATGGACTATTTATTTCCACACGGAAACGGGGTGACGGGAATTTATTCTCTGGAGTGATTATCAGTACATGCTCCCCCGTAGACACCAAAATATATCACTAAAAATATGTGGATGCTTTTTAGGATTTATTGGGTACCTAATACGGCCCAATAAATTTCCAAACCCCTCCCCGTACAAAGGAGGTTATGGCAAAAAAATTCGAAATATTAAGGCGTTAGTGAAATATTTGAAGTGAAAACGAAGTTGAAAATATAAAATGAACTATAGTTGAAACTATGGAATGAACTATATTTATATATATAAATATAAATATAATTAAAGGGAATAGAGGCCGTGCAGTTCACGTTTCGGAATCGTAATTTGAAACGATTAGTACGAGAAATCCGACCATCGGATCTTCCCGAGACCGCAACCGCTGAGTTCGCCTTGGAAATACCTTTCCAACGGCACCAACCTTGTAAAAATCCAACGGTTGGATTGTCCTGAATGTTTAATTCAAATCTGAAGAAAAAAAGAGCCAGAATCGTTTATATTTATATATAAATATAAATATAATTAAATTTAATCGAATAACGACGCTGCAGTTCAAATTTTGAAACCGTAACTTCAAACGACTAGTGTGGAAGATCCGGCCGTCGTATTCTCACGAGACTGGAACCGTTGGGTTCGCTTTGGGAATACCTTCCCACTGATATAGACTTTGTGGAAATCCAACGGTTAGATTTTCCGATATGTGTAAAACAAATTAAGGGAAAAACAGCGCTAGTGACACGAAACGACCTGAAACGTCGTTTAATTAAATATGGCCATTTTTAAATAAATAAAAATGGCGAAAAATCGTTATAAAATATTATAAGAAACATAGGTTGCAAATAAACCAATTGGGCTTGAATTGTTTGATATTTGATGGTTGTATGTGTATGACATGAAAATAACGCTAAATAACTGAAAGATGGATGTCGAATAACATAACCATAAAATGAATCGATTTAAATTCTAATGACGTGAATTATTTGAAAAGGCCAAGCTAACCCTCATTTCAAATAATTTATCGAGCGATTCGAATGGGAAGATACAAAGACGATTCAAGACCGACGATCTTCGTATCGGTTGGATGGGCGCCACTGAGGTTCCTAACCGGAGTAGCTACTGGAAGGGGACGGAAGTAGTAGCCGTCTGAACGTATGTGTTGATTGGACGGATATACGAGGAATTTGACGCCTCCGGTTTCGTTCAGACCCAGGACGGACTTGTAAATGGACTGCGTGTCTGACATTGGATTTTGTTCTGTACTGATTGATCTCTGTTAAATATATATCTGTTTGGCGGCGGAGAATTTATTCTTTTGCTTAACGCCCTTCTCTGAGACGTACGAGCTCAGAGGTTATATATCGATGGAAATCAATCGTATGGAGTAGACTGCCTATGTGGCATGCCAAGATGCTATGATCAAGGCTTTTGTTGCAAAGCAAAGTCTTGTGGATGATGATCAAAGCAAGGTCTACGTGGCCTAGCTTTGTGTATTTCGTAGATCCGCGAACCTCACACCCCGGTATGAGTTAAAAACGGGATACAGACTGCAGGGAGAGCACGACGTTTCTTTCTAGCTATGGTGGTGTCAGTGACTTACCAGCCCTGACATATATATCTATTTTTCACCTTTGTGGTTGTTGGAATGCGAGGCGCCTCGATTATAGGTCTGTAAGGACCGGGAAACGTGTGTTCAGGAATTGCCAATCCTCTAACGTAAGTGAGGACCGGCCCTGAAGCATCCAGGGGTTACCCAGAGTGTGTAGTCCCGAGGCATTTGCTAGAGTGTCTCGAAGCGGAGAGGAGCTTGCCCCTTGCCTCGACTCATGACGGAAATCCAATTTCCAATACGAGATAACGGATTCGATGTAACTTATATATGGCGACCTAGTGGCATGGGACGCTCATGTCGCCTATGATTGATATTTATGATGCTATTCGTTTTTGAAACATATATGCACTAGTAATAATATCAAATGATTTTGCTTTATACGTATCAAGCATATTTGGCTATTATAAGGTAAAACTCTATCCTCCGGCTTGCGTTGCATTGTGTGATGGGACCTGAGTCTTATAATGGCTTCATTCTTTCTAAAAGCATTGCGTTGTTTTAAAAGAATTTACTTTGTTTTAAATGCACTAGCAATCACTGGAGTAAACCCGTTCCGCGAAAGTGGCGTGGTCCTATGATTTGCTTTTACTGTTGTTTAACTGTTAAATAGATTCCTCATACCAGTCCCCATGACTGACTCGTTGTTTGTTCACTTTGCAAACGCGGGTGCCCTTATTTTCACACGGGCAGCCTAGTACACAGGTGACAGGTGGTTTTTGGTTCTGCACTGCTGCATAGAGTGCATTTTTGGCTCATGGCGAGGCTGACTTCATAGAGATGACTTTGATATTTTCCGCCATTACTGTATACATATTATGATTCCGCCACTGGCGATGCAGACTGATTTACTTTCCGTATTTCTCACTATATGTATATGTATTCCGCCTTCGGCGATGTAGACTGATACTCTTATTATGTCTCACTGCATGTATGTATTCCGCCTCTGGCGATGATGACTGATCACTTTCCTTTTTATTTACTAAGTATATCCCACGTTATGCTATTCTGATATTCCTACATGTTGTGATTCCGCTGTCATATCCATGTAAAATTATTTTATTTATTGTTTCCGCTATTACCTGTACTCTGCTATGATGATTAATGTGTTATTTCCTAATGATTATCCTTAATACCGCCCCTCGGATTTTGGGATCGTCACAGTTGGTATCAGAGCTTTGGTTAACCTTAGTTCAGGGATCGAACACATTAAGCACCTCGTCAGAATAGAATCAGTAGTGTTCTAATGCGAGTAGCTCATTAGAGATAGGATTAGCAATTTCCCAGAATGAGCTAAGCAGATTAGCAGAACAATTTGATCAGTACATCATCATTATCTTTCCTTGTATTCCCTTGCTTTATCATTTATGAAAATTATCAAATCTTTGAGCTTGACTCTTTTTCTTGCTTATACAGTACTCTTAGATGGCTACACGTGGAGCAACAGCTAGAGGAGGTCGTGGAGGCCGAGGAGATGCAGCAGGAGGACGGGGGAATATCCCCGTAGTAGTGGAAGGTCCTATCATTCCGCCACCAGCACCAGAAGACTTTGAGCTCGACAAAGTAGCTAAGAGGTACAGAAATCTTGGAGGGAAACCTTTTACTGGCACTGGCACAATGACCGAAGCTATCGCTTGGCTAAAGACCTGTGAGAAAATCTTCGAAGGTATGGGTATGGGAACTAACAACAAAGCCCGACTTGGCATTTGGCTCCTTCAGGAAGAGGCAGAGCTGTGGTGGGATGCCATTACCTCTGGGGATGCAGCTGGTACTATCCGGACTTGGGAGCAGTTCAGGACTTTATTCAATGAGAAGTTTGTACCGGAACAAGCTCTAGAGAGGATGCGGGAGCAATTTGCTAATCTCCAGCACGGAGACCTCTCTATTCAGGACTATCTAAATAAGTTCACTCAGCTATCGCGCTATGCTCCAGAGCTGGTTTTGACCGACAAAGCGAAGAATAAGAGATTCATATTTGGGCTGAAGCGCAAATACCATGATAGAGCTATGAGCAACATCAAACTCCCCTTTACAGAACTCGTAGAGATGGCTTGCAACTACGAAGACATGCTAGCCAAGACCGCGCTAAAAGCCAAGCAGGGAATAAGCGCAAGGCTTCAACAGACCAACCCGAATCTAGCATTACCGCGGCCGCTACTCAAAAACCCGCAAAGATCCCGAAAGGAAACTGCTACAATTGCGGGAAGCCCGGTCATTTCTCTAATGTATGCAAGGCCCCAAAGAAGCCAAAGGCAAATAACTCAGCAGAATGCTACAACTGCCACAAGAAGGGGCACTACAGCAGGAACTGCCCTCTGAAGCAGAATGCACAGGTGGCCCATGTCTATGACGGGAATACCCCGCCAGCTATCACCGATGGATCAGGTAAACCCGATGTCTTGGGAGGTACCCTTACTATTAAAAATATTCCTGTTTCTGTACTTTTTGATACTGGTGCATCACGTAGCTTCATATCTGGTATCCTTGTTAACAAACTAAAATTGAAACGAAGAAAACTTAAGGAACCAATCAAAGTACGAAACCCGATAGGAGGTTCAGTTGGTCTCAGTTCATACAGTAGGGTGCCTATCGCTTATTCTTGCTATAAGTTCTCCTTTGATTCGATTGTTATGGACCTTTCCGAATTTGATGTTATACTGGGACTTGACTGGTTGACAAAATATAAGGCCGAAGTTAGATGTGCCGAAAGAATCGTTAAAGTCGAAACGAAGCTTGGACCTATATATATACCATGTCATGGCTCAGAAATTAATAGAACAGAATTTTGGTCTTCTTTAGAAGTTATTCCCCCTTCGATAGAAAAGATACCGATCGTGAAAAACTATGCGGATGTGTTTGAAGAAGTAGAAAACTTACCGCCGCAAAGAGAAATTGAATTTAGGATAGATCTGATTCCTAACGCCCGACCAGTAGTACATCCAATAAGGAGAATGGCCCCGAAAGAAAAAGAAGAACTAAGTAGTCAAACCCGAGAATTACTTTGGAAAGGTCTGATCAGACCAAGCTTTTCAGCTTGGGGAGCCGCAGTAGTATTTGTCCCGAAATCAGACGGTACTCTAAGACTTTGCGTTGATTACCGAGATCTCAATAAGCAGACACTGAAGAACAAATATCCTTTGCCCCGAATAGACGATCTGTTAGACCAATTAAATGGAGCAACAGTATTTTCCAGGATGGACCTAGCTACGGGTTTCCACCAATTGCGTATAGCTGAAGACTGTGTTCCTTTGACAGCCTTCAGGGGTCCCGATTTATTCTACGAATGGTTAGTAATGCCGTTCGGCTTGTGCAACGCTCCGGCATACTTCGTTGATCTTATGAACAGAGTGTTCCGTGGTGTGTTGAATAAATTTGTTCTAGTCTTCATCGATGACATTTTAATCTACTCTAAGTCGGAAAAAGAGCATGCAAAACATTTAGAACAAGTGTTGAAAATTCTAAGAAGAAATGTCTTGAAAGCTAAATTTTCTAAGTGTGTCTTCTGACAGAATGAAGTCAAATTCCTTGGCCATGTCGTGTCAAAAGAAGGAATTACTGTAGATCCAAGCAAAATTACAGCGATTCAGAACTGGAAACAACCTACTACGCCCACAGAAGTTCGAAGTTTCCTTGGGTTAGCTAGTTACTATCGGAAATTCGTTCAGGATTTTTCAAAGATATCAGGAGTTTTGACAAAGCTTACAAAGAAGCATGAGAAATTCAAATGGACTCCCGAATGTGAAGAAGCTTTCCAAGAGCTAAAACTGAAGTTGACAACTGCTCCAGTATTGACCATTATAGAAGGCAACCAAGACTTGACCGTATGGACAGATGCTTCTATAAGAGGGCTAGGCGCAGTACTAATGCAAAAGGGCCAAGTGATCGCTTATGCCAGCCGTCAACTAAAGCCGCATGAAAGAAACTATGCTACTCATGATCTTGAGTTATTAGCTATCGTGTTTGCTTTAAGAATATGGAGGCATTATTTACTGGGCGAGAAATTCGAACTATTTACCGATCATCAATCCTTGAAATACCTGTTCACCCAGAAAGATTTAAACCTGAGGCAACAGCGTTGGTTAGAATTCCTTGCAGCATACGATTTTGAAATTATATACACTCCAGGGAAAGCCAATGTTGTAGCAGATGCGCTCAGCAGAAAGAATGAAATCATTGCCAGTTTTATCATTATTTCTTCCTTGCAAGATAAGATTACTATTCTTCAGAAGGACGATGAATTCATTAAAAGGATTAGCCAGCGGATCCAAGAAGGAAAACCCTCAGATTTTAGCCTTGATAGCCAAGGAGTCCTAAGATTAAAAGGGCGAATTTGTGTACCTAGAATCCCAGAGCTTAGAAGAGAAATACTTGATGAGTGCCATAAGTCCAAGTTAAGTATCCATCCCGGTGTGAGCAAAATGTATAACGATATCAAACGCACATTCTGGTGGAAGGCGATGAAAAGAGATATTTCAATATATGTTAGCAGATGCTCCACTTGTCAGCTAGTTAAGAGCGATCAGCAGAAATTGGCTAGATTATTACAACCATTAGAAATTCCAGGATGGAAGTGGGAACAAATTTCGATGGATTTCATCGATGGCCTGCCGCGAACTAGAAAAGGAAACGACAGTATATGGGTAATCGTAGATCGCTTTACGAAGACTGCCCATTTCATACCTGTCCGATCCAACAGAACAGCTCAAAGTCTGGCACAGATTTACTTCAGAGAAATAGTTAAACTACATGGAGTGCCGCTCAATATAGTCAGCGATAGAGATCCCCTATTTACTAGCAAATTCTGGGAAGCATTCCAGGAAGAATTGGGGACCAAATTAAATCTAAGCACCGCTTATCACCCTCAGACAGACGGCCAAACTGAGCGGGTGAATAGAATTTTAGAAGATCTATTGCGGGCTTGCGTTATCGATTTTGGAGGCTCATGGGAAGATCATTTACATTTAGCAGAATTCTCTTACAACAATAGCTATCAAGCAAGTTTGGGAATGTCTCCATTCGAAGCATTGTACGGTAGACCGTGCAGATCTCCCGCATGTTGGGTAGAACCTGGCAACAGACTTGTGTTAGGGCCCGATATGATTCAAGAAGCATCGGATAAAGTCGATTTCATTAAGAAGCGATTGAGAACCGCACAGAGCCGACAGAAAAGTTATGCAGATGCGAGAAGAAGGGATATATCGTTTGCCGTTGGCGATTATGTTTATTTAAGAGTTTCTCCAATGCGAGGAGTAATCAGATTTGGCAAGACTGGGAAGTTGGCACCGAGATTTATTGGTCCCTTTCCTATACTTGAGCGGATTGGAACTCTGGCATATAGGGTTTCATTACCTAATTGGTTGCTTGGTGTACATGATGTGTTCCACGTATCTCAACTCAGAAAACATGTTCATGATCCAGATCTTGTTGTAGAAGAAGCAGCGCAACAAGATATTGACATAACTCCAGAATTAGCACTCAAGAGAGATCCATTAAAGATAGTTGGCAAAGAAACTAGAGAGCTAAGGAGGAAAAAGATTCATTTAGTCAAAGTGCAATGGAGTAGTGATCCTAGAGACTGTACTTGGGAGACTGAGGAAAGCATTAAACAAGCCTATCCCAAATGCAGAGTGGACATCTCTGACTAACTCCGGTGCAAGGTACCTTTACAATACTTTGCATTTACATTTTACTTCCTGCTTAACTGTTATTTCCTTTTCGAGGACGAAAAGTTTTAAGTGGGGGAGATTGTAATAACCCGGAAAATGTGAACCAGTTTAAAATTTTTTAATTAGGTTATTACCAGGAAATTTGAATGATTGAAATAGCATATTTCAATAAAATATAGAATTTGGTATGATAGGGCAGTTTGAAATTTTGAATACAAACTTTGTCTGACTGTACTGGGTGGAAAATATAACAGATTTTAACGAAACTGAAAATATTTAAATCTGTTTATCAATACCTTTCTAACGAATCTGAAAAATCGAAATTTCATAACGGAAATCAAAAGTTATGGTCAAACGAATTTTCAGAAAGGTCGCTATATAGTATATATAGCCCTTGAAAATTGAGATTTTGCATACGACCTCGGAATTTGACGAAACCACTTTTGTTGGGTCCGGGATGTCAAATTATTGCTAAGTTTCAAATTTCATAATTTTTGAAGCTAGTATGTGAGCGGGGCAAAAGATAACGTGTTTGGTCAAATTCTGTTAAAATGGGTCGACCTAAAAATGGCCGTTTTTCAAACGAGCTCAGAATTCGACGAAACTGGTTTTGTTAGGACCGTATCGTCAAAACAAAGCTAGATTTATTTTTCTGGAATTTTTCGATTCAGTTTGTGGCCCTGGCAAATTGAAATGTACGTTTAAATTAAATATTGAATGTTTTATATTTTAAATTGAAAAATAACTGACTGTAACAGTCGAAATGGCCAACGAAACATATCCCATTGTGTCCGGAATGGGGGTATTTAGCTAGGGGCGACAGTCGTTGGGTTTAAAAAGGAGTCCGTTTGCAAAAACAGTATTTAAAAATTTTCTATAAATATCGGCCAATAGGAAATTTTCTTTTAAAAAAAAAAAAAAACCTAAAAACCCTAAGCCGCCAGACGAAACGAACGACTCCCGTAGCTCCTCGCTTCCCCTCCTTTTTCCGATCGCCACAGGCCGTTTCGCCGCCGACCACTGTTGAGGCTTTTGCTCGCTGTACTCCCCTCTCCACATCCGACCTAGCCTCGCCACCAACAGAGCCGCCGCCGTCGAGTTCCAGCGCCTCAAAGTCGTCGTCTTCCTGGAGCCGCCGCCGCCTGGATTCGCCGTCGCACCACTCAGACAACCGCCGCCGGAAAGCTCTTTCCTCCCTCGACGACGTCCAACAGCCTGATCGTCCTATAGAGCTACGAATCAAAAGAAAAATCAAAACCTAGAATTGAACAGGTTTGTAAACTAACGGCTTATTTAAATTTAAACTGTTTTAACACTTTAAAGCGTTGCAAAACTTTGAAAAATAATATCTTTTTCGTTCTTCAACGAAATTCGATGAAACAGGAGACACCGTGACCGCAAGGAGGCTCTTACATTCTAGAAGAAGCCGCGGATTTTTCTGACCTTCCTACGATTTTTAGCACCGCAAGAACCAATGTGAGGAATCTAAACTATTTGTGTGAATGTAATCGCGTTGTATAAATTATATAAGCGAAGTGTAAATTATATACGCATTGTATACCTCATGTACATGTGTTGTATAAGTTATATTAGCAATGTATAAATTATACAAGCGTTGTTTGAAACATATATGCTTTAAATTGTGATGAAATGCAAGTGAATTATTATATTATATATATATATATATATACTCCCCTCGTCCACAGACCATGGACGATATTTATTGCTTGTGATTGACGTGATATCATATGGTTAGACGAATGGTTGGAAATAATTGTTTGTGGTTGATATTATGGTTGAAAAATACCTTTATGGTTGAAAAATACCTTTGTGGTTGAAAAATACCCTCTTGTGGTTGAAACAAAATAGAATAGGATTGTGGAATTGAAAATAAAACATGCCGCCTGCGTGCGAACTAGATGCATGTTCCCCATTGTCAAAAACCGCAAGGTTTTAAGGTAGAGCGAGGAGCCGTACTAGGGACGATCCCGGTTTTAACTACCCTGCCGTTATGCTGCCGAAATTCTCTGAAATATTTATGTGTTAGAATAATTTTCCTTCATTGAAATTATTTACATATGCTATATCGAATGTTCATGTGTTGAGTTGCAATTCATTCGTTGAGTTGAAATTCATGTGTTGAATATTATTCGAATTTAAACAAATGGCTTTAGCAATAAAAATCACATTTTCATATATATACAAACGATATCGAATGTTCATGTGTTGAGTTGCAATTCATTCGTTGAGTTGAAATTCATGTGTTGAATATTATTCGAATTTAAACAAATGGCTTTAGCAATAAAAATCACATTTTTATATATATACAAACGATATCGAATGTTCATGTGTTGAGTTGCAATTCATTCGTTGAGTTGAAATTCATGTGTTGAATATTATTCGAATTTAAACAAATGGCTTTAGCAATAAAAATCACATTTTTATATATATACAAACGATATTGAATGTTCATGTGTTGAGTTGCAATTCATTCGTTGAGTTGAAATTCATGTGTTGAATATTATTCGAATTTAAACAAATGGCTTTAGCAATAAAAATCACATTTTCATATATATACAAACGATATCGAATGTTCATGTGTTGAGTTGCAATTCATTCGTTGAGTTGAAATTCATGTGTTGAATATTATTCGAATTTAAACAAATGGCTTTAGCAATAAAAATCACATTTTTATATATATACAAACGATATCGAATATTCATGTGTTGAGTTGCAATTCATCCGTTGAGTTGAAATTCATGTGTTGAATATTATTTGAATTTAAACGAATGGCTTTAGCAATAAAAATCGCATATATATATATATACAAACTATATAGTATATTCATGTGTTGAATTCCAATTCATTCGTTGAGTTGAAGTTCATGTGTTGAATGTTATCATCTTTTAAAAATAAAATGAATCGACATTGAAAACTATATTTTTATGATAAATATGAAGTGTTAAAAATACACATGTGTCGAATAAACATTTTTGATGATAAAAATATTCCTTTTATCATGTATACGCTTAGTTAAAAATACACACGTGTTGAAATAAATAATAGTTTGCTAGAAATATTATTATTAGCTTGTTCTGCATATATATACATGTGTTGAACAGGAAAAATGGATTAGCTGTTGAGTAAAGAAATTATTTGCGTGCCCGACAAATAGGTAAACCTTGATGAGTTGGCTGCGCAATTTTATTTATATATCAACTCCTGTGAATGCCATTGGATGCGGAGTGCTGGTTTTTCTGTGTGAAATAATAAACAACACCATAGGATAGTAACAATTAATTTTGAACTACACTACATGGCATACTTCCTGACGATAGGCATACTTCATCATATTCCACATGAGCAATTGGAGCTTGTGTGACGAGGTGGAGGATTTACCATACAAGCAAGAGGCTTGTATGGCGATGACTAAGTACTACAGGTTGAACTGATGACTGATATGGACTATATAAATTATAACGATAAATTGCTAGATTAATAAAAACCCCACACGGGTCTAGAGTTGACAATAATCACGTCGCTCTAGTTATTGGATACGGCACATGGACTATTTATTTCCACACGGAAACGGGGTGACGGGAATTTATTCTCTGGAGTGATTATCAGTACATGCTCCCCCGTAGACACCAAAATATATCACTAAAAATATGTGGATGCTTTTTAGGATTTATTGGGTACCTAATACGGCCCAATAAATTTCCAAACCCCTCCCCGTACAAAGGAGGTTATGGCAAAAAATTTCGAAATATTAAGGCGTTAGTGAAATATTTGAAGTGAAAACGAAGTTGAAAATATAAAATGAACTATAGTTGAAACTATGGAATGAACTATATTTATATATATAAATATAAATATAATTAAAGGGAATAGAGGCCGTGCAGTTCACGTTTCGGAATCGTAATTTGAAACGATTAGTACGAGAAATCCGACCATCGGATCTTCCCGAAACCGCAACCGCTGAGTTCGCCTTGGAAATACCTTTCCAACGGCACCAACCTTGTAAAAATCCAACGGTTGGATTGTCCTGAATGTTTAATTCAAATCTGAAGAAAAAAAGCGCCAGAATCGTTTATATTTATATATAAATATAAATATAAATATAATTAAATTTAATCGAATAACGACGCTGCAGTTCAAATTTTGAAACCGTAACTTCAAACGACTAGTGTGGAAGATCCGGCCGTCGGATTCTCACGAGACTGGAACCGTTGGGTTCGCTTTGGGAATACCTTCCCACTGATATAGACTTTGTGGAAATCCAACGGTTAGATTTTCCGATATGTGTAAAACAAATTAAGGGAAAAACAGCGCTAGTGACACGAAACGACCTGAAACGTCGTTTAATTAAATATGGCCATTTTTAAATAAATAAAAATGGCGAAAAATCGTTATAAAATATTATAAGAAACATAGGTTGCAAATAAACCAATTGGGCTTGAATTGTTTGATATTTGATGGTTGTATGTGTATGACATGAAAATAACGCTAAATAACTGAAAGATGGATGTCGAATAACATAACCATAAAATGAATCGATTTAAATTCTAATGACGTGAATTATTTGAAAAGGCCGAGCTAACCCTCATTTCAAATAATTTATCGAGCGATTCGAATGGGAAGATACAAAGACGATTCAAGACCGACGATCTTCGTATCGGTTGGATGGGCGCCACTGAGGTTCCTAACCGGAGTAGCTACCGGAAGGGGACGGAAGTAGTAGCCGTCTGAACGTATGTGTTGATTGGACGGATATACGAGGAATTTGACGCCTCCGGTTTCGTTCAGACCCAGGACGGACTTGTAAATGGACTGCGTGTCTGACATTGGATTTTGTTCTGTACTGATTGATCTCTGTTAAATATATATCTGTTTGGCGGCGGAGAATTTATTCTTTTGCTTAACGCCCTTCTCTGAGACGTACGAGCTCAGAGGTTATATATCGATGGAAATCAATCGTATGGAGTAGACTGCCTATGTGGCATGCCAAGATGCTATGATCAAGGCTTTTGTTGCAAAGCAAAGTCTTGTGGATGATGATCAAAGCAAGGTCTACGTGGCCTAGCTTTGTGTATTTCGTAGATCCGCGAACCTCACACCCCGGTATGAGTTAAAAACGGGATACAGACTGCAGGGAGAGCACGACGTTTCTTTCTAGCTATGGTGGTGTCAGTGACTTACCAGCCCTGACATATATATCTATTTTTCACCTTTGTGGTTGTTGGAATGCGAGGCGCCTCGATTATAGGTCTGTAAGGACCGGGAAACGTGTGTTCAGGAATTGCCAATCCTCTAACGTAAGTGAGGACCGGCCCTGAAGCATCCAGGGGTTACCCAGAGTGTGTAGTCCCGAGGCATTTGCTAGAGTGTCTCGAAGCGGAGAGGAGCTTGCCCCTTGCCTCGACTCATGACGGAAATCCAATTTCCAATACGAGATAACGGATTCGATGTAACTTATATATGGCGACCTAGTGGCATGGGACGCTCATGTCGCCTATGATTGATATTTATGATGCTATTCGTTTTTGAAACATATATGCACTAGTAATAATATCAAATGATTTTGCTTTATACGTATCAAGCATATTTGGCTATTATAAGGTAAAACTCTATCCTCCGGCTTGCGTTGCATTGTGTGATGGGACCTGAGTCTTATAATGGCTTCATTCTTTCTAAAAGCATTGCGTTGTTTTAAAAGAATTTACTTTGTTTTAAATGCACTAGCAATCACTGGAGTAAACCCGTTCCGCGAAAGTGGCGTGGTCCTATGATTTGCCTTTACTGTTGTTTAACTGTTAAATAGATTCCTCATACCAGTCCCCATGACTGACTCGTTGTTTGTTCACTTTGCAAACGCGGGTGCCCTTATTTTCACACGGGTAGCCTAGTACACAGGTGACAGGTGGTTTTTGGTTCTGCACTGCTGCATAGAGTGCATTTTTGGCTCATGGCGAGGCTGACTTCATAGAGATGACTTTGATATTTTCCGCCATTACTGTATACATATTATGATTCCGCCACTGGCGATGCAGACTGATTTACTTTCCGTATTTCTCACTATATGTATATGTATTCCGCCTTCGGCGATGTAGACTGATACTCTTATTATGTCTCACTGCATGTATGTATTCCGCCTCTGGCGATGATGACTGATCACTTTCCTTTTTATTTACTAAGTATATCCCACGTTATGCTATTCTGATATTCCTACATGTTGTGATTCCGCTGTCATATCCATGTAAAATTATTTTATTTATTGTTTCCGCTATTACCTGTACTCTGCTATGATGATTAATGTGTTATTTCCTAATGATTATCCTTAATACCGCCCCTCGGATTTTGGGATCGTCACAGTTGGTATCAGAGCTTTGGTTAACCTTAGTTCAGGGATCGAACACATTAAGCACCTCGTTAGAATAGAATCAGTAGTGTTCTAATGCGAGTAGCTCATTAGAGATAGGATTAGCAATTTCCCAGAATGAGCTAAGCAGATTAGCAGAACAATTTGATCAGTACATCATCATTATCTTTCCTTGTATTCCCTTGCTTTATCATTTATGAAAATTATCAAATCTTTGAGCTTGACTCTTTTTCTTGCTTATACAGTACTCTTAGATGGCTACACGTGGAGCAGCAGCTAGAGGAGGTCGTGGAGGCCGAGGAGATGCAGCAGGAGGACGGGGGAATATCCCCGTAGTAGTGGAAGGTCCTATCATTCCGCCACCAGCACCAGAAGACTTTGAGCTCGACAAAGTAGCTAAGAGGTACAGAAATCTTGGAGGGAAACCTTTTACTGGCACTGGCACAATGACCGAAGCTATCGCTTGGCTAAAGACCTGTGAGAAAATCTTCGAAGGTATGGGTATGGGAACTAACAACAAAGCCCGACTTGGCATTTGGCTCCTTCAGGAAGAGGCAGAGCTGTGGTGGGATGCCATTACCTCTGGGGATGCAGCTGGTACTATCCGGACTTGGGAGCAGTTCAGGACTTTATTCAATGAGAAGTTTGTACCGGAACAAGCTCTAGAGAGGATGCGGGAGCAATTTGCTAATCTCCAGCACGGAGACCTCTCTATTCAGGACTATCTAAATAAGTTCACTCAGCTATCGCGCTATGCTCCAGAGCTGGTTTTGACCGACAAAGCGAAGAATAAGAGATTCATATTTGGGCTGAAGCGCAAATACCATGATAGAGCTATGAGCAACATCAAACTCCCCTTTACAGAACTCGTAGAGATGGCTTGCAACTACGAAGACATGCTAGCCAAGACCGCGCTAAAAGCCAAGCAGGGAATAAGCGCAAGGCTTCAACAGACCAACCCGAATCTAGCATTACCGCGGCCGCTACTCAAAAACCCGCAAAGATCCCGAAAGGAAACTGCTACAATTGCGGGAAGCCCGGTCATTTCTCTAATGTATGCAAGGCCCCAAAGAAGCCAAAGGCAAATAACTCAGCAGAATGCTACAACTGCCACAAGAAGGGTCACTACAGCAGGAACTGCCCTCTGAAGCAGAATGCACAGGTGGCCCATGTCTATGACGGGAATACCCCGCCAGCTATCACCGATGGATCAGGTAAACCCGATGTCTTGGGAGGTACCCTTACTATTAAAAATATTCCTGTTTCTGTACTTTTTGATACTGGTGCATCACGTAGCTTCATATCTGGTATCCTTGTTAACAAACTAAAATTGAAACGAAGAAAACTTAAGGAACCAATCAAAGTACGAAACCCGATAGGAGGTTCAGTTGGTCTCAGTTCATACAGTAGGGTGCCTATCGCTTATTCTTGCTATAAGTTCTCCTTTGATTCGATTGTTATGGACCTTTCCGAATTTGATGTTATACTGGGACTTGACTGGTTGACAAAATATAAGGCCGAAGTTAGATGTGCCGAAAGAATCGTTAAAGTCGAAACGAAGCTTGGACCTATATATATACCATGTCATGGCTCAGAAATTAATAGAACAGAATTTTGGTCTTCTTTAGAAGTTATTCCCCCTTCGATAGAAAAGATACCGATCGTGAAAAACTATGCGGATGTGTTTGAAGAAGTAGAAAACTTACCGCCGCAAAGAGAAATTGAATTTAGGATAGATCTGATTCCTAACGCCCGACCAGTAGTACATCCAATAAGGAGAATGGCCCCGAAAGAAAAAGAAGAACTAAGTAGTCAAACCCGAGAATTACTTTGGAAAGGTCTGATCAGACCAAGCTTTTCAGCTTGGGGAGCCGCAGTAGTATTTGTCCCGAAATCAGACGGTACTCTAAGACTTTGCGTTGATTACCGAGATCTCAATAAGCAGACACTGAAGAACAAATATCCTTTGCCCCGAATAGACGATCTGTTAGACCAATTAAATGGAGCAACAGTATTTTCCAGGATGGACCTAGCTACGGGTTTCCACCAATTGCGTATAGCTGAAGACTGTGTTCCTTTGACAGCCTTCAGGGGTCCCGATTTATTCTACGAATGGTTAGTAATGCCGTTCGGCTTGTGCAACGCTCCGGCATACTTCGTTGATCTTATGAACAGAGTGTTCCGTGGTGTGTTGAATAAATTTGTTCTAGTCTTCATCGATGACATTTTAATCTACTCTAAGTCGGAAGAAGAGCATGCAAAACATTTAGAACAAGTGTTGAAAATTCTAAGAAGAAATGTCATGAAAGCTAAATTTTCTAAGTGTGTCTTCTGACAGAATGAAGTCAAATTCCTTGGCCATGTCGTGTCAAAAGAAGGAATTACTATAGATCCAAGCAAAATTACAGCGATTCAGAACTGGAAACAACCTACTACGCCCACAGAAGTTCGAAGTTTCCTTGGGTTAGCTAGTTACTATCGGAAATTCGTTCAGGATTTTTCAAAGATATCAGGAGTTTTGACAAAGCTTACAAAGAAGCATGAGAAATTCAAATGGACTCCCGAATGTGAAGAAGCTTTCCAAGAACTAAAACTGAAGTTGACAACTGCTCCAGTATTGACCATTATAGAAGGCAACCAAGACTTGACCGTATGGACAGATGCTTCTATTAGAGGGCTAGGCGCAGTACTAATGCAAAAGGGCCAAGTGATCGCTTATGCCAGCCGTCAACTAAAGCCGCATGAAAGAAACTATGCTACTCATGATCTTGAGTTATTAGCTATCGTGTTTGCTTTAAGAATATGGAGGCATTATTTACTGGGTGAGAAATTCGAACTATTTACCGATCATCAATCCTTAAAATACCTGTTCACCCAGAAAGATTTAAACCTGAGGCAACAGCGTTGGTTAGAATTCCTTGCAGCATACGATTTTGAAATTATATACACTCCAGGGAAAGCCAATGTTGTAGCAGATGCGCTCAGCAGAAAGAATGAAATCATTGCCAGTTTTATCATTATTTCTTCCTTGCAAGATAAGATTACTATTCTTCAGAAGGACGATGAATTCATTAAAAGGATTAGCCAGCGGATCCAAGAAGGAAAACCCTCAGATTTTAGCCTTGATAGCCAAGGAGTCCTAAGATTAAAAGGGCGAATTTGTGTACCTAGAATCCCAGAGCTTAGAAGAGAAATACTTGATGAGTGCCACAAGTCCAAGTTAAGTATCCATCCCGGTGTGAGCAAAATGTATAACGATATCAAACGCACATTCTAGTGGAAGGCGATGAAAAGAGATATTTCAATATATGTTAGCAGATGCTCCACTTGTCAGCTAGTTAAGAGCGATCAGCAGAAATTGGCTAGATTATTACAACCATTAGAAATTCCAGGATGGAAGTGGGAACAAATTTCGATGGATTTCATCGATGGCCTGCCGCGAACTAGAAAAGGAAACGACAGTATATGGGTAATCGTAGATCGCTTTACGAAGACTGCCCATTTCATACCTGTCCGATCCAACAGAACAGCTCAAAGTCTGGCACAGATTTACTTCAGAGAAATAGTTAAACTACATGGAGTGCCGCTCAATATAGTCAGTGATAGAGATCCCCTATTTACTAGCAAATTCTGGGAAGCATTCCAGGAAGAATTGGGGACCAAATTAAATCTAAGCACCGCTTATCACCCTCAGACAGACGGCCAAACTGAGCGGGTGAATAGAATTTTAGAAGATCTATTGCGGGCTTGCGTTATCGATTTTGGAGGCTCATGGGAAGATCATTTACATTTAGCAGAATTCTCTTACAACAATAGTTATCAAGCAAGTTTGGGAATGTCTCCATTCGAAGCATTGTACGGTAGACCGTGCAGATCTCCCGCATGTTGGGTAGAACCTGGCAACAGACTTGTGTTAGGGCCCGATATGATTCAAGAAGCATCGGATAAAGTCGATTTCATTAAGAAGCGATTGAGAACCGCACAGAGCCGACAGAAAAGTTATGCAGATGTGAGAAGAAGGGATATATCGTTTGCCGTTGGCGATTATGTTTATTTAAGAGTTTCTCCAATGCGAGGAGTAATCAGATTTGGCAAGACTGGGAAGTTGGCACCGAGATTTATTGGTCCCTTTCCTATACTTGAGCGGATTGGAACTCTGGCATATAGGGTTTCATTACCTAATTGGTTGCTTGGTGTACATGATGTGTTCCACGTATCTCAACTCAGAAAACATGTTCATGATCCAGATCTTGTTGTAGAAGAAGCAGCGCAACAGGATATTGACATAACTCCAGAATTAGCACTCAAGAGAGATCCATTAAAGATAGTTGGCAAAGAAACTAGAGAGCTAAGGAGGAAAAAGATTCATTTAGTCAAAGTGCAATGGAGTAGTGATCCTAGAGACTGTACTTGGGAGACTGAGGAAAGCATTAAACAAGCCTATCCCAAATGCAGAGTGGACATCTCTGACTAACTCCGGTGCAAGGTACCTTTACAATACTTTGCATTTACATTTTACTTCCTGCTTAACTGTTACTTCCTTTTCGAGGACGAAAAGTTTTAAGTGGGGGAGATTGTAATAACCCGGAAAATGTGAACCAGTTTAAAATTTTTTAGTTAGGTTATTACCAGGAAATTTGAATGATTGAAATAGCATATTTCAATAAAATATAGAATTTGGTATGATAGGGCAGTTTGAAATTTTGAATACAAACTTTGTCTGACTGTACCGGGTGGAAAATATAACAGATTTTAACGAAACTGAAAATATTTAAATCTGTTTATCAATACCTTTCTAACGAATCTGAAAAATCGAAATTTCATAACGGAAATCAAAAGTTATGGTCAAACGAATTTTCAGAAAGGTCGCTATATAGTATATATAGCCCTTGAAAATTGAGATTTTGCATACGACCTCGGAATTTGACGAAACCACTTTTGTTGGGTCCGGGATGTCAAATTATTGCTAAGTTTCAAATTTCATAATTTTTGAAGCTAGTATGTGAGCGGGGCAAAAGATAACGTGTTTGGTCAAATTCTGTTAAAATGGGTCGACCTAAAAATGGCCGTTTTTCAAACGAGCTCAGAATTCGACGAAACTGGTTTTGTTAGGACCGTATCGTCAAAACAAAGCTAGATTTATTTTTCTGGAATTTTTCGATTCAGTTTGTGGCCCTGGCAAATTGAAATGTACGTTTAAATTAAATATTGAATGTTTTATATTTTAAATTGAAAAATAACTGACTGTAACAGTCGAAATGGCCAACGAAACAAATCCCATTGTGTCCGGAATGGGGGTATTTAGCTAGGGGCGACAGTCGTTGGGTTTAAAAAGGAGTCCGTTTGCAAAAACAGTATTTAAAAATTTTCTATAAATATCGGCCAATAGGAAATTTTCTTTTAAAAAAAAAAAAACCTAAAAACCCTAAGCCGCCAGACGAAACGAACGACTCCCGTAGCTCCTCGCTTCCCCTCCTTTTTCCGATCGCCACAGGCCGTTTCGCCGCCGACCACTGTTGAGGCTTTTGCTCGCCGTACTCCCCTCTCCACATCCGACCTAGCCTCGCCACCAACAGAGCCGCCGTCGACGAGTTCCAGCGCCTCAAAGTCATCGTCTTCCTGGAGCCGCCGCTGCCTGGATTCGCCGTCGCACCACTCAGACAACCTCCGCCGGAAAGCTCTTTCCTCCCTCGACGACGTCCAACAGCCTGATCGTCCTATAGAGCTACGAATCAAAAGAAAAATCAAAACCTAGAATTGAACAGGTTTGTAAACTAACGGCTTATTTAAATTTAAACTGTTTTAACACTTTAAAGCGTTGCAAAACTTTGAAAAATAATATCTTTTTCATTCTTCAACGAAATTCGATGAAACAGGAGACACCGTGACCGCAAGGAGGCTCTCTACATTCTAGAAGAAGCCGCGGATTTTTCTGACCTTCCTACGATTTTTAGCACCGCAAGAACCAATGTGAGGAATCTAAACTATTTGTGTGAATGTAATCGCGTTGTATAAATTATATAAGCGAAGTGTAAATTATATACGCATTGTATACCTCATGTACATGTGTTGTATAAGTTATATTAGCAATGTATAAATTATACAAGCGTCGTTTGAAACATATATGCTTTAAATTGTGATGAAATGCAAGTGAATTATTATATTATATATATATATATATACTCCCCTCGTCCACAGACCATGGACGATATTTATTGCTTGTGATTGACGTGATATCATATGGTTAGACGAATGGTTGGAAATAATTGTTTGTGGTTGATATTATGGTTGAAAAATACCTTTATGGTTGAAAAATACCTTTGTGGTTGAAAAATACCCTCTTGTGGTTGAAACAAAATAGAATAGGATTGTGGAATTGAAAATAAAACATGCCGCCTGTGTGCGAACTAGATGCATGATCCCCATTGTCAAAAACCGCAAGGTTTTAAGGTAGAGCGAGGAGCCGTACTAGGGACGATCCCGGTTTTAACTACCCTGCCGTTATGCTGCCGAAATTCTCTGAAATATTTATGTGTTAGAATAATTTTCCTTCATTGAAATTATTTACATATGCTATATCGAATGTTCATGTGTTGAGTTGCAATTCATTCGTTGAGTTGAAATTCATGTGTTGAATATTATTCGAATTTAAACAAATGGCTTTAGCAATAAAAATCACATTTTTATATATATACAAACGATATCGAATGTTCATGTGTTGAGTTGCAATTCATTCGTTGAGTTGAAATTCATGTGTTGAATATTATTCGAATTTAAACAAATGGCTTTAGCAATAAAAATCACATTTTTATATATATACAAACGATATCGAATGTTCATGTGTTGAGTTGCAATTCATTCGTTGAGTTGAAATTCATGTGTTGAATATTATTTGAATTTAAACAAATGGCTTTAGCAATAAAAATCACATTTTTATATATATACAAACGATATCGAATGTTCATGTGTTGAGTTGCAATTCATTCGTTGAGTTGAAATTCATGTGTTGAATATTATTCGAATTTAAACAAATGGCTTTAGCAATAAAAATCACATTTTCATATATATACAAACGATATCGAATGTTCATGTGTTGAGTTGCCATTCATTCGTTGAGTTGAAATTCATGTGTTGAATATTATTCGAATTTAAACAAATGGCTTTAGCAATAAAAATCACATTTTTATATATATACAAACGATATCGAATATTCATGTGTTGTGTTGCAATTCATCCGTTGAGTTGAAATTCATGTGTTGAATATTATTTGAATTTAAACGAATGGCTTTAGCAATAAAAATCGCATATATATATATATATATATACAAACTATATAGTATATTCATGTGTTGAATTCCAATTCATTCGTTGAGTTGAAGTTCATGTGTTGAATGTTATCATCTTTTAAAAATAAAATGAATCGACATTGAAAACTATATTTTTATGATAAATATGAAGTGTTAAAAATACACATGTGTCGAATAAACATTTTTGATGATAAAAATATTCCTTTTATCATGTATACGCTTAGTTAAAAATACACACGTGTTGAAATAAATAATAGTTTGCTAGAAATATTATTATTAGCTTGTTCTGCATATATATACATGTGTTGAACAGGAAAAATGGATTAGCTGTTGAGTAAAGAAATTATTTGCGTGCCCGACAAATAGGTAAACCTTGATGAGTTGGCTGCGCAATTTTATTTATATATCAACTCCTGTGAATGCCATTGGATGCGGAGTGCTGGTTTTTCTGTGTGAAATAATAAACAACACCATAGGATAGTAACAATTAATTTTGAACTACACTACATGGCATACTTCCTGACGATAGGCATACTTCATCATATTCCACATGAGCAATTGGAGCTTGTGTGACGAGGTGGAGGATTTACCATACAAGCAAGAGGCTTGTATGGCGATGACTAAGTACTACAGGTTGAACTGATGACTGATATGGACTATATAAATTATAACGATAAATTGCCAGATTAATAAAAACCCCACACGGGTCTAGAGTTGACAATAATCACGTCGCTCTAGTTATTGGATACGGCACATGGACTATTTATTTCCACACGGAAACGGGGTGACGGGAATTTATTCTCTGGAGTGATTATCAGTACATGCTCCCCCGTAGACACCAAAATATATCACTAAAAATATGTGGATGCTTTTTAGGATTTATTGGGTACCTAATACGGCCCAATAAATTTCCAAACCCCTCCCCGTACAAAGGAGGTTATGGCAAAAATTTTCGAAATATTAAGGCGTTAGTGAAATATTTGAAGTGAAAACGAAGTTGAAAATATAAAATGAACTATAGTTGAAACTATGGAATGAACTTTATTTATATATATAAATATAAATATAATTAAAGGGAATAGAGGCCGTGCAGTTCACGTTTCGGAATCGTAATTTGAAACGATTAGTACGAGAAATCCGACCATCGGATCTTCCCGAAACCGCAACCGCTGAGTTCGCCTTGGAAATACCTTTCCAACGGCACCAACCTTGTAAAAATCCAACGGTTGGATTGTCCTGAATGTTTAATTCAAATCTGAAGAAAAAAAGCGCCAGAATCGTTTATATTTATATATAAATATAAATATAATTAAATTTAATCGAATAACGACGCTGCAGTTCAAATTTTGAAACCGTAACTTCAAACGACTAGTGTGGAAGATCCGGCCGTCGGATTCTCACGAGACTGGAACCGTTGGGTTCGCTTTGGGAATACCTTCCCACTGATATAGACTTTGTGGAAATCCAACGGTTAGATTTTCCGATATGTGTAAAACAAATTAAGGGAAAAACAGCGCCAGTGACACGAAACGACCTGAAACGTCGTTTAATTAAATATGGCCATTTTTAAATAAATAAAAATGGCGAAAAATCGTTATAAAATATTATAAGCAACATAGGTTGCAAATAAACCAATTGGGCTTGAATTGTTTGATATTTGATGGTTGTATGTGTATGACATGAAAATAACGCTAAATAACTGAAAGATGGATGTCGAATAACATAACCATAAAATGAATCGATTTAAATTCTAATGACGTGAATTATTTGAAAAGGCCGAGCTAACCCTCATTTCAAATAATTTATCGAGCGATTCGAATGGGAAGATACAAAGACGATTCAAGACCGACGATCTTCGTATCGGTTGGATGGGCGCCACTGAGGTTCCTAACCGGAGTAGCTACCGGAAGGGGACGGAAGTAGTAGCCGTCTGAACGTATGTGTTGATTGGACGGATATACGAGGAATTTGACGCCTCCGGTTTCGTTCAGACCCAGGACGGACTTGTAAATGGACTGCGTGTCTGACATTGGATTTTGTTCTGTACTGATTGATCTCTGTTAAATATATATCTGTTTGGCGGCGGAGAATTTATTCTTTTGCTTAACGCCCTTCTCTGAGACGTACGAGCTCAGAGGTTATATATCGATGGAAATCAATCGTATGGAGTAGACTGCCTATGTGGCATGCCAAGATGCTATGATCAAGGCTTTTGTTGCAAAGCAAAGTCTTGTGGATGATGATCAAAGCAAGGTCTACGTGGCCTAGCTTTGTGTATTTCGTAGATCCGCGAACCTCACACCCCGGTATGAGTTAAAAACGGGATACAGACTGCAGGGAGAGCACGACGTTTCTTTCTAGCTATGGTGGTGTCAGTGACTTACCAGCCCTGACATATATATCTATTTTTCACCTTTGTGGTTGTTGGAATGCGAGGCGCCTCGATTATAGGTCTGTAAGGACCGGGAAACGTGTGTTCAGGAATTGCCAATCCTCTAACGTAAGTGAGGACCGGCCCTGAAGCATCCAGGGGTTACCCAGAGTGTGTAGTCCCGAGGCATTTGCTAGAGTGTCTCGAAGCGGAGAGGAGCTTGCCCCTTGCCTCGACTCATGACGGAAATCCAATTTCCAATACGAGATAACGGATTCGATGTAACTTATATATGGCGACCTAGTGGCATGGGACGCTCATGTCGCCTATGATTGATATTTATGATGCTATTCGTTTTTGAAACATATATGCACTAGTAATAATATCAAATGATTTTGCTTTATACGTATCAAGCATATTTGGCTATTATAAGGTAAAACTCTATCCTCCGGCTTGCGTTGCATTGTGTGATGGGACCTGAGTCTTATAATGGCTTCATTCTTTCTAAAAGCATTGCGTTGTTTTAAAAGAATTTACTTTGTTTTAAATGCACTAGCAATCACTGGAGTAAACCCGTTCCGCGAAAGTGGCGTGGTCCTATGATTTGCTTTTACTGTTGTTTAACTGTTAAATAGATTCCTCATACCAGTCCCCATGACTGACTCGTTGTTTGTTCACTTTGCAAACGCGGGTGCCCTTATTTTCACACGGGCAGCCTAGTACACAGGTGACAGGTGGTTTTTGGTTCTGCACTGCTGCATAGAGTGCATTTTTGGCTCATGGCGAGGCTGACTTCATAGAGATGACTTTGATATTTTCCGCCATTACTGTATACATATTATGATTCCGCCACTGGCGATGCAGACTGATTTACTTTCCGTATTTCTCACTATATGTATATGTATTCCGCCTTCGGCGATGTAGACTGATACTCTTATTATGTCTCACTGCATGTATGTATTCCGCCTCTGGCGATGATGACTGATCACTTTCCTTTTTATTTACTAAGTATATCCCACGTTATGCTATTCTGATATTCCTACATGTTGTGATTCCGCTGTCATATCCATGTAAAATTATTTTATTTATTGTTTCCGCTATTACCTGTACTCTGCTATGATGACTAATGTGTTATTTCCTAATGATTATCCTTAATACCGCCCCTCAGATTTTGGGATCGTCACAATAGGTGGAGGGAAGGGAGATCTGCGCGATGGGGACTCGCAGTGCTCGGTTTGGGGGGGGGTACAGGGGTTTTCTTCACGCTGGCGGTGGGGCTTGATGCGGAGGAGGTTGCTGGGTGGAGGAGGCGTGATCGACGGAGGGGTAGCTCAACTGCGCGCGCGGTGAAAGACTGGGTCAACGCAGGGGTTCTGGTTTGGGCCGAGGGAAACGAGTGGAAAGTGGAGAGGGAAGGGAGCGATGGAGGATCAAAGGGGGGAGGGGGGTGATGCGGTGGCTCACGCCGCCGGCGATGGCGCTGGAGGGCGGCGTCGATCTGTTTAGTCTAGTTTTTTTTTTCATTTTCTTCCTCTGAAGTGAATGACGTGAAGAGGGGGGGGGGGTTTAACTAGAAAAGGGGATATATATATTATTTTTAAATTCTTAAAAGCAACTTTTTATTTCGAACTCGAAATCGAACCCACCGACTGTCGTCCCTAGCTAATTACCCAAATTCCGAACACAATGGGATATGTCCCGCAAGCTGATTCGACTGTTTTGATCAGTTTCCGTTAAATTCTAAATATAAATCTATATATATTCGGTTGAGCGTACATTTCAATTTACCGGGGTCACATACGAACTCTAAAAATTCCAGAAAAATTATTTCTAGCTTCACATGGATGATACAGTCCTATCAAAACTAATTTCGTCAAATTCTGAGACCGTTAGAAAAATGGCCATTTTCCAGTCGATTAAAATCAACTAAAACTGGTCAAACGCGTTTTTCTTTGCCACGCTCACATATTAATTTAGAAAAATACGAATTTTGAAACCTAGCAATAACTTGAAATCACGGATCCAACAAAAGTGGTTTCGTCGAAAACAGAGGTCGTTTGAAAATTTTCCATTTTTAAGGGCCAAAATTCCATAGCGGCTATTCTGAAATTTCAACTGGGCATAACTTTTTATTCTCGCTATGAAATTTTGATTTTTCGGATTCGTTGGAAAGATATTCTCAAATAGATCCTAATATTTTTGGTTTCGCTAAAATCCGATTTATTTTAAATCCCGTACATTCATTTGAAATTTGAAATCAAAAATTCGAACTACCGCGCCATTTTCAATTCCTTTTATATTTAAAATAAAATATTTATATTCAAACGACGATCTATATAAATATATACGTTCTATTTCAATTCATTTTAAATTTTCGTCGTTATTATTTAAAATAAATCATTTTAAATATTCAAAATTCGCTAAAATTGCCAATTTAAATTTTTTAAATTGGCTCGGATTTCCGGGTTATTACAATCTCCCCCACTTTAAACTTTTCGTCCCCGAAAAGGAACGAAGCTGAAAGTTGTTTTACAAATCAACTCAACTTTCATTATTTTCATTATGGCTTAAGTTCTTCAACTTTTCAGTTTCTAAGAACTTTTCAAAATTTTCAAAAATTTGGCTAACACCCTAAATTTTCGAAAAATTTCTCCATAACCTCCCCTGCACCGGGAGCTTCGGGATATTTCAAATAGCCTCTCATGGCCCTCACCAATCCAAAAAGAAAAAGAAACAGTCAAGCGGCTAGCCAATCGGCTCATAAAATCATCCAAACCTAAGAAATACAATAAACATGTACCTCTTTGTTGGGCAAACAATTTTATTCCTTTTCTCTAGCCTCCTTGCTATGACCTGCTCAATGTAAGTACATGTATATGCATGCAAATGCGACTAATTTTCAATACAATTCACTATTTGATACAATTTGGCTAAATGGTCCAAATTTTAATTAATCAACCAATAATCAAACAACACAATCAACAATCAATTAGTTGATTAACGTTTCAAATTCATAATTTTGATACGTAGTCCAAAAATTAGATTTTTTTTGATGCCAAATCACAACAATAAGACCTATCTAATTTTGGTTCTCACACCAATCAATTGGAAATATATAAATATCTCACTTTCGAAACTCGAGCATAAACACTGATGATGAGATCTCAATCTTCAGTATCTTCTTCGGGCGACTACAGTGTGATTCTATATCTATCAAGTATATTAAAACTTCAAATACATGCGGATCATAAGTATATGCAAAATCTTTATATACTGGACTGTCCAAATCAGTACAAATAAATATTCAAATACGTTGAATAAGGTTTAAATTTTCAAAACAAAATTGTTTTCATTTTAAAAATATACTCTTCACACTCGTCTAGGATACTACTGATCCCATCTCTAACGAGTCATTCTCATTGGATATTACTAATCCAATCTCTGATGAATTCTTTCGTATGATTCTGACGTGTCTTATTCTCCGAGCTCTGTAAACCAAAGCTCTGATACCAAATGTGACGATCGGGAATTTCGCTTGATCTGAATCGATCGCTAAACCGACAAAGACCATTCGAAACCCTTGATTGTTTTGAGAAAACGACAAATCAGAACACAAACAGAAGAACATTTCATTGTTTATTACAATAATTTCATCAAAATACAAGAATATACAGAGTATGAATCAATATTACACATCATAAAATATCAGAGATTACAATACATTACATAGCAGCGGAGAATAATACAAAGCACAACTGAAGGAGATATACGGATACAGATCTTTCCGGATATCATTCCAGCTGTAAACCAGGTTCCTGTGAATATAAATATGCAAAACCAAAGCTACTAGCTTCCCGATCGGAAAATAAGGGCACCAAGAGTTTAGGTTAAAACAATAAACTCCAAGTCAGCCATGTGACTAGTGTGAGAACTAAAACACTTATTAATCTTTATTTTAAAGTTAGGTAAATCAAGGGATCACGCCGTATAACACAGAACGGGTTTCCTCCCAAGAACACCAGTGCATAAAACAACAACGCAATGCTAAATAAAGAAAAATGAAGCTACTATAAGACCCAGGTCCCATCACACAATGCAACGCAAACCGGAGGATAGGGTTTTTACCTTATAATATCCAAGAATGCTTGATACGTGAAATTTCATGTTTTATTATTACTATAGGTGTATAATGTATAAAACAACTTCAAATCATAAGTATCAATCATAGACGGCATAAGTGCCCCATACCACTATATCGCCATATATAGGTTTACAATCAAAACCGCAAAGTCACGTATTGGAAGTTGGGTTTCCATCTGTGAACCGAGGCAAGGGATCGTCCCCAGTCGATTCGAGAGCCTCTAGCCCTCCCCTCAGGCAAGCGCACAGGCAAGCCTTGGATCGTCAGAGTCGGTCCACCGATGTGCATTATTATGCCTGAACACTACGTTTCCCCACCCTTTGGGGCGTAAATGAGTCCTATGACTCCATCGGCTCCACACAGTCAACGATATATCCGAGGCGCCTCGCAATCCAACAACCACATAAGTCAAACTCGTCAGGGCGTGTAAAACCACTAATGCCACTTCTAGCTAGAAAGAAACGCGTGTCCTCCCTGAGGTCCTTCTCCCGTTTCTGGTTCACAACCGGGGTATGATGCTCGCGAATCAACGCTACACAAAGATGTGCCACACAGGCCGTGCTTTGATCATCAACCACAAGACTTTGCTTTTCAACAGAAGCCTTGATCATTTTCCACTTAGGCATGCCACACAGGCAATTCACTCCATGTGATTGATATCCATCAATATATAACCCTTGAGCTCGTACGTCTCAGAGAAGGGCGTTAAGCAAGAGAATAAATTCTCCGCCGCCAAACAGATATATATTTAATAGAAATCAATCACACAGAATAAAATCCAATGTCAGACACACAATCCATTTACAAGTTCGTTCTGGGTCTGAACGAAACTGGAGGCCCTTTGTACCTCGCATATCCATCGATCTCCAAGTACGTCTGGACGATCACCAACTGATTCCCTCCTCTTGGGTGTACAGCCCAATCAAGATCATCAGTAATCACCCAAACGACGTGAAGACCTCCGGTCTTCGACCACCGTCTTCATCCTCGACACATCGTCGAATCAGTTATTCAGAATGGGATAAACCCGGTCTTTCTGAATAACTCACGTATATAATAAACAAGTGTTACACAAACACAACATACACCTCATTCCAATTCAGAATATTCTTTTATTCAAATATTCTTATACTTTGGGAAAGGTTCCCATTAATTTTATCAAAGATAAATTCCCTAAATTTATTCTTTAATCTTCTTTTGAATATCAATTCAAACCAAATTATGGTTTATCCAAACTAGTCGGGATTAACGAACCTTACCGCAGTAATCATTTGTTTTAATTTCCCAATCCCAACCTATTCATCCCATGAAGTAAAACTGGTAATACTTCATATCTAACACCGCGGTGTTATCGATAAATTCAATTACCATTTCCCATTCAAATCTAATTAAAGATTTAACTATCGTCTGGAGCAAAACTGGTGATACTCCATTCTCGATCATTTCAATCTAATTAAAGATTCATTAAAACTCCACTCGTTTTTAATCTTCCCAAAAATCAATATCCTGTCTTTAACTAGGTTAAGGAAACAATGTCATTTAAAACACCGTTCACGATAAACCCAAAATCACATTTGATATTAAATACAAGGCTCTGAATAGAAAATATATCGGCTTATATTCAATATCAAATTCTACGACCACCAAATATCGTATTGGAAATAACGATATATATATCTTTCAAATTTCCATAACAATATCTGTATAATCTCAAAATCCAACATCGAAATATTCCAAAGACTATTTCGATTCAAATCCATTCCAATTCAATTATTGGAAATTCTGGTTACTTTCAAAACCATTTCAAATCCAATTTGTTTATTTTAAAAATAAATGGATTTTAATTCTAGTTCAAAACTAGTTCATTTTGATAAAAATCTATTTTTATCTTTTCAAATATGGAGTTTTTCATCCCGATTCTTTTCAAATCATTTCTTATGATTTTACACAAATTATTACTATTTTTAATAATTTTATCAAGGCCTGTACAGTCGATTTCCATCAACGGCCATCGAACTGCACTTACATCGACCTTTTCCAAATTTGATTTGGACATAATTTCAAATCCAACCATTAGATTTCAAATCTCTAATATTCATTAGAAAGCTCTTTTCGATACGAACCCAACAGTTCCAGTTTTAGGAGAATCCGACGGTCAGATCTCCCTTTATATCCGTTCGAAGTCAATGGTCGAAATTCGCGAACTACCGCAGCGCGACGCGTTCTATTCAGGCCATTATGTGTATAATATATATATTATATATATTTCGTCAATTTTCTTTTAAAACGTATTTTATAAATCGTTTTAAATTCGTTTTCGAAACGATTTCAACTTCATATTCAATTTCGAATCAAAATTGAATATTCCACACCATCGATATACAAATGATAATATTTTCAAAACGTTATATTTTAAAATCACTTCCTTTTCTATATTCATTTTAAAAACGAATATAATCGATATAAATATCGTTCGCGTCAAAATGATGCATATCTAATCAACACGGCTTTATATATTTCAATAACTTCGTTATTCTATTTAACAAATGAATATTTTCTTCAACACATGAATATATATTTTTATTCAAAACATGAATATTTATTTTATTCAACACATGAATTTTCTTTCTATTCAACACATGAACTTTCTTTTATATTCAACACATGATTTCTTTTATATTCAACACATGAATTTTCTTTCTATTCAACACATGAATTTTCTTTTATATTCAACACATGAATTTTCTTTTATATTCAACACATGAATTTCCTTTATATTCAACACATGAATTTTCTTTTATATTCAACACATGAATTTTCTTTCTATTCAACACATGAATTTTCTTTCTATTCAACACATGAATTTTCTTTTATATTCAACACATGAATTTTCTTTTATTCAACACATGAATTTTCTTTCTATTCAACACATGAATTTTCTTTCTATTCAATACATGAATTTTCTTTCTATTCAACACATGAATTTTCTTTTATATTCAACACATGAATTTTCTTTTATAATATTCCTTATTTTCCAAATTGGAATGGGGCCCAATCAATTACCATATAATGTTAATTATATGTATTCCATACAACACATGTATATATTAGCAACGATAAATAATCAACCATCATCCAGAGTGCACCACACAACTGCTAAGCATTAAATATCGATAATTAACACTTACACAGTCTGTCAACCCATCGATTGGTATACAACTAAACAATCAAGATTCATTTACGTCAAATATCATCCCAATACCCATGTGGGGTTTCAAATCAACAAACATAGACTTTTATTTGTTCAGTTGGGCGATGTGTAAAATTTATCGTCCCAATCAATATCAATAAAATCGGTGTACATAAACAAATCGTTCGATTTGTAAATGAATATTTATTTTACTTCAACACATGAATACATATATTTTATTTCAACACATGAATATATATTTTATTTCAACACATGAATATATATTTTATTTCAACACATGAATATATATTTTATTTCAACACATGAATATATATATTTATTTCAACACATGAATATATATTTTATTTCAACACATGAATATATATTTTATTTCAACACATGAATATATATTTTATTTCATTCCACATCACACTATCAAATTTCACTACATAGAAATCAAACAAACAAGTCATCCATGGTCTGTGGACGACGGTTGTCAGGTGCTGCTAAGCACCGTTTGCATCCTAGTATATATTTCGTACTAGAAATAGAAATAAAAGTGAGGAGTTCTCACAACCAATTCACCGCGACTCTTCATATGTAGGAAATCTTCGCCGTGCTCGCCTTTTGTTACTTTCGTCGTCCGTGTTCGCCACATATATAAAAATTATATTTTTACTCTCTATATATAATAAAAACTATATTTTTATTATCATACATATATAAAAATCATATTTTTATAATCTCTACAATATAAAAATCATATTTTTACCATTAAAAATCGTTTCTTTGCTATGATATAAATTGCTTCTTTTTCATTTTAGAAATCATGTCTTTTCCTATGAACAAAGATCGTATTTTTATTTTAAAACCATTTATATAAAAATCATCTCTTTTCCACCTTAAAGGTCAAATCTTTTTATGTAAACAAAAATCTCAACTTTCTTATGTTAAAAATCGTACTTCTATAGAGCTAAAAATAGGATTTTTATAGAGTTAAAAATTACACTTTTAAAGTATTACAAACCCTATTTTTCTAAACACGATTATAAAATAAAAATGATTTGAAACACTTATTACATTAAATAAACGAAAAGAAATAATAAAAATTACTATAGGTGGAGGAAAGGGTGATCTGCGCGATGGGGACTCGCGGTGCTCGGTTTGGAGGGGGTACATGGGTTTTCTTCACGCTGGCCGGTGGGGATTGACGCGAAGGAGGGTGTTGGGTGGAGGAGGCGGAATCGACGGAGGGGTGGCTCAACTACGCGCGCGGTGAATGGCTGGGTCAACGCGGGGGTTCGGGTTTGGGTTGGGCTGAGGGAAACGGGTGGAAAGATGAGAGGGAAGGGTGCGATGGAGGATCGGAGGAGGGGGGTGATGCGGTGGCTCACGCCGACGGCGATGGCCCTGGAGGGCGGCGTCGATCTATTTAGTCTAGGTTTTTTTTTTCACTTTCTTTTTCTGAAGTGAACGACGTGAAGAGGGAGGGGTTAACTAGAACAGGGGATATATTTATATTATTTTATTATTTTTAAATTCTAAAAAGCAACTTTTTATTTCGAACTCGAAATCGAACCCATTGACTGTCGTCCCTAGCTAATTACCCACATTCCGAACACAATGGGATTTGTCCCGCAAGCTGATTCGACTGTTTCGATCAGTTTCTGTTAAATTCAAAATATAAATCTATATATATTCGGTTGAACGTACATTTCAATTTACCGGGGTCACATACGAACTCTAAAAATTCCAGAAAAATTATTTCTAGCTTCACATTGACGATACGGTCCTATCAACACTAATTTCATCAAATTCTGAGACCGTTAGAAAAATGGCCATTTTCCAGTCGATTAAAATCAACTGAAACTGGTCAAACACGTTTTCCTTTGCCATGCTCACATATTAATTCAGAAAATTACGAATTTTGAAACCTAGAAATAATTTGACATCACGGATCCAACAAAAGTGGTTTCGTCGAAAATAGAGGTCGTTTGCAAAATTTCCATTTTTAAGGGCCAAAATTCCATAGCGACTATTCTGAAATTTCAACTAGGAATAACTTTTTATTCCCGCTATGAAATTTTAATTTTTCGGATTTGTTGGAAAGATATTCTCAAATAGATCCTAATATTTTTGGTTTCGCTAAAATCCGATTTATTTTGAATCCTGTACATTCATTTGAAATTTGAAATCGAAATTTCGAACTACCGCGCCATGTTCAATTCCTTTTATATTTAAAAATATTTATATTCCATCGACGATCTATATAAATATATACGTTATATTTCTATTCATTTTAAATTTCTCGTCGTTATTATTTAAAATAAATCATTTTAAATATTCAAAATTCGCTAAAATTGCCAATTTAATTTTTTTAAATTGGCTCGGATTTATGGGTTATTACGTTCTCCCCCACTTAAAACTTTCCGTCCTCGAAAAGGAACGAAGCTGAAAGTTGTTTTACAAATCAACTCAACTTTCATTATTTTCATTATGGCATAAGTTATTCAACTTTCCAGTTTCTAAGAACTTTGCAATTTTTTCAAAAATTTGGCTAACACCCTAAATTTTCGAAAAATTTCGCCATAACCTCCCCTACAACGGGAGCTTCGGGATATTTCAAATAGCCTCCCATGGCCCTCACCAATCCAAAAAGAAAAAGAAACAGCCAAGCGGCTAGCCAATCGGCTCATAAAATCATCCAAACCCAAGAAATACAATAAATATGTACCTATTTGTCGGGCAAACAATCTTATTCCTCTTCTCTAGCCTCCTTGCTATGACCTGCTCAATGTAAGTACATGTATATGCATGCAAATGCGACTAATTTTCAATACAATTCACTATTTGATACAATTTGGCTAAATGGTCCAAATTTTAATTAATCAACCAATAATCAAATAACACAATCAGCAATCAATTAGTTTATTAACGTTTCAAATTCATAATTTTGATACATAATCCAAAAATCAATTTTTTTTTATGCCAAATCACAACAATATGACCTATCTAATTTTGGTTCTCACACCAATCAATTGGAAATATATAAATATCTCACTTTCGAAACTCGAACATAAACACTAATGATGAGATCTCAATCTTCAGTATCTTCTTCGGGCGACTACAGTGTGATTCTATATCTATCCAGTATATTAAAACTTCAAATACACGCGGATCAGACGTATATGCAAAATCTTTATATACTGGACTGTCCAAATTAGTACAAATAAATATTCATTTTAAAAATATACTCTTCACACTCATTCTAGGATACTACTGATCCCATCTCTAACGAGTCATTCTCATTGGATATTACTAATCCAATCTCTGATGAATTCTTTCGTATGATTCTAACGTGTCTTGTTCTCCAAGCTCTATAAACCGAAGCTCTGATACCAAACATGACGATCGGGAATTTCGCTTGATCCGAATCGATCGCTAAACCGACCAAGACCGTTCGAAACCCCTGATTGTTTTGAGAACACTACAAATCAGAACACAAAAAGAAGAATTATTACAAAAATTTCATCAGAATACAAAAATATACAGAGTATGAATCAATATTACACATCATAAAATATCCGAGATTACAATACATTACATAGCAACGGAAAATAATACAAAGCACAACTGAAGGAGATATACAGATACAGATCTTTCCGGATATCATTCCAGCTGTAAACCAGGTTCCTGTGAATATAAATCTGCAAAACCAAAACTATTAGCTTCCCGTGCGGAAAATAAGGGCACCAAGAGTTTAGGTTAAAACTCCAAGTCAGCCATGTGACTGGTGTGAGAACTAAAACACTTATTAATCTTTATTTTAAAGTTAGGTAAATCAAGGGACCACGCCGTATAACACAGAATGGGTTTCCTCCCAAGAACACCGGTGCATAAAACAACAACGCAATGCTAAATAAAGAAAAATGAAGCTACTATAAGACCCAGGTCCCATCACACAATGCAACGCAAACCGGAGGATAGGGTTTTTACCTTATAATATCCAAGAATGCTTGATACGTGAAATTTCATGTTTTACTATTACTATAGGTGTATAATGTATAAAACAACTTCAAATCATAAGTATCAATCATAGACGACATAAGTGCCCCATACCACTATGTCGCCATATATAGGTTTACAATCAAAACCGCAAAGTCACGTATTGGAAGTTGGGTTTCCATCTGTGAACCGAGGCAAGGGATCGTCCCCAGTCGATTCGAGAGCCTCTAGCCCTCCCCTCAGGCAAGCGCGCAGGCAAGCCTTGGATCGTCAGAGTCGGTCCACCGATGTGCATTATTATGCCTGAACACTACGTTTCCCCCACCCTTTGGGGCGTAAATGAGTCCTATGACTCCATCGGCTCCACACAGTCAACGATATATACGAGGCGCCTCGCAATCCAACAACCACATAAGTCAAACTCGTCAGGGCGTGTAAAACCACTAATGCCACTTCTAGCTAGAAAGAAACGCGTGTCCTCCCTGAGGTCCTTCTCCCATTTCTGGTTCACAACCGGGGTGTAATGCCCGCGAATCAATGCTACACAAAGATGTGCCACACAGGCCGTGCTTTGATCATCAACCACAAGACTTTGCTTTTCAACAGAAGCCTTGATCATTTTCCACTTAGGCATGCCACACAGGCAATTCACTCCATGTGATTGATATCCATCAATATATAACCCTTAAGCTCGTACGTCTCAGAGAAGGGCGTTAAGCAAGAGAATAAATTCTCCGCCGCCAAACAGATATATATTTAATAGAAATCAATCACACAGAATAAAATCCAATGTCAGACACACAATCCATTTACAAGTTCGTTCTGGGTCTGAACGAAACTGGAGGCACTTTGTACCTCGCATATCCATCGATCTCCAAGTACGTCTGGACGATCACCAACTGATTCCCTCCTCTTGGGTGTACAGCCCAATCAAGATCATCAGTAATCACCCGAACGACATGAAGACCTCCGGTCTTCGACCACCGTCTTCATCCTCGACACATCGTCGAATCAGTTATTCAGAATGGGATAAACCCGGTCTTTCTGAATAACTCACGTATATAATAAACAAGTGTTACACAAACACAACATACACCTCATTCCAATTCAGAATATTCTTTTATTCAAATATTCTTATACTTTGGGAAAGGTTCCCATTAATTTTATCAAAGATAAATTCCCTAAATTTATTCTTTAATCTTCTTTTGAATATCAATTCAAACCAAATTATGGTTTATCCAAACTAGTCGGGATTAACGAACCTTACCGCAGTAATCATTTGTTTTAATTTCCCAATCCCAAGCTATTCATCCCATGATGTAAAACTGGTAATACTTCATATCTAACACCGCGGTGTTATCGATAAATTCAATTACCATTTCCCATTCAAATCTAATTAAAGATTTAACTATCGTCTGGAGCAAAACTGGTGATACTCCATTCTCGATCATTTCAATCTAATTAAAGATTCATTAAAACTCCACTCGTTTTTAATCTTCCCAAAAATCAATATCCTGTCTTTAACTGGGTTAAGGAAACAATGTCATTTAAAACACCGTTCACGATAAACCCAAAATCACATTTGATATTAAATACAAGGCTCTGAATAGAAAATATATCGGCTTATATTCAATATCAAATTCTACGACCACCAAATATCGTATTGGAAATAACGATATATATATATATCTTTCAAATTTCCATAACAATATCTGTATAATCTCAAAATCCAACATCGAAATATTCCAAAGACAATTTCGATTCAAATCCATTCCAATTCAATTATTGGAAATTCTGGTTACTTTCAAAACCATTTCAAATCCAATTTGTTTATTTTAAAAATAAATGGATTTTAATTCTAGTTCAAAACTAGTTCATTTTGATAAAAATCTATTTTTATCTTTTCAAATATGGAGTTTTTAAAAATAAATGGATTATTATACCTAAACACTGCGTTTCCCCACCCTTTGGGGCGTAAATGAGTCCTATGACTCCATCGGCTCCACACAGTCACTGATATATCCGAGGCGCCTCACAATCCAACAACCATATTCGTCAGGGTGTGTAAAACCACTAATGCCACATCTAGATAGAAAGAAATGCATGTCCTCCCTAAGGTCCTTCTCCCGTTTCTAGTTCACAACCGGGGTGTGAGGCTCGCGAATCAACGCTACACAAAACTATGCCACACAGGCCGTGCTTTGATCATCAACCATAAGACTTTTCTTTTCAACAGAAGCCTTGATCATTTGTCACTTAGGCATGCCACACAGGCAATTCACTCCATGCGATTGATATCCATCAATATATAACCCCTGAGCTCGTACGTCTCAGAGAAGGGCGTTAAGCAAGAGAATAAATTCTCCGCCGCCAAACAGATATATATTTAATAGAAATCAATCACACAGAATAAAATCCAATGTCAGACACACAGTCCATTTACAAGTTCGTTCTGGGTCTGAACGAAACCGGAGGCACCTTGTACCTCGCATATCCATCGATCTCCAAGTACGTCTGGACGATCACCAACTGATTCCCTCCTCTTGGGTGTACAACCCAATCAAGATCATCAGTAATCACCCAAATGACGTGAAGACCTCCGGTCTTCGACCACCGTCTTCATCCTCGACACATCGTCGAATCAGTTATTCAGAATGGGATAAACCCGGTCTTTCTGAATAACTCGCGTATATAATAAACAAGTGTTACACAAACACAACATACGCCTCATTCCAATTCAGAATATTCTTTTATTCAAATATTCTTATACTTTGGGAAAGGTTCCCATTAATTTTATCCAAGATACATTCCCTAAATTTATTCTTTAGTCTTCTTTTGAATATCAATTCAAACCAAATTATGGTTTATCCAAACTAGTCGGGATTAACGAACCTTACCGCAGTAATCATTTGTTTTAATTTCCCAGTCCCAACCTATTCATCCCGTAAAGTAAAACTGGTAATACTTCATGTCTAACACCGGAGTGTTATCGGTAAATTCAATTACCACTTCCCGTTCAAATCTAATTAAAGATTTAACTATCGCCTGGAGCAAAACTGGTAATACTCCATTCTCGATCATTTCAATCTAATTAAAGATTCATTAAAACTCCACTCGGTTTTAATCTTCCCAAAAATCAATATCCTGTCTTTAACTGGGTTAAAGAACCAATGTCATTTAAAACACGGTTCACGATAAACCCAAAATCACATTTGATATTAAATACAAGGCTCTTAATAGAAAATATATCGGCTTATATTCAATTTCAAATTCTACGACCAACAAATATCGTATTGGAAATAACGATATATATATATATATCTTTCAAATTTCCATAACAATATCTGTATAATCCCGAAATCCAACATCGAAGTATTCCAAAGACAATTTCGATTCAAATCCATTCCAATTCAATTATTGGGAATTCTGGTTACTTTCAAACCATTTCAAATCCAATTTATTTATTTTAAAAATAAATGGATTTTAATTCATTTTGATAAAAATCTATTTTTATCTTTTCAAATATGGAGTTTTTCATCCCGATTCTTTCCAAATCATTTGTTATGATTTTACACAAATTATTACTATTTTTAATAATTTTATCATGGCCCATACAGTCGATTTCCATCAACGGCCACCTAACTGCACTTATAGCGACCTTTTCCAAATTTGATTTGGATATAATTCCAAATCCAACCGTTAGATTTCAAATCTCTAATATTCTTAGAAAGCTCTTTTCGATACGAACCCAACGGTTCCAGTTTTAGGAGAATCCGATGGCCGGATCTCCCTTAATATCCGTTCAAAGTCAATGGTCGAAATTCGCGAACTGCCACAACGCGGCGCGTTCTATTTAGTCCATTATATATATATATATATATATATATATATATAATATATTATATATATTTCGTCGATTTCCTTTTAAAACGTATTTTATAAATCGTTTTAAATTCGTTTTCGAAACGATTTCAACTTCATATTCAATTTCGAATCAAAATTGAATATTCCACACCATCGATATACAAATGATAATATTTTCAAAATGTTATATTTTGAAATCACTTCCTTTTCTATATTCATTTCAAAAACGAATATAATTGATATAAATATCGTTCACGTCAAAATGGCGCATATCTAATCAACACGGCTTTATATATTTCAATAACTTCATTATTCTATTCAATAAATGAATATTTTCTTCAATATATGAATATATATTTTTATTCAACACATGAATATTTATTTTATTCAACACATGAATTTTCTTTCTATTCAACACATGAATTTTCTTTTATATTCAACACATGAATTTTTCTTTCAATTCAACACATGAATTTTCTTTTATATTCAACACATGAATTTTCTTTCTATTCAACACATGAATTTTCTTTTATATTCAACACATTAATTTTCTTTCTATTCAACACATGAATTTTCTTTTATATTCAACACATGAATTTTCTTTCTATTCAACACACGAATTTTCTTTCTATTCAATACATGAATTTTCTTTTATAATATTCCTTATTTTCCAAATTGGAATGAGATCCAGTCAATTACCATATAATGTTAATTATATGGATTCCATACAACACATGTATATAGCAGCAACGATAAATAATCAACCATCATCCAGAGTGCACCACACAACTGCATAAGCATTAAATATCGATAATTAACGCTTACACAGTCTGTCAACCCATCGATTGACATACAACTAAACAATCAGGATTAGTGTATGTCAAATATCATCCCAATACCCATGTGGGGTTTCAAATCAACAAACACAAACTTTTATTTGTGCAGTTGGGCGACGTGTAAAATTTATCGTCCCAATCAATATCAGTCAAATCAGTGTACATAAACAAATCGTTCGATTTGTAAATGAATATTTATTTTACTTCAACACATGAATATATATATTTTATTTCAACACATGAATATATATTTTATTTCAGCACATGAATATATATTTTATTTCAACACATGAATATATATTTTATTTCAACACATGAATATATATTTTATTTCAACACATGAATATATATTTTTATTTCAACACATGAATATATATTTTATTTCAACACATGAATATATATTTTATTTCATTCCACATCACACTATCAAATTTCACTACATAGAAATCAAACAAACAAGTCATCCATGGTCTGTGGACGACGGGTGTTAGGTGCTGCTAAGCACCATCTGCATCCTAGTATATATTTCAAACTAGAAATAGAAATAAAAGTGAGGAGTTCTCACCGACTAGCTAAACCAATTCACCGTGACTCTTCATATGTAGGAAATCTTCGCTGTGCTCGCCTTTTATCACTTTCGTCGTCCGTGTTCGCTACATATATAAAAATTATATTTTTACTCTCTACATATAATAAAAACTATATTTTTATTATCATACATATATAAAAATCAAATTTTTATAATCTCTACAGTATAAAAATCATATTTTTACCTTATTTCTTTGCTACGATATAAATCGCTTCTTTTTCATTTTAGAAATCATGTCTTTTCCTATGAACAAAGATCGTATTTTTATTTTAAAAACACTTATATAAAAATCATCTCTTTTCCACCTTAAAGGTCAAATCTTTTTATGTAAACAAAAATCTCGACTTTCTTATGTTAAAAATCATACTTCTATAGAGCTAAAATTCGGATTTTTATAGAGTTAAAAATTACACTTTTAAAGTGTTACAAATCCTATTTTTCTAAACACGGTTATAAAATAAAACTGATTTGAAACACATATTACATTAAATAAACGAAAAGAAATAATAAAAACTTACTATAGGTGGAGGGAAGGGTGATCTGCGCGATGGGGACTCGCGGTGCTCGGTTTGGAGGGGGTACAGGGGTTTTCTTCACGCTGGCCGGTGGGGCTTAATGTGGAGGAGGGTGCTGGGTGGAGGAGGCGCGATCGACGGAGGGGTGGCTCAACTGCGCGCGCGGTGAAAGGCTGGGTCAACGCGGGGGTTCGGGTTTGGGTTGGGCTGAGTGAAACGGGTGGAAAGAGGAGAGGGAAGGGAGCGATGGATGATCGGAGGGGAGGAGGGTGTGATGCAGTGGCCCACGCCGCCGGCGATGGCCCTGGAGGGCGGGGTCGATCTGTTTAATTTAGGGTTTTTTTTTCTCTGAGGTGAACGACGTAAAAGGGGGGGTTAACTAGAAAAGGGGATATATATATATATATATATAATTTTATTATTTTTAAATTTTAAAAAGCAACTTTTTATTTTGAACTCCGAATCCACCGATTGTCGTCCCTAGCTAATTAACCCCTTTCCGAACACAATAGGATATGTCCCGCAAGGTGATTCGACTGTTTCGATCAGTTTCCGTTAAATTCAAAATATAAATCTACACATATTCGGTTTAAACGTACATTTCAATTTACCGGGGTCACATACGAACTCTAAAAATTACAGAAAAATTATTTCTAGCTTCACATTGACGATACGGTCCTATCAAAACTAATTTCGTCAAATTCTGAAACCTTTAGAAAAATGGCCATTTTCCAGTTGATTAAAATCAACTAAAACTGGTCGAACGCGTTTTTCTTTTGCCACACTCACATATTAATTCAGAAAATTACGAATTTTGAAATCTAGCAATAACTTGACATCACGGATCCAAAAAAAGTGGTTTCGTCGAAAACAGAGGTCGTTTGCAAAATTTCCATTTTTAAGAGCCAAAATTCCCTAACAACTATTCTGAAATTTCAAATGGGCATAACTTTTTATTCTCGCTATGAAATTTTGATTTTTCGGATTCGTTGGAAAGATATTCTCAAATAGATCCTAATATTTTTGGTTTCGCTAAAATCTGATTTATTTTAAATCCTGTACATTCATTTGAAATTTGAAATCGAAATTTCGAGCTACCGCGCCATTTTCAATTACTTTTATATTTAAAATAAAATATTTATATTCGAACGACGATCTATATAAATATATACATTCTATTTCTATTCATTTTAAATTTCTCCTCGTTATTATTTAAAAAAATCATTTTAAATATTCAAAATTCGCTAAAATTGCCAATTTAAATTTTTTAAATTGGCTTGGATTTCCGGGTTATTACATCAACGTAGAGTAGCCGCCATTCTCCTTCAACTAGAAAGCAAGTTAGAAACTACGAATCAAATCTAATTCAACTAAGAGAATTCAATGTCTACAACAAAGGAGAGCTATTCAGTTTCAGAATACAGATACCAGAACACAAGACTAGTCTCCTTTTTGTAAGTCTAGTTATCATTTAGACCTAAATGATATTAGAATCGTGACTAAAATAACAGGATGTAGAACAACGCGTAATGTAAATTTATGCCTATCCTTTTTGTTAAAACTGAATCGATTAAGACTATGACTCTTATCATGTTAAGTTTGTGATCGTGTTGCATGTAATTTGATGATAAAACTACCATGTTAAATGCTTGGCAATGAACCTATATGTTGTATAATTTGGCGATGACATATCATGTTGTATAATTTGGCGATGACATATCATGTTATATAATTTGGCGATGACATATCATGTTGTATAATTTGGTGATGACACTTATATGTTGTATGTCAATTTTGGAGTTTTGCTATGTTTATGCAAGTTCAACCATGGTCACATATATGACTACAACTACATGCTAATTTGCAAGTTCACAACTACATGCCTAATTTAAGTTTATGTAGTTCTATGTAAAACCCCTATTTTACGATTCATGTTGAGTAGATCTAAATTTGCAAGTTCATAATTAAATATATATTGTTCTATTCCAAATTCATATGACACATGTGTAGTTAGATCCATATTTTCATGATGTTGGAATATTACATGTTCCTCTTTTTCCCCTTTTGCGTATGAGTTAGGCTATGTGGCGAGCCTAACATTTTATGTGATTTATGCGAATGTTTAAAGGGGGTAACGTTGGGGAAAAACATGAAATTATACGTAATTGGCATATTGACTCATAATCATGTAAATGGTTTATGACATAAAGTGGTACAATTTTTATACCAAAAATTATGAACTTGATTTAAAGGGAAAGTGGGGCTTGACTTGAATGACAATAATTTACATATAAACATAAAGAGGTAAATATGTAAATTTAGAAAAGATGAATATGCCTAACCCAAGGTTAGATTGAGTTATGGTGTAAGACTGCCCGGAACCGCCCGGCATATCCAGCAACCGTAACAATATATATCTAATGTGGGAGGTTACTGCATTGAGCCCAAAAGAACCCGAGGTTAGACTGAGTTGTGGTGTAAAACTACCTGGACCCGACCGGCACATCCAGTGACCGCAACAATACCTGTCTAATGTGAGTGGTTGGTGCTTTAATGAATGAATTAAAGCTAAGTCAGGAATGGTACGACTAAGTTAATTAAGGCAACACTTAACCAATACAACATGTTAACTAAACTAATGGGTGGGGTTAGGTTAACTTGGACACTTAACCAATTAAACATATTGATTAGGAAACCCTAGTAACGAGGACCCATTTCAGCAGTAACCCACATAGATGTATCATGGTACCCTGAACTTGGCAGGGTGGGGCGCGATTACTGGGCTGATTATAAGCGGTCAAAACAACGGTGGGTGGTGCATCAGTGTAGGTTCTGACGGAGTACAGGCGTGCACGTACTCCAAAGTGGAAAAAGCAGGCACTGGGCATCAGTAGTTATACACTGTGCATCTTGAATCGTGTCGGGCTGCCACCATAGGATTTGATGCACCCCATGGTGGGACCAGCACATGTATCTACAATCGAGCGGGGCCGTATGACACAAGTAGTAAATGCATGCGAGTAGGAGCTGATCGATAAAAAGGGATCACTATGGTTGAAATATCTAGTAGGTGCAGAGAATATGGATATGAGTGCGATAGTATGATTAGTTTATCTTGCCTTATCCTATGTTACCTTATTTCTTTGTTATT